>JACSVZ010000018.1:5024817-7484934 GCA_014706295.1 Lycocorax pyrrhopterus obiensis | reverse complement strand
AGTGTTCTGGCACCTTTGTATGGGATTCAGGCACTGGATGCTTTGTATTTTGGAGGAGGGGATGCTATTTCTTTGGAGATGGGCTTATAGTTCCTCTTTGGCAAAGAAAGCAAGTTTGGATCTGCACATTGGGTGCTCTTAGTGAATTTGAAAGGCTTTTCCCAATTGCCAGTTCTCTGGGTTAGAGCTGTTGAACTGTCAGTGGGAATGCAAAGGCCAAACTATTGAGCTTTTTGTCCTGGTACCTTTAGTGTGTCAGCAGTCCCTGGTTCCGTTCAGCTCCTGACTCTCTGAGACTGGGCTGGGTGCGTTTCCTTCTTTTGCAGGTCGACAGCGGCATCGTGTGGTTGTTTTTTTGTGAGCGCTGACAGTGCCCGGGAAAAAGACACGCGCTTTTCTGGTCAGGCCCCATTCGTGTGGGAGCGGTTCGTGGAAGAGCTCTGCTGTAGATCCTGGCTCTTGGAGACTTGAAAGAATGTGATCTTGCATCTAGCAGCGAAGGAAGAGGAATCTTTTCATTGTTGGCTGTTCATAGGTTGCAAAAGAAAAGACAATTCTAGCACTGCCTCTTTCTTTTAGAACCTTTTCTGCTTGATCAGATGCTCATGTAACTCGCACACACTGAACTGCATAGAACTCACTGGACACGTACACCTTCTCTCAAGCTCTATGTTCCATCTTACCCTCTCACTCACGGAGACCCCAAACCCCTTCAAAACATCCAGGACTTGCTCCCAAAGAAAAACTCCAAGAACAAATAGCCAGCGCTGGCCTTCATAGTCCCTTTGCAGTCTGTAAACAAGACGAAGCACACTAGTGACTTGCACTTCCCTTCTCAACTATATTATATAGATATCATCAACAGATTCTCTCAAGGTAGCACAGTCCATCACTACAGCAAAGAGTTTCCAGCTGCAGTTCAGACTGAGAGATGTACCAGAACAGAAAGCATTTCCTGATCTTCCCCCTTCTCTAAGAAACATGATCCGCTGGGCAATCGCTTTCACACACCTTCAGTGTGGACAAGTGCAAACAGCGAGACCTTACAGAGAAGGAACTGTAAGGACAGAAGAAATTCCTAAAGTAGCCATTTTTCCTAGCAGCATTTAAATGATGCAAAACGTACTAGGACAACGCACCTTCCTTCTAAGACAGATGAACTGTCCTGTATTACCCGTTCTCACAGCTCCGTTACAGAGGCCCCAATAAATACGCTCTAGGAAAAAAAACCGGTGGTGGGCAGCACCTTTCCCTTGCCACATGCAAGCAAAATCAAATTCGCCCGTGCAATCTGTATGTCTCCTCTACATCTACCATCGTGTTCTCTGAATGTGGGAGATTAAATGGAAGCGCAGTTGTTTTCCCAAAGAGCTGGAATAGGAACAGGTAGCAGCACAAGCAGCTGTGGTAGAACTTCCACCTTCCAAATGCTAAAAAGTGAAATCAGAAGACAGGAGAGTAGCCCGGCCCTCGGCTCTTGCTTCTGCGGCCGTTCTCCACGAGAGCAGCTGCTGGAGCTTGGCAGCGGGAGCTGCGAGGGTGCAAACAAGGCGGACGTCTGTCGCTGAAGAAAGGCACAGAGCCGCAGTGTGATGTGCGCCTTTGGAAGGCTGCCTGGAGAAGGGGTGCTCTCGGAACGCCTTCCTTGCTTTGACTCGTGCTCCTGGGTGAGCTCTAGCTGCAGGCACTGTGCAGCGCTGAACGACTAGGAAAGTGCTTATCTCCACGCTGTGCGGTGAAGCGGGGCGGCTGGGCTGTCCTTTTCGGAGCGGCGAGAACACTCTCAGGCGACTCGGCTTGTGAACGAGCCCTTGCCGGACTTGTGCAGTTCGGTGCGCTGCACACGCGAGCCCGCTGCTCTGCGGCTTCGTTCTTCGCCTTGCCTTGTCTGGAGAGACGAGAAGCCCAGCCACGGCCTTCCACTCGGACCCCCCCTCTTTGGCGTGCCTGCTGCCCGCTCGGTTTTCCCTCAGCTCGAGGCACAAGGAGGCCCTTTCGGATTCGCAGCGTGCACGCTGTCCACGGAGCTGTCGCTCAGCGAGATGTGCCGGGGGAGAAGCGCTGGCTGGGCGAGTGCTTCGATGTGCAGGACTTTCAAGGCAGCACCACAATGTGGGCCACGAGAAGGGGGGATGAGGAAGGTGCTTTTGTCCTGGCGCCGTTCTCCTGTGCGAGGCGTCTGCCCAAGATCCCTGCTCCTTGCGAGACGGCGGCGTGCGCCCGGGCTGCACTCGAGCCGAGAAGGAGCGGGCAGACAGCACCGCCACCTGACGGGCGCTCTGCAGCTTGCGGCCGGGAAGCGGACCGGCCCTGGAAGGCGCTGCGGCCGCGAGTTGCCGCAAGTGTCAGGGCCAAGCGCCGGGCGAGCCGCTCGTCCCGGCACGGTTCTCCGTGCGGGACGCAGCCGAGCAGCTTTCCGTTTCCTTTCAGACCACCCTTCCAGAGAGGCAGAATGTGGTGGTACGTAGCGCTCGGCAGGAAAGGGGCAGAAAGCTTTCACTGATGTGCCCCCTTGCCTTTTCCTTGCAGCCTTTCCTCTTCAGAGCACCCACTGAAGCTATGCACTTTGCTTCTCAGCTGAGTGTATTGTCATATTGCCAGAGTCCTATACGTCCCCCTCCTTCTCGCACCAACTGCTTCTGTTGAAACTTGCCAATGCTACGCCCTTTCCCTCTCAGCTATTCGAACCATCACATTCTGTGTCCCGCTTGCAGTCTGAATCTAAACTGAAGTTTCTGGCCTTATCTTGTATACACAGATGTGCCAGGAGGAAAAGTTTGCTCGGACCTTGCCGCTTGTGTTCGAAAACGTCCATTCGCTCCACAATCAAATGCCAGCTTTCTTCCCTTTACATCCTACAAACTTCACACATGAACACACACACACACACACTGGAGCTATGCACTTTCTTTCTTTCTTTCTCAGCTGCACTCGCCAGTTCTCCACCTTGACTTCTCTACCGCTTTTCTCTTGGCCTTGCCATGCATGGACTTCTCCTCTTATGACACCCACTGTGTTGCCTACCCCTCCCTTCCATTGCCTTGCCTTTCCTACCCAACCTTGCATTTCCTTGTCATTCCAAACCGTTCCTTTCCTTTACCTTCCTGACCCGTCCATGTCCTTCCCTTGCCCTTCCTACCAATCCAGTTCCTTGCATTGACTTGTTCACCCATCCCCCACCTGACTTCCCTTCCCATTTGTCCAGGTCCAACCTTTCATTTCCTTCTCCTTCTAGGACTCTCATTGCCTTGCCTGCTTCACCCTTGTCTTGCCTTGCAAAGCCATCATTTGTCTTGCCTTGCCCTTGAACCCCTCCCTTGCCTTGCATTACTTTGCTCACCCCTCCCTCACCTGGAACTCAAGACCCCTTTTCTCCTGGCCCACACTTTCCCTGCCCTGTCTGCTCCCCTGAGGAATCCCAAGACTCTCATGTAGCACCAGTGTTTCAGAAGCACGTGAGAAAAAGCCCAGGGGAGCTCCCATGCAGCCAAGCCCATCTTTCTGGCATATCTTTTGTCTGGGACCAGTGCTCGCATGTGTTCAATTTTGGACACACAATCCACGTTTCACCCTTGGGCTCCGCAACCAGAATGACAGTTCTTTTGCATACAGCTAGACCAAGTGTTTTAGGTGCAGATTAGAGACTGCCCATGTGGGATCAAAGCCAGACACAGAAGTAGGTCCTGGCCGCTTTTGCATCCCAGAAATCCTTGAATGTACCTCTCACCTCCCTTGCCTTGGAAACCCAACAGTTTCCTTGCCTTGCCCTGCTAACCCTCCCTTGCCTTGCATTCCCTTGCATGCCCATGCCCCACCTTTCATCTGTCTACTGCTTTCCTCCAGGGCCTTGCCTTGCCCAGCCTTTCCTGTTTCTGCCAGGCCCACCCATCACTGGCCTTACCTTCCTATACCTAGCCTTGCCTCTAACTTCTGGGCTTTCTCTCGCCTACCACTCCATTTGCTTTCCTCTCACTGCTCTGGCCTTGCCTACCTCTCCCTTGACTTGCCCAGAGTTGCCTACACTTGGTTTGCGTTTCCTTGCCTGCACGGAAGGCAATGGAAAGTGATAGGCAGGGCAAAACAAAACAAGGAAGTTGTAGGCAAGGCGAGGCAAAGCAGACATAGGCAAGGGAAGCAAAGCAAGGGTAGGCTAGGAAAATCTAGGCACAGTACTGAAGGTAAGGCAAGGCCAAGTGACTCAGACTACCTTTTCTTGGGAAGCAAAGAGCAGAGTGCCAGTGTTGGTGGAGCAGATGTTAAGTTACCATGGGGAGGAATAGTCCAGCAAGATATTTCTGTCCTGGCACTTTCTGTGTGGGAGCAATTGTTGCACGTATACAATATGGAAAGTGGTATGCAGCTTTGGCTGCGTAAGTTCCTGAACGAGAATGGCAATGCTTTTTCATGGGAAGGAAAGCACATAGCCCCAGATTTGGTGGTGCTGCTAAGAAGCTGCCTCGTGGAGGTCAAGGAGGCCAGCAACTTTCTGTCCTGGCATATTTGATATGGAAACATTGCCTCAATTCATGCAATGATGGCACTGGCATCCATCTTTGGAAGGTGGTCTCCTGAAAGATTCCATTTTGCATGTGGTTTCCATTTCTCAGAGGTGGCCTTCTGAAATTCTGGCAGCCACACCTAATTTGGACAAGGTAAACAGCTATGCTGAGTCTTGATGTGCAGCTGATCTAGTGCCCTGGGCAGGTAATGCCCAGTAACAGTGTTCTGGCACCTTTGTATGGGATCAGGCACTGGATGCTTTGTATTTTGGAGGAGGGGATGCTATTTCTTTGGAGATGGGCTTATAGTTCCTCTTTGGCAAAGAAAGCAAGTTTGGATCTGCACATTGGGTGCTCTTAGTGAATTTAAAGGCTTTTCCCAATTGCCAGTTCTCTGGGTTAGAGCTGTTGAACTGTCAGTGGGAATGCAAAGGCCAAACTATTGAGCTTTTTGTCCTGGTACCTTTAGTGTGTCAGCAGTCCCTGGTTCCGTTCAGCTCCTGACTCTCTGAGACTGGGCTGGGTGCGTTTCCTTCTTTTGCAGGTCGACAGCGGCATCGTGTGGTTGTTTTTTGTGAGCGCTGACAGTGCCCGGGAAAAAGACACGCGCTTTTCTGGTCAGGCCCCATTCGTGTGGGAGCGGTTCGTGGAAGAGCTCTGCTGTAGATCCTGGCTCTTGGAGACTTGAAAGAATGTGATCTTGCATCTAGCAGCGAAGGAAGAGGAATCTTTTCATTGTTGGCTGTTCATAGGTTGCAAAAGAAAAGACAATTCTAGCACTGCCTCTTTCTTTTAGAACCTTTTCTGCTTGATCAGATGCTCATGTAACTCGCACACACTGAACTGCATAGAACTCACTGGACACGTACACCTTCTCTCAAGCTCTATGTTCCATCTTACCCTCTCACTCACGGAGACCCCAAACCCCTTCAAAACATCCAGGACTTGCTCCCAAAGAAAAACTCCAAGAACAAATAGCCAGCGCTGGCCTTCATAGTCCCTTTGCAGTCTGTAAACAAGACGAAGCACACTAGTGACTTGCACTTCCCTTCTCAACTATATTATATAGATATCATCAACAGATTCTCTCAAGGTAGCACAGTCCATCACTACAGCAAAGAGTTTCCAGCTGCAGTTCAGACTGAGAGATGTACCAGAACAGAAAGCATTTCCTGATCTTCCCCCTTCTCTAAGAAACATGATCCGCTGGGCAATCGCTTTCACACACCTTCAGTGTGGACAAGTGCAAACAGCGAGACCTTACAGAGAAGGAACTGTAAGGACAGAAGAAATTCCTAAAGTAGCCATTTTTCCTAGCAGCATTTAAATGATGCAAAACGTACTAGGACAACGCACCTTCCTTCTAAGACAGATGAACTGTCCTGTATTACCCGTTCTCACAGCTCCGTTACAGAGGCCCCAATAAATACGCTCTAGGAAAAAAAAACCGGTGGTGGGCAGCACCTTTCCCTTGCCACATGCAAGCAAAATCAAATTCGCCCGTGCAATCTGTATGTCTCCTCTACATCTACCATCGTGTTCTCTGAATGTGGGAGATTAAATGGAAGCGCAGTTGTTTTCCCAAAGAGCTGGAATAGGAACAGGTAGCAGCACAAGCAGCTGTGGTAGAACTTCCACCTTCCAAATGCTAAAAAGTGAAATCAGAAGACAGGAGAGTAGCCCGGCCCTCGGCTCTTGCTTCTGCGGCCGTTCTCCACGAGAGCAGCTGCTGGAGCTTGGCAGCGGGAGCTGCGAGGGTGCAAACAAGGCGGACGTCTGTCGCTGAAGAAAGGCACAGAGCCGCAGTGTGATGTGCGCCTTTGGAAGGCTGCCTGGAGAAGGGGTGCTCTCGGAACGCCTTCCTTGCTTTGACTCGTGCTCCTGGGTGAGCTCTAGCTGCAGGCACTGTGCAGCGCTGAACGACTAGGAAAGTGCTTATCTCCACGCTGTGCGGTGAAGCGGGGCGGCTGGGCTGTCCTTTTCGGAGCGGCGAGAACACTCTCAGGCGACTCGGCTTGTGAACGAGCCCTTGCCGGACTTGTGCAGTTCGGTACGCTGCACACGCGAGCCCGCTGCTCTGCGGCTTCGTTCTTCGCCTTGCCTTGTCTGGAGAGACGAGAAGCCCAGCCACGGCCTTCCACTCGGACCCCCCCTCTTTGGCGTGCCTGCTGCCCGCTCGGTTTTCCCTCAGCTCGAGGCACAAGGAGGCCCTTTCGGATTCGCAGCGTGCACGCTGTCCACGGAGCTCTCGCTCAGCGAGATGTGCCGGGGGAGAAGCGCTGGCTGGGCGAGTGCTTCGATGTGCAGGACTTTCAAGGCAGCACCACAATGTGGGCCACGAGAAGGGGGGATGAGGAAGGTGCTTTTGTCCTGGCGCCGTTCTCCTGTGCCAGGCGTCTGCCCAAGATCCCTGCTCCTTGCGAGACGGCGGCGTGCGCCCGGGCTGCACTCGAGCCGAGAAGGAGCGGGCAGACAGCACCGCCACCTGACGGGCGCTCTGCAGCTTGCGGCCGGGAAGCGGACCGGCCCTGGAAGGCGCTGCGGCCGCGAGTTGCCGCAAGTGTCAGGGCCAAGCGCCGGGCGAGCCGCTCGTCCCGGCACGGTTCTCCGTGCGGGACGCAGCCGAGCAGCTTTCCGTTTCCTTTCAGACCACCCTTCCAGAGAGGCAGAATGTGGTGGTACGTAGCGCTCGGCAGGAGAGGGGCACGGCGCAGGCGTGTTTCGGCAGAAGCAGTGCGCTGGAGCGCTTGGCTGCCGGGCGCAGTGTTCCGGGCGAGAAGCAGACGACCGTCCGCCGCCGGGAGAACCAAGGCACCGGCGTGTTCGAACAGGCGAGGAACGAAGCCGCGGAGCCCCGGGCTCGGCTGCGCCTGGCCCGGCCTTGCCAGACGAGCGTGGCTGCCACTCTCCCGCCTGCTGAACTCTCGTCATGGCCTTGGGAAGGGGGAAGGTGCACGGCAGTTGCTTGTGCTGCTGCTGCCGCCTAGCCCGCTCGCAGCGCCCCGTGGAAGCAACCGCCCTTCCCTTCCTTCCCGCTGGCTATTTGTCCTTGGAGTTTTTCTTTGGGAGCAAGTCCTGGATGTTTTGAAGGCCAAGGGCTTCTCTGAGTGGAAGGCCCCTCTCCTGCCGAGCGCTACGTACCACCATATTCTGCCTCTCTGGAAGGGTGGTCTGAAAGGAAACGGAAAGCTGCTCGGCTGCGTCCCGCACGGAGAACCGTGCCGGGACGAGCGGCTCGCCCGGCGCTTGGCCCTGACACTTGCGGCAACTCGCGGCCGCAGCGCCTTCCAGGGCCGGTCCGCTTCCCGGCCGCAAGCTGCAGAGCGCCCCTCAGGTGGCGGTGCTGTCTGCCCGCTCCTTCTCGGCTCGAGTGCAGCCCGGGCGCACGCCGCCGTCTCGCAAGGCGCAGGGATCTTGGGCAGACGCCTCGCACAGGAGAACGGCGCCAGGACAAAAGCACCTTCCTCATCCCCCCTTCTCGTGGCCCACATTGTGGTGCTGCCTTGAAAGTCCCGCACATCGAAGCACTCGCCCAGCCAGCGCTTCTCCCCCGGCACATCTCGCTGAGCGAGAGCTCCGTGGACAGCGTGCACGCTGCGAATCCGAAAGGGCCTCCTTGTGCCTCGAGCTGAGGGAAAACCGAGCGGGCAGCAGGCACGCCAAAGAGGGGGGGTCCGAGTGGAAGGCCGTGGCTGGGCTTCTCGTCTCTCCAGACAAGGTAAGGCGAAGAACGAAGCCGCAGAGCAGCGGGCTCGCGTGTGCAGCGTACCGAACTGCACAAGTCCGGCAAGGGCTCGTTCACAAGCCGAGTCGCCTGAGAGTGTTCTCGCCGCTCCGAAAAGGACAGCCCAGCCGCCCCACTTCACCGCACAGCGTGGAGATAAGCACTTTCCTAGTCGTTCAGCGCTGCACAGTGCCTGCAGCTAGAGCTCACCCAGGAGCACGAGTCAAAGCAAGGAAGGCGTTCCGAGAGCACCCCTTCTCCAGGCAGCCTTCCAAAGGCGCACATCACGCTGCGGCTCTGTGCCTTTCTTCAGCGACAGACGTCCGCCTTGTTTGCACCCTCGCAGCTCCCGCTGTTCCTAGTTCCAGCTCTTTGGGAAAACAACTGCGCTTCCATTTAATCTCCCACATTCAGAGAACACGATGGTAGATGTAGAGGAGACATACAGATTGCACGGGCGAATTTGATTTTGCTTGCATGTGGCAAGGGAAAGGTGCTGCCCACCACCGGTTTTTTTTTCCTAGAGCGTATTTATTGGGGCCTCTGTAACGGAGCTGTGAGAACGGGTAATACAGGACAGTTCATCTGTCTTAGAAGGAAGGTGCGTTGTCCTAGTACGTTTTGCATCATTTAAATGCTGCTAGGAAAAATGGCTACTTTAGGAATTTCTTCTGTCCTTACAGTTCCTTCTCTGTAAGGTCTCGCTGTTTGCACTTGTCCACACTGAAGGTGTGTGAAAGCGATTGCCCAGCGGATCATGTTTCTTAGAGAAGGGGGAAGATCAGGAAATGCTTTCTGTTCTGGTACATCTCTCAGTCTGAACTGCAGCTGGAAACTCTTTGCTGTAGTGATGGACTGTGCTACCTTGAGAGAATCTGTTGATGATATCTATATAAATATAGTTGAGAAGGGAAGTGCAAGTCACTAGTGTGCTTCGTCTTGTTTACAGACTGCAAAAGAGACTATGAAGGCCAGCGCTGGCTATTTGTTCTTGGAGTTTTTCTTTGGGAGCAAGTCCTGGATGTTTTGAAGGGGTTTGGGGTCTCCGTGAGTGAGAGGGTAAGATGGGACATAGAGCTTGAGAGAACGTGTACGTGTCCAGTGAGTTCTATGCAGTTCAGTGTGTGCGAGTTACATGAGCATCTGATCAAGCAGAAAAGGTTCTAAAAGAAAGAGGCAGTGCTAGAATTGTCTTTTCTTTTGCAACCTATGAACAGCCAACAATGAAAAGATTCCTCTTCCTTCGCTGCTAGATGCAAGATCACATTCTTTCAAGTCTCCAAGAGCCAGGATCTACAGCAGAGCTCTTCCACGAACCGCTCCCACACGAATGGGGCCTGACCAGAAAAGCGCGTGTCTTTTTCCCGGGCACTGTCAGCGCTCACAAAAAACAACCACACGATGCCGCTGTCGACCTGCAAAAGAAGGAAACGCACCCAGCCCAGTCTCAGAGAGTCAGGATCTGAACGGAACCAGGGACTGCTGACACACTAAAGGTACCAGGACAAAAAGCTCAATAGTTTGGCCTTTGCATCCCCACTGACAGTTCAACAGCTCTAACCCAGAGAACTGGCAATTGGGAAAAGCCTTTAAATTCACTAAGAGCACCCAATGTGCAGATCCAAACTTGCTTTCTTTGCCAAAGAGGAACTATAAGCCCATCTCCAAAGAAATAGCATCCCCTCCTCCAAAATACAAAGCATCCAGTGCCTGATCCCATACAAAGGTGCCAGAACACTGTTACTGGGCATTACCTGCCCAGGGCACTAGATCAGCTGCACATCAAGACTCAGCATAGCTGTTTACCTTGTCCAAATTAGGTGTGGCTGCCAGAATTTCAGAAGGCCACCTCTGAGAAATGGAAACCACATGCAAAATGGAATCTTTCAGGAGACCACCTTCCAAAGATGGATGCCAGTGCCATCATTGCATGAATTGAGGCAATGTTTCCATATCAAATATGCCAGGACAGAAAGTTGCTGGCCTCCTTGACCTCCACGAGGCAGCTTCTTAGCAGCACCACCAAATCTGGGGCTATGTGCTTTCCTTCCCATGAAAAAGCATTGCCATTCTCGTTCAGGAACTTACGCAGCCAAAGCTGCATACCACTTTCCATATTGTATACGTCCAACAATTGCTCCCACACAGAAAGTGCCAGGACAGAAATATCTTGCTGGACTATTCCTCCCCATGGTAACTTAACATCTGCTCCACCAACACTGGCACTCTGCTCTTTGCTTCCCAAGAAAAGGTAGTCTGAGTCACTTGGCCTTGCCTTACCTTCAGTACTGTGCCTAGATTTTCCTAGCCTACCCTTGCTTTGCTTCCCTTGCCTATGTCTGCTTTGCCTCGCCTTGCCTACAACTTCCTTGTTTTGTTTTGCCCTGCCTATCACTTTCCATTGCCTTCCGTGCAGGCAAGGAAACGCAAACCAAGTGTAGGCAACTCTGGGCAAGTCAAGGGAGAGGTAGGCAAGGCCAGAGCAGTGAGAGGAAAGCAAATGGAGTGGTAGGCGAGAGAAAGCCCAGAAGTTAGAGGCAAGGCTAGGTATAGGAAGGTAAGGCCAGTGATGGGTGGGCCTGGCAGAAACAGGAAAGGCTGGGCAAGGCAAGGCCCTGGAGGAAAGCAGTAGACAGATGAAAGGTGGGGCATGGGCATGCAAGGGAATGCAAGGCAAGGGAGGGTTAGCAGGGCAAGGCAAGGAAACTGTTGGGTTTCCAAGGCAAGGGAGGTGAGAGGTACATTCAAGGATTTCTGGGATGCAAAAGTGGCCAGGACCTACTTCTGTGTCTGGCTTTGATCCCACATGGGCAGTCTCTAATCTGCACCTAAAACACTTGGTCTAGCTGTATGCAAAAGAACTGTCATTCTGGTTGCGGAGCCCAAGGGTGAAACGTGGATTGTGTGTCCAAAATTGAACACATGCGAGCACTGGTCCCAGACAAAAGATATGCCAGAAAGATGGGCTTGGCTGCACGGGAGCTCCCCTGGGCTTTTTCTCACGTGCTTCTGAAACACTGGTGCTACATGAGAGTCTTGGGATTCCTCAGGGGAGCAGACAGGGCAGGGAAAGTGTGGGCCAGGAGAAAAGGGGTCTTGAGTTCCAGGTGAGGGAGGGGTGAGCAAAGTAATGCAAGGCAAGGGAGGGGTTCAAGGGCAAGGCAAGACAAATGATGGCTTTGCAAGGCAAGACAAGGGTGAAGCAGGCAAGGCAATGAGAGTCCTAGAAGGAGAAGGAAATGAAAGGTTGGACCTGGACAAATGGGAAGGGAAGTCAGGTGGGGGATGGGTGAACAAGTCAATGCAAGGAACTGGATTGGTAGGAAGGGCAAGGGAAGGACATGGACGGGTCAGGAAGGTAAAGGAAAGGAACGGTTTGGAATGACAAGGAAATGCAAGGTTGGGTAGGAAAGGCAAGGCAATGGAAGGGAGGGGTAGGCAACACAGTGGGTGTCATAAGAGGAGAAGTCCATGCATGGCAAGGCCAAGAGAAAAGCGGTAGAGAAGTCAAGGTGGAGAACTGGCGAGTGCAGCTGAGAAAGAAAGAAAGTGCATAGCTCCAGTGTGTGTGTGTGTGTGTTCATGTGTGAAGTTTGTAGGATGTAAAGGGAAGAAAGCTGGCATTTGATTGTGGAGCGAATGGACGTTTTCGAACATAAGCGGCAAGGTCCGAGCAAACTTTTCCTCCTGGCACATCTGTGTATGCAAGATAAGGCCAGAAACTTCAGTTTAGATTCAGACTGCAAGCGGGACACAGAATGTGATGGTTCGAATAGCTGAGAGGGAAAGGGCGTAGCATTGGCAAGTTTCAACAGAAGCAGTTGGTGCGAGAAGGAGGGGGACGTATGGGACTCTGGCAATATGACAATACACTCAGCTGAGAAGCAAAGTGCATAGCTTCAGTGGGTGCTCTGAAGAGGAAAGGCTGCAAGGAAAAGGCAAGGGGGCACATCAGTGAAAGCTTTCTGCCCCTTTCCTGCCGAGCGCTACGTACCACCACATTCTGCCTCTCTGGAAGGGTGGTCTGAAAGGAAACGGAAAGCTGCTCGGCAGCGTCCCGCACGGAGAACCGTGCCGGGACGAGCGGCTCGCCCGGCGCTTGGCCCTGACACTTGCGGCAACTCGCGGCCGCAGCGCCTTCCAGGGCCGGTCCGCTTCCCGGCCGCAAGCTGCAGAGCGCCCGTCAGGTGGCGGTGCTGTCTGCCCGCTCCTTCTCGGCTCGAGTGCAGCCCGGGCGCACGCCGCCGTCTCGCAAGGAGCAGGGATCTTGGGCAGACGCCTCGCACAGGAGAACGGCGCCAGGACAAAAGCACGTTCCTCATCCCCCCTTCTCGTGGCCCACATTGTGGTGCTGCCTTGAAAGTCCTGCACATCGAAGCACTCGCCCAGCCAGCGCTTCTCCCCCGGCACATCTCGCTGAGCGACAGCTCCGTGGACAGCGTGCACGCTGCGAATCCGAAAGGGCCTCCTTGTGCCTCGAGCTGAGGGAAAACCGAGCGGGCAGCAGGCACGCCAAAGAGGGGGGGTCCGAGTGGAAGGCCGTGGCTGGGCTTCTCGTCTCTCCAGACAAGGCAAGGCGAAGAACGAAGCCGCAGAGCAGCGGGCTCGCGTGTGCAGCGTACCGAACTGCACAAGTCCGGCAAGGGCTCGTTCACAAGCCGAGTTGCCTGAGAGTGTTCTCGCCGCTCCGAAAAGGACAGCCCAGCCGCCCCGCTTCACCGCACAGCGTGGAGATAAGCACTTTCCTAGTCGTTCAGCGCTGCACAGTGCCTGCAGCTAGAGCTCACCCAGGAGCACGAGTCAAAGCAAGGAAGGCGTTCCGAGAGCACCCCTTCTCCAGGCAGCCTTCCAAAGGCGCACATCACGCTGCGGCTCTGTGCCTTTCTTCAGCGACAGACGTCCGCCTTGTTTGCACCCTCGCAGCTCCCGCTGCCAACCTCCAGCAGCTGCTCTCGTGGAGAACGGCCGCAGAAGCAAGAGCCGAGGGCCGGGCTGCACCTTCGCCTTCCGTGCGCGGGCAGCATCAAACTCAGCGGTGCACTCGGGGCTTGCCTCCTCTCCGCTGCACCCCACCATCGTGTTCTCCGAAGCTCGGAGGCTGAAGGGAAGCGCGGTTGCTTCCACAGGGCGCTGCGAGAGGGCTAGGCGGCAGCAGCAGCACAAGCAACTGCCGTGCACCTTCCCCCTTCCCTAGGCCATGACGAGAGTTCAGCAGGCGGGAGAGTGGCAGCCACGCTCGTCTGGCAAGGCCGGGTTAGGCGCACCCGAGCCCGGGGCTCCGCGGCTTCGTTCCTCGCCTGTTCGAACATGCCGGTGCCTTGGTTCTCCCGGCGGCGGACGGTCGTCTGCTTCTCGACCCGAACCCTGCGGGTTTTCAGGTTGACTTCTGCAATCTCGTCCCTGGGCTTCCAACAAGATGTACTAGGAGCTGAGAAGGAATGAGCATAGACCAATGCCGAAGCATGTAGTTGAAAACCTGAGAGGAAAAGGGCTTATCCAGCAACTGCTGCTTTCCTGGCATGGGAGTTCTTATGGTGCCTGTATCGTTCTGGTAATTATGGCTTTCGAATGGAAAGGTGTCTTGTGAGCAGCGTGTTGAATCTCGCTTGCCCAGAGACCTTCAGGATCCACTGCCTTAAACAAAACATCCTAGAGTAAAAGAGGCCTGGCAATCTCGTTTCTCATGACGCTTTGAACTACACGACACATTTTTGTACCATGCTTCTTGAGTTCAGCCGCATGTGATGTTAGGTTTTTGCTTCCTCCCTGACAGCAGCTCCATGACTTTCATATGGAAACAGTAGTCCGGGTTTCACAGTCTCTTCGAAGGAGAGCAACATCATGCGTAATGGGGTGATGAGCTTTCCTTTCAAACTAGATGTGTATTTTTCTTTCAATCATGCAGCGCTCCTTAACCTGAACCTTATGTCAATATTGGCCTCAAAAGGGGCCTGCACAGCAAACTGTTGCTGACTGCACCTTTAACTCGTGTTCTGTGAAAAGCAATACACCTCCTGGTGTTATGGACTTTCCTGCACAGCTACGTGTCCCGTCGCTTTCCGTCGCTCTTGCAGAGCCCAGCTTCAAAGCTCACTACATCCAGCTCCTATACCAAAGTGCCTAGAGCAAAAAGTAAGCGCTGGCCTTCACTTTCCCCTCGCAGCTTCTAAAGAGCAGGACACGCAGGCCTGTGTGCTCAGTTCCAAGCACTGTTGTGCACTTTCAGTCTCACAGAGTCCACTTAAAAGACTAGAAACATTCAGCAGCTGGTCCTACAGAAGAAGGTCCTAGAAGAAAGGAGCCTTGCTGGAATTCTCTTTTCTTTTGAAGCCTACCAGCTGCACAGCAGACCATGAAACGATTCGTCTTCCTTCCCAGCGCTCCTTTCCCATGCATGATCACATTCTTTCGGTCTCGAAGAGCAGGCATCCACAACGGAGCTCTTAAACTAACTGCTCCCACATTACGGATGCCCGGACAGAAAAGCGCTCGGCTTTTTCCTGGGCACAGCGAGCGCTCATAAAAAATAACCACACGATGGCGCTGTCGACGTGCAAAAGAGCGACGTGCACCTCGCTGCTCTCTAAAGCACGCCAGGGGCAGATCTGAGTTGAAAACGTCGCTGCTCTCCAATCAACTGTGTCAGGAGACAAAGAGTTCGCTGATCTTCCCCTTCCAAATGCAAACTCGTATTTGCACCCCACTCAAACGGCAACACTAATATTAAATCCTTTGTGCTAATAAATCTTTTCACTCTCACAGAGGCTGGCTACAAACTTGAAAACATCGGGCCAAAATCTCAGCTCACAAAAGTGCCAGCTGAGAAAGCTCTTGCTTGCCTACAACTTCACCTGAACCCATCCAACTGCACCCAAGGAAGAGAGGAACTCGGAGCCCTTCTCAAAAGAAATGGCATCCCCTCCTCCTAAACAGACAATATCCAGGGATTGATCCCATACTAAAGTGCCAGGACACTGTCACTGGCCATTACCTGCCCTGGACACTGTATCAGCTGCACACCAAGACTGAGCTTGGAGAGTGCTTACCTTGTCCAAAGTAAGGGCACTGCTAGAATTTCAGAAGACCACCTCTGAGGAGTGGAAACCACATGTCAAATTAAATCTTTCAGGAGACCATCCCCCACCTTGACTTTCCTACCCCTTTCTTCCCTGGCCTTGCCTTGCCTGCTCCTCCTTTAGTTTGTCTAGCCTTGCCTACCCCAACCTTGCAATCCCTTACTAGAGCCTTGGTGTCCTTCCTGTGCTCTTCCTTACACTCCATTGCCTTGCATGGACTTGCTCGCCCATCCCCCACCTTGGCTTGCTTACCACTTTTTCCTGGCCTTATAGGATGTTTTGTTTAAGGCAGTGGATCCTGAAGGTCTCTGGGCAAGCGAGATTCAACACGCTGCTCACAAGACACCTTTCCATTCGAAAGCCATAATTAGCAGTACAATACAGGCACCATAAGAATTCCTATGCCAGGAAAGCAACAGTTGCTGGATAAGCCCTTTTCCTCTCAGCTTTTCAACTACGTGCTTCGGCATCGGTCTATGCTCATTCTTTCTCAGCTCCTAGTACATCTTGTTGGAAGCCCAGGGACGAGATTGCAGAAGTCAACCTGAAAGCCCATGCACAATCAGTGTCAGCTGGAAATGCTCTTGCTGGCACGCCATGGAACTCACAGGCCTTATACTCCCTCACACAACCCAGAGATATGCACTTTCATACGCCTTCAATGTTGCAGAGTCCAAGTGGCTAGATCTGCACAGAAAAACAAGTGTCAAAAGAGAAGGCTTTCCTAAACTACCCACTTCTCTTAGCAGCTGTGAAACTGCATCTACCACACCGCAGCTCTGTACCTTTCTTCTCACGTAGACGTGCCATCACAGTTCTCAGTCTTGCAGCTCCCTTGCAAGCGTCCAGCAGCTGCTCCTTTAAAAACGGCTCTAGAAGAAAAAGCCAGCACTGGTCTGCACCTTCCTCTTGCCACATGTCAGCCACACACCAAACGCACTTCTGCGCTCTGTATGTTCCTTCTCAGCATCTTCTGCCATTAACAGTTTTTCAATCTCGGAGTCTAAAGCTAAACCTAAGTGTTCCCACACAGGGCTCGGATAGGAAGATGTACCGGCACAGGAAGCTGTCGCGGACCTTTACCCTTACGTTAGCTAACTTGATTTTGGCAGGCAAGCGCTTGGCAGCCTCGCTCCTCTTGCAGCCTGGACCCTGCGCACACAAGCACGGTGCTCTGCATCTTCGTTCTCGGCCTTACCGAAGAAGCGTGCTTTTATTCTTTGGGAGTGCAAAATGCCCACGTACTTCTCCCACAGACAAGGTAGGGGATGGAGAGGAATAGCAAGGAAAAGCAAGATTTTGTTGGAATCGCAAGTCAAGGCAAGGCAATAGAGTGGTAGGCAGGGGAAGGCCCAGAAGCTGAAGGCAAGGCAGGGCAGAGTTTGGCAAATCCAGTAGGCAAGGCAGGTCAACGGCAGGGCGGTGAAGCAAGCCCTCTCCAGACTTATATTATGCCTTTCTGTGGAAAAGAGCCACCCTTCATGGCCGGGAGCTCTCACTGAAAATTAGATTCCTCCTCCTAAAACTGTGAATGTCCTAGGATTGCTTCCAGAAGAAAGCTGCCAGAACTGACATGTCAACCTGGCCTTGGCCAGCTAAGAGGGGCCGCCTCTTAGCTGCCTCTGACACACTGGGGTGTGAGGTTTTCCTTCCTTTAGAAAAGAGCCAGGTGCCCGTGGCTGAAAGTAGGATTGCACCATTCTCTTGAGTTCTTTGACACAGCAAGTAAAGCAAGTAGCCCCAGTGTTTCAGGTGCAGATGAGAGGCTGACCTGCAGAGGTAAAGGCCAGCAAGACCTGTCGGTCCTGGCAGCTTCCCTCTTAGAGCTGTCCTTTTGTGTGTTGAATTTTGGCGGTGGAATAGAAATTCCATGTGGGCATGTGGAACAGAATTTTTGCCGTAGGAAGGAAACCATATAATACCATTTGTATCATGTTTAGATGAAAGCCTGCTCATGGGAGGCGAAGGCCATCCAGACCAGTCTGTCGTCCCGGCACGGTTCTCTGTGCGAGACGCAGCCGAGAAGCTTTCCGTTTCCATTCGGACCACCGGAGAGGCAGAATGTGGTGGCAACGTAGCGCTCAGAAGGAAAGGGGCACGGCCCAGGCGTGTTTCGGCAGAAGCAGTGCGCTGGAGCGCTTCGCTGCGGGCCACAGTGTTCCGGGCGAGAAGCAGACGACCGCCCTCCTCCGGGAGGACGAAGGCACCGGCGTGTTCGACAAGGCGAAGAACGAAGCCGCGGAGCCCCGGGCTCGGGTGCGCCGCGTCCGGGCTAGCAAGACGAGCGTGGCTGCCACTCTCCTGCCTGCGGAATTCACGTTATAGCCTCGGCAAGGAGGCAGTTCCAGGGCAGTTGCTTGTGCTGCCGCTGCTGCACAAGCCTAGTGCTCTCGCAGCGCTCTGTGGAAGCAACTGCGCTTCCCTCCAGCCTCCGAGCTTCGGAGAACACGATGGCAGTCGGATGCAGCGGAGGAGGCAAGCACCGAGTGCACCGGTGAGTTTGATGCTGCGAGCGTGCGGAAGGCGAGGGTGCAGCCCGGCACTTGGCTTTTACTTGTGCACCCGTTCTCCGTGAGAGCAGCTGCTGGAGCTTGGCAGCGGGAGCTGCGAGGGTGCAAACAAGGCGGACGTCTGTCTGAAGAGAGGCACAGAGCCACAGCGTGATGTGCGCCTTCGGAAGGCTGCCTGGAGAAGGGGTGCTCTCGGAACGCCTTCTGCTTTGACGCGTGCTCCTGGGTGAGCTCGAGCTGCAGGGACTCTGCAGCGCTGAACGACTAGGAAAGTGCTCGTCTCCACGCTGTGCGATGAAGCGGGGCGGCTGCGCGTTCCTTCCTGGAGCGGCGAGGACACTGTCAGCCGACTCGGCTTGTGAACGAGCCCTCGCCGGGCTTCTGCAATTCGGTGCGCTGCACACGCCAGCCCGCTGCTCTGCGGCTTCGTCCTTCGCCTTCCCTTGTCTGGAGAGAAGAGGAGCCCAGCCACGGCCTTCCACTCGCCCCCGCTCTTCGGCGCGCCTGCTGCCCGCACCCCCGCGGCTGCTCTGCTCGGTGTTCCCTCAGCTCGAGGCACAAGGCTGCCCTTTCGGTTTGGCAGCGTCCACACTGTCCACGGAGCTCTCGCTCAGCGAAATGGGCCGGGGGAGAAGCACTTGCTGGATGAGTCGTTCAACGTGCAAGACGTTTAAGGCAGCACCACAATCTGGGCCGCGAGAAGGGGGGGGGCGTGGGGGGGAATGAAGAACGTGCTTTTGTCCTGGCACCTTTCTCCTGTGCGAGGCGTCTGCCGAAGATCTTTGCTCCCTGCGAGACTGCGGCGTGCGCCCGGGCTGCACTCGAGCAGAGAAGGAGCGGGCAGACAGCACCGCCACCTGACGGGCGCTTTGCAGGTTGTGACCGGGAAGCGGACCGGCCCTGGAGGGCGCTGCAGCTACGAGCGGCCGCAAGTGTCAGGGGCAAGCGCCGGGCGAGCCGCTCGTCCCGGCACGGTTCTCCGTGCGGGACGCAGCCGAGAAGCTTTCCGTTTCCATTCGGACCACCGGAGAGGCAGAATGTGGTGGCAACGTAGCGCTCAGAAGGAAAGGGGCACGGCCCAGGCGTGTTTCGGCAGAAGCAGTGCGCTGGAGCGCTTCGCTGCGGGCCACAATATTCCGGGCGAGGAGCAGACGACCGCCCGCCTCCGGGAGGACGAAGGCACGGCGTGTTCGACGAGGCTTTGTAAAAATCATCTCAGAATGAGTAACGCGTATGGGACATTATATCTAAAATTCCCAATTAAAAAAAGCAGGGGAAGTTAAATTTTTTTGTTCTTGTTTCGTGTTACAGAGGAGGCAACTCAAATCCCCCTCCCCTATTGCAATTCAAATTCGGGGTGGGGCCGTTGAGAGCACTCATTTGCTGTGATTTTATTTCTGATAAATAAAATCACTGAGCCGATAAACACAGCTCAGGTGAAACACTAGGGAGGGATCAATTCCTGCCTGCCTCTCTGATGAGGGCAAGGGGGATTTAAGCAAGGGGGATTTTCAAGCTTGCGAAATGCTGGAGGTAGCACTGCAGCAACATAGACTGGATTAGACATATCTGAGATGCTTGAACTGCCATCGCGAAAAGGGCACTTTCCCACCCTCTTCCATAGAGGGGCCGTTCAGCTGCGTGCCACACACCCGGCGTGTCCTGTTTATGTGCCTTTAGTCTGAGCTAAAGTATTCTGTTATTGGGAAGCCCTGTTGCCAAGAGTACCCAGGAGCAGCTCACCCCCCCAGCTCTTGTTTCCAGGGCACAAATTATTCACCACTATCTGGCATGGAAATAATCTTTTTCACATGCGTATCATCCCTGCTGCACTGGTTAAACTTGCACAAGCAAATTGTACATAAATACAGTTGCAAATATCTCCTTATACTTAGGGAGCTAGGCATTGACATTGTCGTTTATGATTTAGAATGACAAAATGAGAACGGGAAAACAAATTAGCCAGTGTCAGAGGTTATTCTCTTGGACTCAAAGGTTGTAAAAAAGTAGAACCTCCTTCATTGTGCAGAATCTTGAGAGAATCTGGCTGTAAAGAGGGAATATTTACTTTTTGATGCTTCCTGCAGTATTTACTGCTTTCACTTTATTCATATAATGTTGTGTGTTCTTGAACTAGGATGTGTGTGCTAGAGCATTTCATGGTTCCCTCTGTTATGCCACTCCCCCTGCTTTTCCCCCAGAGCCGACGGACAAAGGGAGGCATTCCAAACACATTTGCTGTGCATTCCTTCCATCAGGCCAACACCTCTAGCTTTATAAAAACATGATAAAGTGACTGCAGCAGGCTGGGGACAAGCCTAGGTTAGAGCCATGCTGCGAACAAGCATCTCTACAATGTATTTCTTCTCTATAAACAAGGTGTCTCCCATAAAGAAGAGAATGTGAAGCATAGCAAGATGCAGAGACACTTTTCACTATTCTGTGGTATAGAAATATATTGCAGACACTTTTCACTTAGAAGACAAGTGAATTTTTATTCTAGTGTGTGCTTGGAATAAACAACTAAAAGCTAAGCAGATTATCCTCATATTCACTTAAAATATTACAATAAGTGACACAATTATTTTTTGCATGTAAACTGGTGTAAAAGGCCCTTTCCCAACATTAAAAACTCTTGCAGAAATGATTAATTAGAAACATTAAAAAGCTAACTTTTTTTGGTGCAAGATATCACAATGTAAGGTATTCTCCTTAAAGCGTTTTTCTTACTGTGTTAAAAAAACCTTACGGATCCCGTGCTGTGGGGTGATTTTTAAGAGGCTGGTGTCCTACTCTATGGAATCAACAAAACACATTGTGATGCTTCAATTGAACTTCATTTTTGTGACGTTAAAGTGGAGAAGTGTCATATGAATGGTCCTTGAACCAAAACGATTTGACTGAAGCCTTCAAGGAATGACGGTCAACTGCCCTGAATGACACAGGGAACAGCCCTCATTTCTGTGCCTACGGTAAGTGGCAAGCACCGTGGTTAAAGACATAATTCCTCTCTGGCAAAAAATAATATTTTCTTTTAGATTTTCATCCCCAGAAATTACCTAACACAGACCACAACAGGAGCCTACTCTGCAAAGTCAAAATGTTTGCTCACAGCATGCAGCTCTAGTCTTCCCCTTTGAGTTGATATTGCCCTGAGTGTCCCTCTTTCCCTCTCCCTTATTCTCCCACATGAGCCTTGAACACTTGCCTTCACTTCCACCTCTCTGCGTGTTTAACCCCAGTGGTGGTTGCAATCTCCTGGGAGGTGCAGTGCTTCCCAAAGTTCATTAGTCCCAGGCCTTAAAGTGCATTGGTAGGAAGGTGGCGGCACATTGGAGCAGCTCATCCTCTGGTATCTGGTAGGAGCTTAAGACACCCACAGGGTGGCTCATATGCTCAGGTGACAGATTAAGAACAGGAATACAATTGAACGTCCATGTTAAATGATGACCTTGATTGTTACTGGCAGTTTAAACTGGAGCTTTTACCCAGGGATAGATCAAAGAGGAGTGTGGGTAAGCGCAAGAACAGCTGAGAGGAGAAACTCCTTCTCTAAGGAAATTCATCAGGGGCTCTCTCCCGTGTGCCTGTGTGTAACCTGACTGCAACTCCAGCCCAGCATCACGGAGCTGGATGGAAATGCAATATCAATATATTGGCAGACCCTCTCAATCAGCTTACAGGCAGGACCCTTCAGACCACGGCTGCTGATCTTGGGTAGAATGGAGCAGCATTTTCCACCATTGAAAACAAATTTATCAGGAATTGGGAATTGATCAAAACCACTGGGCTTACAATTTCATTAATTATCCTTCTAATTATCCTTCATCCTTCTATTGGGAGTCGGAAGCGAATATATCAATAGGAAGTTTCTTTTGGAAAGACCCATTACTCCCCACCACTGTTAGGCCATGAATACCCAAAAGGAGGTTTCCTCTCTGTGTCTTTAACCATAGTGGTGAGCTCTTTCTTCACCTCTGAGAGCTGATTACTTTCCCAATCCTAAAGGATTAAGGTGGCAGATCATCTTTAAACAGCTCATTATAGCCGACAGTCATCTAAATTGCATATTTTGATAAACACAAAGCGGTTCCTTAATTGATTTAGAAGAGTAACTGATTATCTGTTGCTCTTGCACACGCAATGCCTGGTGACAAAGCTGTGTTGGGTTTCCTGAGCCTTCTAGTCATCTCCCCTCCCATCCTGTGGCTGGTGAAAATCAGCTAACAAATACCTCCCTCTGCTGACAGCAGGACACCTTTCAGGGTGTCGCCTTGTTTCCCACCCACCAGCAGTATTTTTATCAATCTTGAATTTCTTGTGCAAGTGTACCACATTTCTTCTACCAATGAGAAAGCAGGCAATTAGCGGATGGTTTGACATAACCACAGGACAAAACATTAAACTGAAGCTCATCTCCTCATCCGCCCATTGGTTGCGAAGGGTTTGTACAAGTAATTAAACTTTTTTCCATCTGTCTCGTGAATGGGAACTTCTCGCTGATGAAGAATTCAAACTTCTACTGGGGTTACAGCTCTGTTTCGGCATCCCTTTTCTCCAGCATCTATGGAGCAAATTAATCATGAGAAAAGTAAAAAGTTTTATTCTATTTGTTAGTGAAGGTAGTGGTGAATTAAAACGGGATCCTTTAAAAAAAAAAAGGCTGAGACACTTTTTACTGGAGATGGAAGGTGGAACCAAAAACTCTGGAAAGGCAGCTCATAAGCCATACTCGTCCATTCTCCCAGTTATTAAAAATTTTATCAGAAAAAACCTTAAAGGCTTTCTACTATTTCTTTTGCTGTTTCTTACATTATGTTCTTGCGGATCTCAAGCGGAGCCTTGTGCTACTGTGTGTTGGAAAGCCTTTTGCTCTGGTGTCATCCGCTTAGTTCCAGGCTACCCATGCTTACAGAGAGCAATGAAATATAACTCTGTTCTCTGGGAAGACCTGCTATTGAGGGGGTCTCAGTTTACTTTTTATCACACTTTATTTTGAGGCAGCAAGGCTTTTGCCTGTTGTGTTCTTTGCTCTACATTGCTCTGTGACTCCAGGAGAAAACAATTTGCTTACGTTTCCGCATGAAAATTATAAGACACGGAAGGGAGCTGAGAAAAAAAAGAGAGCGAAGAAGCATTGTTGTGAATACAAATGCCTCACTGCTCTGGTTTAGTTTCATCTTAGCCCGACGAATAAAAATATAATTTTTTTATGTATAGGCAGTGTGAGAGAAATAGTGCTCAAAAAAATTTTTGTTTTGTGAGGCCATGGGGATATTGCTGCACAAAAAAATTTTAGAGGTTGATGTCACTCCTTGCGACATGCATGTTATTAAGGGGTAATAACATAGTACATTTATTTTGTACTACACTCCACAAAACACCACCGTTCTTATTCCACTTTGCAAGCCTGGCAGGCCAGAGTGTCTGCAGGTCGTGGGTACAGCACCTCCCTGCTGGATGGGGTACCTCAAGTCTACCTGTCGTTCAGCCGCAACAAGAAGCCCTTACCCATCATTTTATGAAGGTACAAATGAAAATTATAGATGACTCAAGGCATAACCAGTGTCCTCACTGTATTTGTTGTGTGAACTGTGCCCTTCAATTCTGAGCTTGCCAGCCCTTCCTGCATCGGAGGGAACAGCCACATGGGTCTACCAATATTCTCAGCGCCATGTTGCCCCCTCAAAGCTGGTCCGAGGGTAAGGATTTTGCTGGGGTTTTGTTTCTTCCAGCTGCTTCTCCAGGCATTTTTCTCCAAAAACTCCTGCCATGAGCTCAGGCTGGCTCTCCCAGCTGCATTCCACACGGCTTGCACAGGCCTTGTGAAGCACATCAGATTTCCACGTCCTAATGACAGTTCTGCAAAAGAGAGAATGTTTTCCCACAAAAAGGAATCATCTCCTCAGTCTATCTTTTTTCTTTCTCCTTTTTCGGGTGGTGCTAGGGTTCCCTGGGGCCGTGCAGAGCACGAATATCATGTTAGCCTTACGTAAGTACGATTCGTCCCGCACCAGGACTGCTGGAGCAGAAATGATGAATTTGAGATTAATTTCAGGCTGCTTAAAGAAGACTAAATGTCAATGACATTTAGCAAAACCTCTGCTTGTCCTGGGTCAGTAGGCACCAAAGACAGCCATCCATTTCTACCCAGCTGTCTGAGCACCCTGTAGCTGACTGCCAGCCGTGCTTTAAAGTCATCCAAATGCAATCATTTCCTTGGAAAAAAGACAAAAAAATGCACCAGAAAGCATCGTCATGTTATTTTTTCTAGTTTGCCTTTTCCCGTTCATGGCCAGAGTTTTGCCTGCCTCCCCTGAAAAATTTGTCAAGGAAATGGAGAGCCTTTTCCTCTGACTGTAAGTTGGAAACAAAAAAAGTGTGTGGCACCTGTGCTTCTCTACAATGTGCAGAAGAGAAGCTCTTTGGTGCCAAAGTACTAAGTGACACTTGCTTTGGCCCTTTGATGAACAAATGAGAGAAATATGAGAACCAAGAAATCAAATGTAACAGACATAGAGCTCTGGCACTTGTCTGATTTTTGGTGTGTAACTCTGAGTGGGCTGCCCTGCCTGACTCCTCTCTTTTTTCCCATGACAAACCAGCACCACGGCAGGGAACTGACAGTACGTAAGATGTTTTCTCTAATATCAACTGGGTATATGCAGAAAAAAGGAAAAAAGAAAGAAAAGCAGCAAAAGCCACAGTGGTTTTGAGCAGCCAGGTATCCAAAAGGCTGATTCCCAGTTTGCATGACGGTTAAGGCCAAGACTTACAGGAGAAAAGAGGAGAGTAACAGAGAAAAAAATTTGAATTAGAGCCATTCAAGAATTATTTTAAAATATTTTTCCACTCTTACGGCCATTAAAGTTCTTTTGGTTTTTTCCCCCACACTCAAACTTACTCCTCTTTTTCTGGCTGAGATTTGCTTTAAACCACTGTAGACTTCCTAGATATATTGTAGAATATCATGTTCAGACCAGCCTGTCAGCAGATGCCATTAACACTTGGTTTTTCCCCACCTTGGAGCAGTCCCTCTACGTGTCTTAGAGGGTGATGAATGTCTGCAAGTGCAAACTCTGAGAAAAACAGACTGCAGGGGTGGGCTGCATGGACCAGCCAATTCACCTGCAGACTCTGTCCAGAAAAACGGAAATCACAAGTAGCCAGATAATGCTACGTAACGTGTACGCAATCCTGTCTTTTTCTAGTATTTTTATTTCCCATATTTTAGTAAACGCCCTGGTGCATTAAAAGTCTGAAAATTCTTAAGAATGGTCCCTTTTTTCTTTGAATGCTTTTAAATATAAAAATACAACTTAGAAAACCACTGCAAGGGACCCTTTTTCTTATGGGCAAAAGAAGACCTACACCTGTCTGATGAGGAGCTAATTACACAAAATACCCGATTACAAACTATGATAAGCCTAAATTAGCTGAACACCATGCCAGTTCATTTTGCCTGTACTCTGCCAGACAGAAGAGCTTTATATTCTCCATCAGTCTTGACAGTAACATGGAAAGTTACTTGATTTTAACAGTACATCCCACCATGGTTTTCCATGCCTTGACCTTCGTCCGGGCTGAGAGCAATTCAGTATGGTCTTACTGAAGAATATGGAATTGTACATACAATGAAGTAAATTCTTTGCACAAAACTTAACAAATGTTCCCTTTCCTCTTTGTTAATAAAAGTATCTGGAAAAACATGTATTTGATCTAAAAGAATGTACATAGATACAGTATATATAGATATAGATAAAGCTTCTGTTGTGCATGTATACCTTTCAAAGGAGAGATTTTGGAAATGAGTACCTTTTGTTCCCAGTGTTGCACCATTTCATTATTACTAGTTTAAATCCTCTCACTGCATAACTGCCAGCATGACAGTTACTTTTTGATTCAGCTCGTCTTCTGCAGTGTTAGTTTTTTAGTGCCAAATGTGATGATTGTGACACATTTATAAAATGCTTTAATTGGTAATTTAATGTTTTTATAGGTTTTTCTGAGGTGTTCAGTGTGGTCAGGTGTGAATGACCTTCAAAATTTGCCAAGTGACATTGTCATACGTCAGCCTGCTGAACAAATTAGAGCACGTAGAGGTGATGCAGTGTGTTCAACTAAACAGCCTTTTTTAATTTTGACAGAGGCTTGTTTCTTTTATGCAAATCACTGTAGATTTTTTATGAACTGCAAACAAAGTTCAAATTATACTTTTTGACCTTGTGATTTAGTTCATAAAGGCAGTACAAGTCTTTCCACTTTGTTTTCATGGAAATCAGAGCAAATTCATATATTTGCATGAGCAACCATATAAAGTGATCAAAAAAGAGAAAAAATTTCACAGCTTCGTACTTAAACTGCATTTGCTATAGATGTAGCTAATCCTTGTTTTTCTGCCTGCACTGAAATGCAGAGACGCTGAGGTGAACTAAAAACTTCTAGGGGTCATTGTTTTGCCGTTTCTAATCAATCATATTTTCCCTCCTTTTTTTAAAAAGACCCTCCCCTCTATTCTATTTCTGACCCTATGCCAAACCAAAATGCACGGCAGAACCATTTTGCAGAGACTGATGAGAAAATATGAAATTAATTCTTGCCTTTCAGTTCAGGAAAGGATGCAATTGGCATTCAATTCAGGAACTCTTCCAGGTTTGGGTAACTGTAACATGTCTAGTCCCTTGCACGTTCAGATAAGTTTGTCATATATTTCTTCAGACAAACCTTCCTACTATACAGAGGCGTAGTTTATGTAATTATCAGTTTGCTGCTCATGGGCGACAGTAGGAAAAGCACTCCTTCACCTCTGTTTTTGTCCTCTCAAGAACACAGCAACATTTATTTCTATAAAACACTTTACATTTTGTAGTACATTGTGTACAGAATTGACATCGTCTTTAAATTGAAAGGAAATGGACCATTTAGTTTAGGAAAACCTGTGAATGGAAAGGATTGATATTTGTCCTCTCGTCACACCAGGTCCCTTCCCAGCTAGTAAGCAAACATTTGGGCAATCTCACACTGCACTAACAATAATTTCAGCTACACTTAATTTCCTCAAATATTTTATCATTCAAAAAAATTTACTGGATTGTTGAACTGACAATTTATAAGCTAACAAAAGGAGTTCTTACGTATTATCTTGCTCTGGCTACCAGAAACCCCAGTGGTAGATGTGCTACTCAATTTTGCCTGAGTTGTATTAAAGTAAGAACTTGAAGACTATAGCTACAGTAATAATTATAGCATACATTAGTTAAATTAGCAATTGCTAAATACGTTATTAGACATCACATATTGTGATAGGTAGCAAAGAGCTAAATATAGCATGGATTAAAAAGGCTTATAACATTAACTCAAAACCAGTGGTAGATTCACTAAAGTACATGTGGCTTGAATTTAAAACTAGATAAGATTTCATCCCACATGGTAAAAAGAAATTTGGGAAATGGTCTTACTAGTCAACATTTCTATAAGAAATACCAAAGTCAGTTTTCATTGCATTGCAATAAGTAGTTATGATGGTCACGTCTTATGGTTTTTCCTGCATCTTGGTTGCCCTGAGACACCAAAAGAGCAAACATATTATGCATATTTTAGTCATTTTACACCATGTACTTAGTACAATTTGATCAGTGCCTTTCATACATGACTTCTCAAAATCTCCATTATTGCCATGCATCAACTAATGTATGTGACCAACTGTGAGGAGGAGCATGATCCATACTTGATTGACTGCAGCAACACCCCATAACAATATAGGGAACTGAAAGAAGCCAAGTTTCTATAGGAAGAATCAGGAGATGGCTTTAGAAATCTATATAATAAATGCTTGAATGGGACTTGCTATATTTGTTCACTTTTGTAAGTATGAAGAAGCACACTCCACTTATCACAAAGTTGTCCTGGCAGTTCACAGAGTTCAGTATTTGCATTCTTCGTTTTTGTAAGCTCATTTTTCCTTTTCTTAACAGTATCAGGTCAAACTGCTATCTGCATAAGAATCGTAAGCTTAGTCTTCAGGGAAAACAGGCTATGTGGCAGATATTATTTTTTGCCTAAACTACATAAAAAATCTGGAACATTTTCTAATACCTTTCCATTGTTGTTATTGTTCAAGTATCTTTAGTACTTGCAGGTAACAATTTCTCATATAGAATTATAATTTTTAAATTAGTAAGCTCTTTTTAAGATTTTGATGGTAAAAACCTAAAGTGGGATACGTTGCTTTAAGACTTGGTTTAAAAACCAATGGCTTCTCTTTCTATTGCCTCAATAGCATAAAACTACCACCATTGAAACCTCACAAGTATTCCCTATTAATATGATAAGCAAATTGCTAAAAAATAATTGTGCAATTCTCAGCAACTGCATGTTGCTCATGTTCCGGTAACGTGACCAAACCAGGAAGAAAAAATTCATGTAATGAGAAACCCAGACAATGATGTATTCAGCTAAAGTTGCATATTAGCTTTGGTATTGCACTTATCCAGCCAACTCTCTCTCCATTTCTAGTGACCATAATTATTTTCCCTTTAGTGTCCTTCTCCACATGGGCTGTGGTTTCCATTTCTGAATTTTTTTTTCAGAGTGTCACTGAACTCACTGATCGCCGGTGGCTTCCATAGTTAAAGTTGTTGGGATACTCTTTAGTCAATTTGCCAACCTCCTGCCCAGGAGGCGTTACCCTGCTGGATTCAAGGGGACGATGGCCAGAGAAAGGCCCTGCTGAAGGACCTGTAGCAGGAAATTCTTCGTCTGCCCACCTATTAAAGAAGTAGTAGCTTTCCTCAGGTGTCTGCCTCTCGAGAGGATTCACTTCAGAGGCAGAAAATCCCTGACTTTCTTTGTCCCCGTGTGACAGAGCTGCTGCATGTAGAAAGGGTGACACATATAAGTGGCTGATGCTTTGGTCAAGGTCATCAATAGATGCAGGTGATGCCACAGGTGCACACGAAGTGTCTTCTTTTCTTGATCTTAATTTCTGGATTTCAAGAAGCTGTTGCCCCTCAGGAAGTGTATCTATTTGCTGTGCTTTTAGAATAAGAGATGCTCCAAGGGTTCCTCGTAGAGCAAAAATAAAGAACCTGATGAAAGAGGAAGAAAATGAATTTTTTTACCAGTGGGCTCGTTTCATATGCTACATCAAAAATACAGAAACTAATTTGCCATTGTTCTAGAGACATCTGGTTGATACCTACTACCTGGCAGACTAAAGTTGCCTCTTGGATCTTAACACAACATGTTACTGTATATTTACTTTGACTTGTATAGAGTCAACTACATATATATACAGACGATTTTTTTTAGTATTTATTACTACTTTTTTGCCGAACAGTGAATAAAAATAGAAAAAAATCTCATCAAGAGGCGACATTGGAAAAGACGGAAGTGGCATTTATACTGCTAAAATAGCTAAAGAGGGGATCTTAATTTGTTAGAAAAGAGAAAAGAAGAAATTAAAAACCTCACCTTTTGGATTCTTTCCAAAAGTAGCAACAAAAGTGTCCTACCTGCCCTTTGCCGAGTACAGAGTTTATGTAAGTAAATATTCTGTCCTGTGAGAGAGCATGCATCTTCTCTCCCTGTCATGTCAGCTTTGTGTGAAAAACAAAGTCTATTTCAAAGCATCTTTTTATCAGGATTTGACCTTTACATAGGTGGCTTCAACATGTATTTTAAAACAAACACAGGTATTCTGTGAATTCCAGCGAAAAAGCTGCCATCTTCACACCCTGGTCCTAAATGTGTGCATAAATAAAAATAACAAGATTAAAAAGCTAACAAGCGGCACTCAATACAGAAAGGGCTTTTAATGCAATGGCTTTCTCAGCCTTGCTCAAGCAGCAGTAGATAATGTCTATATGCTTGTGCCTGTGTTCAGGCTGGTCAATCCCAACAGAATCTCAGTTCTGTTCTGGAAGTTAGGAGCATGGGGGAGCCCAATATTATCTTTATAAATCTGCTCTGGATCACATTGTCTTGTGTTTTTCCTTCAGCTTGATTTCTTTCTCTTTTTTGCAAGTTCCAGGTAAAGTAGAGAGGAGGACAGAGTAGGGATGGGAAACTGTGTCTCCCACCCTGTGAACTTCTCTCACTTGGTCCTGCCCTTGCCACAGCCTTGCAGGATGTGAGGCCAGATTATCTGTTGGGTCTGTGCAGGTGTCCTGGCAGAGCATAATCTGCTTTCCACATCTGAAGAAATAATCAGGTTCACATGTGGAAAAACTCCAAGAGACACAGTGCCTTCCCTTGCCAAGGTATAAAGATGAAATTTAGACCCCTTTCTTTTCAGATTTGAGGGCTTTTGTACATAATCTTGTGCCGTTTGTGTCGAGAAGTAAAAGTGCAGAGCCAGTTTTGGGATGCAGATATGCAAACCAATGCCAGATAGTGCTCCATGGAAAGACGAGCAGGCACGTCTCAGGACAAGCCTCCCCCTGACTGCTGCAGCTCGAACAAAAGGCAATACGGTGGGGAAGGACCCAGGCGAGCAATAATTTTTAAAAAACCTCTTAGAAGGAAACCAGAACGTCAAGACTCCAAGTGAGGAGATTGGGAGCAAGCAGCACAATGAGATGGACCACGGAATGGGACTTACAATTCAGCACATTTTAGCAAAGGGTTTTTTCACCAGTGTTATATACTACTGGCAACAGCTCCCTTGCAGCAGAAAAGGGGCCTTGATATTCTGCAGATGAAGGACTGTGCAGAAAATAATCTAGGGTACGTATACGAAGGAACAGCAGTCTTCCAAATTTGAAGATATGAAGATATAGCCCTTAACCTCAGTAACATTCTGAGGCAGCAAAGAACTTAACTGTGCTAAATTCCAAAGATGGAGACACGAGTTCTCTAACCACGCGTTTGATGGAGCTCTCAGTAGACAGCTCAGGGTCAAAATTGGCACTGTGAATGCGGGCTGATAAGTAAACAAAATCCCACAGGAGCAAACATAGAGGAAAATGATGCCCTGCCTAGAAGACATGAGATCTTACTAAACTATTTTGTTTATTCTGATCTGAACTTATACAATATTACATGAAATCATAAGATCATCTCAAATGGGAAAATGATAATAAAGAATTGAAGAAAAATATTGTCTAGTCTTGAAAAGTTCCTTTGCAGTCAAAGTTAAGGCTAGGATTCTAATGCCTTGAAGTATTTACAAAATCAGGTACTAAATATATTTAGTATCCGTGGTATATGCCAGGACACCTGGCATTTTTTATACCCTGAATTTTGTAATACCCGTGTGCTGCACTACTTCATGGGAATTAGGATGAGAAGGAAACTAGTAAGCTAGTCAAGCCAACCCATTTCTTCCAATGTCCAAGCAAATATAACAAATAAATATTTGAAACAAATGCTGCCACTCAAAACATATATGTAAAGTAAGATATTGAACACCAAAAGCAGTAAGTTTTGCATAATGAATATGCAAACATGTGGGAACAGAATCATTATGTTTTTTAAACCATTTTTTTCAGCAACATATCACAATAATTATTCGTTTCCAAATATGAGCCAATCTCAATTAAGGTTATATTTAATATATCTGATTTTTTGCTATACAGAGTAAAACTAAAATTCTGTATGCAGTATATTTTTCTCATAAAGAAACCCTCTTAAATTCAGCTTAGTACTGCACCCTGATGTGCTTAAAACCGAGGATATGTTTCGTAATTCTCGAAAATAAAGGAATATTCGAAAGACTTGCTTATATGCTTGATCTGCTCAACAACATTGTGGTTATGACAGTGAACAATAGCATAGCAGATCTGTACTGGTAAATTTTGATGCACGCTAGTAAAAAAGGTTTTCTTTGTGGGAAAAGTAGAAGGTATACAGTGACTTATCTAGGGTTGCATAACTGAATAAATTAATGGTTCGCGACCTTGAAGGTTGAACTCAGGCACCTGACCCACACTGGTCAATTATCCCTTTGCAGCACATGTGTCTGACACATCACGTATCTGTGCACATGGTTATCGTTTCTTGACTCACATGTGTGCAAACTCACAAAAGTAAAAATGAGAGGAAAACACTCAAACCTTGGTAAGAGAGCGATGACAGGAGTAATAAGACACAGTAAGTAGAAAATGGGATCTGTGAGCTGTCTCTCTATAATCCAGTAAGGGTTGTTGGGAGGGTTGCAAACCAGGCAGGCAGCGTTGTAAATCAGCGAGAAGATGAAGTAAAAAGCCACACTGCAGATCATCGTCACCAGCTGGAGCAGGGTCTGCAAGCAGAAGTCGACAAAATTAGGTGATGATTGTGAGACCCTGACCAGGTGTAAGACAGGACGAGACAGAGGCAGTTGGGAAGAATCCATCTAACAGTGAGTTTGACTGAAATCTGCAATAGAATGAGACAGAAAAGAATTTATAAAACAACAGTGTGTTCATTTTTCTAAGTAACAGTCCCTCATATATTGAAGTAAGCAAATATTTTGTACTGTCCTGCCCAAAGGCATGATAGAAAATATTATGTCACTGTACACATGGCGATATTAAGTTGGGGCTAATAAAAAATTCTAGCAATTCGTGAAATCTCAGCTCAATTTTTACTTTATTTTTGTGACCCAGATTTCAGGTAAATGACTCTGAAAGAGATATGCCATGCTTACATGGGATGCAACATTCACAACCAACCAAGAGTGCAGTGAACAGGAAAGGTCAAACACATACCCATGTTTTCATTTCTAGAGCCTGGTGCAAGAGAATGGTCAGGAGGGAAATGGTGTTGATGGGGTTTCCAAAGGAAAACACATCTATGTCGGAGTCCTCGTACATCTACAAAACAGGCAGAGAGACTGTGATGAACCCTGATTATTCAGAACTGAATTTCCTGGTTCTAAGACAGGAGGCTGAGGCTATTAATGAGCTTGTTACTTACCAAATAGGGGACAAAGAAGCAAATGAGGCTCTGGTAGAAGGCATCCAACATTGTAATAATAAAAGTTGACTTGTTGTATATCTGCAGGAGTTTATAGATAACAGTTGTTGTGATGGGATATATCCGTCTCTAGTCTGTCCTGCAAACATTATTGCTGTCTGTTTTTCTTCCATTCAGACTACTGATTATTGCTAACTTGTCTCCAAGAGTAAGTGCCTCCTGAGCAGCTGATTAAATTAAAGGCTTAGTTCTGTGTTAAGTAAAGAAAGACATTAGGAACAGTAACAGTTGTACAGAGTCTTAAAAGCTGTATTTCACCAATGTCGCATCCCTTCAGAAGGGATATTATGACTTAAATTCTTTATCAAAATTCTTTCTGGAGTTATAAAGTTGGTCAAAAAGCCTTTCTTCTAGCAAAGCACTTATTTTTTGCCATTTTAATTTGACTATTTTTCATACTAAACTTATCTAGTGGCATATGGGGTGACAGCTCCCATGGAGTGGAATTCAATACTGGAGAGTCAGAAGGCTGGGCTCCTGTTTTTCCAACGTTCCAAGTGAGTCTAACCTCTTCTTTCCCTCATTCCTAAAGCAGAAAACCTGTGCACCTTGTTATTATCAAGCAGCTGTTTTAGCAATCATGTCATACCTCTGAATTTTGTCCATTCTTGTACAGCTCGGGCAGACGGAGGAGTGTTTCTGCAGAAACATCTTTATCAAGGGCTCCAAAGAGAAGAGGCGGCACTGAGGTGAAGAAGAGGTTGAAAAAAATCATCTGCCAGGAATCAATCATGGTGCTGCCTGAGAACCCACAGAAGAACTGGTACCAGAACAGCAAGCTGGCATAGCACTGCGGAGAAGCAAATACAAGCACGTAGTTCCACCTGTTAAGTTTATGTGGGACATTAGTTTTAACAGTCTCCTAAGAAGACAGTATTTTGGTTAAAGGCACTGCACTTCATTCCATAAAGCAATGTATCTTAAGTGTCTGTTTCACTGTGATCCACTGTGATACAGCTTTTTAAAAGCCATTATGTTTCTTTAAGAACATAGAGAAAAATTAATCAAATTGTTCACAGCCGTGAAGACCAGATTTTAAAATCCTTTTAGAGTCTCCTTTTCCATGTGGAATTAGACGCGTGCTACTCCCTATTGCTACCGGGGAGATGAAAGAACAGCAGCATCCCGGTCTGGACAACTATTTCACATTGCAAATAAATATCCTTTGAACTCTAAAAGGATATTCAATCAAAAAAGGGAAAGTATTAATTTCCACTACGAATCTTAAGAGTGATAAGAAGTAAACCTCATTGTAAATTATTAAATACTCCACAAAAAACCAGGTATTTTGAATTCTAAATAAAAGCCTTTCATGCTCAGAGTGTATTTCATGTCAAATTGACTTGTTTGCCCAGTCTTGTAGAAACTGAATTGCTTGATTTTTTCCATTTTTTTTAATACTTCAATGTAGAGCTCATTTGCATATACATTAAATTTTTAATAAAAATGAAAGATATGACTGCATCTTTTCTTGCAAGTGTTTCATGTAGAAATCCAGAGGTTTCACAGGCAGGCAATTCTTAGCACACTCATCTTCTACATTCGAGTGCTAATATTCTGATATTTCTTATGCAAATTTTATTTTGAGGCTCATAGGTATTATTAATAAAATTTCTTGTGCTACCATATAAGCCTATTAAACCTTGAGTCTTTTTTCCCTCTGGAAAAATGTTATTTAGAAATATATTTAGAGCCGGTGTTACCCTCAATGCTCTATGCAGCACCTTGCTAAGAAGGAAGGGGCGTACTATAACCTTGCAAAGTGAAGAAACAAGAACTAAATCTTCATAGAAAGTAAGAGTATAACCTGCAAAAACCAAATACAACTGACCAAAAAAACCCCAGACCTGGAATTAACATTTGCTAGGATGAGAATTTTGTAATTTTAATCATCTTACCACATTTTTGTAGAAAAAGTAAATCACCATCTTCGCCAGGCGAGCATAGCACCAATGTCCGTGGACAAGAAGGAGCTTTTTGAGGTGCTTAAATCGGGATATTGCAAAGTCACTGGCCATCACAGCCTTTGGGAAAAGGAATAGAAGGTCATTTAGAGGACATCTTTTTCACGCTCTGTACAATGAAAGTTGTACTTAGACATTGAAATACTTCTCTAGTTTTTAATATTGTAGAAGAAAGAAAACATCAAACCAACCCTCAAGAACACATTTGGAACTTTCAATCTCTGCAGAACTCTCCATTTCAGGAAGATAAGGAAGGGGGATGTTTAGGAAAGGATTCAGGGCACAAGACAGTGGAAGAGAAGCCACAAAACCTGAAAATGCAGCAGTTGAGAGCATTCAGAATTCAACTGCTCACCTAACACTAGACAGACATCTGCTAGTTCTCCAGGCTCATAAGCAAACACAGGTTTGTCCTTGCATGCTAACTTTTGGCTCAAAATATTATTTTATCTGGCTGAACCCATAACTAAGAAGTGTATGTTAATTTATGAAGCCACCTTGCATTTTCAAGGTGACACTTGATAGAGTTGGGGTGCTATGAAACTCATTTAGCAGCAACGGCCTACCTGACAAAAGAGGAGAGGAAAGAAACTGAGATGATACCTGCATGCCTTCTTGGCCAGATATTCCAATTCCAACATCAGCTGCTTGAATCATACTTACGTCATTTGCACCATCCCCTAAAGTTGGAAGACAGGAGGGAACAATAACAATGCAAGAATAGATGCCTCCATCAAATGAAGGACAAAATCTCGGCATGCAGATTATTTCAACTATTCTGGACTGCCATGCAGCTTGATCAGGAGAACTGATACGTGGCATCAAGGACGACATCAAGGCTCTGGTCTTGGTAGGAACATCCTCCCGCTTTCCCAGGAGACTTGGCTCCACCAGGGCGAAACCCAGCATTAGGACTGGCTGGGTGGTGACACAGCCACCCCAACATCATTTACATCAGCATAATTTTGTGGTTTTGCTTGGCCAAATCTATATGCTCAGGAGCAATTTTGCAACACACTACTTTCTCTGAATCTGAGAAAATTTTATTCAGATGACAATGTAACAAGCAAGTTTCAAGGATTATCTTGCTCATTTCTACTCAGAACAGTATGTTAAATATGTAACCAAATTTCCAGGGACAAAACAGCCATGATTGCTGCTTTCAAAGTAGAGATTTTAAATTAAGTTAGCTGGTAAAGTAAAGTAATTGACGCAGAGGGCTGAAAGCTAATGTTTTGAACTGTAAGACAAAGCAAAATTTTAAAAATACAACGGACTCTGCCTTTTCTGTTTGTCCACAGAGGTGTATTTTTTTAGTTTGGAGTCATCGAAATAAATTCTGCAAGGATTTTAGTGGCATCACTTACCGAATGTGTGGAAGAAAACTCAAAGTATTTCACATCATTTGGAGGTAAAAGGCGAATGAGCCAGTGCTTAATACCACTCTGGAGATTACTGTTTTTACCAGTTGGCAAAATCTGATAGAAAAGGGGCTTTATGAAAAGATAAAATATTGACTAATTTTGAGTGATTTCCGGGCCCAAAACAAGGACATTTCTGGCGAATATATATGTATGTTTGCACTGTTGTGCATGAAAGGGACTGCTAGGAGATTCCGAATTTAGAGTGTCTTCATCTTGTTTTAAGGGGGGGCAGATATGCTTTGTGAAAGCTGAAGAAGGACTTTTATTTGGGTTTTGATCAGGACAAATTAATCAATGCTGTTTCCTCACTGCGTCTGCCTAAGGCACAAAAATCTTCCCCGTACAATAAATTCTATTTCTCTTAAAGAAAGAACCTGCTTCCCCTTTCACCTGCGAGGTTCAGAGTGGATGTACCTATGGACAAGGTCATCACTTTCAACTGCCTCCGGACAAGCTTGACCACCATGCTCTTCTGCAGAGGAGTGGAACGGCAACAGAGCACGGACCGGCAGTACTGCGTCAGCTCTAGGAACTTCTCCTCCAGCCCTCCTTGGAAGATGATGTTCAGGGTCCGTCCATCAATCACCAGCCCAAACTCAGGGCTGGGGGCCTCAGAGGCTGAGAAAGATGTTGGGGTGATGCCAAAAAATTTACTCCGCGGTTTGTCGTCTTCTAAATTCTTCCTCACCTCTTCCAGGGTTAAATTCAAGAGAGATTCACAAGTTTCCTGTGAGAAAACAGACGTGGTTCTAGAAATAGTTATCTCCATCTCTCTTTACAGCACAGCCCCTTGCCAAGTGCACGTTTGTATAATCATGCCAGTGGTTTTAAGCCTATTAGAAAAACGTTAGAGAAAGCTTTACTGAGAAATGCACTGATTCATCTGATCAGACATATTGAATTAAATACGACAACATCAAATCCTTCAGTGAAAACACGGCACATTTTATCAGCCGGTTAACTGAAGTAAGGAATTATTTTAAGAGAAAATATAATAACCTTTACGTCAGGAGGGCATATCTGCATTTATGCTGGGCGTTCAGAAATTAAAAAGAAAATTTTTCTTTTGAGGCTATTGAAAAGTCTAGTTCTGATATGAATGATGTGACATATTGCAGCATTTGCTTCCTTTAGAAATAAGCTGTGGTAAGAGAAACAAGAGGTTCAGATTTTCAAAATTATCCAGCAAGTTTCAGAATGCGGCCTTTTCTAAATCATAAATCAGGCGTTTGTCACAATTAGGAACAGAAATTAAACTTCATATTTTCCAGCACTGTGCCTGAAACAGAAAGTCCTCCTGCGGTTGCAAATCTGCTTAATTTTGGATCAAGTTCTCTTTTAGATGCCAACAACCCGAATTGACTTGGTAGTAAATAGATGTAAGGGGAACACTCTTGTCTCTCCCATTCAGCTCTTCTAAATTGGCACATCACTATCAGAGAAAACCCAAAATGATATAAAAGATATTTTGCTTCCTCTTAGTAGTCCTCCTTCTGTGGCATGGCCATGAATATCTGAGGAGCTAATCACTCCTTTTTCTACCTTTTCTGTCAGCTTTATTGAGGGATGACTCAGCTTCATAATGCTATTTTCACTTTATGTACCATAAGGTATATGTGTAGGATGTTTGCAAGTATTAAATTACACTTAAGTGGGAGGTTCTGGAATCAAATATGCCCCTGACATCTACTAAAAACCTGCATCTAGCCTATACATGTAACACCCCTAAAAAATATTGAAGAAACATCATCGTTCTGCGAACAAACTCAAAATAGTAGTGGCAGTTCCTGGTTTGCCTTGACTTGCCTTTTGAAACGAATCAGCCAAGCTACCTATTTACGTTGCATCTTCCTGGAAGATATTTCATTTTCAGTGTTTGAATAGCCTGCTGGGCTCTGGGAGTAAAGAGAGGCCCTTAACACTGAAGCCACTTCAAGACCTAAATGGGAAAATTAACAGGTTCAGTGCTTTGTATGCATTGCTTGTGTTCCTCAGTGCTGCTATTGGGAGCTTCTTTCAGAAGTTTTTCTTTGTTTTCATTTTGAAAGGGAGGGAACTAAACCTTACTTTGGAGAAACTCCAGTATCCCTTGAACCATGGGGTTTCCCACAAGTCCCCGTGTGTATGCAGGTTGCTCCTGAGACTGGATCCAGGCCCACAGAGGCTGCTGTGGCTAAGCAGCTGTGCCGGCACTTCTAGGTGCCAGGGTGATCCCGCCTGTAGCATCTATGCTCTGGCAGAAACAACTTTCTAATTTCCATCCTAAATGTATTCATTCTGCTTCCGATTAAAGCAGATATGCTTTTCAAATGAAATTATACTTTGAAGCAAGGAATGTTTTCTGTGCCAGATTCCACATAGTCTTTGCGTGTTTCTGTATTTCCGTGACATTAAAAGAGACAGGCATTTGCACACAATAAAATATTCTCATTTAGAGAGCTACTTGCTGCAGAGAAAAGCAGTTAGAAAGTAGGCCATATCACTGTTCTATGCAATTGTCTACCATAAGGCAAACAGTCAGTATTTGAACAATATTTAATTAATCCTCACAATAGCTTTATTGAGAAATGCAAGCTTGTATTGTAAATCCTGGTTCTCTGGGGAGAAAAGCTGAGAAAATCCAGATAGGTGACTTGTCTGGCCACACAAGGAAGCCCTTCCTGCCCTCCATAGCCTCGTGCCAACTGTTGGAAGAGCTGAACTCACTGTGCCTCCTGTTCCTGCTGAGTGAGGGCCATGAATGATGCTGCAAAAAAAAGAGCAGGGAAAAGGCAGCAGCTGCTCTGGGGGCACCTCAAGGGGCTTTCAGGTCTCTATAGGAAGTAGGAGGTCACCAGAAAGAAAATGCGAAAAGGATATCACAGTTGGCACTTTAGATCATTTTGTGTTTAGAATGGGTCAGGGCTGACATTCCTTAGCATATGGGTCTGGTTTAACCATAATGTCTGTACATCGTGTCCCCATAATCCATCCACAAGGCAATCTCTCCCACACGGATGTCTGATGGGATGAGGTGTGAGGCTGCGCATAGTGATGGCCATTCCACTTTCTGACATTAAGGCAAGATTTTCCTGGTACCTTGCTTATATTGCTGCACATCCAGCAAAAGCCAATTTAGTTTTTTTAAAGCCTTTTACTATCACCATCCATAATGGCATTTACCCTCTTTGGAAGTCAGGACTAGATTTTCTCTCTTCTTTACAGACGTCATCAGAAAGAGCCGTAGATTGCACCACAGTTTGCTCACTGTGTTTTAGTGACTCACAGGAGCTGTCAGACCTGCCCTTGAAGTGATTATCCTCATTTTGGACTATGCTTGCTTCGCCTATATCCTGCCCTTCTTGTTGCCCATGGAAACTGGTGAAATATTTGTGCACATCAGCAAATGTGTTTGCCACCACAGAATGTCAAGAAAGTGACCGTGTTTTTAACTGGCCCCTGCTCTTAAACAAAGAGATACTGGATTAAATTTTTCACTAATAAATTTCTGATTAAGTCTAATCCTGTTAGGGAAAGCGCAAATAGAAAATTCTGAATTTACTTAAATCTACACCTTCATGCTTTTTCTCGGCTGACTCATACAGCATTTTCCAAATGTCTTGTAAAAGATATCACCCAGGGTTAAACTGAAATTTCCATTTTAAGGTGGAAATCCAGCTATCCATGTTATTAAGGAATTAGGCATTTAAATTGCGTATTGCTTTCTTCCTAAAGCTACTAATTCAGGTAATACCTAGCAATTCAGGTAATTTTTAAAAAGAATATTTTCGTTAGGAAAAATCAGTGTATTCTAATTGAATGAAACACTACATAAGTGTCTTATATTTCAATTCATCCTGTTATGTGCGGTCTACAGAGTTTCTGGCCTAATGCAATGTGGGGTTTTTTGACTGTTCTTTGTTGAGTGAGGTCGAAAGCAAAGGAATGCTAAACTGCAAGGCACTAAGAAAGCATAAGATAGCAAATTCTCTGCATTTTGTCTTTCTTTACTCACTTTATTTTCAGTGTTAATGGTGAAGACAGTGTCCCTTTGGTTCAGAAGTTTACAGGAGTATGCAATGTTTACTGCTGTCTCCTGTTTGTCTCCTGTCAACACCCAAATTTTTATCCCAGCTTCTCGGAGAGCCACAATAGTGTCAGGTACACCATCTTGCAGGCGATCTTCTATCCCTGTTGCTCCTGGGCAAACAAGAAAAGAAGAGAAATAATTTTATTTTTCTTGAAAATCAAGTTGCTATTTTCTTCCTTAAAAAAAGCTATTTGCTTGCCGATCACGCTCCTGACCTTATCGAGAATTGAGCCAAGGTGTTGACCAGCAAATAAACACAGGCACATGATCTGCATTTAGATTAAGGTCTGAATGTGTCAACAATCAAGTGCTGTTTCTTAGTTTTGCTCTTTGCAAGAACAATGCATTTAATTTCTTCCTAATAATCCAAAATGACAATGTGCTGGCAGAAGACTCACACCATATGCATTTCAGAAATACTGCATTAAGCCCCATCAAAGCAACCAGAAAAGATGAACTTTGACCCTTAAATGCATGCTGTCCCTATGTCAAGCCAGATGCTTCAACTATCAAATGCAGAAGAAAAAGGAGAGTATATCTTCTTTCTGAAAATGCACAGATTTAGAATCAAATGCCAACACTCATCCTGATGATGCTAGTAAGTCAACATCTGAACGTTACACCACTTATCCCTTCCTCTAGAGTTCAGTTTGAAGACGCTGTAACTGTGGTACATTAAAGATAGAGATCGATTATAAGTTAAGGGAACACTTTTTGCAAATTAAATTGTGAAAGCACATAGAGCCTTAATAACTGGCAACGGTAACAGACTCTGACAAGATCTATGTTACCACTTAAGTGATCTCCTAACGGCATTTACTATTATTATTCTAGTTTTTAAGATCACTGCCGAGATTATGAGAAGCCATAATGCTAATATCTTGCAGTCACAGAAATTCAGGATAACGAAGTACAGGCACAAATTGTATTCATGGAAAAATGAGCCTGAGACAACTCCAAAAATCAAAGTCGTAAAGAACAAAAAGTGTGGAAAGAAAATAGAACAGAAAGCACTGAATGCTCCATAATTCAACAGAATGCTGTTAGATATAACAGTGATGAATGATGCAAAGATATCAATCAACGTAAATTTTAATACTAAACATCTTTTTACAAAGTGCACAAAGCAAGCACAACAATGCAACAACAGCAGGAACTCAGTAGCAAAATGCCTACATTTTTAAGTTACTGGGTTCTATAATACAGCTCAATTACCAAAATTCCCTCGGAATTTGTGCTCAAAACTGAAGTTAATATACAGTATTTTATAGGTTTATCCAAGAACATGGACGCACGATTAAATTGTGGGAACTTCATTATCTACTGTGTTAGCTGAGCCAGTAACTGTTGATGTACATGTTCTTTGCTCGGGGCACAAAATTTTTTCAGTACACTTTTTCAAAGTAACTGCAGCCCAAAATGTATGAGAACTTGTGCAGACACTGTCATTGGATTTTATGTCACCAGCCTGGAGATTTCCAAAGTTCAGAGGAAGCCTTTTAGATATAAACTACAATGTTGTTTTCTGTCTTATTGCCAACACTATCACAGGAGAGGAAGTGATACTCCACGCAATGACAATTCTTATTTTTAGCTACCCAGTAGGTTGAGTTTGGTCTCCAGATGCTGTGCTGTCTCTGTTAACAACTGCTCTCTGTTATCAACTGCCGCTTCTGCCTCCCGACGAAAATTGGCCCATTTTTGAAAGTCATCTTCATTCAAGACCTGCATAACACAATTTAAACAGCTCTTATTTGAAATTTAAACAAAAGAGCAATGCCAACATTCTGGATCACAGAGCCTTAACTCCTATCCAAACCGGTAAACTTCAGTAATTACTTACTGGTAAAAAAGTAATGCGTCATCTTCAAACTAACACAAATTTTCCAAGAGAAAACTGCAAGAACAAGTAGTTTGTACAAATGACCTACAGCGAAGACTCAAAATATGACATAGAGAAACTCTCCCTCGCACAATTCTTGCTTAGCTTAGAGCGCACAGCTCCTGAGGGTTGAGTTTCATTTCTCCAGATGTTGAATATGACCTATTTGTTGCACATTGACAACTTCTGTATGAAAATACGTCACTGAACTACACTAACTCAGGCTGAGATCAAGATTTTTGAAAGCTGAATGCCAAGCAAAGGAAAGAAAGGTTGGCTGCTCTGCAGACTCTTTGTTTCTTGCTAGGAAGCACTGTAGAATAGGTCAGCTAGAGTTACCATAAGAGAAACAGCAATAAATGCTTTGAGACTGACTAAAAAAATCCATCATTTGTTCACATTGAGGAAAAAGAGGAAAAAAAGAGTTCAGACAAGGCAAATAGGAGGACAAAAAGATGGGCTCTATCTGGCTGGTTGTCTGAAGTAGAATTATAACCACTGTATTTTTCTAGTAATTCTACTGACGTGTAAAGAGCCTGGTGCTCTCCCACCTTCTTAGCTATGCACAGAGTTCGCAGTCCATCACGGGCATAGTAGTCCAGATGCTTCTGTGTTTTTTCTTTTATTCTTTTCAGTCTCTTCTCGACACTAATATCACCTGTGAAACACAAGGAAAAGATTCCATATTTTAAACACAGATACTTTTGGATCTAATGGCCTAAGGTTAAAAAAGAGTGGGTATTAGAGAAAGGTGGATTCCAATATAATATGGAGTTCTTTAACAGCTCAAAAGTGTTGGCTGTGCCGAGGCTGAAATCTTGCTAAAGATCCTTGTTTCTTTTAAGAAAACATTACTCGTGTTTTTCTTTGTTAGTGTTATAGCACCCTTGCTGAAAACCTGAAAAACAATGGTCAGTCCTTTATTACAGTATTCTTGCAGAGTACACAGTCCACATGATTTAGTGCTGTCAGTGAATTTTAATTAGCCCATTCCATATTCTAAGCACTTCTCAGGTTAAATAAATACCTCGATTCTGATCTGCAAGGATACTACTAGAGAAAGCTCATTCTTTTTTTATATTTCAAATACCTAGGTACAATATTTCATGCAGATAAGACTACTGCAAACTTTTTTGTTAGGAGACACAACAAAAACAGCTCCCTGGTTAATTACCTTTGGCAGAGTCATCCAGGAGGTCCATTATAACAGAATCAGCACCTTTTGTATAGACAACAATCTCCTTGGTTAGTGGGTGTCTCACCACTACAGACATCCTTTTTCTGACTGAGTCAAATCTCAAAGTGTAGAGGATATCGAAGGTCAGGAGTGTGCCCTGTGGCAGCTGCACGGTGACCTGGTCCGGTGTCCGGGACACGAGAGTGAAGCTGTAGGCCTGAGCAGCATAGACAAGAGCGGCCTCATCTGGACTCTCAGCCTCATAACAAAAGTCTGTCGACAGAGAACTCTTAGTCACAGACCTGAAAACCTCATCCAAGGAAACACTACCAGTATCTTTGCTGCCCTGGTCCTGGAGCTCCTGGTCTCTCCTACTGGCACAGCAGTCATTTTCATTATCACAACTCTCCAGCCCAGCAAGAGGCTCCTCAGTGTTCTTTGCACTGGAGCTGGCACCGAGGTCTGAACCAGGCTGAGATGATGAAAACGATTGACTAAGGCTTGCTAATTTTAGCCTTTGAAATAACTGATGGATCTTCTCCAGGGTGATTCCTGAAGGTTTTATTGGTGGTGGGATTGTGACCTAGAAATATGAGAAAAACCAAGGTTAAAAATAATTAAATGTGAACTACAAGAGCTTCTCAAAACCTCTCTCTACTTTTCCGCATCCAAATGACCATAATAATAACTGCAACTTCCCCTTTTCCCCTCTTCTGCCATTTAACTGTGGTGCAAGGACTCAATAGGGGAGTCATATATGAATTAGCATCCAAATTTGAGGTTGATTTTTATCTCTACTTCTGAAGCAAAGATGTAATCAAGCCCTTGTAGTTCTGTCAATTGCCTGGCAGATCAGAGAAAACCCAGTGTATTCAACAAACTTCTTACAGCATTTATAATACAAAAGCTAAAAGTGCCGACCCTGTGGTCACCACAGCTGTCCATCAAACACAAAAAGACAAGCTAGAAAGTGATAGACAGGCAGGGAAACAGTAGATATTACAGAAAAGATAAAGGAACTAGAGGGGAACTCCCAAACAAGCCATGTTTCACCATTTCAGTTTTCACTGGACACTGCTCTATGTGGTTAAACGGAAGCATGATCCATTTTCCTCACATATTTAGATTACCCTTTGTCTTGGCTCAGTAGCTGTGGAGACCAGGACTGTATTGCAAATGGCAAGGGCAAGGAAAAAGTCAGTAAAGGATGTGGAAGTCTTCGTATGTATAAAAGGAGAAAGACTTTCAGTCTCGAGCGCAGCTTCCCTCACTCGCCTCAGCAGCCTGCAATCGGGAATCACGTCCTTTTCCTGGAAGAGAAATTAGGGAGAATTATTTTAATTTACACTTGTCCTCAAGGAACAACTGGCAACTTCACAAACTTCTAAAAAATGCCTTTTGTACTTAACTTCTATGGAAGAATGTATCTCTCAAAAAGCTGCATAACAAGATAATTAGAAGGAAGTGCATCTTCCAAAGGAAGATGATCTCAGAATTTTTTTTCTTTTGAGATCTACTAAAAATCCTTAGACTCTATACTGCATCCCTTAACTTTGAGACTGCTGACTCCTGAATTAAAGAGCATTCCAGATGAATGTGTACTTGGGGTCTCCCAGTTCTGTGTGGAAGCTGATAGTTATTTCAACAAAGAACATTTTGCGTTTATGGTTTAGTTACAGCACTATCACTTTTTGTTTCCAACGTAATTTCAGTTTGCACCCAGAAAGAGACGTGCTCTCAAACTTTTCTTCTCCAGGTTTTGCAATAAATATATATATATATTGTTCCTGAAGTGTTTCTCTAATTTTAGAAGCTCACTCTTTCTAATCAAACCTAAATTTGCAAGCCAAACTACTTGAAAGTGTCACTTCCCTACAATTTAATTCGATGTAAAGCTATGGGAATATTACTTTTAATGGAAATTTCATGTTAGCGCAATCTGGTTTGGAATAAATTCAGGGCCATATTTAACAACGACTTCCAAATTTAAAAGACCTCTTCCCATGAGCCAACGGTTTTGCATGCCTTCTTTAAGGAACTGCCAGAGTTATTTAGCGGCTTTCTAGTTCATCTCAGCTATTACCCTCACCTCATTCAATCTGGCACAGTTTTCCCAAGTTCCGTAATCATTGAACAGAAGTAACCCAAGCACCTTTTCAGCTGTAGTCTGCTGAGCTGAATATGTTACATTCTAGCTCTTGCTTGCTAAAGTGACAAGTGGTTCTTCCTAATATTTGCAAATAAATCTACTGCTCATTTTGCAGCTCAACTGAAATCCAAAGCTGAAACAAGTCTTTGAACTTTCCCTTTTGCGGAAAGCTCTGGTTCTTCTGGCTTAGTGTTTTAATGCTTCTTTACTTCACATACAAAGACATGCTTGCAGTATTGATGCAGTCTTTTCTCTTAAAGAACAATTGCTGAGGATAAGCCTGATTTTTTTTTATCTTTTCAGGTCTCCTAAAAAGAATCAGAGGCTAAAAAGTTAAAGATGCCGATTTTAAGAAACCATTTCACAATATTGCCCTGCAGCTGTTCTGTGGGTAATGAGACTGTGCCAATACTATGCTTTGTACATAGAACAATCCCAAATAGCTTAACAGGACAATTCCAATGAAGAACATATATGTGCAGATAAAACTATCCAAACAGTTATGTTGGGAATTCTATTAAATTTGAGACATGAAGGCTTAGAATTTCACCAACATCTTGGAAAATTTTTCATCCAATTTCTTCATGCATTGCCGCAATTAGAATGAACACCACAAACACCAAATTATTACATGTGGATCTCAGTCTCTCCGATCTGTCATCATCCCACTCAGTTTCTTTTTCACCTATATCCTCAATGTCTGCTGCAAGTTCTTGTCAAAAAGGACAACGCACTACTGGGAATTTTACTTCAGCAGCAAATTTCTGAACTCAAGAAGCCTCAGAGACAGGTTTTAAAAACAAAACTGAGCAAAAAAAATCAGTATTTATCAGAAAAATTTTATTGATCTTTTTCTTCACATTAAGTGAAAACAGCGCTGATCTGAATTTTCAGCCTGAACATACATTAAAAACCCTAACCAAGCAAAATGGAAAACTGAATAAAACGGCACTAAAGATGGTGATCACTTGAATTTACGTTTAAAATTTTAACAATTTTGTTAGTGAAACTGTTGATATAAAATGTCTAGTGCCATTCAGTTTTAATGTTTCCTCATTAACTTTATAGCATTTCTTCTACTTGATGGCATGAAAACCTGATGACCATAGGACAATGGAAATCTTCATTAAATGCTTCTAATAGCAAGGCACATATTTGAACTATAAAATCCAGAAGGAAATGTACTGTCACTCTCTTAATTCATAAGTACACCTAAAGGTAGAGAGAGTAAATGTTAATTCTCTGTCATGTTCCATTGTTGAAAGATGGATTTTTCTTTCGAACCTCTGTCTGCTGACATACACACAGGCTTACAGCACACTGTATACCAGGAGTACACAGGATGCTGCAGATTTATAGCAGAGTAAAAATGCATCAGAAAAGGTGATGTAAGTTCCGAAGGGCAGGAACCATAGAGACACCAAAAAATTTATTATCCCCATTTTATTAATAGGGAATTGGCTTAGCTGGCAAAAAGGGTTACTACTATGTCACTTAAAGGACATCATACAGGGCAGGCTCTGTGCTATAGCTAAATGGCATAACATCTTCACAATTGTCATGGAGGAGTAAACAATTTATCCAGGTAGAGTGACACCTATGAGAAGCTAAGGCTGGTTATTTCCATGAAAGCAGCTGAATCTTCTTCTACAAAAGAGGTTTTTGATACTAGTTCCTCAGATATTGCTTTACAGTGAATTTAAAAAAAGTTTATTTCTAGAAGAAAAAGAAAAGGCCTGGCAGTAAAACATGTAATTGGAAAATATACTGTCAAGAAATTTCTTTATCACCTTTCAATAGTCATTACCTACAAATGCTAGGATAGCAACTGACAGAATATCCATATTCCAAGAAAAGTAGGAGTTTTGAGTAGTAGCTACTACACGACAGTGGAATTGAATGAGGTAAGTAGGATCTTATAACAACGGCAGGAAAAATTTCTGAGAATGCTGCATTTATTAGACTTTTTTTTTATCGAGACTTGTACGTATATATTCAAGGCCTTTAATTTTAATTGGAATTCTAATTTTGAATATGTATGACCTTCTCTTAGTGTTCACAAAAGCCTTGTCTGAAATGTCTGTTAAAAAACTTTCAAGAAGAGCAGAACAGTCTGACTTTAGTTAGGCTGTGTGTGACTTCGGGAAGTTTCAGACCTAAATTGCAACAGATTCTGAACCCCCTTGACTGTGGCCTGCAAGCTCCAATCAAGGACTGTGATTCCTTGTCTCCCCCTTCCCTCTCTTAGCTCCGAAAAGGCTTGGATTTATTCATCACAAAATGCAATAGAAGTGATAGCTTAAAAGGTGTTAGCTCAGTCTTTTAGTACTCACAATGGTGCTGCTGAAAGCCACTTGAGACTGGTTGCTGTCGCGTCGACCAACTGACCTGTTCCTTGCGTGCCCCTGAAAACGTGCCCGGGCGCTCTGGCACCTCCTCAAAGTTCTCATTGTATTGTTCTTATAAGTGGCTGGTCTCTCAAGATTCATTGGAGGAAGAGTGAAATGTTGACATTTTGCAAAGTCCTCATTGTCTAAATCCAACTCTTTTTGTGTTTTCAGGCGCCTGGCTGTGAAAGAAAAATGCAACCTCACCTCTTTTACATTGCTTGGGAGGAATTCCTTGATCAGTTAAAAAACCTGAAACAAACTAAACTAAGGCCAAAACGTTTCAGCACCAGAAAAATTTCACTGTCCGCTGCAGGTTCTGGCAACTGCTACTATTATTGCAAGAAAATATATTTTCAAAGTGATCAGCCACTTTTATGGGCTTCTCTTAATGTTTTGTCTCTTTAGCTGCTTTTTGCATTTGGAATAGGAGAGTGAAATATGGTAATTCACAAATTTGCTAATATTTTCTCTCACAGAACACAAACATCTTTTTGGCAGCTGCTTGCCATCTTAACAGGATCCTTTCCACTACATAGAGCACGAAAGCAATGATGAAGAAGGGGCCTGAGTCAATCCCCTGAATTCAGAACAACAACCGGCAAGATCCTTCAGATCTGGCCTGCAGCCAGGACCCACTTCCAGGAAAATGGTGCCTGTATTTTTCATACCACACAGAAGTGTATTGTAATTATTTTGGACCCACTGAGTTTAAATACTAACTAATATCAGTTTGTGAGCTTATAAAAGGTTGTCTGGTGTTCATTTAGAAATGAAAGAGAAAATGTTCTCTTTGTGTGCTCTAGTGGGTATTGAATGCCGGGTAAATCCAGGAGGTGCCTGCACAGGGATCTGGAAAACCTTTCCCGTATAACTTCTGAATCATTTAAAATGCCTTCACTTTTGTGAATCTCTGTAAGTGCAGTCCCTCACAAAATAGTGACTAATCCACAAAGCTGTACCTTCAATCAGACGGCTCAGTAGGTTTAAGTATTCATATTTAAATTAATAACATTTAATTACTCAGACAAAAAAACAAGTAAAAAAGGTGCCTCTCACCATTTTCCTGATGGGAAAACTCAATTCCGTCAACAGTACAGCGTCGGAATACCATTTTATTTTCGGTTAGTGTCCCAGTTTTGTCTGAGAAGATATACTGGATTTGTCCGAGGTCTTCAGTAATAGTGAGGGCACGGCACTGGATGGGCAAATCTGCTTCTTCATCATATAGGTCAAGGTCATTGTGAATTAAGAAGACTTGGACCAATTTGACCAACTCAATTGACACATAAAGAGAAATGGGGATTAAAATCTGAAATAGAGTTTAAATTATGAGTGAGCAGTGAGAAAAATGTTGCTGCTTTCTACCAGCAGTGTCCTGGCATAGGTATACTAATGATTTCCAAAGAAACAGTTCTTCCTAGAGACATATTATAGGACTGATGAATAATAGCTCAGGGGAGAAAAAAATCCTGCACACAATAGAAATGGAGAAACAGAGATCATAAGTGGTAGACTTAAGAAAAATTCCTGGAGTACCAAATTCAAAGAGGGATCGTTCAGAGGATGCCCTTACAAAGCATATTTTCTGGACATAGGATCATGCTTCTTCTTACCCTCCTGAAACTCTGAAAGGAGGGACTAACACAGACTAACTCTTAGTGTAGAAAAGTTTCACAAACCATTACTTTGCACACAAGATTTCCCACCCACAAGCTTCCTTGCCCTGAAATAATAATGAATTCTTAAGAAGCACAAATATTCTGTTTCAGTAAGGAAGAATAATCCCCCAGGGAATCCCTGAGCAGCTCTGAAAGTTATATTCAGATTTTGGTCATATTAAAGAAATTCTGTCCATGTAAATCTCAGCAGTGACATCAAGAAATCTGCAAAGTAAATGTAATTTTTTCCCTCACCCAATTAAATATTCTTTCCCAATTCGACTTAATCACACTCAGATATACAAGCATCCTACTTCCAATTTAGCTTCTTTCCTGGACTAGATGAATCATACCTAGTTATTATTCCCCACTGACAAACTGGCAATTTTTGTTTCACTGTTTTTCTGAAACATTAAGTGGCATTCTTTGTTTGGAATTCAGGATACAGGCAGAAAAAAGCCCTGAGGTTTGGATGTAAACATCCTCTTTATTGCATCTGCTAGATATTCTGAGTTAATGATATTATACGTGTGTTTCCTATTTATAGCCTTGTAGGGTTTCAATAGCAAGAAAAAAATCTGCAGTTAGAAAAAAAAAAAAAAAGTAACTATTTCACACTTGGATGATTTGAAACACTCCTAGCAATATTTTCAAGTAGAATTAAGAAGGCACTGCACAGCTATTAGCTGATATTAATTTTTCATTAGTGATTATACTCAATTTTGAGTAGCTTCTTCCTTGGATGTAACAGAGAGGTTTTTGTCTTTTACCTGCAACAGGATTATCATTGTCAGGAACATGCAGAAACCAGCAAGAACTGGAGACACAAAATTGCCATTCCCATCTGGGACATCATAAGGCGGGTGATCCCAAAAGTTTCCTCTCCAAATGCCATGCCCTGTAGGAATGAGACACAAGATTCAGCTGAGCACTGAAGCGAGTGACAAAGCTTCTGAAATGTGCAGATGTGGACTGCTCTGGTAATAAATCAGAGAGAGCTTTTCCAAAATGATGCTCCCCAAGCAATGCTGCAAATATTTTGGAGAATGCAAAGCACCTGCAGATCTCTGTAGCACATGCACATATTTAATACGCTAGTGAGAAATAAATATTCAGGGATATTTTAATTCACCTCTGCTTCAGTAGGTGTTCTCCATGTCTCTTAACTCTGCACAGATCTTTTCTCATTCTACGTTTCTCTGCTGGAAGACTCCATCTCTATCACCTACTAATGAAAATCCTCAGTGATGAATACTCTCTTTCCTATCACAGAAATAAAACTTAGAACCTTTGTATATAGATAAACTAAAATATTTCTTATTCTCCTTTGTCTTACCACTTTCCGTACTGTCCTTATTGAAATAAACTTTTCTCAAGGACGTTACTAAATTGCAGCACCAGAAACTTCCCACAGAGCTAAGGTGACAGCTTAGTTTCCCTCGTTGCATCATTTGTCCAGATGCCAAAAACTTCTGTCAATCCACATTGCATATCCAGCTCCAATAAAACTTCTGTTAGCACCAGTTAACCAAGCAGTTGTTTTGCAGCATCTGCCTACTAAAATGCTGCCAAAAGTATTTCCATTTTTCGGCAATGCTCTCTGGCTGCTTCAGACCACAGTCACATCTGAAAAAGGACAAATCTGCTCTACCAGCCACTTCTTACCCCAATTTATCACTGTGTGCAAGAACAATCCTGGTAATTGATCCGCCAGTGATACTTCTTCCTAGAACCCTACATTCAGACAAGGCTGCAAAGCAAGAACTCATGGTAAAGCCTCTGGATGTTTTGGTTGGATGAAAGCTAATGGACTTTTTACTGTTTTACATGTTTCACTTAGACTATGATTTTTTTTTTAATTTGAGCGGTTAAATTATTTTTTAATGCTGATTTTTTCATCTGAGAATTCTTTAAACCTTAAATCAAAGGATTTTATTACTCAAGGGCTCCTACACACCCGATAACGATAAGTCTCTAAATCTACACGACAGCAGCCAGGGAACAAGGAAAATAAAATATCTCCTTCACACAGAGCTCAGCTGTCAAACTGAAATCCCCTTTTCGTGCCAAAAAGGCCCACTCCAGCAGGAAGCAGTAAAATGAAAAAACTTATCAAGTCAGTTGAATTGTTCATTTGTTTTGGATGGCCCTTACTTCTCATGGTATTACACTGATGACTGGTGCGCCACATCCTATACCTCCAGGGCAGGCACAGGAAAATTCGATTTGACTGTCACTAAATCCGAGAAGTAGCACTAAACAAGTTATCACTAAAACAAACAAATTAAAAGAAAAATGGGCTCATGGGAGACCATGTTTTCTCTTAAAAGCATTACCCCATTCAAAAGTCAGTGGAGTTAAAATTTGGTGCTTTGCTCAGAATTATGAGATTCTATTAATTCTGGCCGGCCTGGGGCATATTGTAATCAGAGCTAGAAGGCAAACAGGTTCTTACAAGCAGGGAAGATGACCTTTTTGTGATTAGCAGTCCAGTAAACTCCAGTCAGTTAACACCAGTTATTAAATTCACATGTGTTCACTTGCAAGGACCCCAGAAAAATGCAGGCTATTCCAACATAAGCAATTATTCCATGTCACAGCCTGATGTAAAGGGGCTGTGAAAAGGAAGGAGGCAGTGGAGGATGTAAACTGAATGAATTAGTTATCAGCAGCTCACGGGTTCTAAATTGTGTGTCTCTAATATCACTCCCAAACACATTAGAGGAAGACCCTACTGAAATGAAAGTAAAGCAAAATCATTTTACTTTTTTCTTATGCACAAGGAACAAATACCCCCTCAGGAAGCGCTCAGGAAGGAAAGAAGGAAGATCTCAGTTGGCAAATATCTATTCCAACAATGAAGTCACAGAATGGCTTTCTCTTGCTTTACATGTATTATACCATGGTGGGAATGAATCTTATCTGAAACATTTACAGCCATGAGTGGGTTTTCTTCATCTGAATTGATCAGATCTGCCATTTTAACTCATCCATTTGAAACACCAGGGATGGTCTAAAGACACCCAGAGCATTCTGCTGCAGATTTCACTCATGTCTACGAGATTGATTTTAATTTCTGTGGCAGGACATCCTCCTCCCTCTCTCTCACGGCTGGGGCATTTGGAAGAGATAACTCAGGCCAGATTAATAGCACAGGAGGGGTCAGAGAGCCCAGCAAGGGGTCACCTCCAGGCAACTGAGACTCTGAGCCCCAGCCCCGAGTATACATCTTGGCATGAGAACAGACGTAGAAAGAGATAAAAGAAAATAAATATCGGTGACCAAAAGACACGGTTCTATAAAAGAATTTATATGTCTATAAAAGTCCACATGAATTATCACAGCGGCAGAAGTCTCTTACACACTCCTTGGGAACATGTGAAAAGATTTCTTCCAGAAGTCTGGACACAGATTCCGTGGTTACTTTTCCAGAAATTGAGGGAAAGGTTTTCGATGTGTGCTGTTCTGAGTTGGTGGTAAGAAACATTGGATCCTAAGTTATACTATTTCTTAGCTAGCTGTAAATTTCATGGTACCTTTAACCCTGCGTGTATAATACTAGTATTCCCATTTGTCTTATTCCTGTATAGTAATAGTATGTTTTAACTCTTATGTCTGTTAGTTTTGTGTCTATGAATAAATAATTCATTCTATAATAGACTGAATCAGCAATTATTAAAGAACTTAGGAAGGAGAGTGGGTCTTGGGATGCTGCCCACCTCAATAACGCGACCGCCTGCTGCCAGAGGCCTGGAGAAAAGGCAGAGACTTATTCAAACCGACATCATCCATTCATAACAATCACCATTTAGGAAAAAGATTTTTGTCCGTGCTTCATACCTATAGCTCCAACAAGGCACATCACAAATAGGAGTCCTACACATAAGAAAATATCCATATTCATCCGTCGCTCTATTCTGCTGCGCTTGTAACGAGGACCGCTGTTATTTAGCATGGCCTTTGTTTCATGACCTTCAAAACACAAATGAATATCATCATGTTTATGTAATATTTTGTATTTTGGTTTAGTTTTTTAAAAGTATTTAAAAGCCACTAGATACATTTTGTATATTAAATAAAATTCAGCAAGTCAGTGGAAAAATGCTAATATTAAGCTTTTCACTATTTGGTTGTAAAGTACTGATAAAACTGATGAGAAACAAAAGAACCCAGTCCTTAAACTTAGTGAATTAGAATTGAACTGCTATACTTATAATGGAAAAAGAGGTGCTGTAAAAAGTCAAGAAGCAGAAATTACTTTTTCAATTCTATTAATATTATCTAAACTGTGGCTCCACAACTGGGATATCGGGACATCATCTGTTGCTATATTAAATGGTATCTTTTATGTTTATTTCTACAGCCCTTTCCCCTGAAAATAGAGACCTTGCTCACTTGTATTTAGTTTTCGTTTGTATGTGTATGATGTGTGTGACAAGGACTGTTTTCCAAACTGCGTTTCAGCTTTATCTAGGGAAGTGATTTAACCCAAAATCTGGAAGTTAGGTGCAGTTCAATCGCACCTGCTGGATTCATTCCAGGTTTACATCAAAGGTTGTTAATTAAGAAGAAAACTAGAGAGAAAATTACCCTCCAGCCTGATGTTCAGGACATTCACTCAAGAGCTGGGGCCCCTTGTTTACTATTCCAATGAATGTTTAATTATTTACACAACCTGGCCCAGTTTATACTACGAGTGCCCCTGCCTTTCCAACACAACACGTAAGTACAAACCTACTCGTTCCACTTAGGCAGGTATTCAATGTACAGCTTGTGAAGCAGGAGATGTATGTTCACTCCCATACAGGCAGAACTGAGAACAAACCCTAAGCCTTCCCTTTGGTGAACAAATTCTCTAACCACTGAGCTGCACTGAAGGGGAGGGCACTGCTACTTGCACTTCTGTCCCTCCAGCAGCTGTGTGAATCTTGTTCCTCACTTTTTTTTGTGTCAGGCATAATGGAATGCTTTGTGTTCAAAACAAAACAAGCCAAAGCCCTCTAATCCCTCCCAGAAAACGCTCAAGGAAGTGTTGATGAATTTATTTCAGGAAGAAACCGTTAAGAGCTTCTTTCCAAATATCGGTTCTACCATTCCTTTCCACTTCAGGTGACCATTAGGAAAAGGATACTTCTGTAAAGCAGTTATCACCTTGTAAAGAACAGAAAATCAGAAATATGAGGAATAAACTGCTTTGTTCTCCTCTAATCCTCACACTTTCCTATGCTGTGAAACACAGCACATAACCTACCACCCCAATGGTACCTTGTCTCTCTATTTCTAGATGCTGATGGGCTCATCTAAAAATTCTTTCTGGTACTTTAGTATATGAAGAGCATAAAATTCTTACTGCTGTCCCAACCACGATGAAAAACTACATTGGGTGTCACTCTGTAATAAGGTTTTTGTGCTTTAATTCTATCGCTTTGGGTAGCCATGAAAAACATAACAATCCTTGGGTCAGATGAGAACTGCACAGACCAAGCAATCTCACTAAGGTATGGCTGTATTCCTCACAAAGGCTTCCATTGCAAAAAAACTTTGAGGAGTAATAGTGTTTTAAAGATGGAAAGTGTGCCATCTTATTATGTGACTGATCTTGATCAGAAAAGGTCACAGACCATGATTAAAAGCCAGAGTATAATCAACGTCAAAGAACCCTAGAAATGAAGGTGATACTGACAGAAGCCAGTCTAATTTTAGGAAAAATGAATAAACTTTTTTTCTGACATTAACAATAAGAACTCAGTTGGAAATTGATTTGAAGACTTACTCATATGAAAACCACCATGTCTTGGGAATAACTTTAAAACTCCAACCTTTGCTACTGGCAGCTTAAGCAACATAAACGGAGATCCACATTAGGGTCTGTGCTGGTGGTCAAGGGAACATACTGAGAAATCTGAGCTAAACAGAAGAAAATTAGAAACTGCAACAGGAGAAGGGAATACAAATTACTCCTATTATATTGGGAATGATCCCTACTGAGATTTTTATATAGTAGCTACTTTGAAAAAAAAAGGTTGCTGAGTTTGGCCCTGGCTCTCCTCCTCCTCCTAGTGGGCATCACCCTTGCATGTGCTGTTCAGAGAGACACACAATGAAAGACCTACAAAGGCAAAGCTACCTTGGAAAGATATGGGAGCTACAGACATTTAGAGTGCAGTTGAGTAGTAGTAAAATAAACAAATCTGTTTTCAGGTAAATTGTTCCGAGCTGTGGAGATTAATCTTAGCTAAATGACTCTTGTAAAGATTCAACTTCTCTTTTCTCTTAGGTGGCTCAACCTTGAACCCCTTGCTGCTTATTAGACATAAAACAGTTAATATAACTCTATTGGAAAGACAATAATAGCTAATTGTTGTGTTTGAATTGAATTTTATTTAATCTACAAATAAGAGGGTAGCTGATACACTCTATCTGATGCAGAAGAGGGCACAGCTGGCAAAGGCAATGATAAATCATGGTCACTAAATAAAAGCAGTGGTAACACTCCAAAGGTAAAAGGTGCTGAGAAACAGATGAACTGACCCACTGGTGAACCTGGCACTGCTGCATTTGATCTGGGCACCGACACCATCTTTCTTTGTCCATGTGTCTCCTGCATGAAATTCATGGTTGCACAGACAAACTATGTCTATGTCAGCAAAAGCCTGTGCTGCTGCTTGCCTTTTCTGTCACCTCCAGCTGCTGCCTCACTGCCTTCCTGCGTGCTGGCACTGGCACAGATTGAATGGATGTATTAAAACCATAGATGACTTTTTTTTCTAATTAGCTCTTCAGCTGCTCCAGTTTCTACCCTGAGGAGCCAGTGAGACCTCCCTTAGGGCAGCTGTGTAGATTTTATGACAGTTGGAATTAGTAGTATCACCACAGCTGAGGGTTAAATACACCTTAGCAATTTTTTACTTGTCTGGATATTTTTACAAGATATTTGTCATGCACAAGGATACGGTCACTTTGCCAAAAGACCCAGTGCAAGACTTGCTGGCTTTGGAGATGAATGAGTAATACCTTTACTTAATAAAAAAGTTATACACTTTTTCTGTGCACTACTAGTTCTTAAAACAAAATGTCAAATTATGTTACAATATTAGACTGTACTTATTTCTTTAAGGATATTTACAGGGAAATTCTTGGTTAACCTAAATAAAAAGTACATCTTACCCGCATATATAACAATTCCTACGGCAGCCTCAGTATTTCTGATGGTACATCCACGAAGCAAGAGGTTTTCAATGTTAAAACCTACCCGTTCATGGTTTGGCTTCTCCCTAGAAAAAATAAAATCAAATAGAGCAATTAATTTTTCTGTTCTAATGGAGTGTTAAACAATAATTTTTTTGTGCATATCTGTTTCAAGCTGAAATCAAGCAACTTTGATGGCACTATTTTGCTTTTATTTCCCTCAATTTCAAGGAAGACTCCAGCAAAAAGTTACAGAGAAGTCTAAGTCTTTCTTTTAAAGACCACGTGCACAGTGTGTGTCATGATGCCAATACAAAGCAAGCTGGGCTTTCACTTGGAACCTTATCTGGCAGACTGAGTATCTTATGAAAGAAAACAAGAGTAATTTTGCAACTTCTTACAGACAAATTTTTCTTAAAAAGATGAGCAGAGGTTCAGATGAATACATCTACACCCTGCAAGAGCCTCTGTCACTCTGTCAGCCACAAAAGGTCTTTGTGTATCTCAGTTCACTCAAGCAGTCTTCAGGCTGAGGAGCTCATCCTCATTCTCATTCTGGGTAGAACACTTTTCATCCTGGCTAGAACACTTTTCATCCTGGCTAAAGATGCCCCATCACTCACCAGATCCTTCTGCTTGCAGAACATACTGATGAAAACCATAAAGTCAGTGCTCCATGAGGCAGGTAATTTGTTACTTGCCTCTGAAAATTAATGGCACACCCCTACCCCTACCCCAGCTTTTATTTTACACTGGTAGGTTCCTCCTGAGATCTTTACCAAAGCTGAGAGCTTCTATTTCAGATACTTTGTCTTGTTTTGTTATGTAAATGTCACAGTGGGAAAAGATTTTTTCCTAGAATAATCGTCTCTATTTTCTATTTGATATTTTGCATTTCATTTACCAGTAAAAGTCACATCTCTCAAATGAAGGACAAGGCTAGGTGTTACATCAGGGCTAAGTTCAGTCCTATCTCTAAGTGCAGCTGCACATGATTACATGACTTAAACTAGACAAGGGAAAAGGTGCAGGTGCCAACAACCTACAGATGGTGGAATTGTGAAAACTTAATGCCAGAAATTTGTTTTTCTTGGAATCTAAATTCAGCCTTGGGGAACTCATTCGATAGAAGATTTCTTGCATCCCCTTGAACAAAATCTTCTGTGATCCGGCATGTCACTAAGTTATCTCCTATCATTTTTAGCAGAGAATAATCCTGACATTTTATAGCAAGGCAATAGAGCCTCAATAATTTATTAAGTGTTCTGGGAGAAAAAGGTAGCCTGCTCCAAGTAATTTGTGTTTACAAAATAACTCAAATCTCAGCAGACCAAATACAGACATTCCACTAACTCTTATCAAGTAATTTTCCCCAGAAAATGAGTTCTTCTATCCCTGAAGTGGGGAGAGAAAGGCAGCTAATTCCGTGTTCCATCAAGCAGGTGAGATCATAGGCATTCACCAAAGAGATTTCAGTTACAGACTTTCAGTTGAAAGTTGAATATTTTGAAGTCAGTCCTGGGTCCTAAGGGTGTGTATTTGTGTGTGTTTTCTTGTGACATATGTCCTACATTTCTATAATCTCAGTGCTCTTTTCTGTATTACAGCAGACTAATTGGAAGGATAGCTTCAATGTAGAATATACACAGTGGTCCCTGAAGCCAACAACCACAGCCAGCAATCAATACAAACTTGACTTCTTTTCCCCTTGTAAGACGTTGCAGCAAAGGACAAATGGCATTGCTGTTAGAGGCACCATTCTTACAGGGCACGACCTCAAAACCAGATTAGACAAGGTCTGTGCTAATGGGAGAGAACACTTTGGTTGACTCCGTCAGAGATCCAGCTATTCGCAGCTCCTCCAGATACAACACTCTCACTGCTTCTTGCAGAGACATTAACTCCTAGCTTACCTATTGGTAAACTTAGCAAAGCTGGGGCGTGGATGAGGGTTCTGGCACATTCATGCAGTTAAATTATTTGCATAATAATGGGACATGCATTTGGTCTGGGGCAGTAGGTATTTTGGACAATTCTCTGCTGTTGTATGGGAATCAGCATGGACTGATGACTGCTCTGAAGAGGGCCTTGGGACAGGCTGCTCTGTATTGGAGGGTAAGAGAACTTTAGGACATGAGCCATGACATAGGAATTTGCTTTATAATTCATGAAAAGGGGTTAAATATGCTGAATTTGCTGTTATACCTGGGCCAGAATTATTTAATGAAGAGGGACAAAAAAGAAACCCACCCTACTTTTTTATACTAGTCTAATGCATTGGTTCAATAGTATTTTGCTGGTATGTTTGCTTTTTCTACCTTCCTAATACGAAGAAAATCTGGATTGTTTATTAGATCTTGGACACCTGTCCTGGGGTGACTGTATGATACTGTATTCCCTATCATCTGCCCTTTGCCAGACATGAATCCTGTGCCTTTCTGTGTCTTTAAGCTGGGTCCGAGAGAAAGGAAGGAAAAAAAAGCGAGCGGTTTTGTGTTCAAGGACACAGATATACACTTCCCTGCATTCCTGGCTGCTACAGAGTGGAGGAAAGCACCTTCCTGCTTTTCCCAGCTCACGGCTCTCTGCAGCAGGGAAGAGAGTGGCATCCTCTTGGTTTTTAGCTAGTTTTTTGTTCGTTAGCTAAAGCATGGAGCCCTGCGACTTTGGTTTCTTCTTCTCTTCTGGACTGTTCAGCAGCACAAGAATATCATCCGGGAGACCCTACACACCAGCCCAGAGGGGCCCACGCAGAACCCCAGCTCCGGAGAGGAAAAAGCCACATCCACAAATGACTCTGAAATCTACCCAGTTTCTCTCCACAGTGAGAGGTTTTATTATTTAGCTTTTTTTTCTTTCCCGTGCCTGCATGCACTTTACTTGTTAAATAAATAGTTTTTTTCACTTTTCCTAAGAGGAATTTCTTCCCGATCCTGGTGGGGGAGGTGTGGCTGTAACCTGCCTTTTATCAGAGGACGTTAATTTTGGAGGTTCCTCCGAATTTTGTCTCAAACCGGGACAACACCTTTTCGCTGTGGCTGTAAATGTGAAAAAAACTAGAGCCATGCAGCTGGATGCCTTTAAACAATTGGAAGGATTTATCTAAAATCTAGCTTGGTCAGGTCATATGTAAATGAGCTTATGTCTAAGTTTTGAAGAGAGCTGGAGCTTTGTGAAAATAATTTGTATGAAACAACTGCAAATGCAATGCTAAGCCTTGGTTCTGCCTTGCCACAAAACAGAGTCCAAGTCTACACTTTATGTTGACTTCTGAATCTGGGAATAGATGATAGTGACCATCAATTTTCTCAAAATTTGTTCCTTCCAACCAGTTCCTCCAAGAGTAATATCAAAGTAGAGATCCAAAAGGTATTTATGGATAACAAATACTTACATGCAACCTTTGAATTTATTGAGATCATTGTCTGGCATTTCACAGATGATGGTGTTTTGGAAAAATTCGGGTTCAAACACAGTATCCTGCAAGAGAAAACACAGTGAGAGTGAAAAATCCAGTGAGTACTTGAAATACTAACACTAAGAGAAGCTTAATTTAGACCACCAGGGGTTGGAGCACTTGCCCTAGAAGGAGAGACAAAGTCATTTTTGCTCAATCAGCCAGAAGCAAAGCTTCAGAAGGGCTGAATATTTCCTGCTCTTGGAATAACAACTGGTTAAATTATGTGAAGAAAATGCTGTGTATTGGACAAGATATCAGAGATGCCCATTAGTGAAAATATCTGTCTTCATTTAAAGTGAACGCAACAAAGAGAGTAGATTTAGATGAAATATTAGGAAGAAATTCTTCCCTGTGAGGGTGGTTAGGCCTTGGCACAGGTTGCCCACAGTTGTGGCTGTCCCATCTCTGGAAGTGTTCAAGGCCAGGCTGGGCGGGGCTCTGGGCAACCTGATCTAGTGGAAGGTGTTTCTGCCCATGGCAGGGGGTTAGAACAAGATGAATTTTAAGGCTCCTTCCAACCCAAACCATTCTGGGATTCTGTGATTTTATGAAATATTCAGATTACTTATAAAAGAAAAACAGTAGTCAACCAAGAGCAAGTTCAAATGAAAAGAATTTCAGGATTTAAAAGGATTTTTGATTAAGCCAGAAGACTTATGTTACTGGCCAGGATGGTATAATTGTAAAGAGACCACACATTTGAGTGAACGTATCATAATAAAGTAAAACTAAAAGCAAGATTAAGCATAAAACCCCCACCACCCAACCCTAAAATGAACGAACAAATCCAGAAGAGGGAAGGAAGAAGAATAAGCTCACACTGCTGGGAGAGACAAAATGAGACAAAGCTTTTCAAGCTAAGGGCTCACTCATAGAGTTTGGAGTTGAACATGATTTTACTTGAGTTCCCCAGTGTTCAGGGAAATGGCGTGGGGTTTGGACTGCACAAAACAGTCCAGAAAGCAGACAGCATGAGAAGTACTTAACCGCCATAAGTGGTGATTTAGTCTTAACTGAAAAATACACAGAATTTTGATTAAGAAAAATGTAATAAAAATGGGATGTGAGAAATGTGAAACATAGTAATTATTGCTGTGCCACAGAATTTTTAAAAGAACTGAAGCTTACTTAATAAAAAATCCTCTGTTTGGAAAGCTGGAAATAGTCTGCTGCTGGGCCTCCCTACCTTTTTCTGTTAACAATTTTTTCTCTCTTTTGTTCTTTTTGTTTTTTACTACATACATGTACAAAAAATTAGAGAATAGATAAAAAATTGTTGGAGGAAATCTATAAGCTTCAGAAATATAAGGGCATTTTGGACACCTTCAGACCCTTGTGGCTGAGTATTTTTAGAATGCCTGTTAAGAGAGAGTTTTCACCTCTGCTGAATCTTGTTCAACCCAGTGAACTTAACAGGAAAATCAGTTCGTATTTGGTTTTGCTAGAAGTATTTGTACAACAGGAGAACAGGAAGATACAAAAGTCACCTGGAATGTTCATTGCTAACAAAGAAAACTAGTAGGCTTCTAGATAGACAGGGGTACAGAAGAATGATTCTTCTCTCTAATTTTTTCTCTTTTGATGACAAGAATTTCATTTTTGAAAACTCAAGTTAAAAAATGTTATAAAAGGAAAAAAATAATAATCCTTTCTCTCAGTCTTTTACAGGTAGTTGTATTCAACATTCCTAAGCATATCACAGAATCACAGAATGGTTTGGGTTGGAAGGGAACTTAAAGATCATCTTGTTACAACCCCTCCCATGGGCAGGGACACCTTACACTAGACCAGGTTGTTCCAAGCTCCGTTTAACCTGGCCTTGGACACTTCCAGGAATGGGGCACCCAAAACTTCTCTGGGCAACCTGCACCAGGGCTTCAACCCCCTCAAAGGGAAGAATTTCTTCCTAATATCCCATCTAAACCTACTCTCTGTCACTTTGAAGCCATTCCCCCTTGTCCTGTCCCTCCATGCTCTTGTAAATAGTCTCTCTCCATATTTCTTGCATCCTAAACCGAAGAACTAACCTCAGTTCATCGAGTCACTTACTGACTCACTTACATCTGAGGGGGTTTTATGCGGTTCATAAATCACAGGACTAAGCAAAGCTCAAAGAACAAGGAAGAAGTTGGCATGTGTGATACTTCATACACTGGAGTTTTTTATCCAACGCACTGTTTACACAAACATACTACAATAACAGGGTGATATAGGTGGCTGTATCAGCTCTGACCTTCCCGAACAGCGGCTGTCACCATGGCCAGAACTGCATTCCACTCTGCTAATGTAACAGGAGTTCTTAAGCATGGACACTCCCAGGCATACAGTTTATCTCAATAACAACTCAAAGTCTAAAGAAAATCACCATGAATAGGCAGTCTGGGGCATAATTTAGCACGTGGGTATTTTCTGATGTAAAGGAAGACTTCCTCATATTATGAACAACTGAGGCAAAAGTTTGCATTTTGTGTAATGGTAGAGCACCCTGTTCTCCTCTAAAAGCAAAAATAGAAAACCTAACATGTAAAGTAGGACTACATGACAAAAATGCAGCATTTAAAAAAATGTTAAGTAGCCAGTTTACTGTTTTTCTGCTAAATATCTACATATTAAAAATTTCCAGTGTTTCTCAGGAACAAACCCTCTCCCTAATCGTCACTGGAAGGCACTGGAAAAGGCCTGTGCTATATGTTATAGCATCCTCAATATGAGAAAGCCTTTAACTGTCTTTGCAAAGTGATTTCCATTTGAACAATGAGCGAATAACACTGGAGTACAGCACCTGATCCCAGCTGGCCATGAAAATGGTGTGCTTCTATTTAATGTCTGGTTGCTCCCTGGCAGCTGTGTCCCATACACCAGTAACCCCAAAAATCTTCCTAATGGCATGGGTACTAATTGCTTAATAAATTAATGCAATTCCTAGAATTACCTGTGAGATTTTATTTCCTGTCTGCTGGACTGATTCATTCCAATGGAAGAAAATTTTCCTCCTCACATGCTACCACTCCTTAAACTTGTTCTGGTTTATTTGAAAAACTGCCCTGCTGTGTTTTCAAAGATACTTGAAAATGTACCAACTCTCCCTAAGTCATATTTTCTAGTTTACTTAAGGTTTATCCAACATGGGCCACACGAATATAGCAGTAAAGTGTAAAAAGGAAATGATACTGTCTATGATAAAAATGGTGATTTTAAGCATTCAAACTGAATCACAAACTGATATCAAACACATAACTTTTTAAAAAAACTTTTAATTTACCTTGAGTTCCTATTAAACTGCTCAATCTACTCCTACACAGGATTTCATTCTTTAAATTTTTCCAACCCAGTGTGCCTCAGAGCAGCTCCCAGTTGAGCTACCACACCTCCTCCTGCCTATGAAGTGAGTGTGGTGCGTCAGCCACAATGGAGACAGAATCCATAAGGAAACCCATGGATGCTTTGGCAGGGGACCACGAGCTTTCTTCCAATTCCCATGCAGAAATAAATCCCTCCGTGTAGTGGCTTTGCTGTAGCACAATGGCCATAGCTGGAGACAATGTGCCCATGGGCTGCATTTTCACAGACTCACCTGGCTGCTGAAGCCCATCACAACCTGGCGCTGTTTGAGGTTGGTCTCCCCATCGAGGCTGGCAGTTTCCAGGTGGCAGATCCCATTCTGATCAGAGGAGTAGAGCAGCAGGATATCTGCGGGGATGATCTCGTTACACTGCAGCTGCACAAAGTCCCCCACTTTGACATCTTTCCAGCACTTCTCCACATAAGCATGCTCCTCCCTATTGCATTAAAAACATATCATGGGTGATAAGTGACATTAGGAAGGCAGGACTGCTGGGTTGTGGGGCTTCAAAAAGAGAAAATAGAAGATGGGGGCACGCTGATTTTTTTTTAAAGGACACAGAACAGAAGCTAGAAATTAATGATTTAGACACTTCCATAGCACCACTTCACTATATGTCACATTCAAACCAAAACTTTACATGGAATAAAAAATTTACAGCAAAAATTCTCTTTCATTCTAGCACTAGTCCTATAATCTGCACAGCAAAATATAGAAAGTAGTTCAGACTAACAGTGATATTTTCGAGTATCTTATTGAAAAAATTTAGATACTTCACCAAAACCTATTGTTTTCGACCACATGACTCTTTCCCAGATACTTTCCAAGATCAGTATATAGATCCTGAAAGAAGAAAACTGATACCTCAGCCACACTTGCCTCATGTCTTTCCAGTTTGTAACTCTCAAGAGGTAATTAAAAATCTTGAGCTTAATGTACAGAAATAACTTCAAAAGGTAGAAGAGCTGACAAATGATCCCTTAGTATTCAGCAAAAAAATACTACCAGAGCACAAGTTTAATGGAAAAGGTAAACTGAGAAACAAAGAGCTTCTAAAAAAAAAAATTAAAGAAAAAACCCTATAGTATTCAAGTAAAATAAATTACTATTTCATCAATGAACTAAGTTCAGCAGAGTTTTTTTGACTTTGCGTTTTCAATAATTAATCCTTCAACTGCTCTTAACCATCTAAGCAGATAAAAAATGCACAAAAAACTTACAAACTAGCTAATAGGAAAACTGCACTGGCAACAATAGCTTGGTTCCTCTAACTCCTTGAGAAGAAATTATTTTTCAATATAAATAATTGAATCATCTTATGCCTTGCTCTGTGAGAGGGAAAATGCTCATGATACTTTACCAGACAGACAATAAAAGTCCTTTTGTAATGACTCATTCTCATTTCTGGTTATGGTTTTAATCACCCTCATCTGTTGCCCGGAGAATATTGTCTTTCATTGAAGTGTTTGTATCACGAGAAGGGGAGCAGTGATAGAACAGATAAAGTGTTTTGCTAGAGTTCAAAGCACACATCCAAGCACCACTTCACAGCCAGGCCAAGGGATGCTTCCTGCTAACCTACTTTCCTGGCTTTCTGCAAAGCAAAGCCAGCCACAACGCTGCCAGGCAAACCCTCACACTTGGCTTATGCCCTTATCTGCAAAACAACATCAACTAACAGTTACCTGTATAGGTTATGCAAGAAGTTACATTCTGCACATTTCCCAGTGGCACTCACTTTTCACTCAAAAAAAGAACCCCCCAACCTAATTATTTGAATCGCTTTACTGCTGCTTTTGAGGCACTTACTAAACAATGGGGTTGTAGCAATATTTTTACATCTTACATTAGTTTTTCTTTCCTGTATTTTTCATTCTTCTTATTTTGTCTGACTCTACTTACCTGCATGTCCTTTTTCTTTTGCTCAACAACAGACATAAAAGACCACACTGAAGAACAGAGGTTTGTTGTAAGTTAATTAAATGTTTTTTAAAAAATCTAGCTAAATTCCTATTTGAAAAGCATTTTAGCAAGTGTATGCTGAGTATTTAATCCTCTACAAAGCACATACTAAATTACTATAACAAATCAACTATATAAGTATTAATCCTTTCCACGCCAAACACCCTCTGAATAGGACTTCTTAATGTGTTTGTTTAAAACATGAAAGAAAGAGTACAAGATCAGTTTAGAGGAAGTAGATGTCTTGTCTTGCCATCCTAGACATTTGGATGCCATTTATAGTTTGCATATTGTGTTTACTGTGGCTTCTGCAGGGTAATCCACCTCTCTGTAGGTCAATTCTTGTGCAATTCAGAAGTTTAGAGAACATATTTCTGATTTTGTCCGCTCATAAAATGCTACAGAAGGGCCTTGTCCAGCTGGCTGTGTTCCGCATCAGCTGAAAGAAACCAGACTAACACAAATAATCCACGGAAATCACGGACTTGTCTATGAAACCTACATTACATGTAAAGCTTCAGGGTTCTACCCAGTCACTAATTACAGAGGAGAGAGTGAGTCAGAAAAGCCAAATGACTTCTTTCAGATCAGAGGAAAAGCTTTACTTAGCACAGGGACTACAGTTCTGGGATTGCTAAAATCCCAAACCTACATTCAGGTGAACTGACTGTCCCTCTATCCCAAGTATTCAAAAAACACACATTTTCTGCTCCTGAAGAAAACTCTTCAACTGGACTTGTAAGATGAAAAATTTGGTATCGTACAAAGCTTTTCTAGAACATTGTAGGGAATTGCCAGTGGATGAAAGGAAGAAAAGTACTTCATGATGAAACTGGTGCACCCTGTGGCAGCACTGGCCTAATTGTCTAACAAGATTTTTCAGATGAAGAAGCTTCCTTTCAGCAATCCCTGTAACTGGGAACACTGCCCATTTTCTGTTCAGTGATCAAAGTTCATAGCACAAGCTCTGGTTGCTAAATAAACAGAGGAACTTAATAAATCCAAGATGGTCTGACGAGAAACATATGAAAAGGGCAAATGTATTGAACTAATAAAATAAACAAGGTGTGGTGATTTTCAACAGGTGGGAATCTGGATATCTGATTCTTATAGCATGTGGCATCAGGGCTGTGGCACACCGAAGACAGGATGTAAGATAAAAGTTCCTCAGTCCCTTCTCTCTTTTACCAGGCAATTTATCAAAAGCACATTCAAAAAGTGTTCCCTTGTTAACAGATATAATGATGATGCCCATCAGAGTATGATAGTGCCAATGAAAAGAGGCCTTGAACAGTCAATATGATGTCTGCCAGCGCTGTTATCGAACTCATCAAATCTGACCAGAAGGCCTGAACTAAACAGATTTTATGAAGTCATTTCTGGGAAAAAAAAGGACCATAAAAAAATCCTGCTGCAGTTGGAGATCACGGGGGAACTTGAATAAATTATTGACTTTGTGTCAACAATTTGATTTTACTTTCTTGGATTCAATAAAGATAAATTTCAAACAAAAACTGGATCAAAATGGATGGTGAATGGAAGGAAATAAAAATTATTGTTCTGCTATACAGAAAAGATTGAATAAAAGTAATTTTTCATGTGCACTCCACAGCATGTGTGTCTCCTAGACTGTCTTAAAGAAAGATCTTCAGAAATCTTTGTTACCTAGAAGCATTTTATCAGATAATTAGTCCAGTGAATCTTATTCCCTAGAATTACTGCAAGCTCCATCTTGGGATCCTTTGCAGTTTGAAATAAAGATATTGTTTCCTCTGCACTATATCCCCTCTACCCCCACCAAATTGTCACCAGGTCAGGACACCTAGAAAAATATTATCAGTGTTGTCAATAAAGAAACCGATATACGAATATTTTGTTGCATGTAAATTTTCTAGAATGCTATATTTGAAAAGGGCCTCCTTCAAAAACCACCTATTTTATAAAAAATGACAATATTCTGGGATCTTGGATCACACAGCTGCTTACCCTTCACAGTCTATTTTTGCAAATAGAAATCTTGCACACTTTTATGCTATCAAAGATTATATCAGCTTTTATATGCAAATCCCTCACAAAGCGTTCTCAAAGATCACCTTATGGCCATGACCTCACCATTAGGTGCTACTGCCACTAAACAAAAAAACTGACAACAAAGGAGCAGATTAGGACTCGAGGAAGGTGCTAGATCAGACAGGAACTGATTCTGAAACCTGTCCATAGGTCAGAGTACCGCACATTTGGCTGATAATGTTCTTGAGCTGCAGATACTCTCTGAGCATGGGAAAGTGCCATAGTGTGCGTGTGGGTTTGTCACTGGCTCCTGCCACGATCTCATTCCAGAGCGGGAGGGGTTTTTAATGCCAGCACATCAGCCCAGCAGCACCAATGATGTCATTTAGCAGTGGCGAGTCCTGTATCCAGCCCCAGCCTTTCCCCAGAGCACCAAACTCTCAGTATTTGAACACTATGTTAAGACAGCAAAAGCACTTTTTAAAAATAACAGGAATGAAATTTTTCTAAAGTCTAAAAAAGTATATACACTTATATCATACTGGCATTCCAAATTCCTCAATGCTAATAACAGATCCTAGCTTTTTATGTGCTTAAACTGCCTATAGCATCATAACAAGTAACTTCTTTTCTCAATGATACAAGCCTATGCTCAACTTCTGTAACCAACTGAAGTTTACATAAACTTTAAGTAAGTATCAGAACTTTATAAAAGTATTATTTGTTCATATAAATATTTTGGATATCTTTTAACTCACCTTTGAAGAAATAAAATAAAATAGATGTAAACAATGTGTTGCTTAGACTTTACTAGGTTCATTTTGTAAATTGCACATCATTGTATTTAGGAAAACCTATTTTTTTTTACTGCCTTGAACAAAATACTGTTGTTATAATACTTCTTGACACCAGCTGGAATGAACAAGGTCACTCACTTAATGTCTCCTAATCATTAGCATTAGTTTCTAGGGACTCTCATTAACTTGTGAAGTTTCTGGAAAGCACAGCCTATATCAGCTTTTTTGGTAGTCATAGCCTTATATGACCATGTAGCTCTTGAGGTCACATGGTAGAAACCTGCCGCTCTCCAGGTTTTAAAGGTATTTTAAAAGTTCAGACACGTAGGATGAATCTTAATGCCATGAGGCCATGATTCTGCAGGTCTCTGAGCCGAACCCACAGATTCTCATTTATTTGGTCTTAATGTTTACTCATTAGCTCCTGCTGCTGTCTGCTAAGCCATTGCACCTTTTCTGTGAAGCAGCTTCAAATGCCTTGGCAGGTAACAGATCTTGAAGAAAGCTCTGACAAAGCAATACACAAACCAGTGGTAGATTTAGTAATGTATTTTATGGATTTTCTTCCACAGAGACCAGGGCTCCTCTCTGTAGCAATACACCCTGACTGACAACAATTACTAGCTCACTGCTCTTCCACTTTCAAGTGGCGCTGCCTGGACCACCTGAGAGTCGGTTTGTATTTAGTCAGTTCAGCATGTCCCATAATTCTTCACAATGCAATCATCATACCTCACACAAGGTGTTTTAATTTGTTCACAATTTTGGTACCACTGGTTTCAAGCAGCGTCATGGTTGACATAACATACCTGAGTATACTGTTGGATAAGGATAGTTTCTCAGCTCATTGGGAGGTTGAAGAAAGCCTCAAGCAGAAGACACTGTTTGTATCTTCAGTCAAACTCACTGCTAATTCAGGTATCCACAGCTAAACTATGTACAAAATTTCCATAGTACACGAATTACAGAGAAAAGTTATGGGGATGACAGAGCAGAGGATGTCCATTGCCAGAGAACTACACACTCATGCTTCACATTAGGGGGGTAGTAGCTTGCAACTAATCCAAGTTCATGCTTTGTGGCTGTCATAGGACTGCACCTCTTCAGGAGGTGTTCAGCCTCCAACTGATGAGACTTCTGCACTGTTCAGGGAAGGTGCCACTGAGGTGTAGAAGCCTTGATATTGCTATGCCCGAGAAAATTGATGGCAATTTTGCCTATGGTGAGGTTTTGAGTGGGAAACAGGCTTCAGACCTTTTTTTTTTGTGTATAAAATGAACCTACTAAAGCCTCCAGCAGGCTCCTGGTCTTTAAAGTTATGCTTTGTCAGAAAACAAAAATAATAAAGCAGAAAGAAAAGGGTCTTTAACAAGTGAAAACTCAGTGCTGCTGACTAACACTTTAAATTAAGTGTTGTCAAGAAATCTTTCTGCTCACTGTGCCCTTGGCAGGATGGGATTTTCCTCTCATCCTGCTTTCTACTTGACAAAATTTCAGGTTCACCTTGGGTTGAATGACTTGCACATGGTATTTCCGAGTCCAGAGAAAAATTGTTTTTCTTTAAACTCTGAGACTTGACAGTAGGTCAATTCCTGTTTTCAAGCATGTTCCCTACCCTTTTCTCTGCTTTCTTCCAGATACCCCACACCTCTGTTGGTCACTGCATCCCTGGCCAGTCCCAGGCACTATCCCAGACAGGGGGAGCATGCACGGGAGGTGCAATCTCTCCTCCTTTCAGAAATCCAGCAGAACAGAGCATATAAAGGAGGTTCAAACAGAAGGGCAGCATTTGCCTTTGCTGCCCAGCTTCCCTAAGAAAACATAAAGTACCCTGTATAAATTCACCTGTAGGCAAGCAAATCTCCATTGCTGTCAGAGAGAAAATTTCAGCACAGAATTACAATACTTTAATCGACTGAAATATTTTAATTTTCTTTCAAACCAGTGGGTCCAGCTTAAGCCACTTTCAGCTTTTCAGCTGTTGGTAATTCTGAGTATGTGCAACACAGTTATGAGTTCTTTGTTTTTTCCTTCTTTCTATACCTCTGCTCTAGGGCTAACTCAGAGTTAGTGCTGATGCAAAGATCTTTAAATGTTCTAAAATCTTACACTAAGCAGACAAAGAGTCAGAGTGAAGGCCAGTCTAAATTTTTTGTACCACAGACATCAGTGGACTTAGAGAGGAGGAGGAGGAGATTGATGCTTGTAGGAACTACCTGAAAACCACAGGGCCTGAAAACACTACAAAGGAACTTTCTATGGAAAGAGAAATCAGCCTACCTCATTTACAATGCCTGTCATTTAGGATACCTACTTCTCCAAATGCTCCACAGGATGATTCAAGACTTATAAACAAGGCTTCTCTGAGTCACTGTCTCAGATATCTGAATTTAACTTCTTAAAATTAAGCAACATGAATAGCTTAAATAATGTTAATGTTTTGGTGGCTGCTGTGCCATACTGAACTGGGCATAGCCCTTGCATTTGTATCTTAGTGTCTACCAAAACACTGAGGAAAAAATAGGTTAAATCTTCCAAAAATGTGAAATTGATGCAAAAACCTGTCTGGATGCTATGGAGTATTTACAGAACTTGATATAACCCTCGGGTTATAGCACAGCCAAGCTATATAATAATTACGTATTAATTAGTTCCTTGAACATTTTAGAACTTCAAGAAAATTGAATAATAGCTTTTAGCAGCTATTGTATTGACATTCACTTTCAGGTTTGTATTACCACATTCAGTGCTGGCCCCTGTTAGTAAGTTAATGACAAACTGAAGAGAGTTTAGAGAAAAATAACCATGGTAGGTTTGGAGGGACTGACTGACAGGAAAAATGAAAAGAGCAATCTGTGCCAGTCTTGACTAAAAGGTCTGGGTGCAACAAAATTAATATGATAAAAATCACACATATTTGAAGATTATAATTAACTGTTATGGATGGAGACTAACTAACTAGGGTTGCATGAAATCAGGTAACTTGAGAAATTTAAATGCAATTAAAGAGGGATAATAAAGCATAGTATCATAGAAAATGCTTCAGCATTTTGTAGTAATGGAAGTCCGCTTTGCTTGGAAAATTTTAAAGCAGACAAAGTATATTTTAAAGAATGCCATGAGAAAGCAGGCATTTAAATATAGGTATATATCATCTGCAATTCAATTTTTGTTCTCTTCTTTTGGTGTTGTGTGATTTGTTCCAACAGTACAGCAGTTTGTCTACAGAGTATGATTCCAAAAGTTTTGGTTCCAAAAGTACAAACTCCTCAATCAAACACCTAGGTTATTGCATCTCCCCAAGACACTTTAATACCTATTAAATTTTTCTCATTTTTTCAATTAAACATTCTTTAAATACACTACTGGAAGTGTCTTTTCTTTCATTTGACCAGCAGACTAGATTTCCCATTCCAGCTAATCTCTGTGAAAAGAAAATTAGAATGAATATGTTTACAGGCCAGCCTATTTAATTTTAATTTCACTTGCTCTGTGTTGAAAGAAGGCAAGTTACTGCAATTCCCCTGGTCTGCAAGAAAGTTTTGGAGAACATTCAGCATTTGGAAAAGTTTGGTTTGCCTTTGTATTTCTTTTGGAACAGGTGCCAGAGTCCTTATTAAAATCTGAAATAAAGACAACATACACTCCAAGATTACCTCTTAAAATCTAAGTAATATTTCATCTTAGGATGGAAGATCAGTTGTTCTATTAAAAATAACTTTTTGCTGCCACCAGATTAAAAAAATTTGCAGTGTCCCAAAGAGACTTTCACCTATGTTAAAACAATTACCTATTTTCAGCAGATGATTCATAAGGAAGAAAATGAGAAGGCATCATGCCCTTCCATGACTTTGCAGCTAGCAAGAAGAACAAGAAATATCAGCTTCTGAAAGCACCAGAAAAACCTGATTGAAATTATTCATAATATAATAAGCTGTAGTGACTGATCTGATGGCAATTGTCATTGCCCACATTTTTTCCAGACAGGATGAATGCTGTAGTCTGAAGCCCTTCTCATTTTCCTTTCCCTTACAGCACCTTTTTGGGCCATAAAACTTTGGTGAAAGACAAGATCCTAGACAAGACTAATTCATAGATCAAATTCTTTTTTATTGGATGGAATAACCAATTTTAAGGCAAGCCCATCTCGTGTTTCTGCATAACAAAGCACTCACAGCTATAACTTGAATCTGGATTTGAAGATATGTTGCAATTCCATGGTGGACATTTTTCCCTTATACAAAACAAGTTTTACTGTATTCCCTTCTTCTCATGTTCCCATGGTAAAAGGCTTTCAGATCTAAACTGACATGGTTTCTGTGTGTAAAGAGGAAATAAATAAGATCCCTCTGTGGATTTATTCATTAGCACCTACTGCCCCACCTATTCTGTCCCATACTGGTTTTAACAAGTATTAACAAATAATCCATTGCCTCATGGGCTAATGCAACACTGGAAAAGCTAGAACATTCAACCAGATTGAAATCTCAAAGATAGGCAGAAGAGGCAGTTTGCCACCCTACCCAAAGAGCTACAATTATTGGCAGTCTTCACTGTGGAAGAGAAGAAATCTTAAATCCACAATATTTAGAAACTTATAAAATGTCAGCTCTTTTGGAAAAGTTACAAAGGAGAGCAATGCAGGTTTTTTTTTTACAAGTCAGTTTCTATATGTGGGCCTAAGTTTAGCTCCTAAACAGCAAACCTATTGCTTTCCTGTTTTAACCAGCAGGACATAAAACCAAAAATCTGACAAACACATGCAGAAGAAACAAACAGAAATGACAGCCCCATGTGATAAAAGACAGAGTTCTGCAAGAGCTTGCTTGTGAAAGCACATGTTATATAAAGCACCGTTGATTAATTTGAGGGACGACAGGCACATTCATGGAGATGGAAAGTTTTGCACTTCTGACTCCCAGATGTGATCTTTTGTCAGGGAGAAATAATTTGCTACTTTGCTGACAGAACAGTTTTGATACAACAAAACATAATTTTCAATCTTCTGAATGTCCTAAAAGCAAGAAGTCATGAAACACTTTGAAGAAGTGAGCACAGACACATGTAGTTAATTCGAGGTGACTAAACAGAGGCATTTATTACTGTCTTTCGTTTCTAGACTGTGTTTTTACATGTTCATTTTACATACTGCCTAAGAAAGAAAAAATAACTGAAAGCTAATCAACAACGTAGAGTATAAAAGACAATGTATTTCAAAGGACCAGGTTTTTAAGAGATTTCTTGGCATCTAAGAATGCAAACAAGTCCCATGACAGATCTTGTTCTGTGCTACCTTATATTGATAGAATTAAAGCCTCTTGAAAATGTCTTAGAAATTCAGCTGCTTGTAGTTCTTTAAGTACCTATTTTCAGCGCACAGCATCTCTAAGAGGCTGATAGACACACCAGTATAATGAAATTCACACTTAACTTCCCAGTACAAAAATGCTTAAAAAAAAAAATCTTTCCCTGTATGAGAACAAATACCAGGTGATATATAGTATCCATGACTTTTCCCTATTTCATCTAATGACTGATTTTTCAGCAGTTATTTATTAATTTTTTAAAACAACCTCACCATTGATAAAAGATGTCAAGCCAATGTTTTTGGTAATAAAAGCTATACGAAGCTCACCTGCTGTAAATGTAGCATCCCATATGATTGATTTCTTTGTCTAATTTATACCGCCGGAAGTCCTCCCAAGCATCTTTAATGGCTGTAATGGCCATTATAACACAAATTGGGATCACAGACACCTCTGGTTGGAAAGCATTTACCACTGGCACAAAATTCAGCAGTGCAATGAAGACAAAATAAATATTGGCAAAGCGGTGAAACTGCTCATAGATATTCTTAGGGAAGAAAGTTAAGATGGTATATTTTGTGGTCTTAATTTCATTGGAGTCATAGTATCTGTTTGGATTTTCCTTCCACTTCTTACTCCCAAAGGGAAAATTGGAGATGATCACTCGTTTATTTTCATTTTTCTTCTTTCTTTTCCTTATTTTTCCTCTCTTTTCCAGCTCCTCATTTTGGATTTCCACGTCTGGAGCACCACATCGGCAGCAGGTTTCCTTGAAAAAATGTTTTTTCCATATCATTGTAGAGAAGCAGCCTGGAACAATTTTCCTTGACATGTTGTTTTCCTTTCAAAAAGTATCTTCAAGATGAAAAGCAACAAAGTTAGAAGTGTTCAATAATCCAAATGAACTCCCAAGTGGTGGAAAGAAGAGTTGAGATGTCCAAAGCCCAGGGCTTCGTCTTTCACTCCAACCTCCACCTATCCAGGGAGAAGGATCATCCTGACTCAGCTGCACCAGGTCCTAGAGCCTGCTGGGACAGCTGCACCTCACGTATGCCAAAAGCGTCCTGAATGTTTTGTTCTTCCTGTCAGCAGATGCCTGGAGGCCCCGTTCAGACCATTTCCCTGGCAGCAACTCCCTGCTCTCATGAAATGTCTCTGCTTTAACACAGAGCAGTGGCACAGCTGAGAACATGCACACGATTTTCACAGGTCACTCTACAAGTTTTCAAATGACTTTATAACCCTGGGAGGTGCCAGGAAGCTCAAAGGTAATGGGCAGAGCTCCGCGTCCCAGATGTCAACAGAAGATTGCTACAAGCCTCAGTACAGACAGTATTTCTCTTTTATTTCATCTACCTATTGTTTGTTTTCATGACCATAACATGGATTATTACTAAACAAACAACCAACTCCCATTCCCCCAAGCCAAGTAAACCTATGATTTTGTTGTCAGAGGAATAGCCATAAGCAAGTGAAGGGCAATGTGCCTAGATTGCCCCTCAGAATGATCCTTCCCCCCGATAGACCCCAAACCTTCCTCTCTCACCCAGATACCCTTTCCCCTTTGATCCTTCTTCCTCTGACACATAAGTACGTCAGCACAGATGAGGGCTAATTTCCAGAAGAGTTAATGACGTATGCAAACCAGAGCAATTTTTTTCTCTATGGCCTGGGCTTAAGGGTAGATGAAAACAGGAAAGCACACAAATTTTTAAACTTCTTTTAAACAAAAACTCCTTTTGCTTCATTATGTAGTGACAAGTTAGGCAATCTCAAGTCACGTTAGTACTTGGACAAGAAACTCTGATGAAATCGAAATGTTGCAACAAGAATTGCAGTGAAAATATTTCTCTCTTCTGAGTCAGTATTGAGCAAACAGCTTCCTGCAGGTGTTGTACCAGCTCCAAAGCCAAGCTGGCCTGTATAGATCTCTCTGCTTACTGGAAGTCCTAGAATTTTTTCATCTCCTGATTATGATTCACCTTGAATGTAGTTGATCATTAATTTCTGTATTACTGGTTTTAGTGTGAAACATCTGAAAGACATGGCTCCAATTTTCTTAACAGCCCCAATTTTCTGTTCCAGACTTGCGCAAGTTTCATTTATCCTCCCGTGTTGTGCTGGCAAGATGCTTTGAAAACTTGGAATGAAAACCTGTATATATCAGCACACACTGCCGTGATATGAAACAAAGCCTCAGTGATACTGAGATGATTTAAGTGGGATAAATAAGGCATTTTTAAAGGTAGAAAAAAATCTTTTCTAACAGTTTTTCCAAACTTATAGTACTCTGAAAGGTCAATGAGGGAATTACTGTAAAATCAGACGAGCAGTTTCTACCATAACAGAAGAAAGGAAAAAAAAATTGATTCAGTTTACTTACTTGTTGTATACTCTGCTTTTAGTGAAGTTTATTGTCTTATCATACTGGTATTTTCTGTAGTCTTCAATAGTATCCTTAAGCATGCTGGCAAGCAACACTACAACCAGAGGCAGCATCGTAATCTCCCTGTGGAAGACTTCCACTTGTGGGAACCAGTTCAGAACCACCAGAAAGAAGAAGTAAAGACTACCCAGCCTGAAAAGGTATAAAATAAATTTAAAGTAGTCAGAAATTAGAATGTATCCTTTCTTTAATGAACAACCCCCATTCTGTGTCAAAGGAACTTTATTAATTTCACTCCTCTGCCCTCCTTTTCCTTTCTCCAGAATGAATTAATCAGCCGCTTAACCAACATGCTAATTTTTTCTTTAGAAGAGTCTGTGAGATACATTTTCATACTATTATAGCTAGCTCGAGTTTTGTCACATGTTAAAAACACTATTTATATCTGGGATCTCCAAGGTCTTTAATGGCCCCTCACCGCTTCAGTCTTGAAAATAAGCACAAAATCAAACAAAAGCCAAACAAACCTTAAAAAACAAACCAATGAACTATGGAAATGTTCCCATCAGGAATCCATGAAGGATTCTGCAAATGGAAGGTCAAATTATGAGTGGGCCAATCTAGTACACAGAATGAAAATTTCAAAGCTAGAGATGGATATACAACTTCCATTTCTCTTTATTGTGATGATGGTTCCCTGGACATCTTTTTATTTACACTTGATTATTTATGCTGGGGGGATTTACATAATTTCAAACCAGCACTTGGAAAGAAACCTGACCTAGCACTTGCACATACATATATACTATTTCTACATTGGTAGACAGTTACCTTCTGACATTAAAAATATATCAAAATTGAGCTGCTGAAATCCACAGAATTTCATAGGTGTCTCAACACATCCAATTAATTTTTTTGTGCTCTTAAAAATCAGAGGTTTATGCAACACAAAACCAGAAGAATTTTTAAATAAAAACTTAATTTTTTTTCAAAGAGAACTGTTGCAGCATTCTATTAAGTGATCTGGTCACAGCAGAGGTTAAGGACTCCCAGTGCTTACTTGCTTTAATCCACCATTTCAGAGTCAAATGAGTGCCATTTTGTTTCAAATTATCATCACCTAAATTTTAGTACTGTTGCAACTACAAAAGCAGCCCTTCTCCATCACACTCAAATATCACCATTTCAGAGAGAGTTCTTGAATCTCACAGATCATTGAATGAGTTTTTTTACCTGTGAAACTGTCCAAAAAGGTTTTGGTGCAGAAAAGTGAACCATGTGTATTTTGTGGTCTGCATCCTGTTTCCAGAATAAAATGTAGAAGCTTGTTTCGAGTCTTTCCACTGTCTCCCATTGTCAGGCAATACAATCCTCTATTTGTTTAGAATGAGTTTTGGTTTGTCTCTGACAGAAAACAGCAGTGGTGTTGATTCTGATAGAGCCTGGGAGGGACTTTGAGCTCCCAGTTGCTGCCAATGGTACAAAGCCGAGTCCACAGACAAAGCCATTTGCAGCAGGAATGGCGGGCTGAAAGACAAATGCATGACAAGTGCTGAAAATCAATTCCATTCTGGCAGAAAATTCCCTTTATGTTTTGCAAGCAGAGGTTTAACACCAAGACAAATCTCCTGCTCAGTGCACTGCATATTCTTCAATCTCAGAACTTCTGCAGAGAATTTACAGAATAAAAGACACAACAAAATCTTCAGTATGAGAAAATCTATTTCTATCTCTGGGGACCAGAAAATATCTAAACCTATTTTCTGTGTCTTATAACAACAAAGTGACATAGATAAAGCCAATTTAATGGAGGTGAACAATGGCTTTTCCACCATGAATCCTGTATCCTATTTTTAAATTAAAAAGTGACACCAAATCTTTTCAGACATTTTTCTTATGTGTTGATTTGGCATGGCCTGGTTTTTTGGTAGTGGGGAAGGGTCACAGAAGTAGCTTCTGTGAAAAGCTGCTAGAAGCTTCCGCCATGTCTGGCGGAGCCAATCTCTGATGGCTCTGAAGATGGATATGCTGCTGGCCCAATTAGAGAGAGGTTGGTAACGCCTCTCTCATAACGGATGACATATTTAAAAAGGAAATCAAAAACAGTGCATGCACAGTTTTTTCCCCAGGGATGGTGAGGCGCCGCAACTGCCGCCATCCTGGGGCAGTGCGTGGTGATGCGCCGCCGCAGCCGCTGCCATTTCAGTGTGGCCCACAGTGAGCCTTGCCTGCCTGGCTGCCCACAGCCAGCTGTGCTGCGGGTGGAAAGGCAGGGGTAGCAGCGTCTTCTCCTTCCTGGTGCCCTGCATGAAGAGAGGTGTTAAATACTGCCAGCACTGCGGCAGCCGCCACCACCTGTGCGGTGGTGGAGGGGCCACGTTGCCAGCAGTGGAAACATGGCGACTGATTCCCCAGCGCAGAACCTAAACAAAATCAACCTCTTGGCACTGTGGGATGCTGCAAGAATCTTTGAATTAGTGGAACTTGTTAACAATTGTACCTACGGGCAGTAATTTTTCTTCTAGATAAAGAAGAGGAGGAAGTGAGGACATGTAGGAGAGAACAACATGGCGGCACCAAGGTCAGTGCAGAAGGAGAGGGAGGAGGTGCTCCAAGAGTCGGAGCCGAAATTCCTCTGCAGGCCGTGGTGAAGACCATGTGAAAAAGCTGTCCCTCTGTAATCTATGAAGTCCATGGGGAATGCAGAGATCCGCTCGCAGCCCGTGGGAGAAGTGCTCACTGTGGAGCAGGTGGATGCCAGAAGAAACTGTGATCCAGTGGGAGACCCGAATAACGAGAGAGGGCCCCTGCCTCCAGAAATAGAGAAGGAGACCCCTTGCTTCCAAACTAGAGCAGCCTATCCTTAAAAGACTGCAACCTGTGGAGGAGTGACCCATGTCACAACAATTTTGGGAAGACCATTTTGTCTGTGGGAGGGACTCACAGCATAACAAAAGAAAGACTCCTCTCCCTGAGCAAACTGAAAAAAGCTCAGTGACGAACTGGCCAAAACCCCCATGCCCTGTCTCCCTGTGCTGTAGGTGGGAAAGAGGGAGGGGCTGGGGGGGGGGGGGGAAGGTGTTTTAAAGGCTTATTTTACTTCTCATTATCCTACTCTGACTCTATTAATAACAAGTTTACATTATATCTTTAAATTTGAACCTGTTTTGCCCTTAGAGGGTTTTCCTCCCAGTCCTTCAACTCATAAGCCCTTCGTTAATTCTTTTTTTCCCTCTCCTCTGCCCAACTATAACAGAAAAAGCTGAGCAAATGGCTTTTGTGGGTGCCTGGCGTTTAGCCAGTGTCAAACCACGACATATTAAAATGTCTGACTTTCTTACAATACTTTTCCTGTTCATTTTTACTTATAAAGGAACTGGTTCAGGGGTTGAATCTTAATAGTTCAGATAATAAAGAACTGCAGTATCAGCTTAATCACATTTACACTCAGGTAACAGTTTTCCAAAGTCTTCAGAGAAATCTGATTGAAAGGAAAATGCCAGCCAGCACTAAAACAATGGATGTTTTATGGGTTGGAGAGATAAAGGAATTAAATCTCCCAATACTAATCCTATTATTATTGAAAACTTTTCTCCTGACTTGTACACACATCCACAACTGCAGGTGTGATCCAGCATGCCAGACGCTCGAGCTCCAGCCATGCAAGCATAGGTGCTGTTATGCTCAATCTAAACAAAATCTCACTCCAACAGCGTGAGTTTGAGAACTGGAAGCTGCTGTGCAATGACAAGGCACTAAATGTGCAAAAGCAAACCAGAAATGAAAGGCACTGGCTTTGTGCAACTTCAAGGTTCCACTGAACAAAACATGTGACTGAATCCACCTCATTTAGACTGGGGGAAATACAGAGCATGTGACCCTCTTTGGAAAAAAAAACGCTTAATAATATTCAATAATATGTACATGTTTGAGTCTTGGAAGAAGAGAAAACTACTCTGCCAGTGTGCAAATGAATGAGTATTTGACTGAAATCAAAGTTATATTCAACATATACTGTCTTAGAGCCAGCATGTCCTTACAGTGTAATCTTTAAGGTGCTGAAGGACCTTAAGTGCAATCAGTGGTGCTGAAGCATTTTATAATGAAAAGGCAGAAATTCCATTGTTGGTGGTTACCAAAAAACGCACAGTGAGCACTCAGTGAAAACATTGTAGCGAAATGATGCAGCTCATATTTTCTAGGCTAAAGGATGAACACCTGGAAAATTTTGCCACCTTGTTGTTGTTCTGAGCAATTAACTCCCCAGTTGATTTCAGCTTAAATTAAGATCTGAACAGTGGATGGAAAAGTGACCCAGACACATATTGTACTACATACATCTTTCACCACATTATACATACATATATCTTTATATAAGTTGCAGGTGACAGACTTACCCACTACCTATCAGAGCACCTCATTCTGTATCTGAGATACATCAAGGTAGCTTGAAATTCCTTAGAATTTATAAATGAAAAAAGCTATAGTTTCAGGCATATTGCTAAAAATAAAAGCAGACAAGATTAATTAAGGCAGCTTTACACATAACAGAACCATGTCTTCCATAACTTCCCCTGGGAAACTCTTTCTAAATCTTCACAAGTCACAATTAGGCAAGCCTGCTTGACATTCAAGAGGGGGTCTCTCTGCACTCCATCTTAAAAAATCTCTTAGTGTATAAATGAATTAATGAAATGACTTAGTTTTATTCAGTTTGGAAATCAGCCCTCCTCCTGATTGTCTTTGAAAGGCAGTGGTCAAACAGTGTCATATGCATGAAGAGAGAGGCCAAATGCTGCCATCAGGAAACTGAATGTGTTGCAGGAAACATAGAGCTGTCCTCACAAACCACACAGAACTAAGCAAGTGTTCTGTGGAGGGAATTACATAACTGGATGCATAATCAAAGCAGCAAGATAATGGCTTTCTTGACCTGTGAACTTCAGTGCTGGGAGTGAAAAAGTAGCAGAAGCAAACAAAACTTGTTATTTCAGATCACTAAAAACATAAAGGATCCAAAATGTGCCATCAATAGTAGCAGATCACCTAACAGGAAAGAAGAAAGAACTCAAAGATATGTCCTTCTGTAAAATGACAATTTTCTATAATTCAGACAACTTCTTACAAGAATATTCCAACTCTCTGGAACTTTGATGTGTTATGTCATCTTTTGTATGGCAGGAAATCCACAAAAAATATTGGCACTATATTTAATGTGTCTGTCCCAACTCTTCCTGAAAGAGCTTCATAAAATCCATTTTTTGCAATTCTAGAATGTTTTACACACTTATTTGATTTATGTTTTCACAGAGATATCATTGAAAGAACCTGTGAAGTGTGGATTTTTTCAACATACTTTTACTAAAGTAGCTGGCTTTCTTTCATCTAGTTAGTGAAGCTTCAGCACCACAATTCACATCCTGAAAGAGAAAGATCAAGGTGATGCAGACTTTTCCAACACCATTATGTTTGGGATTTGCCATCTATTCCACTTCAGCATAGTGATTACAACAAGTGCTTTTTCCAGTGCTGGCACATTTAGAACTATTTCAGCCTTGCCTGAGCTCCACTTTGTCAGCCACTTCTGAAATACTGCCTTCAAAAGGAATCAGTAAGCTCCTGCTTGATTTCTGGCTGGGATTTTGAGGTTTTCCATGGGACAAGGTCAGAAACAGCAGCCAGGGCTGCAGAAAGTTGCATTGTGCTTAGTCACCCTGTCCCTGTGCAACAGGATGAGAAATATATGGACAACCCATTGCTAAGCTGCAGCTCAGCACCTGTCAGGCTTGGAAAGGAGGGGACAAAAAGAACTCATCTATGTCCTTAAACTCACAAAAGCTAGTAACTAGGAGGCAGCCACTTCAGGTAAGCCATGCAGAGGAATATCCATGACAATTTCCCCTCTATTCCTATATAATCATGACAGCATAAGCTTTTAGTGTCTCATTGTCCAGTCTTTTGTGAAGTTTCAGTCAATTAATGCTGTTATCATAATTCCCTAATCGAAAACCTAAAAAGTTTCAGTTTCAAGAAACTATTTACCCTCTTTCTTTCTATTCTATTGCTTATGGATGCACTGTGGGCAGTTTTCAACAGGGCAGACAGTTTTCCCATCTGTAACTCCCACATGGTTTTCTAGGAGAAAACAGTGCAATCTAGCCTAGGACAAGTCCCCTCCCTCCTTGTGTAGATGCCCCTCAAAATTTCTAGACCCACAGAAATATATTCATTATATAAAATTATAGCGGATCATTACCTCTTGTGTTCTTCCTTTTAGAAAAAGCACTCCTTCCCACAGTCCAATTTTTTTTCACTCTTCTCTGTGCTTCCAGTGGAGGTACTACAGTCTCAAGAGATGGGCAAAAATCTAAAACATGTCTAGGTATCTCAATTCCTGAACTTCTGCATTTGGAATAAACCAGACAATCAACACAGAAGTGATTAAGCTACTATCTATAGCAAAGGTGACTTACCCATACAGAAATATGTCAGCTAGGCACTCAATTACACTAAGATGTGAGATGATAAATGCATAAGATGGTGTTAGTACAGGAGGGTAGATGCAGTACTCACATTATTTCACCAGCTGCATCAAAATGTCTGAAATATTAAGCAATAACAAAAGTGTGAAAACCTTTGCACCTCTCCCAAAAAGCTATGGAGGAAAGTATGTTCCAGAAAGTTTTCAAGATTTTGGATATTTGATGGAAGAATGTAGCGAACAATATGCTGTAAATTAAAATAGTGTCATTCACAATGTCATCAGGCAGCTATTGAAAAATGATCATTTCTTTGCAAAAAAAGGAGTACTGGCATACTCTTTCTGCAGAGTCTGGGGTGCCATTTGGTAACTTGTGTCATCAGGCAGTTCAGAGGAACAACGCAAGGAAACAATTTTTCTTTGTCATTTGCATGTGATTAAAACATCCATCTTCTATTAACTAAAAAGCGTGCATTGTGCTATCCCTGGAAAAGACACATTTTGCCTAACAGTTTTGTAATTGTACTCTGAAAAAGCTCCTGTTTGTGACAACCCTGTCTCCTAAGGGGGATTTTGCATATGGAATAAACACAACAGCAATGTATTCCCTGCAATAAGCAGCTGTTAACTCACTCTTATAAAAACCAAGGCCACCATTCATGTTCTGAAATCCTCTTTTATTTTCTTCTTCTTGTATTTAATCAATGAATGAAACTTTCATCATTGGTAAGATTGTGTTACATTTCTGTCCTAAACATCTGTGAAGCCACTGTGCTTGTGATTTAGCCTGCACTGTGATAAAATTTGACAAATAGCCCTTGCCTGTATCCATAATATAAAGTATCCACAGCACATGAGTACATTTGAAAAAAAAGAGAGAAACAGGATAATTATTTATTCCTTTTGTTAGAAGAGCTGAAAGGCACACTGAGACAGAGAGAATCACAGTGGCAAGTTCTTTCTAAGTGTGGATTACAACATGTACAGACAGATCTGCAGATCACAGATGAACCACCTTGTATTTACCCGTCTCAAGCCTTCTCAGGCAGGCCTATGTTTATTTTAAAATTATTTTATATATGTCCCACTATAATGGAAAGTTGTAGGCATTTTTATGCAACTTGTGAACTTTCTTTTTAAGAATTTAATAAGAAAGAAACCAGAAGGAAGATAGCACTAAATACCCTAGCATGCAGTAGACACAATTTGGTGGTTTTATCCCCAAATGCTTTATCTTCTATTTGTGACTACTGCAGTTGTAAGCCAGCAAAACATATTTGGGAAATACTTCCCTTTATCGGAAAAGGGATGCTACAACAGAGTACTGATGGTGTTTTCCTTTTGCATCCTTGTGTCGACAGTGGAAAGAGCCCTTCTCAATTTTTCATAGCTAGCCTATATAATTAGCATTCTCCTTGTGATTGCTTCATCTCATCCAATACTAGAGAAAACTTCCCCCTTATATGATAGAAACAGACTGCATTAGAGAGCTATGCTGATGTTATTAGCAAGGAAGGAGAGGTTGTAACATGTACTTTACAGGTGTTTTTTCAAATGCTATCTCTTTTTTGAAGACTCTTGTGTAGAAAAAAGGTATTGCTAACTGTAGGAGAAAGCTCACCAGAAAGTCATCAGTAAGAAAACAATTTTCTCTCTTTTGAGATTGCCTCATTCCTGCCAAACAGGCTCAGCTGCAGATCTCTGCATCCCAGACTTAAAAGGCTGGAGAAAGGAGTCCTGTCTCTCCTGCATATGCACAAAAATTTTACACTATCATGCCTCATGTGCTGTTTATTAAAGGAATCCACATTAAATGAAAGACAACCCTGCTCACAGGCATATGTAAAAACAAATTCAGAAGGTAGAGATACGTAACAGGCACTTTCAGAACTATCAAAGAAAGACGAGATCTGTACCTTGTTTTCAAAAGCTAGTTTTTTGGAACTTCAGGGCAAAATTTCAGACACAGTGGAGCTTATTTTTGAAAATCAGTACTGTGAGAAAATGCAGTGGTAACACTTGCAGGAGTGTGCCTTATCAAGAATTATAACTAAGTAAATGATTCCAAGTTTTGACCTGATATTTTCAGTTCTACATTACCTGTAAATCAAGAAGGTCTCAAATAACACAAGTCCTCTCTACGACTTAATTCCATTATTCCAGAATTTTAATTTTATTTCCTAATTGAAAACATCAGCAACTTTTCTTCTTGTTGCCCCATATGGATGATGCAGCATCCATTCAAAAGAGCCATTCTGGGGAAGGTTGGACCAGGGAGGTAAACATTACCAAGTGAACTGAGTATTATAGAAATTTCGGCCACAAGCTTCTTTATCTGTTTTGCGATTATCTGCCAGAAAGCTCTTTCACTTCTTGGTGATACTATATAGAAATTCTTCCTCAGCCACATTTCAGAGAAAATATCGTGTAGTTAAGACTAATTGGAAAAGGAAAAGGAAAAGGGACTGGGGAGAATGAGGAATGCAGTTGTATTGATTAGCAGGATACAAACCACAGCCTAAAATTATCCTGTAGCATTTTATAGTAGAGCTATAATACTTGCAGCATGAAAGAAAGTTGCTAGAATGAAAAAAGAGCTCCAAAAAATGATTTAATTCAAAAAAACTTGGTCAATGCAGACTGTTGTCATTCAACTGACAAGAGAAATGTATTACGGATTAACAATTATATAATGGTTTTGAGTGCAAGTTTGTGTTTGTGGGGGATAAACAAAAAAGAGCTTTGTGTAAATCTAATACGTCATTGGACCACAGGGCTTCACTATTCTATTACTGTATTAGATTGACATGTTTCTCATGTCTTACCTAAATGCTCTTTCCTCAGGGAATAAACCCAAAAATCTTGCAATAATAGGTTAATTATAAGGCTCTTTCCCGAGCCCAGGGCAGATTTCAGTGCTTGATGCAGAACTTTGCTGTAGCTGAGCAGTGCGGAGGCATGTTCAGGCAGCTCTCCTTTCTGCAGGGCTGCAACTGTGTTATTAAGACTGGTTTCAAAATAGATGTGCTCTCAGCATATGCTGACATACAGGTCATGCAGACAAGGATGATTATCAGATATTATTCAAGAAGGAAGTTTCCAGCTTGCAAACAGTAATGCTGGGTGCTGTGTTAACTTCATTCTGTGCATAAGGAGCTTGCTCTGGTCTCCCACATTATGTGCTCATTTAAAAAGTTAGACTAAAATTATCTGGCTTGCTGCAAGGAATATCACTGCTGCCAGCACGCCCAAGTACTATAGTGGGCTATTATTACATTTGGACTCACTGTACTTTTCACAAGTGTAGGCAGAGGCAGCTTCTGCCACCTTTCAATGCAAGGATTACATTTGCCCCACTCACATCTTCAGCTGAGGACACATTGGGAAATTACACTTGCACAGAGCCCTTATAAAGTTCAAAATGGCAAGGTGTTACTTAGAGACATCAGATGGAAATGGCAGCCAGGCCTGTGGTTTTCATGACTTTTCCTGTGGCTTTTCTTACTGCCAGACATTGGCAGTGAATTCCTAAAAATATTTTATGTGCATATATATTTTCAAATAAGTAAACATAGTTGTAGGTAGAAGACTGCAGGCTCAGGCCAGTGCAGAAGTGAGAGTGGCCATTTTAAGAAATAGTCAGAACTACACATCTTGGCATCGATACTGTTTTGAGGATGCACATGAAGGTACTGTCCTAAACACAGACATTTTCTGAAAACAGATCTTTATTACTCTTATCCAAGAAACATAAGAGACATAATACAGAATCTCTTGTAGTTCACTTTAAATAATACTAAAAAATTTTCTATGCCACATGAACATACATTGGCCTAAACAAAACTGTATATACAGCCCATACTGCTGGCCTTTGGAAACAGCCTCCGTATAAGGTCTTAAACACCGGCAAACATTCAATTCTTTCTTTGCTTATAGAAGAAAGGGTAATTCATAGAGAAAAAGTAAAAATATTTCAGACCTAACTCCTTCTTGAGCTCTAGAAAACCTCATCTCTATTCTTTCCATAACCTGGTTATCAGAAAAAGAAACCCAGATAAGGAAATGAAAAGATGGGTATGCTACAGTGTCTCTCACTCATTCAGCTGACATGACATAAATCTCTAGCTCACCTCTGCTTCTTCATAGCGTTCTGCATCTGGGGAACCTGCCTCATCTATAAAAACACTGAAGACACCAATAATCTGAGAAAACAGCAGCAACCAGCATCATCAGGGCTCTACAATTCTTACCATCTCTCCATGACTGGGAAAAGTCCATCTTTAAGGATTTTAAAAGTATTAAAGAATTTTGGGCCCAGTACATTCTAAAACAAGTAGTGGAGTAACAGACTGCAATAAACCCTTCTCAACATCAATTAAGCATGACTGCAGTAACTCAGCTTGAGCAAAGTAACCTCCAGGGTAGACACAACCCTGGCCACCAGCGTAACGCTGTAAGAAGCCATCTCCACCCAGATTCTGAGGAAAAGAAAGCACAGAGAGGCAAGTCAAGATTATGGTAAGGCAAAGTGAGGCAACTTGTAGACCCACTGTACTGGAAGCTCATTTAATCAGAAAAGGTTTACTTAGTAAATTGCAAATACTCCCTTCCAGCCCAATATCTATGTCTGGGTGTGGCTTTTTGCACAGCTGTCTCTTGTTTTTCTGAATAAATCACGTGAGAAGCATTCTCTGTTGCAGGATGGGGAAATGTTCCCTTGTGCTCTCATTGGCCTATTCAGAAGTCCTTTGAGTTTGCTATTGGAAAAGAAACCAATACCTGTTATCCAATGTATACCTCTGTCTCCAGCTCTCTCAGTGGTCCTGCACACTACTTAATTAGAAGACCATGTATTTCAAACTCCAGCAATAGCAGAATTTAGTTGCATTTTAGCTCAGAAATTAGGACACCAAAATTAGAGCAATTGTCTGAAAAATAATTTTTTTTGTTCCACTTAATATTCAAAATCAAAGTGAAGTGGCCTCTAAAAGACAATCTAATATTTATAGTGTGTATGATTATAAAGCACTTAGGCTGAAAATTATGTTGCAGATGTTCATGTGGGAACTCAGCAATGCTGAAAAATTCCAAAAGGAAGCAGAAAAAAAATGAAAATAAACTGGAAACTGACCAGAAGATCCTTTATATGTAAAAACCTTTTATGCAACCACGTTATTGTCAGAATGTGCTGACTCTAATTTCAGTTCTCCAAATCTGAATATTAAAGTGCTTCAAAGAGAATAGTTACTTATTTGTATGAAATGGAAAGAAAAAACAGAGAGGCTAAAAAGACTGCCAATTCACTAGAGCACAGTTCCATGTCAATCAAAGATTAAGGGAAAGCTTAATCAGGACCTAATCACATAGCATTGTTGAAGGAATGTCCAGTGACACCTGGGCTGGTGGCACAGGTGTGTACAATGTGTACACAGCATAAACTTGTTCTGGTTCTATCTGGAGCAATTATTTTCAGGCATTTTTGAAAGAATGACGTGAAAATAACTTCAGTCCAGAAACGCACTCCTGGCAGTCGTGCACCACATGGAGAACACCTGGAGACCTGAGAGGACCATGTCAGCTATTGGAGGATGGATACAGGTTAAACTGGACACAGGAAATTGATCTGCCCTTCCTGCTCACGGGTTTCCTTGGCCTTGAAGACCACCACAAATTTCTGTTTAAGAATCTGAGAATAAAATGCATAATAATATGTACTTGTAAAATGCTCCTTGGAAGCATTAATTCCATTTTAAAAACCTCAATGAAATTCCTTTCAATCCTATCTCTCCTCCTATACTGCCATCCTCTCCCAGGCTAGGTTAACTAGGATATGCATTTTTGCATTTAAATAAACTAGAGAGATAAAATGGGATAATATGACAGAAACTATTTTATAAGACCACAAAAGAGTATAATACAACAATTCACTTGTTGACAGGGTGTTTCTCCCCACACCCATGTTAATAAAATCTAAAAGACCAAAATTTACAGTATGCCCAGTCAAGGCTAGTTTTCCTAGAAAGGTTTCTAACCACCTTATCCTATTCATATCTCGTTTCTTCTGTGATCTTTCTTGCTCCCCCATCTGTCAGGTCATAGAGCTGTAACATAACCTTAGGAAAGGTCACCTTGTTCCAGAGAAAATTAGTCACTTGACAGGCAGCCAGCTCACGCAGCAGTGACAGGGGGAGGTGGGAGAGGACAGAGGGAGGGGGTAGACGCTGATCCACTCACACTGCGAATTACTGCAGGTGCCTAAAATTAGTCCAGCTATTCTGGATCTTTCTAAAGCAAGAAATCAGGGAGAAGTGGCCTCCAGGCAATGTTCCATGGAGACAAAAAGAGCTTATGTTTGTACTGCAAGGTGACTCAAGCCAGACCTTTTGCAAGGAAACAGGAATTATTAAGTAATTTTGGGAAACATCACATTTTATCCCCACAGAAAAATACATAACTTAAGTAAGAGAAATTAACCCAGTCAATTCAGAAACTACGTCTTTGCAGAATATCAGATGTACTGCAGTGAGGCAGCATAAGCAGAGACCCAAAAGCATGCTTAAACATTGAGGTCTAGAAAAATTTCAGAAAAATTATTTTAGTCTATTCGCTCAGGCTGCATTTAGAGAACAGTGATATGTAAATACCAGAATGAGGAAGCAGAACTGGGCCAGACCTGATGAGGCACCTCTTTGTTATTCAGCAGTGCATTTATTTTATAAAATGAGGCAAGGCCAAGAAAAATGGGCTGATGGGAAATGCTCCATGCTGAGACTATTTTGGGCCAAACAGACTATTATCCCAACTGAGCATCTCCTCAGGCTGCATACAAATACTTCCTTGTCAGAATCTTTGGCAAATTCAAACTTCCTCTCCCAGTCTAAGTTCAAGCTCTGTGTTTCGAGTAAAGTTTATTACAAAATCTCTGATAAGGAAATGAAGAGCAAACATTGGCAAATTTTTATTTCTGGTTTGAAATCTCATATGAAACCTTAAGGTAAAAAGCAAATACATGCCTCTGTCCTTCTGAAGTTTCCCTAGGCTTACTTTTTTGTTGCTTTGCAACAAACTACTTGTGCAGTCATTTTTGTGAATGCAAAATAATCATAACAATGAGCAATCAGTTGACTGATCCCAGAAATGAGACGCAGAATGGAATCCAAGTGATACCAGAACAGAAAATGTTAAGGCTGAACCCAAAATGAATTTAATAAATCTAATTCCAAACCTGATCCTCACTTACATCTGGTTGCAACATCTGAGACAAAATTATCATAATCTGTGTTATTAATTACTACTTAACCAATGGAAATGAAGAAATTTTAATTCTGCTTAAGATTGCTCAAGTGTGAAATGTGTCCTTAAAGCAGAATGATAAGTATCAGACTGCGAAAACATTCTGAAGATTTGCATTAAATGAGAAAAAAAAAACCAAACCAACCAACCCAAGCACCTTTTCTGCTATTATTCTCCTAATTTCTAAAATTTAAGACTTTAAATTCTAACTCATGAAAACCTGTTTTGTTCTTCTGTTCTGCAAGCTATTTGTTTGGTTGTAGAACTTTATACTATCATAAACACTGGCACAAATTTCAGGTTTTAATTAGTATGTATTTAAAGAGCGGAACATGAAGCATACAGTCACTCTGATGATTTGTAGCCAAGGTTTGTTTGAGCAAAAATAGCAAATATTTTTTGCTTGCCTTTAAAGTTTGAGGGTGGCTAAATTCTGTTGCAAACTAGGACTGGTTATTCAAAGTACTCAATTCATTCAATTACAATCAAAATCAGATGACATGCAAAGTCAAACACAACAAAAAGCATTAACGCTGTTTGACTCTGGTATAGAAATGACTTCACTTCCAGGCTGACTTTTTACATACAGTACTTTCCATTGAATTGCATTAGGTCATGAGTCTGCTCTTGAGTCAAAGGAAAAAAGTTCTTATCATCCTCTTCTTGCTTGTACTGCTGACACAAGAGAGACTTGCAGCCAAGTCTTCCTCACGAATTCTGAAGTGTTACAACTGGTCCCAGAGTGCGTGAGAGAGCTTCTGTATCACTGCCAAAGGTTGTGTTTTTGTCAGAGCAGTCTACTTGTGTGTTACTACAGTGATTCAAGCTTGTTTTTAGAAGCACCAGATTGTAATTTATATCTTCACACTGAAGTTGATTACAATCTGCTGCTACACATGGAATTTGACTCAGTCATCTTCTCCAGCTATTAACTGACCTGGGTTTTGCTATAACCCTGAAGTGGGTGATGGAAACCATCATTTTTTTACAGCTTTGCTTTGAACAGGGAGTACTATGAGCCTGGAAATCTGTCAGTCTAACTTCATGGAATTTTACTCATTTGTTAGGTATCTTATGTAAGCCCAACTGACCTGCTGTAAACAGTGGAACTTCTTTTCCTCTAAATTCAGAGACAGATTCAACAACTTGTGTTCTTCCTTCTTTTCTATTCCTTAATTATTTTCTCTAACTTGAGTGTTGTGGGTGTTTATCTCTCTGTCTTTTCTCATTACATGAGCATATAGTGAAGTTATAAATACCACAGGGTGCTGGGAGTTACATTGCCTGGAATAAAGGTGTGACACTTGCAAGCTCCTTCTAATAACATTAACCTCCATCACTGCTTGAGTGGGTGAAGGTTGTAAAATAACCACAGCAATCTGTAGTTACTATTACACCAGTCTAAACTAGAAGCTACTGCATGATGGTTTCTACTGCTTTTTTTAGCAGTTAGAAGACAAAGTCTCTCGGCAAAATAATCTATTTCTCTACCCAGTACACCATCTTTTCATTCATCAGTGCACTACAGTGCCTCAAGATATGGTTTGTTACTGTACCATGTGAATTCTACAAAAAGAAATTATTTTCAGAAGTTGCCCTTGGACAAAACCCACAGGTCACATTGGTCAGCCCTGACATTAGGCAAAGTCTAGTACATCTGTAATATCTAAGCAAATTTTTCATGGAACACTGCCATGAAAGGCAATACATACACTTTAGGAACCTTGTTCACGAGGGCTAATTGTGGCATCCTTACTAAGGAGCTGTGCTTCCACTGGTAAGAGAAAAGTGAGCTGTTTTTAAAAATGGACTGTCAATGTTCCTAGTTTTGTAGCCGTCTGAGGCATGAGAGTGCATAGCCTGATTTCCTATTAACACTCATCAATACTTCCCTATTGCCACACTTGCCAGTAGTTTTATCAAATTGTTCCTATGTTAAGTATGTGCTTGATGGAATTCTTGATTTGACAACACTAAGAAATAAAGCCGGGATCTCTCCTAAAACAAATTTTCCTTAATCACATAAAATACAGCTGTATATATATAGACATAGCAGGGGGATTTCCTACAGAAATTTGAAAGGAACAAAAACAATTTCAAGACTACTATATAGCAAGTTCCACTTTTTGCTGACAAGCAAAGACCATTTCCAAAAGGTGATGATGGTTCTTGGGATTAGTGGTACTATATGAGGCAGTTGTCCTCGAGGCCTGTCACACAGTATGCTGCAAATAGGTGGTTACCCAAAGAATAGCAACACAGGTGCTAAGGTTACAAAAAAAAAAAAAATTCCTTTCAGAGATTTTTCAGTGCAGAGGCCAAGCCAGGGGGGTTGCACAACCCCAACTAATCACCCAGGACACAACTGAACTGGTAACTAGTGGCAGCATGAGAAAACAGGCAGAGTGCTCAAATATTAAATGATGACATATCAAATGATTCTGGCTCTACTCGATATAAGAGCAGGATAGGAAAGACTTATTTTAAAGTCCTCTGTCTGTTTTGCAATCATTAACCTGGTAGTCATTGTAAAGAGCTGATGATGTAAATGAACCACCCATTTTGCAAATAGAAAAATGACTGTTAGTGTCACAGCAAGGACAAAAATTCATAACAACTGTCCCAATTTTACACTCATCTCCACAGCATTTCACATAAAACTATTGCTTGTAAAAATGTAGAACTGTGAAAAATATATTGGGTTAACCCACATCAGCTGAGTATTTTACAAGTCTCAGAGCCTGGCAAATTCACAGGTATAATTTTAACAGCACAATATCTAAAGGCAAACAGCAAGCAGACAATGTGGATTCAGGGCTCTATTTCCTATTTTTTTACCTATGTTTACATGCTTGAGCTTTGCAGGCTACTCCCATATTTAAAGAAAGATTAACACATTATTTTGCCCTAATTACACATGTAACAGCACTAAAGTAGGTCAGTGCCATTTATTAGAAATGAGTGTTTTAGTCCAAACAATGTATTTATCTTGTTGCCCTTAGGGGAAAAATATCTACAGATTTTAATGGAAAAAAACCACTTTTCTACTAGATTAGATTTGGAACACAAATTTATTAAAAACTTTCCTTTTTTTTCTTAATGAACCCAGCAGGTGCCCTTCTTGAACCATAGAAACTAAACAAACTTCCTCTTTGAGCTATATGGTGTTAACAAACAAACGAAAAATAGTAAGAATCTTTCCTTTTATATAGTGTGCAAGGTGTAAGCAGAATTAGATACATGACTTTTATAAGTTCACGAGTTGTTCCCAGCCCAGATTCAGGATTATTTTCCCTGTACAGCACAATGGAGATTACCAGGATAGGGCACATTGAGGATGAGCAGAACTGCCTAAGACTCAGAGATACCTCTACAGAAAATATTTCCACTCAGTCTGTATCAGGCAGCAAGTGAGGTATAAACAGAGCAAAGACAGCTCTTTAAGTAGCAATTTATTTTACAGCCGGCACACCCTGCCTGCTTCCTCCATTAGAGCACTTTGCTGTGCTCCAGGAGCTCTCCTGAAGGTAGTTACATTTATGAACTGTTTGCTTTCTGCTCGCCTTGCAGCCAGCATGGCACAACCATCACTCACTGCAAGGGAAAGGGAACCTGGTGAAGAAAAACAGCTCTCCCTGAATGCCCTCATAAATTCACATGGAGAAATAACTGTGCAGCACTACTCAAACCCTTTAGTTTTATTAATGGCAGGAAGACAATATTTCTTTCCAGTAAATCTCCTCCAGCTTCCCCTACTGGTTGAAATGGAAGATGGTCCATGTTGGACAGTTCTACTTGCCTCCTTATTACAAGTCCTACAAAATATTAACTCATGTAATCTGATTCACAGGACTGCCCACAGAAATACACTCTCAGAGAACAAGTAAGTAATGTGGGAGTTGGAGCACCACCAGTCTTCCCTGAAAGAAGGGCTACAGTGCAAGTGTAGCTGTGATGTTCTACAGTGGCTGATACAGCCAGCAGACCTACTCCTGCCCTAAACCAGGCTTTAGAACTTGAACTGCTCAGCCATTTGTTTGTTCTGTTGTTTTTCCAAAGCCTCAGAGCATAAACAGGTTACTGAAACATGGAACGTGGTGTTATTAGCAAGAATGTCACAGATTAATTTTTTTACTACAGATCTCTAAGTCGGAGGTTCATTATGATGTTTTTTGCAAAAGCTGAGAACAAGTTTGAAACTCTCCAATGTGAAGCATGTTTTGTTCTGATTTCTTCTCTTTCCCAGTAAGGAAAGTACTCTCCTAAAAGAAGTCTCCATTTTTTTCCCCCCTTTTTAGAGGAGGCTGAGAGAGACAGTATGGAAATGGCATCAAAACACATTTTCTGCAAGAATAATGTGAAGTCTACCTTGCACAGCTTAACATTTTTAATCACTCCGAAGCACATACCTTATCTGAGGAACAGAGGTAAAATGATGTGTTTACTGAATGGTGGCAAGCCTAAAAAAGCACAAACCAGATGAACGGATACTCAAGTATCTGCTTAATTACAGTTAGATATAGAAGAACATGTATAATTTCAGCCTTCAATACCCGCACCTGGCACTACCCACTTCAGAGCTTTGTGCGATAAGCACTCCAAGGCATCAGCTTTCAGATGGCCCTGGAAATGGGAAAATGGGAGTTTATGAACCATGTGGCTGGACCAGCCACTAGGATGACAATAATCTGCTACAATAGTGAGGGTGCTGATATTATCTACTGACTTTTGTACTACTTGTGTTGCATAAATGTTATGATGCAACACTATGGCCAGTTTCTGGATGTGTGGAAGCTTCTGCATGGGGTGTCCATGTCTGGAATAATCTCTTTCTCATCACTGAATTTCAGGTCACTTTAAATACAGGGGATACAGGCCAGTGATGCTTTGCACATAGTGAAAAAAGTGATAAAAAACAAGAAGAGATAAAAAAGACTTATTGCTAAAACAGCAGAAAGTAACTGTGTGATAGAAGAACTTTGAGAAACTAATTTTTAGGTAAACTAGAGGCAACTACTTTACAAGTTGCACTGGTTTGAAAACAAACCAGTGGGAGATCGCAGGTCAGAATTATAATTTAATAATTATAAATATTAAATTTAATTTAAAGTTTATCCAGTGGTAGCTCTTGTCCTCTGGGAATCCAGCAGGTAAGGGCTGAGTGTGGGGTTCCAAACCTCAGATTATATCCAGGTAGAATGCTTGGTTCCTCCCCCGGGCAGAGCATCTCACAATGGGATGATGTAATTTTATGAGTCATGCAGTGAGGCTTGATAGCCCATTAACAGAAGATATACCCCGGAGGGAGTTATCAGGAACGTGTCATGCAAGAGATAAAGAACACTGCCCCACCTGGTTTTAACAGATGGTGATAGAATACATACTTTTGGTTACATCTTACATTGTAACCTAAGACATTATCCACTCCTTATTCTATTACCATCTGCATCATACCCAAATCAATACTCTCTTTAAACTCTACGATACACAATCAAACCTTACACACAATTCTCACTTAAGATTAGGTCTCCTTGTGGTATACAACGGGTTTCCTCATCTTTCTGCATTACCCACCAAGTGTAACCAGGTCTTTGAGCAAAAACAATCCCACGGATGGGTTTGCCTTTGCCTGAGGTGGGACTAATCCAAACAGTCTTTCTTACAATACCTTTCATATGTACCACAGGGACTTTATCTCCATCGACTGTGTGCAGGGGTTCAGACTGGGCAGGACCGGCTCGACTGATGGACCCTTGAGTATTGGCCATCTAGGTGGCCTTTCGTAAGTTCACTTCCCAATTTTTGAAGGTCCCCCCACCACGTGCCTTCAGGGTGGTTTTAAGTAGTCCCTTGCACCGTGCAACTTTCCTTGCAGCTGGTGCATGATAGAGGATATGATGGATCCATTCAATACCAGGTTCTCTGGCCCAGGTGTTTATAAGGTTGTTCCTGAAATGAGTCCTGTTGTCTGACTCAATTCTGTCAGGGGTGCCATGTCTCCATAGGACTTGCTTTTCAAGGCCCAGGATGGTGTTCCAGGCAGTAGCGTGAGGCACAGCGTAGGTCTCCAACCATCCAGTGGTGGCTTCCACCATGGTCAGCACATAGCCCTTGCCGCAGCTGGTTTGAGGAAAGGTGATGTAGTCAATTTGCCAGGCTTCCCCACACCTATACTTCAACCATCATCCACCGTACCACAGAGGCTTCACCCACTTGGCCTATTTGATTGCAGCGCAGGTCTTGCAGCCATGGATGACCTGTGAGATGCTGTCCATAGTTAGGTCTACCCCTTGGTCACGAGTCCATTGGTACATTGCATCTCGTCCCCCATGACCAGAGGCATCATAGGCCCAACGAGCTAGAAATAATTCTCCCTTGTGCTGCCAGTCCAGATCCACCTGTGATACTTTCACCTTGGCAGCTCGGTCCACCTGCTCGTTGTCACGATGCTCTTCGTTAGCCCGACTCTTGGGTACGTGTGCATCCACGTGTTGAACCTTCACAGTCGCCTTCTCTACCCAAGTGGAGATGTCCCGCCAAATCTCAGCAGCCCAGATGGGTTTCCCTCTGCACTGCCAGTTGGCCTTTCTCCAGCGATCCAGCCATCCCCACAGAGCATTAGCTACCATCCATGAGTCAGTGTAGAGATAGAGCCTTGGCCACTTCTCTCATTTGGCAATATCCAAAGCCAGCTGGACAGCTTTTATCTCTGCGACCTGACTCAATCCACCTTGTCCCTCTGTAGCTTGTGCAACTTGTCGTGTGGGGCTCCATACAGCAGCTTTCCACTTCCCGTTAGCACCTACAATTTGGCAGGAACCATCAGAGAAGAGGGCATAACATCTTTCACTTTCTGGTAGCTTGTTATATGGGGCTGCTTCTTCAGCACATGTCACATGCTCGTCCTCTTCTTCAGAAGATAATCCAAAAGTCTCACCTTCGGGCCATTTTGTTATAATTTCCAGAATCCCAGGGTGATTAGGATGTCCTGTTTCGGGCCTGCTGTGTGATCAGTGCAAACTACTTGCTCCATGTGGTGTCGGTGGCATGATGCGTGGAATGAACCTTTCCCTTGAACATCCAACCCAGCACTGGTAGTCGGGATGCCAGAAGTTGGCTGCATTTCGGTGCCAATTACTTCTGAGGCAGCTCGAACCCCTTCATAAGCCACAAAAATCTCCTTCTCTGTTGGGGTATAGCTGGCCTCGGATCCTTTGTATCCTTGACTCCAGAACCCAAGTGGTTGTCCTCGAGTCTCTCCAGGTCCCTTCTGCCACAGGCTCCAGGAACGTCCATTCTCCCCGGCCGCAGGATTCTTCACATCCTGCCCCATTCTGACTGGCCCAAGGGCTACTGCATGGGCAATCTCCTGCTTACTTTGTTCAAACGCTTGTTGTTGTTCAGAGCCCCACTGGAAATAATTTCGCTTTCGTGTCACGAAATAAAGAGCTTACAATCGTGCTGTACTCTGGGATATGTATCCTCCAAAAGCCCACGGCTCCTAGAAAAGCCTGGGTTTCCTTCTTGTTGGTAGGTGGGGACATAGTGGTGATTTTGTTGATTATCTCTGTCGCGATCTGGTGACGTCCATCTTGCCACTTGACTCCTAGAAACTGAATTTCTTGAGCAAGTCCCTTAACCTTACTTCTCTTTATGGCAAAATCAGCTTTCAGAAGAATCTGGATGATCTTCTCTCCTTTCTCAAAGACTTCCCCTGCTGTTTTTCCCCATACGATGATGTTGTCTATGTACTGTAGAGGTTTTGGAGCCTTGCCCTTTTCCAGTGCAGTCTGGATCAGTCCATGGCAAATGGTGGGACTGTGCTTTCACCCCTGGGGCAGCTGGTTCCAGGTGTACTGTATGCCCCTGCAGGTGAAGGCAAACTGAGGCCTGCACTCTGCTGCCAGAGGAATGGAGAAAAGGGCATTTGCAATATCGATGGTCGCGTACCACTTCGCTGCCTTGGATTCCAGCTTGTACTGAAGCTCCAGCATGTCTGGTATGGCAGCACTCAGTGGTGGCGTGACTTCATTCAGGCCACAGTAATCCACCATCAGTCTCGATCCTCCGCTGGACTTACGCACTGGCCATATAGGGCTGTTAAAGGGTGAACGAGCCTTGCTGACCACCCCTTGGCTCTCCAGTTCATGAATCATCTTACGGATGGGGAATACAGAATATCTGTCGGTGCGGTACTGCCGATGGTGCACTGTTGCTCTGGCGATTGGTACCTGTTCTTCAACTCTCAGCAGTCCCATAGCAGAAGGGTCATCTGAGAGACCAGGCAGGATATTCAGTTGTCTGATGTCTTCTCTCTCTACAGCAGCTATCCCAAAAGCCCACCGATGTCCTTTTCGGTCTTTGAAATACCCACTTCTGAGATATTCTATGCCGAGGATATATGGGGCCTCTGGACCAGTCACGATGGGGTGTTTCTGCCACTTGTTCCCAGTTAAACTCACTTCAGCTTTCAGTACAGTCAGCTGCTGGGATCCTCCTGTCACCCCAGAAATAGAAATGGGTTCCGCTCCCACATATCTTGATGGCATCAGAGTACATTGAGCACCGGTGTCAACCACAGCCGTATATCTCTGTGGGTCAGACATGCCAGGCCATCGAATCCACACAGTCCAATAGATCTGATTGTCCCTCTCCTCTACCTGGCTAGAGGCAGGCCCCCTCTAATCCTGGTCATGGTACATGTTGCTCTCCTCCTATAAGTATGTTCCTGAGGTCCCTTCAAGAGAATCAGTCATATTATCATTCCTATACTGTCTGGAGTTCCGTGCGCAAGAGACCGGAGCAGTGTTGAACCTAGATGAGCTTCCTGAGGTAGATGTTTCTCTTTTCAATTCACGTACCCAGGCTGCTAAGGAGGAGGTAGATTTTCTATCCCACTTCCTCACGTCTTCTCCATGCTCCTGAAGGCAAAACCAGAGGTAACCTCACAGAGTGTGTCTTCTCTCCCTAGCTGGGGGACATCTGCTCCTGATGGCAGAGACTCTTGTTGGTTCTGGTGAGATTTGGTAAATTCCTTCCTTAAGCTCCATTCTCAGTTTCTGGTTGCCCTCTTCAATTTTCTCCTCCAAGCTCCGACGTTTTCTGCTAGCTTTGTTTTCACAGATGAGACATGGGTGCATAGTGGGGCAGTGACAGTGTCCTCGTAAATTCTCTGTTGACCAGGGCGCCCACCTTGTCCTCTCCTTCCCTCCATAGCAGGGTCTCTAGGTAACAGGAGTGTATCTCTGGTCCAAGCTGTGTGAATCTCAACCACACTTGCGATGTGTGCTGGACACCATCTAGGCTCTTGGGGAATCTCATCTTCCGAGAAAATGATCTCCAGCACAGCTAGTTCCCTTAGGCTTCAGTTACCTTGTTCCATTGTGCACCGTTTTCCTTGGTGCAGCTGGAGGTCTTCTTTACAAAGGTATCTGTCCCATACACTTGCCAGCAGTCTCTACCAGAGGCTGAGAGTTTCCTGGGTTCTCCCAATCCCCTGGTCAAAGACCACATCTCGGGAGAGGGATCCCAGTTGTCTGGCCTCACTTCCGTCCAGAATTGTGTCATTAGCTGCAGTGTCCCAGATGCGGAGCAGCCAGGTCAGGATGGACTCGTTCGCCTGGCAGATGAACTCCCTCTGCAGGTCACGCAGTTCACCCAGGGATAGAGAGCAAGTGATGATCTCCGGCTCTGTCTCTTCTGCTGGGTGCGAAGGTCCAGCCACCTCCTCATCAGTCACTATTGCAGACTGATTTGCTTTTTGATTTCTTCTTCTGGACGGGGGCAACTGCTACCAGCTTAGGCTATTCTGACTTGGTGACAGTTTGTGTGGAAGTGTTGACTGCTCTTTTGGTTCCTTTTCTCTTTTTGACATTTTGCATGGACATGGTGCCTGTTGTTTTGCTGCTTTTCTCCCTCTCATGCTGAGGATGCAGTGCTACACCGAGCATTGTTCTGACTCTAAGCGTGGTGTACACAGTGCAGGTCATAGAGAAAAAAGAAAGCAGAACTGACAAGAAGATTATGCCATCCTTAACATCCAGAGGGAACTCAATATTTTCAAAAACTGCTGTGCCTGGCCTGAAAGGCTGAAAGAAACCACTCTCTACTCTTCCAGCCAGGGGCTGGGTGCAATTGTTGAGGAGGTCCCAGATGTAGCAGCCTAAACTAGGGCAGGCAAACAAAATAGAGTATATATTGCGAATGGCATTCATTGCCTAGCAGGTTATCATGCAATAAACATAATAAACCAATAAAACAATTCTCATACCATTCCGTGGTCTCAACAGGAACAATACAACAGGCAGGTAGTTCTCCATGTGAGAAAAAATAGGGGGAGCAAGCTACAGTACCCATATAGACAAGATAAGCACCAGGGTGAATAGGTTTCTTTTAACACAAAATTGTAATTCTAACTTTCTCTCAGGCTGAGCCTCACATTGGGGGCCAAAATATGTACTAGTTTGAAAACAAACCAGTGGGACATCGCAAGTCAGAATTATAATTTAATAGGAAAATTAAAGTAAATGCAATAGTACAAGAATATTGACAGAGTCAGGATACAACCTGACACCCTGTTAGTCAGGGTGGTGGTAGCAGTCCAGACGAAGTGGTCCTGTTGAAGCGATGATCCTGTAGAAGGGTCTGGCCTTCACCTGAACGTCCAGTGGTAGCTCTTGTCCTCTGAGAATCCAGTAGGCAAGGGCTGAGTGTGGGGTTCCAAACCCCAGATTATACCCAGGTAGGAATGCTTGGTTCCTACCCCTGGGCGAAGCATCTCACAATGGGATGATGTAATTTTGTGAGTCATGCAGCGAGGCTTGATAGCCCAATTAACAGAAGATATACCCTGGAGGGAGTTATCAGGGATGTGTCATGGAAGAGATAAAGAACATTGCCCCGCTTGGTTGTAACAGATGGTGATAGAATACATACTTTTGGTTACATCTTACATTGTAACCTAAGACACAAGTACATAGTACAATAAACATATAACTGGGGAGATGGCAGCTGGGATGAAGCATGCAGGAAAAACTTAATTTTTTTACACGGATTTGCAGTTGATGATGGGGACACTACAATGCATACTAGGTCACCTCACTTGTCATTGACATGCAGTTGCCTGTAGAGTGGAAGGTAGTTACCAATGAAGAGCAGATAGCAACATTATAAAAACAACTTTGAGCAATGGATTTCGAAAAGCTGTAAGGGGGAATTTTGGGTATGCAGAATGTAATTATCCATTTGGAACTCAGCCAGATACACGTAACTCTGAACTCTGCATTTGCTGCCAAACTAAATAACACCACATTCCCACCATTTGCAGTGGCAGGACTGCTAGGCAGCTCACAGATTAAGCACTAGGTACCTCATGAGCTATTTGCAGGATGGCTATAGCAAACCCTACTGTCTGGGAAGGAAAAAGCCAGAAAAAAAGCCAGAAAAGTATCAGGCAGCGTGACAAACACTCTGTTACTTTGAAGTCAAGGGCCGATCCTTTTTCACACATTAGAGATGTAAAAAGTTATTTGGCATATCAGCCTTCTTGCAAGTAACTGCAGCCATCTGGCTTTCCTTCAAACCTCCTGCCCAGACAGCTCCTTTATGTGGACAGCCCCTGGAGACCCTCACACATTGCTGACAGCTCCAGAAGATGGGTGCTTTCCCCTCCCTGTTCCTATCTGCCTATATCCCTGCTTTGACTCACAGTAGCTTTCTGTTTCCAGACATGCTGCTGAAGCTGGAAACAAGTGCCAACTGAATCAGACCTTCTCAGCAAGACACACTCTAAACTATGTTCTCAGCACTTAACAGGCCATCATCTCACCATCCTCTTGGCACATGCTCTCAGTCTGTTTTCTTGCAACTACTGGATTCTCCACACTGCGCTATTCATTGGAAGAGACATGCGTATTATCCATGTTAGCCACATGGGCTGGAAAGCAGCCCTCGGAGCCCATCCAGATCACTTTATCTACTTAGTGCTGTATCCAGGACGCTCTTTTCATCCAGCATATTTAAGCACCATTTCAGAGAGCAACATAGTAGACTTAGAGCAAGGAAAACCCTCCTCAGATCCTGAACTGTTTTCCCTCCTGACTTACTAGACAGAGTATAAATGATTTTTGCTGGTTTCTGAGCACTTTGTCTTTCAAGGAATGGTTAGAGCTTGAAGAACAGTAGTAAACCACAGAGAAAATATAAAGGAAAATACATGATACACAGGGAGCATGTTTCTTGCTATCCAAATCTGAATTTTAGTTCTATCATTTATAAACATATAAGATTTATGTATTCTCCTTCATTTCCTGCTTCAGGGGATGAACCTGTTCTGAACTGAGAGCTTGAAAGGAAACTCTTGTGAGGTTATGCCCTGAGCTGTTGAATTTAGTGGCACAGAATAATTTACACTAGCCAGGACCCCTAAAGATCCAATGTCCCACACAAGAGCAGGGCAAACTTTAGAGGTAGATCAGGTTGCTCTGGGCCTTGTCTACTCAAGTTCTGCATATCTCCAAGGACAGGGGCATCACAGATACTTCTTAAAGAAATTCAGAGACCAGACCACAGGTGTCATAAGGGTACCAATCTTGCTGTGTGATGGTAATAGTTCTAGGGAGATACTCACTGCCAAAATACCCATATTCATATCCTAATCATCCTTTAGGCAAAAGGAAAGGTCAGAGACTTGCAAAGGATGATTTGAGAGAATCTGAGATAATACAAGGAACCTGTCTCTTGTAATTATGTAAACTGTCTAGGGAAATAAGTGTACAAGGTCAATGCTTTAAATTAAGTATCTACACTTAGGAGATGCAAATATCCAATAAAGGATAAATAACAATTTCTTAAATATCCAGAAAACCTTGGAAAAATAGCACCATCCACTATTACTGTAGCACTATGGATGTCCAGAGTTTAAACTGATGAACATATTTAGAAATCCCCCCAATTTCAGACTGCCCTCCTTGTTTCACACAACTGAGCCAGTCAGACACAATATAAAATGCAGGTGTTTTAGAAGAGGTGGGCACGACCTGAAAGCTACAGCCTTTTATTCAAGTAACTTTTTTTTTTTTTTTAGAGCCACTTGAAATTGTACTAGATAGTAAAAAAAGGATAGGGGAAGGAACAATGTGCTCTTTCTTCTCTCTGCATTGTAAAATCCACTCATGCTCCAGAGAGGTACAGAATAAAGGGCAAACATTTCTGCAGCCAGATATACCTCTAGTTTTTTATGGGTAGTGTGGCCTAGTTTTTAATTACAGTCTAATACATGTTTAGGGCTGTTAACCTAATTAGCTACCACACCAGAAGTGGGACACCTACCTTATTTCCAACACAAAGTAGTTAAGCTAAAGTAGAATGATTAAGAGAAGTTTTGTTGGAGTCAAAGATTTAATCAAAATTAATATTCAGGAAAGTATGGCACGTTTTCATTTGGAATTTATCTGCAATGCCTTTAATGCAACTCCTTTGACAACATCTTCATTTAACTAAACCCAGCCTTTTTGAAATTGACTGCTAAATTTTTAAATGTGAGTTTAATTGGAAGCTCAGTTAATGGACACAACTAATCTGGAATCATATATTCAGATCAGGATATGACAAAAAAATGGTCAGCAAAATCAAAACTATGAATTTTTCATTAAAACCATAGCAGATATGTGAAAACTGTGTGACAGCTTTGACGTGGATCCATCTTCTATTGCAACACATTTCTGTGGCACTGTAGTAAGGATCGGTGACCTCAACCTGACGAGAGAAGGCTGTGAGAGATCCAGGCAGATCAACCCTGGCCACCTCTGGCAGAGAGCAGAGTGTGTGTTGCAATAGAGGTGTGAAGCTCCAAAGGGAGTGTAGACCACAGTGTTTCTAAACTGCATCAGAGGGATGAGCTGTTCCCACAGGACTGGTAGTAAGGATAAGGATTAGAGGTGAAGCTAACTTCCCACACCCCAATAAGTGCCAAATAAATAGTTCAGGGGTTATAGGCTGTTATTTGACTGTCAGCAAACAAGAGCCACAGCTACACTGAGGCCTATTGGATAAATTATTCAAACTACAGCAGTACAACCCTCATAATTTCCTGGCAGAAATCTTTTCCCCTACTCCTTGACCAACCCCAGTTAGTCAAGTAGAAACCCGACATGGCCACCTCGGTGTGTTCTGTACTTTGCCTCCTCACTGCCCACCATATCACTGACAGAAATGAGCTAATTTTTTTTAAGAGAGCTCATGTTGAAAACTGTGATGGCAAAGTTAGGCTAAGGAGAGCAAGAAGCCATGATGCAGTTATGTTACATAGTTTACTTGCAAGAACTGCTATCAAGTCCACTAAACAGTGTCCATGTCACTGAAAAACCAACAATAAATACAGAATGCTGTGCTCTGTGATTTTCTGTGCCAATTATACCAACTGCCATTTATAAGTAGATTTTATTTTAAGGATGGCACAAGTGTTTGAACAGGCTAAGTGGCAAGGAAGCAAAGCATTATAGGACATTTTCATTTTCAGACTCCTGGTTGTAAAGCAATATAATCTTTCAGCAGCCAACACTGCTAGAGAAGTTGATATAGGTTTTTATGTGAGCTTTCAAATGCAAAGAAAGACTTGCAGCCAAGCAACACATTTGAACAAAAAAATGCTGGTGGCACTGCAAAAGAAAACTCCCAAAGCACTCCATTAGCACTTGCCATCTAGAGCCCTAGAGGTTCAAGCTTGCTTACATCACTCTGTGAATGTGTCTGGACAGGAGCTGGTGTTTAAGTACCCAGGAACAGGAGTGTCTGTCAGAGTGGCAGCAGCATTTGGCACAGTTGTCAATCTGTGTTGGGGATGAGCTCCAGATGTTACAGGTCAGGCTCAGAGCTGTGTGGGAGCTCACAGGGCACCTGCAGGGCTATCCCTGGCTGCTGCACAGGTGGTTGTTTCAGCAGAGCTTACTGCCAGACATTTCAGGAGATCAGCAAACTATAACTGAAGCCTTATTTTCAAGCGTTCTTGCCAATGTGTGGATCTTGCTGGGAAACTGTGAGGCAGATTTGAAACAGAGCCCAGGATGGAGTCTCAAATTCCTGACAATCTGCCACCTTCCCAAAGAAGATTTTTCTGAAGAAATCTGTCCTGCCTTAGCCATTCACCATCATTCACCTGACAGCAGCCCAAGTATGAGTAGAAGACAGCTAAAGCAAAGAGGCTGAGTTTTCAACAGTGTTTCTAAGTCACAGGTGGCAGAAAACTAGTGCCCTGTCAGGGATCACTGAAAATACTCCCCCTGCTGTTTTCCATAAAGAGAACAGAAAACTGAATATATATGAGAAAGCAAGATACAGAATGGCCACAGCAGCTTTCCTGAACTTTCCTTGCTTTCTCTATGAAACCTGTGCTCCCTAACAGCCCATTCAGTTCTCAAGTTCTCCAGATGCAAAAGAGCAGAGGTGCTTCTGAGCAATGAAAGTGAACTTGCAAGCAGGCTAATCTTAGGAGCTGCTGCCACTTCATTTTCCTAGGCATCTGTCAATGCATTCATCCATGCTACTCTGCTGCACAGAACTCCCTTGCTCTGAAACGTGTTAACACAATGCTCAGTAATGGCTCTCTTAAGCAAAAATTCCATTGCACATGGCTGTGTATAAAGGAAGATGACAACAGTGACACCCATTTGGTTTTCTGACATGAAAATTTGTGTCTCAGTGGATTTATATTGTACATGGACTCTGTTCATCCTCCTAGGAAAAAAGAATATGTTTTTTCCTGTTATCCAGTATTACTTCACTCATGCTTTCTGATTGAAATAACTTGAAAAACACAATCACAGTTTTACAGATACAGATGGAAAATGGCACTTAGGAAAAATGCCAGGTTAAATAGCAGATCAAGCAGCTGGGACAGGCTGCAGATAAGAATGTTTCAGAGCAACAGTTCTCTTGGCCTGTTTAGAGAAAAGGGATTTTATTATTAAGTGGCAAATTGAAATCTTAAATAAGGAGAAAAATCTCAGGTTCCCTGTTTAGTTCTCCCATAGTTTAAAAAATAAAGGATTTTAAAATCCATACTCTCAGTCCTCTGTGAGACATACTGCAGCACAAAGAGGCAGCAATAACTTCAGGGCCTCTGTGTTTATTTGGCAGCCAGTGAACTTGTCAACACAGAGAGATTTACCGTTAAGCTCTAGCAGTATAGCCTATTCTGGCACAATTATTGCATAATGATTTTCTTTGACTATTCCACAGGAAAAACCCAGCATATTTATAGCTAATCTAGCCTTTATTTCAGTCACAAATGCCAAGTTAGGAACAAGCTAAAGTAAAATTTAAATTAATATCTCTTAAAATGTTTATCCATCTTTTCCACCTCCTGGTAGAAGTGGGATTTTTTGATAATCTCTCCTCTGCATTGTCTCTTACCTCTCCTCTGTACTTGCACAAGCCACCATCTGCAGTATAATACATCTCAACATTAAGGATTGGGTTGCCTTTCCTATTTACCACACCTAGGACATACCAATACTGTGCCATTTTCACCTTCAAATCTGCCCCCTTTTACAAGCATCCAGATAAAAGAGCCTTGCAGAATGTTCCAAGGCCACTAAACTTCAGTTCTAACAATTCTGTTGTAGCAGTAAGAGGAATGTAAGCTTACTAGGACACAAGTAATTCAGAAATTTCAAGCAGCTTATTGAATTGCACAGAGAAGATGTGTCCCCTGCAGGAAGCAACACTGTGAAGGCAGATAGACATTGTCTGCACCGACACGTTTCTGAGTGCTCTGCAGAGCCAGCCCTGCCCAGCAGCCCAGGCTGGGGGCCTCAGGGACCAGGATCCCACAGGACGGGGTTCCTGCAGACCTCCTAACTGTGTGGATGGAAAACACCTTGCAATCCTCATGCTTGCTTCTCAAAGTCCAATCAGACTTGGAGTAGACACCCATGATGCCTCCTCGTGCCTGTCATCACAGGACAGAATTTGCAGTTAGATGTAGAAGTGAAGGGAACCAACTCCTTTCTATTCCAGTCACACACAGCTCTCCTGTGAAAGGGATCAAATGCTTGATCATTGTCTCAGATGCATGCAGGATGGGCAGCCTTAAAGATTTTTTTTTGACCTTTCCTATTTCCATAAAATACTTTAGGGTAAAGCCCAGACATCAGAATTACTGTATATCCTTCCACTGGTACCAGAAGAGCCAGGTAAAGGTCTCATTTCAGTTTCCCAGGCAACTGCAAACAGCAGAGCCTGCTCAGGCTTATTAGAAATTTTTTTTAAAAAGCATTCAATCCTGGAGACTGCAGTGCTTCCAAGTGATTATATTCATATGGTGCATATATGCTGCAAAAATAGCTTCTTTATTTTCTGCCAGCCAAATTAACCATGAAAATGGACCAGTTTAAGAATGTAATTATTATAGACTAATTTGGCAAACTAGATAGGCAGTTTTTCCTCATTTCCTCAGCCTGGGCAGCTCTGTCTCCTGGGATTTCACTTGGCTGAGGCTTTTTTCAAAGAGCAACGGCAGCTGGAAGCATGCACTGTGTGGGGAGAGCAGGTAGGCAAGAAGAGCATGGTGGAAGGGCATCTTTGAGCTTCATGTCTGCAAACAGACTGCTGCAAATCTTCAGCAAAAGCTCAGTAAACTGTATTGCAGTGGGGAAGGGATAATCACCCCCACACTGGGAGCTGGGATCAAATGTCTTCAGAGTTTAAACAACTATTGAAATGATCCAGACAGCCCCATCAGAGCCACGCTTCGAGGAGGAGGAATCTACAGCTGCAAAATTGCACAGTCAGTGTCTGTAAGGCACCAGATCCGGGAAGTGTGTGTGGAAAAAACATGTTTGGTTCCAGAGTGGAAACATATTTGCTGTTCTGGACCCCAAGATACCTGAGTTGCAGCAGGCAGGACCTCAGCTGGGGCAGGCTCAGTTTAACTGCTCAGCTATTGTGAATAGCCCTGCTGAGCCATCCATGAGCAGGACTGGAGCTTAATGTGGAGAAGAATAAGGTTGGATTTGTTTTTATTTCATTTTTTTTGTCTCTCTTCTAACGGCAGGGATTGAAAGAAGGCCACATTATGCATTCTGCTCAAGTACTGCAGATGAATTTCTGAAAAAAATAAAGCATTCTGGAAAAGCATGGAGAGACTTCCAGGTTCTTGTCCTGGCCAGATAACACCACATACATCTCAGCAAGTGAAAAACCAATGAAGAGACCGCCACTATTGCACCACATTGTGGTAGTGATGCACTCTTGAAGACCACTTCTATAACCTGAGGGTGACTGTTATGAAAAGAATGGATATAATTAGAAAAATTTTTTTTAAGTTAGATGTTGATAAGACATTTCATTTCCTCTACCATAAAAAGAAGTAATAAACGTTAAGGCACAATGAGATCTAGGAGCATGAATTCATTCTTTAAATGAGGCTTGAAAGACAGCTACATAGAAAGCTTATAAAGACTATTTTTGGATGGCACAAAACTAAGGACAAGTGTGGATTTTTACCACTTGGAGGGAAAAAAAGAGACACCTCAAGAGATATAGTGGCAATAAGTCAATGTATGTAAAACAGGAAAACAAGAATAGATGCAGCAGACAGAAAAAGTGAATAATAGCTGTGGGGAATGTTAGCCAGGGCACTGCCAACTGATTCTCCACTTTTTGTCCATTGTCTGGAGTGACTGCCACAGAAGCTGGTCACTATTATCTTGACTACAGACATTTTCTCTACAGGAGATTTATCAAGCTGGACATTTTAATAAAATACTTTTGGAAATAAAAAAGCTCTTTTTCATTATTTTTCATAAAGAGATGATAACTTGATGAGGATCTTTCAAAGTGTCTGACTGTTTTCTGATGTAACACGTATTAGCTGCAAAATCTTTAATATAAGAACAACTTGTTAAAGAGATTAGTATAAATCTATATGAAAACCCTTGTGGTTTGTTTTTTTTTTTTTTAATGGAAAGAACCTGTCATTTCCTGTCAAATATTCTCTGTTTGACAATTATTGTATCTATATATTTTTTTTTCTTTCATGTATTATGAGCTGGATGGAAAAAAAGAGTCATTTACATCAAAGTACAAATATAAAAATAGGTTGTAAAAGCCTTACAAAGGGGATGCTTTAGAAAACACACCAGATGACATTCTCATGTCCAAGCAAGGTAGGAGTTATTAAACCTCACATCTGGAGTTAGGAAAGAATGGCTCACTTTGCAGGAGGAAGATGAAAGCCCCAGCAGTTAACAAAGACAGATAATAAGTACCCGTTTATCGCCTGTATTGACATGAACACTTACAAGTGAATGGCTGTAATAGTGACTGTGCACTGGCCAAAAATGACACATCCTGTTATGTTTGTCATCTCTTTTCCACCAGCCCCCCAATGCTTTTCCTGTTGATGTTAATCCCACTGACTATTTGCACAGAACAGCTCTGGGTAAACACTTGGTTCTGAGACAGCAACTTTCATGATTCAGAGAATCCTCGACTTCCACTTCTGGGAAAAGCTGATTCACATTCTTTTTGGTGTGCTGACTGCACCTTCTCCCAGGCCAATACCACTCACTTCCGAGACGGCTTTAGCTACACAATCCAATATCCTCAGGAACATGAAGGGTGAATTGCAACTGCTTTTCTGCAGAGCAGGAGTGTTCACCAGCTGGTGCACTGTTTTTCTGTGGTTAGATTAGACATATGAATTAAGCCATTTGTTTACATATGTAAGTTCTGCAAGTACTGGAGGGATTTCTGCCCATTCAAAAGAAGAAGACCTCTTTGACATAATGAATATTTTTTTTACTTTTAAATTAAATGTAGACTTTCACTCAAATGAAAAACAGAGCTCTAAAAATTGATTAGTGGGGTCATCTGAGGAATAATTCCAACAGCAGAAACGGTTTGTTGTATAAAGATTTTTGTTCCAATTCAAGAACTAATGTACAGACAGATCCTACATTTACAACTGTATACAGGATTACCGAGTCTACAATAAACTAAACACCTTGTTTTTTAATCACATACACCTACTCCAGCTTCTAAGATTTTCATGCTCAAAGTCAAAAACTGCATATCACACAGTACCATTAACATTCTTTTATGTCTCCAAGTCACAAAGTCAGGTTCTTTAGCCACAGAAACTGTACTACAATGTTATGACAATTTTTATTTATTTATTAAATATGTGAATTGATTTAGAACCCCAGAAAATAAGAGCCTACTGAACTTTCCATTTATTCCACTCTAGATTTGATCCATTGCTTTGTGTGACATAAGGAAATCATCTTGCTGAAGCCCCTGTTTAAAGGTTATGACAGTTTGCACAGGACACAAGAAAATTTGCAATGTCATTACTGACAAGGCTGCAACCTTCAGTTGTTGACATCTTATCAAATAATTTCATTCTTGTTTAAAACTTGGCCTGAGTTACTGAGTTACTTAAAATGACACTTTTTCCATTGCCTGAGTGACTGAGTCAGCCAGTAATTGCTGCTTAAAATAATATAAATTCATAAAAGTAAATGATAGGAGATAGTTATTTTTAACACGTTTGTCTTGTTCCTGAAATATCACTCAGTGACACAGAATAATAACTCATGGAAGGGTGAACCAGCTATAAAGCTGGAGTGGATTTACTGGAGTGGACAGCACTGGAAGTAACAACACAAGAGGCTCTGCTGCCTCCTGCTTCCTTCCCCCCACTGCTGCATCCAGATTTGCACAGGACCTACCAAAACACTCACTGTACAGGTCAGGTAGATGCCAAAATTTGTTCAAACATGTGGTGTTCAAAATTTGTTGAGACCTAGAACTGCTTTGTGAGGGACACATGAGATGAGATGGCAAATTTCTGGGGTTGGCCATGCTAGTTTTCATTTTTCCATCTAACCAGAATTTTAAAACAAGCCTTCAGAGGAGAAAGAGTTAAACATTTTAACTTTCAAGTATCTTCTCTCCAAAGCACAAGCTTGCAGATACACAGGTACACTCCTAATAACACTCAGATGTATAAGAGACAAGCTGAATTTCTGTATCAGAAAGACCATGATCCCAAGCCAGATCAAGTTTTATAGTTTTACAGAGCCTGTTATATTGGCCAATTACATAAATTAAATTTCTATTAGTGGTAACTAGAGGTTTAGCACCTTCTCACGTCATCATACAGCTTTGGTCAACGCTCCTGCAGAGAAATCCCTGTCCCTCAAGTACTCAGCCACCTGGTCCGTTGTTTTATAGCAACCATGATCCTTCCAAACTACCGTGAGGGTGAAAGCAGTGCAGCCTTACAGCACCTGAAGGGAACCAGACACCAATGCAGCTGTCAGTGATGCTGAAGCTGACACCAGTGACAAGTCTGCATTTAGTCTGGGAAAGGCAGACTCCCTCAGGGGTGCCACAGCAACACAGAAGTGTTATGAACCGGTTTAAACACAGAAGAGCAAAGAAAACTAAGTCTCTGTGAATAAAATGGATTGAAGCCACAAAGGTTTGAAATATACCCCAAAACTTGATTAAAACCAAATGAGGTTAGATGTTGGTGCCAAAGAAAGTGATATATTTTATTTAATAGTAAAGGAGGCAAAGAGAAAGGAAGGAAGGAAGGAAGGAAGGAAGGAAGGAAGGAAGGAAGGAAGGAAGGAAGGAAGGAAGGTGTGTGGGGTGGGGCTGACAGAGAGAGAGTGACAGGGGTTAGGTAGAAACATATCACCATTCCGGGGGTCCCAATGACGTCTCATGGCTTCCTTCCATCTGGTCTTCTTGGTGGTGAGAGTCCCCCGCCACTGCCACTGAAAAGTATAGAATCCAATGGATTAATATATGTTTGGGCCAGGTGGGAATGCCCATGTGCCTCCCCTGGGGAGGGCGAGTTTGACACTGTCCCTTGCAACACTGTGGATCTGTTGCATCATGTTGCAGTGCTCTGGTGCAGGGTCTGGGGACCCCTTTGGGGGGCCTTTGATGGGCCATGTCACCTCCTCTGCTGTCCTTCACGTGGATGCGGCTTTTCCCGGGGTGCAGGGGCCCACAGCTGAGCTGGTCTGCACAGCGGAGGATGGGCGTTCACTGCCTCTCACCAGAGGCTTTTTCACCACGCACCCAAAACCTCTCTCCCCAACACCCTTTGAGGGTCTGTTCGAGCCTGGCAGCTGATAGCCCCGGGGCTGTGGTCTCCAGCCCGAAGGTGCTAAGCTTGATCCCTCTATGAATGTATTCTTCTTCCCCCAGCCCAGACCTGAGTCACTATCTTATCTTCATCAATGAGCAGTGCAGGGCCTCAGTCAGGGTGCGGTAGTCTTCTCTGCAGCTTTTATATGGTTTTGCTATAATAGGCAAAATCATGGAGATGTTTCAGCCATTACTTATAACATTTCAGTCTCTGACAAAAAGGTACAAGTCTAGACTTTGAAATGAAATGCCAAACGTTAATAAAGTTGTGGGGCAGAACTGATAGTTGGGAACAAGAAGGTTAAAAACAAACAAACCAAAAAACCTGACACAAAACGTCCAAAAAACCCAACAACAAGGAAAAGATCTGAATGATCAAGACATGAAACACTAGCAAGAATTGACTTGCTTACTCTTCACACAGCCATTGATTTTAACATAATATTTTAACTCTGGGCACTCATTGCCCGCTTTTTTCTTTTCCTGAAATGGTTCCAATTCAATGGGAAGGAAAAATTATGTATTTCAAATTAGAAGACTTTAGTTACTGTAATATGAAGAAAAGGAGTAAGTTTCTAAGTTCTGGAGATGAATATATGTCTCCATCATCTTTTCTGTCCCCAAGGTGATGGTGTAACCATGAAGACATGTTCATTAATATTGTCTTGTCCCCATGGATGCCTGCTGCCAGTATCGGGGAGGTCAGTATAGCACTGTAATGCCTGCACTTGCTGTATTTGGGAGACTCTTTCTAGTTTTCACTTTGCCACAGGACTGTGGCAAATGATCCCAAGCCAGATCCCATCACAGCACTTGTTTGTGATGCTTTACAAACTGTCTTAAGTGCAAGATCTTTTGCCATTTCATTCATGGCACAGCAAGTCTGTCTGAATCTTTCCAGTGCTAGTCAGAACTTGAAAAGAAAATTTTTTCCACTAAGAGGTTGCTGTCCACAATTCCACCATCATTTTTCTTCAATTAATACTCTGTTAGTGTAGGCAGTATTATATTACAATATCCAGAGACCACTGAGTGCTTCCCTTTTTTCTCAGTAGCACATTTACTTGCTTTGGAAAAGGTATTCTGCATGTCTAGATCAAAGAACAGCTGTTTCTCTCCATTAATCAATTATTTAATTAATAAGTATATGATATGCCAAGAAGGAGTTCCAACTGCAAGGTGGACACAATGTGCACAGTTGGTTCTGAGACACTTCATCGCTTGTGCCTGTGTGGCTCTGGCTGTTCAGATCTTGGTTTGACAGACACTGAGCCCAATTCTGTATTACCAGACAATAAGCTAAGGACTAAAGCCAACAGAATCTCACATATTTCAGTTTGCACTTGTATGTCTACCTCTGCTCTTGACAGACATACAGAGAAAGAGCTGACTGACCTAGTTAAAACTGCCCAATTAGCTGAGTGAATGACAGTGTCTGAGGAAAGTGAAAAAGAGCAATATTCTAGGGAGGGAGCTGTCAGGGACTCTGCTGAGAGTAGGGAGGATCCCCCTATTATGATGAGACCAAACTCATCAAGTTTCTAGTCCTGTTATTCCTACTATTTCCTATAGGAAATTTAACAAGACAGGTGAAAAGACCTGCAGTAAAAGCTGCTTTAATTCCCTGTGTATGAGAGAGTTTGTACCCGTCCTCAAAGAACAACACTTCTTTCTGATGCTTTTATAAACCACATTAACTGGAAAAAAAAATAGCAAAAACGTATAGATTTTTTTTTATTTATTTGACTAAGAAAATACAAACATTTTCAGCCATATGCTTAAAAGCATATTTGCCATACGGTATCACCTTCTGTGTTACTGGGAAAACAAATACATTTACCTTCTCTTTCCCATTATTATCCTTAGGAACATAAAGGTGTGACTTGAAGAAAGCAGAAGAAAAAATAGTGAAAATACATAAATAATAACAACACACTGGTTCAAGAGACTGGACCAAATTTAATTAGACTGATTTTCTTTGACAGAAGCCCTACAAAGGCAGCAGAACACTGTGGACTTAGCAGAACACATTAAAGCACAGCCTCTCTCATCACATCAGCCAAGTTTTCCTTCTCTGTTACTGTAACTGCTTTTGTGCTCCTCAAAATTTACAGGCCCCTAAGAAAAGGCCTGAGCACGACACATTAATTAATACATTCAGAGCAATCTTAGTGTCTCATTCTCTTGATGAAATGGCCAGAAACTGCAAAGGAATATTTTCTATTCAGGATTTGGGCAAAATGACAGAAACTGCACCTGGGACAAAACAACAACCCCAGCCTAAAAAAAAAAAAAAAAAGCTGGTGTAGCCCCTCTTTTCTGCTATTAGAATTCTGTAGCCAAAGGAAATTAGCAGCATCAGTGCCATGTCACTCAGTCCTGTCTGGTAGTCAAAGAGCATAGCAGGATTTCCTTATTACCAGGCACGAATGATGCAGCATTTATGCCTGTGATTAACTGTTATTATAGTGAAAGGTTGTACGATATCTCCCACTGATACTGTTGCCAAATAAGCAATTAAGAAGCAAGGTTTAGAGTCCTTGCTTTTGACCAGCTGTAAAAGTAGATCATAGCTAGTGGGATAATAATTCTTCAGCAAGGGACATGCTCTGGTCCCTCTAAACCTTTCCTTCATGGTTTGCATGGAAGTGATGCTGCTCAGGTAAAGCATTTTCTCCTATTCCAATCTCTCTTTTCAAAAAAAATTATCTAGCCCATGGAAATTTATATATGCTAATGACAAGTTCATTTTTTGATTTACCACATTTGCCTAGCCCAATTATTAATTATTTTAGGACAAACTCATGACACTGCTGCAGTGTGTGCTGTAAGGGTAGTTTTGGGGTTTTTTTCGAGCAAATAAGAGGCTGTGAGTGGAATGGATTTTTTCTGATAGAGATTCTGAAAACAAAAGAACTGGAAACCAGGTGTAAATCACAAGCTATAATTTCTTCCAGATGCTGCAAAGCTATAAAATAGACTATATATCTGATCTCCAGACAGATGCTTTGGTGCCCTGCAAGTCCTTGTATGAGGTGCCCATAGGTGAACAAATAAAAAGATTTGCATTCCAGACCACATATCAAGACCTAAATAAGTCTATAATGAAGCAGAGCTTCAGGCTTCCCCTCCCAGCAGCAATGTGTCAGATTTTGCATACCAAAAGGAAAGAGCCTTGCAATATAAATGATGCAGTTCCAGCATTTGCTGCAGTTTACGTGGATGAATCGCTTCCTCGTGTGTTGCTGAAGTAGCTGAAGGGGTGACGTTAGGGACTTCATGCTGCATCCTTGAGATGAGAACATGCAGAACTGAAGCAATCCTCTGCAAGGACAGTCAGTACCTCAAAAGGGAGGGATAGTTTAAAAAGCAGCACGTAGCATTTCTGGTAATAAAATAAATTTTTCTTTTTTCTCCCCAATACACAATTAAATCCTCTCTTACTTTTTTCTTTTATTTCAGCCCTTTCCTCTGCCTGAAAACAGCAGAAAAATGAGAAAAATAAGAATGCCTGTAATTTTAAATGGGAGAAGAATCTAATACAAAACATGGGTTTTGTCCCCAGTTCTCATTTCTCGAGAGAAATTTTTGGTAAAGGAGAGCAGAGGAGAAAGACAGTAAGTTATACATCCCGGAATGTGAAATTTCAAAATTGCTACAGAAAATTGTTAATGTGATCCTTAACTTCAAGGTTTTGCAGTGTTGTGGTTGATTCAGTAGTTACAGGTAGGACAAACCAGTAGTTTTACAAAAGTTTAGGAATGTTTCTTAATATGAAGTCTGTGACTAAAACTAAACTCCAGAACAAACAAGATCATTAAAGTAATTATGAATGTTGAGTGAACTTTGCTGTCCTCTGACTCTTTGATGTGAGATTCCTCAGGCACAACTTAGCCCAAATGAGCTTGTTGTACAATGTATTTTCTTCATGGATATCCACTTCAGTCCCTTGTAAGTGTTACATGTTATTAAAAATCAAGGTGGGTTTCAACAAAACCTTTTCTACTCTCAAAGACTGAAATATTGTCAAGATTATCCCTTTGCCTTTCTATCAATTATGAAAATTGACAGAAGGGGAAAGTATTATTTATGAAATGAACAGCTTTTAAGTACATAGAACCTATGTGGCATACAAATTTTACAATAATTATACATTCAATCCATTCTTCACAATTGCTATATTAAATTAAAATGCTAAACTCCATCTGCAGACTAATTCTCCAGGTACTTGGGATTTCTTCATATCAAACAGCCTGCAGGTGTGCAAATAAGCATTCACAGTCCATACCAGATGTCAATGTCTGATTAAAATTAAAATTTTAAAGGGTATGCTCTTGATGCTATTGTTGGTTTTCTGTACAGCACATTGCTGCTCTTCACTGTCTGCGTGGAACAAAAAGATGTATTGACAGAAACTGGTGAAACACACAATTCAATTACTACCAGTAAATCAGACTTTACATAGAAGAATAATGAAAGCGTTAAATTAGACCCAAAGATTGCCATTACCTTCTCAAGCACCCAAAGGAGCTAAAACTTGTTTCTTTGTCTATCTTATCTTGTTATGAAAAATGCAAGAACAATTAGTACCTAGCTCATGTACTCAATTAAGAGGATTGTGACTGATAGGTAAAGCTCTGTAAAGGGAAGGCCTGGTAAAATCATGGCTCCGGCCTGTTACTTAGCCTAAGTGGAAATGGACTGTGGAGAATGACTCAGCTAGAATAGAGGAAGTGAGGCACGCTGCGTGAATGCCTCATGCCCGCATCGTGGTGTGTGGTGGTTGGTTCAATTTGGTTTGTTGTGCCTTAAAACTATGTAAACTAACAACCAACTAATGGCATAAAAAGGCTGGATTTTTTGTAAATAAAGTTCCTCCTTTGCACCTGCCTGAGGTCTGCTCGCTGCTCCATATCGCTACAGAGGATGACTGCTATGATGGACAGCTGGACAAGAGGAAGCTGCATCAGTCTGGATCTTCCTCTTCTGACTGACCAGTCCTACAGAATCCCCTATCAATTATTATTTATGAGAATTCCAATGTTTAAAATAGCGGCACCCCCAACATAAATACTCACAGAGGGAGGAGGCTGCTTTAATACAGCATCAGTTAGCTAAGAGCAGGAAAACCACTGTTCATTATTTTCTAGATAAGTAATGAGCAAAGTTTGGCAAAGCCAAGGAATATAGTAGCCTAGGAGAAGAGCTCTCCTCTCCATCCTTAATACAGAAAATCTAGTCACATTTCCCCCTAAGGCTACATTCTATATTGGAGTCACAGTTTCTTCTTTATAAAGAGCTTAAAAACATAAAGGTCTCTGAGCAAGTGTTGAACACCAAAATGTGTTACAGCTTGTGGATACACAAGTAGGAATCTCTTTAAAATTCTAGAAATATCCCTCTTTTTTCATCTTACAGAAAGAAACTGTCATTTATAATACACATTAATGAAAGTCGCATCCAGATACTACGGGGGACAATGGTCTCAAATGTCAACGTGGATATAAAAGACACTGCTACACCCAAGATCTTTTCTTTACAACATAAATAACCGACAAAGACATATGCATGACTTTCCAAATATAGTTTCAGCACTGAGGGTGCTGATGAGGAACTACTTTATAAAACAATAGAACCTGTGGGGTTGATTATTCTACTTTCCCCTCTTCTTTTGCAAGTCTCAAATCAGGAGTTTCTACTCATTCTTTATTTTTAACTAGCTATAGAGATTAGTTAAAACAGGTTAAAAAAGAAGACTGATAAATTTTAAAATTATTTTAGATTGAGAACAATTTAACTACCTGTATTTCAGAGATCAGTTGTGTCATAGTATGAGACTCATATGTTTGTGAGTGGGGAGGTCATGGTTTACATAAAAGCATGACCTTTTCACCTGTACCAGTGTCTTTTTAAAATCCTTTTCACGTTCCACTTGGCAAAGAGAAATGCTGTTACCATCTTAGAAGTTTTTCTTCAAGTGTAATATAGGGATTTTGAAATCATCCCCCATATCTATGTAGTTCCAGGAAAAAAAAAATTCAACAACAATGAGAAATCGTTATCACCATTACAAAAGTGTAAAATTCTGCTCTGAAGGTGAGGGAATTTTTGTTACAAGGAGGCTGTTTCAAAGTTGGCTCCATCAGTATAAAATACCAAAGAGACACATTCAATAAAAATGCAATTAAGGTGTTAAGTTTTGCATAGCAGCTGCTCCAATGTGCAGTAAACACAATTATGGTATCAAGAGGCATTAATACTGTTTGCAATAGTGAGACTAAAAGCAATTAACCAAAAGGCAATATGGTGGCTGTACTAGTTTGAAAGCAAACCAGTGGGAGATCCCAAGTCAGAATGACAGTAATACAGAAAAATTGACAGAGTCAGAGTACAACATGACACCCTATCAATCAGGGCAGTGGTAGCAGTTTGATTAAATGGGGGCTGCAATCCTGTTGAAGTGATAGATGTGGTTCTGTTGAAGCAGTGATCATGTAGAAGGGTCTTCCTCTGAAAGTCCAGTGGTGGTTATGTAGCTCTTGTCCTCTGGGAACCCAGTAGGTAAGGGCTGCCTGTGGTGTTCCAACCTCAGATTATATCTAAGTAGGAAGGCTTGGTTCCTCCCCCTGGGCGGAGCATCTCACAATGGGATGATGTAACTTTATGAGTCCTACAGTGTGACTTGATAGCCCATTAACAGAAGATATGCCCCGGAGGGAGTTACCAGGGATGTGCCATGGAGGAGATAAAGAACACTGCCTCACCTGGTTTTAACAGCTTATGAAGATGGGGATAGAAAACATACTTCTGGTTACATCTTACATTGTAACCTAAGACAGTGGCACATAATGGATTCTGGCTACTCGCCACCATGAGCAAGAATGGAGTTCATTGAAATAATAATAATAATTACACAGTTTTTTTTTTCACTGGAGTGGAACTTTCCATCCCCTGTTTACACATCAGGTATTGGGTCAATGAGCATTTGAGAATCCTTTTTTCCCCTTGCAAAACACACATGCAAATACAAAACTAAAGGACAGATTTCACGTCAGCCAAAAATGAATACAAATATTTCTGCTCTCCTGCATATAAGGGTAATAATTCTAGGCATTGTATTTCTACTGCATAAACAAATAAGTAGTGAGAAGTGCAATCAGAAAATGCCACCATGATTTGACTGGCAGAAGGTCTAGGCAGGCATATCTAGAGAGCACTCTGCAGACAGCCTTTTAATAAAAGTAATTTCTTGTTTATACCTTAGAATCATGGGTCATTAAGCTTTCTGCAATAAACATAATGCTACCCAACTAGCCAACCAAAGCAATGAGCCATGAAGGACAAGTGAGATTATATCTTTTCCTAATTTCAGTTTGGAAATCTGAAAAGAAGTTTTGTCGGCTAGCAGTGATTTTTGTCGTGGATAGATCTGCAGTCATGTAATCCAGCCATGACATTCAAGGTAATGTTGCCTTGGAAGTTACTTGAAAAAGAAAAAACTCCACATTCTCTGTGCAAACCCCTTTACATCTGTTTTTACCTTGTGCTCATTACTTCATAGCACTTATGTGCTTTACTGAAGTACTGTGCACCTGCCTGAAGGACTGGAAAACATTCCAGGAAACAGAATTTGTGATAAGAAAAAAGAGTCTATAGCCTTATCTGAACCTTTCTGCAACTTTGTCTTTCTTCCCTGTTAGATTATCTTTTACCACTTTGTCTTGGGTTACAATGAAACGTGTAACCAAAAGTATGTATTCTATTACCATCTATTTAAAATGATAAAATAGCTGGAGAAGTTTCTTTATCTTCTACAAGATTCAGCTCTGATAACTCCCTCCCGGGGGCTATTGCCAGTAGTGGGCTGTGGATGCTGAAAAAGCTTCAGCAGAGAATTTCTTCAGCTCTCTGCAGCATTTTGTGAGAGCTCTGTCTTTCCCATGCAAGTAACTCAAAACAATGTTACAGTTTCGTAAACTTCTTGCACCTGCAGGTTGTTTTGCAGGATTGTTATGGCTCTAACTAGATAAGTATTTAGAAATGGGTGTCTTAGAACTTGACCAATCCCCTCAAGGGGTGGATGGCCAAAAAACCAATTACCTTATGCCATTTAACACACTTTTGTGAACTAACATATAAAAAAGCCTTCTGATAGATTATTAAATCTCTTCCATTTATCCCTGAGCCTGGACTCTTGTGTCATTTCTCTACTCGTCCGCGGTGAGAACAGTGACAGTGGGCCATCAAGGCCTCACAGAATGACTCACAGAATTACATCATCCCACTGTGAGATGCCCCGCCCAGGGGTGTGGGAATCCAAAGTGCAGAGAATATTTCTCTGCCTGTTTTGAAGGGTTCTACCCCCCTGGACAACACTGTCTTTGACCTTTGTCCATGGAGAAAATTACCTACCCTCTGGGAAGAAGTAGAATCTACACTGGTATGAACTAGATGATAGAACATTATGTAAGATTGTCACAGGGTGAAAATTTAGAGGTGTTGGTTTTGTTGATATAGTAAATAGATAAAAAGCAAAAATTTCAAAATGGAGGATTGTTGTTGTTCTCCAGACCTTTTTCTTCTCCTTCTATTACTCCATGTTCTGGGGTGAAAGTGGATTGAGATGACTGGGTGAAAAATTCCTCAGTTCCTCTCTATGTGACAGGGAGATGTATTGAACATTGGTAGAAAAGTAAAAATATCTTTTGTTTTGGGTTTTCATTGGGTGATTTACCTTTAAAAGGCTGTGTAATCTTGCTAATTTGGCTCTCTCTCGCATTCTCTGCTCTGTGCTATGTCTGGGTCACTCCAGTGACTCTGTTTCTCTGATAAGATTTAATAAACAACCATCTGAATGCAAGAAGCATGAAAAGTCCTGTTAGTCTCCTGCATTCCAGGCAAGGACTCTGGAAAATTCCCCCATCTGGGGAGGCATAATTAAGGCACGGAAAAGTGTCAATTGGTGCCCCGTGTTTGTTCTCACTGAAGTATAGTGACAGAAGACAAGACAAAAAAAAATAGAAACCACAGGATCGTCTTTGAATCTCCAGGATTTTCTAACCTCGGTTGACAGGCGGAAGGAGAGGCCGTAAACTGCTGGACGGGACGCGGGCCTGGACTTCAAAGACTGATATAAATCACCTACACTCTGGTAAGCTGTCCAAAACTAGACCCAAGGCCAATCATGGGAGGGGCTCTCTCGAAAACAGAGACGAATGTAATTGCTATCTTCGAGAATCTATCTCGTAAGCATCCGTTAAAAATATCTAGAAAAGAAATAGAGGATTTACTGTCCTGGGTAAGGAAAGAATTCCCGGACGCTGTAGTGGGAGATATGTATTTATCTTCTTTTTGGGAAAATATTAATTCTATTCTGTACCATTTGGCAACTCTAAGGGATGAATCGGCTCTCAGGTTCCTAACACCGGCATGCGTGATTTATGAAGTACTTATGTGGTCAGTACCTCCTACTTCTCCCGAGGAGGAGGCTTTTCAAACTCCCCTGCAACCCCGACGTGTTCTCTTACAACCTGGGGACTTCGAAAATGCCACAGAAATTACAAAACACCCCGTGGGGGCGGCAGAAGGTTTTAAAACCCCGCTACCAGCCTTGCCAACCCCAGAGACATGGGCAAAACTCTATATTCCTGTAGAAATCTCCGAAATTCCTGCCAAAGATGATTATTCATCCCTGCAGGCGTGGCAGGCACCGGGGGGCCTTTATGGAAACGGCAGAGTGTGTTTTACCGGACCCAAAGTTAAAACTTTTAATTGGTCCAACAGACGAAGAAGATACAGCGGTTTTAGACCTTTTATCACCCACGCATGTCTGGAGGGGGGAGGGGGGGCCCCGGCCGCCTCCCAAAAAGTGGAGTTTGCCCTGGACGGCATGGTTTCGATCGCGCCCGAACCACCCATTACAATTCAAGCCAAGGGGTGATTCGTATTTCCCGAAACCGGGGTCCTGCCAGCAGATGAGTCGTGCACGTGGCCAGCGGTGGTCCCGGAGCTAGTGTCCCTCCCTCCTGTGGCCCCCACGAACCCCGGGTTTGCGATCACTTCTGCGTTTGGGTCACGTGGCGCGGATCGGCCAGTGGCGGTGGCAGTGCCTGCTTCTGATGTCATCACCCCCGCTGCTGCCGATCTTGCTTCACTTCCGCGTTTGGAACACCTTGTTTCTGCGCCTGTGCCACGAGCCATGCCCCCCCTACCCTCGGATGTCGCAGTTGCCCCAGCAACAGCAGTCGGCTCTGGCCATAGCTGTTTCTGCATTTGCTGCTTCTGGCTCCATCGTGTATTCCACAGCGCGCAGGACGGCTCAGGCCACCCCCACCCCTGCCTCCAGCCAGAGCTGCAGCCACACCCCTGGCTCCCCCCAGGCCACACTGCAGGTCCCCGGCCGTGGCATTCCTGATCCTGCCCCACCCCCACCCCAGCCCCAGCCCCGGCCCGAGCCCCAGTTGCTACCCCCGCACAGCTGACAGACACAGACGGCCGTGCTGTGCTGACACGCACGGCACCTCCAGCCTGCACCGGGACTCCACCGGCAACTGCAGTTCCACTGCGCACCTCCTCAGCTTTTACACAGCCATCGATCCTGCATCGGCTCCACCCACGTCTGCATCGGAACTACAACCAATGACCTACCACCACGGCATTCCAGCAACTACTGTACCTTCTGCCATCACGCTGACAGCGCCACTTGGTGGCTCAACACAAGAACTCCATGACGTTAAGCAACATCTCCCATACAGCACCACCAAGCCAAAATCCATACTACCTCCACAAGAAACGGAGGACTTTTTTAGATATCTTTTAATTCCTATTCCTGGGCACCAGGATCAAAACCATATTGTCCCTATTAACAGAGAAGTCTCGGATCGAGACACATCATTTCAAGCACATTCTCCTCAAACTTCTCAGGGACATTTAGCTGATCTTATGGTGTCTCAGGGAGTCTGATGCTGGTCAAGCACCAGTGTGCCACAACCTTCCTAGAGAGACCGTCCTGCAAAGAAAAACTCTTCCAGGGGCAAGGGCAAGCCTCCCTGGACAGCGAGTGATCTCAGCAAGTGTAGTGATTTCTCAGCTACAAGTGATTCCAGCTCTTGTGATTCAGCTCTTTGTGAGATCACCCGAGGCAAACTCGGGGACAGAGAGATGGGAGGCCTGTACGGCAGTTCCACAGAGGTAGCTTTAATTGTCCAGCAGTCCCTGTGAAGGGGAGGCCAGGGACAGATGCTCCCTGGCTTCAGGGCAGACTCAGGGCCTTTTTATGAGAAAGGCAGGGGGCGGGGTAGAGACCAATTAGCCAACTGGGTACAAGGTATTACATTAAGGAAGCAAGGCGTGCTGGGGTGGTTCCCTGGTCGCCGTAACCTAGAAGTAAGTTGCTTATCTTCTGGAGAGAGTCCTTTTGCCCTCAGGCCTCTCTTCTCCAAGGGAGCACAGAGGGCTCTTGTGCCAAGAGTTTACAGCCCTCCACATTTTGGGACTTTTTCAATCTCAAGTGCCTGCTCAAGATCTCAGTACTGAAGATATGGTGACCATCACAGCTTCAGAAGGCATTCCTATCTCTTCTCAAGCTTCATCTTATTTTTTTACTACAAGCAGTGCAACTCCAGATCTTCGCATGCCTCTTTCAAGGCTTCGATTTTCACAACAGCAGGCCTCTGCCCCCTCATCACCTTGAATCCACTTTCAGCTTTCAGATGACTTTGTACGTCATCTTTTTTTCCAACTCAGGGAAGGTGCAAGACACTATATATCTCAACAGGTTGGAGCACTGGGTCCCCAACCCTCACCCATCCCGCACGGTGGCAGGTTCCCACCCACATCCATTGTATATACTCCTTCTATGTCCACATCGTTGCCACCTGCAATGGCAGCCTCAGCCATTTCTCCTTTATTACCTTACAGTGCACAACCACAAATTCCCTTCCCTATTCCTCAGACAGGAGGGAGAGGTGAGGATGGAATGCATGGATTCTTCGGTCAAGAAGGAACTGCATCCTCTCAAGCTACAAGTCCACATAATGCTGTTATGGACTTGGTTCCAGCTGACAAATATGTTTCAAGAGATACGTCTGTTACAACAGACTGGTCAAGCATTAGGAAAAACGGACTCAAAGAGAGAGACTTTAATATGGCAGACCCAGATAGCATTGTAATGCCAGTTACATATTCCAGACAAAATCAAAACTCTCCTGCATGGAGACCTATGGATCATCAAGTTATCAAAGATCTAATGGACGCAGTGAAAAACCATGGATTGGGAAGTCCATACTTCAAACAACTTTTAAGAGGCACATTCAGCAACTATGACATGATACCTTTTGACTGTAGAAGTATTGCCTCAACAATTTTTACAGATGCACAACTTTTGCTATGGGATGCAAGATGGAAAAGAGCACTTCGTGAGCTGAGACAAAAATACGTGGGAGGACTGCATGCAGCTCTTACATTAGCGCAATTAGCTGGTGATGAACCTCAAGACAGACCAGAAGATCAAGCAGTACTCTTGCCTCGAGATGTGCTTGCAGGCATTAAAGAAGCAGCACAAAAGGCAATTTTACAAATTCCACCAACCGGAACCCCAGAAGGTGTTTACACAGAAATAAAGCAAGGTCCTGCTGAAACTTTTACTTCATTCGTCGATCGCCTCACGCAAGCTGTGGACAAACAAGTCAGTGATGAAGCAGCAAAACCACATCTGTTACGAAGTCTGGCATTTGCAAATGCGAATACAGAATGCAAATGTATAATTAGTGCCATGACTGGCCACCCAACCGTAGCTGAAATGATAGAAGCATGCAGTAAGGTGGGCACACCTCAGCATGTTGCAACACTTCAAGCAAGAATTTTGGGACGAGAAATAGGAAAAATTCTTCAAGCGCAAGATGAAAAATTTTCAAAAACTTTAGCAGTGCTTCGTTCAGATCCACGACAACATAACTCCACTGAAGTGATGGCCACAGAATTCACTGGGGGACCATGCTTTAAATGTGGGAAATATGGACATATGAAAAAGCATTGTCCAGGACCTGCAAAAAACGTGAAAGTGCCAGGCCTCTGTCCAAGACGTAGAAGAGGGAAACATCATGCCAATCAATGCTGCTCCAGAACAGATGTGGACGGAAACCTTTTACCTCTTTTGGGAAACTCGAAAAGGAGCGCGGGACGCCAACGCCCTATGACACAAGTGGTGGCGAAGACTCAACTTGTGATCCTACAGGAAACACAGCCATGGGAGAAAGTCAATCAGACTTTATCAGCCAAACCATCTGTAACTTCCTGAGTGACTCAGAGTTGCTGCCACCAGGGGCACAATACGAGTTGGCAGCCTCCAAATTAGTATGTTTTATGAATGAAAATCATGCAGTGATACCCACAGGGGTCACTGGAACATCATCGAAGAGGCAAGATTTTTTAATTGTAGGCAAGGACAGATGTAGCATCCTAGGGCTCATTGTTTATACATCAATTGCTTCAGCGGATCATAATGAAGAGCTGACAGTTTTGGCTCAGCCTCTACGTCCTCCATTGATCATTCCAGAAAATACTCCAATAGCCAAAGCTATCACCTTGCCATCTCATGCTACAAAACAGATTATGCCAGTGACCGATCAACAAGCTTCATTTAGCACTGAAGATGTGGACATTCATGCCAGTTGGGTGAAGCAGAGAGGTCGTGATCAACCTGTGATTTTTTGCAACCTGACATGTGGAGACAAGGTGATCTCAATTAAAGGCATGTTGGACACTGGTGCAGATGTTACAGTCATCTCTCATCTTTTTTGGCCCAAAACATGGCGCTTGAGGGCACCTCTGAACTCCCTCTCAGGTATTGGAGGAAATACCCTATGCCTGCAGAGTGAGGATGCAGTCATTGTTTCAGGACCAGGAGGAAAGACAGCAATCATTCGTCCCTTCATTGTGCAGAAGCCCATCACAGTATGGGGAAGAGACATCTTATCACGATGGGGGACAAGAACAGAAGTGGATTTTTAATAGGGGTCACTGCAGCACTCACCACCTTGAAGTTAACCTGGAAGACAGATAATCCTGTCTGGGTGGATCAGTGGCCCCTGGAAGAAAAGAAACTGAGTGCCCTCAAGAATCTAATTAAAGAGCAATTGCAGAAAGGCCACATAAAACCAACCAATAGTCCTTGGAATTCCCCAATATTTGTGCTTTGCAAGAAAACCTCCAGCTCATGGAAATTGCTCCATGACCTCAGGAAAATTAATGAGGTCATTGGAGAAATGGGACCACTTCAACTTCGGCTTCCATCTCTCTTGATGATTCCGAGAGATTGGCCACTTGTGATCATTGATCTCAAAGATTGTTTCTTCAACATCTCACTTCATCCAGAGGATGCTCCCCAATTTGCATTTTCTGTTCCAAGCATCAACAGGCAAGAACTTCTGCAAAGATATCACTGAGTTGTCCTCCCACAAGGCCTCAAAAACTCTCCAACCATTTGTCAATGGTTTGTGGCGTAAGCTTTATCTCCAGTGCGAAAGAAGCATCCAGAGGCAATGATCATTCATTATATGGACGATCTACTTATTGCAGCGTCAACACATCAAGAACTGCAAAAAACTCGTGACAGTGTGATTCCAGAAGTCCAGAAAGCCGGATTGGAAGTTTCCACTTCAAAAATTCAAGAAACTTCACCATGGAGATATCTGGGATGGAGACTCACAGAGCAAACAATAAGATCACAGAAGATACAAGTCCGAACTCAAGTTAAAAATCTGCAAGACTTACAGCAGCTTTTGGGAGAGATCAACTGGATCAGGCCAATTTTGGGAATCACAAATGATGAACTTGCCCCACTTTTCAACCTCTTGAGGGGAGACTGTAATACTAATTCGCCCAGAACTCTCTCATCCGAAGCTCGAGAAGCTCTTGAAAAGGTTACTGAAGCTCTTCAACAGAGACAAGCTCATCGTTTTATAATGAGCCAACTGTTTTTTCTTGCAGTGTTAGGAAAAAATACGCAACTATATGGTCTCATGTTTCAATGGGACTCCTCACAGCAGGATCCTTTGTTAATCTTAGAGTGGATTTTTCTACCCTACAGATCCCCAAAGATAATTTTCACAACTTTAGAAATGGCAGCTCAAATTATAATCAAAGCTAGAACAAGGCTGCTGACAATGGCAGGCAAAGAGTTTATGACAATTTATCTGCCTTTGAAAAAGAAATATTTCGATTGAGCAATGCAAAAATCTGGTGGTTTGCAGGTTGCGTTGTTAGGTTACGCAAGTATTTGCTCAATTCATTTTCCAAGCCACAAACTGCTGCAAACAAAAATAAGCTTCAGAGAAAACCCCATAATAAGTGAAGTACCATTGGACGCAATAACGTTATTTACTGATGGTTCAGGGAAAACACATAGATTGGTAATACCATGGCAGAATGCAACTACAAAAGAGTGGGAATCAGATATTCAAATAATACAAGGTTCACCCCAAATCGTGGAATTAGCAGCAGTCGTTTGGGCATTTCATTTGTTTCAAGAACCATTCAATTTAGTTACAGATTCAGCTTACGTAGCAAACATAGTCAAAAGAATAGAAGGATCACTTTTGAAAGAAGTTGATAAAGACAATCTGTATCCTTATCTTGTATGGATGAAAAAACTGTAAGATCAGAGAAACCACAAATATTTTGTTTCCTACATCAGAGCACATTCTTCTCTTCCAGGATTTTTGGCAGAAGGAAATGCACAAGCAGATAAATTGACCATGGTCATTTCAAACACTTTGCCGAACATTTTTCAGCAAGCAAAACTGAGTAATGCATTTTTTTCATCAGAATGCACAGGCACTGATGCGGACATTTAGCATTTCTAAAGATCAAGTGAAAGCCGTCATAAGTGCTTGTCCGGACTGTCAGCTTGTGCAACCCCCTGTATCCACAGGAGCAGTCAATCCGAGAGGATTGCAAAACCTGCAATTATGGCAGACAGATGTCACAAAATACCCATCTTTTGGGAGATTTAAAAATATTCATGTTTCTGTAGACACTTTTTCAGGTGCAGTCTTTGCTTCCCTACACATAGGCGAAACAGCGAAACATGCATGTCGGCATTTTTTGCAAGCATTTGCATCATTGGGCATTCCTCAAGAAATTAAAACAGACAATGGCCCAACTTTTAGAGGACGAACCCTTGACACATTTCCGAAAAACTGGGGTGCTTGTCACACATTTGGCATTCCTAATTCTTCTACGGGCCAAGCTATCATTGAAAGAACACACCACACCTTAAAATCCCTTTTGGATAAACAGAAAAGGGGGGAAGCAGAGGCTACGCCTCAGATGCGGTTGAACAAAGCTTTGTATGTTTTAAATTTCTTGAACAGCTCCTTTGCAGAACCTACTCCACCAATTATCAGGCATTGTGTGGAGTTAATTCCTCCCGCTGGTTTGCCCTCAAACTAGCACACACTTACACAGCCTACAACTGCCCTGAACTTCCCCCCTGTGCAACCTTTGTAAAGTCAAGCTCTGCTTACAGCTTTTCAACAGTTTCTTTTCCTTTTAATTGCTTTCCTCATCTTGACATGACGACCTCATTCCTATTCTCTTACTCAAGGGACTTGCCCTCGGTGTCTCTCAGAAAGACTCAAGCTCATCTATGGCATATTGTGATAAAAATCACTTTACTGTCCAGTGATGCTTGAAACACATTTTGCAATTTTCTAGAATCCCATATCTCTTCTTACTTTCTGTAAATGGAATTTACAAGAGCACTAGGAAATGGTTTTCAAGGGACAAGGATAATGATAGATTTTTATTTTTCCCCAGGGCTTCCCAACATTTTTGTGCTTTTAGTGGTCAGCATCATATTTTCCTCTTTTCTGATAATATATTAAGCCTTATTTAAAATATGATAGTTTAAAAATATTTTACATTATTGATTTCCTTTTTCAAAAATACCTTTCTCAAGACATTCAATAATAATGCTCAAAGTTCTACCCAGTCAGATAATTTAGATGAGGACATCTGGACTGAGTATACAAGACTTGTCTAATTCTCTTTATCCTTCATCAACTCATGAAAAATTCTTAAAAATTAGCACAAAAAACTCCTGTGACAGAGGGTTGTGGCAGAAATTCCTTACTGTAGTAATTCACCTGAACAAGACAATGACTAGAATTTTTTTTCAGATGGTGTTTTTACGTACAAGGTGTTCCAATGTGATTTACAAAGTACCAAGTTATAAAACTGCCTGGCAGAGCAGATATTGTGAACTGAAAGATACATTATATGCTTCTAAAGGCTCCAGCATGTTTTGAAAATTGGAAATGGGAAACTAGCTGCTAAGTTGGAAATGCTCAGATTGAGTAGGAAAATGAGTTAAAACAGCAGAGAACATTACCAAAGGACTACAAAAAGGTCTGGTGGATGAAGGATCATCCAAATGTCAGGAGAGAAATACCAGAGGAACTTTTAGTTTTACTATTTGCCCAGTTACCACATTATGTTGACTGATAAGCCATATTCTACTGAACCATCAGACCTTGAATAAATACCATTAGGATGGTAATGTGAGCCTTACAGTAATGCCAAGGGGTTCATCAGTCTCAGCCTGTCATGGCAGACTAGGAGGGACTCCTTACTCCATCCTGACTACAGAGAAGTGCTCTCAGTGACACTGCAGGGAAGTCTGTGCCTAACCCGCAGAGAGCTTACTCTTGCCAGAGAATACTCAATATAAATAACAGTGATGATAAAATGCATGTTGCCCACCAAAACTGAACTTCCTTAGAACTCTGCTCAGACCTGTCATAAGGAAAAAGCAGTGTGTTGATACATCTTGGTACATACACACACAATCTCTCACCCTGTTTTTAATTGTGCTTCAATCATTTTTCTCTTCTAGGCCTTGAAACATGAAAACAAGAGCATGCAGCCACACGTTTGAGATGTGACCATAGGTGGCAGTTCCAAACCGAAAGCCTCTCTCTCTTTTGAATTACCAGTCACAGAGATCTCTCCATGTCAGAAATCAGCTATTCTCAAGTAGCTTCTTGGAGGTCATACAGTGGCAGGCACAGAGCAAACAGCAGGAATGTTCAGCAACCAGACACCCCCTGGTTACCCCTGGATCTTTCTGCACTGTCTTTCCCAAGCCCCCCTGGCTGGCCCCAGGCAGGAGCCAAGCACACCTCTCGGACTGCTATCCACAGATCTGGATGTCAAGGAGTTCTGCCTTTCCAGCCCATTCCACATTGTGGGAAGTCCCTATGCTAGGAAAACTGAGGTTGAAAAGCCATTAATAAAATGGACATCATACAACAACAGGTTTAAGAAATTCTGAAAGTATTTTTTTTCCATTTTTAGATAATCATTCCCAAATGCATGCTGTGCTATAGAAAAAAAAAATTCAGCCAAAATAATAAAGTAATCAAATAAGGAAATGTGATAAAACAGATAAACCCTGATTTATTAAAAGTCCATTTTTGTAAAGTAAAAGAAATTTGTCTGATCTTCCATAAATTGGATTTTCAGCATTCAAAAAACCACCTTTTTTGCTTATAATAAAGATGTACAATAAGACTGCAAATGGGAAACTTTTCACAGGAGGGGAAATTTCTGTTCTGATCCAAGTGCTTGAAAAAGTGATTAAAACCTGCAGAGTTCCACAGCTGCAGCTGAAACAAACTCTCAAATGTGAAGGTTATTTTATGAAGAGTAATTAATAATCTAAGTGGATGTACAGGTCTCTCACTTGATCTTTGTCATAAGAAATCAGGGATGAAAAGAGCATCGCTGGTATCTTTTGTTGCAAGGTATTCTTCCCTCCTTGCAATCACTTATCATTCAGATTAAATAAGTGCAGGGGTTTTTATCACATCAAAAAGCAAATAAGACAATTTGTAAAAAGCATTTCAGCTGTATAAGAAGGAGCTTGTTAAAAACAGCCATTGCAACAAATTTTTACTTAAAGATCAGGTTATCAATCCAGAAACGTTTCTCTCATAACATAATTCTTTTTCCATTAATATAGTTTCACTAAGTGCAAATTACACATAGAGTAATGGAGATATTTAAAATATATGTTTCTATTTACTGAAACTAAATGCCAAATACAAACTGTATTTTGTAAGAATTCACAGTAGTCATCAGTACAAAGACAAAACCCTGCTGAATTTCCCAGACAAACATTGTATTAAAATTAATTAAAGAAAATGTTAACTTTCTTTTTCCTTAAAAAAAACCCAAACCCCAAAACTTTTGAGTGTATTGCTCATGGTTAAGCCTACAGAAATAAATAGGATATTGAACTCAGAGTGAAAAAAGTAGAGTTTTCTAAGAAAAGAAGTGTTAATGTTTAAGCTTCTAAACAGCATTCCAGGCTCTCCAGTATTTCAGGAGAAGGGATTAAAAATGTTTTAAAAAGACACTAGTAAAGTTTGAATCTTTAGCTTTCCTAGTTGGAATCTTACTACTGTGGTCTCAGACAATTAAGATTTTTGAGAACATAATCTCAGAAAATTAATATTTTCGTAGATAAAAAGCCAAAAAGCACCAGCCTGTGTGATTTAAGTACTCTTCATGCTGGGAGATACGAAGAAACACCTGAAATAGTCACTGCCTTGTAGGTTGGATAGGTGGCAGCAGTGAATTATCAGATGATTATGGCAGCCTGTGCCATTCGTTTGGTAATTTATTTTCGGTTTTAAATATTGGTTGTACAAGAGTAGAATCTCAAAGGTATGCTTTCACTTCTTCTTACTTATTGGAGTCAGCAGAGCATCACAGTCTCAAAGAAGATCACCACGACATATGCCAGTGTGACTCTGAGGTTGGTCTGCTTGCAGATGGGAGCTCTCTTAGCCTGTCTGTTGAGCTCAGAAGATGTGACTCTGCTCCAAAGCAGAAAGCTGTGTAGCTGTGGTTAAAAGCACTGAGCCCAAGCTAATGAGCCCCTTGGAGACACGGGATTTAATGGCCTGGCCTTGCTGCCTCTGCCTCACAACAGTACTTGTGTCGTGTAGGTGGAGCAAAGCCTGCCAGCAAAAGCATATCTGCATACCCCTATGAGCCTGCACTGTTGTTTCCACAGGGAAATGAACTCCCAAAGCATGCAGGTATTCCTGATAACTCTGCTCGCATTTCCCAGCTCAGGACTGGGAAAACCACTGGCAAATCTGGCAGCTCGGCAGGTCACATCCCTGAGCCCTCTGTCTGAGTCCTCTGCCAGAGGTCACCACTTCTGGTCACAGCACATGTGCCCATGCACACACCTCCTGATCCTGATGGCATGGCTCACACTCAGCTCAGCCAGGACACTGCTCTGGGGCATGGACCTGAACCTTCCTGCTGGCTGCTCTGCACGGCAGCGACCCATGGCTGAGCTGGGCAACTTCTAAAACTCCTGCAACAAGACCCACTTGCACTCACCTGGCAAGAACAACTGCAAAACTATGTACAGCAAAGGGATAAATAAGCTGTGTGCTTGAATTACATCCAAATTGGTCACTGTGGACAGCACTGAGAATCCAAACTGGACCTTCAGAAACCCACACGCTCCTTGAAGAGCATCCCAGGTAGCAAAGGCAGATGCTAACCTTGTGCACAAACCACAGCAACTTCAAGACTCACATACCCTTAAGGCAGAGTCAAAAAATAGAATTGCTGCTAACTAAAACAGCAAAGAAAATAAACCACATGGTACAAGAACTTTAGCTATTTGGTATTTTAGTCTTGGAGGTACATAAACCCACTAATCAGCTAATGAAACAGTATCGCCTACAAAGTTCAAGATGTAAAGGCTGTTCTTCTAGCAAAGTCAAGCCCTGCAATAAACCTCTGGGTCAGATTACACTACCAAAGACATCTTTAATACTTTATTAAATGAACAAATTTGCTTGCTATTGCTTTGATCGCTCCCAACAACATGCAGGGAATAAACACTGATAAAAGCTCAGGACTAGACCACTGCTACAATACTGCTTTTCCTCATTTAGTCACAACATGCAATTTTTTCTTACAGATCCTGTGTCTCCTGAGATTATCATAATAAAAAGATAAAAGAAAGAGAAAACATGCTTCTTTTCCCAAGTGGTTTTACTTTGACAGCATTTTCTACTTAGTCAGTATCAGTACTTCTCTTGTGTTCTCACTTTTTGTGTCTGTATCAACTTATTTAATTTCCTGGCACTATCACAGCACCAGCGGGAGTAACAGAGCTGTCACATCACCTACACTTTTTCTGAAGTTTGGAGAAAATGGTGACCGTGCCAGCTGCCAGTCAACCACAGCAGATGCGCTGCAAAGGGAGGATGAAGAAGGGATCATTGCAGGGAAGACCTTCACCTGCCAGTTTCTGTCCTGGACAGGTCTGACACAGGAACAGAGAAAATATACCACTCAAAAAGACACCAAAGAGGAGCAATTTTGAAGCACGCACAGCACCTGAATCTACCTAGCAATAGGTGAACAGTTTCATTAATGTTTGTAAGTGAATAAGAGTTTCTGACCAAACACCATGCAAGCACAAAGAACAAATGACTAATGGAAAGTCAAACAATAAAATCTGTGATCCTGCAAAACTACAGTAACACCTAGAACATCTGTACCTATATGATTCATGTACTTTAAGAACTACTTAAGGTCAAGTTTCCAGCTGTGAGTACTACAGCTGTTCCCCAAAGGTGTTTGAAAGCAGTGATTCATGTCCTCAGGTGCTTTGATAGAAGCTTACACAGTGTGCCAATAGAATAATTAAGAGAGGAGCGGTGTGTGTATCTAACAGGATATTTAGCCTTAATATCTGTAAAACCTGGCACTCTCTTCTTTATAACCAGAAAAAGAACACCTGACAAGACTGAAGTCAGAGGGTGGTTTGGCCTGAAGGCATCCACACACACACACGCCCACAGTCTACTGACCATGCTGCTCAGAAAGTCTCAGAGCTCCCCAAACCTCTCTCTGGCTAATTAAACTCCAGACAAGGTAGAAAATTACGGTATTAGCTCTCTACTCTCTGTGCTGGCTGGTTTTATGAACAATTCTTAGCAGACCTGCCTGAACAACTGTTTGGTAAAAATAATATAAAGAGTTGGAAAAAGGAATAATAAAGAACACCCACCCCTACCTGGTGTGGAAAGGCCGCTTCTGAGGATCTCAATGCCTTATCTTCCAGAGGATGTTAATGAAGAAGGATTTCACTGCACACAAAGGAAGGAGGAGAGGCAGAGAGATGAAGCATAGGGAGGGATGGCTTGGGAGAGACATCCCTGCCTGTTCCCTAAAAATATCTTCTGTAAATCCTGATGGTTTGCTGTCCAATCCAGAACAGACTATTTACAAGTTCTCTGCAAGACTCAAATCCACAAATTATTTTTAAATAAGAGGCTGTAAAATTCTTTCAGTGTGACAGAAACATTAACACTGCCCAGTATACGCGAGTACTAGCTTCCTGAATTTCTGCTTTTCAAACATACTTTTAACTATTCTAGGCTAAAATATGTATGCTGCATGGTCAGGCAAACCTCCAGCTGCAAAGAAATGAAATATTATGAAATGAGGTTGTTTACAAGAGCCAGCTGAAGCAGCTAATACATATTATAATATGCTAAGGTCTGACAGCCCCATATCAGTTGCAATTACTTAAAAATACAGTAGCTCTAAGATTGAGGCAAATTAAATTCTCTTTATTCATGAAGTAATGTCTTGGGGTGACTCTATGATGTATATCCCCTATCGAGCCCCATGCCCAAAAAATTAATTTTGTGCCTTTTCTGTGCCTTTAAACTGAGCTTGAGGAAAAAAAAAAGCCAAACGAACTTTTCAAAGCAGTTTCTCAAGGACACAGAGATACACTCCTCTGCGTTCTCTGGCTGCGGTAGCAGGGAGGGAGCACCCTGCTCGCTTTCTTCAGCCAGCTGTTTTTTTTCCTTCCCGGCTTGAGACAGAGAGCTGAACTTTGTTTCCTGAGACTTTGGTTTTTCCCTTTTTCTCTCCTGGACTGTTTCAACAACATCAGAACACATCGGGAGAATTTCCTCCCCAAGGCCCGGGGTGTGGGCCCCTCGCCGACCCAGCTCCGAGGAGGAGAGAGACCACACCTACAGAAGGACTCTGAAATCTTCCCAGGTTTCTTTCTATAGCGAGAGATTTCATTTCATTATTTAGCATCATTATCCTTTTCCTGTGTGTTTGTTAAAGTAAATAGTTTTTATCTCTTTCACTTTCCTCTGAGGAAAAATTTCCTTTTTTCCCGAACCTGGTGGGGGGAAGGGTGGTTGTAACCTGGTTTTCTCTCAGGGGATATATTACTAGATTCTTGGCCAAACCGGCACAAGTAACTACAACAATGGGCAGGGAAAGAAAAGAATATCTGTTGTAAAAGGTAACAGTTGGAAACAGACAGGCTGCAGGCAGCAAAATATGCTTGTTGACAGCACCCTGGAGAATGCTATAGAAAACACACAGATTTCTTTAATTGGTTCTTTCTTACATTGTTTGATCCAGGCACATAAACTCTATTAAAACAATGAAAACAGCCTTCTTGGGTTTACTCATGACATGAAGTTTATTTCAAAATGAAACTCTAGGTGCCTAGCAAAGACTCTCCACTCTTCCAAAGAATTTTTCTGAGCATGGTACAGACAGGTACAAGCCCAGCCTGCACACCGAGAGGCAGCCCCAGGTCTGCCCCTCTGAACAACTGGGCCCACTCTATCAAGATATCGACTCAAATAATTACAAAGCTCACTAAAAGCAAGAATAGGGAGAAAACATTGTGTTGACTGTTTTTTTCAGACTGATGCTGCACATAGCTCAAGGCAGGAATAAAGAACAAACATAGAAAATGAGCTATTGTGCAAATGTAAAGGTGGTACTCTTTATTTACTGTGTACAGTACCTGCAGAATCTCACCTACCTCTGCCAGCCTTTGTCAACTGAGAATGCTGGATTATTGTCAGTTTTACAGTTGATGGAGAAACTACTAAAAGCATGTTGCCAGAGTGACTGAGAACATGTGGAATTCGATAACCTCAAATTAGGGCACTTGCTTAGAGGGTTCAGCCTGCAATACCACATAGGAGAAAAATCTGCCCAAGTGCAGAGTAACTCAAGGGTGTTTGTAATCAGAGGTGTGGAAGGGCAGGAGAGTGAGCGCTGGCTGCTGAACCTGAGGTCGGCACAAGCTGAGGAAGGGAGAACAGGCAATCCCAGAACAATGCTATTTACATGTCAGTGCATTTCTGAAACAGGGAGGAGTTCAACAAAAAATAGCACAAAACAGTAAGTATGCATGCTTGTTAATGAGCAGATAGAACTTTACTCTTCAATAGAACCCCAGAGAGAAAGAGAAACAGAGAAAGAGGTCTCTATTATACAATGTAATAAGAACAATCTGCCAAAATTACCTCTGTTTCTGAACAGCGATGGGTAAAGAGACAATGGGGTGTAAGGGCTTGGTCTGTAAAATACAGGGGACACAGAGAGAGCTGCAAAAGGACATGGCTATAAGAAACAATTAAATAATTTAGAAAATGGCCCTCAGGGTCAGGATGTTTGGTAGCCTCTGCCCTACAGCTTCACAGTCTGCATTAACTTGTGCTCAATAGCTCAGGAGCTTAAATCCATGCAAGATTTGCAGAGTACTTTATCCACAAATGGTGGGAAGAACAAGCAGCTGAACTGGTGGTCCAAATTAAGCCTCAGAAATACAACAGAATTCAAATATTGGTATGTGTTCCTAATCCACACCTTTCTAATTCTCCTGAAATTACCATACAAATAAAGTGTCTCTGTGGATTTAGTTAGTTAGCGATCACTCGCAGGTAAATCCCATTACTGGCCACACTAATGGGAAGTTTGTAAATAGATAAGAAAAATAAAGAGAATGGAGTCTCCAAATATTTTGTAAAAAGGGTATTCAAAATGAAAACCTTTCAGAAATCTTAATGACAATATTATTGTACATATGGGCAAAATACAGCATTCATGTTCTTACCTTTCTGAAAGAAACTACTATTAGCCATTACAACCATCCCCCACCCACACAGCCAATACTCAGGCATGAGTCTGACAGAGATTGATTCCTCAACTTGTCTAATTGGTCTGAGGACACAGAAAATTAACTGGATCCTGCTCTGCCTGAGCTAGCAGCTTTTCTCTTTCCTAGGAACAGAAAAAACGGAAGATTACACAGTACTTATTGTTATGCTGTCCTTGCTAGAAAAAATTATAAGTAGTTTTCTCTGCCAGGGTAATTATTTCTTTTGCATAGAAGCTTATAATTTTTGTTTTGTTTGCTTGATAATTGTTTGTTTTCCTGATGCTTGTTTTAATTATTTAATTTCAAAAAGCTTTTTTAAAAGCCTGGAATTATGGAGGTTATTGCTTTGGAATGGGGAATGATGAAGGCTGACTCAGAATGCTCACAGAGGTAAATGCAAACACATCTTTGCTTGTCTCAAAGTTCACACAAACAGCCCTGCAATGAAATTGCTGAGGACAGAAACATGCAGGGTAGTGATGCACCAGCACTACCAACATACCACTTATCCTTTAGAACTCTTTAGAATCTGTAAGCACTCCATCTTTGCATTATTTTTTCCCCTCATACATCTTTCAGTACACAAAGCAGAATCAGCAGGGAACCTCAGAAATGCTGCTCTTAGCAGCACCACCAGAACACTCTTTCCTGTGGCTGCCTTCCAGTTAGAGTTTTCAGCAGCCAATATGGGGGCTGAAGTTACTCTGCAGCCTTTGCATTAGTGGGGTCACTTACTCTACACAAAACATGACAAGTCTACCTGAAGCTATGACATAAATTACCTCAGGACAGGTCCCCTCAGGGGGCAACAGTTTTCTCCGGGGCAGAAGTTTCCCTCCCTAACTGCTCCCCAAACCAGGGTTTCTTTAAAATATGAACCAGACATAAAACTCACAAAAGTTCCCAATGCAGTATTGTCTTCCTTTTTTGTTAATAAAAGGATTATTTTTTTATTCCTGTCTCCTTGAGAGTGCTTTCATTTTCATATTTAAACTTCTATATTTCTTCCCTGAATCTCCCTGGAAGAACTCTTCTGCAGTCTCCCGTGAAGTACTATCAATATTAGCATTCTGCTGCTAAGGCAGCTCCTCTGCTTTCTAGCCAAAGCAGAGTCCCCTAATGTAATCATATTGTCTGCCATCCGCAATAAAGATAATCTTTTCTGAGCCCCCTCATATATTGGCAGTCTGTGGTTTAATGGATTACTCTTTGGAGGAATTCAAGGATGTATCTAGATTGTAAAATAAAACATTTCCTGTCAATACGACCGCTACTTTATATTAAAACAAAGTTTCTATTTTTATGCTCCATTTCTTTCCAATATAGATTACTCGTTACTGTAAAAGTCTCTATTTGGCCTGTTTTAAAACCTGTATGTTTTCAAAGACCCTGGAAAAATTCAAAAGTCAAATAAGAAATTCATATTAATGTTGCTTATTTTTTGGTATTACTGAATTTTGCAGTTATGTTTACAGTTTCAAGGGGAGTTTATAATTATGCAAATTGCTAAGCAGTCTGCATAATGTACAACATGTTTGGGTTCACTGACTGGAAGCTGAAATACATTTCTTTAATGCTGCTTGTATGCTATGCAATTCAGTTTGCATTTCTTACGCTCTACTGCACTGTACCTGTCTCCAGCAGTATCCTTGTGTTTCTGAATTTACATGCAATCTCAGTACCTTTACAGACATTTGGCTTTCAAGTATTACTTAAATAATTCATGTGTGCCAACTTAACATTTTTGCAAAGCAAGGCAACATTTTGATAGCCCCGTACTTGCTTTCACCTTTTTCATTATAAACTCAATTGTTCTCATCATAGTTAAACACTGTCCTAAGCTGTGTATATGACATTGCTTTAAGCATTGCATACCTCCTTTCTACCATAAATATCCTGTTTGTAGTCACTAATAGACTGTAGTATAAGACTATAATATCCATTTTCACCTGCCTGTGTGAGGCAGTTCTGTGACTGGCTCTGTCCCAACCTTGTGAATCCTCTGTCCTGTAGTGCTGGTCATCAGTCGGGTTTCCTTGGCTTTGAGACAAAATTAGCTCCTGGCTCTTGCCTGAGGCCTGGATGAATGCCCCAAACTGACGTGGTCAGCCCTGATCCGCTCTCACTGTATCTCAAGGTTATCACACAGGAAGGGGTTGGGGAGAAAAAGTAGCATCAAGCTAAGCATGAAACCAGTTGGAAAGTTTTACTCTCTTCAACATCTGATGCTCACTGTGGTGGCAAGACATCACTCACCCTGTCTTGGGATTCACCAGGGCTGACCAGTGAGTGGTGTTTTCTATTTTTATGTTAACAACAGCCTCTCAGAATCACAGTCAACACTGGCTCATGCCCCTTCTGCACACGTCTCTTGTGCTACGATGACACAATTTTAGTAGGTGATTAATTAGACCAATTATTAACGTCAGCCCATCCTCAGAGTGTGGGATGCTATGCAAACTGGCAGACTCAAAGCCACAGAAGGTCTTGACTCAGCTCTGGTTATGCTTTTTTATGGTCTCTGTGGGACAGTGATGCTCAATTAACTTATATCACTGTCTACAAACTTTAATAGAGTTTTATAGCTAGACAAATCTGTGACATTTTTTTCACACTGTCATGTCTGAGATCAGCTGAAAATGGCTTTTGTTCTGCTGGTGCAGACCTGTAGTGAGTTAGACCCAGAAAGCCTGGGACTAGGCATGGGAGAGTTGTGCAATGCTGGACTTGATTTTCCCATTCTACCCAGCAGTCAGTATGAAATCCACTCTCATTAACCATTTCCGAAAGAGAAAATATTCAATTAACATCCACCCTTCAAAATAAAACAAAATATTCTGGAAGATTTTTTTCCACCTTTTGTCTGCTTTCCACGTTAGTTATTTTGTGTCTAAAGCTGAAAATGGATTTTATAATTTTCTAATATCCACTTATTTTAAAAAAGGAATTTGTTTCAACACTTTCTAAGATCCCTTGTATAATTATAGGAGAAATATAAAACATTCTTTCTCCAGGGAATAAGCCAGCTCACACAGTTAAGAAGAAATTTTCCTTAGAGACACATCATTTAATAATTAGCCACTACAGGATTTCTGGTGGCTTCCAGCTATTATGGGGGAAAAGATATTTAACGAGCCTGACTCATTGGCCTCAAATAACATCACCATCATTGTGTTCTGACTGGACAGGAGTGGGGAGGACAAAAGCTCTGATAAAAACATCAGAAACCAACCCAGCCTGTCATTATCAGCAATGCCTCCTTTTTCCATTTTTTATTTTCTTTAATGTTTTAATTGAGATTATTCTTAACTTACCCACTGAGTTTATGCTTAATAAATGAAACAACATTTGTATTGGTCAGAACAAGCAATCTTCTACATCTGTTACCTGGAAGACTATCTGTGTCATCAGATGACACTTTGCTACAGATTTGCCAAGTCTAATCCATGACCATGCATGTGCAAGATATAATAACACAGTGACTACTGTTGTCATTACAACACCTGCTCTTTCTATGTAAGACCTCAAAAAACTGCTTTAAAACAATCGGATCTTTCTTGCGCCAAGACGCATAACTTAACAAAATACGCAGAAGTTCCTTCTTGAAGGAATATACAATTTCACTGAACAAAAAACCAAGGGCATAAGGAAAGATGGCTATAGAGCTACAGTGATAAAAGTATTTGCCCAACATTATAAGAAGTACTCCAGATTTCTCAAGAGTCTCAAATCCCGACCCTTAGTAACAGATCACCTTTATTCCTCTTCCTGGAAGGTGATAATTTTCACCTAAACAGATGAACCATTTCTCAGACTACATGCCAGGTGTTACAGAAACATGGAGCTCATATGGAGTTCATAAACATTCTACCTTCACTTCTCACAGTTACTAAACCAGCTAATTTAATTAATAATGTTATTTGTGCATTAAGCATCCTTCCATCATTGCTTTCTGTTCAAGAAAAATGCTCAAATCGGTCATATCCTTTAAAATGGCATTTGGATGATTGTGGCCCAGTCAATGGCTAAGCAAACAGTACTTAAATGGTCATATCAGTGGGTCTAGGCAGCAGGAAAGCTTGAAAGAAGACTTTGAACAAGAATAAATGACAATATTGTGATCTAGCCTGAGAAAAACAACCAAAGAATAGGTCTGATAGGCTGAGATGATCCAATCCAGTGGCTGGCTGGCCAGCTGGCTGGCTGGATGGATGGAAGGAAAAAAAAACATTATGACCTGAAGCAGATGGAAAAGAACCATAATTAAAATGCATTAATTTTAATGCAAGTTATTTTCCTGATGCTTTTTATTTATTGTCTTGCCTTACAGTTTGATCTTGCTAAAGTTAATACTTTGCATGTCTTTCCCTTCTCTTTTCACATACAAGTGTCATACTCCATCCAAGTCTTTCATCCTCCATCAGCTTGGTCACCTCCTTAAGCGGCTCAGCTGCTCTGAAAAATGAGCAGGACCTCCTGCCTCAGTGAGCCAAGACACAGGCTGGTGTCTTGACCAGAATTTACTCCTGTCTGAGCTCTTTGGCCTCAACCTTTCCTTCCCTGAAAAGCCAAGTTCCTCTATAAACTCAGTATCTAATACAGCATTGCAAAGATCAAAACTACTATAAGATAATACCCTCATAGAGTAATTTTCAACACAACTTTAATACATTTCCCCTCTGTGGAAGTGAATCAGACGAACTACTGTCTGCCAGCTCAGGAGCAATGTGAAGTTGAAGTGATCAAGTTAAATATAAATATCATGTATCTACTTTATTGATGTCTATTATTTTCTGACCCATGGTATCAAGTTTTAAAAGAATCCTGAAGAAACTGTCTTGGTTTGAAAGACAGGTATCTGCCAAGGAAGGTGGAACCTCCCTTGGAATGGAGAAAACGACCCCCTCCCTCCAAATTATTATAACTTTGAAATTAAGGGGGCTTTCAGGCAAAGATACGGGAAAAGGAACAACAGTTCTTTACTAGTGTATATATAACAAGGCAAAAACCCAACAACAATGGTAACAACAAACAAGAACAGAAAACCCAATAAACAGTCTCTTCCCGCTCTTTAAGCCATTTCCCTGTTGGTGCAGCTCCGGTCACAGCCGGCAGGGGCGCTGGTGGCTCCCAGCTGGGCAGGGCAGGTGCGATGATTGCCCTGCGGCTGCAGGGGGCGCTGTGGCACGACTCTGGCCATCTTTTCTCCATGCGGCCAATAGTGGGCGCAGCTGGCAGGAAGGGATGGAAATGGGGCTTCCTTTGCGAACCCCCAGGGGCAGCCGATCCCAGTACCCCCTCTGGATTGCAAAAGGAGATGTAGCAGGGACCTCGGAGTAGCAAGCTGGGAAGGCAGGGATGAGCAAGTCCCGGAGTGGTAGATGAGATGTATCAGAAACTCAGCGGCTGTAGCTGAAACCGTGGGGCGTCTGGGCAGGCAGGGGATGTGAGCTACAGTGTAGCAAATAATCCACAGAGCAGTGGCAGAGGAAGGGCAGGGCCTGGGCAGTGGCCTTGGGGCTCCTGAATGCCACTGAGAGAGAGAGACTCCCTTGGAGGGGGAGGCGGCTCGGGGATCCCAGGGTTTTCCCGTGTGGTAGGCCAGTAGATGGTGAAAGTCCTTTTTTAGTGAGGTAGGGTGTTAATAAGGCCCCAGTTCAGTGGTTGCCCTCACGAGCAAAAGCTCACCCCATGGCAGAAGAAGCAGGACTGGGTTGGGCTCCAGCAGCAGCAGCAAATTCCACCCCCCACAGGCAGCAGGTCAACCATCCTCCTCTGAAGCCGAGAGAGGTAGGAGCTGCACCCAACCCCTTTGCCCCAGCCCAATTCTTGAGGTATCTCTGCCCTTCCCAGAGAAACCCACAGGTAAAAAGAGAGAGTAGCAGCTGGACCCCTCCCCTGAGCTGTGGCCACTTCTTTTGTCTCTCTTAAGTACCCGGTTGTTATTGTCTCCTAGCAACACATATGGGAGACAATTCTTTGAGAGAAAGAAACAAAAGGAAGAATCGTAATCCCGAACAGAAACAAATGCATTAACCAGTCCGGTCAAGCAAAACAAGTGGCTTAGCCCTGCACTCCAGAAGGGAAGAGATGAAGCCTTCTCAGGAAAGCAAATGCTTAGGAGGCAGCCAGATGGAGACCATATCAAGGACCTCAGATAGGGATAGTCACATGAAAACAAATAAAAATGAAAGCAGCTTAGCTTGAAATTTATTTAAACCAAGTACCACAACCTCTGAATTTTCAAGCAGAAAATAAATTCCCTCAAATCATCAGCTGCTATTGAGAATTTGCAAGCTCTCTCAGTGCCCCAGGGCTGTGGTGACTGTACTAACACAGTTGAACATTACAGCTGTTATAAATAATATGTTTGTATAAAGGCTGTAGTGCTATTTCTAACACAAGTCCATAAATAAAAATCAGAAGAGTTTGTGAGTGGCCTAACTAGGTGTTCTACTTTTTACTTAACAGAGAAATAAAAGTAATCCAAAAAGGAGGCAAAACTACTACCACCTTCAAAATAAAAATACTCAAATTACTGTAAGGAGAGCAGAATTTTCTTAAAAGAAGCACTAACTTGATAATGTGTGTAATGTGCTATATGGAAACATTTGCAATTAAGCTGTTATAGCTGCAAATGTCCTCATTGAAGATCAGTGAAAAGAGAGAGTAGTTATTACTAAATAAATACTGTGACTAACTTCTGCAAGTACAGCTATCAGAAATATGTTTAGAAGTTATTGTTAAGAACCTAATCAGTGAAAATCACTTATAAAGACACATGTAAATTGAACAGATTATCTAATGAAAATAGTGTGCTTGAGACCTTAGTTAAAAGGTTGAGATTTTACATATTTGCAGTCTTTTTTCTCACCTCCAGAAACAGGTAACTGCTAAAATTTTACTGTGCTGAAATGTTATTCAGTGTTAATAGCATACAGTGTTGACCTATTTTTTTTCTATAGTGAAAGGGTAAAACAGTTCCTAAAAAAGATGTAATAATTTTTACGTTAATGAGGCTCAATAAATAACAAGTATTTAGCTGACTGCTCTTTAAGAGATAGCCAAGTGCACAGCAACTGCTTATTCCTCAAATAGTACTAACATTTGCTTCTTAGATACTACTAATTTTAAATGCCTGTACCTATGTTGAAATAGTTTTAGAGTAGTTCTTTTCCATTTCAGAAAAAGGGAAAAAATATTCTCTTCATTTCACTGTCACATCGAAAGCTTGTTTGAGAGACAGGAAATATCACAAGCAAAAAGAAAATAAAATATTCTGAGTTGTATAATAGGTAATCCCAAGTTCTCTAAAACAAGCAGTACAAAAGTAACTCCAACATATTTTTTTTCTGGAAACAGATTTAAGTAGAAATGGACTCTAACTTTTAATAGATATTTATAAAAGAAAATGGCCAGAGATCAGTAATTTTTTTATTAACCAATCTGCTCAGATTTTTCATCACGAAAAAGCCTGAGAGATAGATCAAATGAAAGCATGACTACAAAAGCAACAGAGATTTTTCATTAAACCTGCAGAACATAATATTGGCTTTATCTCTGCAACCTTTGATTGCTTAATGGTATTTATAATGATTTGCAATTCTAATATTTTTTTTGGGAGGAGAATCTGTAACTGTTTCAAGGGGTGAAGGGTTAACTCACATGCTATTTATTGTGACTTTGAGTGCACCAAAGTATGAAAGACTTAATAAATACTGTCCCTGCCTGGCTCCATGAATGCACAGGCAGGTTCAGTATTATAGTCAGTAGCAAAGAGGCGTGAAGGGAATTTGCTTTTCCTTCATTCCGAGAGTTTATTACATCTGCATCCTCGAAGGGCAGGGAAGCAAATACAGAGAACAATGGCTCACCGAGGGTTTTTCCCGGGGCCGGGGGAAAGGCGGGATCAGGCATCAGGGACCAATGGGAGAGCCCCGGGGGAGTGACGAGGCTGAAAGCCAACCGGGGAATTCAAACCAGGACAGATCATACCAAAGGGCAAGGAACCCCGGGGGAGCCCACTCCAATCAACCCCAACGCCAAGGCATGTTCACTGGCTCCCACAACTCCTCCTTTCGGTATAAAACAAAGAGGCTTCTCCCCCAAGGACCCCAAAACCCAACATCCTAAAAACTGAACATATACAGAACAACAAAAATGATCAGAAGTACCCAAAGCCCGATGTCCCAACAAACCAAACATACATAAAACAACAATAGCAACCAGAAACACCCTCAACCCAGTGTCCCAACAAGTCTTCAAATCTTTCAGAGGATTTTCTCTCTGGATGCTCTCACAGGCAGAGGTCACTTGAAGCAGCAAAGTTTTCTTTGGGCTGCAGCAAAGTTCAAGTGTTCACTGCTGATGGTACCAGGAGCATCTAGAGGACAGCAGGGTGATAGATGTTGGGTGCTGGACATCATCGTGGTGAATGCAGGCACAGGCTCTGGCATTTGCTTCTGTTGGGGTTTCAAACAAAGTTAAAATGTTGCAATTTTAAATGGGGGGGGGGCCTTTCCCTTCTCCCCCCTTCTCTTACTTCAAGTCTGGGGAAAGGGGAATGGTATAAAAGTAACGGGGATATGGGAACAGGTGGGTAGGGAATGGATAACATAGTAAATAAAGAGAGGGGTACAGGTTAACAGAAAACTTCTTAATAGGAATATTGGGGAGTGTGGTTGTGGGAAGGGCAAAACAAAGGGGTGGTAATAGGGAACATTATGATTTGGGGAGTTACAGAATGGGGTAGGCTCTGGGGAGACACTACAGGTGTTTTGATTTATCCATTTGATGTTTTGTCTGCAGTTCTGGTTCCTGGGATGTTGTGACTGTTTCCATACTGGACATCTGTGCTGGTTTGCGTTGTCTTCTTTTCTAAGCAATGGTGGTTTCATCTTTTAACTGCACCCTGTTCATCTTAGTCGGTGTTATGTCTGCAGCAGCGATGATTGCCGGGCTAGAGCAGGATCTGTTTTTCTTTGGCAGCTTCCAGGTGTCATCTGTGGCCCTTGGTTTCTTTTCTGCTTGCTCTGGCTGGCTCCCGGTCCTCACACTCAGCACGACAATTCGAAAAGTCACTGCTCTGTCTCCCCGGATGCTTCTGCAGACTGCTGACATCTACTGCTTCTTTCACCATGTTTTCGCAGCTTTCTTGGGGTTTTGCAGCTTTACTCTTGCTGTCTTTCCCCTTTTTCTGCTTTTCTTGTAGCAAGGGGGCAGGAGATGCGGGCAGGGTCGTGGCAAGAGGCAGCACTTGGGCGGAGTTTTTGCAGCTTAGTGCGCAGAGTAGTGGCAGCACTTGAGGCTTCGAAGCCCCAGGGCATTGACGAAGCGGTGGAGGGGCTGGCGGGGGCTGGGGCTGGGCTCGACGGCGACGTGGACTCAGCTCTAGGGTGCTCTTGGGCAGTGATTCTGGCATGCATTTTTGCATGCTCCTCCAACCGCAGCTGGAACTCGCTGGAGTTGTGAGGCTGGGGTGGCTCCGCTTGCGGCGCACTGCTCCCCTGCCTGAGGCTCGGGCCGGGGCTTGAAGCTGGCTCGGCTGGGGTTTGGAGCGGGCGGGTGAGCACGCTTTGTGATTTTTTTCAAAAAAGCAGGCGTGAGTGCTGCAGGCTTCTGATGGGGAAGATGGGGGTACAAAAGGGAGAGGTCCCGACGGGGGGAGAGGGACCTGATGCAGCACCGATCGACGCGTGGGAGGGGCCCGGGATGGAGGAGCCACAGGCGGTAACGTGGGCGGAAGCGGATGGGGGAAGGGGGGCACGTGGGGGTGAGAAACGCGCCGCTCTTGCCATGTGGCTGCCGCCATTTTGAGGAGTGGACGCGGGAGAATTGAAAACAAAGGCAGCAGCTGGAATCGCGGGTTGGACCATGCTGCTATTGCTTTAGGACAAATTTAAAGTGGGGAAAACTGGGGAATTAGGTATAGGGAAGGGGTTTGGGGTAGAACTCGGAGTAGCCTGGCCATCGCTACTCCGGGCAGGCAACAAAGGCAACAGAGAGAGCAGGCAGACGGCAGTGGCAAGCCTGTGCACAAGTGCAGGGTCTTTCTCTTGGTTTCCCTTGATTTAGGAGAGGGGGAACAGGAACACAGGGGGGCGGTAAAGAGTTTTTTAAACTGGGGTTAACATTTTTAAACCATTTCACAAAACTAGCAATAGCTTTTGCTAGATTATAAAGCAAATACCCTTTTCCTGACATAAACAACCATTGAACAAAAGGTTTTAAATACTCAACTAGCCACTGTTTAAAAACCCACTGAACAAAATGTTTTAAACCTTCCCTAGTATAATGAAAATTTTCACGAACAAGGACTCTTAGAACTGGGAGAAAAACTTCCCACAGGAGATGAGAGAATTTTGCCCCCATCTCCCTCTCTTCCCAACCCTCGAGATAAAAGGAAATTAACAAAAAAGGATACAAAAGTAACCCATATTACTTTACAGGGTCAAATAAAAGTCTCGAGAGCCGTCTACTGACTTAGACCAGTCTTCTCTTTTTCTAGAAGATTGTTGGTCTTCCCCGCCGAGATTCCTGATAGAACTCAGAGGTTTTTTGGGGTAATGGCTGCTCAGAAAGACGACTTTCAATTCCAGCAGCAAAGCCATCCTGGAGACTCTCTTCATGGTCAGTTTGAGGCCGCTGCACATTGGGCACCATCTAATAAATACCATCCCTGCCTGGCTCCATGAATGCACAGGCAGGTTCAGTGGCTCCCACAAGACTAATCTTGCTCCAGGTACAGCACATACCCAACAGAGCTCCTGAAAGCATCACTTGTAGTTTATTGTAGGGATACCCATCACAGAAATTGTCTCACTGGCTTTAGAACATTATTTTAGTAATTTTGTATTGATAAGAGCCTGGCAGAATATGTGCAGCGCTGGTCAGCTGTTTCTTTGGTCTCCATGGAAATGAGATCCTCTGGAATCAAACTCTCTTTCAGTTGTGGTGGGGTGGGGCAAGGTCTGAGCCAGCCAGCTCCATGTGGAGTAGACAAGAGAAACCATGGGAAGCTCTCCCATTTCCACATGCAAACTCCCTTCCTGTCATGTTTCTCTGACCTCTGATAGAAAATTCTCAGTGGCTGATTTCACCATTTTACATGTACCCTTTTCCCACCTAAAATCTGAACCTGTGTGTCCCAGGGTGTCTTTCTGTCCTGTAAAAACTATGGCAGTCACGTCTATGTATGGATGATCAACTGTACTTGAGCTCACAGCACAAGCCCCCGGCTTACAGTGATTTATCAAGTTGCCTGACATTGAGAATGGAAAATCTTTACTTCTGGAGGAATAAATTCACCTTCCTAGTGCCAATATCTGCTGTTGGAATGAGAAAAAAATAACCCTCCTTAAGGCATGGGCATATGAAGTAACTTCTAGTCCAGAGGAATGAAAGGATATTGCTAGTGTATAGAATGAAGCCAATGATAGAATATTCTTTATCAACAGAAACAAGTTGCTTCCAATTAAGTTAGATGCAACATTTACCTTTGATATTAAGTAAACAAAATTTTCTTTGGATAGAAGATTTGCAAAACTCATTTGTCTATATTCCTGCACTATGTACACACTGCAATTAAACAACACTCATATGTCAACTAAATATTAAATATTGCAGCAATGAAAACCTACAAAATGACACTTGATTAAAAGAAGTTTCATTAGTTTTCATTGAACAGGAAAAAGAGAAACACAGTGGGGGAAAAAAAAGAACAAAAAACCAACCAATAAATCACAAACAACCAGAACCATGCATGTGAGCAAAGCTTTTAGTATGATTTAGCAAATTTGAGTATCTTTTTAGATCTTGTATAATCTCATTAGACAGGAGTATAAACTAGAAACAAAAACACATAAGCAATAAATAATCAAGACAGTAAACAAAAGATTCTTTGGAGAAATTTATAAGTGTTCACAAAATTGTAGAGAAGCAAAGTTCCTCTTAACCAAAGAAATGCACAGCTCTAAAGGCATGTTAACAACCCTACCTAATTCCTCATCTCCCAGTCAAAGTTTTAAATTTTTACACTGAATTTCAAAGATGAGACTGTATTGAACACAAAGAACAGCCACCTGACTACAGAAAAGGGGATCCCAGAAGGTTTTGTGGACATCTGTTGATCTTCTGTGTTAGTGAAGAGAAAAGGGCAGTAATAAGAAATCTTCTAAATATGTTTCCCTATAAAGCTCCAGGAATAAAGTTATGACAATCACTTGTGATCATGTCACAGAATTTGGCTGTGGAGTGTTCTGCAGTTCCTCTGGAACTCTCTGGCAGCTGGGGCCCGATCTCCACAGTTTCCATGGCTGGAGCTGTGCTGGTGTTCCCAGCTGGAGGAAGGCTGAGCTAAAGACTCCTGTCTGGCTGCCACAGGCTGGGGAGACCCTAAAGAAAGGGCTCTTCAAACAGTGGTTAAGGCAACTTGGCTTACAAGGAACTTCTTCGTATTTGTGTTTGAAGAAAGACAGAACAGAAAAATCAATAGTGGAATGTGAGAAAGAATAAATCATGGGGGTGCAATGGAGCAGTAAATAAACATGCATCCTGACAGTCTGCTTGGGGCTATCAGGCTGCAATTCTGAAAGAAGCTTTCAGTGCAGCAGTTCATTTTACTTAAGAAGTGAATAGACCTAAAATCAATGCATCTCTCAAAGAAGTACTTCTACCATTTATTATATATGTTTAAGTTGTGTTACAAGCACCTAAAGCAGGAAGGGGGGCACACTCAGCCTGCTCACCCTGGGCACTCAAAGCCATGGACAGCAGGTTCTTCTGCAAGCTGTTGGGGGCACTACTAAGAAATGGGCTTTCCCCTATACGACATGATATTTTTTTGTATTAAAATATGTTCTGTACACATTATTTCTAAAAAAATCCCCAGAGACAGAAAATGCTTTCTTGAATAGTTTTCCTTTCTCCTTATTTCATTAAGGTCATTTTGACCATTTGTGTCACAGAACTGCAGGGGCACCTTCTCCAGAGTGATTTTTTTTTCCCAGGTGAATCAGACTCTGTGGTAAGAAGCTCATTTGTGTCAACTCTTCAAACAGCTTCCAGCAGAACAATGAGAGGAAGAGCACAGACAGAAGTTTACTCTCTGCACTTCCTACCCCAGCTGACTCCAATACTGAACACAATCCTTTAGAGACTGTGCAAAAGCAGAGATTCTTAACATCATTATAAACCACTTAATTTTATTATGATGTTAGATATGAAGTTATTTCTTTGAGGGAAAAAAAAGACTAGCAGGAAAGTTCTGGAAAAAAACCAATGTTTATCTCACTTGAGAACCCCACAGTTACAAGTGATACTAAAAGTCTCTCTGATACCACTGGGCGAAAAAATTGTGATATCCCAGCACTTGGACACTAGATGGCAATGTTAGATTTTATTTAGTCATGTGATTGCAGCAATGATTGAGTGGGATCTTCTAAGAGAGGAAAACCCTTTCTTGAGTTGTAAAGGAAGAGAGGACTCTTTGCTCTGGCTAAAAATCAGGATCTGAATCTTCACAACTAATCCATCTATAATCATGGAAAAATCAGCAGAACACTTTTCCATGAGATACAAAATATAGGTGATGTGGATGTGATCACTAAGTAGACGAATAAAAAGAATATATTGTGGTAAGAGCACAATGTGCAGTAAAACCATAAGAATTTATGACTGTCTCTTAAAAAACGTTTCATGTTACAGTTTCATTACTTCACAGTCAGAAACAAACAAAAAAAATGCACATTTAACAGTCTTTTACCAAACTCTCTCCTTCTCTCTATTCCAGGTATTGAGGCATCTGAGTACACCAAGTTTCCCCAGACATCATGAATCTCAGCTTAAATTTCACTACAGTCTGGAGCAGCCAGCTCTGTTTTAGAAAGGAAAAGCAATATTTGCACCTAACCCATACAGCTGCAAAGAAGAAATGTTTTTAGGGCTATTCCTGTGAGAAATGATGTTAGGAGAGAGTTGAAGGAGAGATAATACAGTTTTATGATATGCAGAAAGCCTAGATTTTTACCAAGACTGTCTTTTCAAATCTATTCCACAGACACTTTAGGCATGAGCCTCTCTCTCTACACAACAGAAAATGTGTGAAATAAAAGGTAACTTCTTCTAGCTTGCCAGTCTAATAGCAGCAACGACCGTTTTTTCTTTGTCTATCAAATAAGAGCAAGAGTGAGGCAAAATCACAGAGATCAGTTCCATTGCCTGTTTTTTTAATCTGCCCTTGCTGCAAAGTACCCTTTTCTTCAAACCTCTTTCCTGTTGAATGTTCAAAAGCTTCTTAAAATCATGTATATATGTCTCTGTACATTAGAAATCCTTACCTACAGTAATGAACAGGCAAGTGAATAATATTTTATAAATAAAATCAGCTGATCTAATTGTGCTGCCTCACAGTCAAACACTCCTTATTCTGTGCTGCACAGGGAGTGTTAAACATGCGACTCCTCATGCTCTCTTTGGGAAATATGCACCAATCTTGTAGGCAAACAGATGTGAATGCTAAAAGCCTGGCTGCAGAGAGATTTCTCAGTTTTCTGACAGTGTCTGTGTCAAAGCCTTGCTTTCTCATGGACGCTATTGGAAAACAGTTGGGAGATTTTGTAAACTATGGTATATTATGACACCAAGGAGAAAATATCTGAGGTAAGTGTTGTTGGGTTCAGCCAATTCCTCTCGGGGGTGGCTGGTCAGCGAACCAATAACCTCATGTCAGTGTCCAGCATACTAAGGTATATAAGCGAATTTGTAAATTAATAAAGTGTCGGTTTCTTCTCGTCCTAAACCGTCCATGTTGCTTTTTTCCTCGGTCTCCGCTGGCTAGCGACATCTGGTGACCTGACGTGTACTGCAACTGAGAAGGTACGTGTCTTCCCCCCCAACCTCCTTGCCCCGGAATGGGAAAGGGGTCCAAACCCCAGAAAAATGGAAATTAATAAGTCAAGAGACGATATGATTTTTTCGGCTTGGAAAGATCTATTGACTCTGATGGGAAATACTGCAATATCCGATAAGGATTTACGCAAGCTGTTACAACGGGCAGCACAGCATGCCTTCCCCACAGATCCTGATGCAGCGTTCAGCACAGGGGCTTGGAAGGAGCTCAGGGACAGATTAGTCCAAAAATTTGCTTACGGAGACAGGAGCGTGGGCGGATCGGTCCGCACCTGGAGAATTTTATTTGATGTATTGCAAGAGGTTACTATGGACAAAGTACTGACGGTTTCGGGCAGCTCTGAAGGGGATGGTTCAGAGAGCACTGAGCAATCTGACAGTGGAGAGGCTGAGAGTGATGGGGGTGGGGCGTCCCTGGCACAGATGAACCTCGCGGCAGTCGTAGAGACTGCTCCAGCATCCTACCCATCGCCCTGTGATTATGTGCCACCCACCTATCCCTCTCCATGCGATTTCCTCTCCGCGGAATGGAAAGGGTCGGAGTGTCCTCCTCCTTTCACTCCAGCGACCTCCCACTCCTCCGCGCCGCCACCTTCAGTTAGTGCGGCAGGACCTGTCATCCCTACAGCCCCTCCGATACCGCAGTCTGGCGCAGCGGCTGAGACTGTACCGCAGGAAACTGCAGTGCCTTTATCTCCTGGGCGGCTAGCGGCGGGAGGCAACATGGCGGCGGTGGCCATGCCGCCACCCGAAACTAATGCGCAGGCACGTGGGGCGACCAGCTATTCTGTGCCTGTGCCCAGGGCGCCCAGCTGTCCTGCGCATGCGCCTGCATCCGGGTATCTTCCCACGCAAGTGCAACCGGCCATAGTGGATTTCTTAGTACAGCTAATCACTGTAGTTCAAGATGCATCAATGACGCAGCTTGCAGCATTGGAGAGAATGTCTCAACAGCTGGTGGCATTGCCGGAGAGGTTGCTGTCGGTCAGAACCGGGCGTCCTGGGCTGACTATGCCGGCTTCAGTAGTCCTGGAGGATTTGGGGGTCCCAGCGGCTCCAGCAGCAGTCTCGGCGGCCCCGGTGGCGGTCCCGGTGGCTCCAGCAGCTCCGGCAACTTCTTCAGCGGCTCCAGCGGCCCCAATGATAATGGCGCCTGCGCAGCACACAAAAATGCCACAAGCGGCACCACCCTCCAGCCCAGTGGCGCCATCCTCCACTCCAGCACTGTTGCCCTCTGGTCCAGCGCCCATATCCTGCCCGCCTCCACTGTTCGTGCAGGGGTCACTGGAAAGACCTTCATCTAACAGCGATCTGGGGGATATGTCTGTTTTACAGCTAGCTGGACGTCGGCGATTAGTAAAACACCGTCTCCGGAACAGCCCTTGGACCCTTCCAGACTGCACAGTGACCGTGCGGCCAAGATGCCCAAAATGTTTCTGGGAAGTGGTCAGAATACAGGCTCTAGAGATGGGAAACTGGGACTTAATACAGAAATTAGGGATGCCTGAAAGCACAGGAAAACCTGGGCAGAATCAGGTTGCTACAGCACCTCAAGAAGGTGCATTAGCAGACCAAGGCGATAGTGGAACCTCACAACAGGATGTCCAAGCCTATCCTGTGTACAAGGCTATCCCGAATTCAGGCCAGCCTGATAGGCATGGTGTTATTACATGGAAGGTGGTGACAGATTTGCAATCCAAGGTGGCACAGTATGGGCTCGGATCTCCTGAAGTCATGCAGATTATTAGAGTGATAAATGCAGATTTGCTTGCTCCATTTGATATTAGACACTTAGGTCAGATGTTACTTCAACCTGTGCAATTTTCAGTTTTTGAGAACAACTACAAAAAGATGGCAGGAAAAACTGCTGCACAGAATATGCAGTTACCCCAGGACAATCCTAGATGTGCAGCTGGAATGGATGCCCTCATGGGACTCAGTCCATTTTCTAACGCCGAGCTCCAAGCTACATGGCATCCTCTGGTCCTTGAGCAGGCTCCAAAGGTCAGAATGGGAGCCCTGTTAAAGAGCATAGACATGGCTGCTCCCAAAACACGTTATGTAAAAATATCTCAGGGGCAGAAAGAGCCGTTTTTACCCTTTGTGGAAAAAATTGCTGCAGCCCTTGAGAAGCAAGTTGAAGATGATACATTAAGGCAGACTTTATGCAAACAATTAGCAAGAGATAATGCTAACGACGAGTGTAGAAAGATCATAGATGCCTTACTGGGTGATCCTACACTCACAGACATGATTGAAGCCTGCGCTAAGGTGGGGACTGGGGACCATTCTGCTCTGGCCGCAATTGTGCGACCTACTCAAGCACATTCTGATCATGGGAAAAAAAGTTCTAAGGTTGAGAGCAAGCAAAAACAGGTGAAACAGAAGTGGAAAAAGAACAAAGGAAGTTCCCATTGCGAAAGGTGCGATAGGCCAGGTCATTATGCAAAATATTGCAGATCTATGTACCATGCCAACGGTCAACCTTTGACTGGTTCGGGAAAGGCGAAAATGAGCACATGGGGGAACTGCGCTCAGACACAAATGTTTCCCCAGGGCATGGCACCAACACAGGCCTACGCAGCAAGCTTAAAGCCAACCCCGCGTGGGTAGTGCCTCAGCCTGACAAAATTGCACAAGCCAAGGCATCGCAGGAATTTTTTCATCCAAGTGCACATACCGTGCAAAAGCAGTTTCACTTAATGCCAACTGAAGCTCGTGACATTGTCAGTACTTGTGCTGACTGTCACGGACTTGTTGCACCTTTACCAGTGGGGGCAAACTCCCGAGGTCTAAAGGCCTTGAAGATTTGGCAAACGGATGTAACACACATCCCCGAATTTAGTCGAGTTAAATATGTGCAAGTGTCGATTGACACTTTCTCTTCAGCTATATGGGCGTCTGCTCATACTGGAGAGAAAGACCGCAATGTCATTGCCCATTGGAGACTGGCCTTCGCGGTTTTGGGCGTGCCTTCCTTGGTGAAAACCGATAATGGCCCTGCCTATGCCTCGCAAAGGACGCGGCAGTTTTTGCAATTATGGGGTGTGGACCACAAATTCGGTATCTCACATTCTCCTACAGGTCAAGCCATTATTGAATGTGCTCATGGCACTTTGAAGCGTGTTCTGGAAAGACAAAAAGGGGGAATGCATGGGGAAACCCCTCAGAGCCGACTGGAGAAAGCACTGTATACGATTAATCATCTTACAGTGCCACCAAATTCAAACAAACCTGTCATTTTGAATCATTTTCTCTCATTGCAGTCTTCAGGCGAGACGCACCTGCCTCAAGCAAAAGTCTGGGTACGGGACCTACTCACTAGTAAGTGGGAAGGCCCGCATGAGCTTATTGCCTGGGGTCGTGGGTATGATTCCGTTTCCACAGATAGAGATGTACGATGGCTACCTGCAAGATACGTTCACCCTGACCTGCAGCACCAGGAACAGAGAAGGCAACCTCCAAGGCAACCTCTAAGGCAACCTTCACATGAGAACCAGAATGCAGATCATCAGCTGAGTGATCCCTCTGATGACGACCAAGGTGTCAACCATCAGCCTGGTCCTTCTACAAGCAAAGGCTGAATTTGGAGTCAGAATGTTATACAAGCAGCGACTGAATTTGGAGTCAGAATGTTAAGGCCTTTAAGGCTATTCAGAATTAATAACCGATATAGAATTAGGTTCGCTAGATGTATCTCCTATGGCACTGCTGGAGATTCTCTCTGCCAACTTTAAATTAGTGCCTGATTTAATTTTTTTAAAAAAACAAAAAGGGGGAACTGTGAATGCTAAAAGCCTGGCTGCAGAGAGATTTCTCAGTTTTCTGACAGTGTCTGTGTGAAAGCCTTGCTTTCTCACTGATGCTATGGGAAAACAGTTGGGAGATTTTGTAAACTATGGTATTGTTATGATTCCAAGCAGCAAATATCTGAAGTAAGTGTTGTTGGGTTCAGCCAGTCCTTCTGGGGGGTGGTTAGTCAGTGAACCAATAACCTTATGTCAGTCCAGCGTGCTAAGGTATATAAACGAATTTGTAAATCAATAAAGTGTCGGTTTCTTCTCATCCTAAACCGTCCATGTCGCTTTATTCCTTGGTCTCTGCTCACTAGTGACAGATTTCAAAAATGTTCCTACTAATTCAGTAATTGCTTTTGCTTTTCATCAGATTTAGGGAGAATCCCACTATTTAAAGAACTTCTAAACCAAACCCAATAAAAAGCTGTTTCCCTTCAGCCGCAGTAATTTTTCTCTTCACAGGCTTAGATAAAACCACATATGCAAGACATATTAAATGAACCAGCAAATTCAGTCTTGTGACTAAGTGACATCAATGATTATTTGAATGATTCTGACATCAGAGATAATTTTCTCAGAGAAAAATAAGCTCAAGGTTAAATAATTTCAGAAAGAGGACAGGAGTCCTGATTTAAATTTTACAACAAACTTCCCAGCTTTCTTGTCTCATGGTTTGCTGCTCTCTAACCTAAAAATAGCAATTAAATCCAATCTGTCTGGTGGGATGCTATGCTGCTGCCTTTTTAAAAGCCATGGGGAAAAAATTTTTGGGATGTTAATCTAATTATCTGGTGGGAACACCTTAGGCAGTGTGGTTAAAAAGAGGAAAACACAGCAGGCGATGCAATACAATTGCACCACTGATCACAGATGTTTTCTACCTGTCTAGGCCAAATTAATCTGTCATCCCTCCTTCCACAGCTCTGCGATGGTTCAGATTTTGACTCATTTCCCTAACTACAACTATAAAAGAAACACAACAGAATGAAAAGGAAACAAAAATTATATAATTTTATAATAAAATTGAATTTGTCTGAGATTCAAAAAACGGCAGATGGACACTTTGCATTCAGAGCAACTTGGCTTTGGAAATGCAACTAAGTCACAAAGTTTGTAGACTGCCATAGTCCCTATATACTGCTTAAAGGAGATAAATAAAGCTGAGAAGTACATTTCTATTAGTAGTTATGAGGCATAACTCTCCCATCTGATTATCTGTTACTTATTCCTTGTGCCGCAGTGCTTTGAGGTCTCTTTTTCCATAACTCCCTAAAGAGTTACAATAATTTTCCCACTTTCAGGATTCCCTAAAGTGAAATCCGCGAAATCCATGCATCTCAAAGCCTGAATTAGTTTAGATCATCTCCCTAAAATAAGAGCATACTTCTGTGAGATGAAGTTCTTAAAATATTAAATTTTAGTTATTTGTATAGCTTAAAAGAAAGGATCGAACGCTTTCCAAACTTTAAACATACAGATTTTCAGGACCAGTTATTGAAAAGCTTATAAAGACTCAAAGGAAGTTTGAGTCTTTATATGAAAGTTTTGGATTTATGTTCTTGAGAATGACATATTGCATACAGAAGATCAATAGGAAAAGAGAAAGGCAATACCCCAAATACCACCTGCTGTTGTTTTGCAGAGTTATCTCTGCTCTGGGCAGTCTGCCCAAGAAAGAGCAAAAGATTTTGTCCAAATATAGGTTACGTTACAAAGCAACTATAGAGCCTTCCTGCTTAAACCAGACTTTGAGTTTTGCCTCCAAGGCTTGTTTTTGACTCTTTTCACTGCAGTTCAAGGACAGCACCACACCATGCACTGGTGGCTGTACATCAAAGGGCATTTTGGTTTCATTTGTGGAAGTCAAGTCCCTCAGTTCCTAACACAATCAAATCTTGGGTTTTTCATTAAATGACATGCCAAAAAAGTCCATGTTAAGCTTCTGTCCAAAGCAGACATCAACAATATTATATACCACTGATTTAAAAAGCAGTTCAGTGAAAAAAACCCCAAGTAAGAGAGCAAGGACCAAAGATTAAAGTTGTCTTTTCAATTCAAGGTCAACGTGTGGGGGCCGAGGGGCCTGCTGGACAAGGAATGAAGGGAGTCCTATGGTGGGACAAGTCCTAGGTTCCTTTAGGTTAGGGTGACTGAAAAAGCTTCCCCCAGAATGCTCTGTTCTGTTATGTTAATATACTCCAGCTCTGCTTCCCTGGTTGGCTCCGTTGGCCGCCCCACCCCGTGTTACCTTATACGCCCTCAGAGTTTCCCTACTGCTTCCCTTACCCTGGCCCCGCCTTTCTACCGTCCCTTGCCCTCATATTATTGGTCGCTGATGCTCTCTCCACTCCACTATGTAACCCTGGACCCCCCATTGTTCAGGGGCTACTTGTCTGGAACCTTGCACGAGTGTGGCTGCAATAAACCTCTCTCGTAGAACCCCATGCAAAGACCCTTCCTGTTCTTTCATCGTCGGACTGTTTTGCCAGCTATCCGGTGTGTGTGTGTACATGTGTGTGCAAGTGTGGTGGCTGCATCAAGCAGCTTCCTCCTGGAGACACCTTTTGGGAAGGTCGCAGCGCTTCACCATCCAACTCTGCCACGACATCAAGGCATAAATCTTAAGGTGGTTTTTTTGTTGTTGTTGTCGTCCGGTTTTTTACTTATTTATTTTTTAATGAAGGTTTTAAAAAAGCAAACAAAACACCAGAACCCATCACACAAGCCAAAACCCAAACAAATTTGGATATCTCCTTGATAAAGGCTACATTACTCCTATGACTTACACTTCCCTAAAAGATCTACTACTCACAATGAAACTATAGTTCCAGTTCTCATGTAGCTTTAATAAATTAAGAATGTAAATGAGGCCATGTTTATAGGCACTTATGGACCTTTTATTGGAATGACTGATGGATCCAGGGAAAAAAAATAGATAAGCTTTCAAGCACTTGTCAACCAAAGCAAAGCCCCTTAGTCAAGAACACAATATGGTAATTCTGATGGTCAAAACAGTACAAGGTAACATATTATTAAATTTTAATTACTTTTTTTCATATGTGTTCTTGTTTTTCACTATTTTATTACTCAGAAGATTAAATCTGGACACTTGAATACTCAGTTCTATTTGATGGACTATAAAAAGCTTCTAATGAGACTTTAATAATGAGAAATTAAAAGTAAGAAGGAACAAAATCCTGCGAAGACGATTGGGGTCACAGGGCATGGGCACTTTTGACCATGATTGCAGCAGACCTTGGAGAGGGCCCTGGAGGCTCCCCTTGCTCTGCTCTGCAGGGCATCCCAAAGCTGATACTTGAAGTATGTGCATTCAAAGCATCTGGTAGGCCAGAATTCCTAAAGGGCTTATAAGTAACACAACAATTTGATGAGACCCTTTAAGTTCAAGGTCTAACCAGCCATTCAACAGACTTGTGAGAAGAGCTCAAGTTTTTTCTCCTGATTATTGAGATAGTTCAGTAAGAAGGCCTGGGGTGATGGGATGCTTTTTGTGGCAAGAGAGCTGGGGAAGATACTGAAAAGCCAAGTATGTAGGATATTTCTGTGGATGCAACAATCTTTTTTTAATGCTGTTTTGTGACATCTGCTGCTCTGCAAATACAAATCTGAATCTACCTGTCTTTATAGTAATGCATATTGCGTCCTTGTTATGGTATGAGGCACAGCATCAATCTGAAACACCCATCTAACCCAAACATGAACTTTGTAGGCACTGAGACTTCAGAGTAAGGTATCCGAATACACTTAATTAAATGTACTGAAAAGTTAAATTGCACCAGTAGTCAGAATTTAAGGTATCAGTCCTGTGTCACAGCAAATGCTCCCAGAAAATCCTGTGCACAGACAAAGTACATTTCCAAAAAGCTCTGAACCACCACGAAAGTAACACAGCTAACAACAGTTTGTGAAGAAGCGGTGTGTTAAGCACTAATTATTGAAAACGTTAGCTTGTGTGCTCCAAGCAAGAGTATTCCAAAACATTCCACTAAAAAACCCCTAAATTCTAAAAGTACAAAAACCAAAATAGACATTTGGTAAATCTTCTAGCTTCTAAATTAAAATTGGATTTCCTGAAGGTACCACGTGTTCTTATTGACAGTGCTTCGAATGACAAATATTTTGAAATGTGTTATTAAGCGGCAGCAGTGAAGGTGCCAGAGCTAAGGCTAAGCTGGATACTGTTCAGCAGAGCCGAAGGTGGGACAGAGGTTAAAGCTAGCTCTGAGTGACCACTGCTCTCTTTGCAACACAGTCATGTCCAAGTCATACAGCAACCTTCTAAAAAAAGAAAAACCAACCAACCAACCAAACCCCAGAAATCCCTCCTTCAATGAGCTTCTGAAGCCTTGCCCTAAAATTGCTGCAGTTTCTTTAAATGGCCCAGTGCAAGGGCTCAAGTCTGGAATAGGTGGGGCACATATAATGCACAGCTCAGAACTGCATGTTTTTCTTTTCATTTTGAGACAGAAATTAATACATTAAATACCAACTGATTATCCAAACCATTTATTCAGTATTAAGGAACATTAAAAACGTACATCATGCGTAACTGCTAATCAGCAACAAATTTAAACTTAATAAACTGGCATTTAATTGTATCTTCTTAAATTTAGCAACTATATTAATCATAATTAAAAGCAATTCTAACATGCAATTTAAATCATTACTAAAACCTCTTGCCAGTCCATTTCCAAACCAAAATTAAAATTATCAGAAGTTGCTATTGATTTTTTCCTTCTCCAAGATGACGACGGTAATTTATACACAATCCTGTGTCTTCCCCAGTAACTGTGATTAACCCACATCAGCCAGTGCCAGAAAAGCTGTCCAAGGTGACAGCCAAGACAATAAAATATAACTACACTACCATCAGCAATAAAATGCTTTGCCTCGCTGCACTGATTTCTTTGGAGCCTCACCTGGCCAGCAGCACTGTAGCGCTACAGTTCTGTGCAGGATTCTGTACATGACTCTACAATACTCCTCTGGGTTGTGTAAAAATGAAATACTGCAAAATGGGGCATGTAACTCACAGAAGTCAGCTGTAAGGAAAAGGACAAGGACATTGGATTTACAGATCCTTTCATGCCAGCAATAAAGAATTGCAAGGTTCTGTCAGATTGAGGCAGCAAGATGCTTACAATTGCCCTGTTGTCTTTTCATCAAAGGAGATGAGGAAGAGCTTTTGAGATGATGTGCACTCACTGCCCCAAGGCCTGGCTGGTTTCTGCTGTCCGCGAGAATGGTCTGAATACTATCCATACACCTACAGGAGAAGGAGGGAGGCAGCTGCATGTGAACAGTGGCAAATGTGAATGTGAACATATGGCAAAGAGAGAGCTGGTAAATGCTGCCACAACCCATGGAGACAGTCCACGTGCCCCTGCTATGGCAGTAGAGCGTGGACAGACCAGGCACATTATCTCCTATTGATGCCTGAGATGGCCACCTAAAAACAGAGACTAGACAAGAATTAGGGAATAAAGGTAGGTATTTATTTGAAGGGCCTTCAAAGGTACACCCTGGGCAGGCCAAAGGCTACACCCAAGATGGACCCCGAGCCACAAGTTCTTCACACTTTTATAAGTTACGTTCATTTGCACATCAGGGTTAATTCTCCAATTAAAACTTTAGTTAATTATGTAATTTCCCCAAGTTTACCCTCCTTCTTAAGATGTTAGTTTACACATTTTGGGCCTAGGACAATCTGGGTGTCCTTGGAGAGCAAGCTTGGAGAGGCTTGTTATGTCTAACTAGCATGAGAGAACAGTAGTTAACAGGCTAGAAGAAACTTTAGAGTTACACACTAGGCAGTATAGGATTTGAAAAATATAAAAGTTAAAACCTAAGGCATCACTCTACTTCCTGCAGTATTGGTGCCAAGAGGCCTCAATAAGTTATCTACCCTAAAGTTGTTTGGACACATGATCTACAACTAGATGGACAGCATTTGGTAATACATTTACATTATATCCATGGACAGGAGAAGTGGAGACACAGCACATCAGGGAAATAGAGAGAAAAGGGGACTCCTGCCAGCAACAGCACAACATATGTGATTTCCGGAGCACTGTGAATGTATATCAGCCAGAGAGCATAGGCATAATATTAACTTCACTGAAAAACATGTGTAACCTGGAAAATAAATTCAGATTGTTCTTTTACTTTGGTTCTGATAGTCCAAAATTGAGCTTTTTTTTCCATGTAGCTTCATTCCTACAGGTGGATAAATGGAATATGAGACAGTTTTTACCACAGAATTGCCCCAATTGCTCTTACTGTTTTGAAAAATCAGTAGTTAGAATTGCCTCATCAATCAATTCTCTAATACTTTGAAATACTTTCAGGAAAAGGACTGGGAATAATCTGTGGGCCAAGTAGTCAGGTATGTAAACATAGCAAAAATCTGATGCCACTTGAGTGAATCAATTAATTCAATGAGAAAAAATACATGTAAAGACATGCTGTTTGTTCTTTGCACCTTTCTACTCAGGTTGTAGACGTTATAGCCCTTGAGCTTAATTTTCTCACAGTTTAAATGATTTTTTTTTTTTTTTTGTTTAGAGCACTTTTCCTGTTTGCTCTATTGTGGTATACATGTCTGTATTAGAGCTCATTTAATACAGTAGGGCTCATACTTAAGTCTGGAATCCTTTCAAATCTCCTTTATTATTTTTTCCACATCCTCTGCTACTCCAAATTTAGTTTAATAAGCAACTAACTAGTTCACTCTCCCAGTCAGTCATGTATATACATTAGATACCGACTATGTTCAAGGACTATCCCTTTGGGAGCCCTGCTTAATACTTTTCGCCAATTTAGAAGAGCCTTTCTGACAAGCAATTGCTTGTTCCATTCTTTTTTAGCTGTCTTTTTCCTCTGTATCCACTCTTATGTCCTCCCTTGACTAGCTGCAGCTTTCAGTTTAAGCAGAAGTCTCTGAAGTGGAATTTTTGCAAAGACTTTTCCCCAAATCCATAAATTAAGCTGCATACAGTGCACTGTGAAGGCCATTGCCATGTCTCCAAAAGAAGCAGAGAGAAAACTTGGCTCAGCTGGAGCCACCCTGTTCCTGCAGTGTTGCTCCTGCAGTCACACTGGCTGGTTCCTCCGAGGTTAATGGAAGACGGGAATGTTTCATCTTTTGTTTCTTTCAAACGTGTTGAGAGAGATTCTACTCTGGACAACATCAAATTGTCCATGGACTAACTCCATGGATTTCAAAGACTTAGTGTGTCCCACATCTTTTCCCTAGCATGGATGTCACAGTTCAAAACCTGATGCTGTGCATTGTAGCATTTAGCACAGTAACAAATTAATATGCCTCCTAACTGGTTCAGGGAGCAAGACTTTTATTTAAAAAACCCACAAACCAAACAACCAAACAAGAAAGGGACTCTAAAATTAATGCAAGCCCTATGCATGGAAAAAGGGCATAGCATGCTTAGGATTTGTGGTGCAGAAAAGAGTTCAAGTTGAGAATTTTGCCCTAAGGGACAGCCACTACCCTTAATTTGTGCCTGCAGCTTCCAGCAGCATCACCGCAATATGGAGCAGTTGGACTTCTAAGAAGCCTGTATCCAGCCAGCCTTCATGACTATTTAAAGTCTCTGTGAGGACTCTCTAATGATTTGTAACCAGAACATCTGCCATCTCTTGTTCAGCTGTACATCTTTCGTATGGCTTCAGAGAGCATCCTGATTCTCTGCGAATGCTAAGCCTAAGTGCACATGTAAAGATGGTGAAAATTGTTCCCAAAACTACCAAACACTTAACTCATTTCTCTCTCTGGGTATCTTAGTGGCATTACAAGAAATTAACCATATATTTGCTACTATTTTGCATGGAATTCAATTGACAGGGAAACAATAATTTAATATAGCCAAAACACCAACATTTGTGAAAGTTTTTTCAGCATTATTTCCCCACAATGGGAGACAATGTAAGCTCCTTCTCCTTGTGTGAAACCATAGGAGGATCCTTGGAAAAACAGTATATGTATAAATACATCTGAGAGTGAAGTGGCAGAAGGAAAGAACGGAGACAAAAGGGATCTGGAAGTATAAGAGCAATTCCTCTGTGCCCCTTGTTTTGGATTCTGTGATGCAGTCATAGTAATGTTGCTTTAGGCTGCAGAAGAATGGAAACGGTATACAAGGAGACTATATCAGGCCATATAATCTGACCAAGGGAAACCTTGTCTGAGGAAAACTAAAAACCAGGCACCTTACAGGATAAGGTGCCCTTAATTTAAGTGTTGCATAAAAGTCCCTTCCCTTTTCCTCCAGGAAATTTGCATACAGAATCCCCTTAAATCCAAGGAATTACTCCTCTTCACTTTGCATTCAGCAGTTAGCAGGAGAGAAAAGATAAATCAGTAAGAGTTCTCTGTGCCATTAATAGGTTTGCTGCAACTTTTACATTAAACCAAAAGGTGAGTCAAATCAAGACTGCCAGTAAAAGGCACATCTTAGATGTTATAAGTGGACATACGGGGAACAAGTCTAGTAAAATGAGACGACAACACATCATTGGAAAAGGTGAATGAGGTCCTCTAGCTGCATTCTGCTCTAAATCCCACCTCCATAAGGATAAACGAGTGTCTTTGCCGAAGATGAAGGAACAATGTGCAGATGTCCACCTGGTGGCTGAGATGAAGGATTCAGCACAGATGTCCAGCCTAGGGCTGAAATATCCCCTTTGTTATAATATGATTGTAAGTAAAAGTTGAAACTTTACAGCTTCTGTTACAGTAATCACCAAATACTGAATATGCATTACTGTGGTAATCAAGGCTGTGGGAAGGGTGGGCGCTCAAGCAGCCACTGAACTGTCCAGAATGACTGACTCAGTTTAAGAGTTCTTGCCATGCCAGGGGCTCCTGCTGGGTGTTATGAACTGAATGGAAAATAATTACTTTCCAGGTGTCATGGAAAGACATTAGAAAAATCTCTGCAGAAAGTTCGAGGCTGAAGGCAAATGCCACAAACTATTCAGAACCCCTATTCCAAATGCTCCAATGAAGTCTCAGTATAAGTTTCATTTTATGACTTTCTTTATAGCTCTTAATTCCAATTCTTACTTTACCCTTACTTCAGTGGCACATGAGTGTGGTAGCTGGTGAACATACCTTTATGTTAAGGCGACCAAAAGGCTTTTCCCAGGATGCATGGTTCTGTTAAGTTAATCTATTCCAGTTTGAATTCTGCGGTTGGCTGCTGGCCTTGGCCCCTTGTTACTCCCCCGGGGCTCTCCTATTGGTCCACGCTCCCTGATCCCGCCTTTTCCCTGGCCTCGGGAAAAACGCTGAATTAGCCATTCTTCTCGTATTTGCCTCTGTGACTTTCAACAGTGAAGATGTAATAAATGCTCCTCCGGCCGGAATGCAAGCAATACCCTTCCTGACTCTTTACTACTGACTTAATACTGAACCTGCCCAGACACTTGTGGGGGCACGCGGGACCCCACGGAGCCAGGCAGGAACAGTATTACATGAGAATACAAATCATTACTAAAAATCCTGCTTAAAGGCCCTAACTAATAGAAAGTCCCTACTGTGCTATGCATCATAAAGCAGATCATTTTTGCAAATAAATCAGATTAGAAAAAGGCAGTTAACTTTATTACAGAAACAGAGCCAGGAATTTGCCTGAATCCCACAACTTTTGGAGTACTGACAGAGATCAAATCTACTTTGTCTATAAGCTGTTCTCCTGTGCACTCCCTCACAAAGCCAATTTTTTTCTAGAGTCACCACCCTCTTTCATGCATCAACAGAAAATGAGCTCATTCAGTTCCTTCTTTTGTCTGATGCAAAGTATGGAGCCTGAAGAATTTTTGATCTAAAACCTCAAATGAAATACAAAATGTAACTCCTTCATCAAGCTGGTAATTTAAAGCGAAAGGACACCTTCTGTCCTGGTTCAATGGCTATAAGCAGTCAGATATTCAGTGAGCTATACCAATAACTACAGTTTAAATTTTTCTGTAAAACTGCATTTTGAATGGAAAGAATATATATTTCTTTCATGCAATGCTATAAAAAGATAATATTTGTTATAAATATAGCAATATTATATATTACAGCAATAATTAATTTCATTCTGTAACTGCAAATGGAACCGTTAGTATTCAGTGAAGAATACACTGCCTATAAATGTCTATTTATTGAGTTGCTCCCTTGCTATTTTTCAATCCAGTTACTTCTGTACATGCTGTTTATAACCAGGTGTCACATGGCTCATCCCTTACTCTTCATCAGTGCCCTTAAAGCCAATTTCCTATGATAACATTCTTTTCCTCCTCAGTTGTGAGATCAATCAACACCGGATCATTAGTGATGCAGCATTTAGGTACATCACAGAAACTTTGTTGGACCACAAACATAAGCAGGAGCAATTACCAAAATTTTGTAAGACAGAAGAAGAAAAACTAATATTTTATACGAATTTTCCCTATTAATATGGAAAATCATAAGCTCAGAACACTCCTGTGTTTCATAGTAAGCTTCTTAGCTTGTGTTCAGCAGTAGTTGAAAATGTTGGATATGATGCACTTTATCCATCACAGACTCTTTTCTCACATTTCTTAAAGTTTCTTTGAGCTGCACATTTGCTTTTATAAATATGCCACTCACAAACACATCCCTGTGTTAAATATACCCCTGAACCTGTGACTGTAACATAGAAAATCAATAGAAATTGAACATAATTTTTTAATTTTAGAAAAATAGATTTCCTTTTGACATATCTGATCTCAAGTCAATAGTCCCCATAAGACAAATGAAACACAAAACATCACCAGTACCACAGGAGAGAATTGCCACACCTATGCTTTTGCCCCAAGCATCACCAAAGAAATTCCTCCCCCTGCAACTGAAATGTAGATGTCATTGATAAACAACATAAAAAACCGATATCATCCATGCATCATAAAAAATACACAAATATGATAAATGCCTCTTTTGCTGGAGGGTCCCATTCCCAGCAATTGACAAAATAACCAACTATAATATCTCTTTTTGGAAAACAACCAATACGTGTAGCTTGAGAGAGATCTTGCATAGAGATTCATGTAAGGGAAAAAAGGTCAGTTTTCACGTGGAGTAAAAGCCTGTCCCCTCTGCATCTCCCCCTTATCTCTCAGTTATGCATATACCCCTTACAGAGTTATAATCTATTTATTCCCTAAATACACAGACACGTTTGATTGAATTTTTCAGAATGCTCAGTTATTACATGACATTTGCTTGGTAGTAGAAGACAAAACACTTTCTTCATTCTGTAAGGGAAGGTACAAACAATTCAAGAAGAAAGCAAGATGTATCAGAGACCTGGTCTGCTGAATTTATTTATATCAGACAATAGAAACCACTGCTATAAAAAATCTGGTGACACATCATTCAACAGCATCAGTAGAGCCTTAAACTTGAAGGATAGGCCTAAAATACAAATTAATTTACCTCTGATCAAAGTTTAATGACATGAAGCAGCACCAAAGCATTCATCATTTTCCAGTCTGGTGCTGACCTTTTTAACACAGCACAGTACAGTTACAAATTTTAGGAAGGCAGCCAGCACCACCTGTGTCATCACTCCAGACTCCCCAAATGCAGGCACAGCAGGGCATGGCTGCGGGGCACACTGCTCTGTGAAAGGGTTAAAATCATTGTACTTGGGCATGCTTTGGTATGCTGGGGCTAGAATAAGATACACTGTAACCAGTGTAGAAGTTAGCTGAATAACTTGGCAAGAGATAGGGAACAAAGCTTGCAAAAATGAGGGAAAAAGCTTGCCAAATCCAGTGAAGAAACTGCTGAAACAGCTAACAAGAGACTGTGCATGCCTAGAGAAGAAAGGTGAAAAGCACACAGTGAGGAAGAAATGCAGCCTTCATCAAAACGACCACCGAGCCTTCCTCAGCGCGACCACCAGGGAGCACTGCGCCTGTGCTCTGCATATGCTAATGATAATAATGAGTTCTAAGAAATAGTTCGCATAACCACATCTTTTCTAGGGGAAACAATGAACATGCATAACATGTAACCATATATTGCAAACTTCTGTATGCCTGGTGCGTGTGTGTTAGGAGAAGCGATCCTCCACGCACCCAGCGCGCTGAATAAAGCAAGTACCCGCTTCTTGGACTTTGTCTCGGAAGTGTCTCTTGGCCCAGTTTGGGGCAAATCACCTGGGAAGCACAGGGGGCTAGGGATCAGCCCACCCGTGCTCCAGCCTTTGCTGGGAACAAAGTGCAAAGAATATGTTGGATTATATGTAAAGTTTTTTCCATCCTGTGCATGTGAGTGAGTTTGAAGCTGTTACTGATTCTTCTATGTTTTGTACCTAATTTTATAAATAAACTAAGCCCCACACACAATAGATATTCTTCAGATTCTTGAAACATGGAGTGCTTGCAAAACCCACTCAGTGGGTGCAAGACTTGTTTAGAAATAATGAATGGCAACTGATTAAGTAAGAAGACAGAATCTGAGGAGAAAGGCTGGATTTACCTTCTTTCCTAGCCAGTCAGAAATTCCTAAGAGAAACTGCTAATCATGTCCTAGGTATGCCATATCAGACTGCTGTCTCTTTTAAGTACAGAGAAGGAAATGGAATAGAAGCACAGAAAATATCACTAAAAGGGAAATTAACTTAATTTTAAATAACTGCTTGTGCCGGTTTGGCCAAAATCTAGTAATATATCCTCTGAGAGAAAACCAGGTTACAACCACCCTTCCCACCACCAGATTCAGGAAAAAAAAGGAAGTTTTTCCTTGAAGGAAAGTGAAAGAAATAAAAACTATTTATTTTAACACACAAGAAAAGGATAATGATGCTAAATAATGAAATGAAATCTCTCGCTATAGAGAGAAACCTGGGAAGATTTCAGAGTCCTTCTGTAGGTGTGGTCTCTCTCCTCCTCGGAGCTGGGTCGGCGAGGGCCCACCCCCCGGGCCTTAGGGAGGAAATTCTCCTGAATGTGTTCTGATGTTGTTGAAAACAGTCCAGAAGAGAAGAAGGGAAAAACCAAAGTCCCAGGAAACAAAAGTTCAACTCTCCGTCTCACGCCAAGAGGGGAAAAGGGAAAAAAAAAAACCAGCTGGCTGAAGGAAAGCGAGCAGGGTGCTCCCTCTGTGTTCCTGCAGCCAGAGAACGCAGAGGAGTGTATCTCTGTGTCCTTGAGAATCTGCTTTGAAAAGTTCGTTTGTGGTTTTTTTTCCTCAAGCTCAGTTTAAAGGCACAGAAAAGGCACAAAATTACTTTTTGGGCATAGAGCATGATAGGGGATACACATGATAGAGTCACCCCAAGACATTCCACCCCTTATCACATATCATCGGCTCAATGCCCAAATTAATACATTTTAACTTTACACATACACACATTAATACTTATATACAGCTATGTACAAACAGTGACAGTGACACTCAGCAAGCAGTGGTATACAGGCAAGCAGTGGTATACAGGCATTTCACATTCCATGTGGTTTTCACTCAACAATCAGATTTCTCTGCGGTACACATCATGTTGTTCCGTCTCTCTGCACTACCTACCATGTGCAACCAGGTCTCTGAGCAAAGACAACCCCACGGATGGGTTTGTCTGTACTCGAGGCAGAATTAACCCAAACGGTCTTTCCTAACAGTGTCTTGACATGCACTACTGGAACCTTATCTCTATCTACTGTGTGCAGGGATTTAGATTGGGCTGGACCAGCTCTATTGGTGGAACCCTGAGTGTTGACTAACCAGGTCGCCTCTGCTAGATGCTGTTCCCAATTTTTGAAAGTTTCCCCACCTAGTGCTTTCAAGGTGGTTTTTAACAATCTATTGCACCGTTCCACTTTCCCAGCTGCTGGTGCATGGTAAGGGATATGGTACACCCATTCAATGCTATGTTCCTTAGCCCAGGTGTTGATAAGGCTGTTTTTGAAATGAGTTCCATTGTTAGATTTAATTCTCTCGGGGGTACCATGTCTTCAAAGGACTTGCTTTTCAAGGCCCAGGATGGTGTTACGGGCCATAGTATGAGGGACAGGGTAGGTCTCCAACCATCCAGTGGTGGCTTCTACCATTGGGAGCACATAGCGCTTGCTTTGGCGTGTTTGAGGCAGTGTGATGCAATCAAACTGCCAGGCCTCCCTATACTTGTATTTGGACTACTGCCCACTATACAATAGGGGTTTCACTCGCTTGGCCTGCTTGATCGCAGCACATGTTTCACAATTATGGATAACTTGAGAGATACTGTCTATGGTTAGATCCACCCCCTCGGTCTCGTGCCCACTTACAGGTGGCATCTCTGCCTTGATGACCTGAGGCATCATGGGCCCACTGAGCTAGGAACAACTCTCCCTTGTGTTTCCAATCTAAGTCTATCTGTGACACCTCTATCTTTGCAGCCTGATCTACTTGTTCATTGGTTCGGTGTTCTTTATTAGCCCTACTCTTGGGGACATGAGCATCTACATGGTGGACTTCCACAAGTAGCTTTTTTACTCGGGCAGCGATGTCTTTCCACACTTCAGCAGCCCAGAGTGGTTTTCCCCTACGCTGCTAATTAGCCTTCTCCCACTTTTTCAGCCATCCCCATAGAGCATTAGCTACCATCCATGAATCAGTGTAGAGGTAGAGCTTTGGCCACTTCTCTCTTTCAGCAATGTCTAGGGCCAGTTGAATGGCTTTGAGTTTAGCAAGTTGGCTCGATCCACTTTCTCCTTCAGTAGCTTCTGCAACCCGTTGTGTGGGACTCCATATGGCTGCTTTCTACTTTCGTTTCATCCCTACAATGCAACAAGAACCATCGGTGAAAAGAGCATAGCATGTGTTTTCTGCTGGCAGTTGGTTGTACGGTGGAGCTTCTTCAGCACGTGTCACTTGTTCTTGTTCTTTTTCGTCACCGAGACTAAAGTTTTCACCTTCAGGCCAATTTGTAATTATTTCTAAAATCCCAGGGCGATTCACTTTTCCGATACGGGCACGCTGTGTGATGAGAGCAATCCATTTACTCCATGTGGCATTGGTGGCATGGTGGGTAGAGGGAACCTTTGCTTTGAACATCCATCCCAGCACTGGTAGCTGGGGTGCCAGGAGGAGTTGTGCTTCAGTGCCAATGACCTCTGAGGCAGCTTGGATTCCTTCATAGGCGGCCAAGATTTCCTTTTCTGTGGGAGTGTAGTTGGCTTCAGACCCTCTGTAGCTTCGACTCTAGAATCCTAGTGGTTGACATTGAGTCTCACCAGACACCTTCTGCCAAAGGCTCCAGGACAGGCCATGGCTCCCGGCTGCAGAGTAGAGCACGTTCTTCATTTCTGGTCCTGTCTTGACTGGGCCAAGGGCTACTGCATGGGCAATCTCTTGCTTGATTTGGGCAAAGGCTTGTTGCTGTTCAGGGCCCCAATGGAAATTGTTCTTCTTGCGGGTAACCATGTAGAGAGGGCTCATGATCTGGCTGTATTCAGGAATATGCATTCTCTGAAAGCCTATGACACCTAGGAAAGCTTGTGTTTCCTTTTTGTTGGTTGGTGGAGACATCGTGGTGATTTTATTGACAACCTCGGTAGGAATTTGACGCAGTCCATCTTGCTATTTCACTCCCAGGAACTGGATCTCTCGGGCAGGTCCTTTGACTTTGCTCTTCTTGATGGCAAAACCGGCTTCTAGGAGAATCTGGATGACTTCCTCTCCTTTTTTGAACACTTCTGCTGCGGTGTTCCCCCACACAATGATGTTATCAATGTACTGCAGATGTTCTGGAGCCTCACCCTTTTCTAGTGCATTCTGGATTAGTCTATGGCAGATCGTGGGACTGTGTTTCCACCCCTGGGGTAGTTGGTTCCAGGTGTACTGCACACCCCTCCAGGTGAAGGCAAACTGAGGCCTGCACTCTGGGGCCAAAGGAATGGAGAAAAATGCATTAGCAATGTCGATAGTGGCATACCACTTTGCTGCTTTGGACTCCAGCTTGTACTGAAGCTCTAACATGTCTGGCACGGCAGCGCTCAGTGGTGGAGTCACTTCATTCAAGGCGCGATAGTCCACAGTCAATCCCTATTCTCTTTCAGATTTGCGCACAGGCCAGATGGGGCTGTTGAAGGGTGAGTGGGTTTTGCTAATCACCCCTTGGCTCTCTAAGTCACGGATCATCTTGTGAACGGGAATCACAGCATCTCGAGTTGTCCGGTACTGTCGGCGATGCACTGTCGAGGTAGCAATTGGTACTCTTTGTTCCTCCTCTTTCAGAAGGCCTACTGCAGATGGGTTCTCTGATAGTCCAGGCAAGGTATTCAATTGCCTGATGCCCTCTGTCTCTACAGCAGCTATTCCAAAAGCCCACTTGAGTCCCTTTGGGTCTCTGAAATGCCCTCCTTGGAGGAAGTCTATGCCCAAAATGCACGGGGCCTCTGGGCCAGTCACAATGAAATGTTTCTTCCACTCATTTCTAGTCAGGCTCACTTCAGCTTTTACTAGGGTTAAATTTTGTGATCTACCTGTTACACCAGTAATAGAAACAGATTCTATCCCCACATGTTGCGATGGGATTATTGTGCACTGCGCACCAGTGTCAACCAAAGCATCATATTTTTGTGGTTCTGATGTACCAGGCCAACGAATCTACACAGTCTAAAAAATACGGTTTTCCCTGGCCTCTACCTGATTAGAGGCAGGGCTCTTCTAATATTGGTTATCCTTTTTTCCCTGGGCATCTATCATAGAGGTTCTTTTGAGGGGATCAGACATGTCATCATTTTTTCTATTTTTTCTGGCAGATTGGCTACGGGCAACTGAAGCTACCTTCTTTTTAGCAAAGTTTCCTTTCTGAGACTTGTGCTCCTTTAATTCACGCACTCGTGCTGCCAGAGCAGAAGTGGGCTGTGCACCCCACTTCTTCATGTCTTCTCCACTGTCACACAGGAAGTTCCACAGCTCACTTCGTGGGATGTACTTTCTCTCTAGGGAACATCCTCGTTGGGTATCAGAATCTCGGATCTGTACTGCTGAGGTTTGGAGAAAGCCTTCTTTGATCTCTTTCTTGAGTTCTTGGAAATTCTTCTCCATCTTATCTTTCAATTTCTGCACATGTGTTTCCACAGCTGCGATTTTCGCATGTGTTGGGCCATGCACAGAGTCTGCATATACTCGGAGCTTCGTTGCCATATCTTGCACGGTCTCATTTGCACCATAATTTGGTTTCATCAGTGCTAAAGCAGATTTATATTCTGATGGCCCAAGCTGTATGAGCTTTCGTTACATGAACGGACTAACTGTGGCCTGGTCTGGACTCTTCAATCTTGGGTCATCTGTGAAGACAACCTTTACTACTCCTAGTTCTCTCAGGCATTGGATCCCTTGTTCAATGGTCTTCCACTGGGTTTGCCGCATACAGAGATCATCCGCACACAGATATTTATCCCTCACACCACTCGAGCCACCTCCAGACACTGGCAGAGTCAGCCCCCCTTATCATCCTTTGGTCGACAGCTGGATCATGTGACAGGGATCCCAAATGCCTCGCTTCAGCACCGTCCAGCATTACATCATCACCTGCAGCATCCCAAATATGGACCATCCAACTTATTATGGATTCATTAGACCATCGGGTATGGTCTTTCTTAGGCTGTGAAGGTCCTTTACGGACAGGGACTCAGTAATGGTTTCTGTGCCTGAATCAATTGGTGGTTTTGAGGTTCCTTCCCCTGCATCATCATCATCTTTCACTGGGCGATCAGTTTTGGTTGTGTGCTTTTTCCTCATGACAGGAGCAACTGTCAATGGCTTAGTTTCTCCCTGTTGGGGTGCCTCGGACCACTTGGGGTCCGCCTGCTGTCCATCATGGCATGCCTACCCAATGGGCAGACGACTTGGAGAGCAAAGACCAGTCCGTGGGCGAGACCCGGTTCTGAGCCCGTACCACTTCTCCAGAAAGTTCTGTTAAGTTCGGTTGTTAATAGGTTTGTTCTGTAAATTCCCTCCTCTGTAACCTAGCCATTGGTTATGTGTCCCCGGGATCCCCCTCCGGGCTTACCTTCTATTGGTTGTTTGTTCTGTACCACCCCTGTAGAAAACCACGGTGCCCTTCGCTCTCGTCGGCCAGTTCCTCCCCTTTGATTTCGGGGAAATAAACCCTTGGAAGATTTCACGGAGTGGTCCTCTCCCTTGCCTCTTTTGCCCCCAGGATTCCTGAGAGACTGAGACCTTTGGGTCCCTTCGCATTTGGGTGCGCCTGCTGATACAGAGCCAGTGCAGCCCATTTCAAGCGGCTGCCGAGACTCGACACTTTTCAGTGCCTGTCTGCGGGAAAGGTCACTGCAGCCTCCTAGGCGGGATGAGTACGCCCCGAGGCTGACCCATCTCCCAGGGCAATGACATCTCCGTCTGGTTTGGCTGCAGCCTGAGTGACTGGGGTGTCTGCTGATTTATCTTCCTGCCCCTCTGCCTCTATCTGCTGCTCTACAGTACCTAGCAATGTGCGATAGGCATATGCCAAGACCCAGCATATTGCAATGAGCTTTTCCTCCTTAGGATTGTCATTGAATTTCTCTTTCAGATATTTCCCCACCTCAGCTGGGTTCTGAATTTGTCCAGGGGGGAAATTCCAAACTATTGGGTCAGAGAATTCCTTCAGGGTTTGGCCCATATCCTCCCATTCTCCACCCCACTCAGGCCTTTCCACCTCTGGGTCAGGTATCTTATCAGTCACCCTGGAAATCTAAGTGCTTATTCTAGACAATCTGCAAACTACATAAAGGAAGCTTACCAGATTAAATACCAGGAAGGTGGTCTCTTTAACATCCAGGGGAAACTGAACCTTCTCAAAAGATGATGTATCAAATTTAAAGGGGAGGGAGATGAAAGTCTGGGAAACCCCGTCTCCTAACAAACTGAGTGCAATTACCAATAAACTCCCAAAACAGGCCACTGAAACTAGGACTGGGGTTAGGATGGAGAAACGACCTATCATACATACTTTGAACAACTGCCTGTACCTCTGTTGACATCTTATAAATCATTATCACCGAGCAAAGCAAAATAGAAATCCGGATTCGTGCCCCTGCTCTGTAAAAGTGTCTTATCAGCCGTGGGATCAGATCAAGTTGTGGATAGGCAAAAAAAGGCCTAGGGACCAAAAAACCACCAGTACCTCAAGCAAGTCTAGGGACCAAAAAAAAAGTGAGTATATCCAGCCAGAGAGACATTATGAACTCAACCAACATGGTAACTACTTTACCCCAACACAAAGTAGTTAAATTCAAACCAAGATGTAATTAGTACAGGTTTTTTCACTTTCCTTCGAATCCTGCCGACTACGCCAATAAGTATTTGTGCCAGTTTGGCCAAAATCTAGTAATATATCCTCTGAGAGAAAACCAGGTTACAACCACCCTTCCCCCCCACCAGGTTCGGGAAAAAAAAAGGAAATTTTTCCTTGAAGGAAAGTGAAAGAAATAAAAACTATTTATTTTAACACACAAGAAAAGGATAATGATGCTAAATAATGAAATGAAATCTCTCGCTATAGAGAGAAACCTGGGAAGATTTCAGAGTCCTTCTGTAGGTGTGGTCTCTCTCCTCCTCGGAGCTGGGTCGGCGAGGGCCCACCCCCCGGGCCTTAGGGAGGAAATTCTCCTGAATGTGTTCTGATGTTGTTGAAAACAGTCCAGAAGAGAAGAAGGGAAAAACCAAAGTCCCAGGAAACAAAAGTTCAACTCTCCGTCTCACGCCAAGAGGGGAAAAGGGAAAAAAAACAAACAGCTGGCTGAAAGAAAGCGAGCAGGGTGCTCCCTCTGTGTTCCTGCAGCCAGAGAACGCAGAGGAGTGTATCTCTGTGTCCTTGAGAAACTGTTTTGAAAAGTTTGGGTTTTTTTTCCTCAAGCTCAGTTTAAAGGCACAGAAAAGGCACAAAATTACTTTCTGGGCATAGAGCATGATAAGGGATACACATGATAGAGTCACCCCAAGACACTGCTTTAGACCTAGAGTAGAGAAATGCTCATGAAAGCACTGCTAATGAGCATTTATACAAGAAGAGAGTAGCAGCCATTGGAGTAAATGGTACCCAATAATCTTGACATGTAAAGCTACAGTAAACATCAGCTGAGGACTGAAAAAGTCTCCAGTTGTGACCATACAGACCTGGAATGAATCAGTCACATCTTTAACCACAGAAAAGACATTAGTGAAAGATGAGCATGTATTAAAATGAAAGGAAAATATTTACACTTTTTCAGCTGCTTCCCTGGCAGGTAGCAATCACCAGTCCATTTAGGCCAAATCATTACTCCTAAATTCAGTGACATCTGGTAGAAGAAGAAACTTGAAGCGAACTAGGGAGAGTAGTCTACAAATGAAGCAGTGTATTTGCATCTTGTTTATTACCAGCAATAGGTACACTGGCTGCCAGATGCCAGCAATAACACACAGATGCTGGAAGTGAAAACTTGTCTCCATTTACTCCTTGGAGAATCTGAAGAAATCAGCTGTATTCATGAAACAGGGACAAACATTCTCTTTTTCACCAGGCTCCAAAGGATTTAATACAGTAGGTGACAAAATCTGTGTAACATAAATTGTCAAACAAATTAATTAAAAAAAAGAAAGAACTACAGCTGCACACTACACATCAAGCCCCTTAAGACACACACATAATGTCATGGAGATATGAAACTCTAATAATGTGAAATTTGTATTACCCTTGCAGAAATCAGTTTGTTTAACACCGCTGTTGCTCCAGACATAGACTTCGTCCGGTTTTTGTAACATCATTGTGCCATATCACATTTCAAACTAGGATGCCCTTTGTGGTGGGACAACTCTGGCTCTCCAGTAAAAATATTTCCCTTTATATCTCACTCATCAATTTTGGAACAAACATCCTCCCCTACAATTAAGTGATTTAGGAATCACAGTTGTTATATTGCAGGAAAACATTATCAAGGCTGCAGCAGTGGGGAACAAGGACGAAAGACCCCCTTGTATGTCCAAAGAAGATCCACTTATTGCCAAAAATTGCCCCCTTTTTATACCCTTAATCTCAACCGAACACAACTGAAACCAAACCGAACTTAACAGAAGGGCACCCATTGGCTGGCACAGCTGCAGTGCTGCTGTCCATGCGTCCCATCACCCAATCAATTTCCTGCACGTGTGCTGTCCACGCGTTCCTCCAGCCAATCACAATCTCACTGCCGACTGTCACTCACCTGACTCTCTCCTCACTCGCAACTGCCTCTCACCCCTCAGCCAACTTCCGACCGTCCAGCCTGCAGCTGGGCCTTTCCCACAGGGCCTTCTGGTGAGCATAAGCCTCAACCACTTTAACAAATACAACCCCATACTCCACACAAGGTTCCTATTTTCACTGCTCTATTTATTTCTATTTCACTCTACTTTACAGTTGGCCATTTGCTTCTACTTTCCTGCTTTCTTCAGATTACACCTTAAATATTAGCTGCCAGCACTCCAACCTACTTACAGCCCATGTGGTGGGAAAAAAATTGCTGCAGATTCTCAACTTATTACCCCATCCAATGACACTGCCCTGGAAGGGGGTCAGCCTCAATGGGCAACGGTCCCAGGCGAGGCAACAGTGTCCTTCCTGCAGACACGCACTTTGTGTCGCGTCTCAGCGGCCGCGTGTTCAGGTAGCACCGGCTCAGCAGAGGCAGGCGTGCCCAGTGAGAGGTGACCCAGTTATCCGAGTCCCCCAGGAACCCCGGAGACAAAAGAGTCGGGAGAGAGCCACTTCCAAAACCTTCCTGGATTTATTGTCCTGAAAGGCAAGGGGTGAGGAAAACGGCCGACGGGCCAGGGTAACATGTGCTTTTATGAGGGGGTGGCACCGGATAAGCGTCCAATGAGCAGGTAGACAGGGGGAGGATCCCAAACACACATGACCAATGAAAGGGCAACGGAGGAGGGATTAACATGGAGAACCAATAGGGAACTGAACTTAACAGAACTTTCCAGAGAGATGGGGGTGGCTTTAAACCTGGGCCTCGCCCACAGACAGCCCTTCGCTCTCTGATTCGTCCGCCCACTGAATGGGCAGGACGTTAGGAGCCAGGGGCGGGCCCCGAGCAGTCCAATGCGCCCCAACATCTCCCCGGTTTTTACTTAATAATTTCAACATAAAGTGCTTAAAACAGGACATCATCAAAAAGAAAAGACAGGTAATAAAAACTAACTCAAGGATGGACTTGTAGATTGAAATTCCCCACCGCGAGAGTCCTATGCTGTTAAACAGGTTGTCAAACCAGTCCTTGCTTTCCTCCTTCAGCTGTTGTACCTGCTGCTTGATGTTCTTGATGGCCGTGTGTATGTTCTCCGAGTGCGAGGTAAAGTTGAAACAGCATAGTCCCTCAAACTCCTCGCACCCATGGCCATGCGCGAGCAGCAGGTAGTCTATGGCAGCGCGGTTCTGCAGGGTGGCATGCCTAGTGGTTTCCTCATCCGCGAGGAGTTCTGACAATGCCCAGGAAGTGTAATTTGCCTGCTTCCCGAGCCAGCATTCCAGGTGGGCCAATTGGCCCAAAGCCCTGGCGGCCGCCACGCAAGGGAGAAAGATGGAGACTGCGACCCGCTTTGAATAAGGCCAGGAAACAAGCTCTGAGTCGCAGTCCTCTTTTAGGGGCCCGACTGACCTTTTAGATCTTTTAGAGGATGCCCAATCAACCAAATGTTTTTTGTCTGGGGTTAGAAGCGCCAATTGCCCAAGGGTGCACGGCCCTCCTCACAGGCGGGATGGGATCCCTGCCCAAGCCCGGTCTCCGCAGATTAGAAACACTCCTGTGAGGAATTGCCTGGGAATTTTCGTGGACTCGGATGGTGTGGGTGCCGTGTCATTGCACCAGTTCGGGATGTCATAGACCAAATTGTGGGGCTTCACATTCAGGATATGGATCTTCCTCTGTTCGTGGGAGAGGTAGACCCATTCCTTGCCCTTCAACCTGTAATTAAAGTGGACACAATAGGTTGCTTTTGCTGAGCCAACAAGGGCCAATTCTTGCGGCTCGTGTGCTGCCTGAGGCAGGATCTTCGTCCAGCCATCCCAGGAGAGGACTGGATCGGGCTTTTTACCCACGAAGGGGTAGTCGTTAGCTCTTAAAGGGATCCCCACCAGGCAGGTGGACATGGGGTCCTCCGCGCTGCTCATGGACAGGCACAAGCCGGACTGGTTCATTGCTCTCGCCAAGGTGGTCCAGACGTTTGCTTTAGGCTGGGGAACGATCCATCCTTGAGCCAGTGGGGCAGTCAGGAACAGCAAAAACAAACTGGGTGTCATGGTGGAACCTAGAATAACAGAACAATAAAATGTTAAACAGGTATTTAGGTAATTCTGTCTTTCCATTGGTGGTCATTGTGGTCTTTACTTTGGGGAACATACGGTTTGATCCATTTCCCTGGGACCCAGTTTGGGCCTGCAGGGGTGGACACACACACAAATCCTCTTCTCCACGTAATCAGTGGGAAAGAGCCCTTGGTCAATTGTGTTTCAGGATCCTTTATTAACACAGGTGGTCTTTCTTTGAATCTCAGTCTGATATTGGTGTTGAAGTGCACCACTACCGGCGGGTCGGGATTTTCTGGGGAACAGTTCAGAAAGTTCATCACAAAAAATGTCTTCGTGAGACGGAGGATGGGGTTGATGGTTTCGTCTCCCCCTTTTTGTTGTTGTAGCACGTTTTTTAAAGTCTGGTGGGTCCTTTCGATGATGGACTGTCCTGTTGGGGAGTGCAGGATACCTGTCTTATGGTGGATTCCCCAGTCCTGAAGAAATTTCCTGAGGGAGGCAGAAACATATGCCGGACCATTGTCTGTTTTAATCTGCTGGGGCACTCCGAGCGTGGCAAACGCATGCATTAGATAGTTAATCACATCCTTGGCCTTCTCGCCAGCATGTGCAGAGGCGAAAACAGCTCCTGAATATGTGTCTACCGACACATGCACATATTTAAGTCGGCCAAAGGATGGAACATGGGTCACGTTGGTTTGCCACAACTCGTTGCTCCCCAGCCCTCTAGGGTTGACCCCACTGCCCAGAGATGGTACTTGGAACTTCTGGCAATTGGGGCATGTGGCCACAATGGCTCTGGCTTGTTCACGGGTAAGATGGAACATCCGTGTTAGAGCCGGAACATTCTGGTGGAAAAAAGCATGGCTCATCTTTGCCTGGTTAAACAGGTCTGGCAGATTTGCTGTCTGAACAGGTAAGGCCAATTCGTCCGCCCTCCGGTTCCCTTCGGCAATGAAGCCTGGAAGGTCCGTATGTGACCTTACATGCATTATAAAAAATGGTTGCTCCCGGTGGGAAATTAGGTATATCAACTTCGAGAGCAAGCGATAAATCAAAGGGTTTTTAACTTCTTTGAGCACTGCATTTTCCGCTCTAGACACAACCCCAGCGACGTAAGCCGAATCAGAAACCAAGCTGAACGGTTCTTGGAACCTCTCGAATGCCCTGACCACAGCTGCTAGTTCGGCCACCTGTGGTGAACCAGGCACCTTCTCGACGTCGGATTCCCACTTCCGAGTCTGAGGATCCCTCCAAGTCATAACAGACTTGTGGGATGCTCCTGAGCCGTCTGTAAAAATCGTCAGTGCATCCAAGGGTTTTGCACTTTGAATTGTTCTTGGAATGAGTTTTAAAGCCGAATTAAACAGCTTGTGTTTGGGGAAATGAATTGAAATCTGTCCGGGGAAGCTGTCTAGAGCATACTGGAGTGACACATTGGTTTGAGGCAGGTGCTCCAAGGCCTCATTTGTTAAAGGTAGGTAGATGCATGAAAAGTCGCATCCGGCTAGGGTCCGGAGGCGGGACTGTGCCTTGATGATGAGCTTTGCCATCAGTTCCTGTGGCGTTGTGATGCTTCTAGATGGTAAATGTGCGAGGAAGACCCACTTGATTATCAACAAGTGGTCTCTAAGCACAGCATCCCATTGAAATAACAACCCGTAGAGGTGAGGTACGGCCCCTAGGATGGCAAACTGAAATGGCAGTCTTGGGTTGTACCTGTGAGCCTGCTTGGTCTCCAGCGCATGCTAGACTTTACCTATAGTTTCCTTCGCCTCAGGTGTCAGGTCCCGCGGGGAGTTTAGGTCGTCGTTCCCCCTCAACAGGTTAAAAAGAGGTGCCAGGTCCTCCGTCGTCAATCCCAGGAGTGGGCGAATCCAATTGATGGACCCGCAAAGCTGATGCAGCTCCTGCAGTGTTCTGGGATTCTCGTTAATGGTTATTTTTTGAGGCACAATGGTAGTGTCCGTGATAGAAAGTCCGAGGTACTTCCAGGGACTGGTGATCTGAACCTTGTCCTTCTGGATTTCAAATCCCTCATCATGCAACGCTCCCGTGACCTTTTCCAAGGTCCATTCCAGGTATGACCGATTTGGGGAGCAGACCAATATATCGTCCATGTAGTGTAATAAAATGGACTTTTGGGCTAGTTTTCGGATGGGGCTCAGAATTTTGGCGACATACCACTGGCAAATAGTGGGGCTATTTTTCATCCCTTGAGGGAGAACCCGCCAGTGGTAGCGCTGCATTGGTGCTTCCCGATTGAGCGATGGTACAGAAAATGCAAATCTGGGGGCGTCGGTCGGATGTAGGGGGATCTGAAAGAAGCAGTCCTTGATATCGATGACTGCAATTTTCCAACCCCTCGGGAGCATAGAGGGTGATGGCATTCCTGGTTGGAAAGCTCCCATGTCCTCAATGGTATCATTCATCTTCCTCAGATCCTGGAGGAGTCGCCACCTGTCCTTCCCCGCCTTCTTAATAACAAAGACCGGAGAATTCCAGGGGCTAGTAGATGGCTCGATGTTGCCCTTTTTTAATTGCTCCTCCACGAGCTGATGTAGAGCGCTTAATTTTTCTTTTGGCAAAGGCCACTGATCCACCCAGACAGGTTCATCAGTTTTCCAATTGAGTTTTTGGGTGGCGCGCTCCACAGTGGCCCCTAGAGAAAATCCCGGGGTTCTGGTGTAATCTCCACCCGGGTCCCCCACTGGGACATGAGATCTCTCCTCCATAATGTAAATCCCAAATCTAAAATAAATGGTTGGATAGAGGCTATCCTATCTTCGCGTCCCTCTATCTGAATGACTTCCTTGCTCCGATGGGCGGACACAGATCCACCTACCCCCAAAACGAGGCCGTCCTTCGCTTGAAGGTCCCACATCCGTGGCCAATCGGTCGCCGAAATGATGGCAACGTCGGCTCCTGTGTCGATCATGCCTGAAATGGAATGGGAGTCGTTATTGTGCAAGAATCTACAGCTTAACATGGGGCAGTCTTTCCCCATCACTTCAGCCCAAAATGCTCCAGGAGACCTGCCATCCTTGGGAAAGGCTGCTGGCAGCACAAACGCTTGTGCGATGTCGTAGTCTTTGGGGAGAAAAAATGGAGGAAAGTGACACTTGACAATGACATTGAATCTCCCCTCGCTGTCCGGCTGACTGATAGTCGGAATGACCTCCACTTCAGGTGGCATGCTGTAAGGGTCTCCAAAAGTAAATATGAAAGCAGTACTTATCGCTTTGTCCGTGCGACAGGGGAGACTGTAGATCTGCTGATGAGTCATTTGAATCCCGCCTAGTAGCTTGGCGTGCAATCTCTGAATTGGGGCAGCTTCTCCATTTGTGTCTGCGCGCGGGGCTGCCTCATCGCGCTTGGACCTCAGTTTCCCTGTGGTTGTCCTGCAGCTGATGGTGTAGGAGGTCTGGGCTTAGCTGAAATGATATTCTTAGAGAACTGATGAATGGATGCAGGCGCACGACAATACTTCGCAGTGTGGCCCCTTTTACTACACCTTGAACACACCCATTGCGACCTGTCATTTGCTCTATTGTCCTTGTTTGCTTCCACATTGGCAGGGTGTACCAAGATTCTCCCTGAAGACTCCCCCTTTTTCCTTTGTGTATCACTAAGGTCGGCTACATGCCTCATGCAGGCCTCAGTAATTAGCAACAGGGATGGTGGAGGTTTAAATGGCAGTGTCTTTATAACTGCCGTGCACGTTTCATTCACATTGAGTTTGGCGAAATCTGTTATCAGTCTCTCGTGTAGAGAGACATCATCAATTTGTGCCTCGACTGCGGTGGTCAAGCGGTCAACAAAATCCACAAAATCCTCCGATGGGCCCTGCTTGATGGCAGTGTAGCTTATCTTTGTTGTTGTTTTTGAAGGCATAGTGAAAAAGACCTTCTCAGCAACCCCCCAAATGACTTCCAGAACCGCTCTGGGTATCTGGTTTGCCTGATCTTGTGCCTTTGTTAATTGCCCTTCCCCGCATAAGTGATCTAGTGTTGTATGTGCATTGTTTGGGTCTCTTAAAATGATTGGTAGCTGCTCTGCCAATTGCTCCTTCCACAGGCCTTGCCACAATTTGAACTGGGTAATGGACAACAAGGATGAAATAATTCTTTTTATATCATGTGGGACAAGAACATTCGCAGTACAGGTAGCACTGAAAATGTTTTTAAAATACTGGTTTTCTTTTCCATAATCTTTAAAAACCTTGCACACATCCTTAAGGCTATTGTGGTCAAACGGCCTCCATTGCGGATTTAAACCATGTCTATTGCAAATGACAGGAGCGGCAAAAGAAGCGGCAGCCAGGTAGGCCTCATTATCTTCCGGATCCAAGATGGCGTCTCTTCCGGCGCAGGCCGGAAGAGAGGCGGGGAAACCAGGGCTTGAAGGGGTGGCGCAACCGGAGGGGGCGATGTGGGAATTTTCTCCTGACTCCTCCCTCGTGATGTCACTGTAGGGAGGAGCAGTGGGTGGTGACCAGTCACGCCCACATGACATCAGGGAGGAGGAGTGAGTAAAATTGACAGGTGAGGTGGAGCCCAGGGAAACATCCGGTGAAGACAGGAAGGGGTTTTGGGAAGAGAGACGAAAGGGATTATGGGAAGAAGAAGGGAACTTACAAGAGCCTGCCATGCGGTCACCGCCATGTTGTGATGCAGCAGCTTTAACTGGGGACTAGAACCTCGGGAAGAGGGAGAGGAATGAGGATGCAGGGACAGGTCCGAACCAGTGTGGCCAGCACTGGGTCGGCAAGGGTGTGAAGAACACTGAGGAGAGCCAGGAAGCTGGTGGCAATCCTGTGCCTTTTGGCATTTTTCTCTCTTCAATGTGCTCCACTTAGGGGATGAGGGAGAGGAAAAATGGATTTTTGGGGATGAGGGAGAAGGAGAACCGGGGATTTTAACTGATTCAGTGGACTTTTCTTTTCTTTTCTTTTTCTTTTTCTTTTTCTTTTCTTTTTCTTTTCTAAAATAACTGCATTTTTAATTTGCATGAGGAGTGGGACAAATTTTTCCACAGTTTTATATTTTAAATTTTGTAAATCCATTATCCGATTTCCCACCATGTTCCAAAATGAAATTTTCATCACATCTGTAGCTGTGACCTGGGGAAAATAAAAGAAAATCCACTTAATAAATTTCCTTAACACCCTCTTAGAAAACTTAAATCCTCCCACCTTCAGGGAACCCGCAACTTGGATAAAAATCTCCCTTTGAGGTGCTGACAGTTGGTTGCCCATTTTAAAATGTGTCTGAAACAGAAAAAGCACCTCCTCTATCCTCTCCTGTGTACAAAACTGAGAAACAAGAGAGACCTGCACCCAAAAGGGTGCGCCTGCCCAAGGGTAAAGAAGTTGCTCCGGTAGGAGCACAACAAAACAGCCCAGGGGCACAAAAGGGTAAGTTTTAATATATGTACCTGAAAAATGGTCCACTGGAAATGAAATTCCACAGAAGTCCTCCGGGAAAGGAGCTGGTCCTCGTGAAGAGAAGAGAAATCCACAGAAAGCGCGGGGGTTGTCAGCTCCGCCCCTGGAGCACCACACTCTAAAACGAGGTGTGCTTCGACAGAGGAAGGCAGGCGCCGAAACCACAACTTCTGCTAGGGCTTCGAAAGCCTAACAGGGAGGTCTGCAGGGATGGCGTTTGACCAGCCGACCCTGTTCGGGCGCCAGCGTGACACTGCCCTGGAAGGGCGTCAGCCTCGATGGGCAACAGTCCCAGGCGAGGCAACAGTGTCCTTCCTGCAGACACGCACTTTGTGTCGCATCTCAGCGGCCGCGTGTTCAGGCAGCACCGGCTCAGCAGAGGCAGGCGTGCCCAGTGAGAGGTGACCCAGTTATCCGAGTCCCCCAGGAACCCCGGAGACAAAAGAGTCGGGAGAGAGCCACTTCCAAAACCTTCCTGGATTTATTGTCCCGAAAGGCAAGGGGTGAGGAAAATGGCCGACGGGCCAGGGTAATGCGCTTTTATGAGGGGGTGGCACCGGATAAGCGTCCAATGAGCAGGTAGACAGGGGGAGGATCCTGAACACACATGACCAATGAAAGGGCAACGGAGGAGGGATTAACATGGAGAACCAATAGGGAACTGAACTTAACAGAACTTTCCAGAGAGATGGGGGTGGCTTTAAACCTGGGCCTCGCCCACAGACAGCCCTTCGCTCTCTGATTCGTCTGCCCACTGAATGGGCAGGACGTTAGGAGCCAGGGGCGGGCCCCGAGCAGTCCAATGCGCCCCAACAATCCAACACATACCAGTACTTTACTTAATCTTTTTGTCAACTAGAAATTACCACAGAATAAATATTTTTACAACTATCTTCTGTTGTTTAACTGATTAGCTGTTGACCTGGTCCCATACAGAATGTTGCCTGAGTTTTCTATTATGGGGCAAATTCAGCAAATCCTCTGGAACCTTGAAGGTTAGGTGTTTCTCTCTCTTCAGATGAGAAGCAGTGGTAGAGCAGTGAGACTTTAATATGTGTGACTGTAGATAATGCTGCAGCTCTTGGGTACCTAAACTGGTTGTTCACCAATTGGAGAGCCTTGTTACCTCAAGGTTAAGCCAGCTTAAAAAGGAGCTACAATCAAGTGATTTATTCCCAGTGTCCTAATCCTGGAAGGGGCAGATTTATCTCTTCATGTATCGAAATTCATCTTAAATGTCATCCTTTATGCCAATGGGTGCTTCATATCTCATCCACCAGTGAAGGTAAAACTGAAAAGATTTATTCTAGAGAGAAGTTTGAACAATCTGTAGCAATTTCCAGGAGTTCTTATATGAATGGGAAGTGGAAAGATCTCACACTTTTCTTTCTCCCCTATATGTTAAAACTCAGTTTGGTGTGTCCCTAGAAGGGGAACATATACACAACATCTCAAATGATCTAAAATGAGTGAAAATCATAAAATATCCTGCGTAGAAAAGGACACAAGGATGGTTAAATCTAACTCCTGGCCCTGCACAGGACAGCCCCAAAACTACACCATGTGCCCGAGAGCATTGTCCAAACACTTCTTGAACTCTCTCAGGAAAAATAAAAGATTTAGTGACCGCATTTTGATGAGGCAGTAGATAGCAAAATAAAAAGAAATATTTACATATTAAAATAAAAGTAGTATTTAAATAAGTTTATATATATAAAGAGGAAAAAAGTGCTGTCAGATGAAATGAGATGAAACATTCAGTTGATGTATTATGGGTAATTATAACAACATTCTGAAAAGAAAACTAAATGTATGATTTGCCTGATTAGTGACTTAACTGCTCATTTGTTAATAACCTAGAAGCACCTGTTCATGGTTGCATAATTTCATGACTTGAAACACAGTGGAAGGTTAGACCCAGCTATGTGAAAAGTCTCTCATCTGCAGAAAAGTTCAAATTTCTTACTTCAAAAAAGTTAGTATTTATCATTTCAGTGGGAAATTTCCACTTTAAGGTTATAATGATGAGCCAAAAGACAGCTTTAAATAGAACCGAGTATAAAATTCTAATAAATAATGTATAAATAAAAGTCCACAAAAATCAAGACTTTTTAATAGCCTTGAGCTCACATACTCTCACAGTGCAATGCCTCTACCATCACACAAAGATAGGATGCAATTAAGTTGCTGCTATACAGACACCATTCTAAACTTGATTTACTATCTGCAGTGGAAGGATTAATGTAACAGCAGTTTGCCAACTGTCTACCACAGTATGTCAAAAAGGAAGGAAACACTAGAACTATTTTCTCAGTGTACTCATCTCCCACCTAGGGAGTCAAAATGAAACTTCAACAGTCAAAATATCATCATTCCTGTCAAACACAGTGTTGAGAAAAGCAGAGACTTCAGGCACATTGTATGAACCCTAATACACGTTTTATTAAAATGCACACAGCTGGGCTGAGAATATTTTTAAGAACATAGGAATTGTTCTGCTCCCAGGTGATTTGTGCATCTCAACTTTGAGAACTTAAGAGTTTTGTCAACGCCCTTACCTATATGTACCAAGCCTTTAATCCTTAAACTAAACCACAGCTAGTACTTTTGTGTCTGGAGTAGGCGAAAACCATTTTTTACTCTTATTATTGCAGAATTCCTTGTCAACTCTCCACATTAAGAATTAGGGATCATCTGGGAATCCAGAAAGGAGATTCTTCAACGATAATAAAACCAGCTAGCAATTAAATATAAGGTAAATGGATATGACAGTATTAACTTGAGTCTGCAGGCAACAACAGCTCCCCCAAAAATGGAACTTTTCATTTTATCTGTGATTCTGAAATAAGGCAACCTTAAGTTAAAAAGTTTAACTTTTTCACTATTATTTAAATTGAAGGGAGACAAAGTCTCAGGAACTATAACAACTTAAAAGTTACTACATGGATAGCAAACTGCAAGCTGGAATTGTAACTTAAATCACTGCAACAAAAATTAATACATAAGAACTAATAATATTATTAGTTCTGGAATCAGCTTGCTCTGAGCAGTTTGCAAGCCCCAGGGTTGATCCTGATACACTACAAAGCAAGACCTAAACCACTACGGGCTAAGAGTTTTTAAGTGAAGAAGTGCTGAAAAGCCTGTTTCACATGCATAGTTTTAAAAATGCTGAGTAGCTGGATTTCCAGTATGATACAGGTGGAAAAAGAAATCAATTGCTAGGTTAACAAACCCATTTTCCTCTCTGATTTCTTTGATTTAAGATTATTATAATCCAGTTTGTTTCGTGATACGGAATCCAATTTGGTAGCGGTGTCTCAAGGACACATGAATGTAAAAGTAAAGGCTTTTCAAACTGATTTTTATGTGCATATTGGCTATTACTCCATGACCAAGGTCTATAAATCTCTAACCTGAAAGACTAATAGCTCTTATTGATTATAGTTTGATCATGCAAGATAAAGCAAATGGCAATAATAAATATTCTTTATGGATTATGTGTTCATCAAGTGAATGGGATTAAATGTTTGACATATTTGTTGATGAATCTGATTTTTATGTAAGAATGTTTCTGTGTATAATCTGTTAATGAACTGTCACACAGAAAAGGAAGAAACATTTTCAATCAGTTTAAACCATCAGTCTTCTGTCTCAAGAGCAAACACTGGGAAATACTCTTACATAAATCATCTTATCACTTGCCCTAGAAACTGAGTTTTACATTAATTTAATTAAAAGGCTGCATGAAAACACCACTGAAATTCACTAAATGGAAGTAACTATACCAGGCAGATTACCCGTACCTACTCTAATTGTGCATAAAACAGCTGTTCTGTGATACTCTTAGAAATTAAACTCTTACATGACAATAATTTACAATTTACCTAGATTATCAGAGTCACCCAGGAGATATCTGTAACTTGCTATGAAGAATAGCTTCTCACTGAATTCACCAGTTTTGAAAATTATGCCAAGATACTCAGGATTTTTTCCCCGCAAACATAACAACTTTAGCACTTTTCATTGTTCTATGAATAAGAGAGAATGAAAACCCCAGAAATTAAAGAGATACAAAAATTCCTCCCACTTCTAAGCTCTATTCTCATTATTCCCAGAGCTGGGATAAACTGCATTTGCAATAAACATTCAAAGGTGAATAGCTGAATTTCTGAATTTTGGTGAAATATAACACAGTACTTAAGACAGCAATCCAAAATCTGCCTTGGAAGAAGTGCAGTGTTACCCATCTCAGTCTTCCCAAAGTCTCCTCCCATCTGACACTTGTATCTAACTTTTCTCTCTCCATCCTTCCTGCCCCACTTTCTGCTCTTTCCTCTTTTGTTCATCTGCTTCCTTAAGAAAAAGAAATATGGGGGTTTTGTTAGCCTGTGCTTTTATGGGAGCAAACACAACTTGACTCTTCAATCCCCACAAAAATCTGCAGTGTACTGCTCAGGTAAAAAAAAATAAGATTAAGGGTCTCAATTGTAGGCTCTCTAAAAGTGCTAGTGTGGCAAAGTGATTATGTTTTTTAAACTAATCACCACTGGTCACAGGAACTTGCAACATTTTCCTATCAGTGTTTACAACATCCAGTGAGACAGAAATGCTTCTCCCATTTTACCAATAAAAGCAGAGGCACAACTCACCCAGCAGCTGATGGCTGAATTCACTGCTTCAGCGACATGCCATTAACTTCTGAACTGCAATTCACTATTTCATCTACTAGTGGAAAAAAATCTTGTCTCAAAGAGAGTTAGTTGAGCAGTAAGATTATATGATGTCAGGAGGTTATATTCCTATTACGCTACAAATTTCAGAAAACAATGACCTGATTATGGTAAGTCATGCCCCCAGATAACACTTGAGCTGTTCTCTGGGAGGCCTGAAGTTACACAGGCAACAGAGCACAAGCGCATTCTGCAAGAAGAGAAAATTTGCCATCCTCCCCCCAACCTGACAATTAAAAACTGGTTTCCATGGCAGATGGAGAGATAAGGTTTGTGTGGATAATCACTCATAAAATCAAGCAAACTATAAGGTAAACCATGTCAGTTCTTGATTCCAACCAGGACCTCTCAGACCATCAGGATACTGCTCAGGTCAGAATGTGACTCTGTCAAGACATTGAAAATGTAAGCTTAAAAAAACAAAACACCATCAGCAAACCTAGATTTTTGATGTTTAGAAACAACAGCACATTCAATAACTTTTAACCAATGAAAACCTTTCCTTTCTAGGCAGCAATGACTGTTGAAACTCTCCATCACCTGAAGCGTTAAAATTCAAAGCAAGTGTGATATAGCATTGGGAAAAGTCATTAGACAGTCATAGGGAAGAGCTTGCAATCCTGGAATAACAATTAATTCAAATAAATACAAAAATTAGAAGGAAAGATTAGAAACAGCTGAAATTACCCAGTGAGAACTAATTTATATTTTTAGCAAAATGAATCCTGATAGACAATCAGTAAAGCTTCAATTAAGAGCCAAGCTGAAGTTTTCCAATTTATTTTTAAAACACAGTGTTAATATACTGCCAATCTTCAGACAGAAATGTATGTAGTTGTCTTGGTTTCGAGACAACTTTCAGGAGAAAACACCCTGGAATGAGTGTTTCCTTGAATGAGAAAGGGCTTCAGTAGCTCCTTTTTCTTCTGCCAATAAGAGCAATGGATACCAATGGGTGAGGGGAAAAAAAAAAAAAAGAAAGAAAAAAAAAAGAACTGTTTATTAACGAAAAAAAAAAAGGGGGGGGGGGGCCTGCAAGGCACAGAAAAGGATTGAAATTTCAAAACCTTAACCCCCACCCCCCACCAGATTGCGTGGCCGAGAGGCAAAGACGGCGGCTGCCCTTCTTTGTCTCAGGGAAGGGAGGAGACAAAGAGTCCACGCAGCAGCTGGGAACCTGTTGGATTTCTGGCGTGGGTCTTCTCTTCGCAGCTGGTGAAGTTGGTGGCGTTTAATGTCCCTTCTTTCGCTGGCTCGGTCTTTCCCGGGGTTAGGACCCGCTGGGGCCGCCCCCACAGGTGCCCTGTACTGAAGGGAAAAAAAAAAAAAAACCAAAGCGAGACAGTTCAAGAAAAAAAAAACCAAAAAAAGCCGCTCAAAGGATTTGCCGGTGAAAAGCCCCAGGCCAGCGGAAGGAAAAAAACCCAGAAGCTTCTTGCCTAAACTGGTGAAAACTAATCCAGCAAAGGCAGTGAAATAATCATCTGTGCCGCAGCCTGGGCGAGAGAGTTTCAACAGAGCCCGCCCGGCGTTCTCAGGCTTCAGCCCCATCCCACTGGTTCATCTTAAAGCTACAGCAGCCATTTTTTGGGCATAAAGCAGATAATAGAGTATCATCATAAAATCCCCCCAAGACAGTAGTAAACCACTGTGAAAATTTGAAGCACAGCTCGAAGGCTGCAACAAAGAAAGGAAAATCTAGCAGAATTAAACAAATGGACAAGATTAGATTACTTAAGAGGTCTGAGCAATTTTTTTCCTAAAATATCCGACAGGAAGGCCATACTGCAATATTTAAGCCTCACAGAAGAATCAGTCATGGTATGTTAGAAGGAACGCATTTGTTCTCAGAGTGATCATGAAGAGATGGGCTGGTGCCTGATAATAGCATGGCCAGGCTCCACACGGGTACAGACGCAGGGGCATCTTCTTGCTGTCCCAGCACTGCAGGTTTTGGTTACAGCTCAACACATATGCCCACACTGAACCACTACTCATTCTCTCAAACAGAAACAGCACACTAAAATTCAGTGCAAGAATTCAAAGAAATTTTCCCTCTGGATGTCTACCAACAAATTCTCATTATATATCAAGGCTGGCAGGCAAAGCTTTGCAACATTTGAGGTAATCATGTGAACTTTACCCTCAACAAACCAAATAAATAACAACTCCCTACTCATGTTGCAGTCCTTCTCTCCTATTTTTTTCTCTTCATTTGACAACAGAGAACATTCTGACGCTTTTTTTTCCTCTTTGTGAAAAAGGGCAATAAAAAATGGAAAGTGCACATGCACACCAGCAGATGACAGCCTGCTATGACTGTAAATTACTTGATGAAAAAACTGTTCTTAGAGTTCTCCTGAAAGCATTTGACATATTGTTGGTATTTTGAAAACCAGAAAGCGACCACTGTGAGTAATAACAAAGCATTTCCTTATAATATTTTTGTTTTTACAGAGGATGACAGTACCAAATACATTTCTTGCCTCTTCACCCATCACATTTGCGTAAAGCATCACAATAGTGAATTAACAAACATCATACTATTATCTCTGGTGTGATGAAAGGTCACTGCTAAAAGCAGTCCTCTGCTATGCCTGCAGCCTTCTGGAAAGAGAATAAAACTCCCAAGATAGCTGTGTGTCTTTCCATGTCTAAAGATGTGAACAACCCCAATAGATCTGATATTAGGGACAACTGGAATTTCTAAGAAAAAGACTGCTTGAAGACCCCCACCTCCTGCACACATTGTAACACGAACAGGGCATTTAAAGAATGAGTTACATCAGCAGTCTGCAATGTTTAGATGAAGGACAATGCAGTCAGGTGAGGATCTTCAAATGACCTTTGAGAAGCCATTTGCTTCAAACAAATCTATTTGTGCCAACACTGACACAAAGATATGAGGGCCAACTCTTTCTTATTGCCATGAGTTCACTGAGAGACCACACAGGAGAGGTGCATGCAGGAAAAGAGCTCTTCCCCCTTCCCAGCACAGGAATCAGAGTCAGACAGCAGGAGGCTGGCACAAATGAGATTACTTGAGGTCAAGAAATATTACATAAGATGTTAACAAGAAACACTTTCAGGTTACTAGTTTGTGAAACCATTATAATAGAAACACCTTCAGATCACTCATTTCTCATGTTTTGGCCATTATGTCCCGGGTCTCCCCACAGGCCTTTGCCACTTACATATGAAGCACAGAGCTACACAATGTTCAAAGTCCCAGCCAGATCTTTCAGGGTGGTTCCCTTTGAAGACCAGCTATGTCTAACCACACCAACTCCTGCATTGTTGCCACTTTTTCAAGCAGAAGTTTCCTCCTGTCACCTTGGAGCACTTGCCTGATGATTGCTGAGCACATGAGAGGAGAGAACGGAGGGGAAATAAAGCACCAGCATTCTAAAAAACCCAGAGGCATTGCAGGGAATCTTTACCTGGAGATAAATAAAGGTAGGGATGCAGGAGAAAGGGAAGAGATGAAGCCACAAAGACTATAGAGGGGTTGAGGAGGAGTAGAGATGAGAGAAAAGCAAATCTATGGCATGTAGCACAGTGAAACTTTAAACATCCTCCTCTTCTGAAAAAGTTTCTATGACTTGGAAATAAATCATCCAGTTCTACCAGCCTAACAATGTCCACTACATCTGCAAAAACAGCATTAGACCAGAGAATAGCAAGATGTTTTCATTTCCTTTTTAAACCAGTTTCTTATTAATGATCTCTTCAAAGGATTTCAACTTCTTTTCTCACTCTTGAAACTCTCATTAAGCTGGGCAGACTGGTTTCCTGCACTGTAACCATGACAGCTGGACTACCTTTAAAAATGGGGAAGCACTGTCAGCACATTAAGCCTCAAGCTACTTTTGCTTCACAGTCAGAAATCTGAGAAATTAATAACTCCTCTCTAGCAAATTTTCTAGAAGTGAGTGAAAAGTTGCACATATTCTTTGGTGTTAGTAGCTCAGTGATGAGGATGGGAGATAAGAATATCAGCATGTCATTTGTGTAATTGCTAAACACACAATGTATCTATCAAGTGTTGTTCATGACCCTAGCACTTACTGAGTACTAAGCAATATAATATTAAAAGCATATTGTAGTTCTATCCCTATATTTAAGTAACTTTTAATATAAATTACACTAAAAGTCCATTTTCAGCTTTCTGCAAGACCTGCAAGTCTGAAGACTACAACATTTCAAGCACTATGAAATGAAAAGTGCCCAAGACTATCATTTTCACTAGTGTTTTCTTGATCTTATACTTCCAGTTTTCCAGGAGTAAAATAGCTGCAGGAGTTTTTACCAAAGAATGCATTGCTAATGTATGTTGCAGAGCATGTGGCAGTGGCCACTGCAGCAGAGCATTCAGAGGACTGGTGGACAGGCCTTCAGAACACAGAGGCCTGATTCTCACCCTGTGGTTACAGCGAGTTCCCATGTTCCTACTGGTTCTTAGTTTACATGTTTTAAGTTTATTGGTTTAGGAATTCTCCACCCAGTTTTATGTATAAGCTCATGTTTATGCATTTCCCTTAATTGCTTATGTATTAGATCTGGAAAGTTCTCCCTTCTTCGATGCTCCATTGGTCTACTCATGTAATTCCCTCCCTTAAGTTATCCCTATTGAATATTCCTCTGTTACCTCCTCCTCCTGAGTCGATCCCCATCGGTTGTTTCCCTTTGTTCCACCCCCGTATAAAATAGTGTGTTCTCCCGTTTTTCCTGGTCTTTGTCCCTGGACCCTCCACCAGCAATAAACCGGCTGGAACCTATACAAAGACCCCTCTCTCGTCCTTTGCCTCTGCCGGCGCTTTTACACCACCTTTGGGGCTCGCTCCTTGTGAAGGAGCCCGCTTTCCCTCTTTGCAGCAGCTGACAGCTTTACCTGCAAGCTGCAGGTGACAGCTTTCCCTGCAGGCTGCAGCTGACAGCTTTCCCTGCTTGCTGCAGCCAACCCCTGCCTGTTGCAGCTGACAGCTTTCCCTGCCAGCTGCAGCTGACCCCTGCCTGCAGCAGCAGAAGCCAAGGATGTCTGCAGCTGGACGCTGTGCTGCCTTGGGCAGCCCCGCCAGTGTCAAACATATTTCCATCTTATCTGCACTGCATTATGCCTTACATTGGGAAATCTGAGATAGCTGGCAATACGGTGTTACCAAGCGGCATCAGCAGTGACCACAGAACCATAACAGCCCACAAACTACCAGACTCCAAAGCCCATGTTCTGACCATCTTCATCAGCAAAGAACTCACTCTAGGTTAAAATATGATGCTGTTCTGTCCAAACACTGTATTTGTAGAAAACTTTCCAGCCTCTGTCTACAGCCTTTCAGATTAAAAAGCCTCAAACAAAACCAGAAAGCTGCAAACAGCTCTCTGCAAAAAACAGGGATAGCCTTGATTTCATATACAACCTATACGGCATGTAGAAAGACATCCAAGACATGAGTCACTGCCTGATTTCTCATTGTACACTATTGTCATTTATCAATAGTTCTTCTGTAGCATCAACTTCAGTATTTCACATGGATTCATACAGAATAAAGACCTGCAAAACAGATGACATTAAAAAAAGAAAAAAAGGCAATATAATCTGTCAACAAAACAGCTTTATAAAAGAATGGAGGGTTGCCCAAAAGTATAAAATATCAGGTGGCATTATAAAACCAAACAATAAGATTATCAGCACTGGTTAGACAAATTTAAGGCCAAAGATTATGACAATGAATAAAAATATTTTGCTTTTGGTTTTTTACATTGTTTTGTTACTTTTGGGTAACAAAAAATCTCAGAGATTACTTCAACACATTGGACATGTTACAGTCCAGCTTTTAAACTTAATAGAAATGCCTCTGCCCAAATTAAGGTGCAAATGAGACCATATGCCAAAGTCAATATTATGGATTTTATTTGATAGCACATATGAGAAAGAAAGAAGTAGAAAAGAGGCGGGGGCACAGAAAGAGAGTGACAGAGACAGATTAAAGAAAGTATCACCACTCCGTGGATCCCAGCAATGTTCCGTTGATCCTCTCCAGCTGGTTTTCTAGGTGGTGAGGGTCCCCTGAAAAGCACAGAATCTGATGGATTAATGTGCGCTCAGGCCAGGTGGGAATGCCCAGGTACCTCCCCTGGGGGTAAGGGGCACAGTTTGACACAGTCTCTTGCAGCAGACTCTGGGTCTGTTGCATCACTTTGCATCACGTGCAGTGCTGCGGTGCATGGCCTCAGAAATGAGTGTGGAGAGTGCTTCTGGGGGTCTTTGATGGATTAGGACGCCCCTCAGCTGTCTCCCATGTGGATGTCCCGTGGATGTGGCCTTTCTGGGGTTGGGGATTTCACAGCTGGGCCGGTTTTTGTAAGGGAGGATAAGCGTTTCCTGCCTCTGACCAGAGGTTATGCCACACACCTGGAACCTCCTCTTCCCCGCTCGGTTCAGGGGGAGTCTGTGTAAACCTGGCCTCTGTGGGCTGCGGTCTCCCGCACCCCAAACACAGACAGGGATGATTTTTGGCTGGTTTTGGTTTTCTTGTGGATGCATTCCTTTCCATCAGCCTTGGTTTTTTCCCCCTAGACCTGAGATGATTGAACAACAGTGTCCCCTTTATCTTATCTAGGGGGCTTAATTCACAGTCCAAAGTTCCAGTCAGGCATCTTCAAGGAGGGGTGGGTTTCTGTGGTTGTAGCTTCTTTATACAGTTTTTGCTGTAATGGGCAAAACTCCTTCATATCAATATTTAAGGCATGAACCATTTCAGTCTCTGACAAGAGGTCACAGGTGAAAGAGAAGTGAGTGATTGCAAGGGAGGACACATGAGATACCTGAACATGAAAAGCTACAAAGTGCTCTTGTATTTCATGCAGAACTGAAATCTTAAGGAATGGTTCTAATGCAAGTTTTGAAAACTGAAGGGATTTAAGGAATTTTGGTGCTCTCTACCTGTTCAAGCCCCTCTCAAATTTAATTAAGAAGATTTGCTAGTAGTTGTCTGCTTGGATTTCTGTCTTGGCTGAACTGGAAACTGGTAGACATGTGAAAGATAGCAAAAGGCAGCAGCAGACAGCTTGACCAGGGTCACAGCATCACCTGTACCAACTGCAGCAGAAGCCCTGCACTGAAATAATGATGAGAGCCCAGAGCAGATGTGAGCATGCCATCATAAGTGTGCTGGGAGCACTGCTTAATTAGAAGATAAGGAAAATGTATTAGTACAGGAAAAATGATGAGTTCATAAAATTGAGTACATTTGAAAAAAAAAGAATATTGGGGAGAAAACCAAAGGTTATGGAAGGGGCAACTGTAATTCCCAGTCTTAACCATATCTAAGTTTAGGACTGTAAAAGCATTTTTGAACTTTCTTTAATTAAAATTAAAAATAAAAAGGCTTCTAAGAAGTTAAAGATATTTTACTATTCCTGACGTGCACTTTGTTTCTTTCTGTTCATACTTGGGTAACAATGAAATCATAAGCCTGACTGCCACTGTTCAAGATGAAAACTCTTCACCTGAAAACAGACATTTTCTTCAGTTATCTTCCCACTGTGTCACAAAGATACTTGCTTTGGTGTTCACTACCTGCACAGCTGCTTTATAAAAACATGCAGCTCACTGCAAGACCTATGGATGGGATTTCAGTTGTTGCTATTTGAGATATTCCTTTCCTGTTCTGCCATTTTAGAAAATGTGGGCTCGTGAGTTTATTGATGGCCATTGTCATATAATCAAGGCAAACACAATAACTGAACCAGGCTTTGTATTCTCGCTTTTTTTTTTTTTAAATGATGCCTGCAAATCTGTGAAAACCTCACAGCAAATTTTCTGCATGTCCCCAGGCACAAATGAACTCCAGTGGCACTAAGAACTAAAGCAAAACTTGTGACTTAAGTAATTTCTGATTTTCTTCCTCATAGATCACTTATCACTTGCACTATTTGTTATTCACTCACCTTCTGTGAAATCTCTAGATCAGGAGCAAAGGAGGTTCAGGCTCCCTCTGTCTTGGTCACCACTCCAAGACTAAAGATGGTGCAGAGAAAACACCCATTTTGATTTCATTCTCAGGTTTGCTATATCTGAGTTCAACAGTATGGAAACAAAAGCGAGAACACAGGAAGTCCTATTTGGTTCAGGTTTTGCTATTCATTCTTGTCTTCCCACAGACATTTGTTCAGGCACTTGGCAGAAGTTGCACCTTTTTTTAAGCAAAAGCATGAAGCAGGTCACAGTCACACAAAGTTAATATACCCCTATCTAAAATTCATTAAATATTTAAACAAGGGATGGAATTATTGGTTTGTTCATAAAATTACACAGATTAATAGGAATTAGTAAAGTACAACATTTGACTCTTGTCACTGTAGAGTACTGCTCAGCAATCAGGATCTACAAAGTCAAGGAAACCTTGAAGATTCAGGGAAGTTAGTAACTATCAATTAACTAATGACCATTACTAACTATTACAAATAGTCATTGCTCTTGTATTCCCAAAATGGTGGCAGAAGGGCTGGATGTAATAACACTGACAGTTAAATATGTATAATTTGCTAAGCTTTAAAGCATTTTGCTTTTTACTCTTCCATTGAAAATGTTGACAATTCCATAATATATTGTAAAATGTTTGAGTATGTTCTTCAAGATAAAGTTTCTTAGGAAGACAGAAACTTGTCTTTGGTGTAGAACACTAATTAGCTGTGTGCTGACTACATCATGAAGAAAAATTGATAATATTTTTCAGAAACCTAAGATTTTCTGGTCAGGTTTCTAAGGCCCATCTTTTCCCCTTATTTTTGGAAGGAATGGGAGTCATCTGAAAATCACCTACTTGGTAACTTGTGTTGACCCAAGTAGTCATTTGCTGTCATGTGTAATTATACTGGGCTGTCAACACCACTCAGAGTCAGCAAGATTAATGTCTTCCAGAGAGGTACAAGTTTTAAATATGGAGAATTTGCCAATTAAAAAAAAAAACCTAAGAAATGCATATTTAGAATGGAAGGCAGAGGTGGGCCATTTCAGCATAGGATTGTAAAAGAGGCTTAAAGTGTGTCCAAAACCCTCTGAATGTCAATGAGATTTGGGAAGCTATATCCCTTCTCCATCCGTGGAAATTCCCAACTTATAAAACATTGGCTACAAGTCAAAATGATCATGCTGAATTACATGTCTTTTGCTTTGATCTTTTGTGTTGCAGTGGTTGAGTCCACCCCAGGAGTGACCAAGGAGCCTCAGGACCCCAAAACAGTGGAGGTCCGCTGGTGGGCAGGCTCAGAGGTCTAAGACCAGCCCCCTTTACCCCTTTTAAGTCCATGTTCTAGATAGTTCTCCTTTCCTTGATACCCCACTGGTTCCCGGTTCCCTTGTTCCACCCCTTGCCTTCCCCACTGGTCACTGTCCTGTCACCCCACGTCCTCTCCACCCCTTGGCTCCTAGATGATAGGTTTCTGATGTTCTGCCCACCCCCGGTGCCACTCCGGATAAAACCCCGGACCCCTCAGTGTTCTGTGTTCTTTGTCCCTGGATCCCTTTGAGCAGGGACCCTATTAAACCCCTCAAAACTCCATACAAAGGACCCTCCTGCCTCTTTGTCCCCGGTAACGCTGCAGGAGCTGTCCGGCTCTGTGTGTGTGTGAGTGGCTGCGAGTATCCACCAACTCTGGTGTGTCAGAGTGTGTCCGAGATGTGATGGGGACGGACGCGATGCTCTTTCCACCCCCCCCACTCTCGCATCGCGTCACTTTTGGGTCAATTCAATCCCCAAAGTGAAGCCAAATACATGGCGTGGAAACCTGCAACAAGGAAAAACAGAGGACATTTTATAAATTCCTGCAAAGAGATTAGTAAAGCCCGATGTACTTGGCTGTAATCAGAGAGAGAAAATGCAAAGTCATGATATAAATTGCACAGACCAATGGCTTTGGTTAGAAAAACAGAAAAACAACCCTTGGATGTTTCCTATGGAGATGTTGCAACTAGTATGCTGTTTGAACTTAAATGAAAAGCAAAGACTGCTAAGTAAAATTTCAGGGCAAACCAAAATCACCTTCCTGCAAACTTGGTCATGCCAATGTTCTTTGGCTACACAATTTTATCCCACCGACATAAGGTGAGGCTCAAGAGTTTGCAGTCAGAATGAAAGCAATGAGAACCAAACCACTACCTCATTATCACACCCATGTAATTATCCACCAGCTTTTCCAAAGCACATGTTTGCCCTCCTGTGCAAGTCAGCAGCACAGCTCTGCCCAGAGCTCTCCCAGTGCCCACAAGGGCACTGTTGAAACACGCTGCTTAAATCCTCACTAGCATTCCAGCTTGTCTCCTTAGAAGAAATAAATTTAATATTTTCCTATGCCTCTACCCCATCCTGCCTATAAACTATGTTAAAATGACAGAATCATAGAAAAAAATTTAATTTCTACCTCTGCACTTGCTGAATTTTGTTTTTCATAATATTACAGAACAAAAAAAGGCTGAATATTTAACTGATAGCACTTTTTAAAGCCCATCATAGAATGAGACACTGTCCAACAGAATCTTTAATTGCAAAACCTCTGAATAAACATTCAGAAATAGATCAACCAGTTGCAGACTAAGACTAAGATTTTATCCGCTTTGGCTATTATTGGCTGTACTTAAAATGCCAGACAACCCACAATAAAACCAAAGAAACTAATCAACAACAAAAAAATACCAACCCCCAGCACTGCCTTAACTTTCTGCCTCCAAACCTAAGCTATGGATTTCCATATTTTGGGATCAGTCACTTTAAAAAATTTGGCAAGTGCTTCACCAATACAGTAGCTGCATTCAAATACCATTACCATGCTTGAAAATATTTATTTCATGATTACCTAGAATTTACATCAGGGCTTAAGAATGCAAATGTTTTATTCATATTGCTCTCAAGGTGTGTTCAGATAAATAACTGGTAGATTTGTAACCTCCCATTACTTGGCTCAGTCTTTTGGAAAGTTTGCTTTTTAGGAAGCAGTTGTTTACAGACTGGGAGACTGGCAGGGTAAGGGTAGCACTGGGTGGGGGGGTGGGGACAGGGTGCTTTATGTTCCTCTATCTTGGGCACAGAGGTCTCCAGCCACAGTTCAGGTACAGTCAAGTTACAGCAAGGCATGGGTGTGTGTAGCTCTGGGAATACACAGAATCTTTGCTTTACTAGTCTGTAGGAAAAAAAACAATCAGTCATAGAAGACAGGACTTCTGTGCCAGCTTGAACTTTTTTCTAAAAGAAGGAGAGTTTCATAGCTTGTCTGTGGCCAGCCTGCCTGCTGAATCGTCTCTGGCTGTCTGTTCAGCATCCTTTGTATTTGTAAGCAGCACAAAACAGCTTGTCAGCACAGCACTGACTGCATGGCTCAGGGGTGGCTGGTAACAGTGAAAACTCAAGAGCAGGACTTCGGTGAAAATTTCCTTAAAATACAGAATTCAGCCCAGAATGGATGAGCTCTCTGTAAAACTCACCTGGTGAGTTTTACCTCAGCTAAGGAAAACCTCATTAGTGAAGGTGATCAGCACTTGCAGGCAGTCACTGCTGTACATCCAGTCACTCTAATCACTGGGGCTTCACACATTCCCACACTGGAAGTGCATTTAAATTCCACTGACTGTCAGGCCAGGAATCAGATATCGAGCTTGACTACGAAGTTATATCACCTCACAGGCAGCATGTACTTTTCAAACAATGTAAACAGAAGATTAATGAACATGAGTGTTAGGGTGAATCAGGGCCCTGACCCAACAGACTCTCTGCTTCTGTCTCTGCTTTTTCGCTCAGATCATTAAGCAGGGCAGGGAGCATCTTGTGAGTAGCATTTTCTAATCTAACATTTTGGGAGTTCTTTGAGACTACTGAACTTGAAGTATTAGCTCTAAACCCAATGCTGGGAAACCTTTAAATGGAAAGTTCACCAAGCAGTGCAAAAATCAGTGAACATTGCAGTTGCCTGAAACAGTTCATACTCTGCAATTACATAAGTGATCTGAATTGAGTGAGAACCACAACCCTTGGGAGCAATGTCCAGCAGTGCTAATGAGAGCACATTGAGTTCCTTATATCCAGAAACTGTCACTGTTTGCGATAGTATTTGGAGCACATCTTAATGCTGACTCACAGATGCCAAGCATATTATATCACCTTTCTGTTTACTCAGCTATAAACTTCAGCATCTGGTTCCCTTTTGGGAGTTTATTTATATAGAACACCTACTTATATTCTACACACACAGAGATTAGCTGTAAAGACTCAAAGGACTGATGATTAAAGGCAGTATTAATGTGGATACATCCAGCTATATATACATAGGACCAGGGGAAAAAAAGAGATACAGCCAGGTTGAGTGGATTACTCAACAACTGTTTTAAGTTATGATTTTTGGGAGGCAGAATACTTCAGCTGTTAAATTATTCATGACAGGCAGAGTGTAGATACATCACTTACTCCTTAAACCAGCTGGAAGTTTTTAAGGTAGACTTCCAAGTTTGCTGAATAGTTTTAATGGATAAGTGTTTGAAATACTCTGGTATTAGCACACACTTGAAAAGGTGCAGCAAGTGATCTAACAAGAAAAGCAAAGCAGTGCTATTATTTCTGATTCTCAAGGAAGAATCAATTTCACAAAAAGACCTTTTTTAACAGACAACTGTGTTACTCAAGCACAAACCCTAATGGGCAGGAAGCACTGTTTTGTTTTTCTCATCTCTGTGTCTTGAATAGTACAAAACTAAATGAGTCTTGAATAGTACAAAACTAAATGAGTCTTGGTCCAATTATTACCCTTTGGAATCCTTCATTTTCCTATGCTCAAAACCTGTCCTTTCTGAGAATTTGTATTTAATACTAGATTTTGATAGGGACTGTTGGACTTGCAGGCCAGTGTTTTGTGCTACATGAAAGTCTGGGATTCCATCCTTCAGTCTGTGTCGCAAGAGCCTCTGTTCTTGTCGCTTTTTTCTGATATTGTTGCAAACTGAGTACTGCAAATCCCAGCTCTCAGGCCAACCTAAATTTCTTTCTCTCTCCCATCAAAGCTATGGTCCAGAGAGCAGGGATGTTGTCCTTCGCATATTTGTAACTGGAAGTCTGCTGATTTCAACTGTGCACCTTGGAACAGACATAAGGGTTCCTCCCCACCACAGCAGCTGTGTGATGGATATTTCAGACATTTGCCACCAGAGGGAGATGACAAAATTCCACCAATTAAAAAAGACAGAAATTGACTAAGACAGCTAAAGCTTACCCCCCTCCGCCCCCACCGGATGGCTGGAAACCAACTACATTTCACAGTACAAACTAAGGTCAATGTGCATGCCATATCTGATGAATATTTAAACTTAATTTACTATTTTTCTTCCTTCAGTAGAGCAAGAAGAAAGGATTTTACTATTACAGAAGTTTTTAACCATTAACATTTAATCCTTGATCCTTTTGTAAAAAACAATTTTTGATTAATTGACATTCTGAGAGATTAATTTACTTTATATATGGAAACATGCATAAGAAATTGAATTCTTCCTTAAAAAATGCTCAAGTCTTGTTAGTTAGCTAAGTCAAAAATGCCCACAGGAAGTGGAATTTATTGGAGTCCTTTTCCTTTTTTGAAAGGGACAGTGACCATAAGCACTGGCAATGGCAGAGGTTTGGATTCAGCCCCAGATTCAGAAAGCTCTGAGTGATCAGGGATACACTGAATACAGAAGGTGCCACACAGAACTGTTGAATAGAACCAGATGTACATACAGTCTCCCGAACCAAAGTGCATTGGGATACCCTAGGGTAAAAACAAAGGAAAAGCTGATATACACTGAAGTTAGAAGTTTCTTTCAGCCTGGTTTGAAAAATCGAAAGGGCAGTATGTACTTTGGATTTTAAAACTAGAACTTTTGATGGCAAAAAGCAGCTGCCAATTTCTTCATGGAAGAGAACTCACAGCAAAGTCCAAGTTGGCTGTAGGACAACAGCCTGAAAATATTCATATGAATGGTTTACCTTTAGCACAAATCTCTCTTACCAAAGAACAAAATCACAACTCACCCTTATCAAAGATCTTTGACATTTGTGCCTGAACAGTGGGCTCGATTTGAGGGATCTATTATGTATATGAGTTATCAATTATCTTTCTGAAAAAGTTCGCTCGCTATAGAGAAGTATAATAGGATAAGAAATCTCTTCTCACTTTAAGTTTGTATTTCTATTTCAAAGCATTTTTTTAGTCTCTCTATTTGCTGCTGTAGGATTTCTTCTGAACACAATTTTTGTCTTCTGTGGCCAGAGATGATATCTGTAAATTCTGTCTGTTCATACCATGGTCTTGCCTCTTCTCCAGATAACTAATGCTCCCAGATTCTGAAGTTAAAGGATTAGTGTAGTGTGGCCCCACATGCCCACTCAAGCCCTGTGTGGTTTAGCACCAGATGTAACAGAAATTTCTGGTATCGTTTGCAGTTTCAAGCTGTCCTGGGGTGATGTTATGAAGCTGCTTTATTCTTTAACCGTCCACTCAATGCCCAAGGACGCTGTTTCTTTAAGATGGACCGGGGGGTGGGGCACGGGACCCGAGTGCGGGGCAGTTTAACGGGGGCCCAACAGCTGGGGCTTAGGGGGGCTCGGGAGGGAGTGCACTGGGAGCGCTGTGCTGGTTTTTGGGTTACTTTTGTGTTCTGGCTAGCTGGAAAAAGGTTCTGTTGGTTTTTCTTGTTCTTTTTCCCTTCCCTTGCCTCACTGCCTCCCTTCCCTCCTCACCGGTCTGGGGAGCCTGCGGGTGGCCCTGGCGAGCCCGCGGGGTGCCCCCGGCTGGTCCGAGCCCATGTCTGTTTTCCCTCTCCGGGAAGTTGTTGTATTTTGAGTTGGTTTTTTTTCCCCTGTTCTACCTTGTTTGGTTTTGGTGTTAATAAACAGTTTTCGTTTTTTTTCCACTTTTCACGTACTGTGACCCACTTGTCTTATTCGTGGAGGAAAAGGGGAGGCCCTTTTCCCGTTGGAGGAGGGAAAAAACTTCCTCCTGAAGTTTTGTCTCAGAAACTGAGACACAAGCAGAACACATTTTAGGGATCCAGACGTTTGGGGCAGGTTGAAATACTGGACTGTGCAGTGCTTTATGTGGCTTTGACTTCTGCAGAGAGGCAGATGGTCAGACTGAGGGAATCATTTGTCCATTCTGCTTTGCAATTGCTGTAATTTTATAGGCAGGCCCAGTTTTTAACAGAATCACTCTTTCAATTAAACAATTAGCTCCACTAAACTTTTTTTTAGTCTAATCAAGTAACAAGAAAAAAACCATAATGCAGTAAATTCCTGAGCAGTAACAGCAATAAAAATAGAGAACAATAAAATGGATAGTTCACACCCCATGAAACAACGTAACAAACAAGTCTGTTAACTAAGGCATTTTTCTTCAGCATTTATCAGTTTCATTTCTGAATTGTTTCTTTTCCTACAAGAGATGCAAGTGAAAACCTCTCCACTTTCATTATTAACCAAAAATGCTTTGCCACCAGACAGTTTTCTTCTTGAGCATATAGATGAAAAATGCATGCTACTATCAGAAAGGCAGTGCTCTGTTTTGAAGTCCCTGCTATCACACAGGGTTCTTACCGTCTAGATCCCTGATCCTATTTTGCGTTCACTCGAAAAGTTTCCTCTCTCTGTTAGGAACCCAATCACATTATGAGCTGGGGTTTGCCTTTTAGAGTTGCACCAGATTCTTGAGTTGTAAGGAAAGAGCGTTCCTAACGTTCTGGCCTATTCAGGTGTGCTCTGACATACACATGACGTCCATGCCATACTTGACGTGTTAGCCTGTGCTCTAGAAATACTGGAGAAAGAAAAAAAACCAAACAAAAAAACCCCAAAGAAAACCCCAAAAAGATGATGAATTCTCCAAAGGACTGTTTGTACAAGAAGCTGAGACTCCATTTACTCTATGCCTCGAAGTCCCTAGGAAAACAGTTTCCAATTCTTTTCTTTTAGCAAAACACTGTGAATGGTTATTACAAGAGAACCTAGTGTATCCCTAGCTGTTTTTACATTGAAACAGAGGGAATTTGATTTCACTGAAGGCAAAATGTAACCTATCACTAGCAGTTTTATTTTCCTCTCTAGACCCACACGGTTGTTTCAGTGGAGGAAAATGAATGAGAAAATTATTTTCTATGAGTGAGTTAATTCCACTCCCATTACAGGCCTTGCTTACCAGAGAAGCGCCTCAGTATCCATAACTACTCAGAGCTGAAAGGAGGAGGAGTACTGAGGTCCCAGCACACCAGTGAGGGCCCATTGAGCTGGAGGATCAGCTCTCCCCCAAGCAGCAGTACCTCTCACCCAGTCTGTTCTCAGGGGATACTCTGGGTCCCCAGACTGTCCCTGGGCAGAGCTGGCAGCAGAGGCAACTGGGAGCACAGGTTCACCTCCTGCTCCAGGGCTGCATTTCTAATTAAATGCTGTTCACGATCAGTCAGCAGAAGCTTTCCAACAACACCCTCTATTATACACAACGGCTACCATTAAAATATTGCTTGCTAAGAAGTGGGGTGTTAATCATGACTTCATTAATGCATTTTTTTCCTGTATAAGATAAAATTATGGAAACTGTGATAAAAAAGGGAACATGATTAAACTTTTAAATAAATCCATGATGGTATGTTTCAAGGGAAGACTGAATTCTCTTAATGACTTGCAAATCCATGCTGTGCATAGGGAATAAACTGTAGATTTGAGAACAACTATATAGTAACTGAGATGAAAAAAGTTGGCTGTTTTTATCTCTATAGCCAAAAATGTAATGATGTGAGGGGTTAAGATTGCAGCGTGATAGCCAATAGGAGAAGCCTGGAGGTCTAGGCTGTGGCCCCTCCCAGAAGGCGGCACACACACAAAAGGAGGGAGAGAGGAGCTCCTCACCCGAGGGAGCTACTCCTAGGCTGGTTGTGGGGTCACGCAGGCAGAGGCAAAAAATGAAGGAAGGGACTCTCCATATGGTACTCCACACAGAGGTTCATTCCCCCACCGGGACACGGACGAAGAGCCAAGCTTTAATGAGGGTCCAGGCTTTCTATACTGAGGGCAGGAAAGGCGGAGATAAGGGATACAGCCAATGGGATAAGGGAAGGATGGTGGAGTTGAGGCTGAAGGAACCAATGGGAATAACACATAGGAGGGACTTGGGGAAGGAACCAATGGAGTGTCGAGTAGTACAGTTCTTTCTAGAACTAATACATGTTTAACTAAGGAAAATGAATATTTATAACTTCATACATAAAACAGGGAGGAGAAAACAAGAACCAATCATATAAACATATGCAAACCACTGAACTGAGGGATTGTGGGTTCTCACCCTAAGATATGAGTGGCTAAACTTCGGTGCTTGACCACTGCAGCGTTGTGTGTGTTGATTTCTCAGCAGTCACGGTGACTGTGGCTACCTGCACCACCCCAATGATAAACTTAATTTAGGTGTTGATTAAGTTTGACTTAGAAGCCTGTCTTATTAGGAACATTGCAAGTCATTGTCAAGTAAGTTGAGATTGGAGTTAAAAACAGTAGAGCAATGATTTGTTGCTTGTATTACAAAACATTTCTCAAACAATTCAAATATTTGCTCAAAAAAATTAATTGCATTTTGGCTATTTGTTATATCAACAAATAATTCATCACATTCCATTCACTTAATTACCAACTGTTCATTTTCAGCAGTTAAATTTGAATTAATGATCAAAATTCTCATTAAACTGTCTTCCACATCAGACAGCACATTAAAAAATTCACAGCAGGAGGAACGAGGCTCTCGTGGGGTCATAGCAGACATGCTTTGGACAGAGCTCTCCCTTTGCAACACAGGGTGGGGAAATATGATTCAGAAACTCCATAGTATAAAATATATTATTTTATAGTTTCAAATAACTGTAAATTTTCTATTGCATTTGTAAACCTCCTAAATCTTAACCTGTATGAAACAATTTATCTGTCCCTGGAAACCAGGATTTAGAGGTCTATGGAGCAAGATGATAATATTTAAACAGAAGATTTTAAAACAAGTGCAAGACATTGACAGGTGGTAAAGTTAATAGTTAATTATATACTTATTATTATAAAGTTACCAACATATGGAAGGATTCCAGCTACCATGGGTCGATGGGGTATTTTCTGATTTTTTTTAAACTTTTGAGAACTCTTCAGATAGAAACAGGCAGCAAAGTAAAATCAGTTGTGATAAATTTCTAAGCATAGTACAATTACTAAATCAAAACTAAAGATGGCATATTAGGATATGGGTCTAATTTAAATAAGTTTCTGTTTCAAGCAACACTTTGCAATTTAATTTTAAGGATATGCTGATGAGACAGCAGTAATAGAAACCAAAACCATTTTGGTTGAGACAACATATGTTTGCAGGATTTTTTGTTTATTAATTTCTCAACATTTTCTGCCCCACTTCAGGATGATAAAACTATTTCACCTTGTGATATCAACCCAGTTAGTGTCAAAGTAACTCTCAGGTGACAATCTCTGTCCCAAACCCCCTCTCTTTTTCAAGGAGAAAAAACTAGAAAGAAAAAGTGTTTTGGCAAGGTGAGTGAGTGAAACAGCTTGCGGCAGTGGCAGTGGCGGCTGTTCAACAGAACACAGTCAAATTCATGTCTGCTCCCTGCCAAATATAGAGGAAAAGTAAAGAAAACAAATAGGACAGAACAAATTAGTATATGGAAACAAATAGACCTGCCCCAGTCCTCTAAACAGTCTTAAGCTTCCCTTGGCAGTGTTTTGCAAATTAAATATAGAGAACTCAAGCAAGCAGGGTAAGAAGAAACATCACTCTACTCATCATTATTGGTGGGGAAGGGGGAACTATGAATAAAGGTTTGATTTGGATATTTTCAGCACACAAACTTGAACAAATTTGTAGTAGAAATATTGAGTAGGCTAGAGCAGGTTTATTATGAATTATGAGTAATTTAATTTGCTTGTTCACATGCATGCTGAAAGTATAACCCCTTCCAAAACATAACCTAGAAGAACTTAAACAGGTTAAATGTACTTACATGCTCTATGAATTGCCCAAACCTTAGAAAGATATCTATTTTTGATTATAGTTGAAAGTTGGCAGATTTTTAATTTAAATATCCAACATCAGTGGCAGATTAAAACTAATGCACTAATGCAGGAAGCAATTTAAGACAAACATAATGAACTACAATTTCTAAAAAGAAAACGGAAATCAAGAACCAAGTTATTGAAAAGTTTATATCATCTCAGAAGTCTAAACCCATGAAGCGTAAAGCTTCATATCTCTGATATACAGAAAGAACTACAATATTCTTGTAATAAAACTTGTTTTGGTATAAACTCATGATAGAACTTTTAGCATGGCCTATAAATTTAGCTCACTGCAGAATCTGAAAAGCGTGGGCTATCATTTCATTGGACTTCCACAGAATAATATAGGAGGTAAACCCCAACACCATTGCAGACATGAAAATAGACCATATTTATGGACCCCTCAGGGATCCAGATCAGACTGTAACTAACACCCAAAACCAAAACTGGGGTGCTACTGTGTATACCACAGTCATAGATTGAGTGTATTAACAAGCTACATACAAACCCTAGAGAACTATCAGAAATTTGATGTCAGAATAAAACAACTTCCTAGAGAAAGCCACAGCCACACCACAGGTGAAAGAGCAGGAACAGAAGCCAAGAATCTGAAATTTCAAAACAGTGCTTAAAGACAGTTTGTGGAGGGCTGTGAACTCTTCGCACAGGAGCCGTCTGTGCTCCCTTGGAGGAAAGATGCTGCCTGAGGGCAAAAGGGACTCTCTCCAGCAACTCACTTCTAGGTTACGGCAACCAACCCCAGCATGCTTTGTTCCCTTATGGTAATACCTTGTATCCAGTTGGCTAATTGGTATCTACCCCACCCCCTGCCTTCTCCATAAAAAGGGCCCTGAAGCTGCCTTGTACCTAGGAAGGTCTGTCCCTGGTCTCCCCCTTCACAGGGACTGCTGGACAATTAAAGCTACCTCTGTGGAATTACCATACAGGCCTCCCATCTCTCTGTCCCCGAGTTTGCCTCGGGTGATCTCACAAAGAGCTGAATCACAAGAGCTGGAATCATTAAGTAGTTGAGAAATCGCTACACTTGCTGAGATCACTCGCTGTCCAGGGAGGCTTGCCCTTGCCCCGAGAAGAGTTGTTCTCTGCAGGACACTCTGTCTAGGAAGGCCATGGCATACTGGTGCTTGACCAGCATCAGACCCCTTAAGGCAACAGCTCACTTTCAGATCCACTTAAAATTGAATACAGCTACTAATACAATTTGTAAACTTAAAAATTCTGAAAATATCCTATCAAGTTGTCCTGGCTAAAGCCCAGCTCTGAATCTTCCTGCAATTTGGAAACTCTATAAAGGGACGTTATAGATTTCTGCTTAATTTTTCTGATTTTAATGAACTTTTATGTTCACAAAAGCCAGCTTTTTTTTTTTTTATAACAGCAACTGTCATAACTACAAATACAGTCTTTTGCCAATAAGCCAATTTAAATAATTGCATAAATAAAGATTAATTGTTTGGTTTCATTTAACTTTGCACTTCCTGAAATTAACTGCCCTGCCTCCTTCAAGGAGTTGATTTACATCTGATCATTGCTGAGAATTCATCATCCCTGTAACAGACTTGCCAATGCTGTCAAAAATCATCTTTTCATTCTGCAGACATAGAAGACCACAAAGATTAACTTGGCCAGAGAAACAATTCTCCAAGACTCTCTGCAAATGTCTGGTTTGACAAGACACAATTTGTGCCTGAAGGAGCAAAGGGCAAGTGAATTTCCATCCAATACTTTTAAAACAGCAGTTGAAGAAATTAGAGTGTTCACATTTTTATGAAAAAAACTGCAAACCCAAAACCCAACAAACCCATCTAAAATTTAAAAAAAAAAAATCACAAATCCAACCCCAAACCAAAAGTATCTTTCACAAACTAATCAGAATAAAAGTAAATAATCCACTGACTTCTGGGTTTGCCTTTGTTACTGGTTTTCCCCCTTTAATGGGTAATTGGTAGCAGCAAAGGTAGCTCTCATCTTTCTAAAAGCATTTCCATTCAACTATCTCTATTCCATCCAAAAAATTGCATTACTATAGATCAATCAAAGAATCATATTGTGCTAAAATCTGGACAGAAGGCAGTTTCTAGCATTTAGATACAATTTCTATGTGCTGTGAGTTTCTTTGTAGAAAGAGCTCATACAGAGCTTATAAAATTCTTCTGACATTCTCTGCAATGTTAACAAATGTTATGCTCATTTTAGAGGAAGCTGAAAAGTGAACAAATGACTTGCTCAAGTAAAGCACAGTTTTGGAAAGAGTCCAACAGTCCAGGTTCTTGTCTCCTCTTATAGTAATGACCTCTTTGGAGACTTGGCAAATGTAAGAATAGACTCTTAATAGCTTTGAAAATATGGACCTTATCAGAGACTGAGTGAAGTGTGTGGGAGAAGCAGAGGTGCAATGAAAGCCAGCACGAACAGGTTAGAGGAATAGTCCTGGCAGACTAAATGTACAGTTTCATATGTCGATGTGTGATAGTGTTTGTCCTATGCACATGGTTCCTGAATCAGTGGCATTTAAAAAGCAGTAACTGTGTTTTATGTGAGAGGGATTCTACAATCAGGGGAGATACTTCCTGAAAGAAAAAATCTAGTGAAAATTTGAGATTTGAAATGCTTGGATTCTAACTTTTTGGAGTGGGTTTCAGCATCAAGGTGTGATTCTAAGCATGATATCATTTGGAAGGATGTCTCTCAAAGGAGCACAAATCACTCACTGCTTTTGCTTTTTCTTTCAAGCCCGAGCTCAATTACATGGCAATGAACCTGTTAGTTAGCCTGGGAATTTGAAGAGATGAACTGCAGACATTTTGAACTCCACTATTCAAGAAAGAAAAACATCATTACCATATGTACTTGTTTTTAAATGGTTTGAAAGTGTTACTCAAAAATTAACTTTGAAAAACTGGAATTCACACTGACTACCTGAAATCGATATGTCAACACTCTCAAATTACCTCAGTAACTTTTGCTGCTAATCACTAGGGTTTATAAGGGAAAAGAAGAATATTAATTTTTCTTTTAGGCCCACACATTTAAGGCTCTGAGATCTACAGAAGTTGTATTACAACGTTCAAAAAACCATTAGAATATGTTTGACTATCTTTCAACACTTCTCAGTTACTTGTTTTCCTGCTTTTACAATTGCTTAGAATCAAACAAATAACATCTATAAAATCCATTCTTGAGATAAGTAGGGATCAGTGATTAAGTTCAGGTCAGACACAAGACCATTGTTTCACATGTTCGTTTTCTCAGTCTTACAGATTGGGGGTACTGTAAGAGTCAAATGATCATGAAAACCACAGTGATGCTCGTCCCTATTAGTTCAGGAAATAGAGGCTACACACACGCTGGAAAAAGTTCTGTCACTGCTTGCAGCTAAGTCCTTACAATTTCCTTCAGACTTTGTCACTCCTGTACCCACCCAGTGTATGCAAACAGAAAACCAAATTCCTGTTTGGCTGTGCCTTCATCTATAATGGAAACAAATTGGATCTCTCTCAGAGCAGCAAGTTGTTGATAACAAAGCCTTCACAGTCAGAGATGTGACTGCTCAGTAACAAACATATTGATATAAATGTAGGCACCAAAGCAAGTTAGAAGGAGAAATCATTCACCCCTGAAATAACACTTCAGATAAACACTAAAAACTACCCTAAAGAAAGAGAAATATAGAAAGAAGCTTTCTATATTTAAATAACATGCAAGTTCTTCAAAGTCTCATGAAGTCTCACCTGTATTAAACCCAGTGACTATCAACCAATTTATCATATGCAGCAATTACTTAGATAATAAAGGGGTGAGCAAAAGGACCAATTTCGAAGTGTCATTTAAAACTCAAGCACTCTTTTCCAAGGCAGATAGTGAAGGTGAAATGCTGGTCTCTAGAAATCTCTTTAAGGTCAAATTATTTTGTCTGAATTAACCCCTCGAATCCATTTCATTGGCATTGTACCAGAATTGAATGCAACTACAGGGTCCAATGAAACAAATAGGATTATATCAACCTGACTTAAGCAGGCATTATAAAAAGCTGCACACTATTTATATACTGAATGGGAACTTCATCTTCATATCAGGTATGTGGAGATAATTTATTAACAGGTACTTTGGTGTTTTGTTTATTTTTCTTGTTTATTTTTTCCTAAAATTAAAACAAAAAATCAATTACAGCCAAAGAAGTCTAAGAGCACAAAACTCTCATGTGAAGCAAACCTGGAGGAGTTTGTTCCTCTAAAGCTGCTATGCCATATTCTGTTACTTTTCATAGAGCTTTAATTCAGAAATAATTCCACTGAGCCTGTAAGAAATTCCTTGGCTTTAAGGAATTTAACAGAATGTTTTATAGTTTAGAGGCTGAACCTGTAACATTTTATAGATAATTGAATTCCTAACAAAAGTTCTATCCAAAGAGCTTAAGAAACATAAAAATGCATTATTCTCTAAAAATTGACAGAAATTTAGAGCCATTTCTATAAAGTTGAATAGAATACTCAATGGACAGTTTAAATGGCAGAGAAGAGAAAGTTTGGCATTGCTAGCCACTATGAGATAAACCCATCACAATTCCTGAATAAATCTGAATGAGCAGGACACTTTCACAGCAGACTGGGGCTTTGCATCAGGTGACCATAGGATTTTATGATTTGGGGTGGAAGGTCCCCAAACCATAATTTTATACTGTCTAACCACAGCCATGTTTTGGTTTCCTGCCTTGCAAATTTGTTTCTATGTTTTTTCTTAAATGAGTTTTTCAGTCAATAAAAAATCAGGTGATTAAAAGTCTGTCATATCTTGGTTTTCTGGCCTTAGCCAAGTAGATCGCAGCAGGAAATTAATTTTGGGATAATCCTTTATTTTTCATCATAACCATCATAAAGATAGGGGAACTCAAACTTGCACAAAATAGTCTTAATTATCCACGTGTTTAAGGCAAGTTCTCAGTAAACCAACTTGCACCAAAGCCTGTGCTTCAGAATCTAAAGAAATTTGCATAAACAACAGAACAGAAAAAGGAATTTTGTGTCTTAGATGTAATAGATAACTCTTATTCGGGTTCCCTGATAGTGCCCAGAAATCTCCTCTATCACCAACAAAAGATGCTGATCACCTACATACAGCATAATTTAAAATTCTGAAAATGTAGTGTTGGGGTGCTTTGGACCACTTGGGGTCTGCCCGCTGCCCATCATGGCATGCCTACCCCATGGGCTGACGAGTCAGAGAGCGAAGGGCAGTCCGCGAGCGAGGCCCAGGTCTGAGCCCATAGCCCTTCTCTAGAAGGTTCTGTTAAGTTTGGTTGTTCATTGGTTTGTTCTGTAAATTCCCTCCTCTGTAACTTAGCCATTGGTTATGTGTCCCCGGGATCCCCCTCCGGGCTTATCCTCTATTGGTTGTTTTTTCTGTACCACCCCTGTTGAAAAACCACGTGTAACCCTGGCCCGACGGCCATTCCTCCCCTTTGCTTTTGGGGGAAATAAACTCCTGGAAGGTTTCACGGAGTGGTCCTCTCCCTTGCCTCTTTCGCCTCTGGGATACCTGAGGGACTCAGACCTCTGGGTCTCCTCACATTGGGTACACCTGCTGCCACAGAGCCAGTGCTGCCCGACCACGCGGCCGCCGAGACTCGACACTTTTCAGTGCCTGTCTGCGGGAAAGGTCACTGTCGCCTCTACAGAGCGGGACAAGTGCCCCCTGAGGCTGACCCCTCTCCCAGGGCAGGGACAATGTAGCTTTAAATATCCTGGAACCAGTTTTCAGGAAAGGTGAAATACTGATAAATGGTATGTCGCCCTGAGATTTGCAGTCTTTTGATGTTTTCATTTCTGTGATGGAGTTTCTCACGCACTTTCTGTAAACATAGTTATGTTTGGCTAACCGTTCCTTTTTTGTTTTCATTCCTTCTCCTGAGGTGGAGAAGTTTGATGGACTTTTTGTCTGACCAGTGTGGTTGGAGAGGTGGTAACCTCATCCTCCAATCCACGGTCATTCCTAGGAACATATATATATATGAAGTAAAATAAACAGCCTGGGGCTTTTCCTGGCTTCTTTCTGTCCTGAACTAAGCTGGGCCTGCGTGGTTTTTTCGTGTCCAAGTACGACAATGGTATATATTCTTGGTACTGTTGAAAGGAATAATTACTATAGTGTGTTTCTGAGACTCTGGCTGCTGCTTGAGCAGACTGCCCAGACTGCTGGGACAGCTCAGAGAAATATATTGTACTTTCCTACTTAGGCATTATAACAAAGTGCTCCTCTGCACTGCTGTGTAAACACCAGGGCTCGGAGCTCTTCTTTGTTAAGTCATGGAGTAGCATTTCTCAGTTGCAACCATGAAATACTTGTTACACCAAAACCTCCTTCCAAACACAGCCAAGTGTTTATGTGTATGTGCGTATACAGTGTTCATGGACAACTGCATATTCAGCTGAATATTAGCAACTAATGAGTATTTCTAAACCAGATGAGCTCTGAAGAAGTAAGTTTACCTATGAAAACTACAGCAATGTTGAATTCTCAATTCAGCATGAAACAGGGAGCGAAAAAAACCCCCAATGTCTCAAATGCTATTACAGCATTTAAAAGCTGTAATATCTATGACCTGTATTATCATTCTTCCCTCTGCTATACCTTTGTTACCTTTGTGCATAAGCTCAGTGTTTTTATTAGAAAAGCAACTTCTTGCTATTAAATTTGAACAAGAAGTAGCTCTGGTCATATCCTATTACTCTCAGTCCAATATCTTTGCCCCAACAAGTTTCTTCCATTATTTCTCAAAGGTATAATACTGGGAAAAAGTATTGACATGTAGCTTGTTGTGTAGCAGTGTCTGCGACACATGAATGAAGAGAGAGGCAGTTTGAGAATAGACTAAATTATACTTTTGTTTGCCTTTGGTTAATTGGAATTTATTAAAAAGTTGCTTTTTACTACAGTCTGCAGTAAGAAGCCAAGGTGAAATGTGGTCAGTGCACATCATTTCTTAAATGAAATGATTTTTGTTATCCAAATTGGTTCAGGGAATTTGTCACGGCTTAGAGGCTTAGAAACCATCTATAGAGTGTGCTTTTCTTAACCATTCTGCAGGTTACAACTTTTATATCTGCAATTTGAAAATCAAGCTTCTAATCTATGAATAGTGAGCAAACTGCTTCTGCTCCTTACCTGTTAAGATTTTCATCTTAAATAGTTGAAATGCTAAAGGCAAGCAAGTGCATCAGGGGTAACCAGCAGAATTGGGGATCTTCATTCCTTTAAGGTAAGGATTTTTACTTCTTAATCCATTTAGTCAATTCCAAATGAATTCAAAAGGGCAGAGTTAATACCAGTAAGCTGAAAGCTAGATATGTCCTGAAACCCATATGAATGTACTCTGGCTGATAAAACTGGAATTTAGGAACAACACCCCACCAAGAAAAAAAAAAAAGGAAAGCCGAACCAAAATAAAGCACTTCCCATTTAATACTTACTTTATCAAGAAATCTAAAGAAGGCTTTTCCAAAATCAATTCTATGTGCTAACCAGCTAGTCAGTATTTAATGCAAGATATGCAAAGATTCACCTCGGAGATAACTGCTAACATAACAGAAATGAGTGATAAAACATATTCCTTGCTGGCATGAAGAGGGAGAATCACTATACATTTTCTTTAAGAACTTATATGCATAGGAAACCATCCTGTCATAACTTTTAAAGATGTCAAGCTCTGGTTGCTTGAAGAGGGCTACAGTGACTACAGCACATACTTTGTTCTGAGGCCACCACCCAGGTGCAGGCTGGAGAGCTGCACACACCAGGTGCCTCAGGTGTCACCACCATAAAATGAAAGGATTGTTCATCTACTTCATGTGGAATTCCATGAGCATAATGGCCTTCCAAACAGTCAGTCTTTACGCATGCACTAGAGGGGAAAAGGGAAATTTCCATAATTTCCAGGCTTGTCTGAAATCAAAAAGATAGAAAGAGTCACAATCTTTTTTTTTTTTTTCCTGCGATATTGAGAATGGAAAGCATTTAGATCTGTGGTTAACAGTGGGATCCATGTACCCTGCTCATAATTTCTAAAACATGGTAAGGATCAGATCTATGAAAAGTGAGATATAAAAATCTAGAAAAAGTAAACTTAGGAGAAACAATTGTTACCATAGGAGAGAATACATAGCGTTTTTTGTCTTAATTTCCCTGACTATTCTTAATATTCTTGAAAATTTTCTCAGATATTGTTGTACAACCATGTGAACTGGGTGGACCACAGCCCAAAGAGTGTATTTTGATGTTTGCCGAGTGACTAGAGACCGATTTGCTATATATCTGCATACACCTAATTAGCAGAGATCGTGCATTCCTTTGGCACAGTCCCCCAGCACACTGTGCCGGGCAGACACAGTGCTGTATGTAACAACTGCTTTGCTCCAGGCACTGACACATCCAGCACACCCACCTTGGGACACGTGGTCATTGCACTGGCCTTGGTAGGCTCTGGTTTTCACCTACCAGGAAAATCCTAATCTGTACATTTAGCATTTACAGACATTGCCTTTGCCTCCTGACAGCCACCCAGCGTGGAGCAGCACAGGTGTTGGAAACCAACAGTTCATAGTACAACACATGACAGCAGCCACCCGACTTCAATATGGAAAGGATTTTGGGACAGTGGAATCCTCACAGCTCTACAGTTTCACTGGTTGAACACTTCCAGGCAAGAAAACAGCAAGCATGGTTTGACCTGCTTATTTTAAATAGTAAGTCGATTAAAATTGGGCTATAGACAGGTTGAGAAACTTGGAAGCCTGAAATAATGCAGGAAGTTTACTTGGAATACAGAGGCTTATGTTTAACAAAATATGACTGCATATGAAAGTTTTTTTGTATTATTTCATTTTTTTAAACAGTAGCATTGTCCCAGAGAGTATATTTTTGGGGAACTGATTGAATACAGACTCCTATGAATTAAATAATAATACTAATAAAAAAGAACTTGGTGCTTTACCTACAAACAATTGCAGGTTTCTTGACACTGTTAAAAAGATTCACAGTATTAACCTACTGAAGTACTTAATTTGGATTTGAAAGTAATGACTCAGGTCTTCCTCAAGGCTTCTTATTTTATGACATCAGTCCAAATACTTACATGTCTGAGGAGGAAGTGTTAGTAATTAATTAAAAAAACCCCAAACAATATATATACCACTGCAGCCTATTTTAAATTTTGATTTTAAAGTACTATCTTTGTGAACTAAGTCAAATCCTCATGTTCTGTGACAGTAATTTCCTTGGATGAGGGACGCTAATTTTGACTTCTCAAAATTTTTAAGTAAAATGTAATATTTACCTTACAAAAAAATTAAAAACCACCATTTCCCTTTTCTAAACAAATGTGTTTATACTTGTTCCATAAAACTTTACTATTAATAAGGTTGTGAAATATCTGTCCCTATAGAAAGAGGCATCCTGCTGTGACACACTATATTGTTTGCCTTTCATCACTGAGAACATTAATGCAGTTCCTGCTGGGATAAATATTTATATTTAGATTTTTGGAAACAGTTAATTAAGGAGCTGCACCGAGTTTCAGTAAAAGGAAGCCCAGAACATTTTGCAAAATGTGAAATAAAGCTCCATATTCAACTCTTCAATTCCAACTGAAGGAGCTAGAAAGAAGACAACAACTGGAGAACCCTGAAAAGAAAGGAAGCCCTTTTCTAGACATGGAACAATCCACATATTTTAGCGTCCCAGGCTTGGCACTTCCACAGTTAAATGCCAAGACAAACAGAAATAAGATTGTAACAAAAGTAATTTCTTACCTCCTTGGAGCATGCACTTGGGAAGAGAAGATCCTGTTTGAAAGGAAACCTGGATCCACAATTAGAAAGGGCAAGCAAACTTGGTTCAGTCACAAGTTATTCCTGCTTTATTTACTTTATTAGAAAGTGAAAGCAAAGTGAAACTGAAGAGAACTTCCTTAGCTTTTCAGAGGTAAGAAAAAGAGAATGCTTTTTTCCCCTGAAAGGCTCAGAAGAAACAGTTGAGCTAAAGATGAAGCTTAGGATGCTTTGCAAATGTTCCCCTTGTTTATAAAGTGGTGTGTTGTGTCTAGGAGGGAAGAAAGGAGGAGTTGAGAAGTTTGATATCTTTAACCTCTTTTATATCTATTAGCTATCAAGTAAAGCAAAAGACGCTAAATGGAATAAATTCCTTATTTGCCACTATTATACCGTCACTATAAAAAAATCATCTCCTGAAATTCCCCATTCCCTTGCAGACATGCTCAAATGATGCTTTACAGTTTCTTCTCTCTGGTTCTTGGCCCAGAATAATAAGATGAAAGGGGAGGTTGTAAACGAGGTGGCTACTGAAGGCACTAGCAGAAGGACTGGCTGTGCTCTCCCACATGTCAGCATGCCAGAGCAGGATCAGTGAACATGTGGGCTTCAGCAGGAATGTTACACTAAGAAGGGCTTTCTTTCTTATTTGTTTTTTAATGGTATTACACTGGAGTTTTCTGTCCAAAGCTGGTAGGTGGAAGCAAATACCTTGGGGACTGTTGGCCTCCTCACATTAACTTGTTAATGTCAGCTCAGAGCCCTGAGGAATTTAACTGTTAACAATAGCACCCAGTTAATGCTATAATAACCAAATAAGCTTCTGCTCCCTGACATTAACTAGGCAGAACTATATTAACAATATTGTATTTAAAAGAAGAAAAAACCCAACAGATACACTTTACAGTGTGGAAAGCTGAACAAACCTCTCCCACTTTTTTGTTTTTTCGGAATAAGAACCATAGAACTACAGAATATCCTGAACTGGAAGCGACCCACATGTATCATCAAAGTCCAACTTTCATCCCTGTACAGGACACCCCCAAGAATCACAGCATGTGCCTAAGAGCAATGTCCAAACTCTTCTTGAAGAAGGGAAAAAAAAAAAAAAAAGGACTCTGCCCCATCCTCCCCAAAAATCCTGGAGACATTATATTCTATTATTAGATTGCGTGAGGGAAATGAAAAAGAGAGGACTCTGAAGGAGATTTGGCTCTGGAAAATGGATGAAGTCTGGAAGATGTAGGAAGAAAAGCAGATTTTTAAAAACTGACAGCCTATCCTAAAATCTCCTGTCATAAATATCTCCAAATTAGTGAGTTTCTATAAAAACTTGGAAGTTTTCACCATTTTAAGTTGGTGGGTTGTAAAGTCATCCTTACTGTAGACTATTCAGTTTGATTTTCAAAAGCCAGAAAAAACAGTTTTCCTTTACTAATCAAACAAGAATTTTTAACTGGGGTCTCTATCAAAGATCAATGAAGAAATGCAATATGGTAACTTTCTGAAAGCTATGGCCTATGAGAATGATTTCAAGATAATTGCTCATAACTGTTGTCATTTACTGCAGCCTTAGTGAATACACTTGTTTTGCTGCTCTGGGAGCATTCAGGAGACAAAACCCCACAAACTTTTCCTTAGCAAGATAAGCAGAGACTAGCATTTCCAGGGCTTATTTCCTACAGTATCAAAAAATGACTGTTTCTTGCTGATGCCTACCAGCTTCTGTGTGCAACTTCAGATCTACAAACAGTAGTTGATAAAGTCTTATAGCAACTCTGCCAAGAAAGGAAACTGCCTCTTCCATCATATAGGAAAACACAGTGATCTTTGCCCCAGAATACAACTGCAAACACACAATTTTTAAAGAGGAAATTGTTAAAATATAAAATGAAATTCCAAATAATGCTATAACAGAAGAAAATTTTACAGTTAAAATTTTCACTTGGATATAATGGTTAATTAGAAAAAAAAATTAGAAAAACAAATTGAGGAGGGCAGTGTTTGGTTTGGGTCTGAGTTTTTTCCCCTTCTTTTTTCTTTTTGCATTCTTATCTTCTTGAGCATAATTGGAAAGTACCTTAGCTTTAATTGTTCCTCAAAAAAGGTACCTTAAGCTGAGCAGTGACAGTAAATTGAAGACCATCAATTCTGCTTGCCCCTACAATATACACTTTGCAAATCTGTTATGCAAATATTAAGCTACTAAACCGCAGTTCCTGTTGGAATGCCACAGTGAACTGAAAGTCATCAGCCCCACTGCACTCTGGCATAACATAAAGATTGAAACATCTGATGCTAATTTTAGTCCTACTTCTGACTTTCTGGGTTTTTGTAGGACTCAGTCAGAACATTGATGCTATTCCAGGGTAGAATTCAGCTGTGCTGTGTTTTACAGAGAGGAAAATATTTAATGCAGAAGTACTGTGCTCACTTGGTGAGTGGTAAACCTGTTTAACAGAAGTTAAATTGTATCAATCTCACAAACCATTTTTCTTAGACTACAGAGAACAAAACCACTTTATGGGCATCATTACAGTTCCAATACAAATGGCAGAGACAGGTGTGAGATCTCCTAACCCAACAATGGCAAACATCTACCCACATTTCATCACTCTCAAAGCAGCTGTTTTCAATAACATCAGCTATGCTTTATGAAAGTGGATATTTAGGAGAAAAAGTACAAAGCAATACTTGCTGCAAATCTGTTCTATCATTTTTGATAAAGGGAGGGAATATTTTCTTGTATCCGTCTCAACACTTTTTTTCCCTTTTCTCTTTACAGAGCAGGGAAGAATATCATGTCAATTCTAAAGTTTTAACCAATGAGACTAAAACCATGGTGATGCTTCTTTAATTAAAGCATTTCTCACAAGGGCCTTGAGGTGCAGGAGAAGAAAGAATAAGGCACAGGGATTTAATTTTATGGAAGTTCTTCTTTGAATTGCAGATAATATACAATCTGGTTTAAATCAGTGAAGGAAGGAAGCTTGAGCAACCAGTTAGGCTCCATTCCTGCATGTTAATGAATACCCTGTAGAGTAGTATGATATCCAAGAGAAGACTGCCAAAATTATATTGCTTTTATTATTTAGAAACATTCCACAGCACAATGTAATGCAATATCACCTCAGCAGAACAGCTAATGCCTTGGGAAGTAGAATAGTTGTATCATACGTATCTCAGCAAGTACTTACATAAGCAAGAAGCACTAGACTTCCTGTAAGCCTTTAAGACAGCAAGTCTGTATTTCCTTCTGAGATATTGGCTCTGGCAGAAGGTACAGGAAAAGGCCATCACAGTCCATGTACTGGGCACTTTTCCCCTGTAGTTAGAGCTAGGTATTGGCATGGTATTACTGAAAAACCCAGCTTTTAAAGACAGAAGCAAACTTAACAGGATTCTATGACATTTCTATTTGTTGGTTATATCAGGGGTTTTTTTCAAAGGCTATCTGAACAACAGATATTAAAAATAACTACTGGGGAAGTGCTATTTTTGAGGAGGTCTGAAAGGTAACCCAAAGTGTTTCAAAATAGTTATTAAATGAAACATAACATGTAAAGATGTGAAGTACTCCCGGCTTAGTTTAGCAGGTGGATGTTAACTCCAGAAAGATCTGTGTGTACTCAACTACTAAGAAAACATCCCAAATACCTGTGGGAAAGTGACTCTCTCAGGTCAGGACTCCCTGTCCTCCTCCAAATCAGGTTGCAGAACAAATTTCACTTGCAATGTAACACCTTTTCCAGGAGGGACATAATCAAAGACTCTCATTGCAAAATGCCTTTTTTAGAGCCCTTGTTTGTATAATACGGCACAGATTTTGGGCAGGATCATTTACCCACCCTCAGCTCCCTGGTGCCATAGCTGGACTGCTCCTAATAACAGACCTCTATCCTACAGCACTCTGGGATCTGCAAGGCAGATCTGCGTAGTGCACTTTAAATCTTTTTACCTCCACTGCTTTGTAACGAGAAGATAATACTCATTACCATGCACATGCAGGACTTAGAGTTTATTCATTTGAGTGCTGTTTGTAGTTCTGGCTGTATCAGAAACTCTACTGATCTAATGGAAAAATTTGTCCCATGCCAAATTTCTACATGCCTTTTCTTCCCCCAGATCTTGTACAACATAGGATCAGTTAGTCAGATCTGTTCTTGTGCCACTGAGGTGGAAATGGCTGTTATGGCAATGATGCCATGATGATTTTTGTCTTTTCTTTTATACCCCTGTTATACCTTTTTAGAACTTCTGTATTCTTAGTGCTTTAGCCTACATTCTTGGGCTTGTTTGTTCAGCTAGGTGATTAAACTTTTTAGAAGCTTCGTAGTTAGGGATCAGAATGCCCCAGACCCCAAGGTCCTCTCCAGAACACATTTTGTAAACTAAGACAGAACCATCCAGGGGAAGGTTCCTTGGGGAGGGGGCCTCACTCAAGCCTCTCATTGGGGAATTTATGATAGATATGCTAATTAGTAACACCTATAATGTTAGACCCGATCTTTTGGGTGTGTGCATTGCGGTGTACATGGAGGTGCATTCCACCTGGACATAGTGCACCTAAGGATCCTTAAAATAAATACCAAGGTAAAATCCCTTTTTCCCTTCTAACCGTGTTTGACCCTTGGTTTTAAGACCAGGAAAAGGCATCAGCAAAAGTGAAAATATATGCCATTCCCAGGGAGAAATAAAAAAAAAAAAAATTGTTATTTCCTCTTCTAAACAGAGATTTAGGTTTACCTGTTTATTTCTTTATGTAGAGAGATAGAATAATTTAAGAAACCACAGAAATAAAACCATGTTGAATGCAAGAGGCTAAAGCTTTTCAGCTTACAGTAAATTCTCGGTTCTGAAGCTTCTAGAGAAGCATGTTTAATTAAATTTCATGAAGCCACACTGCACCTTGATGATATCTGCTTATTCAGATTCAAACACTTGTGGAATATGTATAGTTTAATCTAGAGAACAAAGCTCATTTGTTTAAAACAAACTGATTCAGAGAGTTCATAATAAATGTCTACCATAATAAACATTAGCATAATAAATCACAAGTCATGAGTAAGAAAACAAATTCATAAAGGTTTAAAGTAATATTCTGTGCCTACTGATCTCCCAGACCACGTTAAAGGTAATTTTTCCTGAATTATTTCATGTACCAGAAGCCAAATATAAGTGTGTAGGCAATGTGAGAGAGAACCTCAGTGATGGCTGAAACATAGTCATTAATCCATTTCTAAAATGGAGCTGAGGAAATAAAAGTTAATTCCTAGAGATCACAGTCTTCAAGGGCAGAGGTTACAGAGATCATAAAAACTGAATATGGAGTCCTTGAAAGTTTGTGGTCTTATCTGATATAAATGCAGTTGAACTAAGGCCAATTAAATGGGACCTATCAGTTCACACTAGATGAAAATCTGAAATTCTGGACCTCTGGATCTCACATGTTCAAATGTAATAACTCTATATCCTACTTGTTTCTGGTAATTAAAGAATTGATATAAAGAACACATTGCTAACAAAGGTTTCTGTATGCCATTTTTGGCACCACTCGTGTCAGACCAAAATGTGGGTTTTTTTGTTGTGTTGTGGGGGTTTGGTTTGGGTTTTTTTTTTTTAAATTTTTTTTGTTTGTTTGTTTATTTTTTGGGTTTTTTTACCCCCTCAAAACCAGACTCAGATGCGATATTTGATCTCAAAGGGAGAAAGGCATACTCCTTATGGACTCCATTCACAGTTTTCTTCTCCATTACCCAAATATGCATTGGAAATTCAACAGCAGTGCCACTCGTGCAAGTAGTGACAAATAACATCTGCAATGGGAATGGCAGGGGAAATTAGACAGACAGAATGTAATTACTTGCATTGGAATCTGGCCAAGACATTCAAATTAGCAACAGGATGATGAAAAAAATCTTGTAACAAAATCTGAAGTCAAGTAACACCTGGAGTGCTCTTTTTGCTAAGCAAATGCAGTATCAAAAGCTGGAGGATAGCAGCAGCAGCCAGAAACTTAACAAGACTGATCCTAACACCAGGTGGATGCCTTGTGTAGGATACACACAGCATGTCTGCCTGAAGGATGTGGCAAACCACCTCTAGCTCTTCCTCAAGCATGAAGGGAATTAAAATCAGCTTCTGGACAAAAGGACTAGAACACATTGGCATGTGGCTGGTGACCTCTGGCTCCAGGAAGTGTAGAAACACAAGTTGGAAAAATTGTCATCAAGGATATAATAATTTGAACAAAAACGACAAATAAAACTGCTGAACTAGGAATTCCAGCAAGAGCCACAATTATAATTTCTAAAATAACCTCCGTTCAAGTAATTTCTGTGAAATTTTGGCTTGAGAGATACTGTGTTATATAATACAGTCGCACTCCAAGTGTGTCTGGTTATCTAAGCTTATTGCTTGTATTTTATTTACCCACATCTAGATTTCAAACCAACCAGCTCCCTTAATTTCAAACAGTTTTTTGATTCTCTAACCTGTAGGCAAGCCAACATCAGAACAAGCAAACAGTTATGGATCATGCTCTGCTGGTTCTCAGAGAAGTAAGAAAAAAATGCAGTAAAACTTTGAAGGGGCTTGGAATATCAGAAGCATCTTTAGAAACTCCTGAAGTGCAGAGTATTTCTGAGTTATACAAACCTAAAGCAATAGAAAGGATGAGAAGAATGGAACAGGCTTAAAAACAGCCTCAAAGATTAGTGCTGCTCAGAGGTTACAGGCAGCATGAAACATCCCACCAGACAGGTGTGCAAGGTACAGTTTAATGAGGATGTTTCTGATTTACAGTCAGCAATATAAGAAAAACATTGTTCGGCCATCCTGATGAGACAGCCTGAGTACATCCCAAAGAAATACTCAACACATTTCCTTCTGAGTCAATAGTACTGATAACCCAGCAAACTGGCTTCAAATCATCACAGTCCATATGTTTTCTAATGCCTGGTCATACACAATGTCACTGCTGTTACAAAGCCCGTTGAACCCTTTCTATTCCTGACCCAGGGCCAATAGGTGCAGCCAGGTTCCCAGTGCTAATGGAGTTCAAGTGTGCCATGAGGTCCAGCAAGGCAGACAGGCTCCACAAACAGGGAAGCAAGAGCTGCATGCCAGCTACCTAATTGTGGAGTTGGTCCTCACTGGGAAGCCAGCTGCCTTCCCGGCCTTCCAGATGGAAATGAGAATGTAAAAGGTAGTAGACAATGAAGGGTACATGAAAATCAACGTAAATAAACGCTGCTTGTGCTACAATTGTGATCTCTTCTGAATGACCTTTTTTATGAAAAGCACTTCAGGGTTTTCCTTTTTCTGCATGGGGTAAAAAAGTTGAGTATAAAAGAAGGCGATGAAGCAAAAAGTACATTGGAGCAGTTGTCTTTAATCTGCAAGCATACAACCACATAATGCAGCTATGAGGGAAAAGTTCAGAGGTTCCTTTTGAATTTTACAGTTTGCACTTTTACATTAATCTTTTCAAAGTTCTTACATTTTACAAACTGAAATAAATGCTTGTATTTTCTTCTCTCTCTGTGTAGCAGGGCGTACACCCCCTCTCCCCACCACAGGTGGCCGGTGCAGATAGGAGAGATAACCCAGGCAGGCAAGGCTCAGCAGGTATCATCTGCTGGCGCCAAAAGTTCTACAAGCCTAACCAAGAATCAACACCTTGCTATGGAGAATAGATGTGGGAAGTGATGAAAGAAAAAACATAGGTGACCAAAAGGCCTGCTTTACTTTATAAAACTACTACAGATTATCACAGAGGCAGAAGTCTCCTACACACACCTTGAGAATGTGCAAGGGACTTCTTCCTGGAGTCTGGACTCAGGTTCCATGGTTACTTTCCTGAGAATTGAGGGAAAAGATTTTGATGTGAATGCTAAAAGTCTGGCTGCAGAGACATTTCTCAGTTTTCTGATAGTGTCTGTGTGAAAGCCTTGCTTTCTCACGGACGCTATGGGAAAACAGTTGGGAGATTTTGTAAACTATGGCATTGTTATGATACTGAAGAGAAAATATCTGAAGTAAGTGTTGTTGGGTTCAGCCAATCCCTCTGGGGGGTGGTTGGTCAGTGAACCAATAACCTTATGTCAGTCCAGCGTGCTAAGGTATATAAGCAAATTTGTAAATTAATAAAGGGTCGGTTTCTTCTCGTCCTAAACTGTCCATGTCACTTTATTCCTTGGTCTCTGCTCGCTAGCGACATTTTGATGTGTGCTCCATCACAACTGGATGGTAGTTGGATCCTATTCTATACTATTTCTTTGCTAGCTGTAAATTTAATGGTACCTTTAACCCTGTGTGTAATACTAGTTTTCTCTTTTTGTCCTTATCCCTGTGTAGTAATAGTCTAAGTCTTATGTCTGTTAGTTTTGTGTCTATTAAATAAATAATTCATTCTATAATAGACTGAATCAGCCATTATTAAAGAACTTAGGAATGAGAGTGGTTCTTGGGGTGCTGGCCACCTCGATAAAACTACTGCCTGCTGCCAGAGGCCTGGGCAAAAGGCAGTGACTTATTTAAACCCCCAGATCTAGTTCATAACACTCTGTTTTCATGCAGACAGTGATGCCAAGACTTCCTCCTAGTCTTAATCAATGAGAACAAGAGATAGCAGCTCTTTGGAGCCCCAGAAGAGGGTAGGTAATTTCTGACTCACACAACACTTAGATAATGCCTGAGATAAGATGAACACTTATCTGAACAAGCTTCCCTATACAGAATATTAGCAGAGCATCAAGGGTTGAGTTCCAGCTGGCTCACTGATGTCAATACTATGGTATTTATTTCACTGTGGCATATTTATCCTTAATTACATAATAAACCATTTTCAACAGTGTCACATGAATGTAAAAGTAACCCACACACTCCAGTCGCTAGTACATGGTTATGGCCATTAAGCTGCAGCTGAAAATGTCTGCAAAAATCTGATAAGGTAATTGCTGGATTACAAATCACTGCAATTTCAGTCCATCCAAGTTATTAGACAATCCTCCCAGTACTCTGGATTTGACCTCTGGCGTCAGAGAGTTCAGAAAGAAACATACATATTTCTCTACATGAAATCAGTGCCCAAGTAGGATAAGAGTGAATTCAGGTAATATCACACAGTAAGTGTAGATTTACACAAAAAGAAAGATACAAGTTTTATTACACAGAACAAAGGGGAGAACAGATAGGATCGAAACAAATCTGAATGTGAAAAAGTAGAAATGGTGGGAATTCTCACCTGTCTCTTTCTTGAGATTCAAATGTTTTCCAGAGATGCAACATGAGTTTTTAGGTCTTACAGATATTTTCCTCCACAAGAAACAGCCTCACCAGATTCTACTGCCAGTAAGGGTATCTAGCTGTATATTCCCATATTTGTGCCAGTATCCATATGAAAGAGTCAACTGATTTCAAGCAGAACAATAATCAGGTAATCTGTATTACAGAATCAAACTTAAATCCCTTTACTATTAATTCAGCAAGTTAAGTAATTCCGTGCTCAATATTGGAGGAGAAAAGTGTATTTTCCAGCGTTTCTAAACCTACAAAGTGCAATGCACAAACAGCAAACAGACATTTAAGAAAAAGATCAGATTCAGAGAAAAATACTTGAAAATTACTCTTGTATAAGGAAAAAAATGTAGCAAACCTAGGAAGACTACTTGATTACTAAAGCAAAATTTGTCTAGCTTTATCCATGGGCACTTTAGGAATTGCCTGTACTGGTTATCTACTACTCACTGAACTCCTGGACTGTTATTTGTGATAGGGAGGATAGAGGAATCCTGGATTTCTCTCCAACATATGTTTTAAAATAACAAAGGATGTTGATAAACACAGAATGCAACAATTCTACATTCCTAGTTACCTCCTCAGGTGGTATTTTCTTAAAATGCCAGTTAGACAGCAACTGCCTTCCAAAACATAACACATACAGAGAGAGTCAAAGGCCGTTCTAAAGGTAATCAAGTCTTTCATACTACTGTCCATGGATTTCCTTCCTGTCAGGAACCCACCCTCTAAGTACTATTTGACTTTAGTGTAATGGTAGACATCGCTTTTAAATTTTCTAGTGATGCAAAATTTAACTGTTAGCCCAGGAAAACCAGAATGAAATTTGCAGAATCATGCATTAAATTTTCTTGTGGATTTTCTTAACCATTCCACAGTTACAGGAATTAAGCCCAGGTTCCTTGAAATATGCCATAAGTAGTTAAAAGGAGTTTTCTTACTACCTGCCTATTGCTGACTTATGGGTCCTTTCCACAGAGATTTCTGCCAGGAAAATGAACCTTTACCCAGGTTCACAACTGATGGAAACTAATTTGAATGTGCTTCACAGTTGGTGTGAATTAGTGGAGCCGAGGTGACCTCACTCTAATTTAAGAGCTTCTACCACTACAGATTTGCATTTAAAAATTACTCATCAAGTCAAATTCGAAATACTTTCATATCCTCTCCAATCACAGAGACCATAAGGAGTGTGTATTCTTTGGCCTTTCAAATGTAAGTATTAGTCAGAAAAATACTCCAGCTAAATGAATCTCTCTCTTGCCTTCTTTTGTATTTTCTATTTCTGCTTTACAATGCTTTTCCCTCTACTTTATGTTCCAGAATTCACCTTCTTCTGTTACTACAACTGAATTTAAAGAAATGTTTTTAACATTTGATGAAGTAACTATTAAAATAAAGCTCTCTTTTTCCTTTTGATAGACAGTCCTATACATAATTCAGTATCTTTAAGTATCAGGCATGTAGTGATGACCTTATCCTTTACTCATGAGCAGGGATCTGGCCCTAAGTTTGTGTAAACAACATCCCAAACCCTAGCACATAAGTAAAGCAAGCCAGTGTTTGTTAAAGTGCTTTCTAAACAAATACAGAATTTGCTCCAAATAGCAGTAGACTGAAAGAATGGGAATAGTTAAATTTTCAGGATGCCCAGTCAACGACAAAAGATTAAACTGGCTGTCTTGTGGCTAAATTAATTGGTAGGATATGACTGATGAGTAGATGCCAAGCCCAATTCCCCAGAGATTCTTGGACCTTTAAATTCCTACAAATGCCTCCTGGAAGGCATTTAGAACTCAAGTCTGTAGAAGTCAGCCTCCTCACATGTCAGCATACGTGCAGCTGGCAGCTGTCCCTGCATCACCTTAGAGCCTTGAGTTCCCTTTTCCTTCTTATTCCCTCTGTGGTTATTCAGAACACCCTTTCTTTCCTTTAGCATTATGGGAGTTCCTTTTTTTCTTCCTCCTCAGACTGATATTTATCAGGAAATAATTTCTGGCATCGAACACCTACACAGCATCCTTTCTTTCTGTTTTTATCATATCCATGACCTTAGAATGTCTCCTGTAGTTTTTCCGCCTGACGCTGCTGTAGCTACATGCCAGATATCTCCAGGTATAACAGATGGTGGAGGAGCTGTCTGTATTTTCAGTCCAGAGTCAATCTTTTCAACAGGTTATGACAGTTTATGGAACTATTTATCTTTGTTTATGCTTTTTCTGACTTTTCTTTATTATTTAAAAAACAATCACCACCCTGTGCTTTGCAGCAAGCGAGAGTTGTTGGAACAAGGAAGATGTTTGAGGTGGTGCAGGGTTAATCACAGTTTTGACATGTGGGTAGATGTGAAGTAGCTCATATTACTAGGACTGGGAAGATCTGTTTCTTCACAAAACTTTGTAAAAGTATAATTTAAAGCATCTGTTCATTATAATTTCTGGCCTTAAAAGCCTCTGTCATCTCACAGTATGGGAGAGAGGAGAGAAGCAGAAATCCAAGTTCTATTTAGCATCTCTATTGCTTTTTAATGATCTCTTTAGAGTCTTAAATGATCATTTAATATCTTCTGTCATCATTTTTCAGCGTCTCACACAATCCTAAGCGTCACTGTTGGTTTTCATGGCTTTTGGTTCTCTAGCATTTCCAGGCATCAGCAAACTTTTGCTCCTGTCTAAGCTGGCAAGGATAATAGTCATATCCATCACAACAGGAATTCAGTGACAATTCACTGAGCTCATCCTAAACATCCTCAATGCAGTTCATTACTTGTAAGTCCATAAAGTCTGTTTTTCCTATGCTCAATGTGAATCTGTCCTATTTCAGCTCCTTTCTGACCACTGTCTCCTATACTTGGAACACCAAATGCTGCATATTCCAGCTCAGTGACATCAGTGCCTGTGAAAAGCCACTGCTTCTCATTTGGGCCCTTTCTTTACAGCCACAATCTATCTTGTTTTATAGTCAATTAATAATTTTAATGTCTGCTAAATTCTATTTTTTCTTTTGGAATTGAAATAAAAATTATTTTCACTTAATTTTTCTGACAGAAATTATACCATCTCCTTAGCAACCTCTTCTCTTTCACCTGTTTCCAAGGATCTCATTAAAATTGTGTTATTTTCTCCCCTGTTCATATTTTTATCTTTGTTAAATGCATCCGTGCCTGCTTTCACCTGTGTCTCATTAACATCTAGTTTATTGGTATTTATTTTTGCTAGGAATATCTTCAATGTAGTTTTACATTAACCTATATCTCTTATAAGTTTATTTGAGATAAGGATCAATACATATGCCTTTTTCTTCTGCTTTTACTTCTCATACTACGACAAGTACCTTGGAAAATTATGAATTGTTTTTTTCCAGGAATTCCTAACATCTGCTTAGATATTTATAAATTGATTTCCACATTCTAGCAAAGTAAAAACCAAATTATCAAAACCCATAGTTTATTTCACAATTTGTATCCTCTAAAAAACTAGAAGACAAACTATTATTAGAAATACAAGCAATAGATACCCTGCAAAAATGAAATACAAAGTGATGTAAATGAGTTACAGAGAGCTCATTTTAGCAGCATTCAGAATACATGTGTAAGTGCACATAGATGTCTGCTTTAAGCATATTGTTCATCTGAAAACTTGGTGTTAAAACATTTCCCTGAGTTTTCTTTAGGGTGCACTCTTTGGGTGCCTTTCAGGAGACATTTCACTGCACAGCCTCAGATTGCTGAGAGCACAAGTTTGGCAGAAGCAAGCATTGTTCTGCTGCTTTTTCTATTTTTTTTTCCACGCAAGTTTTTCGTATTTAGGGCTGAGATGGAGGAAAATAATATACCATGTGGAGGCCTGTTCAAAGTGAAATAAATTTGTGACCTTTTATTGACACTGGTCATAAGACACTTCCTCATGATATAGAAACATAGCTCCTGAAAGTAGAGACTCCTCTGAATTTCCCAGTCAGACAATACCTCCCCAGTTTAATGGATAAAAGCAAATTGAAGGGGGAAACTTTCTTCCCGTCCCTTGAAAGAAGCAAAACCTACAGCAACATTGGCAAAATCTGAAAATGTAGTTTTGGCCCAAACGAAATGCAAACATATGTAGAAGAAAACAACCCAAACATATATATATATCAAAGCTCAAACCTACTGTTGTCTCTATTGAGAGGAAGCAATAAAATCCAACAATTCCTCCTCATCTCCTATAAATTTAGCACTTGGCTAAATTTACTGAGCAGTTATTTCCAGGAAGCTTTCTCCACAATCATTCTGTCTCCCTTTCTCTCACTACAACCAGCAGAGGAGTTGGGAGAATTGCGACCTTCTGACAGAGGATGGCACTGTGAGGAGACAGAAGAATTAGATGACAACTGGACACAGAGCCATCTATTCTTTAGCTGGAATATTTTGCCTTTCAAGGTTTCAGATTAAAAAGTGTGGGTAGGGGTAAGGGAGAAGGTTTAAAGAGAGCCTCAGGAAGAGAGAGAGAATGGGGCAGGGAAAGCTGCAGTGTAAGCAATATAAATAGATTTGCAGGATCCTTCGTGTGTCCTGAATGGGAAGCTTATCAAAAAGAGCATAAAGCTGTTCTGACAAGATAACACAGTGAGTGGTATCAGAAAAAAAAAAGTAACCTGTTAACAGATCTTACAAAAGGCTTTTTTTTGGTTACATAAGCGCACTTGGGCATCCATAAAATGAACACGGCAAACCTCCCGATGAATGGCTGAAAGTGTAAATGGTTGGTCTCTGAGCAAACAGAAAATGCTTAAGGAGAAGTTGGTTATGAAAAGCAAAAACTTTTCAAATGGCAAGATGCTGACAGGTGATTCATTGTCTGTCAGAGATATCAATACAGTTTTCAGGAAATATTTAACTCTTGCCATTATTCACTTTCTATGTGTGACTGGGGTTTTAGTTTTTAACTTCTATTTGTGTCTGGGAAACAGCAAAAACAAGTCATGTGCTCCATCTGCTCAGGGTAAATAAGCATTAGCATCTTTATTCCATTGAAATGAGACTTTTTTTGAAACCTATGTTGACTTATTATTTTCTTTGGTTTTTATCAGTATATTTTGCCTCATATAATACCACTTCAGTATCTTCTGCTAACATTGGATGCAGGGCATGGGGGTCTTATTTGTACAGGCTTGAGAACCCCTGTTAGGATGAAAAAGCATAATCTCTTATGTTTTAAATATAGTTTTAATCCATACTTATCACTGCAGATCTAAAGTTCCAGAATTATTCAGCTTGCTTTAAAATAATTACAAAATCACCAGGGACACTTGAGGAATTTTTCAAGGAAGTGGAAAAAATCAAAAAATTCAGGGTGCATACCTCAGAATTTTGAAGCAAGGAGATAAGTTACTTGAACTGAAAGAAAAAATCTGAAACAGATCCAATGTCCAGGCTCTGCTGTAAAGGAGAACATGTGTCACAATGTATGTTCGCATTCAAAGTTAACTAGGCAAGAAAGCATTCACAGTTCCTGGTAACCTTTTTGAGAAATTAAACCACATTTTCTTACATAAGAACATAAGGAATGGCCTATTGAGTAAGATGTTACTTGGTGTGTTCTGCTCTGGACGGTGCCACACAAGACAGTATTAAGACAACAAACAGGATTTTCCTTTTTGTACAGTCCCCTGACCTTGCTGTTCCCTTGCACCCCATCCCACTGTGATAGTGGATCTAGAGCACACATAGCTGCAAGGTTCCCTTTAATGAGCATTTAAAAATTTAGTCCTTTTACAGAAGAAATGTGTCCAATTCCTTCTACTCCTTGCTGATACCATTCAGCTGTCACCTCTGCCTGTTGTGGCAACAAATTCCAATAAATTCATAAACATCTTAATAAAAAAGTACATCCTTTGTCTTAAACCAACCTCCCACCAGTCCAACCAATCCACGTTTGTTCTAGCACCAAGAGATTTGATGAACACCAGTTTTTCATTCACTTTATTTTCATGATTTTGTAAACCTTGGCTGTGTCCCCTACTTTAGCCTTTTTTTTCCTCCAGATTGCAGAGTCCGAGCTTTTTTTTTTTTAATTACCTTATAAGACAGTGTCCACATCCTTTCACATTTCAGTTGCCTTTCTTTGCACTTTTTCTAACTCCATCAAATCTTGAGATGCAGAAAACAAATCTACCTACAGCTGAGCACACCAAGGTTTCATTTACTCACAAAGTATTGCTTCTCTCCTCTTCCATTTCTCTTCTGAATAAGCACATAATTTTACCACCCTTACAAACCTCCTAACCTGCCTTTTCACTTTTCTAACATCCCTGATTTCTCTTATATTTTATAAGCCTCTTAGTCCTTCCTTTTCCAAACTCAAATGTTGTATTTCACTGAACTCTGTTGCATACAGAAGCCTGACAAGACACATCCCATTCAAAAGCAGCCTTCAGCAGCTGCTTCATGGACTGCGGTGCCAAGGAACCGCAGATAGTTCTGTTTTGTCTGTTTCCAAATGAGTGTGAATCACAAGAGACCCGCCCACATCTACTCCCAAGCTACTAAAAAAGCCAAAACAAAACAGGTAAATTTAAACCACTGAGAAGAAGCTAAAGTGGGGTTTTATTTTCAAGCTCAAAAATTTCCTTTTTGGTGTGTTGGAAGGAAGAAAGAAGAGAAAGCCTTGGTAAAGCCAATTTTATTTAACAAAAGAGGATAAATTTTGAGAATTTTTTTCCTATAGAGTAAACATACAATGAATGACCTTAAAAACCTGATGACATTTTCTCTTGGCCTGTGAGCTTAGATTCCTTTAACAGTTCCATCTATACCACAGGGAACTTGAAACCACTTACTGCATATGTCAAATTTCGAGCATGACTTCCTAATACTTCACAATTATTTCCACACCCCTTCCCTCCCTTCCCGCCCTCCCCCCCCATTGTAGGGAAAAATAATCTCGACTGGGATTTTGTGAGAATTTTGAAGACACTTTTCTCTAAACCACTGTACACAAACATCACACTCTTGGCTTTGCCTGATTCAAACAAGAAAATCAGCTGCACATTTTTTATTTAAGACTTTGGTCCTTTTCTCACTTGTATCAAAGGTTTGTTTATTTTAAGCCTTGAAGCTGTTCTAGTCAGCTCCTCTAATGCTGAGAGAAAAGCACACTTCATCCATTACTATCTCTTCAAACCTCCTAAGGAGATAATTAGGCATTGCAGTTGATTGCAATTTATTAATCAGTCTGCTCTAACTTTTCTTTGTTTTGTTTTTAAACTGTAACTTTATAGTCACAGAAAATGACATGGAAATCTAGCTAGATTTCCTTAAGTGCAATTCATTCTAAATCATTCTTGTTTTCTTTTTATCCCTTATGTCTTGTCTAATATTTTTAATGGATCATGGAAAAGTGTTCAGTTACACTGTTATGGCACAGAGCAAATTTGTTTCATACAAGAAAACAGATAGTATTTTATCCATCCATAGTATACCACTGATTTTTCTGGCTCACTCTCTCCCATAACCTCTACTGTCCATCTGTATTATTTATGACTGATTAAAAAAACCCCACAATGCTCTCTCAATATTCATGTCTTACCATTATTTTGGTTACCTATTGCAAGTTTGAGTATAATGTTCCAGTTGTTGCCCAGACAAATATATTTTTGTGGAATTAAGCAACAGTCAGCCATACACAATTTCCTGAGGGAAATGCATATTTGGAAACAAACATATGAAAACATGCTTTAATTTAATTTTGTTCTATTGTTGTGTGTGATAGCACTGCTGAAGGGTTTTCAAAACATGTTTAAGGATACCATGGGGACACATTACACTGGCATAATATCTGTGATATGCCCAACAGCATTCCAAAATGAAATGGTGGCTCTGATCTCTCAAACCAGAAAGCTACAGAACAAAAAGCATGAGTTCTTAACAGCTTGATTCAATAAAGTTCCATAGGTAGTACTATAGCCAGGCAAGTCAGAATGCCTCCCCTTCAGAGTGCTTAGACTCACTGCCTACCCTTCTGGAATGGATACAAGCTGTTACAGTGAAGGCAGAAGAATATTCCAAAGTTAAGCAGTAATTATTTACTGGAAACAGACAACACAGTTTGATTTTTAAGACACATTTCCAAAACAGTGATTTCACCACTTGCAACAGTGGTGTCTTGAGTTTTTCATTTTTTTGTGGTGTTTTATTGGTCTTAGGACTTTTCTACAAGTTTGTAAATGCACAAAACATAGCAGAGGTGCCCTGAATGTTCTGCTATCTTTATTTTTGTGAGCTGCCTCAATATCAGTTTCATTTCCAAATGTGTCAAACGAAAATGACCAAAATGACTCCACTCTCTCTTCCTGCTGTACTCAAACTCTTCCTAAGATTAAGAGATAATATGCAGAAAACTAGTCATCCTGAAACACTGAACAAGCTGTAAAGCACAGCATTGGACTCAAAGGGAATATTGTGTTGGGCTTGGGAGCTTTTAGGACAGGGAGGCTTCAAAATTATTATGATTTTGAAATTAAGGGGCTTTCAGGCAAAGATATGAGAAAAGGAATAACAGTTCTTTACTAGTGTATATATAACAAGGCAAAAACCCAACAACAATGGTAACAACAAACAAGAACAGAAAACCCAATAAACAGTCTCTTCCCGCTCTTTAAGCCATTTCCCTGTTGGTGCAGCTCCGGTCACAGCCGGCAGGGGCGCTGGTGGCTCCCAGCTGGGCAGGGCAGGTGCGATGATTGCCCTGCGGCTGCAGGGGGCGCTGTGGCGCGACTCTGGCCATCTTTTCTCCATGCGGCCAATAGTGGGCGCAGCTGGCAGGAAGGGATGGAAATGGGGCTTCCTTTGTGAACCCCCAGGGGCAGCCGATCCAGGGGCAGCCGATCCCGGTGCCCCCTCTGGATTGCAAAAGGAGATGTAGCAGGGACCTCGGAGTAGCAAGCTGGGAAGGCAGGGATGAGCAAGTCCCAGAGTGGTAGATGAGATGTATCAGAAACTCAGCGGCTGCAGCTGAAACCGTGGGGCGTCTGGGCAGGCAGGGGATGTGAGCTACAGTGTAGCAAATAATCCACAGAGCAGTGGCGGGGGCAAGCTAGGGGCAGCTTGGCTCCAGAGCAGGGCAAGAAAAAGGCTCTCTGGGAGGGGAAAGGGGTTGGAATCCTGGGGTTTTCCCCTGAGGCACTGGAGCAGATGGTGAAAGTCCTTTTTTAGTAAGGTAGGGTGTTAATAAGGTCCCCAGTGCAACGGCTGCTCTTATGAGCAGAGCTCCACTCATGGTAGAAGGCAGTGGTGGTGAATTCTTCCCACAGCGACTTCAGACTCCTTCCTCTCCGGATGTCAAGGGCTCAAGAAGAAAGTGAAGAGCTGCACCCAACCCCTTCCCCCAGCCCAATTCTTGCAGTATCTCTGCCTCTCCGAGAGAAAAACCTCAGCTAAGAGAGCAACCAGCCACACTCTTCCTGGGGCAACTTCTTTTGTCTCTTGTAAGTATCGGTAGCTATTGTTTCCTAGCAACCTATGGGACAAAATTCCACGAGAGAAAAAAACAAAAGGAAAGATCCTAACCCCCAACATTCACTTTGACCACAGGAGTATAACCTGGTGTTTCACCCTTGTTTGCTTTCAGCAAGAACTCTTACAACCCTTCTGAAATTATTGTCACATGGTTGGTATTATTTCACTGGTCTTTTACCACCTATAAATGCGTGTTTATGTGCCCCTCTGATCAGTATTTCACACTGGTGGCACTCTCTTACATTACACAATTACATTTTCCTTCTCTTGTAGATAACTTGCAAAAAATTATCAGTGCAAACAAAGAGTAAAGCAGCAAAGTATGGCAGGACTAGGTTACGTTGATAAGAATTGCTATTCAATGCCGAAGAACTCCCACTGGTGTCTTTGTAACGAACCGCAACTAACTGCTGTTTTATAAAAACCATATAAGCCTTTTTCCCCCTATCCTAGCCACTATTTCTAAATACAGAAATCCTGGGAAAAAGCATTTTAGCACATTAGAATATAATCAGCAACTAGGCATTTGAACTAAAGTTAGGGAATAATCAACATCCTCATGAGAAATGAGCATTTTCTCTTACTCACAGTGTGCAGCAGCTGACTGTCAAATAGATGTCATTGCTTATTCTGCCAGACAGAAACCTCTGAGCAGTTTTATTTTTGTGGAGTCTCTTGGTCTAAGGACAGACACGTTTGTGACATAGAACACAGACACAGAAGAGAAGCACACTGAGGTGGATGTTACAAGACTCTTGCAATGGCCATTCTACCAAATTTTATATTGTTCTGCTTATTCCATGGGACTTGAAAGCTGAAGTTTGTGAATAATTGTAAAGAATGATAATATCCTGAACAGAAATGAGAGAGTATCATCTTCTGGAATTTTGTGTCAGCTCACTTGATGCAAGAAGCTAAAAACCTTATGTATAAAAAAAATACACCTCAGATAGGAAGAAACATGGATATGTGAAATATTAATGTAAAATGTTCTCAAATTAGGTGAAGGACATAAACTCACCAAGATTGCCATTCTCTTACACTCTTCCTTATCATTGTATGGGATAGATTTTAAAGATCTAAGCAGTAATTCCTATCTGATACTGGGAAAACATTAATTTCGGAGAACATACCAACTAGACCTTATTTACATGAAATTAATTGATGAATTTTCCAATCTCTATAAAAATAATGATATCAGAAGGGTGCTCAGCAACTGAGCTGCTAGTATTGCCTGCCTGCAAGTATCTGCCATCAAGAGTTAGGCAAGTCAGTAATTTAAATGCAGGAACCTAGCCCCAGGGAAACAGTGCCAGCAGCAGCAATTACTTTTCCGAAGTTAAAAAAAGGTAGAGTCAGCACTGGTGAGGTGTGTAAGATAGAATATTTTATGCAGAATCCAGAAGCCAAAACTGATTAGCGTTGTTTGTCCAGTTAATGTAAGTAACAATAGTGGAAAAAACTTCTCCAGCCTGACAAAACTGCACCATTTTGAGAGTGCTAACTATAATTTTCCTGTTTCTAAAAGCATCATGGATATATAGCATTTCAGAAGCAGCTCTTATCCAAGGTCTCTCTCATACACTCTTAACTAAGAAAATATCATGATTATGTCTTTATTAGTACAATTAAATTATTCCAGTTTATATATGAAACCAGTGTATATCCTACTCATGAAGAATTTTTATTAAGCATTTGTAAGCTCAGGCAGGTTTTTGTTTTTTTCACCTAGGACAGTGGGCAGAAAGAGAATAGCTGGTTCTTCTACATGTTTCCACAGTATAAATAGTGTTTAAAGAAAAAATTTACAATTTAGCAGCTTGCATAAGATTTTCCAAATCATCTTTAGTAGCCATACTAAAAGGACTTAATCCAAAACATGGTGTGGAAGAAAACCCCCACAATTAAAAAAATATATATCCCCCATATTTTTATTTCAAAACTGAACCAAAGGAGTTAAGGTGAAAGCAAGGGGAACATGCATCAGAAACTGAATTGCAGTGATCAGCATAATGCAAACAAATTGTTGCCATGTCCATGCTTGATTTTATCTGCTCCCCTTCCCTGCCTCTCACAGCAAATGACAGTAATTACTGCCTAATACTGCTTTTGGACAGTGTATGAAAAAGCAGGGGAGAAAAGGAAAGACTAGAAGCTTAAAATCTAGCAAAATATTCAATCCCTTTGCTAGATTTTTGGCATTAATAGGACCAGGCTCACTCAACTTTTTAATGATCAAGAATTTGCAATCAAGGTGTTGAGATGACAGTGGAATATATTTATACCATGAAGAATCTACAAGGGTTCTAGACCTTATGAAAACTCATAGGTGTAAGCTACTGGCAGATTTGTCTCTTTATATAATGATATCAGATTGTGTATAAAAAAGTTTTAATGAGGGTTTATTTCTCATCTAACTGAAAAAAAAATTGGATCTCACCTCTTTATGTGCCTGCTTGAAACAAATAACACCGATCCTAGTGAATAATAACAAACTGTGGCAGATCCCTTTGATGTTGTATATGTATATGCCACTCATAACCCTTTGTTAGGAGAATGAGTTACGCTATTATTATTCTCCATTAACATGAAGAAATTATTGAACAGCATTAATGATGTGAAATTCTTTGCACTTGACTCCCTTCAATGCTACAAGATCAAAATCTAACGCTTTCACTGCATCTCAGTTGGAATTTACAATATCTATTTAAGAACAAAGAAAAGTACTGTAGATAACCATATGACTTGTAAACATACAGCTTTTGTCTTTGCAGTGCTGGGTTATGGAAAAGAAATTAGTTATTTCAATTTGGATAAATGGATTTACAGTTCAGGCTGTTGAATGATTTTTTTTTTCTCCAGGAGCCTATGCACTCCCCCTTTGACAGCAAACAAAGGAAAGCTGCAAGATGACAGCTGGCCATGGGCAGTAGATAGCAATGTACTTTCAAATTGTACCCAAGAGATGCTGATTCTTCCCTTGTTGCAGTTTGTTGGCATCAGCATCCTGTAAGGACCCCAGAGGGCCTACAGGCAGGACCAAGTGATCAGGACTGGTGCAGAACAGACAAAAAACATCCTGCACAGGGAGATTCTTGAGATCCCTGGTACAGACATAGTATCAGACAGTGCTGATATTGTCTGCCATGGCTGCCTTCAAACCTTGGCTTTGGGGTCCAGCACCTCGCAGGGCTTCAGGGATTTCAGACCACACTTCACTGTCAAGGAGTGCCTTTTGCTCAGCTCTCACAAACTGTGCTTGTTCCTAGCCTTAAAGTGTGAGACAATCTGACACAGGCACTAAAATCCAATCCATTTTCTTAGCTTTATTGATCATGATGCACAATTTCTATCATCTCTCCACATTTTTCGGTCTGTGCAAAGCCTTAAACACCACTAATAAATGGTGATCTGGTTCTTGATATGCATTCTTTTCTACTTTGCTTCTGAACACAGCAAAGGTTTTGGAAATGGCAGCACTTGCAGAATATACCTGTGCCATTTTGTTATTTCATGCCATGTCTGCCTCTGAGAGGTTGTTATAATGTGTGGATCAGACATCAGGGACTGAGCAACATGCAGTTAGCTCAGTCATGCAGAACTGAAGATCAGCAGTGCCTGAAGAATGATAACTTGTTTCCCACACCAGGACAAAAGTCACTGAATGCTATACCAAATGATGCAGATGGTGAACCTATTAAAATTTATTGCTTGATATCCAGCCAATTTCTTCCACCCTGGATGTAAATTGACATGATAATCAAATGCTATAAACAAAATTAGAGTGCACTGTAGTACAGCATGATATACTAAAATTTCAAAGCAGATTCCAAATAATAGCTACTGCTTCATGATTTCAAAACTTTAGAAAAAAATTAACTTTTATTGGCACAAATTACCAAAACATTAGCTAGATACCTTAAAAAAACTCCAAACCACAAAAATTCAAAATGCAGACATTCCATAGCACAGATTATTTTTATTAGCATGAAACTAGGAGCAGATTTATTTACTTTGTTTGAAATTTACACAATAAAAATTCAGACTTTCCCTGCCTAATGTGTTGTCAATGCATAACTGCCTGGTTTGATTTGGCTTAAGACTTGCAAAAGCAATCAATCACTGTGGAATGCCTATGACTCTCCAGCTGAATGCACTGCTTACAGAGGGCTGAGCATATGCTTTAAGGAATAAAATCATGAGCGTTACCAATTTCTCCTTTCTCCCCCCTCAAACAATTTTTTGTGCCCAGAAAGAATGGATTTCATTAGAGATACATTTATGACATCTATGAAGGACGTGTCCTGCCCTTTCATGATTCCCCTTATATTAATCTTTCCATCTATAGAGCTACTACTGAGAGATGTGTAATAAGGTTAAAAACTGAAAAAAATGCTATTGTAATAGTAAGCAAAATTTGGCCTAATTCATGTATCTCTTTTCTAGACTGGAAAAATATTCTAGTCAACAGAAATTAGCCCACCCTTTTATCTATCACCATCTACCTTTTAAAACAATCTCTATAACATTACAAAGGAGAAATTTTTATGTGCCACAATTAAAACAAAGCTCCATGGAATCACATGTGAAACATCCTGTATTCCTCTGCCAGATTTTGGTGAGACACACTCATATAGAAACAAACAAAACTGAGAATCTGCTGATGACATCTCCGTACCTGTGCGGGGATGTACAGAATCACGAGATGCGACCGAGTTGAGATGATGAAATGTCAGACATTACCCTCAAAATGTGGAAGGGAGCATGTCCTCCACAAACTAATTTCTCTCTTTTTTGCTGCTGTGAACTCTCCCTGCCTTACTAAAGAGCTGTTGGTTTTGCTACCATTGACTGAAACACTGGAGCAATTCTGCTGTTTGTTGAGCATTTCTTACTTCTGCTCATCTATAGAGCATCTGTGTACATCCTGAACCTAAATTAGGCACTCTAGAGAGGGCTGGAAGGGAAGAACCAATGAAGATGACAGAACAAAAGAGCAGGCAAAAAAACCTGTTAGAATGGGAAAATCCCATAACAGAAATCTAGACTACAAACCAATCCAGAAATCATAATTAAATAAATGTTTTCCAAGCCAAAAATCGCTAACAAATAAAAACAAACCCAGGTCAATTACCTGTTTTTTTGTTGCATATTTTTATCTTCCTTTTCTCTGCTGTTTCATCCTTTTCTTGAACCAGTAAGAGCAAGGAAAATGGACCCTGCCATCCACTGTGGCTCAAGAAATTATGTCCCTGCTCCTTTCTGCAAAAACTTTTTATTTTCTGAGGAGCTGGATAAATACAAGGTATTTATGTTCTAATAATGTTGAAATAATGTCCTTATGCTGCATAACTTCTCATCCAAGTACCCGCTGACAAGGTTCCCCATTTTGAATATGTTACATGCAACCTTCAATTTATATTGAAGAAAAAAAACCTATTAGCAATAAGTAATAGAAAAATGTAAAAAACAATGCCAGAATTTGGTATCAGAGATTTGGATGACTGCATACTCTGTCCATGACAGCTATTTAAGATAATCAGCATTACTGAACTTTACTAATTATGTACTGCAGTTTGTGTTTTGAATACAAATATGATGCATTTATCCTTTTTTATCCCTAACATGGAAAGTATGATGAATAATAGGAAGGATTAGGTATTCAGAAACTTACAGTAAAGTCCTGTTTGCTTGTCAAGGAAAAACAGTCCTAGAGAACTGGCTTGCATGCCACTGTCATTTAATATTTTGGCAATAATAGGGAAGTATTATGTGTTGTTTTCTAACTGGTGACAATAGATAAGGTATTTTTAACTTGCTTCTGTGTTCAGGGGACAGAGTATTTGGGCACTACTTTTTTTTAAAATGAAACCAGTGACAATACAGAACATTACTGTCTTGGCAAGTGTTAACACAAAGAAAGAGAGATTTCACCTTAGACAGCATTATTCAGAAGATTTGTCAGTCCTGCAGTTCTTTTCAGATGGAATATATTATTTGAAAGGCAGTTATTTTTAACTGAGAAATTTGGTTCACAAGGGAAATTAAAGTGATCCCTTGCTTTCCTTCCAATTCTGCACTCCTATTATAGGAGTATTTAGTTGTGTTTTCCTAATAGACAACTTAGAAGGAGAAGGATGGACAAGGTTCTAGATCCAATACATGCATGTCCAGTGCTAATACACATTTGTTCACCTCCCAGACTTTTCTGGGCAATCCCTTTAGTATGCTCCCAGCATTTGGCTCTACTCAGTAGACAGTGGGATCCTCTGTTATTCTCAGCCCATGTAATTGTGCTTTGATTACTGTAATGTGGCAATAAACACAGCATGGGCTCTGCTGTTTTCTCAAGACTAGGGCCTAAACCAATCCTGTTATTCATATAGCATCTCAAAGTGCACTAAAAACCAGCTCATGAACAGCTTGAAGCATTTGCACACTTTCCTTGGAATTATTTTGCACAGATCTTCCACATTTCATATTTTTTCTCCAGTGTAGCAAAGCAAGGTGTATCTGGTGATTTTCAAAAAAAATAGATTACTTAATCGAATAACTTCAATGCAAACTCTATGCTCCTCAGCCCACAAATTCTGTTTACTTATGAAAAAAATGAACTCATGCATTTGCATTTTATAATTGGCCAAATGGGTCTGTCGGCACTCCATGCTGTTGCCTACAACACACAAAATACTTCTGCACGTAATTTGAATGACCATTGCCTATTTAGGAGATATAAACCAAGTTTTACTAAAGCAGTTAACTCTGTCTAATTCCTGAAAGCTATGTCCCTCTAGAGGTTGATCAAAATGCTGCTGGAAAATGAGATTTCAGTGTTTACTGTATACTTGCAACCAGAATATACCTCTCATTGAAATTAAGCTGTCATTACAGAACATGAAAGCAAGAGAGACTTCAGGATTGCTTCACATTTGATGTAAACCCTAAGACAATATTCTGAAGGAAAGTGTTAGGGTCACGCCTCTAGAAAGGATTATTTTTTTATTTTTAGATGTGTGTGGCACAATAGAGAAATATTAACAAAGCACAATCATTTATGCTAAACACATAGATGTGGTAGAATGAGAAAAATGACATGTTCTAATGAAGACCTTGAAGAAACAGTCCCCTTCCCCAAGGATAATCCTTTCAGCCTAGTAAAAAGCCATTCTCGGTGCCTTGCTTGTTGTTGGTTAAAGAAATTTATGGGATGTGCCAGAAGTTCAGAACTTTTTGACTTACATTCCTCCAGCACTCAACTTTTGAAAGACTCCCTGCTGCTGAATTTTAAACAGGCAGAACCCGCTGTTCCAGTCCATTTGCATTGCCCCTGGCTTTGATGGCATCACTGGCCGTGCCAGAACAAGCACTGGGACTGTCTTCACTGTCATTGGACTACTGCTCAGAATATTACTTCTGAATAAAAAGACTAAGGATTTGTTTTGGGAAACAGTTTCAGGTCTCCCGTAAAATGAGCAGAAGTGAAGGATCTGAGTTTCAGAGAAGCCCAACTGAGAAGACCCTCTTTGCCAGCCCAGAGCAGTAAGAGGCTGGGATCTGTGGTCACTCAACTGGGACAATTCCACTGACTGGAATACTGGGGGAAAAAAACCCCCACCCCCACCAGCTCCAGGTGATTATCTCTAGAAAACTTGCACTGTTACTTCTTTTAAGAAAAAAACCAAACAAACCTTCCCAACAAACCACCTCCATTTGAATCTCTGCTTTTGATCTACTTTTCCAAATAAGAATTGTTGGGTAACAAGTAACAGACAACCAAAACTGCCCTTACAGGCAGGCTGAAAAAGATCAGCATCTTACTTCAAATGAATACAATTCTGCATATTCCTGTGTTAACTAATTAAGAGCTAATCATCATGCTATATGTAGTGGTGAGTGACACCAAACTAAGTATCTGCTGTAAGGCAAATTTAAAAGACAAAAAATATTTACTGGAGCATTGAAGGTCATGGCTAATAAAGGATTTGTGACTATGTGAAATTGGAAAAGAAACGGTATATTCTGAAGCTATTTTCATCCCATTAGCTTAAGTCAGAAAGAATAAAAGCAAAGTTGCTTCAAAGATTAGTTTAGAAATCTGATGTGCAAAGAATGAACATCACTTGCACTTCTCTCCTTTGTCTTTTTCTCATATCTTTTAGATTGGGTTCATTCTTCCTTCATTAGAACTAAAGTACAAAGATTTCTTCTTCTTTTTTTTTTTTTAAGCCTGGTTTCCAAGGGCAGAATGACTTTTTTTTGACACAAATGATCAAATTCACATTTTAGGAATTTACTCGGATGCAACTGTCCATTTCAGAGGGATGATCAGCACCCAGATACCTTCCTGTGATTATTCATTAGCAGAACAGGCATCCTGATGGTTCACTTTACTGCATCACTATCTTCCTCCCCTTTTTTAAAGCTACCTAGTGATATCAAATGATAGTGGGCTTGCAATATCAGCGATTTTGATCGTTCTTAGAGCATATGTGAACTCAAATTTCTTCATAGAGTCTGTCTTCCATCTTTAATTTATGCTGTTTTATTGTAAATCTAATTGCTTTTTAAAACTCTGGATGAAAAGTAAAACCTCAGTGTTTCAGCTAGGGATTAACTGCTGCCAATTAGAGCTGAATAATTATCTTGCCCATTTTCTGCATGATATGTCTCTTACAGATGCACTCCAACAAAAGTATGATGTTCTGCATGCAACATTATTTTTGTCAAGAGAGTTACAAAACATCTGAGAACAGTGATTAATCTAAAATGTACCACAGGAGTACCTTTAATTCAGCTAATATTTCCATGGAACAAGGCAATAGTTGAAAATAGAGGTGCAAAATTAATGGCTTTGACTACATACAACAAATAGATATCAAAGGCTAGTTAGTCTCAACATAGCTACTTATTATAGGTCTTAATAAAATTGGCTGCAGGCTCTTGAGTTCTTGCCACCACCTGCCAGGCAGCACATTTTACTTGGAAAGTACCGTAGGTCTTTTACTAAAGCGAATGTTCGATGAAAGGCTTTTTTTTCATTATATGTGTCAAATCAGAACTGAATCCGCTTGTGCAAAAAAGTGTTTTGACTATCTACAAATTCTACATTTTAGTCAGCTCTATTCTTAATTTATACACTTTTTGCAACTTTAAATCTCCTGTCTAATAGTTTTGAAACAGACATCCCCAACCCCCCCCAGTTTTATGGCACACTTGTACCCAAAATACACCTTCATTAACTTCTTAGCTGTGAGTATAAGAATTAAGGCAGAGGCACAGCATCCCTTTTGCCACATAATACAGGAAATGTGAACAAAGATTTGGATAGCCAGGGAATATAATTCTTTCACAGATTAAGGCTATAGAAGTATTTGAAGTTCTCTGGTTTAGATTGTCTCCTGAAGTGATAATACTTGAAATGAAGAATAATGGATTCTACTAATTGGATTAACTGGAGAGACAAAGTGAAAGAGTAAGAATGTGAATATCAGGATTATTGACAGGTACTTAAAAGCATAACTACAGTATAAGCCAAAAAAAGGAGGGAAGAATTAGAGTTGAACTTAGTTTAATTAGAGTTTTGAAACATTTAATGTTGAAAATATCCTTTGTTTAAAATTATTTATATTGAAGAAAAAAACCTATTAGCAATAAGTTTAGGTATAAAAAAGTTATCTTTCAGAAGTAATTTAACTGAAGTTTTAAAATTGTCATGTTTGAAAAAAGCTCTGTAATACAAGAAATGCAATTTAGGATGCTCAGACATCTCTAACTACTTGTTATTTCCACATTGAAGCTTTTAAAGAAATAATATTATGGTGCCTCATATATAGGCTTTCTTTATTTAGGGTTAAATTCAATCATCTTTGGGTTCTGTGACCAAAAACGTGATGAAAACATTAACGAAAGTATATCTGACCTCCACCACCAGCTTTGCCCACGACAGAAGTACTAAGCTTGCTACCATTCGGTGAGTATGCAGAGGTACTGATCCTTCTGAGTTAGAGAGAGACCCCTTCTACTGCTAGCTCAAGATGCATTAATCATGGAATCTAGATTTTGAGGCTGGGATAAGTGCAACTCTCATGGGATGAAATCCCTGACACTTACATGCACAAGAGAGAGGAAGTAGGGGGGATGTACCTGAGCTGGCTCTTAATGGCTCTTTTCTTGGTAAGGCTTGTGTTATTTGCATTTCTACATTTTCACTCCTGAAAGAAGGCAATTTTCAAACTGTTAAACCAACTCCATGGATTACCTGAATTTCAACTCTTCCTATTGTACCTAGCCACAATATTATTTTGTTGGTGTGAAGGTGTGTTAAGAACAAGCATAGACATCATAATGTCACTTTCCCCATTAGTCCATCCTGTTCTTTATTATGAGATAAATTTCCAAAGCATGAAGTAACTATTTCTTTCTGTTTTAGTCAAAGTGATGAAATGTAAAGTCTGGTAAATACTCTTATATTACAGCAAATGACCTTAGATCCTGTCCATATACTAGAGGTCTCAAAGCACCATAATCAGCTTCAAAACCAATTCACACAGTACAACAGTCAACAGTAGAGACTGCACTAAGACTGCTACATCCATACAAACATTAAACAGGTTTTTCCTATTTCTTTAAAGAAAAATGGCTGAGGGTAATGTACTAACCAATAATTATAGCATAATAGTTTAAAAGTTATTTCTAGAGCTTTTTTTTCTCTCCATTACTTGTTGTCCTGTGTCCTGTTCTCCAGCTGCTCCATTTCCCTAATTCTCTTTGCTCCCTCAAAATAATGAAATAAATTTATATACAGATCTACTAAATAGTAGATTAGAAACTAGGACCAGGAGATATTTTTAGATGGACTTACTCAGTTATTGAAACCACCCTAGTTAAATTTAGAAAACAGCTACATCAGCAGCATAGAGGGAAGGTTTCTGACTCAGGAGAGAAAAAGCTATAACACTGAATTTATATTTGGTCCACAGGGTCTTGGTTTGCTCAGCTGTAAAGGATTAAATAAGCCTCCAGGGTAACATTTATGATAAAGTGCATAATGTTGGAGAGCTGCAGGTGATATTTGCCTGAAGATTGTGAGAATTGTGTCTCAACTGTTGATTGACCTAAGTGAAGGCACAGAAAAGGAAGCAATAGGGAGAAGAATGTTTTTCATGCTAACTGACCTTAAATTGCAGATGAAGAGCATCTAAGATTTCCCTTTGTGCAATTTATGTTCTTTATTTAAACAAGATTTCTGTCCTCATTGTTTCTCTATCTTTATAGCTCTTTTAAAATAGCACATTATATAAGCACTGGTGACTCTGCAAAACATAGGCAGAGAACCTCTTCTGCTCTTCATACACACCAGGGGAGATTACTGACCACTTCACTGCAAAGTAGTGGTAGAATGGCAAAATTCAGTCAGATCTCCCATCTGTGATTGGAACACTGAGCCTAAACAGCTCCAAGTAAATTAATTCTTCTAGAATTCTCTAAACTTCTGTAATGATCTTAGCAACTCACAAGTTGTCTACCCTATAGTTCCATTTACCTAGAAGTTTTGGAAAAACAAACAAACAAAGAAATCAAGCACATGAAACAACTTCTAGATGCATCATTTTGCTTAACACAGCTGAAAGCAACTGGACTGATAGCAGAGGAACAAAGAACATGTGGAGAAAACTTAATTATGGTCAAGCTGTCATTGCACTCTCTGAAACATTATCCCTGACCTTCTTCTACAAGACCACGTCCTAAAGTCATGTTTGAGGCCACAAGCCAGGGAAACAGTCAGTGATAATTGCAACTTTTGTTAGTATGAATGTGTATTTAAAAAGCAATGGGGCATGTCTGCAAGACAAATTATGTCAGTTTATGAGAGTTAATAACAGTTGTTTGGCATTCATGGACTGCACTTTTGAGTTATGTGCACAGCACCAGACCACACAAAGCTGTAAAGCTGTTTCTGGATCTTGAATCAAGTCATTGTCCCTTCAGTCAAGGTGATAAGAGTTCATCACAGATGAAAGATGATCTAACTAATGATTAGCGAGAACAGGGTTATTTCTCACCTTACAAGGAAACCATGAGTCACTCAAGCAGGTGAACTGTGAGAGTGTACTGCCAACAGTTCAGAGACAGGTGCTATAATTATTTTTAGAAACCGAACATTGCCAAAGAAAGATATGCAGGCCAGGTTTGGAGTGGGGATTGGCACAGCAAATGAAACAAGGAGTGTTATTTATGCACTGAATCCCTCTTTGTAGTCTCCCATCTTCTACTAGAGACATGCAAACACCATCAGAAAACATCAAGAAACACAATCCCTTGCAGAGAGCCCCATTGTGTACTCCCTCAATATGCTTGATCTACAGCCTGCTCTTCACCCAGAGGGACCTACACTGTTTATACTCTGGTGGTCATGATGGAATAATATAACTGCTTCTGAGAATACTACAAGTATTCGAACTGGGATCAGAAACAACATGAATGCACTCTGAGGTATTTTACAATAAAGCAAGTGAAAAGCTCAATTATCCCACAACTTCTCAGTGTCAGTCAACAACATCTAGATCTCCTTCACACTGTCTAGGAAAGAGTGAATGTCCAAGATAGCTGTAGTCCAAATGAAGCTGGTCAAAGGAGCTTGATCTATCCTCATTATTGGAAGGGGATGTTTCTCAACCAAGCTATTAACTTATGAACTAACTTGACAGTAATATCTCTGGTCCAGCCATACTGGTCCACACAATGAAAGATTTTGTTGTGGGACTGCAGGAACTCCACGAAGATAGGTGTGGAAGACAAATGTTATTAATGAATAACTCAGGGACACCATAACTTTCAAGAGCAAAATTGATTAAGACATAGAAAACAAGAACACTTACTTAAAAAAATTAACTTGTGCAACGCATTTCACAGGGTTAGCGTCACTCTTTCTTTTACTATGAGTAGATTAATATTGTATTTAACCTAACCGATTGTGTGCTACTTGCTTCCCTGATAGCCTTGCATGCTGATTAATACAAAATTGATTCTCTCTTCTGGCCTCTGTTATGCAGTCACTTGTCAGCGTTATCTCAGGAGAACACGTAATCATTGTGGCTGAAAGGGTCAAGCTTGTCTGCTTGGCATATTTAAACATGCCCCTTGTAAGTGCTGTCTTCAAGAACAAGCAGCCTGCCTGTGCTGTTTCTGATGACATGCTGGATTGTCACAGGATTATCATTAAAAAGGGCCTATTTCACAATCTGCTGGCAAATACTGTTTATAATGTTAAATTCTAGAAAACCACAGACAAGTCTGGGGTGGGACTGGAGGGCGCTTTTTTTGTCCTGGGTGTGGCGCCTTTTTTTTTTTTTTTTTTTTTTTTCCCAAAATATCATATGGTCAACAAGAATGTTCATGCACAGAAGGCTATTCCACCACAGTCATATCCTCTGGCAGAGTCTGCTCTTCTGAAATTAACTATTTAATTACAAACTTTGTTAGCTTCTGAGAGGCAACAAGAACTTAGGTAGAAGGCTAAGCAAACATGGTATCAGAGGCGTCTTGAAATCATGATGAGTCATATCTGGTTATCTTTTATTGCTTGATAAAATAGTGTGGAGAAAACCCCTCTCTACTGATCATGGAGTTTTATAGGCAGGTTTAAATCAGACACATTCCTAATGATACCTTCCAGAATGTTATTGATGTTGAATATTCCACAGTTAGATCTTGCAAATAATAGGCCAAACAACACATTTAGAGCTTTTAAAATTGTTTCTGTCACCCAGACAAATTTATTTGGACAGGAAAGCCTTTTCAATGTTAGTCTTCAACAGCAAAGTGGCTAAAAACCATGACTGAAGCCCTTCATGTAAAATCTGTGCCATAACATCTGATTATATCACTGTACAGTTATCACTCAGCTCAGATATTTCTGTCATGGATCATTAGTCAGGTGCTAAGGAGACAAATGGCAGCATTTTCCACGTGACAGCTTGCACTGTTTTTATACACAAGAGCATATTTTATCAACAAAGTACAAATAGTTCTACCTTCCTGGTTTGCACTCTTCATGTTTATAACAATTCCATTAAGGTGATAAAGTAAAAAGTTTTAGTAGAGACCAAATGACTTTCTTATACACAATTAGCTCAGAGTTTAAAACCCTAATTACAATTCATCTGCCTTATTGGCATTTTCCAGATGTAGGTTACTATCCCTGAACCTCAGATTTTTGATTTCATTATATGGCTCTTCTGGAACAAATGACTTTGTGTTTTACAGAACAGTCACACAGTTTAAAGTAGTAGCCACCACCAATTTTCAGTGGGTGTTTTCCTTTAAAACATTGTATGATAATGAACAGATCAATGCCATCTACTAAGTCTTTTCATTTTGCACCTGCAGCAAAGGAATGGAATAAAGCAGATTGGAAAATGGAGAACTGGATTGGTTTTAGGATAGTTGATCAGATATAGTGTGTGCACTTACAGTGGCATTATGTGGTTCTGCTCTTCTTCCATCACATTAAAACACCATCAACTGCTACAGGATATTAGAGCTTGCCTAAATCACTTCAATATTTTACAACTTGGAAACAGCTTCTCTAAATTATTTAGATATGTATTTTTTTATACTTAAGGCCATGATGGCTTTTAGATACAGATTTACATATGATGCTAGGAGAGAAACCTGTCTCTCATCTCCACAGGTGAGGGTGAGGTTTTAAAAAAACCAGCAACCAAAACCCAAATACTTGGTCACAATTTTAGTGTCAGTTGCAAGCATTTAGTCAGTTTTAACCAAAATCTTTCTAAGCACTTAGGGGAATTGATTACTTAGAAGTGGGACACAGTAAATAATAATTTATCAGGTTTTAAGGGTGAACATAATTCGAAAAATAAACTGTGTCCAGAAATTAATTTTTCTAGGCAACATTATCCAATGAATTAAGGAATCTTTAAAAAAAAATTTAAGACATTTGCAACTCACATTCTTTCAAGGCCTGGATAATAACAGTGCAATGTATGAAAATACATGAGCTTAGATCAATATCAATTGCTGAAAAATAAATTTTACTTATACTTCTCTGGTTACTTTGTAACCTCAGGAAATAATTAATTGCACCACAGGTGGATTTGAATAATTGGACTCAGCCTAACTATTTGTAACAAGGTCAACAGCTTTCCTTTGAATAGGCTAAGATCCCTTAGCTAAAAATGGATTTGTGGGATTCAATACAGAAATAATATATTTTACAATGGAAATAACCAAGCAAATATGGTCACTAATTGGCTGAAACATATCTTCAGTTGAATCTTAAGTAATAAGCCTTCTAAAAATAGTGTTCTACACAATCAATCATTGTATTTAATACATACCCTGAAAATTAGCCTTTGAACAGGGGTTAGTTGTTAAAAATGTAAGCACATAGCAGTTTCTCATTAGTTAACAAAGAATGCCAATTTTTAATGTACATTCTGCTGTTTCCTCTGTATTCCTTGTGATAAACAGTATATGAAACAGCAAATAAATAAGAAGGCTGATACCACAGCAAACTTAATGTAAAGAAGCTGCAGTATTATAGGGTCCTGAAATCAGAGAGAAGGTATATCTTAGCATAAAAACAAACTATTTTTGACTATGTATGACATCTGTATATGCATCACATCTGTCTTTGGGTTTCCTCATGGTTAATTCAAATTAGGTACAACAGAAACACTTGGTACATTATTCCTAAACTTAAGATTATATGGAAAACATCCTCTCAAAGAAGCAAACCTATCCCAAAAAGGGGCCTGGTCTTCCCTCTTAATGAAGAGGGGACTAGAAAGTTTAAGAGACAATGTAGAGACAATCGCTGCATCCATAGCAAAAGAAATTAAACATTGGCAAAGCAATCCAAGTCTCAGATAAAAAGTCTCAGACAGCCTAAAAGAGGATAAGCATTGACTTAAAAGAATATAATAGAGTCCACAAGAATAGAAACAAAGTGCAAATTTTCAAGAATCAAGCAATGTTTGGCCATGACAAATAATTAAGATTATTTCTGAAGATAAACTACTCAGATATCATTACAGTGCCAAAAAAAGGATAAATCTGATCCATAGCTTAGGCTTTGAAAGTTTATGATGGCAGATATAAATCTCTGAATGCAAGGAGTTTTAAGGGACGCTCCCTCATTTTAAAATTAGGAAAATTGATAATTAGTAATTTTCCCCTCTGTATGCTGTTATTCTTCATCCTACCTAAGGGCTTTGCCAGTGGGTCAGAGGTCCACTGGTGCTCTGCTCCCAAGCAGTGGGTCAGTGTAATAGAAATTTCTGCAGTTTAACTACCAATTTAATGAATTCAATTTTGTTCTGAATCTGCTATCCATTATTTTATTTGAGGACTCCTGCTCTTATAGGGAAAGGAAATATTTCTTCTTTTCTGCTTCACCATGAAAGATTTTTTTCTTTGCTACATGCTTTATCAGTCATACCCTTTAACACAGATGACAATGGCTCTCTGCTGAGAACCTTTCACGCCATCAAAACTGGTCATTAGTTTTTCACTGTGCTGCTGCTTCTGTATCCAGTCCTTTGACCACTTGACTCTTCTGGTCTTGTGACGGCTTAGCCAGAGGTTCTGTTGGGGAGAACTTTGTAGAATATATTTTAGCACTCAAAACAGACTACCTCAGCTGGATCTTCCATGCCCACTTCCTTACTAACAGCTCACAGAATGTAAATGTGTTTTCTCTGAGTCATGACTTCACTTTTCAGGTTTTGCCAACTCTCCCCTTCTTTTGTATTCATCTCCATGTCCATTAATTCTACTTATTTGGCCAATATGGGCACCAGACTTAAATTCTGGTTCCTTAGACATCTTTAAAATCTCACACAGATTGTGTGACACGCTAGCCGCTATTAGTCAACTTCTTCCACACTTTTCCAAACAAAGGTAACATTCTACTCAATAGGTCAGCTCTCCCATTCTTAATTTCTTGGCAAATTTATGGATTAATACCATTGCATCACCACAATGTATCTAGATGATTTTGTATTTATATTGTAAAGAACATAAAAATTGCCAGAAAAAAATTGAGACCTAGTTTTCACCTGAATCAATAACAGATGGTAAAGAGCATAAATAACAAGTCAATAAAGGAGGGATTCGTCTCCGATATATTTTCTCTCTGTGCATTGAGTGTTTAGCAATTCCTGAGATGGAGGATGCATTCAGATCATGCTTGTATAGCCACAGGTGAATTTATTTTGTATGAATTTGCTGAAGGACTCAAACTTCTTTTTTTCCTGACAGAATAAAGTTTGCAATGGGTTCTACAGAGGAAACATGAATTGCATTAAAGAACCCCAAGAAACCAACACATTGTTTTAAGATTCCATCTGCTAAACAACAGTTAATGAAAGCAATAGGAGGAATAATGAATAATCTTTCTCCTACTTATCTTCCCCACAATAGTAATATTGCTATAGAAAAAGCAGATCTGAAGGTCTTGTTTTCCACTGCATTTCACCCCTCCTTTTGTGGATATAAGCATGAAATATGAATAAGCATGTGAATAAGCATGAAAGCAGTTTAGACCTATTTGCATTGATGCGACTTATTTGCACAAGGAATATCACAATGAAAAATGAAGTACTAGGTAAGATAATTCTTACAAACAGTGTTAACCTGTAAAGGCATAACTCAAATCTGTAAGGTCATGCTGATCTAAGTTCAAGTCTTTAATGTTAATATACCGAGGAACCCACTTTATTTTGCCCATTAATTTTAGTATTACAGTAAATTTTTCAAATCCAGAAATAGAATTCATTAGTTGTGAGGAATAGAACACAGAGATTTGAAAGGCATGAGTAATTTTCTTTCCTAGTGCAAAAGTTTCTTTTCAATGCTTTAAAAGTTTTGACTTAGTTCAATGAACATAACAAGGGTGTTTGCAGTGAGACTGTATGAAAAAAGAAAGTTTTACTTATATGCCCAATATATCAAAAAATCCCATACTGGATTTTCTGGAATGCTAGAAACTTCCTCATACTCTAAAATGCACAAACCACCTATTTATACGTTTAGAGGGAAAGACTAGGAAAAAGCCAGTTATTATGCAGTGTGGCCCTCCAATGGTTTTTGGAGCATAAGTAATTACTGTTATCAGGCTTGGCATTCTAGACAACCTGATAGACTCTGATAGGATTGTTATTATCAGGCAGAAGAAACCTGATAATTTGTTGGATTTTCATATATAAACATAAGCAACCTCTCCCAGTGGTCATTTCCTTCACAGGTCCAGTTCCAGAATAATTTCACCAGACAATCAGAAACTTTTGACACTTCCTAAATTTGCTAAAGACCTGTGACTTTTCATGAACTTAAAATAGTAATATTTATTGACTGGGGATCACACAAGTCCTCACTTATTTAGTGCACATAATAATGAACCATTAGCAAATAAAGTCCTGGAAAAAGACATAAACGAACCAAGGTAACTCCCTAACTCAAATCACCTGAGTTATAAAGATGTAAATGTAATGATTATTTTTTACAGGTTGTGGTAATATACTTAACTGATCATATCTGACAAAAAATAACCCTTTCAGTGGTCTTGGATGGTTTCATGTGAATTGCTAACACAAAAGGGTTTTTGAATCCCCAAATGCATCTAATTCTTCCTAACATTAGTAATGATAACATTGCTGAGACACAGGGAAGAGGGGAATAGCTGTAGAGTACAAAATACCAAACACATGGCATCAGTGCTTTGCCAACCAGAGCCACTGCCTTTCAGTGTTAGGATCTGAATATCTTAACAAATTTTTAGAATTATTACTCTTTTCATATATAATGTAAAGGAATCTCATTGGTTTAAAGCGAAATATACCTCAGCACTTTATATCTTTTGTTTTGTCTTTGAAGCTGTCATGTAAAGAACCCCACATTACAGAGTAAATAATCACCCTTCTTATTTGCTGTTTTTAAAATAAAATTTACTGATCTAAACAGTCATAAGTGGGTAACTTTTGAAATGTTTTTGAAGGGAAATCTGCAGTATCTGAAATAAAAATGTTTTTATATTTTTGAAAAAACCCCCCATTTTAGAATACTTGTTAAAAAAAACCCCAAACCAAAACACAGTGCTAACTTTCATATAATTCAATTGCATCTTTAGTTTTCTGCAGGTAAAGCCAAAATGACAACTCAGCTTCCACCTTAAACTTCAAGTATTCTAAAAGAAGGATAAACATATTGACCATTCAAAAATGTATCTGATTTTATGCCTTTGTATAGGGCTGCAAAAAGGCCTCTAAAAAAGAAATGTATAGATGAGTCACTATAGAAAAATAATATGTAAGTTAATAACCCTGAAAGGGAAATAATTTTCAGTGCCTGTATTCTGTAAAAGCAGACATATTGCAAGATGAAAGCCTAGAAGTAATGACAGACAGCAAATTTAGCACCTGTGTGCCATGCAATATGCTTCCAAAACAAGGCAAAGATATTATTTCAAACTGCCTATCAAAAATTAAAGAATATCCTCTTAAATAACTCTGGAAGACATTTCAATTACTTTTGCCAGTATATGATAAAAAAAGACAGAAAAACTAGAGGAATTTTGGAGGAAAAAGAAAATTAAGTAAGCTGGAAAATAAAAATCAACTTTTTTCTTGAGAGCATTAAAGGAGGTTATAAAATAAAAACAGAAAAACACCACAAGCTACTTGTTTGGGTAAGTGATGACTAAGAATGAATTATATATCAGGTGTAACATATCTTTAGGCTATTAACTTCCAAGTGGGAATGGATTACTTAGTGTGGTACGCAATGCATAACTAGACACAGCAGCATTAGATTATGTCAAAGAAAATGCAGGCTATATATAAAGTTCACTGACAGGAAAATGTTACTTCCTGAGAGAAGCAATAGGAACTAAATATCAAGCAATTGTAAGACTGTTCAAATCCAGTGCATTAAAAACTACATAACATAAGAGATTCACCTGAGGATATGTACTTATTAAAATCACACTAATTTTGACTAAAGTGCAAGTAGGCTCCAACAGTGTGCCGGTTTGAGACAAATTTGGAGGAAAAGATCCTCTGATAGAAGGCAGGCTACAATCACCCCTCCCCCACCAGGTTCGGGAAAAAAAAAATTTTCCTCGGAGGAAAGTGAAGGAAAAAAACTATTTATTTCATGAACACACTGGAACAGAATAATGCTAAATAATAAAACCTCTTGCTGTGGAGGGAACCTGGTAAAATTTCAAGTCCTTCTGTAGGTGTGGCTGTTCTCTCTCCGGAGCTGGGGTCTCCCGTGCTGGTGATCCGGACCAGAGATGTAAGGTCCAAGGAAATGAGCACTCTCAGGATCCGTGACCACTTTATGTAGCAATATGGAGCAGCGAGGAGTCCCCAGGCAGGTGCAAAGGAGGAACTTTATTTACAAAACCCTGGCCTTTTTATGCCATTAGTTGGTTGTTAGTTTACATAGTTTTAAGGCACAACAAACCAAATTGAACCAACCACCACACGCCACGATGCGGGCATGAGGCATTCACGCAGCGTGCCTCACTTCCTCTATTCTAGCTGAGTCATTCTCCACAGTCCATTTCCACTTAGGCTAAGTAACAGGCCGGAGCCATGATTTTACCAGGCCTTCCCTTTACAGAGCTTTACCACAACTTCACAGTCATGAAGGTTTTCCTAACACTCACATTTATTACTGGCCTTGGGATCATAAGTAAATAACCCTCTCTTCTAATGTTCCAGCGACTCAGTAAAGATGGACTGATGTCCCTATGCAGTATTGTGGTTTCCTATAGGAAAAAGGTCTTTTGCTCAGCATTAGCCCCTAAAGAGATATTTAGAATTAATTTTTTTGCTAAAGCAATTATTGGGTCTGTTATTTGAAACAAGTTTTATATCTTTTTATCTAGCAAAAAAAATGAGTGTCCGCTAACCATTAAAATAATTTAATTAGCAGACAATTCACTTAAGAAAAGAAAGGAAAAATATCATCCAGGTCTCAGAAAAAACATCCCATTAATACCTTCAAAGCATATATTAAAAACACCTATCAATATTATTTTTGATCTTACATCAATATTGCAGATACTTGGGACTTACGAGATATAGCTTAACTGTTTTTGATAAGCCTCCACAGGATAGATATTTACTCTTGATATAGGTTTTAATTATTAAATGATTAATCTTTACCAGTAGGCTTCAGTCAAGAAAAAGGCAGATAATTCATTCTGAACTAGAACGACTAGTTCTCATCCCTGTCCTGAGTTTTTTCTGTTACCAAACAAATCACATTGTCATGTGTTATGATCTGGTTATTAAAGTTCTTAGAAGTGCCTCTGCCCAAATTAAGGTGCAAACAAGACCATATGCCACTGACAATAGTATGGGTTTTATTTGATAGTAAATATGAGAGAGAGATAAAGAAAGAAAGAAAGAAATAGAAAATAGGTGGGGGGTACAGAAAGAGAGTGACAGAGACAGAATAAGGAAAATATCACCACTCCATGTATCCCAACGATATTCTGTTGATCCTCTCCAGCTGGTCTTCTTGGTGGTGAAGGTCCCCCCCAAAAGTGTAAAATTCAATGGGTTAATATATGCTCAGGCTAGGTAGGAAAACCCAGGCACCTTCCAGGGGGGCAGCTTGCCATTGTCTCTTGCAACAGACTCTGTGTTTGTTGCATCACATGCAGTCCTGTGGTGCAAGGCTTCAGGAATGACTCTGGGGGGCACTTCGGGGGGTCTTTGATGGATTATGACACCTCCTCAGCTGCCTCTCATGAATGTGTACTGTGGGGTTGGGGATTCCACAGCTGGGCCAGTTTGTGTAAGGGAGGATGGGTGTACTCTGCCTCTGACCAGAGGTTACACCCAAAACCTCCTGCCCCCTGCCTCATTTCAGGGGCAGGGCAGGGGAGTCTGTGTAAACCTGGATTCTGCTGGTTGTGGTCTCCCCCCACCCCAAACTCAGCCAGGGAAGAATCTTTGCTGTATTTGGTTTTCTTGTGGATGCATTCTTGTTTTTCAGCCTTGTTTGTTTTTTCCTAGGCCTGAGATGGTTAAAGAATGGGTTTTTCCTTTATCTAGTCTTAGTGGTTTAACTTACAATCCAAAGCCCTAGTCAGGTATCTTCAGGGAGGCTTCTTTGGTTGTACCTTCTTTATACAGTTTTTGTTATAATGAGCAAAACTTTATATCAGTGTTTGAGGCATGAACTATTTCAGTCTCTGACAGCATGCCATGCTGTGCTTCAAGTCTCAGTGTCTTTGCGCTCACCTTTCAAGAAGTAGCTTTTCTCTAATAACTGACAGGAGCCACTGGAGTTATTTAAATGCCAAACCTCACTACAGGTTTTGATTTTGACAATCTAATTTCCAGCTCTCTACAGATCAACTGGTAAGTTTCTCTAACCTTCCCTGAATCTTAATAACCTTCCATTTCATCAGACAATCATCCCATAAAGCTTGCTGTAAATGTGTACTAGTTTGGGCTCACATATCTGGATGCCCACAAGAATGGGCTTTGTTACTAAATGCTATTTAAAAATGGTACAAACATTGTGTATGTGTATATATTATATATACAAACTCATTTTTGAACAGCAATGTGATGAATAGAGGTTAGAAAAGGTCTGGTGCAATAAAATAGAAATGCACTGGTTGTCATGGTGAATAAAGTGGTATAGAGTAAGCCAAATGTTTGATTTTATTTAAACTGCTATTCAGATACCCATGAAAGCATTTTTCTGTTTGGAAGAAAAATACCAGAGGCCTACAAAAACGGATTTCATTGACAAAAGTAGATACAGTATAATGTAAATATCTTTTAACTTAAGGCAAAGTATTTTTCATTTTAATATTAAAACAATCTCATGTAGAATTCCACCAGAAAACCTGCTGGATCATTAAGTTAGCTAAAGCTAATACAGCAAGCCAGAGTCCCCTATATCCTAGGTAACAGATATTAAGCCTGGAGCCATAGCATCTTGCCTTTCAAGTTCTTTCAAGTGCATAATTTGTCTGATAGATAGATCTTTTGAACTAATGCTATTTAGAAGCAAATACTCTATTCTTTTCCAATGATCTGATCTATACCTCAATTTATAGGTGATAATTTAGTGGGAGTGCTACTAGACAAGGAAAAGGATGCATCACCTAACTGCCTTCCACATGCCCATGGGAGAGCTCAAGTGTTTTTACAGTCTTGATCATGTGCTGAGATTGTTCTTGCTGTGAGTCTTCTCTCTGCCTTTTAGCTGAGAATATACAACAACAGAAATATTTCTCTCAGTCAGTTCTAAATGCCAAATCAATTATTGAAGTACTTTAGTGCTACAAGAATATCCTGTGTTTTTCACAGTTTGGTAGTTCAAGTTCATGGCTTTCAACAGTACTTATAGCACAAGATTTGGTCTCTTCATTTTCTTCCAGCTGCCACTGTCAAAATACTAGTGTATCAGAGGCAGTGAAATGCCAAGCACATTTGGGAAAACACAGAATGTTGCCAAAGATTTACTTAAGTAGTGTGTGTTTTATGAAGTCATCAGTTCCCACTGACAGCCATAATCTTGTCACTTACTGTTGTTTCATACTGTAGCCCGGGCTTTGCAAGAATCTTAATTCACTTGAGTTCACATTTGGGTAGTTACTGTTACTATAGAGAATGCTCCAGCTCCTAGTGAAGAGCAATGCATTGCAAGTAATTGAATAAATATTACTTTTATTTAGGCTGCATTTCATGCAAATTTGTGCAGCACAATGGAAATAATTACAAATGAGTGACTTAAATGAAAAATCTCTATAAGGAAAGAGAACAATATTCTGAACCATATATGAGATGTGTAAGATGACAAGATGAGAACAGTAGTCAGGTGATCAGCCTGAAAAGAAAAAATAATAACAAACACTGCAGCAAACCATTTTTTTGTGCAGAGGGCATCATGAAAGTAATTTTTGTATGAACAAGAAGTTTCTCCTGCCAAGTTTTGGAGATTCAACCCTGTGATATTAGATTATAACATCTATCTTCAAATACTTAAATGTATATTTAAAACCTTTATTTCTCCCCTCCCACCACACCCTCCTTTAAAAAAAGGACCATCTGTGAAACTGCCTGGGAAACATTTTCCAATTATATGGTACATTCTGAGTATAAAGAGGGCATGACAGACAGACTTACATACTATATGAAATTTTCTCAGACCATATTTTGTAATTGCTAGAACTTTCAAGCAGGCAAAGAGCTAAAAAAGTCTAAGCTATGATCTCTTAACATAGGCACTTGAAATAAACATTTGATTTCTCTGATGGTTTGGATGATTTGTGTGAAGCAGTACATTAGATTTCAGTTCATAGTTTTGTATCATCCCACTGGCTTCTGAACCACCAAGACTACAGGAAAAAAAGTAAAAAAATTTATAACTAAAGGAGACATGATGTAAACAAAAGTTGGATGGAACAATCAAAAGACAAAACAATGTTTTCATGGTGGCTTCTGACCTTAACATCATTCTGAGCTCTTTGCAAAAATGCTGTTGAACAGACAACACTATTATTACACCTTTTTTCTCAGTGCAGCAACAGACTATATTGCTGGATCCTCAGATCTTCTGTTCACAGAGAGTAAGGGCTGTTACACACAGTATTATTAATTTTGAATATTTCACATATGTACCTGTATGTTTACATGTTGTAAGTTTAAGAGCCATTTTAAGCAATATAAAGCAATGACAGAAGATGAAAACATTTAAGGTGCAAAAGAACTGGAAGACTTCATACCAAGCTGGAGATGATAAGGTCCTTGGGTTTGGTTAGGATTTACTCCTTTTGCAATTTATAGCAGATTTTGTTTCCCCCCAGTTGTGCTAATTTCAAAAATAAACTAATATTTGTTTCTGGGTATAAAGTAGAAGAGTGCTGTATCTTTCAGGGTGAAGTTTGGATTACCCCATCCCCAAATATTTACCTTCCAATTGTTATTCAAAAATGAGAAAGAAAAAAATGGGTCTTACATGTAGAACTTTTTTTTTTTGTAACTAAATATTTCAAAGTCTGTCAAATTGTATTGTCTCCCATCAATTCCAACTTGATGCAAAAAAGCCTGATACATGTCGACCAAAATTCTATCCCTTTTAAGAAGCAGTATTTCAGCCAAAGTACTTCTCAGCTCTGCTGAGTGAAGGCTGTTTCAGAGAAGTTACCAACTTCATAATCCTACAATCCTGCAGATGAATGGGCAGTCATCACTTAGTAGGTTACACGCAAAGCTTATTGAAACACAGCATGCTCTGGCCACCATCAGTCACAAGTTAGAGTATCCAAAGGAGAATAAAGCTGTCATACAACCTTGACAATAAATGCACATATTAACATACGTACACCCACAGAGCTTTTCAGTACTTAGGTATTACTTCGCAAATTCAGTGCAGACTGACCCAGCCTAAGCTCTAGCAAAGGCAATGAAACTTTGACAGCTTGTATTTAGAAGAATGTTGGATTTTTGTTAGGTTGGGTGGTTTTTCAACTAGTTGGATCCTCTGCTCAGGATTAAAAAAAGAAAAAAGCAGTTTCTATATGTACACAAGATACATAAAATGCAGAAATTAAAAAAGAGGGTAGCTGGACAAGACACCTGAAGGCCCAAGGCACAGGGCTAACGGATTAGTTAACTAAGAATTCTCCCTGCAGGATCTCTTGCTACTGTGCTAAATTTTGCAAACAATTGTTTTCTTCAAGAGAAAGAAACCTCTATTCCGCCCATGGGATAATTTATACCTTCTGACAACTGTTAACTCGCTATCTGCTAGCAAGGAATGAGGAGCATTGCCAAGAGCAGACACCATACAATGGAAAAGAAGTGAGAAAATAGTGTAAAATAAGCTAGTTTGATGAGTTAAAGCTCTATCCACTACCATTTAGCCTCCACCACTTGCAGCTTTGATGAAACACATGAGAAAAATCTATAAATTATTTTCCTATCCAAAATGAAAGAAGAGCTCTTCCCCAAACCCCAACTATTTCAACAATTTTAACTACATTTACCAGCATCTGGTACCAACCTGCAATTTGGAGTCATAAAGATGCTCTAAACACTGTTTTTGAACAGAAGCCAGGGAAAAAAGTTCTTAGAAGCTTGTACCAAAATTTCTCAAGAAACTTTCCTTAAGTTGTCTTACCTCTGCAGCAGGCAAAGTATCTTCCAAGACAAATATTAGATTACATATAGCTCTTGTTAAGCAATACTTTCTCCTCTGTAACATTAGTCTTTCTTGCAGTTCTTTACTGATACAGGTTTTTGTCTACAATACAAATTCACTTCCAGAATTTTTTTTTTGTTTTCTGCTCTCCTGTTCCTCCTGAACAATCTAAACTGTTGTTTGCCTTTTAAAGAGCCCATTACCTTCCTCTGTCTTAGTCAGGTGGGATTAATGCTTCATTGGAGCCACCTGCTTGAATTCTCCCTTTCTGCTTTCCTCTGATACAATTCAGGTATTTGAAACCCAGTGCAAAAGACTTTCAGACTGGAGTAACCCCTGTTATTCCACAGCAAATATCAATTTTTTTGTAATAAAATAAGTGACTCACAAGATAGGAAACAAAAGAAATGTTTTTTTTCCATTTTCTGTATAAAACAAAAGATCAAGGAAAAGACTTACAGTTAAGTACTGTCCTTCACAGGCATTCTCTATACCCTGCCCAACGACTTTCCTGGATGAAGCCTTTAGATATGACAGTGAAAGGTTAAAGCCAAGTGCATGTTTGTCTTTCATGATAAATGAAGTAATATGGAATAAGGGTATGTGTTTTCACTTTGTCATTATCAGAAACAACCACTCAGATTGTAAATATGCAGAATAAATGTCAAGTTAGAAAACTCCCTTGAGCTGTGAATATTATTTGCCCCCAACCTTTTTAATCATTGTCTTGGTTTGAAAGACAGGTGTCTGCCAAGGAAGGTGGGAGCCTCCCTTGGAATGGAAAATGTGACCCCCTTCCCTCCAAATTAGTATAACTTTGAAATTACGGGGCTTTCAGGCAAAGATATGGGAAAAGGAATAACAGTTCTTTACTAGTATATATATGTACAACAAGACAAACAACCACCAACAACAGCAGCAACTACAAACAAAAGCAGAAACCCAACAACAGCCTTCTCTCGGCTGTCGAGCACCTTCCCCGTTGGTGCAGTTCCGGTCACAGCCGGCAGGGGCGCTGGTGGCTCCCGGCCGGGCAGGGCGGGTGCGATGATTCCCCCGTGGCTGCAGGGGGCGCTGTGGCGCAGCTCGGCCGCCTCTGTGCGGTGGGTAATGGCGGGCGGGCCGGCGGGAGAGAGAGAAAAGGGGCTTCCTGTGCAAACTCATAGGGGGCAGGCGGTCTCAGTGCCCCTCGGGAAGCTGAATAGTCTGCAGCAGGAAACCTCGAAACAGCAGGCTGGAACAGAAGAGTCAGGAACACCCGGGGTGGCAAACAAAGTGTAGCAAAGAGTCCGGAGCTGTGCCAGAAGCTGCAGGATGTCCGGGCAGTCACAGGCTGTCGGGTTAAAGTGTAGCCAAAAGCCCTGAAGCAGTGGCAGAAAACAGCAGTGCTGGGTGGTGGCAGACGGGCTGCCGCAGGCAGCTGCTTCAAGCAGCCAGGAGAGGCTCCCTCCGGAGGGGGAAGGGGGTCTGGGTTTTCCCCCAGGGCACCTGAGTAGATGGTGAGGGTCCTTCCCAGTGAGGTTGAGTACTGAAAAGGTCCCAGTTCAATGGCCACTCTTACGAGCAAAGGCTAACCCATGGTAAGGAAGAAGCAGTATAGGGGCTGGACTCCGTGGTGGCAGTGAATTCTTTCAGCAGCAGCAGCAGCAGCACCCATCCATTCCCCTCTGGTCCCGAGAGTGAGTGTTATAAATGACCCAGATCCAATATGGAAATGAGTTATTAAAAATTTATTGAGATCTATAAAAAATTGGCAAAGCAAAAGGAACAGCGCTGGGAGCGTGGCACGATGCCAGAAGCTCGATCACAAAATGGTGATCCTGCCTTTTATACCCCTGTGATTGCATCAGACTTATGCATATTTATTTACAGTTTTGTATAGTGTTGCCCCCGTCACTCTTTTAGGGACTGGTGCAGTTTTGTTGCTGTGGTAGTCAGGGTCCTCATTGGATGGAATCCCACTCCTTTTATGGTTGTATCTTCGAAGTTTGGCTTGCAACAGCTTGTCCCACTGCAAACTTACAGAACTGACATTACAGCACACAAAATCATACAACCAGATTTACAACCAGACTATTTGAACAACATTAAACATTTTAACATATACCATTATCTTGATATTTCCCAAGGAAAATATAATAATATTTAATATTATAACTCATAATTCATAACCTATACAATATATGGTGAAAGCCAACTTGCAGTAACTTGTTTGTAACAGCGAGGAAAAGAGCAAGGGACGAGCCCAGCCCCTCACCCCCCAGCCAAAATCTCATGGTATCTCTGCCCTTCCCAAGAGAAAACCCCCCAGCTAAGTGACTGCAGCTAGATGCACCCCTCCCCCCAACTTGGTCACTTCTTTTGTCTCTCTTAAGTATCCTTGTTACCATCTCTTAGGCAACAAGTGGGAGAAAATTCTCTGAAAGAAAAAAAAATCCCAACCTCCAACAATCATCAAGAACAATATCAAAGGAAAGAAAAAGCCCACAATGATTTTTACATACATTTTGCCTAATCAGAAAATTATGTTTTAGTTTTTTTCTTTCTACAGAAAAGACTTGCATAGCCTGGCAAAAATCAGCCTGAGATAAGTGAAAAATTCTGTCCTTATTTAGAGCCAGATAAGTAATAAATTGATGACACCTTCAGTGTCCATGTAACTGATCTGTATTGATTGTATTAATTTGGCTATTTATATGCTACTATTTACTTGTAGTTTACTCTTTACTTCTCTACTGCACTGTTCTCTGAGCCAAGCAGCGAGTCTGTGTTCAGCTCAAAGCTGATTATCAGCTTTTGGAAGTTCTGTAGCTCACATTCCCCAAAATGCTTGGCATGTAACATTGGGAATAAATTCTTAATAGAAGTAAACATGCTTGTGGGGTAGAGTTGTAAAGCTGCTACTCCAGGCTGTCCAGCTGGGAGATGCTGGGTCTCAATTAATGTTCCATATTTGGTATCTACATGGAAACTTATCTGGGATGCTAAGAGGCTGAAAACAAAATGCAGAGTTGTCTTGAAAATCTGGTCTAACTTTTTTTGGGTTTGAGGAACTTTGACTCTTTGTATGTTTTTCAGGCACACTATCGAAAACATGGTACTTATGAGAAGTTTCAAGAAATTCAGACTTCTCAAGTTCTTGTTAACCTCTTAAGGACTCTAGTGCTGGTTCCATTTAATGCATCTCTGGTACACTGAGCAACTGGACTGGGCAGTGGCATCTAGGAGCAGGAAAGTACAGGGTACCAAAGAATTGGACTTCAGACAGCCTCACACTAATTTTTCCTTGGTCATCAGCTCTACAGACAGGCATGTGGCAATTCCTGTAGTTAAAGAATTCTCCATTAAAACTGTAATTCAAAGTGGATTCTGTAGATGTAAATCAGCATGACTGCTAAATCCAATAGAAATGTCAATTTAACAGATGAGAATTTATCCCATAAAATGCAGAGGGTGATGAATCAGATCTAACACATATTGTACAGCTAAGATGACAATGTGTCACATTATCAGTAAAATTTTCAGTTTAGGTGAAAGAACATCTGTTTAAATTATGATCAGAAAAGAAGATTTTTTGCTTGGTCAGTCTATATACCGTTCATCTAAAACTTAGAAGTATCAAGTATTACACAAAAAAATAAATTCACCAAAATAATGTGCATTGGCATCTCTGTTTTAATTAGGCTTTCCACTTTAATAGACACTGTTCAGTCATACCTTTCAAGCTACAGAAATGCATTAATAATGGACTTATTAACACATTGATATTTCATATCACAAATTTTGTATTCTTTCCTATTCTTCAAACACCACTTTTAAGCAATAATTTATAATAAAAGACCCAAAAGAAGCTAAGCACGAGTTTTTTTCCTATATTAAGAATAATAACTCAGCTGGGCTTAATGGCATGCTGAAGCTACAGATGAGTTATTTCTTAAGCAATAATACAATTATTCATAATAATTATTGCTATGTTAAGATTATTTATTTGTATTATTAATTTGACTTTCAGAGATATTGAGCAGCACAGCAGACTAATACTGAAGCTGAAGTAACGACTGAATTCCAGAATGAGCCTGTTGAAGTCCTAATCACAGTTGAGGAGTATCCACTGTCAACCTCTTACAACACTGTAATGGTGATGGTTACAACACTGTGTAAGGTGCTAAGCAGTACTCAGTAGCAGACTTTTGGTTGTCCAGATTAATTTTTAAAAACAGTCTCTGTTAAGAGTATCTGATTTTGACATTTCTTGTGGAAAGATGTTTTTTTCATAGTCCATCTCAGAAAATAGCCTTTTTTTCAGAAAAAATCATCAGCCCATTCTACTGCAACAGTGTTATTACTAAAAATTTCAACATTTCATTTAAATTAATTATCCAGGAAAAGCAGAATCACATATCTGAGGCAAATCATTGAAGCAGAAGTTGACCCTTCGTAGCCATTAACATACTTAAAACAGAATCCCAACACCACCAAAGCTTTGTATTGATTCAGAACAGCAACGTAATATTTGATCCTTCCCTCTCGATGTCTGACTCTTAAAGAACTCACAAAAAGTCATAGATTAGCAATGTGAATGTGAGTCTACTTAGATTTTTTCTGAGTTGTCCCCACATGAGTTCCTTACTGGCAAAATCTACAGTGTCTGGCAGTCCTATAACAAATTATCAAGAGGAATCATGCAGAACATCCACTCAAAGTAATTGAGTACTCAGGACAGAAGCAGTGGCTCAGAGGCAAGGCATCTTTGGTGTTTGCTCAGTCTTAATCTCTGGAAATAAAAACTTGAAAAGTAGACTAATGAAGGAATCATTTTACCCATTATTAATTTATTCATGACCTTATTTCAGAGACATAATAAAATCTTAAATTAAGGTTCTACTGGAATATATGCAAACAAAAATATGCCACAAATGGCCTTCTGTTCATCCACTGAGAATCAGGTCTATTTGCTTTTTTTGACAGATGGAAAATTTTATTGCTCTTTGGACTTATGAAGCCGATTCAGCTCCAGTGAGGGAAATGGAATTTTGTTGCCCAGTCCACAAATATGTTGCCACTTCTACAAGGCGGTTTTGTTTAACTTAGGAAAAAAAGTTGCCAGGAATTGGATGTTCTGTGGGGTTTCCCATCCAAAAAAGTAAAAATAGGATTAATCAATTCTGATTTTAAATAATGAACAAACAAATCTTGATCTGAAACAATGGTGCAGGAAAGTGTTTTGTTATAAATTTACAGAGCTCCTTGCAGTACTACATTTTAGTTGTGACAGTGTTTGCCCCAGCTGTGAAGCTCTGAATGCCTGTTTCCCAAGCTAGTGTTGCATGTACCATTTTCAAATACAGTACAACTTCATCAAGTCATATTCAAATCATGTCATATTCAAAACCAGCCTCCAGAATATATTTGGTACTTTATATTCTAGTGGGCTTTAAAAATTTGTTTAAAGGCTTCTGTCTGTTCTTTTTATTTTGGAATTTAATTTAGTCATGGAAGGTTAATTAGTCTTCAGATTTATAATTAGAGCAGTGAGTCAGCTCTTCCCATCCTGTGGTATGGTCAGTTTTATAGTAGAGTCTCAAAAGAAGAGAATGCAATTCATAATTTTATGCAAATATCCTAATAGCTTTAAATGAAATGGAGATGGAAATCTTTTCAACTCTTGTTTGTGTAAGAATCTTATGCCCAAAGTTTTCATTGGGAGCCCTAGAAAGAATACAAAGGAAGAAGTTCTTATTCCCTTATATATGGGGAACTCCTTGCACAAGTGGGGAATTCATTCCTGAAAGGAGGGGAAGGCTGCACTTTCTCTAAGCAAACTGTTGTGCACTGTTGTTTACACAGACCCCAAATATTTCACAAAACCACATTAAATTCATCTGCTTTTAATAAAGCATTATAGTAGGGATTTTCTACAAATTAAATATTTTCACTCAACTGATAATTAAGCATTTCAATAAGCTTATTTTGCAGGAAATCTTTTTGTAATTTAAGCACAATGGAAATTAGTCTACTGTCAGAATTGTTGGAATTGAAATCCAATATTCAATCAGATCTTGACATTCATCTATTAAGATAAAAGAGCAAAATCCTCAGTTATGCTTCTATCTACTATGGTCTCGTTTATTTCAGGTCACTTTAAGAGGGAAATAAGAAAGCCTTAGGGCTCAGTAAAGAATCACATAATCTATAGACAATGGATGTATTCCTTATCCAGAACAGGCCACTAAGATTCAGCAAAATTATGGCTGAATCGAAAAGATAAAGTTATTCTCTCATAAGATGTAATGCTATATAAGCAAATGGGGATATTTATGCAGACAGTTTTAACACTGTATGGGGAGAAATGTCTTTGGACATTCAGTTACTGTTAGAGTAATGTCTGAGAATGTCCAAAGTAAAAATCTTAAAAAGACAAATGCAGAAGGATTTGGCAGATTTTTGCCACTGTATGCATTATGAATGTGTATAGATTGCATTTTTATATGTATAAAATTTTTAAAAATTCCTATAATAAACTTCATGCTAGGAATACTTATCTCACCAGAGTTTGACAAGCTCAGCTGCCACTGTAAGTGTCCTCAACTGGAAAGCGAAAAGTGCTTTTTGGGAGTGACCCATTACATTCTAAGCCAGTATCCAACAGACACAGGACAAATCACTGATGAAGACATAGTCTCCCCACTGATTATAGTGGGAACCTAGACTAAATGCTTCATTTGTGCATGTCTAGAAAAGACATCCATAAAATGCAAATTTCTATTAAAAAAATTATTTGGGAGCAGAGTACTAACTAGTTTAATTGATGACAGCCAATTGAAAAGGAGAAAACACTGAAACAGAATTAGTTACAAATACAACCTTGGAGGTTATGGAATTTCAACTTGTTCAGAATTCATTTTCTCTACTTCTTACACTTGAAAATAAAAAAGAATTTGCTAGAAAGTGGAAGTTCCCTGATAGCAAGAAACTGACAGCTGGTTTTCAGACATCATGTAACATTTCTTTAGATAATTTCATAAGAAATGTAAAAAAATAGTTAAAAGACAGTTCTTAAAACAGAAGTGCATTGAAAAAATATTTTTCTGAGCCTACATGATCAAGTCTAGCTGAGAGGAAATGTATTATGGCCTTAATGTACAAGAAAATTGCCTATATATGTGTCTGCTTTCATGCAAAATTTTGAAAGAAAGGAGTAACTACAGACACATCCTGAACAAGCAGAAAAGGGTTGCTACATGTGAGATAGAAAGTGGATAGAGAATTTAATGATCTAACAAAATTATCCTTAAACTTTTGCATTACCAATTTGGAGATAAGTACTCTAAAAGTGGAGTAAAATTGTACCTACTGAACTCACTGGTGCTGCACAATGGGGACTGGAGTGCTATCAGAACTACAGAAAAGCAGATAAAATGTCACCGTTATGCTTCTACATTCAGTGAAGCAGTGACAGAAGCATTATCCCTTCTAAAAGCCTACTCAGTGCTTACTGACTTCATTTTGCCTCCATATACTGAAGGGTGTTACAAGACTCAGTCTATGGATTTTCTCTCTATGGAATGCTCAGCTGCATCACACTTAGCAATGCAAATGAAGCTCTGGACACTAAACCCCCAAGTGAACAAGTCTGGTCACCTTGCTCCCCTCAGCTATGACAAAGAGGTTACCTTGCTTACTGGTTGCAAGTCACGTGAGAGACATAAAGTGAATTAGAAATGCTGGACTGAACCTATGTCCACAGAAGTTTGAGTTCCACCTATAAAGGTATTTCATAATGGGTTCCCACCGTGTTTCTATAGCACAGCTGCCAGCAGAGATAAAGCCTGAAAACTTCTGTACTAAAGCTTCTGCATTTCTTTGAAATGGAACTTTCTCTACTCTCCTGAAGCTACCCCATTTTACCTCCTATGTAACATTTTTGATTCCAGAGAAGAACTGCTGCAAATACATGCTCTAGGACAGTTTAGGACACAAACAGTACACAGGAATTGTTGGGAAGAGGAAGAAAGGATTTTTGTGTCTAAAATGTGTTTCAGTTTTTATCCATCTCACTCTTTTTTCTCCATCTCTTTCATTGAAATAGCTTTATTTCTTCTCTAAGCTAAAGTACTATTTGAAGGAAAATATTACTGATAGAAATGGGCTCTTTGTGGCATAAACTGTGAATTTGTTGGCAAAATCTGCACATCTGTATTAGACTTTTCAGAAAAGAGCAGTGATTTTTAAAAAAAATCTCAAATTGTATCTTTTTATATCACACTGACAATGGCCACATTTCAATGACATTTCCAGCCTTCCTGGTCTTACCTGTATCAATAGCTGGTTTAAAATTCCAGTGTTGTAGCATGTGGGCAGCTGAAGTTGGTTTTTTTTCTGTTCTATAATACAGAAAGAACTATTGGGAGCAAAAGAATAAAAGAATAGTAAGAACTGTTCAAAGGTATAAATATGGTGAAGGAGTGCATTACTAATAGCATCTGCTGAGGCAACTCAGCTTATTCTGTGACTTTGTGAATTCACAGCGTAAACATGTTCATTACAGTGAGAATGTAAATGGAAATAAAATTATCCTTATTAGTCACTCAGAAACAATTAAAAATGTTGAAAATATTCCTGCATAAGGAATTTTGGGCCACAGAATGCCAATGTTTTGCTCACTAATGACTTATTTTTACAGCTATATGCAGCATTAAATGGCACATAAATGAAAGACTCTAAAGTGACATAGTATCTGACATAATATTCCAACCATAAATGTCAAAAGGAACACCATTGTGCAGTTCCTAAGTGTTCTGCTCCAGACTACCTCAGGTTTGACTGATGGAAGCCAAATTCTTGCTACTTTTGTTAATGACAGTGGAAGAAGTAAGGAGCAGATTTGAAAAAGGGACCAGTGGACAGCATTCACAATACTGATTTCAGGCAAATAACTGAAGTGACTGAAGCAACAAACACTTCTACAGGACAGTTCAGGTAACAGATTTTAGTAGTCAGCCATTCTTCCAACTCAAATTACTATAGAAACGATCAAGGCTTGCTGAGCCTCTAAGGTTAGCGTTAAAGTGGGATACAGAAACTGGGCAATGAAAACTGGGTTCCCAGGAAACAGTACATGAAATCAGTGGGGGAGAGAGACACAGAGAGAGAGAGAGAGAGAGAGAGAGAGAGAGAGAGACAGAAACAGAGACAGACAGAGACAGAGAGAGGAAAGGGGGAAAAACTGAGACCTTACTCTGCATGAACTCATAACTCTGGAATAACTACATAGCTGTCTGGATTTTAGACCAAGAATTTAAAGGTAGTATTCCCACACATGTCCTAACTCTGAAACTTGGCAAGTGTTACAGGATGTTAGTATTGGCTAATGAGTATAATATATAGTAGCAATCCATCCTGGCACAGTATTGCTCATGCAGCAGTCTTTTTTTTTTTCTGATAAATCTTAGATTCCAGCAGCAATTTTTATGCTAGTTGGATTTTACCCCAAATTTATTGGAGAATAGAGTGTGTCTAACTGTGCAACACTGTGCTGCAGTACATAAACCCAGATAACAGTAATTGGAAAGCAGACTACAAGTAGGATGGGTTGTGTATCCCTGGCTAGTTCAGAAGCAGTAACCAGGCATCCCTTACAGCAGGCTTGCAGTCTCAGCCAGTGGGAATGGCTGCTGGGAACAAGACAAATCTCTGGGATATCAAGGAATCTGGACAGTTTTTAAATTTCTCTTACATTCAACCTAATTTATTCCAGTCTCATACTCTGCAGACTTATGTGACTAGAATAATATCTTGAATTCTTTTATAATTTAAAAAGCATTTAATTTACTTTTGGAATCATTTAGAATTTTCCATATTAAAAATTTTGATGTAAGTTATGGTCCAATGAAACTGGATTTTCTTATATTTCTAGAATATTTCAAAATGGGGTTTGGAATTCAGCTGTGTTTTTGGGGCCTGAATCTGACCCATCACTGTCTCTCTGACTTTAACTGATTTCATTTCACTGCTTTGGCATTGTTTATACTTGTCACACAGTATAATCGTCAGCTGATCCTTCTCATATACTACTCTACATGTAGCAAGAAATCCAATTTTTTTTTTCAGTCATTTTGTGCATTTCAAACTGTATTCTCATGAAAATATAAGGGTCAGTTTTAGAGGCTCTGTCAATAGGATTTCTACAGCATCATTTCAGGTTTTATATCCATATCATTAACCCGTGTACAGTCTTCAGTCTTTTCTTCTTCATGGACTGTTCAAAATTCAGCAACTGTCATCTGTCTTAGCCTCCTAATAGCTGCATTTCTCCCTCATGCTCTTCACTTAGTAGCATTTTCTATCAGTTTCTGATACTCTATTTGCCCTTCTTTGGAGTCTTTTCTCCATCAGATATCAAAACTGTCAGTGTCTTCTTAACTTAATCCCTAACTACTTTAAAACCCTGTCTCAAGCCTCTTCTGACCTGAACAAATAACATTACTGATTTTCTCTCAGCTTCTCTGTGAAACTGAGTCAAGTGGCAGCTTCAGGTTGTCATAGAGTTTGCTTGTGCTGTCATCCAACTGTGTGACTGCAACAGAGAGTTTGTTTCTCTCTTTCAAAAAGGAAAATTTGAGACAGGGGGAAGTTTTTTTGAAGAGATCTGGTTTATCTAGTCCACTGTGCCAGGAGTATTTGTTTTGGATGGCCTTCTGCTCACTTTGCTAATAGTTATTAGTTTTCAAAGAAGACGTGGCTGTGTCCACATATATCCCACGTCATTCCCGTGGCCCAGCAAAATATAATTATTTTTTAATTCTTTTATTTAGTTCAATTGCCTAAATTTGTGAAGGTTCCACACTGTAGCCTGTAAAAGTACTTGTTTAGGGTGGCTCTTTGAGTGGATGTTTAGCACCCCAGCTTTGAGGCAGGAAGATGTGTGAGCAGCTGCAACAGCATCTGAGGAAAGCCAGATCAGTGGGAGCCAAAGTACAGCGGGCACTGTGTGAGTCCAGCACAGAACCCTGGAGCCTCTGTGGACAGCTGTGCGCAGACTCCTAGACAGATTGAGCTGTTCAGGAGGGAACCCTGGGAGTAAATAAGGCTCTGTAACAGTAGGTGAGTAGACCTTAGGAGCAAAACAAAGAGCCAGACTGACAGTGTAGGTGTTCCCTGAAGAATCCCACTCCAATTTCATATCTCCATAACCACACCACTAATGGTATTAATTGGAACACATCTTGAACTTTTTGGTAGATGAGCCAAGAACCTAAACAAGCATGACAAAGGGACTACAACCAAGCTTTACAGTGAGTCAGGACAGAATACATTTCATATAATGCCTGAAATGTTATCAGGTACTTTTGTCAGTCCTTTAATTTTCAGTTCCAGAGAAAACATTCTTAATATACAAAAAACCCCCAAACAACTATATAAAGTATCCGAGTTCCTGTACAAAACTTTTCAGCTCTAGATAGGACCAAAACATATTTCATATTCATACTGTGTTAAGGTGAGTTTGCTATCATTGCAGCTTATAATGCAATGAAGGAGTGAAATAATTGCTTTGTGTACTCAGTAGCCCGAAATTTCAAGCAAATCTGGCTTATTATTCATGAAGTTCTGCCATATATGGATAGAAACTAGTTGGAAGAATTAAATACCTGTATTTCTAGTCTAATGCAGTGCAATTCCTTTTCTAGGTAAGGATATTATTTGCTAGAATGTAGGAAACAAAACTGGTATTTCATGTTTTTGTCAAGACCAGTGTTTTAAAATAGGAATTCTTTTTATGTCTTTTTTGCTTTCCAATTAATCCCTTAACAAATCAGACATATAGGACAAATGAGAGTATTGTCAGAGTTGTAAAAGAACTGTCTTTGTGTATTTGATATATACAGGAGTAACTTGTTGCATGTAGAGAATCTAAAAGCGCAGTCAGTTATGGTGTCAGTACTCATGGCTCAGTACTCCATTATAAATTCTATACGTAATTCCGAAGTGTCTTCATCACATCATTAAATTAAAAGCATTATCTTGCTTAGAAAAGCTCAGCCAAGTCCAACTGACAGCTTGATGCTGAAAAACGACCACTTCAAGGAATTGCTTGAATTATCTATTATTGAAATAATCTCTCCCCTTTAGAAGCCAGATAATAGCAGATCTTCAAATTATGTGTTGCAATCTGCATAAGATGGAATGAAATATTTGTAAATACAGTGATTGTCTTTATCATGTCGTGACATTTGTTCCCATGGGTTTTGAAATATAAATTATTTATATTAATTGATAGCAATGTGATTTAAACACTAGATATTTGGATAATTTGGATTTTCACAGTAGGAAAGCATTATCTGAAGTTTTTAATAAATGACGTTATTTGCTATAAACACTCTACAAGAAGCATTAAGCCTGTATTAACTTCAAATCTTTTTATATTAATATCACTCCTATTTATTGCACACCACACTAGTAGACAATAAATCCTTGCAGGGGAAACACTTATTTGCAAATTAATAGCTTACCTCCTAAGTCACATAAACAACCCTTTTATTGTTGTTTTACCTCTAGCATTCATTGGATTTGACATATGAAAATGTTTTAAGTAGCTTTTATAATTTTGTTTGTCCATAGTTTTCAAAATGATAGAAAATAATTTCCTAATGAGTTCAAATGTAGTACATGGGCAAAACACTCATATATATCAACAGATACTCATGAATACACAGTAAAATGCATCCTAAATATAGCTCAACAATCAAAATGGTCCAGAAAACATAAAATCTCTAAGGGGGTGAATATTCTAATGTGCTGTGCTTTTAGTCACATTACCCAACCAGACTATGACTAAGACAAATCTGCCCTGTGCCTCTTCTAAGAAATGACAAATGGAGTGGTCCTTTTCTAATCAATTTGTGGAACTGCCAACATCAATAGAGTTGCTGCTTTCATCTCTGGGTACACAAGAGCTAAAGTTGTCCACTTTTCTTTTCTGAATTGCTGTAAAATGGACTTAAAACACAACATTAATATGAGCCTGCCCTGATCTGCAGAAACGGTTGTGTTTTAAAATGACGGGAGTCACACTAAGCATCCTTGGCCTCCTACAGCCTGAACACAGAACTCTGAAGCTGTGCCTTGAGTACCAGACTTGGGATCTTTGTTTTGGTCTCATTACAGAGGCAGGGAACTCCCTCCCTCCTACATTCCTGTAGATGTGCCAGACCTTAGCACAGATTCAGGTCTTGATTTACAGCACACCACCCTGAGGTTACTGTTGACTCTGATACCAGAAGGGAGTCTCAAAGCTTCAGTTTAGAGATTTTGGGGTTTTGATGATCTTAGCCACAGTCTAGTGTTGGGGTGCTTTGGACCACTTGGGGTCTGCCCCCTGCCCATCACGGCATGCCTACCCCATGGGCTGACGAGTCAGAGAGCAAAGGGCAGTCCGCGAGCGAGGCCCAGGTCTGAGCCCATAGCCCTTCTCTAGAAGGTTCTGTTAAGTTCGGTTGTTCATTGGTTTGTTCTGTAAATTCCCTCCTCTGTAACTTAGCCATTGGTTCTGTGTCCTCGGGATCCTCCTCCGGGCTTATCCTCTATTGGTTGTTTTTTCTGTACCACCCCTGTTGAAAAACCACGTGTAACCCTGGCCCGACGGCCATTCCTCCCCTTTGCTTTTGGGGGAAATAAACTCCTGGAAGGTTTCACGGAGTGGTCCTCTCCCTTGCCTCTTTCGCCTCTGGGATACCTGAGGGACTCAGACCTCTGGGTCTCCTCACATTGGGTACACCTGCTGCCACAGAGCCAGTGCTGCCCGACCACGCGGCCGCCGAGACTCGACACTTTTCAGTGCCTGTCTGCGGGAAAGGTCACTGTCGCCTCTACAGAGCGGGACAAGTGCCCCCTGAGGCTGACCCCTCTCCCAGGGCAGTGACAGTCTAGTATCATAATAACTCTCTAAACTAACAGGACAGGATGTTCTGGCCACAGCTGTAACTTTTTAGTGACTCAGAACAACAAAACGAGCATTCACTTTTAGCATAACCTGTAGTGTGTCCTACTAGAAGAGAGCAGCTCTTTTTTACTCTATACAATCATGGGCAATATTAGTTCAATTGTATTATTGTAGTTAGCCTACAAATGGCTAACGTGGTTGTGCAACCAAACATTTGATTACCTTTTATATTGCAAAGAATGTTGTCAATGGCTTAATTATGGTTCCAATTCTTTTTAATTGATGTAAAGGCCACGAACTTCTTTCACATCTAAGTTGACTGAGTACACACTCTGCAACTGCTATATTGAGTTTAATATTCTCTAATTTTATTCTCTTTCTCCCACTAAGACAAGCATTTGCAACATCTCAATTTTTCTTTGGAAAAGACTCTCCTTCACTGAAACTTTCCTCTCTATGATCTTGGATAATTATGTCCTTTTCAAAATATGAATTTATATTGTAAAACAAAAAAAAGAAATTTAAGTCATAAAAAGAAAAGCATATAGCATTTTGGTGCAATGAATTTTCCCACAATGATGATCCCCTCAACGGGATTTTCTTTAGCATGTGCTATTATTATGATTTTTAAACCAAAGCTTATTCAGATATGTTTTCTTTTTTGTCTCAGAAATGTTAACATAGCTGAAATAAATCAGTGGGGAACTACAGATGCAGTGTAATATGTTTTCAAAAGATTTTATAAACATCACATATCAGGGAAAACTATCAGAAAACTATTCATTTGTTTGTGCATTTGAGCACAAATTTTAAGCAACAGGACATGAAAATTTGCTTGTTTTTGCTAACTATGAACATTTGCCTTTCAATATATGAGGTTCTTTGCATCAATTCCAGCCAAAGCCACTAGCCTCACTTGCCAGGTATGTTTGTGGCTTAATTCCAGTTTCCTGCTGGAATTACTGAATTGGAAAGGCCTGTCCAGAAATTAGAGTGTGCATGTAAATCACAGACTTACCACCTGACCTTGGACTGAACATGTAGGCTGAAATTCTACCCTTCGGAATTCTGTCAAAGTCCTCGCGCCTATTACCGTGTACTGCTGGGAGCTTTAAAAGTATATAATTAAGTCATTTTTGGATTTAACCTCCTTATACATTTGTTTTAGAAGCTGAAAATAACATAATTACTGAATCTTATAGGTCGTTGTGAGGAGATATATGAAAGTCGGTACATCTGAATATCTGGACTGAGGAACGTATAAGAATCTAAAACAACTGAAGACCATCCAAATTTAAATCTTGGATCTTCTAAGATCATGGGCTACAAGGTATGTGCAGAAACTAAAAATATGGTGCAAATTACACATCTCTAATCATATCAGGATTTCTAGGAATGAGAGAAAGAATGGGTGGTTTCGTACCACCCTCTAACCCTTATCTCAGAAGGGCTTGTGCTCTCATGCAGTGTCACAGCAGCAGAAGAGAACTGGGGGGATAATGAAAGCAGGAGGACTTAAAGCACAGCAGGATGGGTCAGTGCTCTTGTGTCCAGGGACAGACACCCTAAGCCCAGGCTCCAGGCCAGGGGCTGGGGATCTGCACCAGGTACAACCTGGAATGCAGCAGCCTAGCATTTTGGGGATATAGTCCTTCAGGAGCAGGCAGCCTGTTCCTTTCTATAACCTACAAGAGAAGATCCTTTCCCCGTATTCACATCAAGGCTTTCCCCCCGCCCCCTCTATCTACCAACAGGGACCAGGAAAAATAGCTGGATGTTTGATCAAAATCTTAATTAGAACATAAACCCAAACTGATTTGCAGTTTTCATCTCCTTCTCTGCACTTACTTCTTTGCAAATGATAATTGCTGAAGTGGCATTTCATAAGAGGATTCTGCCTGTGACATTCACACATACTGGCATTTGAAAGAGGACTACAGATACACAAAAGCAACACACAGAATCTCCCTGTACTGGCACAATCTGGTCATTTTATTATTTACCCTTCAGTAGAAGTAGTGGAATAAAAATAACCCTAATCTGAGGGGAAAAAAATTGTTTATGAAAATCTGATTGTCTCCTCTTGAACTCTTTATTCCTGCCAAGCACTTAGTTTATCCTGACAATTCTATTAATCATGGGTTTTTTAATTCTGGGTACCATACACCAGAGCTGCTATGACACAACAGGGAGGATAAAATGAGACACACAGTCCAACAGGCCACAGTATTTTTCAGGAACCTAAAGGTTGTGCCATTATATTACATGTTTTTTAAATAAAAGTAAATAGACAATCTCAACAGGAATATGGTGATTGGATGAACCAGCATAACAGATGATTGAACCCAAGACACTTTACTTTCTAGAGCTCCTTATGAACTAACTTTCCAAGCTATGGACATTGAGTATGATGAATTAATGCTTCAATATCCTGGAAATTCCATGGCTTTCATTTTAAAATACTGATTCCACAAAATGCACATTCTAAAGATGTGGTGAAAGTGAAAGTAACTGTAAAACAGGTCCTCATTAATATTAGAAAGGTAAAAACCAACAAACAGAAACTAAGGCAGCTTTTCTTAACACGTCTCTCCTCATTTGAATTCAGAATTAAAGACAGACAGCACTCCACTTGCATTTCTGCTTTATCCTAATTTTTTACAACAATAAGAAAGTGAATTTAATTATATGTGGCAATAAAAAGGTTAGACAATTTCAGGCAGTGGGACTTAAAAAACCAAACCACCAAAAAAGCCGTACCACTGCATTGCAGTAAAGAGATCAGCAACAGCTTTTAAATTCTGTTCAAGTACACTATTCTCAGCTACGCCATGATTCGGAATCTAGTGCTGTCATTTTAAAAATGAATAAAGTATATCCTTATTCCTCACTATGAACCATCAGTTTGCATTGAAAAAAAATTAGGGAAAAAAAAGGCAAAATAAATCAGAGCGTTTAAAGCTTAGAGAGAAATAGGGGGATGGGGACAGAGAGGAACTTCTTGAAACATCCCAAAGAATCTTTGTTCTTTATTGTGAATTGATCCTGTGATTTTTGAATTGCATAAGAACATTAAAGTATCTTTTTTTATGTATTTCAATGTGCTTGGATCAGACACTTACAGCCTTGTCAGATAATTAAAGCTTTGCAATGCAATTAGGAAAACTTTTGAGCAATATTATTATTTTTACTTTTATTCCTTTTTATTGGCTAAAACAATAGCAGATCACTGTCTATATTGTTAAATCTTGTAAATTCAAACAGAAAGACATATATTTATGATAGGGTTTTCTTTTTAAAGCAACCTTTGTTTTCAAGCCAAATGTCTGTGGGTTGATACTCAGCACATTCTGAATAAAGTTAGATCCTCCCACACTGAAAAGATTCCAAGTCAGGCAGGCAAAATTGATTGCCTATCATTTTTAGCATCTTGCTTCTCAATATTGAAAAGTATGCACACAGTCTGCAAGATAACTTGTCTCTGAAAATTAGGTGAAGCTTAGGCTGAAAAAGTGATTTTTTTTAATATGGAAATAATTAGTAAGAGGTACTTACGAACAAGAAAACTTTTCTTAGTTGTACATTACTAAATGCAATTTAATTTTAACAGAGTACGAGGCTTTCCAGAAGCTTTTGGTGAAAACATAAAGCTAAGCAGCTCACTTGAAACATTTACATTTTACAATGATAAAATAAAATTGAAAATGTACTTTTCCAACTCTCCATAGGTTTTCATATTTGTAACTGTTGTGCGCTCAGCTAACTTCATTACAGCTCTTTAGAAAATACTGAATCCACAATGATGTTCCTTGGCTCTTGTGAAATGTTGGAAGAGTCAAATTTTAATACTTTTTTAAACTAATGTTTTCTACACTTTCATCCTTTTTGCCCAAATTTAGTAGTAGTTCTGTCCATTAGTGTACATTAATACCAGAACATATTTCATTGCCGCAGAGGAAGGATTCTGCATCAGTTCAGAGGCTGAACACAACATTAATGGGGAAAAGGAAAAGGGAAAACATATGGAAAGCTTTCTTGCAGAGTTCTGCAAATTTCTGCCAAAGCCTCAAAGATTTGGTAAGAAGGAAGAATCTGTTTTGAACCACAAGAGGATTTGAATATAGAAAATAATGAAATCTGAAGAAGCAGGGAAAGAGTAGTAAGTGCTATATATTTCTAAAAGTTAATTTTTTCATTCATTTTAAGTCTGTTGAAATATTAAAAAGTAACCAAACATCTGAAGACTGCAAGAAATACATTCCAAATGCCTATGGAAAGACTGAAGTTGAGAAAGATCTGCAGACACATTCAGAGCTTTCAGCTAAAGGGAGGATGCAAAAATGAATATTGGAAGATTGTAATGAAGAATGAAAATCAAAAAAATGCTGAAAAATTGGAGCAGGACGGAAAAGTACTAGAACAGGGACAAAGTTCCTTAAGATCTAGGATATTGCATCAAGAAAACCAAATGGATAAAGCAAATGGTTTTCAATCTGTAACTAGGACCATGACAGATAACTAAATGAGTAATATATTCACCAATACTCATCTACTGAAAAAATTAAGGGTTTAAAAATACAAAAATAGGTTACAAACCAGATATCTAGGTACAAAACACCACTGAAACACAGGGAATGCAAACCCAGTAAAGGTTTTGGCTTTGATAAAAATGTTTGTTACATAAGTAGATACAGTTCCTGTTCTATTAGTCAAAAATACTCACTTTTTAATTCTTTATCCATATGCTCATAGACATCAGGGTACACAGCTGGTGAGTGATGTCTTGCAGAGTGTCCCTGTACTTCAGGATTGGTATGGACATTTGGACTATACCTGCTTTTTCTGTATACAAATCTAAGGACCAGGGATTACAGAAAAGAAAAGAAAGTAGAGCATATATACATATATATATTTTATATATATATATATATATATATATATATATATATATGGTATTATTAGAACTGTAATGCTGTAACTTTTTTGTGATTAATAATGGTATGAAGAGTAATAAAGCTCGAAGTTAATAATAGCGGTATATTTATCAGTGAATAATTGGCTTATTAGTAATGTATTGATTAAATAGTAAATTTTAAAGCTTCTTCTATCAGTTACCTCTCTTAAAACATCACCTCTTTAAACAGAAGAGAGTCAGAACTGGACATAACATCTGCTTTAGTTAATGATTCTTATCAATATAGCACAGAAATAAAGAAAATCAATGGAAGTGTTTCTCTACATAGAGCAGATTAGCAAAATCCCAAAATTTTCACAGTAAAATGTACTGGAATATCTTTAAATTGTTTTTTAGGGTTTGACCTTCCTTTATTGCAGTTCATCATTAAACTCTCCTCAAACAATCTCCCCCCCTCAAATTAGGGCCAATTAATAGTTTTCCATATTATGCTCATTCACCTCTTACTTTTTCCCCCCTCAAGGTAACCATAACCTGGTTCCCAGGGGCACAAACCCTCACAAAAAAAGCCAAACCAGAACCAAACAAATAACCAAAAAACCCAAACCCCAGAGAATTTGAACAAAAGTTAAAACCAGACCAATGAGGGTAGAAGTTTAAAACAAACTAATGTAGGTCAGAAACACAGTGCATACTTTTTCCACTGAGAGTAGTTGATGATAAATAATCAAGAGATGGATTTTCCATTTCTGATTCTTTCCAGTTAAATAGGCGGTAATTTTATGGAAGGTACCCAGTGGGTCAAACTCAGTTGTGTGTTATCTGAATTCAGGGATATATGAATAAATACTTGAAGCCCTGTTTAACCAGCAAACAGATGAAATAATGTAACTATACCTATCCCTTGCTATGCCAGAGTACATGAAAATGTTCTATGGGGTCTGATTGAAAGACAAAAGACTATGGAATCAAGAGCAACTTTTAAGTGAAGAAACAAATCAAATAAACCACTGCACATACAGGTCAGCTTTAGAGGATATGCAGGAATACTGAAGTATAATACAACATCTCTATCCACCAAAATGGATCAAATAAGAAAAGTAACATGAAGTACGTTTTGATTATGGCACTCTCAGAATCTGGGATGTCAGTGTGAGTTTTCATACAAGGTGGAGTCTTGAACCTGTTTTTAAAGATGTTTTAATAAAAAATTGGCCCAGTTTTAAAAACATCAGGTCCTGCATTTCTGGGGAACTGAAAAAACCATTTCCACTGAAGAGACAAAATAGCAATGAATTCAAAGACTACCAATCACTGAAATTGAAGACATTGACAGCTGCTTGTGGCAATTTTAGCCAAATATATCAGGGTTATGCTTATATCCCTTCAAGGAGATAATGTTCTGGAAGTATCATATTGTTGGTGGCTGTTGTTTCTCTTGTCAGAAGAGTAAATAAAACTGCCTGGCAGGAATTGCTCAGCCCATGAGCTACTGCTTGTTAGTCTTCTCTTCTTGTGCTTTTGCCTCTTTCTTGGGTCTGCCCTGACAAAATATTTAAATTGAGGTTCTATGTGCATTATTTATGTAATTTTAAAAATAAGCAGTGTATATTTTTTCACATAAATGTATTCAGCTGTATTTGGAACAGAGCATAAGGTATTTTTTCATTCTTTATCAGTTAGCTTTCAGGTTTATGACATTAATAAATTTGAAATCAGAGTTTAGAGAACAGAAAAATAAAGCCTATAACATAGCAAATATCGGAGATCCCAAATTTACTGTTAATAATAAGAAATTTATTAAATAATAAGAAATTTATAATAGGCTGACGTTTGGAGGACAGTCTAAAGGGCAGCAAATTAAATTAGTGAAGGTTTATGAAAGCATGAAAGACATTTAAGATAGAAGCATATCTAGGTGCTGAGAAATGATGATGTCGGTACTTCTGGCCAAGTAGCGAGTGAAGCAACAAGTGGTGAAAGAGAAGCTGGACTTCATGGTGATAATGTCTGTGAATGAAGCAACTAAAGTAAAGCTTGTAAAACAAATGCATGCTATGTGTAATATTAACTGCAAAACTAATTTACAAATTATAAACCCCCACCAAATCTGCACTACTTGCACTTTAGCTCTCAAAAGCCCTTGAACTCTCAATTTGCTCTCCCTCTCTCCCCATCTTTTCAAGGAGTACATAAATACATTTGATAATTTTCTGGAAATTTTAATCTCTTTTGCATACACTCATATTTAGTTTGAGTAGAAGTGTTTTATTGGGTAAGAGAATGATGTGTGTTGACCAAGATTCCACATAATTTTACATATAGTCATAGTTTTGTTTAAATCCCAGCATTTATCTATGTATCAAAAGCCACTTCTTTAATTGAAAACCTTTGATAGTGCACATTTTAAATGAGTCTTTTTATACTTACATGTACTTTAAAATAAGGATTTCTACTTAAACTGTTAAAGAAAGCAATGATTTATTTCCTTCGTGGTATGCAGGAACCAGCTTTAGCATCAGATGCCCTAGCGACATGTTGATTCAACAATTCATTCAATTAATAACTTATTATGGAGACTTGCATTCAGCTACAACATTTTTAACACATTTTCAAAAGAACTTAATGTTCTTAAAACATTCAGAAACAATGAATTTTGTGTCATCTGCCTTTCCCGGTATTTTACAGCTGTAATGATTATTCAGTATGATAACACAAAAAAACCCAAACAAACCTGTAAAGATTGTTCCACTGGAGTCTTAAACTGAAATTTCTCTTTTTGAAGGAGTGGGTTAAGAAATCCTACACTAGAACTTTACTTCTAGATTTTTATTTTCTTGAATTGCTTCTAAATCAGTGTGGGGTTTTTCTTAAACATGATTAACACATGATGCAGACCTTAAAAGATGGTGATGTACTCTGAGATTTTTTCCTTTTGAGAAGCTTTTTCCTCATAGACCATGCCACCTTTAATAAAGTTATTAATTCCAATTAAGACTCCTATCAAATACTGTTTAGAAGCCACCAATTGTAATATAGTTAAAAAATTGCAAAATCAGTGTAGAATGCTGAATAAGAAAGAAGAAATAAAGCTTTCTTCTACTTTTTAAAGAAATATATATGAGCAGTTGGGATTCAGATTTAAAATTTTATGTTAATGTAATTTTGCTAATAATTACTGCTCTTCATCTACTGTGATCTCCTTTGCTCTATAGTTAATTTTCTTGGCATTCCAGTGGATGATCAACATGAGAAATATTGGCAATATATCAACAAGGAAAGTCAACAGAACAGCTTTAACAAAAGTTACAAGCAAGACTACTAACTTATAAAAAGTAGCAGCATTTCAATATGCATGTGATCCTGAGTCACACCACAAGGAGAGTTCAAGACTAACAGAGTACACACACACACATTCAAAAAGAAAATGAACTGGCTAAAAGAGGAGCAGAACAGCATCAGTCAACACAGCAACAGGAAAAACAACCTTATTGAAGGTACAGCTTCTTCTCCTGCACAGGTTTAAAGGACTCCTCCAGAAGAGCATAATAGGAACAGCTCCTCTGAAATAATTGAGCTCTGTATCAGCTCATTAGATCAGCTGAATTATTTTCTACTGGATTACATAAAAGATTTCTTAACAATAATGTCATTAAAATAGTGATAGGAAAAGCGGCAAAGTCAACCACAACGGAAACCTGGTCTTGAAAAGAGCATCGCAGGAGCTGCGCTAAAGACTGTAAATAATTGGAATATAATAGGTGATGTTTCCTCACCATCTCCTATGATTTTGTCCTTTCTGACTTCAAACTAACCTTCATTTATGTTTGAAGTGCTGGTTTTGACCTTGGCTTGGAAAGAATGTTGTGCTTTATCAGAGACAGTAACATTTATTCTAACTCCTGCTTTTCAGAATTTTCTGATAATAGCTGCTACTGGCACCTGCAGCACGTTGGGCTGTATTCTCTATGTTCTATTGCCACACACATCCCACAGATCTGTCAGAAATAACTTCGGGGACTCCTCATTTCAGCAGGAATAACTCATGTTTCTCCTTCTGTTCAGACAAATTTAATATTGCCATGTGATACTGCACTGAAAGGGAATGCATATTCCATGGTGGGAGTAAATGATTTTTGTACAGCTCAGGACAAGAGGAGAGAAAAGCTGACTCAGTCACAAAACCAATCAACTACAGTACATGACAGCTGAGACAGAGATGATTGTGAAAGTGTTACATTTTCTCCTGGACACTGTTTTGCAATGTCTGTGTCACAATTTACTGAATTCTACTTAATGGATATTGTAAAACTTACAGTCATGAAGATTTCAAAATCTCTTTATTTTCTTAGCAGCCTGAGTCACTACACTTTACTGTACAGCTCAGATTGCCAGAACAGCCTAATCAGGGCAGTTCAGGTACCATGAAAAGCGTCTGGTTATCCACACTATCCCCCTTAGAGCTCCCCACTACTGCATCTGAAGCAGTTCTGATACTTGATATTTGCCTCAGTTACTTTACATATTTCAGAGCAATGCAGGTATATTATATCCCATTTTCAGTAAAACTCAAGGCTAGAAGACATATGGAGATACAATATTCCTAGGCATTGAAGGCAGTTCTCCATAATTTTGAGGTTTCCTCCACTGAATTTTAAAAAAGAACAAATAAGAAGCATTGTCAAAGCAGAAGAGAGCATCGGCCTGGGGTTCCACAAGTGTATTTTCTTAGTCCATAATTTCATATTGTCCTGGCAGAAAAAATAAAAATTAGGTTTATTAAATTTGCAGACTAAGAGAGATTGCCAGTAGTTAGGAAGATATGCTCAGAACTCATATTGATCTCGACAAAAGGGAGATTTGGTCAGGAAAAAAAAGATGCTATGCAAAAGAGTAAGATAAATACCTAGCAAGAATTTAAAGGCACATTAAAGTCTGTGTGAGCAACAATTCTGCAAAAGATGTTCTAGGGACTATTATGGAGCCTTAGTTAAGCATATGTCAAGATAATGGGTAAAATCAGCCACTGTATTATGATATAAAAACAGATCTGTATGAGGCATGAAGGAGGTTTTCTGTTCTTGTACTGACATTGAAAACACCCCAGCTGATGCTTTAGATTTTATTTCAGGCACTATCAGTTGGAATACCAAGAAGAGAACAGGGATAATGACACTATTTAAAAGCGCGTCCTAAATGTGCTAAATTTCTTGCACAGGGAGTTGAACAGATATGAGGAAAATATTGTAAGAGGCTTCATTAAAGAGTTCTGGGGAGTGGTAAGGAGCAATCTCTTCTTGTCACTTGGTAAAAAACAGAACAAGAAATAATAGCAATATGTGACCGATAGGTAAAGCTCTGTAAAGGGAAGGCCTGGTAAAATCATGGCTCCGGCCTGTTACTTAGCCTAAGTGGAAATGGACTGTGGAGAATGACTCAGCTAGAATAGAGGAAGTGAGGCACGCTGCGTGAATGCCTCATGCCCGCATCGTGGCGTGTGGTGGTTGGTTCAATTTGGTTTGTTGTGCCTTAAAACTAGGTAAACTAACAACCAACTAATGGCATAAAAAGGCCAGGTTTTTCGTAAATAAAGTTCCTCCTTTGCACCTGCCTGGGGACTCCTCGCTGCTCCATATCGCTACAGCAATAAATTTCAGCAAAGACTCAGGTGAGACATCAGGAAAAAAGCAGTAAGTACAATGTCTCCGTGGGACTTCCTGTAGAGCTGAACCTCCATCCATTTTTGGAGACTATAGTGACTTTCACAATCTGTGAGGAGCAGCACAGCACTGCTGACAGTGCCCGAAGACAGGGAAAGAGAGGACACAAGATGACCTTTTGGTGCTTATCTTTTGTACTGAAACTGAGTTGTGACTGAAGAACATGTGATTAAACCTTGTTCTCTTTAATAGTGGGGGCTGGTGTAGGAGAAGGGAAGAAAACCCCTAAAATATAATGAGTATATGAGCTCCTATCAACTATATCAACGTGCACAGTATTTCCATACACCTGTAAACATACATCATCCTTAGTCCTGAAAACCGATCTCAGGATGTGAAACACAGATTTCAGGGTCACTTTTAAGTTACTTGTTTTAACTCTAATTTTAGAAACCTGGCTAGAATGATTCATGAATGTCTTGTGATTCTGAATATTTTTCCAGCATAACCATGGCAACCCGATGTGATAGAAGCAGGGAATATAAAAAGATGTTGAGACTTCTTTTAAGAAAAGAAGAACCAATGAAAATAGAATATAAAATAATGGAAATTGTACACATGCAACATTATATACATACTGAAATTCAATAAACTGATCCTGTGAAAGCACTAAGGATCTATTCTACTGCTAAATACAGGTGTAGAATTTACTTCTCAATATTGGCACCAGTCCAGTAATAACTGGTTGAAGTCAACAAACAAAAGCATCATTGAAAGGCAAGATGGCTGTTGGTTTCTCATCACCATTATGAAAGAAGTCTATCCATCCTTCACCCTCCTTGCAGTTATAAAATAAAGATAACCATTATTCTTACTACTTTCACCATCTCAGGACTTCTTGCTTGCTTTTAGGGATTAATGTTTGATTTAACTCCTCAACTTCCTCAAGGATTACTCTTTCTTTAAACCTCACTATTTATAAAAATATGGCTTAAGCTTTTTTTTTCTTCTGCTTGTTTCCCTTTTATTTTTTGAAAATGGGTGCTGCAGTTAGACATGTGAGATTTAGACACTTCAGAATATTAACGGTAGAACATTTCCCTTTAATGTCTTAATCACTGTCTTCTGAGACTGTGGCTACTTCATTTTGAATTTAAGACGCCTCCATTTATCCAATTTGTGTAAGAGGTACCAAAAATATTACTGAATTTCAATTTCTCTAATCCTTCATTTTCTTGTATTTTCTCTGAAATACAACAAATAGGCACAATTTCTTTTCCAACATACCTTTTGACCTTGGCCTGATCAGACCAATTTTCTCATAACTACTATACCCTTCCATTCTCACCTAATTCAGAAGTGGATTTGTATCTGGATACTCAATTTCAGTTGTAAACTCACTTGTAGTTGAGTCAGGACCAGTCCAGGCAGGGAGACAGGACTTTCTATTGCCTAGACAGCCTGGATCCTTTCTCCTGTGAGAAAAGTGGTGGTTAAAGTAGGGGAAGGAAAAGAATAGTAATGATCTGGATTCAGAGACCTCCTATAGTTCTGCATCATAATGACAAAAGGACTTGAAAGCTGGTCCTGCTTCTCTATTAACCACAGGGCAGGTAGGTGAAGCTGACTCTTCCTTCCAATGATTATTTCTAAGTAGTGCAGAGTCAAAACATACTGAAGTGGTAGAATTACATGATGCTGACAAGTTTCTTACCTACTAGACACTTACCTTGCTGAGCATGGAATTCCCTCAGGAGATAACTCCCACTTTGCCCCTTTTCCAGATGGCTCCATCCCTTCTCTGATATGCCTTAGGGTTGCACTGAATTAAACACCAACATGTTATGCATGAATTTGCTCAAGGAATTCCTTCTCTGTTCATCAGTGATGGTTAATTGACCAAGAAATTTCATCTGTGTATCAAAAAAAGCTCAAATTAAACATATTTTTCCAGAAAAGTTTTAAATTATACAATACTAATTCTAGGAGGACTTTTTATTTTGGCTTATCCTTATAAGTCACTTTTCGTGTGAAACAATACCATTTGCTTTAAAAATATAATCCGAGTTTGCAAAAATTCTTCAATAATATCATGTAAAGAGCTCAGCCTGTACAGACTGATTTCTAAGAGGTGCCTTTGGTAGCAATCTATTTTTAATAGGCACAATATTATCATACTATTACATAAACTGATGTGCATCTTTTGCTTTGGCAGAAGAAGGATATGATGAATCCCACTGAGTTTCCAGAAGCTTTCAGGATCATGCAGAGGAAGCAAGAAGCTCCTTGAAGATCTGCCCGCTACTTTTGTACTTTTGTTTATATTATGTAACAGTTTACTGACTTCAGAGCAGAGATACGTACATACTCCTGCATTTTCCTATTCCCACCTCTCCTCATACGCAAGACAAAAACCTTTGCTCTTCTTGGCCTTCTCTGTTCCAAATCCAACCTGATTAACTGGAATTACCATTTTAGGGGCCCTTCAGGATTTCTGTATGGACTGGAAAGCTCCATACATCAGCTCTACCACATGAGTGAACAACTCCACAAATGCCTATGCAAATCTCTTACGCTTTTGAACTGCAGCAAAGAAAACCACCAACAAATCCAGAATGCTTCTTACATACCACAGTCTTGGTATTATAGATCCTGTCTTAATTTAACAAGAGTTTATCTAGTTAATCACAACATCATGTGTAGAACATTCTCTTTTCTAATACATTACAGCAGACATCTTATTCTCTTATATGGCTCCAAACGGCAAAAGGGAGGAAAGCACCTCTAGCTGCAAATGTACAAAGCCATAAGCAGACAAGTGTGCCCAGCCAGGAGCCGATATTTCCACATTGAACTGCCTCTAGTCACAAAACTTTTCCATAAGTTACCATAGTACTGCATAAATATTGACTTATTGGCTTCATGACCCTGTTGCTTGTTGCCTCCAGGTCACTAATGCTGCTGCTCTCACTGGAACGTGAGCTTTCCACAGCTGTGGTACAAGCCTTTCACTGTATCTTCTGCACAACTGGCTGCTAAGTGTCACTCTCAGTTGTGTCAGTGACACACAGATCGGAGCAAAGTGCTTTAGCAGGTAGATCAAAGTAAAACAGCACAATAGACTCTGGAATAGCACCACCGTGCTTTCACTAAAGGTTCATGAAATTTCCTGGCAGATGGAGGCAAGTATACTCACATTACGGCAATTCCATTTTCCTAATGAAGCCATTGCAACAACATAAACATAGAGGGACCCAGCTGGCTGCAGTATCGTGTCATCTATGATTGGGAAAGTGCAAAAACATTCCTCTTGCTCTGCAGACTCTCCTTTGTCTCCATGATGACTTCTTGTTCTCACATAGGATGAGCTAGTGGATGGCATATTGTCTCCCATTTTTCAAAGGAGAGTTTCTTTATTCCTCTCTACTCTAAATAATTTCACTGCTGGGAGCTGAATTTTCCTTTATTGAAATACAATTAAATGAGTGGATTTTTAGAGAATATTGACAAAGATGTTTTCATAGAATAGAATTAATCAACAACATTGTTCTTTTGTATGCTTCAATGGGTGATTATCAGCTGTATGTGGGCAGTGACTTAAATTATGGAACATTGCTGTACGTGTATGTGGCTCACAAGTTTGTTACTTCCTCCTCTTTAAAGTCCTGGCTTGTAGACAATCTCAAGGAATCACTACTATCCCAGTGTAACCCCTCAGTGCCCCCAAGGGCCTGAGAAGAGCTCTGAGCATTTTTATGAGCTTGAAACTTGCCTTTAGCCTGGAATAAATAGGATGAATATGAATTAAACATAGACTTTTCCCGTATTGCACCAAATAGGCTGTATCTGGTGAATGGGGTAGCAGACCTGTCAGCTGGACATTTCAGCACAACACTATTGTTATGCCCTCATAAAATAATTTTCACAGTAAATGAACTTATTAGAGATACATTCATCAATATTTTCTCAGTTTATTTCCATTTCATTTCATTTCTTATTTATACTAGATTAGTATATCTAGATATACTAGATGTAGAACCCACACATAACCTGCATCTTTTTTATATTATTTATAGAAAAATTTTAAGGAGATAAAGTGCATTCTCTACATTATTTCCATCTATCAGCATGCCCCCAGTTCCCTTCATCTCAATTGTTAACAGTATTATAATGATTAAACAATGTGGGAGCATCTGGCTGGATTTTTTGAAGCAAATAGCAAAGTAGGTTTAGCTTAGGACTTCTAGGGTGCTACCAGAAGGTGGAGGGTGCACTGCTGTCCTCATGTATGAATGTACTGGATTTTCACTGTAGGAGAAATTTCCAATCACAGAAATCCCAAGAAGCTCAGGCTGATTACAGTTTGTTTGTTGTGCTTGACACCACAGGATAAATGAAAAGCTTTTTGGAAAGATACCCATTCCCCCTGGCATAGCATTTATTTAATGATGTTCACAGTTATCTTTACAGCAAAGATACTGGCTTATTATGAGCTATCACCGAGCTTCTGGTGCCATGGCTCTCACAAGAAATTGCCAAAATTGATACAGACTGCAACAAAATCAAGCTGTGTAAATTAGCTATGTAGGGAGTTGTATAAAAGTCACAGTGCATGTTAGGAATCGAGCTGGGGACACTCAGTCTGTTCTATATAGCACATATCAGTATGCAATCACATGGTAAAAGAGGAATATAGGGTTTTCACACAGATGTGTCCATGGCAACTAACAGACTATTTTCACTTGTCTCCAAAGATGCTTCCAGCATAAGGGACTCCATTAAAACTCACAGATAAATCCACACTCAGAAAGGACACCAACTAAGAGTCTTTGTTAAACTTACATTCTGTTTTGACAGGGGCATGGGACTTCTTTGTTTCATGAGCCAATTACCAGTCCATTTTTATGGCAGAAAAAAACAATGGTGAGGTTTTCTATACACAACATGTAAAAATGCAAGAATTTAAGAATATTGTAAAATTATATTAAATCTAGATCATTCTGTACCCATCCACACAGTGAGTTATGACAGAAGGTTAAATGTCAACTATGAACACCAAGAATCAAAGTAATAAACAAGTAGATGTTGGAACCCCTGACTGGAGCACACAAACAAAAACACCTTGGAGCCTTGCTGGTCTTTGCCTGCCTGAAATAGCCGCGATGTTACAATGCCCTTGAAACAGGTTTCCCAGAAGTGATGAAAGAAGCTGCAAGAACAATGAGGAATAGCATGCTATGAAAAACCTGCCATTATTAGATTACAAGGAAATTAAGCAGTTCAAGACAGTATGAGGAATAAATCACTCTGTTTGACTCTTTGATTAAGATGGCCACTGCACAGATCTGTGCCAGGGATCACAGTATTAAAGGAAACTCAACATCCATTTCTAAAGCAGAACACCTATTACAAACGCCAACCAAGCATATGCCACATCATGCAGGAAGTCTTTTAGTCTTTAAAAGAACCCCTTTAGTTTTTGCCCCAGTGTAGCAACTTTGCAGGGCTCTTCTGATTATTTTTATCGTGGAATGACCTGTCTCCTGTTCCAGTTCAACATTGCCTTCATTGAAAAACAAGCAACATATTTTGCATTGAAGATAAACATTATTTTTTACTGCATGGATCTTTCATTATTTGTTTTTGTTTTACCAGATTTAATTGCTTTAATTTTACCAGAATACTTTTTTTTTGGCCAGTTCTTACCTTTTTTAATACGCTTTCTGACTTCTGAATCACATTTGTTTGCTGATCAATCTGTCTCCCCATTCCCTACAGGCTCTCTGCATAATTGTGTTAGAAATAAACTCACTTTTGGATACAATCAAGTGGGGACAAAGTGTTTGAAGCAAAAGAAAGCTGTTTATTTGTAACAAGTCAGCTGAGTCGGATGTGTACCTCTCCCCCGAGAGCCAAACACGCACACCCCTCCACCAAAGGCAACTTTTTACACCCTTTCGTGGCCGGGGGCGGTCCCTGTCCCCTTTCCCATTGGATGGGTACTGGGGAACTTACATTCTCTCCCGACCGCCTACTTTTCTGTCCCCTCCCCTCTCATCCTCCTTCCTTTTTTGGTCCTGTCTTCAGCCCCGCCCCTTTCCCAGTTCTCAACAACTCTCAACAGATTAACCAGAACAAATCCAAACCATAGCTAACAACAAATAGGGAACAGAACCAACAACTTTCATTCTTTTACTCAATAATCTTTTTGGCTGCAGCAAAATATTCCTTCATCTCTCACAATTGTAATATTCTTCTCTTGAGCAGTCATTCACCCAGTAGGTTTGAAATGATTTCCTGCAAGAAATCCAAAAGTTTGTAAAGACAACTCTGGGAAGCTGTGCAATTTTGATTAATAACAACAACCTCAAAAACATCAAGCCTCATTGACACTGAAGAGTTTGAGCTCTTCAGGACAGCTGAATTCCCTGATGAGCTCCCTTAATTTCTCAAAGCTTGCCCTTTTGAAATAATTAAAAAACTGTAATTAGTAATCCACTTGGTTTATTTTTCTATTAATTTTAAATTGACTTAACTCCGGGTCACGCAATCTGGAATCATTTCCTGGGAGCAGCTCTTTTCAGTAAGTTTTCTCCTACCATTCAGGCTGCAAAATTATACAGCCTGCTCTTGGTTCAATGGTTAGTAACAAGTCTGTCATCTGGCATAGTCAGAAACTCATGGGACTACCCAATAATGTCAGTATTTTGTTTCCAAGCTATATAGAGGAAGATTAAGTGTCCCACAGTGAAACAGTTGCATTCAGAATCATCATTTGTTTGTACTAATATTAAATTGGTCCTGAAGTTTTATAATAACAGTATCTCAGAGATATGCCTGTGGCATATTTCAGAAATTTATTTTACAGTAAACCTAAGCTTGAGGTTTCAGTCTTTCAGGCTCAGTCTAAAACTCAGTGTATTTAGTGTCCAAATAAGTCAAATGGTCATGAATATTCCTCATCACAAAAGACACCAAGCAAAACGTACCTGCAGGATTTATTTTCATCGTATTATTTCTCTTGCTCATTTATGGTTAAATAAATAGAACACATTCTGATGTTGTGATCTGGTGTGTACCAGTTGTGACTTCTGAGTCATACACTGGAGGCAAAATATTCAGCAGTAATTAGTAATAGACTGTCACTGAAGCAAAGCCATGGGATCTCCCATTCACATCAATGATATCTTTTCAGTGTCATTTAAAGTCACAGGTCCCCTAAATTTATAATATATATATAAAAATTTGTGAGCATACAGCAGGAAAATTGAGAAAACTACGTGTCTCTGAACTAATTTCAATATATTTAATCTAGAAAATGGCTCTTCTAGTGGATAAGATATATTTTTTCTATGACATTTAGACTCACACATACTAACTGATTGTATTTGATTCCTCTGCACCAAAAAGGTCTCTTATTATTCAGAAAAGCCCCTCATCATGCTTATAGGCCTTTTCCGTCATGCACATTCAGCCAGGAATTAGATGTGATGGAAATAGTGCCTTTTACTGGATTTTCAAAATTCCTTTGGTACTGTCGAAAATTCCACTGAAAAACCCTGATTTAATAAGTCCCCAGCCCTAGTCAGTCTGATTTATCTTGATGAGAATACACACATGCTAAGGGTACTGTGATAGATAGATGCTATAATATTGGCTTTCTGCAAATGTTGAAATGAGTGATGTTAAAGTAGCTTTTGTAATAGATATTATAATAGTGGCTTTCTACAAATAGATGCTATATGTATAATGTAGCTTTGTTATGAAGATGTAGTTTTTTAACAATAACTAATGCCTTTATTTCTGTCATTTAACCTAAAACTTAGACAGAATAGTGAAATAGCTATGCTTGTGAGCTGTCTGCTTGGTTGGATAACATCCAACCAATGTGTGTTGAGGACCCCTGCTACTGACATGCCAACTATCAGCAACTACCGTCTGCAGAAAACATGGACCAAAGCCCACTCTGGGGGTGATAATAAAAACGGACTAAAACCACAGCCAAGGAATGCGCATGCTCTAAAAAGGCGGACCCAAGGAGGAGCCATGCGAAACGGTTCCTGGAACATGTAAACTAGTTTGGAGAAAAGTTTGAATATGTATAAAAGTTTGAATATGTATAATTGTTTATGAATATGTAATGGCTGATGTGTATGTAAAGGGTGTCTCTGAAGTAGCAGATGTGCTCTTGGCTGAGCGCCAAAGCACCCAGTGCTGTGACTTTTGCTTTATTATCTTTGTCCCCTATTGTCCTTTATTAAACTTTTCAATCCTAACAGGAGAGTGAACCTCGTTTTTCACAGCACCAAGCTGAAAACGGATACAAAATTGCACTGAAAATCTTGATGTTCCCTTAGAGAAACTTCTTAAGATAACACTTCTCCGTGTGATAGAATTGCTAATGCAAGGCTTTCACATGATTAATTTAATGAATATTAAAACTGTGCTTTATTTTCATCTAGTTCTCATTACTTTCATAATGAGATATTTGCATGCATATGCATTTGCATGTAGGATACTGTGCTACACATCATGACTTAAGGACAGATAAAATGGTAGAATGCGTATTCATGCTGTACTTGTCTGGGATCAGGTCAAATATGATGGTCTGGATGTATGATCAGGTTCAACAAGCAATGGAAAACAAACCAAGAATTCCTTAAGAAAAGAATGAACTATAGGAAATGTACAAACATATCAGAGTCAGTGAAAGCACTAAAGAAAAGACCTGTGGCAATATGAACAGTTATCCATTTGTAGGACCAGGAGGATAGTTGATTAAGACAGAAAACTTTTTAGTATCTATTATTTTGAATGAGATTTAAAGTTAATTATTACCTACCACTTCAATCCCAGCAAATCAATACAAAACAGCCTGTTGTGTGGCTTGTTGCCTCTGTTTTATTTAGGAGTTAAGCTTCTTTTTTATACACATTTGTTTTTATTGGATTGTCAGTGTTATTCAGCTTTGCATAGCCAAGCAGGTTCTTTTAAACCTATTTGCATTTAATTGTAAAAACACAAGTAAATAGAGCTTAACTTTTTCTTAATTAAAATCCAAGCAACAAATCATCATTACTACGATACCCTGGAGGGACAGAGATTAGAGATACATACCCAAACCTTAAAGTCCGTTTTTGTGCCTGCAATGCAATATTTTCAAAACTATCAGAACAGTTTGTTTGTTTATTAATGAGGCAAGAATATGTTAACAAATTCTGTTAGAGTAAATGCTTTATGCAGTTCCATGTTCTCTTCTCCAGGAAAAAATTGCATGTCAGGAAGCAGCAGAAACAACCAACAGTTATATTGCCTACATTACTAACGAGATCTGACCTTGAGTTCATCCTTCACTGACTCAGGGATCATCAGCACAGTCTGCCACTTGATGCTGGTGATCCTCCCATGGCTTGAACCATCCATCTCAAGTCTGCCCAGATCTGACTTATATATAGAACAAACTGCCAGTACCAGGCACAAAGTCCTATCTTGCTGATAGGCAACTTTGGCCATCTGTGATTAGAAACAAATTCAGGACAGGAACAAAAAGGTTTCATATTTATTTCTGCATTGCCTTAGCTTGGAGCAGTTCAAAGGGATGTATTCTACTTTTCAGTATCAGAGGATAAATGTGAATCATGGTCTGAGCATTTCAGTGTGGGCCAATATAATGAAGAGAAGAACGATAACTTACATGGTTCATGTTATGAGTGGCTGCCAGGCCAGTCCAGGGGACCACTGACTTCCTCATTATACTGCATCTGTTTGGCCAGGGACATTTGAGTGCCCAGCTTGAGGTGCCCTGGTCCATGATTAGTTTCTGTAACTAAAATAAAATAAATACTAATGAATTGATGTAGTCGTATCACCAATATTCCCACTGAATAATCATGAGGTGCACCCTAAAGATTTCTGAATATTTATTAAAGAATACAGTTCCTTTGTGTCTTGGTTTTGAAAGACAGGTGTCTGTCAAGGAAGGCAGGAGCCTCCCATGAAATGGAAAATGCAACCCCCTTCCCTCCGAATTATTGTAATTTTGAAATTAAGGGGCTTTCAGGCAAAGATATGGGGGTAGGAATAAGAGTTCTTTACTAATATATATATATATATATATATATATATATGTATGGCAAGGCAAACAAACAGCAGTAACTACGGCAGTAACAGCAAACAGAACCACAAACCCAGTGCCAGCCTCTCTCGGCTGTCAGGCCCTTTCCCTTTGGTGCAGTTCCAGTCACAGCCGGCAGGGGCGCTGGCGGCTCCCGGTGAGCAGGGCGGGTGCGATGGTTCCCCTGCAGCTGCAGGGGGCGCTCCGGAGCGAGATTGGGGAGCAGGCGGTGATGGCGGCTCGGGGTCCCGGGAGGGATGGATGAAAAGCCTCACAAACCCCTGGGCAGCTGATCCCGGTGCCCGGCCGCACCCTCGGGAGCAGCAGGCTGGAACAGCAGAGACGAGCACAGATCCCGGGTGGCAGACGAGATGTATCAAACTCCAGAGCTTGGGTGGGAGCCTCCGGAGGTCTCTCAGCAGGCAGAGCATGCGGGGGCTACAGTGTAGCGAAAGATCCAAGCGGCAGCAGAGGCAGAGCAGCTGCAGCCCGGCTCCCAGCAGGGCAGGGAAAGGTGGGCTTGGGAACCCCGGGTTTCTCCAGGAGAAAGAAAGCAGCCGAAAAACAGGAACCTCCAGCTCTGACCAACTCCTTCTGAACACTGAGAGCACCAGCCAGCCCCGCTGCCCCCACCCCCCAGGTGAAAAACAAGTAGCTAGTTGGACCCTCACCCTCTGTGGCCGGCTCTTTTGTTCTTCTTAAGCACCCAGTAATTTGTCCCCCTGGCAACATATATGGGGAAAATTCTTTAAGAGAAAAAGAAAACAGGAGAACTCCTAAAACCCCCAACACTTTGGTTTTAATTTTCTTTTAAACCCTGAATCCTAGGGCTACGGGTCACATTTTCAAAGGTTCATTAGCACTGTGATGTCTATGACCTTACTTATTTTTAATTTTTATTTATTTTTGGAAAGCTGATACTTTTAAATAGCTAACAGTACCCGTACTTGAGTTTTAAGGCACAAAAAGGCATGTTATGAGTCATAACTCAGAATTCACAGAATCATAACTGATCACACTCACTAAAGTGAAGGACTCGGCCTGCAAATAATATCTCTAATGATGGTGTGTGAGAGAGCAAGAGAAGGGGAGAGAAAAAGACAGGTGGACACCGATTCTCCGGTTTGAGCCCATTGCAGAAAGTCAGAAAGCACAGATGTATGTTTTAGGATTTTCCTGTAAATGTTATAGTTGTGAACTGTTAACTATTGGAGTCTGCCCCCTCAAATTAGTCTTAACATTCACTTGAGATTAACAATTCATGAAATAGCATTTCCTGCTAGCTGCAGACTGTGTCTAATTTAAGCAATAGGTGGAATGAGTGGAGAAAAATCCAGGGAATGCAAGAATAATAAGCAACCTGCAAACATAAGATATAAGTATGGTTTGAAGAAACTGAATTTGTTTAATATAGGGAGAAGAGGTGAAGTATAAAACTTCATATACACAGCAAGTGCCTGAAAAGAAGAAGAAAATAATCTGTTCTTCCTGTCAACACAGATAAGATTAAAAACACCCCAAAGATCCCTAGCTGGACAGGGAAGACAGCAGGGATGGCTAAGCACTGAAACAGATGGCCCACACGGGCTATGAAGTCATCCCCCAGCTAGCCTGTTTGGGTTTTAAAAGTAAAACTAATGAACAAAAGGACAGTTCTTCTTGGCATTAAGAGAAGCAAAAATAACCCTAAAAATGACACTGTTTTAGTATGTTCTGACAGTAGGACATGATGGCAGTGTGTGTGTAGGTGTTGTAACACTCAGAAATATAGGACAGCAGCTTCACAAGTTTTCCATTGTGACTCTGGAGCTATGTAGTCTCCAGCTGGTAGCTCTGAAAAGATCACATAAATTTGTGACCAGAAAGCAAAATACAGATGGTTTTTTTTGGTACTTATTGTGAATGGATAAATATTAACAGAAGAGGGAAGCTGGACTGCAGTGACTAAATTGCTATGTTTATGTGGTTTTGTATTCTTCTATCTTTTTTATTGCCTTAATCCTCTGTGGTGTCATTCAAGACAACTTGGACATTGACGTAATTCCTTCCTTTTTTTTTCCCTATAGATTCTGTATTATGATATAGCTAGAGAACATTAAAAAAAACCCAAACCAAAACAAAAAAACCCCCCCAGATTGCACTTTAAAAAACCCACTTTTTTTTACATTTCGAAACAGACAAATACCTGATTAACTTCAGTTTTTAAAGATCAATTCTGCAGCAGTACCTTAATGATTACCTTAATGATGCATTTATGAACTATATGACTGGAGAACTCAAAGATCTTTCTGCAAGAGTGAATTGCCTTGTGTGACTCTCACCCTAATTACTCAGGAAGGATAGACTCTATTTTCATGCCAAAGGTGCAACTATTAGAGACGTTACGTAATATGAAGGTGTTGATGGACATCCTCAGAATAGGCTCATACATTCCCATAGGCTTTGTTTTCCAGACATTTTAGGCCCTTTTCATTCAACAAGGATACTTTATTTCCGCTTTGTAAGCCCAACTGCTGCCTTGATATAAAGTAGTAGGAAATAAAGGCACAGGCATAGAAATAAAGGCAGAGGAAAAAACCTGGGCTATTCTCAGGTCCAATCTACAAAGGGATAGAACACAAATAGGGTATGGATGTAATGTTTTCTATTTCATATACTTACACCAGTGAATCACCCCAAACTCGGCCAAGAGACACTTTTGAGACAAAGTCCAAGAAGCAGGTACTTGCTTTATTGAGCGCGCTGGGTGCGCGGGGGATTGCTTCTCCTAACACACACATGCCAGGCACACAGCAGATTACAATATATGGTTACATTTTATGCATGTTCATTGTTTTCTTTAGAAAAGGTGTGGTTATCCAAACTATTTCTTAGAACTCATTATTATCATTAGCATATGCAGAGCACAGGCGCAGTGCTCCCTGGTGGTCGCGCTGAGGAAGGCTCGGTGGTCGTTTTGATGAAGGCTGCATCTCTTCCTCACTGTGTGCTTTTCACCTTTCTTCTCTAGGCATGCACAGTCTCTTGTTAGCTGTTTCAGCAGTTTCTTCACTGGATTTGGCAAGCTTTGTTCCCTATCTCTTGCCAAGTTATTCAGCTAAATTCTACATTGGTTACAACGTATCTTATTCTTGCCAAGTATGCCCAAATATGCCCAAGTACAATGATTTTAACCCTTTCACCAGTGAGACAACTTGTTTGCCAGCATCAGATGAAATGTTAAACATCCTGCAAGATAATAGTCTTCTTCTCAGACAGGAAAAAAATGAGACAACGATTTGCAGAGCTGTAATGCAGGTTGGAGTAGGAGTAGAAAATACAGCCCCCTCCATTCCCAGACATTTGCTCAGCACAGTGGATTACACCTCCTGACTGGACAGAGGACAAGTCAACTTTTAAAGAAAACACATAAAGAGCATGCTTCTAGTAAGTGCTGTTATTTCTCGGGAAAAAAAAAGACAAAACCCCGCCACCAAAACATTTTTTCAGCTCACTGATGATTTTTAGGCAATAAACATTTTGTTCTAACATATGGCATCCTTAAGCACTTTCCAGTGACTTGGGTAAAGACTGATTTGTTCAATGTCACTGATGTGGTGGGGTTTGTCATTCTTGATCCGCCACCAGCACAGGTCCGGTTAGGACTTTGGAACTTCACTTTGGCTTCCTGTAAGCTATTACTACTCTGAACTGAAGGATGTAGAAGGAGATAGGATAGAACTGAGCTCCAGGCTGTGGGACACACCTGCAGAATGCCATGGCAGCACAGAGAAGCTTGTCTCCACCTGACCCTGGTGGGAGGAGATGCCAGCTGGCAGAGCCCTGCGGAGAGGAGCCTGCCGGAGCCTGCTGGATGGATGGGCAGTGCGTGATCACCCCCAGACAGGGACCCTGGGAAAGTGTGCTGCTGACGTGGCAATGGGTGATAGGTCGCTTAGTGAAAAATACCAATAAGGAAATACTGTGTCTCGAAGAAGTGTATAAAACCAGCTTGTTTCTCCCAATAAACGTCTCAGTCTCCCTGCCAATCTGAGTCCATGCATCAGTCGTTATAAATGAAGAAGACACCAACCTTTTTTCCTCTGTTATCTAGATAAAATGAGCTCAGTAAGAGAAACAAAAATTAATTTCACCTTAAAAATGCTTTTGGGAGATGGAAACTTTGATTCAAAGTGACAATTCTAATAATATTTCCCTTTTTTTTTGAGTTTTCTTCAGGCTGTGAAAAAAAAACCAAATTAAAAAAAGAAAATAAAATTATTTGGGGGGAAGGAAGACAGAGAAACTGTTAAACAAAAGGGCACAAAACAGGTTGCAACCAAGCAAAAATATTAAATTAAGTGTATTTTAGGTACATTTAGTCTTTAATAACAGTAATTAAGCCTAGTAAATGCCAGTGATTGAGGCATGGACTCAGATTGGCAGGGAATCTGAATTGTTTATTCAAAGAAACGAGCTGGTTTTATACACTTTTCCAAGGCACAGTATTTCCTTACATGGCAATTCTCATTACGTGACCTATCCTGTGTTGCCACATCAGCAACACACTTTCTAAATGTCCTTCTATGGGGTGATCACATGCTGTTCACTGGTCCATCAGCTCCCGGCAGGCTCCTCTCTGTAGGGGTCTGCTGTGGGACACCTCCTCCTGCCAGGGTCCGGTGGAGGAGCTTCTCTGTGCTGCCATGTGCTCCTTTGTGCTGCCACATGCTTCTTTGTGCCACCATGTGCCTCTGCAGGCACAACCCACAACCCAATTCTATCTTATCTCTCCCCACAAGTAAACTTTTTGGTGGGATAGATTTTTAAACAGTCGCAAAGTGGGTTAAAGTTGTTGTTAACCACTTTTATATGGCCAGTATTTTCAGAGACAAGGATCCAAGCAGATTTTAAAGTTTGCCCCTACAGTACCAAATAACCCTTTTATTTCAATGACGTTTTATACAATATTTACATAATACATGTCAAAAGAATAGAGTCAGAGGATTAAGCATGTTCTGAAAACTGTGTTTCATCCTGCTGTAGGAATTTGTGATGACGAGGAGAAAACACCCAGAATGTTACCTTTTATGTACTACACATCAGAATATCTTTCCTTGGAAAGTAAATCTGCTAAGTAGCAATAAAGTCAAAACAACATTGACTGAGTTATATTTAAGGACATAACTGGCTAGGATAAGATTTTTGTCACATTAATCTGAGGGCACTCTAATTTGACATCCTTTTACAATTCAAGGTGAATGCTAAAGGTAAAACATAAAGTAGATAGCTTTCTCAATGCAGAGATAGGTTTTCATAGAATGACATGATGTTTGCAATTTTATGTGTCCAGCAGAAGGAAGAAATAGGAAGACATACGGAGTAGGAAATTCAAGGCTCCAGTAGTCAAAGTGCTAGCTTTTTAGCTCCTGTATGTTTATTACTTTCAAACCTGATTGAAATGACGTATTATCCAATCTCCAAATTCTATTATTTTACCCTACATACCTCTCACTCAAGCGACTGACTGTAATTCCCTGCACATTCTAATAATAAAAGAAGTCTCTTGATATAATTTTCTCCATAGATCATTTGATATTCATCACACCTAGATAACATAAATGATTTATATTGTGAAAGTGAAAGGAAGAAGCCTTCAGTTCTGTTCAGAACTGAAATTATCAGGTATTTTTAACAGGGCCTTATTATATCTTTATTATGCCAACTATTTTGACTTCAGATCATCTGGCAGAAAATGAGCTTTTGGTGAAACTAAAAAAGAGGTGAAACTATATTATAACTATTATGCTATAATATTGGCTGGTCATACTGCACTTTCTTAGTGCAAGTATGATTTCATGAGGGCAACTTGATTAATATACGAATGGGAAAGAAAAGGGTTTCTGTAGAGTTGAAACGGCAGAATTAAATCCCACTTCCATGGAATGTAATGAGACCAGAATTTCATCTCTGTCCTTACATTTTCAAAATTAACCTCCTAAAAATATTTAAAATATTTAGGCCTGTTGAAATGCTGGATCTAAGTTCACAAAAGCCTCCTCAGTACCTTGAAAAATGCAGCTAGGTTAAATTCAGGCCATGAATCCATTTTATGGGAAAAAAAACCATTTACTGGTAGAAAAAGTTTTGGACTTAATATTCTTTCTTAGATTTAACAACATATAGCAAGGTTATAAAACTTATGGAAATAAAAGAGAAAACAGTGGAGATAGTGTGCAGGAAGCAATAATGGAACACTAACACTGGAATGCTTCCTTGAAGTAAATTCAGGAAAAAAAATCTGAAATGGACAATTTAATCAGATACTAAGGAAGAACAGGAATAATCTTGGCAGTTCTCTCTTATGAGCTCTACCTCAAGTGGAAAATTTTCATTTCACATAAGTCAGAAATGCATGTAGCATCTCATGTTCTTATCTTTCATTGAATGTTTGAAATATCTGAAACTCTGGAAAAGAGAAAAGGGGAATTTTTTGATTGAGTGCCCTGGACAATGCCAACATTTCTTAGAAAAAAAAATTAAAGCCAATGCCAAGAACTGAACAAATTTACAACCTGGGCTAGTTTCTGTGAAAACCCACTGCAATTATTAAAGATGATAAATTAAATATAAATATATGGTGTATTAAATATTTATAACAAAATAGGAATTATTATTTAAGTACCTGGGAATCCAGGAAATCAAGATTTCTTTGCAGCTACTTAAAGACTTTTTACTAGACCACAAAAGAATACATCCCTTTGATATATTTCAAATTGTATTTGATAATTTCATACTATAAAACATTCAATCCAGTCAGTATAACAACCAAGGTTTTACTATGCATAAAGGAAATGGGAGAGGGGCAAACCTCTTGCTAAGAATCCTGAGGCATAGAGATTGTATATTGTAGTGAAGATGGTTCACTAGATCTCTAGAGCAAACTTATACCAAATTCTTTATTGTGCTTCCTATTAGGTCACGTCACATCTCAAGCCCTAGGCTCCACTGTCTTTAGATATTCTTTTTTATTAAGTGAAGATAGCCAAATTCAGCTTTTTAGTAGACTGGCAAAATACTTAATTTAAATTTTTTGAGCACATTTTAAAGGAGATTTCTTTTAAAGCAGACAATTTTGCTATTTTTTAGTTGGCTGTCAGAAATGCTTCATAGGCAACAACTTATTTTATCTAGTTTTGAATAAGTGGAAAATTTAGTTGAGGATAATTACTGACTTTTCAATGTCCTTCTTCATAACATGTGAGGAATGAAAACCTTCTAGTCTGAGTCTGTGCAAGGCTCTGTCCTTTATCAAAGGACAGTGACTTCTAATGTCCTTAACACAATGTTGGGCTACATAAATGAATTCAAGGATTTTCATTTTAAGAGTAAAGCCTGGCCTAAGATCATACAACTCCAAAGATCACTCTTTATTGCTTTCACCACTGCACAATTCATTCATTGACCAGACTGAATGAAAAGACTCTCAATCGATACATTTCAGTTTAAAGGGTGATGGTTCAGACTAGTAACTCTCACTCATCATCCAAGATTACAGACATGGATTCCTGGATTTAATGTTTTCTACATGCAACTCTAAGAATTAAAACATTCTTTTTTAAGTAATCACTCATATCACTAGGTGTTTATTATTTTTAACTGTTCACCAAAATGCATGGGAAAACACATTACATAAAAGACTGTTTGAGGACATGCCATTTTCCACGTCAAGTGGGTACAGCAAGGTACTGAACATGGTATTTTGTGTGAATGGTATTAGCAGCGTCTTTCCCAACCTCCTCAAACAACTGCACTTACCACAGATGTAGTAAAACCTGTAAAACAAATTGGAAGTAACTCTTATTTTGTACCTATTGGTAAATTACATGACATTTCTGCCAAAAAAGCCTCACAAGCTGCCATACCAACTGGAAATCCTTCAGTTTAGTATAACAAGTGCAACCCTGAAGAGCTTTTACAGATATGACTAATTCAGTTTAGCTTCATTCTAAATTACTGCATTGAGACAGCCAATAGTAAAGCTATTAAAAGAGTGAAATGACAGTGTAATTGTCAAAATTTCTCCCTTAGCCTGCATTTAGGAAGACAGTTTCAGCTACATGGGTCCCCAGTCAGTAGCAGAGACAGGCATACATTACATTCAAAGTTACATGAGGCTTTTGAGGGCAGGACTTAAGGAAAACAGTGTTACCCACTGAACAGCATTATATGCATGCACATGAAATTTATTTTAGTTAATATGACAAAAGGGGTGGCACTGAAATTAGACGAAGAAGGCCCCCTATCACGCATAAGCCTGTCCTAGCAGATGGGCTTTCCAATACACTTGAACGTCAAGACATTCTAAAGCACCTAGTGTGTTAGTAATAATGAGAGTTTATAATCTCTCTCTGTTGTAGCTTCTGGATCTAACCTGTACATATCTCAGCATTTAAAAGATAAGGTCCTGAAAGCAGTTATCCAAGCAAACTGAAAAAGAAACCAGATCTTCTTTCATTAAAGAGAAAAGAAATCTTGTTGGGTCTATTTGGATAAGGTAAAAAGGGAGATTTATTTTAGCTGTGGGCTTTCACATAAGCAATCCTATGAGAATAAATGCTAAAAGACACAGTAGACTGTCTTGGTTTGAAAGACAGGTGTCTGCCAAGGAAGGTGGGAACCTCCCTTGGAATGGAAAATGTGACCCCCTTCCCTCCAAGTGAGTATAACTTTGAAATTACAGGGCTTTCAGGCAAAGATATGGGAAAAAGAATAACAGTTCTTTACTAGAATACGTATGTATATATATGACAAGGCAAACAACCACCAACAACAGCAGCAACTACAAACAAAAGCAGAAACCCAACAACAGCCTTCTCTCGGCTGTCGAGCACCTTCCCCGTTGGTGCAGTTCCGGTCACAGCCGGCAGGGGCGCTGGTGGCTCCCGGCCGGGCAGGGCGGGTGCGATGATTCCCCGCGGCTGCAGGGGGCGCTGTGGCGCAGCTCGGCCGCCTCTGTGCGGTGGGTAATGGCGGGCGGGCCGGCGGGAGAGAGAGAAAAGGGGCTTCCTGTGCAAACCCCCAGGGGCAGCCGGGTCCGGGCCCCTCCAGGTGGCGAAATGGGCTGCAGCAGCAACCTCGGAGCGGCGGCTGGAACGGCAGGGACGAGCAGACTCCGGGGTGGCAAACAAAATGTAGCAGAAACTCCACAGCCATAGCAGAAACTGCAGGGACTTGGGCAGACATGAGGTATCGGGTTAAAGTGTAGCGAAAAACCTGAAGTAGCGGCAGAAGACAGTGGGGTTTGGCAGCGGCAGCCGGGCTCCCACAAGCAGCCAGGAGAGGCTGCCTCGGAGGGGCTCGGGGTCCCCAGTGTTCCTCTAGGGCACCCCAGTAGATGGTGAGGGTCCTTTACCAGTGAGGTTGGGTGTGGGTAAGGTCCCAGTTCAACGGCTGCTCTTACGAGCAAAGACTCACCCACGGCAGGAGAAGCAGTGGGAGGACAAAAGCTCCGCAGTGGCAGCGAATCCTCTGGGGAGCAATGGTCCAGCACCAAACCCCACCTATCTCCACTCCAATCCTGAGAGAGAGAGCGAGGAGCCGAGCCCAGCCCCTCACCCCCTAGCCAAAATCTCGTGGTATCTCTGCCCTTTCCAAGAGAAAACCCCCCAGCTAACAGAGTAGCCAGCTGTACCTTCCTCCTCTTGTCCTCCCAGCCACATATTTTGTTCTCTTAAGTACCGGTCGTTATCATCTCTTAGGCAACAAATGGGACAAAATTTCCTGAGAGAAAGAAGAAAAAGGAAAAATCCTAACCTCCAGCACAGGCAGTGCATATTCAATCCCAAATAATGATGTCTTACTATAATTATTTCAACAAACAAACAAAACTGCTACGTTTTGTTGTGGTGATACAAGTCTTGCTTAACAGTATTAAAATAAGTGACATTAAGTCTATATGAAAACTATAAATAAAAACATAATTTAAGGTTTTCATAGTAAAGTTCTCCAGGACTAGGTACGCAAAGGATATCAGAAAATTCAGCTACTCTCTAAATTGTAGGGGTTGATAAATCCTCATTCTTCATGTACCCTTTTTTAAAATCCATGTCTTCAACACAATTTCCTTCCTGCATTTGCTTTTTTCTTTTAATCTCTGTCCCTTCTGTCTTAAAAGACTGCATTTGAACAAAAGCACCTACAGCAGCTGATACTTAAGTCTGTTGCTTTCAGTGAATTTCTCTTGCTTCTTAGTCTTTCCTCTTGATTAATCTGTATTTACTTTACCTACTCTTTCTCTCCTCTCCTTCTTCAAATGTTCTTCCTTTGTTTTGGAAGAAAAAAAAGTTCATAGAATGACTAAAAACCAGCCTGAACTCTGTGATAAATTACCATCATTTAAAACTCAACAAAGAAAATTTTAATCACCCGGAAACATTCTTTCTTACCTTATTAATCAAGCCCATTTTTACAGTGTAGTATGAGAACATAGAAGGAAACTATTTCTTCACTATCTGAAAGGATGTTTCCCTCCATTTCTTCTCTCAATATGCTTTTCTTTTTGTCACAGGGAATCTTTGGATCTACCAAGCTAAACTTGGACATGTTAAAGGATGCACACATGCTCCCACCCACTCATCCCCCCAGCATGCCAGATGGAAAATAAGGAAGTAGTATTTAAGCACTGGAGACAATATGAGTCACTCAATCTTCCCAGATATATACCATCCCTACTAGACCTTATTTCCTCATGTCTTGCCTAAATCTCAAAGCTATAGTTTGTTTTGAGAACCTGAATGACTGTCACCAGCATTCTTAATAGCACCTTATTTTGAGATTCCATCTACTGCACTAACTCATAGTAATAGCTCTGCTCTCTATTTCTTTGTAAAGAAGTACTGGAGAGATTTATGTTTTACAATAATGAAAGATGTCTCTTGGCATGCCCAATTATCACTACAAGTCAGAATAAGGACTGATATTTTTTAAAAGACTCATCCCTTCTGTCAACTCAGCATAAATGTGTAGTCCAGTGCAGGGTTTCAGTCAATAAAAAGTTTTTTCATTTTAACAAAATGAAAACTGTTGGACATTAGAGAAATAAATAAAAGAGCTGATTGTGGTGGCCAGTAAGCTTACAGACCAAGAGACAAAGAGAATCTTCTGGTGAGACAGTCCCTAGTATCAGAGATTCCTCCCTAGGTTAGGGTGACAAAAAGAGCTTCCCCCAGGACACTCTGCTTTCCTATGCTAATGTACCCCAGTTCTGCTTCCCTGGTTGGCCCGTGGCCTCCCTGCCCCTTGTTACCTTATATGTGTCTGCCCTTGAAGGTTCTCCACTCCAGGTTCCCCCCATTGGCCCTTGCCCCTCACCACTCCCCCAGAGTTTTCCCATTGGCTCCCATTCTCTAGTCCCGCCTGTGTACTGCCCCTGTGCCCTCAGATCATTGGTCCCTGGTGCTCACCCTGCTGCTGTACTTGAACCTGGACTTTCCATTATTCTCGGTCTTCGTCCCTGGAAGTCTTCACGAGTGTGGCTGCACGCTTCTGTGGAACTCTGTACGGAGACCCTTCCTGCCTCTTTGCCGTCGACCCAGTTTAAGGAGCTGTCCGTGCATGTGTGTGTGTGCACATGTGTGTGAGTGTGTGGTGGTCCTGCTGAGCGGCTTCGCTAAAGAGACGCTTTTAGGAAGGTTGCAGCACTTTGCGCTCCAGCACCGCAAAGCTGCAGCACCAGGCTAGTGACAGCTGATGGCAAAACACCATGTTAGCACTTCTGAGACATGTTCATAACGTCAGTCACTCAAACTAAAAAATTACATAGAAAAACCAGAAGTGTGAAGACCATGCTGACAAGTAACTATACAGGAGACTATACAGCTGAACAGTAGATGAGTTGGAAAATACTGTGGTTCAGACTGAATATGGTTAATAGTAATTTGTTAGATCAGTTCCACGATCAGATGCACCATATGGTCATACAAGCACTTGTGCCAGAACGAGTGAGAAAGCAGCATGGGGACAGGGATTAAATGAATGGAAGGATACTGTGATTACACCTTTCAGAGACAATGCTGGCTTTAAATATTTGCAAAAGAGCAGAGTAACTAGACCATGACATTTCAACTCAGTAAAAAAGCAACTGAGGAGAAATATAAAGATGGCAATAGAAAAAATTCATAACTGAGCTTCTATGTAAAATTTCGCAAAAATCATGAACTGAAGGCAACGAATTTTTACTTCATTCTTCAGAATGGGTGCGTACCAATTTAAAATTATCTGACAGTCCTTTCTGTACAACACAGGGGAATTCAGGCATTATCTTAAGTTAATTAAAATGTATTAATTCAGCTACTGAACAACTTTTCAAATACCGTAAGTTTTTATATACATTTGCTTTTAGTCACAGAGCTACTTAAAAGGACTTGAATTTTTTTTGTTATTTTGATCACCTCTGTGACTAAAAAAGAAAAAGTGGATTCAGTTTTTTTTCTATAAAATTTGCTATTTTTAAAAATATTTGCATTTTTTGATCTACATCTTGTACTTCTACTTTTCTGTCTTGTTAGAGCATAGTGAGTGAGATAACAAACTGGAAAGGATAACCTGAAATTTCTAGTAGATACTATCTGCAAATTTCTTTCAAGTTCAAATACTGACAACTTTCTTTTATCCTTTCTCTATACAGGGGTAGTTTACATTTAAAGTTCCATCCATGACAAATTCCGTGAAACACACAAGGATGTTCAAGCTTGAACATATTTGTGATGTCTATTAAAATTTGAAACTTGTTCTTTCTTTCATTTATTACAGTGCTTTGTTTAGTTACACCTGATATTAGCAACATTTTTTGATGTCATTCTCATCCTAGAACAGGGCAAAGATGATGTTCCAGTTTTCCCAAGGTCATTGTATCTCCAAAAGCTTCAAAGAGAAACACATCTTCAAAATGGAAACATAGGTTAGAAAGCAGTTCATGATGAGCAATCATTATAAAACACTGATTCTCACAGAAGCTGATAATTAAGGACAGTTCTAAATTTAGACCTGAGTCTTGAAACCCATTTTCCTTGTAGTGTTTCAGGGACATTTTTGTTTTTGAGGGAAAATAAACTCACAGCCCATTTACAAGCTAGCACATAATCCTGTGGCTCTCAAAGAATATAAAATAAACAGGACTAAATCTTCTTCAGTTCTTTATCTTTCCCACTTCATTAAAAAAATTGCTTCAAGTAAAAAATGTTAGTAACTGAAGTTCTTCGGCCTATGAGAAATTACATAACAACTTAGGGAAACCCATATGGCAAAAGTTTTGAAGTTGAACCACAGCTGAATTTGAATCACCAGAGATATCTTTAAATAAAATTAGTGAGAGAAAGATTAAGTATTCCAAAGGGCTATTTCTGCTTGGTATGATTCATGCTGGAAAACAGCCCACTTTTAAACTAATAATGCTTAGCACAAAGACAGATGAATTAGGCCACCATCCTGCTGAAGGAAGGCTCTGGATGACTGATCCTGATGCACCTATATATTGCTATTACTATCCCAACAAAAAAGGAAGGTGATCCATTATATATTAAGGCTCTATTAGCAGGAAGGATTTTTCATATTATTTCAGAGCATCTTAGTGAAAACAAATTTTTTGGTTTTTTGATTTGCCCAACAAGTCCTTAAAGCCTGTGAAGGGATCCAGAGGCAGCTGTTGCACAATACAGAAAAAGTACAAAAGTCAGCATTCAGAAGATCCAGTAGCAGACTGGTATGTGCAAAGCTGTAACAAAAAAGTTGGTTGACAGTGAGAACATTCAGTTAGGGCAGTGTCACACCTTCACTTACGTTAGAGCCACTCTCATGCTCTGTGGATCTTAGTCCTAAGCAAGCTGCAGACCTGAGCTGCATAAATAAAATCCAAAAAGCAAAAAAGTGAAATGTTATAGGGTAACTTTAAGTGTTTTATGAAATGCTAAACAGCATGTTTCAATCTTCAATCTGTGTACAGTGAAAACAACTAACTGAAGTAAATCAAGGTCTATTTTGTTTCTAAAAAAAATTGGGCAAATTCTAGGGTCACTTACAAAAAGCAAAAAGAAGAATAGGAAAAAAAAAGGGTGGGACTTTTACAGAGTATTAAGTGATAAGATCATATTCTCTTTGTCATTTTATGTGAACAATTTTCAGCCTCTGCAAGTTTTTATAAATGAATACTCTCCCTTGACCTGTTTAGGGAGTTGATGTTATTCTCTGTTGAAAGGATAATTTGTATTAAAACATACAATCATTTTGCACAGCACTAAGGTCTCTGACCTCTGACTTCATGTTTCACACACTTAGTCATACTGGCCCTTCCTCACAACCCCCTACTTTTGAATTAAACACCCAGCTCTTAAAATCTCTCTCAGAAATGTATGCAAGAACATATTCCTTCGCAACATGACTCACTCCAGTGTCTTAGCCTCATTAATAAGTAAGGTAGATATCCAGATACCAATGCTGTCTGTAGCACATACATTTTTATATAACATCTCATTATTTATATATAAATGTAAAATGCCTTGTCCTGGGAATAGAGCATCAATTTTTGGTCAAACATTACTAAGATTCAGTCATACTTAGAAGCGTGTTGTTTCTTTTAGTCCCCTTCATGGTTTTCTTCTTTAAATTTTGCCACGAATTATGCTTATTTAGGAGAAAAAAACTCCCCTTTGGGAAATTTTCCCCTGAATGCATTGCATATTATGAAATGTCAGTGGCAGAATCTCTTATGGTGTAACAGTTGACAGTCTGCATACTTCAATCAAGTTTTAATCATACTGCTAGGAGCACTGCATTTACATTTATTTTCTTTAATAAAGACTCTATGAGAAATTTAAAAAAATAAAAGAGGAAAAGGTAGAGCCTGCAGTTCCTTGGAAAGAAAGAGGAGGGCACTACTCTGTTTCTTAAACACAGACAAATCTGAACACTCTCACTATGAAACAGTCGTAAGAGTCTTTTAGGTTGAATAAGACCTTAAAGGTCATCAAGCCCAACCTTTAACCCAGCACTGCCAAGTCCAGCACTAAACCAGGTCCCTAAGCTCCACATCTGCAAGTCTTTTAAACACCTCGAGGGATGGGAACTCAATGACTTATCTGGGCATCCTGTTCCAGTCCTGGACAACCCTGTCAGTGAAAAAAATTTTCCTAGTAGTATAGAATCATAGGATATCCTGAGTTGGAAGAGATGCACAAGGATCATCAAGTCCATCTCCTGGTCCTGCACAGGACACCCCAGGAATCTCACAATGTGCCTGAGAGGGTTCTCCAAATGCTCTGTGGCTTGTGGCAGGCTGGTGCTGTGACCACTGTCCTGGGGAGCCTGTTCCAGTTTCCAACGAAGAACCTTTAGTATCCAATTAGAAAACTTCCTCTGGCACCACTTAAGGCCATTTCCTCTTTACCTGTTGTACTATCACTTGTTACTTGGGAGAAGAGACCAACCACCACCTTTTCCCCACCATCTTTCAGGGAACTGTAGAGAACAGTAAAACCTCCCCTAATACTCCTTTTTTCCCAGGCTGAACACCCCCAGCTCCCTCAGATGTTCCTTGTAGGACTTACTCTCTAGGCCTTCCCCAGATCTGTTGCCTTTCTCTGGACTTGCTCCAGCACCTCAATGTCCTTCCTGAACTGAGGGGCCCAGAACTGAACACAGCACTCATGGTCCCTCACCAATGCCCAGTAGAGGACAATCCCTGCCCTGGTCCTGCTGCCACAGTATTGCTCGTGCAAGGGTGGAGTCCAGCATGGAGCACTGCAGGGGGTTGCTATGACCCAAAGGCAGGACCTGTCACTTGGGCTTGTTGAACCTCAGGCCGCTGGTCTGAGCCCATCAATCTGGCCTGTCCCGAGCCTTCTGCAGAGCCCTCCTGCCCTCTAGGACATCAACACTGCCACCTAGCTTGGTGTCCTCTGCAAACTGCCTGAGGCTGCACTCAAACTCCTATTCTGGATCATTGATAAAGATATTAAATAGGACTGACCCCAGTGCTGAGCCATGGGCAACATCATTTGTCACCTGCCACCAACTGGAGTGAGTCACCACTCTCTAGGCCTGGCCATCCAGCCTGTTTTAACTCACTGAACAGTGCACCCAACCAAGCCACGAGCAGCCAATTATATAATTTGGGGTTTTTTACACCAAGGAAGAAAAAATTGTATGTTTGATACTATTAATTATAATGCTTTTGGGCACTGTAACTGTTCTAACAATAGCAGAACCTTAAAATAAAACTCTCCTCCCTACCCATTTCCCTTTTTTTCTGTCTTCTGGCATTCAGTACTGGGAGTGGGTAGCCCCATGCAGTTGGGAACTGTGCACCCGAACAAATACAGCTGTAAGAACAGCATGTGTCTTGCCCTATTTAAGCTCACCTTGAGCAATGTTGAGGGCAGTGGATTTTAGCTTGGGAAATGGAGCATCGAATATGAGGTATTGTCAGATGCCTGCTTTGGGAAAGAAAGGCACCATTATGAAATATCAGTTGGCCTTTGAAATTGATTAAAGAAAAAAAGCAGAAGGACCCTGCTGTCATCTGTTGAAACAGATTTTCTTCTTGTCTTAGAAGGGTAGCATAATTTCTCATTGAAATTTATTTTAGATTTAGATGTTATGCTATCGTCGCTTAAGTCACTATGTCAGACCCTATTGAATAGTATTTTTTTATATATATGTATTTCATTAAATAAATTGAATTAATGATCTACTTTTGATGGCCTGTACTTTTGGGGCTGAGTTCATAATTTACCTTATGGTGTTTGGTTTTTTTTTCCCAAGGATGAGCTCATTCGCCACAGGGTTCCTGATTTCATTCCAAATCAGGTACTTTATCTACAAGTTCTCTTTGATCTTCATTTGGATGCACTGTATTTCTCTCCCTAGTCTTGAAGTACTATTTGTGTAGTATTACTGTTAGAAGCTTTTCCTCATTCTTTCCACACTATAGGTGTCAGAGCTGTAAGAGTGAGAAAAACAATCTCACAATGGGATGAGTAATGGCTGAAAGTTACAGATACAAGATACATTATATATAGGACTATTGATGTATGTCACTGTAGCAAGATAACAGATATTTTGATTAAAATTGCACTTAAATACCAGATCAGGTCTCTTCACAGTTGTCTTGTATGACTGAGCAAATAAATACAGCACATATAAAATATTTTAATCACCCCAAACCAGATATTCCAGCTTGAAAAAGGATTTAAATGTCTAATACATAAATTACATGGAGTTTAAACTCCCAGATGCAAAGACACAACCTTGAAACTATGCCCTTGGATTACACAGACTCTAGGCATAAACTGAAGATGGAGTTCAGTATACCAGTTTTTCAGATAAAAAATCTCTAGCTTCTCTAAATGATGACAATTAATTCCTGAAAGAGTTAAGTGTCATGTACCTCACTGCAGATGACTAACCTGCATTTCTTTGCCTACCCTTCTGAAGGACTTGTGCCAGAAGATTTTAAAGCACACTGCAGACTCATTTCCTCTTATAAAAAAATCCCAGAAATTGTTTTCTTTTTCAAAATGACAAGAAGAAGAGTGAGATTTTCCTTTCCCTTGCTTTTAGACTAAAGTTCACTCTTTGGAACAGTGACCCAGGGTTCATTCTCTTTCTGCCTTTAAAGTGGTGTTCAAACCTACGTAATTACCAGCTAAGAAAATGCACAGAGGTAAAGACAGAGGTGCTTTCAAGCTTCCTATGGAGGCTGTGGCATTTCCCATACAAGAATCAGGCACTACTTGTTGGGGATTTAGAGGAAGGAGAAAGGTTGAGTACTACTCCCTGGCCTAGGTATAACAGCAGGCAACTGGGGTAGATGGATTTCTAGGCTGACCTACAGAATAAAAAGACAAATGTAATTCAAAACATTAAGGAAGATATTTGAAGGAAAAGTGATCCTTGTTTAAAAGTTATCCATCTCTCTTCTTTTACTTTTTGTTCAAATGGAACTCATTCCCCATCTTAGGCTGATTCCAGCAACAAGTACAGTACATGACACTGCAGTGACTGCTTATATAACAACAGATCTACAATTGTTCCTATCTGGAACACAGGTGTCCTCTTGTGATATTTTTTTGGCTAGACAGACAGCATGATAATTTTTTGGAGATCATCCACAGACATTTCATAAAGAGAATTGTACATCTTCTCTGCCACTAATTATAGTAATCATCTTGCTTAATAACAAGCCAAGAGCTTGCTCCAGAGCAACTAATTTTGCTTTTACTCCGAGCTCCCAATTCATGCTACATTTTCCAATGTTGTCTCAATTAAAATTTGTCTAAATGTTTAGTTGGACTTAAAACAGAGGAAGTAATAATATTTCCTTCAAGATGTAGATTGGCTTCCCGACATAGATCATTAAGCAACACTGTATTAAAGTGTGAAGCAGGACAAACCACATTTTGTGGTGTTTCTCAGGCAAGTGGAGAACAGTTATTTTGCAATACTGTGTTTACAAAAAAATACTCTTTTTGGTTAAAAAAGTACCTTAAAAGCACTGCTTATGTCAGTGACAACATTTAAAGCAGTCCTTAATATTATTTCAGTTTTGAGATGAGAAAGAATAAATAAGTCAGTTATGCCAGCAATGTAATTCAATAAAGTGCCAAAGGTTTTATGAATCTGCTTGAAATTAATGCTCAGCATTCTGAGATCCAAAGAAATAAAACAGTGGGAGTAAATTGATGTTGGATATAATTGGTAGAACTCCCTGAAATAATGACATTTTAAATTCAGTAACATTCAGAAAATTCTCACAGAAATGTCATGACTGATCTGAAATTTAGCTGTGACATTGTAAACTACAATATATGCAGGAATATGTGAAAAGTTGGAAATTATTTAGAGAAATTTAAATACTGATAATAAAAAATATTACATAATTATTGCCTCCTGTAACTTCCTCATGTGATTCCCTGTATTTTTAAGGATAACTTTACTTAGTCTGACCTGTAGTCATCATATCCAAAGTCTTCTTAGCTTAGTTCTGTTCCATACTGAATCAATTATAGATATTTTGTGGGTTTAAAATTATTTATACCTATGCAAAGGAGACATTTTTGAGTAGTATTGAATATATTGCCTCTACATAGACTATGGGAAAAGGCTGAATTCTCTGTAGCCTGCTTGAGCTACATTTCGCTGTTTACTGGGCTAGGAACTTAAGTTTTGAGCTCAGAAATTCTTAGTTAGACACACAGTGAGGGACTGATCTGGCTTAACTCAGACATCTAAATGCCAGATAAATAAATCTGAACCAGTCACACCCGATCCCTTTCCTAACTGAAGAACAGGCATCTTCAAATGTTTATAATTTGATCAGATAAGTTGCATATCTATCATTCGCTCTCCGCCACCCCAACAGTTTGCAAATAAAGGAATTATTCTTGAAAACGAGACATGTGATTGCCTTAAAATTATTAAAATTTTCTGTGTCACCATTATGCAGTGCTTTGTTCACAGCTGAGAGTGCAGTGAGAACAAGAGTTTCTTGAATGATAATGCAACATCTCCATATCTTTTCTGTACTCTTCAATGTCAAAATCTTGAACTTACTGGGTTATAAGGGAACTTCAGTTGTCATTCTCTGTTTCTTCGTAGCTTTACTGTCCTTAAGTGTTCTTGAAGGAGCAGGACAACCTTGAGAACAAAAGAAAAAGCAGAAGTAATTTATTTTAAGCTGTACAGCTGCAGAAGGCTTTATGTGATAAGGGAATAGTCCTGGAACATGCCAAATGCAAATAAGGCAGGCTGTAATGTACTGCATGTTTAAGAACTACTTATATAATAAGTAAGTACTGGGGCAATTATTTCATGTTGAGCATGACAGCTTTTGATATATTTTGTGAACACCAAAATGCCATTCTTGGAGATGAATCACTGCTTATCAGTCTTCTGTCCCTCAACACATAAATACATTCGCATTTGGAATGTATTTACAATGTATGTACAATGTATGTACAATGCAATACATGCACATTTGGAAAAATTATTAGTAAGAAGCAGAATCAATTGAAAAAAACCTTTATATTTTAAAGAGTGTGTGCTTATAGGATGAGTTTTAAGTCAGACAGCCAGCTCAAATATGTTGCAAGTTAGTGCAACCACAAAAGGTAATCAGCACAGTGCAAGCAGAGGTAAGTAACTTCAAAAACATTCAGAAAACAATCCCCCATAAATTTTATGAAGTTACAAAATTAAAAGGGGAAAAAAGGAACATTTAGTAGCATAGGGTTTTGCTTAGGGAATACAACTTTTTCTTGCTCATGCTCCACTGAAATAATTTCAGAACTTTCAAGAGTGTAGCAAGGCATTTCAGTGGCTAATGGACAAAGGGGGTTCTAGCCCATCCAAAGTGGTGTTAAGCAAGCAGGAATTAACACAGAATAATGAATTCAACATTAATTTTTCATCTTTTTGCTCAAAGATCAGATCTCCTTTTGCCTCCATTTACTGTTTCATTGTAGTATGCTAGTCTCTGCCATGTACAATATTTTGATATGCAAGGAAGCAATATTCTCTAAAAAGACTTGAAGCTTCCATTGGTTTTCCTGTTAAAAAAATCTGCAGGCTGAAAGATAACTCCCACAGGACACTTTCTTCTATAAAACTTTAAAATCTAAAGTGTTATCCTTTTCCCCTTGTTCATCTGGAGAGCAGAACTGCAGAACATGTTAAGGTACACATTAGTCACTTCCTCAAGTGAGCTAGCTAACAGAGTAAGAGACATTTAAAACGTACAAAATGCACAAAAATGCCTTTCAGATGAACAAAGATTGATAGTCTTCAAAGCCAAACATTCAAAGAAATTAGATCAGAAGTCAAATGTTTTACTCAATAAAAATGCCACAGAAGAAGCATACATTTGAATATCTATGTCTGTCAGCGATAAGTTCACAGTGACATTGAACATTTCATCCACATCAGTTAGCTGAAACTCATGACACTTTCCCTGCAAAATCAGGAAGGAATTCAACATGAGCATTTAATAAAGGTGGAAACAAAGAAATTTTGTATCTGATCTTCCAACTAAAGGTGAATTGCTCCAGATTTTTGCTTGAACTGATGAGAGAAGTATTTGTCAAAACAAGAAACAGTTTTCCACCATCTTGTACAGAAAAAGTTATACTTCTGTAGCTATCCCACATATTTCTGTTTGGAAGTCAGCCTGGTTTATCCTATTTCATCCAAAGAACTAGTATACTCAAATCCATGGTTAAGCTACTTGCATTTGTCACAAAGTAAGAATGAAATCTTTGATCTTTGGAATAGAAAAATCTTTGTTCTACTGGCCAAAGATTTTATTTCTACTTCCTTACAAGTAAAGAGTTTAAAACATTTTCATATCCCTGTCTCTATTATCAAATAATGCCAGATTTTCTGAATATTTTTAAATTAAAATTGCTTTTTGAAACTGAGTTTAGCTTTTCAGTCAGAATAAAATCACATATTCTTTGGCTTTCCACTTTGTATATAACAGAGACTTTTCTTACTTTAGATATTCTAATTATTTTTGCCTAGTGAAGCTGATGCAGATTTGTACAGTATGTGAAGTTATTGCTCTTTGCTCTACAGACTTGTACCTCAACAATGAGGATGTTTTCTAGCAATGTATCTATCAGAAGTTTAGAGAATTCTTTGCCAAAGAGTTGCTACAAGGTGCTAATACACAAAGAATTCCAATGCATAAGCTATTAAACTGGGAAGAATTTGTTGTTTCTCTCTCCGATTCCCTGGTATAATTCATCGTGTAAATCTTTACCATGCTTTTTTCCATATACTAGAATACATAATCTTTTCTTTCTCCTTTTCTTAAAACAAGAATATTTTTGCCCACTTTCTGACAGTTTCTGGCTACAATCCACTCGCTAACTTGGAAGTAGTGAGACCCTGGAAACATTTTGTGCACTCTCTACTTTTCATTTTCCCGTTTTGATATTGTTGGGATTTTAGCTATGCCACTGCTTGTTTTCCTACCTTGTTTACAGTGAGGTTGAAGGTGTGCGTGCTGGTTTTGAGGCTTGAGGTATTGGGGCACACGAAGCCCTGGAAATGACTGCTGAAAATGCAGAAAACTAACATGGGTATTTAATCCCTTTTTGTGCTGAAGTGAAAAAGCTCTTAAAATCGTTTTTGGGCAGGTGTGCAGCCTGTCGAGCAATTTTCTTCATTCCAGTCAAACATATTTGTATACTCTAATGTCTGTGTAAGAAAGCTTATGTTGAACAAATTGTGGCTATTGATATTTGGATTCCCCACACAGCCAGAGCACCCACACTGTCTAGCTCATTACTGAAATTGCTTTAGAATGCCTTCAGTATGAAAGGTGTTATTATAGTATCAAATTCTACTCTAGTTTGAATTTCAAATTCTTGATTAAAGCATTTTGGGCTAACATGTTCTCTGTTAACATCTCACCTATATACTTTACGCTGAATAATTCCAAATGATGTGTTACAGCTAAGGAAGATTAAGGCTGCTTAGAATAATAGTCTGCTATTACTGCTTCAAATGAGATGTTTATTGCAACAGTGGATTCAATATTATAAAGTAGTATAGTCTATCAGCTACTGCCAGTGAAAGAGGCTCCTAAACTTCTGTGGGGAGTGGGAGCTATAAGACTGAGGTTAGCATCATACACTGGTATCATAAGTTCTTTGAATATATAAGTGAACAGTAGATCGAGAATTAATTTTGTCATTCATAGCAGAAAGAAATAAAATTTTGGTTACACTAAACTAGACATGCATAGACTATCTTAGAAGTAATTATTATGTATCGTTACAGTTTCAAGATATCCTGGTCCTATCCATACTTTTAATTGTGGGAATCTAATCAGATGCACAGCCTTAATGTATGCTCATTAAGGCGATCACAGAGATGGGTCTAAAAGAATTTAAAACAAATTCTGGACATAGAAAACCATCACCTTTTTGTACACTTGTTTCCATGGCTTAGCATCTCTTGCTGTGGATAGAAACAGTTCAGAGCTGAGGAAAAAGACTCCAGGGCTGTGTGGGACAGTGCCAGGGCTGGGTGGGACATCCTCAGGGCTGGTTTGTGGCCATGTCCTCCCACAGATTGCATCCCACTTGTAAAGCACAGCCTCAGTAGAGAATCATGGAATCACAGAAGAGTTTGGTTTGGAAGAGGCCTTAAAGATCATCTAGTTCCAAGTCTCCTACCACAGTCTTCAGAAGTTCTCCCTTACTGACAACACAAAGCCTTTTATTTCCAGGTAAAGCCAGATTTGCAGTATCACATAGGCAGGGTGATGCACCTCACAGAGTCACTTTCCTCTGTGTAGGTGTAGCTGTTAGAAAATGCCATGGTTACATTTTTTGGATCTTCTCCGTAAACAGGAAGGCCCACATCCTGGAATACAGAAGTAGGAAATCATTGAACCTGCTTCAGAAGGGTTTGCTGCTCGAGCCTCTGAATAGGCTGAGAGAAAGATGGCTTCAGAAGGGATCTAAGAAATTAGGTCAGACCTAGTTACCATCAGGGTATGTCCATCCCTCAAGTGACTCAATCATGCCTGTAAACTGCTTTATCAAAATACATTTTTGACATGCTTAGACACAGGAAAAATTCTTTCTACTTTTCATACAGGTGATTTCCAAATCAAATCAAAGGTTAATATTTTAAATCAAATACGTGATTTTTAAAGGAGATTCCTTTCCTTCTTAATTAACAGGTCACAGGTCCCCAAAGGAAAGAATTACAAAAGCTGCAGGCACATGTGTGGGGGTGGCGGATAGCCAGGAAACTGCAGCCCTGGGGATGGCCCATGGTGGGAAGGCTGTGGAATTGCATCTACACATGTAAGTGCCAGATACCTAAGGAGCAGATCTAGAGAAAGAAAAATCAGACATGCATTTAGCCTTGTAACACAACCTAGTTCAGTAATCTTAGAAAATACTACAGTTAGTAGGAATATATCAGAGAGGTTTTCATCTGCATCTGAAGAAAAATAGCACTGACACTTGAAAATCTGTAACAATTTATGGCAGTTCATAATATTCCAAAATCAGTTCTAACGTATCTTGAATTATATTTATATTTACAGAAGACTTTTTGAATTAATTAATCCTTTTATATATTTTACAGTCTCTGGATAACTGGGCAGATGGTTTTTTGCTGTGCATCTATGACTGTACATCTATCCAATTTGTTTCAGGGTTAACAGAGTAGTGGGAGAAAGAAACTGAGGACAAGTTTTTAATATAATAATAAAAATTATCAATGAAAGCAATAGCCTTCAGTCAAGTAATAAAACAATAAAATCAATCAGGATACAGTCAGAAATAGAATTCTGATTTTAGAAAGGCATGAATGAACTATTCTGTCACTTACGTTTCCTCCATGATAAATTAAAAGTTTGAAATCATGGTTTCCCCTCAGTGATACCCAAGTAATCCTGGAGTATAATGTTTCTTTAAGAAAAGTATAGAGCAAAATATTTTCAACATTAAAGAAAGTAAAAAAAAAAAAAATAGACCAGCATTTTTTTATAATCTCAGCCTCAGTTCTGATGACCTTGCTCTAAGCACCTCACAGACTTTGAAATGGAGAACATAGCTTAAAAGGAAGGACAAATAAGTTGAGTCCCGATGAGGTTCAAAGTTTTAAAATGAGTATCTTTCAATACAAAATGAAACTTTGAAACGTACTTGGGTTTGCCACTCATTCACCATAATTCTCTCTGTAATATATTCACTGTTAATATTTTCTATCAGAGATCTTAATTGTGATAAATTTATCTATAAATTTGAATCAGAAGCAAACTATGTTCAAACAATAAGTCAGCCCAATCAGATCTACTTCATCTCTCATTTTCAAGTGGTAAGCAATTTTTCTCCTCTCCCTGACTCCCTAAGTGCTGTGTAGCAGTTAAATTCTCAATGATTCATGCTCTCCAGGTGGGCATCATCTCCCTGAGTGCCAAGTGCTGACCAACCCCTGTGCCCCGTCTTGCTCTGAGTTTGCACCAAGTCTTGCTTCTATTTTGGTCTGAAATTCCAGTGTAGCCATGTACTGAAGGAAACAAGGCCAGATGCTCATTGTGCAGGCCACACACAAAATACAGTTCAAGACAGGCCCAAAGGAATCAAGATTGCTGCTCAGAGAAGACAGGGAAGGAACCAGAAGTGAAATGTGGAGCTGGAGAGGGAAGTGCTGTGACCTGGAAAAGAGGGAAGACACATAATGCATAAGCCACCAAAGAGAATATAATTAAATACTATGAAGAAAGAAAAAACTGAAGGGCTCAGCACACCATGACCTGAACAGTGATTCTACAAAGGAGTCCCTAAGCCTGAGAAACAGAGCCCACAAGTAAATAGGTAAAGAAAATGAAGCAAGACAAGCTGAGATAGAGAAGATATTCCGGGACTGGAATAAGTTGGACAAAACTTATGCAAAATAAAGCAGGAAAGCCTTTGACTGCAAGAGGAAATTCTTTGTAGTCCACGTAGAAGCGAAGATTCCTGACACTTATGGTTCTGACCACTAGTATAGCCATCAGCCATGCTGCTCCTTCATCACATTTAGTGCTAATGAGCACCTATCAGAACCCTTACCGCTGTCAGTAATTTCAGTTCATAAGTCAAACATCTAATGGGTTCCCTACATGCTAATCTTGTAAGATGAAATTAATATATTTTTATAGTTTTCGTGCAAGTTCTGTGTGTACAAATTTTTATGTTATTTTAGTAAATGTTTTCTTTCTGTCCTCAGCAATGTAAATGGCTAGAAATAAGTGAAAGGCAGTGCGCGTGAATACATGCTTTTGAATTATTGTGTAGGATTGACAAAACCCCTGTTGTTTTATGCTGAAACTTGTTGGAAGGTCTGCATAAAACTACAGAAATGGAAGTGCTGTATTTAATTCCTTAATAAAACATCAATTTAAAACCACAAATGAGAAAGACACCTTCCCAGCGGGTGGTAGAACTCAATAATCTTTCAGATAACCATGCGAATGAGCTACAACAGTCTGTCACAAACTTCCTGCTTGTCCAGTGGACCCTCAAAGCTAAGCCTACAGCTAAAGAAATTACTTTTCTGTGGAACTTAGCTCCTATATTGCATTCAGGAGCACACATGGGTAACCTGGGAGAGACCCTACATTTTAGAATGCAATCAAGAGTCAAGTTTCCTGTGTCTGGTGTTGCAGTCTTTGCCACTCTTACTTGCTTTTGTGATATCATTTTGCATTTCATATCAGAGAGACAAGGCTGAAATCCCCCTGTACTGATAGGCAGCCCAGTATCACATATCCCAAGAGTAAATGAGATGGGTAAGTACCCTCACTGAAGCTAAGCTCAGAGGTTGATGGTGAAACAATATGAATGCAAGAAAATGTATATGATCTATTTCAGGTAATCAGTCCTTCAAATCCAAATCATGTTAATTTTTATCACTTACTGAGTAATTTCTAATGTTTTAAGACTTCAAAACCATCCTAATCTGGGTTTCATCCTAATCTGTTTTAGTCTTGTGGTCCACATATATGATGAAGGCCTTTGTTGTATTTTCCCTCTCCTTTCCAGCTGTGGAGGGCAGTGACAGGGAGGCTTTGGTGAGTGTCTGATGCTTAGCCAGGGTCAACCCACTACAGGAACAAAATTATTATCGATTATTGATACCAATCTGGTTGGAGTGAACTGTGAAAAGCAAACAGCTGAAGATTGCACTGTGCAAAAGGAAGCAGAGCAGGAGTTGTATTGCTGCAGACATTTGAAATTTCAGAATATTTCCACTGTATATTGCAACAATCTAAAGCACTCTCAAAGCTTTTCATGACAAAGGGAAGAGGGCAGAAGAGGATAAAACCACTAAAACTACGTTTGTGCCTACTATCTGGATGTTCACTTAGGCTGTAGGGAGCCTGCATTGTGGTTTTCGATCTTTTATATTGAGAGCAGGAACTTTGAAGATATTTTTCCTTTCACAGGCACTACAAAGGCTGTGGGTAAGAAAATCCTTTATTTTGCTCAGAATCAGTCTCTTGGCTGAACAGAAATTACCTTCAGGACAAGAAAAGGGATCTTTGTAAAAAGAACAAAAAAATGCATTCCAGTAGAATGTTTCAGTTTTTATAAACTTTTCCTTATTGAAAAAATGTATAATCAGAAAATTCCTACTTACCTCTAGGAAAAAAAAATCTTTCTTCATACATTTGTTTCAGTTGCAAGCTTTGTCACTATAATTAAATTATTTGTTTTGTAAGATAAATCTCTTCAAGAAACTAGTACTGTATTTGCATTTCTGTTAAGTATTTTGTTTTCGTGTTATCTTGAGAATGCACTGCTTACATTAACAGCACTTACTTTTTCTACTGTTTGTTTTGAAGATTTTCTCTGTACAGATGTCTATGAAACTTTTAGTAAGTAATTCAAATGTTTGGTTATTAAATGAAACCTTCTCATTTCAATTTAGAATTCAGCATTTGCTCATTTCTCTGGTTCATGTTTGGAATCAATTTGCTCTGTGCTGACACATTGTTTATTTTAATGCTCAACCTTAAAAAAGAGGTTTCTGCAACCATAAATCTATAAACTAAAATGTTTAGGAGTGTAATCTATGTTTCAATGTTTGCCTTCTTCCAAACATGAATGCAAAATTCACACTTCTCAGGATCAAACACAGTCCAGGTGACAAGGTGTGATATGACAACTGACTTATCTTACCATCCACCTCAAGCTGGGATACTTGAAATATTAGTGGGGTAAGAATGACCAGACATAAAAACAGAGATAAAGTCATTAAAGTAAATGTCTACATTTATTCTTTTACAATGTAAGCACAACTCCAAATTGTCAAAATACTCTCTGATGTTGATGTATGAAGACAGCCACGTTCTTTTTTTAGGCTTTTTTTTTATTTAGCCATTCAGCTATTTGCAAGTTACTCTCCACTTGAACATAATTGTGTTTTGTTGATTTTCAGGAATTGTTGCCTTTTTTGAAAATACTCAGTTATTTGCTAAATAATATAAGTGGCAGAGTTTTATCTCCACTATACTAATAAAGAATTGAGGGAAATAGGGCTCCTGTGATTAAATTTGCTTGTAAGAGGATAATATATTATAAACCAGCAGCAATAATGGCCTGTTACAATTAAAATACAAGAATTAAATGACCACATTATGGCAAAACATTTCATAAACCATGAAAAGTAATCTCATTAAGAAGTATAAACTTAAAAAAAAAAAAGAGTGGACCTGCATATGCCAAAGGTTTCACATGATTTTGAAGTCAATATATAAAAGCAGTTACAAAAATGAAATTTCATGCCAAGTCATACACAAATTTAAAGGGATATGTTGCTATGTATTAACATAATTTGTATTAATTCCTGTTGTCAAATATAAATAAATGTCGATAGGCATTTAAGTCTTATGCTAATATTTTAACTCAATCCTTGTGCCTTAAAAAACTCTTTATTAAAAAACCCTAATCAAGTCACTTTGGCCTAATTTACAAATAGTAATAATAAGAGCAGATAAGACATCAATGACTGTAAACTGGTGTAATCTGTCTGCAGGATGTGAGATCACACTATCACACATCTGAAGATGTGGCCTTTACTTAATTTCTTGTAGGAACTGTGTGTGATATACCTTTTTATGATAAACGGCGCATAGCTCTTGGGCTTTCTGCTTGGCAGATGCTGTCTAGAATTCTAGAACTAAGTCAGAGATAGTTATTTGGGAGAAAGCAAAAAAGGAGTAAGCTAAGAACAAAGATAAAGCTTCACACAGAAAAGGACATTTCTATACATGCATGTGCAGTTAATCAGCTGTTATGGCCACCATGTCTGACAAAAATCTTAAAGCTAAGACATCCCAGGAGACTAAAACTGAATCTGTGGAAATCAGGTAAGGATGAGAGAGAGCAGAAGGGTAGTGGGGAGTTCATAGGGTTCAGAGAAGAGACTCCCCTTATATGTCAGAAAATGCACTGTACTCCTATCCACAGCAACTTTTGTCCTTTCACATAATTTCTGTAGAGTAAGAAAATACTATGATTTGAAAAGGTTTTGAATATTTTTGATCAGGTATTTGCTTTAAAACAAGAACATTCATAATTGCCAAATGTACTTTGTCATGACGTGTTTTAGTCAGGATATAAAGGACAAGTTCCATACTGTGTTTAAATGTAGGGTTACTCAACTTCAGAAAACAAGTTGTGCTTATATATTATCTACCATGATTTATAAATTATTTACCATGATAATTGCTCTTCTTGGCAACAATATCTATTTATTGGTGTAATAAAATAGCTCGGTATAAAATAAATCTCTCAATGCAAAGTACAATCATAAATAGGATAAATATTATTCAATTTAAATAAACTAGTCCTATATTTCCCTCTTTCCAAATCCAATTTTTTCTCTTTATATTTAAATAAGGTGTCGTTTTTCTCTACAATATATTCTAACTTTGTGTTCACTTGAGTAATTTTTTTTTTTACTGTCAGTTTCAGTGAGATCTTAGTGCCTCTTAGATCCTCTTGATTTTTCAGGTGAATATTATGATAAATGCCAAAAGCTCTTTATGAGGTTTTAGTAGCAGCAGTAATATCAGCAGCAAATCAAAGATAATCCAGGAAATTCTTGTCAATGATCCGGTCTCTCTTGAAGGTTTTGGACAAAAGGTGAAATAGTGGTTGGGACAGTGTCTGCTGTCTAATATGTCACTTTCATTTGCTATCTTAACTTCTCTTGTCAGGTGTAAAAGTTGTTAGACTGGTCAGATAGACTCAGGTGAATTCAGTTTCATTTGATTTAGCTTTATCTTATATGTTTTATACAAAAATCTCAGCTGGTGCCTAAATTTAACAGTTATGTACAGTAACTTTGTGAATTTCTGTTAAAAATAAATAAACCTCAAATCTCAGCCAATGAAAATTCCTGGTATCTCAGTAAATACTGAACATCTCAAAACCAGATTATGTACTTTCTCTAAGAGAGAAAAGTGTTACCAATCCAAGATGAAAGAAATGGAAGTCTATGAAGAAAATGTTTATTTGAAGACTAACTGCGAACGATTATTCCTGGAAATTGTGTTTATTGCTTTATTTAATGAAATGCATACTAATTAATTGTGTTTCCATATTTGTCACTTTTTTCCCATTTTAAAACTTGAGCAATAAATACAGTAATCATAAGAGCTTGTTCTGGAAGATACTGTATCTTCATTATTGTGAGGAGCACTAAATAACCTAAATATGAAATGTAATGCAGACAGTTCAGAGTTAGCATAAATTATAAAATAAAGGCAAATGTTCCAGAAAATATATTCAGTGAAAACCAAAACACACCAATGCGCCCATCAATGAGTATGAACTAGATAGACGGTCACTTTCCAGTAAAAATACTTACGTAAAATTTTGATACCAAATGGCTATGTCTAAAGTTAAATTTATCATTTAAACTTCAGGAATAAACTTTGTGAGAAATTATGCACAAAAGCAGTTGGTATTGCCAGAAGGTGTTTGTATTATTTCTTAAATCCTCAAGATAAAAGCTTCATTCATAAATTATTCTTTCAACAGTTATTGAATGAATGTACCTTAAGGTGAATTAATCTGTGACAAAAACCTCCGTGGAATTAACAAGGTAATACCATTTAAAGAACATGACATAGCACTACTTGAAAGCAGAGCCATCCCTCATAGGCATACATTCCCATTTTTATATTAAAGATTCCATTTTGTGTGTAATAGAATCAAGAGAAGATCAGGAAGTGAAATAAAGAAAACAGTTGTGATTCTCAGTGCTCCTTGGATTTAGAAGTGACATTATGTTAAATTTAGGCTGAGACTCTGTAGAACAGCAGTTGATCTAAAGCACAGAGTGGAATAAAGGTTTTGCTGGGAAAGTTTGTCAGTTTGAATAGCCAAGTGGTTCTACCTGTTGGAAGAAAAGGAACTGGGAAATTATTTGGCTTGAAGTGAGATGTAAGTGAATGTGGCAGTAAGCCTTTACCCTTAGTGCCTGGGTAAAAAGATCTATAATTTTCCCCTAAACTTACAATAAATGTGGCTCATGTAAACTATGAGAAACATACAAAGGATTTTCCTGTTTTCAAAGATCAGTAGAAGCTCTGCTTTTTCAATACCTCTTGTGCACTTCCGTAATTGGCAAAATAGTTTTTTTTCAGACCTGTACTGTTTTCTGTGAATTTCAAGGATACCGTGTACCCTGCAGATCTGAGTGAAAGATTTGTACATATGAAAGAGCAGTACTCTTCTTCATCTTCCTGGCTTATGCAAAACAAGAGGGAAAGAAGTAAACACCAAGTATTTACAGCTTATGAAAATGTTGTAATGGTATGCTTCCCAAAAGATCTGAGTAAAAGATGGGCATATTTTGGACAAGTCTTCACAGAAAACATGAAGAGATGTTAGCTGCTCAGATATTTGGGTTTGGAATGTGTTAAGTCTGGTTACTAGTTAATGAAATAATATAAATGTCATAGATTAGATATGAATTCTTACAGCTTTAGTATTCCACCAGGGCTTCAACAGGCAATGTTTTTAATGTGCAAAGACTTTAACAGCAGTATCCTTTCAGTATCTCATAATTTAAAAGCAAAATTGGCTTCGTGGGCTGAATGAAAGGTGGTGTTTCCAACTAGTGATGAGGGAAACATTGAAGAGTGGGCTGGTGAAATTTAGGCTTTTCTGAAATAATTGCATTCAGCAAACAGTATTACTGTTATAATCCAATAGGGTGGAATAGGTGAATAGAGTGGAATGTTTTTCAAAAATAAGGAAATAGTTGATGTTATGAATATGCAGAACCCAGTTAAATTATTTCCTTTTGTCCTGTCCCCCAGAGACAATCTTCTGGTTAATACCTGTCACTGCAAAAGATTTCTACAAGTGTGGTAACTCAGAATTACAGGATTTCAAGTTACTGACACTTACTGGAAGAGGGTCCCTGGGAAAGGAATGTCTGAATTCCCAATTTCAAGAGGTATCAGCTGGCTAAAACATTTCAGAGTCCTTACAGAGCACTCAGATCTGTATTGCAAACCTTACACAGAAAGACCTTCTGCTGGATGTTGTTTTCACTGACCAAAATCTTGATGAGGATACCCAAGCATCTGTAGGTAGCTGCCCTCTTCTAGAGGTCTCCCTCATATTTTCAACCTGACCCCACAAGGAGATGCTGAAATTCATTAACTTGAAAATTAATGCAAAGTACATGTTTTAGCACTGCAGTGGGACTATTGTCTGCCTCTTCCCAACTGGCAATGTAACACATCATTTTGGAATGACCAGACATCCTGCAAACTGTATACAAAAGGCCTCTTACCTCTGTCAGATAATATCAAAAAATATCAAGTAATATCAAAAAATATATCAAGTATTTCAGGGTGGGGTTTTTTGTTGCTGGGTTTTTTTTGTTTTTAATTTTAATCAAAGAATCTTCTGGATGGAAATCAAGCAGATTAAATTATGGGCCAATTACATAAATAAAGTTTCATTAAATAACAAAAGCAAAAAAGAAAACATAAATTACTTTAAGGCAAATTTGTCAGTCTTTCACTGCAGGGTGCCACTTCAATGTGTGGCATTTTAGCACCACATTTGATTCTATATTAATGTTTACATTTTTTGTTCGCAGGAGACAGCAGTTTCCCTCTTCTAAGCAAAACAGTAACTAAATCAGTGTTCTGGTAACATATCAAACACAAAAGGTGCTAATGTTTAAGGGGAAGGGAAGACTTTGAAAAAGAAGGGGGGTAAAAATTAATTCTGCCCTTCTGCTCAGGTTTTTGTCCTCCAGCCAATGTCCATTTTTTAATACCTAGTTAAAGGCTTCCCACTGCTGTTTATGCCTGGACCACCTGTTCCCATAATGCACTCAAATCAGCAGGGTTTGGCACTGCATTGGACAGTTCATAAAAATACTAGTTCAACAGTAGGCATTTAGGGTGAGCAGTCTAGATCCCATGATCTGAGGTCTATTTCACTTCCATAAAAACCTAAATGGTTATAACTAGGAAGGATAAATTTGATTGTAGGTCAAGCTGGTGGAAGTGAAGGAAAAGGGACTTCAAAGAAAAGCCTCAAATGTATTTGTGGCATGAGTGTTAGAATGAGGGGAAAAGGGACAATACAGAGGAAGGAATGTAGACCATAATTTCTGGAGTTAAAGAAGTGCAAATTATGTTGAATAAAAAGAAGGAAGAGGCAACTTGTCTATTGATAGATTAGAATAGGAAGAGCAGGTGATAAATCATTTCACACAAAGAGGTAAATGAGTGGTATATAAAGGAACAGAGACGAGAAGAGGAGGTGAAGTGATAGATGGCTTGGAGATTAAACGGGCAGGTTAGTTTGGTAACTATTTGGTATTATTCGGTAACTATTATTGAGTGCCAGTTTTAAAAGCTCTCTGAATTTTAAATTTTAATTCAACCTTCACATCTGGCCTCTCACAAAACTTTATTATACATAGGTATATATTCACATTTGGAAGAAAAAAAATCCTGAAACACAGTTACAAGCCTTTTTGTTTATCTCATAAGAAACTTTTCTAGCTTCAAAGCTGGAGCTTTCTGGTTCCTTTAACTTCCTCTCATTGCTCCAGACATTAGACTCTGCCTAACAGCTGACATCTCATGGAATTAAGGTGCTATTGCCATTCCAGGAGGTGAGGAGAAAAATGAGCTCCTCCTCCTTCTGGAATGAAGAGCTCTTCATTCACTTCCATTGCATTAGCAGCCTCAGGCCTCTATTATTTGACTTTTCATGGAGAAAACACTATTCAAGATCTTGGCACTGTAGAGTTCTTTGACATTCAGTCCATGGGGGTATTATCCCATACATAACGCCACACTGAGAGAGAATCCCAGCCTTTTAAGTAAACAGCACTAGATCTCAAACATTTTATCCACTAAATCTGAAACGATTTTTTACATACTTTCGCAAGTTGAAACTGAATGTAGACCTTGACCAGGTCTTTCCAGTATATATTTCCTGGTAAAATGCGAGGCTTGCTTGGATAGAGGCAGCTTTCTCTAAAAAGAACATGATATTTAGCTAAGTTAGTTCTGAAACTTGAAGAGGGGTTGAGAGACAGGTTAAAAAGTCAGTTCTTTGTATGAAGTTCAGGAAGGTAGAAAAAATATTAATGATGGAATAGAATAAAGGTTTTATGAGCCGTCTTGTACATGCTGAGGCTGATACAGATCCAGAGCCAACAGTCTAATAATCTCCTTGCTCATTCACTCCAGTGTCTCTACTTGGAGCCTTAAAATTATGGGCAAATAGTAGGTTCGTTAGAGCTGGGTATGCAAAGAACTGGCTCAGATCCATGGTCCTCAAGTGTTTTTGTGATGTACTTAATGGTTTCTTCATACACTTTAAAAGCTTTTGTAGCTCAAATATTGCCTTATCTGTAGTGATCTGCAATCCAGAAGGTAAGAGAGTTAAAAAAATGATATTTTTAGACAGTTATACCCAATATTTTTATCCTAGATGAAGCAGAAATCTAATTTTTTTCAGAAAACACTTATGGAAACTAGCACAACATGAATGCAAAGTATTACAGTAATACAATTCCTGCTTCAAATACACACCTTCCTTTGGGATTCTGCCCATGTAAATACCATCACTTTTTCTTTTTTTAGATTTTACCATGCATGTGAAGTGGATATTAAGAGACACTGCTGAATTTAAGACAAATTATTGAAAGTCTCTTTTGACTGAGGCCCAGCTGTCACATAGTCATTTTTTTTTGCCCCACCGTAGACGAGTTGGGACTTCTGCCTCTGTCTTTCCCTTGGTTCACAGCCTTCCACTAATTCTGAACACGTGCTTATTTCCTACACTTTTTGATATCATCAAGCTGGCAAGTGTCTCATCTAATTTGCTGGAGCAAACCAAGGTGCTGGCACAGCTTTCTTGAATGGTAAATATCATCACTGAGTGTGTAACAGCTGAGAATGTTGCCTCTAGCATCTGCCCACATGCTGCAGGACTATCTGGCATATCCACAATCTGTCTGCTAGCAGGAAAATAAATTAAAAAAAAAAAAAAAGGAAACAAAACCAATACAAACACAAAACCAAGCATTCAACTCTAACTGAAGTTCACTCTTTAACAAATACAGAAATATGACCACATCTGCTTCAAAAAGTAAAATTAACAGTGAGATCACTTATGCTGCCCACACGCTGCCTGCTGCAAAGCTGCAAAGGTGTTACAGATACAGAGGAAGAAATTCTGTCAAATTTCAAGTGGTTACTGTTGCTTGGGAAACCACTTCCTTGGTAACTACAATGCATTCTCAGCACGTCTCAGTATCAATTTCTCTCTGGCTCTGAGACACACAAACCTGCAGTATGGCGTGAAGAGAGAACAAGAAAAACAAAAACCAATAACAACAAAGTCAACCTGAAGAAAAAAGGAGAGAATGAGCAAAAGATTTCTTGTTGCTGTAGTTTCAAATGTGTCTAAATGAAAAATTATGTAATCAGAAATCTATCTGGAAGTTGTTTTTAACATTGTTTGAAGGAGAAATCATTGATTGATTGTCAGAAAGTGTGTCTTGAATCGTAAATGTGAGGGTGGAGACAGGTTCTTGTGTGGCTCTGGAGAAGTGGCACTGAGCCTGCTACGGAATGTTGGCTGTCACTGGTGTTTTCTCTGTTCCAGTTAATCAGGACATTTGTTCCTGAATCCACACTATAGAATGCAGTTTAAGAAAACATCTGTTAAGAATAACTCACTAGTATTTTAAACATAATTTCTAAAGAAAATTGCTATAAAAAGAAGACATAAACCTTAGAATCCTTTCCCATACTGCTGCAGAAGAGTGGCTCTGTGATACTGCTGCTAAACCAGCAACAGTTTCCTTACTGCTAAAACACAGTGATCTTTCTTTTAGAAGTATTGATTCGAGCTCTTTGCATAGAATGCAAAACTTGGTTTATTTGTTGTTTCACACCAAAATCTTGTCTTCTGCTTACCTGGACCTCCAGCTTCTCTTTGACAACAGGACCATGTAAGCAGCTGAGCACAGTTTTTGGTCATGGACTACATAAAGGAAATCTAATTTTTATATGAAACAAATAGAAGAAATGCTCTAGTTATAGCACCAGCAATTTTTTTTCCAGTTTATCTTTTTCTGGGCCTTCTATCAGAATCATTATTGTGTCATTCCTGTAGCCCAAATTAAGTAATAGGGAAAAGAGAGTGAGGAAGCACTGAGAATTAATGTCACAATAAGTGTCCTATCACTATTCTTACAGGCAAAGCAGACTCACCAGCCTGTACAGTCCATAAACACGTGTGCTCTGGAGGTTTCTTTTCACACAGCTGGAAGTGATTAGAGTGGCAAAAAGGAGGCATCATTACCCCTCTACTTCTTCTGTTTCAATTAAGTAGCTTAGGAAAGAGTGACTCTAAGAAAGCATGAAAAATAAATAAGGATACTACAGAAATCATTTAAATCACCCTCTTTCTCAGTGCAATGAACTACTCCTTTTATGTATGTCTGTTTAAATATATAGATTTCTATCTGTACACAGACACACACTTGCCTTTTCAAGGACCAAATAAATTTTCTACTTTTTTTCAGACAAAAAATTAACTGGTTGAATTTATTTAGTTCTTACAGAACGAGCATCAGCAAAAAACATTAATAGTGTCATTTTAACACCTTTAGTTCAAGTATGCCTTCCACCCACACTCCAAATGGCAGAGGATATACATAAAACACATCTCTTCCAGGAATTCAGGAACTTACTGAGTGAATGCAAACATTGGTGCTAAACTGCAATAATATACTCATCCCATTTCCTGGTGCTGCTTCCTGGATTAAATACAGGGACAAATCAAGAAATCTGAAAATTAGAAGAGTTTATCATTTGTTCTCTGGAAATACAGAAGTTTGTGGCTGTGGGGAGATGCCAGGAGGATTTCCCTGGAATACTAGAAAAGATATGGAGGGATGGGATAAATCTGGGTAACAACAATGGAAGGGGCACTCTCTCTTTTGGTGTTGACTGCCTGGGTCAGCACTAGTTTCTCTTCAAGTATAATGACTTAATTCAGAAAAACAAATGAGAAAGTCCAGAGGAGTTGAACTGATATTATATTGTCCTACTATTCTCAGGTGGCTGAAATACTTCTTCAGCATATGTTTATGGTACTTTGAGAATAAGAAACGGCAGTGGGAAATGCCAAATCTTCCACATTGCTGAGATAGCACTTAAAATGTTTTGGCAGTACTCCTTCCCCTCCCTGTGAAGTTTAGTTACTCTCTCCAAAAGCACCAGGTACCCATTAGGATCAACATTATTCGGACACTGATGCCCATGAAAGCTCTAGACTTGAATGTGAAGTTGTAGGTCTCCTGGTGCATAATTATTGTTTCCAAACTATTCTTGGATGAAAAGCAGTGTCTTGGGGTGATTTTATGATAATACTGTATTCCCCTATTGGCTGCTTTATGCCCAGAAATGGGTCCTGTAGCTTTAAGCTGGGTCCGGGGGGAGTAGTCGGAGCAGGGGGAGCTCCGGCGCGGGTTGTGTTCGAGCACTCACTCTCCTGTGTGCTCAGATTTGCGGCGGGGAGGGAGTTATATTTTTGCTTTTAGCTAGCTTGGTTTTTGTTAGCCGAGGCACGTTTTCCCGGGACTGCAACAGCAACTCTCCGGTGACTTCTGTGGTTTCTTCTGAAACTGTCTGGCTTAGATTTGGTCCAAGAACCAGACCATCGGTGGGAGCCGGATGCCGCAGACCGGCGGAGAGGCCGTGGGGACACCGCATCCCAGCTCCGGACCTCAGGAGAAGCCGAGCCAGCTAAAGAAAGAACTCTAAAGCCACCAGCTTTCTCCACAGCGAGGAGGTTTAATATCTAAGTTATTCATTTTCCCCCCGTGCCCTGTGGGCACTTTGTTTTTTAAATAAACAGGTTTTTTCACTTTCATCGAAGAAATTCCTTTCGTATCGGTGGGAAGGGAGTACTGAAACCTGTTTTCTTTAGAAGAAATGCACATTCCAGAGCGTTTTTCTCCTAAAATTGTCTCTAAAATGAGACAAGCAGAAAGTTACATATATGTAAAAACAAACCAAACAAAACAATTCCGACAAAAATAAAAGCCAAACGCACAAAGTGAGGTCGGATAACTCAGGTTTTCTGGTTTTGGTTTTTTTTTCCAAGAAGTTTTCAACAGTTACATATTCCAGAAATGCACATGTAATACTTCATTCTTCTCCTGTCAGCATTGCCGTACTATGAGTTTAAATACTGCAGTCAGACTACTTCCTTAGTTTGGATGAGAGAAAAATTCTTGAGTATATCATGTTTATGCACAAAAGTTTACCACTGTGATTTCATATTCAAATTTGTATCTTGTAGAATAATTATGTATTATTAATACAATAATGTATATGCTTTCCTAAACAAAAAACTTGCTTCTGTGCCTAGAGTTTACTGTAAAAACTTGAATATTTTATAGTAAAATAATGAATCTTTTACTATTGAATTCACAATCAAAAAAAATTAAGACATATATTAAACACATATGAAAATGGGTATCCAATGCATAGGATGTTAGGCTCGCACCTTGCATGTGGCCTGTTTCAGTAAGCACCATGCAAAACCAATAAAACCCAGGGAGACTTCAGTATCTCACATTATCAATTTGTAAGTCAATAAAGTGGGCTACTACAAAATCAGGGCTCCAGGTCTTGCTGAGCCATTGTCCCTCAGGGTCACTGTATGAGAGCCACTATTACAGCCTGATCCATGGGTTCTGAAATGTGGAGGCAACAGATTTATATCCTTGTCATAATCGTGCCCTGTGCTGACTGGTACTGAGGTGATTGCATCTGTCAACTTGCAGTGATTTGAAAATCTGTGTTTAGAGAAGTATTTTATCCTACCTTCTCTATGTAGCTCCTAATGTCTTCCATTCTGCTGTTTGAATGAAAAAATTATGTAGACTGCAAAAATTCATACAAGATAAACCAAATCAAGACAGTATCTTTGAAGTCTCTAGACATTGACATTTAACTTCCCCTGTCTCCAAATAGCGGCTAAATGAGAAACTGCCGATTTAATTTGTACTACATTCTGATTTCTCTACAGCACACCTGTTATGATCCGGTTTAAACACAGAATAGTAGAGGAAACTAAGTCTCTGCGAATAAAGCGGATTAAACCCAGAAAGGTTTGAAACATACCCAAAAAACATGATTAAAACCAAACGAGGTTAGATGTTGGTGCCAAAAAATTGGGATATTTTATTTAATAATAAAAGAGGCAAAGAGAAAGAAAGAGAAAAGAAATAAATAGAAAAAGAAGTGTGTGGGGGGGGCCCTGGGGGGACAGGAAGAGGTGACAGGGGTTAAGTAGAAACGTATCACCCTTCTGGGGATCCCAATGACGTCTGGTTACTCCCCTCCATCTGGTCTTCTTGGTGGTGAGAGTCCCCCACCACTGCCACTGAAAAGTATAGAATCCAATGGCTTAATATATGTTCGGGCCAGGTGGGAATGCCCATGTGCCTCCCCTGGGGAGGGCGAGTTTGACACTGTCCCTTGCAACACTGTGGATCTGTTGCATCATGTTGCAGTGCTCTGGTGCAGGGTCTGGGGACCCCTTTGGGGGGCCTTTGATGGGCCATGTCACCTCCTCTGCTGTCCTTCACGTGGGTGCGGCTTTTCCCGGGGTGCAGGGGCCCACAGCTGAGCTGGTCTGCACAGCGGAGGATGGGCGTTCACTGCCTCTCACCAGAGGCTTTTTCACCACGAACCCAAAACCTCTCTCCCCAACACCCTTTGAGGGTCTGTTCGAGCCTGGCAGCTGATAGCCCCGGGGCTGTGGTCTCCAGCCCGAAGGTGCTAAGCTTGATCCCTCTGTGAATGCATTCTTTTCTCCCCAGACCTGAGTTTATCTTATCTCCATCAGCAAGCAGTTCAGGGCCTCAGTCAGAAGGCCTATTCAGGGTATGGTGGTCTTCTCTGCAGCTTTTGTTATACAGTTTTGGTATAATAGGCAAAGGTCCTTCATGAAGATGTTTAAGTCATAAACTATAATATTTCAGTCTCAGACAACACCAAATAACAACTTTCTTGAAGAGGAGCCCATCTAGTCAGGAAGGCATAAATTCCTAGAAATACTTTAGACAAAAAAAAGGTTGGAAAAAATAGAAACCTTATTTTAAAAAATACTTTTTATTATCTCATAGGATCAGAGTCTCTCTCTGTCACTCTGCCTTTAAATAGATAAATACTGCTGCTTCTTGCATATTGTTGGCTTGATTCAGGGAAAAACATCTAGCTTTTTAAAAGTCAGAGTTTGTATATTTGATTTCTCAGAGGATTCAGTTATGTCTACAGTCTATGGGATTGAATTGAGATCATTATTCTTGCCTTTCAGGCATTCATTTGCAGGCACATCAGGTTTTCTGTGAATTTTTAAAGGTATGTTTGCCATACATCTGAGGGAGGAATTCTTTTTACATGGAATGAGTAACAAACTTCCATTTATCTTTTACCATGGTGCAGATCAATGGACTAACATGTTACCTCACTGTGCAAGAGATACTGTATGTTTTTGAGATGAAGTATAGTGTGATTAAACCTGTTTCCAATACAGTTTCATTACAGAATTTTGTCAGTGTTTGTCTGTGACGTGTTCCAAAGCATTCTCAGAAATCTTTATGGCTCTTCACTATTAGAATACATGGATACATTTTCAAAAGTAATGTTTTCAGTATATGAGGTTCCTGTGAACCATTTTTGCAGAGACAAACATAATTAAGAAGTGTTATTCAGAGAAAAACTGCTAGAATAATGGGGACTTGTAGTCAGAGCAAGGATTTACACAAAACAGGGACAAATATCCATCTCTCTTGTACCTTTGGTTGAAGTCCTAATCGCTGGAATATTGGTATTCTGTGCCATTTAACATACTTCTTTAAATATTCATCAAACTAATGAAGGGTGATTTGGAACATTGCCCATGACATTAACGAATCACCAGGAACAACATCTCAAACCTTGGGCTCCCAGCAGCCACCCCATTGTTGCTCTTTGATGTTTTCACAAACTTAATTTTCATGGTCCTAATTTGTTTCAGTTCAGAATAAAGAACAAATGTCAAACGCCTCTAATTTTAACAGAGCTTCTATTTTTCAGGCAGGCTTCCCTGCCATTTGTGAAGACTTTTCCTATGGCCCAGAGGACTCACATTATCATAGACAAAATCCAAACACAGTCCCATGGAATATAGCTCTCCTCCAAACCAGCATAGAAAGGCAATTTGTTTAAACTCTGGATAAACCTTTCTCTGGGACTGCAGGGAGCCCAAGCACAGTCAGCTCCAGGTAAGGAATGATTTGCAGAGGAGCACACTGGCCCATTTAGGCCAAACCAAGACCCAAACATCCTTCTAAACCCCAGGCAAGGAGCACAGGTGGCACCTTCAAGGAGTTAAGAAAAGTAACAGGGAAAGTCCATAGAACACCAGTGGGCAGTGGGAGCCGCTATTACAGTGGTAAAGCAGGGAAATTCCAAGGAAATATTCACAGTGTCTTAATAAGAGTATTATTTCCAGTCCATGGCCTCACATCTTCTGACACTTGCCCTTCACCCACACCATAGCTTCTTCTCTCATGTCTCCCCAGTAAAATGGTACCTACTCTGTTGCCCCTTAATTCCCTTTGGATTTCTTTCCACTTACAGTGTATGTTTTATCTCCCTCATTGGATCAGTTTAAGGGGAGGAAAATGTAGTTGGTCTAATGTTGTCCTTTTCCCTTGTGTTTTTCATCCACCACTCTTCACTATTATAACCCCCATGACGATTAGTAAGTAAAAGTAACTAGTTTTTCTGCTATCACTAACTGAAGTGCAACTGAACTGGTGTCACTTTTGGCAGACAAGTTTTCAAAAAACAGTGGCAAGAAATTAGCTGAAAGCATTAAATAAAGGTTTCTCCCTTTATGAATAAAAATTGACACTCCATTTGGCACAACACCCCCTGGACTGAGCCATCTGACCATTTCAGCTACCTCTCTCCTAGTCATCAGGATATTCATGTGACCACAGTCCCAAAGATCTCTTCAGTGCATATTTGTGACCCACAATTTCATATACAGAGTGGCTCAGACCATCACAAATGATCAAATAATTTTCTAAAGCAAATACTTTAAAGCTAATGAAAATAAGGATGCTGCTAAAATGCTGTGGCTGCCATAAGGTTATTTGCTTTTTGTTTTCAGCTTCCTAAATAATAGCACTCCTATAACTGACATTGTTTGTGATACCTCTGTTAACACTTCTAATACAACCAAATGCTGAATGTACAGCCGAGAGTCAGAGATCTTTCTTTTCATGTTTTAAAACTAGTGGCATCATTAGTCAGGTAAAGAGCGAAAAGAAAGGGAGATACAACAGAGATTTATAAAATTATGAGTACTATGAGAAAGCTTAACAGCAATATTTACTCTTTGTTGTAACAAAATGACTAGGATCCAAATTCAAACCAAAATGAGAAGCAACTTCACACGAATTACGGAGATTATTGCTAATACATGGCATTGATCCAGTTTATGTGGATTCAGAAAGTACATTTATGAATTTATGGAATAAAAATTGGGGAAAGTACAGCTTTTCCTTTACTATCCTTAAAAATTGACAACTCTGTGATAATGACAGACAGGGGACCTGACAGCAGTCATTAAGATGGAGGACAGCAGCTGCCTGAAAAAACAAGTAAAAATTGATTCTTTCATGCAGCTTCTTCCAAAACAAGAGCAAATCACAAAGCAATGTGTTGCTTGTATGAAGCAATTAGCTGGAAATTTAAAGCCTAAATCCCCAGAAAATGCGCAGTGCTTAAAGATCTGATTCACACTTTTGCATATAAGTAGGCTTTTGTTTCATGTAATGGGACTAAATGCTTGAACTCAAGAGTTTTTCCTTAAATGTAGGTTATTTCTTCAAATATTATGAATTGTTCTAGATACTTCATTTTCTTACCGTTGGGATGACATTCATTTCAGATTTCCACAAAATTCAGTAAAGAGATAGTCTAGTCAAAAATAAAGTTTTCTCTCAGTTATTCCTCGTATGCTACAGTAATGTGACACTGTAAATACAAAACATACCACTCCTTTTTTGTTTGTTTTTGTTTTTTGTTTTAAAGAGGACTTTTTGACCTCTGTGTGTAGTTTAAACACAGCCATCATATGCCAAGAGAGACTTTCCCCTTTAACTGTTGCCTCAAGTCTTGCTAGTACTACCCAACATACAACTGGTGTCACAGTTGCAAGGTCACACCACAGACCTGCACTCAGCTGATTGTCCCCAGGTCTCCCAGGCCACCTTCTGCAAAGCTGATGCTTTCCAATGGTAGGAAACTACTGCTCCCAGCAGAAGTGTGAATATGAACCCAAAATTCATATTTTTATTCTCTTTTACAGTAGTGAAAAGAGTCCTTTTTAATATCCTTCTGGACTATTTAAAATACCTTCTGTGGAATCATCTGATCTAGTCAAGAAATTCTGCTGTTTCTAAGTCTGACAAGACTTCTAATTAGATTGTTGAACTATTTTCCTATCCAGGAGTAGCCCAAATAAGGACAAATAACAGTCAGTAATAACAGTCTACATTAACCTTTACCATTCAAAATCTAACCCATGAACACTCTGGTTCTTCATTAAAATCAGCTTTAAAAAAACTTTTTTGATTATCTATTAACCTCCAGGTTATGCATGAACTTTCCTGAGGTCCAGCTGGTCAAGTAGAGCTTATTAGCTTCCAGACTTCACACAGCCTACAAGGTTCAAATTTTAAAGCCTCAAAACTTTTTGCCCCAGACTCCTGACATTTTCACTAACTTCATTTGAAATGATTATATGTATGTACATTTCTTTGACCCTCACTTGTGTATATCTTCTCCCTAAAATACTCTAAAGTCAAAAGAAAGTTGTAAACACCACTACATAAACAGGTTTTTAAATGCAAGCACAGAAAGGGCAAGTTTAGGAAATTGCCTGAGCAAGAAAAGTATTTGTTGGAGAATATGGCTTAGTATGTACTTTAAGTACTCCTTCAGGACTTCACATGAACAAACCTTATTTAGACCTTGCATTTTGAAAATGTGTTTTAAATTCAATTGAATGCAACTCTTCCTGTGCATTGCTGGTAACAGACACAACTAATTTAAATCTATTTAAAAAATCAGGAGACAGGACACATGATGTTGTAAAACGATCAGGATAACCATTCTGAGTTTGAAATTTTAAATTAAAACATTGGGATATATGATATTCTTTCTTTGGAACAGTGAAACAGCAGGAGCTTTTGGAGACAGTGAGGAGTCCTTCTCCTGGATTCCTTGAGCAACTCCACAATTCTCTTCTGTTTTAAAAAGAGAGATTATTATTCTCTTAAGAAGGTCTCCAAGAGAAGAAGGAGTAAGAGCTGGGGCAGCTTGATATTTACTACTGCAAAGACTACCACTGTAACATAGCCCAGCATTCAACTAAATATAATACATGAAGCCAAGACATCTGGAGGAAGAGAACTTCCATCACCCACCTCTGCCTGTCCAAGAGTGGAAATTGAGTTTATGGCCCAGAATAGTTCATTACCACTGTACATCAATTCCACAGTTTTCAGGACCAGTGGATACCATGCCATTTTCTCAGGGCAAAAATGAGTTGAATTGAATTGAACTGAATAGAATAGAATATTTAAGTTAGAAGGGACCTACAGCAATCATCTAGTCCAACTTCTTAGATTGTGTGCAATCACTTAGGACCAAGGAGATGTTTTTGGCCTCAAAGGAATAAAATTGCTAGTTACCATTTTTGACCATCTTAAGGTGATTCAGGAAAAAAATCAAACCAGAAAATTTTCAGATTTTCTTGCCTTTCTTCTTCCCTATGTTCACTTATAAATTTCTACTGAGTGGAATATATTATCAGCTATTTAACCCTGTCAAGAAGCCGTATCAATTAACAGCATAAATGTCTTACTCTATATTTTTTTTATTATAAGTAAGCTTTATGGCAGAATTCCTGTGGACGTACTTCTTGCAGATAATGGTTTATAGTACATAGTGTCCTGAAGGCATTTTAAGCCTAAGACTGCTCCCTTTCTCTGCTCTAAGAAGGTGAAAATTTAACATGGAATCAAAGACTTGTGTTTGGTTTTTAAAATTTTGTTAAAAATAGAGTGAAATTTGAAGGATTCTTATTCTCATAAAGAAAAAAAGGCAAAAAGCTTTTAAAACTGTCTCATAGGGCACATTTGAAAACTATACAAGTAAACTGCCATTATCTATATTTTAGGATAACTTGTGCTTCACAGTCTCTTCTGTCTATTTGCTGTGCAAACTGCTTAGGAGCAGAGGAAACCATGAGCTCCAGGAGCCAATCTGCCACTGTTGTCTGTTCATGTAGTCTGACAGAATTTACCTGGGCTGGCAGACAAAATTGCCCTTTGCTTGCTTTGTCTCTGGGGGAATTTGGAAGTATGTCCAAGTTTTATAAAGTAATGATAATCACACAATACACGAAGCACAGATTTTCCAAGGGCCTTTTCTAAGCAAGTTAAGTCTGTGGACAAACAGATGATAACAGATAACACTTAAAATAAAAGGAAAACCAACCCATTTATGCATCAAAGTGGGTCACTCTGCAACATAAAACACGTTTTTAGGGGATATAAATTCAGCAGCTCTCTGCAGCTCTCTGCAGCTTTATGTATGACAGCAGTCTTGTGATATTTCAAGTATAGAACAGGTTTCTGGAGACACCATGTAATCTATAATGGACTAACCATAATAAACCGTAGCAGTCAGAAAAGGAGCTGGTTCCAATGAAATAAGGAATGTTGGTCTACTTGTCTTATAGGAACATCATGTTGAGGATCTCACTTATTTGGAATCAGACAGGAACAGTGGGGAGATCAGTTTGTTCGTCACCAGAAAGGAAAAAGCCAAAACAGAAAATCTCCTGCTTCTCTACATTAAGAACTTAAAATAAAGAAAACAAATAACAAAGGATCAGTATACACTTTTTCAGCAACTAATAAATAGCAACCCTTTTCTCCAAGTGCACAGCAAATGCCTTTCTGCTGTTTGTGCTGGCAATGCTTTATCGTAATTGGTGCAGTAACAAAATCCAGTGATACCTGCAGGGCCAAGGCCTCTGCCTTCCTCAGCTGTGCTGCAAATTAATTAGGCCTCAGCTGTCTACAAAGGCACTCTTTATTTGTGATGTATCTGTTACTTCATTGTTTCACATTGTCCTTGCAGGTAGACTGTGTGTGTCTCTTTGCTCTGTTCATAGCTACCAGGGACTGATACCTAACAACCTGCACAGAGTATGGGGAATGATAAGCAGATTAAAGGTGCTCTTTTCTAAAACACAAGGGCATATTTAGCATGTCCATTCAGTGCAGGGATCTGCACACTTTGCAATTAATGAAAATTTAGGTTAACCCATTGCTTTTCAAGGCCTGGAAACTTCATTTTTATATCCTAATTTCTTACAAGCCTTTGATGACATGAGAAATTATTAAAGATATTATTAACATGATGAGAGTTTCACTTAACATTCTCCCATTCTGTCACTTGTTCCTTCAAAATAACAGTAACAAAGTGCTCTAGTTACATAATACTTTGCAGTTATCAATTAATGATATAATTAAGGCACAGGTATAACAATACTATTAATGTGATACTTAACATCTAATGCAACAATAGCTGAGGTAAAGTGTCTAGGAGAGAAGAAGGGGGATTCCACATGGGATGCAAACCTGAGGCAAATCCCAATCTGATAGCAGGCTTACTGTCTATCAAACAAATGTTTTTGGAAATCCCAGAACTTCTTTCCAAATTCACAATATGCAAAAGCTTTGGTAATCTTGATTTAATTCCTCATACCAAAGTGTGAGTGCTTGCACACAATTGTCATCCTCTTTCAGAGCTGGGTCTCAAACACACAATCTAGCAAGAGGCATTCTGCCTCTGCTGAAGAATGGTGAAGGGGAATTACAGTTTGACTTTTTATATTTTCCAATGTCCATATCATTCTGTTTTGTTGGAATTAAATAAGTCACTTTAATTCTTGCAGAAATGAACAAAGCCAACTCTCTTCTCAGCAGTGTACAGATTTTGCATAAAGTATAGTTTCTATTTCAGCAATATGCCTGAGTGCTTGCAAAATCTAAGCAAAATATTTTCATTTACAGGGCAACAGATTTGTCTTGTTATCTCAGTTTTTAAAGGAGAAAATTCTTCCCTCCTCCATTGATACAACCACTCAAATATTTCTCAGGGTGTGCACAGTAAATGGAAATGGGTGCTGAACACCTTCTGAAATCCTTCGGGCAGAGTAAAGGGAGCAGGATTTGGTATTTGTTTTCAAGCGTTGTCAAATGTAAAATACACATCTAGGGAAAATGTAAGGATTTGGATGCTGTACATCCTTTCCTTTCATCAACATCAGGAGCTATTACCTCATATCACTTTCCTGTAAGCAATCTGAAATGGGTAAACTCAGGTGATGGATAGCTGGACTGAAGTTAAAAGCCAGGGAAACATGTTATGCCAGAGGAACAGGTAGTATTTACTTTAAGATCTTACAGCATGAGTGAGGAAACAACCTTTACTTTTCATCTGCCTGTCCTTTCTGGTTTTTTGTTTCTTCCTTTTGTCTGGATCTCATCAAAAGATTTCCCCCTGCCTGTTTCTCTCATCCTTAACTAGTTTGAATGTCAAACCTGTTCACATTGCTTTGGGTAGTAATGAAGGCATATAAATAAGGCTTAACCTTTCTTAAAGACATCTAGAGACCCTTCCAAAACCAATTAAGGCTTATATTTTTTGCTGGAATTAGGCAATGCCTTCACGTTAAATCTGCAAACTTGTCTAAGAAAGAAAATATTAAAATTAAGGTTGGGGAAGGAGAAAGAAAAAGTTTGTCCTTCCTACAGTCTTAAAACCTTCTAATTTTAAAATATGTTATGAGTGGGAGAAAAAAGAAGAGAATTAGGTGATGCAGGTTGCACTTTGTGGCTGCTTGGGAGAATGGGAGGGAGTTGGCTGGATTTCCCCAACTCTTTTTTAAATTTTTTTTTTTTTTCCCTTTTTCTGTCCAGAAATTTTTTTTCTGTTTGGCACATATTTCTAATTCAGATATCCTTTGAATGATGACTAACAACAGCAGCAATAAAAAAGCCTCGATTTTTCATAACCTAAAACACAGAAGTAGATCAAAACAAATCCAATTTGTCTGCAAATCTTGCAGATAAATCTTGCTGTCCTGACATGTAGGTTTTGATCTGTTTATCATCCACATCCCTTCTCCTGTCAATGTCTTCTCCCCTGAAGAAACAATTTCTTTGCATGACACAGAAGTGGAAATATCACCCTCAGTAATGGAACTGCACTGACCCTACCATGACCAAATTAGCTTTTGTGCTGTGGTTTTATCACTGCACATCTTGCCCTTTTTGCTGCTGTCAAAGAGCATATGATAGGCCTTCATCCCCTGTCTCCTGCATGACATTGCACTCCTGTGCTTGCCTGTGATGTCTCTTCACAGCACCTTCATAAGCATCAATGCCATGAAATTTCAACAAAGGGTTGAAGATTAAAGACTGACATGATCAGTCAGATTCTTCAGAAAAGATCTTTGGGAACATTTAACAATGAGATCTCAAAGGTCACAGTCCAGTTTCATGTAGGCTTAGAAAGCAGCAGACTTCAGATGTATCAACCAAGCTCAGAAATGTGAGTATGTGTGACCATAAATATCCACAGTTATACACAGAGCTGTAGTCAAATCCTATCTGAAAACAAAACAGCATGAAAACCAAAAATGTTTTGTTACATGATTTAGTTTTTAGAGTGTTTGTAAGGGAACCTGAGCAAGCTTTGTTTCCTTGGCTATATTCTTTCTAAAAAAGAGAAAATTTTAAAAAAGTGGTCTCAGCTGGAAGCATGCCCTTAGTCATTAGAGTGCCAGAATGAATGCAGTATGTCAGCTCTGACAGTCTGTCAGAAAGAGAAAAAAAATACTTTTGTACCAAGAATAAGATGTATTCAAAAGTTTTGCCCTAACATTAAAACAAGCACTTCCCCTCTCCCCAGAAAACCTGGCTCAGAGTCTCAGCCAAGGGAAGCACATCTCCTTTTATATAAGCAATTTTCATCACCTGAACAGCCAACCCACATTTCTTGACATAACCATCATTTTTTTTATAAATATATCCCTTGACTAGACTCATATGAACACCACAATAAATGAGTTGCTCCAGACATCCCTCGAGAATAACAAGCATTATGAATTAATAATGCCATGCTGGTCATTAATTTTGATAACCACAGAATTTATGTTAGTGAACATACTTGCTATGTAGTTGTAATGTTACCTTTTTTTAATATGCAGCAGTTACAATGTGTTAGATGCCAGTTCCCATTATTTCACTTTTTCACAGCTGTTCAGTATTTGGCAGATGCATCATTTCATTCTTTAAAATACTGATTTTCCTTTTATAGATTAAGAACTGTGATGTCCAATAATTTCTCTCGTTTTCTTAATTTTAGATTATCAAGATATATTCAACAGTGCAATTTACCCATAAGGAGTTGCTATTAAAGTTTCTAATTTGCAGTCTAGTAAATTGAATGAAGGAGAGGCCATGTTACACATAATGAAGTGTTAAAACTCAGAGTAAGGAAATAAATTATTCAAATACCCTATAGTACTAGCCTTATTTTTGTGCCAGTCGATTTGATATAACTCCTGTTATGATGTGATAACATAAAATGCATTTATAAACACAGACAAGTGGAAATAGTAGATAGACATTTTTGATTCGGAAATGATACTCACCAATTAATTATAATTACTTTTAGTCTCTAAAATCATGAACCAGTCTTAAAGTTTAAATACTTTGCTTCCTAGCTTTTAATAATCTCAAAAATAAGGGGCAACAATATATCGCAGAGTTGTAACAAAGTAACTGTGCTGACATTTCAGTCTTTTTTCAGAACTTTGCTCTCTTTTTCAGAAGCTTCAGAGGAAGATGTGATATTTTAAACAGTGAGGGAAGCAAGTCATATTTGAGCTTTCCTTAACAGTCTGGAATATTTTACTTCTCATGTTCTATGTCTCCTGACAGAGCCAGCATCCTGCGCCCAGTAGCTCCTCATCTCAGTACCAGCTGTAAGACTCAGGTCTTCCCATCTTCAACCTCTGCTCTTTCTCTGCAGGACTGGTGCCCTTTATCCACAGAAAAGAGAGACAGAACAGATCAGTCATTAAAGCAGTGCTGTTATGGGGCTGGTACAGAGAATAGCCAGGTGGACAACTTCAAAAGGAATTACCAACTGCTGTCTGCATTTCCAGACAAAAATGAAAATTTGGCAGTTTTAGCCTTTGGCAGCCTTTTGTCTGACGGCCATTTGTTCCCTTTTCTGGTACTCCATCTGTTCCCCCTGGTTGGGTCAGCCAAAGAATCAACTGCTGGAATGTGCAGCTAAAGCTACCAATAAACAATCTGTAATATCCCCCATGTAGTGATACTTGGGGTTTGGAAACACAACTATGTATTTCCTTTTATTAGAGCTGGGGCAGCAGAGGACAAGAAAAACCAATAGACATGAACTGTTCACTCAGCAAAGCCAGCAAACAAGTTTAAGTCTGAAGTACATTTAAGGCTCAAGATTCCACAAAGACCGAAAGAAGCAGCAAAACCAGACCTGTATTAGTGGACATTTTACATCTTGGGAGCACAATGAAAGACCCAGCTTCTGATCCCTGCTATGGCCCTGTCCAAAGCAGTCAGATCCTCTCATGACCACGCCTGACTGCTCTGCTCTGCTCACCTTGAATTGTTCTTCAAATGAACCAGTCCAACAGGAAGATCTCCTAAATCCACCATCCTGAAAGGGACAATAATTTGGTCATCCAGAATCTCTCCTGTTAGATGATAAGTAGGAAGAGGAAGGAATGAAACTTGGGACTTTCACATCTCAAGTCCCCATATTCAGATTTAAGACCATTTAGACTGTTTTCTGTAAAAGGAAATACCATCCCCCTGCAAACAGACCGTTCCATATTTCTGTAAGGGGGACACCAGCAACTCACCATCAATAACAGGTTCACAAGAGTTGACTCTGAGGAGGCATTACTGAACTTCTGAGATTTTTCAGCTGTTCCGCCTCCTCTTAGCATTTCCTTACTGACCAGCACCAGGCTTCTCACTGTACATTGCTTACACTCCCTAGACACTCGAGTCCCCCAAGGGCTGCACAGGCAAATTAACACCCTGATATGGTTCCCCCTTCCCGTCCTACACCTACATTTCAGGTGCCTCAACACCCAACTTCTGAGTCCCTTTCTGACCCAAACTCAGAGATACTCACTTCAGATGAGAACTGAAAACTGCAGCTTTGAGAAAAGAGCCTGCCCAACACAACACAACTACATATATGTATTTTAGGTTTTCTTTATTTATATTTTTTAATTCAAGAATTACACACTAGCCAACATTATTATATATTTACATGCTGAAACTGGCTGCAATAATTTTAAATTCAAGAAAATATCTCTTATGTGCTACTCATTTACAATCATCATTTTACTACCTCATATATCCCAGAGGTTAGCAGTCCTTTTGAGAAAGACATGAAGATCTGATGCAATGATATCCACTAGTATTTTGCATTTTCTAGCCATTGGAAAATGTGCATTATGTGCATATAAGAAAGGCTACAAGGTCATTAGTAAGGCTGATGATTACTACATTGTGAAATAAATAATACTAAGTAAAAAAGATAACTCAGAACTGTGCAAAGACAGTACTAACAGAACCATTTAAACACCCATGCCAATAAAAACGTGATAGAAGTCAAATCATAGGCAGTTTGTCAGAATTAATCATGTTTCAAATGTTCTTTTTGTCTTCAACTGAAAGTAACAGGACAGACCACGAACCATACAGCCTGATGAGTATCTGCCAAATGATAGGAACAGTGAAAACACACAAAATGCTATCAAGTTGGAATAGATGACCTGAAAAACATTAAAAAAATACAACACTTAGTATGAAAGTAGAGGTGAGATTTTTCATCACTTAAGTTTCATTTTTTTGTCAAAGCACTCACAAAGAAAATAATTTTATATTTATGAAATGCTAGTGTTGCATATTCTTGTAGAGATGATACATTTCAATTTTATATAATGGATATTTAAATTATTACTATTTTTACAAAGTAGGATAGGGCAGTCCTTTTGATCAACAACATTCCATTTGCTTCTTAAAAATTTAGACAAAGTTCCTAGTGCATTTTACTAAGCTTTACCTTTGGTGTTAAGCAGTGACTTTTTAGATTTCCCTTTTAAACAATTTCTGAAGTGAAGATTCTTTGGCTTTGGGGGACTACACTATCTGACGACAGTCAAACATCCTGGGGGTTTTTTAAAGAAAAATATAAGTCTACTATTAGATACCATAAGAGATACAGATTTCAGAATCAGACAGATGCAATATACAGGCTTCTGCAATGAAATCGCCAACAGCTGAATTCTCACTTACCCTGGACGCCTTCACCTCTCCACTCACTGGAGCAACATAAAGGTGCCTTATTGTAAGTGAAAACCAGGCCCTGTTTGTTTTGGCTAATCTGAGTACTGAGTGTGTGGCCTGAACATTTTGACCATACAAAAGAATCAACTGTGCCAGCAGGAACATTGCCACGGTGGCTATTTTACAGTACAGCACTTCCTGTACTATTTTATATCTGGAGTCCAAATCTGTTTATGCAAAAGGGTGTTTAAATTACTCTGCTAGAGCACTGCAATTATTGTACTTAGTAAAAAAAAGTCACTAAACAAATACTGTATCTATCGACTGCTCATTTACAGCTTATTTAATTATTTACATAATTTTAGGACACATTAACCTAAACCATAAGTAGAATTAGCTTTTTGCCTTACCATAAAGTACAAATTAGAAGTTAAAAATGTTTAAGAAATCTGATAATATTTACACATGTTCAGCTTCAGTTATGGTTGCTCACATTGCATGTTCTATGTACACATACCAAAATGTTATGATCACTACTGATATAGTATTGTACCCTGGCCATCCCACCCTAGATTATTTTCTAGAAATAGTTACTATTTTTGCCTTTTTTAAAATCTTGCTTTCCTAAGGAATTTGTTGGTTTTGAAAACTTACTAGTGGACAATGCTGTTATAAAAAGAGAGAGAAGAAATAGGCAAGCAATGTGAGGACTAGTCTAATTCTAGATGCAAGGAGGTACAGTACTATCATCATGTCAAATGGTGCAATGCTCCATACGAATCATAAGCATTGATCTGCTGATACAGAAATGCCCAGTTACCCTGTATAGTAAGTTGTTTGGTTTTTTTCTAAATACATTAACCTTTTTTTTTTCTCAAAAATATATTCATACACTGGTTGATGGTAGAAACAAAACTATTATTAGCTTATTCCTTGAACACACCAACATGTGAATGTGTGTGCATATATATACTCAGCACGTGTATATATACACACATATGTCCATACAGACATTTGGGGGTATGTCCATATGCACATACAGTTGGAAAATGTTTCACATCCGTTCACTTATGTTTAGCACTGTGTTATAGGACTGGAGCACAGTCTAATAATTATAGTGAAAATTAATTGAGGTTTAATTTTAATGCATGTTTTTCTGAAATAAATAGGATATTTTCCCCAGGTGTAAGACCACCACTCGTTTTCTCTGTGCATTGTGCTTTTGTACCCTACAGATTTTATGTCCTTTTTATTAAAATGTAAGAACTCTCTGAAGAACTCTGCCACATGCTGTTATCTAGGACTCTGTTTTGCTCCCCTGGGAATGAGAAAAGAAATGGTCACAATGTCATTGCTTGAGTCTTTCTTCCCAGTCATTAAACTGCAATAGGAGAGAAACATAACATTCCTTATGCAAACACAGAAATATGTTGCATGAATTTTCAGTTCTGAAAATGTGTATCATACTTACTAGCAGTCATGTACAGTATATATTTACAGATTGATCTCAAAGATTTCATTAAAACTGTGCCATGTTATAGTCATAATTCGCCCATGAATTTAACAAAGATGAAAAACACCTTAATTGCTGGCTATTATTTCTAATGAACAATAAAATGTGCAGCTATAATTATATTACAAGTTTTATCTAAATTATTAACTTTGCTATTTTGTTTATTGAAACCAACAACAATTAACACGAATAAAAAGATCTAGAATATTCATTTTCGGTCAATTCTAAGGTAAAAACAAATTTATTCTAGTTTACCTGGAGGGTAGCACACATAGCAAACCCCGTGTCTCAAGTACATTGGCATCATTTCTCACTTTCACTCAAGTATCTCAGGAGTAAGTGCTCACCTTGAGCTCGAGTTATGCTTTTTCCTTGACAGTACCTCACCAGCCTTTCTCACCCCCATCTTTTTATATCACAGTGTTAAGCCTTAGTACAAAATGATAGAATCTTTCTCTTTCACTAATTTTATACATCACATTAATAGCCAGAAGGACATAGTAAAAGCAAAAGTGCTTCTTCCCCACAGATAATTTATCTTTCCTAGTGACACCTGAGCAGAAACCAAATATTTTCTTTCACCCTCTGAATAGCAACATCAGAGAGTATTATGGCTTGTACTTTAGCTTCAGAAAAGTGAATGTGCAGTTCCAGGATTCGATCTCTGTGGTTTTTGTATTAGCTGAAGCAGTTATCAATGCAGAGAGCCAACATATTCCCTGTAAGGTTTTATATTTGATGTGTATCAACCACAGACAGGCTGTGAGCTCCCTGCAGTCACACTCTGCTTCTGTGAAATAAAAAAAGGAGCTGGCAGCAATTTCTGAAATGAAGGAAAAGCTTGTACAGAAGAATACTATAAGACTGCTTTCATTTAGGATAATTAATACCATTTTTAAAGAACAGACTTTGAAGAGAAATACTGAATTTTGATGTGGCTCCATTTCTTAAAATTGGGAAAAAATTCCAACGTAACTCATACCTATCAGCTGAAATCCCAAGTGCATCTATAAAGGTTATTCCGTTATGCATGAAATGCAGTCACAAATTAAGTACGTGAACAAAGAGCAAAATTTTGACTTGGAAAGCTAATCACATGAGGAAAACTTGTCTCTACATATAGTCTGAGCCTGGAGGCAGTGTGTGAATGTACACAACTTCCTGGCAGGTAGGGTGTATTGCAAATCCAATCTCAGGCTCCGAAACTATTTTCTCCCATTTGAACCAGAAATAAGCATAAGAAGTGCTCAAAAAAAAGGTCAGAATATTTACCTATTAGTTCCCAGAGCTATTCTCCTCCTATTACTGTCATTCACTGTCAAATGGCGGGGGGGGCGGGGTGGGGGGGGGAGGAAGAGAAAGACAAAAATAAAACCACAGAAAATTGTAAGAAAATTACTCTTTTAAAGTAAGAACAAAAAATTTAAAAAATATTTTATGAAAAATATTTAAAGTAATTTTTTAGTACCCTGAAAAACCCTTTTACTCTCTAGTTTCTTTCAAAAATTTGTACACAGATGAGAGGTAGTATGGATGCAACAGATGTGGCTTCTGCTTCTTGAAACATTGTGTTAAACAATATTGGTGATCTGAGCTAGTAAAAGCCATCAAGAATTTTTAGTTTTTATACAGTCCTTGTGACTGCTGTTTTCATTACAAAAGAAGTTCCACAGTGGAATAAGTGACAAAATTTTGTCTAATTTTTTTTTTCTATTCTATTTTGCCTGTAAAAATAAAGCTCAAAGGAATGAAAAAACCTTTTAATTCAAGGAGGTCCCCAAAGAAAAACTGAAATTTTCTAGTTTTTCAGTGGAAATCACCATAAAGCAGGAAACATTCAAGAATGTACTTAAACTCTTAAAGTGATTGTGACCAATTTCTTTCCTTTAGAATAGTGCATTAAGGAAAACAAAAAGTGAAATGGTATTGCATAATCCAGACTGAGAAAACAACCTGTCAGTACTTCTTGTACAGAAATACATATGCTCAGATCTCAGCTGCTGAAAGAGGTACAGAACCTTTAACCAACAGCAGGAAGCATAATGCTGGAAAGATGCAGACTTGGAAGAAATCACCCAACTCCACATGACTATTTCAGACTAAGGTATGTACAACTGACAACATTCATCTGCACAGTGTGTATATATATCTCTATATCTATATATATACACACACTTTTATGTGTATGTAGCCTCCTGTCTCCTTGCCCCTGCACTTTGTAATTTTGCTGTCACTCTCCCTGCCCTAGAGAAAGGCAGTGCACCACTGGTTTTCTTCAGCCATCTACAGAATTACTATTTGGGCAACCAATTTTGGCACTTTGCACAGATGATTCCCCTTCCCCAACACGACCCAGCAGCATCTACCCATTCAGTGCTGATGCATTTTTATACCGTCCCTACATTCCTCTATTGATCCCAAACACAGTCACTGTGACTGTGAGCATATGTTCTCTCTTTAAAATACAAACAAAACTAGTGCTTCTTGCTTCAGCTTCTGTGTAAACAGCCAACCCCAATATTATGAGTCAAAGGTCTAGTTCTTTCAGTAAATAAAAGGAAATTCCTGAATATGGTTGGGAAACCTCTGACCATGATCATCTTGGAAAGATGATAGGCACTACTTTTCAAGTTTACAAATTCAAAAAGTAAAATGTGTGTGTTCCATAAGTATGATAACTCAGTACACTCTCTTCAGTGTAGATGCATGCCTTGGATATGCAGTTTCCCTAGGAATGGCATGTACTGCTGTTGAAATTAAAACTTGTTTCTCAAATGCTGCTCCATAATTTGTACCACTAAACTCAAATGGCCATTAAAAAAAAAAAAGGAAAAAAAAAAGAGTGAGGGACAATGAAACAAGTCATTTTCAAAACCCAATTTGCCTTTACACTCAAAATGCTCTTATATTTTGATAAGGGGATATGTCCATACTGCAACTTAACATACATATGGTTTAGCAGATACAACCAAACCATTATAAAAGCAGACCATAGAGTGGGCCAGCAACTAAGGTGTTTTAAAATAACTTTTTGTCCTGAATAGAATTTTTCTAAGTCCCACTTTTGGCTGTACAACCTATTTGAAGAGAAATCCAGTTCTTGCTTCCTGTGTGGCTTTGTTTCTTAGTTCACATAGTAAAGCCAATAGACAATATTGAAGAAGGAAAAAACAACAGGGAAGAATATGCGAGACCATCGGTCTATGGCATTTACATCAGTCAAGTCAGGGATGGTGATTTTCAGCTGGGATGCACGTCTCCGTAGCCTGCTTTTCTTCTGTGCCACGTGTCGCTCCAGGGCGTTGCGGCCGAAGCTGTGTCTGGGCAAACCGGCTTTCCGGTACTGGATGCTCGAAGTGTCATAGGCCAGCATTGTGCTCCTAGGGTCCCCAAGCCCCATCACAGCTTCGGAGGCAGCCATCTCATTTTTAATTTCAAGTGTGCTCAACAAAATATTTTCATGTGGATCCATCTGTAAAAAATAAGAAAGTAGATTTAGCAGGAGATAAAGGAAGCCCAGTCAGTTGCAAACAGAAGCCATGCTGATAAGGGCCATATCTAACATTACTAATTTATTGGATGTCAGCCTAAGACTTTAAGCACAGCTGTGATTATATTTATTATCATTTATTTGTGAGCTCAAGGAGAAATAGGGCCAGTATAGTATAATTCAATAAATGGTATTTTCCTAGACCCAATGTTCAGCAAGCACAAGCAATACCTGGGAACAGAGGACATGCTCAGCTCCTGAAAGAGGAATTCTGCCACTGGGTAGGATATCTGGGGCAAATATTGAACTTTACGGGGGTTTTAGAAGGAAATCAAATGGAAAAGAATCTGCTTTGTTTTGTTTTTTCTTCTTTCAAATGAAAGCTTTTGCTCTGACATAAACTTCCAGTATTTGAAAGGTCTCTCTGCCTCTATAAATGAAGTACAGAGCACTGCACAAGAGAATGCACATTTTAGGTCCCCATATTCCAAACTGGAGTGCCGGTTAGTTGGGGAAAGGCAATGGCATAGTCTAACTACAGCTATGTGGAAACTCTATGCCCCAGTGCTAATAAATTTCATAAATAGAGTGCATGCTGTGAAGACCTCACTGCTGGAATAGCAGAGATCTGCAATATCAAGCAAGGAAAAAGATACGCAGAATGTAATCACATCAAATGTACATTGAACAGTTGTTTCAATGGGTAGATTTAGCTAATACGCATTCTTTAAAGGCAATTCAGTGAAAAAAATATTAAAGCAGTATTGTAAAGAATCCCCTTAGACAATCAAGAAGATTTCAAAGATAAGGAACTAAATTCTACTCTTAGGCAATCTGGAGTAGATCTGGAGTGTGGTAGGAGATTTTAAAAAGAATCCGTTTATAGAAAACAAATAAAAGTTATTTAAAAAGTTCTAATTCTTCTCAGCCTTCCCTCTAAGTATGTATTTTGAATTGTGTGATAACAGATTATAATTAACTAAAAGTACTTTAAAAACAAGAATAGCTAATGAGAAGCTAATTAATTACACTGAATTGGTGATGGTAGCACAGATATACTCCAGGCCAAATAAGAGAAAAAATTGTCCCAGAGCTCCTTTAAGAATAACTCAGCCACATTATTCCTTTACCACGTACAGAATCTATTCTATGATTATTACTCAAAAGTGCAAAAACTGTGACTTTAGTGGATTTCTAAACAATAACAGGGTATTAGTGTATTCTAGAATATTTAGAAACTAGCTGTCAGCAGCAGGTGCCTCCCGGCACTGCCCAGTGCAGACTGTATTTGCCATTATTAAACGGCCTATGTAATATTTACCATGGCAAGGTGAGAGAGCTGGGTTTAAACCAGTTGCTTTTTAGTAGCACCCCCTGCACAGTGTTATGAACTGAGAAGTCAGATGCTCACAAAGATACTTTGGACCTACTGAAACACTGTCATTTGAGTGATTACATCTGTTCAAGTGATGCACAAAAACTGGCATTGCTGAGATGCCAGATTTCCCGCTCTCTCACTTTTTTTCCCCCGATCTGTGTGAGTTTGCACCCCTCTAGTTTCATTATATTTTAGTTTTAAGTCAAATGTCATGACTCAATGTGAACTTTAATTTTTGTTTGCTTTTAATCAAAGCCACATGAAATTTTTGAAATTCCTAGTGTGTTAGGGAGATCAATCTTTACTTGAAAAGCACTGGAAAAATGGGAAAGTTGAGCTGGAACTCAAGAAAAATTCCTTTAAGAACTCTGTAGAATGATATTGAGCATAGTGAGGGAACACTGCTTCTATCCAGGAAGGCCATCAAATCAGTTCTCATCTGCATCGGACAAAACTAAGGTAAAAGTAGTAGTCTGCTTTTGTAATACCAACAAAAGCATATATCTGCAAAAGCTTTCAAATAGATCTGTGAAACTTCTCAGGATGGATTTCAAACATTTTTTTCTAATGAGTGCATATTTAGAAAATACTTTTGTGATTTTTGGGGTAAAATGAAAGGGGACTAATTTTTATTAGATCTCAGACCAATCATAAGACTCCCAGGGTCCTAAAAATAAAACAATTAATTACAGGCCCTTGGCATTCATTGATCCCAAAATGTCTAAAACCACAAGAGGTAAGCTTCCTATATGAGGGGTGCAAAGTCATTTGGAAACTACATTTTCTATATTTTCATATAACCTCAAGAAAAGAAGTTTTAGTTCCAGTGACATCAGGGGAAGTTTGATATAACATCCACTAATGTAATGGGTTTACCCCTTAGCCCAGAGCCTGGGTTATTTCACCTCAGTGTTGTGCATTCTAGGATACTATTTTTGGAAAGATTTTAGGGCCAACAAATTTTTTCACATCTTAAATCTTCTTAGGATGAATCTACTTTAAGCATTTTATCCTTTTGATCTGCAATGATATTAGAAATTTGAGTGCTCTTTACATATTTGCATACATTCTATGCAAAACACATGCAAGAAAGGCTATTTTAGTCTGCTAGAGTTAGACACAGACATGTTTCAGTGACATGATATCACTCCAGTTAACTTTTTTTTCTTAATGCAGCGACATGCTGCAGATATCTGATAATCTTAGAAGCTGTTAGTAAGATTAGTGATGCTGGGCAGAAAAAACATTAAGCAATGTTCTAAACTATCTTCTAGGGCAAAATGTCTTCTTCTGTACATATCACATTCATATTAGAGTTGAAGCACAGCATTTTTCAATATTTCAAAACTTTTTCAGTAGAAATAATGCAAAATACAGTCAATATTAGTGATGGGCGAATCTTCAAGTGTTACAATACCCAGGTAAACACCACAAAGTTCAGGTGTTTCTTGAGCACAAATTTGACCCTCCTTCATCTGGAACAATAAATTGACCATAAGAATAACTGCATTTTTTCATGCTATTTTGAATTTCCAACCCAAAGGAACTCCCAAAGTTCCGGGAAGGGAAGGGAAGGGAAGGGAAGGGAAGGGAAGGGAAGGGAAGGGAAGGGAAGGGAAGGGAAGGGAAGGGAAGGGAAGGGAAGGGAAGGGAAGGGAAGGGAAGGGAAGGGAAGGGAAGGGAAGGGAAGGGAAGGGAAGGGAAGGGAAGGGAAGGGAAGGGAAGGGAAGGGAAGGGAAGGGAAGGGAAGGGAAGGGAAGGGAAGGGAAGGGAAGGGAAGGGAGGAAGGAATCTAACTCTTCAACCTTTGACAAAAGGTTCCCTGTCAGATTAGAAAGAGCTGGGAATGTTTTTTCCACCTAGTAGATTCGCCCAACTCTAACTAAAACATGCTTTTGTAACAAAGTGACGCCTGAGATAGAATGACGGTGAACTACATTTATTGTAAACAGCACCACCCATTCAAAAGGATCCCAAAGCGCTTTACAAGCATTAGAAAGAAGAACCACTTCACTTCCCAGTGAAGCACAATCACCTCTGAGGTGAAATGTGGTGACTGACAGTGCAGAACAACACACTTTATTTTAGTTGAGGAAATGGAGAATGTTGTAGCCAATTGAAACTATGGGGTGGGTGAGTGGTGGTGGGAAATGTTGGGTAAGCAGAACAGTTACATAAATTAATATTTGGCCAGGTGCTTGGAGTTGAGATGAACACACTATAAAAAAGTGCCATGGGATCTTTAATGACCATAACCGGTCAAGACCTGAATTTTAAGTCTCTGAGGATAAAAACATTAGAAAACAATGAAAGATACCTTTGTTGGATACATTTCTGGACAATGATATGTGCCAATTATTCTTCTGTCCTGTAAGTTAATAAAATCAAGACCAGTTTCCTTAGAGATAAGGCAGCTATTATCTTTCATTTAAAATTAAAGCACTGTAGTGTAATAGTAGGACAAGTAATTAAAGTATATAGGGACCTCTAAGCCAACAATTAGCATAGGTACATTCTGGCTTCAGAGGTGCTATTACTGCCTTGCTCTGCTCCTCAAGGTAACATAATGTTGTGATGTAAATGTATTTTTTCCAACTGGTCATTTGACCAAGGAAGATATGATGATATGAAAACAATTATTAAAATTATTCTGGGAGGAAAGTAAGTGTAAAAGTGGTTTCAAAAGGAGGTGGAAGAAGGTTAAAAAGATCTCTTGGTGCTGAAGGATTGTTCAACCATAGAACTAGACCCTTTATGGTGAACAGGAGAGTTCAAACTTAATGGAGAAATTCCCAGGGACAAGAAAGGAAGGGAAGATGAAGAAAAAGCAGCAGCAAGTACTATGGAAATAAAAGGTGAAAGCAGAAGTGGAGGAGAAATGACCAGAGCTCAGCAACCATGCAAGACACTGGGGTTTTTATAAATCAATCTTAAATGTGAATGACAATTATATGATGCAAATGATATTCATTTATAGGTCCAGGTCAAATGGAAGAAAAGCTGACTCTGGAGCCTTGAAAGAGGCCATGACTTTTTTTGATGGTCTCAAACAAAGGGAATACAGAGGAAAGCGTAGCATTGTTACCATTATATATTCTTCCTGATAGCTAGAAACTCCAAAATGATGGCTTTCTTGAGGAATTCCTCTTACACTAATACATTAGCAACTGTAAAATACAAGGATATTACAACTCCCACACACATTCATTAGGAATCCTCCAAGGATGACCAGACCTCTGAAATTATTAACTTTCAGTAAATCAGCTCTTTGGTGATTATGCTTTGCTGTTGTGCCAAACACAGTTTTATAATATGAGAGAAATTTATACTGATATAAAAGATATAACAGTGACACTTCTCCTTTCTCATACACTGTTCATTTTCACCTGTAACCTTCAACTACAGGCAGGAAATGATGGCTCATTTTATGGTAGAATGGCTCAGAAACTGGGTATAAAATAGTAGGGATGGAATTTCTGATAGAAAAACACCTTGAAACAAAACAGTTGTAAATCGAAAAGAAGTATCTTTTTGTTAAGTAGAACTGTCATTAGAAAAAACCAAAAATCTGGTGAGCTAAACCATGAAGTCTAAACTGAAGTATTCAGTCTATTACAAAGATTAAAACCTGAAATTTCGGATTTATATGTCCTGTGAACTGACATTATTAAGAAATGAAGACAGAAACAAAGATCCCTTTCTTAATGAAGACTTACACGACATGCCTAGATATATAATTTAATTTGTTACAGATAAAGACCTTACTATCTATAGCATAGTTTCCCACCTCTTAAAAGCTGAGGTTTGCTTGGAAAACCAGTAACATCCCATTCCTGACTAGTCACAGTAGCTCTGGCAAGATCAGGTGAAACTATGATGTGCACTTTACAGTAATAGGGATCTTCCACCTCATCAGCAAGGTTTGACTTATTGAGTGGGAACCACTGGGCTCTGGGGATTGCCCTGACTACACAGGCAATGTGTGGCAGGTAGATAGCTCTGTGTAAGCTGCTGCTGGGTTCACTCTGGAACCCAGTGGATTTTCAAAGGGCATCTGCCTAAAGCTATACTGGTATTTTTGACATGATAAGCCAGTCTGCTAAGATAAAGCTATAGAAATTTATAAGACACAAATGGCTACTATTTCAAAATATCCATATGTGAAACAATGTCTTTAACAATGCAACAAACACTGCATTTCCATTGTCTGTACAAAACTCATTTTACTGTCACTATTGCAGTTACTGTTTATGAAACCAGGCTAGCATGCATTGTTATACACATAAGATTTGGGTCAGGCTGTAAAGAATGCAGTTAGAGGACAGTAAAATTGGGTAGACTTATAATTTCAGGTTGCTTCAATTGGTTTCAGGTCAGAAAATTCAGAGAAACTCTGCAAATTACAGAAGGATTTTCTTCAGGTTCTTGAACTTTTTAAAGACTGAAAATCTAAGCACATCCTGGCGCCCCCCCCCCCCCCCCGCCCCCGCAAGAAACCTGTCAGAGTTAAAAAACAAAAAAAAAGGGTTTGGAAAAAATACAAGTTCTGAACATGGAGTTTTAACATTGCTCTAATGCTTGTAAATAAATTTCTAGGCATCCAGTTTTACCTTCTGATATATGTGACTTCTTTGTTATTATCTTTAGTAATACATCAATAACTTAGTTGCAAGTATTGTAAGATTCTTGAGAAATGGTTGAAAATGTAACTTCCTCTTGGTATCCATTACTTAAACAAGGGATTCTGTATTTAAGGCACTGAAGAATGAGTGCCCAGATAAAATGTGAGAGGCTAAAGCATCTTTGGTTTGATGGCATTTGAATAAAATCCATGAAATATGAACTTGTTCAAGCTGCTGCACAGAATCCAATAGCTTGAAGTTTGTATCAACATCTTCTCAAGTACAATTTTTAGCAACAATTTTTTTACTACTGAGACATTTAGGAGGAAGCAAAGGCAGGTGATCTGGAACAGAAGACTTCTGGGGTAGCAATTAACAACAACTTAAATCCTACTGTTTCACAAAACCCAAGGTGTTAGACAGTCCAGATTCCTACTAATACTGCTCTGATGAAGTTGTTTGTTATTTCTTTGTTAAAATACCATCCCATTTACAAGTATACAATTAATTTTCTTGAAGATAATATAAATGAAGAATACATCAGCAAGAACCTACATCTTAAAAGCTGCTCTCTTCCATCTGTGATAAATAAAATCAAATTTTTATCAAGCCTTCATGACAATCATGTCTTCCAATTGTGGTGTCTTACAAAATATAATTTAGCAGATATATGTAGCACCAAAAATCTACTACAGAAACAGAGAAAAATTGGTTATATAAGAAAGTGTCATGAAAGATAAAAAATGCATCGAACATACGATTATCACCACAACTGGCAAAATTTCTAGGGTATAACTTGGATATAGTTATGGTTTTGAAATATGAACTAGACAGTAAAAATAAGGCTGTTAAGTTGCTCCTCTAGAACAGCTTCTGTAAAATACACTAAAGATGTTATTTTTCTTGTTTCAAGCCAAATATAATGTGCAAAGATCTATACAGCACATCCTTGTCATGAGAGTGGGTGGACTGAATGGCAGTCTACCAGTTTCATGCATCTGACCATGATATACTCACTTGTCAACAGATTTAGGCTTGTGATTTTGGGGAAGATATAATTCTTGGGCCCAGCCCAAAGACAAACATGTTCAGAGACAGCATGAGGTCCAAGGATAAAACTCTGGAGAGAAACTGCAACTAATTCAACAACAACAAAACTAAAAGAAAATTCCAGAGATTTTTCTATGGAAATATCACTGAGAAGATTTTGTTACAAAGAAAAGAAAGATTATTTTCTAACATGTTATAACAAATTTCCAAATTAAAAAAGATCTCGAAAAGTATTTCATATGATCATGTTCACTGCTGATTTAGAAGCCTGAAACAGAGACAGTTCCATAGCTATAGATACTGCAAGGTTCAGAGGACTTGTTCTGACAATATTAAAACGAAGTCTTCTGCTTTAAAATTATGAAAAACAAAAAAAAAGCTGACTAAATTAAAATGTTCCTGCATGATTTACTTGTACACTGATAGCCTGCTTTTTGAGGAGAGTCTAACATTTTGTCACTCATTTAAAAATGAGTGACAAGAATGAAAAAACTTTCTTGCCAAGACATGGTTAGTAATTTCAAATTTGTTTCTAAGTAAATTTCTGTGTATGCAAAATATGTATCAATATTATGTATCATTACAAAATTTATATTATACTTTAATTGTTTCTGTGTATGCATTAATTCTAGGGAAAATAAAAACTAGATTATAGTTTTCTTCATGACGTGGGGGCTTTTTGTGTATGTACATTTCAATCAAACTTGAGTTCAGTTAGTTAAACATATTATAGTTTGAATACTTACAAAATACAAGGATAGACAGTGGTCAAAAAAAACCCATTACATGAAAAGAATCATATTGATTTAGGCTCTGTGACCTTTATTGTTGCATCCTTTACGCCATCCACAAGTGTTAAGTTTCTGACAACCACATTACCAGAATGTGGAGTTGTTTTGAGAACATGAGCGAGGACAGGTATGTATAGCTTTTTGCACACAGCTTTAAGATACACTAAGTTCAGGGAGAAGTCTCGACAATCGTTTACATGGGGAAGAAAACTAAATGCAAGTCTCTAACACGTCTAAAAAGAGGAATAGAGACATAAGAATAAAAAAAGACATAGAATTCCATGTTCTAGTACAACCTTTTATCACTACAGAAGTATTCTTAAAACTAGTTTCTAAGGAGTAAAAAAGATATATTCATATATAAACATATATTTCTCTATATATACACATATTTGAGTTTAGGCATAATCCTCCCGACCTCCTAATGTTTTCCTAAGTTACACGAAACTAACTCCTGGTGTCTATCTTTCTCCATACACAGAATTCTGGGAAAGAACTGGAACCCCAAAGAATTTGTAACTAAGTGAATTTACCAAGAAACATAGGTCTTCATAGGCCAGCTTGACTGTTTCACTAAATTTAACATATGTGTAAGCAATACAAACCCTAACATCCTTAAAAAAAAAAAAAAGAAAAAAGTAAGTAGTCAATTTCCACATGTCTAAATGGATGCCTCTAAATGCATCTAAATGGATAGAGTCTTTAGAATGTGTTCTCATATAAATAAAGAGGTTTACAAACAGTCACTGTAACAACATTATAATAATATTTTTACCACTTAGTGACATCCAAGTATACATAATCCAGTGATCTCAAAATTCATGAGCACAACTAGGTTACCTTCTCTAGCATATACTACTTGAAGTTACAACCTATGTTTTGGACAGAAATTTGCCAGCCCCTGGCCACTGAATTAAACCTTGACAAACTCTTTAGAGCTTATGTGTTTCAGGAAATCAATTCACCAAATTCCCTAGCCAGACACACCTTCTGGACTGCAGCTACATACATTTCTTCTACTTAACTGTACATAATTTGTCTTGTTTTGTGTCTTATTTCTTCACTTGATATAATGACCTAAACTACACCAAGGGTTTCTTTTATGAACCAAAAATTTTGTTCTGCTCGGGGTCACAGGCTGTAGATGCAGTACAAAAGTAAAGGGGATAATGTGCTTTAAACAAGTGTACAGGCACTAGTCTTACATTAATTAAATATGGCATTCAAAGGAGCGCAGCTGGAGAAAAAAAGCCTCATGCAGTTGACTTGACCTTTATTCAGATGTCATGTGGAATACCAGCATGGATTGTGGAAACAAATCACCTTCTGACTGCTTCTGCAAACTGCTGTGAGCTAAGACTGGAACTTCCTCGAATTTCACTCCTATCCAAACTCTAGTTTGATAAAACACAAAGAGGCTGGCTAAGCACCCTGTGCATTGCTGACTGTTTCATATTAAAGTTGTTCCTTGAGAATGCATGAATTTAAATTTAGGAGAAAGGCTAAGCTTTTATTATCCATGCCTACTTTATTACATGTCCTTCAATAAACTGCTGTGTAAGGAATACCTTCTGACCCTGGATCAACAATCAGTCCTCGCGCAGCTTTACCTGTACTGCAAACAAAAGGAAAACTCACCTTGGAGAGAAAAAAAGAGGATGAATTCTTTCACTGATATCTGGACAGTGGCAGTATTAGCTCCAGCAATATAGAGCAGTAAGGATTTGAGATTTGAAACTGAAATTTTAAGAGCTTACTGTTGCCTTAGTGTTTTAATACCCTGTTCAGTTTATTAACCGAGTCTGTGCATATAACCAGTTTAAAAATCCTCTTTTTACCAAAAGCTTTTACATCTTGTTGTAAACATGTTATATATGCTTACTCATGTTTTATACTAGAAGTACCTCTGGTCCGTAGGGTATAAAAGTGCCATTCTATGTAGTAGGTACTGACTGGTTTTAGGTATCATTGCAATAGTTTCTTCTCCCTGAAGATGCATTATATGATTTCTTCAGATAGAAACGAACAATTGCTATGAACTGAAAAGGCCAGCAGCAAGCCAGCAGTGAATCAGAGGGGAAATAAAGGCATTAGCCAAGCCTAATTGTTTTGGAACATTGCATTGGAGCAAGGTCTATTATCTCGGGCCTACAGCCCTGCTAATGCATCTTCACACCACAGCCTGAAAATTGAGGAGAGTGACCTTGCCTGTTTGCAGTGCACTGAAAGCCATTACAAGCTGGCCTGCAAAAGGCCACAGGTACAGATCAGTGCATTTGCTTTGGGTCAGGTTAACACACTCCTTCATCTAATTCACCCCTCCTTTTCTAGAGGCATCTATGGATATGACAGAGAAAAAAAAATGCACAGGCTCTTCTACTTATTCTCTAGTAAAGTGGTAAAAAGAAGTTTGGAAGCTGCCATGGGGAATGTCAGGTAGCACATCAGCACCTAAGCTGACTGTGCCATTTTCAAGTGTGCTGTTGTAACAGAGGGCATTTCTGGCACAACAGAATAAAAAGTTCTCAGTCTCCCTGCTCCAAGAGCACCCATACGTTAGACAGTGAATCTGAAAATGGACATCTGGGGAAGGAGGATGCTGTGGGAGCCCCATTTCCCTGCTAGATTACACAACAGCCAGTCCATCCTCAGCCTACCAGTTGCATAGTTGAAATAATTAGGTAATCATTTGTGAAACAGGTAATTAATTGCATGTTCTTATTTGTCTCAAAGCTCTGATAATGCAATGGAGTTCCCTTAGAGCAAAAGATCTGAGCAACACTATTAAACTTGTCCAGCTAAACTGGGTCAGACTCCTTTCCTTGGTCAAAAAGCTGTAGGAAAAATAAATAGCAACTGAGACAACTTGAAGGGGAAGAAAGTTACCAAGTGCATCTGAGGACAGGTTAAGCTTCTGTTTGTTGTTGCCTTGCCATCTCACCTCCTTTAGCAACCCTGCGCTAATCTAGATATAACAACAGTGGGCCAGGAGGGCAATGAATTGCAACGATACCTGTATCTGTTTAAACCTTCTTAGCTCTGTAAGCCCTTCATTAATTTTTCAAGAACACTTCTATTGTATTCAAGTCTATTTATATGTGTTTAAACTCATTATCATATTGATATTTTATGTTCTTGGTACCCAAATTTTGGATCGAAAAATGCCATTATTCTGACAACTTCCCTTGCTCGTGATTTGCATTTTGAGCGCAATGCACTGTCCCTTTCATGTGTGCTGACTGAATACCTTACGTAATACAAAGAGCACTGAGTAAAGAATTACTCATGGTTTTAAAAATACACTCATTATATTTTAAAAAAGTGTTTGTATTCAGAAAAAAGACCTTATCTAAACATGCAGAGGTTAGCAATGTCACTTCACATTTATTTAAAGCAAATGACTGAATAAATCTGTATAAATAGTTTTATGAAGTGTTGCATAATACACTGACATTTTCCCCCTCTTTCCCAGAGGAAAATTGCTGTATTACTGCTCACAATAACAGATTATGATTGCAAAATTAAAGGTAGTTTTATTTATGTGACTTATGTTGTCATGTACTTCAGGTATATCGCCTGTGCAATTGCAGCATTCTCTGTGCTTTAAGCTAGGTTGAAAACATGTAGAATTTAACAATTATTGCAACTGCATCCAATCTAAAACCAAACTTACATGTATTTTACATTATGAAAAACATAATGCTGCTTCTGTGAAGTGGCAAATCAAATGATTTGAAAGAACATAGCTAACAAATTCTATATAAGAAATGTTACATTGCAATAATTAACTCTTATAAACCTAGACGATTTAACTATAAAGAAAAAAAATTAAATAATTTAGAAATAACTGAAACACTACCTGAATGACATACAGGTAAGAATTAAAAAGACTAGAAATGGAGGAAGGTGCACCAAATCATTATATGGTAATGTCTCTGTAAGGTTTGATATCTGAGTTGAAAAAAAGGAAGTATCACATCTTGTTTCTAGGTAATATCCTTGTAAGGAAACGATAGTGATGTTGAAGAAAAGACTGACCAGGTGCTCCTTAAAGAGACAGATCTGTAGGTCTTCCTTTAATGAGAGTCTTCATGTAGGAAGTGCTCCCAATACTCACAGTGAGTATCATCTCTGCTGCCTGAGACACTTCAGCCTCTGATGCTGTGGAAGAGGATGGCACAGAGCTGCTTTTCCATGGGAATCACCTCTTGTCAAACATACAGATGGCAAGATACAAGAAGCACTTCTTTACAGAGGAAGAAGAGTCAGCCTTTCATTTACCACGGCCTTTAAAGTGACAGTCCTGGTTTTACCACTGTAACAGAGGTTTTCTGATATATCCAGAATAACAAATACAGATTTAATTGATATTGAAAAGCATTGTCACTCTACTTACGCTTCCAGAGTAGTCAATTAATGTACATAGTCATCTGGATCAAATGAGTCAGATGACCAACTGTAGAAAAAACAGCAATAGAATCCAAAAGACGTAAGAGCAGCATATGCAGCTGGTTGACAGGAAATTTAGTAACACAGGAAAACATATGGAAAATATAGAACTTGGGAGGTGATCAGACTGCAAATGTCTAGAAGATATATCAGACTCATCACAGTGGTCAGCATAAGCAAGCCCATCTAAACTAGAGTTCCAAGATGGAAACATCCAAGGTAAAATTATTAGAAACAACAAATTAGGAGTAAATTTTAAAATTAATCAAAAATAACTTGGCTCCTGGATTCTGGAAAAAATTTAAGGGGAATAAATCAGTTCTGAGAGAGCACCAAGAAACTCATTATCTGAGCTTTGATAACAGAAATGAAGCTTATTAAAATGGCTGGGGGTCTGCATAAGAAATCATTTGCTCAGGCTCTACACTGAAATTGTGGTTGGATGAATCATCTTCTTGAAGACAAAGCCAGACTTCATAGAGGAGAAAACCTGAAGCGTTATATGACAGTAGCTTGTTTCCCTCCCCGAGCCCCCTTCTATCCCAAAAGGAAACAAACAAAAAAAATTACAATCAAAAGAAAATACAGGGTCATAGATGCTTCTAGACCAAATCCTTCTAGACCAAATCTTTTTAGACCATTTGTATGCAACTACTGAATGAACTGATATGATATATGGATTTCAGTAAAGTCTTTGGTACATTATCTTACAACAGGAGAGATGACACGTCCCAGATGCATGTACAATTACCCACAGGAAGACAGGTGAATGATATTGGGAAGCCAGAAGCTGGAATTTGGCCCTGTATTTTAATGTATCTGTTAATCATCTTGAAGAAGCACAGACAATATTAGCATGAAAATTCATGAAATGCAAAGGACGAAAAGGATGCTGATGAACATTCTTACCTAAAATACAAAAGTTCACAGAATAAAAAGACATAACAATGGGCATATATACCATACTTTATGACAGGCTAGGTCCTCAAGCAGATGTAGGACACTCCCAGGGTACCTATCCTTATGTACACTTGCAGTACTATGCCAATCAGAACAGAAGAGACTAAAAAACTTGAGACTACCAAGGCAAGAAAGGCATTTCAAGACATAAGACGATAAACTTGAAAAGAGAGGTGAGGAAATTACATGAATGCTATCTCAAATAAATGAAGGATGTCTAGAGTAAGAAGAAAGCCAGTGATTTACCTACAAGCAACAATATGATTGTTTATAGAAAGAACAACTAGTCTTGACAAGGCAAAAGATGATGAGTTAGACTAAATGAACAAACTGCTAAATGCAGCTTGAGAAGTTTCAAGAGTAGAATGATGATACTCACGGCCATTTTTACCTGAACTCACTGCAAAAGAAATCAAGCAAGTCCAATATGATTTAATAAGTCTGTGGCAATGTATCTGCTGGTAACTGAGTCTGAATCTTCCTTGAGGTTTTTATGTTCTTTAAATTTCTACATGATTTTATTACTCAGGTTTCAGTATCCAAGAAGCAAATCAAGATACAGGCCCAATTCCTTTTCTACCTTTCCATTACCCCAAACAGGATCAACAGTCTTTGAAAATGGAGTATAGGAAGTTGCAATCTTATGCGATGATTCATAGTAGATATATGGAAGAATTTTTTTTAAATGAGAGTGATGAAACAGTGGAAGAGGTTGCCCAGAGAGGTGGTAGATGCCCCATCCCTGGAAACATTCAAGGTCACATTGGATGGTGCCCTGAGCAACCTGATCTATTTGAAATGATCCTGCTCATTGAAATGGGGTTGGAGTAGGTGACCTTTAAAGGTCCCTTCCAACTCAAACTATTCTGTGATTTAAAAAAAAAAAAAACAGAACAAACCCCAAACTACCATATTTTGCATATGATATGAGTATGATATGAAATTTAAAGAAAGATTTGGCCACAGTTTCATCTGGAATAGCCCTGGGGAAGCTGTACAGCCAGCCTGATGGAGTTCACTCAAATGGAAAAAAACAGGACATTCTCCTCCTGAGTCACCAAATCTCCAAGAGATTGCAATGGATTCAGCAGATACCACAGTCATAGGAAAAAAGCTTCCATTGCGCTTCCATACTGTGCTGTAAGCTCTCTAGTATCTTCTGAATAACACCAAGCAAAAATAGAAAGACTACCACTGCCCATGTCCACCCTGGAATCTCTCCATGAAAGAGAATTCAACAGCATAAAGGGAGTATGAATTAACTTCTCCTTTGACTTTGCAAGCAGTTGTGGATGAGAGGACTGATCTGCACTTCTCCTCTCACCACCTTCTGTTGACTGAAAGTTGTATGAGATTGTTACCAAACAAGAGTGTTGGAATTGCAAGAAATCCATTACAGATTTTCTGGTCTATAAAGTATAACCAAAGATGCTGCACTACAAACAGCAGTTCCAATAACTATTTATCCAACTGTTTTACAGTGTCAGTGCTGAATGCAGTAACAGAAGTTGTTTTGTGTAGAAGTTTTCATCCTCATGTTTTGAGGTTTATTCCTCATGGCATTAATTTTCTCTCATATAGTAACTGATTCTGATGAATTCATAACATTGCACATAGTGATTCAAGAGGAATCTCGTAATATCACAAACGAAAACTCATACCTTGTAAAATCAGTCCTTCACTATTGGATCCTAATTAAAGATGGAGTGTTTGTGTGGTCCCACTTCTAAAATATGTTGGTTTTTATGAAAAACTGCTTCTGAACTAAATTTAGCAGTTCAGACCCATTTTTTATTCTTATAAATGAAAATAATTATATAATATTTGTTTCACTTTAATAGATAAAATATTCAGGTCCATTAAATATGAATCTGTTTTCTTGCTGCTGGTCAAACAAGAATAGCTGTCAGCTCCTTTCCTTCTCCCCAGAGCAGTCTCTGCACAGTAAGACAAGTTCTCTGATCCTCTCCCATTTGATTCCCTGTCTATTGCTTAAAGGATTGCAAACCTGATTATTAGATCAGAGTGGATCTGGATACCAGAGTGGAACTGCCATAGACTGTTAACCATGCTGGCCTAGTATATTGGGTAAAAGGCTCAGTACAAAAAAAATACAAATCATGTAAAGTTGTTCCTTGTAAATTTCTGCAATAGTTATTGAAATTTATTCCGCCAAGCTGACTGGATTAGCATAGCAGTTAGTGCTTTCAAATTCTCCTTCATGGTCAGCAGTTTGCCACTGGACTTAGGCTATTCTGTTACACAGCTGAAAGATCTGTTGTATGAACAAGAATATTGAAAACACCACAAGTCAAACAAAGTGTACAAAAACATACCTCAGCTAGTGGTGGCACTCTGATACCTATGCATCTTAAATTTCCACTGATGTTAGAGGAAAGACTTCATGTAAATGCAGGTCTAGTCTTATGAAATTACTTACAGGGTAGTTTATAGCATTGCTTTTTTAAAGTGAAATTGAATTTAAAAAAAATAAAAAAACTTGACAAATTAAATAAAACCTCACAGCTTTTTTTTTCATTGCTGAAAAATCACCAATGAAAATAAAAACACGTTACAGTATCTTCCTGAACTTCACAATGGTAAAAAATGATATATGGTAACATAACATCAAAATTAATCTCATCATTATGAGTATGCCTTCATTCATTAAAATATGTTTCTCTCCAATCAAAAAGAAAAAAACCCCCAATAAATGGATGAGATCTGAGCCATGGCAATATAAATCTCCATCTTAAAAGACTATAAACTATAACATATAAAACTATTTTATGCTATCAACATGTGACAGATTTTTGGAAGAAAATGTTCTTCTGTCTGCAGGCCCACTATATGTGTAGGAGTTCTAAACAAACATTAGAAATTTCACCACTAGAGCTGTATGAAACTTAAGTTTCCAATTGAAAAATAATCCCTTGTTTTTTTCTAATTCAGATTTATTTTTTTAAATTCTGACTTTGTTTTTTTCTCCTTGAACTATCATAATGAATTACAATTCAAAGTGTTTCCCCCTGACAAAAAAAAAAAAATCCCACAACTCCACCGCCCCGCCAAAAAACCCCCCAAACCCCCAAAGATAATTCAACCTTATTTAACTTCCCAATTTTGCATGTGTGTGAAAGTTCATACATTTCACACTGAGTACATTTTTGCATTCAGCACAGATTTACCACTGTGTGAAATTCATCCCAAAATGGTCACAGTGACAAATTACAAGTGCTTTATGATAAGTGCCCCATTTTCATTAAGCATAATGGATACTTTTTCCAGAAGTGTGCATCTTGGCAAATACCTTTTCTGCCTCAATTCTTCATCCCCAGGGGGCCACTTTTAGATTCAAAATTAAGTACACAGCACCTTGATGGTTTATTTCTGAGAAGTTCCTCATTTAGTCAATAGTATCCTGTCCCATTATATATTGAAAATATGCAAACTTGTCAAGCTTTAAACACTTCTGTGGCAAATATTTCTAATCCAGCTCATCTGAAAGATTTATGAAAGCAGGTTAAATTTAGGTTTTAGTTCCAATGCTCCATACAGCTCTTACTAGAATATACAGCCATCATTTTGGATTCGTTCCTTTGGAAACAGATTGTACATACTCAAGTCTAAATTCTGACTAAGAAAACATCTCCCAGTAAAGCTTCACTGACTGCATGCTTTAGAAACAAGTCATTCAGCTTTCCAAGCTAGAGGGCATCATTCATTGCTGAGGTGGCTAAGTACACTGCTCTGCAGAGCTAAGACAAGGTCATCATAATTCTACTCCACTCATTTTCTACAAGAAATTACATTTTAAAGCACTGTCTGGCAGAAGTGAGAGTCTGCCTTCCTATGGAAATGCAAAAAATTTATCCCCATTCCAGTTTACCTTATTGACATCCATTCGCAACTTCTCATTGTTGGCACTGGCAGCTTTTTCTGCTGCTTTCTTTTGACGCTGAGGTCCCCTGCCAAAGAAGATGTAGTTGACCAATGCATACTCCAGCAGAGCCATGAAAACGAAGACAAAACATCCCATAAGGTACATATCAATGGCTTTCACATATGGAATTTTGGGAAGAGTCTCTCGAAGATGGGTGTTAATTGTTGTCATTGTGAGCACAGTTGTGATTCCTGGAAAAAAGAATTGACAAGTCTAGTGATTGAAATAATTTTTTCTAGAATAATAATTCATAGTATTCAAATGCTAGAGTTGAAAAATATGGATATTTTTCCCCTGGTGGAAAAAAGACATCTCTAACCTCTATCCATATTCATAGAATCCTAGAAAGGCTTGGGCTGGTTCAAAACCATCTAGTACCATGGGAAGGGTACCTTCCACTAGACCAGGTTGCTCATAACCCCATCCACCCTGGCCTTGAACATTTCTAGGGATGGGGCAGCCCCAACTCCAGGCAACATGATCTACTGTCTCACTACACTCACAGTGAAGAATTTCTTCCTAGGATCTAATCTAAATCCTCATGCTGTCAGTTTAAAGGCATTCCCCTTTGTTCCAAATCCCTCTCCAACTCTCTTGGAGCCCTTTTAGGCTCTCAAAGGTGCTCTAAGGTCTCCCCGGAGCCTTCTCTGCTCCAGGCTGAACAATTCCAACTCCCTGTCTTCATAGAGAGAGGTGCTCCAGCCACACAATTATCTTTGTGACATTTCTCCAGCCTGTCAAGGTCCCTCTGGATGGCATCTCTTCCCTCCAGCATGTGGACAGCTCCACGCAGCTCGGTAACTTGCTGAGGATGCCCTCAATCCCACTGTCCATGTTGCTGACAGAGATATTAAGCAGCACCAATCCCAACACAGACCCCTGAGGATACTTGTCACTGGTCTCCACTTGGACATCAAACCGTTGACTACAACTGTTTAGGTGCAACCATCCAGCCAATTCCTTATCCACTGAGTTGTCCATCCAACAAATCCATGACTCTTCAGTTTAGAAAGAAGGATCTCAGGCATAATAGTGTCAGAGGCTTTGCACAAGTCTAGGTAGATGACATCAGTTGCTCTTCCCTCATTCCACCAGTGTTGGGACCCTGTTGTAGAAGGCCACAGATTTTGTCAGGCACAACTTGCCCTCACTGAAGCCAGGTTGGCTCTCATCAATCATCTCCTTACTTTCCATGTGCCTTAGCATAGTTTCCAGGAGGATCTGCTCCATGACCTTGGCAGGCACCAGTGTGAGACTGACAGTTCTGTAGTTCCCCAAGTCTTCTTTTTTCCCCCCCATCTTAAAAAGGGGGGGCTTTACTTCTACTTTTCCAGTCAGTGAAACTTCACCAGACTGCCATGGCTTCTCAAATAGGATAGATAGAGTTTTAGTCAGTTCATTTACCAGTTCCCTCAGGACCTGCGGATGCATCTCATCAGGTCCCACGGACTTGTGCTTGGGATCCTCAGGTTCCTTAGATGGTCTTAAACAAGATCCCTTAAGCAAGTGGCTCTTAGTTCTCCCAGTCCCAGCCTTTGCCTTCTGCAACTTGGGCAATGTGTCTGGAGCACTTGTCCATGAGAGCAAGGCATTAAAAAAGCATTCAGTACTGGGTATCCAGGCCTCCTGTTTCCTTTCAGAGAGGACTCCCATTTTCTCTTATCGTCTTTTAGTACTGAGGTACCTACAGGAGCTTTTCTTGTTGCCTTTGATGTCCCTGGACAGATTTAGTTCTGTATCAAGGCTTTAGCTTACCTAACCTGATCCCTGGCTGCTCAGACACTTTTTGCGTATTTCTCACAGGCTACCTGACCTTGCCGCCACCCTCTGTAGGCTTCCTTTTTGTGTTTGAATTTTTTCAGGAACATCTTGTTCAGTCCTTATCTTGGACTTGGATTTTTTGCATAGCATAAAAACCATTACACCTGTAATAAATTGAGCTCAGTCAAACAAACAGTAGTTGGATTCCATGAGTATATTTTTAACCAGCTAAATTGCTACCTTCTGTAATGAGTCTCAGCTAAAAATTACAGGCTACAGTCACTGTTATCTTACTTTCCTCCAGGGAGGAATTTCCAGGGAGTTGGAATTTTCAGGATGCCTGCAGTCTCAAATTCTTAAGGCAAAATGCTACACAGCAAGGTCTGGTAAAACTCAGGTGTATTCTATAACATTAAAACATCAAATTCTCAATGGCATCTTTTATGGGGATTTACTTATTTTAGTTATACAAGAGCTGTACTGGCACGAATCAGTCTGATTTAGACAAAATTTGGCAGTAGATACAGATATTTATTTTTGTAACATGCCCGTTATGATGAGTGGCACAGAATAAACAAACACACATGGGACTAGTGTTGAGATATACCAATACTCTAGAGATTAATTAGGGAAACAGTTTTGCTTTTGGAATGTAAGGTAACAGTAAGGAAAAAAATAATCATAGACTCTTACAATTGTTTAGTTTGGAAAAGACCTTTCAGTTCATTGAATCCAACATTTAACCCAGCACTACCAAGTCCATCACTAAACCATATCCCCAGGCACCACATCTACACATCTTTTAAATCCCTTCAGGGATGGTAACTCCACCACTTCCTGGAACAGCCTCTGCCAGGGCTGGACTCTTCTTTTTGGTGAAGAAATTTCCCCTAGGATCTAATCTACAACTCCCCTGGCATAACTTGATGCCATTTCCTCTTGTCCTTTCACTTGTTACTTGGCAGAAGAGATCAACCCCCAGCTGGCTGCACCCTCCTTCCAGGGAGTTTTAGAGAGTGAGAAGGTCCCCCATGACCCTCCTTTTCTCCAGGCTGAGCCCCCCACAGCTCCCTCAGCTGCTCCTCATCAGTCTTGTGCTCCAGATCCTTCCCCAGCTCTGTTGCCTTTCTCTGGACACACTCCAGCCCCTCAATGTCAGTCTTGAAGTGAGGAACCTCACTTTGAGATTTGAGGCACAGCCTCCTCCCTCAATGTAAGGGCAAGTGAACTATACAACCCTAGTAAAACTTTATTTAATTTCTGAAACAAAAAGCAATTTATAATCCATAACACAGTGCTGAATGTGTGTTCTGGACTGCCACGGGCAAAAGCAAACTAAGTGCATTCTTTTCAGAGAAAAAACAAGCAGCAAAAGAACAACAGAATATGTTGAGACAATTAGGCTAATTTTGGTTACAATGATTATATCGTTAGCTGATTCAGACATGAAATCACTTTAATTTTTATTTAAATTCTGATGATTTAAATGCTGATTCAAATAATACAAAGCTTAACAAGCCAGACATAAAAAGATCTAACAGATATTTTTTTTTATTTTCAAATCATGCACTATCCACTAAGTCAGAAGCTAGAAAAAGCATTCAGCTAATGCACACTGCATGAGATGTGTAAAAATGCCTACCTAAAGCAACTCTTGCAGCTGAAGCATCATAATTAATCCAGAAGGAAACCCAGGACAGGATAGTGATCAGAATAGAAGGCATGTAGGTCTGCAGAATGAAGTAACCAATGTTTCTCTTAAGTTTAAAGCTGAGAGACAGCCTTGGGTAGGCACCTAAAAGAGAATATTTGGTATGGCCATAATTTATTTGTTTAATGCCTGAAAACATTTGTCTTTTCTGTCATTTGGGTTTTATTGTTTCATTCAACATAGAGTACATCCAGAGCTGAAAGATCCAGGATATTCAGCTGCAGAATTTCTAGCAAGAATTGGGATTAACTAATCTTTTATGTTAAGGGTACAAGGACGCTCTAGGTGCATATCTGCTAGTAATCATAACATTCAACAATCAACAGCCAAAATACATGCCAGAGCAACAAAGCATAGAAATGCCTCTTCCCTGACAAACTGTCATATGCCAACTTCAGTGTAACCCTTATCCTAAACTTCCCTCCAAGAAAGGCAACACTTGTCTTTTGTCACGGGACACCAGAAATACTGTAGTGTATGAAACACCTGTTGATATGGGTGCCTAGAAATCATTCTTCAAGTCCCATTTGTGCTTGATTTTGAAGAATTTGGGATGTACAATCCTTCTACAGTCCCTCCAAAGATGATTTCTATCCCTATCTGGAAAGTGAGTTTTGAAGAGAATTTTTTTTAACACACCTAATGTGTTTCTCAAGTAGGTAGAAAACATCTCCTAGAAACAGCTCAATCCAATTCTTGCCTCTCTTGAACAATTTCATGTCAATGAAATATGTTAGTTATTTATTGTTTTGTTTTTTATTTCATGAAATCCAATCTGATTTTGTGGTCCTCCTCAGAAAGCACCTTTTCAGCCTTCAGAAAGTCATACACTTGCTAGAATAGGCTAAACTGAAAATCCCGGAACAAGCATTTTAAAGATTTTACATTGAAGACAAAATAATTAGTCTAATACATCCCCAACTTGGCAAAAGGAACATCTAAAAATAGAGAGATAAAGGTTCCTAAATTTCCTACATGCTGGGTTTTTACTTTTTGGGTTTATGGCCCAGAGGTGTATAAGTGGCTTAATCCATTTTCATAGGAAAACAGAAAATGCAGCTCATTTAATAAGCCTTAACACGACAGATTACCGTGCCCTCTTCATATGTTAATGAATGATGCCTTATATGCTACAGAAGCTGTAATAAAAACTTCTGCTTTCCAAATTCACAGTTGCTGCCCTATTTTATTCCTCTTTCTAAAATTTTTGCTCCTCAACTGCACACTAAGAATGAATCCAATTTTAAAAGTATTTAAAAGAATTCCCCTTTTAACTTCCCCTCCACAAACCTGTAGAGAAAACAACATTCTTGGTGATAAGCTTGTAGTCTACAATAGAGAACTGTGGCAGTTCGATCTTTGTCACTCCAGTGACTGCGTTATCACCCCCACGCCAGTAAAATTCTATGTCATCTGTTGTATAGCCATCTATAAAAACAGGAATAAACAAGTGAGATACACAACTCCTCTGACATCATGGGGAACAGTTCATTAACTCAAGACATATAAAATGTATTTCTAAAATTAAACCGTTTAAAAACATACAGACACAGGTCATTCCAAATATAACTTCAAAAGGCAATCCTAGGTGTATTTTAATATTTGCTGGGTTTGTAATTTTTTTTAAGATATATTACATAAATGTATCAACAAAACAAACCTTTAAAACCATATTAAGACTATGCACATCCCATCTCTAGATAGCAACTGTACATTGGCTTAAGGTAACTTCTGATCCCAAGGCTGGATAAAACGGCATGAGTTTGCTGTAAGTTCTGTCCCTGAGCTGAAACATCAGCACTGGCAATGTTTAGTTTTTAGTTGTAAAAACCAGCATAATTCTTTTTCTAAAATGGCTTGAATGCAGTAGAAGACAGCCACATTCAGTGAGGCTTGTAAGAGGTCTTGTAAAAAGCGACTATACCAGATGCAACAACACCCATCAGTGGCAAAAAACCACCCACAAGAAATCAACCAAACAACAAAAAAATCCCAGCACCCAAAAAACCACCCCAGAATACAGCACATGTTCACACAGTCATAAAACATTTGCATGAAAAAGGAATCTGGGCTCCCAAATGGCAGCTGAGCCAAGTTGCATGCTCTGGAGTTGGTGTACAGAAATGCTCATGAGACATCAGAAATAAATCTACTGCAAAACCAGGAAATAGGATATTCATTAATGTTTTGTTATTCATTAATCAAAAGATTTTTGTTATCAAAAGTTGTAAATAAAATCAACTCAAACACAGAATAATGACTATTTTTGCAAACTGAGATAATAAATATTATATCTATAACCTTGATTTTAAGTTCTCATTCACAGACAAAGGACAAAATTGTATACTAAACACCATTTTAGAGTGCTCAAATACCACTGAATTTCAAGGAATAATGCATAGAATTTATAAAACTGTTCCTGTGCATCATTAATTTTTGATAATCCAAGTCGAATCCAGGTGTACAGCATTAGCAGAAGGCAAGCAAGTTTGAAGACATGAACCAAATAATCTGCAAAAACACTGAAACAACCATAAAAATCTATCTAATACACAAAATTTTAAAAAGTATTTTGGTAGCTACATTCCTATAGTATCTTGATAGCAGTTCCAGAGTTTTGTATAAGTGACTCTTTTACTTTCCTGGTCACAAGTCTGTCTTCAGAAAAGAGGCAAACAGTTTACTTGTTTCCCTGCCTAGGAACATTTTATATTTGTCAAGTCTCTCTCTAGGCTTACAGAGAGACAAATAAAATAAAATAAAATCTAAAATAAAATAAAGATGGATAATTATATTGGCTGATCTTGAGATGTAAAAGCAACTTACTGCACTCCATGTTATGAAAAATATAAAAGAACATCCTTAGAGAATTTAGGAAGGTTAATATTATTTTGTTGGGAGTATCTATGTGACATTGTCCAATTTTGCCGATATTCTATCTGACATCTACCCTGCCCTCCAATGGCAAGTTCCAGATTCTAATACCATTTACTGAACTTGGTGGGATTAATCAAGGTAATTTTTTTAATTCTGAGGTAACTAAACTGTTAAACCTCACAGCTAATAAATCAGTATTTTATTTTTATTTTGTTTATTTCTGAAAAAACAAATGCTAAAATAAGTTTCAGCAGGGAAAAACTCCACCTTTCTATGTAAGAGAAAAAATGTTTATAAAAAGCCCAAATGGCTTTTTATTTGATTATATTTTTTAGAATATCTGTTAGAAGAACTTTTTTGTCCAACTGGCTATGAACAGTTTAGCCTTGAACTGTCTAATCATACCAGGGTTCACACAACAGAACTCCAGGATTTACATTCCAGCAGACTGCCAAATGCTGTAGCATTACCCTCTACCAGGAAGACGTGGTTCAGCTTCTCCCTGGATTCTCACAGCCTTAACACTAAGCAAACACTGACAACTACTTAGGAGAGAGGAATGCTTTGATACTCTCACCGAAAAGTTCAGTATGAAGATTCCAAACTCTGCAGCTCTGGGTGGCTTTGGGGAGAACTGAGCAGAATTCCCTGCTGCTTAAGGGACTTACATTGGGCAAATGCTAAGCTGAGACTGACCCAGAATGACAAGACGTGTTAGTAGGTATCGATATGTAGAATTTCAGGAAGTCTCTTTAAGCGTTCATTAAAATACTTCTCTCTCTTTCCAAAAAGGATAAATTATCCCATTCATTTCATAGCGTGGAGAAGGAGACAAAAGAATATTACAGTCATCTGCAGATGAATGCTCTTGTGTGCTGCTAAAGTACCCAAAGATAATTTGATATAAGTCTAACATCTGCAAAACATCTGCTAAAAGAGAGAATGGGCCTATTCATGTCTCTAGTTTTACAGTAAAGTCCAATTACCTGTGGCTATAATAAACTCCTTCTGCAGGTATCTGAGACTCAAAACAACTCTACTTACAAGTAAAATTATTTAAAGATCAACCTAATTAAAGTAGTAATAAGCAGTCTAGAAAAAACAATCTGTGGCTCTTGACAAGAAAAAAGAATTAAAAAAGTCAGTTCAATATTTCTAAATTATCACACCACATGTTGGTAAAGCAGAAAGGAAAGCATACTAAACCCAAAAGTATTCCAAGTAATCTTTGCAAGAATGTGGGTATAGCACAGAACACTATTTGATTTAGACTGTAACACAACTGTTGGTTTACTATATATTAAATTGTAGCTCTGCTGTCAGCAGAGAGCATCTGATCGATTGCTTTTCCCTCAATCATTTATATATCATCAGCAGCATGATTTACTTCACGTTCAGAAAGTTCAATTTCTCATTTCTGTCATGCATCACACACTGGAAGTCAACCAAATCAATACATTGTCCTGGTAATATGGTGCCAATCCTGAGAGAAGCAAAGCATTCTCAACTCCCATCAACAGGGACAGAGTTTATCATCATGTATACATTGAGAAATGACAGATGATGAAGCACTGTAGAGGAAAAACAAACAACTAGTAGGACATAAAATAAAAACCCCTTCACAGAGAAAATATAAAAGCACCATTTTTTTTCCAGCCTATTCAAGAGAAGTCAAAAATAGGAAATTCTTTAAATACAAACAACCTAAAATGAAAGCTGCAGCATTACTGACTGAAAATGAAAATATTTAGACACCAGACAATTATCAGAAACACCATACAATGGAAGAAAAGAAGCAGATTTTTATGAAAAACTCAGGATTTGTCAGGATTCACTGCCTCACAATGCTGCAGTTTGTACATGACAGCCGGGAGATATTTTACATCTACACATCTGCAGAGTGCACTGTGTAGGAATTCAAGTGGTCCACATTACTGACACTATTGCAGCACCTGGAGACTGAAGATAAAGCATCTGTTGATTTTTTTGGGAGGGGGAAAATAACATAATCATGCAAAAATGCGAAAATGTGCCTAAAACAAAGGGAGGATTCTGAAGCCATGCCCTAACCTCTCTCTGCTCTGAACCATCAGCAATTTGTGGGAGCTTGGGCAATGCATGTATACATCCTGCATCACCTCTGAGCTATGGAGAATCACTTCAGCATTGACAAGGAGACACAGAAGGCAAAAGGATCCTGCTGGCAACTGTTTAAATCCTACCTCCAGCTGCTAAAGCTTATCCAAATAAGCGTTCCTCTAGTTACATCCTCTGTCTGTGATTCTGAGCATTGTCAGCATGTAATTATGATGAAGCACAGTTCAGCTACTTCAAAATTTTTGCTCAGCAGGTCTGGAGACTTGGTAAAAGCTGGAATCACACCACCCTTCTGATCACCTGAGGTATTTGTCTTTGGTCACCAATACAAAACATATGAGAACTTAGTTTACAGCAATTCTGGACTTAAATACTGTTACAAACCAATCATTTACAAGAAGAACACCATATACCTGGTGGAGAATAATAGAGTTGCATTATACACATGGCATTTTAGGGGAAAAAAAATCACATATGTACATTGCTATATACAAAAATCTATGGACTCATAGACAGGGAATGAGTAACAAGCTAATTTCTTCTGCTGCTATCAAATGGATTTTCTTTGCCTAGCCACTCACAATATGGTAGCTTCCCAAAATAAAATGGAGAGAACTCACGTATGATATCGATACTCAAATGAATGCTTTGATTACAAATATACAAAATATTCTTAGCTAGCAATTGTAAGACATTAATTTATATAAATGCAGGTCATAAACTTTCAGACTATTTGAAGAACTTGACATCTACAGGCCCTGTAAACTTAGATGAAGGCTATAAAGAAATATTAAATTAAGTGATTAATCCTGTTTGTATAAGACTGTAGAATACCTTTAGTAGCAATATCTATGCATTTCATTTATTTTTAAACATAGAACCACTATTCCCTCCTTTTTCAATATTTTCTTCAGCAGTTTTGCATTTACAGAGTAAACAGCAAAATTACTTATAAAATCATAAGCAATGTGCAAAGCATATTTTGAAATTCTGAAACCTTTCAGATCACTCAAACTTGTTTCACTGCATCACTTCAGCCTTCACCATCCACTTATTCATTCAAAAACATAGCCAGAAAGTGTGTTTCTTTGAATTTGCAGGGATGTTTAAAGCTGAGGTGCTGAAACCAATAGGGCGATACAAGGGTGAGTAGGAAAAACAGAGTTTGTATGCCAGAGCAATTGGAAAAAAGCATCAGAGCAATTGGAAAAAAACCCCATCATACTTGTTTCTTCTCTTTCTCATCCCCTCCAAATTCTGTCTTTCTTCATAAAACATTAAAATTCTTCTTACATTTCACTACAAAGGCTTTTTCTCCTAAGGCTCTGAGGATTTGGATACAAAGAGGATGTACAATTTTCTGACTGCAATGAAATTCAATTGATTTTTAGATTAAATGGCAACATTGTCAAAGAACAATCATCTTCGAGTCGTACAAATGGCCTCTTCCTGGGGAGAGTAGGGTGGGTCAAAGAAAGAGACAGAGATGTGATGCTGTAATAACTATATACAGCTATTAAAAAAAAGAAAATTTTTTTTGATGAACAAGTGAAATAACAAAATTGATTCCAGGCCTTAGAGTAGGATTTTCATGGTGTTAGCAGAACCAAGTTTAATTTTCATGTATGTGCTTCAGGATGATTCTTGCTTACAGGAAGCCTGGTAACTTACAGGATAGGTATCCTGGTGGAACTCATTAATTTTTATTTTTTTTCCCTAATGATTTCAGTGAAAATCATCAATACTTTAGAGCTCTTCCTGCAAAATGTTTTCATAAATATATTTCCACTCCTACAATATTTCTAGGAAAAGAAAGAGAGATCAGAAACAAATAGGGAGAACTGTATCCATGCAATAATATTAAAAAACCTTTTATCTCCTAGAACACAGCAATTTCTTGCAATCTTTCTGCTTCCATAAGTTCAGTTACTCCCACCAGTATGAATGGTCTAAAAGGTTTTTGGATTCAACACTGTGGAGATCCTGCAAGCCTAAGAGCTCCTCACCCAGCAGAGACAAGAGTCTGTGGAGCAGAATGCGCCTGGTGAAAGGAAGGTCACAGTGCCTGAGTGGCACAGAGAAGGTGCCATGGCATCAGAACCAAGTTCATTCTGGGACTCCAGGGACAACTGGGCACTCTCTGGGCAGGCTGGAGCACAGATCTTTCCCACGTCCTGCACACAAGAACACTCTCCATCTTTTTTCTTCTGATTTCCATGATCCTTTTGTCCTGCAGACCAAGTGCTATGTTTATGCATTAAATATATCCCAGAACACAATAAAGTACAACACATCTGGCTCACTAGCCACTTTATTTGTTTAAGTGGCTAAAGTCCAGGGATTTCTATCACTATGGAAATCACATATCTGATTTCTGTAGGCAAACAAATAACATTAGATAATCGTGCATGTTTCTATACAGTACCCAGAAACATCCTATCCCCTATTTCTGCCACAGTTCGTATTCCCTAACGCACTTACTTCATTTAGCAGATGACCTTTTCTGAGGATAAGGTTGACAGCATTATGTCAGCACATTGATTAAGTCTGGATCATCTTGAAGGTTATTTCAGTGTAGCATGGTTGACATTAAGCAAATATGTGAGGAAAACATAGGTGGCAACAGTTGTCAATATAAAGTTAGAGCTAAACATATTTCTCACTTCCACTACTAATAAAATTATGAAGAAAAAAACCCTTAATCTGTAAATTTAAAAAACCAGATTAGTATACATTACACTTCTGCAGTAAATTTTATTATTTCCTTATTACACATACCACAGAAAAAAAGAAATTCCTGAACACACAAGTAACTATGCGAGACATGACAAATCTGTCCTAGACATAAAAGACAGGGGCAAGCTTAGTTTCATTTGCAATTAAAAGTGGATTATGGTAGAAAACTGGGAAACTCAATATTAAGAAGCCCAGGATAATGACCTATTTTCTTAAAGCTCAATTTTATTGACAGCTACACAGAAGAACCAAGAAATTTACTTTCACTTTTCATAATGGTAGATCTTCAAAGATGAATAGGAAATTGCAATATGCAAACATGAAGATGATATCAATTATTGCTGAGGAAAGCAACGTTTAAGCAGAAATAAATTTCTATTTAAATGTGAACTGCAGCTGATGTAAATAGGATAAAAATGAATACATCAATACTTAAGTGATCTATTTCAATGCCATTAAATCACAAAATGAACAGAATTCAAGTGAAAATAACCATGGAGAAAAGACAAGTGCAATCAGGTATAAGGAGGCAATGGGCTTTTTTTTCCAGAGAAATCAACAAAGTGAAAATATAAATTATTTCCTATGTTTAAAGGCTTAAGATTTTACTACATCATTCACAGCTATTTTCTTCCACATTTCAGTCAATGAAAGCAAGTCAAAGTTAAATAAAAAATAAGTATCTTCAATACCACACTGGCATCAAAAATTGCTTACAGGAAAACAAATGTTGTTTGCCCTAGTTCATGAGATTTAATCTCAATCAGAGACAAAGCATGTCCCAGAAAGCTGAACTGTGAGATCCACGTGGAAGAGCAAACTTGGAATGCCAAGAGACTACTCAAGGCCTGTTTGAACCTTCTACCATGACCAAACCCTCCAGTTTAAAGAGAATGATAGTGCACGTACTTTAATAAACATAGCTAAAAATGTTCAACTGAACAATGCAGTAAATGAATGATGCCTCTCATATATTAACTGGATCATTTTATAGTCCATAAATTTGCATGGGCAGTCTCATCAATCCAACAATCAAATATTAAACCTCTTCTGTGTTTTTAAATGAGGGATATGTATAAGTAATCATTCAAATAGGAATGTGTTTTTTTGGCATAATATTAAAGACCCAACTAGGGTGCAGAGGGAACAATTTTTTGTACTTTGATGCATGTGTATATATACACACACACTGAAGTTTTCAACTGTATTCTGAAAAGATATTTTAAAGATTGATGGAAATGTCTTAACCCTCAACTCTTTATGTAAAACTGAACACTGTTTCTGATCTTTGAAAATAATTGTTAGCAACTGTCTTCTACTCTTTAAAGGCCATCTTTCAGGAACAGAACTTTTATAGCAAAATGTACATCCACACTGCGTGGGTGTAAATGACAAATTATTTTCTCCTCTCTCCCTTCAGTAAGGACAAGGCTCATGTAGGGAAAACAAATACTTATATTTGCGCCCTACCATGAATTTCATCACTGCAGCCTGTACTCATCTTCATGATTTGAGCTGATTCCTATACTTTTATCTTATTTGACTACATTAAATAATTTATGCATAGGAAAATTGCTGTCCAAAACAATTATATATGATCTGGAAATTATGAAGGCCATTGAATATTGTTCTCTAATACACAAAAAAATCTCACTATTTACTTATTTCAGAGAAGACTTCATGAAAAGACTCTGTATGCTGTTTGCTCCTTTATCTGGTTTAATAATTGGTCTTTTTGAAACTGGAAATAGAAATGAGGGGTATATCCAAACAAATGAATCAGCAAAGCATCATCTCCACAAGCTCAATTTTTAACACCTTAGATATGTAAGACCAAATGTTCTAAGTTTCCTGCAACCCACTATCAGTGTACATTTTGAATGATGATGTACATCAAAAAAAAGAGAGGAAAAATGAACAACATCTGGCAACCTTAACCTTATTTATAAAACTACATTAATACTCCACTCTGCTTAATTATTCCATAGCTGTATTAAAAATACAAGGCCACAAGGAAAAAAATGCAATTTGTAGAAGATAGCCCTTCTGATTTCGCCTGTTCCGTTTTTTCAACTTAGAAAAATATTTATTCATTATGATATGCTAGCTTCCAGTGCAGTGTGAGGTAATATTCTGAAATATCATTCCATCTTTACCTGAAGGACATCACAGTAACTAAAACACTTCTACTTTTAGGTAAAGATCTGGTTATGAAGGTTTAGGAACATTGGTCTCATAGACTGTCCAGCAGGAACATGCTAAAACCTGTTATTACCAAGAATGAAACATAATGAGAATGTAAAAACTCCCACAGGTTTTTACACACGTAGAATAAAGATTGGGTTTGGACACTTAACTGAACCTGCAGAAATTAATTTTCTTTTAGTAATGAGCAAGCTATAACGAATGCTCCTTCTAAAGTCACCCACATGTACAGATTTGGGAACTTTTTCTTTCCTATCTGGATAAGTCTTCCATCATCTACAAGTTTTTCGAGGATAATTACATGTACCTTTGATGTCGAGAACTATTTATACAGTACCATGTGAATGAAGTTTATAGGAACTTTAATTATAGACCATGATATTGTTAGAACTACATCATTATTTTCTAAAAATTGCAATAGTCCTGTAACATTTCTAGATGTCCTTCACACAGCCTGGTTGGTATCAGAAACCACATCACTGCCTCCTCAAAATATTTTAGTGGGAGCTGTATGCCTCAAGGCTGAGAGGACTTTCCTGCAGGAAACTCTGTTGTGACACCTCTGTCAGAAAAGACAGCACAGGTTTGTTGGCAGTATCCCAACTACTTTCCTAGGATGCTGAAAGAGGCCAGAATAAATTCTTTTGACACCCAGCCCTCCAGCTTTTAGAAATGGTATACAAAGAAAAATTATTTGGTGGTTAACAAGATGCTAATGGTTGTGGATGGTTATGCACAAGGTAGCAGGAACTGGAAGTGTTTTAAAAGGAGATGGGGACAAGGCCAAATGAGAATGAAAGCTACTTCAGCTCTCTGCGTTTATCTGGCACAGGAGACTAACCCTGAGAGCCTCAAACACAGTGTTAAGCAGCTACTTCTGTAAATCCATGGCAGATGCAACTTCATCCCGCATTTTTTCACTAGAAAAGTTCATTTGCCCTAGTCCAGTTTAAAGTTTTGGCTTTTATGTACCACGAAGCCATGTTAAATTCTGCTCTATAGGTAATATCCTCTTTTACTCAGTGTCTGGTATTCTCCTCTGATCTGCATTGATGTTCCCAGGTACCATACTAAGTTTCATCACCACATTTCAGAAGTTTATAAGTTCACAAAATTGTCTATAACTTTTCCAACATTCACTTTTCTTCTGAGCTGCAACTCCACGCATTGCTTGAGGCTATGCCTGTTTCATGAAGTAGATGTGACTGAGACAAGATAATGCCAACCCTTAAAGAGACTTTTCCCTGCAAGCAGATTTTAACACACTGTTGACTTGTATTCTGTTTTCCTCTAGCTCTAGTATTGTAACTGTGTCAATATGCAAATAGGTATTACATAAGGTTGCCTCTTGGGCTGGAAAAGCAGGATATCTGCATATAAATGTTCATTAAAAAGAATCCGGTACAATATTTTAACATACATAAAAGGAAATCAGCCTCAAATACAAAAGTTAAAGAACTACAACTTTTTGCTGAGAGGCCCATGTGGACTGCACCTCTCTCGTGTCTTTGAAATAAATACCCTTCTAGAAAAAAAAATGAAGAGAAAAACACATGAATAATACAATAATGTATAATAAACCATGCAGCAATGGAATATGTTATAATTAGTACTTCATAATCACTATACTTTCCTGACACAACTGCACAGAATCATTCTTGAAGGAGTTATGACTCAAATTCACCTCCAAACTACAAAAAAACCTCCCCAAGAACACCAATGTAATTATTTTCAGATAAACCTACAGTATTCCATACCCGTGTCTGTCTGTTCCTTATTTAAACTGCCTTTTCCCTTACACAGTGACATTCGTTCCTAGCTTATCCTTACAACCCAAGGCTTATGTGCATCACACATGCCATTGTCTACATTTATATCCCTATTTTCTAAGTTTGTCTTTCCTTTGGAAGTGTTATTCTCTATGTGTCTGTGGGCTTTATGAATCAGAAAAATTGCTATTTGCAGGGAACATGTTGCTTTAGTGCAGAAGCAAGAAACTGAAAGTACAGTGAGGTCTGTTACCATAAATATGAAAATTGGATTCCTCCTCTGCTCTGCAGCATCCTTGGTGTCCAGGAGGCTGTCACAGCACAGGAACACATCCACGAGGCAGGTATCTAACAGCCACCTTGAAAACATGGTTTATTGTAAACATTGTCCTATCTGTGGTGCTCCCAACTTTGCATCATTAAATTACTGCTGTACTCTGTTTATGTTACAAGTACCTGTATGGTGTAGTATTTATAAGGAAATATTTTATTACTATTATTGTATAAAGCAAGTATTTGTCCAAAGCTTAAAATGAAAGGCCTCTTATGTGGCAAAGAATACATATGAAACAAAACTTCTTTGGAAGGCACTGAGTTGAAGATAGTGATCTCTCTCATTAGAGTTTTATCATGCCCTTCTGTCACAAGTTAGAAGTGGGAACACTGAAAAACTGACCTGTCCCAAGTGGTTTTTAACAGCCACTCTGACTTGGAACATCTCACGGAGCACTTAGACAAATGGAAGGTATGCAAACCCAATGTTTTCCTGGGCACAAGGTCTGTAATAACATCAAATTTGTGTGTAGAGTGAAATAGCTTAGAAATAGTTAAGAATACTTTCATTAATACTTTATTAATACTTTCATTACCTTCCCTGTACCAAGAACAGATACAGAAAGACAGACTACTGAGTCTGATTCTTGCTTTGTAAAGTATCAAGAGCTGTTGAAACAAAAAAATGTTTCCATGTCAACGGGGAAAACACAGGACAATTTTTCTTCAAGGAAACCAAAAACCATCCACATCTGCAAACTCATAACAATGCAGTGCTGTTTAAAAATTGTCAGTATAGATACATGCAAGGACAAACCTGAAGGGGATGAACTGGAGCAGCTATCCCTGGAGGCCCATTAGACTCTTCACTTGGATGGAAATGTCTGGCCATTAATAATGGTAAATACTAATGAGTACCATAAACATAAATGCATGAGACCATAAAGAATGGGTCATCCCCAACCACTGGAAAAACAAAGGACCCATATTCCTGTGGTCACTTTTGTGAATACCAGAAACCCAGCAACAGGAGGATGGAGAGGAGCAGCTCTCTGAGAGGATGCACCACATTCAGCTGTAGTCATTTAAACAACCTCTACACCTCCTGGGGCACACCCTAAACTCTTGTGCAGTTTACTGTATACATGGCTGAGATCACCAAAAAAAACCCCCTTCCAATATCAGATTACAAAATATACCAACATCTATAGAACACTTAAAGGACCTAATAATTTTAAATGCTAAGTTTCCTTCCAAGGTTTTTTTATTTGTTTTGATTTTGGATGAAATTGAACACATAGAAGGCAGCCTGCCAGCTTAATTACAATAAAAAAAAAAAAAGTGCTGCACTTTTGTCCTCTTCACTAACCCAAATGTATTCATGACCTGTCTATTATGGCTATTTGATGCACCATTAAATACAGAAAATAGCTCTATATTATTAACATTTTCTGTAGGATCACTGCACTTGAAAGAAGGTTGGTAGCTGAAGATACGGAACCAACATAATACCAACAGTTAAAGAGGCTATTGGCAAACTACCAAACAATCCATTTAAAACAGCAGAATACATTTAAAAAAAAAATTCTGAAAACATATTTAAAAATATGCCATATTTCCTTCTGAATATCCAGATTTTAAAATGTTTAACACTCTAAGTAGCATAATTACACAGCCTAATACATAAAGCTATGAATATAAACAAACAACTAGCTACAGACATTCTTTACGTAACTTTAATATCAAGTATATCAAGAAAGATCCCATATAAATAACAATGAATATTAGGAAAAAGGAAAAACAGGAAGCCATTATCAAATTTATAATTGTTGTACATGATAATGGCAACATACTCATGGATTTATATCAGAGCTGCATGTCCAGCAATGATACCTTCTTTGAAAAAGAATTTTCCCTGACTTTGTTGAGAACAATCTTTTAAGTGAGCAGAAATACCAGAAGCTGCACTTACATCATCTGTGCTCTGCAGAGTTACTGTATGTCAATATTTCAGAATCATTTGTAACTCAGAAAACACAGTGAGAATTTTGGTCTGACGAAAGGCAAAGATACAGGGACAGTTGCTCAGATGGGACTGATTATCAATAGATTCCTGAGGGTTTACACCTCTTGAGGATCTACCAATAAACGTTTTTCACCCAGAAAGGTGATCAGAAAGAATGTTGGGCTAATCCTGGCCGCTTATTTTCAGCTATTTTTACCATCATTACAACACTAGGCTGCATTAGAAACTCATTCATATGAAAAACAGTGTGATCAACGGAAAAATAATTCTAGTTTGGAAAGGTTAGATTTGTTTCAGAACTGAAATTATAGGAAAGCAAAAATCAAATAAAATTTGGAAAAGAAAAGAAAAAAAGTATTGCAACAAAGAAAGGCCCTTCTTAAAAAGGAAATTAATTAGAAGCACGTTAGGAAAATCCAAGGGAAACAATTTTGCTTTCAACCTGACTGCCTTTACTTCAACTTTGGTAGACTAGAAGTGTTTATGGCTCTATTTTTACCTAAATTCACTTAAAGTATATATTTATTGTATGTGCAAATTAATCCATAGTCTTATGAAGAGCTAACTTGTCTAAAAAGCATAGAGAAAACCAGTTTTTAGTACAAGACTTCTGTCTCATGACAACAATCTTTCAGCTGAGTTTCTTTTACAGTCTTTGTACTGCAGTACTTTCTTTTTAAATTAGTTCCCAGTATGGACAAAGGTGGGCATTTTTTTAAAGAAAGAAACACTTTACAGTTCTACCTACATTCCCTAGAGACAATTCTCTAACACAGTTTTTAGCCAAATAAAATCACTTGAGAAGACTAAGGGAGGCCAAGAATGAGTTTTGTCTGATGAAGATGTCATGGATTTTAGCTACTAACATTAATAAATTTTAATCACTTCCCAAATTGTAATTATGTGTATTAGGGGTTAAGGAGTATGCCAGCTACCAATTAAATGCAGCCATTTAATAGGACAAAGTAGCCTCACACAAAAATTTAAGGCATACAGTGAGGAATACAAAATCCAATTAAAATTACAGGGGGAATTTAGCAGGGCAGAATTTAATTAGCAAAGATAAAATTTTGCCAGGAGACTGTGGCTAACACCTGTTCTGAAATGTAAAGTGACAAGGAATACGTAGTAACAAACATTTGGGTCATAACTTATGTTGCATTTGCTAGACAGTTCCTCCGGTTGCATTTAGATCCTTGTTTCCCTTAGACTGGGGAAGTGCTGCTTTCTCAGCTACCAGTGCTACTACAGAAGTCTCTGACTCATTCCAAATTCCTAATCCAACCCAAGCAGTACTGTTGGAGCACTGAAATACGCTGAATTTCGTAATTCTGCACACAGTTTAAATCCCATGTATTTGCATCTTTCACCTCCTCTCTGTGAAGCTGCAGAGCTTCTTGTAAGCAGCTGTAAGTGGCCACAGGGACACAATGTTGTGCCCACACCACATAGCATGTGAGCCAGCAGGGGTGTGAGCCACTCTGAGGTCTTGTTCCCTTTGTCAAAGAACAAGGTCAAAGAGGCAGGGAGTATGATCGGTGAGTGAAACTGGCTTCCTCATTGTACAGTGGGAATGTCCCATCTGGGAGAATGGTCAAGAGCACCTTCCCAGCCACATATGCAGAACCAAGAAAACTCAGCCCTACCATATTTTTCAAGTTAACTTGAGATTTTATTAAATTCCACTATTTATCTTTTGCATGCCCAAAGTAGCAACAAGGACACTTACCTAAAGGTATTTGAACACCTCCTGAAACACAAATGACTAAATATTTTAAACGTTCCCGACAGGAGAAATCTTAAAAATGAACTAAAGCCGTGAACTGAATCATCACCATTTTGTTATATTCTTCTGGGTTTTTTTGTTTGTTTTTTTTTTTGTTTTTTTTTTTTTTTACACTTGCTTAGGAGAAAGTTGGTATTTGCTTTGATACACATGCAAAACATCTCTGGAAACATACCCTTCATTCACAATTCTGTAAGGGATATATTGTCCAATAAGAGCATTTTCTACATCTGGCAAGTTGTTACATTCACTAACACTGTGAAATAAAATCCAAATTCAGTTCTAGTATCTTTAATGACTGCAGTTAACGTTTTTCTCCAGATTCACTAGCAACTTCATTAGAATTAACATCAAGTCACTGGACTACCTCACTGATGAAAGATGAAGCCATTGATTAAGCCGTTCATTATATCCATCAGCATTATACTTATGAGTTAAAATCCTATCCTATTAGTGATGAAAGGAAAGGAATACATATCAGAAACCCAGCATTAATGAACCCTACTGTTAGTAAATCCACATGTAGCAGCAGTGCAGGACAAATAAAGCATCAAGATTAAAGCTTTGAGCTTTGTCAATTACATAAATAATGAGAGAGAAAATAATTTTTAAAACCTCAAAGCAAAGAGTGTTCAAAAATGTTCATCTTTGCCTCAAGGCTGCCTTTTGAACAACAGAAATATGGAGCACCATTACTGTAATTCTCACATAAGAATTTTAATTCAATTTAGAAAATACAATTTTCATCATAAAATGAAGGTGCATGCATTTTATTTCTTTCAATTAATTTTACTGAAAGCAACATAAAGCCTTGTGATTTGGGAAATTGTGAATTAAATCTATATATTACTGGTTCTCCAAGTTAAGTGCTACAACTTAGGGTGAACGAAATAAAAGCAATCACTGGTAATCCTGAACAGAAAAAAAGAATGCTTTAGAAGTTCATCTCACTAAGCCATCCAAAGCAATAGAAATTACTATATTTTCTGAAGTGGTTTTATTAAATATACTCAGCTTTAAAAAATCTGATTTATTTTGAAAACATGTTTGTTTTTATAAAGTTTCTTTTACACTGGCAAGAAAGTCTCCAGGGCATGATATGTGCTGTGCGATTGCTATTTGTTTGTGCACTGTGGATTTCCTTCCAACCCACTTCTCACCTAGAGCATTTGGTTACCCTAACTCTGCTCTCAGTGAGCAAGTGACATTAATTATCTGCTGAAAAGTGGCTGCGAGCTGTTGATTAAAGAAATGCCTCAATTCCTGTGTGTGCACCTAGCATCAATTATAACCTGCATCTATAAAATCAGGTACTTTAATTCTTCCCACAGCAGCACTGCTTTTAAATCTCTGTACTACATAGGAATCAACAATTTTAAGAGACTAAAACATTACTTAAGATACCTTAAAGGGGGTTTTGGTTCTAAAAGCTTAATTGCTCTAACTCTGTCTGACAAAAGACACACTGAATAAAGAATTGTAGCATAGGCTTGAATCTCCACTTTCTATTACTGCCCTGTCTCCAATCAGAGAAGATTTAATTGCTGTTATGCTGATCACTATTGATTTTTTTTTTCACTGTGCTCTTATTCTGCAGCCACTGGGCTGTGATAGTAAAACAAGACTAAGATTACTACTGGTAACAGACCTGAGGAAATTTAGGATGTGCTCTAAGAGTTACCAGAAGTAGGACAGATAGGTGCCAAGGAAGAAACATCCTTCTGGTGCTTAGGCTGGGACTCGCAGTGTCCTTTTCTCATTTCACTGTGGAATGGCTGAAGGATCTCTACAGACTGATACCGGCAGAACCAGTGAAACACTTTTATTTTATTTTTAAGTGAAAAGTAACTTCAAGGGGAAAGGAACACACTCTAACTTTCCTTTCACTTATATTCAATGAATATGAAATGAAAATTCCTGGAAAATTCTCTCTTGTCTAGTTCATCTTATTAAAATAAGTAATGTTTCTTACATGCTTTCTGTCTTTGTTGAAGTAGGTTGATGTTGATACTACCTGACAGTGAACTTTTTATGCTTTTAACTACATGTAGAGATAACAGCAAAATAATAAAACAATCTGTCAGCAGTTCACTTTGGCTGCTCAATAGTTTAAATAGCAAGTAAGTGTTTTTGTGGGAACACAAAGGAACTTTTGAGTCACTTACATGCAGAGATCACTCTTGATTTAGATACAAGGCTCTACTTAATAATTGAGCTTTCGAAGACAGACATTCCACCTCTTCCATTGATTTTCTGTACATTAACTCGAATAAGTAAACCAAAGATTTCTGCGTTTGTACATATATCATTCACCTAGTACTTTAAATAGGGAACTGATGTTTTAGAAGAAACAAAAATGCTACCTCATGTTAGTTTATATACATATATCTGTATTTATATACACTGCATATCTTTAACACAGAACAATTTAAAGGATTTCAATTTACATGTACAGGTTTTTTCCCACTGAGTATTTACAAATTCCTCTTATTTTCTTAAGGATATAATATCCTAAGGATATAGGAATAGATTGAAGAATTCGCAATCACTGAGAAATCAGAAGTCCCCCACCTTCAGACCTCTTCCCCCTATCCTAATGATGTACCTGAAAAAAAAGTATCACAAATTCAGTTCACAGAAGAGAATAATAATTCCAATTATTTCTTTTCTGTCTAGGAGTAACGACTGCTAAGCTGGGTTAGTTGTTACTGAAGATTGGAGAAGTCCCACCTTATTAACATTTAGACAGCTTTGATCAATATGCAAGGCTGAAAAGTCACTTTAACATGAAAATTATTTTTCCACATAATATTGTTTCTTCTTCATCCTAATAATGAATTGCCTTAATAAGAAAAGGCATATTGTCGCCCTGAGATTTGCAGTCTTTTGATGTTTTCATTTCTGTGATGGAGTTTCTCACGCACTTTCTGTAAACATAGTTACGTTTGGCTAACTGTTCTTTTTTGTTTTCATTCCTTCTCCTGAGGTGGAGAAGTTTGAAGGACTTTTCGTCTGACCGGTGTGGTTGGAGAGGGGGTAACCTCATCCTCCAATCCACGGTCATTCCTAGGAACATATATATATATGAAGTAAAATAAACAGCCTGGGGCTTTTCCTGGCTTCTTTCTGTCCTGAACTAAGCTGGGTCTGCATGGTTCTTTCGTGTCCAAGTACGACAGCTTATAACTGAAACAGGGCAAGGCATCTGTAAGAAAATTGAAAAATGTGCAAGGAATATGCTTGAATACATGACTTTACCTTTATTTATCACATACTTATCAAAACCATCAGATTTAATCGATACAAGCTGGGTTAATTCATGATGTAACTGTGCTGATCAGTACTCTATTACTTTAGGCTTTACCTTGGAGACTTAACATATGTGGCTTTTACACAGTGAAGGCAGCTATATCAAATTTAGCCTCTTTCCAAAATCAGATTTAAGTGTCTGTGATCTCAAGCAAATATGCTCCACACATTCCATATCAATTTTAGATCTTACCCTGTAAAAAAGTAGGTAATAGCATAATCTCATAATTTAAATTTGTAACCCCATGTCAAACAGAAAGCCTCTCACAGCATCGTATCTCCTCTAGATCTTTAGCCCTCAATTGTTCTGACCTCTCACCTGTGCTGTCACGATTTCCACTACAGGAGAAGGAAAAAAACCCAAACAACAACAACAACAAAAAACCAAACCAAACCAAAACAAAAATCCCAACAAACCACTTTCAAACTCATCCTACAAACCAGATGAAAGCTCTGGCTGGTTGCAAAGATGAGAAAATAACTGCAGCATCCAAACCAGCATGACCTTGTCGAGCAAGTTTTGCTAAGAACTCTGACCTGAGGGCTTCTCACTGAGATATTCCAGATCCTCATGTCTCCTTGAGCTCTGTTGCTGTTAAAAACATGGGCAGCAGGGCTTATTCTGATCTCTGTTTTGGGGTTTTTTGTGGCTTTTTTATTTCTTCAAAGGAACCTCTGTTTCCTGTGACAAACATTTATTGTCATACTTGATACTCTACAGTTTTATAAGAAAAGACAAAAAATTCTGTCCTTGTTGAAGATTGATTGAGACACAAAAGAAGGAATCTTTTCTCCATTGCAGTCACATTCTTATGCGCAAATGCCCTCAATATTCAAAGTGTTTAGTCAGTCAACTTCCTATACAGTAAAAAATAAAAGGCTCTAATTGAACGTTTCAGATAAAAGAAGGCTGTCTTGAGTGTTTCTGAAAATGACACTCTCTTAACTAGCTAAATTGCAAGTACTTTTCTGTTTTGTAAGAGAAAAGAAAAAAAAAGTCCAAAGTCAAAGAAACAGAGAAAGGGGACCAAATCAGGAATTCATGCATATGTTACATAAATGCAATCAGGTAGAGTGCATTTAATCCCCTGGATTTCAATATACCTGCTCTATTTTTCAAATCTTGTTGGTATTGAAAACCTCTTGATTACCTGAAATAATTTGCTTTCCTTAAAAATACATGGATAAATAATACTGAATTCCTTTTTAAAATATTATATGTGAACACTGATAGGATAAAAAATATTTTTAACTAAATGTAGGAAAAATATAATATAATCTGTTAATTTTGTTTTGTCTGACCTCAGACAGTGTATAGCCAGTAATCTTCGGAGATAGACAAATCAGATTAGTGTACTCTCATACACTGCCTAATGCTATCAATTTCTGTTTGAAATCTGTAAGAAAGGCAAAAAATAGTAATTGGAAAATTAACATGTAACAGTCTATAGTATTATCTTATTATGCAGTTTGCACTAATGGGACCAATCTGTGCACAGTGTGCTTTCTCTTGGGGGGTCATTAGGTGCCTGAATCATAAAACATTTGGAAGAGGAAAAGCTTTACAAAACCAGCTTTTAATAAAGAGATAATTAGAGGTAAAGGGCATAATGTTGATAGCAATTATTGCTGCTAACCTGGAAATACAATCAACATAAGCAGTTGTTCTACAGTAGTACTGTTTCCTATAAGAAGCTACATTATATTTCACTTCTCTTACTATGGGCAGCTTCTTCCTAATGGTCTATGCTCCTAACAACCCAATTATTCTAGATTACAACAGCTTCAACTCATGCAGTGGGTTTGTTTGCCAGAGAAACATTAATACAGTATAAGAAGAAACTATAGCACAGATAGATGTCACCACAGGTCACAGAAGTGACCAAATTAGAAGTAAATGTAGAATCAGAAATCTGTTTCCCAGTCTGTTGCTTTCCCACACCAGCTGCTCACCCTTACTGGGACACAACTCTCATAAATGAGTTTTGTTTAAGAGATACAGATTTTTGTCAACCTAGTGACAACAATCAGTGACCTGACCTATAAAAAGAAATGCACCTTGTTCTAAACTTTAGAGCAGCATTCCTTAAATGGGAATTTTCATCAGGTGGAGTCTCCAGGGCCTGGTGCCAGTGTGCACCACTTGGAAGTGGGTTACACACCTGAGATATTTAACATTTCCTGCCCCTTTTCCTTGTAACAATTGTACTCACATATCCATTAGCATTTAGTCACCAGTTTTCTCTACAAAACACAAATATAGCCGAGGAAATACCGCTCATATGAGTATGGCATGATGTCACCAGGTTGGCTTTTAATGCATGAACCACACAGGAGCAAGCTGCAAAGGCTCTGCTCAACATGTAGGAAACTGTGTTGAGTGATGGGCTGTGCTCAGATACCCCGGAAATTGAAAAAAAAAAAAACCCAAAAACCAAGGGAAAAGTGCACACAATGTCAGACACTAAGCCTTGCTTCCGATGTTATGGTATTAGCTCCTCTAACCCAGATGACCGATCATTCCAAAGATTACTTTGGAATTAAGAAATTTTCTCTGAGAGAATCTAGAGATATAAATACTTATAACACATAAGAGGTTTTTTTCCCTGTGATAAAAGAAGATGACTGAAGACACACAGTCCAACAAATCATGATTATACCTAACGAAACCATTCTCATTTTGAATGAACTACCATGATTAAAGCCTCTTAGGATTCAAATATAAAGACAGGTACTCATGGGCAAGCACTAAGACCATGATCAATTGTCCAGATTACAGAGTTGCTGCTTGGATATAAAACATACATGCCATAGACACAGAATATGAGGATTTGAGGAAATTTCCAGTTTCACCAGCAGAATAAACAAGACAGAATATATATAAAATGTTGATGGTGTAAAAGGACAAAATTAACATACTGAGAATTCTAAGGATTTTGACAGTGCAATTCAGGACAGAGAGAGATTTAGCATCCCTAAATTCACAATCCTAATCTTGAGACTAAGACTAGACACTCGAACTCCATATGCAGAAACTGGAAAGAATGAACCTCCAGAAGGGTACATCCCCTTGTAAAACAGGTTTGATGACCTGATTTCATGGGGATGTACAACTTTCCCTTGGCAATACAGGTAGACCCAACAATTTATTTAGCTAGATCATTATCCTTAGGTGATCTAAACACTAACTCATCAGAAAAATGCTACTCTAAGGCTGTTTTTTTTTATTTCTCTCAGCATATAGAGCAGCTCAGCAGAATCACAAAACACAGGGACATTCTCCTGAACTGAAGGATGAAATTGCTTTTAATATTGGTCTCATATTACAGGGAAAAAATGACAAAAAATATTATGCAGACACGGCCAAGCCACAGTCATGAAACAATATGTTCAATTTGCCTATGAACTGTGCCATTTTTATATCTGCTATAAGCTGTGGACATTAATAGTCTCAAGAATTGTACAGCATTACAGATACATGGAGTGTGCTGCTGGCATGTACCTGAACATTAAAAGGACTAATATCCTCTAACATCTTTCTTCTCTAAAAGATATGAAGAATAAAACATGGGGGCTCTTAAGCCCAACAGTAAATCCCTCTAGTTGAAATCTGTTCCCTTAATTCACTGTGCTGTACACTTGCATTATGACACAGTAAGGCAATCACACAGCATTTTACCCACACAACTCTCCCTATCACACATAACAACCCAACAGAGACTTATTGTTCTCTCAGATACAGAAAATATTTCAACAGCTAAAAGTAACTATGTACATGGAAATCTTTTGTGGCAACCCTGTGCTTTCCTGTTACAGAATCTACAAAACTGGGCATTGATTTCTCTCCTACAACCATGAGTTTTTAAAAAAAAAAAAAAAAAAAAGAGAGAGAGAAAAAGAAAAGGAAGAATACATGAAAGAGGTATAACATTCAGTTGCATTCAGGGTATCCAGAAAATCACTCAGAACAAATGTGATCTGAATACATATGTAGTAATAACTTTCATCCTTATTTAAAAGGACTTCTTCCACAGCCATGTATTGGACAGGATCTCCTCAGTCATCCGGTAATGTATCTAAAATAATTACTAAATGAAAAACCCGGCTTTTAAAAAGTGGCTGGAATCTACTTAGACAACTCTAAGAGTAGCCATAGTCCAGGGTGCCTGATCATTTGTGAAGAGCTGAGCCCTTCCAAGCCCTCACCGTAACACCACTAGGTGTGGTGGCAACTTCCCCTCCTGGGCACTGACCTTTCCCTGGTGCTGGAGAGCTTGACAGGGCTGTTGCGCCTCCCCAGAGAGCACTGAGTTAGCAGGGACATGCCGTCCCTTCACAGTGCTTTGCACCTAGTCCCCCCCAGAGCCTTGCCGGGAGATGCCTCTTCACCTCACACGCAAAGAGCAGCAGCTGCAAAGAGCCCGTCACAGTCTTCAGCACAAGTTTACCTCGAGGAGAAAAATGCTAGAGATACTTCTGCTCTCTGTCACAGCATTTGATTAATGAGTGTAAGTATCGCCACTGACATAAAGGATATGAGGAAACATTATAACTATCACATGTGGGATTTTGGCAAAATCAGATGGTTCATTAGTGATACATTACAGCCTGTCACATTAAAACTCATGCCCATCAAAAAAATATTTGAATTAAAAACCCTTCCATAACACAATAAAATATTTACACTCAGGACCAATATGAATTCTGGAACCTCACTGTGACTCAAAATTTCTTTCTGCATTTCTATAAAACCAAGCAGCACAGTTATCAAACCAGTAGTTTATAAATTGCAGCACATTGAAATAATTCAGGATTTTTCTTCAGCATTATAGACAGAGCTTTTTCAATTCCGGTTCCACTGGAAAAAACCTTCACTTGATTATTCCCATATGAAATTATTTCTGTCAGAGCTTTCTCTGAATGAAGTTTTGTCTTTCATTTGTATTTCTATCAGGTCTTTTTCCTGGGTACACACACTAATGTCCAGAGCAGAAGAGAAGTCAGCAGTAGCACAGATTTCCATAGAACAGGCTGCCAGTCTTCAGCATGCTTCAAACTAGATGCATAATTTCTCTTTTCATAAATGTATAGAGAAAAAAAAAGAGTTTTGGTTTCGACACTAAGATTTTTCTGAATAAAACTTGTTCTTTGCATTGTTCTACAAAGATGGCAACTTCCATTATCCTAATAAATTAACAAGAAAAGACATCTCTGTTGCAATCATGTTACATAAACATCTCACCGATAGAGATGTATCATTAGATTATATTTTAAGCTCCCATATGTCACTAGAATTCATGCTGAAACCACCTTACAATGCAATCTTTATGACAGATTTCTGTGGATTAACCAGCTTCCAGTTTTCTCTGACATTTTGTTAAAACTTTAATACTCTAAGCACTGTCGTTTGACATGCCACTACTTTTGCCAAGCACAAGCATATGCTACAACACAGCCAAGGCTGCTCTTTGACTTCTTTTTCTTTTAGCAAGAAGAATATTTTGCACTGACGCTGCATATTGTTTTAAAAGTACTTAGCTGAATAATACTTTATTTTATACATGTGGGACTTTGCTTCCACGTGTTTTGTTACTTTCATCACAATCTGTTTAGATAGAGCATGTTAATAGCATGAAACTCACTGACTCTTTAAATGTGCCATCACTACCTTTCCCTATGATAGCAGAAACCTGTTAAGGTTAATCACAGGAAAGAACTTCTTTAACTAAGGAGCAGGACAGAATACAACACACATAAAATGATGATGACTGAAGACAGAAAATGGACAGGCTCTTTCTGCTTTATGGCACAGAGCGTAGATCACGTATTTCACAAGCGCATTGTCAGGGGAGTTCCCTGGTATATCTACATTTGAATAAAATGTATTGTTCTCCTGTCTTGCTGAAGGCTGAATTTTTTTTCTTGAAAAATCTTAGGTTAATAAAGATGACTTCGAGATTCGAAACTACGGATAATGAGAAGTTGCATGACACAAAGTATCTAAAACTAGACTTCTGTTTCATTCCTGCATGTACATCTGAAAATTCCTGGAAATACTTGCTGGAATACGTGATCTTCAAATGATGCAGCATGTCATTCCCTCCCTTACTGAGTCAGCTCTGTAAAGAAAAGTGGAACCACATCATCACCATTTCTTCTTCACACTGGTCTCCTTTGAGGTATTAGGACTAGCTAGAACTAATACCTGATACCCAAAAGAATGATTCCTACTAAGCAGCAATATCAGAGGAAACTTAAAAAAAAGGTGAACATCCACCCCGCTAATTTCCAGAACAAAACATTGGAAGGAAAGCAAAGTTAACAGAAATACATTAGTTCTTAAACAGCAACCCAGAATAGTGCTAATTTCATGAACACCCAAGAGCCAGGAATACTGACAAACTGAAATTGCTCAAAACCCAGCAATGCCACTGTTAGATCCTGAAGGCATTTTAAATAATATTTCACATTCTTACGGGCTTTTTCTTTCACTGTCATAAGCAACAGAAACAAAGAAAACACACAGTACTGACACAGGGTAATAATTTCCCTCTCAGAAAAAAACCAAAAAAGCCCAACCACCAAGCCCTCTAGTATTCATTCTCTTTTAAACTATTTTCATAGCACAGGAATTACACACACAAGGTAATAGAGAGAGGATAACTACTTCTCATGGCTATGGAAAACCTGAGACAAATTTACAAAGTCACAGTCTTTTATAAAGCTCAACCTGTTCTGTGCCTGCAAATACTGAAAGATACACATCAAATACTACTCAATACGTACAGCAACATAATTGTTATTTGCTGATGCTTGTATGCACCTGAAGAGGGAGTGTACACTGTCACAAGGAGAAAGTGTAGACAGCCTCCTACTAGAAAATAAATCAAAACAACCTTTATGATCTTGATTATACTCAGAGACACCCATTCTAGCTCTGCTTCAGACTGGTAGGAAGAAAATGCAAATACAGTTGTTGAGTAAGACGTTGAATTCTTCATCTGTTTATCAAGCCTTACTTTTGGGTTTTAATCACCTGTTTATACAATGATAATTTCATGCTGGTGTTTCTGTCATTCATGCAAAATCTATTTATCAGCAAGGTTAGGGGCAACTGTACCTCCGCAGTTCCTGTCAAATGGTTTTCTGCTTGTCTTGAGAGCCCTCCTGGTGTGGACCACAATGAGTGAAAGTCTACCCTGTATCTAACTGTGGTTATCATTGTACTTCCCATTCCCCCCATCTTCACTCTGAACTTTCACTGCTGCAATTTCAGATCATCACTTCTTGTCCTAACCAACATGACAGAGAACTCTTCCTCTGCACTACATTTTGTATATTACAAGACTCACACATCTCTTCCTTAAACTTCCCTTTACCAGAACAACTCTTTCTTCTAAGTCATGTTTTCTAGGACTTGGGTTAACTTTCTTGCTATGCCTTGGATATTCTCTAACCGATACAAATCTTCCTTGAGGTTCAGCCCTTGCAAGGACGTAGCCTGACCACCATGTATTGCCACTATGGGACTGAACAGAAAAATTCAGTTATTTTACGAATTGCACTTCCATTTATAGACCCTGATGTCAGCCTTACTATTGCTGCCAAGGAATCAGTGTCACATCACAATCCATGATGTCTCCCCAAGGTTGGGCTTTTTATTTTGTTTTGATTCCCACACCCCTGCCCTTGGCTGCCATTTACTCTTAGTTATTTCCCAGTTCTGAGATGCCAGCAGTAGATGTAAAATTAGGAATTTGATTTTTTTCAGGCCACCTCTCTAGCGAGAACCATGAAAACCTAACTCTATCCTTTCAATCTGCACAAATGTTTTGAAAGTTCCATAATCTTCGGATCTTTAAATAAAAACAGTGAAGAGGGACTTGATAAAAAATTGTTTCCTTCCTGTGAACTCAATAATCATGTTCATATTATTTTCCAAATGTGGTTTTCTCTTATCGGTGTTTCTCCACCTTGTTTATAAGAATGTCATTCAATACAACATCAGGAACCTTATTAATGTCAAAATATAGGACATCTACTGCCTCCAGCAAACAACTCTGCTGTTCAGAAATCATCCAGGCACCACCACATGGGATCCGCTCATGAACAGGAGTGTTAGGTTCAAAATGGAAAAGCAGTCACAAAAATAGGAGATATTTGCATTTGCAGGGGGGAGATACAGACAGCTGACCATTTTTGCAGACTAGCAGTTTAAAAATACTAATTGGGCAAATAATTCTGTTGCTCATTTAAAATCATTAACATTTCCAACTCTTACTGTGACTGCCCAGAGGTGATTTTTCTCTGGAGACTGTGCTTGTAACAGTGCTAGTGCACTGGCAGCAGTCTCGAGGGCTCTTCAGCTGGCACAGAGGATGTAAGGTCTCACTGTGCTGCCAGCTTTGCAAACACACTGGTGCATGTTTTATTAAAGAAGGTTTAGAAAGAAGAGCAATCCCTTATTGAAGATTCAAATACAAGAACCCAGAAAACAAATAATTGGTTCAGCATGGAAATGTCAGTAGTGAGATGGAGTTATGGGGACACTCCCCATAATATGGCAGGGCACACACACCAACTACATTGACTCTTGACATTTGTGCCACAGCCCAGGACAGATTGTTAAAGGCAGTAAGGAAAAAATCTAGAAATAACATTTCTGAGCAAGGCATGTTGTACAGAGTATAGAGTGAAAGACATACATGCATTTACTCCTACAAAGGCAAGTGGTGACAGAAAACATAGAAAAAGGCAATGACAATCAAAAATCCAAATGGCCCAGAACTGCTTTCATGGCCATAAAGGTCACGTGCCAATTTTCTGTGGGCTGACATCCTTTTAGGAAAATACTCGAGAAAAAGTTGCTGGTTTGGTCATATGTATGGACATACTTCACAGGACATTTAACGTGTCTGGAGTTATGACACAAATCACAAGGAATTCAAGTAATCAGCATGCCTGGAAATAACATGGGAACATGAAAGGAGTCAGCTTGGTTTATAATAGATGAATAACAGCTGCAAAGCTGGTGCTGGGCTCCCATCCTGACACTGTGGGATTTATTATCAAATTGTTGGGCTCTGAGTGCACAAGAATGTGGAGTTTGTGGAGCTTTGAAAAAATTCTGATGCTTTAGGAATAGGTGGAATTTTACAGATATGTGCAAGACTTTTTTCATTGCTCAAGAGGCCTGTGACAACCTCACCCTTCTTTTATACGTGAGAAAAACAGTGGTCAAGTCAGTGTTCCCTCTCTTTTGTGCACTGAACATTAATAAGCAAGAATTTTATATTATATTTTATCTTATTATATCTTTATTATATTTTATTTTACATTTTATCTGGCAAGATACTAGAAATTTTTATATGTCACTCTAACAACCTGAAAACTCAAATCAACATCAAGCACACAGCAAGTGAACTGGCTGGGTTCCGTTTTAGGAAGATTAGAGCCCTTCATGTTCAGAAAAGAGAATACTGAGAAAGGCACCAACTCCAATAGACCCCCTTTTCTCTCTTACAATACCCTGGAAGTTACAGAACTTTTTCATTCTTTACTATCATCATTTTTCAGAGACATCTTACAGAGCATACAGACAGGTAAAAAATAGATACGGAATGAATAAGCCTGTCCCCTAGATGAAATATTCAACCATCAGCAAGATTTATGGAAGCACAAGCATGTGCATTCCATAAGCCAGCATGTCTACTCTTAAAAAACAAATTTCTGAGATATCTATATGATCATACACTTCCCAAGGCCTTTTTGCACTAGTTTGATCAACTTAAAATACAAAAATATGTAATTTAGCTGCAGACACGCAGTAAATAACACCCAATAATTTCCTCATCAAAAACTGTTGACAATAAAGAGAACTTCTATTTAAATGTGTTTAACTAAATTGTTACATTTATTCTGAAAACCAGACCAATTTTAAAAATTAGTATTTATTTTTGCATTTCTTCCCTTAATTGTAATGCTGTATGGTAAAACACTGCTATATTGATAGATCAAAAATTGTCAGTCAAGAAGGATTTCATGATGTGTACACCGAGGCACTGATGCCAAATTTAGGAAACAGACAGTCACAGGACACAGGATCCCCTTGAGACAACACAAAGCACCAAACCCTGCCTTGTCCAGATGGCAGTTGGAGCAGACTGACCTCACACCTTTGACATCTACGAGTAGCCATCAAGAAAAGACTGCGCAAGTTTCTGTCTGAACAGTAAAAATCTCATTTAGCCACTCTGTCACATGGATGACAGCAGAATGCTTCCATGGGTAAAACTCCATACAATGATGATATGTTCCCAAGAATCTGGAATACAAACGCCTTTATTAAAGACTCTGGGTATCACCACGCATCAACTCTAATAGGCATTAAGAGAGACCAGCATCACTCAGCTCAAAAGAGGTACAACACACTTCAGACTGCATGTTCCAGTTGCAACAATGATGACTTGAGATGGGAACATCTCTCATACAAACCTCTTTAAAGGGCGACAGCTTTTGGTTAACATGTATTTGATCAGATTTTAGCGAGAGATAAGGACTCTCAATCTCTTTTAGCCATATTGACTAGAAAACTACACTGACATCAGCCATTCCCATCACAAACAAAACCAGAACTTTAAAGTTCCACACACGCTATAGGAAGTAACACTGACTTATTGATAGATCTGCCTTCCGCAGACAGCTGCAATGCAGTGGACAAAATCTGAGACAACCAAGGGGCTGAAAATAGTCCAGGTTAAAGTACACAGAGCTCCTCATCAGCTCATCTGCCCTTCTTTGATTCTGTATGAACAGATGTACACTATCTGCTAATTATCTTCCTCTATGCAACTGACTCCGATATTTTGCTCAGATATTTTTACAGCATACTTTGATATTTTTATCATGATTGGAAAAACAATTTAGATAAGGAAAGATCTAACTAAAAGGCTTGCCTAGTCATCATTCTCATAATTATTTAGGGCTTACATTCATCCTTCCTATGGAAGCAGTTTGCAATCTGTTCTGAACAACTCACTAGAGATGATAGTGCTTGAGCTGAGAGCTGAGCTTACTTCTTCGAAGGTCAGACACTCATGGAATAGCCATTATGCATAAGCAAATTAAGAAATTTAGATATACATTTGTAATAACAGAATTATAAATCCTTAATACAATGTATTGCCTCCTTTTTTACAGACTGAGCTCATTTTTGGCTGGTCAAGAGGCCTCATGTGTTGACTTATGAAGATGTGGAACGAACACTGCTGTATTTTCAGTCCCAGCTGGGGTCTCCCTAGTGAGTGGTGTCCTACCTTCTGGTTAAAATACTTGCCACAATCATCCAAATCCCTGAAGGTAAAAAGGACTTAAAAAACCCCCCAAACCCCAAACAAATTAAAAAACAAAACCATATAGAACAAACAGCTGCTCTAGGTTGCCTTGTGTTTAAGGAAAACATGCTGCATTCCAAATCACAGTATTTTTCCTGTGAGAAAAAGAAATATCACAAAATGATATTGTTTCTACAAAACCTGACATCCTACTCACCTCTAGAGCAGCCATATTAACATCTCAGTATTCATTCACAATAACACTTTTCTAGTCCAAGAAGAAACAAACTCACGGTAGTAGTCAGAGGAGCTTGACTTGGTGGAAGGTGCTGGTTAATGCTCAAGCAGGAAAGACATGCACCGGCCCAAAGCTCATCTTCCAACAGCAGATTCCATACCCAGAAAAACAGTGCAGTTTTAATCAGCCTAGAGAGCTCTCTGTAAAAACTAGTCATTCTGAGATATAAAGTATGAAAACATATTACAATGCCTGTTCATATGTGGCCATTAAAACTATGAAAATCATCCTTAAATGATAATTACATTACATTATTAAATGATAATTTAATGTCTGGCAAAATTATGGCCATACAATTTGTAACAGACATGTTGACCTAATTTATCAAATATCTTCTTATAAATTCCTTAAAATCAAAAGCAATTTGGCATCCAGCCATAGAACAAAGTGTCCCTATAGAGTTTCAAGGCCAAATAAGAGCTAGCACATATGTAAATACGTGCAAATTGGAATTCACTGTTCAGTTACAAAGACCTATCCTTCAAAAGAAATTGACTAAAAGTCTGTTCATGGATCACTCAGCAGCACAAATTGACAGGAATGTGCACAATACAAATGCTACTTATATTTGTGTCACTTTCAAGAATCCCCATCCAAGAAAAAGATTTTTTAAAAAGTATAATACATTTTAATATATAATTTTTGTATGTAAAAATAGAAAAATTAGCTGACAGGCATTCAGATCTCACAGTCATCTTCTCAGCAGATTTCAAAAATTTCCCATGTTTTGCTGTGTTCATAATTCCATTACACTCATAATGAAACACACAGATACAAAAGTCAAAAACATCATTTTATTTTTTAAAGAAAGTTAACAAATTTAGCAAGCACCTTGTACTTTTAAAATGCAAGCAAGTTTCCCACATCTATACAATCAATTATACAGTAGTATCAGCAGTACATAAAGGGTCATTGAAAGGGGAAAAGGGGAAAAAATGGGAAAAGGGGAAAGAAAATGAGAGAAAAGAGAAAAAGAGGGAAAGAGAGGAAAAGAGAAAAGAGAAAAAGGAAAAGTGAGGAAGAGAGAAAAAGAGGAGAAGAGAGGAGAAGAGAGGAGAAGAGAGGAGAAGAGACGAAAAGAGAGGAAAAGAGAGGAAAAGAGAAAGATAAAGAAAGACCGGAAGAAGGAGAGAAAAAGATCAAAAGAACAAAGGAGAAAAAGAGAGACGGCTATGCTGTACATAGCACACTATAGAGTAAAATGCTAATTTTGGACATAGTGAGATGCCAGCTTTTCTGCCATCACAGCAAAAATGTAAAACCTAGTTCTTTAACACCATCTTCCCCAAAATGACTAAAAATAGAGATAAGTAAAAGATAGTTCTTCTTGGACAGCAAGACAACAACTTCGATAGGACGTTAGGTTGATTTTGCAGAAGAGTGTAATGCATTTACCTATAATGCTGTGGAACTTGAAGGACTTGAAGAAAGTTGTTCTTGAAACCTGAAAGGAAAACAATACTCTAACTAGTCCATGCACACAGTACCATCACTACCTACTATGCTACAGCAACATAAACAACTTACAGCATAAAGGCATTGCACTTGCAGCACTTGGATGCACATCTGCTCCCCTGCACATTCCTGTTAGATGTATGTGGAGAATGAGAAGCTCCTTGGCATGGATACCATCCCTAGGACAATAATGACAGAATAGAGTCACTAATGTTACTCTTTGTATTACTCACTTTTAGTCTGCACAGAAAAGAAGATAGACAGGGACCATAGGTAAAATGAAAAAATCTACTCTTGTGCTCTTTGCCCCTTTACAGAATTTTCCCCAGATTTTCCCCAGGTTACAAGCATCCAGACACAAAAAAACCCCCAAAGGAATAAAATCATAATCCACAGGCAAAAATGTGACTTACCAGCATTTCAGTATCACTCAGGTGGTCTGTGTAACATTTTGGTTCAGATCATTCTTCCAGAAGTCAGCTGTTGAAGGACTGATTGTTCCAGGCTGTGCTCAGCAGAAACAAACTCTTGGCTCCTTGGAGTCCCCTGATTTTCACCGGTGGGCTCTGACACAGTCAGATTCAGGTGCCTGCTCTGCTTCTATGAAACTTGTTCCCTTAGCAGCCCACAACAGGTATGTTTACCTTGAACAAAGCTGTGTCTGATATTGGACAAATACTCACTTCTAATGTATGTTGACTGTCAAGTACCTGTTTAAGAAAACCAGCTAAAAAGTGGTGATTTTACCAGGAAACTGATGTGTAAGTTTATGCAAAATCCACCAAATATTCAAATAATCAACTTTCACACATCCATAAAGTGCCTGGATTCAGCAGAGTACTTGACTCCATCCATGCAATTGCACACTCCTACTGTTACAAGGTGTTATTTCCAATGTTGCACAGTACCAGCTCACATCGTGTCAGAGTGGAAAGGTGTGTTCTTATACACAGAGCCACATACTGACTCTCAAATTGTTTTTTCTGTTATGTTATCTTGGTTTTATGTGAGATTATTGGCTGGGCTAAGGTAACATCTCGAATTCTGGCTGCAGTGACACATCAAGCACAAGATGAGACAGGCTTATATGAGAGCAAATGCACATAGCGGATTGCTCTGCAGCTGAGGAGTAGAAGTATGACATATCACAAGTTCCAAATCTCTGCATTTCCAATACATTCCTGCAAAACTGACCAATTATATCTGTGCTCCGTACCCAATAAAGACAACTTGTATGTTGCACAGTCATAGAATATAGAGAATTGTCTTTTAAATGCATGTAACAATGAAGATGTTACTGAGCCAAACCTCATAATGAAAATTCTGAGATCATTATCCAGGGGAAAAGAACCCTTTTTTTGGGAGTCTTTAAACCATAACAAGCAGTGACAGAGACACTTCAGTCTGTATAACGGGAATAGTACCTGTGTAACTGAACAAAGAGATATGGAACAGATTATACCACACCAGATCATACATCGAAGAAAAACTGTATAGTTAACTCTTTGTTAAATTACAGGGCTACTTGTACAACATACTGATTTATTCAGAGCACTGTCATGGTACTGTCATTCTGTTTCACGACTTACAACTTTTTCACAATGCAGGTCATGCAGCACTTAGTTTCCATTTCAGATCAGTAACGGTAAATACTTATTCCTGACTCTGTAAGGCAGATGTGCCATCCCAGGACAGGATAAATCAGATAGAAAGCTTCAATTAAATTTCTTCACTGTTATGGTCAGGCCCTGGAACAGTTTGTCTGGGGATGTTTTGCAATCCCCATCCTTGGAGGTTTTCTAGACCAGCCTGGACAAAGCCCTGAGCAACTTGGTCTGACCACAGAACTGACCATTTTTTTAATAGATTAGACTAAGGACTTCATGAGGACCCTTCTATCCTGAATTATTCCTGAAGTATGCCTTGAAATATAAATACATATTAATCTACTTAGTGACTTCTTTTTGCTCATGTAATAAGCAACAGTGAAAAAAACACACCTGAATTATCACATAAGAAAAAAAGGGGCAAAATAAACCCCAGCTTTTATAAATACAACATAAATGATAAAGACTATAATCTTTATATCTCTCAACCACTTAGACACCCTTTCCTTTATAAATGTTCATTCACAAAACATGTTTGAGGCTACTTAGAGTAATAACAGTATTATTCATGTTTCATTTTTACTCAGAACAAATGCATATCATGAGAGAGTTTATCTAAGAGTTAGAATTTTTCAAACAGAAAAGATATCTTGAATTTCCATCCAATAATTTTCTGTCAAAAACACAGTGGATACTCCGAGTGGCATAGGTATCACATATTTCTAAAACTAGAATAGTTTCCCTGTGTAGACCTGCACACCAATGCAACATCTTAGCAAATTTGCAGCAGCACTTTCCCACATCAACTACAGTGGTGTCACACTGATGGAAGATAGACGAATCAGCCAGAGGATAATTCCCCTAGCACTGCCAAAAGTTGGATAATATAAGGTTGAATTCTTTTTAAATGAATGATTATTGTCATAAGCAATACTAACTTTGACTTCAATATATAAACTTAAGACATAGGAAAATGGGACTGCATCCAGTAGGAGAAAGTAGCTTGTATTTGCTAAATGCGGGTGGAATTTGATCTGCCTGACTACCAGCACCAAATAACATGAGCAACTGAAAACAAAATTAACTTGTTTCACAAAGCTCTCATCATTAGCAAGGTGTGATCAAGGGATGAAAAGATTGTAATTTTTAACATTGCAAATGCTGCTTCTAATTCAATTTCTTCTCTGTTATTCCACCAAAGTAAAATAATGTTTCCTAGGTTTGTCTTCTTGAAAGGCCAACCCTTCTTCAACCCAAATCTAATGCCATAATCAAAACTAAAGATGATTTTATTATTCACTCTGGCTTCTACTTGCTGAAACAAAACCAATGAAATTCTTTTCCTGTTCAGTGACCAATGATGCAATATTTTGCATTTGAGCATCAGTAAGGAAAAGTAAAGAAAACTTGGAGTTTGGAAAAAAACGAAACTAAATCACCCAAACAAAAAAATTCCAACCCTGCTGGAGAATACAGATATTTCTTTTCTTTAACAAGAGCCACTGAGGAGGGTTAAGCTCATATTTGAGAGATGAATCTTCAATTCCTGTTCTAGAAACTTAGGCCAAATGGACCAGTATCAGTGACCCAAATACAGAGCACACTCACCAGTCTGGTCATTTGGCTTGCTCCTAAAGCAGCAAATTGAATTCTTCTTAGAGATGGAACTTAATGAGCCTTGCTACATCTCGTCCCAGTCCAGCTGCGGTCCATGGGGAAAGAAGGGACACTTTGCTGGGGTAGGGTAATAGTTGATCCCGTTTTGTTTGTTGCTGTTGTTTTGTAAACAGGCCAAAATGGCTTGCCAAATTTCATCTGACTCCACGGTTTTGCAGTGACTCAAATATTCACTTTCTCATCTTTCCCCCGCTTAAGTAATTCAGCATTAGCTGAACAGCATTAGCAAGAGCACTGGCATTAACTGTTTGAGTTGCTGTTATCAGTGACCAAGGGCAAATATAGATCAGACTGACAACAGTCTCAAACAAGTGCTCTCCTGCCACTAGATGTTTTGAAAACTCATCTAAAAAAATTAAATTAATTCTTTAATGTAATTGATGAACAAAAGACAATTGTAGTTATATATTGGGAAAAAACCTCTATCTTAGGAAATAAAATGATTGTAGAGACATATTTCACTTCTTTTCATATGTATGCAATCACTCTGTGATAGTCACAGTTTGCATTGTCTTCTAAAGCAAAAGACCTGAGGTCAAGGGATTCCAGCACATGATAAATATTACTATTTCATAAAAGCTGTAGCATGTTGAAGAAATCATTTCATTTTGAAAAAGATAATAGACTGCTTGAGTAATCTGATACCATGGAGAATAAGCCATTATTAGCTTTCAGTACCACTTCTGTCCCTTACAATGAAGAACCTAACCACATGTGCACTCCAAAAAAAAAAAAAAAAAAGGTATTATCTCAGATCATACACTGCACCCTGCTAAGGTATGTAACAATATCACATGACTTTTCCAATAGCACTTATAAGTATTTATTTTTCTTGAAGAAGTCACCAGTTACAAGGCATTTGAAAAGAATACTAGACCCACTGAAAAAAAATTTTGCCTAAAATAACATTGTATAACCGAGATCCTAAAAATTAAAACAAAAAAAGGTGAATATTTATCTTGTAAAATTCATACTTTCTCAAAACAGGACTGTAAAGTGCTAACCCATCAGTTTTCCATACGTCTACATAATTCATTGGATATAAGATTATCAGCTTTTGTTAGAAATATTTTCTTTTCTTTTGGAAAATATCTTTCTGCACCATCAGAGATGCCTTCCTGGACATGTAATTTTTTTCCCCAAACCTTAGCAAATATATTTGATATTTTCTGGATAAGGACTTTTTGAAAAGGGCCCTTTTAAGTTCCAATAATCCCTTGATAAAACACAGGGTTATTTGTAGTAAAGAAAATTTTAGTCTTGTTCAAACTGAATATAAAAGGCAAAATGCATTAAAAGTTTTTAAACCATTCACATTTTGTTTCTGTGTCTTTATGATTATATACGTTTTCCATATTCAACTCTAGAATGATAAAAAAGAAAAAAAACCACTTAAAACGATGAATTTCTCTGTGGAAATATCTGTTGCTGGTATGGTCTGGGCTGATAGGCACAGATTAGGTATTTGTACACTGCATTCCCTTTTAGATTGAACTCCCAGGTAGCTTGAGAGCATTAAGAGTCTGTTGCAGAACTCCTGCACAATTCTTTCTTCATTTGCAAACAGCACATCACCTTGTTTGTGCTATGAGAGCTCCTGGGATGCACAGACTGCTGCAAAGATGTACTGAGATATAATGAAAAAAGGAAAGTACTTCCCTCTTGCCTACCCGTAGGGTAATATATCTCGGATGTTATTTGAGCTCCAGTCTGAAAGCCCAACCAAAGTCCCCAGCTGGGTGTGGGGGCGTGTGTTATCAAAACCTCACAAACACTGGTTCACTTGTACACAGCCCACCCTGATCATATGCACTGACGGTGAGTCTAAATTTCCTTCCCCTCTTCAGACTACCCAGAAAAAGCATCTACTGCTGGGGATTATTTCAGCTCTTCCTGAATCATCCTATCTCCATCTCCACACTAAAGAGGAGTCAAGGATTTCCTGTTCATTTTCAGTGTGCATTTTGCCACTGAAATGATACCTTTTCTCTTAGCATACTTGAGATGAAATTACTGAGGACAAATAAAAAAAACAAAGTACCTGTCCCAAGTAAGCCACACTAAAAGCTGATGGTTCCCAAATGGCAATGGACATAGGTGGAATTAATCACCGTTTGCTAAACAACCCATGTCTCTTCTCCAAACGCAGTGCTGTACAGGTTGAATTGGCACAGAATCCAAATTAGGAGATCTGAACATCATTAGGAGATGATGAACAAGATGAAAAAGGTGTGCTTTGATAAGACCACCTTCTGCTGATAAAGGAATATCCTCTCTGCAAGGGCCATGATGCAAAAGAGACTCAGCTGAAGAGAGACAGGGGATGGAATACACATTAAGTTTGGTAAAAGGAAGAAAAAAAATTAACAGCTTTTAAAATTCTAGCTGTCAGTGGCCCAAGAGTCATGTGCAGTTGTTGACAGTGACGTGTTCCCATGGTATCCTCATATGCTGAACACCCCACCCCTGGGGATCGGCAGAGTTTCTTGCCTGCCATCAAACACATTCGCCTCTAACCCAGAAAAGCCTTGCCTGGTCAGCTCCTGGAGTTCTATCATTTGTCCCGTGTGACCTGATTACAGCCTTGATCCATGGCCTGAGCAGCCATCTGCAAAGTACTCAAAGCTTCAGCAAAAGGCTGCTTTGATTCCTTTTCAGCCCCTTAAAAGTACTCGTAAAGTCACCTTGAGCACACAAAGATGACTTCTCTTTCTCTTGTTGATGAGCTTTCACAGATGATCTGATTAGAAAGTGTTTGGTACTGGGCTGCACTGTCACGGGGAGGAATGATACTCTTGACTCTGTTTCTGGCTTCTTCCAGATTCTCTTACTGAACGGAAGTTTTTAACCTAGTGTGCTTCTCTGGTGGTTTTGTCATGAAGTAGAAAAAAAAAAAATCTAACGATTTCTGCTCCAAACACCCCAGGCTTTCACATATATGAAATGTCCTGCAAACAATTATTTCTCACTCATCAGCAAAGCAGTCCCCCCGCCTGTGAGTGCTTCTCCCTGGACAGTATAGCCGCACACGGAGCTCCCTGTCTGCTAAGGCTTCCGACAGCAGGGCTTTGATGTGCTTCTTTAATGCCACATCTTTAATGCACTATGGAAAGTGTTTCTGAGGATATGCTTCTGAGGAGAAACTCAGTGCATTCTTGTTTGTTCCACAGCAACAAAGAAATGGAAAAAACAACCCCAAAAAATCCTCTGTCACAAGGCAGATTCTGAATTTTACCTCAGTATAACATAAATATAGCTAGGCCAAACACATTATGAAACAAGAGAAGAAGGAACTGAAGTAAATTTTTGTCTTTATGTGGCACCGCATAATTGAAATGGACAAAGGTCCAGATGTACCAGATGAATCTTGAATAACTGCGTTTAAAAATATTCAAAAGAATGACAGTAATTTCTGTTATGCTAGAGGATGTGCAATACGATATTTTATTAGTTTATAGGAATATGAAGTATTCATCAAACTCCCTTGTACTTCTTATTGCCTTTGAGCTCTCGCTAGTCTTATGGTTGATTAGCTGAGACATTCCTTTCAACAGTTACAATTCCAGAGAGGCAGGAAACAGCAGAGAAATAAAATTATTCTCAAGAATCATCAGAAACTCAGCAATACAAACTGCAGTGGCAGAGGTAGGGTGCAGAACAGAGAAGTATTTACTGAGTCAAGTCAATATTCAACTAAAAAGGAAAAAGCTCTCTGTTGCCTGCAAGTTGGGAAACTAAAAAATGAATATATAGGAAAATTGATTTCCCTCTGGTATTACAACTCTGCTGTTCAGTATGTTGGAGAATAACAAACGAAAGGGAAAAGTAGAATAGCTCAGAGTAGACCCCCTTGGACGTGATAGCCCACAGGTTTAAAAGCATCTTAGCAAAACTGAACATTCAACAAACTTCTGCCTTTAAAGGACCTCAGAGTGTAACTAGCTATACATGGAAAAAACCCAGGATTTCATTTCTCAAAACTGATACTTTTTGAACTAATGGGGAATAGTCCTCTCTTACACTTTCAGCATCTCACTAGGACTGCCCTAGACTGAAATAGGAAAAATGCTGTCTCTTGTATCTTAATAGATGATAATCACCCCATCTATGTCATGTTTTATATTTTATATACAACCCTTTTCCACGAGAATGTCTACTTTGCAAATTAATCTAGATTTATGCAAATCTAGGTTAGCAAAAACTTTATATTGGCTACAAATTTCAATAAACACTATGATGTGAAAAAAAAGCAGCTCAGGCATTTAAGAAGGCATTCAACCCCGGCATTAGTAAGAGGATGAGGGGAGGAAAGGAAGAAAGGAAGGAGGAAGCAGAGAAAGCATGGAAGGACTTTAGAGACATTAATGTGTATTGAAATGGGATAAAAGTCTCTCATTACAACTTAAATGACCTGACTTGACAATAACTCCTTTTTTAAACAAAGTATATCTGAACTGGATTTCATAGAAGTATTTGGTATAAGACTAACTAAGAAAAGACAGTTAATATAGATATGTAAAAGGTATGCAGGAAATTGTACTGCACTGAAAGGCCATGCTCAATACAGAGAATGACTATAAGCAAAGCTCTTTCTTTCTTGACATTAATGTTCTTTAGTATTTGTGTGTTAATGAAATTTCTAATGAAACAAAATCTGCAGGCATTAGGACCAAGGATGCTCAGAACAAACATAACAAGAACTGGATAACCTTGAGGACTGTAGCAATATTAAGAACATTGATTTATGTAAACAGTGTTACGAAATGCCAAGTCATGTTAGCATCATGCAAAAAAATTCTTTGAAAAGCTAGAAAGAACCCACTGCTGGAAAATGAGTGAGGAAGGGAAAGACCTTACTGTACTGTTCCAGAAAAGACTCTCACCTGTAATATTCAGTTGTGAAGAAAAGCAGAGATGGCTCTTTGAAGAAGGGCAGGATTAATGCCATAGTGTAATATGGATTTCATCTGGGACACTGTTTAAGGTACTAGTTATTCCTCATGAAGAACTAATGCCAGTTCTGCATTTCTCTTAACATACTCCTGCATGAGAAAGCTAAAAAAGACTGGAATATTCAGTTTTATGAAATGAATTCTATGAGAAACTATGAGTGTTTTCATTAAATGTGTTACGAAGGTCCCAGGAAAGCCAGGGAAGACACTGAATTAAAAAAAAAATTGTAGGCCCAAGCAGTGAGTATTAATTTCATGACTTCATAGGCATGAAAACACTTGGGGTAGACTTTATAGAATATCTAATCACTACAAGAAAGCAGTGGTGAAACAGGCATCCAACAGGATCAGTAGGGCACGAAACCAACCTTATTCAGGCATGCAGCTTAACCACTTTTTAGAAGTGATTATGACTCCAGCACCTGCATTGAATGACTCGGAAAGTTACTTTCAATTTTTTTCACCCTGTGCATCTACCTACCAGCTTTTTTGCCTGAAGTGATTCATGAAGAGGAGACAGACAGGTTTTCATCAGGACAGAATGACGTTTATGAAGACCAATCATTTTCTAAAGCAGCGTGACAGTGCTTCAAAACACAGTTCAAGTGTTACTTTATCCACATTCTTTAGTGGACTTTATTATTGCAATGAAAGATAGGCTGGCTACACGCAGTATCCTGATTTAAATTCATTTTACCTTTGTGATGCTGCAACAGAGCTCACAAATCCACAAATGACCTCTGTTCCAGGCATCCCAACTTCTATGGTAAATTCAACTCCTACACTTTCTATGATATAACAAGCACTAAGTTTTCATACCAAGTGGAACAACAACTTTGAGAGCTCAATACCTTGGTTTTTAGGATTGTTTCTTGAAAGATAAGTGATCTGCATCAAACCTCTACTCCAAATCAGATTAAAGGAAAATTTCAATTTACAAGTCCCACATTCTGAATGAGAACAAGTGCTCTCACTGAAAAGCAGAGACGTAACTTAATTTTCTGCTTTTTGTAAGGACTGACCTGACAGGTATTTCCTGTGAATACTTTCTAGAGTGGGCTGTGAAAGGATGAAAGATGGGATATCTAGTTTGTGAACCCCAATAAGACTTAGTCATCTTAGCAATGCAGAGAGATGGCAAGACCTTGTTGGCCATTTAAACAATGCTGTAAACAGAGAGAAAGGATTTCCTCTGACTCTCCAGCTTCCCACCTTACACACGTAATTGGAAAATAGAAAAATATGAGGTCCTTGCTAAAAGAACAATTAAAAGACACTGTTACAGCAAAAACTTTCTCAATAAAAATCTCTGTAAGCCTGAATTATGCCAATAGTTTTCTCGCATATTATAATCAGCCTAATATATATGCTACCTATATACTGGTTGTATAACATCTGGCTGCAGGTATGAGATTCTGAATCAAATGCTATCAATGGAAATTCTATACTGAACTACGAAAAGATCCCAAACAAACTAGATTTTATCTACTCTCAGAGCAAAGTCCATCACTATGCTTGCTGCTTGTGAATATCAGTATGTTGAGTTTTAATGATAGTCTCACTCTGCTTACTTATGCATGGAAATTATTTCAGGAAACAGTGTCACAAGAATTTTAGCATATATGTAAATTCCAGTAAAATGAATGAAACTTGGACACAAATGTAAAGCATATTCTTAAATGCTTTCTCAAATAGAAGTTCAGCGGTACCAAGTTCTTACCAGACTGGAGCACAAATTAAACACAGAAATCCCACATATTTCATAATACAGAAGTTATTTTAAAAATACACATACTTGTGTACTATATATTAGAATGTGACAGTAATCTTGAAAGTGCTGATATAATCTTAATTAGTGTCAACACGTTTGCAATATTGTCATTATAAAAGTGATCATGAATCTTTTTCAGAGAAAAGAGAGGTTTTACTTCACAAGTTTTATTTACATAAAAAGTTCAATAGAGTCACCAGCCATTAAATCAGTATATATAAACAGACTGTTTACATGCATTGAAATTTTAACTACAGCACAGTGGTTAGGAAAAAACCCACAAAGCACCTATTTCAAGGACAATTCTAACCTCTTGCCTTCATTTATAAATGAAAACAAGCTGCCACACAGTTCAGCAGTAAAGGAGGATAAAGAACTGTTAATAATCCTTGTGCTCCTCACATGAACTCCAGCAAGGCATTTGAATGAGACTTTTAAAGCTGTAAATTGTCCATCAAAACACAGAATAACTTTTGCTAATCCTTGTGCCACAAATTACTAATCCATCTGGAAAGCTATTTTTTTCACGTGTTTACAAGGATCTAAACATCATCAGACAGAAAGACAACTGGGTTAGTAGAATGTAAAAAAAAAAAACCCAAACAAAACCTGAAAAAACAGAACCCAACAGAAATAAAACCTCTGAAGCAGTTGACCACAGAATAAGTAGGATTTGCAGAAGTACTTACAGCTTTCAATCTCCAGCGTGCAGTTCTGCTCATCCAGCGGATATCTCCGCAGGTCCATCATACAAGCAGCTGTTGTCGTAATTCTGGGAAGGAAAGAGAAAGTTTGTTAATGTGCCTTGTTCCAATCTTTCCTTGATCACACTTTGTTGAAAGAAGAAACTGTACATCCATATAAATGATGCTCTGCCTGGTTTGGTTGAATACCATGTCTGCTGCTTGCTTGTAACTATTGCTGTCCCAGGAAGGTTATCCCAGCCTGGTGGTCATGCACAGCTTCCCATCAACACAAGTATTTTCTGCTGTGTGTTAAGTACAGCTGACTGGCCAAAGCACCAGGGGAATCTGCTTCCACACCATTAAAAAAATGAGAGCATTGGACAGCAGCCATTTGCACAAGCTTTCTTCACGCTGAAAGGCTGACCAAATGAATTAGCTCAAATCGTAAAATCCAAAATTATGATCTCCACAATGGGACCCAAGATGGACTAGATGGAATGCCTACAGCATATGCAAAAACTAAGACATTACAGGATCAATGTCTTTCCAAGGCATTAATGAGAGATTGGGTGACCAACACTTTCCTTCTCAAAATCCTGTCTCATGTATGAAGTTTACTACTAGCCTTTCATAGTAGATATCTAGAACATGCAAGAACAGTTAAAAAACTTCTTGTACATTCTTTGTTCTGACAAGGACTTCAGAGAACTCTTTCCTTTGATAGATCTTATTCTTTCTCCTTGAATACCTAAAAAGTGTTCATTAGCGGCAGAAAACTACAGTTGCCTGGTCAAAATTTACTCAAAATTCACTAGCAACTATTTCTGCAAGGCACTTAAGAATCTTCATAAGTATCCTTACTGTCCTATAGTATTGGTCTCTTGGAGAAAAGGAACATTTTTTGGCACCAAGTTCTTTCTTCATTCCATACAGGGGTACTCATAGAATTGTTTTGGAAAATATGTTTTTAATCAGTGTGTGTTATCAGAGATGCTTCACAAGAAAGCTTTTTGGAGTCGTACAGAAGCAGGGGGAAAAGACTCCTTTGGCTCCTCTTAGTGAAAGCCTTCCAGCTTTTAACAAAATCAGACTGCTGAGGAATACGTGTGCTCCTATAAAATGCAAATGGAGCAAGCAGCAGCACATATTGGTAAAAAAACCCTCTTGGCAGTCCATACTTGGTTCCTTATTTTTAAATTTAAAGAAAAATCAAAGAAATTGCCCTGTTCCAGTATCAATGTAAGACTGATTATTTTGGGGCAAACTTCAAGAAAGGTATAGTGAGGTCAGAAAAAAATTACAGCTCATGTTTTTTGTTGGGTTGTGTTTGTTTTTTTTTGTGCAGAGGTTTGTTGTTTTGATTTCCTCAGTATTTCCATAGCTACCTGTATATTATAGTCAGGAGTTTTACAAGAGTTTCAGTAATCCACAAAGGAAAAGGCAGAGCACAGACTTACAGCCAAGGTTTAAATGCAGTAAAGAATAGTGGTAAAAGCTAACCTGGTTTACTACTAAGTTTTCTCATAGCTTTCTCTGCACTAAATACTTCCTACCAGAGTCTACTGGATCCAGGGGTTCCACACAGAGACAACCCCCAGCCTGTGCTACCCTTAGTAAAGTGTCTGGTCACATTGGTGGAGTGGAGAACTCACAATTCTCACACATTTCTGTAGGATTTTTGGGTGCAACAAAAATGACCACAGGGGCCAAAGGCTGCAGACAGCTGGGATAAAAGCTCTGTAGGGAACATTAGCAAATCATTAAAAGACACAATGCCCTACCTCACCAGAAAGTAAAGAAAAAAAAAAAGCTACACGGTAAGGAAAATGATAGGTAGAGCAGAGATTTAATCAAGCCAAAACAGAAGTTTTGAATAATGTATTTGATTCAACTTGCTTGTTTCTTCTTAGTCATAATGCAAATCCATTGAAATAAAATCAGAAGTCTGTCCTTTCCTCTCCTCATACCTCCCTCATATTTTTAGCCTGACTTTTCACATTTATAGTAAAGTAGAAAAAGTTCTTTCATCTTCATAATTATTTAAACAGCAAAACTACCTTTGGATAATTCTTAGTGGTTTGCAATTCATGGTGATTACGTAAATCGAATTACCAAAGCAAGAGAGTGCAAGAATTACCACCTTGGAATACTTTTAAAGGCAAGAGACATGACCCACACCTTTTCAGACAGAGGAAGAAACAGCAGTTCATTTTACAAGTTGGGAACACCTGAAACAGGCCCAAAGCCTTTCCCCCAGAGCAGAGCTGTTTCAATTTTCACAGAAGCATTAAAAATATTTTTAAACAGCCTGTACTAGTGCAAAAAATATAATATTTTATTTTGCATGATGTAACCTTGAGAAAAAACAATGAAAAAGTGAAAGCTTTTAAAAAAACAACACTGTGACTCAAGGCACTGCATTCATTAAGGATGATACAGAATAACAGGACTCAGAGAAGCACCACATGAAATGAAACACATCACAAAACTGTCTCTCTCGTAAACTAATCTTTTAATCTGTTGCTAAAGAGAGAGAAACCTTGTGATATTTTATGATTCCTAACAATGAAAATGAGTTTTCATCTTCCTCTTTTATGAACAGTATTTTGAGTGTAGACTGATGAAGCACAAAAAAACCAAACCTTGAAGCACCACTAAACTGACTAAATAAAGTATTATGAAGCAGACCTAGAGAAAACTTCACGTGTTAAAACAAGCACACTTGTTAACACTGATTTTTAACACTGCAAAAAATCTGCACCACAACTGACTTGCAGGGGAAGTAAAGTTTGCCATCAATAATTCAAAATAATTCAGATAAACTATTATTTCTGAGAAAGCTGAAAATCTGCTCACCTTCAAATCTTTGGGGAGGTTTTGTGATTCAGATAAGAGCCAGAAATTGGCACTACTTCTTTCACAGGCCAAATGTGAAGGCCATAAAAAACTCTTTAAACACTTCCAAACTTAAAGGGAGGCAGAAAATAATACCTGTATTATAATACTATCTCACAAGGGCTAGTAGTTCTTATTTTTGAGTTCTATGCAGGGAACAGTTTTTCAAAATCCTATAGATTTTGCTTTTCTGACAAGTTCAAGTGGGATTTGAAATTCAAAATAGCAACTTAAACAGTTCTGACATCACTAGTGAAGAAAAAACAGCACTGGAAGACAGGAGAGCAATGCTAATGACATGTGGAGATGGACAGAATCCAATTCCCTCTTGGAGCTGCAACAGCTTTGCAAAGCTGTGGAGAATAAACAGTAAGAGAAACTTATCTCTACTCTGGAAGGAAGCAGCCCTGACCTGTAATTACAGGTTTACAGACACACAGAAATGATGAGCAAGAGGGTGACAATTTCAGATAGCTCTCCTGAGTGGCAGTACAAGAACTCTCTAACACCCTTCTCTCCTGTACTAGCTCTAACAGATCATGATCCTATGGAGTCAAAGACAGAGCTGAAGCCCAGGAAAATACAAAGACTAACTCTCTAAATGTATGCACATATATCCTGTTGAAAGCAGTGTAAAATTCTGCTTCAGAAAGCTGACTGACTCCCCATTAACAACATCAGGAGCAATCCAAAGAACTCACAAGGACAACAGACTGAATGTTTTCATCAAGGACTTTATAAGAATTCTCTGTGCGCAGTGACTGGGAGTCAGGAACTCTCTAAATTAGTTACTGAAATAATGCAGTGCAGCTAAACCCACTGTTCCCCTTTGCTTCTTGGAAATTCTGGGAACAAAACATCAGTGGGATAAATCTCTCTCCTGGATGATAATACTGGATTTAAACACATGTCAAGGTTGTTAGACATACTAACAGATCTACTTTTAAATAAAATAAATTTATTGCTAATTAGAGAGTTCACAGAATTTTTCCTCCTTATTCACAGAGAAGTTTCCCTTGTATGATTATAGGTTAAGAGTTGGCTGTAGCAAACTCCAAACAATAGTGACATTTCTAAAAATTCAACATTAAATCTAAACGTTCAGCTACTGAATCTTTCATCAGCTATAATCTTCCAACTGTAAACAGTATCTAGTTTCTCAGTGTAGTTTTATAGGAAAAAAAGAACAGCTGTTTTATTGATGTTGATGTCTCTATTTGAGATGAAATGGTATGCACATGCTACCCAGAATCTGTAATATGCTCTCTTCTAACACTACCCCTCAACATTTCCTGAGTATTCCAACCTAAGTGCCGACAGCTCACTTTTCTAACTTCATTTGGAACTTGTTATCTTTTTATCTACTTGTTATTAACATGTAGGTATTTTCCCCTTGTTTCTGTAGTATGCTTAGACAGTATGGTGTTCTCTGAAAGCACTAAGTACATTTGTCAAAGCTGGAAGGCATAACTGTAATACAAGCCAAGAATATGAAGGATACGATACTAAAGCATTATTTAAATGTAATACAAGAGAGGAAAAAACTTCTGTAGCTGATAAAACACAGGGAGTCAGAACCCACACAGAAACTTCGACCCCATTAAGTTTTGTTGCTGCTGAGATTGTTTGTAAAAGAAGCAAACCAGATTTTTAAGAGGAAACTAAAATCTATATGCCTCTGATCTTTCTTGGGAAGATGTTCTGCATTTCTCTGCTCAAGTACAGCCAATTGTGCATCTACAAGCCAGCAGGGAAGAGTAATGGCAAACCAGAGAATGTGGCTCTTATTTCATGGTAAAAGAATTCTGTCGCAGAAAAATTAGAATTTTGCTGCAGAGTTCCATTCCATTTTCTGCTATACTGCTACAAATGTAGCTCTATAAATTGTTCTTTAAGTGAGACAGCATTTCCTACTATCCTGTCACAGTGTCCAAAATTCAGCCATAACATCACGTTCATAATTTAAATCCTTGCAAAAAGCACACATCACACTGCAGTAAAATCTTCTGGTACAATAACCTCAGCTTTAGACTGAATTTATTCAAACCTTTCTCTGAAGTAATATGTTCTTCTCTAGAAAATAACACCTATATACCATGGCAGAAGAGCTCAGAGGAGCACTTCATAATTTTAATATTTTATCACTGAGAAATGGATCCTTGTCTTTCAGCATTCACTTCACTTCTCCCTTTCAAAAGAAATAAATAAAAGGGAGAATTCTGAAACACTACAGGACTTACAGAAAATGAAACAATATGAGCATGATGAGTAGTATGAAACAAGCAACCTTGGAATAAAGAGTTAGTACATCTCCTCCACTAATCCAGAGTTCCTAGTCCTTTTGCTTTACTAACCGTCACTGAAAACGTGAAAGTCTTACTTTCAAATATTTTGCAAAACATGTTTCTTATTCTGGTTGGGAAAATTACATTTCTACTTCACTCAAATAATGTCAGCATTGAAATAAAAAGTGCATTATTTCACCTTCTTTCGCTTAAAAATTTATATTGTTACCATCCAAGTCACACTGCATAAAATAAATCATATATACAAAACACCTTTAAACCAGTTGTTCTGATATTACATCACATTAAATACAGACTCTCTCAAACTATGGAAGAGAGCTAGAACTTTCCAAGGAGACACATGAATTTGGTGGGTTTTTAATAATTTCTCACTGCCTAAAATAATGTGCTTAGCTCTAACGAGTACATTGCACTGTAAATGTATGCTACATTAACAATTTTTATTCCAGGAAGATAAAGATACAGTTCCTAATTAACTGAAGACCTAGAGAAAAAAGGGAATATTTTCTCCACAAAATATGCACTGCTTCAAAGCACTAATTGTGCAGGTAATATTGCCTCTAAAAACACAGAAATAGGGAAGTACAGATTATCATAGGTAAAATAATATGAACTTTGCCTACAGGCTACTTTTACAAGCCTTAACAGAGTGACAACTACAGTAGCCCAATGTCCATCTTCGGAAGAACAGTGTCTTGTTTCACCCCAGGACCTGTGTCTGAATGTTCTGTTGTGTAGGTCCTAGAAGATAGCAACCCTCTCCTCCAAAACATCTGCAGGAGCCAACCTCCAGCAAGTGCTGGTTCCTGGAAACTGACTTCCATGGAGATGCCGGTGATGCCGACACAACCTGCACTTCCCTCTGTTAGTGAAGAGCTTGTGTTCTAGATAATAAGCCCACACAGAAACTGCAGTCACTTCATTATGTACTTAATCCACGGTTTCTGTGTATTTGATTTCTGCAAAATCCTCCCTTCTCACAAAATACCACCAACTGAGAATATTACCCGTTATTTTTCTGTTCCAGGAAACTGAGTGGAAGGTATTTTTGCTGCTCCAGAGGAAAAAAGTTTTACTTGAGTTAAAAATTAATGTGAAAGTCAAAACAATCTTCAGTAAGAAGTTTTATGATTGCAGCTTACTTAGTAATTCTTACAGAAGTAGTAAAATGAGAGCCCAAAGCTCCCATTCCTCTGGCTTTTGTGAGTCAGAGTAAGACAGCTCATTTCCCACAGGAAAATGTCAATCGAAATAATAAATGTAGGTGGAGTCTTAATAAGCAGAATTACTCTCAGATCCAAAAATGTGGGAAAAAGTCAGTAAAAAACCCTATAGCACACACTTGAAATTATTAAGTTTCTTTCAACAACCTTTACAATAAAGCATTAACCCATAAAATTCTTACAAAACACTGAGACAAAAGTAAAATGAACTCTCCCTGTCCTAAAACAGGAGTCACACTTTAAAAACAATCAAACATGGAGACAGTTAAGAGTCAGCACAAAGGTGAGCTGTAAGAAGCATAGCAGAATACCAGACACAGGTTATTACTTCCTAACTCAATTTTTGTTAGAAATTTTTATCCACACAGACTGGAATGCAAAGACAGTTGCACTGCCTCTGTCTAGGATTTCTATCAGACCATTTACTTTCTATGCCTTTTCCCCAATTAGACAATCTACTATATACCTTTGCAATTCTATCAAAAAAGAAAAGCTCACAGACACGCAATTGCTTTCTTCTTCACTCTGCTCTGACAGAACTTCACCAGAGCTTGTAATGAAGTGTTTACTCACCTTTTCTTAATTTCTTCTTCTATTTTCTGTCTATAGACAACCTGACCTTCCCCAAAATGCATCAGAAACTATTTAAGTAGCATGTCAAAGTGATGTGGTACACACAACCATGGGTGAGTTGCTCACCATGACAGAGAATGAGTAAGGGAAAAATCCTCCTCCAAGTAGATCCACAACTACATCATTATGTGCTAACACTGGTGCCTTGGATTTACCACCATTGCCCAGGATGTCTTGAGTGCCCCATTTACCAAAACTTTCTAGAGAGCATCGCACTAGGCCACCTCTATCCATGACCAAGTCTTATGCAGATGTAGATTTTTTTTTTCCCTGGTTCTGCTTTTCCTGATTTCAAAGAGGATGATGTTCTCCCATTTTTTACTACCTGAACAGGTCTCAAAACAGTCATTCACCAGATACTCAGTTTAAGAAAACAGAACGTGCCAAGTGACCTCCCAAAGTAAGAGCCACAGATCTGTGTGGCAGGGAAACGCATCATGAGCAACCTGATCCATTGCAGCACAGCCACCTCACCCACTGCAGCTGTAATGTGTTCTCTACTTGCCACAAAGTGCTCTTGCAAAATGCATCTCCTTACCTCTGGTAACACATCCTCTTTCATTCTCTACCTGAGAGGTGAGCCACCATCAAACAGCTGTAGAAAATAATTTTATTTTTTAAAACATTTCCCATAAGAGCTGGAAGCACACGCAGTTGCTAAGTTCATCAGGAGAATGATGTAGCCAAAATTTCCTCTGTGCTCACTTGCCCTCTCCCCTCATGCATCTTGTAGGCTTAAAACAGTGCCACAAGCAAAAAAGAGAATGAGAAACTGTCCATTTTTGTCCTGCTATTGCACAGGCTGATTAAATCTCCTGTAATCATTCAGTAAAATAACCCAAATGTCCTTTTAATTGACTATTGACATAAGATAAATATCTCTGGCTTTGCAAATCAATATTTCAGCTTAGTTCTGATATTTAGGGCAGAGTAAGAGACACGTACCCAAATACGTAATTTTACCCTACTGACATCCTTTCAAATATCACTGTAATATCAACTGTCAGTAAAGGCAGAACACAAACAAATAACACATATGATCTTTAAGCTCCAAAGCATCTGAAGTACAGCCCTCAGACTTTATGTCCACTATGCTAATGTATTACGGTTCCATTGGCTAGATTAGCACGCTGACACTATTGTCTCAGTTCGCTTTTAATTTTATTGAATGGCCATTATTTGTAGTTAGTAGGTCATAATGCTTCATCTCCCTGTGGCAATAAGGGGATGGGGGTGGTGAAGTCCATGGGTAGGCTGCGATGTCCACAGCAGATTTTTTAAAGCAAAAAATTCTGCAGTACATAAAAATGTGTGTGTATATATACATATGTATGTATCTCATTGCTACTGGTAAAACAGAAAGTAGCATAAGGGATATTATATTTCAGTGACAATGAGACTGTCCATACTACATTTATCTTCCATTTACAAAGCCAATGCACATAATACTAATTGCAAGCATGTTTGCATATCCTCACCTGATCAGCATCTCCAGGGGCTGTGTAAAAGCTTTTAAAAGGAAACAATAAGAAACTGGCTTCCCCCCCCCCCCGCCCCTTTCTTTTGACTGCAAGATTCATAAGTTGATACTTTAAAAATCACATCTTTCAGGACTCAACTCAGAGGAAAATGGGAACCCTGTTTTGAAATACGTAGAAGTATGTCTTCCTATATACAGTGGGTCTCAAAGTATATGAAAGCATGATTTAAAAAGAACAAAAATAGCTTTGAAACACACAGAACAATTAAATCAACTGTGCAGTCATACCAGCAAACACTAATTCCATTTTGTGCTCATATTCATCATGAGTGACAAGCAATAGAAATACATTCATAATATATTCATATATATATTTATATAAATATTCATAATAATATATATATTCACAATACATGAATGTATACATATGTTATGAATATATATATTCATAATATACATACATATATATACATATCAACACAAATAACACATGCTCCTTAATCATACTTGATGAATGCCCTTTCTGACTTTTAGGGCTTATCCCTGCAGCTGTATTTTCAGGGGGTTTTTTTGCAGCCAAACACCATTTTCAATCCCTGCCAAACAGGCTAACAAGTTTGGGTGTCAGTGATTGGGAAGTATGACATCTCACCAAGTCTTTTACCCTTGATTTTACACAAATCTTCATTACTAATAATTCCTGAACCGTACTTCACTACTGCATCACCCAAGCCAATTTTTAGATTTAACACAGAGAACAGGAAGCTGACTACAATATTAATGTCATGAGACCCCAATTAATACCTGGCACAGATCTATAGTTTCATTCCTAAGAATCTGACTTTTTATCATTTTTACCTAATTTTTTTACATCATTTGATTTACTGATTCCTGTAGCTGTTAAAATAAACAATAAAACTGCTGTCAACAACCCTATCATCTTATCCCAAGTAGTTTTATGTTTTACTTTTTATTGCAAAAAGTTACCATCATATGACTGCAAAAAAGTAATAAGTATAATTGGACTGAATCATTCTTTTTTTTTCCACAGCTCTGATGTCAGCAGATCACATACACTGCACAGAAAGAGATGATTGGCCAGTTTTTCAAACTATGTTTAATTCATGCCCTTAGGAGTGTCTACACAGCAGCACCAAGGGCCTATTTCCAGACACTAGAGTGGTACAACTGACATAATACATAACGACCTAGAACATCTCACAGAATTAAAAGAGTCACTGTAAAATTACAGACAAATCCTTGGGGGAAGGTTTTAATGGTTCTTTTGCAGCAACTGTTATGTCCATAGAGTAGTGATTACTGAACAGTGTTGAGTTTTATCACTTAGGAATGGAAGCATATGTCCCTAAAACAGGGAGAAATTTAATGGGTCAACGGCACTCCAAGTAGTTAGATATCAAGAATATGGAAAAAAAACCCAACCACAAGCCAAAAAATATACCTATAATAAAATTTAGTTTTGCTACTGGTGTTAAGGCTGCACCATACAGGTAGTACTTCACATGTCGTCTTGCACAAATACAGACCTGTAGATACAAGTATCTAAGCTCATTACAAGCACCAGATATTGAGACCTCACAAAACTGCAGAGGGGTAGGATAAAGACATTTTAAAGACAGAATGAATACTTCCAGTGTCACAACCTCAATTAAGATTCAAATCTTTTAGTCCAATGTGGCCAATTACAGACTACTTTCAACTACTTCTCTCACTTTTTAACTTTTTGTTAGAACTGAACCACTCCTCCTCTCCTGCTTGCCATGATCTGCAGAAAGGCTGACAAGTGGGCGGGACGCAGTATTAGCAAACAAAAAAGGACAAGCAACTCTGCTGCTAATTGCTTTTGAATTGCCTCATTTTGTTTCAGTGATGTTTTTATTTCCAGAAGATTTGTTTTGGTTGTATCAAGGATATCACGTCATTTATTCTGTAGAACATGCTGTTAATTAATATTTTATAAAATATGTATTATTTATCAATTAGAGTTCCAGTCCTTATATTTAATCCTACAAGTTACCTAATCAGATGTTCATGTAGACCAAGCAGGACACCAAATCCTGCAAAGAGTAAATAAGATGTGACAAAGATGGACAGTAGAAATACAGATAGTGGGTATTCCAGAACAATATTTTGAATTTATAGGAGAGAAATCACTCACTTAAAATGACTACCAGAATTCTTAAAAATGGCTACAATTTATTCAATTATTTGTATTAAATTATTATCTATAAAGCACAGATGAAAAAGAAATGTATGTAAATCATCCTATATGTGCACACTAAGAATTAATCCCTACAGATAAAAAGCTCTTCACCCTTCACTTGAGCCCTGTGTGTCCAGAGTGTCAGTGGGACGTCTCCTGCCCAATTATCAGCTGGATCTGAGGCTGTTTAAGCTGTCTTGAACAAATCACCTGTTTGAATAGTAGTTACATAGCTCAGCTCAGCAAGTATTCCCATATGAACAGTATTTAGTTGAGGAAATAAATAAAGATTTAGGAGATATTTTTAGGCCTAATTCACAGTAAATAGGTTTCAAATGACAAATTTCTATTAACATCAAATGACTTCAGGTAAGGCTTCTGCAGAGAGGGGGGGAAAAAGAAAAACACCCATAGATGATTTTTTATATAAAATGCTGTAATGGGGAGTTGGGAAAAGAAGATACTTCTTAGTCATATAAATGCTTTAGGATAGGTCTGACATGGGCAAAATATGAACAAGCTTATTCTGCACATTTTATTCTTAAACACTGCTATTTTTCTTGCTCAGTCTAATCTGCAAGTAGAGATCTAGGGGGAAACCCCATTTTGCAGCTATTTCTGATCCTACTTCTTCTCTTCTCTCTTCTGACAGATAGGTCTACTGACATGCCCAAGCCAGTAGAATTCTTTTTTATTTTGACAATGAAAAAATAAATTGCTTAGAATTGCCTCCTATCACATTCCAGATGTCATGTCTGGCCTCAGTGCTCTCTTCATCTATTTTGTTAGGCTTGTATTGCCTGTTTCATATCTGATCCATTTGGGACACCAAATACTCTTATTGCTTTAATATATTATTAAAGCAGCAGGAATATTATTTGGAAAATGTGAAGCCATGTTCTCCTTGAACATTTCAAAATCAGTACCTACATTAATTCAACTCAGCTTTAGCTAAGAGTTTATTGGATGTGTGAGAGAAGCATAACAATGAGTCAAACCTAATGACTAAAATTAACAGGCGTCTAAGTTATCTTCAGCCATCCTTCTAGAATCCATTTCCCAAGGACTACATTACCTCCTGTGCCAAAATTAGGAGGCTCAGTCACGACCTTTCTCTTCCTCATCTTCATTTCAGAACATTCGTAACTTTGTTCCAAACAGAAACAGGAAAACCACCCAAAAGACTTCTGACATATCAGCTGCATCATACTGGCAAGAACTGAAAGCTTGATGAGCTATATAACACACTGAATGCTGGAAATCTAAATAGAAACTCTGGACAGGGAATATTCAGTTGGTCCTGTCCTGTTTATGAAATAAAACCTTTGAAAATTCTCAGAAAGTAGATCTCAGTGGCCAGAAATCTAATTCATACACTGCAAAAACAAACAATAAAAAAAAGGAGTTTCCTCTTAACTACCTTATTTTCCTGCAAAATATGCTTTGTAATAAATCAAATCTGTATTCCCTTAAGACAAGCTTCAGAACTCTTACCAAGGTCTCTTCTTTTCCATTCTGAAGCTAGTAAGATCCATCAGTTTCTGCAATCAAAGTTATTTGCAATTATGATCAGTAAAGCCATTAGATTTGGAAGATACATGACTCTGACCTGCCAAAGAGCCTGGGATGACTCTGTACGCAATCCCATTAGCAGATAGGGTATGACCTGAGTCTCAAAGAGAGTCTGAGTTCAACTGATTCTAATCAGAGTTTAATCAGGTCTCTGCTTCCCATAGACTTATGCAGACAATGGGGATCACTTTTAACATTTTGTGCAGCCAGAACTGCATTTTAACACTTCACACTGCACTAAAAGTTGAATCAATTAATGGGCTACGTATGAAGGATTTCTTTGTATTGTGTACTTTTATAATTTAATTTAGAAAACATGTCCCTCATTGCTTTTTCTGCTACCTTGTCTATACATGAACCTTCTTTTCTCCAAGAAACAAGTAAAAATTAGTCCACACTTGAGGTAGATGAAAAGTCAGCTGGAAAATGTCACTCCTACCCAACACAGCAAACATACATCTGATGAGAAATTAAATGTTTATCTCAGATATGTCAGACCTGTCCTGGACCCATTCCTTCAATTCAGGGAATTTTTAAAGTGATAATTTTGCTGTAGAAAGCACACATTTTTCTTTTTTTTTTTTTCCCAACCAATCTCTAAAATTACTCCTATGGTTTACTTAAAAGTCTTTTATACCTAAACAACAGGACGACACATGCTGCAACTCAGGAAATCAAATTCAGAGCCTTGGGAAGCATTTACTTGATTAAATGCACAGGTGCTTTGAGGTGACTGCAAACACTGGCATAAAGCAAAAGCACCACTAGCACAGCAGGTTCAGCACAAAGCCATCCCCGAGGCACAATACAGAAGGCTGGTTACTGCCATGTCCCCTCATACACATCCTCACCCACTCCCGAGCCCAGGTATGTGAGCAACGGCCATCCAGCCACAGCCCTTCAGCAAAATCTACAGAATCACAGAATCGTGTACATGTCAACGCTGCTATCACTTACCGTGGTAAAAAGTCACGGTAGTTTACTCTGTCCACCTGGCAAGAAGACCTTTTAATTCTTTTAATGTACAAGGATAACACTAGCACGGTAACAAAACTGCCACTCCATGAGGCAGAGTGCTCGTGGGAAATTTCCTGGAAGAGCTTTTGAAAAATAACTACTGAACAGCAAAGTCTTAGCAGGGATGGCAACTTCAAGTCAGCACTGCCTACAATATGAGGTGAGAACGAGAGGACGCTATATAACAAAATGGCCATGCTTTTATGGGCAAGAAGGTTTCCCAGGAGAGAAGCATGGAATGATAGATGAAAATTATCTCTGCCATGTTTTAAATGAGTAAGATAATTCTCTATAAGCCAGTCCAGCATTTTTCTCATTTCCCAGTACCTGTTCTCAAGTATGTAGTTAAATGCTACATTAGGAGAAATATCCATCTGTTTGGGTTTTGTTTGGTTCATTCAGAGTTTTTTAATTGTCACAAAATTCAGTATTTTTGATACAAATTTACTTGTCATGCATTACCTATGTTCATGCAACCTAATGCTAGAGCCAGTGACTGCAAAATCTCTCTAAGGTGGTAAATCTCATTTCTAACCATAGACCAGAAATTTAGTGAATAATGTCAGCAGTTTAATAACTCTCTTGTTAAGGTTAAATGTTTTTCCCCTGCTGCCCCTCCAAGCTGACAAAGGAGAAGAGTAACCACATGAAAAACATCAATACTGCATTACAGAAACCATTCTTCAGAATTTAGATGTGAGTCTGTTTACATTGTAATCCACATTTCATAGAGACACAGAAACTGAGGCAATAACCATCTTGCTCAAAATGGCTCCACTTTTCAGAATTTTCAACAGTAACAATCTCAAATTTTTGATGCTGAAAGCATCGTGGGTATGTTCATTGTGCAGTAGATCTGTCTCAGCTTTCCATTTACTCGAAGTCTCCTTCTATTAACAGATTCAAACATGAATACAGTGCCTTAAAAGGATATTAATAAAGTCTCTGCTCTTGGAATAGCAGAGACGCTCCTAAATTCAGAATACCAGAACCTCACTCAGAGAGCAAACTGCATATTACGCAAAGCCTTTGCGTTTTCTGTGTTAGGTAACAGAAACCATGCTCTGGGTCAAACCTACAACTCTGGAGGAAAACCAGATTCCCTTCAGGTTCTTTCTACTTCTTTTTAGGTCACTTCTTCATTCACAGTTCTGACTGTTTATATCTTGGAAACCTTGACACATGTCAGACATAGCCCTCAGCGCCACCCCCCCCCCCCCCAGCATCACTCCTTTGTGTCACTCCCAAAGGCTCATCATCCCCTGGCCCCTGCAAGTAGCTTCAAGTAGAGGGATATTCATCCCTGTATGGCCAGAAGCAATAAATTAAGGAGACATCTGTGGCAGAACTCTCATTGCCAGGAAAAGAACTGTAGCTTTTAAAAAGTAACCATGAACTCCTTTGATTGTACCTGCAGCACAGGATCTTACCTAAACAAACAAAAAGCAAAACAGAACAAACCAAATTGCCCTAGTATTTGCAAATAATTATCAGGAACACAGCAACGATACTTAAAAGAAAACAAGCCTTTAAATTATAAGTACAATTTATAAAATCTGTGACTTCTTTGGAGAACAAACCCAGAACATGTTTGAACACAGAAATGTCAATACTATTGTGTGAAAAAAGCAATAATAGAAAATCTGGGGAGCAGAATGCCCATGACAACAGGTGAAATCAAAGAAGAAACAAAATTTTAAGGAATTGTCTTCACTAGTTGTGCCTAAATTACTCCTGTTGTTTCCTGCAAACCATAAAAATAAATAAATGCATGAGTAGGAAAGAAAAGCAAAACAATAAAGCAGTAAAAGTATTTACTTTCTACCTGTCATACACAAATTAGACTCAAATTCTAGTAATTAAAAAAAAAAAGGCTTTCTAGGGAAACTTCAATACCTGTAAATCCTGGCTTAAGTTCTGGCAAGTTTACAGACTGAAAAGTCTGAGAATCTCTTGAGCACATAAGGAATGACTTGCAGTTACCCACATAAACCTGGCACTGCAAGTTTCACATGTTGTCAGTAGGAATGAAGAAGAAAATTCAGTGCTCCTGACTGTGATTTGCTTGAAGGTTTCAGGCGAAGCTTGGCACAGGTTTACTTAAAAGAAGAAAGTGCACGTGCAAATTCTGCCTCTTAGCAACAAGATGTGATCATAGTATTGCATTTAAAAGGCAGGTGATGAATCACAAACCCCCAAAAATAATGAGATGGCAATACACCCTCTTTGCACAGTGTAAATGCCATGAGAGGAGGAGATGGAAAGGGAACTATCACATAGCTAAGCCATTACCATCTGCACAATTAATATATGCTCTAAGCAATGAGAGAGTAGGAGGAAAAGCATCATCACTTATGACTATGTAGTCATTAGCCAAGGTCCTCATCTTCATTAGACAAATAAATTAAAATTCACATTTACTAAAGCTGTCACAGTGGCTCCAAAACAATACTCTAAAAATGGTCCCACTGGATTTGGATGAAAACGATGCCTTTTGAAGGAGTAGTTGGTAAGCAGAAGCATGACATCAAATACACTGACAATCCAGTGCTATTAATCTAAGGCGACCCTCCTCCCTCCCCTCCTCTTCCGCAATAAGGAGAAAAAAAATAGAGCGCGTGCTAAATTTTAGTGAAAAACAATGACTCAAGATAATAAAGGTCTGTAATTCAATGATAAACTGACTACAAAAACACCCTGCTTTTCCAAAAGTTTTAGAGCTTGGACAGACTTTACATTAGAAAATTGCTAAACAGAAAGCACTGATGAGCAAAGTGATGAGGTAGAAGAGTAAAACTAAGCAAAGCCAGAAGGGGAGAGGATAATGCATTTTCACAGCAATCATAAGGAAGCAGAAAAACTTGGTCAGTGCTAAGACTATATCTGATGAATTAAAAATTGGGGGGGGAGGGGTGAAGGCACTATTTTCATTACTAGTCAATATTGAAAATAACACAAAAGCCATGCTCAAACAGAGCAGGGAAATGTTTTTGCTAGCACTGACCCTTTGTGCCAACATTCAGAGGGACTTGTTCACCTAAATGGAAACTCTCCCATGTTCCTAGACACATCTTCACTAAAACTTTTTTAGTAGATAAATCCCCTGATGTAGAGCTGACACCCTGTTCTCTTAACTGGCATCACACTTTCAGAATGGAAGACAAAAGCTTGTTACACTAGGCCTGGACTGTCAATGTCTTTTAAAAAGCACTTTGAACATCATGTTGTCCAGGGCTGGTAAAAGGTGCTGAAAAACAAAAAATTGCAAAGAATAAAACTTTTCACTTGCTCACCCCTGTCAAAACTAATGAGCAAAATGACTCCTGATATCCTGCTCATTTCTCTCAACTGAAATAGAATTTTAAAAGTCTCAAAGTATAAGGATACTTTATTTCTATAAATAGTTTAGGGGTTGTGCCATGGGCACAATATTAAATTTGCCACATTCCCACCCTATTTTGCAGAGTGGGAAATTTGGGATTCTAGTAGTAATATTCAGCTGAGCAGTCTCTCCAGGTTTATCAGCTTGAGCATCACACAAGCTGACACACATTTAACATACCACAATCTACTGATCCAATACTTTACAAAGCAAAACTAAAACCTGTTTTTGCTACACATTGCACCAACAAATGCAACTTAATAAAAAAGTTATCCAAGTGAAAAAACCTGCTTTACCAATGCTTTTTTTCTTTCATATGGGTAAGTAATAACTATCTTTGCCTATCTGGAGTTTGAGCATTGTATCAATTAGTCATGTATTTTCTAATTGGCTTATATTGATGTAATATCCATACCTTCCTCTGAACAAATTACTAATAAGGTTCTGTAATACCTATAATGAATAGCAGGTAACATTTAATATTTACTTTCATTTTTGACATTAAACAATAACTACTCTCCATGCTTTTTTACTTGTCTTCAGTTCTTTGGGGTGGTGTTCCCACTGCTAACAATTTCAGTGCCTTTGTTCAGTCTTACCCCTATTTCTAAAACCAGGACACAGCCAATTTTCTTAGCTATACTATAAATCATAGATATACATTGTACTAAAATTAAAGCCATATTGAAATAAAATGGAAAGATGAACTCTTAAGAAAATTAAATTAGGTGAAGTAGAGAAGATGTGACCAGATAAGATAGCTGGAAGGGGAGTCTATCTCCTTCAATATATGAAAAATACCTTCAGTACTCATGGAAACAAAATATTAACACAGAAAAAACCCCAAAAAAGTGCAAATAAACAAAACTAAAGAAACCACCAAAACACTAACCATAACACCCCAGTATCCGATTCTGGGATATCCCTACATATAACGTTTTCTAGATGGCTTTGGAACTAGTGTTAAGTGTTCAACTATAACAAAAGAAAAAGCGCCAGGATATAAGCTTTGGGTCTGTCCAGTTAAATCAAAGGAGGAGTAGAAAAGAGGCAATGACTGGAGGCCTCACTTAAATGGCAAAATGCAGTTGCTGCTGATTTACATGAGTGGGACCCCACCTGCAGCATCAGTGGTAACCTACAGAACCACCTGTGCAGGGGAAAGGTTTCCTCCTAATCCTTGTCTACAAAGATCTTTATAGTATCAATCAGATTTTCATTTCTTCTAGAATTGTAACTTGCCTCCTCCGATTTTCCAGGTTGATTTTTTTGGTGTTTTTTTTTGGGGGGGGGGGGTTTGGTTTTTTTGTCGTCGTTGTTGTTGTTTTTTAAGGTAACTAAATTTTTTAAAACCATCATAATTCTGAATACTGCAGTATATGCATCTGGAAATTACTTCAGGACCATTCAAAGCCAGGCTAAGTATTTTGTATTTGTATTATTACAGACATATATAACTGCAAAATAAGAACACCTTCCTGAACACTAGCATTCAACATTTTATCCATATCCTTCAGTTTTAATAATGTGCAAATAATTTACTTGAAATTATACTGCAACTACTCTATAACATAAAAGAACCTTGCATTAAAAGATGAAGACAGAAATCTATGAAAAAGTAATAATCTTGAGTATATCTTCAGTATCTCTTTCTTCAAAAAGAAATAAACGACTCTGGTTGGTTGGGAGAAGGGGTGGATGTTTCTTTAATACACAGCAGTGTCCTTAGAAAATTCTTTTTCATATAAATATTGCAGCTCTTGAATGTATTTCTGGAAGGCATAGCAAAGTTACATGAAAATGACTAATGGCATATCTTTCTTATGGCTACTCTACCACCTCTTTAAAAATCTAACAGCAGCAAAAGTCCTCTCTGTTGTACGTGCCATTTCTCCAGCAACGCTAATGCTGTGAAACAATATTCAAAGGCATTTCAGGATAACCATAATGTAATATTTGTACATTCCAACTGTATGTGCTTTGGAGACCCCCTTGTAGAAGCAGCCCACAGACTGGTGTTTAAAGATGCACAGTGCTTTACTCTCAGTCGTTTGCCAAGAATAAGCTACATCCTGGGATGAAACTGTGGAATAAGGTCCTGTTGTGTGTAATGAAAAATACAAGGAAACAAGGATGAATATTCAGTATTTGCCTCCTTGCCTTTGTCTTGTTTTCCATCTCGTGCACTGATGGTCATCTCTGCTTTTTACAGAGAGAACCAAATCGAGAAGACATGAGCCATCCTCCAGAGAGTAAATGGTAAGATGAAAACACAGGTGATGATGTCTCCCTGAAAGGACAGAGCTTACCAGCAAGGTCTAACAATCATTTACCTCCTCAGCTGACCACAAACAAACGTCCTGTAGTCATCCGAGTTCAAGGGATTTCTAAGCTCTTTCCAAGTAGTTTTCATTGCCTGAAATTTGTAATATTTCAGTAAAACTATCTATGAAGTCAATTGTAACAAGCTTTATGATTACAGTAGATTAATGTTTTCTTGGTTTCCCACATCAGCAGAAGCATTCCAAATTTTGTTGTGTTTCTTCCTATGTAGCATCAGCCATATTGCCTTGTTAAGGTACAAGACTATTCTAAAGTGCACATCTTGTTATTAAGTTAAAAAAACCCAAAACTACACAAAGATCTATTGCTGATAGCTAATTTTTGCTAGTATTTCTACCAGTCACAACTGCTGTAAAAACTTGCACAACAAAGAAAGTCAGAATAGCAAAGAACAAAAAGAGAGGACAAAATTTGTGGATGTCAACATTGTGATAGAGAACTTTTTCCTTCTACCTCCAACATTTCTGATGCTTACCCAGATATCTACAAATGGGGATAGGTTCTGCACTGACAGAAACAACACACTGAAGTAGGTTAGAAAAGCTGTGGTCCCTAAGAGAGAAGCCAGCCAAATGGTTGGACCATTGGCCAGCCAATGCTGGACCACTTGGTCCTAACCCTACTGTTCCAGTTTCCATTAATGCAAATTAAACTGAGATCTCAAAGTGTTTCCCCAATAGTTACACATCCCTTGTTTTTTTCCATTCTGACACTGAAGAGAATGCACCATAACACTTTTCAATATATACCGAATAAATTTTCCATTACCACTTTCAATAGGAAAAAAGCTGGCATGCAACACCTTCTACAGTAAAGATATCTTAGTCTTGCAGGGATTGTTAAGGTCTATCACTACATTTTCTAAGTGGAAACAAATGTTAGCTTTATAATCCTCAGTGGCTTTACAACCCTGCAAAGTGCTTTGGGAAAAGGAGATTTTTTTTCCACATTAAAAGGTCATATGCTTTCATATGCCTTTCACTTTTCAAGATAAATTTTTGGAGCAAATATTTTAAAATGTCAGAGTTTTAAAAAGTAGTCCTGAGACAGATCCCTATAAGTAAATGAAAACATACCCATAAACTGTAAGTATTTTTTTGGGCAACACGCAGGAGGAGCAGGGGGCCATTGTGCAGCAGGAAAACTATGATATAGTTGCCATTGTGGAAAGACAATGGGATGACTGGCACAACTGCAGGGCTCAGGTCAGGGCCCCTCCCTGCAAAGAAGACATTGAGATATTGGAGCAAGTCCAGAGAAAGGCAATGGAGCTGGGGCAGGGTTTGGAGCCCGTGTCTTATGTGCAGCAGCTGAGGGACCTGGGGGACTCTCAGCCTGGAGAAAAGGAGTCTCAGTGCAGACCTTCTCCCTCTCTACAACTCCCCGACAGGAGGTTGTAGCCAGGGGAGGGTCATTCTCTTCTGCCAAGTAACAAGCAAAGGACAAGAGTAAACAGCCTCAGGTTGAACTAGGAGAGGTGTAGATTGCATATGAGGAAAATTTTTTCACTGTAAGGGCTGTTAAGCATTGTAACAAGCTGCCCTAAAGAGGTGGAGTCACCATCCCTGGAGGGATTTCAAAGATGTGCAGATGTGTCAGCAGCAGCCACCATAAAAAAAGATATGGTAAGCCATTGAAGGATGTCATGCGTATTCAATATTCTGCAATTACTGCAGTTTTTTAAAAAGAAGTGTTCTCAAAAATGACATACTGTACCACATGAAGATGGAGAAAACAATGACTTTTCAATTCAGAAGCCAAGCAGGATAAGGCACTCTGGCAAATCTTCCCTGTGAAATGCTGAATGTGGACTTACAGCCAATATGTGAGAATAATTTAGGGTCCTGAAGATTTGCTTGTTTCTGAACAACTGCCAGAAAAGATCATGTTCTCAGAATACAAGTGTTGGGGATCCTTACTGTACTGATTATACCACCTTGAAACACCTTCTGCTACTGAAACAGCAATTTCTGAGGGAACAGTCTCCAGGTCATGTCAGTGAGGTGATTGCTGAGGTCCTTTTTGTTCTGACACGAGGAACATGCCTCATGTAGTTCTTTCCTTGTGATTTGATCTCACAGTCTCCTCCTGGCCCTGAGACATTCTTGCCATCTGCTCATACAGATGGCACATTCATGTAAATTTAAAAAAAGTGTTTTCCAAACATTTTCTATTCTCTGTCTTTTCAGATGGTTCTAGACTAGCAGAAGCAGCAAATGTTCTAGGAATGACTATACAGGAAGAAAAAAAAGCAGCTGAAAAAAAAATTATGATCTTACACAAGTGATTTAGAGGAGAAAAAAATTCTAGTCTCATTTCTACTTACTGAACAGCAAGTAGAAATATCTGCATTATAGTCTAAAAATCAGTGAGAGGCATAGCTTTAAAGTGCTCTTCTGCAGAGGCTTACACACATCCTGAGTCTAGAGAACTTACCTTGAAGTACAAACCCCCAGAATTTCTTATAACTTATCCTAGTTTCTCTCCTTCTAAGCAGGACTGAATACTGTTCCAAGAAAAGCTCTCTTCAGTTACTTTGCACATTGAAGACCACAAGAAATTCCAGTTTTCAGAGAAATAAAGAAATAGACCCAGGAAATGCAAGGGAAAAAACCCCCAACAAACTTGAGGAGTTTAGGAAATTCTTATTTCTCAGAAACCATTTTACCATTCTGTAAAGTTCAATAACAAAGTAGAATAAAACAGTGGGTGAACAAATCAGCAATTATCTTCCCAGAAAATGCATTAAAACATAAAGGAAATGGTTTTTTTGGGGAAAAAAAAATCACCCGAACTAGATATTTAACTAGAATAAAAACTAAGTCCAAGTACTTGCACCTTCGGATAAGACACTTGGTACGGAAAAAACCGTATTCTTTCACTCAATAAATAGTATTCCATAATGTCTTACATTAAAAGTGTAAAAGAAAAGTTTCATCTGTACAATCACAACTAGAAAGTGATTGTGCATGACCCACAAGAGGTATTATTAGTTCTACAGACAGTGTCCTAAGTTATTTTTCTTACACGTGCAAGGCCCCCAACCCTGCTCTTACTTCTGAGATCCATCTTAGATTTTACCAATTTTAGTAAAAAACCTCCAATATGCGCAAGTGGAATTTATACATATACAAATATACTGCTTTTATTTATCAAATAGATATCATATATTTAAACACGTGTTTGTATACACACATTTAGCACCTATCCCATTAGCTGAGTCTTGATCAGAGCATTCTGAGATTTTATGTATGTCCTTCCAATTGGAAAATCTCCCTTCTCAGGATCACCAACTCAAATCATATGATCAAAGACATTGTGGAAGAGAAATGATAGATTGCTGTAATACTAAATTATATAAATTATTTAAATTTAATTTAAGATTAAATGTTTGATGACCTCTGTTTTTGGAATATGCAATATCCTTGGAGCAACTTAAACTATTTCATGGTTCTGTAGCTGATGGAGCTTTTCTTACTAACACAGACTAAATGCCACAGTCTGTCTGTTAGGCAATAGAACTCACTTTTTTTTCACTTCATTGCAATGCAATAATTTTGGATAATAGGGCTTTTAATGGAAAAGATTCCTGTGACTTAAGCTTTTTTTTCTTATTAAGCTTAATTAAACTAATTATTCACATATTAATAACTTAGCAGCCACTTAATAAAAAAATAAAAGCAAAAGACCCTTCTGAATACTTATCTCATACTTAAAATCTAATAAAGTGATTGAAATAGAAAGATATCTTTGTTTTCTTTCAGATAGGGGAGATACTTAAAACACAACTACTGTCCCTCCTGCTGAGGATGAATGGTGTAAAGATGCCATTCCAAATCCTACAGAAAAATGCATATTTAATCTATGAGTCCTTAATTGAAAAGAGATATTTATGAGAGTCAATGATCTCCTTTTTTTTCCAGAAATTGAATCTTTCCTAAAACTGGCTCATTTTGTGAATGGGCTGCTATGCAGGAAAAGTGGAAGAATGTGATTCTGAGAAAATGAAGCAGATTTGTATCTATAACCTGGCCATCCCAAGGTGCACATGAGGGCTGGCATTTTATAATTCTTCATAATAATGCTTGGCACTTATGTAGTGTTTTATGGGATCAAAGCACTTTACAAACTAATTACTTAATCTTCACAACACCCTTGTGAGAAGGTAGGTTTTAGCATTCCAATTTACCAAGTGGAATAACTGAGCAGAGAATCTGGATGATTTGTTTCATGTCCAAATCTACAGCTCATAGAAACAGTGTTACTAGAAATAACAGTAGTTGTATTTCTCTGCTTTATTCCTTGGAACCTACAAAAGAACTATTTGGATGAGAAAGGAAAACAGCATCTGGCCCACACCTTGGGCCAGAGCTGATACCTTGTTTATTTAAAACAACAATTAATTCATTTAAGCAACACGCTGGGATTCAAGTTCCTTTCCTTATGCTGGATCTATACTGAATGTGCAAGAAAAGAGCTGTCCTGCTTGTCCTGCTCCAGGAATTCCAAATAATGAGATTTGGGTGGTAATGCTTACTTGTTAATGCAGAAATTCTTTGAACTTGAAATTCTACATAACTGTACAGTATTCAATTTTTTTCAAGTCTTCACAACTTGAAGCTACATGACTTCAGTATGAAATGATATTTTACTATGTTTGCATTTATTTCTACAAGTTTTCAAAAAGTTCTTGCTTTGACCACCTGCATACAAGATTTAAGGGTTCTTACACGTCTGTGTATACTAACAGCCTTGAAAATCTGGACACAGAAATCGAATTCACCTCATTTCTTGTGCAAAAGTAAACAACTGCATGTCAGACTGTGAATTAGCTTTGGAAACTGTTGGCAAAGGAAAAGTCAGTAATTGCATCTATAGGTGTGAACACCAGCACAAAAAAATTACCCACTTAGCACAATGAAAACACTTCTTCCCAGACTGATATTCTCATGTTCAAACAAGTCTTACAAAAATTACTTTTTACTTCCTCTTTGCAATGCCTATATATGCCCTATTGTCATATAAAGAAATTTAGTGTTATATCACAAGAAGTGATAACCAAAATTAAGAAAACTTGTATTTTTAATTGGAGCAACAGAAAGCTACTGACACTTCAGACATCCTAATAAAGATATGCATAATATTTACTTATTTGTTTTAACAAATGCCAACAGTACTTTGAGATGCTATTGGTGCTTTTCATGCTACAGGGTACCTCATTATAATGTTTATTTCCTCTTCTTCCCTGAGGCTGGACAAGGCCCCAGTTGGAATGAAGGGCTGCACAGCCAAGAGAGGCACGAATGTGATGGAACCAGAAACACCTGCCACCTTGACAGGTATCATGATCAAGAACAGCATCCAAAATAGTATCTTCTCTCCAGAAAAGAAGTCCAGGTTCTTTTTATCTCTTCTGAAATCCCCAAAGTGAGAAAGATTTTGAGAAAATTTTTTGCTTACCTTGAATGGGCATTAAAAGTTCTTAAACACCTTCTGTCCAGCTTCTGGAAATATAATTTTGTAGCAAAAAGGTAGGGCAGATCTCTTGCTTTCTTGCAGAAGACATTTTGGAGTAACACGGATATTTGAAATATTGTAGGCAGTCCAAAGACATAATATTAATTCACAGAATCACAAGATTTTAAGGGGTTGGAATGTATCTTAAAGCCCATCCAGTCCCAAACCCCCTGCCATTGGCAGACACCTCCCACCAGGTTGCTCAAGCCCCCATCCAACCTGGCTTTGAACACTTCCAGAGTTCCAGCTAGTACAAATGATTGTTTGATTTTAAAACTGAAAAATAGAGCTTTACCTCCAAATTATGCTTAGAATTTAATTAAAATTAAGCCCTATCAGAAAAAAAATCCAAAAACCAACAAAACTAAAATCAAACCCAAACCCAAATCAAAAAACCCCCCTCCAACCCCCAAACCAAAACAAACAACCCCCCCCCCCAACAAACAAAAAACCCCAACAAAAAAACCCAGAAGAAAGAAAAAAGTAGCAAAATAAAGATCAAACGCTTTACTGAATGGTAGCTGGTGTGAACAACTCACCTCTCAAGGAATATGGTCTGAGAAATAAAGGTATTTGCAAAGCAATTGCTTTTAGAATTGCCCATTAGATTTCATAGACAATAAGCTGCCAATAAGGAGTTAAACTGCTGAACAAGTCTAACAATACAACAAAAATGCCCAGTGCTGTTTCACCAGAGCAAAAGGTGGGAGAATCTATTTTACTTGCAGAATTGAAAATTTCCAAGCAGCTGAAACTGAGTGAGCAGACAGCAGAAGGCACAGCTGAGACAACACAAAATACAGGCATCCAGGACTGTTTAAGATTCATGTGACTCAATGCTGGTAGCATTGAGTAGAGAACAAAGCAAGGCCATCATACACATAATTCTCTCATTTGTGGGAGATTACTGTGTTCCATCAGTCAAATAGGAATTATTGCTGGCTGAGCTGGAGACTCATAGCTGGTAATGCATTAGATGAAACTTGGCAAGTAAAACTGCTGGGCTTTCAAATGGGAAAAGTCTTTAATTTCTGAAAAACACTCCTCTGTTCTACTTCCTTTTGTTTTCCTCTTGGCTAAAAAGGATGGCAACATCATTACCTCACAGAACATGGTTCCTATCAGGAGTTCTGTATATAGTCTATTTTTCTGTAAAAAACACCCACAAACTTCATTTACAAAAAGCATAAAACCATCCCACTGAAGAGATACAAAAGTATACAATGTTCTTGGGCATGTAATCATCAGTTCTCTACCCTCTGTCACAGAGTCCTCTTGTGAGGAATGTTGGGAGAAATGTATGCAAGAGTCAATATCTCTGTAAACAGCATGGTAATGGTGCAAAACCACACAAAACGTATTGGTCTTCAGCTACTTCTTCAACTATATTTAATCCTTGTATTCTAAACTAAATTTTCTCCTTACTCTGACACATGGCATCCCAAGACTCTCAAGTGGCGAGTTCCAGAAAGACACCATAACGTAGTTACACAAAAAGCAGCAATTCAAAATTGGCAAACAGAAGGATCATACTTGTCACCATTCTCAAATCTTGCATTCCAATCCCTGGAAAAAAATTCAAAAAACTTGGTGCTTTCAGAGGCCACAAAAATCAGAGAAATTATTCTTCCCCAGGCTTACGCAGAAGAAAGCAGAAGACAGCTGAACTTTCAATCCACATTTTAGAACAGACTTGATGTTAAAAGTCAGGGGAAATTTTTTATATATGTATTTATACATATAAAAATAAATCTAAGAAATAACAAATCTTATCTACTATAGCACCCATTTCTGCTAAGTGTATTTAATAAACCAGATATTTTAACACAGAGAAATTTAGTTAAAGCCATATATTTTCCTCAGTTTTGACTGCATATCTTTTTTAAGCTTTGCTCAAACTACTGTAAACTATCTGCTATACTAGATGTGAATGTCTAAATTTACTGTTCTAAATATGTTGTCAAATCACTAACATCCTCTTGCAAGTCATCTTAACTCCCAACATAGTAATTTTTCCTGTAATGACTCTTCATTTAAGACTATATGTTCACAATATTCTACCATTTAGGTGATTTAAGTATATCATCTATTGAATGTCCTGGTCTTGGCAGCAATGAGTAATTTTCTTGTCAGATGGAATATGAAAAAAATATGAAAAAAACCCATTTTCCCAAAACATAAATAGCTGGCAGCTATCCCTCAGAAATAAAAGTCCTTCTTAAAAGCAATCACCGTGTCATGTTCTCTGTATAAAAAAGATCAAGAATTTAGTTATGCCCTTAACTAATGCCCTGTAGCAGTGAAGAAGGCAGGCTATGAGGACAACATACCAACCGTTCAGATGTCTCCTTTCATTATTAGCCATTTTTCTTTTTTTCCCTTCCCTCTCTCCCCTCTTTCAGTGACAGCATGATCCAGGTGCTCACAAAACTGCCTCCTAGTCCCTCCTGATATTTAGCCTCCCAATGTCAAATCTAATTGGATGTGACACGCATACCATGTATGGGTTCTGCTCACAAAAACAAAAAGAACAATGTTAAGGGATCACCGCTTGCTGCATGAAATAGAAATTCAACGATAGGGACCCAAAAGAAAGGGATGGTTTCATTTATACTGATAAGATCACTTGCAGTTTAATGAATTTGATTACAGCAATCAAGGTAAATGCAACCAAATTCACAGCAACATTTATACGTGTGTGCATGTGACAATGTTTATAAATAGATGTATGGGGAGACGAAAAAAATTCCGACTGACACTTGAAGGAATCTCACTTTGGAAAAATGCATCCCAAAGTAAGAATATGTGTCTGCAAGCATAAACTAAAGTAAATTAACACAGTAAGAACAGTAGTAATTTTCAGAATAACAGTGTACAGGCGGTTTTAGATATGTGAGAAATACAACCAAGCAGGCATTTTTAACAATATGCAGAAATTACTAATAAGCAGGCATTACATATATCACTACTGTGGACACTTGAAATAACATTAACTCTGAGTTGAATTTAGATGAAATAGATGGATAAAGCTACTTAAAGCTACAAAACTAAAACCTTAATATTAGAATGAGATTGTTGATTGATACTTGGTCCAGTGAAGGCAAAAGCAGAATATGGCCACTCAAATAATCCTGTTGTGTTACCATGGGTGCATCTTCCCCATCCAGCCCAGGGTTTGAAAGACATTTTAGCCAGAAAGCCTTTCGGAGATCTACTGAGCTGAGTCTGAGGAGGAGGAATTGAGTCTACATTTCACAAGACTTGTCCATGCTTCGTTAAGAATTAGGACATATAAGAAGGGGTTTCCTTGCCATGTCCTCTATTAGCTATCTGTTATGTTCCATAGTCTCTACCACAAAGCACACAAGAACCAGAGGTGTCCTTCCCCTCTGTGCTGTTCAAGTACACAGTTGCCATAGCAGTGAAGGCAATTGCAGTCCCCAGTCTTAGCGCTGGCTAGGGCAGTATAGGGTGACAATCATCCTGCCTCTGCCCTAAGTTACAATTCATTCCAGCACAGCAGCAGAACAATGGCAGAATTCACATCCATCATTTGTCTTGTGCCAGCTCACAGGGCAAAGAGAACACTTGAAATGCACCAAGCAGAGTCTTAGAAGAGATGTAAGAATTGATAATCTCAAATGCAAGATTGCTAGGTATACCAGAATACTAGAAAATTATTTCCTAAAGTGAAATTTTTTACCTAGGAAAAAAAGCTGTCTAAATGCCTTTAACTCTGGGCTGTGCACAAGTCCTACAATAGAAAAATATCCCATTTTAGAATTAATCTAAAACCATTTTGGATAACATATTGTGATTGCAAGTATTGAAAAAAATAACTCTGGGAAATAAAGGCTCAAAGCATTAATAATGATTCCTCTAATGACATTAAACAGCTTTAAGTAAAAAACAGACCTCATTTCACTTTATTGCATCTTATAAAAGACATTAAAACTGACTTGCTACTTATGCCGAATGAAGAGGAACAAAGGTTTCACCCAAAACAATGAAGCAGTACCAACACTGGCGCATCTCAAAAAAAAGAAACAAACAAAACCCTCAGAATCTTAAACAAAGTATATTCCATGAAAGGTTTTAAGTTTTTGAAAAACAGATGAAGAACAAGAAGAAACTCCCAGAAAACAAAAATTTCCTTTACTTGATTCTTCTATGGACAATTTTTTGTGAGCTCTACTTACTGTTTACCAACCTTTTAAAAAATAGAAATTATTACAGATGGTTAAGTAGTCAGAATAAAAAATGCCACAAATAGCAAAAAAAAGTTAGCATTATTGAAGACATTAAACCTGATATTTATTTCTAATTTATTCTAGAAGATAATAATAAAGATTATGACTTCAGAATCTTAAATTGAAAACTACACCAAAACCATTGTTATGTTCTCTCTCACTCCATAAATATAAAGGTGTGTTTTGTAGTTGATTTATATTTCACTTTAAACTACAACTGCTTTTCAAGGAACCAAGTATCTGTTGCTTCATTGAACAATCACAAAAGCTCCAGACTTGCTCCCAGCTATAGTGCCAGAGCCTGAACTGCTCCCACAGAAAACATAATTGGACACAACAAACATTGGTAAATACAATACCCAGCTCTGCAGCATTTTCTGTTGTTAACCCAGACAATGCTTTCCTGCTTTTCTGTTACCTACCCATATTGCGTTGTCAGTCACCTTTTGCAGCTACATTTTAAAATCAATTTCTCAGCAATTATTTATCCTGTTAACATCACTAAACAGACAATTTCCCCAGTTTTCAGAACTTCTCAAGAGTGAAGACCTTTTGTTGATTTTTCCAGTCACTCCTCTACATACAGTCATATACAACAACAACAAGAAGCTGAAAAACATTTCAAGTCATACCTCATCTTAGTGAGACTCAGAAAGCTGATTCATCGAGGTATCATACAAACCAATCTAATATTCAATCAAAAATATTTTTAAAACATATCAGCTAAACTATCAATTCAGCTGTCATATACATCTTCTGTTTTTTCCTCTAATCCTCATTTTGTATTTCATATTTCAATTCCTTTGAAGAAGCAGCTCTAAACCAGGGTTTTAATCCAGAATGAGTATTTCAAATAGTATTTACAGTCTTATCTGTTCTTAATACAAATCTCCGAACTGTACTAAAAATGGCACTTTATTTCCAAAACTTGTATTTAAAAAAAACTTTATCCAACCTTAGAATACTTCATATTTTTTTTTCTGGAATATCATCAGTTATACAGAATACAGCAATTAAAACAAAGCATTAAAAAAAAGGCAAAAAAAGCAAGGAATGGTTTTTATTTTTAGCTTTTAAATCATGGTTTTAAATTAAGAGACACAAGAGTTAGAAATGGTTCATACTGACCTGAGTCCATAAAGGACTGTTCCATCTGGGTGCAAACGAATCATTCTGTTCTTCACAGTGACACCATGAACAAATGACTTCTTGTCATTCAGGAAATAGGTATCGGGCACCCACAGCTGATCAGCTACTCTGTTGTCCAGAGTGAGGTTTAGAGGTATTACATTATAGGACAGCCTCTTATCCCTCCACGCTTGCTGGAAGTACATTGTCAAGGTATAGTCCTATGATTAGAAAAAACAAACAAACAAACAAAGTTTGCATTAAAACAGATGGCATACATATGCAAAAAAATGACAATGCAAATACACGTGCTCATTGTGACTGTTCCTAAAGGCAAACATTTCTATTCAGAATTTCCGTAAGTAGATTTATTTATTTTTACAGTACTGAACATCTTGTACACGCTTAATAACAGCAGTGAGAATACAAAGAAGATGGGGCATTTACATTTTATGAATGACTTGGATGTTCTCATTTCAGTATTTAAAAATAAAATAAAAAAAAATGTAGACATTTAAGAGCCTGCAATTTCTGTAGCACTTTACAAGCCTGGGAGTTCTAGGAAACAAGAACATTCACAGATCCGAATTTCATTTCAGGGTCTCCACTGTATTCAGTAGAGCTCTGGATCAAGCTTTCTGTCTCTGAAGTTGCAGTCACCATCCAAACACCTTGCTAAATCAAAATCTCTTCAAAGTCTGTTAACTTTCCCCTGGGCACTGAAATCAATGGGAAGTCTCTGAGGTTCCTATGATATACACTCTTAGTCTTAATTTTACAGATGAAGTAAAATTATTCTTCAGGGGACAATCAGAGAGCATAATTAGCATCTCAGTAAATATTCACAGTATTGCGAGACTTGCATTGACTTGATGCAGGGTGCCACCGTACAGTGCTTCAGAGATGTTTTGACCTTTTGGTGTTTTAAAGAATAATATATTTATAAAGTTTATATCTTTGTAAAAACTGTTATAAAGATGCAGAATTATCATTATATTTAGCCAATGCTAAAAAAACCTCTAGAAATAATACACAATGTATATTAAGAGCATCCCTGCAGAGAAAGACTTGCATAAATGGCAATATTAGTTCTCATTCACTGTTTTACATTTTAAAGGAGAGTCCACTATTTAAAGTATTTTTTATTACAGTTGGAAAAGAAAAATTAATCTTCCTGCTGAACTACTTTAAAAAATATGCCACAAGTGTATTTTACAAGCATTTTCATTTAAAAGGATATTTGATATATGAATGCTATTTCTCAGAATACACAAAGATAAATTTTTCTTAGTCTGCAGTTTCACAGACTGAACACCCCAGTAAGAAATCACTGAAATTGGGTTGCTACAATTATTGTCTTTACAATGTACACAATTTGTATGTATGTATCAATGTCCCGTTGAACTAGGGAGGACCTGCGAGAACTATGGCTATTTCAGCAGAGTTCCGTAAGCAATGACACAGCACCTTGAAACTAATTGACCCTGCCTCTTCTGCAGAACAGTGTGCATTCAGATGAATCATCATAAACGTTTTTTTTATAGAAATGTGCATTTCAGTGGTGGTAACACTCCTATTTTTTGCCTCATCCTTCCCCCGAAGAGCCGATGTACATGGGCTTCAGAACACCTCTTCAATTTTCCGTGAAGCAGGGGGAAATACATGTTCTGTTGTGAATAGTTACTGCATTTCTTCCTTATCAACACAAACCACAAATGGTATTGCTGCCCCTTTCATGTTCCTGTCTCCACTGGTTAAAGGTCAATCCCCTTCCCTTGCTGCGCCCCCAGCCGTGCTGGGAACCCCAGCACCTTTGGCCAGGAGTCACAACAGTGATTCTGCAGGGACTCAAGTAGGTAAACACCAAATGAGCTTTCCCAATTATTTTACTACCAAATGTATTCACCTGGTAGCTGTTCTACAGTCTGATCAGTTTTAATGATCTGAAACCTCTTTCCCATCCCGCCTCCCCAGGGTCAGGATGAGATTCTGCTTGCAAGAATGTTCCACCTACATCCGAAGAATTTTACTGTTATGCTTCATCACTGTTGTGCATGATTTGTTTCATAACCAGCTTTCAGGAAAATCTTCAGTAGGAAAATGTATTAGTATTCATTATACTAATATATCACATTATCAAGTAATGATCTGTAGCAATTGTTTCTCTATTATCCTTGGAAAGCTGCATTTTCTTCCTATTCCAAGGAATAACCTACATGTATTAATACACAGCATAAATACATAAAACATGCTTTCCTTTTTACACCTCAGTAAAAGAGGAAAAGAAGAGGAGGAAAAACCCTAAACACACATGGTTCATTGCATGGAAATGAATTACATAAAACTGTAAATTTGGAGCACTGGCATTGCTGAAAGAAAAGCCAAGTCACCAGTCTGGAGTCTAAAATCAAACACACTGTGTTCCAGAAAGAGCTGGTGTTCCGACTAAAAATTATTTGTCATCTGTTGGCCCTAGTTTTCAGATGTGACTGGAGTTTTTAATGGTCAAAACAGAACTCCTCAGAAATTGTTATAAAACTCTCACAACCTTTTGAATTTAGTTTGGTTTTTTTTAATGATAATTTTAAAAAACCCCAAAGATGTTCCAAGCTACATATTTCAAAGTCAAATTGATAAGATAGGAAAAAAGCAAAACCTGTCACAAAAAATGCAGTTCATTCCTTAGAAAGGAGAGAGGCATCTTTTTTCAAAAACCCAAATGAAAGTGTAATTCAAAAAAGATGTGCAGGTACAGAATGTCCGTAAGTATCCCAAGACCCTTTATACTTTCAGATTAAGAACATTCTCATCTAGCAGGAATACTACAAGAAAAAAGTCTGTTAAAGTCACATTAAATATGGGCATTCCCCTCTAGTCTAAGGATAAATATAAAAAAACCCATGTAAATATCTTGTCTCTAGGAAGAGAGGCACACACAAAAAAAATAGAGGAAGAGAAGTAAAGGATTATTTTAATTTCTTAAGGTTTAGCATCCTTTTAAACTCACAGAACGGGATTGTTAGAAAGAGTGTAAGTTTGAAGAGGAAACAGGAGCAAATTCATTTTAAAAGCCTTGCACAAGGGACTAATTATAATGATCTGAGAGAAATCCAAGCCCAAAGCTCCTGATGACGGTTGTTTAAACCATTACACAGACAGAAATTAAAAAGGTACAGACTGTTTGCAACACAGGCGCACAGACACATTCTACCCATAGAAATAAAGAGGTTCCTCAGTTGCCCTGGGAATGTGAAGCTTGAAATGCTGTATAAAATTGTTAGTATTGACAAAATTGCAAGAAAAACGTAGAATATAAGTAAGCAAACATATTTTCTGTAAATAATATCAATTTTATAGCTTTTATTATTATTTCATTGTTTGCCTAGATTTAAATTTAATAAAGTGTTTTGTTCTGTCCAGAGCAAAAATTTAGGCATCAGAAAATTGATCATTACCCGCATTCTATTGTAGTCAAAGAAAAGATGCCTCCTCTTCTTCTCACCTCACCTTTCCACTTTTCCTCTTCTTTATTTCATACCATGAACGCAAGAGCAGCAAGTATAAGACAAAGTTAATCTTTATGCATAATTTTCTATATGAATAAAAAAGTATCAAACAGTTTCATTAGTATTAGCATATTCATGAGATATCAGCAAGATATTCATGAGTAACTTTAACTCTCTGCAGTGGTTGCCTGCAAACTTTTTAGCTGCTGGAAGTGTAAATACACTGAGAGATTTAAACTTGTATTTAGAGAAATAGAATTATTACAGACAGACATGGTGCCATCAATTTCAGTGACATAACAGAAGATACTGGACAGGAAAGCATCGAATCTGAATACTGGTATTCTTATTTATATTCTTGCATTTCATTCATGTTCTCAAATTAACGTTTAAGCCAAAAAAAGAAAAATCAATTTGGGCCTCTTATTAGTTTAAAAAGATTAGAACACAGGCCTTAGCTAAACCTACCCATGGGCCAATAACCAACATATTGCTGGTCCTCTTTTTATATTGGAAAAAGGATCAAGGCAAAAAAGGAAATAGAGGTCATGAATATTCACAATGAAAGTGGGTGTCTAATGCAAAAGACTTTACCAGATGTAAATGCATTTCAAAGCATGATAATAAGGTCCAATGTGAGAAAACACATTTAAAATACATCTCTTCCTTCTGCATTACTCAAATCAGGACTGAGTCACACTGCAGCTTTAAACTGTAACCAACACTTATATTAACAGGGATAGAAAACAGCTACTGAAACACTGGAAGCAATAAAGGCAGGAAACTTCAGAGGAGAAAAAAATAAGCAGAAGGAATATATCAAATCTAATGTATATAATATACATTCTGTATATTGTAAATATACTATAAGACAGCGTGAAGTTGAAGAAGCTATTCATCACTGCTTCACAGTAATGAATGGAGAACTCATTTGTGGTTTGGCTTAAGTCCATTCCTCATCACATTCCTGGTTATTACTAACTTGTAAAAATGCTTTACTACATTTCCACATATGACTATTTTAAAATGAAATAATTTCCTTCTAAAAATGCTTGAAGATGAAGATTTTGCCTGAGCACTATATTTATTTAACATGTACATTTAAAAAACTGTTGATAACATTTAAAAGTGCTAATTGACAATCCTTTCAATCCTCTGTTTAAACCAATCACTACAACGTTTGATTCAAAATTACCTATCTCAGTCTCTCATTGAGAAAAAATGATGTAAAAAGTCTGCTTAATGCTGGAGACACCACAAAGTGACTTATATAAAAGTAGAAAGAACAGCTGAAAGAATGGGTGATGCCAAAGAAATGCCAAAATTGTCATACGCCCTTTCAAAAAAAGTATTTTTCACATTTGTAAATCTTCACTTCAAAATAAACAAAAAACCCCTCAAAACAAATAAAAAAGCCACAAACAATGACATCAGGAACCTTACACAGAATTCAAGTTGAACTCTCTCAGTCTATCAAATCCCACTTCCCAAGCTGGCTTTAAATCTGTGAAACACTTGTAATTAATTGCATCTCCTAAAACTTACTAGGGGAGTTATCCTTGATGGCAATTAATCTTCTCAAGTTTATGATCTTTCCACAGAGGAGAAGATCCCAACAAGCTTACCATTTATTTTGCTGCAACTCTCCCAGATTTATTCATCAGCAATTCTCATTTGTCAGCTGAACAAAGCAGCAAAGACGGGCTTTTTATCTCCCACCACAGTTCTCAGAAAAACACAATGTTATTGAACCAAACAAGAGACTTGGGTATGAAAGCCAAACAACTGTCAGCAGAGCTTGACTCCTTAGCATGAAACTTTTGGTCCTGATTATATGAAATCTGTAATAAGAGACTGTAAGATTTCAGCAACAAGATCATGAATTTGTGTCTCCTTAGCTCTACTGAGGGTAGCCAATATTTATATTGTTTCTCCATGGTGATTTAGATAATGACATGGCCTCACAGTACAATGGATTTCACGGACTTAAGTGAAATGAAGCAGTTCTGGCTGATAAGTTTCCTGTAACCTTAATTAGTTTAGCAAGATGCTGTGACACTTGATTTTCATTTCTGACAAGTCATCCAGACTGAACCATGATACTGCACTTTTCCCGAGTCGGCAATCTGCACGTCACACCAATCAACGAGCATCTGCCATAGGTCTTTTAGCTCTGTCTGATTTGCTGTCTCTTGATAACAAGAGGAAGATTGATTAAAGTGAATCTGGACTGAAAACTGTAATCTAACTACTATTTGGTTAAGAGAGTCACGTCTCTTGAGATTGTCAGATTGTTCTCTTTTGAAGGGATCTCGTCATCATACAGCACTGCAGGATTCTCAGATGAACAAAGCAAATGCAGAGTATGATGAATAAATGCAACTATTCTCACTTAAAAGAAGTTATGAAAACAGTAGTTTTCTGCCTCAGACAAAAATAGTATTTAGTCGAGTCATTGAAGTAAAATAAAATATTTTAGGCCACAAGAAACATCAAAAAGTTTATTTATATTTGAATTTCAAAGTTTTCTTTACTCATGTATCTCAAGTTATTTCCCAGAGTTCACAGATCATTCCCTATGTAATTTTACAGTTTCACAGATCTTCAGAAAAAGTTCCACAGACCTTCAACAGAAATCATATTTATATTGCTTTTTATTATGGTCTATTACAGAATTGCCTTGCAAAAGAGTAGAGAATTTATTGAAAATACTAAAGAACAAAAAAATCATAATAATTGTTAAGTAGAGTGGAAAAAAACCTGTGATTAAGCAGAACTGGAGATCCAGCTGAAAGGTTTGATGAGAGCAGATGGTGGCCTAAGATACTGTTTTGCAGAAGAGACTCAAGAGTAAAAAACCAGAAACAGTAACCAGAACCCCGAGTGTCCGATACTTTTAAGGGGGGGGGGGGGGGGGGGGGAAGAATATAGTTATTGATAAATTAAATCTGGCTTAAAACTGAGAATTCAAGTTGTGCCTAGATGCAGAACTAAACTGGCATAACATTTGAATAAGTGCTCTTTTTCCTGATGCTTTACAGATTCCTAAGTTCCTTCACAAACAAACGAAGCCTTAAGAATCCATTCAGAGACTGAAAGGACTGGCAAATTAATGCTGCTCTGGATCATTGCAATTAACTTCTGAAAAACATTCAAAATTAATACTAAAACAAATAGGCGTTAGTCTAAAGCACATAATACTCATTTTCAAGATAAATATTTTGCAATATTTTTCAAGGAGACTTATGTAAATGAATAAATATTCCCATAATTTATTTATTTATAAGCGTAGCCTTGCTTCAATCAATCAAGGAGCTATCACTGGCATAAAGGCATGGAGACTCCAATGACAAAAGTGCCATTAATATTCCTGTTATTACACTACATAGCTCCTTGTGCCTTTCCACATCCAAAAGGATGTGTAACAATCTCTAAATTTAGAACCATAAGCTTAATACTGAAACAAGCCACAAAGTTATCTCAATTAATAAGTGTAAATATAGTTTCAATATTAAAAAGTTTTGAGAAATAGCTGACAAAAATTTGAATATCTGACTGATATTTGAATATTTGAATACTGAAATTTGATATTGAATATTTGAATATTGAAATTTGATATTGAAAATTTGAATATTCAGACTGAATTTTTATGCTTAGTGGTTGTCCCGGTTTGAGACAAATTCGGAGCAACGTCCGAAATGAATGTCCTCTGATAGAAGGCAGGTTACAGCCACCCCTCCCCCACCAGGTTCGAAAAGACTTTTCCTTGGAAGAAAGTTAGAAGAAAACTATTTATTTAACAAGCAAAGTGCACACAGGCACGGGAATAAAAAGAATAATGCTGAATAATGAAACCTCTTGCTGTGGAGAGAACCTGGGTAGATTTCAGAGTCCTTTGTGGGTGTGGCTTTCTCCTCTCCAGAGCTGGGGTCCGGCATGGGCCCCTCTGGGCCAACAGTGTAGGGCCTCCCGGTGATGTTCTGGTGTTGCTGAATGTAGCGATATGGAGCAGCGAGGAGTCCCCAGGCAGGTGCAAAGGAGGAACTTTATTTACGAAAAACCTGGCCTTTTTATGCCATTAGTTGGTTGTTAGTTTACATAGTTTTAAGGCACAACAAACCAAATTGAACCAACCACCACACGCCACGATGCGGGCATGAGGCATTCACACAGCGTGCCTCACTTCCTCTATTCTAGCTGAGTCATTCTCCACAGTCCATTTCCACTTAGGCTAAGTAACAGGCCGGAGCCATGATTTTACCAGGCCTTCCCTTTACAGAGCTTTACCTATCGGTCACAGCTGAACAGTCCACGAGAGAAGAAGAAGAAGAAGCCAAAGTCTCAGAAAAAACTCTCTTGCCTCAGCTCGCAGACTAGCATAAAAGAAAGGAGTTTAACTCTCTATCTCTCTCCTGAGAAAAGGAGCCGAGAGCTGGGAAAAGCAGGAAGGTGCTTTTCTCCGCTCCGCCGCCGCAGGAACGCAGGGGAGTGTGTATCTGTGTTCTTGAACACAACACCACTAGGGCTTTTTTCCTCCCCTTCTCTCGGACCCAGCTTAAAGACACAGAAAGGCACAGGATTCATGTCTGGCATTGGGCCGACGATAGGGAATACAGTATCATACAGTCACCTCAGGACAGTGGTGCTGAGAAATGCAGTATTCTAACAAAAATATTTCCTTCTGTGCTTCCATTTAATTGGGCTGCCTGAGGATGCACGTCTTGAAAAGGAAAATTATATTAATATTTTATTGGATCATTTTTATGGGCAAAAGAACTTACTTTGCTATGTTTAGTTTGCTTTATAAACAGATTAATGTGCTAGTATTTCCTTTCAGGTAAAAAGCCAGCTGTTTCCTCAGTTATCAATGGAGAAGTTTCTACAAGAAACAGACACTCAAGGAAGCATATATGTATACCCTTCATTTTCCTAGATAATTTTTTTTTTCCCAAGTAATTTTTCTATTCTGGTAATACTGTTACCCTTGATTTGTCCAATCTACACCATATCCCCTCTGTATCACAGAGTACCTGAACATTTTCAATGGCTTTCAGAGAAGTTTTCTGGCCTTTGATATGTTCCTCTTTCACAGGTGAGAACACTATTAATTTTTGCTTTGCTTGTGATGTAACATTGGTGAGATTTAGATATATAAAATCTTATTAATCTATGTGAAAATTCCCTTTTGATTAAGAAGGTAAAAGATAACATCCCAGATAGCCTTACTGTAAGAATAACAGTTTTGTAGAAAAGAAGGAGTACATATGAATATTAATCAATGCTGAGCCAATACTAGCAGTCTTGGCATTATGCAGTTACTAAACATCACCTTCATTTTAATGATAAAAATTAAAGAGACAGTGGAGAAGCTCCGATGAAAGTATTGAGTCAGATTTTTTGGAGGCATCAGAGTGAAATTCCTAATTGAGCTGGACAGTCTTCTAACTTTTTCAAAATTTAACTGAAACTGTGGGTAACCAACAGTTAAGAAACCCCTGTTATATTACCACTGGGAAAGTGGACAAAATCAGGGTGCTTTTCTCAATGTTGCCCTAAACAAATTGTTGGATATATAATCCAGATAAATTATTTATTAATGAACCGATTGCTTTCCTCAGTGCTTCTTGACACTGAACACAGTCACATTTTCTGTTCTGACTTGCAATATCCTTTAGCAAGATACAGACTCAGCTATTACACAGTTTTGTCAAAGTAGTTATGATTATCTTATATTTGTAACACTTCTAAAACTAGATCAAGGATGTATTTCATAAAAAATTAGTATGTTAAAGCCAATTTTAAGATCACCTCACAAAGCAATGTTTACACAGATTAAACACAGAGAATACTGATAGAGAGGCAGTGAGAGAGAGAGCATGAGTTGAAGGAAAAGATTTATAAAATAATCCCAAACATCTCCTTTAGTATTTAGTTCATTGCAGAATTATAAAAACAATGGGATACAAAATATTTCCTTTAATAATGTACCGTATAACTGAAACAATGAGACTAATTGATTTCTTTAGCTTATTACGGTCTCTAAAAGCTGCTGATACTTCACACAAATTTACAGGAGAAAACCAGCCAGGTCTGTGCATGACATACCCTGAGTTTATCTTTGCTTTATTTTTCTTCTAAATGAGCTCAGAGTCCTTCTCCCTTTGTCTGTATGCATACATTTTCTCACATACTACTACTACTAACCATGGTAGATTTTTATGCTGATTTCCTTGGCATTTTTTGTGTTTTATTTTTTACTTCTTTTTCTGCTAAATCTTTGCCAAACGCATGCACTTTGAAACAGAAACAGAGATGGTTCTAGGCAAGGCAATTTTCTCGTGCCATTCCCCAGTCCCATGAGGAGCACCAGCAGCAGTTCTCTCCTGTTAAACACTGTCACATTTCACAACACTTCATCTCTCTCTGCTCTGCTGATTCCCAGCTCTCTAAAATGGTTCATTAATCTGGCAGTAACAAACTGAAAGAAAGCAATGTGCTCTGGAGAGCACAAATCTCCCCCAGAAACATCCCTAGAAGTGTTTCTGTATCTTGGTGCAATATGCCAGAGGCTGCACTGCAAACTGCTATGTTTCCTCCCTGTTTACAGATAAATCTTGTGGGAATAGACAAACCATCCTGATTTAGCCCTTCCTCAGCAAATAATCTCTGCAACCTTATGTACAGATTTCATGAAATTTGAACAGTGAGCGTGAGGATGAAAAAAAGGAACAGTGTCATGTCACCTAGATATTTTCCTGTATTTTAAATGCTCTCCTCCCTGAAGCCCCAAGATGTGACAGGCTGTTTCCTCCCAAAAATGTCAAGCACTGCAGAGAACTGCCAGCACTGAAGTAAAAAGGACAATTTAAAATAAATACATATCATTTCTTTCAGTGATGACAAGCCTGTGGAAGCTAGTAGAAGGTCCAATTTGCATGACTGCCCAACATTTCAGCAAAGAGAATACACTTAGTTGAGACACTGCAAGAGAATAAGTGATGTATTCAGATGAAAGAAAAACTAATATTATTATGTTCTAGGAAAAAAAAATCTGAAGAAAGAAAAAACCCAGGTGGAAAAATATTGCATCTCTAAGGGTCATTAGTTATACTTCAAATTGTTCATGGTTCAGCAAAGCCAAAACCTATTGGAATATCTCACAGCGAAAATTTCATTACAAGTGCCTCTGTTACAAAGGTGTATTTTTCTCTAGTCCAACCTCACACTCAAAGCAAGATAACTGAGAGGTCAGACCAAGTTGCTCAGGACTTTATCCAACCTGTTCTTGAAGACCTTGAAAAGCGGATTAGAACAAGACTTTAATAACAATGAAATTGCTACTTGTGTTTAGAAAGAAACTCCCTATGCTTCAAAAAGGAAAAATCAGGATGGTCACCCTAACCTAGCAGTCACTGCAACTTAATTTCAGTTTGATGCAAAATCACCATTGTCTGATTTTTAGTGGCATTGCATGCTACCGCTTTTATCTGTTCTATTCAGTGTATTACTCCAGTCTTTTTGTGTCATTTTCTCAGCAATTGCCTCCATTCTTTAATCTCACGACTATTTGAGACACTTAGAAATCAACATGATTCAGTTACCAGTGAGGTTTTGAATGCATTTGTTGTTCACTATATGCTTCAATTGGCACCAACCTCTCATGAAAATATTCCATTCCTGTACAGTAGATGATTTTTTTTGTTCTATCTCTTAATCTTCAAGGTTTCCATCTGTGCCAGAGAACTTTCTATGCAATTAAATAACTTATTTCCACTTACACACTGTTAATAGATACTTTGTAAACAATCCTGATTGTACTTTATCAGACTGAAGCTATCCTCTCATCAAGAGCTAATAATGTCTCTACACTTGTACTATCAGTTCAGAAACAGACTCCAAGAATCAAAAAGAAAAAATTAATTTGGCATCCTTTACTACAGAATGGGTCTATTTATTTGTCATTGACTGGATTAAATACCTCATCTCAACCTTCAAAATTTGTCCTCTCCTTTGTGGTACACTATTGCTTCCAGAGTTCAAGTCAGACTTGTACTTCAGTGACCAAGTGGAAGTAACTGTTTTGACAGCTGGAAATACCAAGAATGAGACCCAAGACAACCTTTTTTCAAGGAATGCAAGGCAAATGGTTAATGGAAATGGCATGGAAAGTCTTACTTGGCATTAATGCAAATCCAGCCTATTTTAACAAAACAAGGATAAATAAGGATACCATACTTTTTTTTTTTCTTTTTTCTTTTTTTTCCAGTCAGACAGCTTGCTGGGCAAATGGCAATAAAAGTATTACTGGTTTCATGTTTTTTAGCCCTTCTACCAAATACAGACAGAAGTGCATCAGGAAGTTATTCAGGAAACATGGATCACATTTTTACGTCAGCTGTTTCATTATAATTGTAGGTTAAATGTATTTGACTTTGCAGACACTCTTCTGAAAACATGGATGGGTTTTAAGCAATTTTAAGATCTTGCACAGAGCAAACTCTCAACTTATACAGCAATTCCCTCCAGCTACTCTTACTGGAAGGCATTTACACAACATGCTGGGACTCTGTTTGACATCATTCCTTCCATCTGGACATCCAGCAGTCTGGATACAATATTTCCTGCCTTCTCTCTACTTCACACACTTGACATTCACTGAAATTTCTGGAAAATGAAATGCCTAAGAACCAAAACTCCATGAATACTTCAGGAGTAACTGAGAAAGGGTTTTGGTTTTTCTTCACAGCTGAAGGAACACTAAACCAGTGTTTCCAAAAGCAGTAGTCATTTTTGCACAGGTAAAAGAATGTAATGCATTTGGTTCATTTTTTGACATGTGGCACTGGATTATTATTCTCACATCTTTATATATTTGGAAACAAATCAAAATCAACCAAGTCAACGTGCTCTGTTAGAAAGAAGTCTAAGGACTTAAAACCTGTCAATTCTTACATTAAAAACTCTTGGAAATTTGATAAAGATATGGAAACCAACTAATCCATGGATTGGAAACAAACAATAAATTTGCAGGAGAAAACACCATCAAACATTCCTTAAAACTTACACAAAACATGTTTTCATTCATAAGACGACCTGGCAAAAGAGTTTCAATCCCTAAGTTTATGACAGAGCCATTATTTCCCTTTCCCTCCAATGGTCAGTAGATATCAAACGTATTTTTGCAGTCCTACTATTGGAATTTTGGAGAGAAATGAAAACAAAAAAAAAAATCAAACACACATATAAAGACACAAAAATAATCAAAAAGCTCTGTGATGACTCCACTGAGATTGTCCTGAAAACAATGACCCATCTCCTGGCATCTTCATCAGTCTTGATGAATTTGTAACACTGGATTTCCAAGTTCATTTTCTACCTTCACAATAAAAATTTTGTTAAACATTTTAGTCATTATAGGTTCAAAAAGACATCAGCTGAAGTGGTTTGCTTTTTCTCTCAAATTATTAGACCATAGCAAATAAGTGCAAAGCCACAGCAGTAAGTGCAGGGCTTTAGCAGGTATTAGACAAGCAAAACCTCCAGTAGCTCATATATTCCAGCCATGACCTTGTGCTGGATATAGTATTTCTGCTTGAGCACATTCCATGTTAGTTGGAAAGCAGCACACATTGATTTGATATCTACTAGCTAGCAGCTGGTTAATTCATGCATGAAATGCACCTATATAGCAGTTCACTGGTTTGATTGATGACACATTTATTCTTTTAAAGTAACAGCATACTTCCTCTCTCAAGAGTCATGAAAGTGCTTTACAACATATTCTTATATTGCTACACACTACTTGAAATTGAGGATTTTTTTAAAGAAATTCCTCTTTGAGATGCATTCTCCATCATGTCCAAATGAAGTAGAAGCTCTATAAATGCAGTGGTTTGGTTCGAAACATCTATCACTTATTTATTTTTCTTCTGTGAGACAAGAATTAGGAGAAAGCAAAGCAGGCACAAAACTTGAAAGAATATAAAGAAGTTTATCAGCAGACTTAAAAGAAAGAAAAAAAATGTCAGACTAAACCTTTAGAACACTTCTCTCCCTCCACCTTCTTTCCTTCCCCCACTGACAAAGTAAAAAATAACACCTTTGAGATTTTTCAGTCAGTTCACCACCTCTATAATAATCTTTTTTTCAGTTCACTTAGGGAGAGGAGTCTCTCTTGCTAATGCTATGGAGACATCTCCACAAGAAACAGTTCTCTTGTGGCTTTAACGTCACAGCAAGACAGCCGCCCGGGATGGTTTTCTGCTTGCGCGTAAAAGTCCCTTCCCTCGACTTACAGCTTTCTCTACAACTGTTTTCGAGAGTTCAATCTTTAGCTAATGGGGTACCATCTTTAAGGATGAGCTGTTCAGAGGCAAAAGGTTGTTTTCACTTATCTCTGGGAGCATCTTCATCTCTAGGAACAGAGGTCTTCTTCTTCCCTGGGAGCAAAGGTCTTTATCACTTTAATCTCTCTCTGTTCAAGTTTCTCATCAAAGCACAGCTACTTCAACATTTGCTTGCTGCAGCACAGGTAATTTTGCTCACAATTACAGTTTGAACGTTCCACCCCCCATGCTTTCATGAAATTACAACGGGTACTCTGATGTATCATAGTCTATCACTACAGCTTTACAACAGAATTTCACCTTTTAGGTTTAAAGCATCTCCTCTTTCTCCTCTCTCTGGGCTTCAGCTTTTCTTTTACTGACTTTGGTGTCTTTATGGTGTTTTCTTCACGTGCTTTCACCTTTCCCTTTCCTTTGACTTGAGAGAGGATTGATGCCTGCAGGCTTCATCTGTTCAGGAAGAATCTTACAGCACTAAAAGAGTTAATCTCACCCGGGCCTTGCAGCTGGAATTCGCTTATCTCTGTTGGTAACATGATCTTTTGCCGGGCAGCGGCTTCAGATGAATTTCAGCCGCACTAGGTGAGAGCCAGCCTGCCGAGCCGCGCTGCGGGGCCGCCTGCACGGAGGAGGGCTGGGGGGGGCCAGCCCACACGGAGCCGCGGGTGGAACAGGGCCACGCAGCTCCGGGGTGGCTGTCTCCTGCTTGGCCCGGCCTGCACTGAGGGGCTGTGCCGGGTGTCCAGCAAGCAGAAGCGGCCGAGATCTTAGCCAAGCCACGCCGCGGCTGACCCAGCCTGGCCCGGCCGAGCAGGGCCCAGCCCCACTGGGGCGTGCCGCGGGCTACCCCCCCAGTTACCTGTCCAAAAGCTGGAAGCAAGAGCTTTCCCGGGGTTTGTTCACTCAAGTGTGGATCACAGAGGCGTGTCAAGCTTCTTAAGTGGCTTAAAAAAGTTGCCAATATTCAAACTAGCTAGTTGATTGGTTCTATTGGGTCCAGAGGAAGCTGTAAGTCTCTTTCTCCTCCTCATTTTCCTCCCTCCCATTAAGTAAGCAAGAAAGAAAGTAAGCACAAACATCTCAGAATTACACACTACATTTTTTACCTACTGGGCTTTGCATATCAAGACTCTATTCTTGAATTCTGATCATCATCTTTCCCAGAAAGTCACAGGGAAAACGAGGAAGCATTCAGATCCATATTTCTAAGCAAACACAACAGAACCAGAATTTGATATCAGCACCACAGATAAGAAGCCCTTCTTTGTTTTTACAGACAGGGCTTGGGGCTTTTTAATGTTATTGTTTCCAGCTAATCCATAACCAACCACTAAGAAGCTTGAAACCTTCTTTGCTGTGAAATAAGTAGAAAAGAAAGCAAACACAGATCAGAATAATACAAAAAAAGTAAATTCATAAGTAGTACCCCATATGCTCTGCCCTGGTCTTAAGGAGATAGTAGATGCACAGTTATTCTGGGATAAGAGTACCATACCTAAGGGTACTGAAATTAAAGTTATAAATTTATCAGAAACTTTGTTTGGCAAATGAGACTGGTACATGAGGATTCTACCCACACTTCTCTCTCCTGTTTGTAGCACTTTCCTGAGGTGATTGTTATACCTCAGTTGATTATAATAAGTAACATATATAGTAGATTAGGTAAAGGTTGTAGATCTCAAAAAACGGAATCATGCTAGTGAAAAGTACTGGTGTTATATTCTTGTAACAATATTCTTTCTTCTTTCTTCCCAAAAGTCTAAAAATCAATATAAGTACAAAGAGAGGATATATAGATGTCTTAAATCAACACAATGACTAGAAATTGTTAGCGTGGACGAAATTTTTTTTGTTTTGACTTAAAATACTAAAAACATTATGAGAATATACCATGTTTTCAAACACCAATTTAGAATCATAACTATGCAGAGGATTTTGAAAATCCTATTTAACTGATCTTCCTGTTATCAACAGGTATTTATATTTTCTCATGGCACTATTAACCCAGTACGTAAGCCAATCCTAAAGCTAAGCAAAAATCTTCAAACAAACAGTAACTATTCATTCCAAGCAGCATTTCAGAACCAGCACTTACACACTCCTGAAAATGTCTTTATTGATTCTACTCAAAGTAGCTTATTTATTGTCACCATTTGCATATAACTTGGTTTGAAGTTCTGATTTATATCAAGGCAAATTGTTTACTGTTTGCTTTTTGCTGTGTTACTTGATGCAACATTTCTTCATTACCTGTACCAGCGGTCTCCTCCTGAACACTACAGAATATTACAGATGCTTGGAGTATGTTGTATTAGCACTGATTTCTCTAAAGAAAACACTTCCCAGACACAGATACTGGAATTCTACTCATGGTCTTACTTAGAAAACTGCTGCACAATTTGGCAGGTTTTTTGTTTGTTTGGTGGTGGTTTTTTTTTTTTTTTTGTTTTGGTGGTTGTTGTTTGTTGTTTTTTTTCTCAGTGGGTGTGAAGAGGTAAGAACAGGGAATATAAGCAAGTACATACGATCTTTCAAGGTCCTTCCCAACCTGGGCTGTTCCATGAACATTTTGAGACAAGCACACCCTAAATTAGTTGCTTCATTTCTTGTATTAGACAACTTGTTATCTATGTCACCAAATATTACAATTAAGTACTGCTCTTAAACTATCTCCTCATCTCTGCAGTGTTCAAAAAGTCAAGCTAGACTTCAACTGGCCTGTGGCATAACATGATTATCTACAGCAGCTCACAATTAACAAATTACACTGCATGCGCTCTCACACACACTTATTTAGGAACTCATCAAAACATGAATTTAGTATCTGCTTGTTTGAGCTATTCAGCAAGGAATATATACAACTAGAGATGCTCTCTGAGCCTGGGAGAATTAAAGACTCTTTAGATTAAATAGGAAAAAATATCTAAAATTAATTATAGCAAAGTTTGCACAAATAGGAAGCCAATACAGTCAATGCTTCATGAAAGCACCTTTCCTGAGGAAAATATTAAGTGCTTAAAACTAAGCATGTAATTTGGGGTTTTACAAAAGAGCACTTTACCAAATCAATACTGTGAAGGGTCTTAAAAAAACAAACAAAAAACCCCGAAAAACCCCAAAACCAAACAAGACAAACCAGGTAAATTCACAGGCAAAACCAGATCTCTCTTTCACTTTCATGCAGGATCAGAAGTTTTAGGCACAAAGCTTCACACGTCTGCTAATCCTACACCTAGTGAAATCATGGGTACACTTCAGCATAGGGCTTTGAAAAAAAAAACAAACAAAACTTCTATGGATTTTTGATGCATATGAAATTAGTGAAAATTCTAAGCTTCTCAGAACTGGAGATATAGGTGAGCCACTTTAAAATGGATTCTTCATTAGATTCTATTTGATTCTTAGGTTTTATCTTGATCCTTATTTCTCTAGATCTGGGTGCACAAAAAGCCTTTTTGTACTTTATTCCATTTCTATTAACTTTATTTCACTTCCTTTTTATTTACATTGCTATCATACTTCGTAAAAAATTTATCCATTAATCAGTTAAATAAACAGTAAATATCTTTTTTATTCCCTAGTCTAAGTTTATTCTAAATCCTTATGTGAGTGTGATTCCTTTAATATGAGTCAAAGATAAACAATAGAATTAAAAAGAAAAAAACCTACATGGCCCTGAACTTCTCTGTACATTTTCTCTTAGCAAGAAAAAAAAAATTATCTCTGCGCTCTGCTATATCAAGATGATTTAATCAAAAAATGTACCGCTCCGTATCACAGACCTCAACTTCTATGATCACATCACATTGGTTTAATTAAAATTTAACCTCCTCTTCTACCCAAATGAAGTTACAACAAAACAGACAGAAGTACTAAATTACTAAGTATCATTCTTAAGGATATCATCACACTTTAGCACCACAACATAAGGGTTTTCATGACTTTAGAACATGACAATGCAACAACTGCAGCAAGTGAGCTGAGAAAAGCTGGTATATGTTATTTTTAAATTTCTGTGTTCAAGAACAGCACAATCTCACAGGAAATTTCTAGTTAATAGGGAAACCTCTGTCTATTCATTATTTCATGCTTATTTGTAGCACAATAGCAATTTTTAACATTCATCTTAGTGCAGTATAATTAACCATTCTGCTTAGAATTGAACAAACAAAAATGAAGCGGTAAAAGAGGATTCAGATTCCAACCACTGGATAATTTACACAACATCCACACATATTATCTATTATTAAAACTAAAAGTCACACTTTTCAAAACTGAATGTTGAAATCTAATATTCCTGGCTCCCAACCAAGCATAGAAAACAGACAGACTGATGCTAAAGAAAACAAATTTTTATTCATTTACCTTCTGTGGGAAATGAACTGTGTAGTGAATTTTTTAGAAGACGAAAATTGTAATTGCGTGTGTAATAAAGCTGAAAATTAAGGAGAAACAGATGGAAGACTAAAAGTTCTTTTTTGTAAGTGCTAAGAGGATGATTCATAAGTATTTGACATTAGTTAAAATTACTTATGGAACAAATGTTTTTGGAAAAATGTTCTGCTTAGGACAATATGCCATCACACAATCAGCAGTGATTTATTCCAATTGCAATCCCTAATCAAAAAGAGAAAAGGAAATAAACTAAAAAAGAAGAAAAAAGTCAAAACTTGTTCATTTCTCCTAAACTTCAGTGACTTGCGTCTTAAAGTTCTACCTCAAAAATTGAGGACACTATCAGAAGCATTGTAGATCACAGTAATACTATTAATTTGCAGTTTTAAGATCACTTTATATTGTCTCTAAATAGTAATTAACTTCCTAAGGTCAGCTCAACAGAACATGGGAAAAGATAGGTGGCATGTAAGTACATGAGACTTCTGGTGAAGTTACCACACTTTGTTGTAACAACCCCAAGGAAACACTATTTTTAAGTCTCCATGTACTACTTCTAAACAAAAATTGACAGGAAAGCCAATTATCTTATCCACACTGAAATTGTTGCATATGACTTGAAATATATTAAGGGAACATTTTCACATACAGCTAAATACTTAAAGTATCAGGAATAATTAAAAATACACAGATTAATTTCTTTTCATTGTTTTCCTAATACTATATAATGAAAAATGCAGCTACCTTACAAATTATGGTTTTGTTTAGAGGAAATAGGCCATTACTGTGAGTTCTCTTTGACATTAACAGATTATTTCCAGGCAGTGCTGCACCAGCCTTGCTGTAGGAATGGGTAGTGCAGAACAAGACACGAGTGGGTTGTTGTGGTCTTTAGCAGCAGACGCTAGGTGCCTGTCCATTCTAGCACCAGGAGTAATCATGCTGTAACCCAGATCCAAATTTGCAGGTAACATCCAAATTATATCTGGAGCCAATAATGCAGTAAAGCACATCTTAATTCATCTATGAATCTTTTGCGTTAAAATATATAGCTGAGTGCTGCTTTCTCTTCATAGCACGTCCCCTTCCAGGTCACTTTCTCAATCACTCGCAGATATATTGCTATGCATAGGTATTTATAAAATAAGTTAATCATGTCACATGCAGAAGGGTTCATTGAAAATTTCAATAGATTAGTCCCTAACCTCTATTAACTGTTAATAAAGTATTTAAAAATATCTACATAATGGGCTTCCTCTTCCACACTGGCCATTTAAATTGATTACTGATAATACAGTAGGACCAGTTTGCTCTTCAGTGTTGTTTGAAGACAGAATATAAATGACAAAATGAAAATTTCTGTCACCATTTTACTTCAATCAACCACTCAAGTTTTGCTTTGGTTTAAAAACTAGAAGGGAGTATTACATGAATGATTACTAATTTTTTTGATATAGTCATCAGAAACTGCATTGCTAGTTTGACCACAGATACTTTTATATCTCCCATAGAAGTATATAACCCCAATACAAGTTTGCAAGATTCTGCAGCCGTACAGGCAGAAGGTCTATTTGAGCAGGGGAGCTTTAATTCTGGTCTTGTTCCCCATTACTGCACACTTGGTCCAATACACCAATTACAGCAGTTAGGGTCACCTGTCAGCTGCTTCCAATTTTTTCCATCTTTTACTCTGTCAATATGTTGCATACAGTCATCTCATCAATACAGAAACTCTGAGAGGTTAAGTTACTCTAACAGTAATGACACTAAGAGGGAAAAAGAAAAGTCTTGCCCTCTTTTCTGTGGTGGTCTGGGTTAGTGTACAGTAACTCTTCAGTCTGTTTTCTTTAATGCAGGCAATGGGTCTTTGGTATCAAAGAGAGCAGCAACAGAAGAACCTACACACCACAATGCACCGCAGTTACACAACAGGCAGACTCAAGCTCCCAGGAAGTTTAAAAAAAAATGCAATATTAAGTGCACAACTTGTGATCTACTTACAGAGCCAGAAAGTCTTTTCAAGTGTGCAAAAGAAACCTATAGACACACACGTCTAACAGCAAATTACTTGTTTGTAAAAACATCCAAATTTTAGGAATTTCTTGTTCTGCAAGACAGCATTTTCTATCTACAGTTATAGATCAAGAGTAACATTATTATGCACTGAAAATATCTAAGTGAAGCACATATGTCAAATAAAAGCTGAACTTTTCTTGTGACAAAGCAACTGAAATGGATACTTTTTAATACATAGGGAAATTGACCATTAGTCAGTTTATTTTTTTGCTTAGAGGGGTTCAAGGATATTAAGCAATTTCTCCACACATACCGATGTTTAGATGTTTCTATGCATTCATTTTAATTAGTTGTTCACATTTTGATTTTTATTTGTTCTTGCAATGATCCATTTGCCTACATAATCTCTTGTTCCTTTTTCTCTCTTCCCATAAAATGCAATTTCAATGACTATATCTAATTCTACCTGAATAGGTTATTGAAACCTAGATCACAATATCCCACATTACATATGCAAAATCAGTATGAGAAAATTGAGGAAATGTCCTGACTACAGCACAGAATACAAGGCCTGGAGTCTAGAAACAATCCAAAGCATCTTAAACAAGTTTCAAAATTTCTGTTAAAACACCTAAAACCCCCACCCTGTTATGTGTCTGATGAAGAAGAACCAAACATCACACCTAAAAGCAAGAGGTGCCATTGTTACACAGGAATAACAAGCTTGAACATGGACATAATAAAGCTTTCAGAAATCACTTTGGTACCTCAAAATTGACAGACCGTGTCCAATCTTTTGCTTATGGATTTGACTGCATGCATTGCAGACTTACCATCTCATGGCTATTCTTTAAAGATGTAATTTTATTATGCCAAGCAAAGTTATCTGCAACTAGCTAAGGGCACCCCACATCTGGGAAAAACCCAATAGTGACAGGACATTAATGATATTCGTTCCACAAAAATAAACCACATATTTGCACATTCAGGGAAGAAAAATTGCAACAAGGCAAGTATAGGAATAGATGAGCACAAATTGTGGGGTTTGAGAATATAGGTCATGTTACAGAGATCTCCAGATACAAATATAAATTGAGCCATAGAACAGACTGAGCAGTTTTTTCTCTTTTTTTTGCTTTTTTTTTTTTAATTTCCAAATCTAGTAGATGATTTTGCACCAATTACTTCAAGTTTGGTGAAAGAGAGAAACAAATAGGCAAGAAAGTTACTGCAGAAAGTGGAAGGCTGGTATCATAATATATGGCATAATTCAGGACCTGATGCAGTGAGAAATGACATCTCTGCCAAAAGCCTGGCTGTTGCCAAGGCTGAAGTCCAAAAAAAAACCAAAACAAAAAAGGACCAACAGAACCAGACAACCACATATCATAATCCATCTTTCAAAAATTAGAAGGTTAGTTGTGTGGATTTCTAATTAAAGCTTTAAGATCCCACACACACTCCCCTAAAAGCATCATAAAAAATTTTTCCTTCTTCATTTGTTCATACCTTAAGAAAGTCTTAAATATTTCTTCAATGAAATACCAAGAACTGTCCTTGTTCACAAACCTATCTCAATGAAGGGAAAAAGCAGATCAATAGAAATTAACTGCACAAACTACCATAAACACTTTGTGTTCTGTATAGAAGGAAACACACCTGGAAAACGTCTTTCTGCAATATGCGTTACTTAAGAGATAATGTCAACGAAATACTGCATTGTTAGAGGATAATGGTCTCCTGCTGCTATTAAATGCCAAGGCACAGCTAAGCCATTTGCAAAGCAAGGGACATTAATTAAATGATAATATTCTACTACAAATGGCATTTCTACCATATTGATTAGGGTACGTTGATTCAGTCATTTGATCTGATACCTGCTATTGTGATAGAGCAACAGTTGCTCAAAAGTGCCGCTCTGAACTTGCAGTATTTGAACTGACCCCCTACAGAACCTGCAGCATTTGCAACCTTTAATCCAAGCACACAAACCTCAGTCAAGTCTTAAACAACATTAGATTTATATTTTTATGGCCGGCACATAGAGAAACTAAGACTTGCCCTACCTTATAGTACAGCTTAGCAGAACGACCAGAAGCAAAATGGAGAAATATTTAACCTTACAGGAGAGGTACACTCTCCTATTGGGGTTTGCAACCATTTGCGAGCACATAAAAACTTGGATGTGTTTTATACCAGCAGCATGACGGGTTTGCATCCTTTCAACCTTCCAAATGAGGTACTCTGGATGCCAAAAAGAGGGCATGGAGGGCATGTGGGCATCATATTTCCAAGATTTCACATATCTAAAGAAAGGAGATTGCTCTTGCCTTCATGTCGTCATTCATGCCTCACTCCTGCACAGGCAGGGCCTCAAAGCAGTCATAACTCAGATTTGTTCAGTCTCAGAAGCATGACTCTATCACTACTTTAAAAGTGTTTGTTTTCTGAATTTCTACAATGAGATGAACAAGCAACTCCTTGAAAAGGTCCTACAACCCTTCTTCACCTAAAGGCAAAGCAGACGATTGGAGCGAGGCTTCACATGTCCATGAACTGGCTGTGCCTTCAGAAATGTTTTCCATTTTCTTTAGGTGGATGGAGACTTTGGGATGGCCTGTGGGGAAGTCTAGTGCAAAAGAAGAGAGAACTGTGATGGCAGGGCTTGTTGGTGATTGCCTTGGTGCCTGCCCATGGATCTTGCTAAGACTATACCATAGCAGTAGGTAGAACGAACAATTGCAGACGGTGTCAGCTCATCAAGAGCCATCCTGAAACACACAGAGCACAGGCAAACAGGGAGAGCAACAGCTGGATCATGCTGTTGAAGAAAGAAGCACTTATACCATATTTAAAGACAGTTCAAAAGACTCTTCATATGAAAATGGAAACCCATCAGGTATTGCAGAGCCACACAGGACAAGATCTCAGTGACAGCAGTGGCACCTTGACTCTCCTTGCACAAATGACTGTTAGTGAAGGAGGTCTGCCCAGTGCTACTGCTGCTGCTGCTGGCTCCTGGTACACAAACGAGAGGGCAATAGCATCTCTTCTGACACACAAGATGGCCTGCGGGCTGGCAGGGCAGTTGGGGCCAAGAGGCTTAGCAGTGTCACACAATCAGGAGCTGTGAGCTGAAGAACCTGAGCCTTTCTGTGCACCAGTTCATAGCTCGGTATTTCGGTTCTGAATAAGCACCTCCAGATTTCAGAAAGAACTGCCAACTGGCTGCTTTTCTTCCCTCACAGCTGGTGAGCTGGTTTCCTAACACAAACTTGACAGAGCAGATAAGCACCGCAGTGCAATGCAAACTCAACCATGATTGGTTGCGTAAAAACATAACTGAAAAGCAATTTACTAATTAAAGCAAGGGTTCCCCTGTGGTCCAGCTGAATAGAGAAAAAATTAAACTTGAGTATAACTCAGACACCAGGCACTTGAGAATAAAGGCACAAAAGCTCTGTTTCACATTTTAATGACTAAAAATATCTTGAAATTTGGGAGCTTAAATCACATGCATATTCACAGCAAAACACATATACAAACAGTTATGGGAAGGAAAAACAAGACTGTTCTAATGATAGTCATGTTCATTTTAGCAACTGACAGAAGAGTTCTACATTATAAACTTCATGAAAGTGTTGATTTTTATAAGCTTGCTTCCAATAGTTCATTTTGTTTGGTGCAATTGTCATCCAGCTACCTCTAATCAACTGCCGTAGATTTCATGTTTAGAATTACATGTTACTGTATAGCTTAAATTCTTCCTATTAGGAACTTCAGGCTCCATTATCTTGCACAGAACTCTATTTATTGCATTATTTTTTTCTTTCAGTTTATATTTGAATTATGAGTAATTTCTCAGGGAGCTTACACAATAGGTGTAAGCACTGAATTTGTCACAACTAAAATCATCCATATTAATCAGTAATACAGAGGCAACTCATGTCATCAGCACCCATCCAGTTCAGACCAGGAAATTGTACTGTGAAGGCAAAGTGACACAAAATCTTAAAAAGGTCCTCTCAAGGAACTCCAAAGCATACAGCCTTGGTAATTTTTAGTTTTTCTTTCATTTTTAATCTGGGAGAGCAGGCTAGGGCCAGGGCATTTTTACCCTCTTCTCTTTTTATGGAGACCTCATTTTATGGCCTAATGTTCATCCAGTGATTTGGGCATTAAAACTCAGTTAAGTTCCTCTGCCTTCTACAAACTTCGTTTGTGATCAGGAAGCAACTTGTTAAGACATTCTGTAAGTTCACTGTATTTCCCTGCTTGGGGAAGGGTTTTAAGTACAGTATATGACCTGGACATGCCAAAATTTGCTAGAATTTGACCAGAAATCTATCAATACTTATATTTATCTTAGCAGACACCAAGATACCACCAATGCTCTGTACGTAAACTAAAATTGCATGTGCTGCATGCTTGTGGTTTTGCTTGTCTCAATAAAGGATGGTTATTTCCTTCTTTATACTCCCTGTGGCATAAGGTAATGTGGCAGCTAAAGTAAACAACACCAGACAGACTTAAAAATTGATCCTACAGTTTATTTTATGTGTTCCTAAAGGGCTTTTCATTAGTAGCACTCAAAGCATAAAAGCATAATTTACCTTATGTAAGGTAAAGTTAATTATCTCACATTAAAGCCCCAGTGACCAATCTATAAAACAGCTGGTAGCATCTCTTTTAAATTGCAAAACCATTGTCTATCTTTTTTTGTTTCCAGAACATTACATGCAATTTTTCTTGGTAATTTTTGCCTCATAAAAAGCTGACCTGACTGTCTTCAGATACATACTGCATTACTAATGGCAGAACTAAATAGATTCTAATATGTGCATGAAGCACTTCCTATGGTTCTTACCAAACCATTTCAGATGGTTCAGAACATCATCTATCCATAAAATACAGTTTTCCTTTCAGGTCTGTCTCTTTTCAAAAAAAATTCATTGTGCATATAACACCAAAACAGATAGTAACCTTTGCTGATATTAAATACATGAATACTGAGAACCAAAGAAAATTCTTTTGTTCAGAGACCTATAATAATATTACTACTGCATGACTACAATTAAGACAAAGCTTACCAAAATGATTTTCATACTCATATTTCTATGGATAAGAGAGCTTTGATGAGAACAGAACTTGCTCATTTTTCTAAAAATGCAATGTAACACCTTTCTTTCATTTTTCTGTCTCATGCACTTCAAAAAGTCTAAAGCACTTATGCAAAGAACAACTTAAAATCTGCCATTGCTGCAGAAATGTTTAAGTGATATTACTGGTATACTACAGAAAGAAATCCCATAATACGAGCAATATGTAAAAGTAACAAAGGGTGCAGAGACAATGCCAAGTTTTAATTTCAAAACAAGGTGATATATATTAATGAGGTACTATGAAAAACTCCAAGTGTATAAAATTGGGAATTATCACATGTCGAAGGGAAAAAAAAGTCAGAAAAAGCCATATGAAAATAAATTGGTGACCACATTTATGTAGTCATGAATAAGCTCCTTTAATCTTAAACTCAACGCCAATGCACTTATCAGTGTAAAACAGAGCAGGATAATGAACCAGAAAAGACCCTTAACACAGGTTTTGCAGTACCACCAACTCAAATGTCTTCCCTCTGCTAAAATTGCTCTTAAACCACAGATATTTCCCTCTTTTCTTCTAACCATTTTGGATCATTCCCCCATGATACAGATGTGTTTTTCAGAGTGCATAAAACTGTTCAGATTCTTCCTGCTTCAAATTGGGTGTGAAATTATTGTACAGCATATACGTGATAATTTGGCCACTGAGAATCTATGGAGGTGAACAGCCAAGTGCTCTATAGTATTCCTAGTAATACATAAAATGTAATTTATTTTTGTAACATGCTTAAAAGCTATCATTGAAAGAAAATTATCTCTTGAACAATGCAAAACCAAATTCTGAAATAACGATTAAAAATTCTTTTACCTGGCAAAGTAATAGTCATTCAGTTAATGTCTCCTAACAGAAGCCTTTCAGGGCAATGCAAATCTCTGAATAACATGTTTTTGTTCTTCCCAAAGCCAGATGCTCACACAAATACTGCCTTGAAGCTAAACGACTCTCCAATCACCTAATTTTTATCCTAGTTAACATAACTGCAAATGCTCTCAGAAGTAAGTCAATTGAAAAGCAACAAAAATAAACCCAAAAAACCAAACCCAAACCCCAAGCCCCATAAAAATGGTGCTCAAGTAGCTCTTGAGGTCCAGATTTCTCTATTTTGACCATTCTTGTGTGGCTAATGAGTGCCGCTTAGGCTCGACAGGATATTTGTCTTCCTGAATCTCCTGCCCTCTAAGCAAGATTTCCCAAAAGCCACTTCATGGCATTTAATACATAAATTACTCTGCTTTAAAAAAAGTTTTAATAAAACTCTGAATGGAATAGATTTTCCCAACTGCAATTATTTCTGCCACAGAACATTCTCAGTGATGCAGGTAAGATTATGAGTTCCTCACCTTGTTGAATGAGTGAGGAAGAGAGGATGATGCAGAAAGGAGGGAAACAAAAGCAAAAAAAGACCAGCATCTTTAATGCTACTGACATGAAAAATTAATTTATCTGAGGCTTTGGATTTGTAACTACTGCTATTTGGTGCTTTTTAATACTTCTGAAAGCATGGAAGAAGCATATTGATTCCTCTTAAATTTGTAATATCAATGGTCCTCCAGACAAGCAGCAACTTCGTTTGCCTGAAGATTCAGCATGAGACAATAAAGAATATTACAGTGAGAAGAATTTAAATAGTTGCACAAAAATACATTCCTTTCTCAGGAAATATGGATAGACCAGAGCTGAAACTGCCAAACTACCCAGCTTTGGGCTAGGCAAAAAAAATTACTTCCACACATCCAAAAAATAAAACCAACTGTGAAATATAAACTATTATAGACTTTAAGAAAGTGAAAATAAATGGTAGATAAGCTTGAATAAATCTCCTGTCATTGATTTCACTTGGGTAACATCATTGAAGTGCCAATTTCTTTTAACACAAATTTCACATAGTTGTGTTCTTCCTCTACTCCAGGAACCCTGAAAAATTACTATTTTCTTGCTCCGTAATAACTCTTCATCCCTTAACCAAAAGACTCCATTAAACATCTTCATTTTTCTTGTTCAAGCCATCTTTTTTTTTTCACACCTCCTGAAGTGCCTCCCCTACGGGTCCACTCATTTTCATATAGCCACTGGGAATCTTACAGCAAGGTGTCTTGGATTCCTTACCTCCTACCTTCTAGTAATGTAATGCCTCTTTGCATCCCTGCTACTTTTACTAATGACTGTATAGAAATGTTTCAGTGTCTATTTAAACACCTCAGTGTTACAGGTTAAATTGTGATATATAATAATAGCTCTGAAAATAAATCCGCCTGTAATTAACTGCTTTATCCATACAACTATAGAGTCATGCCTTTTCCCAAAGTCCACTTGCCTCAGATTCTTAGTGTGACAACAGTAACCGCACAAATTTTATTGCACAAATGTTATTGCCTGTGGATAGCACTCTAAAACTCTCACAGCAAATTAAAGCCCCGATAAGCTTGGACAGGGCCAAACACATGACAGAAGAATGGTCTATGCCTCAAAATCTCAGTAGTATATTACACCATTCAACTGTTCCAAATTTCCAAAGCTGCATCTTCACAGACTTTGACCTCAAAAACCTGAAACACTGTGCTTTTTAATGACACACAACTGTTTCCACCAAACAGAGCCATCAGTTCTGGCTGACTCCCCCCATGCCACCTGCTTGGCCTCCTCGTGTTGTGGTACTCAGTTAAGTACCTATATGTACCTTCTAAAATAGGTCTGACTCCCTAATTCTCTCTAAACTGACCTCCTTGGTGCCATTTTGCACTTTTCAGCATTGACCAGATGACTCCTTTCTCATCGTAGTGCTCCTGAAATAAAATGCAAATTCACCAACAGGAACACGTGCAATTATATGCACAACGGGATGCTCCAGAAATGACTGTTTCCCTCAGTAGAAAGTAGAGGTATTTTACATTTTAAAACCAACATTTTGTCTTTTGTCTCAACATGCGTTTTATGCAACAAGGCTCAGAACATGGCAGGCGGAGATGAGAATAACACACTTCACAAGAAGAAACCCTCAAACTCTGTGTGGTTCTGACACAGATACTCGTGTCACCACTCACCTGCTTCTAAGAATGCTGCAAACTTTAAAAGACATGTGTCCACGAAATCAGCTCTCATTTTCCATCAGAAAATCCTCAACAACCTCTCTACACAAAGAAAGGTATGAGAAGTCATGAATAAGACATGGGGAAAATTCTGGAAAGCGAATTCCCTGCAAACAGCAGGCAGCAGCTGTCAGGTCACAAGCCCACACAGAAGGGTGGGGGAGCAAAGGGAGGTGACCGTCAGAAGAAGAGTATGTCAGAAGCTCAAAGCAAAATCCAACTCTCTGTTTTTTACAAAGGTTAGCTAAGGGTTAGCAAGAACAAATGAAGAACCTGAACCTTGTTTTAGAGTACTTAATTCCTCCTATATACCTCCCAATTTATAAACCAAACACATGACCAGAGAGGAAAACGTGGAATTTCCCAAAAAAGGGAACAGCTCCACATTCAACCCTGGAAAAAATCCTCATCTCCAAAATGTCCAGATAAAATAAAAATATGAGGACAGAAAGGTAACACAGTTGATATGGTCAGTAAGATCAATTATTAATACATAGAGATTGAGGACTGAAAACTGAGCTCTCTCTCCCTACTCTCATCACATCATGAATCAGTTATACATTGCTCACAGCAACAAAATTATGTCACTAATTCGAGTTTATTTTGTTAAACTTCATTCACTTCTTTAGCTCTTGGTTCACTTGACTTCCCATCATGAAAATTAAAAGCAGAATTAAGAAACAAAGCACTTTTCTGACTCCTAAACATCAGCTAACAAAAACTGATGACATGAAAGATAATGGCTGCTGCTCTAAAATGAGTATTTCGTAGTTTTTAGACTCCAATGTTTTAATTCGTATCTCAACTGAAAACATTTCCACTGAGATATTATGCAAATGAAGTGTGGAAATAAAGATAAAATTTTCTACCATGAGGACTATTTATGGAATGGAACCAGTCCACACTGATGCTGAGGAGGGAATTAAGGCATGCAGCTGTAGTCTAGAGGAACCATCCATTACTAAGAGCCTGCTGGTTTTATGTGAGTCATTTCAATTATACTTATATATACTTTTTTAAAACTTTAAATCCAAAGTCAATTACCGAGATATTGAAGCTTCCTTGAACCACACTTTTTCATATAATTAAGGTCCTCTGAAATGACAGTGATTTTTAATTGCATTGCAAATAGTAGTTTGGATTGTGTGCCCAAAAACAGAGGTGAAGATTTCTATCATAGTATACACTTCTGTCTTTCCTCATTACTCTCAATCTCCAATCTAGATTTGAGAGATAAGAAGAATTTCCTGTGAAGCCCAGGAAGCCCAATTCCCATCAGCTCCAGGACATGCCACAAGGATGCTACATAGCTCTTAGTCCCTGAAAAAAACCCCACAGAGCTGAAAGCACAGATTGAGCAAAACAAGTCTGTTCTCAGTAAAAATGACAATGTCATCAGGAGTATAGATCTGGAATTATGTGACAACTCTAAAGTGCCAGAAGAGTTTCAGAGTGCAAGAATTTTTCTGGAGATTGTTATATATGTTATACTGAGGTTTTCACAATACAGAAGCCAAATATTTCCTTCACAGAATCACAGAATATTCTGAATTGGAAGGGACCCACAAGGATCACCAAAGTCCAACTCCTGACCCTACACAGGACATCCCAAGAATCACACTATGTGCCCAAGAATGTTGTCCAAACACTCCTTGAGCTCTGTCAGGCTCGGTGCTGTGACCGCCTCCCTCGGGAACCTGTTCAGTGCCCAGCCACCCTCTGGGGGAAGAACATTTTCCTGTTATCTGGGCTATCCCTCCCCTGACACAGCTTCATGCCATCCCCTCAGGTCCTGTCACTGGTCACCTGTGCTTTCCCTCATGAAGAAGTTGCAGATTGCTTCAACCTTGTGTGGACTTTTAATGGAAATTGGCTGCAGTCTGCCAGCACATCACTTACAGCTGCACATAGCCCTGAACAACAAGCAGGCCATTAGCTGGTTACTAATTTTAGCTTGTTTTATGCATTCTCTCCTTTTTTCCCCCCTTCTTTATTTTCTGTTACAAAAAGTAATAAAAATTTTTTCAAGAGGCTTCTTTCTAATAATTCAGGAATGCAGAAAGAATGAGCTGTGTTTTAGGTAAGGAGAGAACAGCCGCACTGCTGACTTATTTCCTGCATTGCTTTCTACACAGTACAGTACATGCTTACACACACATACAAAGCTATGCCAGCTTTTTTACATTGCAGTTAACAGAGATAATAAGTTGGGGCAGAAAATATTCGAAGAAAAACATTTCTCAGCTCAGTGAAAATGCTATAGATTATAAATGTGTTAGACAGGAATAAGGCATATATGTTGTACCTTGAAAACAGAATTTGATGCTTACTTCTGAAAATGCCTAGTCATAAATAAAATTCTACATAAAATACGGTACTCCCAAAGGAAAGACAGCTACAGTGCCCAGTTCTAAGCTAAATTTTGTATTTCCAATTTTCTTACCTATGTTCCTGCACATATACTTTCCCCATCAGAATGTAATGACTCTAAAGGCTGCTTATAGTGTATGCGTGTATGATTCAAGTGCCCTCAAACTCAAACTGGAATTATTTCAAAAGCGCATGTGTGTTTTCTATTTGGAGGATAAAACTAAGATAAGAGCAATGCACTTTTCAATATACTTAAAGAAGAGCAGGTAAGATTCTACTGCAGGCAACTACATTCATTTTACACATACTAATTTCAATTTTTAAAAGTATGTTAACTCCAGACAATCTGCTAAAAATAACATGTTATTGTACAACTGTAGAATATTGATAGCAAAAGACTGACATATTGGTCAAACTACTTTTACATGTCCATTATTACTCAACTGAATTCCCCATTCCCATCACCATTTTTCATACAACCTAATATACTTACACATATAATAAAGTACTCCCAGACACATAACACATCTTTGAGGCCACTCTGACTTGCCTTCTACCAGCATGAGAATAACCCCAGGCTGCACTAAAGAAAAAGCCTATGTCACAGGATTTAAACATCTCATATTTAGAGTTTTACAAAAATATAAATAAAAGCTCTCTTCTTTGGAGAAGCAGCATGCAGACATCAAAGGCACATTATTCTTTATTGCAAGTGTCTCTCAAGATGTGTTCCTCCCATGCGACAAAGTATGTTGCAATCACATTTTCTGATCCACATTAATAACAAGATCAATAAAATTAACTTGGCCATAGAATAATGGCATGTAGAAAGCTGCTGAAGCTGAAAATTATGTTCTCCCAGCAACTTGAAAGATAAATTAAATCACTGAACAACAATAAAAAAATACGACTTTAAGATAATCCTGCAAAACTGAGGCTCAACCACTGTCTATCCTTAACTTGTACCATTTAAAAGCAATAACTTAACTGTCATTTGCTGACCTAGATACTCCAGATGTTCTCACATTCCCTGCTGCTGGATTTGCTTTCTTACAGGCAGTATGAATGAGTACTCCACTAAAATTCTCAAAGCACTGGATAGTCACAGTAATACAGAAGTGGTTTTCACATTCTTTCCTAATGCTCTTATCCTCCTTTTTTTTTTTTTTTTTCCCCTCCAACTGTTTTCATTCAGCAATAGAGGTTTGGAAAGTGTTTGAAATCAGCTGTTACGAAAAAGGGGCTAAAAGTACTTGGGGAAGCTGTTAACAAACAATTATGTGTTGGTAGTATTTAGTACATCGTCATCCCTTCTGTGAACACGGACTGTGGAACACTCAGAGCAGCCTCTAACCAAAGGGCTACTGTCACTACTTTTTAGTTAACAAAACATGCATTACATTAGTGATTCCCTCTGTGCTACAGACAGCCTAGCACCAGGAGAGAAGTTCATCATTAGCCATTTAATGTTAACTAGACCACTTATTTTATTTGCCTTTCAAGCTCCACAGGATTGAAAGTAGAAATATGGCTAAAGGAAACTGGGGTTCAGGATTTTTATTTTTTTTTACAGAACTGAGAGGAACCCTGGAACAGTGTCCAGATGCTCCAATAGATGAGGCACTAAAATTGCCGTTCACAGATTATTTTATCAGCCCAGAGAATTGCATGCTGTATTCCAGCCATATTTCCTTCTCTAGGCACATACTGACGTCCTACTAAAGGAGCGTTTATGAAGATGCAGGAGGAAAAGGGATAGCATGAGCAGTATGCACCTGATAAAAATGAAAACAAACTTTGTCTACATGGAAAAGACACAAGGGTGCATGCATTAGAAGGGTCATAAATGGAAAAGGCAGTATTTATCTGGAGCTGGTATTTTAGAGTGGTTACTTCCAAATATACAAACATTCTAGCTCAATTATTACTGTATAGACGTCACTAGTAAGTGATGACTTTTTAAATGCAGTCACTGCAGAAAATTTCAAATCTTTTAAAATAATCAAGTCTAAGTTTATGGATAAACACACATAAAGCTAAAGGTCTTATATCCCACCTGAAGACTGTTACAGCTGTCAGATTGATATCTGAATGAAAATAAGTTTTAATCAAAAAAGGGGCGTATGCAGCCAGAATGAACAGCCCCCAGAGAAAGCTGCTGACAACAGATGCCTAAAGAAGGCGGCATTTCTTAAGTCAAACCATCTCTACTGTAGCATCATGAGGGAATGTTCCTTGTTATTGCAAACACTACAATTACCTCCAGAAAAATACTTGGGTTAAAAAACAAAACAAAACAAAAACCACCAACAAAGTAACAAACAAACAAAAAAAACCCCCCAGAACCAAAATGCAAAAAAACCCAAAAACCACCACACAAATTAAAAAAAACACCAAAAGTAAGAAAACTAAAACTTCTTCCCAATTCTTAACCATGAATCACCTTCTGCTATTGCCACACCTCAATTCAGAAAAGAAAGACTATAGGTAAGATGGACCCAAAAATCAGAAAAAAACATCACACAGAAATAAAGAACTGCACAGTAACAACAGCAATGAAGCACCAGCCAAAGAGAACATCCTGAGGATTTTGTGTGTCAGGCAGATGAATTCCTGGGAGAACTGCAGCCCGCAGTTTTGGTTTGCAATGTACTGAATGCACAACCTTTCTCAGTAAAAGAGAGGAATATTGAATAGTAACCTACAAAACCTGAGTGAGAGTAACTAAAAGAATGCTGCTTTTAAATGACTGCCCTCACGTGAATACCTTTGCAGGTCTGAACAATGAGAAAAGTTTGATTATGATTTATCATTACAAGCAGAAACACTGGTTATTTTATTTTGCCTGTGTCCAGTTAAAAGACTATTTTTATAAAAACAGTGATTTTGGAAAACTGATACTGCTCATATGCTGGAGCAATTGGCTTAGCTGAGTTCCACCTGTTCACCTAAAACCTCCTCCCATCTGCTATTCTGGTTCACCTTCAGAAAAATCATTACCCTTCTCCTACCAGACAATGCTTTAGGCTGAAAAAAAGTGAAGTGAAAATCTCAGAAGAAGGTGAATAATTACTGCTCTCTCAAAATTATGTCTTAAAAAAAATATTTTGAAAGTGCTTCTACAGCTGGGTGCTATAAACAGGAGACAAGCACAATCACTAGTACTACAAAACATCTTTGCTGTAGCTCATTAATAATTCTGTCTTTGCTTAAAAGGGTATTTCCTTGTGAAATTATTTTCATTTTTGCCAAGTTTTGCTCACTAAAAAAATAAGTGACTAATAAGATATTCTATTTGCTCTAGACATACGAATGCAGATGGCTTCAGGAACCAGACTGCTGTTGAGTTATATTTAGAAAACATGAGGGCAAATAGCCGAACATAGCAATTCTCTTCTGCTGGTGAAGACTTCATTTGAGACAGAAGCAATGTGGCAACTGTTCTTACCTTCATGAATAAAGATCTATGTAAATTCCAGCTGTGGATTAGCAATCAATAATTTTAGAAGAAAAAGGGGCTGCAAGATGGGAAAATTTTACAAGGTCACTAACAAACCATATTTTAAGGTTTGCAACTGTGAAATTGAAGTTTTGTTGATAAAGTAGCCATTTGTGCAAAATCCTGTGTCAGCTCTGCACAAAGGTAATAAGGGAACAGCACCATTGTTCCATAGCACTTAAAAATACATAAGTAGCATTTTGGAAGCCCAGGCGCAAGGGATAGTGAAGTCCCACTATCACAGAAAAGTCTGCTCTCACATAAGCTTACAACTATCAGATGGGTAACAGTCATATTGCTAAAAGTCTAGCAAACAAGCTAATTCTGTGAAATAGGATTGGTGATAGTTCAAAAGGATGGAGCGGCCTTTCTGAAACCCACATATTTTTTTCCAAGATTTTTAAAGTTTTCATCATATGTTAAGATAATGATAAACAATGATTGTCATCATATTGATAAAAGCTAAGAGACATAGCTAATGCCCATTCACAATTAAAGTAATCAAATAGCTTCATTCTCTCTCCAATTCCTTCTTGTAAGTAGGTGTAAGGGTAAATTGAAAGTCAAAAAAACCTCACTGCCCTCTCCCACCTTGGCCAGCTTTAGAAGGTCAACCAGTAATTTAGTACAAGAGATTTGAAATTGGTGCACTTGAAATGGGGAAAAAACAAATTACTATACATTGGTCTAACTCAAGAGAGAGCTCCAAGATTTAACATAGGCTCAAATTGATAAAAAATTACTTTGAGGTCTTCAGACAGGAAGAATTAAAACCTTGTTTCTCTATCACACCATTGCTTTTTATGACAGTTCATCTAAGACTCAAGTTCTCTTAAAATCAGGAGTACAGCTACACATGCAGAACAGAGAAAAAAAAATCTAACACACCCCAGTAAAATTCTGCCCATAAAAATATACAACTCCAGTCATTTTACTACTGTAAGTTGTAGACTTACCTGTGTTCTGTTACTGAAAAATAAGTGTGGTTCGGTTTTTTTTTTCCCCAAACACGTTGTTTTGGTTTGTTTGCTTTTATATACAGAAACAAAACCCAAGTGAGATAAAACTTGGCCTCTCTAGAGGGAGATGCTTCCACAGTGGAAAGTTTGCAAATCTGCACTACATTACCACTGTCTAGAAACAGTTTTCTCAGCAGTGAGCTTCAGAAAAAAAGTTTATCATAAAATACCACATTTAGTGACAGCCCCACAATATTTCTTTTGCTTTTTGTAGAAGCTTTTAGACACTTAAACTTTTGGGGAATCTTTCAAATATCATGGGAGCTGGATTGTTGGTTCCCACTTGAGACAAAAATTGTGGTTCATCTCCTTCAAGCAAAAGATCTTTGTCATTTTTACAAGGGGGTCATTACCAGGGCTTGGTAGCTGCTACTGCAAAATAAAAAGAAACTGCAGCATTTCATAACCCATACTTTGGAAGCTCTTATTGATACATGAGTAAACCCACAATACCATCAAGCAAAAGTTAAAAAGCTGAAGTCAATTTCTACAAAATTTGAATTAAATCTTAAATTAAGCAATTCTTCTACTGATAATATACAACACAGTTAATAAAAATAATTTTTCTTCCATTGCTGTTCATATATTACCAGTGATTCCATGTGCAACTGGATTATTTTTCTTTTCTTTGAGACATTTGTGACATTGGGCCAGCAAGACGAAGCTCTCACCCACAAATCAACATCCTCCTCCCTTTTTCCCAGAAGAAACCGGTTCAAGTTTTACTGACCTCCCAAGAACTCATGTTTCACTTTGCAGTTCCAAGGTTCTACATGGTGTAAATTGACTAACTTTGTAAAGTTTTGGTGCAAATGAAAACTTGCATGAGTGCTTGCCTGCAATGGTGGCAGTGATATGTTTCTGTATTCTAGGAAGTTCAGGCCATCACAAAAGCAGTAAATAACAAAGGTTAAAACTTCCCATGCCAACCAGATTAAATGATAGCTGCTTTTTTTTCCCCAAGAAATATTGTTTTTCCATCTTCCAACTTGGCCTCCAGTGTACCTGGACACTGTTTATTCAGCACAGTCGATTATTTAAAACACCAATTATACCTAGCTTTACAAACTGCTATACTGCTCTATACTCTAAATATAATACTTTGCAGCAAGGTAAACTTTCTAAAAATAATACTAATCATATTTTAGAAAGTCTATGGAATCTGATGACTATAATCAAAACACTTCTTAAATTCACAACTCAGGAATTGCGAATTTTAAATACATTAATTACTTCATATTTGTTACTCATGAGTCAGCTTTGATCTGCTAAAATAACACACAAAAGGCATTCTTTCCCCTCTCAAGATTTTTATTTCTACATTATAAACAAAATGCTTTTGTTAGTATTTAAAAATGACATTAAGATGACACAGCAAAGTAGTGTGGGTGAGAATGCGTGGGAAGCTGATCAGAAGCACAACGAACTTCTTGGATGTTCAGAGAACAGCGGATCCCTCCAGGAAAATTTGGAAAAAATATTCTGCATGGAAACAATCCTGCCTATATATCACATTTTATCTTTTTCTCCTAAGGCTCTTTACCACTTGGAATATTTGCTGGGAAACAGACTTTCTGTCTTCATGGTTGTCTAATCTGCTGCTTACAACTCCAGACATAATCCTGTTTATGACATTCCCATTGGTGACAACAGAAAACTCCCCCCACATCTACCTCCAAAGTGAGGTCAGGATGATCGAAAGGACACAATTCAGCAAAACACTTACAAGCCTAACCTCAAACATATGCTTATGTCTTACAGGTGTGTGTCCTCACCAAATGAGGATGTGAGGACAGAACATCCAGAACTCTGGTTACTCCCTCAGAAGGCACTCGGGTTGTCATTATTACTGCAGTCAGAGCCATGATCTAAGGGCAGTGCCAGATAGATTAAGGCTAATGGTCAGACATTTACACACTACAACCTCACTGGTTTTGTTTGTAAACATGCTTACACTTGCTGAACCACTGATGTTCAACCATTTTATTCCACCTGTCAGAATGAAATAAGAGACCCAGGTATGTGAATGACTGGGATCACTTACACACACTTGCAAGTGGAAGAAGCAGACACAAGCACTGCAGAGTCAGGCCAAACAGGGAGAAATTAATGAACAACAAACAGGAAGAACAAGATCAAGCAGTGGAGGAACAGATCAGCTACAACCAGGAAAGCTTTGCACTCCGGCTGATGTGCAACACAAAGAAATCCATTACTGCATTTCAGCCCTTATATGAATTACTTAAAAAGAAAACACATATACACATTCTTTGTTTTCAAAAAGTTTAACTCAAGAGGTAATTTAAGTTACATAAAATACAAAATACTTCCTTAATAAAAACAATTGGGACACTGATTAAAACAAGCCCTTTACATATCCAAAAGCAGCAATTTTGATTGAAATCTCTTATTCTCAAGCTTTACTAAATAATTGCTGCCATCAAGAATAAACAAAACTGTTAACCAGCCAGCATATTATTGGGGCATAGGTATCTATCCTAAACTCCCATATGCCATGTAAAAAACCTTTGTGTTCTCAAAAAAATCTATGCAACTAAAAAAATAATCAAAATTTAATTCTACCCTTAAGACTTTGCACTACCATCTAGATTACCGAAGATGATTCTATGATTTTAAAAAGTTCATTTTTATTCATTTAACTGAAAGTAAAAAAATGATGCCAGAAAGATTTTGATGTCAAGTGATGTCTCCCATTTAACAATAGTCAAAATTTGACCCTGGTAGGAACCACATGAACCTCCTAATGCTGCCTCAGCAATGCATTTGGTTATAAAACAAACTCAAGACCAAGAGTAAAAAAAGTGTACTCTTCCTATGATGGGACTAACTGGGTTTTAAATATCCTTAAATCAAAACTGCCAGCAAGGCTTTATGACTTTCCAGCCAATTAAAACCACCAGTAAAATCCAATCAACTTCAAAAGAGCACCTATTGCACAGCAACAATTTTGGAGACTACTACCCAGTCCCATTTACACTTACTGGCTGAGACATTTTAAGAGTCATCTTGTATTGCATTTCAAGTCACTCAAGTGCCCACAAATCTTGTGTGAAACCCATGCAGAAATAGCCTCCATGGAAAAATCAGCATCATATTTAGACATTTTAAGACTTCAAAACAAGGCTCACGTGGGACCTGAGCTCACAAAAGCATTCTGCAAAGCCTATGCACAGAGGTGGGTACTTTTAACAGCATTTTTGAATGCAGCCAGTTAACTAGAATTATTATAGGTTTCTCTGTAACTGGCCACTTGTGTCACATAATAGTAGATTAATGAAAACTGTATTCATTTCCAGGCATTTACACTAACAGGAATGATTATAGTTAAGGGTCCCCTGGCATTTCCATTACAAATCTATTTTTTGAGGATTTATATGTCAGCTATAATAATATCATTTTAGCTGAAACTTGATATGAAAGGTCTCAGCTATGCATTACTCAGTAAACATTCCTATACCTTTAAAAGGCTTCTTTCAAAATTAAGAAAAGAGAGTAATTTTACCTCATTTTCCTATCTACTGTGGTTGTTAAATATTTTATCTTGAGCAACCTTGTAGCATTTGCTACAAGATACAAACATTACATTGTTAATTCTATTATGGATGGACTTCCTACAAGTGTCTTGCACTGCAAAACATCAGTGAAAAAGAGCAATTGGACAGTAAAACAGATTGAACAGTCATAAAAATTTTAGGAAGATTTCAGGCTGATTAAAAGGCCTCTTTGGTCATTTCTGGACTTACATGATCAGAGAAACAATGATGGAATTAGTAGCAAAATGCTCCTTTTAATTTGTAAACGACGTGCATATTTGTTTAATCCTATTTCTGTCTTCCCTGTATGTTATCTAAAAGAATAAATCATTTCATAATAAGGAATAATGAAACAGTTGCAGCCCTAAATTATTTAATTTATAAATTCAATCTACTGGACCTTCAAGCTATTTTTTTTCCACTCAAATTTTGTGCCTCCCTTGGTGCACATCTTGTCAAACACAGATTAACAGTGTTATTCTGACACACCTTAGGGAGCCAGCAGAGTCTATTGGGTCCTTGGGAGAGGAAAAAAACTCCACAATGCTCTACAAGTCCTTTGGAGCTGCAGGGTCTATTAACTCAAAAATACACTTATAAAAGAAACAAATAAGGATTAGACAGTGGACCATAACAATTTCTGGACTATTGGGTAATAACTGTTATGCAAATGACAACACATTAACCCTTACTGACCAAAAGGAATTAACAATATTTCATTACTTTCACTGTGGTTGCAATAATGTGCCTTTTTTTTAACAATATACATTTTTAAAGGTCTATACAGAAAATCTAAAAAGTCTAAGCACTAATTTTACTCAGTCAAGCAGAAAGAATCTCTGTTCCAATTATTAAAAAACAATTCAAACTTTCATGGCAAAAAATATAAACCAATTTATAATAGAACTTAGGATCAGATTTTCCAAAGGCTTCTGCATCCACGGCAATGAATGGTTTTTAAAAAGGCGTCAGTATCTTTTCCAGTACTTAATTACTACGTTTTACTAGCTTGTTCTCACTGAGAAATAGATGCCTTCAGTTCCTTGAAAGCAATAGGAACTTCTGGCTACTTCACAGCCATATGTAATGCAAGAAGTAGAATGATAAAGACTTTTGAAATCTAAATCACAAGAGTCATCATTCTGAGACATCCCAAATATATGAATATCCACACGCATTTCTGGAGGACCTTCTCATCTCAATTAGGTTTAGCATGACTTTTACCTAACTCCACCTTTTAACAACTTCTCTACAAGGGTTGTATCTAAAAATAAACAACACTTAGGGCATTTTGCACATTAGGGCCTTTTGCCCCATGTCAATCCAAAACAACTTTTCAAGGAAATTGTGATGACTGATGTCTGAAAAAGATTACATTCACGAGTTTCTGCAATTTTGATGATTTTGTTTTCACAGTTCACGAAGAAATAGATGTGCTGTACTGCACATCTATTCAGGAAGGAACTGCTCCAGGTGAGCAGGCATGTTGTTCCTACTCAAGCTCATTCAGACAGGTTGACAATATTTAAATCTCATGCAAATATAGACAAAGCCAGTGTGCTTAGGTCATGTCTAACGTAACAGCAAGTCATGGCTACTGTAATTCTAAAACATTTCCAGTGACAGAGAAGGCAAAGATGTGTTGTCAGCCTTTCGTAGGTTAATTCATAACATGCAAGGCGTGTTTTCCTGGTCTTCTGACATCCAAATGCTTCCACTCCCAAGCACCATGGGCTAACAATCCATCAAGAGTGGAGGTTCACTACACCCAGGCTGCTCTGCAGCAAGGGATGCAAAACCCATGGCCATGGAAAAGAGAAATTCAAAAGCAGTAATAAGGACACCCAATTGTGAAGGAAAATTCTGGGGTTTAATACATTGTCACAGAGTGGTTAAAAGAAATGTCTGTTCATTAAAGAAGAAAAGAAAGAAGAAACAGTCCAGAGAGCAGACAGTGGAACAAGGACTTTCCACTTCAAATAGCTGAATTTTTTGAGTAATGCATTCATTAGGATAATTTAATATACTGCTCCTGTCCAAGGCCAAGCTTTCTGTAAATTTCCTCTACTTGTTCAAAATTTATAAAGCTGAGTTTGTTTTTCAGCACAATCACAAAGAAACAGTGGTTTGTACATAGGAAAAATCAGTGGAAATACTCAGAAGTGACATATCTACTACAACAACACACACTTGAATTGCAAAATACATCTCTCAGAAGGGTTGCTTTCCTCCCCACACAGCTAAATTCTTATTACTCGAAAACTAACAAATGAATCCCTCTGTCAGTATTTACAGAATAAAAATTAATAGGCTTTAGCTTTGATGGAGATATGCAAAAAGCTCAAGATAGACAGAAATAGCACAGTCCCCTTGTTCTTTTAAGTCTGGGGACAGGGGAAGAGCTTATACTCTCAGTGCTTTATCTGGCCTGTGATAAACTACATTGAATATGATCTACATATTCCGTAGTCAGTTGCATACATGTCAATTTCCTGAATATTAAATGTCTTCTGATTTAGAATAGAACTTCTAGTTTTTATGGGGAATTAATTACACCCTTATTTGCAAAACTCATACAAAAATGTTATATGCAGTTGGTGTGATTCCAAGTCTCAGGAGGATCTTTGCATTGGTCAGCTAAATTCAAAATACTTAGCCAGAGAATTTGCATGCAAAGATTTTTGTAGGGAAAAGCTATGAAGTGAGAGAAATGCTACTTCACAACATGGCCTTCAGACAGGCAAGACTGAAACTGTAAATATGGCCCTACGTCACTATTCCTCCAGGGCTTGTGCTGTCCTGACTGTTATCCATCCACTGTACAGAGCATCTCTATCAAGAAATGGAAGCAGGGCGGGAATCCCTGTAGAAGCATAGTTAGAGTAATCACAATAGAGTATAAAGGCTGATTCTGTCCTGGTTTTCTTTTTGCAACCCACAATTGACAACGTTTGTCAATGCCTACAATTCATATGTAATTATACACAGGTACAGACAGATTGCATCCACTTATAACAGCAAATTTTTCAGTTTTAATAACTCCAGACATTTGACTATTTCTGAAGTTATAATCTCTAAAGACAAACAAGATGCCATCTTCCGTGTCTTAAAAGGGGCGGTACAAAAATTACCTTGTGGATGAGCACCGTCCTTTGAAATGAGGGGACTGAACCTTGCTTACTTAATTCATACAAGCACTAGCAGAGATCTACAGTATTAACCACTAAAAGTCTACTAGGAGTCTGGACTACTTAGTCTGGACTACTTCTGGAAAAAAAAGAAATATTACTATACAAGACTTTAGTTCAACATGATTGAATACTAAAGGTTCTATTATAAACCTTGCAGAGGGTTGCATGATGTATGAGGATAAAAAAGGGAGGGAGGAATTGTAAGTATTTAGTAATGATGCACTGACTTTAGAGTCACTAAGGAGCACAAATACAACCACTGGAACAGCTTAAACTTGTAACAAGTTTGTAGAGTACAACATAAAAATCTTTTATACTACTACATGGCTCATCTATAAAGATTTTATGTGATTTTCAATGGAGAAGTTATGAAATAAAGCAGCCTGTAGCAGGAGCTAACAAGTACACTTCATTCCCAAGACACTGCCCATAAAATATATTAAAGATAAATTTATCTTTTCTTCTGCGACAAGAGCCAAAACACTTCAATATTTATAGATCAAGGCTTTCTTAAAGGAAAAAACAAAAAAAAAGAGAAGACAATAATTATTAATTCAGTAGTACAAATCACCTCCAAGGCAATCTGTTTAAATTACTAGCAACTGTCCCCTGGTCTGCAGAAGGGAGCGATCACTTTGAAAAATCACCACCACCAACCAAACAAGAAGATTTTTCTACTGATTAAAGTCTTTTAATACTGTATCACACTAAAAGGGCAATCCAATTAACAAACCATTTATATTGAACTTAAAGAAAAATGAGAATTATATCATGCTTCTAGAGATGTATAACATAGATATACATCATATATATAAATATACATAACTATCTTATTAAAGTAGTTACAAATTTGCTATATTCCTGCATATATGTGCTAGATGAATCTTTTCATGCTGTGGCTACATATATTCTACCAAAACCAGCAGGAAAACTTCAATCCACATGTGGAATACCATAGGAAGACTCTCTTTGGTTCTCAAGAATAAATATTTCATTTGGACATAGGAGCTCTTATTTATTTTTACATACCTTTAAGCTAAGAAAGGAAAATGCCTGAATTAGAGATGTGTAGTAACAAAAAATGGAAATCCATACTAATGCAATTTAGTTCAGTTCAGAAATGTCTTGTGATGCTATTCGAGACAGTAACTGAAGGAAAAGGTGAAACAAGGTTTTCAGTAAAAATAAATTCGCACTTCTAAGATATACAACACCTGCTCTGCATTCACAGAAGTCTCTTCTAGACACTTCTGTATGAGTCAGTAATGTATAAGCACAATAATTTGGCAAGAGTCAAATTCAAACTGTCTGCTGAGAAATGCAGTTTTATGTTAAGAAACATATGCATTTATGACACAGAGAAAATAATAAAACCAACTGTCTCTGGCAGCAGAAGTATTTAGTGAAGCAGCACCTTCTCAATATTCCACTATTTCATTTTCAATGTATTTTCAGCCCTGTTCTCTCCTTTTTCTCGCTACAGAATATGTGAGCAACATAAACAACTAGAAAGGATTGGCAAAAGAAGATATTGCTGACAGAAACCATTTTCATGACCGTTTTCCTCACCTCTTTCTACACCAATGTACATAGGACACTTTTTCCTGTTTTCATTTTTCTCTACCAGGACCTTTCCATGAAGATTTGGGGTTTGGAACAGCTCCACCCTATTGCCTTACCACTTAATCCCCATTTCTTTATATCACAGGCCACCTCTTCCCTTTACACACATAAAGATAATTGCTGCTGCTTGAGAGGCACCAACACAGCTCCTGTTGTTTTCATTATCGAAACCTATTTCATAATCTAAACCCTGAGCTTTGTTAATGCCCCCTACTGAAAACACCTCAAGAAAAATAAGAGATTTTAAGAAAACCGGTAGTGGGCTTCCATTATCAAGAGCAACTCAAAATCAGAGGTCTACCAGGAAATTACAGCTATGCCTGCACATTTTCAGACTGAGAATATTCTGATCTATGAGTATTATACTTACTGTTTTGTGCAACTTTGGCATAACTCAAATACAGAAGAGAAATACAATATTTAAAAAACCTCAACTTTTCTTTTTAGAGCTTTGAAGCTATTAGGCTCTGCTATGTAAAACTTGGCACACACTAAGAAGTAAACCTTTCCCTGATAGACGGTAACAGCTCCTTTGCTTCTCCAACTCCCACTTGATGGAAGGATTATGCTCTCAATCAACGGTAATGGCTCCCACCAAGACAAACCAATCCATCGTCTCTAACTCCACACACACTACTGACTCCATGTGCCAATACTTGGAATTAAATAAACAGTTGAGATTCCTCTCTGCAGACCCCAATGACCCACAGTGTGAATAGTTATATTTAATTACATATACAACCCATTACCTCAAAAAGCACATATTTCCTGAGTAAAATCAGTAGCTACAGAATATTTCTCTCTCTTTTCAAGACATTCTGTACTAGAATCCCAGAATAGCCACAGACCAAGGAGGGGGGGGGGGGAAGGAAGGAAATGTTGACCTATTTAATAGGGAATAAGCCAAGACATTGAAAACTAACACATGACCAACATTATCCATAGAAATCCTCATGTCTTATCTAGATAGATCAAATGCACAACGTTATGCAGAATCTTCAGGGGTGTCTAGGGAAGAAAATTTATTTCTGTACTTCTTAATGAACCTGTACCAATTTTTACAGAGTTCATGAGGGAATAGTTGGGAGAAAAAGGGAGAAAATTAGAATGGAGAATAGTCTTCATTGCTACATTTTCAAGGGGTCTACTCCAAAAATTAACTGAAAGGAAAACGCTTATTGAAACTGCTTATTAAAAAAAAAAAAAAAAAAGAAAAAAGATCCTATTAAGTGACTAGCTTCTGAAGATATTATTTTTACAATGAATTGCTTGTATTAAAGGAAAGGAAGCTCAGAAGAAAATTCAAGTACAGGAAGAAATACCTGGAAACTGTCTTGAGAGCATTGCATTAAACTCACAGCAACACAGCTAATCTTACATAACATCAAATTCAATAGCCCAGGAAAACTATTTCAGTTGCCTTCACAGATCTTCATCTTTATTCTCCATTGTTACCTGAATAAGAAAAACCTTAAGAAAATCTATAGTATAACTGGAACAAAGGATACATTCAACAATATTGCAGGACCTGGTCCAGAGAGGCAAGTGGAATTAGCCAAAATCATTACTATATTGCATAAAATACCTGCTGTGTATTTTTTCTTTGCAGAATACAAAGAAATTAGTCCAAATAGTCATGACATTTGTTGATAACCACATATACTTGAAGTTCTCACTTTTCTCATGTGCATTCAGTGCATTCCCCAGAGCTGGAACAAATCATGTTCACAAGTACCAGTACTTTGAAACCATTTCTGTAAATTCAGATAAATGCTAGTTCAAGACTACCCAAGGTAAACAGCTTACAGTTTCAGCTCTGCTGCATAAAAGAAATAATTGTAAGTCACCTGTAAAGCCTAATACGCTCTGAGTTTTTTATAATGCAAGTACTTATCACCTCTTTAAGAATTCAAAGTCAACAACAATATTCTTGAATATTCTTAACATACTTTTACTTTCTATAAGAGCAATTGTAAATTATCCTATTCAGCAAAGTGAAAACTTCATTATTTGCTTCACGACACTGGAGATAAACATTCTGCCTGCAGGGTGGCACAAATTTATATGGTAGATGCAATATATCAAGACTGAAAAAGAAATGTAATTTTTAAATAAATTAACATTAAAATTAATAGAAATTATATCAAGCTGAGTAACTATGATTATTTAGCCTTTCTACTAAGGCAGAAGTTTGATCCCATCAATGTTAGTACATGACTCCAGGCAATTATCTGTCTTTATCTAAAGGCAGTAGTGTTTGCCATGACTACAAACAAAGCTACAGCAAGGCCATGCTTAGAAAAAATAGGTCCACAAATCCAAAAGATTCTTTCTGTATCTCTTGTTATCTCAGAAGGCTTTGCATCAGCTAGCATTCCATGGTATTCCTCCTGGTTTCTACTCCAAATTCTGGTGAATTTGCAAGCAAAAAAGCCAAGGCCTTGCATAGTACATATTTTGTTGTTTCCTTGTATGTTTCTCTCCTCATTCATTTCAGGTTATATTCAGGGTATATTAGTACTTGCTATACAGACCATTGTAAAATCGAGTGTTACATTTTGCAGTTAAGCAGATCATAATCTTGGTTTGGAATCGCTTTTGAAAATGTAAGTGAAAAAAAATTATGCAACATGATTGTCTGGGTTTAAGAAATAGGTGGATTCTTAGAGTAAAATAAGCCCAGAGCTTAAATGCTTTAGGCAAATCAGTAGGACAAAATTGTCTATACATTCGCTCCTCTGAGTTCTGCAGATAGTCCGAAGAGGCTTTTTGCAAAAAGGTCAAACATTTCATTCTAGAAACACAATAAACTGACTACAGAATACTAAAAATAATACTCCCTTATACAGTTAGGCTGTAAGTGTCAGATCACAGTATTCTGATATGCTACCACCTTTAATTGGAGACCAAATGTCTAGAAACCATTTAAAGAAACAAAGAAAAGATTCACAAGTATTTTAAAAATTTTTTCATGAGAACCTTCCAGTTCTGAAGGGATGAGAGGATATAACACTGACCTGGTAGATCGCAGTCCCAGCAAGGAACCCTCATCATTCCCTCACTGCTCAGGGCTGTCTAAGAAGTAACTCTATGTCCCTGTTTCTCCTACCCACAGTTGTCTTAACGAAAAGCAAGTGGTTTAAAATACAATGCACTTTTCTTCCTCTGCACTTAAAGCTCCTGAAGGTAGAATACTAGATAACAAGTTTAGTTATACAAAGTTTGGAAGCCCTTTTTAGCCACTTAGAAATTTTCTAGAAGTAATGTTTCAGAAGGTGAAATTATTCAACTTTCCTGCTATCTTGAAAAAGAACAGCATCAAGCTCTCTGTCACCAACACCTCCCTGTCTCACAGTAAAATCACCAGTAATGTTATCCTCAAATTAGGCCAAGGGCTTTATTCTACATTCTAAAAAAACTCCTGTACATCACACAAGTCATTCAGTTTGAGAACAAATGTTTGCCAATTCATTCAGTGCAACATCTCTGAGAACCCAAGCATGACACTGAGGAACTAAATATTTTAATAGTACAGTGATACTAAAACAACTGGTAACTTTCCAGATGTTGTTTTCAAATGCATGATTACAGCTACAGCAATAGCCCTAAAATCACATTTGTATTTAGAAAGATATTTACTTGAAACCTCTACAAGAATAATGGAAAGTTTGCTTCAAACAACAAACTTCCATTCACAAATACTTGACAAAACCACATTTATTTTGCATCACTTTTGTATCATGTGCTACTATGTTTCAGTGTCTTTTGTCGTTCCTGTATAAGCCCCTCTGACTGTTAGGGCAAATTCTGTGTCCTTAACCAATTAACATGCAAATTAAGATAAAAACTTCAAAACTTGACCCCAAACATTTCCAAATAATAAAAGTGAATGTTAGTAAAGTTTCATCTAAGTCAAGAACAGCTTCTTCTAAAGTATGAGTCAGACTTGTCCAGTTTTCTCCAAACCTTATTAGTCTCCCAGGTGATGAAAGTGAAACACATAAAGTGTCAAGTTACTATGTTCTGAACAAGTTCAGTATTTGAGCACAGTCAGTTCCAAGTATTAAGGTAAGAGAAACAAATATCTTGGAAAAATTAAACTTCTAAAATCATTGACTCTTTTATCACCATCCAAAATGATGTCAGGCTAGGAAAAAAAAGGTAAGTTTTTAACATACACCGAAGCAAAAACCTCTTTTTTTTGTTTTTAATCGAAAGTGCCCTGCTAAGAGATAACGGCAATTTTGTTTTTTTTTTTAGCATGGCACAAAAGAATGACACCAGGAAAGGCACTGACCGGGGTGAAAGGCGCGGTGGCTGCACGGGGCGCGGCCGCTGCGCGGGGCGAGCGCGGCGCGGAGCGGCGTGTGCGGTGAGCGCGCGCGGCCGGCAGGGGGCGCCGTTGCTCGCGGGAAGGCGGCGCGGGCGGGAGCGCCCCCGGAGCTGCCGCAGGAGCGGCCCCGCGCAGCCCCGGTCGGTCCCCCCGGTCCCCTGCCCCGGGATCCACCGTCGGCAGGGACGCCGCCCCCGAGCCCCCGCCGACCCCCGAGCAGCCGGTGTGCCCCGCCCGGGCGGCTCCCCGGGGCAGGAGGCCGCGCCGGGTCCCCGCACGCCCGCGGGCACCGCTCCGCCTTGGTAGGGGCGAGAGAAGCGACAAGCCACCCCCTCCGAGAGCAAGCAGCCCCAAACCCTAAATACTCACCATATTGACTTCCGAGACCATATCTATGCTGGCAATGTCTATGTTCATGCCAACAGCCACTGGGGGACCTGCAAACCGACAAGATGGTCCGCAATGTGATCTCTAAGAACTTAACTCATTCTTACCAGAGTTAGCAGGGCGAACACAGCGTACACATAAAACGACGTTTAAACATAATCAGAAAGTCAGGAGGGAGGCATACAGCGCTTCCCCCCTCTTTTTCTTCCTCCCCCCTCCCCCCAGTCCCCCCTAGCAGGGTCCCACCGCGCCCACGGGACCGTACACCGCCCAGGCCGCCCCGCGCCAGCCACGGCCGTGGAGGTGCTTTATGTAACACCACACACGTGCCGGCACCGGCGCGCCCAGTTCCGCGCTCCTCCGCGCCGGCCTCCGCGACCGCCACCCGCCTCGACACGCTCAGCCCCGCGCCCCGGGGACGGCGAGCCCGGGGTAGGGATGGGGGGGATAATGTTGAGGGGAAAGGGCCACCCACAGCGAACACGGCCGAAATAAACAAACTAGTTCGAAGTAGGAGCACGCAGGGGGTTAAATGACATTTTTTGTATCAGTTAACAGCACATCTTGTACTCAAAAATAGTAAATGTGATCACAGGCACATAAAGCTGAAAGGAATAAACGTTGGGTGAACTTAAGAGAGATTTGCGTTTCGATAAAACCAGTTAAACAAGGGTTTAATTACAGGTTAGTAAAGTGTTATCACACACACACACAGAAAATGAGGGACCGATTACGAATATACAAGTAACTTAAGTGATCGCATTAAGAGCATCCTGTGCTAAGAAAATTGAAAAAAAAAAAATGGGCTTAACTTTGGATCAGCTAGAGGAAATGGCAACACACACACCCCAAAGCAACAGCACCCAAAACACGTTCGAACCACCCCCCCCCCGCCCCCGCAACGCACCCAGCCCGGATATGCAACCTCTCTTATTCAAAAGCAGTCAAATTACCTCCAAAATCTGGCCTCAAGCGAATATCATAGCCCTTCAGCAGTCTATCCACCGTCTCTTTTACCAGTGACATGTTACTAGGGTCATTGACACTAAAGAAAAAAGAATAATACTGTATTATTTCTGATTTCTCAGCCCCCAGCTGTACATTCCTCTCAGCAGCATTATGCACTGCAATTCAAAGTAAAGGAAAACAGATACCTTCATCACTTACCTCTGTGCACACACCGCAGCTATTATTAAAGGGAATGACCAAATCCCAAAGTAACCCTTTTTCCGGACTCTCAGCATCCCTTTAGCTTTTGATATGATTTAGGGTTTCAGTGAAGAGAAGAAGAGATCCAACTTATTCTGGCCAGTGCAGTAATTCTAATGTGAAGCGCATGCGCACGGCGTACCACAACATCAAAAGGAGCAGTGGTTGCTGCTGGAGATGGAGCAAATTTCCTTGAAAAAAAATTAAAGGGGAAGAAGGAAATGCATTATTTAAAAAAAAAAAAAAAGTCATCCACAGGAGGATCCAATATATTTTTGTTGTCCTTTTGGTTATTATAGAATATAAATCACAGCAAGAAGAGAAGTTTTAGGAGTTACAGGGTACAGCGGCTTTGCAACCTAGTTTAAGGGTTGGGGGGGCTGGACGGACTCGGATTAGGCACAGGGAGAATAGGTTAAAAAGGGGAATGCACTGCGTACGTATGGGGGCAGGTGGGGGGAGAGAGGGGGCAGCTTAACTTCTTAGTCCCTGGAAAGAACCGCCTGAAGCGAGGAGAGGTGCGGGCAAAGGAGCCGGCGCTGGCAACGGGGGCGGGCGGTGGGGGAGGAGGGAGATGGGCGCCTACAGTATTTCTCACGGAGGAAAAAAATATGATGACGAATAGTTTCTTGTAAGAGGGGATTAGGCTGTTTCTTTCCTTACTGTGATGCTAGGCGCTATTCCAGGAGCAGAGGCACTGGGGACTGAGGGGGTCGCCGGCTGCCACCACCGGCTCCCACGGGTCACTGCCTGGTGCCTGAGGGGCGGGAGCGGAGCCCCCCGCGGCCCCGCTCCCCCTCGCGGCGCATTTTCCATATATCGACCGATGTTTAACCCAGGGATGCGAGATCTTCAGGTAGAAACCTGGCCACGGAGCTGGGGGAGGGGGGCCAAGGGGAAGAAAAACACCACCCTGAAAGGCTTTTAGTGACCATCCAGACCCGGTGTAGGTGCATAAGCCCACTTACCTTAGTGGGTAAAACACCCAAGCTCTTCAAATGCAGCGTGTGATCCAATTAATGCCTCGGAAGAAACAGGAGAGGAGCGGAAAGCTGATCTGGGGATGCTTTGAGTGACATTTAAATCCTGAGCAGGGAAAAAGATAGAAAGGAGAGAGAGAGAGAAGGGAAGAACCAAACCCCTGAAAAATAACAAACACCGGAGTTAAATTATTCCTCTCAAATCTGCTTTGTGCTCGTCGCTCCTTTTACACCACCTCCTCCTCCTCCTCCTCACGCACATACCCGCTCGGCCCCGCGGAACTGTGCTGCTTCACCGAGCGGATCTGGGCGTGCACACGTCCTCGGCCGGCCCAGGCGGCGCGGTGAAGGGATTGGGAACACTTTGGGCGTCAGTTAACAAAAGAAATGTTTAACTCGCTGCAGGAGAGTGGAGAAGCAGGAAAAAAAAAAACAAAAACAAAAAAACCCCCAACAAACCAAAACCACCACCACCAAAAAAACCTAACAAAAAAACCCCGGTGGGTGGTGGGGGAGGGACAAGGGTGAGGGTGTTGCACAGAGAGCGAGGCGGGCTGGAGAGCCGTTTGCTCCCCGGCACGGCGCGGTCCCCGGCGCGGGAATGAGGCGCTCCGGAGCTGCTGCCCTACCCTGCCCCGCCGCCCCCGGGCCGGCCACCGCCTCCTGCCGCCCGGGAAAGCCGCGATTCACCTCGCACGCCCAGGCCGGACCCAGCCCACACCCAGGCGCACCCTGGCCCGGGAGCAGGAGAGCCAGGAGGGCTGCCGGACCGGGGGGATGCTCGGAGAGAAGAGGCGGCCGCGGCTCCCCGGGAAGGGCGAGGAGAGGAAGGGTTGAAGTGGGGGCGGACGGGGAGGCGGTGGGATGAAGCCTCACCTGGGGAAACGGCGGGGTGGAGAGGGGGGTGAGCTGCCCCCGAGAGACGGCAGAGCTGCTAAAAAAAATAAACAGCCAAACCGTGAAGCAGTCGGCAGCCCCGAAAAGCAGGCAGCCATTTAATACGGACCGATAGCTACCTTGGCCGGAGCGCTCGGGAGCGGGGAGCCCCGCGCCGAGCTCCGCAGCATCCACCTGCCGCTGGGCCAGGGCAGCCCGCGGCCCCCCCACCCCCGCCGCCCGTCCTGCCAGCGGCACCCCGGCACTGCTCCAGCGGGGAGAACAGATCGTGCCCTTCTCCCCGCACTGTCAGTGCCTTAAACCGCCACACTGTGCCTTTGAGTTCAAGTAAGTAGCTTCTCGGTTATTTCTTCCAGAAACAAAATAGTCATCCTTTGCGGGGCTGGGGGCAATTCATCAAGACATATTTTCATTACCTTTTCCCATTTGTAACAATTGGAATTGCACAAAGTGAGAAAACACACTTTTCCTGCTGAAACAGACAAGATTGTGTGGGTGATAAATTTCTCATTTATGTATTCAATAGAAAAAACCCAAACAGTTAAGTTAAAGAACGTTTAAGCATTTTTTAAAATCGCAACACCCACGGCCCCCACCCAATTTTTCAGCTTTTTGTTCCATAGCTGATGTTACAGAGCCACTCTTCCTGTTCACCAGCGGAGGTTTCTGTTCTCACACAGCCAGGCTGCTTCACTGCCAAATCTCTTGAAATACAGCCTTGAAAGGAAGATGGTGGATATGCTCTGCAGTGAATCATTTGACTTTAGATGTATAATAGGCACTTTTTTCCCTTTCTGCAATCATATGATAAGACCAGGAGGTCTCGAGATAAAACACTTTAATCCTGCACTGTGAAACTCACCTGCAAGTGCTAACTTGGGACCACGTCTGACACTCCTGAGCTGCTTCTGAGTCTCTGCTATTAATTGCCATTACACCACAGAAGTATGTCATTTGCCACATCTGAATATGACTGGATATCAACATGAACCTGATGCTGAAGGATGGTAATATTTGGTGCTGGACTGACAGGAATTTTTGATTTACATATTAACTTAAGGAGAATTCGAACAATGCCAAAATATCTCACACTTCTTCTCTGATCTTGTGTATGCACTAAGAGAAGAACACTTTTTCCAGGCCCAGAGTACCCCTGCCCCATGTGTAGTGAAACCTACTCCCAGTCTGGCTATTCCAGCAAAAAGGAATTGAACATATCTCAAACAAATTCAGTATGGTGTATTATGTGTGGAAAATTAATGTATATCCTTGGGTTTTGGAAATTTAAAGGTTCTATTGAGCCATGTTTGGGTTGATCTGCATAACTCGTTATTTTTGCTAGCTGTAAACGCACCGCTCTCTAAATGGGTCTATAGCAGTAACATTGTCTTACCAACACTGCAGGCTCTGTGTGCTCAGACAAGCCTATGGGGTAGGGGTTTCATCATTATATATTGACAGAATACAAAGTCATACAACATTTTTCCTTTCACAAATGTGTTCATACTTTGCTATATGCTTTTGACAATACCAGTTTTTCCCTGACCACAGGGTTGTGGTCTATCTCTGCCAGTTAAAATTTCTTATCACCTTCAAAATCTCCCATTTATTTTAAGCAGCTTGTCAAAGAAATCGTTTCCCTCTTTTTCTCACTTGTGTCTGTGTGTTTGATTGAAAAGTAGAGGAAATAACTGGTGTGAACACCAGTATTGGCAAAACGCAGAACTGTTCATGTGACATGTTTAAGGATTGTTGAGATTTTGGGTGTCTTACAATGGGCAAACAACCTGGTTCTCAGCTGGATATAGTACTTCTGGCTCTAAAAATATCTCAGTTAGACCAAGTACTGTAATCTCACAGAGAAGCCAGCAAAGATGGTCACATTTTAAATGGCAGTTGCAGATTATTTTCATTCTTAGCTTTCAAGATGGAAAAAAAATACCCCTCAAAACTGAAATACTCTAAAAGAATGGTCCACAGTCCTTGCTGAGCAGCGTGTGATACTCTGAAAGAAATGGGCAATAAAATAACATCATACTTGTTCACCTTGTCAACCCTTGACTACAGCACTATTTTCATGTCACCACGAGTAATATCCCAGGCCACATACTAAGAAATCTAAAGGGTTTTCAAATGGGTTGCTGTAAACATAGATGGTATGCAAAATAAACTTTCAGATGGAGTAAGAGTTTCAAGATAGATTCTCAAGAGATCCAGTCACTCAAGTCAGTAGAGACAGAAGAGATGCTGATTGATAGTAGCCCAAGAACAGCAGCCTTGTATCACAAATAGTGTCACTAACAAGTGCAAAATCCCACTTTAAAAAAAAAAATTCTTTTCACTGCACATCAACAGGCTGTTGTGTTCTGTCAGAATGATGTTTCCTGAATTTTTGAGCATTTGGATAAGAGGCAGCAGTATCAGAAACATTCAGGTGAAAGTTGTTTCCATGTATCAGGTAACATTTAATTCTCTAATTACAGAAGAATGTTAATAATAAACTATTTTGATACATGATTTCAATTTTCAAATCCTGTAAATCTATAAATTCATGTAAAAGAAAACAAAATATAGTCAACCCTTGTAGAAATTTCCTGAGCAAGGTTTCAATATACTTTATCTTGGTCTCTTTACTTTCGCTTTAGGTCTTCAGATCTAGGGTGACACAATCCATGCACCATACACCATCCCATTTAGCAATCAGGATGTCAGCATAAAGATACCTGTTACATCACATACACAGAAAAGTTATTCATGCAGGTGTCTTGATTCTGCTTTTCATGGGCAATGGAATTCACTTTTTCATAGCCACAATGTTCTGGGATTCACATCAGCTTCAACTACTGTGTATCTAAAAGAATCCAAACTGGTAAATTTATTGACAAAAGCAGTTTTGTAAGACCTGCCAGTTATACTGCTCTTGGCCCTTAAAAAATATGAATTTATCAGTATTGTACAGAAAATGAGTCCAATAAGTTGCTCAGGAAACAAGTACCACTTGATACAAGCATGACTGTCACTTAACTGTAAGAGAAGAGCAAATGGGAGGGGAAAATAATAATCTCTTCTTGATTTGCATAATTCTGTAGGACTTTAGATGTTGGAGCTCATATTTTTTCATTCTGTAACTCACTACATGCATCTCCACAGTGTCTAAAGACACTATAGGTAAGACCTTACCTCAGTTCTTGACCCAGGCAGTATTTTATGAGTCAAGGACCTGCTATATCTTTACACAAAAATCGTTTGTGTAGCTTGAGATCAGCAGAACTTAAGTGTATATTGAAGAAAGTCTTTTAATGGGAAATTTAATTACATATTTAAAAAAAAAAAAGGCAAGTAAAAGGTTGTGTAAGACATCCCCAAGTGCTTTGATTGCAGACAATTGGAAGCAACTCAGTGGGGACTGGAACAAAATACAAAATGTCAGGCACTTAGAATTATGATGGATTGAGATCTAAAGTCCTCTTATCAAATCATGAATTCACCACAAAAAGCTGCCCAATTTCCTTCAAAGTGGTGGAATAAATTAGTTTAACAGCTATACAGACAGCAATTTTTTAATTCCTTGATTTTAGCTGCATTGGCACTTAGCTAAGAAATAGCTGCAGCATCCACATCCTTTGATAGGAAGGCAGGGCAAGGCAGAATGAGTGATTGCATAGGGTAAGGATAGTAAAACACTCAAAAGATAGCAAAAAATGTGCACCAAGATTATGTCACTCTGTGTCTAAATCTCCTCCATGATGTTTGTGTAAGATTCAGTCCTGAAAGCAGATTGCAGAAACCTGTTATTAAATTAATGGAGTGGCATTTGCCTGCATCAATTGATTGCAGGATTTGGTCTTCCTTTCTAAGCTCTAGAGAGTTGGTTTCCTAAATTTTTTATATTGAGTAATACATCCTGAAATACTGCTATAAAAGTATCTGAGGGTTCTAAAACTGTTAGGTTGGAAGCTTTTGATGAAAAAAGAAAAAAGTTTTCTTTTTAAAGCCATTCAGCTTCAAACATCAGTCTTGGATCTGGTATAACTGTGTTCAAGTTTTAAGATTAAAATGGAAATCTACATAGTTGTATGTGGATTTTTCTTCAGCTAAAAGGACTTTACTTTTTCAGAAAAGTTCTTCTCAGTATTGCCACCACTTTGACCAGGTGAGGGGACAACAGGAATTGAACAGAAGAAGTTGAACAGAAAGAATTTAAACAGAAGTACTATCAGTGGATTTAAACAATACTCAAACTGCATTTCAGGCATAATTTTTTAAGAAAGAACTGGAGAACAGAAGTTTGCATCTGATTGTAAAACATATTACAGTCATCCTTTTAATGGTGTTCTGGAAAGGCAGATGAAACTGCTTTCATCAAAAGTAGAGTGCTATTATTTCAAACCTTCCTTGAGAACAGAGAAAACACAGTGCTCTTCACTGTCTTCCACCTTCTTGCATGCCCATCCCAAATGTGCTTGTGTCCTATTCTTTACCTGCTATCCTAAAACCCCAATCCTAGTGAGGAGGAGATGTCCCCCAGTGCTGCAGGAAGAATAAGTACATGCTCTGTAGCACATTTTGCCTTTAATTGATCCTTTCTAGCTTTGTGCATGCAATCCAAATATTTCATGGAATCAATTCTTGCTTTACATGGGATCTGCCTCTATTTACAGATGCTAAAAGGTAGAAATTTCACTGACAGGTGTTTCTGTTCAGCAGCAATCACCAAGTCTGAATGGACCAGTTTTGCTGAGTTGAGAGTGTTTTTAAAGAGCCGCATTATCCTCTACAGAAAGAGGATATAATAATTCTATAGCGTGCGTGGAGATGGACTGAGGGCCAGTCAAGACGGCAAGGCACCTGTGTTGCAACTCAGGCCTAGAGTAAATTATGATAATCCTGGGAAAATTCAGAATGCCAGGACAGGAAAAAAAAAAAAAACACTCAAACCAATCACAAAACTTACTGTGGAATATTCCCTCTCAAGAAGCTATATATATCAAAAACCTCTAGGAATACCGTCAGTATTTACCACTTTGCATTCAAAGATCTCTCTAAAATATTTCAGTGCTTCTGTGGAGAGTTATCTTTCATTCTCTTCACCCATCCCATTCTGTGCTCAGACTTCGTAGTTTACAACCAGCTATGATCTGGAAAAGATCTCATTCATGCAAGTTTGTACAATATTACTATGCCAGGTTCACAGGTGAGGTAGAGGAAGCACACACTGGCTCAGCACCCATGACAATCCCTACTGAAAATAATGGCAAAATCCACATTCAGCCTTGGAACAGTAACATCAAGGCCCATCAAGCAAAGTCCTAAGGGTTAAAAAGCTGTAAGGCACCCAACATACATGATTATTCAATCTTTTTACCAAGCTGGTCTCTACCACATTTACAGGGAAATGAAAAATACTTTCTAATTTTTATCTAATGAAGTACTAGATGGAAATGAAAACATCCTCAGGTTGTTATGTTTTTGAGGCTATAGCTTTCAAACTAGAGGATATGTCTTATTAGAGAAGTCAAAGGCACAGGTACGCTCAGTCCTCAAGCAGTGGTAGGGGGAGCTCAGAGAGGGTGTGAAGCCTTGATGAATTTGTTTTGTGGGACCTCGCCCCTAATGCCTAGGGACATTTTGTTTCGATTCCACGCTGGCCAACCATAAGGTCACTTCAACAACTCCTATCGATCCCTTTGCCATGTATGGACAGTGAAATCTTAAACAGGGCAACAAAATTGTCTTCAGAGCCACTTTGAAAAGCTGTGAATTAACCGGTCAGAACAAGAGTCTGTCACTGGAAGCAGGGGAGCAGCTCTGGGAAGTCATACTAATCATGGTATTAACTTTGTAAATTTATTCTCACATGTAGAAAAAGCAGCTGAGTAATACCCATACTTGATGTTGTTACACAGCAGACTCAAAGTACTGCTTTGCATTTTATCTCTCAGCATGGCAGCTTTGGACATCTCATGCCAGTGTAAATAAGGAGTAACTCTACAGATTTTACACCATTACAAAAAAACCCAAAAAACAACCAAACCAAACCCCCCCACACATACCAAAAAACAATCTAAAAATAGAGTTAAGGGAAAGACCTTTTCTTTAACTCTTAAGAGTAAAATAATTGTGCGTCTTTATTTATATATTTACTTTAATTTTGGTGACACCCATCTATTTAGCTCACTATGAACAATTAAGTATGCTTTATGCAGCTTCCACAACAAAACTTGATAATTCTAGTTCTATACATCAATTACTTGCATGTTCATCTGGCCTCAGAGTTCAAGATCAAAAAGAGCTGGACCTGTGTTTCAACTACCTTTTTTTTCCTCCAGTTATACTTTATAAATACAGATAATTTGCATCATCATAAAGCATCAAGAATCACTTGAACATGTCAAGAACTTATGAGTTAAACACTTTCTTCTCTAGTTTCTTAAATTTTAAGTCCAGTTTAATTTTTTTTCTGTTTTGAGCTTGACCAGCTTTTTCCCAGTATTAGTCCCTATTATAAGGTTTTACACTAAGTCAGAGATCCAGTTGACACTGTCACAACTTTCTGTTGGGGCTATGGGTAAGAGTTCTCTTTTAAGGGCAAGGCTGATGGATGTTGCTGTCATTCATTTGCAATTTTTTTGTTTTTTCTGAACCCATCAGTCTTCTGATGATGCTATGAGTCCACAGTCCCACAGGGGAACACGCTATATGCACAGGAGATTTGGCCATTACTTCTACAAATAATTCTTCAAGGATTACCTCTGTTTTTCTTAAGGTCATTACAATATAAAAGTTTATTATGATTCTAATTTATACTGCCTCTACATTCAAAATGATGATTTCATCATTCCTTCACTTCAAACTTGGTTTTGAGGAAAAAAATCAACAACTACCTTCCATTTCCTTCTCCTATTTCATCACCTTCAAACATTCTCGTAACAAATTTATTTGCAACAACAAACTTCTCTGTTGCATGGAATGCAAGCACTCCAGTGTCATAGGTTAGAATATCCTCACTAGTAACCCTGCCTTTCTTTCAAGAAAAGGATTTTCAAATTCTCATTCTTGAAGTCTGTATCAGAACAGATAAATGGTGAACAGTATAATAAATCCTTTTGAAATACATGCATTAGTACAAGAAATAAATAAGTAACAACGTCTGCAAACATGAGAAGATTTTGGTACACTTCAAAGGGTTTAGGACAAAGTTTGCACTTCTAAAACATGACAAGATAAATATTTTCAGCCAATAATAAAAGACACAAACACATAAGCAGGTTTCTGAAGAAAATCAGGGTCCGTGTAAACAAAATAGTGTGTTTATATTGTATATACAAAGTTGGACAGGCGTATACCATGAATTCTGAAAAGAAAAATACAAATTACAAGTAAAAGGCTGTTTATTAATGTTACCTGCAGCACTTCTTTGCATTGCCTGGATGGCAATGACTCTGCTAATGCCTATATGTACACAGTCCAGCAGTGCAGTATTTTGGAGGTCACACCAAGTTCTATTGTCTGAATGTGGTTCAGTATCAGCGTCACATGAGGAGTGCAACTGTCTGTCCTCCCCACCCCAACACTGCTGCCTTTTTTTCCTTCACTCAACGGGCACTGGACTGGTCCATGAAATTTCTGGTTCTGTGCACCTGAGAGATAACTCTTAGCATAAGATGATCTTCCCTGGGCCAATTTAGAGTGATTTCTAAGTAAACAATATTGTATATGTTGGTCTTATGTCAGAATCTGGATAGGTCCATACTACACTACAGCATGATCCAGGTCGGAGAATATTTGTACAGTTGAGAGGGTTTGCTGGTCTTCACAGAGATTAGAACAATCTGTAACAAAGTTCATTAGGACAACTATCACACCAAATATAAATGAGCTGGATGTCACATCACAGCATAAATTGGAAAGACAATTTTGAAAGTAATAAACAATTGCATCTTGCAACAGCTCAGTCTGAAGCATAGAAGAGAAAAGGCTATTCTTGACTTTGCCTTAAGTAACTTTCTGAAATAATTCCTGTAAGTAAATATGATTGACCTCCTAGAGAAAAAAAACTTAATATAATTAAATTTGACATGTTTTGCGAGACCAGACTAAGCGGTACTTTCCAACACTGAAATTCAGGAGCCAGATTCTTTTTAGATGAGTAGGCTATAGCAGTTTGAAAGACAATGAAATAAAAAGAATAGAAAACTAACATCCATTGGAAGCAGCCTGGATACCATGCTGTTAGACAGCTAGGGGAAAGCTCTGATAACTCTGGTATACCAAATCAACAAAAATGCAGTGAACAGAGTAGGTTTAAATATAAAGTGGTTTAAATATAAAGTTGGCCTTCAAGCCAATTTTTATCAATGGAACTCAGATTACCACAGCAAGTAAGATTCTAAACAATGGCAGCCTAGGAGGCTATAATTCCAATATGATTGCCAAAAATAAGAACTAAATACAGTAAAAAACAAACTTTGGAAGCTTAGCAGAATGCACATGGGATATCAGCACGCCCAGAGATCTTTCAGTGAGACACTCATTTTACTTTGCTCTTCAGACATAAGTGAGTATGAGAAACCCATATACAGCATTGAAGTAGAAAGCAGCTTTTGAGGCATTCCCAGAGATACAGATCTCAAAAAGTCTGCAAGTAGTGGGTATAATAAGAAGACTGAAGTAGTGCATTGCCTCTGAATTTTGTACCTTTCAAAAACACATCTCCACTACCGTATCCTTGGAGGAGCTTCCTGTGGAATTATATTTAGCCTAGGTATCAGGAACTCAGCTCTAGCAGCATGAGGCTCAGCATGCACTAATTAGTCAGGCTTCTCAGAAAGCACTTGCAGGCCACACTCAGCTCTGCGATGCTGCAGATACTGCTGGCATTTGAAACACACACCAGCCTAAACGGCTCATTTGGTCTTGTTGTAACTGCACTACAGAAGACCCTGCAAAAAGATGCATTTTGCCCTTGTGTGCAGGTGTCAATGTACTTGAAAACAAGACACCAGGCAGTTGGGGATGAACATATACACTTAGTCCATGTTATGTCATACCTTAATTATATCTTCTCTATTTATGTATCTAGAGAAAACCTATATCATGTCTTCTGGCTTTTTCTTTGCTTTGCTTCAGCTGAAAGTTGTATGTTATGCACAAAACAACTGCATAATGAATAACAAAGGCATGCTATTTAATTCTCTTAGGGGAGACCAGTAATTACTGTATACTGACTGTTCAAGGGTGTTATTTTTGTAAACAAGAAAGAAACTAAATGAGCATAGAATTCATCATTAGGAAATGGTCTCTTATTCAATTAATACACATTCAAAAGAGCCCCATATCCATGTGCTCTAGTCAGTGAAGTACTGCAGGAAAATAGGAAGAGATCTCCCACGGTGCAGCACACCCTGCTTTCTCTACCATATGCCTTCTAAATATGTTCCTCTGTGTCACTACACTCACAAGGCAACTTGCTGATTCTTGGCAAATTGATTCTGATACATTAAAAACATACAATTCCTAAAGAATAAGTTTTTCCCTTATTAAAAAAAAACAACAAGCAAACAAACCCTTCAAATCACCAAACCAAACAAAGAGAAACACCCTTACGAAAGTGATTAGTGAATTCTGGCAACAGGTAAATACTTCCAAAGTCTGGAATAATCTACTCTTTCCAAATTATGGTCTCAACAAGGTCCTGAAAAACAGAGCTCAAGAAACTTAAGAGATACTCCGTGTTGCATGAAACATATCAGATGTATTTATTTGGTTGAGGTAGTACAGACAAGAGTTATTATAAATATAAAGAAAGCATGACAGATATAGGGAAACCATAAACTTCTTTGAGATTAGCCTAAATGTGGATTAAAAAAAATTAGTGAATTTTCAAGAAGAAAATGCTAAGGAAGTTTAAGGATTTCAAATAATAAGCTGCTGGTAAATCACAGATTTTAAATAGTATACTATAATTTACATTTACAGTGTTAATTTTCAGTGCTGTTCCATAAAGTTGTACAACAAATTGAGTAGGAAACTTTGTTCCTTAAAAGAGACTTTTAAAGACCCTCCAAATAGTCATAGAATAAGGAACCATTAATTAAGAGGAGATGGAGATATAAAGAAAAATGGAAGAAGAATTAAGTGATTTATATAAAATTCAAGATATATTAACACATTTTAGGGTGCGTGTGTGTTATAAAAAAGAACAAAGATGAACAAGGAGGAAGTAAGGTTGAAGGAAGGTAAAAGTAGTAATAAAATAGCACCTAGAGGTGGTAACTGAGATTAGAAATTCAAGAATTGAAACATTAGCAATCACTTTTAGAAACCCTTTGAGAATTGAAGAGGTAGCAGTTCATTGGAAACCAGTGATTTGTTTCTGTACTTTGAACAGCTTTCTTAAAATTATTTAAAATAGCTGCACCACTTCAAGTTCTACATAGCTTTACTTTGGGCTTTAAAAACACAAATTTCAGCTTGTGTGTTGTCTGTTTGCTTCCTAAACTTAAAATGAGTAGGAATGCTTTTCCCAACAACTCAGGAACCTGAATTTCTAACTACACAGCCTGTGGATTTCCTGAGAACTGCTCAGATTTGGAGATAATGTTCTAGTGCTTAGCATCCCTTTGCCCAGCCATGAATCCCAGAATACTTTGTCCTGCTTTATCTGAACTTTTGCAGTCACTGACATCCTAATTACGAACTGTGCTGGAAAGTACTTTTAAAACCAGTTCTATGAACTGGCAAATTCCATTGAGTCCAATGGGCAGAAATAATAATTAAAGTGTGCATAAATTTTCAGTGTTATTCAAGAAACAGGCATGGAAATAGGTACACTCATAAGACCGCACATTGTGTGATATAATAGATTTTTTTTTACAATACTAAACAATTCATTCTTAGTTCAGAACTTTTTTAAAAATAACTCTTTCAAAATAAGAGCAGAAAAGTCCATCTGCAAATAAGATAAATCAGGGACGTTGTACATATTCACTGGGTAGATATGATTTATTTCCACTGTGCTCCAGAGAATCCATCAAAATCTATTACATACAATGTAGAAAAGATGGGATCTATGTTAAGAAGATTTTAGTGTTTAGAAGGGTCAATATAAATCTTTTTGCAAAGTAAAGCAAAAGCTAAACATTGCATGTTACGGTAAAGGGACTCTAAGGAGGATTTTGGTTAAAACTTGACAGTGACTCCTGCCATAATATCATGACTCTTAGAAATTAATCATGTCCATTTTGAGAAATTCAACCATGTTATAAAAATCCCAGAGAAATGGACCTGTCTTATAGTATATTCATAACAAATCACATAATGCACAACATATTTTATTTATCTTGACTTAAATTCTAAACAAACAAGGCCTTAGTTCTAAAATAACACATAATAACAAAATATTCAGTGACCACTGCTGGAATCAGCAGTATAAGACATTGCTGGAGAGTAATTTTTTTTTTCCATGTTTGAAGAGTAGCTTTCTGTTCCTCAGAAAAATACACAATTGGACATTTGTGTAAACAAATCTGTGGCTTTTATTGTGCATCTATAAATAAATATGCTGAATACTACACTCTTTCACTAAGTCTCCACTTACAATCATTGTGTTTTACCTTCCTGCCCTTGGCACCAGAGAGTCCCTGGCCTTAAGACTGGTCTGTTCTTCATACTCAAAATTTCCAAAGTAACAAAAACTCTTATTCAAGCATTTTAAGAAAGTTGCCACCTTCAACAACAGGAAATAATGTAAAATATTTCTCATTACACTGTTCAAAGAGATTGGTATTTAAAGTAATTTTTTAGATTAAAAAAATTGCAAGCTGTTTGCACACTCAAAATCCATTCCAGTTATTCCATAACTACACTAACACTTGGTATCTAATTTTTTCTTCCTCAAAATTTTGTTCAGTTTTATCTATGCAGATATCTCTCTGGCTATTCACATTTAAAGATCTTTTTGGGACCATTTTGAAAATGCAGCCACTAATGAGAGGGATGATTAAGAAGTCTAGTAGTTTGCTATTAGCATATGGAAAAGTGAAACAGTTTCCATCTGCATACCTATTTTTATCTCTCTGTTTCTTCTCCTGCCCTTAAAGTAGAACTATTACATTAGGTAATCTGTCTTGTTAAGGCATTGGAAAAGCAATCAAAAGTGGGCAGCATCCTATGATTGCTGACTGAGCTGCCCAGAGAAGCAGTGGCTCATCTGCACACTATCATCTTTGTGCTACCATAGAATGAGCAGTACAGTTGTCTCAACTGAAAACTTTGATTTTAAATTTGGGGGGGAGAGGGGGTTGGTCAAATTTTTTTTATAATATTTCAACATTTCACATAAATAAAGATGTGTACAAAGATGCCACATGTTAACAGAAAGTACGTTAACTGCTATGTGCTGTATGTTAAGGATCTCCTCCAAGTTAATAATTTAATTTTTGGCTTTGAGCCCATCACAAATAAAATGCATTTGACAATTGCTTGCGAATATTCAATGCAATACATCAGGCCTAACCTCCATCCCCCAAGGTTAAATCCGATAACCGTTTCTTATTAAGCACCAGACAAAAAAAAGTAAACAAATCCATCTTTAATTAGACCTTCACACTTCTTTCTTTTTTTTTTATTTTTTTTTTTTAGTAACAAAGACTACCCAATTCTTAGGAGAATTAACAGATTGAAGAGTAGTGACAATCTAAAATTTCAAATGAGTCTAGTGTTGGATTCAACTTAGAGAAGACATTAATTATTCTTCAACACTGCAAAATGACAACCATCTCCAAAATAACATGCATACCAAAATCCCCAAATTTCATCACATTCTGAAGTACTGGGTTTGAATTTCTTGTGTTTAGGTTGATCCCAGCAAAAAGTCAGCATTGCTTTCTCTCTCTTATGCATTGTTTCATTATTAAAAGGGCACAAAGGGACCAAGCTCTGACACATCATCTGCAGATGGCATCTTTCAGTGAGCTCCAGGGATATGCATCAGTGGACTGAAGGAATTTGTGAATTCCCTGTTTACTGCTTGACCATGCCTGAGTCAGGCAAAGACATCCTCAAACCACACCTCAGCGCCCACCATCAGACCAACTGCAGTCAGAAGAGCTATAAGAACTTAGAGAAGCTTGAATTGTGTAGCTTTCCTACATCCGACAAGAAAATGCTTGCTCATTACTGTAAGCTAGGAATTAAAATATCTAATGACGTTACTTTAGCACAAGTGGTTTTATGACTTTTAAGCCACTGTAGATTATTGCTAGTCTGAGCATGCCTTTGGAACGCAAAGGGGAGGAGGCAGGTATCCTTTCTCCACTCTGTAAGCAAGTTTCTGCATTTATTTTAATAGATTGTGATAATATATTCAAAAAGTACTTACACAATTTGAATCAAATATTTTTTGAACATCAGTCCGGCAGTCAAGCACGTGTTTTCATGGCAATAAAAAAATCACAAAACAACAAGCTAAAAATAACCCCCCCACACAACAGACTGACCAATGTTTCTTGCTTGGCACCATGAAAAATAGTAACTAGATCAAACACTATGAAAGACAAAGCTACTTTTAGAGAGCTAGATTTTTCTTACATTGGAAATAGAATACTCTGTCCAGAACAGTATGTATAACACAGACACAATAAACTGAACACAGGCTTCAGAGCAGCTTACAGAAAGGTAGGAAATGAGTAGCAAGCAGCTTCTGAGCTATTTCAGTACCTGAAATATACTCTAGTTAGCATGACAGTAAATAACTTGCCTAATTTCAGGTAAAAGGGAGATAAAACCATGTTTCATCGCAGAATCTTCATAGACAAGGAAAAGCATTTCCATTTGGATTTACTTCTTTCCTCTTGAAAAAACATATTGCTTCATTAAGCCAGTCACCACATATTGACATTCTAACAATGGCTATCATCAAATATGGGCTAACAAGCGGCAGCCCTGCCCTTTCTTACACAAATCCAGTCAGGGTTAGATTTAGTTGCGCAGAAACTACAGGCCTGTAAACAGCCTAAACACAATCAAACATTGACAGACATTCACTGATTTGAGGATGGTTTTTTGTTTTGGTTTGGGGTTTTTTTTTATTGGGTTTTATATCCACCAGCAGCTGTTACAGCAAATCTTAAGATATTTAAGCATATTCTTAATTTTCAAGTTTGATTTTAGGACTAGTGGTACAAAGAACTTTTAATAAGCTATATTCTTTATGCTTCAATAAGAAATATAATCATCTCAACCCACTCTGTCTCAGTTTGATTTTAGGATCCTCTCCCAGAAAGTTAGACTGCTAAGATTAAGTCAATTCTGTCATTTTTAATTCATAATAAATTTTGGAGGTTTTTTTTTTTCAATTAAAATTAGAAATCCTTTTTAAAGGAGATAAAAATAGCCACAGTATAAATACAATACCAAATGATATAATTCATAGTATAATAACTAGAGATACAATTTTAAAAAGTACAAACAGTAATGCTTTATATGAAAAAACAATACAAACAACAACAAAAAAAGCACAAACAAAAAAACCACCAAAGAGTACTAAAGGAGAGGAGTCAGAGGGAATCTCCTGTCTCCTAGTGTTAACTTTCTAATAAATCATGGAAAACTGGAGTAACTCCAGAAGATTAGAAAAGAGACAATGTTGTGTCCATATTAAAAATGCCAAAAGGGATGAATCAGGTAACCGCAGGCCAGGTGCCCAACTTCAGTTCTTGGCAACACAAAGGAAAGCTGCTGCAACTGTTTGACAAATTATAGAAAAATATTTAATTCCCAGCTAAATGACTTTAGAGGCAATTGGTCTGGACAAAAAGTGATTTTATTCTTTCAAAAGATTACAAACTTAGTTGATGAAGGTAATCATGTATATGTAATAAACTTAATTTTTGTGAGACATCAAAAACGAGCAGAATTAGATATTGTACTCCATCCATGCAGAAAAAGGTATCTGATTGCTCTGGAGGGTTAGCACTTAAATTCCTGGGACTTTCTGCTTTAGAAGTCTGAGTGACAGTAGCTACAGTCGAGCTGAGATTGGAGCAGCCCTGCAGATCTCTGTGTCTGGCTGCCTATGCTTAAAGTCTGACTGCCCAGCTGGTGGCGAAAGTTGTGAGAAATATGACAGAAATTTACTTCAGATTCATTTTTTCACACAAAAAAAGAATAGCATAAAAAGTTGCACAGAAAATTATTTGATCAGAATATTTCTGATTCAGAGATCTGCTCTGAGTATTTTTGACCACTTTGAAACAAGAAATAAGAGAAGACTTCTGTGGCCACCACTGAAAACTCTAAAAGGGGAATTCTACACCCAGCTTCAATATATGCATTTTAATAAAAGTTTACTTATTTTGTCCTGTCCTGTCCAGGGCAAAATAGAGCAAATGACTTACAGGGTAGACAAACCAAGTGTCTGTCTAGCTGCTGGTCTTGAAACAAACTGAGAGTTGGTTTGCTTGTTGTATTTCAGTATTCTCTTACAATGAGAGAGGCATCAAGTACCAACAAGTTCCTTAATAGGACAATGAGTAATGGAAACCAATGGCTAAAAGCTACAGTCAGATAAACATTATCTGGAAATAAGACACAGTTTTCAGGGATATGGTTCACAGCATAGGATAAATCAGGCTGGAAGAGACCTCAGTGGTCATTTAGCGCAATCTCCTGCTAAAAACCGGATCAGCTCTGATCAGTCAGAGTTTATCCAGTCTGGTCTTGAAAACTTACAAAGATGGAGACTGAAAAAGCTCCTTGGCAGCCTGTTTTATTGCTATTCACTGCTATCAGGGCTGAGCATAGAGGTGAAGATATACTTTAGCTGTACTTTGTTTTCTGAATTGAAAAAATGTCTATGATTTTGAGAATATTGGAGTCATTCAAGAATGCAAATGAAATGCTACTAAGAAAGGAGCAGCTGAAAAAATAAAGATACTAAACTATCTCTAAATGGTATAGTAGTTTTATGTTAAACCCATTCTTTACTCCTAATACAGTCATAGAAGCGCCCAAGAGTAATTTGGGCCATTAACTCTTTGCAATGTGATGTCAACTCTTCACTAAAACCAGGTATTTCTGTAGGCAATGATGGTCAAATAACATCAGATACTGAAGGCATAGGGGAACTACATTAGCAATCATGACTTTCTAAAGATATTGTCAAGACAATGATTTTTGCTTTACGCTATACAAGTTGGTTTTTTAAAAAGTAACAGACAATTTGACATAAGGAGGCCTTAGTCACAAACAGATTTTTGGTTGAAAACAAAAGATGTGTTCCTACATTATTGAAAAAGATGTATGCAAAGCACAGTCAAAGTATTAAATGCATCACTCTGCAGCCTATCTCTATTCATCAACTCATCAAGAGGAGCAGGACAGGCTATTAAATAATTCTGATATCAACTCTTAAGACATAAAAAAAGGGAAGCATATAAGCAGCTCAAGGGATGTGAACTTCTATTCCTCTGACAATATGAAATAAAACATTATATTTAGTAACAGATCTGTCTAAGAAACTATTTATTGTTTCAGTATGGGGTTCTGGGTTTGTTGGGGTTGGGGGGGGTGGGGGGGTGGAAGTTTCTTTGCTCCTTCCTCTCAGAAGTATGTCCCACAGTAGAAACAGCCAGGAAGAAAAAGAAAAACCAAGGCACATCCCAAAAGAGTATAGTTTCTACAAAGAGGAAATTTGCAATCCATTACTCATTCCAGTCAAACTTCCAAGGCATTGCAGATGTACTGTTTCATGTGGCTTACTTCAAAATAAAAGAATCTTAAACTGTGAATCATTTAGTGCTACTTACTTGTGCAACCTATGAGATGTCTGGCACTTGAAACTGCCCACGACTTTAATAATCAATTGGAGGGTGCAGCCAATCACATTTCCCCCCACGACAGTTTCCAAGGTAACCAGCAAAGATACTGACATGGGCTGCATGCAGTGCGAAAATGCAGAAAAACACTGCTATGTTGCCACTTTTTTCGGTACTTCAGATTGTATATTATAAAATGGTAAAACCCCCCTAAATTAGTATTGACAAAACCAGTAGCAAAAAGGCCAAAGCAGAATTAAAAGACAGTGATGAACAGCTTCTGTCTGCAGTGATTCAGGAGGACTACAGAGACTTCTTGAAGCTCTGCTTTTCATCAGCTACAATATGGACCCCTCCCTTCCCTGGTCAGCCACAGAAAATGAGAGCTGCAGCGCATTAACACAATCAGGACACCTTCTCTGTTTTGTTCCTGTAAATACTTTGCTTAATTTATATTTGTTTGTGGACTGCCTTCATCATGAGACAGTATGACACACTGCTTTTTACATAGATTTATGCTAGAACTTTTAGTTCTCAGCCCTCAAGAAAACCCCTCCAGACAAAAAAAAAAAAAATCAATAGTACTCCCATATAAAGGAGTCATCAAATTGCTCATTAGAAAAGCTCTCACCCTGCCTCTCTTTTCTCACCCCATCCTGTCAATCAAAGCAGAATATGCAGGGGAGAAAATCTTGGGATTTTTGCTTGTTTCTCCCCCCACCCCCTTCATGCTTACACCAGAATTTCAGACCCTAGTTTCTTTTAATTAAAATACCTCAAAAAATCATGATCTGGTCAAAATATATCTTGGAGCCAAACTGAGCTTCTGTTACTTAAAGGCTTAAAATTGAGATTTAGCAACACATGGGTTCTGTGAAAATAGAATAGAGTATTGGGACTTTTTCAATAGCTATTATTAAGAATAAATAACTTATAATGGGCTCTGGTACATGAATATTTTCCTGAGAAGCACTTTGGCACAGCTTCTCTAATTCTGAAGCTTTCCTGATCAGAGATTGTCAGTCATGTTTCCCAGTGCAAAGCCACATAGTGGATAGACATCACTTTCCCCAGAATATAATACAATCCTGAGGCTTGATTTTTCTTGTGAATTCATCAAAACCCAAACCTTTGATCTTCAGAAAAGATTCTTCTGCATCAGGAAAAAGGTGCCTTGCCTTATCCAAGAAAACCCCAAAAAGCAAGCCAACCAACCCCACACCCAAAACGAACAAAAAACCAAACCAGAAAACCCAAGTCAGTCCACATGCAAACACACACAACAGACTTCAGTCACTGAAACTATTTCCCTCTGCTCTCTGATTATCATGAAGACAACTGAGGGTATTTAATTTTCTCTTATTTTATAAAGTGCAGAATGACACAAGCTACACAAGCTGTTTGATGATGTTTGTGGAACTGACTCTTCAAGCTCACTGATTGGTCTGAATAGTTTGAAATGTATTGGAGACTCAAATGATTTGAGTAATTTTAGCCAAACTGATTAGGTTATTAAATTTAAAAACTGTGCAGTAATTGCTAAATAATTTTAAATGCAATACTACTTTTCAATTACTGAAAAATTTAACACTAGCACTCTCTAAGATAACCAAATATATAAGCATTAGAGTAGATCCAAAGTTGGCAATCAAGTCTTAATTTTAATTACATGTACTTCCTATTAAATCTTGCTGTAAGATAAAATGGTTTCAGAACATAACCCTAATTCATTTATATTGTACAACCCTTGTGAAAAAAGAGGCACAGTGAAATCAACTTCCTCTGTTGTTTAATAAGCAGCTTTGTAAATAAAAGGAAGGCCAAAATCTGAAAACAAGGTGTAGGCAGTGAGACTGCAATAATCTTTGTTTGCACATGCAGACAGGATAACATCCTTAGCCATCTGTCTGCAGAAATACCAGCTTTTATTCTTCGACTCTGAAAATAGAGTTTTTAAATTGTACCCTGAAATTTCATAGAATACAATAAAAAGTAAGATTTATTTTTATAGTCCTCATACTATATAGTAGTAAACAGTAACAACATTTCTTGGAAATATAAAGATGCAATGCTTCTAGCTTGCCCATTTGCTTTACATTTCCCCATCTATTCTGACTGCATTGGGTGGGAGAAAGAATGTGTTTATTAAGAATTTGTATGAGAACAGATTGACCCAAATGTCTGTTACCAAAATAGATTATATTAGCTAGAATGGAGTGTGTGTCTTCCATGCAATCAGCAACAGCCTTATGAAAATGTCAACTCTTATATATACATTCTGATGCAGGATAAGTCAAATTGTTTTTCAAGTCTGAAAAATAAATACATTAGAAATACTTTGCTTTGTACTATGAGCACAGAATATAATTCTCTTAGAAATACTGTTCTTGCAATTGGTTTCTTTCAATGCTGAGTTTTATTCATCACTCTTGGTAGACTACCAAAATAAATCAGTTTCAGACAGCCCTTTAAAGTCATTAATAATTAAAATTATCAGATAGACGTTTGCCATGATCAATGGTGATCTCTGGTAGACCAGTCTAGAGCTCCTTGTGTCTGGTCAAATCATCCCCGAGCATGAAAGAACAGCAGCTCGTCCTTGTAGATTTAAGATCATGTATAGTTTCACTGGAGATTGCGAAAGATAGGACAAGTCTCTTGCCCTAAAAACTATTGCAGTGCTTCCATTTCATCCTGCATGTCAGAAGGAACCAAGGAACCCAGGAACCCCCGCGTACCAGACACCAGAGCATTTAAGTGTATGAAGACATTAAACCTGCCACCTGCTATATCAAAGATTGTCCAGCTTACGGTATTCCACCCTTTTTTTCATAACCATTTTTCATTTAGGCTTTTATTTAAATGCATGTCTGTAAGGACACATAGGGAAGAGCAATGCCTACTTTAATCTCAATAAGTTACAGCTAGTTCACTTTTATCCAGAGTTTTCTGATAATTAGCTAACATAGCTGTAAGATCTGGGTTAGATAAAATTTATTGTAGAGTTGGGTGTCAATTTATTAATAATTATCTCCAGAACGTTTCACAGTGCCACAAAATCATTTGCAAATGGTCAATCAATTCGTGTTAAAAAAAATACAGCAGAGAAAGAAACAACACAAATAAAATGGGAACCTCTTTTGGGCCTAAGCATTCAAAAGCAGATGATAAGAGTTAATAAGGTCACTTACTATCACTATATGTCATCCATAAGCTATTTCTCTCAGTAGACCCTCCTCTACACATTGTTTCTAATTGCTGAAACATTTACAACTCTATATTTATGTGCAAATGATCAATACATTATTATTATTTCTTCTAATAAAATATTTTGCAAGCCATGACTATTTAACCATCTTCTGTTTTATATATGTGTATGCAGAAGAAATGCTACTGGCCTACTTATAAACTACTAAGTGCTGTTGCTTTATGTGTTCACCCTTTACACTTTTCAGTTAATTTACCTACATCACTGGAGTTACCTCTTATTTCTTTCATTTCCTGAATAGATTATCCCAAAACCTATTGGGAAGCATCGAAGTGTTTACATTTACCAGGTGTAGTCACCTGCTGTCAAATTTATGTGCTACCTTTTCATTAATAGTCTTGCAAACAGGATTTTTCCTGAAATGCAGGTATCAACCAGCCATGGATAATATTTTGTGTTTTATATGAAATTATATCTTTAAACACCGTTAATGATTATTATAAGGAAAACTCCCTAGCCTGAAAGCTCAACATTAAATTATTAATGCTAAGGCTCTAAGTTTCTGGGTTTTATATGAATTAATTCATTATAAGAATAGACGTTTAAAAAATGATTAAGTAGTATTGGCCTGAGACCCTACCAGCACTCTCACTAACCTTATCTGTTAGTTATATCTACATTTTTAAGAGTGAAGATTTGTACTTATTATAAAGCCAGGCATATACTGCACACAGATTTAGCATTATATGATGCATCTGGAACCCTGTTCCATGCATTCAGTTGAATATTATTAAGAAAAACAAATGGTAACATCAATTGAGACCAGAAAGAAAAACACTGTCCACTCTCCCCTTCTGTGTTGTGGCATATCACCGTAAGAGATGACTGTATACGAAGATGTACTTCCCATTGTGTTGGCTACATGAGTCATCTGTTAAATAAATCCATAAAATTATTTGGATACTTGTTTTAGAATAAAAGCATTGCAGTGGGGGCTTTACTCATCCCTAGTCCCTACTACTGTGTAAGTTTAAAAGTAGAAAAGCTTAATATATATTTAAAAGAAAAAGCAAACACAAAACACAAATTTATGTCTCCCATTCTGTAGGAGTTTGTGACTTAGCAAATTCTGTTCCTACAAGGAAACAGCTATACTTCCTTAGATTTATGATTATTTAATTTTAGAAAATATTAGAATTGGTATTCAGCCAGGAACATTTAATAGTTCAATTTCTGAAGGAAAAAAAGAAATGAGAAAAAGGAAAGCTGATGAAAGCACTGCAGTTGTGGTTACATTTCTTACAAAATTAATTATTTTAATGAAAAGTATTATGCGCAGATGTTTCTAACAGGCCATACTGACTAAATGTCACAAATAATCTTAACATCCCCATTGAACAACCATCTCCAAGGCTGAAATTCTTAATTTAAGGACTAGCCTTAAAAATGTGATGTTCTTCCAGCAGCAGAAAACAGAAGTATGCCTATAGCTTTAACAGATTTTCAACTGCCTTTGGGCCAGATATTTAAAGTGCCTAAAGATGTAGAAGATACATATGCGATTTATAGAAGTGACTAAGAGAAATTCAGTGGGAAGTAGATACTGCTGTCTAAATTGCCTTTAAATAATTCTGTTAAACATCTGACTGTATCATCAAAGCACTTAAATAGATCTTTCTTTAGTAAATGCCTCTCTTCGTCTTCAGCACTGCTGGACAACGTGCTCAGTTGTTAAAGATATTTTCTTTTTGCTTAGCAATCACACCAACTTTGAGATGTTAAGAAGCAATGGGTTATTTGGAGATATTATTTGACGTAACTAAAAAGTACAGTGTCTTGCAACCTAGAAGTCATATTCCATTGAAGTCTCTCAAATTCAAAACCAGAATGCTGTCAAATTTTTCTACATAGCCTTCATTGTACAAAATGAAGTCTTCATTTAGTTTCGCTGCTGTCAAAATTAAAAGTCTTTCCAATGATTTGATTACATTTATTTCATCATTACTTTTTTGGGGGTCATGTTATACCAAATGATGTCCCCAGGGGGGAGAAAAAAATAAGAAGAAAGGGTGACAGTATCATAAAGACACATCTGAGAGAGCAATTTACTTCTGGACTTCTTAATTCAGATTCAACTTACAAACCAACAAGAAAGTTATTTTGTTACAATTGGACCTGGGTTTTTTGAGAGAAGAATACGTATCAAGGCATCCTTGTCATCAGGGTCTGCCCTGGGAGCTGATGGGACAGATGTGAGGAGAACGGCTTCTGCATCTCTGACTCCCTCCCTGCTACAAGGGCCAGATGCCCATCCCTCCCCTCTTTACTTCCCACTGCAAAGTCTCCTTCAGATCATAAAATGATACTTAAAATAGGAAAAAAGTCAGGGCATGTGCTCCTATCAGACAGATTTAATGCAACAGAAGAAACTATTTTCCAGCTGTACCTTCCACCTTGTGCTCCATGACTGAGCTGAGACCAATTATATGGGACTTTATGTCTCCAGCCATGGAAATCCTCAGAACTGGGACAAAACCAGCTAAACAGCATTCATCTGTACATGGTCACTCAGAGTCAACACTTCATACTCAAATGGTGTAAAGAAAACAATCAAGTGTGGTTACCCAGAAGGACTTGAAACATAGGTGAAAGACATGAGTTGTGATTAACAAGCCTACTAATTTTTAAAGTCACCTGGCCAAGTCTTGATAAAAGAGATCATATTTGCTATCAGGAGTTGAAGTTACAAGTGACAGGCAGCAGAAAACTGTTGAGAACTCAGTACAGTGGATTCTTAAGTGACTTCTTAAAACAAATTTTAAAAGGATGTTTTGGTTTTATAAAGGAAGATTATTAAAATACATACCCTTTAGGTACTCTAGTTATCACGTATGGCTTTCCCTTGCAAGGGTTTTCTTACTCCCACCTGAATGAAGGGAGAGAAGCAACTGCTAGTGCTCTCTGAAACTCCAAGAGAAAATGTTAACTATTCAGAGTTAGGTTCTGGTCCTACACATTCACCTGAAAGGCCTTGGTTATTCCACTCGTCTTTCCCCATAGATACTTCTGGCAGCCATGGATGAAATTTCTCCTTCCAAATAAGTTGCTGCCCATCATCTGACAAAAGAATAACTCTACAGATCTAAAGACATGTTTGCAGGTTTTGCCCACTGGCAGGAAGTGGTGATTCTAATACAGCTTATAAACCCAAATGTGATGAAGTTTTGCTGTTATTGGTGAACCTCTGCTGTCAAATTTTCCCGTGATCAGGAAAAAGATATGTACTTTAAAAATTGGAGTAATGAGAATATTTTAAATAAAAGATGTTAAAACAACATCTTGTGCTCCAGAATACTGGAAAATCTCCACATATTCACATTCCATGACCCTATCTACTGATACAAACAGCGGTTATTTATCTCAAATTATCTTGTGATGATATCATTGCAGCTAGAATAAAGTAAATCTCTGCATAATGCTCATCTTGAGTGCATTTATGAGCTTCATTAGTCACATTTTTTTGAGCATCTTACAGACATACTGCATTCTGGTCATGCCAGGGAGAAAGTGACTCTTGGAACTGGACCTTTTTGAGCTAGCACAACCTGTGGAAGGGAAGGATAGCAACGCATCAACAGTCCGGTTGATTGGTACAAGAATTGGAATTGTAGTATGGTAGTTCTGGAACTCTGGATTTTTTTATTTTTTTTTTTTTACATTCAAAGTCATAAATAAAATGGCAGGAAAACTGTGTATGAAACATCTGTAGCTTAACCTACTTGCATTACAAAAAGTAAAAAAACAGACCAGTAGGGGAAGCCTTACCTTATTTTTTCTAAGCAACAAATTTAGAGCTTTCAAAATGATCAGGAGAATCAAATTGAAATCTTGAGCAAAAGATGATAAAGTTGAGAATTCCAATTTAATTACTGTAGGGGTAGTTTTCCCTTGATTTATATTTTAGCTTTCAGTTTGGACATTTCAAAGCAGAACACAATTTTGTTAATTCTGGTGATTATACTATTGAGTTCCAAAATGAAAAAAATACTAACATCCAATGCTTGCTCACCTACCCTAGTGAGTTCCCTCCTAGTGCGATAGTCATTGTTTTAGAAATGAAGGGGAGAAAGATCTGTAAGGAGAATTTGCTTATGTTGCAAAGGCTCCTGAATTCTAAGTCTTCTCACATAATGGAGGTCTTCTTTAAATAAGGAAAAATTATTCTGAGTTATTAGTTCTCCTTCTGCCCCATTAACACAGTTTTAGAATTTAAAAATCTCTCTCATTTACCTTAAGAATAAAATATCCATACCCAAACTGTGTTTTCTGAAAAAACTGACAAATTTATCACTTGCAAGAACTAAGAAAAGACCATAAGCTTGAGGTATTGAAGCTGAGACAAATCAATTAGCTTGAATACACACAGGTATGCTCACCTGTATTGAACATAACACCTGTGAGTGTGCTGAAAGAAATAATTGTCCTTATAGGGAATGAAGTACATGTTACAGGTGTAATTGTACACATCAAACATTAAAGACATACCAAAAAGGCCAAACACTTTTCTTTTAGTCCGCCTGCAACCTTCTTTTTAGTTTTAATCAGTCTTACGCGCTATCAGAACTATTTCAAAAGAACTGATTTTCTTCCTCAGTTATCTCTGTCATTATTCAAGAAAATTAGGTATTATATGCCCTAATAATCATCCAAATAACTGAAAAGATTAGGGGAAAACAAAAATACATTTAACCCCCCCATCCCAATTCTTTTGGCAGAGTTGTACTGAAAAAGGCAAGGTGGTTCCTAAAAGGACACCACAGATTGTAAGTTAAATCATTATCATGTATCTCTACTGTAGATCAACTAATGATTTTACTAAACTGCACCTAAACTTAATGTTTAACGTTTCATTAAATTGGATGATTTATTTGTGCTGTGATTCTGGAAAAATTTTAAAGACTCATTTCTTATTGGAAAAAAATGGTAATAATGGAAAATTGATAATAAGATTTGGTAGAAGACAAAATATGAGAAAAACTTACTAAAAACATTTTTTTAGTTTATTAAAACATTGCTAACAAGGTAATCACAAATTTGAGACTTCTCTTGCTGCATGAAATGACAAGATTTTAAGAATTATGCAAAGATTCAGATTTAGATAGGGCAGGTTTTGCAGATTAGGAGAAAATTACTACACTTACTTGCCTGTAGTATACACATCTAAATTAAGACAATCTGCATTTCAGGTGGTTATATAACATCCAACTTAGCTGATTGTTAAAATAAACTGAAAAACTCAGCACAAGGCAATGAAAGACCAATATAATTTTCTTCATATCTTAAACATCTTTATATCATTGTTACTGATTTTGAATCAAAATGAACAAATCCTGATAAAATGAATGCACATCAGAACTTGATTTTGATCATAGTTCAGCACAGTTCAGATAGAAGAAAGCACATAAATAGTAGCCTGATCTTCATCTTGAAATAAGTAAAAAAATTTTCAGACTGCTAATATTAAAAAAAAAGAATCAGGATCAGTCTGCCTAATGAGCAAAAGTTACATAACCATGTTCAGATAAAAGTAAAAATAAGCTGGGAAGTTCAAGCAAGTGCTGAGTAGATGGCTGCCTGGATTCACATGCAGCCGTGTACATAGTTTTTTCTCAGATAAAATATTTTAGTAAAATAGGGCACAGAGTAAAGGCCGGGCACAAAGATATTCTTCTTGAATGGTTCTCTACAGTCAGTCAAACTGGGATTCTGGTGTACCATAAAAAAGCAAACTTCAAGACCAGCAGCTGCTCTGCCAGGAATTTCTAGTACCTCTAGAACAGGTGATCACCAGTAATCATGCAAATCTCAACCCATGAGCTAAAGATGTCAAACCCAACTTTTCTTCTTTATTCTGTACCTACAAAATAGAAATTCAGCATATTGTGGATAATAAAACAAAAGAACATAATAAAACTTTGCAAATGAAAATATATAGTGGACATAAAAGGTAAAGTAACTTTGATAAGGGTATGGAAAATAATAAACATTTTATTAGGACAATTTTGAAGCACTAATGCCTCCAATTTAGGGAATTTATGAGTGAAATTCCACAATATTTGCTGCTGTAGTCATAACCAAACTGCTAAACTTTAAAGACACCCATTGCAATAAATTTTTTGTGAAAGATTTAATAAGCGCATATTAGTACTAATACAATTAATTAATGCTATGAAGCAAAACCAATTAATAAAAATCAGTGATGCATTAACTGTTAAAATCAATAGATTTCATATTGAATGTTACTCTGCATAAGATTGTGCCTATATATTATAGGGCAAAGGAAGCTGAAAATAAGATTTTTCCAATAATTTGAATTAAAACAATATGGTTTTCATGCAAATTATCTTAATTGGCTCTAGGAGACATTTGATACGTTGCATAACATGAAAGTTTAGTTGGGTGCCAAGGCAGCCTCAAAGCCTGGGTAACCACCTGTCAGTGCAGCCATTGTGCAGTGCAGCCTCCAGCAGATGGAGACAGGAAAACAAATGAGATGGATGCAGCAAGCAACTGCTGGTCAACTTCTGAGAACTGGCATAGTGCAATTAGGGATCTGCATTTGTCAGAGCCATAGAAAAACCCAGCTGGATCTGTGTTTTCTTTTATTACTGTTGTTTCCAAGAATACTTTCTCCCCCTCAGGTACTCGGGGTACATTCAGTAGGAATGTTTTTGAAACTGCACTGTGGCCTAAAGGAGGCTCGTTGCTACTCTGTGATTATTATGCCCCATTCCTCTCCCATTTCCCTCTGTAATTCCACATTCTCTGCTAAACTCTGTGACACAGACTGTTATTATTTCCTGTTGTCCACTGTGTCAAATACTGACTGTGTTGTTGTGTTCTTTCTGGTGTTTCAGGTACCTTGTGCAGGCTGGCAGCATCTGTGTGGTAGATCAGAGAGGGTGGGAGGAATCACAGAACAGTTGGAGTTGGAAAGGAACCAGAAGGATCATCAAGTCTAACTCTCAAGTGAATGGCCCGTACAGGGATGGAACCCTGAACCTTGGCATTACCAGCACCATGCTCTGACTAACTGGAAGGTTAAGTTTCACACACAGTAAGAATTTCTCTGATGAGAGGATGAACGTTTGGTGCAGGACAGAAAGACTAAACCCCAAACAAACCTTTCCTCCCATTTCTACATATGTTTTTTGTTATACATGGAGAATATTTTTCTTTACTTTCTAGTAAACAGTATTAATGCACTAATATAAAACATGAAGAAAACAGAACAAACTTCAAGAACAGAAATTCCAGCTACATAAACAGAAACAAAACTTCATGTGAAGATTGGTCAAACATTGGAACAGACTAGTCAAAAAGGATAGCAAGTCTATCCTTGGAAACACTCAAAGCTGAGGTAGATTTGAGCATAAGCAAATTGATTCGACATTGAACCTAGATCCAACCTTTGAGCAGGGGGCTAGAAGAGATTACCTGCAGCAGTTCCTTCCAACCTAAATTATTTTAGGATTTTATGAAAGCGTATGGTTCCTTTTCTTATCTCAGATATACCAAAAAAGATAACAATATTATTATAATAATAAAAGGAAAAAGTAAGCAATCATGGGGGTTTTTTTCTTCTTTTTTTTTTTTTAGGACATAACAGAAAATAATCAGAATAATATTTTACTAGGGTAGAAATGTTAGTAAAACTAGTATTTTTATCTGTTGATAAAAAGCTACTTGTCAGACAATGACAACTCAGATTATTTAGTAGTCTTTGGTTGCTGAAAGTGACAGACATTCAACAATACTCCTACAGAAAGAATTTTTGACTGAAATTTAGCTGTTAAATCTGTCATTGATTTTAAACATACATTACTGAGGAAAGCTGGCAATTCCCATGAGGCATTTGATTAATAATTTTCAAAGCTTCGGCAGATAAGCATTACCACGTCAATGTAGGCTGTCATGCAGAAACACCACAAGAGCCAAATGTACCAGCACTGTAGAAACTCAGATTATCATAGACTTCTGCAAGCTACATCATCTAAATCAGAAAGGCAGACGTAGGAGAAAAGAAGGACAAGGAAGGCAGTATCATAATTACCTTTGACTGAGAAAAGACAAAGGTTTTTTTGCAATGGATTTTGACATTTGGATTTATGAAAGATAACAATATCCAGAAACACAGACATTTCCTGCAAAACTTCAACTTTACTGCAGCCTTCCAAGAGAGTTTTCCCGATCTGTGGTTAACGGGAGCCCAGATAATAAGATATAGCAAGTGTTCAGAGCTGCTCTTGTAAAGACAGAGTCCTTACAGCAGGTTTAGATCATGTTCCCCTATTTAGGAGACAAGGTGCCTGCTGAGGACCTGGGTCAGAAAAGTTTCCAAAGCCTACAGATGCTCCTCATAGGAAGAAGTCCAAGATTCTCTGCAGCTGAGACAGAACTTGAGAGTTCCCTCAGAGTATTTATTTTAATAAAAAGACATGAATAAGAAATTTTATTATCATCATAATTTTTCCAACTGGCTATTGCTATAACTTATCCTTCTTCACTAGTGTGGACTTTTACAGAAATTTGTACATAAAAACAAATTTTAGTAAGAGCTGGGCCATTAACACTCCCATATCTTCTTGTCAGCTGTAATTTTCTCATGAGGCAAGATTTACATATACTAGTTCTTTCTCATGAATCAATTTTCTTGCACTTATGTGAACTTAAATATATGTTCTTGTAGGTTCACACTCATTAATATTAAAATTAGAATAGTATACCCAAATAAATACACCACTAATAACTTCAGACTTTGAGGTAGATAAGCTAAATCAGAAGGAGTTGAGGCTTCAAAATGTAAAATGATGACTCTGCAGAGAGACACTACATTTGCTGGGATACAAAGGATGGAACTCACTGGGCACAATAAAGGTGGCAAAAGTCAATCTAAAATTACTGCTGTGGTAGTTTTCAGGCACTACAAAGCAAATGCTACCTGGGAAAAAGTTTAGAGTTTGGTGATGGACAATTCTATTCACAAAAACTTTGGGTAAAAATTACATAAAAAATAAGCCCAGTAATAGAGTGTACAAGCAGTGGAATTGCAGTCTCTGGCAAAAATTTACTGGACAGGAGCCGTTTTTTATCCAACCCAGGTGCCACACATGTCCTACAGAAAACACAATATTACCACTTTATCAGTTCAGAAATTATACAGAACAGTTTTCATCCACTGATCACCAGTTTCACCCATAGATTTCAAGGCATTTCAAACAGAACTGATATCCTCCTCCCCATCCACTCAAGCACTCAGACTTTAGAAAGCTGAATTTATGTTAAGACTTTAAAGCCACTGCAACCAACACACTGATTAAACTGAGAGGAACAGCATCTGTATCTAATTTTCTACAACTGTAGCATTTGCATAGGGAAATCATGTTAAAGATTTAATTAGAAATACCAATACTGTTGGGAAGAAAGGGATGACATGTCAAAATTAAAATAATATAAGCATTTAAATTTTTTTTAAAATGTTATAAATACTTTTGTGAGAAATGGAGAAAATGTTGCTATGCAAGTTGGGGAAAACAAATTGTAAGGATACATTAGAGCAAAGGGAAAGAAAAAATCAGTATTTTCACAGAAGCTGGCATGCAAAAAAGAGGACACTGATCCAGAAATAATTATACTGGGAAATAGGATAAAGAAGATAAAAATAGCCGTCATTAAACTGTTATTTTTCTTCCAGTTGTCCTACAACATAATGGGGTTTGTCCACTGCCTAAACCATTTTGTCTCTTGTATGTTACAGGTATTAGGACATATATGAAAAGATGCTACAGCGAATGAAGACTGTGTTTATATGGTTATATGTAAAAAACTATTACCTACTATATACAAGAACTAATAAACACAATACTGCAAAAACAGTGAAGGAAATAGAAACCATCTAGGTAAAGGAAATATGTACGTTCAGATGGATTTAATTTTAAATTGATGGGTTAATTCACTATTATGAAGTTTGAATGAGACTATGGAAAGTAAAATTATCAACGGTGAAGCAGGAGGAGATGAATGTACTGGGAACAGAGGGCACAATCCCTTGAAACCATATGATAGCAGGCATTGTAATAAATCTACTAAACTATAGCCTTGCTTGATTGGAAAATCCACTGTCCGTGCTTATGCTGCAACCACTCCCTGTGCAAATTAACACTGTAAAGTCTTGGATAAAAGCACACGTGGGCGTTTTTGGTTGTTGTTAGTAGTCATAGCCATTATTTTGGTCTTGCTGTGAGGCACAACATAACTGCTGACTTGGACTTTCTTTCTTCAAGGTTCTAAAGTACAACCCAACTCTTTCAGGTGCTCTGTACCCAAGGTCTAGAGCTTCTCTGCACGGAGCAGTTCACTGCCATGCCTTCATGATGTTCAGCAAAACCAGGAATTCTGGATTACATCTCTCCTTCCTTAAGTCTATCAATAAGAATGTTCTGGATGAGATTTCATGTTCCAGATCGGATCTCCTAAGCTTTGTCCGCTTTTCTTTATTAGCAAGGGTCCTGATCATGATAATAGAAGATGGGAGAGTTCATATGAACAGGGCTAGAATATCATGCATATACAAAGAACTATCAAAGATCCACTTCAATCCACTCTTGACACTGTGTTTATTTATCTCTCTATTTAAAGACTGAAAGGATCAATTTTTCATTAAGGTAGACATGTCAGAAACCTGATAAACCTCTGAGTATTATATCTATTATAATAAAATTACTCTGGAATATATTTAATTCTTTTACCACATATCATGTCAAAGAACATCTGGCAAGTATTTGAAGCAAACAATTTTTCTGTTTTCTTTCTCTCTGTGTCTTTCATTTCAGCCACTGCCAGATCCCCTTTCTAGTAAAGGCTATAAATATCTAATAAGCACTTATTCTAATTAGTATTTCTATATTTTATAACCAGTGACAAATTACTGATTCCAAGATGCTCATCCAAGAAATACAATTTTATGTAAAAATAGTAGTAAATAGCATACACAGTACCATAAACCTTTGAAGATAGGAAAAAATCTACAGTAAGTTACAATTTTGAAGGCTGTTGTAAAAGAGGGGCAGATGATTCAAAATTCTTAAGAACTGGAGGACTGCTAAACAGCACATGATTAAAACATTGATAGACTATATGGGTTTATAAAATTCAACAAAAATGATTTTAAGTTAAATATGTGGCAAATACATGATCAATGTAATGATCTTTTTTGATTCATGTAATTTTCTATATAAATAATTCTGCATGAAATTTTTGAAATAAACCTGCATCTTTAATTATCTTTTTATTCAGGATTGCATTGGAAAAGTGGACTTATTATATTTATTGAAAATAAGTAATATTTTTCTGTTTTGTTGTGTTTGGGTTTTTTTTCCTGCAGCTCACAGTATAATTTTGGTTGGGTTGTTTTTTAACACTTACACATCAACAATGCTTACTTTTTAAGCTAAGAGAAGACACAAAAATAGATAACTCCTTAAACTGCATTATATTAGGCTTTATTTGAAGCTTTCATCCATATGTCAATTGGCTGAGATAGTGAGCTCCCATTTAGGGTGAGACTTTGTCAGAGACTGAATGTTATAATTTATGGCTTAAACATCTTCATGAAGGACCTTTGCCTATTATACCAAAACTGTATAACAAAAGCTGCAGAGAAGACCACCATACCCTGAATAGGCCTTCTGACCTCCACTGCTTGTTGATGAAGATAAGATAGTGACTCAGGTCTGGGCTGGGGGAAGAAGAATACATTCATAGAGGGATCAAGCTTAGCACCTTCGGGCTGGAGACCACAGCCCCGGGGCTATCAGCTGCCAGGCTCGAACAGACCCTCAAAGGGTGTTGGGGAGAGAGGTTTTGGGTGCGTGGTGAAAAAGCCTCTGGTGAGAGGCAGTGAACGCCCATCCTCCGCTGTGCAGACCAGCTCAGCTGTGGGCCCCTGCACCCCGGGAAAAGCCGCACCCACGTGAAGGACAGCAGAGGAGGTGACATGGCCCATCAAAGGCCCCCCAAAGGGGTCCCCAGACCCTGCACCAGAGCACTGCAACATGATGCAACAGATCCACAGTGTTGCAAGGGACAGTGTCAAACTCGCCCTCCCCAGTGGAGCATTTAAGGACAATCTTTACAGATGTGCACAGTAAAGTCAGTAAAACTGTTATGTTCTCTGAGAGGCCTAACAACTTCTGTTAGAAAACAAATGCAGCACCTTGGATATAAATATATAGTGATTTACTTGCAACATAAGAAGGGGAAGAAATTTTTTGCAGTATGAGAAATTAATATTTTAGCCCATCTGTTTGATAGTCTGAAATATTTACAGACAGGTAAGCAAAAAAATTGACTGTAAAATACCTCAGGAGACTTACAAAGACAAGCTACATTTTCCAAGATGTTTGGAGAGTTAATCTTTTACACCCCCATAACTTCGATGTTAGGACTGATATAAAATAAAAAGCACATTCAATATTATTATGATTAATATGCAGGTTGGGTGAGTACGAAGGTTGAAAGAGAGAAAAAGCTGCTAACTCCACAGGGAAAATCTGTGACAAATGTCATTTGTATTGTTTTTAATACAAAATGTATTGTTGTTGTATTTCCTGACATTAAAACAAGAAATTTCAGAATAAAATGTTTTTCTAATTTTTTTTTACTAATACAGAGCACTACATGTACATCTTACTGGTTTCTATAATGCAAGCATCTAATCTTTTCTAATAACTTCACGCAACTGTTGGGAACGAACCTAATTAAGAGACACCTAAGTGGCTTATCTCTATCCAAACAGTCAACCAGGAGGGAGGGAAAGATGCAGATGTCAGATGGGATGTTTTCTGCAAGCATTCCAAATACTCTCCAACATGGGAGGTAAAAGAAATTTCAATATTGTGAAATGAAGGAAAATAAGGAGAAACCTTTAAGGATTACCAAATAATCCACAAGTAATACTTTCAGAAATCTTGCTTCTTCCCCCTCTCCTCCTTTTTTCCCCTGAGATGGCAAAGAAGCAGGGGAAAGACTGATGGTTGTAATTACAGGAAAATTATTTGCCACAATAAAAGGGACGATTAAACATTTTCATTTCAAATGTTTATTTTAACAGATTTTGTATAAATGGTGCTCTACAGTACGCACTATTTAAAAGCTGGTCTAACTTGTGACTGCCAAACAACTTACAAGAGGCTCTTGCTTTCTGTTTGACTACCCAGCTAATGACACACTCCTAAATGCACAGAAATACAAGTGCATGACTTTGGAACTTATGCATTTAAATTATGTATTTCAATTATATAACCGTTTTTGAGAGAATATATAAAACAGAGACAAATATAGATGAATTAATTTTGCTAAAGTGCTTAGGTGAGTATCTACAGGGAAGTGACATAAATCCAATCTCTGATCACAGTCAAGTCTCATGTAAAAGCAAATAAACAAAACCCACTGAAGATTAAATCAGAAGTTCATTTTTTTACCTTCCTTTGTGCTTAAAATGAGCTGAAGGTTTTTAATCATATTTTTAGAAGAAATATCATGTAGAGAAATATCCATATCTCAGAAGTAAGTCTATAAGAAAGTTACCTTTATCCAAAACTTTTGTGAAAACAAATTAAATTTAATCCTAATTCCCTACAATAAAACAAACCCTATTAGGAAATAGTTGGCAAAGTCTTATTAAACACACATCTGAAAGTTGTTTTTTTCCTTTAGGCTAATTTCTAAATGTGGACTCCTAAAGACACGTCCTCAAGGAAAGAATATTAACCAGCACATTACAATCTCTTAAATAATTTGTCTAATTTATGTATCTTGTACAGCCATGCATAAATTTATCCAGACAGCTTTATCTTGATATCAGAGACAAAGATACTGAATGTATCTATGCTCTATCTGTACATCTTTGCCAGTCCACCACCTACACGACTGAATAGAAACCCATTTAACTATTACCACACAACTAACAGGAAGACAGCATGGATTTACTGGGCTTTTTTTCACTGTGCATTTGGGCTCAGCATTCTCTCTAGGCAATATAAAAGAGGACTGACCCCCCAAAAAAGCAGAAATGTTAAGAATCTGTGTTTACTGATTCTTCAAATGTGAAGGATGCCAGGCTAGAAACCATCTCTCTCTCATCAAACAGTTCCTGTTCAGTGAAAAGAAAGCATTGTCACCATTATTACATTCATATAATCACAGGCATTACTATTAGTTAACACTGTTGAATTCACTAAGCTACACCAACTCAGGTGCAGTGAGCTGCAGTTCCGAGGACCTCCTACCCCAGGTGCTGCTGCTAAAGAAGGATTTCCTTCCCATTTGGAGCTTGTACCTTACACCTGTTCTAGAAACTTATCCAAACAATCTGAGCATCAATGTGTCCTGGGTTGACAGTCACATATGGAGAACTTGCTTCTGCTAGATTAGGACTTGGACACTTGCCAATACAGTCAAGATAGCAAAGTTTATGCAAGTTCAGAAAAAGAGAATATGAAGTAGAACCTGCTTCCCCCTGCTGTAAGTGTCTGTCCTCAGATAAAGGATATTATTCCTGACAAATTAACATTAAGCCTCATTCTTTAGTTGTGAATGGCTCTGTAAAGATTTCTTAAATTGAAACAATAATGCATGCTTACTACCAAGTACAGTTAACCTAGTGAATCAGATTTTTTGCTTTCTGCATTGTATCTCTGAGGTACAAGAGAACATCCTCTTTTAGAACAGGTCTGTCTTTGAAACACACACTTCTGAAACATCATAAGAAAATTTGGAACCTGACTACATAATTGAGATGATCTGGAGAGACAACAAGGCTTCAAAAAGTTCACTGACAGAATGATCGCTCCACCATCAGCTCTGCTGTTGGTGATGGTGCTTAAAAACCAGGTGACTGAGACACGTAGAAACACATGATACAGACTGTTAGAGAGTATTGCTGTTACTCCCTGATTCCTTCCCTCTACAGTTCAGAATAGGAGACAGTTGCTGCCCTCTTGTCTGTTAATATTGAGAGGTGACTGGAATGGCACATGACAAAAATGCCGGCAAAATAAAAGGTCTTTCTGATGCCTAAAAAACCTATAAATGAAACAACACACACTTTAAAGATAATATTAATACAAGAGGTAATATAAAGGTTGATCTTTATTGGAGACCTCCGGGGGCAGATATGGAAAATGTCCACAAAAGCCCACCCCTCCACAGGGTGAATACAGTTTTATAAGTTTAGTAAATAAGCATAATTGACAAAAATCACCAGTTAGGAGCACCAGTGGTGATGCAATTCCTCCCACTTCAAGCCCCTTCTAAATCCTCCCCCCTCAGATGGGACTGAACTTTGTTGATGAAAATGTGTCTCGAAGAGCTGTTTTTCAACCTTGGTTTCTAAGGAGAACCAAGATAGCATAGGGGTCTTGGAATGCGTTTTGTCTTTCCGCCTATCAGGGCAGGGAAAAATACTGGGAAAACTAGCTACAGATGCAATAATAGGCTATAGACCTCCAAATATATGTGTAAAGAATACAGAGAATATATAAAAGAAAAAGAGGCAAAAATCATTAGGCATCATTTCAAGTGCTGGGGCAAAGGGAGGTTACGTGATTTATTCCTATGTGGTTTCTACCAGGTTTGTTTTGTGGTGTTTCACCTCTGTACAGCAAGGAAGGAGCCTAAGGCCTTCAGTTTGGTTAGGTTGTTTGTTTATGCCTCAATAGGCATCTAGAGAGAGCCCTCAGCTTTCAAAGAGTGATTCATGGATACCTCACATTTCCCAGAAATGTTTAATTCCTATGATGACAGAAATCCTAAGAAAAACAAGAAACCACACAATACTTGTATCGATTTGTACACACGATATCAGCCAGTTCCATCTGTACTTTGAAATGCCATTTATATACCTGCATGGCAGGTGAAACAAGTACTAACAACTGAACAGCAGTCTTTCCCATATCCTTCAAAAATGCTTAATAAAGAATTTGTTTCATTTTCTGCCCAGCAGATTTGCCAAAAGCAAGCTTCCTTCCATTACTGAAGTGTTTATGCTAGACCGCACATTGAATAATGTCTAAGAATCAGCCTGAGATTTGAAATGTTATGGTTTCCGTCTGTTTGAACCTTTGACTTTCCTGGACATAAAAGCAAACTCAGGTTCAATCTCCTATGCATACAGGATCAAATGTTTAAGCATTTAATATGAAAAGTAAGAATGTGTGTCTGTATATGTGTTTGCAGGTGCATAAATTTATATGTATCGATTAGAAACTTTTTTACTGTGGTCGAGCTTTTTACAGGACAAGAGTAAGTAGGACAGAAGCATCTTTACCTTAGTGTGTTCCCTCAGTCCTGAGAGCTGCTCTCTCCTGTACCAGCTCCTGGTGTTACAAGGTACCAATAAGGCAATTTGTGAGCAGATGACTGTGGTAGCTGGGGTTGAGGTGATCGGGGGGCTTCTCCCGGGGGGCTTCTCCCGGGGTGCGCGGTCCTGTTGGGTTGGTGTGTGCTGGTTTGAATTCCCCGTTGGCTGCTGGCCTTGGCCCCTCGTCACTCCCCCGGGGCTCTCCCATTGGTCTCTGCTCCCTGATCCCACCTTTCCCCCGGCCCCGGGAAAAACCCTCGGTGAGCCATTGTTCCCTGAATTTGCTTTCCTGCCCTTCGAGGGTGAAGATGTAATAAACTCTCGGAATGAAGGAAAAGCAAATTCCCTTCCCGCCTCTTTGCTACTGACTTAATACTGAGCCTGCCTGTGCATTCATGGAGCCAGGCAGGGACGGTATTAGATGACTCATCCACACAGAATTATCTGTGGCAGGGTGGGGTCAGCAGCATAGGTAACAATGTGTGCATACATTCTCCCTGAAGGTTTTGCATGGCAGAGGAAACATTTTGAAAGGGTAAACAGAGTAAACACTGTCCTTTGACAGCAAGATGAGCATGAAGTTATAGTAATCTGGCAGGCATTCCATTTATATAGAATTGTACAACGTTAAAACTATTTTACTTATATCTCAGCTGTATATTCCCTATAAGAATAATTAATTTACTGGGAAATAAAGCTTGTAAAAAGAAAAGCCAACAAAACCTTGAAATGCACATTTTTCCCACAAAGTAAGGCAGTTTTAAAATAAAGTGTCTCTTTGACCCTTGACTTAATTTATAATCACATACACAGCATAAAATCTTATTTATTCTTATCTATTATGTGGATGCTGAACAAAAAGAAATGGGGGGCACATTTCTCTGTCAAGGGCTGAACAGATAGCAAGTATCAGATTAACTGCAAATATGAGAGAATAAATTGGAGTCTTGTAAGTCTTTGTGCCAAATTTGTCATATTTTAACTTCCTGGCTGCCACAGAAACTTCATTTCAGTGAAGACTATTTTCATTTCAAAATTCTTCAATTTCAAGAAGAAAACAAACACATTTCTCAAGAAGTTTTCAGCTGTTGCAAATGATCTAATTTTCAGCAACAGTATTCCTGAATGAATCAGAAATTTCATCTTTCATCTCAGTGCTAATGACATCCTACAAGGTGATAAAATTAGCAGCTGGAAAGTGTAATCTTGCCACCATACTTCTCAATTTGCCATTCACTTTTTTCAAGACTGTTGTTCAGTTCATGCCATTTTCTCAACAAATTTCCAACTTGTTTGTTTACTTAAAAGCCCAAAGCGTATGTTGCTGACAAGCATTTTATAACACTTTCATTATTCTCATGAGAGCTTTGTCTACCAAGAAACATCTCTTCCTGTCCCCATGATCACTATTCCTTTTTAAAGTGTGCTTAGTTCACTTATAAAATTCTAATTTCCAACTGATTTTCTCAGATATGTTTATTTTCAAACTCAATAGAATTTGCTGGTTTGATCTTCTCTGATGGAGAAATTTGTACATTTCATAGTGTGAACATTTCATAAACAGAAAACAAATAAAAAAGTACACAACTTTTTGATGCAAAGAATTTCAAAACTGCTGAGAAGGGGAATATATCTGTTCCACCCTTGAAAGTTTCAAATCCACAAAAAGAAAACATTAACTGAAAGTTCAAGATAAATTAGATTTAACAATCTGTCCAAAGCCTATTTCAGCTCCTGAAATCATCTAGCTCTGCGACAGTAAAGCCCCCTTCTACTGCCTTTACCATGCAAAGGCTGCTTTTAGCATTTTAGAAGGTAGGCTGGGATATTTTGAGCGGCTTAAAGATTTTGTTTTTAATGTCTTTGACTCTAACTGCAAATTTCTTATGAAGAATATTATCACGTCATTTTCTTGCAGGGAAGTCCCAGACTGAAATTATACAACTAATTCAAAGACTGCAGTCCACTGCCCAATTTTTCTTGCTTTGCCATCAGACATCCTTGCTGCCATGCAAGAATTGCTAGGCTAGACTCAGAAGTGAGATAATAATAGACAACTAAGGGAGTCCAGAGAACATCCCAACCTGGGATGTATGCCCAACCTGGTCCAAAAAGCAAATGTATTAAACTCCCCCAATTTCTAGGGTGAGGGGAGAAAAAAAAATCTATTTCTCTGACTCACATCCCAATCTACTCTTAGTGAATGAGACAGATTGTTTATGTTTTTACACAATAGGAGTCTAGTTTGGAACAGGATGCTATTGAAACAAAGGTAATTGTAAATTATGTGATTAACAGAAAATGTGACTTACCTAATTCACAACAAAGCAGAGTGAAGTAAAAGAACTAAGGACTGGTTGGTGGCCCTATGCAGCACTGGCCTTTTAATACTCAGGAGATGCTTATTAAAAGAAGCTGCAAAAATAAACCTTTTAAAAGAAGACAATTTAGATATGTTCTATTCAGCTGGAGGATGCTGATGGGACACAGCATATGCTTAATTTTATAAAGTTAGCTCTTCTTGCACATTTTGTGAAGGAAATTTGAATACTCCTGTTAATATTTTGCCAAGACTTCTTTTTCCTTTACTGAAAAAGGAACAGGACATTATTCCAAGAGGAGGTGCAAGGTAAAACATGGAACATAGAACCCCTAGGAGTAAATAAAGTGATCCAATGGATTCAGAAAAAGAAAAGGAAAAAAAAAGAGCCCAAAACATTTAAGTGTATTTACATATTTAATACTAATGGAAGCGTATTTACAAAAACTGGTATTAGTGGTGTTTACATGCTAAGTACAGTTTTAATATTCTGAGAAGAGTGATGCACACAAATAACTCAAACGTGTCTAAGATTAAACATATTTGAAAAATGGGGTAAAGTTTCAAGTGGTAAGTTTTAATCAGGACCAGAGAGAAGAACATAACCCCAGAAGGTTCTGATTTGTTGAGTTCTCTTTTCTTCTTTTTCCCTGTTCCACTTAGTATTTCATACAAACCTTTGATTTTTCATAGATGCAGTTGTATTGTCTGCAAATGAATTAATGCAGATAAATGGTTCTGAATATCAACAAAAAACCTGAGATATACCAGCTCATGATGAATTCACAGAGATCACATCTTTGGTGTATTCAGAGAGCATTTCCAGGGATTCTCAGGAACTCATGTTTCCAACTGTTCAAAGGCAGACCTGGAGCTCTGGCAGTGTGCAGAGCCCACCTGTGTGGATTATATCACATTACTGCCCATGACAACAGGGAAAGGGACTCAGAGGGTATCTTGTATTTTGAATTACATCATTGAATTCTCTTGATTTTGTATACATCACAGTCTCTCTTAAACACAAAACACAAAACTTGAGCACAGAACCCCAGTTTTGGTCTTAATCTAGTCTTACTCCTGAATAAATACATTGTTTTCCTAGTTTCATGCGAATACATATTCCATTTCTTGATAATGAATATATTTTCTTAGAAGCTGGTAATGAAAATGATGTTTATGCAACAAAATAGTACGAAAATAATTAACTTTGGTGTATTTATTTGTCCCTCTGTATTACCATGGAAAGAAAATTGACCCAATTCCTTTGTTTAAAGTGTAGCTAAATGACATACATGTTACATCATTCACCAGTTTTTTGAGAAGTAATAAGGCCACAGGAAAAGCTGGAGCAGCATGAACTTTTCTTCCTTTAGGGCTGACTACATTAACACACTTACTGAAGGAACGGACAGTAATGATCCAGTCAGTACTTATCAGGACAAAATTAGTAATGATTTATAATCCCAGTGGTTTAAAAGTAAGGAGCTCCTGTTCTAACAAAAGTCCTGGTAATGCCTTGGTTTAAAGTCTGAGTGAAATCTGTGTGTGTAACCCTCCAAAACAGCTTAGTATTAAAAAAACCCCAAACAAACAAAAAAAAGAAAAACAAACAAATCTAGAAATCTGAACCAGAACCAACTTTTAGTGTTCAATATCCATATATCAACGTTTAGATACTGGAGATCTCTGTACAGTTCTGAAGAACTGTGGAGAAAGGTTAAAACCCCCAGTAAATTGTAAACTCTAGGGTTCCCCCCGCCCCCTCCACCCCCCCCCCCAAAAGTTCTAATGATGTAGAAGCTGCATAATAATCTCCCTGTGAACCATAAACATAATAAAAGCTGAGGCCATTTCTAACATAATCTCTATCAGCAAGATGCCAGCGCTTTTCCAGATTTCCTAACGGGTCCCTGCTAATTCCATGCCAAAACTAGCAGTGGATTTCTTCCTTTTAATCTCCCCTAATACCTTATTCGATTATTGTCACTGCTCTCCGACCGCGCACCGTCCCTTCAAACCCTAATTCCCCCCCTGGAACAGTCAGATGAGGCTGAACGGCGGTGGCGAATCCAAGGGACACGCACGGCCGCGGACACCTCGCACGTCCCCACCCCGGGCAGAGGCCGGCCCAGGACCGCGGGGCCGGGGCTGAGCCAGCCGCGCTCTCCCAGAGCCTCACCCGGCCGAGCCCCAGGCCCAGGGGAAGTATGAGCACCGACACTGGCTCCAGCTGACGGGTTTGAAGGCACCCCCGCACACACCTGCGGCATGGCTCTGCTGCTCGCCTGGGCGTATGTGGCTGTGAGGTGAGTGAGACCCCGCCGATCCCCGACGGCTCCCCGCAGCCCGGAGGAGCGGGCGAGGGGCTCTTCCCTCCCTGCCCTCCCCGGGGCCGGGGCCTCGACAGGCGCGACTTCGGCCGCGGGACTGACGGGGACTCGCCTCTCCCCGCAGCGTGGGGACGGCGCTGGGGGACCAGGGCGACGGGGCGGACCTCTACTCGGAAAACATCACTCGGATCCTCGACAAGTTGTTGGACGGCTACGACAACAGGCTCCGACCGGGATTTGGAGGTAGCGGGGAAGCCCCGTCCCCACGGGGAGCCGGCGGGTGGGGAAGGGCGAGCGGCAGCGCTCTGGCTGCCCCGGGCAGGAGCGGCTCGTCCCGCACCCGTGGCAGGAGGGAGGCGGTGGAACCCCAAAAGGGGCGGCAAAGCAGCAAAACTGCCCGTGCCCCGCAGCCCCCGGGGCTTGCGGGGCGTCTCCGTTGCCCTCGAACCGGGGGACCCCGCAGCCCCGACCCCGCTCTGCTCCCAGCCCCTCTCTGTGTCCCGCAGGCTCCGTGACAGAAGTCAAAACGGACATCTACGTGACCAGCTTCGGGCCGGTGTCCGACGTGGAGATGGTAAGGGCCCCGCTCGCCGCCCCTGCTCTCTTTTCCCGGGATTCATTACGGTGGCATCTGAGTTGACCGTCATTAAAGCAGATTACGAGGCTTAATCTCTTTGACAATCTCTAAGGCCCAGCAGAGCAGTTTGGCCGGAGCTGCATACAGCTATTTCCCGGCAGCGCCAGCTGGGGCTGGGTGAACACAGCCTTAGGTGACGGCATGGGCCGCAGGTGAAAGAAAGATGCCTGTTTAACCCTGTGAAGAAGATGGTGAGCACCCGTGTCCCAGGACAGCTTTGCAGAACGCTGCCTGGTAGGAGGCAACCAAATGAGCAGCTGCAGGGGAATGGTGCCATTGCTGACACAGCTGCCCCTGGTCATGCTGGGTGCCCCCAAACTCAGACAGCTGTGGACTTGGGTGAACTCCGGCAACTACAGCAGCAGCCCCACGAACACGTTAAGTAATGGAAGTGAGGATGGTATTGCTGTTTTCTTTCTGGAAATTGACTTGGGCTGCTATTTTTGCCCTCGTGCACTCCTCTGACACCTGCTCCCCTGAGCCTGCAGTCCAGTTTGCATGCAGGGAACTGTGGGCTCCAAGAGCTCCAAGGGCTCCATAGTTTTTCCACTGCTCTTCATCAGTCAATCTAAGAGAAGGCGTAAGCATTCATTCTTAAAAATTTGCCCCTGGCCAGGTTTAGCTCTGTTTCCTAAGCAACTTCTGTAGAGGTTCTTTCTGAAGGCTTGTGAAAATATTACTAAGAATTCTTGAAAAAAATCCCATAGATTAATATTAACTTGACGCCATAATCCTACTGTGATGTGACTCAGATCAGTCCTTACTTTGTAAATATCCAGAGGAAGCTGCAGAAGAGTCACTGAACATGTCTTTTTGTTTCTGGCAATTAAACATTAGTTTTAATAGTTTAGATAGTTTGGTTTTGCAGTTTGAAAGGTAGACGTTTGTATTTCCTTAGACCTCAGTCACTTTGAATTAAATTATTTCTGAGAAGACAATGAGGGTTGTTTTTTTTTCCTTACTCATGTCCAATTATCTGTTCACTGATTCATTTGTAACTATTCTTCAAATAATAAGAAAATAGGATATGTTTTCATGGACGACTTTTTTTAGTAACTACTTAATGGTAATAGGATTGAGTATTTAAGCAGTAAGTGAAATGCCATTGACATGTGTGTTAGTTTGTCTCATGGAGTTACCATCCCCACAGCCACTTGGGACTGCTGTCTCCCACACAGAAGTCAACCCCTGTTTATTTTCCATAGGAATACACAATGGATGTCTTCTTTCGTCAGACGTGGACTGATGAGAGGTTGAAGTTTAGTGGACCAACTGAAATTTTGAGATTGAACAATTTAATGGTCAGTAAAATTTGGACACCAGACACATTTTTTAGGAATGGAAAAAAATCAATTGCTCACAATATGACAACTCCTAACAAACTTTTCAGAATTATGCAGAATGGAACTATTCTTTACACAATGAGGTGAGAGCTTGTTCTTCTGCTTTTGGTTGACCTGTATTTTTGATTCTGTCAGCATTTTTCTACATACCATTTTTTTTCATTATCATTTTTTCATTATATTATGTATTCTAGACTAACCATTAATGCTGATTGTCCTATGCGGTTGGTGAACTTCCCAATGGATGGACATGCTTGTCCACTGAAATTTGGAAGCTGTAAGTTTTTTCTGTATCTTTCAGTTTGTTAAAATAACACATTTGTTCAGAAGGTCAGAAGATCCTAAGATATTACTTAGTGACAATTTTTAATTGTATTTTGTTGGGGTGCACTATGTGCTGGAAGAGAGATAGGCCCTGAGGGCCGGAGAGAGAGCCTCTTTCTTGGAGCTGGAGGTGACTCTGGGAGTGCATCCAGGTCACCGGGGATGGGCTGAGAGAGGATTGTGGGTTTCTGGACAGTGCTGGACCTATGAGATGTGATAATTGTAGTTTGTGACCTTATAGGGTATTGTTTACCTGTTACCATAATAGGCAATGTCTGTGCAATACCCCAGGTGATTGGGGAACACTGAGGTGAACATCTTTCCTGTTTATATGATGTGATATCCTGTTAGGTGCTGGTATTCAGGGAGTATATTCCTGTGCAATAAATGCTTTGCACTTCTCCATCTTGTGTGCGGAGTCATGCCCTTGCGTGAATACTGCAGTATTTTTATACTAGAATTTTGCTTTCTTCTCTGAGACTCAGACCATTCATATGGACATGGATTTATTCAGTGAAGGATGCCTGTTGAAGCATGTTTTGTTGTTTATTATTCTTACACTTCTGGTAGTCAAAGTTGGTCCTTCAACAAGTCATAAAACCTCTGCTACATTTGCTGTATTACTTTTGATTTTGAAAACGTAGTCTGTGGTAATCAGTTTTGAAAATATTTCGTTGAGCTGTGGTAATCAGTGTGTATGTTTTATAGCAAATTAAGAAGAAAAAGCTAGTTCCTCTCAGGTCTCACCTCAGCCATTCTCTTATTGTGGATTTTTTTTTTTTTCATTTTGTAATTAATGAGTTTAGGAACTTACTGGAGTAGGATGCATGTTTCTGTGGGCATTTGAGCTACAAAAGGGATTATTCTGCTTATTTTTTTAATTACTTATAAAATATGTAATTAGTAATGGTAGATTTCCCCTCTGTTACTCAGATGCTTATCCAAAAAGTGAAATAATTTATACTTGGAAAAAAGGACCATTGCATTCAGTAGAAGTACCACAGGAGTCTTCCAGTCTTCTCCAGTATGACCTCATAGGACAAACTGTATCTAGTGAAACAATTAAATCTAACACAGGTAAGATGGAGCCATGCGGAAGCTACTGGTGTTATGAAACATCTTGATAATAAATTACAGGGGTTTTTTTCATATAGAATGAAATTAATTTAATTATCTTTTGCCATTTTAAAAAGTAAAATCCTTGGACACACTCCAACCATTGTCTCTTAAAAGACAGCTTTTCAGTACAGTCCCATCAAACACAGAATTTTTCATGAGATTCTTAAGAATTCCCACTGCCTCCCCACCCCAATAAAAACAATACATAAAATGAATATTATTCTCATCTGTTTCCATAAGGTCACTTTACCTTTTTTTTAAGCAGCTTATTTTTATGCACTAGGAGGTCTGTGATTTCATCAGAACACATTGTGTTGGATTTAAGCCAGTAATGTTCACTCACATGTTGCTAAAATAATGCTGACATACTTGTCTCTTAACAGGTGAATATGTAATCATGACAGTTTATTTCCACTTGCAAAGGAAGATGGGCTACTTCATGATACAGATATACACTCCTTGCATTATGACAGTCATTCTTTCTCAGGTGTCTTTCTGGATTAACAAGGAGTCTGTTCCAGCCAGGACAGTTTTTGGTATGCTGCATTAAGGTCTTTGAATAGCTCAGCATCAATCTACCATTCATTCATTCATTCCTTTCATTGCTTGTTTGTTTTAGGCGAATATTCTCTCCAGCTGCTCTATTTTCATCTTCAAAGGAAAATAGGCTACTATCTCATTCAGACATACATTCCATGCATCATGACTGTAGTCCTGTCTCAAGTTGTGTTTTGGATCAACAAAGAATCTGTTCCAGCAAGAACTGTGGCTGGTATTTGTGTTTTTCCTTTTGTAATTCATTTCATTTCATTTCATTCACTGTATTGAATTCATTGTATCAATCAGCTACTATAATCCAGGGGATATTAGGAAAAGCAGCTAGTAGGTTTCAGTCAGCAAAAGTACATACTAAAGTGAAACCAAGTGATAGTCAATTTGCCTATGAGGATCAAAATTCTTGACTCAGAATGTTTGGTTACCCAGACTTGTTTGTGATGCTTTGCAATATATTTTTGTATGCAGGAAGGGACAATTTCAGAGTAAATGTCAACTTCTTCATTTTTTAAAGAGGGTTTTTTTTTTCCTATGGATTTATTGTCTTGTGAAACCAATATGAGTTAAAGCTTTGAAAAATAATCACATGGAATGGAGTTATTATCTGACATAAGGTACCTCATCTAAGACCCATTCTGGAGTGCTCTCTTCCCCTTGGCTACAAAGGTATCTAAACAACTAACAGTGGCTTTAGATGGATAAAGATCAGTGAGATGAATAATGTCCCTAGCACAGGTTGGACTTAAAATGAGAAAGATGTATCCATATTGCATGGTAGGGCTTTTTTTTTTTTTTCTTTCCAGTGGTTTGAATTAATGCTCTCAAAGCTTTGAGTCTCCTGGTTCATATGTATATGAGGTCCATACTCCAAATATGATGCTACCTGCTTTGCCTTCATGTTGCATCTCTAGACTGTTGAGTTACATCCTCTACATTTTGAGTAAAACGTACTTGCAACATAGTGGTCACAGAAGGTGGCTGTACATGCTTGAAGAGATGTGCAAGTAAGTCTGTAGCTGATTTGGTAATAATTATATAAATACCCCAAACACTGGAATAACAGCTCTTAGGTGTTGTACTGAAGAGTAACATGGACTTGAGAAAATATTTTATGAAAAGAGTAAAATAGACACCTTTCTGTATTGTGGAAAATAGTAACGTTAGCATTTTAAAAGAATGTTTCAATCTTTCTTCCATTTGTATTTCTCCCAAGGCACAGTCTGAATTTGTAGTCCTGACTCGTTCAAAATCCCATGGATTCTGAATACCTTAATCTAGGGGGAAAAAAGGGCAAATTCCTTATGACAAAAAATGACTTCCAGTCTTTTTCAGTGAAAAAGTTTTAAAATGGAGGTTTAAAATTCATCATATTGCAAATACTTAAATTATAAATTTTCAGTTTTACTTATAAGTCCCAAAACTAAGTTTGAGAGAAGAGAAATTAATAGTAGAAGAACAACGATGTGCCTTAACCAATTTCTCAGCACAAAATAATTTAAGGACTGTGTTTACCTCCAAAATGGATGCCAGTTATCAGATTTCAGTGTTTGCATTATGTAACACATCCTTCAAAACTTACCAAGAAGTGTTCAAAGTATAGAGACCAGGGTAAACAATTCACAGTTGCAGTTTACCAACTGTAATTTGGTATTCAGTTTGATAAAGTAGCTTTCCACAGTGCAGAGCATTTCATCAATATTCACTCCACATGGAGAAAATTCTTATCTATATCTGTAATAGAATAGGAGACCTATTCCTAAGTTAAATTCCTGCTGCAGTAAATTTTTATTCAGACACAGAATATATAAATTTTATTACAAACTAGCACATGGGCAGATTCTAATCTAATCACACATCATTTCGTAAAGTTCATTCTGGACCTTTGAAATTGAAATATATCTCAGCATACTTGTATTCATATTATAAAATGAGTCTGGCAGATTTGGGAGAAGTAGGGATCCTACATATTTCTATACCATCTCCTATTTGTATTTCATTAAATACAAAAACATGTTAAGTAATGATGTTGGGATGTATTTAACCTCATACAGCTGGCAAGTCACATCACGTGAAAGAGTTGCAGAGAAACTCAGAAAATAGTGTCACCCTGTCTGGATGCTGCTGTATGCTATGACACTGCATCCTTTTCTCTGAGCATCACTCACAGCATATTACTTCATCAATTCAACATGACCATCACAATATGACATTATAACGTCTTTTACTTCCCCACCTACCCTTTCCCAACTGCAGAAAATAGGAGAAGAGGCTATTTTCCACCTTACTGTCTTTAAATACCCGTGGTTTTTACATTCTAGCAGGCATAATTATAAGTAAATATGAGTCACAGAGGCTTGTATGTAAATGACTGAGTTTGCTCTTGCATTTTTTACTTGTATCAGGCAGCAGTAGGAAGTAAGTATATTTCCTACATTATTAATGCTGTCAACACAGAAAGAATAAATTCATGAATTCATGTGAAGAACACCATGGTGCCCATGAGCTACATGACCAGATTTGCTCTGTGAAAACAGATAAGCAGCTCTAGAGAAGTTGCTTTTCTGTCCTTCCCTATCTGTAACTACAGGCGGTTTTAAATCAAGATTCTGTTAGTGAATCTTAAAAAATGTATCCAATGATTAAAGACAACACCTTAGGGGACCCAAGTGCTATTACTTGAAATGTTTGGATCAGGCTCCAACTGTTTTTAATGTAGAATTCAATTGATTTAGTGAGGGTTCTGTAAGCCATGGTCTGTCTTGTACAACAACAGGAGAAAGAGAGGATCACTGTTGGGAAATGACAATATGTGAATCCAGGTTTCTGCCAAACATTCCACTTACTAACCCCCCAAGGATCCTTTGTATTTTGAGCCTGGATTTTGTTATAGTCATGTTTATCACAATTCTAAGAAGCTGCACCACATAGAATGTTGTTATCTTACTTTTCAGTCTTCTCAATGCATTAAGGAAGTTTTTCCAGAGCTTTTAGATGCTGAATCCAGTATACATGAGTTATTTAAGAATACAAAATACTTAGGAGTTTTGTTGGTTAGCTGGGATGTAGGGTGACAGCTAAAACCAAAAAGAATGTTGTGCTTTGGTTTTTTTCATGTATATGAGTTTAAGAGTAGCAGGGCTGAAGCAAAGTTCTAATGCCCCCATTTCTTTCTCTTGTTTTCAAGGAATCACTACAGTTCTCACAATGACCACTTTAAGCATCAGTGCTCGTCATTCTCTGCCCAAGGTGTCCTATGCCACTGCCATGGATTGGTTCATAGCCGTGTGCTTTGCCTTTGTCTTCTCTGCACTTATTGAGTTTGCAGCTGTCAACTACTTCACCAATCTCCAGACTCAGAGAGCGATGAGGAAGGCAGCCAGGGCAGCAGCACTGGCAGCAGCACTATCAGCAGCCACTGTACCGGCAGAGGACGAGATTGTGTCGGTAATTGCCTGCTTTTCTGATAATAAGCATCATATAGGAACAGGCAGCTGAAGTAGTGAATGTAAAACAATATTAAAGTGATCTTAACCTGAAACAGATTATGTAACCAGATCATGTCTGTTTATCAAAGACATTGTTCTGATTCCAGAAAATGAAAATACTGCGTTTATTTGTAGTGTTTATTTGAATTTGCAATACGATTTTCTAGAGAAATGTTTATTTGGCAAGATGTTTAAGGAAAGCTATTAGACTGTTATCCATGATACTTCTCTTGAGCAATGCTGTAGGCAGTGTGGTCAGGCAACTGTGGTTCTCAGTAAGACTGCAGAATCTATGGGACAGTGTGCCATGGAATAAACATGTGCATTGGCCAGATGATTATGGGATCACTGTAGTACAAGGGCACATACCGTAAGTGGGTCGTCTGGAAGATGGGTAATTAGCCTTTACATAAACTTGGCATCTGTTTCTTTTATGAAAATCTGTGTTGGTGGAAGCATGGGGAAAAAAAACAAGAATGAAGGATAGATTTTAGTATATGCAAAAGACAGGGAGTCTTTCTAGTATCAAAAAAACTGTGTCAAAATTGCTTGCAAATATTATTCTGTACATTTCATGCTAAATCGTGAATGCTGTTTCACAACATATGTTAATATATTTATCACTGTGGCCTTCCTGTTTCAAAATCAGTTTTACTACCACCACGATTTCCATTTTTAGAGGAATAACAGAATTTGAATGACATTTTGCAAAACCTCTGAATCTGTAATTGAATAAGGAAGTCAATCTAAGAGGTGCCCATGTCAAGGCAACACCTTACCCACCATATAGTAATTTTTCTACATTTGCTGATAAATAGCAGTTAAAGTAACAACATGTAAGTACTTTCCAACCATTAAAATCATAATTGATGAGTTTTGCTGACTCTTTTTTGGAGGACAAGCTATCAGGAAAAAAAAAAATCAAAAAGTTCACTTGGTTTTATATAGCATGAGGAAAATATTGATAGCTACTACATGATGAAAGAGGAATAACAGCTTGAATCTGTCCTTCACACACTTTCTCATTCAAGTTTGAGTTAATCATAAGGAGGTTTGCTAGAAAGAAAAAAAACAAAACAAAAAATACTACTTTTGTTTTCACTGAAGTCCCTGCTAAGCAATATGAAAACACTTAGGCCGACTCTGCACGTGCTGCTGGTGCATTCACAGCCACTGCCGCCACCCCCCTCATATTCCCAGTCTCAGGAAAACAGTTGTTCCAAAAAATGATCTTCTGCTTCTGCCCAGATAAGCTAAGAACTTGTTCCTGATGATAGGGCTCCTCCAGATTTACGTGGTCTATGAGTCACAGCAGACCAAGCTAAGCACCAAGTATAAAATTTCTGTTGAACAAATGAATAAAAGATAAGTTAAAAGACTCAAGTTTCTTATCAAGGTCTTCAGCCATAAACAAGCAAAGAGCCAAACTCAAGACACTGCTTCCTATTTTGTAAATATTAACTTGTTAGGTTTTCCAAATATAAACCAGCAAAAAAATAAGCATCTAGGAATAAAATACACATCTAGGAAGCACACTGCAACCATTTGCTCAAGAAAATTATTTACATCTAGCTGACAGCATACAGATTTAGAAGAGTAGTAAATCCCATAACATTTAGGTCCCAAAGTAAACTCAGTCTCTAAAACAGCCCACAGTGTCCACAAAATTGTATAGACCTGATCTTGCTCAAAGCAAGACAGTAACTTTCAAGCCCTATATGTCCAGCACTGTTTTCTCCCAGGACCAGTTCTCTATGAGAACACACCTCTGTAGTAATAGAAAGAGCAAATTCAATGAGATCATAAAAATGAAGGGTGCTTACAATTGAAGGCAAGATGTAGTCAAAAAGGCTTCTAGAAGAATTAGCTATTGGATTTAAAAGGTTCCTTTCCAGAAAGGCATTCTGGGAAAAAGGAGTGATTACAGGATAACAGATTTTAAGAAGCTTTTCTTTTTTCATTCCTTTTTTTTTTTTTTCCCTGTGGTAGAGATGAGGGAGAAGGAACTTTTGTATGTTGTCACGTCGATAGATGTGCTGCAGTCATTGATATAATTTCAGCTGAAACAGAGCTGAAGTGTGTAATTTGAGTGCTAACAGTGTATTTAACACAGGCTGATTGCATGAATGTATGACCATTTCCTCAGGACTGTCATTCTCACTGAGTGTTGTGCTTCTATAGCTACATTACTGGTCTTAGGACAGTTATTTTTAAATAAGGCACACAGCATTATACTCAGTTTCTTTCTTAATGTAGATTTAGGAAGTCTTTTCTGAGGTCCCAGTTTACTTTGTTGCCCTGTATTCCCCAACTTGTTCCAATTGTTTGCCTCTAAATTCTTTCAGCTCTTTTCCTTCCGGATTTTTCTCTTATGTTTTGGTTGCTACAGTGCCCAATTCTTATTCTTTACCTCTTTGATAATTTATCTTATCTCTTCTACGTGTCTTTTTGTCTTTTCTCCTTATTTTCTCTGCCTCTCTTCTAAAAATATTGTTTTCCAAGTCATTAGAGAAAAAAGCTTAAGAGAATCCATGTTTTATACATTGTTTTTAACAGTCTACTTTATTTGATTTTTAAAAAATCTTTTTCATCTCTCATACCCTGTACTTTGGTATCTTTTCTAATGTATGATTTTTTTTCTTTTAAATTTCTTTTTACTCTTTTAGATGGCATACTAAAATTTTCCATCTGTTTTGGGATTGTAATATTTTTATGTGTGATTTTTCAATGCATGAAAGTTGTTAGAATTTTACGTCTATGAAGGCACAAGTATAGGAGGAAGAGTAGAAAACTGTGTCAAAAATGCTGTCTTTTGCATTTTTAGAAGTCAGCTGATATTTTTACATGAGGACTTAAAGGTTTGCTTGGTTTCAGAGAGTCCATTTCTAAAACTAAAAGTCAAATGTACTTACTTGAGAATTTTTATGGCTATACAACTGCCAGTGGAACTCTGCTACCAGCAGCAACATTAAGAATAACACACAGACTATATATTTTTAATGACCTATTATTTTAACTTGCCTGAAGAGGGGATAAAGAAAATTGTGGTGGGAAAAACCTTAGGATGTCTGAACTAGTACTTTTTGTATGACAGGAAGACCCAGTACTGCATAAGAAAAGTCCAGGGAGACAGGTTTGATATAAATAAAAATAGAAGAGTTACAAAATAGCCAGTTAGAAACTTTTCCTGCTTGAGTGGGGGTCTAAAATCAAGATGAACATATCTACAGAATATATTCTTTTTTTTTTTTTAATGCCAGATTAAATGTTTCTTGAACAAAAACAAAAAATTCCGAAATATTATCAAGCAGGCTCCTTTCCCCTTCAGTCTAGTTAATTTTATTTAAAATTTTACTTTATTCAAATAAACTAGACTCTCTCACACAGGTTTTTATAATGTAGCCAAAAAACCTGTACACTCAGAAAAGAAATATGTCAGAAGACCAAATTCTGCTCTGCTGTATAGTGAAAGTAGGAGAAAATGCTGCAGCCATTGAACAGTGGTGGGTTCAGTAAGAGAGATGAGGCTGTGCCCATGAGCTCAGTGGAGAGCTGAGAGCCCAGCAGGCCTGGGCTGGCTCCAGGAAAGCCTCTCTATTTACCTCAGTTAAATGACAGCAGAATTTGGCTTGCTCTCTTCATTAGCTGCGGGCAATCCCTGTGTGAAATACAAAGCTATGGGTGTTCCACTGCAGAACACGATGGCAACAAGCTGAGTAGTCATCTGGAACCTGACACAAACCTGTTCTTACTCATATGGTGGCCGAGCTGGTTTTAGCATGTCAAAACCAAACATCTTATACATACACATATAAAACCATGATGGCATTTAGCTTTTAAATCAATTTAAAATGTATATTTTCTATATCAATCACATTGTTTCCTCTTGATGGCTTTCTTTACCTAAGGAGATCCCAGTCCTGCAAGTTGCAGGGGAAGGAAATTGGTGATACTGTGTGGAGCACACCATTTGCAGCAATGCTTTGTGGGATGATCAGGGAGTAACCCCATGGATCAAAAGACATCCTTTCCATGTGAGAGGCTACATGTAAAAGACAAAAGATTACCACCCTGTAACAGCTTGATTACAGTTATGTTCTAAAAGACCTCTTGTTTTAACAGAAATCAGCACAGAGCAGTGAAATACCTCTGAGAGAGCTTCCTTCTCCCTCCAGCCTTGTGTTTCAAAACAACATGGCTTGGGCAGGAAAGGATTCTCATTTTTTTTAACAACCCTGGCCAACTGCAGAGCAGCCGTATGTCACTGATATAGAGGATTTAGTTTCCTATAATTATGTCAGAATATATTGAGTATGTTTAATGAGTATCCTGGTGTAACAGAGTACTTCCATCTGGATTATCAACCACCCTTTAGGTATTATCCTAGAAACAGCTACATGCTTTACAGTCTTGACTGAGAACATTGAAGCCTAATCACAGTACTTTTTTTGCAGGAGTGTAGTGAGGACAAAATAAAGTAAGTTTAATGATAGGAAAAAAACATATGGGCAGACACTGATAGATTTAAAAGCCAAACGTGACTTTGAAAATTTAAATCTGTTTACTGTAAAAACATATTTTGACAGCAGAGAGGCTCTGTGCCAATTATATGTTTTTTTCTGGCAGGCTACAAATAAATGTTAGGAAGAAACTCTACCATAGCACATTCCCCTTGAAAAGAGAATGACCAGGGTTCCAGTCTCTGTTCTCCTTACTGCATATCTGGTTTTTATGATAGCAGTTTTAATACAATGGGCATGGAGTGTTTTTCAGTTATGCTTCCTGCCTCCATAGATCTTTAGATTTTTCCATGCAAATTAAAATAGCTTTGAAGTAATAAGGTAACAGCCTGTCTCCTTAATTCACCTTCACCTGATGTTTAGGCTATATTCTGAGAGAAGTAAATTTCAGTTCCTGGAGGTTAAGAAAGAATTTGAACATGGTTTTCCCATGCTCCAAGTGAGTAATTTAACCTAAGTGATTTAACCGTTTTACTAGGGTAAAAAATGTTGAAAACAAATCTTCATGTTTTTCCTCAGTGTTTCTAGCAAAGGTAACTTAAAATTCCTAAAGAGATGCCTAAAGCTAGGGTTATTAATGACTTCTAAACTATATTCAACTTTTGATTATGCAGGACACTGTTTATATCTGTAAACAATACCATCATTTGCAGTAGACATTTTTCGTATCAGATCCCACAGATGAGACATGCAAAGAAGTGTCTAAATTAGGGTTTAAAATGAATCTCTGTCATGAGATGGATACCGGAACTGCACAGGACTGTATTGAATGAGGTTCCTTAGTACATGGCCAAAAGATGATGTTGCATACTGTAATGAACTTTCCTGCTGCAAGATGTTGCATATGGATTGTTCAATAGCTAAGGAGAGTTTTTACAGTTCACACTGGTGGACGTAGGGGCTAAACCATGTTTAATACCCCCTTGGGGAGATAAGTCATTAGCATGTGCTGTTATATCTGTAATATGAATGGTTGAAATTACTCAAACTGTATCTACTAATGAGCAGAGGCAAAAATGTTATATATTTAATTAAGCATTCTGCCTTTTACAGACGCTGAGTTCTGGTTCTAGGTTGGTTTGTGTGTGTGTATTTTGATATGAGGAAAGTTCAGTGTCTTTAATCAAATAAATTATGAAGAAAAGGAGAAATAACATTATTTTTATCTAAACTTCTAGAGTTTATTCTCATGAACCTCTTTTTACTGCATTGCTAGCAGGAAAAAGAGATGTGAGTAAAAGAGAGATAAGGAAGGACATACAGATATTCATTTGTTTAAAGTTAGCCAGTATCTTGGTTGCATATATAAGATACTCATGTTACTGTTAGATCATAAACTAAACTGATAGTAAGAATATGCATTTGCAGTACAAAGCAACAGAGAAGAGAATTCTACAAATATGAATTACAGAAATCTCTTGAGGGAAAGAAACACAAAGAACAAAGTGCATTCATAAATCATGGTTAGCATCCAGCAAAAAAAAAAAAAAAAAACAGAAAAAGCAGACAAAGAATTCTGTTTACTCCAAGGTTATATATGCTGTATTGTTTTAGATCTGGAAGGCAAGAAATTTGCTGAAAGCCTCCTGAGATATTCTGAGTATAAGCAAATTCTAGTGATATTGAGGAGAGTTGTGAGAGAGCAGATCTTTATAGACAGGATGAGAGTGCTTTGTGAGCTTTCCAGGGGATGAGATAGCTTGGCTGCAAAAGCTTAATAAGAAGGCAGACTATATAAGAAGGTCATCTACATACCAGTGTTTGTCTAGTCCAGTGTGATGGTGTCTCACATTAAACAATGAACTGACAATCTGTTCTGTGTCACTGCCTACTCATACAGAGTCGCAAGTTTAATTGCCTGATGGACTAACATTCCACATGAGTGCAATAGTCCTCCTCTGAATCAAGGTTCAGTAACTTAAGAAAATCCATTATTTCCTTATGACACACTGTGCCATGCCTCAGGCTTCTTGTTCTTCCTACTTGTGAAACAGTCCTTACTTGACTGATTGGCTCTGTGAGCTATGCAAAATAGGCTATTCATTTCCATTTTCTCTCTGTGTTTTGTTAACATTTAATGATGTTATTGTATGTAATCTTTGTCAAAAGGAGAAGTTAAATCTAGATATAGCAGACAAATTACTGTAGCTGCTGTTCAGAACAACTGTAATAAGAAATTATATGGTCTCCCCACTCCCTCCTCTTCTTGGTTTAGCAGTGAATACCAATGAGAAATATGAGTTGTGGTTCTGGGGCAGCTGTCTGGTCTACAAGCAGCTCCCATACTGAGAAACATCCTCATTACACATCTGAGTTGAATTTGGACTTAGAATTCCATATCCTGAGAAGGTATTTACAAGAAAATAGACTTGACCCTGAGTTTGCTGTTACAGGGACACAGGAGTGTTAAAGACAGTGTAAAGAACTACTCAGGGTTTTTCTTGAGATGAAATCACATTGAGATAATCCTCCTACTTTAGCAATCCTCCTTCTATAGGAATGAGATTTAATAAATGTAAATAAAATAACAACTAGGATTACACTTTTCCAAGGGCCTATTCAAATGATCACAAAGATTTTACTACCTCCACATTCTAAATATGTTCAGTACTGAAACATCATCCAAAGACCATATGAAACAGCTGTTCTACTTACTATTAACTCTATCACCTCAGCACTGTAATTCCTGATTTATGCTTGAATAACCCAGAGTAGAATTTGACCCACCTTGTACCAGAATATTTTAGATAGAAAGGGCTAAGATTCAACTTAACACTTGTATTTTTAGGAACCACATGTTGTTCACAAAAGGTCAAGTTATTCCACAGTAAATTGAAAAACAAGATACCTTACAACTTGTACAGTTCTTTTCAAAGCAGGGCATGCAGGAAAAATGGAATAGAACTTGAATGAAAGCAGGAAGGCAGGCTCAGCTAGCCAATCTGTTTATAGAGTGGGATTATTATTATGATTAGTGCAAGTGGACATGGATAACCCTCTTTCTGTTTCTGTGACACATCTGTAGATCCTCCTCCATTTAAATCTGTCTGTTGGTTGCTGTGTTACTGGAAAATACAAAACTAAACATCTGTGTTCCAGATAGGCAGAGAGAAAGAATGCTATTTAATACCCATTCAGACCATGACACCAGTCATATAACGTATATAGGGCAAGTTGGAAGTGGTGATTGGTTATAGAGGAAGAAAAAGGGCAATAGATAAGGGAAATAAATACAGAAAAAGTACCTTATTCCTTTTAAAGTAAGATTATGTTCTCTTCACCTTTTATTTAGACTAAAATCAGCTGTGAGGAATCCCATCTCTCCCTAATTTTAGTTGGATACTAGTCCATTCATTCATGAACAGAACTTGGCATCCTGTTGTAGAAGTGTCACTTGTTCTGATTCTCTGAAGGATAATTCTTGTTATAACTACTTTAAGTCACCCAGGATACACCAGTTGTGCTCGTTTAGTCTGTTATCTGGAAATTGTGGCCCAAGTACAAGAGTGGGCAATGTATTTCAGAAAATGCTTCCTTTCCTTTTAGTGACTCAGTCATTTATCTGATTGACTAAAATCTGTTCCTGTGCTTAGAAGTCCTGCAAGATACCTCGCAAAAATGCTGACAGCAGGCTACATTTAAGTGAATGATTGTCATTAAAACACTCCAAAAGAATAACTTTGGAAGTTGCCTATCTAATAGCATTTTTCTACCTTAAAATCATTCCAATGTTAGTCTTCCATTTTACTATGGATGTATGTGCTGTTATATTGGGAGTTATTTACATTGTCCAAGACTTCCCTCATCCGCTTCAGTCATTTGGTCATCGTTCTGCTGACCAAAAAAGCTTTGTATTTAAATCCAAGAACATCTGTGTATGTTGCGTGATTTTGTGCACAACATTTTCCATTAATAATCTGGGAAATGAGTTTTGCAATCCTTTATGGACAAAGTTTTAGGCTTAAGCTCTGTATTAACAGAACACTACAGTACTTCATATCAAAACAAACAACAAACAAACAAAGTCACTCGCAGCACCCTTCTGTATTTTCTCAGCCATCAGATGAATCTTACAGCTGCTGCCATGCATCCACTAATGGTCATCCTGGGATATGGCAGTAGCAGCAAGGTTTTTGAGTATTTCCTCCTATTTGACACTACTGTGAAAGTGGGCAATCGATATCCATTAGAGCAGGGTTAAAGCCTGTGGTACATCCTATTCCTAAGCCATTTCTGGAGGGAAGAACTCTATTACTTCTACTCTTGTGAAAGTAAAATAATGGAAACTTGGCCCCAAATAAAACAGATGTACAAAATGAATATACATGTTAGCCTAGTAACTAAGAGGTAAGCTCCATATGTCCCTGAGTTCCAGCTGAATTTTCATAAGAGTTTTCATATAGCTTTCTGAAGAGTAATTGGACCCGGCTGCGAATACTGCACAATATATGGGAGTAATTTGGTTTCATTTTACCATAAATGAAAATAAAAATAGTCCCATTATAGATAAGTGTATTTTTCTTCAGTTGTATGTACGGAAGTGCTGTGGGAACTGTGAGATATATTTAAAAATGAAATTTTATCCTGGAAAAAAACAAGAGGACAATTTAGCATTCTTGTCTTCAGCAGCTGTAAAGTTAGTCCATTGCCTTTTGTGCAGCAGTTTTCTAGCTCTTGCATGACTGCTTGACTCCATTCAGTGTTTACGAAACTCATCGATGGGTTCAGCCAGGGAAAATTGCACCTGAGCCAGCCCATATGTCCTGTTTTGTTTGATCTTGATCCATATCTACACAAACTTCAGTCATACCAATCTATTGCAATTTAGGTACACCATTACCTTCTTTTCCTTTTAGCTCCATCTTTTCTTCTCTCTTTTGGAGCTTCCACTTATCACAGTGTTAAAAATATGAAAAGCACATATTCTTTCATGGCTTTACAACAAAGCTTTAGGCCATAAACATATGTATCCTTGTGTTTATATTATTTTTGTGATTTTCTGAGATTGCACTATAGCAGAGAAGCAACAATAGAATCAGAAAGTTAAGTTAAAAGGTGGAAAGAAATCTAAAGATCACAAAACCGAAGACTCTGTATCCAAATATCACCCTTTTTATTTCTTCTTCTTTTTTCTTTCACAGCATTCTGACTCCAACTCTAACCTGAAGAAGCGAGTAAACTCCATAACATCTCAGGCAGAGCAGTCTCCTGAACCCAGCGTAATATCAAATACTGCATCCCAGTGTCAACCACCGTCTGTTCCTCCACGAGCCCCACCACAACCACCAGCTATTGGAGGCGCAAGTAAAATAGACCAGTATTCCAGGATCCTCTTTCCAGTGGCATTTGCAGGATTCAACCTGGTGTACTGGGTTGTTTATCTTTCAAAAGACACTATGGAAGTGAGTAGTAAATTTTTCTGAATACTTGTTTGAAGAGGGGAAATGTAAACACTTCTCTTTAACCCATGCTGCACTGGGCAGAATGTGCTCTGTAAGACAACATAGAATGTCATTCTCAGGAAACAAAATGATCTTAAATCTTCTATTTCTTAATCTGCAGTAAGGAATGGTAGAAATGTCTACCAAAAACATGAAGCAATGAAGTGAAAGAGATAAGAACTTCAATATCCTAAGGTTTTCTCAGTGAGCTAGTACCATAAGTCTCCCCCAAAAGTTTGTTATTTAGTATAAAGGATTAATAACTGCAGTATAAAGTTTGTGAGTCAAGAGTCCCTAGTTTTGTACATTTCAACACATTTTTCCCATTTTTTTCATATAACTGTACTGTCTTATGCAGATAAACCTGAGAAATCTTTGCTTAAGTTTGTTTGAATCAGGCAGAGTTATTACATCTTTAGATATCCATGAGATCCAGAAGAGACATGTGCCCTGCAAATGGAGCATATCTAGAATAATCAGTCAGTAATCAGTCATTAAACTTTTAGTCTTTAATGGTTTAAATCTATTTTTTTCCCTTTTTGCCTAAATAGATTTCACAGTGTCCTATTTCCTTGGTAAAAAATACATTCTTTTGCCTCATTGCCATAGAGTTTTGATCTCACTGTACATTGCAGTCAATATGATTGGTACGTTTAGCTTTATTTAGGACATCTAGAGAGATAATGGTGGTATTTAGATAGCACCAAATGCACAAAGTCCCTACATCAATAAGAACAGAGTCTGGAAATCTGGTGTGCGTGGAGATCAGGCTGTACCCTTATTTCCTAGATTAAAGGTAAAGCAGGCTGAGGGAAATCTCATGGGCAGCCAAGAGATGTTGCAGTTCAAAGGGAACAAGACAGTGCTGATCAGCTGATTGGTGGCATCTTGCCTCTGCTAGAAGGCTGCTGCTCTACCAGCCTCTAATTTTGCTGATTTTTGCTACCAGTGTGATCTGGAAAATGCTGTCTCTCAGAGATGGAGTGTGCTGCCAAGCAGCTTCTATGGAATTGTGAGGGCAGGAAGGTAGGAGACACTGTCTCTTACAAATGTTCCTGCAGATGTCTCTCTCAAGAGGCCACAGCTGCCAACTCCTGGCCACTCCAACCCTGCCCAGTGCTAAATTTAGCATTTTTGCCAGAGTTACTGATCCCTCTGTTAAAATATTGACTATGTGTGCAAATGACTTACCTCAGTCAGAGAAGGAAAGTACTGAAAAAGCTCATGTCTGATCATTACAGCTTCTGTTTAGAGGCCAGGTCCTCAGCTTGCATAGCTTGCCGAGGCTCTGGTGATTTCATTCAACCAGTCACATTTTGGATCTAGAAACATTTGGAACATAGTTGTCATTTCCCTTAGTAGTGATGAAATATTTACACTAAACCTCGTATAATTAACATTAGAACCAGGCTTTTAAAATACTTCCAAAGTCTCAGATTAAGTGCTGACTGTAAATATTTTTAAATGCTACTGTGCAAGCTCACAAACATGCTCAGAAGCTCAGAAATTGTGTTCTGTAGTAGCATTACAGAATGACAGAAATCCAGCAGAGAGATTTAGAAAAGAGAACGGTATTGACAGCTGGGGTGTTTTGAATTATGAAGAATATAAGCAATTACGTAAATTTTGACCAAGCTCTTCTTTCTAAATTACATTTCTTCACTTGTGTATTCAGTTATAATTAATAATAATTGTGATATACACTGCTAGGTTTCTAATTCAAATGTATCACCAGTTGTTACTTTCAACAACGAGGATTGTTTATGCTTTAAAAATATTTTAAAAATATGTGAGCTTTTCCTTTCAAAGAGAGGAGATACAAAAGTTAGGTGAACAAAGCATGGCATGCTTCAAGGGCAGTTAATCTTTGGCTCCCTCAGGCCCAATAGATTTAATGTTACAGTATTATTCAGCTTATTCAATTTAAAAAGTGCATTTTGTGCAGTATTTCAGGTATATTAGCTTTTTAAAGTTACTTTTTAGAGTTCATGTGGCTTTTGTTTAAAAAACAAAAAGAGGAAAAAATCTAATTAATTAATTGAAATAAATAAATTTCCAGTGCACCTGTTCTTGTAGTGCAGCTTTCCAGAATTTTTATTAGTGTAGTTTGGAGTGCAGAACATCATTCACCAATTCATGTGCTTAAACCGAACAGCTACCTACTGTCTTTGGAGGTACACAGAAAATAAATCAGACATTTCATGAACCTGTTTGTAAAAGCAGATTATTATCATTGGATTCAAAGGTCATTTTCAACTCCTGTCATTATTTTCTGGCCAGACTCTTCCTTTGGCTTTGAAGGAAGCGCAAGAACAGTTTTTTACTTCATGTTCTGGATTCAGAGCCTGAGCTGGAATGAGCAGCCTTGTTAATGTAATGACAGAGTTGCATGAAATGAGGAGCTCTTTTCTAAGCTGTTTGGTACTAGTTCTGTACACTACTAAGCAATTTTCTTATGGCTTAAATAATGGACCATATGTTACAGAAATGTAAAAGTCATTTTTGTGTATTGTGTCTGGTAAGATTTATGAGAACCTTGGGGACTGAGTACTTTTCAAAGTGCTGCTTGGATAACTTTTTCTTCCCCTCCATTTAATAATTTTCTCTTCAGGTTAATCACCTTTTCTCTTATTATACATGTAAACTAAGAGTACGTAAATTACACAGACATTTTTTGATTTGGAAGTTTATATAAAGAAGAAGTTGTTTTTAATAAAATGTATTTGAATGTTATCATCGTAGACTGGTTTGGATCAGAGGGGAGCTTGAAGATCATAAAATTCCACGCCCCTCCCATGGCAGGGACACTTTCCACTAGACCAGGTTGCTCCAAATCCAATCCATTCTGATCCTGAAAACTTCCAGAGATGGGGCATCCACAGCTTCTCTGAGTAACCTGTGCCAGGGCTTCACCACCCTCACAGGGAGGGGCAGCCAGGGTTGGACAGACAGCAGAAGTATCTTAGACTGAACTTTGTATTTATACTTCCATAAATACTGCACCAAGTCAAGCTTTGCAAACTGGGAAGCTTAGTAGCAAACTTTCATTGCAAGATTAATATTTTTCTATATTTTAAGTCAAAAGAGCATCATTCTCTGAAGAAAAAAAAAGAAAAAAATTTCCAGGTTAAAATCAAGTAATTCACCTCAATGCTTTTTATACATGGATGGGGATAACATTCCTCTTCTGGTCTTAATATTTAAATAAAGGGTTCAATTCTCCAGTGGAACAAATGGGAAACATTCTTATTCAATAGCAGTCATCCACCGTGCAACTTGATACATAAGATGTTTCAGTGTAAATGAGTTTGCACTGGAGAGTAGCAATAGCATTGCAGGACAAAAACTGTGTTGATCAAAGCAAAGAAATTAAACTAGCATAGTTCTCTGTCTGCATTTTGTTAGACTGTGTATTGGTAGAACCTAATATAACCAAAGGACTACAAAATGTATGAAATAACAGATGCTAGTTTTTAGACCACAGAAAATGCTGTAAGATACTTGTAAGATAAGCTCTCCTTTCTCTCTAAAGGTTTTATAAGTTAATGCTGGCAGCTGTTAATTATAGTGATATCACTGTGCTATTTATATTATGGAAAAAAATAAAGCATCAGAGTTACCCTAAGAGGCCTTACTCCCTCTCTATGTAAGGTCAATTAATTTAGGTGGAAGGTTTGAAGATGTGGCATCCCCATGATTTATACATGGGGGATGGAACAGGCACATTTCTATGGTTCATGTTCTTCTGTAGGGTACAGTAATATCTGCCATCCACAAGAAGCTCTACACAGTAACAAACAAGACACATTTGTGTAAATTAGTCAAATGGAAAAGTTCTTGAAAGAAGAGCAAACCTTTCTGACAAATGAGGAAAAAGATATTCTAGCTTTTTATTTTATCATACAGCATATTTTTGGCTTTGTTTTCTGTTTTAAGACTTACTAAGTCCTTGAGCTGAATACTAATTTATGACAGTGACCTTGGTAGGTGAATTGCACACTTAGTTTATTTTAAAATTTGCTTGATTTAGGATGCAAAGAGTCCCCTTTTAAAGATCTGCAAACACTTTTCTGCTTTGCCATATAACTCACAATGCATATGCCACTGCCACATTATCTTATGCGTCTTATTTCTAAATCTATCTATTTTAATTTTTATATGTAAAATTATATTACAGTTTCTCATGTAATAAAACATGGAATGATGGAGTGAATCAAACTAGATAAGGAGGTGATGTTAAAATTTTGATGATAAATTCAGAAAAAGAAGCAGAGGCCAGCTTTTATGTTTGGGAGCACAGGAAGATACAAAGGCACTGAATGGACCAAAGTTGCTGAGTCCTGGATATTATTTGGATGCAGAGAACATAGCAGGATGGCAGGAGAAGAGTTACATAATAAGTTGAAGATGCTAATGATGTCAAGTGGGAAGAAATAAAAACAGAGAAAGAAACAAGAGCAGGAAAATTATTTAGCTTCAGTACACTGATATTCATAAAGCTTGTAGTGCCATTGTTACATCATGTTTCAGTTTAAATATTGGAAAAATAAAGCTTGGGAGGAACAGTCATTGCCATACATACTTAACAACTGAGCTTTCATGATCCAGGTAATGAGCATCAAATTCTAAGAGGATTCTCCCTCGTAATGCAGTTCTATTTAGAGTCTGCTGAGAGAGTTCGAAATCATGCGGGTTTGTTGGTTAACTCAGTTACTGTTAACAATGGTTACCAACCCACAGCTTAAACTTCTCTCTAAACTTTTCTTCCAGTTTTTTGAACCTTCTGCAATGCATTTTCGAAACGACCCTCAGTCCAACTGAAGAACAGCTCAAGATTTCAAGGAAATCACTCAAGGTCACCGAGGATTGAAGACACTTCAAAGGATTTGTCTGTCCACAGGTGCTCTCAGTTTTCAAACAGGAAGTATTTATATTGGACAATACCTGGATGCAAACTCTGGACAAATCAAGAGCTGCAAACTGCTTAGGGTTCTAACAATATTTTCTTAAGATTTATTACAGTGATTCTACTACAAAAATTCTTGTTATTTTGTTTAATTGTCAAAGGAAAGGATGTTCATTTGTTCCAAAACATTCATAAAAAAATGGAATGTTTACATTTATATGAAACATCAATAAAAGGGTTTGGGTTTTTTTAATAGAATAAGGATTGCTAAACTCAGCTGATTCTGAAATGGTATAACTTGGCATATAATTTTACAGGAGATACAGAGAGTTGCTAAATAGTCACTATTTCCTTGAAATGTAGTATTTCAATGTATAAAATGGTGGTAACTTCCTGATTAGGAAGGAACTTAAAAGTGTTGTAGTAGCTCTTGGTATTTAACAACACATTTCAACATGAGCACAAAGACTGCTCATCTTTTTTTTCCAAAGAGCTTTTCATGTGAATATGACAGAGGAGGGTTGGATCTCCTCAGCTTTTTGAATGGTAGGAAGGGAATGTGTATTTTTCCTGTTACATACTTTGTAGAGACACAGGTGTAATCAATAATGTTAATAATGTCAAGTTATATCTTAGAATAAATGTAATTACTTACAATTAATGTCAGTTTTTAACAATCCTGGTTATGGTCAAACACTAACCAACCAAGCAAGTAAAAGTGCAGATAAATAGAAAAAGGTTATATATATATATATATGTATATATTTCTGTATGCATATATACATATGTATTTCTGTAGAAAATATAAATAATAAATAAATAATACTATAATAAATAACATATTTCTTTCCTTAGCACAAATCAAAAGGAAATTAAGGGATATGGGTTTCTTCCAGTATTTTTGCCTGTACTGCAATAGGAAGAGCAGGAGCTAAAGTTGCTCTAAGATGAGAATTCCTATGTGTGAAACGGGGTACTGTGGGGAGAAGATGTGCAATTACCTTGAGATATTGCACTCTGGTGCATGTTATTCAACACCAACCTACCTTTCTATGGATCCTGGTAGAAAGGATGCTCTGGTTTTATCCCACACAAAGTGACCAAATGTAGCTTACATTCAGTTTTAGCATGTTCTGCTTGATCAGAAGTGCAAGAAACAGGATAACTAAGAACACAATTACAGAATTATGTCATAGTACATTAGAACCTTCAATTACATATAAAACTTTATTATTCTTGATCTGGGCTGTCCTCCCCATTATCGTTTTCATAATTCCTAAGCCAAATAAAAACCCAGCAGTTTTAAGACATAGAAACTATGCAGTGGCACACTAGATCAGCCTTGAGACCATCCACTCTTGTGTTCGAAGGGAAGTCCTCCCCAGCAGCTAAAGCAGGAGCTGCATAAACCCCATAAATGTGAAGAAAAAAGTCTTGATAAAAGGTACTGTCCAGTATTTTGATATTTTGATGCTGTCAGGTTACAAACTCAAGGCCTTTCTCTTATATGCAAATAAAATTCAGAGGTGACTTTGTCATTGCTTAGTTCATTACATTCTTGTTTCTCTTCCAGTTCATAACAAGAGCAGCATTCCTCATCTGCCTTCTCTAAAGAATTCCTTCTTGCAGGATTTTCTTCTAATTGGTAATCAATCAAGGCCTTTCAACTTTCTGCATAAATGATGTCTGTTACCTGGCCTTATGGAGAAATGTGTGAAGGAAAAAGTCCTTATCCACAGTCAGAATGGGTAGGGACTTAGAAGTAAACTGTTGTGTTCTGCATCACTGCTTCAATAAAATCACCCCTCAGCCAGCACTGGAGTGGTGCTTGTGTACAAAGAATAAAGCTCGGAAGCTCATCTCCAGGCAGCAGTTTGATGCAACCCACAGCAACTCAGTGTCAGCAAAGTATATTGGAAATAGAAGTTGGTGACAAAGCACAAATGAGACTCAGCCATGCTTTGAGATGCAAGTCATAAACCAGAAAATTTGACCAAGAGAAATGAAGGAATCCAAAGAAATCAAAGCATCTCCGCAACTGTAAAGTGGGAAACAGAATTCCATACCTCTTGAGAGTCCTTAAAAAACAAACAAACAAACCTTACTCCTGCCCAAACCAAATTATATGTGATCTTCCAATCATAGTTAGAGAAAAACCCCCTAACCCATGTATTGAATGTAGTTCTATAAAAGGCATCGAGGAGTCTCATAAACCATGTAACATACATTTGTACTAAATCACTTTGCAACACACTTGGCTTGTTCTCAAAGGAGTCATTAGTTCATGAAAACATGATCTGACCGCAGTTATGACTAGACTATTTTATTCTCCATAAACAAGAGTAATCTCTAATAGTTTTAAGGTACTAAATTCTTTACATGCCTTAAGAAGCCAATAAACCTCCTCTGGGCCATATACAGTTACATTTTTAAGTACTACAGCGAAGTTTTTTCTCCCCATCATATACCTGCTTTGTTTATAATAACATTTTCATGGAGCAGATAAAAATACTTCATCATTTAAAACTAAATAAAACTAATAAAGGAATACTTATTTCTGCTGTTCCTGTACATTTAAAAAAAAAGCTAGAAAATATCAACTGTTAGAGGTTGACTTTTCCAAGGGCTATAAACTCCATGCCCTGATGTAAACTATGTGGAGTCATGGTTTTCCCAATTGAGATGTAGGGAATGGATGTGAGATTTAAAAGTGGGATCTAAGCAACAAAGTCACAGGTTTTATCTGCATGTGAAACAAATCACAGTAAAAGAAAAATACAAAAGTTTAAACTATTTCATCCTCTTCATGTCTACCACATGATCTGACTCAACTATTATTTGAGTCAATGCATAGCATTTGCAATCACCTGAGGAAGATATATTAATAAATTGTGTGTTCCATAGATGAGTCTGTTGGAAAGATTGGACAGTGATGGTGAGACCAACTAGAAATGATCATAAATAAGCTACTACTTCACTCACAATTCAAAATTCACTGAACTGAACTTTTAAAAAAATAAGGCAGGAACCTCTTTGTGTGAATAAAAAGTAGAAGTTTTTTTTCATAAATGCAATTAATGTGCATTCTCAAGTTTTAGTAATTTATAAATTCCTTGTGGGCTAAAACTTGCTATACTTCACACACCCCACACCTTTCATTTTAAATGAGTAAAAACTATTCCTTTCTGGTACAGTCTTCACATAAAATCCAACATTAATTGTTTGGTATGAGATATCTGCTTGCAACTTAAATGTATTCAAAAGCAAAAATAAGTCAGACTTCATGGTTTTAATACTTGGTTTTAAATCAATATGATGAAGCTGTGAGCTTTGCCCTTACTACTGTAAGGGTTTTATTCTGATGCCACTTCCAACACAATAATAGTGGAGTAATTCTAGTGAAGCAGACTGAGGAAGGCCAAAGTGAAAGGAAATAACTAGTGACATATATAATAAGCTGTTTTAAATACCAGGTTTTAAGCCTATTTGATAATTCAGTTGTAATAGTACTGCATTACTTCAACTCATATAAACCAACTATTACAAAAAAAAAAAATTACATAAATCAGTTTAGACTGAGATCCCTTAAAAAAGACCAGCTACGGAAAAGTAGGGTGACCTACAACTTTCAGTAATTACATGAATTAATGCAAATGCTATATTAAGAATGCCTATTACAGTACTTTTTATAAAGAATGAAAACAAAAAAACCCAAGCCATTGTTTATGTGCCATATGAAGGCAGCATGAGGAAATTATAACAGTGAATAAAAGACAAAACCCTCACAGGTGCAGGAACTTCGAAGCCAGAAACACACAGTCTTTATAAGAAGTTCTATATAGAGTGGACCTATTTGTACTTCTGCATACAAAAATTCTGTATCCGAATTCACTGTTTGTGTTTGAGATCTGTTCATTAATAGCTCATTATAGAGCAGTCACAGGAGTATTACTGTGTGCTTGAAAAATTAAAACCACTGGGTAAATGTGCTCTACTCAGGACCAATGAGGAACAAACAATGCTAAGTGATCTTGTAATTCCAGCTGCACTAGAAGTTAAGATCCACATGACTCCAACAGCCTGCCTTTATTTTAAGATTGGAAAGTACTCACAAGGTATCATTTCTTTGCGGGCTGATCGTGGAGTCACAAATTTTATAAGTGAACACCTTAATGTTCTGAAATCACCAGGAAAATATCCAGGTCAGTGATGTGCAAGCGAAGACTTTTTCTCCCTGTAAGTTCCATTTGAAGGTGCAGCAATCTCAAAACATCTCCCATGACACCCTTGCAAGGAAAAAATAATTTCTGGAGTTGCTAATGGGAAAAAAGTAATTGGAAACTGTTCTGATTTAAGTACTAAAATGAGAAGGCAAAACTGGATTTTGTTATTCTGTATTTTTGCAAAGGAGAGTTTGCTCATTAAGATTATTCAAATAAATGTCTTTCATGATGGTCTCCAAAAAGGAACACTGACAATTACAGACAAATTAAAACTTACATTTACCATCTGAGCCATATTCCTTATTGGCCACACTAACCTTTCCTCAAAGGCTGAGAAGATTGAAAAGGTGTTGGCATGATTACATAGAAAACTTGGAGCAAAGAGCCATTTGTTTATGATGTTGAAGGATAGGGAGCCTTCTAGTTCCTTCATATTACTGGAGCAGCAGAAATGTAGTAACACTTGGACTTGAGTGCAGTGCAAGCACGTGCTGCTAAGTGTTCTTTCACTGATACGTCATTGTCCATGGAAGCCAAAATGTCATATGAAAATTAGCATCAACAAAGGTAAGCAGAAAGTACTCAAGTCAGCACAACTGTGCTTTCAAAGAAAAATATTTCATTCTAGAGACAGTAAAAAATTTTCTCAGAAATTATCAGGGCACAGTTTTCCTCTGTCATTTCTCATTTTATTCTGCATGCTTTTCTAGGCAGTTTAATGAAAACTGGATAGGTTAGGTCAGTCTGTGGTCACCAGGAGTGACACCACAGATGTGTCATTCCCTCTTAAGCCATTTTTAATACAAACACAGGTCCTTCTGACTAGGAGGAGTTCTAAGTAAGGTTTTTGTTTCTATGAAGTAAGTGCAGCCTGTCCCGTGCCAAAGCTGTTTGCATCTGCATGACAGGACTGCACAAAGGCTGCTAGATGGATTCTCCAGTAGGGGAAAGAAAAAAAGGACTGAAGATCAGACACGGGAGAAGTGGTTCTTGCACTAGAAAGCTTAAATATAGAACTGGACAGAAAAATGAGCCTGCCTTCTCTCCCTGTGAGAGTTTGATCAGCACAGATTACATCAGAGCATTCACAGAAGTTGTGATTTTATTAAAATCAAAACATTAGTTATCAAAATTGTTTTTTTCGTTCATTTTAATGCTTCTGGCTAAAATTTTTTAGGTTTGGGTCCAAACTCTATTGCCATCCCCACCACACCTTCCTTAAAGGTGCTGGATGATTTTTCACAAAAAAAAAAACCCTGGAAACCTTCTCTAGTGAACAAAAATTTGTTTGTTGAAGAGACCAATTTTCCATTGATGAATTTCTGGTGATACAGTTTTTCAGAGTTCATTTATAATTGATCACAGAGGCAAGAGAGTTGAGAAAGTAAAAAAGTGACATTCAAGGAAGTTTTTTTTTTCCTAATGTTGGCACAAAGATCATTTCACAGTAGTGATAAAATGCAGGACGCACATCCAGAATACTATTCCTGGGATGGCATGCCTTTCATTATGAAGCAATTCAGTGGGTTGGAACACCTTAAATTTGAGACAGCAGTGCCTGCTGCAAATTTGAAGATGAAACAAAGAAAATTGACAGGACTCTCAACATCTGATGCCATCCCCACATAGCACAGCCAGTGTAGCAACTGCAGTGTAAAAATGCATGTGGTCTTCAGAAGAAGAGCCCACACAGACTGAGAGGAGCATGGCAGCCATCCCAGACTTTGCCAAGATACAGAGACAAAGTACAGCCAAGGGTGTCAAGAGACTTTCAAAAGACACAAACTGAATAAAAAAAGCACCATGAAGGTGCCAGCAATGGAATCTGCTCAGTCTACGGGTAAGAGAAGGAGGTGTGGACAGTCATGCACAACAGTGAGGAATTAAGACCTAATTCCAGAGAATGGTTATAAGCCAAAGGTCTTCTGTTCCAGACACTCCCTGAGAAGGAGTAAATGCCTCATTATTGGTGATGAGCTGCTGCTAGCTGGGACAAGCTGGGACTGTGACTCTCTCTTAAATGTGAAATCAAGCAGCCTCAGCTATTTCAGTCATCAAACTACCTGGCTGAGTCTGCCAAAAAGGTTTTTTTTGTCTTAGAAGGTGTCCAGTAATGTTCCAGTCCTGTGAAACCAACTGGTTCACAGATTCCTGGGTTGCTGAAGTTCACAGCAGTTTTTGGTTTTTGTTTTCCACTTCATTCCAATAAAAATGATGAAAAGAACAGCAAACTCCATTGTAACTCATTAAGGTGATAGGTATTGCTGTGGTTTTTATGACAAGGCTGTACCATCGCCTACTATCATCCACTCAAGGTCAGAGCAGTCAGTCTCAGCATTCCTTCCTCATTTCTGTCAAGCATGGTTCCCACCATCTCATTCTCATTATCTAAAACAGCACTCAAGAATTTTCTTCCAAAATATGAAGACTTTTGGAATGCCAAAACCCCAAACTTGCTTTAAACAACTACTTCATCTCTTTTTCACATTATAGTCTTTGTACGTGTGGCTGAGTAACACAAATCACTGCTTTCTGATATTTTTGTCAACTGCTGAATACATTATTAATGAATATTTATTTATTACTGCTTAACCAGCTCTAGAAATAGTGAAACAATATGCACTAAGTAGTTTTAGTGTGCCTTTTATTTTTATAAACCAAATGTTTGGGAGTGTATTATTTTTTAATCCAATGTGCTGTATTCATTTTAAGGACAGTGTACTCTGGTTAGATTTTCATAAATGCCTTCCCACAAGGAAGCTGGACTAGCATATCTCATGATAGCTATTTAAAAGATAGAAAGAAAGTATTCCAGATTATGATGCCAGTTATGTAGCTAAGGACAGACAAGTGATAACCCTAAATCCCATGGTCCTTTCTGGGTACGCAACTCAGTTAAATCATTACGTTATTCTAGATGCTATAGACATATGTTTTTGCAAAAACATGAGGGTACATATACTGGGACAAGCAAAGTTAACAGCAATTTGAGATCTTAAACAGACCTTTAATTACCTTACCACTAATTTAATGCCAATTCACATCCAAGGCTATTAACATGGTTTTAATAGTACATATTTGTCACATAAACAGTGGTTTATGCCCACCTTAGAGTGAAAGGCTTAGGAAAAGACAGGTTATCTCTCTGGTTTTATTTAAATACAGCACTATTTTCCATGGGCAGAGTGACATGAGCCCTTAATTTTTTATGACACATACAATATGGAAGAAAAATTGCCTCATTTATTTAATCTCTATCTAACTGCTAAAACATGAATTATCTGCTACTACAAACTGTAGAAAATGGCACCTCTGATACTGCAAGTGAGCTTTTCTTCATTAGCACCACACCCCCTCAGTTTTCATATTCTTACAGTCCTTCCTTTAACTCCATCTCATAGCAAGTTCTATATAGGAGAGAGGCAACTTAAAAGAGTGGAGATATTTCAAGTTTTCATAAAATAGGACAAGGCCCCTTACAAATCCCAAAATTCCAAACACGTGCCCATCCAATGCATATCTCTTTACAGAAAGAAAACCCTCTGTGAAAGTCACTTCACAATTGCATCCAAATACAGACATTTATAGTAAATCAATATTAATTCACTGTTACATAAACTTGTACAAGTCTCCCAGCAAGTTGATGCCATCACTTTGTCTTACAAATATTTTAAAAATGACTCAAAGCTACTTTTCCATAATAGTTTCTTCAAGAGTTCATTTCTACCTTTCACTATTAAATGTTTTGATTAAAAGGCTTATGATGTCCCTGTAATTTATTGAACTTCTATTTACCTTGTAGACACACATTTGTTCATGTGGTGTTTCAGTGTATGCAATTCAGTGCCCATAATGCTGGTTTATTGACTGAAATGCCAGGGTTTGCTGGAACCCAGACAGTATTTCAGGCCAATATCTTATTGAGTTGGTGCACTTAAGTAATAGAATAATGCTAGGGTTGTATGTATGTGCCAGGAGAATGCACAGAGTAATTAATCTCATGACAAAGTAATAATGCAGAAAATGGAGAATTTAAACATCTCCAGTCAGAACAGTAGAAGAGGCAAATATGCTGAGAGGCCTCTAAAACATCTCATCATGCAACAGATGGATTAACAATTGCAATTAAACTCTCCAGTACTATTTCTCTAAATAGTATCCATGTAAAAAGTATAGACTAATCTGTGGCAAACAGGTAAAGGAGATGAGATCTGGGAGGTGCTTTTCAAAACAGAGAAAAAATTTGAATGCCTAAAATCTTTTACTGAAAAAAGCCCCTACCTGATTGCTTACAAGATTGTCAGAAATATATTTGTAAATTTTAAAGATACCAGGGCTATCTTGTTTTATTGCTGTGGTTATACATTATGTAATGCAGGATATAAAAATGTATTCAAGTACATCATGAAGCACTGATGAGTCAAAAGTTCAGCACTAAGCATCTACTTTTCAGTCTAGTTCAGCTCCCAGTCTGCTATCAAATTAGATTAAGATAAACTGGGTCTAAATAACACCCATTAACTTTACCTGGTCTCTTTATGACCAGTATTTTCTCTCTGGAAATATTTAGAGAAATTTAAAAATGGAGTTGTCATTTTTCTACTGCTGAGAGCAAAGTGGTTCACTTCAGAAAGTGCCTCGGGTAACTATCTGGCTGCAAGTGTCACGTTGAGGAAGGTCTGAGGAAACGTTTCTTTAAAGTGTCTTTTATATCTTGTTTTGATCTACTTGGCATCCATTCTGCACATTTGTTAACCCAAGTGCTTGATCCTTTAGATGCATTTATTGTTGTAGAGAAAGCAGTTTTGTACCTCATCTATCAGCTATCTGCTGATAATATAGCACCTATCTGCTATCAGCTCTTTCAGATGGATTTATTATCCTAGTTATAATATTAGTACCATGACAGCTTAAACCTGCAGCTCATTAGTAAGCAAAACCAACTCTAGCAAGTAAACATGTCTAATTTAATAACAAAAAGGAAGTTTCTTTTCCTTCTAAACTTGTTAAATTGCTATATAGCCTTTGTGGTGATGGGATACTTTCCAAATGTAGATATATGTATAGTCAAATCACTTAAATCACAAAACTTATTGGACACATGTTTTACCTGCTTCTGTTTAGGTACACCTAAAATGTGCCTCCAGTGCTAATAAACTGACAAAAAATTAGTTTTCTGCAGCCATCATCTTCTACCTTCTTCACCTTTAAGCACAACTTACAAGTGGGACATTTCACTCCCAGTTTGGGGCATAAGGACGGTAAAAATAGAGTATTTTCACAGTAATTTCTGAAGTTTTGCTTGAGTATAAGGCCAAGGGGAGGCAGACAATGAGGGGAGGATGAGGGCATCATCATATACACAAAATGAAAACAAAGAAACAAATCCAACAAAAATCAAAACCACCAAATCATAACAGGCCAAATTCATGAAAGTCTGATCACTAGCATTAGAGAATAACCTCTAATTTTGCCATGTCATATAATGTTTCTGTAGGGTGACATTCTCCACCATTGCAGGAACGGAGCAGGCAATGAGCTCTGTGATAATCCTAAACTAACCATGAAGACTACCTTGGCAGCATTGTTCTGTTATTTGAAATGAGACCAAAAAAAAAAAAAAAAAAAAAAAAAAAGAGGGTGCAAAATACAGTATTTCTATACAATCAGCCTGTATTCAAAATTTCCAAGCCAAAGAAACACTATTTGGGAAAATAATTCTCAAGCAATTCAGGTCACTAAACTCTCTAAAACTTAAACTTTACAGGGTTTTGTGAAGAGAACAGTGTTCCTGCTTTAGGCTTGTTCGTCTTATAATTCCATCTCATTACTTCCCTGCAAATTGTGCAAAATTTGCAGTTGTCTACTAGCAGATAAAAGCTGGTATCAAAGCCCTGCTTTAATTAAAAGAAAACTGTGCACAGAGCTCAGGGGCTGCACTCATTTTGCTAAATAGAGAAATTGACTGAGGTACTTGTTAATACGAGAAGATAATTATGGAAACTCATATATAAACCTACCTTTCACAGAAATTTTCACTGGGTGGCCTTATTAAAAGTGCTCAGTACTACTCTTGCTAGCAAAGATGTGCAAAGCCGGAGCGGTGAGTGGAGAGCACCTCTCTGCTGGTTCCATTCAGCACTTCTGAGACTTAACCACCGAATTTTTCAAGGGTTAGAAGAAGAAAATTTAATTCATATGTTGATAAATAAATTTTACATCTAATGTAACATAGTCCATTTTCACGGTGTCCTTAAAATAGGGGATTTTTGATAGGCTTCAGCAATGTCAAGTCCCCTTCGTTTATTTTCACAGAGCATGAGAACTCAATATGGAAGTGTTGGAAGACACTGGCTGTATAGTTCACCGTCTTGTTTCCAAAAGCACAAGAGAGAATTGTGAAAGTTTTCAAAACTAAATTCTGCATGCTGATGAATTCCTTTTAATTAATTATAGTCTCTCATCATCTCATTTACTTCCACCTGATGCACCTTTCATTATGTAATTCTAAAAAACTGCATTTGTATTAAACATTTTTAAGATGAGACTATTAATGTGAATTCAATGTTCCATGCAAGATTATACATGTATTAAATATAACAGTAATTTGAACATATTGTAATTACAGGTAGCACCAAATGGAGCAGTTACTGGTCATAGGACTTGTTCATCTTCAGTTATGAATGACTTACTTAATAAAATAAAACATAATTGTTTGTTTTGCAATTCAGATTCTACTGGCTACTTGTTTCAAAAGAAAATGGAAGCATTCTCTGATTTTTGGTCTCTACCTTTTTAGTGGTTGTAGTCCTAGTATGGATTTACATACCCCCCTGCTTCCCCCCAAGCCAATAAACTAATGTTTGTTCTATGCTTCTTGATTAAAATAAGAAAAAAACCCACATTCTGTTGATGAACATCTGTTCAAGACAGTTAAATGCAAATTCATGTTTATTGTTTAATTTGCCGGGTGGGCTCAACATCACTGAATTCTCTCCCCATGGGAATTCTACACCTATTGATATTCAAATAGGCCTGCATTGTTCACCCCTCACCCAGTCAGCACATCCAAATATTGACAATTTTCTTCTACCACTGCCACACCTGTAGCTGCAATGAATAAGAATAAGCAATGTCCTTTGGAAAAAAGGCATTGATTATGTCTATAAATAAGATGAAGGGATGCAAATTAGTATCCATTTTGGAAACAAGGGGCTTTCTGAACATAAAACTTGAAAGATTTGGGTCCAAAGTGCCTGACACTTTTTCCTAATATGTATTTTTAAAGAATTCTTAAAATCAGAGCAATCATTTCAAAAAGTCCACATTATTTTGGTCTTGTCCAGTTTTACAACATGACAATTTTTAGTAATAGATTTTTTCAGAAGACTTTTAAATATAAACTACTTAATTTTACATCATTCCTGTGAGGTGAATGCAAATGTGATGGAGGTTTTGTTTAGTTTTTGGTGGGGTTTTTTGGGTTTTGGTTTTTATTTTTTGTTTGTTTTGGTTTTTTGTGGGTTTGTTTTTGTTTTTTTGGGGGGGGTGTGTTTGTTTGTTTGTGGTTTTTTTAGTTTTTTTTAACCGATGAGAAAAAAAAGATGGCAAGGTCACCAGCTCAATATGACAGTCAGCACCCTATGCACTGGAAAATTCTAATTTTTAATAATTTAGGTTAAGGTTGTGTGTACATCTCAGCTGACATAAGACATTCAAAATTACAGATCTCAATGCAATTTTCCAAGGTCAGATGAGTCAAGACAGAAAAGAAATGAGAATTCACAAGTTAACTCCTCTGTGGCACAGCACATTTTATAGTTACCAATAGACTCACAATAACCATACAAGGAAATCCAAGTGTTGTACCATTGCAAAATAAAACATTCTGCAGAAAAATAATGTCCACCTGCTCTCTTTTAGCTGGAATTTCCAACCCCCTTTTGTGTATTCAACAAAAACTGAATTCTGATTTTAAGGAGGCAAAGGAAAGCACTCACCTACCCAAAAGGTGGATTTGCTCCAACATTCAAAGAAGTGAGGAACTAACACACAGTTTTCTCAGCCACAGTCCAGACTCAGGTATAGCAGTGTGGTCCCAATTTTCATTTACCCAAAGAACGCCAGTTAGATAGTGAAGTTTCCAGTAAATGCACTAAACAATAAATTTCTTTACTGATGCAAAGTCTCACATATGACCTTGAGAAGTTCATGATTTCTCTGGAATTTACATCTGGGAAATCCTCATAGTAATGATTTCTGTCTCTTCTACATACACTGTAAACTCTTCAAATCAGGGTCTGCGCCTTCTTACATGTTTATTTCAGTAAAAATTCCCAATTGAGTACCAACCCATCATTCTCTGAGTTTCCACAATATATAAATACACTAAGAATTTTTTGAGTATTCTAAATCATGCAAGTCAATGTCAGGAGACATTTTATCTCTTTAAAGAGGGTGTCAGGAGCCTCTTCATCCCACTTATTCTGCAATTGGTGAACATTCATCCACCTCACTGTGGGTAGAAACACCTCTCACTTTCAGAAGATATGATATTTTTATGCACACACTTATATGCAGCTGTTATTAAGAATGCAGTCGCATCATTTTTTATTCTAATGGTGGGAGTACATAATCAGTTCAAGTGCTGCACTAGTAAGGAGAATTCAAGACAAATTATAAGTCATAGATAATTACTATTAATAGAAAATATGCCTCAAGGAGAATGGAGTTATTAGATAAACATCATTGCAGTGCTTAGCTCAGGAGTGGAAAAAAGAAAGGAGAATGACTTGCTCTGGGATTCCTCCACCCTATAGTATTTGAAAGGATTTTTTTTAGAATCTTTTCTGTTCCTAGCCACATAAATGCAGATTTCCTTTAGGAGGCATGAGGAACTCCAAAAGTGCCATCTTGGAGCAGCGCAGTATTTGGTACCTGCTGCGGGAGATGTCCCAGCTTCTCAGCCAAAGCAAAGGCTGTCTCACATTCCTGCCTCAAGGGATCACAGCTGAACTCCTCACAGAAGCACTTCTAGAAACGGGAATTACTTATCAAAAACAAGATTTCATGTATATGACCTGGCTGCTTTAGTTCGAATTTGCATAGAGGTGACATATTTTGCTAGCTGTGGTAAGCTTTATGCCCTGTACTGGATGAAATCTTTCCAAGCTTGCTCCTCTTATCTTCTTCTGAAATTTCTTATAAATCTTTTGTTCTTCCTTTCCTCTCCAGCCCAAAAGCTGGACAGGGTGTCTAGCTGAGGCAGCATAACAGCAGGGAGACAATCCCTGTGGAATACTGGCCTGCACAAGGCTGCTGGAAGCTGAGAAGTAGCATTCAGGCAGCAGGAATGTGAGAACTGACATTGACACTGTCTTTTTGGTGTTTTGTGAGTGAAAAACAGTCTCCATGGGAGTTCCACGAATCACAATCTATATATCTGCCTGTTTGAGTCTCTGTTACATTACATGTGATTTCCCAGACACAGTCCTGTGGCTTTTTTGTCAGCACAACACAAGCTCACAGACACGCAACTCTCCTGTTGGATTAAACAGCAGTGCCAAATTTGGCACAGTTTGATCCCCCTCTGTGTAAAGATGTCTCAGAAGGGACATCTGTGAACTCAAGTGGGAGGCAATGATGGCCCTCTCTTGCCAGCTGGCTGAGGGGCAGCAGAGATGTCAACTGTGAAACATCTGCTCTTCCACCTGCAAGAGTCGTGGTGGCAAAGCTGCTTTCTGACCAGTGGGGGAAGAGACAAATGTATATTTTCTAATTATGCAATTGCACTCTCCTGCTTATTTTCCATTTGGGAAAGCAGAGCAAATTGGCACAACTAGAAGTTTTGCTTACTAAGGCACACATGGAATCAGCATCACATACCGGAAACAATAGTCAAAACAATTCTCAATCTCTAACCAAAGTAATGACAAGAGTTATGATGTCAAGCAATTTGATGCAAAGAAACACAACAGTGGTGTAATAGCAAAGAAAGGACATGAGGAAATATTTGAAGCCAAAGGCTAGATTCCATGATACATACAAATTTTTCCTTTATGAATCACAGCAACCAGAAGGGGCATGATTTGTCTTTGAGACACTTCACAGAACAGCTAGTTCATGAATTTAGGAACCTATGGTAGCTTTATTTATTCATTGGAGGTGTGCCAGAGCAGCCCTGTTTCCATCACTGGCCACAAACACACCTGGACGGACATTTCAAAGTGTTCTGCATGGCTCAGACTTGTGCCTGCCAATACTGCAAGGTAAACAAATAGGTACTCAAAGTAGAAATAACAGCTGATTTTGGGATTCACAGCACAAATATTCTCCCTCAAAATACAGTTCATTAAGAACCCCTTATTGCAGTTTTGGACTCTAAAATACTTAACACAAATATAAAGTAGAAAGGTGTGAAACAAAGACTTAGGCAGCTTCAGTAAGCCTTCCAAATTGTCATACTCCTTTCAGACTCACTGTCTGAATGGCATCCTAAAATACTCAGTTGGTCATTCCTATTTATGGAATAAAATGCTGTATCACACAGTAATAAGTTACCTAAATTTACCCCTTTTAAGTAAATATTATTTTAAAAGTAGGTTCTCAAGTAAAGGGAAACCTTTAGGATGGAAGCTTGGGCAACTAAAACACAAAAGGAAAGCACAAAACTCTTTCTGCCAGCATCCTGGTGATAGGTAGCAGGTCAGAAGCCTGAACAATGTGAACATGTACAGAAAGGATCCCTGTTAAGAAAAGTGAGGTGGGAATCATTAGATAAGGACTTAATATTTCTGAATGACCACCCTCTTTAAATCAGGAGAATGTACAGTCAAATCCATCTTTGGAGCTGTGCTTGTCAAAAGCCCTCAGAAGCAGGTTTTCAAGCTCTCACTATTGATGTTTGGAACTGTGTTGCCAAGGGAGGAGAGCTGACAATGAAGTTCTGTCATTAAGACCATACAACTAAACTCTTCTTGCAGGAAACAAGCACCAATGTAACATAAAAATAGTTACAGATATTCAGGATTGTTTTGTTGTTGCTTTATGTATATTTTGTTGGCTTTCTTAAAGATGGGAATATCTCTTCCAAATCTGATGTTTGAAAAGTACCCTCATAAGGCTGGCTAAAATTAGAATGAATAGAACTAGAATAAACACAATTTCATATTAGTTTTCATCAGTTATTATTTTCAGCTCTCCATTTAACTGTGAATGATCATGAACAAAATTTGTTTCTCTTACTAATGCCACAGTCCTCTTACTCTTTCATGTGGGATCACTCAGATTGAAACACACTAATGAGGCTTTCAGAGCTGAGCTCACATTTCCCATTTTCTTTGAGCATTGCTTCAGAAAGCAGATTTGCTATTCATGGAAGTAGAGAAGATGAAGATGCTTTAGAAATGAACCCAGGGTGGATCCAAGGGATGCTCCTCAGGATACACCATTGCCTTGTAAAGAAAGGAGGTGGGGGTGGGATGACAGAGGAGGCAGTATGAGCAACCAGCACCCTACGACATTCCAGCAGTACCTAATATTCTCTTTATCAAAGGTGTACAGCACTCATTAATTCATACAGAATCAGGGAGGCGATGAGCAATGCAGGTCCATGCTGCCCTGAATTAATGCAGTGTAAACCCAGCACTTCCAACAGGCTGAGAAGCAGAGAGACACCAGGAATGGGTAAGAAAGAGTCTACAGGAGTTCTTTTGTATGCAGCAATAACTCTTGCTCAAACACAAAATAAAACCAAACCCCAGAACACTTGCGCAGAAACATTTTTACTCCATAATAGGTTTTTGCTCAAGACAAAACAAAAGTTAGAATAGTGACATCTTGTTTTCAGTAGTATCTTAAGATAGCAACAGTAGATGTATTAATAACAAGAGGCTAAGCAAGCTATACCTGAATGTTTTAGGTTGGGAAGATTTTTCTGCTCTTATTTGTGTACTGGAAATACATTCAAAAACCTAGAATAGAGTGGTTAGAAATCAAGAAGGCTACAGAAACAGTAAAAAAAAAAAAAAAGAGAGAATCAGAAACTTACACGAAAAAAGAATTAGAAGAATGCAGTTCTATGCAGTTCTATAAAAGGACAAAAATAGAACCTGCAAATATTAACAGGAAGGCAGGAAGAAAAAAATTAATACCAAACATCATTCCAAACCCTTGAGAAGGTGATTTCAAAGAAAACAGGGAGATAAATGGATGACAACATGCATATTAATGAGCCCAAAGCAATTCTCATTTACAGTTCATTATCATTAACCATTTGAAAAGTAAAAAGCAGATAAACAACTCGGCCTGCTCCAGCAGGAGTTGAAAATTGCCTGGCAAGAGATTCTTCCCTCTCAGGAATTCTAAGTAAAGGCAAAGAGTGTTTCTCTCAATGTAACACTTAGGATTCAATTCAGATAATGAAAAAAGACTTGGGGAAAGGGGAATTGAGCTGCATTATCCAGAAGACAACACACTAATCATAATATTCTGAACCGTCTGTTAAATACATCCTCCCATGCTGGCTTGCAATAATATGCTAGTCTGAGACCAGGTTGCAGTGCAACTCCCCTGACCTTTCCACCTTCATTTAACCTTTTCAACTCTCACTCAGCCCAGCTCACTCTGAAGTAATGCCCTGTCAGCAGGTTCCAGGGTCTGCTGATTGTTTTCCTGGTGCTCACAACTGTAGGAACCTTCCCTGAGGATTGCTGACTAAATACAATTCCCATGCAACTGCATACATGCTGGGGATCTATTCACAGCACACACATTATAGGTTCAATGTCAAAAATGTCTTGCCTTGTAAGTATAAAATGAGTCACCTGCCTTGCTTAGATTAAGTTTTGGAAGGAACAAGGATATCGGAAGGGGACATAATTTAGCAACTAAAAGAGCAAAGAGACTGGTAGAGAAACTTTGGGAGCCAAAGATTCATGGTACTTGCTGTAAAGAGTACAGTGTGCTCTGTTTGTCACACTGAAGTTTTAAAAACTCCTTCTCTCAGAGCCTGTGACTGGCTGCTCTGGTGAGCCTAAGCCACCACAGTTTCCTTGGAATGAGTGTCTAGAATTTGATAATTTGCAGACACCTGGTAGGATTTTCGTGACCTGCTGGAGCTGGAAATGAAAGAAAGGAGCTCAGCAGCTCTTCAGCTCCACCATATACCAATAGAAACAGGTTTTAATTTTGGTAGTCTGGCATCAAGCATTTCATTCACAGAGCAGATGAGGCACCTAAAGGAAGATTCTGGAGCACCCTCCTGCAAAATAATCAAGCGTTTGGCACCAATGAAGAGATTACCAGAGTGCTACCTTGGAGTCAGCTTCCCTCCTGACAGGAGGGGTGTAACTGTGGCTGTCCAAGGAGCCTGCCCTCCCTTAAGGCTCTGGCAAGGGTTTGTGCCTTGAGGATGCTGTGAGTGTCCCCGTGTGGCACAGAGGATCCAGCTCCACCTCCCCTAGCTGCAGCACTCACGAGCGGACAGGCCCTTCTGCCATGGCAAAAGCAGCAGCTCCCAGCCAAAACTTCATTAATAGTGTAATCTGTTTTAAACCTATTTCATCCATATTCTGAATCTATTTCATCCGTATTCAAAATTTTTTTTTCTATGCCAAAGCTTCATAAATAAACAATTTATAAGCTTTTTTTCCACCAGACTTTCAACCACACAGACATAGGAGTGTCATGAGTAACAATTTCTGCTTCCATCAGAATAGATGTATTAATGCCCTAACTGTCCCCATAAAAGTCTGTGTCAAGAAAACAGTGGGTAAGAGCCTGCAAAGAGAAATCTTGCAGCAATTTGGTATGAAAACCAGAGAGGATCAATTCAGTACTTATTTTCATTCTTTCACTTACTAAATCTTATTTACAAACTTTTTTTAATAACTTTTGCTAAATTCTATGCATTCTTGGTATTTTTCCTCTTTTGATGTTACAAAGTCTTCTGCTTTCATAGCCCCTTTCTGTACAGAATAGGAGGCCATTTTGCTAGCCTCCAAATTTTGTAAGATTTTCATAATTGGAGCTTGAAAGAAATTCATATCCTGCCACTGGGTCCTCAGTACAATAATTAGTGATTCCATCGATGTGAGAAACATTAATTTTAACTTTGTAAAGTTGCTTTACACTTTTATTACCATCCTGTATCTAGTATAGAGGGAGTAAAGCATTTGTGCAACACTAGGCCGTTACAACTTCTAGGAACATTTTATTTCTTAATCAAAAGCCGAGAGTTTGTGAAACCATCAGAAATAGAAACTGGGTTTGTTTAATGGTGCCATATGATAAAGCTACCAGACAAAGAATTTGTTCAGAAGTTCCACTTCTTTGAACGTAAAAACATGGTTCTTGCTCTTTGTGGTGAAATCAGGCAACAATTTGGGTCTGTACAATACACACTTCATAGTGCTTTTTTTACCAAAGCTGGTATTGTCCAGTCCTAGTCAGAATTTCAGAACAAGTTCTAAGACTTGGAACAAAGGAACAAATCCATCATTTTGAAAATTTTTCTCTAATGAAATGACCAGCTTTGATGCCCAGTTCTACACAAATACTTCCAACACCTCTAAATGAGAATGATCGAAATTTCCAACTTTTTAATAGAGTAAGCAGAAAACTACATATATGTAGTTGTTCAATATTTGCATTTGATCACTAAAATTTAGGAACTGTATCCTGATATTTTGAAAGCATTTGAGTATTTCTTGAAAGAATTTTTTAAAACTAATTTCACAGCAGCTTCTGTTTAGTACATAAATCTGATTTTGTTTTACTTTTTATTTTGATGTTGGAATACTGTGGGATGCTTTCCCACAAGAATAATTATTTCCCAAAGCAATTGAAATGTATGTGGTCAGTACAGGGTTTGGGAAAACAGAGCAGAAATAATTAATCTGGATAAAGAACTCGAATAAAACTTGTCCATTTGTGCAGACATCCTTCGAACACTTAAACCAGAGTTAACCTGTCATAAGCTCTTTGATGAGAAGGGCTCTAATGACATTTCTTTCAGCAATTAACAGTACCTCTTCTGAATTCAAATGTGTTTAAGCAGGCAGAGATAGGGTAGAAATCAGGGAATAGAGAAGCACCCAATTACAAGACCTATTCAAATAATATAGTCATCTTTTAAAGTACCTCCCTACACACCAAGTCCACCGTGTTCAGGTAGCAATTGGTAAGAATGGTCTAAAATTACTTTCTGAAGCAGAAATTTCTACATAGAATTAAGAATTATCATGATTTTTTATTTGTTCTTTAAGTGACTTTCCACTTCACTTACAAGAGACCTCCACAGATTCACACAACTCACTGGCATCTCACGTATTTATGAAGTTTCAGTTACTCTTTGTTGCAGTGGGCATGATTTTAATGACTTCTGGCAAACAGGTGATATGGAGAAATCACACAGCTCTTTACCAAAGCCTCCATAGAACCCTCAACAACAGCTACTATTCTCCTATTCCTAAAGTCGCTGTCATGTGTGGCATCAGAAAAATAAAAGAAAGGGGAAAAAAAAGCATCTGTAATTTATTTCATATTCAATTCTTTTCCATGCAGCTTTGATTAACAAAGTTCACTATTGAAGACGTTTTCTGCTTTATTGCTCAATATTACAACAATGCTGTATTTTTTCATTTCAGAAGACATTTCAACATAACATCTACTATTGAAAATGTCTTGTGGACTATCAAGCCAACAAAAGTTTCACCATTCATTTCAATAGGCATAAGCCTTCAAATTCATATTAAGAAACACATTTTGCTGACGTGCCAGTAAGCAATGTGATTAGGGGAGTATATTTCCCACTGATCATTTCAATGCATAGCTATTGCAATAAAAACATTGGGTTTAACTAAAAGCTTTGATGTCATCAGCATCCATGAAAATGAAGCATAACGAATGTGTGAATGGGAGACCTCTCCAATCTGGAAGTTAATTTGCATGACATTATGACCTTGTTTGCATTGCAGAATATTAAAATATTCCTTTTAGCAAACACTGGCATTTTGAATACCCAGGAAATGCCATGCTGAGGTCTTAATAGGTTATTAGTTATATTTCAGCTTCCCCAAATTTTTCCAGATGGGTGTAATAAAAGAAAAATATTCCTTATTTTGGAAGAAACAGTAGGATTTTTTCCTTTAAACATCCGAAATAATGTTAACATATATTAAGAGAATGGTATTAAGATATTGTCAGTCCTCCCTGTTAATATTGCACTGTATTTTAGAGTAATATACATGCTATCATTTTCTGTAAGAATGACTATTTTTCAGGGTAAAATTATTTCCTTTATAAAAAGCTGAATATTTTTATTATTGTATTCATTAATGAATGAACACAAGGAAATAAGGCAGGAATACATTTCATCCATCAGCACAAAATTTTCAGCACTCAAGTAAGCAAAAATGCCTTATTACCCTCAAAGACAACTGAAAGGAAAAAATAAACTTGGCTCATAGCCCTAGCCCTTAGTTACCACTTTGGCTGTGGGGGTCAGGACCAGAGCCTGGGCTGTCCTGCTGCCCTACCCTCCCTGACTGCTGACTTGAGGCCATCAGGCCCAGGGCTGCTCCAGTGACAGCAGTGAAAGAGGAGCCTGTGGCCAAGGAAAAGCTGAGCTGCTCCCAGCTCCTAAGGATGGCAGCAGCTGACAACATTCCCCAATGGATCCGTTCAGCCTGTGTCCCATCTCCCATCCCATGGTGACAAACTTGACTTCTTCAATAGGAAAGTTAAGAAAGAAAGAGCAGATGTACAATCACATTTATTGTTTGAGGTAAATGGTATTTTTCTGTATTAAAGTCTTTGTTACTAATGGAAACTAAGCTCCGGAAATATTTTCAAAAAGTATCATAAATCCTTCAGTCCTATACACGATGTCACTGCGTATGCATATATAACTTGTACTTGGGAACTCATCAGGAGGTTCAGGATGCAATATATTTTCCCTAAATGCCTGGCTTCCAGACTGGCTCTTTGGAAAGCATTCATTCAAAACACACTGAGAAGGGAAAAAAAAAAAGTTTTGAGCTTAGGTTAAGCATTCCAAACTCCGCTTCAAAAAGGGACATAAATATCCTTAAGGCAGGAAAAAGATTATCTGATGGCAGTCCACAGCTAGACTCCTATTTTCCTACAGAGCTATCTTCTCCTTCAAAAAGAACCCAAGAACAGCTCTTGTTTGCTGGAAAGTGGTACTTAAATAACAGTCTATTCAAGAACTTAGAGATGTAGAATATTCCAACTGATGGCCAAAATGTTCTTGTTTTTCTATTTATTCTTTTGCTTCTATTCTTTCCCATATGTTAGCGCGCTGCTGTTAATGAAAGTATTACAAACTACTGTATGATTCTGTGATTACCAGAAGTACAACTGCGAGATCAAGTTGAGTCAAAAACCAGGCGGGTCATTCCCAGTCCTTGGATTGGAGGGGAATGCAGAGTCCCTGGCAGGCCCACACAGCCCAGGCCCAAAGGCAGGCTTAGCACAACTCCTTTTAAGAAGGATTCACATGTGGCTTAGACATGCAGGGCACCAAGCGAATATAGGCTCTCTGACATCAGACTTACTTATATATCCAACTTATATCCCATGAGATTCTCCAGATATACAGTCATTTCATCTGCAAAACAAATATTAGCTGTCTTCAGGGAAGGGAATAAGAATTTCACTCGGAAATGCAGAAGAACAGAAATTGGAAGGGAAGCCTAAAGCTCTTCTCAGAAAGCAGAGGCTCTGAGAATGGGAGGGCAGGGGGCCTAGCCATAGTCAGGCTGCTGACAGACCTGCAGGGCCATGCAGAGATGCACCAGTCTCTCTGTTTCCCTTGTGCTTATTTTCCCTTTTCTTTTTCTGCTGTGTTGTTCTTTCCCTGTGCTTGTTGCCTTTGCTGCTTTCTAGACTGTTTGGACATTGTCCAGCTGCCAAGTGTCAAACCTATTTGACTGTGAGATCTCCCCTTCCCTGTGGAAGGACAGAGCCTAGGCTATTCTAGGCTAGTCCTCTGACCTTGATTTTAGACAGACCACCTTGCGCTAATTGGCTAGAAAAGGTAAAAAAAAAAATATTCTTAAGTGACCTCATTTTCTGAAGACTGACAGTGCCACAGAATCATCAAGTCCATGTAGGACATGGACCTGTCATTGAAAGGCAAAACCCCTTTTTATTCTTTATGGGCATAGAGATAAGTTCTGAAATTTTTGAAGAAATGTTCTGTACTGGCTGACAGCATGTGCCAGCTGGTCTGTTTATGTAACAAGTGTGATAAATCCAAACCCCAGCTCTTCACAGCACACAAGCACTGCCTTTGAGGACTGCTGGGTGCATAGCAGGAGTGAGCTAATGCTGGAGAGCCCTGGCTGAATCTGAACAGAACAGGAGGTGTGATTCACAGCATATCTAAAAGCGCTGGTCTATCCCCATCATCTCAGGAGAACTTGAGCCTTCATCTCCATTGTGTACCTGCTTCGTGCAGCACAAGGGACTGGAGGGGTGGCTGGGAGGGACTCAAGTGTCAGTTCTTGCCATGATCTGGGGACACTAGCTAAACAGAAGCTTAATGGCTGTTGTGTCCTGCAGTTCAAGCATAGGCCACTTGATCCAGCCAAGCAAATGTCATTCAACTGCTGCTATATTTAAAGTGTTACTGAAAAGGGGACTAGTAACACATATGCTGTTTCTGACTTTTGCAGCAATATCTGAAAGAAAAGAGTTAGTGAGACCTTTTTTGTAATTTTTAATGGAAGAAGACAGTTCAACTTGAAAAGGAGCAACTAGAGCAAATTTAGCCAAAAAGACAATTTGAATAGGGACTACAGAATTTGAAGGTAAACTACAGAAAGGTCACTGAGTAAATTTTCAAGATTTGGGTACTTCATAAAGCCTCTGAGGTCTTTTAGATTATTGACCCAGCTACTTTCAGAGAAAAACACATTCTGATTGAATGCATGTTGAAAAGATACCTTGAGCAGAGTGCAGTGTTATACTCTTTTATCAGTGACCTGAAAATGGAGTCTTGGCTGCTGCTTCCTGCAGTGCTACTGAAAGCATTATGCCCACTTCGCATGAAAATGGGACAAATTAGATGGGCCATAAGGGCAGATAAGACCTGAAGCAGTTTGTGTTTGGTTAGCAGGTATGGCCAGCATGCTTGGCTTAGTAATATTCCAGACAGAGCCCAAGAACTTTATAAATAAAACAGATTTTTTTTTTTTAAATTTCATTAGAAGGAAATGAAATACCTAAACCATAACTTCCAAAGAACTACACAAATAATTTGAAAATTTTTGGCTATGTGAATCTGTTACTGGCAAAGTCAGTCACACATACAGACATATATGTAGATTTAACTTGATGCAGAAATATAATTAAAGGCATTTAGAAGGAGAGATTACTATTTTCTCTTAGAAGAAAACCCTACAGTAATTTCTTTCTATTTTGATGGTTTTCTGCAAACAGCATAGTTGAGATCAATAGCAACAAAAGAATGTATCTTTCCTTTAGCAGCAGATGAAGGAGTCTGCTTGACAGGAGTTTGTTTTAGAGAACAGAATATGAACATCCTTATTTTTACTGTGCAGATATTTAGATCCTTCTGCTGGGCAATCCAGTCATCCACTTATCCAGTCCTGTCTACAGGTAATCATAGACCTTGTCTGGGATAGGGCTGTTACAGCAAGAAGCCAAAGACTTAAGGGTTTTGGCTGAAATAATGATAATTTCAGATTTATTTGATCTCTACTCATTCAATAGTGTTGTTGACAGGTCACATCACTCTAGTCTTTTCTTTGAGTCAACATACATGATTTTATCAATGCATGGCATGCCATGTTCATTTACGGGGTGAGGTTTTCTTCCCTTTACCTAAGGGAAATAGCCCACGTATTTTTCTTTAACCTTTCATTCCTTCATTTCAGATGGTACAGAGATGCATTTTCCCAAAAACATTCCACCAGAGGAAATCTTTAGGGAGATGAACACTACTGCATCAAGGACTTGTGAACAAAACTCAGCTAGAAGTGGTGTGTGGGGACCAAACTGAGGTTCTCTACTGTCTCCTGTTATGACTTAGGATCACTTCTTAACTGGAGAAGCTCTATAAATTTGGGATAGTTTGGGTTTTGATTCAGAGGCCTTTGTGAAACAGCCATTTCACCTCATTTTGAAGGATGCTTGGGCCTGGGGGAAGCAGAAGCTTCCTCTGAGCGTCAGTCATTTGGCTTGAGCAGGTGCATCCGATTTCAGACATGAATTATGCCCATGGTCAGATAACACATCTGAAACCCAGAGGCTCTGCTGCCTTGATATGGCCATTCCCCCTCCCCCCAAGCTTATATATAGCAAGAATATTTGTGTGTTCTGAATCATTATTTTTCTTTGAAACATCTAAAAATACTATTGCTGGAGGAAGCCAGCCATTTGAACTATGTATATTTAGTCTTCTCCAGCTGCTGGAAATGCTGATAGGATTTGAATTTATCAGAAATTTGGTTTAGGCTGCAGGTTTTTTTCTTAGCAACAGTTGCTATGCAAATTATTCAGAGAGTTTCTGCTGCAATTGATGCTGGATAGAGATTTGGAATATCAGATTCTTAAAAATCTTTGCCGCAAGACACCAAGTTCTTAACCTTTCAATGTGCTGAAATTTGACAGCTATATCAACAGAATCACTTGCCCTTCCTTATTGCTCTTCAGCCATGAAATCTTAATATTTTCTTAATAATACATAGAAAAATTAGTTTCTAATCTTCACAGTATTACACAAGAGAGCAGTTGAACAGAGATGAAATTGTCTTTTTCTTGACCCTTTGGTTACCACAGAGGGCTCAGTCCCTTGTAAAAGGGAAAACACTATTCCTGCCTAGTGGCAGTGCCAGACTCTTGAGGGAAAAACAGGGAGAAACCAGAACTCCCATCTAGACTAAAGTCTATTAACATCTTTGTTAAGTTTGGTTCAATTTTTCATTCATTGTACAGAGACATAAATCAAGTCATGACTAGGTTAAATCAACTGTTAAAACTTCACAATAGAATTAGGAACAAAATAATCCCAAACTCCCAAATTCCCAACACTCAATGCAAGTCTGTAATAAAGAAATACTGATCATCTTTCCTGAGTCATCTCTTGAAGGTGCTGAATTTCTATTATCTGCTACTAAACATTTATGCAAAAGCGTCGTATATAAACCCTCTTGTTCTGCCAAAAGCGCCAGTGGGGGAATTGACCTAATGCTACCACTGCCATTTAGATGTAGATATTAGATATGGGCTGAGTTCTAATCATATTTCAGTCTAGCTTAAAAGCAAGGATTCAGTGTTTGAGGTTCTGGGTGAATTAGAGCTACAGTTTAATACTCAGTCAAAACTTGTCTTCCAACACCCCCATGAAGTTAATACAAGTGCATTGATTACTCAGAGATTTTGTGTTCAGTCTAGAACAAGAAAATAAACCACTACCACTCACACACATGTTTCTAGAGCTACATATCTCAACAACCTTGCCTTAACCTAGGAAAAGGATGACTTAAAGCCAGACTTTTCAGCTCCCTGAGAAGTTTTATATGACAAACATTATCCCTTTGCTCATTCTACTTAAATAAAGGGCAGGGCAGATAATCACCAGTGACCTATTAATAATTCCTAAACTGTGAACACATGAGAAGATGTGAGAACTGCAGGTCTGTGGTCATATTTTGCATATTGCTACAGCACTGATCATCTTAGAGGAAACCTTTAGGATTCAGCTGGACTCAGTAACAAGTCCAAGCTGCATCCAGAAGAATGACTAAAATGACTAAGCCGAGGAGAGGTTAGAAAAAAAAGCTAACCCTGTCAAAGCTAACCAGGAGGTGAAGAGTCACAAGTTTACAGAGGTCTTCAAAACCCAAACAGAAGATGGACTACTTGGAAGATTTCCCCCAAAGTTCTAGTTCTGTACCCTGGCTGGGTGCATTGATATTGTGTAACTGGGAAGTTTGAGCTCAATCTCTATATGCCCTTCCGTAATCAGTGATTACTTCTGCAAATGTCACACTGATTAGCCAGATTCTTATTGTCAGAGACTTGTGCATTTCTGTTTTGTGTAAACAATCAATGAACAAGGAGTCCTCTGCCAAGGGCATGGCAGGTAAATACACTATGTAATATCTTACATTTAAGAAGTGAAAAGTATAACACTTGAGACCTTCTAAACTCTCCAGCTAAAAATGGTGTATCGGCAAAAAGTAACGTTTGTTATTGTGAAGAGAAAAATCTAGATTTCAGTTATGTTAAGTAGCATGCAGTAGAAGAAAATTCACTGTTTAGTTACTCCTGTCCTCACTGCCATAAGCCGTTGTGGCTCAGCAGATGTGTCGCACACTTAACCTTCTGTGTCAGCTGGGGAAGGTGGGCCTTTTGGGAGACATGACAATGAGCATCACAGAAGCCTTTTGTATAGGTAGCTCGGGGAGAGGGAAGGGTAACATCTATTGTAGTAACTTCTTTGTAAGCCATGAGCAAAGAATTTACTCACTGAACTGAACTAAGAGACAAAATGCTAATAAAAGCTTGCCTTGGGCAACAACTTTTTTAAAAAACAAATTCTATTTCCATCATCTCTGAGCATTACAAAATCTTCGTCTGACTTTATTCACCAGAACATTTGCTCATATGGCAGAAGAGCTGCAGTGCCACGCTTGGGGTGAACACTCTTTCTTGGGCAGGGTTCATCTCACTTGTGTCAGACATGCTGTAACCAGCTCTATTTCATCAGGGAGTTTGGACACCTTTAAGGACACAGGGGAGAAGCAGGTTTGTTCTCGGTACAACTAGTCCCACACTGGGGCAATTGCCTGAACTAGCAGACAAAAATTACACCCTAGAAATGAGTCTGTGAGGAAGTCTAGCTGAGCAGCTCAGATGCACGCATCTATTTGGCAGAGAGATAAAGTTAGGTGAGGAAAAATTCCCTACCATTCCATCTTCAGTCTCAGTCTAGTGCATACCTGAAGCCATAACATGTGGAAGAAGTTACCAGGCAGATCAGAAATGAGTATTTTAATAACTATTTTTGAACACTGAGTATCATCAGACAGGTTCCTTTATTCTGCTAATTCCTAACATCAGGGTAGAAGGCTTCCTTCTGTCTCAAGAATTGTCTGTTCTATTATAGCTTTACCCATTAATATATTTCTGATAATTTGTTTCTCCCAGGAATAAGCAAAGTTCTTTGAAGCCTTTTTGTGCATTTTACGTACATCATGCTTCAGAGTAATCACCAAATAGGGCATTTCACTAATGGGTTCATTGGATGGGTCACCAAGCAAAAAAAAGAAAGGAGGAATATCCAGTTGAATTGTGTCCCCTTGCACGTTAGGGATTAATTGTGTTTTCTGAGTGCAGAGTAAAGAAAATCACTCCCTGTTTCTTGTCTGGGCACCACTGTGCTCATTTAGGACAGGTAAAAAGACCTAGATGAGTTTGGCCATTGAATTTAAAGTACTGGCCTTATGCACAATATGTATTGTATGCTATGGAAAACCAATTTTATCTTCAGGATCATTTCTAGAAGCACAATATAAAATAATGAAAAACTTACAAGTTTATGCTTAAAGTTATAATATGGACCCTAGAAAGATTGAGGAAAGATAAGCCTAACTTCACATAAAGGCTTCAGCACAATAGGCTATATTTATTTAAACATTTATTCATTTTTCATTTCTTGTAGGAATTAAAGTGAACTATTATCTTATTATGAATTACTATAAGTGAACAAGTTAGATAAAATACTATATAGATCATTATCACATGGCAAATTTAGTGTTATTTAATGACTTTTCTGCTAGACTGTAGGTTGCTAAGATTCACTGAGAGATTTGAAAGCTAAAGTTGATTTTCCACCAGAAAAGACTCTTGTTCCATCCTCCTCCCAACCCATTGCTTAGATAGGTTTCCTATTTTCTCTTTTTACATAGCCTCAGCAACCCCAGCCTAAGAAAACTAATTGCTTTGCTGTTTTTGAAATTGCTGTGAGCATTCCACTGTAGAGAAGCTGCTTTTCTAAAGCAAACATATATGAGTTTCTGAGACAGGAAGGCTTCAGTCGACATCAGAGGGCTTTAGAATTGCTTCTTACTGTTTACATACTTTTTAACAAGGCTGAATTCCCTTTGTAGAAATCATTAGTGCAAAATTCTTTACCAGACTACATTCACTTCAGTCATTTCAGTTGCTGTTTATTCTGAAATGATTTAACATTCAAAGCAAATGAAGGCCTGCTGCAGTAAAAAGACAACTTCTTTCTGTGCCTCTCTGTGCCACTGCATGCAATAAATCCAGAGCAGAAAGAACAGAAACAGAGCAAGAGTGATTTGAACCACAGTCACTTTTCTAATATGTTTATTACTGACCACTAATGCTTGTTATGCTGATTTAACTAACAGAGTTATGATATTTTGCATGTCTCACTTCCTACTTGTTTCTCTAGAAGTCAGATCTATTTATCTGACCTTAGTCTCATAGCTCAATAAAATGCCAAAATCCTACACCCAGATAAGGAGGTAAATACATTCTCCAGTTAAAAGCTATTCTTTTGTATGAATCTGTCTCTAGTGAGAATCCTTTCCTTATGATTTTCAACTCCATAAGGTAGGTTTGGGACAGTATAATGTCAGACCTTGCTCCAGCTTCCACAGTCTATTGAGTCAGCCCTGACTGATATGGTCCTGACAGCTGTTATAAATAGAGTAACAAATAAATCTTTCCCCAAATCTCTTAACAGAAATCCTTTCTGCCAATGACAGGGTCAGCCAGTTGACCCTGAAAAGCCCAATAATGCTACCACTCTGAATTTCACAAACTCAAGGCACAGGTAATGGAGGGGGTCAATCTCACATCTTCTCCCTTTTTACAAGCACATTTTTGGCAGCCATCAGCTACTGAATTACGTACAGATCTGAAGAAATCCCACCTTTCATTCCAGGATAAAATCATAATACATGTGAAAATCTAGAGAGAAATAGAAACAAAACTATGTAGAACATCTTTTATATTGGCTCTATTGGATTCCTACTGAAAAATTCTCAGAGACAAGTACAAGCCTACAGATCGGTGCACTTAATGTTTTCAGTATTTGACAACCTACTGGTTAAATTATGAGCCAGACTTGGGGCATAAACCAGAGAAGTTTGATATACAAAGCAAAGAGGGAGCTGAGCACATCCACTGCCATCAGCATTCCTCCGCATTCCTCCAGCACAAGCTTTAGTTACCTGGAAACAACTCTTGTGGTCATGCACAGCCCATTTTGGTGCTTAATGCAGCTATGAAAAAAATCAATGCTGTCCTTTTCGGCTGGAATAAAGGGTGTTGCTTGCTGGGCAGGACAATATCAAATAGAAAAATAAGAGACCCTCAAACAACTTGGGATGGAGTGCAAAAAATTCTTCTCTTTATCTTCAGTTTCTTTAAACAAAAACAGAGGAACTGAAAAAAGGATATCTGACTCTGCCTGGAAATTTTCAGTCTTCGGTAAAGGTGTATGTAAAAGATGGAAAAAAATTCCTCTGAACTATGTTTTCAACATTTTTAAATGCAACAGTTCCTGTTATTTCTCTGCTCTTTAAACTGCTTTGTCACAAGAGGCTGTCCTACACTTGACAAATTCCAATTTAATCAGCAGACTCAAAAGAATAAAAAAAAAATTGGTTAATCAGTCAAAAATGTATATAATCAAATAAAGAAAAACTCATAGAACTCTGGGACACAGGGTCTGGAGGCGATTAAAAATTAACATTCCCATTTTCAAAGGGAAGTTGTATTCTTAGAGGTGACTAATTTTCCAATTCAAGATTCCATTTTCCTTATTGCTTTAATATCTTTCTGGAGCAAAGAGAAATGTTATTTACAAAAAAACCAAATAAAATGGAAATACATTTTAGTACGAACACTTGCTTTCCTGAGGTTAATGCAGAGATTGTCATTTCCCTCGCTTTATGTATTTCAAAGGAGATTAGGCTAATACTTTACAGGAAGAATATATTAATAAATGAATGACATTAATTAATTATAAACAAAGTACAAAATTATACTCTTGCTTGTCAAAATGGCCTCCATCTTAAAACAATGCCTATAGCACAATATTTGCCATAATGCCATTCACAGCTTTCTCTATTCTCTCTCGCTCCATGCAGAGATGTTTGACAACTGAGATGGGTGATTAAAAGATTGTGCTCCCATTCTAATATAAAATAAGATAAAATTAAAAAAATAGGTGAGGTAGAATATATTTGATATGTAGTAAAGAAACCAAGATGCTGCAACATTTTCTCCTGTCTGCAGAACCAATTAGCAGAGCTGCTATAAACTACTCCTGCCTAAAAAGAATACAGTTAACAGTTTCTACTGTGGTCAGTAGAAATTACTTTTTAATTTTACTACCCAGAACTCTAACACTTTAAACTCTGTGACTTAATGAAAAGCACAGCATAACCTTCAGCAATAAACCTCTTTCAGCAAGAACTCGTGTGCTTAGACTGCCAAGTGAATTTAAATACCTTCCTAACAGAGAAACAGAAATTCCCTGTATGGTGTGAGCAGGCATCAGCTCCGCCTGGATCCTCCAGACCCACTCTCAGACACTGCACACAAGCACCAGCTCTGCCAGAGGGCTCTCAGGGGCTCTACCAGCCTTCCATAGAATCCCACCACCAAATCCAAGGCAGGATTGATTTCCCTGTCTCCAATGGAGCACACCCCTTACTGGATACTGCTTCATCATCCCTGCTAGAAATAACTTTTCCCTGGGGCTTAGAGAGAGGCTTCTGGAGAGAAAATCTCTCTTTCACAAAGTATCAGGCTGTCCCAAATGGCAGGTATTTTCAGAGTTGTTCCTGAAGGAGGATAACCTCCCTACAAGGTCTTTACTCTTCTGCTTTACCCAGCTCCCCCAGCTGAGCTCTGCACCAGCGTATTAGCATGCACAGCATCCCCTTCTGAAAAAGCAGAAACATTTCCAGCAAGGGCACTCTGTGCAAGTTAGTCTGCTAAGTGGCTTTGCCTTCTCCTTAAAGTATGCTTAAAATAAAGCAGTTCTCAGCAAAATAGATTCCCTGTTATTCCTCTCCCTGTGCAATGTATTCAGAGGCGGGACATTTTTAGACCCTCTCCATTAACTCCTGTGCGTTTGCATCCAGCCCCTCTGCCTGTTTATGGAGGAGATGTTGCTCCAGGCTGAGGCACCTGTCCTGTGCCCTCACTCTGCTGCTGAGGCACCAATGCAGACCAGGCTCCCCCTGCAAGTGTGCTCTAGGCTCTGCCAGCCCTGGGAAGCAGCTCTGTGCCATTATTTCAAAGTCAGGACACAAGATAATGGTGGTCTAATGGCTACACATGACAATAGAGTACGCTTCAGTATTCCTGTTGTATGTTACTCTTTACTTGGAAGAAATAGTAAGAGGAAATTTATTGGCTCTGTTTAGTCTTTATGTGCTAATTAGCAATCTTCAAGTGCCAGAATAATTTGCCAGATCCTTTCAGATTTCACCATACAAACTACAGTTTCCGGATTGATTCAAAACCACTGCTGACTTTAACATATCAGAGGTTGTTATACTGTTTTCTTACACTGAGAAGAGACTTTCTTTACAATTAGGTTCTGCAGCCAAGGCTTTCTTGTTGAAGATAAATAAAACTCTGACGTGTAGCTATTACTATTAATTAATAATAATTATTTTTATTGTTCAGTAACCATGGCTACAGATCAGATATTAATATCTGATATTGCTTTCAATTAATAAAAAATATTAAATGAGGGCAACACATTTTTATTGCTACATTTACATACATATATGTGTTTTGAATGTCTCATCTCTGGAGATTCAAAACCCACCTGTATGAGTTCCTGTGTCACCTGCTCTGGGTGACCCTCCCTTGGACTGGACAATCTCCTGAGGTCCCTTCCAACACCAATGATTCTGTGATTCTGTGCACATGCGCCCTGCAGGTCCACAGCTACTTCAAAGAGGAGATACTGACCAAGACTATTCTAAATGTAATTTTTTTTTATGCACAATGGTACAACAGAATCTACAATTTCATGTAACAACACAAGTGGATTTGAGCTACTAAAATTTAATCCCAGCAGAAATAGCCATTTCTTACTTTGTCATACAGTATGGATTATATTCTGTTAGATCTTAACTACAATTTGAAATATTTAAAATCCTTTACACAATCCCTATAAATTTTATATTTGCAATTTATCTTTGACATTGCATAGAGGAGTTAAGAAATTAAAAATATCTATTACATAAACAGAAACAAAGCAAGACAATCAAAGACAAAAGATCCAGGCTGATGTTTCAGTTTAGCAAGATGCTTAAGTGTCAGCTCCTCTGAATTAACTGGGACTATTTATATACTTTAAGTTACATGCTTTGGGCTGAAGGCCACAGGAGAGCGCGGCCACACTGATGATTAGTTTGGAAAGATTTCACTTTCCTGCCCACTCCTGGCCTCAGCTCAGTCTGGAGGTGAGCGAGTGGCTTTCGCAAGCCCAGAGGATGGGCATCTCCAGGCTGACTGCACAGCATCGAATCCAACCCAGCCACCAAGAAACTCAGGAGCAGAACAAGGCTTTGCCCCCCTCCAGGGCCTGCTTTGCTGTTCCAGCTGCACAGCTGGAGTTACGGCAGGAGAAGATGGAAAATATCAAGACACCGTAGGTGTCTCCTACTTCACCACTCACAGGTGCTTAGACTTGATTATGCTGAGCACAGAATAGGAACGAGACTGGCAGAGAAAAGAATACAAGCTTAATGAAAAATACTTCTTAAAGTACTGACTGGTATCTTTTTAAAATTGTTATAAATATAGACAATACAATCTCTGGCAAAGCCCTCAGACCTTCAAATCTATATTTAGCTCAGCAAGTGAACAGGAGTAGAAGCTAAAATGGAAGTGATGGTATATATTGTAAGAGAACTAATAAATCATTCATCAGTCTTTAATTATCCTACTCTATAATCAGAGAATCAAGCAATAAGCATTTTGTACCCAAATTGAACACTTCTACCTGGCCATCGACTAAAATTGGGAAGCACTTAAAGACTTCTGTTTCGGTTTCATTATAGACAGCCTAATTTCAATCTATTTATTATGTCATTTGTGTCTCATCCTGAAAAACCCATATGCATTTCAGCATTGTTAATTGTGTGATTGGACCAATGACATTAATATCGGCAAGACTTTTTCTTTTATTTTGAATAAGATTACTCTGGTACCAGAACTAATCTGTTCTGAAAATTACTTAGTCACACTTTACTGTATTTTAAGAACATTCTTCAGCACACAAATGTAAGCAAAAATACACGAAATATTTTATTTCCTGACTTTTCCTCATTGTTACTAACCTCTTTTAAAGTACATTATTTCTACTACAACCTGTGAACTCTTACCTGGGACCCCAGCAAACTTATTATGCCACCCTCCCTGGAGTAAACCCCCTAAGAAACCTTAAGGGATAGAGTGATAGGCATCACTCTGATATCAAAATACCCCCTCAATCTTTAACATGAATGTGACATAAAAAGTTGGGTAATTAAAATAAAATTTAATGACATTTTACTAATTCTGAGAAAGTGTTAATTAAAGTAATTCAGAGGTAATGGAGACTTGGTTTAAACTAAATGCCAAGCTTTCTTAAAATCTCTCAAAACCACACCTGATCAATTTTTTCTTCAAAGAGAATATGTTAGCAAATATGTGGATTTCACTATCTTAAAGGGCATTTTTCCACTTAATATTGTTATGCTTCTGTGCTGTAAGGAGATGTTTATGTAAAATATCATCATTCAATTTTAAGTTTACAAACAGACCAGAGCTTATAATCTATAATGATACATGCAAGATTTCCTTTTTATTATGTTAATAGAACTTTAACAATAATGGAGAATCTCTGAGACATTTAAAGATTTACTCAGTCAAAAATATGCATTCACATTTTATTTCAGTTTTCATGTCTAACAGACATAGAGCCTAAATAAAGAAGGAATCTTGATAGTCTGTTTAAAGCATGACCATAGGCTACTTTTAGTATTCAGTTTACACAATCACATCCAGACCTACTACAATTTCTGCAGTATATTCAGCCAGTATATTCTTCACTGGAAAGTCTAACAAGACTTAAAAATGAAAGTCTTTTTTTTAAGATGTCTTTTTGAATATGAAAATCTTTTCCCAGCACCTGTGTTACCAATATCTTCTCCTCAAAATGGATTCAATTACATTACAGTGCCCTCACACATAGTCTTGGAGGACTTCATATTTTAAGCAGGTTAAAAATAAATCAGCCAAATCTTTCTGCCTTTGATATCAGTGAACCTTTTTCCTCCTGGTTTCAGTTGTGTTGGTGACCTAATTGGTTGGAAAGTTTTCAAGACTTAGAGGTATTACATTAAAAGTTTCGTCAATGGCATCTCTGAGATTAGGCTGGTAAGCCCCTGCATTGCTGGAGGCATCTACTGCCACAACACTTGGGAGATCTGGACCTTATCTTTAGGCATTGGGCTTTTTGTTTGTTTGGGTGGGTTGTTTTTGTTTTTTTTTCAATCTGAATTTTACCATATGCCCAGAAAACCCAGTTTCCCTGTGAATATGTCTAAGCAGGTCAGCAAAAGAACAACCCTATAGAGAATATAATTTTTCACAAAAGCCTGGTATTAGTGCATTGCTTCAAGTTAGATATAGAAAGAAATAATAGAAATATGATACTGACATTAAATCTGGAACTGTATTTTTAACCTTACACAAAGGATCTTGGACTACCACTGCCAAATTTCAAACAAGAAACATGGCCCTGGGCATAAGGCAATGAGTTGCTTGGAAAGAAACATGCTCCCCTCAGATCCCTGATGTTACAATATTAAGACTCTTGGGGATGAAAAAGCTAAGGATATACTCGCACTTCAGACTTCATTAAAGTGTGAAATAGTTCTCAGAGTGCTTCCTGACTGTGGTGTAGGCTACATCCTTCAAAATGCCCCATTCTTGAGCCCCTAGACGGAGGGAGTGATGCCATTTTTAAGCCACCATCACAAAATTGCAACTGCAACCAGCTGTGTCAGCTTCTCAGCCATGTGGCTGCCCGTAATATCTCCTGTATGTATGTGTAAAGTATGTCAATAGTGAACAGCCAAGGTGAGAGATATTTTCTTGCTGTAATAATGTTCTTGAGCTAAAAAAAAATGTTATGAGCATTGTTAAATAATTGCTCTAAGATTTCCTTGAGTCCACACACACTTTTAAATTAATCTGGTCATCAGGAACACAAGCTCCTGAAAATAGAATTCCAAGTCCAGATATCACAAGGCTCAGCTTTACATACTGTTTTTTCGGCTTTCTAGTGGCACTGAACTTGTCTTGTCAAAGAATAAGATCAGATACCAGGTCCTTAAAAATTAAGAAGGGAAGAAAGCTGACATTATTCCTTGCTTATTGAAATCTCACCCATATAATCTTCAAAATGTAAGTTTTCATTGAGAAGATAAAAAAATAACACCATGAAGAAGCTTGACAATCTATACCAGTTTTATGTCTTGACATACAAATAACAGGTATTGACAGTTAATATTCTCACTTTGTATGTGAAGAGTCTTTTTCCTTGAACTTGGGAGAAACAGAGAAGTCACACAAAATAATATGGAAAAAATAAGTTTGGCTGGTGTGCAGATGTGATTGTGCAAGGGAAAGGAACAGAAACAAAGTTTCACATTTTCTATCAGTTTCTGTTCTTTGTTCTGCCTACTGACTTTATTGACTGGATGTGAATGTCAGCAGGTCTCCTGGTACTGATGGGAAGAATAAAAAGAAGAGATTCTTTTAAATTTTTTTTTCTTGTTTTAAAAAGAATTACAAAGAATTTGTTTTATAAACTCAGCTATTTCCTTTTTGATTTATTTTATTAGGTGTTTGGTCAAAAGCTGTGTTAGTAAAGCGTGGATGCAGGATAATAATTTTGCTGGAAAAAGTAAGTATTAACTTAATGCTAGAGCTTGTCTTGTTTAAGGCTAGGAGGTATGACTTGAAATCCTGGAGACACTGAAAAGTAGGATATTTTGAGTGCATGTGTTTTTACAGCTCTCTTGATAGTCTTACCAAAAAAAACCCAACCACAAAACCTGCAAAGCTGCTCCTAAAAGACACACACATTTTTCCTGGGAAGGTTAGTTATCTGTCTACTCATGCCTGGTGCTAATCTTCTGAAGAGTCTTGAAAGGGGCTTTGAAGTGAGAGCAAGACAAATGCCAATATCCCCAGCAAGTCAATATATTAATTCCTCTGAATTCCAACTCAAGACTTTGGAAATGTGCATAAAAGGCCGAGGCAGAAATGACACTTACAACTGCATTCATTAAGAGCAAGTTCATACCCATTTTCTGCCTAATGAGCATCCAAGATAAATCAAACTTACTGAGCTCCCTGAACTTTGATTTAGAGAGATACTTAATAACCTAGGGCATAAGATATAAGTGCAACTATAGTTACATCATCAAAAGAATAAGGTCTTGATCCTTTGTAATGGCTAAACATCAATTATCATATGCCATGACACTGAATTTCAGAAACCTTGATTTACTTGCTGATTTGTGAGTAGTTTCTATTCTAAGCAAACAACTGCAAATTCCGAGTTGATGAAAAATGTCACAATATAAATAAATGTTTAGAATATCAAATTGCTTCCATAATTCATCCATGGCGTATAGTCACTACATCACTAGCCCTGTATAAGAAGTTATTTAACTAAACATATTAATAGCTGAAGAATGGTGCTGGGCGATTAAGACTAGGAATCGAGCATATAATGCATGTATTAAAATTACATAATATTAATGGTCTTTAAAGAGCAATTTCTGTAGAGGAATTTAACAAACATTATGTCTTACAAAAATGATGGGTGTGAAGTTCAGGACCAGACCCATTAATAGTGCTGCAATATTTTTTCCAATACAAATTTGACAGTGTTTCATAGCTTTGACTTTCAATTCTCCACATTTTGTTACAGCAAGATCCATAAGGTGTTCTCCTGGTTAGATTTATTCTCAGCTTAATTCAGAAGCACGTGTTATCCCATATTTTCAAAGGAACAATAGCTGCATCAGGAGTGCGTTCCACATCTTGCTTCTCCTCCTGTGGTGCTACACCTCTGCTGATTCTTTTCTGTGCAAGCCTTGGCTTTCTTTTTCTTGGTATACTTTTTATTACCAAATTTCTTTCACTTAGCAAGTTTATGTCTCATGATTGCACACTTGAAACATGGATGTCAATGCATGGACACTCTCAGGTGTCACAAGTTGTTTTTGCAATTGTTGTGACCAACTCAGGAGTATAAAGCCCTGCTCCCTTGCTGAAGCACAAATACTTCTGCACAGGCCATGCTGGGACCAAGGCTTCCTGATGGTGAGGCAAGGAAAACTGAAATAAAACTATGAGTGCTGGTAGGCCATAAAATACCCCTTTTGAATGGGACTGTTCTACACTACAATAGTCTGATAGAATTACCAAGGAGTAGAGAATACATGCAGATATTATATCTGAAGAGAGTGAAAGGATGACAATTCACCCTTCAGGATCTTTTAAAGTTTTCATTGGTTTAATATTTCTTCCTCCACCACAGTAAACCTGTGTTAAGACAAGTTGAAGTTGCCTATTGTGCATTCCTATGAATTTCCTGTCCCCAACACTTCACTGGAAAAACTCTCTTATGTGGCTATAACAATGGAAAAATCCAGCATATTTTCCAGAAACTTTAAAGAGCTTCAACATAAATTTTGTTCTGGCATGGTTTGTTTCCCTTTTTTTTTTTTTTTTTTTTGCTAAATCTTAATGCAAATTAGGTAGAATTACCTGAAACGCCTGTTCAGTTCTGAATCTTCGGTATTGCTTAATAGTTTCACTACCTACTGTAAAGCACAGCTAAAACCTTCCAAGTTATTCCTTCTGTATGAGTGACATAAGAGCATCTGATATTAATATTTAATTCTTACCATGATGCTATCATTGCCATCAAAAAAAAATGCCTTATAGTAAAAAAAGTATTTGCTTATTACTCATTATCAGGACAGGTCTGTCTGCACCTTTACGTTTTTATGTTGAATTCTTTAAGATAATTCTGTGAGGATTGGACATCTCACAAACATATTTCACATTTCTCTACAGTACCTTCAGACACCTGTCACTTGAATTTCAACTGCAATGGTTGCTATGTAGTAGGTGAACAGACACAATTCTGATAAGGACTTGTTACACTGGCTGACTCTTGCCCTCTGAGAACTTTAGCTTTCGAATTTCTTCCTCCTGTAAAAAACTAGTGAGGTCCCTTCTTCTGTGCTGCTCCATACTGTCAGTCATTCTTCATTGCAGTGGTCTTTAAAAAGCTTTTCTGTCAAAGAAGTTGCTGTAAAAGTGTTAACTTGGCATACTGAAATAAATGCATTCATTCACCTTAGTCATAAAAACTGTCTCTCTTTATAACTCATTAAAAATCTTTTTGGGTAAACAATACTCTCTAAGTTATAATCCAATTTTATCACACATTTTTCCAAACATAATTTTTTTCCTTTCATTGTTGTGAGCAGTATTGTTTCCTATATAATAGCAATTATATTTAGTTTACACACTTTTTCTAATTTTGTATAATATTTTGAGTAAATCAAAACTTACAAAAGAAATAAAAGAGGCTGAGAGTTGTGAAACCATATAACCTGTGTTTCTTCACTAAAGACCTCTCAAAAGGAGGCTTCTAATCTTGTGCTTTTGGCACTTGCTATTTTACACAGGCTTTGTACTAGTAAATTTTTTTCCCTAAGTGCACACACATACAATAAATAGTCTAGAAGGTACAGTTAAAGAAATTTTATACATAAAACCCCTCCTGCCATATTACACATGGAAATGCCCACTTGAGCTTTGTGTCAATGAAAGACAGTTTTTCACTAAAAGTTTGCTTTAATTAGGTTTCAAATGTATGAAGAGGAGTTGGTGAAGCATCCCCTGTGTTGCAGATAGGTAAAACCTTATAAAAGGAAGGCCTCGTTACCCTTGTAAAATCATGGTTCACTTCTGTTACTTCGGCTAAGTAGAAAAGGATTCTGGGTAATGACTCAGCTGGAAGAGAGATAGAAAACAGTTACGTAACCATAGAAAACAAGTTATATAACCATCAAGTGTTCACATCGTGGTTTGTGGTGGTTGGTTGAATTATGGCTGATTGAATTACGGTTGTTGTGCTTTAATGGAATATTACTGATGAAGGCCTAATTGCTTACAAAGGTCTGGTTTTTGGAATAAACGAGCTCCCTTTTGCACCTGCCTGAGGACTCTGTGTCGCTCGTTAGCGTAACACCCCAGTTTGCAGCATATTGCTCTATAAAATCTTGTGGAGGCCAACAAACATTTTAATGATATGTTCTACTAAACAGTGTCATTAGCAGATTTTTTTTTGAGAATAGGTCCCACATTGATAATACCTTGTACATTAATTTGATGAGGAGTAAACTATGAGAAATTACTGAGAAAAGTAAACTTTTTCTCAGTTTGAATTGTTTAATTAAGCTCAGTCACAGTTAGTATTGAAAAGGCTAGTGCTTCCTATATAAACATTAAAATAGACATGAATGGCTTTCATTTTTTTTCTTGCAGTAATTGACTTTTTAGTGATTACACAGGCAGTAAGAGAAACCATCTCATCATTGATATAAAGTTCTGTCAATGAATTGGAGGAGAGATGGCTCTCAAAACAAAATCCTACACAGAACATCTGAGAAACCTTTCTAAAATGCTGAGCTTCTATTTTAAAAGGCACACGAATATACAGTAGGCAGTCTTGGTGAATTCAGTGTCACTACTAACAGGTTTAAGAATGAGTATTTGCATAGCATTTGTTGACCAGTTCTAAAGAGATATTTATTTTCAGGTGTTGAAGCTGTTGAGAGAGTTGTTTTATTCAAAAAAATCGAAGTATTTTCTTTATATTTCTAATGAGATCAGTGAAACATAAGGAAATCCAAACTTCCCCATCCTCACAACCCTCACTAGAACATGGGGGAAAAGCACACAGGGGAATGACATTCTAAATCACACAGATAATCTTTAATTAGGTGCATAAATGTTGATAGAGAAAAATCTAGGTAACTTTCAAAGATTGCTTTGAATTTATTCCTGATAATGCTCTATACTGTTGAAGCTGTATTTAAAGTTCTTTATTCTGCTGTTGAATATATGCCCAGATCCTCATTACCTACTGACACAATAATAATGACTGGAGATATCGATTCTGGCTCCTTCCAGTCACCCCGCACGACTCCACATGATGCTCTCCATAATCCCACTTCTTCAGTCCTGCTGTGACAGAGGGAACTGGCAGATCTGTCTCTCAAGGGAAATGGGAGTGAGGTGCAGGATGGGCTACATGACTGTAAATTCCTTGACTTGCTGGAGAGGATGAGCCAACTGCTCTGGGTATTTCACTTCGCTGGTTTAAATAATTTTCGAGGCAGTCTAAGTTTGTAAAAGGTACTTTTTAAAATTAAAAAAAATCATACCCCAAGAAATGGGTCTTGCCCAAACGGCTCAACTGTACTTGCTCAATAAATCTGCATGATTGATCTCATTTTTCCTAATAATACACATAAAAATGTCAGCATACAGCAGGGAAGGAAAAATGGGACTGGTACTAGGACCCCACAGAAAATCCTATGTAGGACAAAAAGCAAATCTGATAATGCAAGAAACACTGACTATTCTACACAGCCAAGGCCTATTCTTGCAGACATGAGAAGGAAAAAAAAGACAAAGGCAGAGCTCTATAGGATGTTGGAAGCAGGGAGGCAACATTCTAAATCAGAGAAACTCATGGCTGGCATAACCATAAACAGATATATGCAGGTCTGCCCCCGAAAATAATTTTGAGTGTTGGGGACATGGATATCGGCACATCTAAAATCCATAACATCAGCCTCAAACACACAGCAAAAGGTAAGGTGGATTAACATAAAATAAAATTTATGATGAATATCTAAATGTCATAGGCTGGCTTTGCATTAAGATGTACCATAAGCCAGTAGATGGAGGTATCCAGAGCAAAACAGCTGATGCTGTGGATCATCACCCAACCTTTATGCATTTTGAGAGGGTTACTTCTAGTCTGGCCCTGTAGGCTGAATATGCATTACTACTGGACCATGTCAGATACACACCTGGAGACCATCACCTGATTATGTTTAATTTGCAATGATTTGAATTTTGACATTCCGAGACTCCTCCCTAATGTGAGCCAAACTGCAGGGAATAGGAACAGCCACATTTGCTTCAAAAGGCCACAAAATACAAATAAAACACTAACAAAAATCCTCATTTACATGAGGGGTTGATAAAAAAGGCTATCTTTGAAGCATATTCTGATTTCAATTACTTTTCATCATTTAGATTGTAAGAACTTCTAAAATATGTGTATTCCTGCTATGCTACCTAGAAAATAAAAACCTTTGAGCTTTAATGGAAAAATCTGAGCTACAATCTGTTACCTGCTCCCTGTATGTTTCTACAGCAATATATTAATGGTAAAGAAGTTTTAGCTTTAGACAGTAGAAACAATTATGCTTGATGAACACATGTTTCAAAACTAGGGGAAAATGCCTGAGTTGCTTGGGTGACTGATACTTTTTTCTATGTTACTTAATTTCAAGGTAAATGAAAAGATAGAACTAGAAAAATTGCACAGAGAAACCATGTGGGAAAAAGTGTGAAGAGTGCATATTCTGTTCTTTGAAGAGAAAATTGGTAGAAAAATATAAATTACAGGCAGAATTATTTCCTTAAGCACCTTCTGGCTGATTCTCCTAAATTACAACAAAATTTGCCATTTTGACAGAACTTATATTTTACAGCAGATATTTTGTGATAGTGAACTTTTTGCCTTCAGGAGACTTCCTTAGCTTCTGTCTTCCGTTTTGTTTCTTTCTGAGAAGAGGAGTAGTCCAAGGCTGAGCCCTTTCTATTTGCTATCTGCCAAGGATCAAGCATTAGGAGGTTGGAGTAACTACCATTCTGTCGACTGAACAGTTTTATTTACAGGCACGTGCGAGTTTGCTGTCCCACTGGATAAGTTTGTATCACTGTCCCCAGAAAAGGACGTCCAGTCTCTTTCTTTAGTATCCAAGGCAAAGCATATCCTGATATATTTTAGTACTAAAGCAAACCACTCTGCATACTAAAGAAAATACCAGGAGTTTTGCAGTCATGGGGCCATTGGCATCCCCAGCTGATCAGAGAAATTCATGATACCACTACAGCTGAAGGTTTTGTCACAGAATTTTGGTAAAGCAAATATCACATGAAAATTCTTGTATTGCAGCCGTAAGTAATTTCAACACTTAGATGTCTCAAATTATTGTTTGAATTACATATGTTAGTGAATAACATTGCTTTTAGTTTGCAAGGAGGAACGTATTTCCACTCTTGACAAGCGATCCCATACACCAATATGGTTTGTGGTTTTGTCCTGAAAAAACAGAAGATATTGTCATGGCATCACACATGGCTAAGTATTGAAATATTGTTGTATTGCATATTTGTCCTCAAACTCTCAGATGATGAGATACAAATTTAAAAAGTGTAAAAAGTGCAACCCACCAAAACTGGTACAAAACAGCAGGAATATTTTATAGGTCTGATTTTACTTTATAACATTCATGCAGCTAAGTTTTAGCTAAATGTTTATTGGTATTGTGAGGGTACATCTCATTTTTTGACAATTAAAAATGGTGTCTACGTAAGGCTTTTAGGCATCTAATTAGTCACAGCTGGAGATGGGTGAGATGAACCCTGCCTTTAATAACCTGCAGAACAGTTATACTTCGAAAATGAATAACTTACTGCTTTAGTGGTTACCTTCCCACAAAATGAGAAAGTCACGATAACTTTTTTGTCAGTCTGTGAAATATTGCTAATAATAGCATTGTGTTGTCCAAAGCCTGTGCAGTCCCATTCTCTTTGCTGAGAGTAGACCATGGCAATCAAGACGATGGTTCCATAACCATGCCAGCAAGTTACCCTCAAAAATACAGACCTCTTTTCCCCACAGCAGACCACAAGAGAAAAAGGGGCTTCCTGTGACCGATAGGTAAAGCTCTGTAAAGGGAAGGCCTGGTAAAATCATGGCTCCGGCCTGTTACTTAGCCTAAGTGGAAATGGACTGTGGAGAATGACTCAGCTAGAATAGAGGAAGTGAGGCACGCTGCGTGAATGCCTCATGCCCGCATCGTGGCGTGTGGTGGTTGGTTCAATTTGGTTTGTTGTGCCTTAAAACTATGTAAACTAACAACCAACTAATGGCATAAAAAGGCTGGGTTTTCTGTAAATAAAGTTCCTCCTTTGCACCTGCCTGGGGACTCCTCGCTGCTCCATATCGCTACAGCTTCCCTCCCAGTAACACCAGTAACTGTTAGCTCAAATATTCCTCAAATTTCTACTTCTTTGCTCTTGATTGGCAGCAGTAAAAAAGACAAAAGGCTCAATAACACTTTTTAGGGAACCAATACGGACCTAGGAGGTACTGTTTCTATGTAGACACATTTCCTAATTTTCATAAGAAACAGTTTAAGTTCTAAACCAAAACCAAATTCATATTGGGAATCTCAAAAGGTAAAAATGCACACCAATATCCCCTCAGCAAAGACTTGGTAAATATTACAGTTTTTATGAAAGCAGCAAGTAAAGACTATGGAGGCTGAATATGGCTCCATATAAACTTGGCTACCACTTCACATATTACCTGAGTAAGCCTCCCTGCTTTTATCAATTCCCAGTTTGTTTGAACAGCGTGGTGGGCAGGGACCAGATTGAGCTGTAAGAACCCAGCTGAACTCAGCTCAGCTGGGCCAGTTACATGCACTGGGCAGCTAATCCTTACACCTACAAAACTGTGGATACTATTCAACAGTAAAAAAAAAAAAAAAGAAGTTGCATTAAAAAATATCACTTGGATCATCTTGGATTATCAGAGACCTTCAGAAATTGTATTGCTAGAGCTCTCCCTTAGAATAAAGGGCAGAATTAGATTAGAAAATAGTTTCAATTCCAACTAATATTTACATTCATCAATAATGTCCAAAAAATATTGATTTCGAATTGTTTGGGGTTTTGCCTCTATAGCCCAGTGATTATTTTGTCTGCTTCTGGATGAAAACAATCATTTCCTAGTATTAGATAAGCATCCATGCAAACTATCGCAAATGCAGATCTGATGTTGCAAAGCTTGCCATATAAATATAACAATTGTGAGGTATTTTTCTATGAATTAAATAGCTGGAATAGGAACTGTAGTTGAGTCAGCATGGTTCAATGAACAAGAAAAAAATAATTAGAAGTTCATCAAGCAGCTCTCTAGCCAACTTAAAAATTTCAGTTCTGCCTGACTAACACTGGGGGCTCTGCAAGGAAATTCAAAACATATAAATATAATCTGTAACAGCCAAAAACAAGCAACACAAACCAGAAAATAAATCAGGAGAAACCCACCTGAGAAGGCAAATGAGTAGAAACAAGGAGCCCTGGGCAGAAGAACTTCCATCTACCCTACCCTGCTCTTCTATTGCCTGGAAATGTCTGCCACTAACACTGGGAGCTTCCATTTCCCAGCACAGCTGTTCTGGAAAAATTACACAGGTTTTGCCCGTGTAATTTCAGTAGGTATAAAGCTAAACATAAATAGTTTTAAAATACGAGGAAAATGCAGAAGAGTCATCTTTTAGATAAAGACTATAAAAGAGATGAGTACAAAAGCTAAGCTAAAAATCATATAATTACATCACTTTGTTAATGATTGCCCCCATGTATTCCCATGTCCATTTGCTAACCCTCACTACACTTGGATTTTTAGCACTAAGCAGGTCATGCAAAAATTAAATTTGAAAATGTGAATATCACTTAAATATTTATGCGGCTGTTTCTACAGCAGCCTTCAACCTCTAGAACAGAACAGTGCATGCAGGGGAGCTCTGACAGTGCACTGCAGTTGAGCAAGCAGAGCTCCATGCAGTGACATCAGCAGTCAGGAAGCATATGGTGCTTCCAACTGGAAGATAAAATCATCTGACGAGTCTCCTCGTCACCGTCTCTAGGAAGTGAGGAAGGCACTGGAGTAGGAGGAACGGGTGAATCAAACTCTGTGCCTCTAACTGTGGGTAGGATCCAGCACCTGACAAGGCAATGTGTTCGTTACCTTTGAAGTCACAAACCTCTGTGACTTCAAAAATTTGCAGGAAAGTTCCAGCTTAGCACTGCACCCACTGAAATCTACAGGAATGTGGGCTAACAACTTCACAGGCTGCACTCTTCTCAGTCCAGATAAAGGCACCAAGACAGGGAGAGAAAGTAAATGTGTCTAAGGTCACCTGAGAAGTCAGCAGGGTATTTGGTTTCCAAAGCACACAGCAGCAAAATTCAGCCTAGAGGGACACATTTAAGTTTAAGAATATTTATAACCATGGCCTTAAGTGGATTCTGAAATGTTTGGCTGAAAAGGGATGGATTTAAACATGTTTTAAGCATCTATCTGAATACAGACTGAGATATTCTGACTCTACATCTTTTAGTTCAATCAAAGGTAAGTATTTATAGAAGGACAGGTGAAGTTTTTCTTAATGATTTTTTGTTAATTTTTAAAAATATATTTTATTGTTTCTTATCTCTGTTATTATTTATTTCAGTTTACTCCCATTCCTCTCATAGTCACTAATTTTCCTTATCCACAGATGATCAGTATCGAGGGCTTCTTAATGCACTAAACATTGTATGGTTTGATAATTTTTTTAAAGGAAAAAAGTATAGACCTTCAAGAATTTTGAGCAATCTAGAACTTCTCCTTACATAGATTTTTGTCCTATCCAACTTTAGGAAAAACCATCATTACAGATCAGTATTGTTACTTAAGAAGATATGAAGATACAGGTGAGTTCATTGGTCCATAGGAACATGAACTGTCATTAAGTATATCAAACTGCAAGTCATCATTCTAAGATCTGAGTCCTAAACAAATCTTTTCTTCCATCTGCAGATCAGGAAGGACAGTAAGCCACAAAATTGTTTACTTATTTTCAAAGTATAACTGACTGACACACCACGATGCCAGGAGTACACTCTTCATTTTCTGTGGGGAGAGCTGCCTTGTTGTTTAAGGACAGCTGATCTTGTACTATGAAAGCTCCAGGAGACTGCAGATCTCCAGTCAAGACTTCACCTCAGCAGCAGCAAGGAGAGTATAGGAGATAACCACGTATGGTGCTTGTAGTCCACTGCAGATAAATCCAGCTGTTGGAGGAAAAGTCTCCTGACAAAGATCTCATCAGTGATCGCCACTGGATTTACAAGTCTTGTGTAATCCCCAAAAGCTCCCATTTGTGACCTTTGTTCTTTTTGGTGGTTTTTGTAAATTCCACAATGGGTTTTTTTAGAAAATAGAAGAATATGCCATTCTTCCTTTCTGACACCAAACAAGAAATCCTATTATTATTTGGGAAAGAATCCTCCATTTTTGGCTTTACAGACTAAACTTTGTGGTGATGTTTGGCAACAGCATGGCAAGGCATAATAAATTGTTGCCTCTGTGGATTAGAAAATCTGAGAAACTTGTCAGTAACTTGGTTTTCTGTTTGAAATGCTGTACTTAAAGACCTTAAAACTCAAGAGACAATCATCACCTCTAAATTTCTGGGCATCAGCTATTTTACATCTTTACTCCATTTTTAATAGATAATGAGTTCAAAGAAATGCCACTTTCCATTTTCAACACAGTTCTAGAAAGAACATTCATATGTCTTTAATAGACATTGTAAGTGAGACTGACTCTGGAAATAATGCAACTTGTTTTCATGAAGATTCTCAGCTGCATTTCCCTGAAAGTTTCTGCTCTTTTTTCTCTTTCTACTAATTTTTTGAAGATGAAAGAGATGATGAATAAAACCTATTTTAAAATGAAAGAGGCATAAAAAGAGAGAACTTTTTTGTGAATCATTACTTGCCTTTTACAAAAACAAAACAAAAATCCACCACTAAGTGACAAGTATATGTCCTATTTTCTTTACTGTGGCTGTAAATTAAAGGGGGAAAAAAAGTTAAGCCATTGAATTTTGTTATGTCTACTAAAGGGTTAACAACAATGCTTTGATATATTACTGAAACATCAAATTAGAAATCAAATTGGAGTCATATATTTTATAAAATATTTCCATTTAATCACACGATCAGGACTTGTGAATAACAGAGTTCAAAGCTTTGGAGCAGATGGTCTTTCTGTTTTAATTCTTCATCTGATCTGCTGTATGCCAGTAAATCTCTGAGTTTCATTTGCTATATTCAAATCCCTTGGCTATTAAGGACACATTGTGTCAAAGCATTCTGCTGTGGAATTTCAGTTGTGTTATATATTCCTAAACTAAAATAAAACATATGTATATTTTGCATACACAAAGAACAACATGATAAAAACCACAAGACTGGAAAAATATTTTCTTTTCAGGTGACCTATTTAAATAATATATATATGTCTATGTGTATATATACCAAAGGAATAGGCCAGACTTCAAAAAGTGCTGACTAGAAATTTAAAAGCAAAAATAGTTCTAACTACTTTGAAAATCTTTCTCTATGTCAATTTTAATCCGTCACTTAATAAATATATTTTACCAAATTAGGATTCAATTGCTTTAACTTCACTGCTACTAATCACTTGCACTAACATCAGGGTTCAAAGCATTACACAGAGGAGTTGTGCCAAGCTTGCTTTGGCTGTTTAGATTTAATAATATTGTTTTTAAAGGATATAGTTCTACATTCCAACGTAACATGAAAGACATAACCTCTTTTGGAAAACTTTATGGAGTCATGAATCTGGCTTGAAAAAAAAAGTTAGCCTAACATCTTCCTTTTCCAAATGTGACTGTAAAACTGCAGAGATGCACATCACCTTATACTGAGTTACCTGGAGACATATGTTCAAAGGCATCTTTCCTTTCTCATCTGAACAGTTTGTTCAAGAATGAAATCATATGACCCTAAGACTCACTGGCACTATGCACATTCCTATATATAGCTTGAGATTTTCAAAGATATCCTCTTAAGTTAGGTGCCTGAAATCCACAGATGGACTTATTTGATAAATGCATTACCCTTAGTCACGTTTGGATTTGGTCAGTGGAATTCAGATGGAAAAGAGAAAAAGTAAGACACTTAGCTTTTTTCCTTCAAAAGAGCATTTTTGCTGGTAAAAACAATTTGTATTTTATTTTTTTAAAGCATTTGTTTTGATAACACAATCCATAATAAAACAGCCTATTTGTTTGATATCATCCAAATATTTTTAGCCTTTACTATGGAATGACATGATAACTACGATAACAGCTTTTGAAAGGAAAAGAGAAAATCTGGGTTACATGTGAGCACTGATGGACAGGAATCTCAGCCATGGAGGAAAAATAGTTTTGTCCTACTTTCTGAGCAGATATGAATTAGAGACAGAATTAACAACTTTTCAATTTTAGGTCAGTATTTTCACCCAGTGAGAACTCAGGAAAACATATAATCCTTTGCACACAGCAATTGTGTCCATGGAGGCAAAGAGGCAAAGAACATCATGTGAAACCCTTGACACTTTAGTAAACTAAAAACAGTTGTCATTGTATATATACTAATTAAAATAAGTCAAGAAAACTATAGGATGCAAGGCTATGTCTCATGGGCTCTGAAACTGCTTCAGCTTTCCACTTGCTCAGATTTAAGTGCACAGAGGTACATGAATCTCTATCCATTCGATCACCCACTTTTTAGTCCATCTTTCTGTCCAGCTACCTATCACAGATACACACAAAGAGCAAATGTACTTACAACCTCTTTGTTCTTGAGTAATGAAGGGGAAAAAGAAATATCAAAGCTATGTCGAATATTTATTTATTTTTGCAAACACATATTATCCATCTAGAAAAAACAGTTTAAGGTCATTGTAGCGATATAATTAATGCCCTATTGACAGGGGAAGGAATCTCAGCAGTTTTACAGCCACAAAATGTCCATGTACTTTAATAAAAATTCATTGTGTTGTTTTTGTAAACTCAGGTGAGGACCTCAGTTTACTTGTTGCTTAAGCAAAACTCTCTCGTGCTTCAGTGGAAGAACAAAAACATAGTAAATTGTGTTAGCTAAGAGCAAACGAAGGTAAAAATGTTGCATATTTTAAAAAAATCCCTCTAGCCACTAAGACTCTTTCTATGTAATAGTGATTTGAAAAGTCACGGCTTACAATTTCCTTGGGAAGTGGGTAGGTTTTTCCGTTCCCTACTTCTCCGTGCACTGCTAACAGCCTTGAATCAAAATGAGATGAGCTACATTGGAAATGCCAAGAAACTAAGCAAAAAGTCCACTGCAAGCCTTTAAAATAACCTGTGGCTGTTCAGTGTTGATCATAATGACTGGGTAAAGTTGGTGCACCAGGGCACTTTGATAAAAAAAATTTCTGTTTTCCTTGTGCTTAGGAAAATCATTGCAGTGTTTAGGCTGTTATGTCAGGCACTTATCCAAAATGATTGCCACCTTGGAAGTTACTGCCAGCCTTAGCTATGAATGTCATTGGTTTCTGGGGTCAAATCAAAACCTTCTTGTGCCCTTACAGAGACAAACAGATCATGCATTTCATGAGGATGCACAGATGTGCAATATTTGATTTAAAAATCTGGATAAATCTTGCAATAGATAGCTTAACTGTAATACAAGATATCAATTCAAGTTATCTCCGACAAGGTATACGGATTTTGATCTCCCTTGGAGCAGCATCATAGGAGGGAACAGAAACTAAAACAGTGATGGCATTGAGAAGAGAAGAGGGAAAGTAGATGGTATTTGAAATCCAGTAGGTGCATATAAGGATTTTTTTTTTCCCCACCCCACAGATGCTGGTAGTGCTTTATAAGGAAGGAATACGTTGACGAAGGACCTCATTTTATCTTTACATTAACCAGAGCAAGGACAGCTGACCACGTTGTGCTCGTGGCAGCAGTGTCTGGCATCTCTGCAGAAGGCTTGGAGCTGGTGAAAGGCGCCTCGAGCTAAAGGCACCATAACCTGTGCTGGGCAGGTGAGCGCTGCCTGCGCTCCCCCGCACGCCGACACCTCTCCGGACCTGATGCATCCAACTTTCTCCTTGTTTCTCCGCAGAAGTGCCGTCGCCCGCCGGGCTCGCCTTCCCGTCGTTCCCACCTGAGGGGAGGAGGTCTGGATAGGGGTTAAAGTGACGTTAACGTGGGGCAGGACTGTGCCCCTCGGTCACCGCGGGTGGGGCAGGGCCGGGCCACCGCGCGTGTTCGGGGGGCGGCCGGAGCTCCACCCGCCGCGGGACCGAGCCGGGGGCTCCGCGGGCTCTGCCGCGGCCGGGAATGTCCCGGTTCCGGTGCCGGGCGGGGCCCCAAGGGACAGCGGGACAGTGGGCAGGGGCTGGCAGCCCCCGAGCACAGTCCTCGGCTGAGCCCCGGGACCGCGCCGGGCGAACGTGGTACCTGCCGACTAAAGGCGTGTGGAAGTGGGGGAGAGCCGCCGGCTCCTGGAGCCGATCCATCTCCTACGGGTCTCGCCCAAAATGCGTGTTACCTACGTTTAATTAGTATTGCACAGCATTTCTGTCCCCGTCTGGTTACAGCCATGGTCTGCCGCCAGGTCCCTATAGGTGCATACAGTCTATAGGCACACGCTCGTAGTGCTGCATTCTCTATACTCCTGGCCAGCCTTCATTCATTTTTATGCCTCGACTAAATATTCGATAAAGGTTGAATGCTAACGCAGATCGGTTATATTTTTAATGTACGACCCTTAAAATAGACTGTTTGGTAAACTGCAAGTGTCTATAAAGATGCTCAGCGCAGCCTCCCCCGGCCGCGCAGCCTCCCCCCCAGTAATAATAATGCTGCAGATTGTAGAAGGATTTGAGTCTGCAGCCAGAGAGAAAGGGATTAGGGCGAGAGCACTGGAAGTTAAATTGTGCTGCATATAAAAAATGGGCGGATTGGTCTCTAGATGAGAGCTTGGTACCACCTTCCTTTCTAAAATAAAATCTCTCTGGCATGAAGTCACAGCCTATTTCACATCCGGTTTACCCTGGGACGTATTACTACTGTCTTGATAAAGAGAAAGCTTTTGTTGTGTAGCGGCGGTCGGAATATTGGGAAGGGAAATTTGGGTGCTGAGCCCTGAGGAGCGGAGCAGCGGCGGCGATGGCCGAGGCGGAGTGAGCGACGGAGCCGGAGCCGCGCAGCCTCCGCGCCGGCGGGCGGGCACCCGGCAGGGCAGCGCCGGGCAGCGGCGCCGCGGACCCGCGCCCGAGGGCTCCGGTAAGGGCGGCTGTTCGCTCGCACCCCCGGACGCGCACGCGGGCACACACGGACACACATCCGCACCCCTCGGGGCGCTCCCGGCTGCGGGCACCGCGTCCCCGCGCGCGGGCGGCTCCTCTCCCTTCTTTCTGCAGGTACCGCCGGGTCGGGGTGATTTTTTCCCCTATCCCTCCAGCTTGAAAATCCGCAGCGATCGATGGGCATTGACAATTATCTTATTTATTTATTTTTTAGCGCGGACTGATTTCCGCTGGTCCCTCGCAGAAAGGTTTTGGGTTTGGGTTTTTCCCTCCCGCGGGCGCGGTGGGAGGGGTGGCTGCTCCGGGCAGGGGGATGCAAAGTTGAAATGCCGGGAGGAAAACAAGTCTCGATTTGAGCCTCAGAGAGGAGCAAATCTCTCACCGTGAGTCAAAATGCATCAAAATACCCCCCTTTTGCCCCCGATTTTGTTTTTAATTATCCTCCCTCCTTTTTTTTTTTTTTTTTTTTTTTTTTTTTTTTTTTTTTTTTTTTTTTTCTTCAGTGGGCGCTGCTGAAACGCTCCCAGAACCCTGGCTCTTGCTCCCATTTTGAATGGGAAAACCGGCGCTGGTTTGTCAGGCGGAGCGGGTGGGGGAGGCCGGGGGCTGCTGGGCTTTAACGCTCATTCAAAGTCTTAGTTAACATCTGCTTTTTCCAGCTGCAAGAAACTTTCCTTCTTCGGGATTTATAGTGCCTGGATGGGTTTATCGAAGCAGGGGGTGATGTCGGGAGGAGGGGGGCGAGCGTGCAGCTCAACAGATCAAAATAGTTCAGAATAATTCACTTTCTGTTCTTCATCCCGAGGAGTCTTTTGCAAAGGCAGAAGTTGGCAGGACCGAGAGAAGGCGATTTTTGAAGCCACTGATGCTCTTTCCTTTTGTAAGGGGGCTGATTACAGAGCAAGTTAAGATGCAGTCTCGTCCCTGAAGATCTTTATCCACGCTTTCCTGCCACATCCAGCTCCTTCCTATCCCGTTAGATTAGCTCAGCTCCATTCAATGCTTATCTGCCGATCATTTGGCTATAAACGCATTAATTATATCTCATTGCTTACATGCCGCTTTGTAACAATATTTTATTGATTTAAATTGTCCCTGAGAGTGTGCAGTGAATTGGGGGAGCTTTATTTAAAGCTACAACAACATTTGTATGTACAGTGCTTCATTTTCTCGGACACGTAAAAAACCCTCCAATTCACTGTTGGGGGAAAATGCAGGCTTCATATTTGTTAACCTTATTTAATGTAATGAATCCTAAAAATCGACTGTATCCCAGCACACACACTGAATTGATATGTAAAGGGACCTGCAACCTCTCCTGGGGAATTACTTGAATCTGCAACACTGATTCCACAAATATCACCTAACTTTCTATTTTATGGTTTATTAGAAAGCAGAAGAAACTTTCTGAGTTGTGTTACTTTTTACTCAAAGGTAAACTGAGAGTAAGTCAGTGAAGTCTGGAGAGAGTACAGAAAATGTTTGGAGAGGAGGAGAAGGCTGCTAATGCAAAAACATTTCCTAGCAGCATTCGGAGACTGGTAGAGATTTAGGAGATGGTGTGTAGGTTGTCAGCACATGGTTTCATTGTGAATTGTGCCCTTTAGCCCTAAAGAGTGCCTATGTAGCAGCAGATCACAGAGCTAGAATCTGCTCATTTTAGTCCTTTTCTGATGCTGTATTTCAGGGAAGAGGAGGATTGTTACATCTGTAGAAGAAAGTTGTTTCCATCACACCAAAGCAAAGCAGTGTCTGTGAGGAAAGCATCACTCTCCTCAGTCACACTACCACACACTGACACCTTCCCAGAGGTTTGGAAGAGCTCACGCTGGTTCAAGTCAAACATAAAACCAGTGACATTTGGTTATCTGGAAATGCTATGGAGGTGCCTTGACACATTTTCAACATGGGGAAACTGAGTAAGAATTGCCACAGAGTTTGGGGACAGCAGCTTTTACTTGTAATTGTTTTTGTTAAAGTGCAATAATAATGCAAAAAGAATACACCCTCACCACAAAATAAACCTCATCCTCAGTCTCTGGGTCTAAAAGTATAAGGTAACCAGGAGAACAGCCAAGGCCGTATGCCCTTATTCTGAATGGCCTCAGCTCTACTGTTGTGAGGTCATTGCCTGACATCAAATTATTCTGCAGAAGTTTCCAATGTCAGATTTTTTTCCCTAATACCTGTTTTAATGTGGGGGATATTAATGGTTATTTTCCTTCTAGTTCCAGAGTCCACCATGAAGAGATTCCTGGTGCTTTGTGACTGCCTCTGGGCCTGGAGCCTTCTCCTGAATGCACTGACTGAAAGAAGGTGGGGAGATATTTTTAAATTTTTTAATATTTTAGGAACATTTAATTTAATGTAGCAGCATAAGACAAATTCTGCATGGGCTGCACTACCACTAAGTGTATTGGGGGAAGTTAATCCCTGTTCAAGTCCCAGCTAAATGTAAGGGAAGTTTAAAAGGAAACTACAATTTGTTTGCATGAAACTTTTTGTTCAATATGGTGAAGAAAATAAAGCAAAAGCTTTCTGAAACAAATTGAAACTAAACTAACTCTTAAACACCTGTGCAATTTTTTTCTATTCTTATATAATGACCACTCAGAACTACAAGTTTCTTCAGACGGAAAAAAAGTATAATGAAGGGGTTTTTTTAACCTATGTAAGTGCTTTTAGTAACTTTATTGTGCCTGCAAGCAGAGGCATCATTTCACTTCTTTGTTGGTCAGGATTGTGTGCTTACTTAGTAGTTGTATTGAAAATCTGAAGTAGACCTTCCTGGTGAAGGGAGACTGCTTGCATGAAGAAAAATTTGTAAGCTCAAAGCCCATGACAGTTATGTTTGAAAGACCATTCTGCACTTGTATTTGTGGAATATTTGCTGACATCATAATCTAAAAATAACATTAGTAAAAAGAACAATTTGTAATCATAAAACATCTCATCAAACAACTAGTAGCTTAACTAAAGACTATAAAGCAGTTTGAAGTATTCTTGAAGTACTGTCTGCAATTCAAAATTCAGTGAAGACATTTAAGAAGACTCTCAGATATATTTTTTGTACTATAAAACACATTTAATGTGCTTGAAAATGATGTTACCTAATGACCAGAAAGCAGTAGAGTGTTTTTGTTGTCAGTAGTGATCCCTAAAAGATCTGTTTGTGCCTTGATCTCCACAGTTAGTCTTGTCTTCTTATGCATACACAGTTCTAGAGGAACTTATTTTCTGACTGCCTTGAAGATTTTAAATTTGTGTGGAGTGGGTGATCCATGTAACAGCTGCTTTATTGAATAATGTTTTAGAAACAATACCTTTATTTTTATAATATATTAAGGCAAGATTTGAAGTCTTCCTGAAGTACTTCATCTGACCTAGCTAGAGAACTTTGTGAAAACATGTTTATTCTATAGATGTGTGCACATGTGTCTATGTACATATGTTTATCGTAGCTGTAATGGGTGCATGTGAATTCTTAATGTGAGAATTAAAACGCACTGGCCCAGAGCTTAAAAATCCTATGGTGTGTCAGGATTATAATGACCTGTAGATGGAGTCCGTGCACAGTTTTTTATGAGACTGGGGTTTAATGCGAAAACACAATTGCATACAGTCATATTTTCCTCAAAATGTACACACCTTACAAGAAGCAGATGTGGGTTGAAAGCCATTTTGTCATAGCTAGTTGCCTTGCTTTCCCTCTGGAGTGCTGTTAATGCTTTATGATAAAAAACAATTGATAAATTAGATAAAGTGTCTGAGATACAGAAAAACAGTGTTCCCATGTCACTCTTTTTATCATAAAAAACCCCAGCAACAGGACTATTTTAATATGTGGTTTGAATGAAAAGTCACTATCCCTCTGGAATTACAGTCTACCCCATATGTGCACAAATGTTCAGAATCTTCCTGTTGTGACCATATGCCAGTTAAACCCAGCCCTCACGGTGCTTTTTACCTTTGCTAAAATGGTGGGAAGAACAGGTGAGGGCACTGACAAATGTGACTCCCAGCATGGAAGTGGTGCACTGTATCCAACTGCACTGCCTCCAGCCCCTCTTCCTGATGCCTCCTCACAAACATACTCATTTATTTACCATTAACATTTCTGAAGTGTTTTTGTATCCTTTTTCCACCTTAATACCGATGACCTTCTGCTATCCTTGAGATATGTATAAAGAGCAGCTTTTTTTCTGACAATGAGTGTTAATATAAAATTTAATCCACTGAAGGTCCTGTGTTGAAATTCTGGGAAAGGTTTATGAGGAAAGATCCTTTAAAAGATAAAATGCTGGCTACAGACAGCAGGAGAACTTGTTATTTGGTAACAGATGAATCATAAAAAAAATTAATATGTGTGACTTAAAATTCAACTGTATGTATGATCAATAAATATAAATCAACCTATTTTTTTATTAAGTGAAGTTGTATGATATGGTTAGAGGAAATTCATAGTATTTTTTTAAACTGTTAGGGATTTTGCCTTTTCATTGGAAATAGTGATTTATATGCATTAAAACATCACACCCTATGGAAATAAACCAAAAATTATTAAAACTTCTGTGGATGTCAGTCCTGAAACTGATTTAAATTTGTAGTGTTGAATACTTAAACCTGTGCTGCAAAATAAACTTGGAAGCATTTACAGAGTACCTATACTCAGGGTATCCTTCCTCCTTCTCTCTGTATTTGATCCAAGTGGAATATAAGTGTAGGATACACAAAGGATGTCTGACTGATGCAACTCACAGAAAAATAATTTCATAGGTTTTTTTTAACAGAATCTGATCATTTCATGTAACATCATATTCCTCCTGAGAGGGTCTTTGGCGGTTAGAGCAGGAAGGACAGGCAGGGCACCAGGAACCATGTACCCCGAATGGAAGACAGGCTGGCCAGTGGAAGAATCACTTCTGTCACTAGACCTGATCCTAAGGAAAAGTTTTGGTGCTGCACTGTTTCTCCAGTTCAGTAGTAATGTGTGCAACAAAATGATGTTTTGAAAAGCAGCACTTATGCTTTTAGCCCTAATGACTCCACTTGTTTGTAATGGAAGTCTTCCCAGCAATGAATGAAAAACCCTTACTGGGTTAGGATTTAAGACGTGTAATCTATGATTAAGAGAATCATCTGTGGCAGGGTATTAGGTAAAGGTCTCAGATATAAGAAAAAGTTTGATTCTGGTGTCATCTACAGCAGACAGAAACCATTAAACCTACGGATTTATTCTTATTTGTATTGATGGAAGTAAGATTTTGGTAGCTGAGTTCAAAGAGCTTTAATTTTATCCTTCTTCAAGTAAAATTTCAGTACCTTTGACTGAGTTAGAGACATACATAGGTATCTGTAAGGGAAGCTTTACAGACGCAAGAGATTTTCATATCAACAGATGGTTTTGTTACGCATTTGAAAGGCAAAGATGGAGATATTCCTCCAAATCTAACTGCTACAGGAAAACGAGAAATAAAAGCAAAATTATATATCGATCTATGAAAATGCACACTCACTCGATCTACTTCTATATTTAAAAAGATATCTCTATTTTTGTCAGTACTTGTCAGTGTTCTAAATTACTGTATCTTTCTTTGCATGCAAACCGTTTATAGCTATTATGAATTAAACACATTACTCTTTGCTGACAAATGAGCATTTTCCTGAGAAAAACAAGTATTAGCACATTATAAACATTAAGGAGTAATGAGATAAACATTAAGGAACTGACATTCTACTTGCTCACCATTTATAGAGGGGCACTGATTTTTTTATGATTTTTAAAAACTTACAATTTAAGGAGAAAATGTAATTGTGCAACAACTCTATAAAGCACTACAGTCTTGTTATATGGAGGAGGTTATGTGACCATAAACCAGTATAAGCGAGATTAAACGGATTTTGGAATTACCGTTTTCTAAGGGTTTTGGTGGATTACTCTTTTTCAGTGTTAACTGTTGTGTATTTCAGCTACGGACAAACCTCATCACAAGATGAACTTAAAGACAACACCACAGTGTTCACCAGAATATTGGATCGTCTTCTGGATGGTTATGACAACCGCTTGAGACCAGGACTGGGAGGTGTGTTGTATTATGATTTTCAATATTACATGCTGGATAAAAAATCAGTTGAAACACTATTATTTTTTCCATAATATACTTACTTTAATTCTGTTTATATATACACATAAAGTAATGCTGATATATAGTTTTTTTTTCCCAAAAGCCATGCCTTCCCTGTCTTTCGCATACTTGGTTTTCTCACACTTATACCTAAAAGAAGAAGAAAATAGTTCACAATTCAAGAAAACCGCTGAATGGGTAGTAAAACTTTGAATGTATAAAGAATAAAATATAAAAAATTGCAGCCTGTGACCTGACAAATGACAAGTTGATGAATGAGGCCTAAATAGCCCATATATCTATGACTATTTTCATAAGATGATTTGTTTTTTTTAAAGTGAAAGTATCAATCTATCCTAGTAGATTGTCTCAGAGAAGCTTTTAAGATTTTTTTTTTCCTACTTAGGTATGTAACAATTTGTTTCTGTAACATTTTTTCTTCACAGTCTCGTAAAAATGCAGTTCTTTTTCTGCTCTTGGTGCTGAATCCAGAGAAAGTCATAAAACCACATAGCAGTTATGTCTTCATAAAAACATTGTTACAAAGCCTGGTCTTCATCAACATCTCTGCTTTCACTCTTTGAGTTGCTCTACTGTGACAGGATCCCAAAATTGGGTGTTAAAAGCTTACTGTTCACAAACATGGAAATTCTAAACAGACAAGCACAAATCTACAAATCTGTTCTTTCCAGTGCATGGAAAGGTTGGCTTCACTTCTTTCAGGTTTTTTTTCTTTTTTTCCTTTTGGACTCTTCAGGTAAAATAAAACAGAGCAACCCACCCCAATATAAAACTATAGTTTTATATAAAAATATAGTTCAGACTGTTTTCCTATAATCACTCTCAGAGGAACTGCAATTTAAGGGGGTATTGCATTAAAAATTCTTATATCATCTCCTGTGGATGAAATGGAAGGTAATTAAGCGTAAGGTTATTCTGTGGTTTGAGGCTACCATCTTGCAGCTGTTATTGAATTGTGAGCCAGGCTCTTCAATAAATTGACTTCACTGATTTTGAGGAATGGCTAAAGATAAAATTCTATTTAAAAAGTATTAATTAACACATTTAAAATATGTCTTGGTCTGTAAATCTTTGTGTGCAATTTCAGGTAATACACAACAAAATAAGAGTAATTTTTCACTTTTTTCTACCAGTATTATTGCCTGCTTTCTTGTGAACCCTTGACCTAGGGTAGATAAATGCTCCGTTAGTCTTTGTTTAATGGAACTGTAGAGTTCAGTCAGCTACTCTATCACAGTAAATAAAGCACAGGAGGCAATAAATAAATGAGACTCTGTAGACTGTGTAGAGTCTGGTACATGTCTACAAGAAAAATCTGAGCATATGATGATTTCTTGTATGAGTTTTATAGCTATTTTGAAATGTTTAACAGATACTAGAAGAGAAAACAAAGGGAGGTGCAGGGAAAGGATTTTCTCTTACTCTCTGGATTGCAATTTAGAGAACTATGCACATCAGTATAAACTCTTATGTCTGTGTCTTTATCTATATGTTTCTGAATGCAGACTTCAAAGGTGTACTCATCTGGTCGAGTTAAAATTTACTCCTGAAAGAAAGGAAATTATTCTCTTCACAAAGTTAAATAGCAATTTGTATGGCTTTTGAAAGCAACAACAAGTGATGGGAAATATGGGTTGGAGAGAAGGAAGAATTGAGAAGTTCTTTAAGGGTTAGAGAAGTTTGAATAATCTTTGCATCCTTTCTTTTTTGAATTGTGTTGCCTGTAACCAAGAACCTCAAATATCACAATTTTCCTCCTGCACAGTATACTATATTTTCACAGTGTCAGTTCAGCAAATTTCTCTCTTATGTTTGTTAGCTTTGAACACAAGAAATAAGAGTACCATGGCTTTAAAAAAATAATCCCACATCTGATTAAATTGTGGGCAGTAAATTAATGTTTGAAATCAAGTATAGTAAGAAGCAGATTTACTCTTTTGACTATTGTATAAGGCATTATTCAAAAGATATAAATTATAGATCTCAAAAACTAGAGACAAATACCTAGGCTGATGTTTTCAGTCCTGGTAGCAACTTATAATAAAGAGTGTGCTCGGGAATTTGGAAATTCACATCTTCAAAACCTTCTTCCTAAGGTATCTAAATCTAAATATGAGTGAAGCACCTCAAGATGACTCAATTTTGACAGTTGATTTAGATCCTTGGTATAATGGGGGAATGTATTCTGACATGTTCCATGCATAAAAATATCCAGTGAGAAATCTAAATCAATATATCAAATATAGCATGGGTTTTGGAGTTGGAAGTTCAACAGCTTTCCATGATACCATGACTTGTTACTGGAAATTTTAAAATGTATGGAAAAGCAGTGGTTTCATTTTTCTTCCCTACATCAGTGATGGCTTCTTGTTAAATATTTTGATCAGAACACAGTCTTTATCCACTCTGAAGCAAAAGTTAAGAAATCTACCAATGTAACAGCATTTTCAGATATACAGAATTAGCTCTAAAACTCATTCCTTCCATATTAGCTGCAACGTAGCTATTTGAGAATTTAAGAGACCAGACAGCCTCATTATATATTATGCTGATAAATGTTATGCTGTTAGGCACAGTGTAAATCTGTGCATCACTGAGTGCACTATAGCACTCTTCCAATTGTCAAAAACTTCTATTCTGTTCTTTCTATGCCTTCTGAGATACAGCAGATGAGGTAAAACAATATGTGGTGCAGTTAATTTGTCTTACAGAAAAGGGCACATGGCAGAAAACTCTGGTTATCCTGGTACGACCTCTCCTCCTGTAGTGCAGTTTTTACAAATCTCTACACCTACAGAAACAGAATTGTGTGCATGAACAGAAACAGAAAAGAGATCAATTTCTTTCTCACCTATGGAATAAAAGGTAGATGACAGAATTTCTTCAGTAAGATTATTTGTTTTTCCTTCCTTGCGATTATGTGTATGCATGAAGAATTCAGTGATGAAAAGGTATCTTTTGTTACTGAAAAGTTGTAATGAATTGTGAAAGGGGTTTGATCTTGATCTTGGCTCTACTTATTTAGAGGACTAAATTAATCCTTTTTGAAATAAACACCATGATATTTCTCAATTCCAAATTTGCAAACATCCTGTTAGTGTGGTTAACAGTTTCCCTGTTTGGTAGAACTATTCTGGTGCAGCTGATGAGGTACCATGAAGCCAAGAACAACCTTCTGGAGAGATCTCATTACAAAGATTCGTTGTAGGAGCTATAGTGTGTATTCATGGGAAAGCCAGGGTAAAAGGTGGAACATTAAGATACGTAAAAATTTAGAGGTGCTGAATTTTGCATCCCTCTTTGAGCATGCATAGAGTAAGTGCTAGATTAAAATTAACTCCGTCCTCGCCTTTTTTAATATCTTCTTTTGAGGTATTACTTCAAAAGGAAAACTAAAAATCATATATGCTCCATAAAGAGTATGGAAATGGAAATTATCATTCATCAGATAACCCAATAAGGCCATATCTGAAATGAAATGAGAAGCTCTGAGCATTTTACCATTAAACAAGGGGGAAAGAAGGAATTATTTCTCATTAACCAGAATATTAAACAATGGAGTTGGTGGCCCGCAGGGAAAAATTATAGTGATTGAATATCCTTGTTATTGAAAAAATGGTATAGTTGATAAAATGAATCTGATTCTTTTCTACAAGAGCATGCAACACCAAATTATGCATTAGCACATTTGCATTTCTTATCAATAATTATTGATATAAATTATGTTATTTACTTGTTTTGCCTCCTTCGTATGTGGGCTTAGTCACTTAGTCAGACACTGCTAGGAAATAGCATCTGTTGTACCCATCCATAAACATGAACAAGTAGTTACATTTAGTTATTTATGCATGGAAAATAGAACTTCCAAAATAAATGTAAAAATGTTGTGAATCATACTAGAGGACACCTATTGACTCTATGAGAGAATAATCATTTACAAAAAGCAAGGAGGAGCATTTGCAGAAAGTAACATATTGAACCTGAAAAGAGGAAATCATGTCAGACATTAGCAGAAAAAACCCGAGGGAAGTCATTGAGGGAATGACATAATTTTCTGTGGGAACTACCTGGACTGTAGAACTAGAAGTGATCAAAATGGCTTAAATAATAAAGATGCTGATCTCTATTCAAATACACAGTCCTGAAAAAAATGAAGGATCAAATAGTGCTGGGAAGGAGTGAAATAAGAAGGAAAATTCACTTCAGTGTGTAGTGATCTCTCCTAGTAAAGCACTGTGTCTAGAGCAGGAGTTAAAAGAATTGAAGAGCAATGAAAAAGAGTGGGAAAAATAAGTTCCTCAGGTAAATGTATACGCCATTCCCTTTTGTTCAGGGTTGTCTTCATGTGGGGCATAGAGATGATCCCGGGGTTGCCACCACAGCAGATCTGAAGTGCCACAGTGGAGACAGGGAAGACAAGACTTACTTAGGGCAGATTGTATTTGGTGATGAGATTCATTAACATGAGATCAGGGGCAGCTACAGATTTTCTAAGACTTTCACCTTTGCATAGAACATCTCCTCTCCCTAAAACTAAAGGATACCACATGCTCTGGGACCTTTTAAATTAGAATAATGGTAAATGTGGCTTATCCCTTTGAGAGGGATTTTGTAGTAGAAAGGTTAGTACAGAACAAACAACAATGGTTTGATTGATTTGACAGACCAGAATCTTCCTGAATTAAATTTGGTTTTACTGTTGGGTTGAATGCCCAGTAGATCACCCCAAGTAGATTATCAACTTGAGTATTGAACAGAATTATACTTATTTTATGCTATCAGTAAAAGGTATTTGTTGATGTCTCCTGTGTGATGTTTATCAGAATTGAGTGGGACTGCCCTTAAGTGGAGTGTCAGTCAATCTCAGGCAATTCTTTACTTCTGCAGAGTGGAAGGGATGGGAAAATAAACCTCACAGTATTATGTTAATTAGATTTTAAGATTCAGTTGCATGAGAACATTATACATAAACATGGTAAAATTTCCTCTTGGTTATTGAGGTCCAAATGGAAATTGTTGTATTTTAACATATCTGAGCTAATATAAAGTTTAGGGAAAACAAGGGTTTTGTTTGTATGCATAACCAAAAATTAAACTTAAATGTTTATACTATAAATGAAAAGACCTCACCCCCTACAGATGATTCTGTAAGTAAAGAAGGACCAGATGCTACACTTAACTTTGTAAAACTGAAGGGGCTGATTTTGGTCTTTTTTTTCCACTCTGTAGGCACCACATTAATGTAAAGACAACTGTAAAAAGCATTAGAAAATCCTAGGAAAATTGATTTAATGCAGGAGTACGGAAGTGGATAGGATATGAGCAGGTAGGTAGGATATTAACAGTTTTGAGCTGTTAATTGGCATGTGCAAGTCCCAGTAAATCAGCACAGACTGCAGTGGGTGATCACAGGACAGCTCCCTCTTCTCCCTTTTGGTCTCTACTCTTACTAAAGCAGCACAAAATTCCTGAGTGTGTATTTGTTGTGGTTCTTCAATCAAAACACTTCACAGGCCACAGCTGGGCTGATTAGTCTAAGGTATCAAAATTCTTTTCTTCAAAGCCAAAGGAAAAGTCTCCTCCATATTAATAATTATAGCACAGACGTACACAAGACATGCAGGAAGAACAAGTGCATTACCAAAAAATGGAATTAACTTAAACCACCAAAATGTGCAATTCAAATAAGCCTTGTGCTCACATACCAACAGGTCATAAAGGGAAACAGTTAATGTATGGTCTCTCCTGATAAATAGGCTTATTTCCTGCTGTTTAAATAAATCTGTATTTCTTATTTTGTTCTCAATTTCTAATCCAGTCACAATTCTAGCAATAATGAGATCCCTGGGAGTTTAAATCAAAATATTTATTGTTACTAATTTTGAGTTTACGCCAGTCTAGCATCATTAGCAAAACACAGTATTTGTGAACAGTAAAATTACAGTAGTTGATGTTGACTGATGCTTTCATAGCTGTACGTGGATCAATTGCCTAAAGCTGTGTTCCAGAGTGTCTGGGTGTGGTACTGAGCTGCTTTTTTGCTACTCAGTAACTACTTGGACCCTGTGGTTGCCTTATAGTAAAACCAGTAAGCCATTAATAATTTCCTTAGGGTTTTTTACTGAAATAGTTACATGTTCTGCAGATATCTCTACATTACTTACTACTGGTTACTGAGATAGACATCATAGTCAAGAGACATACTTAATGCATCTTTAGAACTGCTGGATTTCTCTTCAGCAATCCAGTCAGCTCCTGACCTGAGCCTGTTTTGGTCAATGACTAAGACTTTTCTCTAGTTCTCAGGGATATTGTGAAGGTTTTGAATATAACTCAGGATTTGTGGTTCCTGAAAAATGCATTCTGAGCATTTGAAGCACAGTTTAAGCCTTCCCATGGTAATCAAGATGCAAATTGAACATGGGTAACCTTGATTCTAAATATATATCCTAACTGTATGAGTAAACACATGTCCTGTGCAGGAGTGACTCACAACTTCTGAAGCACTTAACAAAGCACAGTTGAATCATCTAATTAGTAAAACAGTAAACAAAAATTTCAAAACTTCCATATGGCTTTGGAGCAGCTAATCTTTTTCTGTGTTGATACACACTTTTTCATTGGTCTTGAAAGTGAGGTACACACCAAAGGAAAAAAAAATAATTTGGTGGTCTGTACATTGGTTTATCTGCATTTGAAATGACTAAGTGCACTGTAAAAGTGTAATCAGTGTGAAGATAACACAACCTCTTCTGAGTTCACAATCTGAATTTTCTAATTTTTATGTGATTTACGTGCCACTTAAATTATTTTCAACATTATATAGAAATAAAAAGCATACCTTATTTTTTCACTCCCTTAGAAATCTTCCTTCTTGGTGCAAAAGTCTTGAGTCTCCAAATTGTGTCCTCAAGTGATTTCCTTAAGCCTCAGCCTCTCTTCTATGACTACCTGTCTCCCAAAGCCAGAACTGAGGATAGCACAACATGATATGCTGCAGACTCAAAGAGCATATTCTGTGTTTGTGCAAGGCAAACCAGCTGAATTATATTAAATAGAGCCTTGCTCATAGCTGGGACTCTTAAGGATCATCCTTTTGTGTCTGAAGAGCTTCCAGAATCTTCTCTCTCCCAAACTGCCTCAGAGGAAAGAAGACAGAGGGGTGGGGAACAAGGATGAAAGATCTAAAAGCCATTTGAGATTCACTTTTCAGTATTTAAAAGGCCAATAAATTTCAGGATGGTATCAGTTTCTCAGTCTTAAGAAAAGGTAGCTGGATTTGGTAGCTGGAGTCCATTCAGCAAAGTTTTATTGGACCCTGTGAAATCTCCATGTCCTTTTTCTGCCCACTGTTTCATACATGACCATAGCCTCTTGAGCTTTTGTGACAGTGATCGGCTGAAGGACAGAATCCTTTCCTCCCAAGCCAAGTAATTTCTGAACAACCATATGCCTCTTTCAGTTCCAGAAAGTCAAATTCCCACCATGAACTTTTTTAAGTCCAGAGACAATTAGATGTCAAGAAAATACTGATATTTCTTTAAGTCAATTGCAAAGTTTGTAAAAAACAATGACGTCCCATATTAATTCAACTGGACACCTAAGGAGTAAATTTCACCTATCCAGTGGTTTTCTCAATACTCACTGTACTTTGTACATGTCTCAGTCACAGATATAAAGAACAAAAATAATACTAAGCAGTTCAGCCACATCACAATATTTTACTTTCCTTGGTTGTGAATAATACATTGGAAATTCCATCATTTTTATGAGTCCTGAAGATTAATTTTGATACCACATAATTTTTGCATTAATTTATTAACAGAATATGGGTCATCCACTGCATTCCTAGATTGACAGTAGAATCAGATCTAACATTACTTCTTGATTTTTGCTGTCTCTTCTATATTTTACTGTATCTATACTAGATATTTATATGAACTCTTTTCCGTTTTTATATATTTAGAAGTTGCACAGTTTTTTTGAATGAAAATGAAAGACCTGTATGAGCATTATGGAACACTGATTCTTATTAGAACTTTTGGACAGATACAGAAATGTATATTGTAACTGGCTGCTTAACCCTGATTCCTTATTTTACTTCCCTTCAGTCTGAATTTTCTTGTCAGATGGAGTAAGTCGTATTTAAGCAGGCCAAAGTCTTTTGAAATCAGAGGGTTGTATTAAATTGGGGGGGGGGGGTGTTCATGAATTATTTACATGAATTATTCATGAATTATTTCATGAATTATATATTATACAAATAGCTCCATATATATTTCTTAGTCTTAGGAAAAAATTGTCTGCTGCATGTCTGCTTACTATACATGTACTATTGTATTTTCTTTAGGATTACTTTTAATATTCCAGATTGCTCAATTTATTTATTTTTTGAAAGTTATTTCAGAAATGCTACCACTCGTTCCACATTTGAAACTTCTACCAAAATCCCCATGCTGACTTGTGGAGCACAATAGTAAATGTATTCAGTAAATGTATTCAGACTTACGTCACCATAACTTTGGAAAGCTGATGGGGTTAGCTCCACTCAACACTGCTTGGATTCCTGCCTCCAGGTGGTGTTACTCCCTGCAGCTATATTTAATTCAACAGGGTTATTCTGATATATGCCATCCTGGGTGAATTTTTTGCTATGTGTGCCCTAGAAATTACCAATATGCTCAGAAGTGACTGATCCTATGTGTGTGTAGAGGGAGAGGAGAGGAGAGGAAGGGGGGAGGTTAAGCCTGGGTCTTTTCTCAAAGTGTCTTTGGCCAGTCCATCTACAGAAGTCAGATGTTGGATCTCGAGATCAACATCAGTTTAGGTGTCTCAACACTTGTGACCACTAAAGCCACTAGCTTCTTCTGAAATGTCCAAAGACATTGTGCCATGGAGCAAATGTATGTCCTGGAAATCATAGAGGAGTCTAGCTTTATGATACAGCATATACATATAATCTGTGTTATGTACATGTTACAGATTTCTGAAGTATTACTTATACTAATCTATCATTAAGGCTTATAGGACTGGAGAGCTCACTTTCAGAAAACATTTACACAGATTATTTCAGTAGGGAAGTTTAGCTGATTTTTATTTGGAAAAGTTTTAACTTCTTTTTGTTTATTGAAGTAAAGGGTAATACAGCCATTTCTAACTCATACCAATAAAGTATATTCATGTTTGTACACACCATAATGTATTCTCTCTTTCTTTCTTCTATGTTCTTGTGTCTCACTACAAAATACATAACTCGCAAGCCCAGGGTTAATTATTAGAGACCTTATTTTCGTTTGCCCAGAAACTGAGTACCCAATTTATAGAGTATTGTGTACAATATTCAGCACTGGCTATAGTGTCAGACAAGATTTATCAAAGAATGAAAAGATTTCCACAACAGTGGAACTGCAGCTGCTGTACTGTTACATCTCAAAAAGTTCTGTGGGAAAACTGTAATAAAAAAACTGTTGCTGACAATACTGACTGTGAAATTACATCTAGAAGCATTAAATTACCAGGACCATATTGCAGACCAATTTCAGAACGGCTAATCAAAGACAGTAATTTTTCTATTTATTGTGAGAATTGGTAGTGGTTAGATCTAATGAAGGCTGTTGATAGTCACTCACTGTCCTAATTTCCTGCTTCATCAGAGCGTGTAACTGAAGTGAAAACTGACATCTTCGTCACCAGTTTTGGGCCTGTTTCAGACCATGATATGGTAAGTGATGGCCTGTATTTCTACAGCACTCATTTTCTCTTTTTTTATTTTGGAGGATGAAAGATCTGTGCAATAACTTATTTACCCCTTTTAAGGCTGGGCTTTCTTTAAGCCCTTGATCCAAAAATGCCATCAGCTTTTATGTGCTACCATTCCTGCTGCTGTCCCTGCATTTAAGTGCCCTGGAATTAGAAGCCTCAGTGACTTTAATAACGTGTTTTAACAGACTTTATATTTGCTACATAATACATTATGAAATGCATTAGGGTTTGGATCAGTATTCTTCTGAGAGTGATTGCTTAGGTCCTTGCTGGCACATCACTGATCCAATTTGCCAAGAAAGATCATCATCTTAAAACACAATTAACACTTACACCTACAGTGTGACATCTGTACAGTCTAACCTGTATTTTTATATTAAAAGCTACTGATCAATGGAAAGTGAACTTCCTAGATCTTGGCTGCTAAAAAGAGAAGAGAAGATTAATGAGAGAATTAGTGTCACTTCTTTACAGAATGAATATTAAAATCAAATTGCCAGATAACTGCGGGGAATGGAGAAGTTCAGAAAACTGAATGAAGATGTTGTGAGCCCTGGTCTTAAGAGATATTAAGAGTTGTGTAGAAATATGGATAAGGTTCTTAAAATTTTGCATATAAATGAGGTCTGCACAAGGAGGTTGCTACTGAGAGGGAAAGCCTGGTCTGCAGCCACCAGTATCTGCTGGATGCTGTATTAGGATGAATTCTGGAAACATCCTTGTTAATTTAAATGAAGAAATGAAAGCAGTTCAAACTTGTAGCTGGTTACATTTAGCTAAATACACTTAACAAAAGAAAAATTAAAAAAAAAAATTAGAGGAAAGGAAACAAGTTCCATTTCTTACTACAAAATTGTCGGCTGCTTAATTTGAACTAAAAATGTAGACAGGCCTTATACATCAGGTTATTACAAGTTTCTGACTACTCAAAACAATGTTAAGGAATGGAAAACCAGAAAAAGTAACTTTTACAAGAAAAGTTTATTTTTCTAAGTGAACTTTATGAAAAGACACCATTTTTTGATTGCTTGGAAAACAGCATTCATAAAGCTACAGTCAAATTTATAATTGCAACCAGTGCCATGATACCCATACCACACTGGCTCCTGTTTTTCAGTCAGTTAAACAGGAGAAAGAATTCATCATCCTCTTAGTAAAGTGTGTGACCAAGAAACAGAGGCAGGTGTTCATATGTTTTGAAAACTAAAGAATTCACAGAAAAGTATTTAGTCTAAAACTCCTACTCACCTCCCATAAAAAGTAACGTGTGCAGCCTACTCATGTTAAATCTTTTGCTTGAGGAACTAGGTGTGAAATCAGAGACAGAAAGACAAATTGAAGAGTTTACCAGAATATAGAATGTATATTAATTTCACTGTACAAAGTCCTCTGTGCATATGACAGGTTGGTTGCAGACATCCTCAGCTGAGGGCTCCCCAGATTCCCTCTGTGTGCAGCCCGGAGTGTAGGGTGTGGGAGGCTGCACAAGCAGCGGTTTTGGCAGGCAAAGGGAGGATGTGCTGCATCTGAGCCCGGGCTGGGGCTGGGGCTGGCCAGGGGCTCTTCCAGCTCACACTGAGTGTAAGGAAAGCACAGCCACGCTGAGATGCTGGCACACCTCAGCCATCTGTTTGCAGGGATCCAGTGAGGCACTTCCATGGATAAATCAGGGAGTGCATGGTGTTCCTACCCACTCTCAATACACTCTTCAAAGAGCAGCATAGACATAACCTGTTATTCTATAAAGAGACTGTCTTGGCTTGTTCTTATACTTGTGAATAAAGTTAAACAGAAGAAAAGCACTTTCTAAAATGAAACCTTTTTTTGGAAGAACCTTGCAGGTTTTCACGCATGTTCACATGGTGGATTGAACTGATCAACAGATATTTGGCTATTCTCATAAAAATTGTCATTTTTGTGATTTTTTTTTTGATGCATATTATTTGGAATAAGAAGCATTTTAAAATTAACTTTTTCATAAAGACAGAATTTTTTTTTCTAGTAACCCTTCATTCCCAGTTTTTCTGTACTGTAAGCTTTTCAGGAATGATTATCTGTCTTGCTATCTTCCTGTACAGCACCTCATGTAGACCACAGAGTGGTCTGTGAATAAAAAATCTCCAGGGAGAGGTATTAGAAGAGTAAATTAGAGAACATTTAAGTCAAAGTGTTATAAATATTCAATACCATATAATTTATTCAAATTGCAGATAGGAATCTTCTTTCTTTAACCTGCACACTATGGAATGAAGAGTCTCCGCTGTAGAGAATTTATTCCAACTTCCACCTCACTCATATGTTTGAACATAGGCCACTGCTATTGTACACAGTCTGGAGAAAATCCTTCTGCTCCCTTGTTCTGTATGCCCTCCTGCTGTAGAAGAAAGCCCTAATCAGAGTATCTGATGGCTTGTCCCTAAAGATCAGCTGTCTGTCAGGATTCATTTGAGGAGAACTAATGTACATGCTGAAGTGGGTAGTGAAAGCTGAAAAGCTGAGATATCTCAGCCAAAATTAATTCATTCTATATAGTGTGATGGCCTGGGATAGGGAAAGATTCAGTCTGTGTCCGGCATGACCTGTCAGCTACTCTTTAGTTGATTTTTATCTTAAGCTGTCAGGACCCTTATCAAATCTTTCTGACTCCTTGTCCTTTTCCAGCAAATGAACCTTGTGTTCACCATAAAGTGAAAAGCCAGACTATCTTTTCTCAACCTATACCACCTCCCACTCACCTCCTTTGCAGCTGAAAGAGAAAAAGGGAATGGCTTACATGCACACTGAAATGATGTCACCTTCTGGGCATGTCTTTTACCTTTCCCATGTGTGTAGGAGGAAATATTCTTTGGCGCTAGTAAAACATGGAGGAAATCCAAAATTTTAATGATTGATACTGTCTTTTACACCTCCTTCTCTCCTGCTCTGCTGCACACCTGGGACAGGATTTTGTCACAATTCAACATAAGGCCATGACCCAGCAAAATTCTGAAGCAAGTAATTGGTTACAAGTGCAAACTGCTTTCAGTGAAGCTGAATAAATTCAGGCTTCAGCAGTTCACTGAGCAAGTGATTAAAAAAACCAGAAATACAACTAAGTATGCACCCAAGTGATTCACAGGTCTGGGATATAAATAAAATAAAATTAAATTTAAAAATCCACCAAACGAACCCAAAATTATAACACCCCATGTAACTACATTTCCATGTCAACAAAAAATGTATCCAGGCATTTCATACCTAAAAGCAGGAAAAATACACATCAGTAAGAATCACCATTCTTTCTTGCCAATGGTTGCACAAGGAACAAACAGCTCAAAAGTGCTTATGTTGTATAGAGTGTTGCTGGTTGTTAAGAAGAAAAAACCACAAATCTAAAGGAATTTGCTGTGGAGACATTTTGCATACTCCTTCCTGAATGTTTCACTTCATTAACATGTTTGTCAGGACAGCTCTTTTCCTTATAGCTCTGTGTGCCTTCACACACAGAAGTTCTCTCTATTTCAGGATTTGTCATCTCCATTCGCGGGAGATCTCAGCAAAGGTTCCATTTCTCAGCCAAAGGAGTCTCATTCAGGGTAATTTAGAACCACATTTGGATAAGTGCTTTTGATGTTTATCACTATATCAAAGATGGAAGGGGCAGGATAATCCCATACTGAACTTCCATGTCAGGGCAGAATTTTTCCTTAGGAAAATGCTATACTATACTGCATTCACAGTTTTTCACATTTTCACCACACATACCTCTATATTTTGTGTAAAATATTCCAACATATCTTTCTTACTTTCTTTCATATTTCTTTCATATTATAGTGAGTGTTGGTTGTTTTGGTTGTCCCCATGTCCACTGCTTCTCTCCCCCACTGGCCCAGTCCATGTGGAATCAGATTGTAACTCTTGGCCCAAAGCCGTCCTCAGCTTGTGCTCTTTGTAGTCCAATGATTTAGCCCAATGAACCATTCCACATCTCATCAATCAGACCACATAATTTTAGTGAACTGTGAACTTTCTGCAGGTTGATTACATGTTTATGCTAACAAGACTTTTAAAACAAAAGGCTGTAGTAAGACCCGGTCTCACAAGGCTTATTTTACTCTTAACACACATTTCCTGTGCCATGCATACTGGCCACCTATCTGCAGCTTCAAGTTACAGTTTAAGTGGGAAAAGGGTGAATTATTTTGTTTCCATTTTATTATATCTAACTCGTGCAAATTTTGAAATACTATTCTTCCTGATGTTCATTCTGTTGAACACAGTAATGATATTGTAACTGTTTAATAACCAGCTTCAGGTACATTGTAATACAGAAAATAAACATTCTGATTATGACTGATTTCATTAATAGTCATCTTGCTTCTAGGGAATGGTAAGAATACACTTTTCAAGTTCTCATATTGCAACATATGACATCATAAGTGTTTCCCTTTTTTTTCTGAATTGATGTAGGAATACACTATAGATGTATTTTTCCGCCAAAGCTGGAAAGATGAGAGATTAAAATTCAAAGGACCTATGACAGTTCTCCGGTTAAATAATTTAATGGCCAGCAAAATTTGGACACCTGATACCTTTTTCCACAATGGAAAGAAGTCAGTGGCTCATAACATGACAATGCCAAATAAACTATTACGAATTACAGAGGATGGGACGTTGCTATACACAATGAGGTGAGCCCTAAATATTACATCCTTCATTTAGTTTTACAATTTAACTTGTAAAAGCATATTTTCCAGACAGGAAACTGGTTCCTTTTTGAGCGTAATTTGATTCCTGCTTAATAATTATTTTCACAGTAGACCTTGGGATGATGGGCAAACTGAGCTGTTCGCAGTGTTTATTTTTCCTCTCCTGCTGTGCTGCCTCTACAGTCCTTGGATGTGTCTTAATGCTTGCTTTTAAAAAGGTTCTTGTGGTATTAGTATTCCATCAGTTTGCAGAGGATCTTAATTTGGCATTGTTTTCAAGGATTCCATCAGCAAGTATAATAAAGCCTCAAAGTTTAATATAATCTGTACTCCTAAATTGTGTGCAAGGGTCTTTAATCTTTGGATCCTATAGAAAGTGGATTCTAAGAACTAACAGATGCATACAGAATTCATTGACCATTCTTAATATTTCTTGTGCTTGGGATTATAAAGCATGACAGCATAAAAATAGACATTTCTTGTTCCATTGATTAAAGCATTTGGAAAGTTAGGAAAAAAAAAATATTTTTGTGCTGACAGCATTCATTGGAAATACATTATTCTCTTCATGGATAACTGAACTTTAGCTGTCCAGTTGAGTTAAATAAATCCTTTTGAAATAATGATGATATACAGTCATGCAAACATTCTGGATTAAAAAACTACAAATTAAAGAATGAAAACAACGGTATGTTGTCTCGATAGAGCTGCGCATCCCCCCTTTATGTCTCCCATGGAATCAAAACAAGGTATAAAGGGATTCTGTTGACTTCAAGTCAAGATGGATAACTTAGTACATAGGTAAACACTGAGTTTTCTTTAAAAAAATTTAAAGATGTTTTTAAAATCAGAGCAAGTGTTTGGAGAAAACAAAGTCTCCACGCATTTGGGATGTTCAATTTATTGTGCAACATCTTTCAAGACTGCCTAGACTGAAGTAGAATCTGCTTGGCTGGTAGCTACACAAGTCTAGGTCAATCAATTTTTCTTGTCTTTCTAAATGCTCAGCTGTTAGGGATTTAATCCACCAGAGCACTACCTTGGCAGCATATTGTTCACGTCTCTTCTTTTGATCATAAACATTTCTATTTCCTCACCTTTACAAGTGCCTTAGTGCAATCTTCTGCCTACTATTCAAGTATTACTGTCCACTCCTTGCTGATGTGTGGTATGTGACTGTTTCCAGTTCATTTAATCTCTTTTATTGAGAAACATGTTTGCACTCAAGCTGATAGCAATGAAATGATTTCAGCAAATGTCTGAGCATCCAGAGTGGGCCAATTTAATGATGGCAGCAAGGAAGCAATTGCAGTTGCTAATAGATTTTAATCTTCACACCAAGTTAGAAGCCTGAACATGCCTCTGATGTACCGTGAGGAAGGGCAGAGAGGCAGAGCAGTTGCACCCCCAGCCAGACAATTCAGGTCCCTTTGTAACCACTTATGAATCACGTAACAGGTTCTGTGCTATACTATGCTATGTATCGTAATAGAAATCTATTTGCTATTTCTATGAAACTAGAATAAATGTATCCTTTTGCTCATTAATCCATTATAGATTGACTGTGAGAGCAGAATGTCCAATGCATTTAGAAGACTTTCCTATGGATGCACATGCTTGCCCCTTGAAATTTGGAAGCTGTAAGTTTATTTTAAATTGAGGTTTCTCCCTTTTTAGGCCACTTTAAAAGAGTATTTTGCAACTGAGAAAACCTCAAGGTTTTAATCTTGTGTATTTTTCACGTTTTTGTCAGGATTGTATTTTTATTCTTTTATTTATATATATATATATATATATTTTTAATATAATGGACCTCTTTTATGTGTCTTAAATATCCTACAATGTGATGCCTGGACATTCACAAAAGATGAAAATGACAGTGCTCTAAATATCTAGAAAAGTAGTTTGTCACATAGAAAATACTGTTAATCTTATAGTTGCTTTATTTTGTTGAAACCCAAAGTCAATGTTGAAGAAAAGTAGCACACACCAAGGATAACTGAATTGGTTTAGGTGAAAACAGTTCTGCTACCGTAGTCTCGGTATGTTTAGATCAACATTTTTCCTAGGATTAGAAGATACTCATATTACACCATGGAATGTTTTTGGAAGTGAAAAATCTCAGAAATCTCTAAATAGAGTCCTACACTTGCAGCATACATAGCCCTAGATGAGAGAACATACTGAACAAAGTCATGTAATTGAAATCAGTGCAATAATTGACAAAGCTTTTGATAAGTTGAGAGTTTTCCCCAAAACTTCAATTTGAATAGCAACCAACCTGACACTTAGCTAAACATAATTTTTTTAGAAATTAAATATAAAGAAAAAAAAAGTGAAGATCTAATTTACTCTAGTACGTTTAACAGACAGGGAAGTTAAAATATATGGAAGATGTAATAGTGGACAAATTGTTTCCTCAATGGCCACTTTTTTCCTAACAGATATGGGTCGTTTCACTGATAATGGGTACTTAGTGGCCTGATCAATTTTAGAAGTCAACAACAGAAAACCCAATTCATTCTTCACATGGTACCCAACAGGGTGATAACTTACTTTGGGCTGAACAGCTCTATGTTTGCCATGAGACAGCACTGATGTTTTGTCTTTAAAGAGCTGCTAATCTCCTAGATAAGGCTTAGAGAACAAAAAGCTCATACAACCTTGCAGTGTAACTGACAAGAGTAGTTTACTCCTTGAATGTTAAGTTTTCTTAGAGCACTTCCAATAAATCTTTCCAAATCTCCCATGAAACAGAGGGGAGTGGGAGGAAGCTTTACTCCAGCTTATAATAGGACAGATACTGCAGTGGGTTCTTGATTAATAAGAGATGTGTGCACCCGAGATCCCAGTGAGATCTGGGCTGCAGGATCGAATTTCTTTTGATGTTCTCATTAAAGTGTCCCTGCAGGCTTCACGCTGAAACTGCGAGGTAGGGAGATGGCTAATCTTGCAAAAAACCTGCTAATGACAATTTAAACCAGGAACAGTTTCCGAACAAATTTGACTTAATTAGACTGAATTATATAGACTGGACAAGACACCTATCACCACATCTGTGCATCACTGAACCATAGCCCAAACATCAGACCTTCCCTATTATGAACAATATTTCCCATTCTTTTCCTACACCGAGCTCTTTCTGGCTCACTGTGTCCCAGAGTAGTGTACTCTTCGTTCACAAAGTGCATGGCTTTCCAGATTACTGAGGACTTTGCCTCAGTTAAATGACTAAGATTTGCAGAAATCATTAAATGAAAGGGATAGATAATGTGGATTTGCATAAAAGTCCAGAACCACACCAGAAGGCAAGAACAAGACAGCAGAAAAACATGCAAGTGTTTCTGCATCTTTTGCATCTAAATTGATTTTTTTCTTCAAAAAAAAATTTCATAATGTACATAATTTTCTGAATTGACCAAAAAAAATCATTGGTATTTCTGATAGAAAGACCATTTCTTACACCACTCAAAGGCAATAACTGACATTCTAAGCTCAAAGTACAGCTGTGGACTGTCATGTTTTACAGGGTTTTTTAAAATTTTTTTTTGTTTGAACATAATGTTCTATGGCAGCCATCCTAAATTAGGCCTAGAAAAACAAGTAACTCCAAATGCTTGGAAGGATCATTAGACAAAATCAAGGAGTTTTCAGGGTAACTTTGCATTCACCCACTAAATTCAGACGAGCTCCTAATCTGGTATCCTCATGGGGAGGAAGTCCTTCTGTAACATGGCTTTACTGCAAACACTGCATGAAGAATTCACTGTCGAAAACAGCCCTTAAAGCTGGATCTCTCCCTTCGTTCTCATCAGATCATATGCCATAAATTATCAAGTTACAGAGTATTTCTCTCAATAGTTAGTTATTGATATACATAGAAATATCTCCCACAAGACAAATGGCTGGACCCAAGCACGTTATGAAAGTGGGACTCACTGTTATACATAGAAAAAGAACAGATCTTATAATTAATTGCCACTTTTTAAGTGAGAATCATATTTAAATACATTTGGGACATTTTTGTCAAACTAAAGCAATTAATTATAATCATCTTAATGGACTGGAAAATTTACTGAAAAATGCATTTAATTGTCACAAAATCCATGCTTAAAGTGTAGACTACAATCTAACACTTAGCTCCCCAAGGTAGTGTTAGCCTAGCTCCATTTGTTTTAGATTAAATTGGATAAGAGGTTTTTTATGTCCTCCACTGTTACTCATCACTTGTTGGAGCTGGATTCCTAAAAGCCTCACAATGAATAAGTTGCACATCTCCTGTAGACTCTGCCCATTCTGTAGGGACCAATAAATGACCCAGCTCCAAAGCGAAAGTGATTTGCCAAAGAGCAGCTTAAGCTAGAGGTTATTCCCGTGTAAATTCAATGTGACAAATGCTAAAGAAATTCTGGAAAAACAAAATGCCATATGTTGGCAAAACAAAATCAGAAAGGCAGATGCTCTCCTCAGCTCTTACCACAAACATCTGATTGTCAGTTTAAAACTGAGGCCCCTCTGGAAACCAGCAGTGACAGGACCAGACGGCTGCATTGCTGCTTATGCAATGTGAATTGGAAGCTGAGGGGGGCAGCTGAATCGAGCACCAAATCTGGCAGCTCATTTCTAGCACTGCCCAGTGCACTCCCTTCCCTCTAACCCAATCCAGTCATTCTCAGTAGCTCAGAAAAGCACTCCTCTGTCTTCCAAGCTATTCTCATACTCCAGAACAAATGCTTGAAAATTAATATTATTTCTGTCTTTATGTGACTAGATTAGCAAGTCAATTTCTCTGTTTACTGTGGCCATTATTTTTAAAGTCAGAATTATTAAGATGTAGATTTGCTTTTGCCATTGATTCCAAAAATACATTCCAAGATATGTGACAGTGCTTAGCGAATATGAAGCCCGAGGATCAAAGTACCCGTCAGCTTCAATAATGCAGAATCAAGTGCCATGCAATTAATTTACCAGCACATTCTATCCAACCACCTCGTCAATTACTAGCTGTTATCTCTTACACTGGTAAGATAAAATTGCTAACTCACAAATGAGGTCAAGTGAATCAGATTCCTCCCTTTCCCTTCCTGCTTGTCAGTCTGAAAAAAGGGAAATTCTCATGTTGTAGGTAGAATCCAGCTGTCATTTTGGATGTCCTAAGATGTCGCATCTGACTTCAGCTACCTTTGTTGGGTGCAAGCTTGATGTAGGCTCTGGCCACACATTCATTCCCGTTCATGCCTTTGGATACTCTTTAGGTGTAAAGAATTACACGAAATGCCTCTGTGTAGTCAATTAACCTCCCACCCAAATACTCCGAGTGAGAGCTGCCAGATTCCAGACCACACAAAATGGCAGAATTTTACTACGGAATTAGGATTAAAAATATTTATGTGTACCTCGATTCCTGAAATAACATAAATAACAGCAGAAAGCCCCTCAATGGCAGATGTAGATGCTACTGAATTATCTGTGTAACACACCAGACTGCTTGGGTTTGGAGAGCCCATGGTGCTTTTCTTTTGCCTTGTTCCAGACTCAAGTCTTGAGTGTGAGAACTACTCAAAAATAACCAAAGCAAAAAAAAAAAAAATAGAGTAATTGTGATTTAAACGCACTCTCTCCTAGGCAGCCTCAGAAATGTCTGCTAGGCCTGTTTTACAGCAAGGACAGTGTGATGGGGGCATAACCAAATGGGGAGCTGTAGCCAGGCTGAGGATGAGAAGATCACTGAAGCCACTCTGAGAAGGACTTAGAGAGGCCCAGATAACATCACACTATGAAAAATTGAAAAGTCTGAGGCTCATCTTTCCTGACAATAGCTAAAAGTTAGAAAAAGGGTTGGGGTTCTTACATGCTCGTGAACCACTTCTCACTCTCACTTCTTTACATAGGCAGGAAATATATAAGAGAGAAATATTTTCATGCCATTGAGGACCAAACTTAATCCAGCCCTACAGCAGCTATTTTGCTATTTTATAAAAATCAATTGTATTTCCTATAGATAAATTCCAGTAAGATACTTGTGGGTTTCCACAGATAATTAAAGAGAATTAAATATTCAAACTACTGGTCAAAACATTTTTCTGATAAAGCCATAAGGTAACAGAAAGTGCAAAGCTTAAATGCAATGCATTTCTTTTAAATTAGATGCTTATACCAGAGCAGAGGTTGTGTATGAGTGGACACGGGAACCAGCAAGGTCAGTGGTTGTGGCTGAAGATGGCTCTCGACTGAACCAGTACGATCTGCTTGGACAAACTGTGGACTCTGGAATTGTGCAGTCCAGTACAGGTCTGTGAAAATTTTTTTGGAAGGGTGATATTTAACTGTCATTACATAATTCAGAGCAGGATTAAAAAATACAAAGACTTAAGACTGAGGTGTAAATTATAATATATGTACTTCAGATTAGGCAAACATGACTCTGAAAAGATAATACATTCTGGGATTATTTTCCTACTTCAACTGGTAGTAAAAATATTTGAACAATTAAAAAGCTTCCTACAGTGTCAGACCTAGCCAGAAAAACCAATAATTTACATTATAAAGAAGCACTTCTCATGTTCTTATATTATCTGCTTACTATATAGGCTTATAAAAATAGCATAACAATATGAATCCTCAAAGATCGTATTTCTGGAGGCAGTGAAGTTGCTAAAAGCAAGTACATAGTTTCTCAAGGAGGTATTTAGAGAATGAAAAAAACTGCTATCAAATTCAAACCATCTGAATTATCCAAACAGGATTTAGTTTAATGCTGGCATAAGCTTTAACTCCAAAAATTTAATGAGATACAGAAATACAGCTGACATTTTTAGTATGATATACCTGTAACCCTGAAGCTGGGTAGAGCCCCTTATTTTTTAACTTTGCAGTGTTTGTTTCAAGATGTAAATTTTTTTTAGTTCATTTTCTAATAATTTGGAAGACCTAAATGCTGTGAGAAACTGAGCACTGGAAATGAACAAGAGCTCTGTTGACCAGATTGACTGGTCAATGGACCAAAAGCAGCACTGCTTTAGGAGAAGTGGTTGTATTGCTTTGGATACACACAACATTGTGACTTAGAGAGAAGTTCACTTACAGCTGCATAAACCAAATTTCCTGTTAAAGTCAATGAACATTTAAGGGAAAGTGAGTCAGTTTAAGGTGAACCGTAATTCATGTCTGAATTTTTTATTTAGCTTGCTAAAATACATTCATATGCTCTATTAAGCCTAGAAAAGTTCTCACAGGCAAGTTTCTAGGTTACTGCTTGGAAGCTTCTGCTCAGTTGATGTAATCGCAAAAGTAAGTGGGATGGCAATAATAGGAACTTTGCACAAGAACAGCATCAACACAACTGCTCCCTTTGCTGAGCACAGAGGTGTGCAACAGGCAGGTAAAAAGAAAAGGGGAGAACTCTTGACCTTCCCACAGATGGAAATGTTGCCATTGGCTTTTCTGCAGACAGTAATTCACCACAACTGCCCTTTGCTGAAAAGTGAATAGGATTTGAGCGGAACTGCAGGGAGCTCAGCTCTTGGTTATCTCAGAGTGACCTCGCCAGCCTGTGGGGCTGCCTTTGCTCCCTGCTTGCGCTCTACGGGCAGTAGGATAATCAGAAAAGACTCATGAGCTTGAGAACATAACTAAACCAAATACAAATGCCAGACATGGTTCGGGGCAATTAAGAGAGCAATGTGAGGAGCATGCTATAAATTGTTAAGAAGAGCAGATAAGAAATTTTCAAACAGAACTGAAACCTAAGTGTAAGATTTCTTCATGCATTTCCATTAAAAAACAAACATTTTTTTTTTTCCCATGCTATTTCAAAGATTTGAATTCTGCCTCCTTTTTCTACCTGAGGAAACTCTTTACCATTCCTATCTATAAAGTTAAATACAGTATAGTTAATATATAAAATATGCTGAAATGAAGATATTGTTGTCTAGATGCTGATAAACCGTACAAAGAACTAAATGCAATAGTTACCAAAACTAAAAACAATCCCATTAGAGAATCTTTTTAGTACTTACAAATTTACAATCCTCTTTAATTAGTAGCTGATAAGAATATACAGTTGTGGAAGAAACATATTTATTGCTTGCAAATTCAAAGTCTTAAAGGAAAATTCTTCATTATTTGCTTTGGAAAGAAAAATACGTTGCTTTCCCCATACTAAAGGTGAGGATCAGAAGTGGTTAATAATTCCTTTTCTCCCTCTTGAGGTAGGTGGGCAGGTAGTCTCAACAGAATCTTCCAGCACATGTTTGTCCTCTATCATCTCTGGTTTAAGATACAACATATCTAATGAAAATTAAGAAATTCCTCCCTGCTTTCAGAGTTGTGGATAGTGACTCATCTTACAAAAAGACAAAAGGAATCGAAGTCAATCTTCACTTAAGAATTCTCAACACACCTTTATTAGGCCAGAAAATAAAGCTCTTTTGCAGCTGATTCTGTGGATCATTAGAGCAATCTACAACATCTTGGGCAACTTTAAGATGATACTCAGAGTTGTGTGGAATTCTAGATACTTATTTTCCCAAGGATTTGGGTGGAGCCAGGTTATTCTAAACATTCTCAAAACTATTAAATGATTTCATGGATCTTGTGGTTTGACACTGGCCCTACAAGAGTCGCTCGCTCACCCTCCCCTGCTGGGCAGAGGAGAGGAAAAAAATTAATGTAGGGTTCATGAATTGAGATAAGGACTGGGAGAAAACACTTCAAGGGCAAAACAGGCTCAACGTAAGTTGCAAAGTGAATTTATCACTAACAGAATCAGAGGAGGATAATGAGAAGTAAAATAAGCCCTTAAAACACTTTTTTTTTTCCCCCCAGTCCCTCCCTCCTTCCCACTGACACCGCATGGTGGTTTTTGGTCAGTTCATTACCCAAGATTTTTTTTTCTACTCCTCTGGGAGAGGAGTCCTTCCTCTGTGAGACCGTGGGGTCCCTTCCCATGGGAGATGGTTGTCAGTGAACTTCTCAAATGTGGGTCTGCTCTCCCGAGCAGCAGTCCTACTGCACCTGCTGCAACATGAGTCCCTCTCACGGGCACACAGTCCTCCCAAAACTGCTGCAGTGTGGCTGCTCCACAGGAGCAGGCTGCTCCAGCCTGGAAAGCAGGGCCCTCTCTCTCCACCAGGTCTCCCAGTGGATCACAGCCTCCTCCAGGCATCCACCTGCTCTGGAGTGGGCACCTCCCCCAGGGGCTGTGGGTGGATCTCTGCATCCCCCGTGGATCCCCATGGTCTGTGGGTGGATCTCTGCATCCCCCGTGGATCCCCATGGTCTGTGGGTGGATCTCTGCATCCCCCATGGATCCCCATGGGCTGTGGTGGATCTCTGCATCCCCCGTGGATCCCCACAGGCTGTGGGTGGATCTCTGCATCCCCCATGGATCCCCATGGGCTGTGGTGGATCTCTACATCCCCCATGGATCCCCACGGGCTGTGGGTGGATCTCTGCATCCCCCGTGGATCCCCATGGTCTGTGGGTGGATCTCTGCATCCCCCGTGGATCCCCATGGTCTGTGGGTGGATCTCTGCATCCCCCATGGATCCCCATGGGCTGTGGTGGATCTCTGCATCCCCCGTGGATCCCCACAGGCTGTGGGTGGATCTCTGCATCCCCCATGGATCCCCATGGGCTGTGGTGGATCTCTACATCCCCCATGGATCCCCACGGGCTGTGGGTGGATCTCTGCATCCCCCATGGATCCCCATGGGCTGTGGGTGGATCTCTGCATCCCCCGTGGATCCCCATGGGCTGCAGGGGCTGCAGGGGCACAGCTGCTTCACCATGGTCATCACCACGGCCTGCAGAGGAATATTGGCTCCGGAGCCTGGAGCACCTCCTGCCCCTCCTTCTCCACTGACCTTGGTGTCTCCATGTTGTTTCCCTCACATGTTCACACCTCCTCCTCTTCTCTGACTAGCAGCAAACCCCCCTGACTTTGTTTGGATTTTCTTCTTGAATATGTTATCACAGAGGCGTTACCAACCTCTCTCATTGGCCCAGTGTGTCCATCTTCAGAGCCATCAGGGATTGGCTCTGCTGGACATGGTGGAAGCTTCCAGCAGCTTCTCACAGAAGCCACCTCTGTGGCACCCCTGCTACCAAAAACCAGGCCCTGCAAAACCAACACAATCTATAGAGCACTTTTTTTTCTTTAATTTCTTCCTTGGCTAGTAGGCCACCTGCAATCTTTATTTATGGATATAGAACAAGATAACTACAAACACTGTTTTTTTTAATGACAAGAGAAGCTTGAAACATGAAAACTTTTTTTATGGTATAGTTTATTCATCTATTCAAGCAATGGAATATGCAGGTACTACAGGCTTAAAAATAGTATTAAGTGAAATGATAATTATTGCTGCTGTTTTGTTTAAGCAGAGTCATCCATTTTTTATTTGTATGTTAAATTTCTGTCACTCTCCAGCTACAGATTCATATTGACTCAGAAAGACTTTAAAATTATCCTTTTTGTAAGCATCTTAACAAACACTTAAAGGGCTTGTGCAAGTTTCTATTTATATAGAATTACTTTGCCACCTTGAAAACATTGCTTTGCACTGAGAATCATCAGGATTTAAATTCAAAACAGTCTATTTTTTATCTTCTGTAAATCTACAGAGATAATGTTCTTAAGAGGTTTTTTTACTGAGTTACATGGCATAAATAGTAAATGATAAATACTTTGTTTTAAATGAATGGCAAGGAAAGCCTTACTTCTCTACTTACAGTAATAGAAAAAGTATTGTTATAGCTTGAACTCAGTCCCCACCTCAAACCTTACGTTTGATGTGATGCACATTAACTTTAGGTGCTGATAAATCTGGTTTTTTACAAATAGTTTACAGAACACTGAGAAATAGCTTTAATGTAACTTTACTGAATTATCAACTACTTTCTTCTAAGGGCACAGGTTAGTTTATACCACCTGCACATTTGACTCAATTATTGCAGTACATTGTAGAATTTACGGCTGATTAAAAACTGCAGCTACAGAAGCACTGAACACAGGTACAGACTCTTCCAGACCTCTAGAAATGTTCCAACATGGACATTCATTCAAAAATTAAGTTAATATAGATGCAGAACTTGTTTGACAACTTTTAAATGCTTCATATCATGTATTACATATGAACTAATTTAAACTTCTTGGAATAAATAAAATGAAAACCAGATTTATCTGCACAACACAGTTATTTGTAGAAGACTTCAGGAATTACAATTAAGCTAAGAAGAAATACCTTTCTGACTTCCTTGGATAAGAAAAGATAAGCGATCAGAGAATATCAGATGCATAAGCTACAACTTGTGAAATCAGCACTAGCAATCAGACACTGTGAATATAGGCAATATTTTGCTAAAGAGCTATTTGAAATTTTAGATTGTAGGGAATTTTATGGCTGTATTGCAATGCTTTCAAAATAGAATTACAGAGGAATTGGGAAGTTATTAGAGTGAGATCAGCAGCTGTCACAAATGTGGCAATGCTATTCAATTAAAGAAAGCCATAAAATATGGGAAGCTAAAGATGCAGTAAATAACTGGAGTGCTTTCATGTCCTGGAGTCATTTGAATCAATCTTATCAAACATCTACTACCTTTTAATAAGTGACTGTCCAATAAGTGCAGTCCACTGGTACTGTGGACACTTAAGAGCATGGTTTTGCCTTGTAACTGAAGTGCAGAGCACTATTCCAGGCCTCTGCTTTGCCTAATTCACTCTTCCCAGCATTACTTTTATCTGACTTCCAGCTCAGACCTGCTGCAGTGCTTAACAGACCAGAGTAATCCCTGTCTTTTTAATTGCCTTTATGCTTTGGATCTTGTTCTCATTTTCCAGAGGTTAAAAATACTTTGATAATTTAAGCAGCTAAATAAAGCTTCAGAGTACAGTGGTGTGTTCGCTGTGTATTCTTAGCTTGCCATCTACAATCACTGAATTAATTCTGACATACCGTTGTGTGCATTCTATATCTGATTGCATTGAAATAGCTTCCCACGTCATATTTTAAGTAGATAAAATTAAATTATTGGCTCTCCTAGCCAAGACTGGCACCCTTCATAAGATCATAATCTCTGGTACAGAGGAGAAGGAGGTTGTTTCAGTGAAAATTAAAGAAAGGTGAGCAAAATTCAAGTAATAATTCACACTATACTATAGCCACTCCTATTTTTGAAATAAAAAGATTTCCTTGTATATCCTTTGCTTTACCTCTTAATTTAAAATTTATTCTCTTTTCCCTCTTTGCTACTGTCTTTTATATTGAAATATACCAGGACTATTGTCACATCTTATAAATAAGCTTTCCTTGGGGTTAGATGTTGAGCAAGATTGCTCAAATGAATGTTCTTCTGGACTCTGCATAACAGAAATGGGCATTTGACATGCTCAGTGCATAAGTAATCAATGTCTAGACATAGTTTTTCAATCAAGTTTAAGCTTTTCTTGTACAAGAGCAGTTTTCTCCTTCCAGCTGCCTGCATTTTAAAATAGAACTACAGTAATTTCACGTGTCATCTCTGATATAGACAGAAGTTTCCATTCAGTTACGTGTCTACTTGTTTCATTCCTAAGATGTTTATTGCATAATAAGAAGAATCAGTCTACTCAAAAGAAAAAAAAAAAAAAAGGAAGAAGAAAAAAAATCAAAACCATAGGTTTTTTCAATCTTTGGAGAATATACTGTTTTTCAAAATCCATTTTAAATTATATAAATGATGATCTTAAAATGAGCATTATTTGCTCTGCTGGCAAGAAAGGTTTATGGAATGACATTGGTATATTAGAATATTAAATATATTTATATTTAATTACTAAAAGTATAAATAAAATTTATTTATATATATAACAACAATTCCTTTTCATAGCATTTGTAGTACCCAGCTCATATGATTTTTTAGCTCCAAAAGCATTAGTGCTAATGAAAGTATTGTGTGTTATTCTTGCAGTAATCATTTACGTCAGGAGAGAATAATAATTTAAGGTACTAAATTAGCTGAACAGGGACACTTCATCTTCAGAGTACATAAAGCACTGACAAGTGGTAATGCAGACACCATCACATCAGCAATTACATCTTAATGTATTAAGATCTGCTCTGTTGGCCCAGCAGAAACACTTTCGGGAGCCTGTCTTGATTTAGTTTTTAGATGATGTTTACATGGGTATGCTGTGGTGGCTTTCCATCTTCTAATGGAATAAGACCTTCCACAAGAGCTTTGAACAGCCACCAGTTAATGCAGGCTTTCATTCACTATTCAGCAAAGATGAAAATATGTACATTTAATTAGCATTTCCCAGAAATGTCTAATTTTGTTTTATTAGGGAAAAATTTACAAAACCCAGCAGGTTTATTAAGTGTTTTCTTTAAAGCTGACCCACTTTGATTTGAGGACTTCTATTTATAATAGGGGTGAATATAATAAAAAATTACTTCCTATAAAGACCTCTGATTTGTATATTTATAAAAGCTATAATGTTCTTTTTTCTCGGTTTTAGGGGAATATGTTGTTATGACTACACATTTTCATTTGAAGAGGAAGATTGGTTACTTTGTCATCCAGACTTATCTGCCATGCATCATGACAGTGATACTGTCACAGGTGTCCTTCTGGCTTAACAGAGAATCTGTTCCAGCAAGAACTGTATTTGGTAAGCAAGACCTATAAACCTCCTGGCAATCATGAGGCAATTTGGTTCCAGAAATGTTATGGTAAGAGCAGTTATGTGTAACATGGTATTGGAGAACGGTGTGAGCCTGCACATGGTGCAGTACACAAGAGATGACAGATTTCATTGTGTAGACATAGGTCCAAAGCTTTTAAACTGATTTTAAACTGATAAACTCTTTGTAAAAAGAGACCTGACAATACCTCAAGCCATCTATTACCATTTGAATTTTCCAAAGTAATCAGAATATGAATAAAACATCTCTGACAATGGCAATAACATTAATCGTGGGATTATCAAAAAGGCTTTAATCAAAGAGTATCCATCATTTGACATCTTTAGGCCCTCTGAAAATTCTTATTTTAAATTTTTTTTCCTTAATCCCTTTTACAGGCTACTGTTGAGATCAGCAACAATTTATTGTGCTTACACCAGTGAATAAATGCACTCAAGGAATGCAGTGAGAAGGCAATCTAAAGGGCTCTCAAGTTTATACAGCTGGTCCCTAGAGTTTAACCACTGCTTGCAAATGCTTATCTTAAAATTAGAAACAAACGACTTTAATATTCTTTGAAGATATTAATCCAAGTCAAGTACATATTTAAAAAAAAACAAAACAACCCAACAAATTTTCATTTAGGAAAACTAGAACCTGAGATTTCTGCTGTGTGACCTAGTCTTTGGTGATATCCAGATGGGACTGCTGAACACTGTTGGCAGCAGGAGGTAGAAGCACCCCCAGCCAAGCTGACTTTGACACTCGTTTCACTGCCTCAGGGCACTGCAAGGGCGGGATGCTTTAGGCCCTCTGGCTTTGCCAAAGAGAATGAACCCATTTGTGCTGGAAATGGCAAAGCCAGAGAGTCAGTGTTGAGAAATGCAGCCTCTGAAATTCTTGTTGAACAAGAGCAATTTTTATGGATCTTTTCTTGCACCCTTCACAGCTGTGCTTTAGTTTTCCAATATATTCTGGAAATCAATCACAACTTGCATAGCCTTAGACCTCACGAACCAAGCAATGGCTTTCCATTGATATACAGATGTGCATTTACAGAACAGTGGTTTAGACTATGGTATAATTAAATTTGATTTACACAATATTGTTTAGATTAGCTACTAAAATTAATTCTGAATTTTTAACATCAGCTTTGCTAAGAACTACTCTACTAGGGACTTTTATGGCCCTTTATAGTCAAAGCTATTGAAATTGCAACTATTTTACCTCTTTTTGCACATACCGTTTAAAAAGAAATGTCTGATCATCAGTTTGAAATGCTGCACTTCACTGTCACGAGATGGAGAACAGAATTTTCTAGTCTCAATGAATAATATATAATACTGCACAATTTTCAAACTGCTATCTTCACAGGCTCAAGAACCAACAAATTTCTCAGTTTTCCTTTTAGAAGACAGTTGTTTAGCAAATACTCTTGTGTTTACTCCATCATTATGTATCAAGATAGGTTTTTCATTTCAAAATGAACAGTGTTTCAGAACATCTTGCATGAATGCATATACACACAGAAGCACAACTTTCATCTTTTAGCCCACTTAGTACCACAGATAGTAAAAGTTATAAATCTTTCTTTTGCTACTGTGTAAGAGAAACATAAGCTCACTAGTAATAAGTCAAAGAAAACATTTGGTTGCGTCTCAGGAAAGAGAAATTGCTTCCTCATTAGGCACTAATAATTAAAGCTCTTCACACTACGACGTAAATACGTTGTTCATTAATTGGCCTATTTTAGACCACTGCTCATTTCCACTAACACTCAGTGCAGCGAAGAGGAACTCACCAGACACATTCAAGACATGACAGTGCAGTTGTCAAGGTAACTTGTGGACATGTGATTTGATGTAAATGCCTTGTGTGCACCTGGAGATTCATTTTTCTAAGCAGCTGCAAGCAGAGTGAATTCAGTACAGTCCTGCTTGCTCTCTGGGGCCAAGTAAGAGGAAAGGTTCAGCAGTGAGAAGGTCTGATATCAGAAATGCAAATTACATATGTCTGTACATAAAATCTTTGCTATTTTCAGGGCATCAGTGAATAAAGGGACAGAAATCTGTAAAAACATCAGTTTAAAAAAATGAAATAACACATAAATCTTGGTGCCCTTGAGTATACCTTTGAAGTATAATATCCCAAATAAGCTGGAACAAGTTTTTTAGTTTTCTAGGTATCTCAGAACTGCTGCAAGAAAAAACTAAAGATCTTAAATTGTTACATCTGTAGTACAATTTACAGGGCATGAATAAAGAACAGTGACAATGATCCTTCAAACACCAGGAAGTATTTCACAAATCCTCCAAATACAAGTAGTTCACAAATCATATTTCCATTCCAGCTTTAAAAATAGTACTCTACTATAACAACATCAAATAATAAAAGCAGAAAAAATGTTTTGAAAATCCTGCAACTTCCACAGAACTTGAAATCTGATATCCTCAATTAGAAACTGAACTCAGGTGGGGAAGTTTGTAAGAACCAGGGGTGTAGAAAAGGCTTTCCCACCTATAGCAGCAGCTGGGAAATGAAGCACAAAAACCAGCCCCTGGCCTGAAGACACAAACTCTTTGCTTTGCAGGAGTGACAACTGTGCTGACAATGACTACCCTGAGCATCAGCGCGAGGAACTCGCTGCCCAAGGTGGCCTATGCCACGGCCATGGATTGGTTCATAGCTGTATGCTATGCCTTCGTCTTCTCAGCACTTATCGAGTTTGCCACAGTCAATTATTTCACCAAGAGAGGGTACGCGTGGGATGGCAAAAGCGTCGTTCCAGAAAAGGTAACACCGTCATATCCATCCCAAAAGATCATACTCGGCCATGCCTGGTCACTCTATGGGAGAGGGTTTAGCACATTAAAAATTCTTATTACGTAGGACAGTTATTACTCCAAAAGAGTTTCCTTCTGTGTCCACACACAGCATTTCTACACCATGATTACTTAGACACTGAATACCTAAATACTACTTCTGACATACTGGATGATACTTAATGCTATTAATAATGAAATATTCTACTGAGATTTTGACCTCTGCAACTGAGCAGAAAAAAAAGATGAATGTGTATCATTTTTAGGGAAGGGAATTAATTTTTTTTTGTTTGAACAAGAGAAAGTGTGGATGTCTCAGTATAAATGTAGGAAAAAAATCTTGTGGCTGCAGTATTTGACAGTTACCAAGGTATAGTGCTCCCCAACATGAAGTTCAGAAGGGCTGCTCTATCATCATGACCAAATATATCATCACAGGAGTACTTTCTTCCTTTCTTAACTATAGGAAATATATGTTTGTTTAGAAGGAGACATTGAGAGCTGTGCTGGGAGTATGCAATCCTGATCCGTACCTCCCTGAATGCACTAGAGAAAACTTGCACTGATTCCTTTTGGTCTGGGATCAGATCTGGTCTGTAAACCACAAGGGCATCAAGCAATTGTTGAGGGCATTTAGGGGATGAAGAAGTTTCCCGTTTCCTATGAGTTACCATGTCAGCTGCTTCTGTGAGCAAGCTCATTTGGTTGGGTTATTTTAACTTGCCAAACTGGTTATCATGAACATTCACAGACGAGAGATTCAGCAGAACAGATATGTGGAGGAGCAGATGTAACTCACTGGTGTGCAAAGATATGTTTTTAATTCAGGACTATATGCCTATATATTATTTATGTATTTTAGTTGCATGAGTCAGGGAAAAAAAAACCCCAAATTAAATTAGGGCATTTATACAATGACAACTTAAACAAAAGCATTGTAGAACAAATGAGAGAAGTAACAAAACAAACTTACAGTAATGAGCTGCCCAACTGCTGCTGAATGTTGAGCTTTCAGTTATTGATGATGCTTTCACTGAAAAGAATTTTTTTGATTCTTTTTTTTCCCTGTTTTCATTTCATTTGTTATAAGAATGAGCTGCATTGATAGAACTGTATCCTTAAATATTAAATACTGCCTTGCTAATTTATCCTCCCTTGTAATGTAGTTACTATAATGAGCTGTTTCATTTGTTACAAAGAAAATTACATTCTAAAAAAACCCACAACAATAAACTCTGTTTAAAACACTGGAAGATTTATGGCTTTGTATTCCTCAGCAGGTAAGGGGCTTTATGTGTCATTTGCTGGTACCTGGTGGTGTGAGTTTTCTGCAGTGAGGAAAAGCAAGCCAGGCAAGCTCACAATGATCAGAGCATCATAGCTTAATCAAATTTAGAGCTCTAATTAGCTGTCATATTGCTTTTTCATGAAGTTGAATTTGACATGAAATATTAAGACCCAGGCTGGTGCCAGTATTTTCTGTGGATCAGATTTCTAGTGACATTTAAATCTATAGAAAGGGTTTCCTCTGAGACTTCAGTGAAGCTGCTCTTTGTCTGCTGGATTTATTGCTGCTCTCCAGAGTATCTGAATGAGAAACAAACAGGACTGGCTTTCACACTCAGCAACCATGTTAGCAGCTTCCCCACCGGGGGCGGGGGGGGGGGCGGGGGGCGGGGGGGTAGGGCGGGAAAAAATCTGACATGCCTTTTTTTTTGGAATATTTTTTCAACCTCTTTGTTCCTCCTATTCAGTAGAAATATTCTAAAAAGATTTGAAGCTTTTTCTTGGCCTGAAGCTAAGAATTTTATTGCCATGAATTAAAGAACATCTACATCAGAGTCATTAGGTGAATCTCTTGCCTTACTAAGTAGCATAATTTTAACATTTGAGCCTGATTCCAGCATGGGGCTCCAAGCCGTTCCTCCACAAGCATCTCCCCACTTGCCCTCAGGCTTTTGCAGCTTCGTTTCCCGTTCCCAGGTGTCCCGCAGGAGCCGTCCACTCCGTGAAATGTTCACGTCTTGAATGAGAATTTTTTTTCAAAACTCCACTGTTAGGAGGTCAGAGTAGCTGTTAACCTATAGTTGATCTGTCATTAAAAGTACTGTGACCACATAAAAAATACTGCCTCCCTGGGACAGCTGCTTCTTGAAAACAGAGAATTGTATTTGCTGTCTTGTGAAATGACATAATAGATCAAATTCCACTGCTATTTTCTCTTCAACCATATCTTTCCCCCCCATCCCAAGAGGATTAAAGGGATAACATTTGCCTTTTGTTTTTGTGGCAAATACTGCCTGAAGATTTTTCTAAACTCTCGGAATTGGTTTTTGCTATATGTTTTGTTGTTGGGGTTTTTTTCTCATGATTGGAGGGATCCTTACACCTTCTTAATGACCCACTACATCTCTCTTCTGTGTTTATCCTTGGGCAGTAGCTGAAGAAGGGGTTTGGTCTGCCAGAAACTGGGACAGTTGAATTCTAACTGGTATGCCCAGGTGTCAAAATTTAAATTTTTTCCTACAACTAGATCCCAAAAATAGAACACTAGAAAATATAAGGATCTAGGGATAAAATAAGTTTAAATAAGCTTAATAAGTCCTCCTCCCTCAAAAGATATTCAATATATTCCTGCTTTAGCAATATAAGTAGGTAGATGAAAAAGTCATACAGACATTAAAGTCTTTGTATATAGAATGCCATTTCAGCCATGATGATCCAACTGTAACACTCAAGACAAGAACATTAAGTTCCTAATCCATAATGCATTTGCCTTTGGTGTAAACCATTAGTGAGCAGAATACTGGCAGCTTTGCATCTTATTGAATAAACCACTCCTTTTAGTGCATGGTTACATGATAATTTAGTATGTATTTTTCTGTATGAATTATGTTAAAACTCTTCATATCACAATATTTGTCGTAATGTTGGAAGGCTACATTAAGAATTTGGTGTCTTGTGAGTTTTTATCCTGGTCAAGGAAAACAGTTGATTAAGGGAATATTGAACTATGAGTGGTTTGTCACTACTGATTATCATTAAAGGTGATTTTGCCAGTGAGCTTAGCTATCAGGTCTCATTGTATTTTATCTATCATCTAATATGGTTTACCTCATACAAGTAATACAAATGGATGATTTTGTCTTTGTTGTCACCTAAATATTTTGCATGAGTTATATATCCAGAACTAACTTCTCTCTTACAGCTTATTACACTTTGTGGTATGAATTCGATTAATTGCAAAATGTTATGGTGCTTTTTCATAATTTCATCTGTTGAGAAGATATTGAGAATAAAATATTTTCTTCTTTCTTCAGCCAAAGAAAGTGAAGGATCCTCTCATCAAGAAAAACAACACATACACAGCTGCAGCTACGAGCTACACCCCTAATATTGCAAGGGACCCTGGGCTGGCAACCATTGCTAAAAGTGCAACGATTGAGCCCAAAGAAGTTAAGCCAGAAACAAAACCTGCAGAACCCAAGAAAACTTTTAACAGTGTCAGTAAAATTGATCGGCTCTCAAGAATAGCCTTCCCATTGCTTTTTGGAATCTTTAACTTAGTCTATTGGGCTACTTATCTAAACCGGGAGCCCCAGCTAAAAGTTCAAACTCCACATCAATAACCTCATTTATTCGTATATTTCTGTTTTGTCTTTTGCTCTGGGAATTGCTTCCCTTTTTCACATATGGTAATTCCCATTTGCTTCATTGCCTCTGTCTTAAAGAAAATAAAGGTTTCTTTAGTTAGTTAAAGGTAAAATATACCTGTATATTTAAAAAACCTGTGTGTGAGGGAGAGAACATTATAAACTATATACTTTGGAAAAGTGATTTTAGAAATGGAAAAGAGTTGTAAAGTAATGGGAGGGCAGAAAAAAAAAAAGAAACCATTTGTAGCAAGCTTAGTACTGAATGTCCCCACAAGATACTGTATATGTACATGAAAAAGATATTTTTATTCAGAGGATTTTAGGGAAGGGGGAAATACTCTTTATGACATTCCTGATGCACACCCTAGACTGTATCATTTATTCAGCCACTGTTTACAATCTTTTCAAGGATGTAAAGTTTTCCATTTGCTGAATCCCATAAGATACATTATTTTCATAATCCCTTTTCTCTTCTATGTTCCAAACTACCTGACTTATAATATTAAATAGTCTTTAATGAGAAAGGAGATCTACTCACTCTACGTACAGTTTGTCACTGTATAGCACATAAGATCTAATGGTAACAAACGCTTTAATCTGCTCTCTTACTGCAGGCTTGTTCCAAGCATTAAGTTGGCACTAGACTAGATTTAAAACCCATTGCACAATCAAGTGCAGATCCCAAATTTCTACTATCACCTGTGTAATCCAAACAATTCCTGGATGCTTTAAAGATAGCTTTTACTCATCACTATGTTTTAGAGGGTTAAAACAAAAAAACAAACAACAAAATTTTTGCAAGCTCTAGATATGTTGAATGTATTCTTTTATAAAATGATACATTAAAAGAAGCTTTAGACTGAGATTTATGAATAGCAGAAAGATAAAATATAGTATTTAAATAATATCTGTAAATACGCAGCATGAGATTGTACATTTTTTTACTTTTTTAAAGTTGTGTTCCTAAAACATTGTGTAGGATTCACCTCTTAGCTCTTAATATGTTGTTAAATGCTCAATAAAACATATTTAGAGCCTGAATTAAAGGAAAAGAAATAAATCAGTGGTACTGGAAAGCTTACAAAAATAAATAAGCAGAAAGTGCTTGGAATTTATTCCATTTGTAAAGTGGTTAAGTGTACAGCAGCTTGCAATTTGACAATGTCATCCATTGTATACTATTAGATTAATGACTGGTCTGCTCAGGTCATGCATAAACACTAAAGTATGGGATTATATTTGGTAGGTAAAAATGGTGAAATATTTGTTAAGACAGAAGTTCATCTGTATATTACTGCTATATTTGCTGAAACATAACTGTTAAAATAAGTGATGTAATATATGTAGCATTAAATACAAAGAAGTCATACATAAAAGAATGTACAGGAAAATAGATTTTATTGAGTAAACTTACTACATTTCATTTTTACTGTAGCAATATATTTGTAGGAACAATATGTAAGGGCTTTAAATACAAGATGTCCATTTTGCAGGTATTGTGCTCCCTTTAAAAAAATTCTAGTCCGTATCATTACTGCTGATTCTTAGAAGTAAACTTTCAGATAAAGTTTTTTCAAAGAGATGGGAAGAATGGTAGATATTTGCAAGCATCAATTAAAAAAATGTAGTATATGGTATTGAATGGATTTTGAAACAATGCTACATGGGCCTCCAGAGAAACAGCTACTGAGAGTCAAGTTTAATAGGCAGTGATATCTAAATTCTTAATAAATCAAAAAGCTGACATTCTCTATCTACAAAAGGAAATATTTAATGTTTTATTTAGAGATTTATTTTTTTTTAATAATGCTTCATTGTCTAACATTTAGTCCTGTCTAAACTTGATAAGTTATCTGATTGGAGCTTATTTAAAAGGGGATGTTTCATCTCTGGTATCATGTGTAGATATATGTATAGAAAAAAATAAACTATGGCTCTTTAACTTCTGTGTACTTGTTTATCTTGTTATTTTTGGCGTTAAACTAGTGTGTTCATTTAGGGCATTTTATCTTTCTAGCTACCTTTTCATAGCTACCTTTTGGTCTGCATTTTGCACATTAGATGTGAATATTACTTAACTAGTCTGCTTTTTGCTATGCAATGATTGCATTATATCACCTCTTAGTTAGTCTATGCCAATAGTATTATACTGTATAAACTTGACTGCACAGTTTATCAAAGACAAGGTATTCTCTATGTAGCTTTTTTACAATGCTTTGCTAAACCATGTAATAATAGTAAGTCTTCCTTGAAAATAATGATACACTCTTATAGAGGACAGTTTCTGTTTACTCCTGAGATAATTTTAAAAAGATGACATTGAATGTTTATTGCACCTCAGTGCAGTGATGTGGCAATAAAACCTAAATCTAATAGAGGTTGTTTATGGCAGAAGCATGTATTGCTTTACAGAGTTTAGCAAAAGCTCTTTATTTTATGTCAGACTGTAATTCTATTATAATAATAAAGCTAAAAATGTTCAATAATGAAAGTGAATGTTTTACTTTGGTTTTCTTTAGTTACTGCGTCTTATGACACATTGCTTGATTAGCTGCTATTCATTCAAAAACTTAGTTTCTGTGGATTTGGCAATGAGTGCATTTTTAATAGATGTGATTTTCTGTACAGTGTTTTCCAGGGACAAATATAACAGAAACATTTCCCAAATCTAATTTGACATTCAGAAAAAAGCGTTCACTCCGTACCATATATATCCAGTAAGGCAATTAATTGCATCAGATGAACAATTGTTAAGGTTTTGTACCACAACATTGACTTTAATATAAGGTAGGAACAAAATAAAATGCATTGTCTCCCAGATAAAATGGCAGATAAACCAGAGATTGAGAGTAAAAATGTGACTATTTAAGCTAGACATTTAACTGGTTAAATAAACACACAAATCTAAGAGACTGTTAGAGAAGAACCTCAGGCTGTATAAAATAATATTTCACTTATTAAAATAGTTGTAGGGATAACTTTCAAACAAGCATAAGTACAGCTTGAAAATTTTAGTTTTCAACTCCTCTTTCTCTCCCAAATAGAAAAAAAGAGAGAGGAAAAGTCCTTCCAGTGCATTCAGCCCTCAAATTTTCTTGGAAAATATCCTGGAAAGCAAGGCTTGTGCTCTTATGTAGGGAGAGAAGCAATTGCAGACATACAGCTTTAGAAGATCCAAAAGGCTGATATAAGTGTATATTTGTATATAACAATATTCATAGTGTTCTTAAACATGAGTCCTACAGAAGGATTCTTCAAAATGGAAGGAAAGACTGGAAGGACTCAGATTCCATTAATTTATTATGCTTTCCTCTACTTTGAATGAGGATAATGCAGTCTGAATCCTTGTTCCTTGCCTCCTACAACTGACTCCACAGAGATGAATGCCTCTGAAAACCCACACGGGCTTTTCTGGAAGAGGATGCTAAAGAAAGTGTTTGAACACCCACCTCCTATGTTCACATGCCAGATGCAGAGCATACATGGGGATTTTCACATCTTTGTCATTGCTGAGACATTTTTAGACAGAATTTTACTCAAGTAAAAATGAGTCAAAATGTCTAAAGGCAACAAGATTTGACTCAGAGGAAAAAAACCATATAGCACTATTCAGTTTCACAATGTGGAAGAACAGTCTCATCAGATGACAGATTCACAGCTACCAGTCAGTCCAGCATGACACTCCAACACGGGAGTCCTGTGTTTGTTCTAATATTACATCAACAGAAACCCCTTCAGTTTTCCTTTAATCATCCATAGAAGCTACTGCAGGACTTTCTTAGTGATCAAGAACCTTTTTTACAACACAAATGACTTTTCTAATGAAATTCTTTCTCTTGGACTCTTAAGACCTGAAAAACCTGATTTTCTTTCTATCTCCTTCTATTTTTCATCCATATGGTAAATAATAACAGCTTATGAAACACCCTAATGTCAGGGAAGTGGGGCCCACATGCTTCAAGGAGCAAGTAATAAGATAACTTCTTTCAGCCTGTGCTTTGTATTTGAATGACTGTCCAAATAAATTAGCGTGACTGGACAAAGTCAAACGTTTTCTTAGGGGCTGTAAAAATATCAGTCATACTTTAAAATATAAAAATGCTAGATCTCCTCAGACTTTCTATAGCAGATCCACTGAAGAAAAAATCCTTGTGCTATGCATAAACATGACATAGCTTAAAAAAAAAAGTGTTTACAGTCCTAGCACATGAATTTTGCAAGTGAAGTGTATTATCAGCTTGTCAAGCTGTTGCTGTCATGTTCCATCTGATTGCAAACTATGTCAAATACAACAAGAGAGGTAAAAGCCTTGAAACGACAAGTTTCTATAGGCTCATTCTCTCTGGCCATAGGCCCATCCAAACTGGCAGGATGACTTCACAGATGCTATAAGTTTATTTGATTAAACTCCTTTAAGGCTTTTGAAGATGCTCTGAGTGGATTTTGCACTTGCAGCACAGCTGTTACAGGCATCTCACCCAAAGGCTAGGGATGCTTCCCCTCAAAAACCTGCAGATCGACCAACAAAGGGCACAGCTTTTCCGAATGTGCTGTCAGTGTTTGCTGAACTCTTTCTTCAGCCAAGGGCATTTGAATGCAAACAGACAAAATGAATTTCTTTTCTTGCGTCCCTGTATATGCAGTATTTGATCAGCCTCAAATGGTACAAGCCCAAGGATCTGAACCAGCCTCAAGATGCTAAATTTGTTTAGCAGTGATTTGCTGTTGCCTGCCCAGCACACACCACCTTTGCTACACTCTTTGTTTGATTTTACATATATCATCTCTTTAGCACCAGATCACTGCAGTGCCTCGTAGGAAAAAAATAATTCAGCTGCCATAGGATTAAATGAAATTTACATAAGGACCTCACATACTTGGAGAGCCTATTCCATTGCTGCTATTCCCATAGCAGCAGAACCACACTTCGAAGAAGTGGTTTGTAAGCTCCTACGATGGCTCTCCATTGTAGTGACATTTATTAATGTAACAAATTTACTGCAAGAATATGAAAAATCCCAGAAAAAATTAAAAGAAAATCTTTTATGGTTATCTAAAACCAAATATAAAACATAGTAAAGCTACAATAGAAAGATCTTTTTCTTAAATTATCTTTTTATTAAATACTTTATAAAAGCAGTAAAATGGATTTTAGCCAAGAATCTTTCAAATGAATACACCTTTTGAATCAAAGAAAAAGACAATGGAGGTCATAGTAAAAACCTCCGCTGATTATCAGGACCTGCTGTAGGCACATAAATTTAGGAAAGAAAACTAACATTTTTCAATTACACATAATCAAATAGGAGTTCATTTCTTTTTCTTGATGAAATTGTTAATTTTAATAATTCAGGAGGCATTTCAGACAGGGTTTTGCTTTGATTTTGTTTTTGTACAAAACCCCACAAAACTCAACATCTGTTTTCATCTTTCTCCTGCCTGAGCAGCTATGGCAGGCATGAAGAGGTGTGGGACACCATTCTCCAAGATAGTGATGTATTTGTCAGGAAATAGGAGTCTTACAACAAACATTATCTTTAATATGGTCTCGTAAAGTATTTTTGTAGCTACACATATTGCTCAGCTAAGCCTCATAGACACGAAAAAATAATACACAGATTAATGTAAAAACATTGTGGGCTTGATAGGGTTTGGTTTCCATTGATGTGCACATCCCTACCTTGCCTCACCAGCCCTGATTTGTAGGAACTCGGCTAATTTAGATCAAGTAAAATGAGGCTTTGGTCTATTAGGGCCTTTACCAGCTTGTTCCTGACCAACCTCTCTCATCTTCTCTGTGGAAGACAAAGAAAACTTTAGTGAAGTAGCTGGAGCAATGTATCCCCTTCAACAGTTAAAGGACAGTGTGAACTCTGAGAGTAATGAATGTACTAATACAATGTTTAATGGCTGCAAAGCCAGAATGCTCACGCCTGCAAGCACTTCTTTACATCCATGTCATCTCATCCCTCAAAAGATAACCAGATGTGCAGAAACGGTAAATAATTTCCAGTTCCAGAGGATGCCAGCCATGACTTCACTAGCAGCTTTCTAAAAACGTATTGGAGCTCTGTTCTGGTCACTGAGTTCCTGAATATCAATGTTTATGTTCATCTCTGATCCTAACCTAGGCTTTATTTTCCAACAAAGGTTGCAGGGCCAAAAGTTCTGCATCCATGTAAGAGTTCTTGAACAGACAGTTCCCAAACAGTATAGAGAACAATAATTTTAAGACTACTGAGACAGAAGAGAAAGGTCATTATGGCCAGTACAAAGAACTGGTAAAGCAGAAAGTCCACTTTCAGATGCTTATCGTAGCTTTAGCTGATGACTAACCATCCATCATTCAATCCCCTGAGAGAACTGGTCTGCTCCTAGCAAATGAGTTAATAACACAACAAGAACACTTTCAAGTGGATATGAGCAGAATTAAACAGGTGCCTGATGATTTTGAAAACCTCCTTATTTCTTTCCATGTACAGAATGACTTTCAAAAGCATACTGGTGATGCTAAAAAGCAATTATAACAAGAAAAACATCATTAGATTGCGCAGCAAGTTCTGCAAACAAAATTTTCTGAGTCTGAATTCTACCAGAGCATGCAGCTAAAAATCTTCCTCTTGCAGCTAAGTGAACAATGCCATAAATACTTAGGTGGGAAGCCACAGAAACATGGGTTTCAAGGCTTTGGATGAGACAAAGAATTCTAGGTTATATTCACATTGCTGCAAAACATCTTCTTAATTATATAACAGCATGAAATTTATAGAGGGTTTTCATAGATCTGCATGGAACCATTGATCAGACAAATTAAAGACACAAGGTTTTATGTTCCTGTGTCAGGCCTTAGGAGTGGCAGTAGGAGTAACAATTAAGTAACACAATTCTGTGAGGTATTTTTACCACATTATTCTAAACTGACAGAATTTATCTTTCAACACAACTTTTATTTTTCCTAAATATCATCTTGGTTAATTGAAAAGTAAAAGATAAAAAAAGCAAGAATATTAATTTTGTTACAGCCTTAGGTTCAAAAGGAATAAATAAGCTTTGAGAGATATAACCATGTACCTAAAGAAAAGCAGTTTTATCTGGCTACTGCAAGAAATAAGTAGAAAGTTTATAAATAAACATGATTCATTTATTTATAAATGTCTAGAGATAAGAAATAATAATTCTCTGGTGTAACAAAAGCTGACGTATTTACGACTAAACATAATGTACTTAACAACAAGAGTTGTAAGACAACAGGCTGTTTTACTACTGCCTCTTAATGGGAATTAACATGAATAATGAGTCTCAGGAGGCATTTACCAGTGATAAAGGTAAATATTGGCTCTAAAAAATGTCAGACAAGCTACTATATCTCTGTATTGCAAGCAAGCTACACAGATTATTAGCTATTTTATTATATCTAGCATTTAATAGCTGGGAATGTATATTTAAAAGATAAAATGACTGATAATATCTTAAAGCACAGTCAGTGCAAAAGCAAATAATCATCGATTCCTTTTCACACCATAACTGCAGCTGGATGGCGTGCAAGAATGAAAGAAAACAAGCTTACATCAAGGTCAGCGCAGTGAAGGATCGTGAACAGAAACTAACACAGAACAAGCAGAATTGCAATGAATCACATTAAAACCTTAGATGGAAAATATAACTTGTTTCTACAACTTTTAGTTTCTATGTAGGAACAGAGAAGAACTTGCCTGAGATCTCAGCTCTGGTACTTGAGCCATGACACAGAGTGTTATATATGAAATTTAATAATTGGCCTTTTGCATCTTTAAATTCCCCATCTGCAATGAAAGGTTCATTAAGTTATAGAGTTTAATTAAAGATGTTTTCATATTTCCTTGTTAAAAATCCTAATTGTTAAGAGATCCCCAAGTTTGTTCCCTGTTAATTCCCAAAACTGTTAAAAGTGTTATGTTTCACCCCCTTTTATGAATGTTCAATGTTGTTATCTTACCCCCTTAAGACCCTCTAATGTTAAAAAGTTATGTTTTACAGCTAAATTAATGTTTTTTATCGAATGTTTAACCCCTATAAGTTTTAAATGAGTTCTAGGGTTTGCTGACAGGCAAGCCTTCGTAAGTGACCACCTGCTCTTTTTAGCTCCTACTGCCACCCTGCAACCGGGCTCCATGGAAACCCCAAATTTTAATGAGGATCTTTCCCGCCTTTCCAACTGAGTGATGTCACCGAGCAGCTGTCCCCTAGCAGCCAGCGAGCCATAGGTGGGAAGGTATCACCTCATCCCTGGACTTTCCCAATCAACAGAGACTTTGGGGGCCGGGCAGTGGGCGGTCATGGGCGGGACCAGGACATTATAAAAGTCCCTGCCGCAAGGAAGAAGGTGCTAATCGCCACAGATTAGTTGGTGGGGAGCTTGGCCGTGGGTCGTCTGGCCACTATCCCTATCCAGAGAACCTTTTAAGGATTATAGACTCTGGACTAGCTGGAGTCACCCCAGCGTTGCAGGTTCCCTGCCCTGGGAGCAAAGCCGGTTCAGCTACAGAGGTCTCTGATCACTGCGGACCCGGATTTTTAGTTTCAGTTTTTGGTCCCGGACTTGGTTTGTTTCTTTTCTGTTCATAATAAACAGATTTAATTTCTTTAAGAAACGAGAGTTGCTTTGTTTCTGACACAGAGTGTACTTTGCATAGTTAGAGTGGACACCCTATTCTCACCAGTGTACACAGAGAAAAGTAACACAAAGGGTCTTTGCCTATACAACACCAGAGGGAATAATTAAGGTAAGAAAGGTGTAAAATCAGAGCTGAAGCAGCTTAACACGGGCTGGGGGTGGCTGGCAAGTAGCAGATGTGCACCTGTATGAAGGGAGGAGGAGATGATGCCACAGCTGCTGATCCACGACTCCTGTGTTTAGTCAGCAGCCAGTGCCTGCGTGCCCAAACCACCTGGACAATGTTCCCCTGCCCACTGCACTGCCTGGCTGCCCCTGACCCAAACAGTCTCCCTTGCAGGAGTGACCTGACACAGAGTAGGATTGTGCCTGCCACAGCTTTCTGGGGAAAATCCTCAGCCTTGGTGTGGGGCTGTCTCTGTGGTCCCCTCTGGAGGAACATTGTGGCACCACTGAACAATGAGGTTGAAACGGACACAAAGTTGTCCTTGGGCAGTCTTTGCTCCAAAGGTGGACAAATGGTTCTCACAGGAAACACTATTCCCTATCTCTGAATAATTCTTATTTAAATGGATTTATTGTATTAATTTGATGATTTCCACAGTTAAACCCAGTGTTTCAGAAAGGCCAAGAAACCATTAACATCGGAGGTATGCCAACAGTTTTCTGTCCAAGAAACTCAGATTTCTGCAGGCAAAACACCAGGCAGACCAGGCCACAACCTGTTGGCTGCAATTACTGGTAACTCAGGATGTCTGAGATTAAGGAAACTGCTCAGCTGAACATAGCTTTCAGTCCACTTCTGCACAGTAAAGAGAAGAATATTCACCATGGTCACACTACCGTATTTTAGGTGATATAACCCAAAGGCTTAGGTACGGTTTAACTGTCCAAGGACTCAAATTACCAAGTCTTTTTCTGGGTAAACACAGATAAGTTGCTTTGTCAATAATGCGAAATAGTAATAATAATGCCAAGTTGCTTACTAATGCTCATGTTTCCCTCTTTAAATAAATGACTTTTAAGAGGAAGAATTGTTTGCAGTTCACTGGATTTGAAAAAATCATGCAAGGATCTACTCATTTTGTTCTCCCAGGCTTCTTCAATGACCTTTCTATTCTGCTGAGAAAAAATGTCAGGTATCAGCTAGGTATTACTGCTATTGTGTCTAACAGCAGCTAGGATCTTTGGTGTGCAATTGGGATTTCTCAGCAGTGAATGCTATACAAAGAGCTAAGAGGCAGGTAGTTAGAAAAAGGGTGGAAAAGCTGGAAATCTCACCACAGTAATGGTAATGTTCATGTACATTAGAAGTCTCACCACTGGAATGTGCTGTCAATACCCAAAAGTCTAGCCCATACTAGGCAATAGCATACAAGCATATTATGGCTAAGTCAGCTTTAAAGGAGAATTCTAAATTAAACAAAAATACATTTTGTGGAAGCCTTTTTCACTCCAGCATGTTTCTAGTGAAAAATCCAAGACATTAAGATTTTTGAGATAGATGGTTCTCACAGTTTATGGAATTCTTAGCAGAAGCCTAAAATGTCTCTACAGCCTTTGGGTTCTGTGGTTGCAGGGTAGGCACCTTCCCTTACTTGCAGTGAATTTCTTCATAAAGAAGAAAGTTTCCTAAGTTTGAATGGTCTCTCTGTGGTGACTGATTCCCAGCTGTAATATATTTCAAAAGAACTGTCTTAACTCACTCTACCCATCAGTTCTACTCTACAGTTGTCACTTCTGATGTTCCAGAAACCACCAGTCTGACTTACATTTCTTTTGCCACTCATGTCACTGCTGGCCAGCGCAGAGCAACAGAGGTCAAGGGGCAGAGCTGTAAAAATACACCAAGATGAGGAAAATCAATTCTGGAGCCCAAAAGGCAAAACTACTGATGCAGAAGATTACTAAATACAACCAGTTGCCTTATGGCTCTTGAATCTTCCAAGGAGGACGCTGTGAGACTGCTGTTCAGTAAATACGAAACACAGTCTTCGGGCAAGTCAGAAAAAACAGATTTTTTTTTTTTTCATTGCTCCTAATTACTGTTTGCTTGGGGGGGAAATGGTAGAGTGTTTATCTCTACAAAATACATTAAAAATATTTCCATAGCTAACATAACAGAAAGAGTGCAAAACCTGCTGAACCTTAGAGAAATTTGCATCAGCTCTGGGACTCTGCCAAGGGCACAAAGTCGTTGAGGAAAAATAACTATGTCTTAAATATGTGTATTTAGAGCTTAAATTGTGAGATGATGAGGAGGAACTCTCAACCCTAATGAAACAGTTCTAAATCTCTAATCAAATTATTAAAATGCTGTTAACATTTTTTTAATTTATACACATATATATGCATTTTCTCCCCAAGTTCAAGTGAGTGTTCTATCTGCCATAGCTTCAGTGTTAATTTGCACTTAAACTTTGCTGTCTAGACACCTGCAACACAATAGGATTCATGCATGGAATACCACATTACATGATTTCCTGAGAAGGATGAACAGAACCACAGTTCCTCCTAAACTTTGTGGAAACCAATGGAAAATTTGGGGTTTGACACTCACTTCAAGCTTTCCTTTTTACTTAAAGCCATATGTACAACATAACTACAGTTTTAAATGAGCCAGAGCAAGCACGTCATGAGTGATGTTGATCTCAGTAACCCCCAAAACTTTGTTCCAATCTCCCATGGAGATAAATGGTGAGCTACTCAAATGCGTGAATTACATTGATGCACGTAACCTGGAAGTCTGATTCTAAGTGGATATTTCAGCATGTACACAGAGGCAGAACTCTTCATTCATTTGCCACCTTTTTCTCCTTTTTCCACAAATTCTTATTGTATGGGCATAATTTGCTTTACAGTCCTGGAGTTTTTTACAAAGCTGTTTTTCAAGCTGTGCATACCTAGACAGAGTTGTCATGAACTAGGAAAGTTACGGTCGCCAAATACGATGACTGAGCACATGATGGCCAGATATATCTTAACCACAGCTAACAACTGAAATGTGGGTGCCTAAACCAGTCTGGGTTCTTGGCCCATGTAGGCTGAATTTATTGAATTTCACTCTCAACAGAACTTGTTAAAATATTAAATCATGGAAATTCTGTTCTCAGTGATATTTGAGCATTTGAGCTAGAATTTCCTTGCAGATTGCCTCACCTCAATTTTGCTAAACCTTCAACTGTGTGCTTTTGTTTCACTCATGCTTTTGCCAAGACTTGTTAGGACAAGACATAGGGAAGAGACTTAGGAAAAAAAGTGAGATGACAGATTGTTTCATGCCACAAGGGACTGTGGGATTAAGAAACACAACGAGCTTGTGGAATGATTTTGTGGCTGCAGGCAACCTATGTCAGAATTAGAAAGCAGTAGTCCTGGGACAGCAGTGCCCCAGAGCTGTGACTTGTAACAACTGTATATGGCCTAAATACCAAAAAAAAATCCCCATTTAGTCATGTCCAATCTAGTCAAAGGAGACAGTAAGACATAGAAAGGAATAACTAAGTAGTTGTTGCATTCCAGTCCATTCTGAGACTCTTATCCTGAACTAACACGGCCTTTGTATGTGATAAAAAATTAGCTTCTGGAGCAAAAGGGTATTGTTACTCTCAGCAAGATGCTGAATTACCAAACTGGATCTTTGGCATGAATATAAATGCCCTTTTGGTTTTTGGGTTTTTTAAAATGATTTTCCTCCCTATGATAAATTGTATTTGGACTCAAAAAATGGAGAAATGAGTTTGACCCTAATGAGTATTAAACAAATACTTGAATTTACTTGGATTAGATGATACTTAATGAGCAGGTACTCAGCACGTACAGCATCAGCCTTTGTGTAGTCTACTCTTTATGAATCAGTAGCATACCATTTGAGAAACCTGAATCAGGAAGACCAATGTACAATTGCTCTAGTCTAAACTGAATACAATCGAACCATATGATGTGCAACACTGAGATATCAGTATAAAAAATAGCCTGGTACATACTGAAACATGAAATTTTACTGCCTGTGCTCCGTAAGGTTTTTTTTTCTTTAAAAGATAGATAGATAGATAGATAGATAGATATAGATATATATATATATATACTTTATTTTGAGCAATATATTTTTGTTCTAAAAAAGATTTTGATGAGATGATGTTGGTATTTTATTTCTAAGTTAATAAAGGATATAAGATGCTATGCAAAAAAATGTGGGTCTATATATGATGACTAAAATGCAAGGTTGGTAATGTAGCAATACTATTATTGGGCTATCAAATGATTCACAAGAAACAGATAGCAGACAAATAAAATCCTGCTCAACTTCCATGAGTTAATAAAGTATCTTATAAATGTTAGGTGTATTCTGCTATATAAACCATTCTCATATCTGCAGTCTGTCTTGTATTTTATACTGAATAGTATAAAAAATTTATTCTGTACAAAAGACAAAAAGAAAGAGGAAGAAAAAAGCAGCACAGATAATGGATTTCAGAAATTCAGCTGGAAAGTGTTAAGAAGTAAAAAAGCCCTATGTGGAATTCAAGAAAGATTCAAAGAAGCTGCAGCAGAAAAAAACCAAGCGGGAATAAGCTTCCATCCACCAGTAAAGAGATTTGAGAATATTCATGAACATCCCAGTACTTTAGTTGTATTTGTATTTCTACGTTTTTGATTCATGTTAAGAAAGCAAGACCTAAGTAGTGATTTGACTTAGGACCCTCTCCAGCTACATCACAAAATTTTGCTAGCATAGTAATTGAGCCAATATAAATATAATTAAAACTTTAATGAAGTAACATGTTCAACTGTATAGAAATAGAGGATTCCAGGGAGATCTAGTGGCCGAGTTGACAGCTTGGGTGGCAGTTTTTAGGCAAAACTCTATCATCATAATCTTATGAGGTGATTAAAGACAAAGCCTCAATTAGTAAGGATTGTTATAATGTGATTTGAAGTGGATTATAGTATCATTTTACTTCCTGGGTTTAGCTGATAGAAATAGCAGATGAGTGCAGGATCCTTTTACCTTGCAATAAAATAAAAACCTACAAGCCCAAACCGGGAAAATGAAAGAGAAAAGCAAGCAGTAAAATTGCTGACATGAGGTCTAGGCTTATGCTGCTGCAAACTGACATGGGTAGGGATTTGGGAGCTACTGCTGAAAATTTACAAATTTCAACCCAATACAATGCAGTCGTGAAGTAGGAAAGTGAAAATTAGAATCAGAGCTCCAACGAGACTGAGGTGGAAAATCAATAAAAAGAATTGGTGGTATCTGCTTTTTTTTCCATCTACAGACATAGGATGTTAAATACAGAACTCCTTTTCAACTGTGGATGAGAAAACTGAGACAAAAAATGAGAATTTATCCCACAGTGCCTGAGCAACACAACTAATGTGCATCATATGACTTAATACAGATCAGAATTAATTTTTTAAATATAGTAAATTAAAATTAAAAACTGTCTCTGATAGAAAAGGAGAGTTTAAAATGTGTGGTACAAACAAGGAATCTGCGCAGTAGTTTGGACAACTATACATAAAATGACATGCACCTGTTTCATTAAGAAGCAGTAATCAAGCAAGTTGACTAAACCAATTAATATCATGCAGCAAATTCAAATTAATTGCCCTACTGGGATACCCTTTGTAAAGGCAGAATTATTATTTGTCAGAAAAGCCAAATTCCCAATCTGAAGTGAGGAAATTAATCTGCTTCATCACCAAATCCTACTGACATGTCAAGTGTAAGCCTCTAGGGCTAATTCTCCATCACGGCACATACTGATGAGAAGCACATGGGCAGACTAGTCTGGGAGTCCTCTCTGTGTCATCTTGATTATGACCAGTTCAAAGAGATATTTGTAAATGCTTATTTGGCCCCCCATGAGTTTCAGTCAGCACAACAGACAGCTTAGAGCCCCAGACAACACTGTGGCTTCCTTGAAAAAGGCACTTTTATACAAATGAGAGATCTCCAGGAAATGACCATTAGCAAAGGAGGAGAAAGAAAGGTTGATACGGGAACCAGACACACAGATAAGAGCAGATTAATATAAGAGAAACAGTTCTTCCAAGTTTTGCCCAGTGTCACTGTCACTATGCTGTATCTCCATCCCACTCAGGATATAAAATTTACATCTTAGACTCTTGTCCCTGCCATGTCCCTGCCTCATCCACCCCATCCCAATCATCAAATATTTCCATGTCCTTTCAGACACTGAAAGATGCTGAGACAACAGATTGGAGGCTCACTTTCCAGCTTTGCTGGAACAATCATCCAAAGATTTGAGAGATTGCATATAACCTCTTTATAAAATTAATCTCCCTCCCCCGACAGACCTTGCCACTCAAATACAAAATCAATCTCTCCTGAATCCCCATGATAATCAAAGTGCTATAGCCCTTGTCATAAATAGATTTAAGTGATCTTAGTTCACTTTTTGCATCACTCTACCAGACAATCTTGCTATCACAAAAGGATTATCATAAATGACCTGGAAAATTCTGCTAACCCACAATGGCTCCAGAACAGTTACAGTGCAGGACACTTTAAAGTCCTTATTTCTATCCTTAACACTTATTCATAAAAGAAAAATCTGTACTTGGAAGCATTCTTTTTGCTTGAAAAAGAAAGAAAAGTAGAAAAGCATCTACTTTTCTTTCTCCATATCTTACTTACCTTACAGAAAAACATTCTGAAAATAACAGATATGGTCCTAAAAAACCCCCAAACCCCAAAAGAACAAAAACCCCCAAACTGAAACACATCTTTCCTTATTTTGACTTTAAGATACAAGAAGTCAAGGTTAGTTCTAAGGCATTTTCTTCAACATATAACTGAGCCCAAGCTCTTTGCACAGTTACACTCCAATTAGCCTGTGACTGACAGCTGTCAGACTAGTTCATAATCAGGATTCTTTAGAACAGATATTCAAAGAGACTAAAGAAAAAATAGTCATAGAAAATTGAATTTCCTTAGTAATCAGACTAGTGTTAGTTCATTGAGACTTTGTTTTTGCACATGCTTCTTTATTAATTTTGAAGACAGGCATTTAAAGAAATAGTCAGTTTTTTCATAGCAGAGATATCTAGTGAGGTTTATAGATGAATGAAGTCATTCAGGAATGAAAAATTAAATGAGTTCACCTACACAGAATAACACACTTCATGAATATCTGTGCAATAGCTTAAAATATTGAAAAAGCATATGCAAAGAAAACAAGTATATGCAAATATGCAGCAAGTATACATGTAGTGTAATTTTATGAACTACAAAAAGGGAACTTAATACTGGAAATGAACATTTCTAAAACTAAGAATGTCTTCCTCTGCTAGACTTCTGACAATGTAATATTCTGTTTATTCAGACAAAGGGAAGTTAGCTGGAATGGTCACCTGTTCTTTGTGAATGCCTTATAGTTAATCCCTGAGACTATCCATTCTCCCTGCCTTTACCATTATTCATATCATAAGTAGAGGCCATACTATGTTGTTCTAGGTACTGTACACACATGGGCTAAAGAAATTAGTGTGTTCTTACTGACTTTTCAAGGCAACTTGAAAACTAATTTTTTTCACCAGCTCTTTGACACAAAAAAAGCACTCTTCTGTTTAAGGATCAGTGTAGCTGGAAATCACCAAAAGCATTTTCACATGTTCTCTCAACTCCTGGCCTTCAACAAGGGTCTCACTAGAACAGTTATGTTTAAATTGATATATTCTAGGAATTCTGTGCACTGAATTCAATCGCCAGTGACTAGTCCAGAGAAGCAGCTTGATACTCATAAGAAACAAAAGCAGCCATGAAGTGACAATTACAGATAGATCACATCATTTTGGACTTAGACCTGGCCCTAATTGCCACTCTCTTTGCTTAAAAATTACCTCTGTGTTTCCCCTTGTGCATGTGTTCTCATGTGGACTGAAAGAAAAAACTAAGTATTCTGGAATGTGACAACTAGACACAGTCTGGGAATGGCCTTGTCTTACTGTGCTGATTTCATTGTGCTCCTAATTGTAGCATCAGCAGTCATAATTAAAACGTCACCAAGAAATTAAAAATGTTCCTACTCTGCAACATAAATAAAGCTCTGTTTATTCAACCAGGAGAAGGATTTGTGACACAAAATACCCTTCTACACTAATTTAATGAGCTCATTTTCTAGGGAGGATTAACCGATAAGATGTTTAGATGGAACTTAATTATTCTCTGTGAGATAAAGTAACAAATTAGGGTAGACTGTGTGGATTAGTAAATAAGTAATTTATTTTTCTATAAATAAGACCCAAGTTCAAGCACCAAGTAAGATGGATTGTGTTATCAAGAGACTGCATGCTACATTTTCCCAACATTCCTGAGTTTCAGCATGTTAGTTTATCAACCAGAATTGAAGGACATTCAAAAAAAAGAAGAAACAGTGAGAAAATAAGTAGAACAAAAAATGCTACAAGCTTTCATGATAAATATATACATGTGAAGTGCATTTTGTATTCAGTTTTCAGAAACATTTGAACTGTAGAGCCCAACTATTTTCAGAATCACAAGATGACAAATTGAGTCTTTTATGTCTGTTCTATTGTTTATGTGAGGTTTTTTAAAGTGGTAAGTATGAATCAACTATATCTATATAATCACAGAAAGATTGTTAATACAGATTGTGTAGTTATTCAGACACTTAACACTCCAATAGCATTATACATGATCATTCAGTACTCCACCACGAGGACAGAAGCCATAGACAAAAATTCTGAGACTTTTCCATGGTTTTCTTGCTGTGATTTTCAAGTCTGAAGTTTTGTAAAATGCTTCAGATCAGTGAAAGCTCTTGTTTTAGCTAAACTACCCATGTTCAGCATGTTTAAGCTGCATTATCTGTAGCTGGAATACAAAAACCTGAGAACCCAGGAAAAACATCAAGCCACCTAACAAAAATTGGCAATTTTTCAGTTTGGTTTCATTTGAACTGAAACAGGCCCATAATTTAAAGCCTTCTGCTCCATATCATCATTAGAAGTGATACACCTGGATCTATTCAGCAATGCTCTAACCCTAGTTCATTCAGGACTTAAAACAAACAGAAAGGGCATCAGCATACAAGGCCTCTTTATTGTGCTTTTGTCAGAGAACCAGAGAGACTGTGCGGAGCAGGCAAACCTAAAGTCAGCCAATAACACAAGTTCATACCCTCTTAAAACTCACTTTGTTCTTCTGCATTAGCATTTGCAATCAAGCTGTTAGCTGCAATTTCTGAAAACAAATGCATAAATAATGATTTATCATGTAAATTAGGTCATCTATTAGAATGTTGCATAGAATTCTCATTTAGAGGGTGTATATACTCTCTAAAAATATCATAGGGTTCAGTCTACCCATGGCAGGAAGGTGGGGAAGGTCATACCTTTCCCAGTGCCTTCTGCCATTAGAGTTTGTGGATCTGCAACACCTTGTGTGTCCTCCTTTAGTGCCCAACAAGAGCCATGTCAAAGAGGACATCCACTGCCTTTTGACATCCAGGAAGACCACAGAATTTACTCCAAGTGTTTTCTTGAATTCTCAGTCTTCTTATCTTCATACTCCTTCCCTTCTTTATTTTTCTCAATAAACTCAACGTTGCTGACAACTAACCAACCAACTGGGTGCAATGATTAACCTACTAACACACACAAATGGACAAAGAACATTAGCTACAAATGGTTCAAAGACAGAAGATATATTTGACTTCCACCTTTTTCACCAAAGCCTCAATATCTAAATGAGCACAAAACATAAATGCTGCTTCTCTGATATTTTCATACCCTGTCTATAATGCTTCACTAGGTTTAATCACCCTTGTTTTTTTGCTCCCTACAAGTGGATGTGGTATCCCCTAAAAACAGGTACTCAGGTTTCCAGTCTGATTCTTCCAGGAGATGGCACAAAACCAGCCATCAGACATCTCATGTCCATATTAGACAAACTACTGGGCAATTTATTTAAACAGCACAGGAACAGAGAGGGAGGCAAATGACTCCAATCTGGTTTCACACTGCTACCTTCCCTTCCACAGATAAAGAAATCTTACATGGTTTTAGTTATTTAGCTTAAATCAATGAGAATATTCTAGTCATATTTGGATGTATCCAATTGCAATATTTTTTTCTATAAATTTATTATTCCTTTCCTACACGACAAACATTTATCTTTTGGTGAAATACAGCTTCCCTACTGCAAAATTTCATTTCAACAGCTTTTATTTCACCGATGTCTGCTGCTTCTTTGCCCTAAAGCTTCAATACTCTTTCCTCAGAGTTAACTTCAGACACTCAAAACACCCCAATGTTTATACCCAGACACCTTGTTTTGTTTCTATTGCTCCATACTTGCCAACAGGAACAACAAATAAAGGAGACTGTGTACAATCTGGTAACCATGTGAAAAATACATTATGATACATTACTTTTTTCTGGCTACCATGTTTACCCTATTCAGTTCATAATCTACCACAGCCCTTGAGCCACCACTTCTCAGAGACAGTCCCCCATTCTTCTAAAATTTGACACATTGTGTTATTAGCTAGCCAAACATAATGAAATGCTTATTGCTTTTTCTAACATTCACCTAAAGAATTCAGGTGGTTCTGTACTGGTGAAATTTCCTACCTTTTCATTTACCACTTGTATTTATGGTTGCACTAAAAACAAACAGAACTTCATCTACAGTAACAAATGGTGTAACAGTGCCAGTGCAATCATAACACAATGTTATAAAATTTATACAGCTTCCATGTTTGGCAATGCTCTCAGTCTCATGGTGGGATTCTTGGGGTTTTCCTGTACAGGGCCAGTAGCTGGATTTCAACGATCCTTGTGGGTCACAGTCTATTCCCTGCAAAAATATGCAGTTTCCCCTGAGATAAAACTCAGAACAAGTTGCATTGCAGTAATGGCCATAAGAACTACTTATAAAATTATGTTTTGCTCCATTGGAAAATGGGACAGACAAGGCAAAGGAGCTATTTCAATCCAGTTCATAAATAATCTGTCATCATCTATTCTTCTCAAGCCTAAACAGTGCCACCATACCCCTGTTTATTTTGAACTTGTCACTTAGGGCAACCAGAAGAATTACTGATCTCTTCTGATTAATTGCTTATGTTTCTTCCTTGGGAGTGAGGAAATCGCTGAACTGCAGTGGCAGATGAGAGGAAGCTGTGAGAGGCTGCTCCCAAAGTCATGAGCGCTCACCTGAAAGTCCTCAGAGGGGATGAACTCTGTGCTTGGGCACTTGCACCTTATTTGAAACATGAGCAACTACTAAAGCATTCAGCTCAAAGTTAACTCAAGGCCAAAAAAGTAAAACTTTGAGAATGCTTATAGATTTCAAAAGAAAGTGCAGCTGGGGCAGAGCTTCCCATATCTCACTCACTGAACTAAAACCAGGGTGCTCAAAAAGCTTTTGCCAAAACAAGATTTTATTCACAGAAAAAATTTCAGAAAGCATTCACAGAATTTTTTTTTTTTTTTTTTGCTGCTGCTGGTTTTAGAAGTTTTTGCTAATATACACAGGAATTTTCAGCAAGACTTTTCTTTAACAAAACGAATTACACCCCCTTGAATGATTTAAAAGGCCAGGATCCATAAGGAAAAATGAGAAACTCAACTTGATGGAAGAGGACACAAAGCACCACCCTTCCCTTGGAGGCCATTGCATTTTTGTGAAAAGGTGAGAAGTTGGAAGTGTCATCAAGAAATACCCTCAGATTCCCTTTTATCATAATGAAAGGCCTACTCTTCTCTGGGAAATGCTCTTAGATATTTTTTCTGGCCTCCTCCCTTTTTTCACCTCTTTTTGTTCTAGCTACTTTTTTTTCTCTGCAGAAGGAATTTCTTTCCTTCCACTTTTACTTAGCTGCATGTCATGGAACAAAGTTTTCATTGATAAGTAAATCGAAATAAATGCAGTGCTTCAGTTTGCAATTCACTAAGGCTCGTGTGCCTGGGAGCCAACACTGTGCCCACTGAACACTAAGTTTCACAAAAGGTTCACAAAACCATGACAGGCTCAGAAGTGGAAGACTAAAAGCTCTGAGGCTGAGGGGGTGGAGGTCAGTGACCAAAAGGAAGAAACCTCAACCAATACATGAAACTTGTTTGAGTATCAAATAGCTACACAGGAGACAAATTGAAGAAAAATTAAGAACTGGAATACCTCTATTAGCTTGACCATATTTTTAGGATAGCACTGTATATATATATAGGCTTCAATATACCTGTCTTTTTTTATTGATTGGATCTCAAAGAAAAATGACACATTATTTCTGTACTTCCATTCTTTGGTTGAGGAGGGGAAATCTGAATTCAGAAAAATTAATTTAGTGAATTTGGAAAAGGCTGAGACATATTCAAGGCTATCTCTTGTGATCTTTCCCTGTCCAAAAGCCACGAAATACGTAATTAATGCTCATAGTTTCATGAGTTTAATGCAGGAAGTAGAATAATCTGAAGTAGAATCCATCAGAAAAAGCTGAGCAATCAGGGACCCTTTTGAAACTGCTTTTTACTCTCTGCTGATACTGAGTCTGTTCCCTACAAATTCCAATGCAGGAGAAATTTCATTGACTTAAAAACCTTACTCAGCCTTATGTCTTGAATTAATACAGCTGGACTCTGATTTTTCCATGAAAGGAACTTTTTAAAACATGATTTATTGTCAGCTCTACTCAGGATGGAGGGACCTCATTGTGTCTCCTTTCCAGCTTGTTCAAGAATATCATCTTGCAAAGGTCATGTTGAACCTCACAATTACTATCTCCACACTCTGATGGGGAGAAGAGAGTGAGAGAAGAGTTAACACATGGTGGGGATAGATGAACTGGAAAATGGTGGGAAACAGTCTGAGAGAAGTATAAGGAACTTTCAAAAAAGCACTAGAGTACACCTTATAAATAGGAAGTTTCTTCATGCACACCTCCTTAAGGACAACTTACCTAACATTTTGATTTGTAACTGCTTTAAGTTTCCAAATATATATTTCCAAATATATTTTTTTATATTTCCAAATATAAGTTTTCCTTTGCAAATAATTTTCTGAATTAAAAACAACCATCCCAAATACCACTGATCTCGGAGAACATGACAAAAGCCTCACTGGTTTCCTGATTTTAGCTGTTAAGTGTCATCCCCATCCCCCAAATGTGAAAGGGGGATATTGGGGTACAAAAGAAGCGAAGAAAAGAATTATTTTAGAAATGTGTTTGCCAATAGTTAATAAGTCGCTTGAGTAGGTAACCTTGCTAAATTGAAACTTCTCAGGAGTGGAGAAAAATCCTGTAAGAGGACTGTGGCTTTTGCTACTTTTATCATTCTTCAACCAGATGTGCTCTTTTCCAAAACAGATCTTTTCTTTTAACTGATTTTGTCTTGTGATATTACAAATACAGAGAAGAAAGAAGCTTCTTGTTACTATTTCACTGTACCAGTTCCCCTAAAGAACTATGTACTAGAGAAGAGATCCAGCATTTCAGCATGGCAATCCTATGGAATTCAGCAGCTTATAAACATCACCAGCAAAATGCCTTTTCAGTTTTAGTCATTTTGGGCAAATGTAGGTAGTTCATCATTGCAAAAAGACCAAAGCAACCAAGATTCCAAACCATGGTGGGTTTTTTCTAATACTTAAATTATTATTTAAATAATTCAGCTTCTTTAGTATAAAGTACTGCTTGGTGCTTTTACTCCCCCACAGAGAATTGAGTGGGCTTTCCCTTACTCCCCCCATTTCATGGACCTTTTTACAACTACAAAGTTCATAAAGTGGATCAAATTGTGATTCTATTGAAGTCAGCTACAAATTATCATTGACTTTGAGAGGATTTCAGGCTTCAAAGATGATTACATGCATATATGTAATGTTATCCCTGAATTTCCTGTATCTCTATAGGACTAGGAAGGAAGTATAAACAGGTAGACTGATCTCCACATTTCTCAGATGGTCCTTCTTCAAAGATTCTTATATCTTTGAATTTTTAACTTTGAAGTGCTTAGATTCAAGGGAGAAAATATGATTATTCTCTGGGAGACTTTAACCATCTTAAGATATTTTTTTCTTGAAGTGTTCTACTCATAGCAGTAAACTAATTATATGCAATTAGAATACAGCAAAGTGTCAAAATAGAAAGCTACAAAATCATAATAAAATGAAAGCATAACTATTTTTACAGACAGAGTTCCATCTTTCAGACTTAATCTTTTAAACCCTGCATTGTATAAAACAATTATATAATTTAACTTTGCCAAGTGAACATAAATTAATATACGTTTATATTTTAAATTAATTGACAGCTTTGTGTTTGCTTTTCATGAATATTTTAGCAAATAGCCTAGTAAGAAAAATTGCAGAAGCTGCAATGTTGATATCAAAGGTACAAAATATTAACAAAAACATGCTCATGAAAGCAAAGTCATATATATGAACATCTATTAAAATAAATTCTTTGTATTTTCCCATTCAGAGAGAAACATCTGTATTTAAGTATTAGATCAGTTAGATTAGAAAGTAAGCAGAACTGAAGTGACTTCAGCATGTTTATGTTGTTTTTTAGAAAACCACTATTCTTGTTCTTTTAAAATAAATTATACCACAGTTTCATCTGAGCTCAGCTGAGGTACTAAATAATGGTATACATACTGTGTGAGAGACCCAAATGACCTAGTTAAGTGGCCAATATTGAAATCCTGAGAATCACATAAGTGTATTAATCCACAAGCCAAATTCCAGCCATTCACTTAAGCCCCAAAGCCTCATGATGTTTGCTGTGCAAACACACATATTGTCTGCCTCCCTCAAAAAATTACAAAATACTTTAACAACATTCACACAAGAGGAAAAAAAATTCCATTTGTATAGTTTCACTGATCTCGAAGAAGCAAAACTCATTTACTCACTCCTGTCTCTACTCCATCACTCTATGTATCAAATAATGACAGGAAAAGTACAGGAGAGGAGGAAATGGCACAGTCACGCTCATTAGTTTGGCTGGACATGGTTGTTTTCAACATTTCATTTACAACTAATACTGTTCCTTAAAGTTCCTACAACATATAATTATAGAAACACAATTTTTATATTCCCATTAAGGAAGAACCTTGGGAAACAAAACAAAGACCCTGCTGTCGGCAGAGAATGTTTCTGCTGCTGTTCACTCCTTGATGCAAAGGCTGGTATTGAAAAATGAAAAACAGTAGCCTGGGGGCTGGGAACATCATCTGTCTTCATTAACCACCACCTCCAGTGCTACGGACTCAGAGATAGCCTGAGGGGAAACAATGTGCCACAGAAAAATCTCTTCCAAATAAATCACATTTTAAAAGAAACAAGTCAAGCACTCAAACAAATGGCAGCCAGCTGCTAGTGTTAAAAAAAGAAATCCAACCTTTACTTTTTATGTGTACTTTCCTACGGTTTTCAGCTTGTAATGGGAAATTATTGCCATTTGGAAGGAAAAAACAACCAGCAGCAACCCTATTCGGCACTGTCCTACATTATATTACAAATCAGACTTTGGGACAGGTATATACTTAAATATTCTCATCCTAAATTTTAGGCATGACAGGTGTGTGCGATAAGAGGACCTGCCTTCATAAAAACTAAGCAACACCATTGTTTCTCCTAGAAGTCTCCCTGTTCTGTTTGGTAAAACCTTCTCCTAGCTGATATAAATCTTGGTACAGTGATTACATTTTTGCCATCTCAGTATTAGGCGTCTAACCTCTCTGAACTGCCAAATCAAATGCTTCTGCCTGCTCATGACACTGAACAAACCTTTAGGACACCTTTAGATCAGTTCACTGATATTTCCACATTTGAGTGCCTGTGCTCTTTTTCCACTTTGAGGGAGCCATGGGAAAGGCCAGAAAGCACCTGAACCAGAGTTCCTCCATTTAGAGAAGTGTTGACTTGTTGCTCATGGTGAAAAATTATTATTCTTAGAACTTTCTCTTCTCTAGCATTCACCAGGAACATAACTTGCCTGTAACAAACACCTGTTGTCTCATGGACTGAGAAAAGAGTGAGCTGTGCTGAAAAAACAGAAATGACTAATCCTTATTTTGTGGGTTTTAGCTGATGTGACAGTCACCTCCATATGACTGTTTCAGGGCTCTGCACAGACACAGCACCTGCTCCCACGCTCAGCGTGACTGTGGGGTGGCTGCCCACGGGCTTCAACATGGCTGCTACAGAACTGTCCCTCAACATCTTCTCATCTCCTCTGTACTGCAAATGGGCTAGTAACTATCACCATCTTCAGACATACAGTAAAGCCACCACTCCTGCTGCACTAATTTGTCCATTTGAAGTATCTGAAACACCAAAAGCCAGCAGTTTCTTTTGCTGAATGCAGTCTTGAAGTTAATTTTTAAAATAAGACTGGCTCACCTCCCTTAGCTTAGTGAAATGGAAGCAGAACCTGACAAAAATGCAGAATTTGGCAGGAAGGAGAAGTTTTTACATTTGCAAAAGAACAGATGAGCTTCTAAAATACCCTTCTTTTTGGCTCACATTCTCCAAACCCCTTAGATAAAACCAGGAATCTTACAGTGTGGCAACTCCAGAAATAGCTATTGCTATAGCTTCCCAAAGACTTCCAAGACATACTTTTCTGTATGTATGCCTGGCTCTTTTGTAAACATGTTGTTTCTAAAACTAAGGAAGCTGGTCTGAGAAGGGGTAAATTGATATAATTTGATCATAGCTGCCTTTATTTTACAAACAGAAGTATCTGCTAAATCACATGTCAGCTGTTAACTGACAACAGAAACAGGTTTGCCCTGGCAGTGGTGCTGCACAGAAGTGTTGGGAATGCCCAAGAACAAGATCAAGACACAGATGATTACGACTTATTTCAAAATTATATTTCCTATTTTAATATAAGTTGTACTTAATGTATAACCTTGCTTTGCAATTCATAGTTTTTCTTCATACATAGATATTTTAAGAAAATTCTTCCCAATGTCTAAGTTCAACAACAAAACAGAATTTTCGTATGAAGTAGCCCCAATCATCATGCATAGCACCGAGGAGCCTGCATCTTGCAGGCCATACTTGTTCTTCAGTTACAAATTGCTGCTGTGTTTAGAAAAAACTGGCACATCATGATCTCCTTCCCAGCCAAGTTGTGGGATGGGTGTGGGACTGGCTTTAAGTCATCTTGGTGCTGGTTTGAGCTCTTGAGACTTAGAAAAAAGGCTCAGTGAGCACAAAAACTCAAAGTGTGCTATGGAAAGAAAAGAACAGATATGTGGCCTGTCTTTAAAGGGTTAGAATTTCCCTGGGGACCTAAGAGGAGACTGACAGAATTGCTTTAACCGAGAAAACCACCGGTATAGCAGTGTGAGTCTGATGAAGATATTTAAAGGAGATACAATGGAGGGTGTATGCAAAAAACGATGTGCCATGTCTAACTCCAAGCTCTCAGTTTCCAAAAGTGCTATTCAGTATTCATAAATCTCTCTTTCAAAGCCTACACACCTTTTTGGACATTCCAAGTTTCTCACTGCAAAAGAAAGTCTAGGGACTCCCACTCAAGCTCTGCCCAAACTGAATCTTAGCACAGACACTTTATCACTAAAACAAGGCAATCTTGTAAAATTTAATGTTCATGAGACATTTTGCTGTGGGATAACTGAAATATATGTATGGAAATATGGGGACATGTCATGCTTATGAAAGCACACCACAAACATCTAGAGAATAAATTAACTCCTAAAAACCCAAGCAAACTAAAATAACACACTACTTGCTAGATAATCGCACAGTTAAAGATTTCCAGCTTTAGACTGGAGTGAGAGCAAAGGGCATGTCTGAATAGATGAACAAAAAACTGATTTATCTGGACAGGTCTCAGTATATCAAGAGACAAGTGAGAATTCAGCATGTGGTGTCTTTATCACCATTCACTGCTCTTTAAACTATGCTGCCTTTTACACTATGGACAAAAAACAACAGCAAAGCCATGAAGTCTGACAGGCTGTCTCAAGCAACAACTTCAGCAGCTTCCTAGTATTCTTCAATTCTCTATTTTTGGAAATATCTGCTACGGATAGAAAAAAAAAATCAGCTGACAGTTCTGTAAAAACTGTCCCGTACATCTCACTTTTAGACACTTTTGGGAGAAGCAGGACTCCTTTAAACAGGCCAGGGTGTGAGGCAGGGTCATCTGCAAAAGTGAAAAAAGTAGAACAAAAATGATATGAAATAGTGGAAATTAATCACAACAGGAGTATATGATAAACTGCAGACTCATGAAAGGAGTTGTTAACAAAGACCGGGAGTGTTTAAAAGACTCACTGGTTTTGTAAAGCTAATGGCACACTTATTTTAAGCAAAAATGTTTCTATAGGAATGAAACTTGCAATTACATTAATCAGCTTATTTTTTTTTGAGAATCAATCAGATAATTTGATCTCTGTTGATATGTCTAAACCAGTGTAATTGCACTGCCCTTTATAAACCAAGCCCACCTCAATTAATTATTGCAGACTTTTCTACTAAATTAAATGAGGAAAAGGAGGCATTTGGTAGAAATCATACTGCACAGAATCATTTGGCAAAGATTGTGTCCAAAATACTCTGAGTCAAAATTTGAAGCTTTATTTCTACCACACTGAAAATTGAAATAATGACCAGCCTGATTCAGGCCACTATTTACAAAATGGTATAGCAGTGACTTTCAGACCTTAAGTGTTGCTTATTGTCATGCAGGAAGTTATTATGCAGCAAACACCTTGTCTTGACACTGCTTGTGGGAATTGGAAGATTTTGCTTGTCTCAGCTCCTTTCCAGCGGAATTCTGTTCTTTAAAGAACAGAAAAGCCTAAAGCCAGTTCCTCTGCAATTAGGACACCAATTGAGGAAAGACACCATCACCTACAGGGTGCACTGGAAAAGATCTTATTTTACTTCCAGAATGTTAACTGTTGTTGGAACAGTCATCAACAGTTATGTTTTCTCTTGACTGTGCAGTTCTTAATGCAAAGTCTGGAATGACATTTGCAGAAAATCAAACACTTTTCCCCCAAATTATGCTGCAAGGGTCTAAGAATCAGTAGTACAAGTGCTTGGAAAATGGGGAGACATAATTGATGTTTGATGAAGAGGAACATGACAAAGGGAGAACAAAGACACAACCAAGTGAAAAAAGCAGAAAAAGGTCCTTTGCCCAAACAGAGAACAGAATAGCATAAAGTAAACTGTCCTAACAGGAAATTATAAAAAAATACCCCTTACTTTTCATGCTGCACAGTAGAAGATACCAAGGTTATCATAGGATGAACTGGCAAGTGAGCAGCACATTGTAATTAAGTATTGATGGAAGTATGCAATTAGTAGGTCCTACTATATATGATTAGTTTGGAAATCAAAATAAGTCATCTACTACGTCATTCTAGAATCGGTTGAAGAGACCCTTTTCAGTACTAGAACTGGGCAAGTTAATTGTAGCAAACATTGGTTTAATTAATTCTTTTAAATTATTTTAACACACGAATTAAATGAACTGACATCTAAGCTATGCAAATTTCTTCATTTAAAATTATTTAGTGAACAATTTATGCACCATAATTATCCTGAATAAAGGTAAAATACTTAAGTTCATCATCTAGATACCTTGAACATATTGACTGTGTAAACAGAATGACACAAATGTATCCTGATTCTTGGAAGTGGCCTTCTCCTAAAATGATTAAAGAGGAAGATTACATATTTTTCAAATTGAGATAATTAAACACATGAATTCTACTCTAAGACCCTCTCTCCGTGAATGGAGATTGAAGAATGAAGAGCCTTTCTCTTTATAGACAGTAGGTATGAGATCTAACAAGTTGTGAGACCTAAAATTTGGTATGAATAAACATCCAGGAAATGCACATTAGTTGTAACACACCCCTGTTCAAAGCCAGAAAAATTATACTTCACAACTACCCTTTAACTCATTTCTGACTCAAATTGTGAAGAATGTTTTACCAGTACTTCTCAGAGACCCAGAAGCAGAGCTGCTGAACAGCCAGATTCAAATGCAATGCTGTAGTCCACCTGGTCTGGATTTAGTCCCTTTCTCACCTTGTCATCTAATTTATTTATTTAAATATTAGACCATTAGAGATCCTCATACAGGCTGTAGTTCAGTCAGTGCTTTGGATTTCAAAGAAAACTGAAAATAGAATTGGGCCTACTGTGATTTAGCTCAAAATCACCAGCTGTCTTCAAACTCTGGTGTTAGGAACATATGCCATTTTTATTTATCACAGCCACCCTTCTGGAATATGTAAGAACCAAACATATGTACACATTTTGGCCAGGAAATTAAAAGCACCCATGGAAGAAGTTCGTGAACAGATTTGGCTTGTGTTAAATCTGCTTTTTACCTTGCACTGGCTCTCACTATGCAAATTAGATAGTGATTATCTAAATAATGATATACATCACAGGATTCTGAAGGGGTGGAGAAACTCAATATAAAGCCATACACGGTTCTTTTGACAGCTTTCAGCAAAAAGACATCAGGTATGAGCAGCTTTGTGATGGGGTCCATCTGTTAAATAGCCCCTCAGAGATTATCACAGCTGGATGTGAAACAGCAGTCGCCAGGGAGCTCTTATTTACACCTGTGATTGAAGTGCCCAGCAGTAACACTGTGACAGAAAACTGCTTTTGCCATAACTGCCATCTGTTTCTTTGCCAAGTGTAGTCCCACTGATTCAAATGGCCTTAAAACTTACCGCACTTTTGTACAAAATATGAGTCTTCAATCACGGCTTGTAGAAATCACTTAATGGTAATTCATCAGATTACAGTAACTATTTATTTTAACAAGATGTGATTATTTCAAATTTGTTTCAAGGTGACTCTGCTCTAAATTAAAAAGAAATAAAACAATGAAATAGAATAAAAGCCCAACAGTCTCTCCCTATCAACCTGCTCCAGGCTGTTGTAACCAGCCAGCCCATTCTTTTACTGGCGACAGCTCGAATTAAAAACACGTTCTCCACATTTGTGGAAAACATTTTGTCATCTTAGATTAAGATTCTGTTTTGTCCTCCTTACCCAGACCAGTGAGTAGAGGCACACATCCAGCTGAAGTGAAATAGCACTGAGATCTATAGGACTGGAATCTAGAAGTCTTCATTATAAGCCAAATATTCGATTTAGTCCAGCCATCTTTTCATTGTGTAAATGCTCCCTGCATACAGATTTGACTTTGCAAAAAGAGCAGCTTTGCACACAAGCATGCTAATGCAGGCAGAGAGAGGATGCATTTGTGATCAGCTTAGTATAGCACTCAGTGTTTCCAGAGACAATCCCTCAAATGAAAAATCCACCAGCTTTTGCACACACCTGATGCGCATTAGAACACTTTTTTCTGATATTTAAGTATGGATTTCACTGTAAAATAATCTGCAGAAGAAATGCGTACTTTGCTCTGAAAGAGTCCAAACATCATTGTCTCAGACAAAGATATACCAAAGCCTTTCAGTAACATGGTGAGACCATTCAAATTAGGAAACACAGAGTAGCAAATGCAGGAAAATTTTCCTGTATTGCTTTTCCAACATTTTTTTTCCTCTTTTTTTTCCTCCCTCCGTCCCCCTCCTCGCTGACCTCGCCCCCCCCCCCCCCCCCTTTTTTTTTTTCCCCTTTCTGTTAGCTCCATTAGGAGGAGCTCTTGCAGTATTTGGCCTGGATGGGATTCTGGTTTATCTAGTAACATCCAAACTGATCATCACCCAGTAGGAAGGGACACACTGAGGTTTAAAAGTCAGAGAGAATACATTGCAAAAAGAATGACTTCAACCATACGGCTTTCACTAACATTACCTGCAGACAGTAGACTGGCCAGTAAAAAGCAAAAACCCACTATTGCAAAAACTAGTGCTAATATTTTTGTGTTTCAGGGCATATGCACACTTTCAGATGTTCCCACAACGTACCAGCCTTAAAGCAGCATCACATATCTATTTATATATATTCTGGAAACATAGATAAATGCTAAATCGTGAAATACAGAAACAGTCACTCATAAAGCACACCCTTTGCATGACAACAGTGAAAATATATCTTCACAGAAAAGAAGCAAAACAATCTGGCATTGCAACAAGTACTATGGCCCTGTATGGTCCAATTTCTGGTATATTTGCTAACTCTGTTGTACTCCTTGATCACACACCGAATTGGCAAAGCTCAAGGACAACATTCTAAAGGTGGTTCTGAGAGATGAAATGGAATTCATCAGCTCCTACCAAACAAAGACAAGGAACAAATGTGCAAACTAATTTCTGCACACACTAACCACAGCATGCAGGATCTCTACGTATTGATGGAGCGATAAGACAACATTCAGTACCAAAACTGATGATTTCAGCACTGCTGACTTCAGTAGACTTAGATTGTTAAGTAATGGGTACTGCAACCCTCTGGGTGTGTCTTTCTACTTATTTGACTGACACAGAACCTGACACTTCATGAAGAAGGAAACACTCCCCCCCCAAATATTCAGCTGCTGAGCACCTACTGCAAGTTGCTTCAGATGCAGAACTGTGTGTAAATCAAAGGAGAAAGGATGGGAGATAGGAGATGTATAAATGTCAAGTCACATGCTTAGATGTTATAAAATATATTATCAAAGAAAAGAAGTATAAACCTGAGTCCAATCTAGAAAATCTCTAGATGGAACAGAACTTAAAGGTAAATGTGAATTATTATTTTAACAGTGATTTTCATAAAAATTTCAGCTTTGGCTGTGGTTACATTCAACGACATGGTGGTTCTTTTTATGTAACTCCACTTGAAAGAAATGAACCATTAGCTTTTTCAGTAAAATAACATTTATTGTACTTTTTGGAGAAAGGTAGGATACAGCGTGTCATAAACCTGTCAGTTTAATGAAAATATTTAATAAGGGTATGTTTCAGCTAGTGCTTGTTTTTTCAAAGTATCTCATTTGAATAAACTTACATTTTAAGTCTGTCAAAATAAGGATCAATAGTAAGGAAGAACAGTGTGAAATAAACATTTGTCAGTGCTTGAAAGCATTATATAAGTTTAACATATCAAGCTTTTTCTTTTTATCTTCCTTTTTTTTTAATTCAACCCTGATATTGTATCCAACGCCATATAAAATTTTCAAGGCAACAGATAATTTAATTTCAGTCTCAGGATCAGGATTCTCTTTCCACATCATAAATACAGAAACATGGACCTCAGCTAGATTAGCAGAATGCTGCATAAGTGGGGAAAACTGAGAGTTAAATTTGATTTAGCAGTTCAGTAGCCTTAATGTGAGGGGTTTCCATTGGTAATATCTGATTCATTTGCACAACCTTTTTTTGTTATAATTCTACAGAAAAAAATTCTAGTACTATTCCTACTTCTCCCTAATTGCAAAAGTACTATCTGATAAAGAAAGAACTGCCAGCTTATGAATGGACAAATACCTAAAGCTACATGCTCTAGACATTTTCTTCTCAGAACGTATTGGCTTAGACACTGTACAATATCACCTTGGGACACAGAAATCCTTCTCTCTGTGCAGTGCAGAAAAGTCTACTGTCCTTTATTCTTGCCAGCAGCCCTTCCACACCACCTCAAAATGATGTCTTATACAGTCACTGGGAAAGATCTACAGGCTGAGCTAGAGAAGGAAAAATTAGATCAAGTGTCTCTCAGCACTCTTCACCCTCTTCAGCTCCTGCCATCTGCTGTATTATACAAAACCTCCACAGATTTCACAAATTTCAGTGCTTTAATTCAAAAAGGAATGTGATGGAGGGCAAAATTTGTGTCAACAGCTTTTCTCAATCTCTGACTATATTGTTCTTTTTTCTGATAGACATATGGGTATATGGTAAGTAAATTGTGGGTTTGTTTTTTTTTTTTTTTTACTATATTTGCACCATTTTAAAAGACATTTTAAACACATTTCTCCATCTTCTACAGACTAAAGAGAAAGTGGCATTTACCTCAAGGAATTTGTAAAAACAACGTCTGCAATACTGAAGGTCTAATTTCAAAGGCAAGAGTGTTCATAGTTTATCCGAAATACCTGTAATCAATGCTGCAGAATACATACAAAAATTTGAAAAACAATAAAACTAAATCCTTTCTAAAGAGCAACAGCTATTAGGCTAACAAGGACAAAGAACGATTTAAACTCTAGCCCTCCACTGAATTCATTTACTCCTGTTGGTTCACAGCAAATTTTTAATGAAGTTGTGCCATAAGTTTTTGTTACCTAAGTAAAAACCAACAATGTTAATTTTAACTTTCCAATGTCCCATTCATTTTAAAAACTCCAAATATATCAGCTAGACATATATATTAATATAATTCAATAGTTTGAACAGTATTTCTTATATGACAAGTTATGAAGAAAAGGTATTACCGAGGTGTTATTTTTCTCCTTGACTCAGTACTGTTCTTCTGAAAACCCAGATTAATTTTATGCTTGATATTTTTCAGAAACACTGTTTTCATTAATTAAATAAACATTTCACAAAGAGAAATCTAAAGAGAGATTGTATCCTGTGAGTAAGCTTAAAGAACAGCCCAGTCATTTCTGTCATCAGGGCTGTGACTCTGTTGGCAAATGTTTATGCAGTGCTACTGTCAGGTACTATGGAATAAAAGCTTCAGTCATAGGGGCATTTGCACAGCAGTGCTTTGATATAACAAAACCCCTCCAGAATGAAGAGGACAGTGATCCACTGCTGCCTCTCAACAATTAAAAGCTTTTGAAAGAGAATGATAAAATATGGTACCCTGAGAACCTCCACAGAGGCTTAGTGTAAAACAGTTTAGCAACTAACTGGAAATATTAGGACAATTCCTGTCTCAAAGAGCAAAGGTGGAGACAGTTATAGACAATCTTCTAAAACTTAATTTAAAAAAAAGTTTACATAACAATGCATCATATTTCAGGGGTTCTGAGTGTGAAATGCTGGAAGACAAACTAACAATGAGATAACATTACCCTGCAAGTTCATCAGTAGTCACAGTGTTTTAGGAAACCATACTTGTGTTCCTGTTACCCATTTTCTGAAGTAAATTCAGAATATTTAGCCATGACAGTCTACTCTACAAGAGTTTTCACACCTCAGAGCTGATCTGGTAAAATTAAAAAATTGAGATATGACCGTCCATCACCACCATTCTATGAAAGAATTTGAAAAATCAAGCAAATGAAAACCTGAGCTTAGACAGAGGCATGAGATCCCCAGAAAGGTCTGCCTGAAGTACTTGTGCAAATATCATCACACCCAGCAATCAACAGGGCATTTCTTTGCTTGAACATGTAGATTAGATGCTGACATCACAAGTGCAGGATGTGACGACTGGTGTCTTGGTTATCACTGACTACTTGTAGAAAAGTTGACTGTAAAATGAAAATAGAGATAGGTAGCTTGTGTTTGATGAAAGAGAGAAGGAAAGGCCTATCAATAAAGTTACAGGGTAAGGAAAAACATTTGTGAGGCAAATTACTTTTCACAGTGGTATTCTGGATAACTCCATTAAGTGTTTTAGGCCAAAGGTAATGTAAATTACAGCAACTAGAGGCCAGAAGAAGAGACTGGAGAAAAGCCTTACTGATTGCACAGATAAGAAAGCCTATCTTATAGATCTTGGTTCATGATAATCATAACAACCTAGATGCAAAGGCCTTGATAAAAGCCTGAGCAAAACAGTGATGCACAGGAGACAAATCAAAGAGCTGCTGTCTTTGAGAAAGGAGACAGCAAAAGAAAAACATTTATGTTTTTGTCTAAAAAGAAGATGGAGTTGTGTGTGAGGACAAGTCAGAAAAACACGTAATGATTTTCCATCGAGCAGGTGGAATCATGTCACACTGTTATTCTAGAGGTGGGTTGAAACATCTGTGCTTGCAAATAAGAACCACCATAAATCTGGCATGAAGCTAGAAAATAAAATAGCAAAAGTTCTGGGAAATGTGAAAAAGATGTTGAGGAAATGAGTGGCAGCAGATCAAAGGTCAAGAGAAGAGGACAATGACAAACAGCATAATACATTTTTAGTACATGGAAAGCCAGAAACAAATAGAAATTTTTCTCTGCCACGTTCCTATCCTAAACTACTGGGATGCTTACTTATGCTGACTATAAGACAAGTTGCTTCCTACCATTTTTTCCACACTCTTTAATTATTACTGAATGACACCAATTCCAAGCCAGATCATCCAATTTCTGCAAAAATCTAATTAAAGGCTTTCACTTGACCTTCTTTTGTGACATTAAACATTTTATGCTGTTGTTTTACAGTAAACAGTGATGTAAAATGCATCATCAGTCCCTGTGTGTACATTCACAGTATCAACATTTATTCTTGTAATGTGTGTACAAGCTACTTAATATCTGTATAAGATGAGCAGATGTGTACATGAGAAATACATAGAAACCTTCAAGCTAATTATTTCAAAACATTTCACTAATCCTAAACATTTATAAGAAATAACTGCCTGATTATTCTATTAAGTGTTTGACTTCAAATATACGTGAAGGGTCATTGCCAAGGGACATACATTGCAAATGAAACGGGAAGGGCTTGCAATGGCAGGCCAGGCTTTCAAGAAAAAAACCCAAATCTGTTCACCCAAATGGATATTCACAGAGGGTATTAACATATACTCATATTTAGTGATTTCACATTCCTAAAAAACAGCATCCCATATGACAACCTTAGCATTTGGTAGAAAGGTTTAATTAGTCAAATTAGATGAGAACTGAAGAACAGTTTTTCATGAAAGTCTGTTAGAACACTTAATCCCTTGAAAAATATTTTGACATCCTAAGAGATCTTTTTTTTCCTATAAAAACCATGTCGGTAAATTCAATTTAAGTTTAAAAAAAAGAGAAACCAATAATACTTCAAGGAATACTTATGAACAATTGAATCCCATTATAACAAAAATACGAAAAGACAAATAAAGTAGAAGTATTTACAACCACACAAAAACTTCAAATCTCCCTGCAATCCCATTTGTTGCAAGCCTATTTGAATTAGGTTTTGAAATGCTGATCTCACTCTTAAACATGAGCATAGACTTCTTCAGACACTGAGGCAGTTTTGCAAAAGGAGTGTTAAGTGTTTTAGTGGCTAAACATAACCCTTGATAAACCTAAAGGAGATGAATGGGATCAGATCAGATGCAGCTGAGTTGCATCTGCTGTGGCCACTACTGTCCTTAGACACCAGTGATGGATCAGCAGGAATTCTCTGGCCCTATTATTTTGGCCCGTATTATTTTGAATCTCTCTCATCCTAAACTCAACTCTGGTGGCAACACAAAGTTTTAGAAAGCACAATTCTATGATACAGTGCAGCTTGGAGACACCAATCTTACTGCAGGGTCCAGAAAGGACCATACAGATACAGAGAAAGAAACTAAGAGTTATAGCAAAACCCTGGGCGGAAAGCAGCCAAAAAGGAAAACAGGTGGAGTTCTACAGATTTTGAAGACAGTCATGATTAGCATTATATGGGAACCAAGTTTTCAATAACTACGGTTTCCAAACCTATATCATTTATTAAATTCAAAATTATTACCTACTCATCAGAAGATAAATTTTCTAAGTCTGCTTTTTTCTCAGATTTTCTTTAAAAGGATGGTTAGTTTGTGCTGTACAGAAAATTATTTTAGTTTTCAAAGTATTAAAGTTATGATAGAGAAAAATCTCATACATGTCCTTCAAGCATCCAACCTCAGAGCTTGTTGCAGTGAAAAGGCTGGACTCTAAGCATGTCTTGGTAAGATACCTACACTCAAATAAGATATACTTGAAAGTGAGTGCAATTATAGGAACAGGAGCAGGAAGGGTGTTGATTTAAAAGGAAACCTCGCCCATGGTGTTTACATTAAGAGTGACAGCAAAATTACTGAGTGACTTCAACATTCATAAATTTGGGTGGCTTCAGGGTAGTCAGCATAACAGACACAGCACCAGCGCTAGACTGTTTACAGACATTAGAGTTCAACGGATTCCTAAATCTACAGCAGACCTGTCTTTTTCTGTAATTTTTTTTTAATTAGAAGAAAAAGGATTTACAATATAATGCATTTCACAAAATCTGCAAAGGTTGGTGAAACTACAAATCACAATTCTTATAGCCAGAATAAAAGAGATTTCAAACCAACCATGGAAAACCAATCACCTGTAAAACTCAGAAGTAAAATTTTGCTTACTTTGCATTAAATTGTGCTGCTAAATCCCTGAGGTAATATCACAAGTCTAATTTGCATTGGTTTCTATGATATTTTTGTATTTTCCTTTTCTTTAGCAAAAATGCTTGGCCGTTCTGTTTTCAACCACCAGCTAAAGAATTCTCCAACATTATTTTCCTTTTTAAGCATTCTTTGATTTACTGTCTTGATGCTAAAGCTTAGCTATTTTGCTCTTCTTAAGCTTTTTAATCACAAGTTTAAAGAGAAAAGAATTTTAAATTTCAGAGGAAGTTGTTACCCATTATTTTCCAACTGGACATTCCTTCCTGAGCAAAGACTTGTTATAAAAGAGCATCCTGACCTGAACATCCTCCATCTCCCAAGGGTGAGGAATACTAAGTACTTGGATACACTCTGAGTGCCTCCGTATGAAGTTGGAAGAGCAAGAGAAGTCACAGTAGATTACAAAAAGTAGAGAAAACTGATAGAAAGAAAAGCCACTCGAAAGAATATTTTGAAAATTTGTTTCATGTATCTTCAGCAGATGAACCAAAGCTGGTTTAGCTTTCATATCAGATTAGCTTTAACTATAAAAAAGCCCCCATAATATATAAACCAAGACAGCAAAGACAGAATTGCCTCTGAAAACCTGTAATGAAGTTATTTAATCTTTAAAATGTGAGAATGAACTTATGACTTCTATTAGTTTAATCAGTGGGGTTTTTTCCCTGTAATAGTAGCTTCAAGGAAATCATTTTGCCATAATTTAACACTGGTCACAGATTTTTCCTTTTAAAAATGGCAGCTATCACTACCTTCTGCATATTATCTATATTAAAAAAAAAAAACCAAACCAAAACCCAACATAGAGAAAAAGCAATCATAAGACTTATTTTTAAGACCTACAGTCAAACCTCTCATATAACATAGAAGCGATTGGTTTCCACCACCTGCATCAGGTTTTTCCAACTAACACCTAAACTATAATGCCCAGATATTTTCTGGATGCATGTGCTGGCAGGGTTTTTGACATGCACACCTACTGTTGGTACAGTTACAACTTCTGTTCAACAGCCTGGCTATGCTCAGGTAAAGCTCTGGGTAGCCTCAGGTCCACACAGAATGTTACTTGTTCACGCGGCAGTAGTTTCTTAAAACCAAAAGGTACCAAACACCACATTTTGCAAACTTAATGCTAAAGAAATAGCAATTCTGCTGCCATTTTTTTTCAGAGATGCTGTTACTAAACCTTCTTTTATCAAGAAGTCACAGTAAACAAGACCATTAGAAAAAAAAAATTCAGCCAGATTTTTGTAAAAGTAGCGAGCCAGTTCAAATGAGAAGGACTCGCTACAGTCTGTATGAAAAGAGAAAACAGACTTATATACTACCTAAAGAATAATAATATATAAGTAAAGCATGTCAACAAAAGACTTTTTACCATATTTTTTTCCATTACAGTGCTACTAACAAAGATCATAGTGACAACTGAAATTTGAGCACTTGCTTCCTTTTACAGCCCCCAAGCAAGTCCCCCAAAGCCCCACACTGCCTTTGCAATGCTTACCTTTATCTCTTTCTCTCTCCTCCTAGCAACTAAACCCAGCTGTCCATGTACCAACCCCTTTGCTCTGGTACCAGTCTTCTGTGGGCTCTGGTGGTTCACCGAAGTGCCCACACCTGAGCCCACTTTCACTGAGTGTGGCAGCCGGTGAACATACCTTTATGTTAAGGCGACCAAAAGGCTTTTCCCAGGATGCATGGTTCTGTTAAGTTAATCTATTCCAGTTTGAATTCTGCGGTTGGCTGCTGGCCTTGGCCCCTTGTTACTCCCCGGGGCTCTCCCATTGGTCCCCGCGCCCTGATCCCGCCTTTCCCCCGGCCCCGGATAAAACCGGAACCCTCGGGATCCTGTTCGTATTTGCTTCTGCAGCCTTCAACCGTGGAGATTCATCGAATCCTCCGGGCAGAATGCAAACAAATACCCTTCCCGACTCTTTTCCTACTGACTGAATACTGAACCTGCCCAGGCCCTTGTGCGGACACGCGGGACCCCACGGAGCCAGGCAGGAACGGTATTAACTGAGGACACAATCAACCATCTGCAGATGTGAACTCCTGAATACAAACTACTCCTTAGGAGAGAGTCTCTGCCTTTCCCACAAGTATTCCTATAAACCAAACCTCTACAGGAATTAGTTTTGTTGCAAATGACCAGAGGCTGGATTTCAAAGGCGTTTAGGAGTCTGAATATAAATACACACCTAGTGCACTTTCCAAAGCATTTCCCCTCACCTGGTGCATGATTACTCAAGCCATTAACAAATTCAAGGACTGATGTGTGGCTAACTGCAAACAAGAGATACTAATGAAAGGTACTTTTCAGGACCTTAGAGGCAAAACCAGAATGTTTATCTTATACTGACCTTATAACTCAACGAGAAGGAGGGGGTGATACATTTTTGGTATTTTTATTGCGGGCCTGTCAAAGGACTCAGATGCAGAAGAGAGTCCGCTCAAAGAAGAACGTTATGCTCAATGTATTTGTGTCCAGAATAAGATTTCTCTTCCATGTGACTATCACACAGCAATCGTAACTAAACAACTAATTTATCCCATACCATTCATGACTGCAACTGACCCTGGATTGAAATTGTAGAACTTTAAAGAATAAATTTTCAAGACAAAATATTTTCTTCTTGTAATACTTAATAATTTATTTCTCCTTAAAATTCTGCATTATTAAACATTATTTATTAAATCAAATCCTTACCCATAAAAATATATTTCTTGTTTCCTGGTCTTGTTGAACTTTTCCCTACCTTTGGATCATTTCCATGTTAAGTGGCAGATAAAAATATTTTTCCCCCAAGTCTTTTCATTAAGTTCAGTGAATAATTACATTCAAAGTATCGAGAAGAGCACTTATGCAACTTGTCTTATAAATATGTAATATTTAATTAATAATTTTAACTTCATATATTATGAGAATTATCTGGAAAATGCAAGAAAAATTCCAAAGCATAAGCCAGTCACTGGAAAAAACCAATTCATCAGGAAGTGACCTTTAATATCTAGTGATGATGGCCCCCAAAGGAAGCTAAACTTCAATTTTAAAGTTAAAGAAAAATGGATTAAAATTTAAAGAATTGCCTCATTGCATGCATGGCTTTATTCTACCAAGAACAACTTTTGCCAAAGAAATGAATAAAGCAGGCAGACACAGAAATCAAAATAATCTTTTGGATGTCTATTATTTAATAGTGTGGAATGTTCTCTCGTCAAGGTCACCTAACTGTTGTATATCATTGCTGAAGGGGAACATTAATTAAAATCACTGATGATGAATACTGCATCTTTAGATATTAATAAATGAAGCTAAATGCTTGTTAGATTTTCCAGAATTCAATCACAGCTTTAAATTAAATATCACACTAAATACCCTAAACTGACAGAGTGCTTTTCTAAAACCAGTACTAGAATACAAATTAAACAGAATGGTACATTAATATATCGTTCTGAGCTGATTTTTTTTAACTTAGTTTTCTTTATTCATTTGAGTAACTTTATTTTCACATTTTTCCCTTTCACATGATAGACTGATCAGCATTATCAATGTTTCCCATGAATTATATATCTAAGGAATGGTATGTCCCTGTTAACCTTGGGCACAACACTGTCACACGGGATGTGATATTGCTATGGAAGAATTTCCATTTATGCCCCTTGCCCTTAGAAAAAATAATTTTAGAGCCAGCACATTTTTCCCTCTTATCTTTTTCTATTAAAGTCAAGGTTGCAGGATTCTTCTTCTGGTTACTTGTATTTTTCTACTAAGATATGAAACATTCTGTGGAGCTCATCAAATTCAACCATTCCACTTTTCATTCAGTGCTCTATTGTGCTAAGTAAGGATTTCATTTTCTACAGCATAAGCAGGTTTCTTGCCTTTGCTGCCACACGTGCAAGCCAAACAGGAGTCCCAGGGAACAACCACCCCACTGAAGCAAGTAACAGGCGCTAAAATAAATAAACCACCACACCTAAATACTTCCAAGATTCAGAGGTCGTGTCTGTTCTCCCTAATACTGTGTAGTGTCTTCCTTTCATGCTGCTTCCCTCCAGTGTTGATATTTAGAATTCAGAGAAAGGGACTGGCCATCAGGATATCAGTTTATTCCTTGAGGAGCCTGATCTCAACTACAGTCTCTACTACTGACTTGGTGGTGACTGAAGAGGGTGGCCTCCTAGCCCGTGGTACAAAGGACACAGAGTGTTCTCAGTAGGACAGTCCCTAGCACCAGACACTCTGCAGGTCACACTGAGAAGGGAAGCCTCTCCCAGAATGCTTTGTTCTGTTATGCTAATGTGCCCCAGTTCTGCGTTCCTGGTTGGCTGTTGGCTGCTCCGCCCCCTTGTCACCTTATATGTTTCATATCCTAGAAGGTTCTCCACTCCAGGTTCCCCCCACTGGGCCTTGTCCCTCGCCGCTCCCCCAGAGCTCCCCCATGGGTCCCCATTCCCCAGTCCCGCCTGTGTACCGCCCCTGTGCCCTCAGATCATTGGGCCCTGGTGCTCACCCTGCTCCCGTACTTAAACCTGAGCTTTCTGTCGTTCTTGTCTTTGCCTCTGGAACTGCTCACAGTGTGGAAGTAATAAACTGCTCCCGTGGAACTCTATACAGAGACCCTTCCTGCCTCTTTGCCATCGACCCATATTACTGAAGCAGTCTATGTGTTTGTGCGTGCACACGTGCATGGGTGTGTGGTGGTCCTGCTGAGCGGCTTCGCTTTGGAGACACTTTGAGAGATCGCAACACCTCGAACTCCGGCACAGAAACTGCAGAGCTCGGGATAGTGATACTGAAGGCAACACATGGGCACCAAACGCAGTCTGTTGTCTAGCTCCTATTGATTTCAACAGACTAATAGATTACTAGGTGATAGTGTCTCCATTAATATGGATTTAAACTTAAAAATATCCCATTTTTCCTGTGACAGACGGTACATCCCATCCAGACACACAATTTATTAGAGTTCTGGAGCCCCAGTGAATGCTTCAGGTAGTTACTTCCCCAGTTCTTTATTTTTTTCTGTGTTACATTAGTACTTGGGAGTTACAGTCAAATCTTAATCTCAAGTCCAAAGCAATGCATAACGAAAGACAGGTTCTGCCTTAACAAGAAAATGCTTTTACTAAGCTTTAACAGCTTTAAGTGCCTCAAATTCTTAGATTTCCTCAGTAACTTCCAGTGCATCACTTCATTTATTGAGGTCATGATGCAATGATACAAAAATACGGTCTTTTTCTAATTTTCCTTCCTCCCCATCTCTAAATAATGGCTCTAAATCAATCAGGTTCACCTTCTTCATTAATGTGCTTTACCTCTTTTCCCTTGACTATTCAGCCTTCATTTTTATTTTGTTAGCTGCTATTTTTGTTTGATTTATCCTGATAATACTGTAATATGTGTTGCAAAGTAATTAGCGCTAAAAATTAAGACTATAGCATTTTTACCAAAGCCAAGAGAAAAATACAAATACCAAAGACATGAAGCTGTCTCCAAAAGAGTGTACTTCAAGGGATTTTTCGTCTGGCAAAAACTCCAGCGATATGCCTTCGATATGCATATACGATAAGATAATATTCGTCTCCAAAGCAGTGTATTCCAAAGGATTTTTCGTCTGGCAAAGACTCCAGCGATATGCGTTCAATATGCATATATGATAAGATAATATTCGTTGCCAAAGAAGCTTATTCAAAATCATAAAGAAAAGATATTCATCTACTTGTTCCAGGACCTTTCAGACACAGCAGTAAGCTAAAAGATAAGATTAACAGAGCCCAAAAATGTATAAAAAGGTACCCCATGGAACAGTGTTTGTGAACTAGAGGGGTTCGGAGCGGACATAGCCCGAATCCAGTTCACCCAGTGTCGATCGCCTGGCTCGGCACTGCTTTGCTTGTGGCTTTTTCAAAATTATACTTTGATAATTTAATAAATTCTCTTTAATTATTAAATTGGCTGTTTCATTTATGACAATACCATTTTCATATTTTCCTTTTTTCCCGCTCTTCCTTCTCTTAACAAGAAAAAGAATTATTATTTACCTAGCGGTATCAAAAAGAAAACAGTTAATAGAAACTGTCTGCAATTTAAAGACCAGTACCAAATGCTACACTTGCCTTCCTTGTACATCACCTCCCGAGTTCCAACAAGAATATCATGTGAGCACAGTACAGCTGGGCAAGTTATTCAGGCAACAAGGACATCGCTGAGAGAGAGAAAAACTATGTAGGATATGATGAAATTACACTTTCTGCAGGCTGGACTTGCCTCAGAGCATTGTGAAAATAATTCCTATTTTTGTTTCAGACCCTCCAGTTATGGGAATAAAATACCTTGGGATATTCAGGTAGAATACTTCACTCACGTTCGTTGCTGTAGAGTGGCATTTTTAAGAAAGAACTTGTGAGTAAATTCTGAAGCAATTAAGGAGTTTTGCCAATTCTGTCACAGCTGTGCACAAGTCTTCAAAGCTTATCCGTAGTCCAGGATTTCAATTCTCAGCTATGTAAAATTTCCAAACTGCCACCTTTTACTATACCATTGTGTCAGACCTCTGGCATCTGTAGAATACTGCTGGTCACATGTGATAAATAGATGCTATAATATTGGCTTTCTGCAAATGTTAAAATAAGTGATGTTAAAAGTAGCTTTTGTAACAGTGGCTTTGTCATAAATAGATGCTATATGTAAAATAGCTTTATTACAAAATAGATGCTATATAAGGTAGTTTTGTTGTGAAGATGTGGGTTTTTTAATACTTTTTTCATTCAACCAAAAACTTAGAAATAGCTATGCTTATGAACTATTTGCTTGGACTCCTGCTACCGGCATACCAACTATCAGCAACAGATAAGATAATATACTCGCCAAAAGGCTTATCCCCCACAGCGATCTGCTGGTTCCAAGAGAACTGCATTCCATTTTGAACTGTTCCTGGAAAGGGTTTTGAATATGTATAATTGTTTATGAATATGTAATAAGTCGATGTGTATGTAAAGGGTGTCTCCAAGATAGCAGGTGTGCTCTTGGCTGAGCGCCAAAGCACCCAGTGCTGTGAATTTTGCTTTATTATCTTTGTCCCTTATTGTCCTTTATTAAACTTTTCAATCCTAACAGGAGAGTGAACCGCGTTTTTCACACATACTTAGGAATTAAAGCAAACATTTTAACAACAAGAGCTCTGAAATTATGAAAAAAAAAAAAAGGGGAAGCTGGTGGAAGGCAAAAATAAGGTCAGTTGTCAGATAGAGCCTCTTTGTCCCCTCCATCCTACACATGGACCCCTGGACACTGTAATTGTCCTTGCAAAGAAGAATGTTTTCCTTATTGAACTGCAAATGTGGGATGTTGTCAATACACGCTGAATGATGTGCTGTTGAATTTTGTACCAGCTGGCCCAGATCAAGTCTTTTCCATACTCTCAACTAGACGTCTCCTAATGAGTCAAAACCGGAAATTCATTGTGCATTTAATGAATCCTGCACTGTCATCCAGGAGAAGCTCTAAGTACCCCCATGAATTCCTGCTTGAGGACAGGGCAAAGCAAGAAGGACATCTCAAATTTCTTCATTTCCTCACTCACTCCGTAGGAAGAAAAATAGTAAGACAGAAAAAACGCAAGTTGTTCCTAAATAAAAATTTGATAGAAACGAATGAATGTCATTTTCGATAAATTATCTGAGCCCTCAGATAAGTCACTGACCATCTGGCAGCTGGCAATGTAAAACTATTTTGGGGAAGCTGTGGATTGAAATATGACATTCTTGCTTTCTTTTGCTTTTAACTGACACATAAAACTGATCATCTTACAAATTCCGTCACAACAAATATAACAGTTCCTATGTGCTTCACCATCTTAAATTCATTTTTAAAATAGTACTTTTCAGCAATCCACAGTGACATGCTGTAGGTGGGCTAGTGGCTCAGAATAACTTTTACATACCTTCTGATTTCATGAAGCATTTGAAATAGAAGCCTGTAGGAGGGAAAACCCTTTGCTGATACATTATTTGCAGGTCATGCTGTATATGCCCCTATATAATTGCAAGATGACAATGTTAACAGTACTAAAATTAGGTATAAAATTTAGAAAAAAAATGTGCATAAGAGGTTTAGCAGTTTCAGATTTCCAGAATATCATGTGCTTGGCAGTTGATACCAAGAGTACAGCAGATGATTTTAAACATAATCTAAAATTGAAACTGAGCTACAAAAAGAACAATCAAGTAACATACTGCTGCAGACATTTTGACAATAATACTATGTTTTCAGCCAACAGAACAGAATTTCTAATATGTATATGTTTCTCTAACTTTTAAAAGAACTGATGAAGTCAGATATTGACTAGTCAGCTCTGAAGACACAGACTTAATGAAGCACTTAGAACTGATAGAAATTTTCTGTATGACAGCACTTGTCATTTTAGAAATTCCTTCCATAATTTTTGGAGTTTTCCAAAAGCTTGTGTTGAATTACACTACTAAAAATAAAATTAAATAGTCTTTAAGGTGAAAAGCAACAAAGGCTGAGTAAGCAACAGAAAAACAAACATATTGTAATTGAAATGTATAAACGGGAGTAAAGATATTCAGACTAATGCATAATTCAGGATTATGTGATGTAAAAGCAAAATCTCACTGATAAAGTTGAATACATCACTTGTTCTCTTAAATTCATCAAATGTTATGTATTTACAGCATGATATACTTTTCTTTCACTTCTTACTCAGGCTGGCTGCGCTGCTGCATTGTGTATAAGCCTTTGACTTGATAAAGCTGGAATTCCTCCTGACTGTACTTCTGGGCTAGGATTGCTCCACTCACAGACAGTATGCATTGGCAACTCTCTGGCCACCCCCTGCAGGTACTGGGAGTTAGTTCTGTTGTCATGAGCACAACTGCCTTTGGAAATGTTCTTGTAACATGTGACTGGTGTGTCAGACATCTAGAAAAGCACAACAAATGTCATCAAAATCAAACTCCTGCTATTGCAAACAAGGCCAGAATTTTACTCCATGTGTTCCAGTGTGAGGTTTCTTAGTAGGAAGTATCCTGAGAATTTGAAATAACTTTTTATAAAACCAGAAATTCCAGCCTTTCCAGCAAAGAACACAATAAACCCATACAAAATGTAGAATATAATGCTCAAATAATATAAAATGGACACAGATGAAGCTGTTCTTTTTTCTCTGCTAATAAAATATGTCTGGTTTCCTTCCTTCTGTGATTAAATCTTACCTGTCAAATTAACAAAGAGAATTTATCATTGTAGCAGCTACAGCTGTTTATTTGCAGTAAGTAAAATTCAGCTCTGTTGCATCACAGGAAAACAAATAAATTTGTGCTTGAAATGTCCTTCACAGTCTGAGTTGCTGCTATTTCTCACACATGCCTGTTAACTAAGAGGGTTAAGAGACCATATATTTTGTGTTTAATTAAAATTAGTAATATAAAGATTTATTAGAGGTGTCATAATATCAATCACCTCTTATGTTTTCTTAAGATCTTCAGTCAGATTGAACAAGAGGGGTAACAAGATAGACTTTCCTTACACTGAATGGCATTTAATTTGGTGCAAGAACATCTGAGTCTGAGGCCTGAGTGAAAAGAATTATGCTACTGTTTGCTCACATGAGGATTTTAGAACAAATGTTTAAAATTTAGATACCACCTGATATCTCAATGATGGCTGACAACTCCAAAAGAAGCCAATACCACCAACTTTCTCAGCATATTCACCTTCATTTTCTTCTGGTCTGACTAGCAAAAATAATTATTCACAGTTATTGTCAGAATTGCCTCTGGGAGCAAAATAATTCCTCACTACAAAATAAAACCATGGAGAAATACATACTACACGTAATGGAAACATCTCCTTAGCAGGTAAAGAAGGAAGTAAAACTCCAGACCAATTTTCTTACACCTGGCATAGATGTGCCAAGAACAGAATATTATGTCTTGATTTGAAAGCTTCATGGAAAAAAGAAAATTGCATGCTTGTTGTGAAGAACAGCTCATTTAATCATCAAAATTACTTTTAAGTGTCACTTAATAATGCAACCAAACTGATAGAGGAAATGGTGATTTGATTATAAGTGGCAAATCTGCATACAGTAACTCCTGTCATGATGTCATAGTGTTATTAATAGGATCCAGCTTGATTTTGAGCTTGAGGGAGAGCCAGTGTGATCCAATGCACATGAGGAAAACTCAAATGGTTAACAAAGATTTCTGTGGCATTTATAAGCCTAATCTGATTTAAATTCCTGCTATTTAATTTATCTCTATTACAATAGGACTCACGACTGAGAACAGAATTGGCACAGGTAGTTCATGTGTATATCGAGAACTGAGTATTTCTTCTGAGATCTTAAAATATACTTTGAAAAAACAGAGAAACACGTGATTTTAAACTCTCTTTATTGACAGGGAAATGAGACATACAAAGTTGGTGGCAGAAGAGGTAACCCAAATTATTTCCCTACTTGTATATTGTCTCCTTCATCTCTTGGGCTTGAATCAAGCCCAGAAGTACAGCATCTTTGTTTCTATTGATTAATATAATAAACTGGTATTTACCAGGTGCTTTCATAGGAGGTAGATAAAGTTCTATTAATTTTTCTAGTTTTATCTGGTTTAGAATGGGGATTAGAAACAAAGAGCCTGATGGCCACACTACAGATGTGTTCTTCCATAGTTCTTCCTTGTTTAAAAGAATATTCCACAATCAGTAACATAACACAGGGGAAAGCACCTTTCTCTCTGATGCTGGACAGAAGGATTTTGTAGGTGTCATAGGTTGAGGTCCTTGAGATGCTTTTTTGTTTGTTTTTTTTTTTTTTTTTAGTTTTTATTTCCCCCTTTTTTTCCCAGGAAAAGAAGAGGAAGGGTCTTCCTTGTGCTTTTGGCAATTTGTGAATTATTGCCTTGCTATTGCTTCAAGTGTTGGATAATTAAAAAAAAAAAAGGAAACCTTTGGGTAATATGAAGTTTGCACTAATTCACATTTCCTTTTCTGTTAGATAGCTGAACTGAAATCATCACTTTTTTATACAGTCTTAATAAAAACCCTTCATACAATGGAGTTCTCCATTCATTGCTGGAAAAAGTGACGTCTAAAACACCATAAGCATAATGTGAAAGTAGGATAGATGAACAGGGAAAAAAAGTACTGTAAATTATTTAACAGATGAATGGCTTATATCAACTTGCATGTTCCCTTGTATTCATTGTGAGTAGTTCATGTTAATATTGATTTAGATTTGGCTCATGAAATATTCTGATGCCTAAAATCCTACCAATAGGTAGGAATATTTTTTCTTGAAGCATATGACCTGTCATGAAAATTTCAGTAGCAAATTTCTCTTCATAATCACAAAAAGTTTATTTACAATAAAAGTTTATTCACATTATTAATTTGTTAAATTGTGGTTTAGTGGACTTTGAAATGTTTTGAAACTTTCCATTCTTACTCTCCTGCACAGTGTCAGCCATTGGCATTGTAATTGCTAATGGAGTTCATGTGAGAATGGTGAATAATCATAGGAAAAAAATTATGTTATTGCTAAGTTCCATTATAGTTGTCCAAAATGAAAAGTCCTTTTAGTTAATTCATGTCTCCCTTGTTTTCATTATTGAAAAAAATTATTCAAAATAGTAGAAAAGAAGCTATTTTTAATAAACCTGAATTATTACCAGGGGAAATAAAAAAATATGAGAGTGAAAGTAAAACTAAAATGCATGCAGGAATTCAAAAGCAACTAGAGAAGAAAAAATGTAACCAGTGTTGTCCTATTGATATCCAACAATATGCAAAGACTCAATACATCAGTCTCACTTTTCTTGCTGATGTAGCCTGATCATGAAATAATAGATACAGAGCTATGCATATTTGTTGTCACGGTGTTTACAAACCCTTTAATCCATGATTGAAAAGAAAAAAGAAGTTGATTTGGCACAAGAGAGATTCGTGACTCAAGCAGCTGCTTGATGGATTTGCACACAGAAAAAATTTTAAAAATTTCCAGAACCACAGGAACCAAATATACTCAGTACTGGAAACTTTAATGGCATGCTCTTTACCCAGCTTTATTTCACCAGCTTCCTTGCAATGTCTGTCCAATCAAAGGGAATAAATTTAATTAAAATTAAAGAATAGACCTTATGGTTCCTAAACTGTAAGAAAGTTTATAAAAGAACTTTGGATATTATTTTAATATCATGATATGGATAGTCTATGGCAGTGAGGCAGTCTTCTCAAAAAGCAAAATACAACTACAATAACTAACACTATTCAGACGGTGAGCCTATGGATGATAACTGACCAGTTAAAGCTCTTTTTCTACTCAGACCCACTACTGGATCAATAATAAAATGGTAGATTCTTCACCTTGCCTTAAGGCTTGTTTATTGTGTTTCCACAAGTGTTTTTCTCCCTCTGATAGGATTAACATATAATGCAGGCTCAGCAGAGCCTGAACAAAGTTTATGGGAACATTTAAATCAAAACCAGTTATATTTAACAGATAGTGTTATTTTGTTAAATTGCTATGGGAAAAAAATAGTGATTTTTTCTTGACTTCAGTTTTTCTCCTCTACCACTAGCTTAAATAGGAATTATTTTGCAACAAAATAAAGTTGGTCTCCCTGGAAATAAGTCATTACCATTATTATGGCCTTCTAGGAGGGGAGCACGTGTACATAAAAGTGTAGTTGAAAATACATATATTTGTTTTAATTACAGTATATTTTTCCTCTTAGTGTTATAAAATGATATCAACAATAAAATAAAATAAATATGGAACACAGACTAATAAATCAGGCCAGATCTGAAAATACATTTAACTCCTACAACAATTGATTATGGTCAGATTTGTTTATAGATTTATGTGGCATTTGATTAAATTTGATCACTGTGAGACATCACTGATAAAGAAGAGACATTTAAATACTACAGTACAGTATTGTCTAACAAAGTGAGAGTGAGTATAGAAAGAGAAGCTTTCCGAAAAGCTGCAAAGAATAAAAAACCTTTGGTTGAATGTAGGTAGTGAGTGGTGTACTTTAAAAGGTTCATTTCCTAAGGTCTTTCTTCATATGATGCCTCTGATACAATGTAAATGCCCCCAAAAATTAATGGTGTGATGGATTTTATCTGGATGGCTACTTTTTATAGATTCTTGCCTGGTCTTGAGACAGTAGAATATTCAGAAAAACATTTAGGGAGAAGTTCAGAATTTATTACAGAAATATAATCCAGTATAAGGCTAGAAAATCACTGAACACATCTGCAAGTGTACCTCTTGCACTGAATTTACCAGCAGAACTCTTTCTGTGAGCAGGCAAGTAGGCCAGCGAAAAGTCTGCAAGAAAGATGATGGATACTGTGAAAGACAGCTAAAAACTGCTTGAAAATTTGAAATATCCTGCCCTTATTGTGCTAAATCTTAGAAACACGAGGTTCAGCTGAAGCGAGGCTCTGGCTTTAGTCTGGTACAGTACAGCTTTATTTTATAATGTATTTCATTTTAGTTCTTAATGTATATATTAAATAAACCAATGAATATACATATACTTAATCTAGATAAACATCTTTTATCTGAATCATGCTCTTATCAGTATTTGCCTATGCTTTTAAACAAATGGCGTAAATGGAAGCAAACACAGAGGAAGTTTTTTTTTTCCTGGTATAGACAAAGCTTCTAAAAGAAGAGACAGTTTCTTCAGGCAGCAAGAAGTGTTAATGAGGAGCCTCATTCACAGCACTGATTAATATCATGTTATCCTAAGAAATGATGTAATTTAATTACCCATTATCTATTTGAAAATACTTCTTGGAAGATATATAATAAGAGCATATTAAACATAATTCAAAAAAAATGTAAAATGACATAAATAAATCATTTATGCATTCATTCTCATTGCACAGGTGAACATGACCCAGCAGAGCTGCTCACAGTAGAACTTTGATTCCCATGACATTCTGACTATCATTGCAAATGACATTCTTGGAAAGACAAAGACATCAAAAGGTAAAGGAGAATGACGTTTTATAATGTAGGAGAGCATTGCTTTGTTCAAAGCCGTGAATATAATGACACCATCTGATTTTTGGTATTAAATAGGTGCAGTCAAAATGAGGTTTATGGCTGAATTCTGACCAGCTATTCAGGTGTTGTTTAAGTGGAAAGATGCATTGTGGCCAAACTAAATGCTTCAGTGAAATATGTTTAATACTTGCATTAAAAATTGCTTTAGACAGGAACAGGGAGACAGGATGTCTTAAATTAATAAGTAGGAAAAGTTTCTTAGCTAATAAATTAGTGAAGAATATGTGACTTCAATACTAAGTTTACCATCTAAAGATGTGTTTTGGGCCTTAATGGATTCACTAAAATGCTCAACTATTAGTAGCTATATGCTTATCATGGAATTCATTTTTTTTTCATTTTACCTTTTGTCTTCTGTTCTTAATTATATCTTCTTTGTATTTTGCCAGAGTCATAGAAGGATTCAAGGACCTTGAAGGAGTTTTGATTTTAGGTGGAGGCCCCTATGTTTTTGATGTGTGACTCTTTACAGCAGTCATTCTGCTCCTGTGTGACTGGGATGGGGCCCAGATGCTGTCAGCAGGAGATTCCTGATGCTCCTCGTTCTGCTTTTGCTCCCAGTGCCTGTTTGGACCATGCTGACCAGGCTTTACCTGCTCTTCCTAAGCATCATCAGAAGCAGCACTTTATGTCCTGCTCCCACTCTCATCCTGGCTAATCACACTGGTGAGTTTGGAGCACAAGCGGGGAAGGGTGTGTTGACAAATCTCAGATATGGCTGATTTCTCCTTGTCGCTGTCGCAACGAGGACAAGTCGAGAAACAACACAGAGTCCAGGCTCAGGGATAAATGGAAGCGATTTAATAATTTTTCCAAAGGCTTTTATATGTTAGTTTGCAAAAGTGTGTTAAATGGCATAATTGGTGCTTTGGCCATCCACCCCTTGAGGGGATCAGCCAAATGTTAAGACACCCATTTCCAAGTATTTTTCTAGTTAGAACCATAACGATACTGCAAAACAACCTGCAGGTGCAAGAAGTTTACAAAACTGTAACATTGTTTTAAATAATTTGCATGGGAAAGACAGAGTTCTCATAAAATGCTGCAGAGGGCTGAAGAAATTCCCTGCTGAAGCTTTTTCAGTATCCATATCTCCTCTAACATTAAAATACCCCAGCTTTAACAATTCATTTCTATTACAGGTTCAAGGCCTCTTATACCTAAATAAATTAAAATTTACATTGCATACTTCCAAACATCATATCCTAACCTGTTGTCTAAATGCTGAGTACTTCAAAATACCTCAGGGTTTTGGATTGCCACTTTCTCAGGAATGATGGGATGATTAATCACTATCCCAGATCATTTCCAGAATCATTGCATCTTTGGGACTCTCCTTTACACTTTTAGACATTCTTTAATGTTATTTATATAGTTGTGTTCTCATATGATGCAATGACAATTTAACCATCCCCTGAGGATGTGTCCAGGTTCCACATACTCACACACATACAAAAAAATCTTTTGTCTTGTCCCAGCCAGTATATTGAACAACCTTTCTCTACCAAAAAAAAAATGAACGTGAATATACTCTGTTTTTCTTCTTACACAATAAAATAAGAAGTGGTGCCACCATTCACCTGGAAGTTTCTTGGCAATGTTACAAAAGCTTGGGTAGTAACTGAGCTCCTAAATAAAGAGTCAGGCATTGGAGAAGTCACACATGAAGTGTGGTAGACAGCTTCAAGCCAGAAACTGCAGACACTCCTTGGGAGACACATTATGTCTCTGAAGAATAGTATTGTGCATTTAATTTGCAAATGAGCTGTGCAGTTCTGATCATATAAAATAATAAATTTTTCCTTTCAAATAAATGCAGAAGTCTTAAAAAACCACAGAGATACTCATAATTGTTGTAGGTATCCTTAAAATTCCAATTTAACCAATTAACCTGTTTAATGTTGAAATTTGTACTATTTAGCAGTATGGTTTTCAGTTTTCATATCCATACAACACAGAGAGAGTATCAACAGAACACTTCTACTATTAAAAATGTTGCTATTTACCTTTTTAGTTTCCCTCCTACCACTTTATGTAATATAATATCTAAAAATGCTAACTTAGGCCATCTGTTCTTATTCCCATTTCCAGCCCACTTCTTTTTTTTTTTCCTTTTTTTTTTTTTTCTGTTTCATTCTCCTATTTTAACTGATTTTAGCAGTACTGGAGCTCATTCTGTAACATTTTGCTACAGGGACAATCCATGTTTATTTCCATACAATTTAATAGACCAAATCAAATAATGAATATGCAAATTCCAAAAATAGCAAGATTTTGGAAAAATAGCTGTCAAAAAAGAGAAAACTATCTACTTATAAAAACAGAATCAAAATGTTAGAGAGCAATTGTAAGGGATGTTACAACATAGAACAAGGAGTATAATTAGGCTCTAGACCCTACAAAGGAATATATGAGTCACTGCCCAGATCAACAAATAGAATAAAGAAAATATGATTTAATTACACTAAAAAAAAGTTTGAGAAAAGCACTAGCACTCTGTGAAGTTTTACATATTAATAGTTTATTCACTGTCAAAAGGAGAACAGAAGTGACAAGATATATTTGCATATATGGATGGCATTGCAAGCAAGAAAAGGGAGAATGCTCTCAACATTTTGCTTTCCATGGTGGTGAGAAGGACAAGGATAAGTGGCAAAAAGCATGGCTTCACCTTGGCTGGCATTAGCTTTGGGATCCTGATGCCAGGAATTCCCCAGCTGCTTAAGCAAATTTCTGTCCATACTTTGAAGCAGTGCTAAAGAAGCAGGGCTGGGAACATGATCTGACAGAACCCATCCAAAAATTCAGTTAAACCATCCATAAACAAAATGGAAGGAAGTGACTGAGCAAATGTTGTTGCGCATAAATAACTTTGGGCAGTCATTTGCCTGCTTAAAGGAGCCTAATTTATTTTTTTTCTCAGGATTTCCTTTCACAGATGCTGCAGAGATTTTTTCTCCTCCTTCTTTCTGCAGGATTGTGACTGCAACGTCCATTAGGGAGGATTATTTTGAGAAACAGTCTCCCCATCTGTTGTCTCTTTTAAACACTGTTAAGTAGTATTTTGCCTCCCTGGAACATGTTCACATATCCCATTCCTGCTGTTCAGCAGCAGCAGCCTGGAATGAACACCTAGGAAGTGCAACTGAGTGGAGCAGGTTCAAAGAACAATGTTTGTTTAACTGAAGGTAGGAGTAGGCTTACATTCTTTAACATGATGCTCATAAACTCCAAGAGTGCACTGTACCCTGTGCCTGCAATCCTTTCATACCCCAGTGATGCACAAGCACTGGGGTAGCTGCATCTTTCCCTTTGTGGGTACTTCAAAGCCAAACTCTGTGCAGTGGAGTGAGCTCATCTATTTCAAGATGGCCAGTAGGATAATCAGCTTTAAAACAAGTTAAACTTTCTGAATTTTTGATTTCCCATATCTCCTCTGAGGTCTGTGAAATTTCAGTTCTGATTCTAAACGTGTAATATTCACCACACCTCTCTGTATTCCTATAAACTGTAACATAGACCCTGATGAGTAACACATAAATAAAAAAATGTTTTGCTGGTGATTAGCAAACTTGTTAACTCAGAGGCATAAAACGCTGATTTTGTTTTTTCTCAGGATTGCTATGAAACAATATAAAACTTAGTTTAAGTAGTATCTCTTAAAAACCCAACCAATTTAATCTCCATTTGACTTCTAGCTTAAATGATGGTGCAGGTGCCCAGTGCTAAATATCCAAGTAGAAAAGCAGCAGGTTAACCTCAATTTCTGGATTCACCCTGACATTTACTGCGGTTCACATCATCTGACAAAGATCAAAGTGTGTAGTCCATTAGTTTCTTGGCTTGTTCTTTGGGAGAACTATGAAAAATTAAATTAATATTTGCTGAATGGAAAAAGATCAAAAGTTTCAGTAAAATAAGTCTTGGTTTACAGCTCCTGAGACACTATTCTAAAGAAAGAGGAATGTGTAACATCTAACCAATAATTAAAAAGCACCTGAAAGCCTCCTTTGAATGGTCTCTTGCTGTATCAATTCACTGGTGGATTCACTGCTATGTCAGAAGAGAACACACTTCATTTCCAAGTGGGTACATTTTTGGGTTCTCCTAATTTAATTTCTGCCTGGTTCTATGTACCTGACAGTGACAATAGATAGAGGAATATTCAAAATGAAGCTTTCTCATAGTATTTGGTTTAATTCCATTTTTCTTAATTTGCTTTCTTGTTAATATATACATTGATATTTACTTTAGTCCAAGCCCCTGGAATGACAGCACAGACTTCATTTCAAACTAGACAATGCTGCCTAATCATGATTATCACATTATCAACTTTAATATTAGCAAAATTTTTAATAATTATCATTGCAATAATAATATGTAACATAACGTGATTCAGCATTATAATGTTATATATGTTTAAACTCCTTTGAACTTTTTTTTTCAGTTATTTTTGCTTCAAAATGCAGTTTAATTGACCAAAGTTCTAATGGGATTGTGTTGAAACATGAGCATAGCACTGTATGGTCTCATTAGTTGTAACAGCCCCTCTAATAATAAAGCCTTAGGAAACTAAATGAACATCCTTTAAAATAAAGGCATTTAAGATTAATTATTTTAAATTATTTTTCCATGAGAAGATGCACAGAGAGGTAGCATGCGAAGCAGGCACAGATAAATAAACAAATACACTCCTGGGAAGCTCCCAGTGATGGTGCTTTACAGTAATTTTTTTAATTTTTTAGTGTAAAAGAAAAATTAACATAGTTATTATCAATCTAGTTTAGCTAGTGCCTTTGTATTTTGCATTTTGTTGTTTATAAAATTGTGCACTAAAGGAAACTGGATGCAGCCCCATCAAGTTTATGGATGACAGCAGCTGGGGCATGGTGTCCATGTACTTGTGAGCAGGGCTGCCATTCAGAGAGGCTTTGTTTGGCTGAAGGAATACCAAAAAATTCAGCAAGAATAGCTATAAAGTACTGCTTATGGGATGGACTAATCCCTCCCCAAAACAGTGCTGGGGACTGACTGGCAGGGAAACAGGAGTCATGGCAGGGATGAAGGCAAATCTGAGGAGGTCATCACTCACCTTTACCGGCCGTCATCAGACCACATCTGGAGCATTGTGTCCTTTTTGGGGGCCTCAGGACAAGGAATTGTACAGTTACTCATTTGATAAACATGAGTGAGCCCCCAGAGGACCATGGAAGTGGCTGCACATGGAGCAGCTCCCCAGGGTCTTCACGGAGCAGGGTCAGAAGGCAGTGCCAGAGATAAGGGTTGTTAATCAGAGGGGGAGAACAAATGATTCACTGTGAGCACAGGTGAAGATCAGAATGAATTGCGCAGAGAAATTGTGAAATCTCTAACCTTGACGCTTTTCTAGACCTGAACAGCAAGGTCTGGTTTAAATTCAATCAGCACTGACACCCCTTTTGAGTAGGAGCTGGATGAGAGATCTCATGTGGTCCCTTCCTGCCTGTCTGATTCCCTGTGTACATCCCAACAATGTACCCAGGCCTCAGGCTTCAGCCTGGTGATAAGTTACATTTTCATATGACAGGATTTTAGAGAGATTTTGTGTTCTCTGTCGCAGTTCTGAGAGCTTTATAATGCTGAAAAGAGTCAAATACTAAATTCCTACAATTTCTATGCTTCCTGTCACTGTATGGTCTCAAAGCAGCTTCTGAAGCCTTATTTCCTCTGAAGAAATGAACTGCAGTAGCCAGTTAAGGGCAGAGAAGTGAGTATGAGCCTTCACAGTTTCTTTCAACATGTGCTTGACTTACTAAATGGAATATATGGAACTATATCAATTCAGGATTTTTCAGTGACACTTGATGTGTCACTGTTTATATTAGGAACTTTATATTTTGGGGCAATAGGATTCTTGAAAGCTTAAAACCATAGAGAAACATTGAAACAGAAATATGTTAACATAGGCAAAAGCTAGGATCTGGTCTGCAACTGAGATCATCACACAGTCTACATTTCAGAGGAGAAGGAATGATTCAGATTCATTTTTTGTTTTTGTGAGTATATGGGCCATGTCACTTAGAAGTGCAAAAAAATCCACTACATATGCAAACAGGAAAGAAGAATAAAAGACATGTCTCTTGTAGTCCAAGCAGTTTGAAGAGATTTTCAATGCAGTTGCTGTTCTGTAAGTTTTACAAGATCAAATAACACGAAAAGTAACAAGGTTCAGGTTATTCTTAGGAATATTTTCCTGGAAGTCATTGCTTAGTAGTGAACTTCCATGTCACAAAACTGAACTTAAGAGATGGAAAGAGGCTGTGAACTTTATACAACCCCCTTGGAAATCACTTTTCTTTCTTCCATTTTCTTTTGATCTTGCAAGCAATACACTTTTTTTTCTCATCTAAATAATGAAAATTTTATACCTTTATTTTTGTGGCAACAAAAGATTTCATTGCCCTTTAGCCTATTAAATGAATTAATTTCCATTAGTTATTTCAGATAAAAAATATATGTATGTGACTGCCTTTTTTCTTCTTTGTTTAAAGCTTAACTGAACAATTCTCTGTTTCATTTCAACCCATTATTTAGCTTATAAAGAACACTTACGTATCAGTCATAGAAAGCAACACTGAAGGGACCTCATATTTGACCTCAGAAAACAGTTCCAGTGCTCTAGGATTCCTACCATAGGGCATTTTTTTGACTTATCCAAAGATAATTAATCTAAGAAGCTGTGATAAATCTCTGTCATCCTACAAACACCAGCTACTCATGCCTCATTACACCTGCACGTATTTGAAAATTTGACATAATTCCTCTCAGACTAAACTGCATTTACCCCTTTATCTCATGTTTCCTTTGACAACAGTTTTCAAGACTTCTGGCCATTCTTTCTGTATGTTCTGAAATTCATAATTTTTTTTCAGATCTGCTTTTATTTTTTAAGGTCTAATCCTATTCCCAACACCCTCCTGCCTGTGGCTTGCCATCCTTACTGAATACAGTAGTAAGGATATTATTCATACTACCACCCAGATTATTATTTAATATATTTGGTACTAAAAAGAATAATCCTATTCAGTACCCAACTGCATGGAAAAGCAAACCACTGAAAATTACTGAGAAGAAATTTCTAGAACTAGATCATATATCCTTTCTTGCCCATAAGAATGTCATAGCATGACATTAAACATCCAGAGTCAAAAAATGTACACCTGCTAGCACACGTGAACTGTTATTGGGTATCACTCCTAAAGTGTATTTGCATCCACTGCATCGAATGTGATCCTTCCGAATGCTGAGAGATCAAAAGAGCTTACCCCGAACAGAAACATGGCCAAACCATGAGATTTCTTCTTCAGCTTTATGTAAAGTTAAAAAGATTAACCCAAAATAAACCAAACTTACAGCTCAAATGCAGACATGAAAAACAGATGTCGATTACTGTATTGAAAACTATACTGTTGTGTATTCTTACACTTGCAGAATTAGTGTAACGAGTTAACATAGATTTTTTTCTGTTTTTTCTTTTCTTCAACAGAGAGAATGGGCTGCCTCATTTCTGCATGAAGAAAACATTCTTTATGGACTTTTACTTCCATTACTTCCTCTTTTTTGGAGGAAAAATCAAAAACCATTTGCAATGATTATACAGAATGGACATAACATTCCCTTGGCAGGGCTAGCTGTAAGGCTTTCACAGACCTCAGCACCCTGGATCCATTCCTGATGTAGCTATTCCTGCTCCACTCAACCTATATGAAACCATATTTGTGTCCCGATGTGGTCCTGCACACATGGCAGGAAGTTTTTCCTCACGTTTCCTTTGGGAGGAGATACTACCTTGCTGCTGGAAATAGACTTTGAACATTGCAATCATAGGAGATAATGACACATCAAAATAGATCGTAGGATTATGTAAACTGTCTAAAGGAAATACCAAATCTGGCCGGGAAATACAGAGCTTTTGGCTCTGTGTTAGTGAACACTAAGCAAAATGCCAGACCTACAATGTATGTCAAATCAGATTTTCTATACAAAAGGGATAACAACTACAGGTCAGTGATGCTGGGTCTGATGGAAGGAGTGGCATCCCTGAGTGTCTGCTATCACACAGACCTTGGAGACTGGTGTCTTAAAATATTCACTGCTGAACAAATTCAGGATTTATATTGTCAAATCTCACCTTTTTTACTTTTAGGTCTCACTTTCTTGGTAAGAGAAAATCAGAAGCAGTAAAAATATCTTTACTGAAAATATAGAGATTACAAGTGTGAAAAGTGACATTCTGAGGCTTAAGTTTTCTGTCAAGTAGCGGCCTTTTCTTGCATTAATGAAAAAGAAGGTTGCACATCCTTGTGCAAAGCCCTGGTCTCAGGCAGCAGTTAAATATGCTCTTAATTCTCATCAAGGTTCGTGAGCTTTGTGCTTGGGCCTTATCCTAAGCATGCATTTCAAACTGCTTCCTTTGGCCTTTTGTCAGGATTTCTAGACTACTCTTCTGAAAAAATTACATCTATTTGTGGAAAAACTGATAAAACACTTCTTTTTGAAAGAAGTAATCACTCTCTCAGCGTAGCCAAACTATTTTTCTCAGGCAGAAACTAAGCATCTGATTCTCATGCTCTTGCTGCATTATAGATTGGGGAAAACTAATAAATGAATGAACCATGTTTTCCTGGTCTATGAGAATTTTCATTCTTCATCTGGGAATAAATATAATACTGTAGATGTGCACAGTTTAAATAAACAGATTTAGCAGCCTCAAGAACACTATTTCTTTGTAGTAGTAAATAAGAAATAATATATATACAATACCTTAGAACAAAAACGTATCATTTACAGAACACATTAATCCTGCCAAATGTGAGTATATACCGATGGAATTATACTTGCAAGCATATTGGTCCATGAAATGTGCTGTTTCATAGCTGCAGACCTGTTTAATTTCATTCCAATACACATATATTCAAGTACTAGAACACAGTTATTGAAAAGTACCCTTTCAAAATTTCTAATGGGTCTTTCCCATTGGCATTTAGTACTGACTGTGCACATGGTATTCCTTCCTCTCTCATTGCTCAATAGACAATATATACAGTTACAAGTTACATGCAGGTAAATATCCAAAACAAGATGCAAGTAGGTTGAATGGTCACTGGTAATAATCACATTTATGGACAGTGGAACTCAACTCGTCCCACTGGAAGTGCATATTTATGTGAACAGGGTTCCCTTGTTCCTTCATGTAGAGATTCTGTCATCACCCCAGAAATGAGCCCAGCATTGCACACCCTCTCTCAACCCCGGGAGTGAGAGGTGGACAACTCCAGCATTCTCCTTTCCCCTTTGGCTGGTGCTTGAGTACAGGAAGCAGAGTCTGCCTTCCTGGGATGGTTTCAAAGTGGTCCTAAACTTAAGAGATTCAGCACAAGGCAAGGATGGGGAGGAAGCTACAGTTTGAACACAGGGCTGGGATCTAAGCTCTTAGTATAAACTGTGTGAAATCCTGTACACAAGACCGGTATCTGTGAATACATATTAATAAATGACTCCTCAAAGTCGTGCTTCTTTGAAACTCTCATGAAGCAGAAACTTCTCCTAGGCATTAATAAAACTGTTCAGAAAACAACATTAATATATTCCTCAGAAAGTACCTTAGCATGGTGATTTCTTCACATAAGAATTTAATGTAAAGGAACTAGGCCCTCTAGGTAATGTTACAGGACAAGGAAGCTTAATCAGGTCAGTAGTAGGGAGATGGGAAATGCAGTTTGCTCCAAGAGTTTTATGGTAACGGAATCTTAGATGTTTACAGCACAAAATAGCATTTGGTAAGTCTGTTCCTGGCAGGAGCTTGTAAATCTAAGCACAGTGAGAGAGCTCTTAGCCAACAACTTGTTTTCTTTACTGTTTTAGCACAAGATCAAAGCACATAAGCAAACAGAGTATTTTGAGGTTGTATTTTGGTTGTATTTAGGCTACCAGAATTTTTTCTTGTATGTCAAATACTTGGAAAGTGATTGCTTTGAAGAGAAACCTGGTGATACAGATTAAATTAATATCTATCTGTAAAAATACTCATTTTGCATTAAATCCTGAAATATCACTGTATGCCTGTCTTGGGACACACTTCTCAATTTGAATCACTAAACTTTAAAATTATTTTCCAAAAAATAATTTCCCAATCAGCCCAAGATTTTGACTTTTTAAAAAAAATGCAGTAGGTTGAATCCTCTAAGAAGGTGACTTCAGCTTGAAGAGTTTCTTGAAAGAATTACTTTTTTTACCTCTTTAGTCTTTTTTTTCTTTTATTCTGACAGTTTAAGTGATTCATCTTACTTCTAAATAAACAGGACTGAAACAATGCTTAAACAATACTTTTTCAGTTAAATAATTAAATATAACTTAGAGTCCTACTTTGAAATTCTGTGAAATCCATATTCTACACAATGATAAACAATATTTCTGACTCCATCCAGTATTTACCAGGGAAAAGTAGCAGTAAGATTCAATATTAAAATGGGACTATTTTTTAATACTTTAACAAATAGTTATATTTAGGTTACATTTGGCAAAATATGTCTATATTTGGATACACTGTGCACTATACTTTTGAGTTCATCGACTTAATACTGACATGAATGTATACATTTGTGCAGATGCAATAATGATGTTGGACTTGGTTTACAAAACTCCTTGAAAGGTCCAGATTTCATGTTGATTAGGAAGTCAATAATCATCTCTAAACTATGATTTTAGTCTAGCACTTATCTAGTGCAGATTTTGTTCAGCCCACCTCCATACCACTCCTTCACAGACACTGTATTTTGAGCACATGGATTAAAAGAGAACTAGGTGTCTGGGTATTCTAAATGAAATCCTCCCATGCACAACCATGAACACATATGTACAGTAATAAATGTATAAAACCATGACCTACCTTTCTCCTAGAAGTGTTCCAAGATTAATTTTTAGTTTTTCCATGTTTTAATATACATTTGTATACCTATTGATGACCAGAAAATGTGTTAGAAGACAGGCTATGGGAAAAAAAGAGAGATTATATCAAATTCTAGAATTCCATGAAAGAAATGCTTTGTATTGGATGCTATTTTCCTCAGGAATTCAGTATTAAGATACTTACCCAGGGCTAGAATATGCCAGGAGAATCTTGGAAGAAAGCAAAATGTTATCAATGTTACAACTACTATTATAAAACATATTTATATATAGCTTTATACAAGCTATTTTTAAAAATATGTTGATTCATGCAGTTCAAAAATCTTGTCATTTATAACTAGGATATTTTATTTCAGATAAAGAATAATTTGAAACAGTTTCAAATTATTCTAAGCATCAAAGCATTACTTGATATGTAATAAATAGTCTCATAAGCTTAATTAGAGAATTTAACTACCTAGATGTTTCCTTCTTATGCCTTTAAGAAAGCATCCTTAACATGACCCATATAAACCAGTTATCTCTACCCACACCATGTGCCATTTGAGAGAGAGTGAAATTAGCACTTTATTTTTGGTGGTTTGCTTGTTTGTTTTTGTCTAAAGCAACACAAGGAAAAAACAAGCTGAAACAGAAAGAACTTCCAGACAGGACATGTGATAAAAGACAATCTGGCAAGATATTGACATTGACAGAGTCCTTTTTTTTTCACTTTATGCATCTTTTGTAACACCCACTTTTGCATTTGATTTTTTACATGTATCTTTTTCTTTTTCCTTTCTGACATGTGATTTAATATTTGATACACAGAAAAGAAATAATTTTAGGGTAAGGAAAAGCCGTGTTTTCCTTGGGCTTAAGGATACAGACACAGGGAAATCACGGGAGCTGAGAACCCCCTTGTAAACGAACAAGCTGTCTGCCAAATTTACTAAGATACTCTTAAAATATTCTAGTCTGATATAGAATGCTTCTTTTTGGAACAATCACTTGTGTGTTTAATTATTCTTCATAAGACTTTTTTTCATAAAAACTTGAAGTTACTTGTTGTGAAGATACTACATTTGTGCCCAGGGGCAAGTTACTATGTGGGATTGGTTTATCACACAAAAGGTGTCGGGAAAACATTTCACACTAGGCAGTGTCCTCATGTAAATTTGATCCTTTGTGATAATTTATTGTGATGGAATTCTAAAACATCAGTGTCTGATTGAGCTTGTGGGCAGAGAAAGCAGAACACTGTGCTTCAAAGACAACGTGTGTTCAGAGAGAAAACAGCCTGGCATATTTTTGTTTTCTATGGCAGTTCTATCTGCTACAGATAAACAAAGATTTTCCTAGCAGAGGTTATCAACATAATATAATAATATTGAAATTCATTAAGCATAAAACATGGGTTTACTTTCCCTTCTTTCAGGCCGAGGTTGCAAAGAAATGCAAGGACAAATTTGCATTTAAAATTACTTAGAGCCAAAATTGGTACTGATTGGTTAGTGGTGGATAAGTTTTATGTATTGGGGTCAAGTATTTTAATATTGAAATGATCTTATCTAGGAGCACTCAAAAACCTGACTTGGCCATTGTGTGGTCCACTGATTGTATCAGAGGCCAAAGATCCTAATTCCCACTACCCAAGTCAATGCCTAAATGTCAGTTGCAGGTAGCTGAAATAAAAATTAAAGCATATGTGTCTGGGACAAAAAATTGGTCATAATATGGTGGTCCAAGTTTTAATATGCAGAAAAATCTACATAATCTTCACATTATGCTTGTCTATCAAAACCCACTGATATCCAATTAACAATGTGAATAGAAGGTACAGCTAATAAAGTCCCTACAGGAATAATATTATCAATGGTCCCTGCACCTTAATAAACTCTGAGAAATCAAGGATTAGTATTACAGTATCTAATTCTTTTTGACATACCCTCTATGTGATGAGAAGCCTGGAAAACTCTCTCAAGCTTTGATAGCCGCAGGTTTTTCTTCTATTGCAGACCCCTTGCCTCTCTTAGCATGAATAATGAGCTGACCCTCTGGAATGAAAGTGTGTAAGAATTTTGTAGGAAGTCCAGGAACTCTTTTCAGACAAGAAGATTTTGCTAACGGAACAAATTTTCATTAAAAATGTGCAGAGTAAAGCTGCCATGCTTGCGCAGACACAGTTGCTGCAGCCAAGACAATAAATGTTTGCACAGTTCAAATTCTTAGCTATCAACAATTTTGATTCCCTCACCAAAATATACACAGCATTTTCATCCTTCAAAGGAATGTTGTGATAACTGATGAGAGAGATTACAGCAGTAAAATCACAGAAGTGTCATGTTTACAGGTAATGAAGTGAACCATGAGTAAATGTTGATATTTGAACATGCATACATATATATATACATACATACCTATATACCTATATATATATATATATATATATAAACACAGAAGAAGAGAGCATTTGAAATATCTTACAGCTTTCTATCACTGAAGAGGCTGTATTTCATGAGTTGGTGGAATAACTTAATGAACAATAAGACCATTGGCTGGAAATACTAAGAAAGAGGTTTGCAACTTGTTACTTTGTTTGTAAGCACTGATAATACAGTGGTTACAAACACTGATAATACACAGAAAAATACAGTGACCGTGTTAGATATTAGCCCAAATAATCATCAAACTATCCATGAACCAAGACATATTTCATTCAACTAATAATATTGATCTATTGATTATTGTTAAACGCATTGTGTTTGGAAACAGAAAAAATTAACTTGATGGCTGAAGGCTAGATCTACGATTTTAGAGACTCTGAGACAGCAACTACTGTATCTAATTTGGATGGTTAAATTTCATTCTGCATTTGGACACTGGAAACTAACAGATTGTCCAGGGTATTAGAAGGTTGCATCAGAATCTGTCATATTTGGTTCAGACTAGACTAAGTCCAGCAGGAAATATTGATGATTTATTTTATTGGGATTTCACTTTCCCTTAAGTTTTCTTCAGGATATTTATTTATTTATTTATCCCTTAAGTTTTAGAAAAATGTGCTTGGAACTGAAAAGAAATGTTCCTGATGATTAAGTTTGCCCATTCTCCCAGTTCGTAAATGTCATTAGGTAGGCTTGTTTATGTCCATATTTACTTTGATCTAGACAGAAGAAATAGGGGAGGTAAAAAATGCTATTATAGGTTGTAGTCCAAGTACCTATTTTAGACTGAACTGCTCTTACTTTAGGAAATCATGAGATTCCCTGAATTTTTTACTCCACTAGTAGTTGCTAAATTGCATTTTGGACAATGGAACTTGGGATTCCGGTTCCAAAATTTGGCAACATTCGTCTTTTATAGTCCTCTAGTGTTTCCCCTCTGGCCAGGAAGTGTTTCCTGTGTCTGTGTAGCCTCATTTTATTAGGGGGAGGGGAGATAAAAACCTTGCATATTCCCCCTAATCCTATCACACATTAAATCACCTCATTCATACTGACTCCACCAATGCTGCTTTCCCCATTTCCTGAGTTACTTAGCAACAACCATCCCTCCCTTTTCCACTCCCCCATCCAACCTTTCATTTTTTTCCCCCTTTGCAATCACGATTTCCACGCTGTTTAGAAAAATGAGGATGCTCAGCAACATAGGGCAAGCTTTTCCTTCCAACCTCCTTTTTTATGCCTGCCAAATCCTTCTCGGCTCCAAAATGAAAATCCAGGCTGCCTGCATATGTGTAATCAAAGGTTAAAAAGCACTCTGGCTGACACCACGCATGTGTTAATCTGTGCTGCAGCAGAGTGCATCATTTCCACTTTGACCTCAGAGTTAATCTGCATTCAGGCAGAAGCTCCATTGCTTTACTCCTTTTTTTTCCCCCCTCTGATTTACTCATTGTTGCTTTATTGGATTTTGTTGTATGTGTGTCAGTGGTTCCGTAAATGTGTATGTGCTCCTCTCCTTGACTGTTTTTATTCTGTGACTGTCTGTGATTTTCACTTTTTGTTTGGGTTTTATTTTTTTCCTTTTCTCCAAATTATATTATTTCCCTAGATTTGGAAGCTGCCTGCTGCCTGAGCTGACGTTTTCTGATTATATCTGCAAAGGGCTTGTGCAGATCTAATTTCTCTCCCTCTGCATATTAATTCCCGCAGCTGGGCGCAATGTCTCATCCCACTGACGGGACCTGGTAGGGAGGAGGGAGAACTACTACCAGAAAAAAAAAAAATTAAAGAAGGGGACGGATCCATCTGCAACCAAGAGGAAAGGGGGGAAAAAGCTGGGGGGGGGGGGGGGGGGGCTGGAATAGAGATGATTCCTCCAAATCCAACAAGCCTGGGGAGCACTGCATCCTTGAATCCTGCATTTTCTCTCAAAATGATGGTGTGGGCACTTCTGTTCCTCTCTCTCATCCAGTGGTAAGATGTGTTTTCTGATTCTGTTTGGGAGGGTGGGGGGAGAGGGAGGGCTGGGGGGGTGAAGAATCTACGAATTTGCTGAGCTGTGGTGAGAATGCCAGAGGTTTGGATAGTGGCATTGCATTCATCTATCTCCTAGCAGCTGAGATCTTAGAATGTTTTATTTCTCTTACAATTGTTGTCGCTCTGACATGGACAGGAAGGGCGAGCAGCGGGTGTGTGTGATGGTGGTACATGCCGGGGTGTTCACAGAATTTGGTGCCATATTAATGAAGCCTTTTATCTCTGAATTAATTGCTTGCTCCGGTGCATGGAGTTCCACGGCAGCTGTGTTTTGTGGGCAGAATGTCCGTGCATTCCTGCTTGCTTTCCCGGAGCGGGCAGCCCCATCATGGCTGTGCGGGGCTGCGCGGCGGCGAGCGACGGGCAGGGCTGAGCACCAAGGACAGGGATGCGGGTCCCGCACAGGTCCCTCCGGTTCTGCACAGGTCCCTCCGGTTCTGCACAGCTCCCCCGGGTCTCTCACACCTCTCCCGGGTCCCTCACAGCCTTCCCGGGTCCCTCACAGCCCCTCGGGTCCCTCGCAGCCCCCCGGCCCGGCACATCCCTCCCGTGCGGGCGGCCGCGGCTCCCCAGGGGATGCGATAGTTTTCGGATTCGCATGAGCTGAATGTCTCCAACAGCATTTCCCCCACACCCGACGCGTTCTGCTGACAGACAACCTGTGCATGCTGCATATGTGCATCGGATACCTAAACGGAAAGGGTAAAAATCCCAGCAGCAGAGGAAGCAGGAGCTCATATGTGGATGAGCAGAAAGTGGAGGGCGGGAGTATTGCTGCAGTGCCAAGCATTGCGCTGGAGCAGACATTCCTGCACTGATGTGTGGACTGTGCATTTAACAGGTTAGATGAGAAAATATCTCTGCACAGCAAAGTGTGTGGCCTTTAAAAGGCAACAGACTGCTCCCCACAGCTGCATAAGCCATGTGGTCACTAATATCTTCGAGAAGTTAGTGCCTGCTCTCTTTGGTACTACTAATGCTGGATTCACACAGGCTCCCCAAATTTACCTTTCTCCTTCCTTCCTTTTACCTGGACACTACCATACCAAAAAGCGAGTTCTTTCTGGTTTTTTTGTTTTGTTTTGTTTTGTTTTTTATTTAAGAAAAATCAGACTTCATACCTGCAATGGTAGGATCTTAGTTCTAAGCCAAATAAAAGGCCAAAATGATTGGCCAGGGAAATTAAGTTGCTGGGCTTTCAAGTAACTTTTTTCACACAAAAAGAACTTTGTAAAGAATTCCTGTGAGAAGAAACTAAAAATGGTTGAAAATTGAGTAGAAAATGAAATAAAACTCGGTGAGCCTACCACGAGGGTTACTTTGGTGTTGAGAGTAAGACAGTTGTGAGGTATGTCTGACCCTTACAGAACCAGTTATGGTTACTACCTAAACACAGAAATGGAAAATTCCATTTTTACAGGATTTTATGACACAGACTTTCATATTATTTTGACATAAAACTTCCACTAAAATAATCCCAGATACTTATTTTAGCACACTTCCTTCTTTTCACTCATCTTTCAGAAAAGCATTGCCTGAGAGGAATTTTGCCAAAATTATTTCATAAGCTTTAAAAGAAACCCTTCATAATGCAACCTAAAGTTTTATCTCAGCAAAAAGTTCTGTATTCTGTTCACAGCTATCTGATAGCCAAGATGGTTTCCTCTAATAGCCTCTCGACCTCATAATTTTAAAGAATAAATCATAGACAGAGAAATAATAGCTACAAGTAAAGGGAAAATTATTCTTAGTGCTTTACAGAAACATATTAAATGAGTCAACATGCAAATATGATTTTAATTCTAACAATCAGGACATTTTCCTCCTCCTGTTTTGGAAGAAACCTTATTATTAGTTTTGGAAACTCAAGGACCAAGACAGTTATAAAAGTTGAACTTAGATACCATTTATTTATAGCCAAGATGAAAGGTTTTCTTTGTTAAAAACTCATCAAAAACTTCAGAAGGAGAGGAATATTATTATACTGTGTGTCACTTTTCTTGGACACTGAAATTCTGAAGGACCAACTGAACACTAGCAAAGGTGCTCCATGTTAAACATCTGAATAAATGTGTTGACATTAATCAGAACACACACAGAACTTTAAGTATTTGCAGAATCTGGTCAAAGTAATTGAACACATTTGATTACCATTGCTGTGCAGAAGTTTGAACTCTATTAATACAAAAAATTACTATATAGAGAAATTTATTGTTGCAAAATTGTTAATATTTAGAAAACTGACGACCGAAGAGGAGAGTTAAGACATCACTCAGGCAGTAATAGAAGTAGCTAAAATTCTAGCATGATTTGAATGAATTCAGAACAAATGTCATTTTACCACACTGCGGTATTTTACCTTTACAGAATTTTTATCAGTTTTAATAAATGCACAAAATACATCCTTACAACAGGGCACACTAAAGTTTTAAGAAGTGCTTTCTTACAGTTGGTTTCTCGACATTCATAACTGGACTGCAAACTCCTTGCATAAAGTTCCCTCATCATCTTACCCCTCAGATCACTGTAACAGCAGTGTGCAGTCCATCACGCGGACTTGGAGCTGTGTTCAGTGAAAATTAGTCACATCAAGCTCCCAATTCCTAAAACTTGTACATAAAAAATTTTCGGATCCAAAGACAATTTAAAGTTATTATTAAGAAAAAAAATTTGTACACCTGATGTGGTTTAATTGGAACTAATTATCTGATTGTCCTTATTGAACATACAATAGGTATTTAAAACATTACATGCAATGGAACTCACCAGCAAAGTTTCAAAATTATTTAAAGCTGTACTCTACACGCTATTTATATATGGAGTTTATCAGTAATTTTTTGCAGAGCTTTAACAAATTGTCAGCAAAAGCTACATAAAACAGTGGAAATTAATGTTCAGGTGGGAAATGTGGGACTTTTTTTCACTTGTTAGTGCCCAAGTAGTTTCATGGTAATGTTTTTATGCTGCAGCTACATGCCTAAACTGAAGACTGTCAAGACTCATCCAAAAAACCCCATAAATAAAGCAATCATTTTAGCATCAAAATAGTTTGGTGCCTAAGTGAGTACTTGTATTTTTATTAGTAAATTACTGAACATGGGTGTAAATAAAATTGTTTTGCTCTTGCAAAGTGATGTGATATAATAACAAGGACTAAAAGAATATGCCTCAAATGGACAGTCACTTAGAATTACTGTAAAACTTGCTAACATCAGTTTGGTGTTAATCCTGCATCTGTAGTTATTCATAGACTTCCAATACTTTCACACACTGTATAACACTAACACTAAGCCAGAGGTCCCATTACTGGAACAAGAAGTTACTCAGCAAGAGACAATTTCTCACCTCACAAGGATTGGTCCCCTTTAAAGAAGTGTCATGACAGAAGATGTGAATCTAAGTGCTATTAAAATATGACTTTATCCTTATCTATGATATTATGAATCTGAATATTTTATATACTCCAGTGTTTGTATCAGCTGAGCTAAGGCTGCGTGGACACAGGACCTGCAGTACTTGAGTGTGTCAGGGGGAACAGGGGAATGAGCCTACCTGTGAGTTTTTCATAGCCGTGCTGCACTCCTGACTGCTGTGAGCTGTAATACTGGGACACAAACTCAGAACAACTATTATTGTGATAAAAAGAGTACCAAAACTACTGACCTAAAGTAGATTTGAAAATTAAGTTTAATTCTACTATTAGTAACTTGATGGAGCAAAAAAAAAGGCTACAGTCACTGTTTCCCTACTTGAAAATATATGATTTAGAAATACGGATTAAACCCTTTAACTAACTTCTTGCTGTAGTGACTAAACCACCTAAACATAACCTGCATGCCAAAACTCATGTATTCCAAAATACTCCAGTGAGTACTCAAAGTGATGTTAGATGCCTTTTGAAAAGTTTGCATCTTTGAAAATCTAAAAAGTGAAAGCTGGTAATAAAAAACTACAGAAACTAACTACAGTAAAAATATCTTTGGAAATTAATTTGCTCTTTTAATATAATATTTCCCATATTATTCATATTATATGTCTTCTTCATGGCCATTCAAGTCATGTTTTAGAGTCTTAAGTTTAAAATGTTCATGATTAATGGTAATCTGGAAAAAGTATCTTGTTGATTTGGATTGTGGTTGCATTGTTTTCCTTGATGCTACATTTGCTTTATTGACATAGGTCACTAAATTCTGTAACACTTGCACAAAAATTTAAAAGGGAAGAATAGGAGTGAATGGATGAAAGGAAAACAAGCAAATGTCTTGTGAAGGGGAACTCTTTCTAAGTCTCAGTCCCAGTACAATTAAACTCCTATATTCTTAAGTAATGACCACCACTTTCTCCAATAGAGAATTGAATTGTGAATTGAATAATAAATTATTAAATTATTAGATAAAGCATTAGACACAGGTGAGCAGTAGCATGCTTATAGGATGGTTGATTTTTTACAGTACCTTGTAGACATACATCCAAGTAAGCTCCAAAGCAGAGGCAGTTTTAAGGTCAATAGCTCTGACTGGCACTGTCCTGCAGAGAGAGATGGACTGGCTCGTTTGAAGCTGGCTCAGTACCCTGCAGCGTTCCCCTTGTTACAGGGAGTGTCAGCCACTCCAGCTGTAAAAATTCTATATACTCCTACATACAGAGACTACATTAGGGTGATCATTTGATTACTTATTTTTTAGCATTCATCAGGATAACTGGAGTGTACTGGAGTTCTCTGTTGGTACAGTCTGAACTGCAGCTTTGCAAACCATTGTACCTGCAGCTCCACTCACAGAAAACTTTAATGCAGAAAAAGAGATGGCTTGTGTGAGACTGCAAGTGAAGAACAAAGTGGAAGCTGGGGGCTTGATTAATGTGAATTCAAGCTCAGAAAATCACAGAATCACTGAATCATTAGGGTTGGAAGGGACCTTTGGAGATCATCCAGTCCAGCCCTCCTGCCAAGGCAGGGTCACCTGGAGCAGGAACTGTCCGGGTGGGTTTGGGATCTCTCCAGAGAGGGGGACTCCAGGAACCTTGCTGGGCAGCTGTTCCAGTGCTCTGCCACCCTTAACATAAAGAAGTTCTTCCTCATGTTGAGGTGGAACTTCTTGTGTTTCTGTTTACGGCCATAACTCCTTGTCCTGTTGCTGGGCACCACTGAAAAGAGTCTCCACAAATATATATAAATATACAGGTTAAGACAGTTAAGAAAGGTTAAGGTTAAGAAAAAAGCTGCCAAAACCTGACGTAGGTTGTCAGAGTTGAAGGGTTTGTTTTTTTCATTTTCATGCTCCATAGCCTATTTAGTGTTGTACTTTTTGATACAGATTTCTATTGCAATACAAATTTCTTTTAACACAAATGATAAGATATAATTGTCCATTTTCTCAGTTTTGCCTACTAAGAAACCAACACCCTATCTGACACCTAATGCTGAAAATCTCAGCAGTTCTGGGAATCTTCTCACATGACAGGCCTCATTTTATCCCCTCAGTAATCCCTATTCCACTGAAGTCAGTCTGTTGCTGAAGGAAAAGCCAGGACATAGCCAGTATAGATTCTTACAGGTAGTTTTGTGCTCATCTAAGAACTGGGAAATCACCCAAAGTTAAATTATAACTCAGTAAGGATCTTACACTGCATAATGCTTTTGCAGAAAGCTCTCAACCTACATTCCAGCTAACTGATTTACAATACCCCTAAATATTTTTTCCTTCAATCCTTATTTTTTATTCTATACAGATGATCAGCTAAAACTTTACACTCCAGCTCACAGACTGTAATGTAAATTGATCTTAAGTGGCACATAGGTCTTTTCCTGGCCCTCTGGACACAAAGGAATTTCTCCATTCTAGAAAACGAGTTGTTTTCTGTTAATGGAAGTTCTGAACAAGAACCAGAGAGGCTTTTTGGCAATATAGGAGAAAGAGATGTGTTCATTTTATTTTTAGAAAAGATATGACAGCTGATGATAGAAATGGACATCCAGATACCTTCACTGGAAGTAGATGTAAACTTTCTGGGCTCAAAGCAGGGAGCTGTTTACTTAGAACAAGATACATTCCTTATACAATGAATAAAAAGACTGCAGAAAGTACCAGGAAAGAACCATAAATTCCAGAAAAAAAGAGCCCATCACCACAGTCAGGTAACTATAATTATTATTAGGTAAGGAAGATCCTTTCTCATAGAATGAGACTAAAACTCGTTCAGCACCGATGAAATTAGGGACTACAACTTCTCCTAGGGAAAATATCCCACACACAATAACCAGGATGAAGAGATATTTTAGGTGATGGAGAGATAAGAAAGGAACAGTATAAAGTGTCCATTCTAGATGTACTTTTTATACTCAATATGGTGAGTGACTTTTGATGACTTTAAACTTAGCATTCATTGCATGCGTCCTTGTGATAATGGATTATGGCCTAAATTGTCATGATGCTATAAAAAGCAGAGCATGAGAGTCTGAATTCACCTAGAGTGTATACTTGTGGAGGTGCAATGTCTTTACAGGCATTTTATTTATGTGAGCACCTGCCTCAGAAGAGCTCTGGTGCAGTAAGTAGGAGCTTTGCTGTTTGAATTGGGTCTGGTTTCCTATTTTCATGTCCAGAAGTAACCTACTTATTTGATTCTTCTAATTAAGAAGAAATTTAGCTTTGCATTAACCCAGAAAGTGGAGAAAACAGCAAAACAGAAAATAATATTACTTGCTTTTAAATTTGTAATATGAAGCAGTTAGAACTTAATTTGTATCAGAATGTGTAACCATCTCCTTCAATGTGAGAAATTTACAAAAGACCTATATATTTTTTTTCATGCATATGAAAAGAGGATGGGCAGAGGGAGATAGTGAGTACATATTTTCATAAGTTCCGACACCTGCCAACTGGCTCAGACAAACTGAGGTAAAGGAGGGGCAATGGTGGTAGGTTGAAGAAAACTATTGAGAGAATAGTGAGGATTATATCTTGTGTGATTCTGGGGTATTTGTGTAGTTGCGACAGGAAATTAATATGCGAGTCTTGTCAGACTGAATATTGAGTATTCAGTCTGACACAGGGTGATATCCTCTTATTTATATAACAGTAATATTTTTAACACAACTGCTGTCAAAAAAAGGAGGCTTTAATGCTGATGAAAACCACCAGTGACTGCATAAGCAGAAGAGAAATGTAACAAATACCTTCCCATGTAAATGACTACCTCAGCTGCATAATGTTTTTTCCATGTGATGTCCTAAGCAACACAGAAAAAGTTGACTGCAGCAGCTTTACATGTTCTCTCTTACATAAAGGGCATAGAGTACACAGTGAAATTATCCCTGGCTGAAAACTTACGAAAATGTTTTTCTTTTTAGTAAGTGAGATGGTGCAGAGCCCAAATATTTATATAGATTCAAAGAGAAGAAAAATATTTTAAAATCCATTAAACTCACTGATAGCATTTCATTATAGGAAATCTCTAGCTGCATGTTTCTGGAAGAGGAGAGACTTCACCAGGGATATTTCTGCCCTTATCTTTTGCTCTTATCCTCTGCTATTGGCAGGTGCCAGATGCAAAATACATGGCAAAAAATATCACTGATTTGACCCAGAGTAATGACTACATTATGCTTACTGCAAAGTGATAGCAGGCAATAGAAATTCAGTAAATCATACAAGAATCTTAGTGCAACAGCTAATCACCACTAAGAAAATCACTATTGTTTAAATTGCATTTTCATGTCTTGAGGATAAGTTCTATTTTTTCAGATCTAGTGGAAGGACATTTTCACACATATTCAGTAAAGAACAACATGATGTGTAGGCCTAGCTGTGAAATCTGGCCATTGTGTATGAAACTAAATATTAGTCTTACAAGACAGAACATTCATCTTGTTGCAGACAGCCAGAAAAACATTAAACAAATATCATTTTTACCACACCTAAAGCAACATACACAGATATTACCATAAATAAAAGATCAATATATGTAAAAAAGCTATTTAAAATAAATGAAGGATAATAATGAGCTTTTGGGAGGAACAGAATAAGAAGTTATTTACTTCTTATGCTTGCGTTAGCTCTTTCCAAATGATGCAGGTAGTCATGTATGAAATGGTATTTTTTATTGAATGTCACCTTGGACTTTGGTGTGAACCCTTGAGATGAAAGGCTGCCTTTTTTTCTGAGCTACTTATCTTCTTCAACTTTTTGAATGCTCCACGTTCTGCTGAAAAATACTTCTGGTTCTATACATTGATGAGAAATGCACCTTAAAGGGGATCTCATGCATACCTATAATAATCTTCTGCCAGAATTCCCCCCCCACCCCCCCCAAAAAAAAAGTGGGTGATATGAGAAAATTAGTGTTTTCCTTCACTAGTGGTTCAATGTTATATTGTGTAACACAAATAGCATGTTCTGGTCACATGAAGCTTTTGTTAATCCGTAGCAAGATGTCTTCAGATCCAAACAGAAATCTGCCTGCTGCAACAGATTGAGGATTATCCACTGAATTCCACTTTCATTTAATTCCCTTAGATTATTTTTCAAGAGAGAGAAAAACAGCAGAAGAAAGAACGAGAAAAAGAACCATTAAGAGCAATTAATCAGATAATGCTAGAAAGCCTTACTAAACTAATCAATGTATTAGTCAATATATTATTAAGTGATGCACTTCTGGGACCTACTAAACTACACATATATTTGCTAAAGCTGGAGAAGTGTGTCACCAAAGCAGAATGAGATGTACCCATGACAACCAGACCCAGAGATCAGTTATCTCTTGGCCATTTTGTGTGCATCCCATGGAAGGGTGGTAGAGTTTGTACTCTGCTTTTCCTCTCCAAAAACTGGTGAAGACACAAAAGACTTCACACTACAGATTAGCACTAAAAGGGCTTCAATCAGGTGGACAGCAGATACTGAAGCAGGCAAGGGAAAACACTTAATCAAGGCGTCTACAATGACTTTCCCCCTCTGCTACCCTGATTAATGCCTCTGGTTTCTACTTTTATAGCCCTAAGAGCCGTTCTTCCAAAACTTAAGCTTTTAAACTGACTCTCTGTGCAGAAAAATAATCACCTGCCCCCCCCTCCCCACTCCGCCCCCAAAGCAATAACATAATTCTATATGTAGACCATTAGCTCATGCTTATTTTTGGGAATGGACAATATTTTCAAGACAACTGTGAAACCATGGCACAAACAGACAAAACAGGAAAGGCAAATAGGCACACAAATGTCAGTGAATGAAGAATGCCACCATATGATTGATATATAATTAAAATTACAGTCAGCTTGACCTTCTTAGATGAATTACTGATAGCCCTTAGAGTTACTTAATTCAGAGAGTAAGGACTTCAGCTATGAGTCCAGGAAGGTTGTACACTTGCTATGAATAAGAGGCAGAACTGAACCTGGTCTGGAAGTGAATTATGAAGACTGGAATTATACATTTTTAACATAGTGACAAGAAGCCTGCTTCAAACAGAAAACTAGTGCAAGGATTGGGAAGATGAGTTATTATGTTCAAATTAACAAAGATGCTAAATGAAGACCAACCATTTGCATGAAGTGAAGAGAGCCTGGGTGTGTTTTGGGAGTCAGAGACCAGAGACATTCCACACTTGAACAAGAACACAAATGAGAAACCTGGAAGTGGCTTCAGAAAGAAGATGGGACATGTGAACCATGTAATAATATTTACACTGCCAAGAACTGTCTTAGTAGCTGAACTTGAATATTGAAAAGACACCTTTTGGCTTCTCTACATGTAACTTAAATGATGCATTCTGCTCCTCCAGCCTGTGAGGGCTCAAATGTGTTTGAGTATTACAATTTTGTTTTGTAATGGAGCAAAGAAGTCACTACTTTCTGGGAAGGTGAAGATTTGGAAGAGGGGAAGGTTAGCAACAGTAACATACTTGGAGGTCCTTAGAATACAATTACAAATATTGCTACTCTTTTACTGAAACAAAAAAATTAACCAGTATCACAGACCACATTGTATTGAATAAACATTGGATATTTCTAAGCGCTTTGGGGCAAGAACAATCAACAATACATTAACAATTACTTTTCTCATTTTATTTCCTGGTTTCTAAAGGAAATGATAAAAACCTCACTAAGCTGCTTTAAAGACTTATAGCATGCACTTAAAATTACTTAAAACCTTAATAAGGCTCTAATGTAGCACATGAGATTAAAGTCATGACAAATCTTTCGTGCCAAATTCCTAAATTCCATGTCCAGCGTAACTAACAAGGCTCTGAAACCCATATTTAAGAATCAATGGTGAACAACATGAAAATATTCTTCTCTGCACTGGCTATTGCGACCCAGATCCACAAGTCTGCCTCCTTGATGTCAAAAGGTTGTAAATCTAAGGTACTGCTATTTTGTCCAGGTGTCCTCAGTGTATCTCTCCTCTTACTACATGCCACCAGCACCTCTAGGGAGAGTTCATTGTTCAGAAATTAAATTATGCAATTCTAAATTACTTGCTATTAATATCCAATCACTTTCAACCACTGTTTTACCCACTTAATGCATTTTAACCACTTAATAGCCAACCACTTTTACTCTGGTATACTTCTTAATAAGGATTATTTCTATAATGAGTGCCAAAATTTACTATTCAGTCATCTAGGGATTATATGTGTGAAAACAACCCATATAGAGATTTGATTTTAAAAAGGAATAGGAATAATTTTAGCCTTACTGATTTCAAAAAGTGGATTTTTTTTTTAGACTTTGACATAAAATTAATCTTTGGCCAGAAACCAAGAAATTCAGCTCTCATGGTAACTTTGAAAAAGTTCTGAGTATGTGAAGGCTTAAGGAGAATACTAGAAGGGAAAATTGTTAGCAGCTTTAATTACACAATTTGTTAAGGAAGGGAAAAAAAAAAGGAAAGGGGAAAGGTACTATATCTGTGAAACAAATTCTTCTGTTACCATCCCCAAAGCTCTCTCTCTCTTCATCTCTCTATAGTAGATAAGCATAGACGTGATTAAATTCAATGCAATATATTTTCAGACTAAAAAATGAGAAACATTTGTTACCTGCAATCATTACCTGCATATGCAATGTTTTGAGCTCCTTAATAAAATAGCAATGAAAGGATTTAATGAAAAAGCCCAGAAGTTTATTAGTTTAAAGAATAAGTTTTTAGAAGTTTATAAGTTTATTATAAATAGTGCATATTTTAAATAGGAGCTCTCTTTTTAGTTAATGAGTAAGAATTCCAAATGGTATGTAAACAATGTATTTTTCTAACAAAGATGTCATGTCTGCAACAACACCTTGAAAAACAGACTGAGGCAGCTAAGCTGGGCTTCAGTTTTGCAAGGTTTTAAGCATTCAAGCCTTTATCCAGGAGAACACTTTCATTTGTGTTTAAATGTTTACCAACATGGTTTTCTGCACAAGGATCAGAATACTGAGCAGCTGGCAGTATGGAAAGCATAATCCTGGAAAATCTGACAGATATAAGCTAAAAATGTAACATTTGCCAGCAAATGTATTCCATTTATGCCCTCTCTTCTAAATGATTTTTTTCGTAATTTGTCCTGGAAAACTGTAGATCTTTGAATAGCACCTGTTTTTTATTTAACAAAGTATCCTGAGGTGTGTTTGCCAAATTCTCCGGGATCTCAGGAGAATAAATTGCATGTAAAATTTTACTTCAGTGGCTTCCAGTGGAATTTCTTCTTATCAATACTCTGCAGTTATTCTGCATAAGTCTGTAGCTCATAAAAAGCTGCTGGATCTGTAGCAAGGGAAAACTGAAGATGGATTTATCCATGTGGGAGATATGCTATGATTAGTAAAACATCTTTATCCTTAACTTCTGCTCATCTGCCATTATTTTTAGGGGTTTGCAGGTGTCCATCCTCACCTCATGGTCCCATCGGCATTTGCTCAAGTCATGGAAAGACTCTTGTTTTTAAAGAGTTCCTGATTATGGAGTTTGGGTAAGATCCATAAAGGACCAACAAATCTCTGAAGCCTCATGGTGCCTCCCCTGTACTCATAGAAAATGGGGTCTGAAACCCTCTGCATTTTGCCAATGAGCCTGTTCTGAGTTGCCATGATGCTTTGTCCAGCTACCCTAAATTCCTTTGTGGACCTTGCTTCAATGCTCACAACAAGTACAATCTCCATAAATGACACCACATGTAGCTGGTGCTTACATCTCTTCCAGGGAGACCCCACAGCTAGGCATGGACTAATCCAAGATGACTTAGTAATGCCAGATGGTAACATCCCTGCTTGGTCTTGTATCGATTCACCACTAAAGCTCCTTGCTGTCATGCCATGGTGGGTGCTCCACAGAGCTCTGATGGAGCCAAGGAAACCTGATGGGGAACTGGACATTGTGGCCTGAATATATGGACACTTTGGTTTTCAAATGAAACAGTCTCTGCACCACATTTAGTGGATACTTTGACTTAGCCACAGTACAGAGCTGCAGGAGATGAGGAGACAAGGAGAAAAAAAAATCCTCTTACATAATCTCTCGAACTGAAGGAAACATTTCCACCACTGTATGTCTTTCTGGACTTTGCATCATTTCCTGTAGCATCTTCAGCACCCTGTGCTAAATATATTTTGAAACTCTAGTTACATGAGTCTACATGTCTTAGACATTAATATGGTTTCTTCTCTCCAGGAATTTCAGAAACAAATTGGTAATAGTGCTGGATAAACTTGGCTCCCAATGCAGTGTTTCAAAGTAATGCTTTTGGAATATGTCTGTGTCATCCATATGTCATCCATAGTAGTATGTCATCCATATTACTTCTGACCCTTGTAGCCAGTTACACACATTAATCAAACCCACTCTTAGCTTCTGCTTGTACTTAGTTATTGTTCTTATTCTTGCTCTCTTTTCCAGTTATGAGGCATCCAGCTTTCTCTAGCCCTGAATAACATCTACTTATAAAACAAGTTTCTAGTAGCTTTCTCTGTAAAATTTTCTTTCCTTTTACAAAGAAAAACTTGTCTGACCATAATCAGACAATGACAATTTATAAATTAAAATTCTATAATGCTGGTGAGAGTCAAAAAAGGTATGCCAAAATATTTGTGGAGGAAAAAGAAAATTCTGGGAGATATATGTTTGTATGTGTATGGAATAGAAATTGCTCCTACTTTCCTGGTGTTTTGACGAGCCTTAATAGTCACATTCAAATGCAAGGGATGGGAAGATAGGCTTTGCAGTGATCAATATGCCTAGCCCACTCAAATGTCAAAAACTTCACAGCTAGGTAGAATTTGCAGGTTATGTGCCTTACCTTTTAGTGATTGGAGATTGATAGAAAGAGAAATAAAAAGATAAGACACTGAGTGAGCCCTTACACAGTTTCTTCTCACTAAAACAAAGTCAGAGTCACCATAATATTTATTAGTTAGGACCTTTAAAACAATTGACCATTTTTTCAGAAAAAAGATTCTGAAATTCTTGCATATAAAGCTGAATATACTTGTCTCCGGTAAAGTGCAGCATAAATAGGCAAATAAGATGTAGCAGTTTGCATCACAATTTATGTGATGATTTTTGGAACCACCGTGTGTGAATTCAGCTTTAGCCCAGCAACACACCACAGCCACTGCGTTGCACTGAGCCTGCATGGCCTCGGGACAGAGGCTTGTCAGGCCAGCTGGCTCTGAACTCCTCTTGACCTGCCCACAGCTTCGTTTTACTTGGTTTAGCTGCCACAGCCATTTATCTAATTGACCAGGCATCTATGGCTAATTTGTTTGACTTTTTGTATGGTACAACCAGAGTTTTATTTAGACAATAGTAACAAGCCATGACTCCATGGAGAATGGGTTACTGACATTGCTGTGTAGTGTGGAGAAATACAAGGCTACAACAACTGCAGAGGCATTGAGAAATGGACTTGGAATGCAGCATAGCAGGGTAAAGGCACAGACTCATGGAATCATTAAGGCTGGAAAAGGCTTCTAAAACCATTGAGTCCTGTCATTAACCCCACACTGCCCTGTTCACCACTAAACTATGTCCCCAAGTATCACATCCACATGGCTTCAACACTTCCGGGCTGGTGACTCCAGCACTTCCCTGGGCAGTCTGTTCCAACGCCTGACAACCCTTTCAGTGAAGAAATTTTTCCTAACATCCAACATAAACCTCCCCTGGTGCAACCTGAGGTTGTTTCCTCTTGTAATATCCCTTGTTACCTGGCAGAAGAGCTGAACCTCACCTGGCTACAACCTCCTGTCAGGGAGATGCAGGGAGTGACAAGGTCCCCCCTAAGACTCCTTTTCTCCAGGTTAAACAGGCATGGGGTGACAGTTAAAAAACTCTGCCTGGGTGGATTTTAGAGCAGAGATGCTGACAGTCCTCACCCAGAAGCTGGCATGCTTATATGTCCCACGTGATTAAGGAGACCCTGACATGAAGCCATCCTGATAGTACCAACCACCAAAGAAAGTTCATCAAAACAAATAAATTCTATAGGGGAATTGCAGAACACTTGTTGACGATTTTCCTACTCAGCTGGCTGACATACAGACATTAGTTTGCCACTTACATTCTTAATGTATCACACATCTACCCTGTTATCAGAACTAAATTCCACATCCACCCCTGCACAGTCTGTTTTATGAGCATGAGTGCAAACAGCGTCTTGCATGATATAGGTTGGTTTATGTGGGAACACATGGGTTACTATTGGTTACCGTGCATTAAAAATGAAGTTAAATCAGAAGCATTGTTTAAAAAAGAAACAACAAAAAACCAGTTTAATTTTCACCATTTGCTTACTCTTATTTTGTGAATGAGTTAGCATGATGTAATTAAAGACGTGTATTGAGTAGCTATTTTCTGTTCATTCAGCTCTTTCTTCAGACGCATTTCTGTCTAAAAACATTCCACTAATGATACTTCCGTGATCCGAGAGAAGTAAGAATTATTAATACACTCAGAATAAACCTATACTAGTTTCACATTTATTTTTTACTGGCTCCCTAAACACTTACCTGACCCACTTGCTTTACCAACAATATGGGCTTTACTGTTGCTGGTAAGCGCAATGCAAAGTCATTCCCTAGGGAATGGTTAGGGATTATTCCTTCCTCCATCATGAGATGATTTAGCATCATACCCAGTCTTCATCTAACATAAATAATAAGGGACATTTATGTGTTTATTAACGTTGTAAAAATGGTTTACACTTACATGCAGAGAAGATATCACTTGGCATAGCACAGCACGTAGAAGGACACTAGTCCTTCAGCTGGGGTAAGCATTCCATGTTCCTGGCTCCCAGCCCAACACTAGGAACACTTCATTATAGTGCTCTGCTGTGTACTGGGATGTAGAAGACGAGAATGAAAACATTCCCTGACAGATTTAATTCTAATAAGGATTTATATTCAGTTTAACTTGAATTTATGTTCAGCCTAACTTGAATTTATAGCTTATGCTAGTAGACCAATACAAAAAAAGGTATTTTAAATCTCAAAAAAATGCTCAGGAGTGTTACTCAATAAGCAAAACTGCTGACATTTCTAGCACCTCACATGTTTGTTTTTAAACATTGACAGATAGTGATGAGAAGATGACTACATTGTGAGTGATTGATTCCAGAAGTGACTTCCCCCTGGGTGAAATTACCATGCAGACAAAATACAGAAAAACATTGTGCAAGAATTTTGAAAAACCACGAATATGAGTGCCTCGTAGGGTGTTACAGAACAAGAACCTATTTTTTCATTTCTCAAGTCTAATTGAGCAATAGGATTGGGGTTTTTGAGTTAATGTTGTTTAAATAGATGGCTGGAAGGCATCCATGTTTTCCTAATCTTACTCACTGAGAAGAGAATTGAGCTTTTTAATTTATAGTGAGATTTTAGAGCAATCTTTTATAAAAGCAATGTACATCATTGGGGAAGAGATATCACATGGAATACTAACAGGTGACAATTATATACAATAAAACACAGCCAGAAAAAAATTAAATGAGCTCAGACTAAAACAGACCTAATCAAATCACATTTCAGTAATGACCGTTTACTTCTTCTCCTGAGATTTGCTAGCTATAGTGGAAATCTGCAGGAGCTGAATAATAGCAGCAGGCAAAAATCATGCTCCAAGTGCCTTAGATTTCACATTCAGAGATGCATAGAGTGGTTTAAAAAAAAAATAAAAAAGAAGAGAGAAGGGAATGGGAGGGGAGAGGAGTGGCGAAAAGAGGAATGTAAAACAAAAAAGAAACCTTCTGAAGTTGACATAATTTCAATATTAAAATCTTTTACACTTAGATATAGCTAGATACCTTCAAATAAAGCAGATGAACTCAAGCTAACCCTATGAAGCAGAAGAATACCTGTAGCTGTTTCTCCCTTTTCTGTTTGTTTCTAATGCTTTTGCTTGCTGCTAACATGAGTATCCATAACCACAGTGAAACCAGATAGAGAAGCAGATTATATAACCTCCAGTAAATAAAATATAAAGAAATATATTCATACAAAATTCCAGCTCAAAAAAAAAAAACTGAAATAATCATCTTAAGTTATGGAGGCTTATCTGAATCATCCGATCACATCTTACACTCCTCCAGAGCTCTTGTAAGTATATATGCTGCACTTCAAGCTCAGGGTGTTCAAAATGAATGATGTATGCTTGTTTCTATAATTAGCTTTCTATTCCTTACTGGCCTAAAGAAGTTTCCTTCATCTCTACACTTTGCTAACCTCCCTCGAGGTAACATACAATTCCTCTCCATACCCACAAGTTTTATATTGTGGTGTAATTCAGCTTTGGTTAATAACACCAATCTGTTCCGATAGACCTGGAGATGTAAATCCCTTATCAATTTATTTTACAACATACCTCAATGTTCTGCTGAAGAAACAGATTCTAGACTGGGTGCTACATTTCAGCTTTTGGTTCTTTGCCAGGGCCGCTAACACTGGTCCCTGTTTCTGGTAATTTTTGTGACAACTGGCTGTGAGCCCATTTTGTTGCTACTAGAAATATTTTAAAAGGCACAATAATCCTCATGGTCACTCACGACTTGAATCCAATCAGTTGTGCAATGCAAAAATTGCACTACAGTTTTTCAGCACAGTGAACTAGAAAACACAGTAAATACTGCAAACCAGAAGTTTTATTGTTATCACTCACAATAAATGCACTCCAAAGGGCTTTTTTAAAAAGTATTTTCATGCACTGACAGGAACAAAACAAAACGTAAACCAAGTTAAATTTTTAATTTTAAACCTTTCTTTATAAACACTTGCTGTAGCCACATTCAGCTGAATCTGAAAATATGGAAAATAGATGCTTTAACAATAGCTACAAAGAGCTAAAATTTATTACGTCTTAGGTGCAGTAAATGTGAGTGCATGTATTGGGCAAGATGTAGAAGAACTGTAAGATAAACCAGTCTGCTATGAGTGACAGTTTTATAGACACGAATACAAAACCACCGCTGCCATATAATATTTTAGAAGTCTGTGAATAGATTTAAGAACTGGACTGCTTTACTCAAAATGGCTGACAAGCACCAGTGAGGTTACTGGGAGTTGCTGAATAACTACAAGAACGCTTGTAAAATCCACAGCATGATCCATAGGTGCTGTGTTGCCAGGTATCATCTCTTCACGGGAACAGAGTGTAAATGTTCAGAGGAATCCAGACAGCTTTTAAATCTCAGGGCAGGCACAGTTTTCAGAAATGACTGATTTCTGGCAGTCTGGGGCCTTCATGTTCAGTAAAGATGACTGAGAAGTCATTGCTGGGAGCACTCATTTGTGCTCCTCTGGTAATTTCTGGCTCTTAACCATTTTGAGACTTGTGTGCTCAGTCCCATAATCTAAGTGTTTCAGCTGTACCTATTTCTTTATGAGAACTGTAATATTCTTTTAATAATTATTTTCATATACACTTCAGTCCCTCTGTGACTTAGGGACAACAGAAAAATTCAGCTTTGCTTTGTTTTAAGTAATAATGATTTCATGCCAAGGTTATAACTACATTACATAATTTGTGTGTACATGGAATGATAGGTGCAACAGAAGCAGTGCCTAGGGAATAAATTATCTTCTACAGGTGACCTACCTAAAATCTACCCCACCCAAACCACTGAGTAGAGGTCAAAACTATTTTCTTTCCTCCTGTGAACTTCCTCAGCCTCCCTTACTACACGAGTAAAACAAATGGCCAGAATACAGCTTATACTCCCTTGTGGCCATGTGAAACAAGCTTTCCTGAAAACTCTGTGAATCCAGGATTTCAGGCTCTTCTGGAAAATCATAGCTCCATCCAGAATTGTAATTGCAGCAGCACCACAATTCTAGGTGAAAGGAGTAGGACTACAAGGCAGTTTCTCAGTGATTTCTTAGTCCAAATTTCTCAACTTTGTTTTCTGTTATGGAACTTCTGATAACTGACTGGATCTTCTCTTTTCCTCTCTAAGCAAAGCATCCAAGTTTCCATCTATGATGTGGGAAATGATTTGGGAAGAGATTAATCTTCACATTACATGATTTGCAGTCCTAAGAAAATCGAAGGTTGGGTATTTGTGATGAACATTTAGTAGTAAAAGAGAAAATAGGTACCGTTTTTATGGCACGAACAGTAACTCAGTCCTGGGCATAGCCTTGGGATTTAACCCAAGGACAAATGGACAGAACAGAAACACAAACAGGACAAGAGAATTCATGGCACAGCTTTGTGAAAACATTTTCTGCTTCAGTCAAGATACCTTTACTTACAATATGAGTCAACAAGGGAAAATTTAGACACACTTAGATTTCCAGAGACACTATTCTCTTCCACATCTGCTATCTCCACATACTCATATGTCACATCTGCCTACAGCATCTCTGTATCCACAGTGGGAACCTGGTATACATCTTTCCCTCCCGGTGACCATATTATCACCATGAATAATGTATGACCTATAGATTAGGGTAATTTTCTATGCACATCAGAGAATGAATTGAACTTGACTCTTCATTAAACAGTGCTGTTAGGTGAAGTGGCAAGCCATGTTTCAGTTCTTCCCTGAGATGTAGAAAACATTGGTGCTTTCAATGGAAAACGGTTTACGCTCAAGTAGTTTATTAAACCTTTGCTGAAAGCTCTATAGCCTACTTTGTATAAAAGATGAAATTGCCCAGATTCTTCGATAAATAAAATTAAGTTTTTAATTAGTTTATTAGCTATTCAGTACTGCTACAGGTGTTTCCCTTTAGGCACTTAGAGGCTACTCTGATTCTGATTGTAAACAGCAATGCAATATTGGCAATTAACTCAGGTGAAGATTCACAACAAAATTCTTGGTAATAGTTAAAATTAATTTTGTATATTTAGAAAAATTAGAGGACAGAGCCACAGCAGGTCCAACCTGGTATAACTCATTTAAAGTCACTGGAACTACAGAGATTTTGACAAGCTAAATATATGACCTCATATCTGAAGGCTGAAAACTCACCAGCCATGGAAGTTTTTTTGCCAGAGAAGAGTATGCTTTCCCTTCTACTCCTTGTAACAAGATATGAAAATCATGTTCCTGTGGATTAGGAAATAATACCTTATTTCAAAGGGATATCCTTAGTGAGTTATTGCTCACTACTTAAATAAGAAGTGTCCAATCTGTCCCCCAATTTAGACTGTAAAATTATTGCTGCTGTCTGTGATACTAAATAATGCATGGCCTATCTTTACTAACATGGTAGTGTCTTTCTAAGAAACATTACATAAGATTCTCCTGGCAATCACATCAGAGTGTCTCTGATACAGAGATGACAGCAGAGATCATCCAAAGTTATATTGTTGACTTTGTGTTAGCAATTGAGTAAAACACAGTAGTTTTGAAATGGGTAACCTATGCTTTATATTAATTTTGAACTAAAGAATTTAAGCCAAAAGGCTTGAAAGCATGATAATGTAAGACAGTTAGATACCATTAATATCATTATTTGTTAAATTTTACTAAAGTGCTGATTATTTTTACATAGGCATCAAACTTACTTCCAGGGAAATGAAAGCACAAAAGAAAAGAAATCATGCTGAATTTATTAAAAAAAAAAAAATCCCGAACTGTATTGTGGACTTTTGTGGCTTTGGACTGCTAAGAGAATAGTGTATCAGCACATTAATGAAACGTTTAAGTAATGGGCTTGACCATGTCTTCTGAATAAGGATCAATGAAGAAGATGGAAAAAAAATTGTTTTCCTAATGCATCAGTGATTTCCCAGCAGAGATATCCTTTTCTACAATTTTAATGTATTTCCAGTACAGAAATAATGACTTTAGTGCTAAGGGGCCCATAAAGGAGGATATGACAACGTAAGTGAGCACCATTTCATTAATCCTTTTCCCCGTGGCTGGTGACCCCAGTTCTACCTGCAGTGGGCACTTCTGCCCACAAGGATTACACTTGCACCAAGAATGATTAAATGTTGCCCAGAGAGTATTGCAAAGAAATGTATGGATCAAATACGCTGGCAAAGATCTAAAGAATTAAGTTCCTGAACATTTCGTTTGTGTCAGCCTCAGTTTGTGCTAAAGTTACTCCTCACCAATGAGCACTCAAAAGAGCTACATAAATGTTATAAACCAAGTAAAAACTTCAATGCAGGATTTGGATTAGTATGTTTGTTTTAGGGAGGAAGATAAAAAACATGAATTCAACCCTGTTTAGCCCCTGACAAGGTAAAAATCTCATTGGCAGAATGAGGTTTTTATGTAATTGTAGAGTGAGATACCATTTTATAGATCTTAGCATATATTATTAAGAAAACCAGATCTAAATTAGCAAATGATTATTAGCACCAGTAATTTCTGCCCTCTTCCTGCTTTGTGAAGATGTTTTTCAAGTAATTTGAGACATACAAAGAGCCCCCTGAATGTTAAACACCTGTGGTTACACATGTATCTATCTATATTTGTGATTACCAGCAGAGCCACCACAGGCAGACTCAGCTGGCAAAATGAGCAGGGATTGGACCAGATGACCTTCAAAAGTGCTTTCTAACTTTAATTACTCTATGGTTTGAGGTTTCAAGCTTGGGTTCTGACACTCTTAAGTAATCTCTTTTCCAACTAGGGAAATGTATGTATTTTTGGATTTATGTAAAGCAGTTTTGCAGACATCTTGCAGTGGCATTAATATCACAGTGGGAATATCTCATATGGTGAGATTTTGTATCACTGTCTGAAAGATGAACCTTCAAAAATTATGGTTTAATCTGCAAATAGGTAAATATGTGGTTTTTTTTCATATCTGTATTACTAGATTTGAAAATTTCTAGCAGTCAGAAAAATAAAAATAGATTTCAATGTGCATTTGGGTATAATCTAGGCTTTAACAAACTTGGTTTGGACATTAAAAGCACTTGCAAAATTTCAGCCATATAATCAGAAGGACTGATCTGAAAGTCTTAAGGAGATGAAAAGGGCTTTGTCATTAAAATTTTCATTGTATTAATGGTATTGCATGGCTAAAGCTCTGCTCATCTGGGTAGAGATGCACCTCTGATTTTTCTGGCTGGAATGCAGGTTTACACAGACAGAAAATTGCATACCCATGCTAACTTATGATCCTTGTGGAATTCTTATAAAAGCTGGAATTCAGTAGCATTTTTCCCCAGCTACATTGGCTGTGTTTTCCCTCCTCTGTCTCCCACTAATTTCATGAAGCATTTACTGGTTTTGGAGATGTGGAGTGCCAAAATGGCTTGAGATGAGAGATGAGCAAACATACAGATAGCTATTTCTGTCATAGAAATAATTTCCAAGAAGGAATGGAAGTTTCAGTTACTGTGGGCTGCTGTTCAATAAGGTTGTTCTAGATCTGAGAAAACTTCTAGGCAACCACACTTCTAATCTTATACTGTCTAGTAGACCAGACTCTACTAATTAGCTGGTCTGAGTTTTGAAGCTTTCTCATTGCACTGATATTCAGTAACATGGTGCCTTTGTGAAAGAATGCATTTGATTTACTTTTCCACACAGAAACAGGTATTCTTTTCAGAGAATGGTTGTTTAATTGGTTATAAAACAGGAATAAGGTTTTTTTATACATAAAGTTCTTCATTCACTTTGGATAGTTTGAAAACATAATCTAGTGCCTTCTGTTTGCAAAGTCTTTATTTCGGAAGTATTTCCTTTCCTCCAGGAAAGAGAATTTGGCTTCAGTTATGTTTCTTTGAATTACAATTAGATCTTTGAACTCCAGACAACTTAATAAAAAAAAATTCTCCCAATTTAATTAAATTGGCCTGTTTGTCAGTACCAGCAGAATACTATGGAGCATATTGCCAATTAAAACTCTGCTTTTGATTCCTAATAAAACACTACAGGTCCAGGCTTGTGCAGCCAGAATGAAGAGGTTGGGTTGCCAATTCTTGGCCTGGGAAGCTGAAGCTCCCCGATACCCACGGCTGGTGCAGGGCGGGTGAAGTGGTGCCTGGAGGCTGCAGTCAGTGGCTCGTACCCAGCACATGTAACAAGGTGTAGATCAGATTCATTAGCAGCTTCCAAGCTCAGCTCAGAGCAAGACTACCTCTCTCTCTACATTGCTACACATTCCTAGTTGCTACAGCCCTATGCAATCTCAGGCTGCTTCAAATGTCCCTGTGCCTCCAGCACCTCCTGGGAAGCAGTGTCCTACACTGAGAGGCAAAAAAAGCTACAGCTCTTTCCTGTTAGGCTGTGCCCAGGGGGAAGAAGGAACCCAAAGCCTCTTTCCTAGTGAGATTGTATTTGTGCATTTGGCTTACATCTCCCAAACACCCAACACAGGAAAGCATTTGAGCATGCACTGAGTAGGTACAAGCTGGATGCAGCAGGGGAGCACTACATGGAAGAGTGTGCGAGACCTCAGCTGAGCGAAGACCGCTATTAACAAAGTGGAGCTCTGAGGCTCTGGGATGAGTCATCCCTTCACTACTGCACCCATGACCATGACCAGCTGTGCCTCTTCCAGTCTTGTGTGTCAAGCAGAAGATCCAGCCCCCATGAGAATCTGCTTCTCTGTGCTCTTTCCCACTCCTTTTCAGATTCTGTCTGAAACTGGAAAATAATTAATTTTTCTGCTTTTAACCCATTTGTAGCCAAACTCTATCCACTGGCTTAAGACATTTGTAGTATCATTATTATTTTCCATATCCAGCCAGCAGCATTCAAACTTTCTCACATAAGCAGGTCAGGAAAGAAGGGCACTGGCATATTATGCAAAAAACCATACAGTTGCCTAGCACTGTTCGGCTGATTACCACTGACATTCTGAAATGAAAATATCTGATTATGTCATATCCTAAAGTAGTTTCAATGTTCTCCTCTAGAACTAGAGGCACTGATTTTGAGAAAACAAAACACCCATTAAGACTAGTCTACACATTTCTGACTCCTAACTTGCTTTTTTTACTGTGCTAAGCAGGTTGAATTAGATCTTCTGTCGTACTTCTGAGTAGCAGAAAAACCCCAGCAGACAGAATTTTTATCCTCTGTGGGTTCTGGTTAGCAAAAGTGAAAAAGAAAACCCTTGACAAAAATTTGTGCTCAACTTTCCAAATGCACAATAAACTCAAGTTCATCAGAGTGGAGAAAAGCCGTGTGAGAAGTTTGTCTCAATGAATCTAATTATTGGCCTTGTCAGTAATGTGTTTCATCAAATCATTCTATCCAATAGAAGTAAAGCAACAACACTGTGTACATAATAAGTGATATTTTGGTGGAGAGTTGCATAAGCTAAGTGACAGATTTGTTTCATAACAGGTCCCACCTGAGTCAATGAGAGAAAAAATAGGCATAACAAAGGTGATAAGCACTGATGTTCCTCTGAACAGACAGAATGTGATCTCAACCGTACTGAAAGGAAATGCTGCTAAAGTGAACTGTAACCTCAAATGTTATGTGGCATCTTTAGTGGGAGTCTAATTTTGAAAATGGGAAAATTTTAAAATATTTTTACAGTATTATTAAAATCTAAAATGCGTGTGTATTGTCTCCCAAAGTAGGTACCTACAAATTTGTATTTTTCAAGGCTTTTCTTTTCTTCATTTTTATTTCTTTAATAGTTCCACCCAAAAGGGAGATGATGATTATGAAGATTACACTTCAAATAAGACTTGGGTTTTGACTCCCAAAGTTCATGAGAGTGATGTGACTCTTATTTTAAATGGCTTGCTGGAAGGATATGACAACAAATTGAGACCTGACATAGGAGGTATGTTGGTTTTGGTTTTAGAACACTTTTGATTAAGCAGCAAAGAGAAAGAATTTTCATGTCAGATTTTGCTACCCAGGAACCAGAAGCCATTCAAAGTAGTTACGAGAATAAAATGCAATGCAGAAAAACATCAGAGGTATGTAAAATAGTCATGATTTTGGAAGCTGACATCAATTAAGATTGCTGAATCTATCCTAAGACATCTAATAAGTGTTATAATTTGCTGAATCAGGCTGCTTTTGATGATTTATCTGCATAGGAAGTTCAGAATGTAACTTCTTGGGAATGAAAAAGCAAGTTTTTCCTCTTCTTTCTACACCTAAGAGACACTGTTAGAGAATCACAAATAATACATTGGAAAGAAAGGCCAAAAAGAGGGTAACACAGCCTAATCCTTGTATGATGTGATGGATACAGAGCCTCCAAGAGCAGCAGGCCTGCACAGACTGATGCAGCCTGAGCCCTCACTTGCACAGCAGGGCAGGAAGTGTCAGAATAGGGCACAGAGGAATAGGTTCACAAAAGATAACTGCAGTCAAGCAAAGCCAATCTGCCCAGGTGATTCCCACAGTCAATATAAGTATATAGAGCCAAGCCTGGACTCAGAATGGAAGCCTTATTTGATTGAATCACCTTTTGGAGGAATCTTCCTCTCCACTGATTACTGAGGTAACTCAAAGGAAAAAATCTCCCTGAATTGCTGCAAGTCAGTTTGAGAAGCCCCATGAGTGCACAGAGCAGGCAGACAATACAGAAGAGGATACAGCAGTAATAAGATTATAGAAAAAGGCACAGATATTTCATGGATGAGGCAGGCAGAGGAAAACAGAAAGCAGCAAGGTTAATGAAGGAAGCTGTTTCTAACAAGTTTATAGAGGCTTATAAACTAAGGAATTTTTCACAGTGAAGGATAACATGAATCCTTAACCTTCAGTGTATGTATACAGTGTAAATTAGCAGAGGAATTTGTCTTCACTTAAACTAAGACTTTAGAAACAGAAAGGAAGTAAAGCATTCCTAAAAGCATCTGAGAAAAAGCCAATCATTCTGTAACCAAGGTGTATAAGAAGAATAAAGCTGAAATGGAGTAATTTCAAAATAATTTAATGTAACAACTATTCTTAATTCTGTCTTAGAGCATTAAGTATTATTTGGCTTTGGGCTCACAAAATTGTTACTCACCTACAGCCACCTCTGCAGGCAACAGCAGTCATTTTGCATTTGGCATTATTACATAGAACAAGTGATGCAAGACATCATAAGAAAAATAAGTTTGCTTTCGTTGCTAGTGTTTTGTTTTGATGCATTGCTGTGACCTGACACAAAATATAGATCCTCTCAGTCAGACATGAGTCTCTCTAACCTATCAGCACTGGTTTCAGTATTTGTTCTCATAGCATAAAGGAATTTGTTTTGATAGAATAAATGATGTAAGACTTTGTCTCAAAGTGTCTCCAACTAATTTCAAACTGAAGACATTGTTGCAAATTTGTATTTATTGTATATACATATTTAAATATGGGGCAACCACAGAGGAGAGGTGCCATAATAACATGCTTGTGCTTGACTTTCATGTAGTTGATTTTGACCTTCATGGGCATTACTGATTCTTGTTTCTTTTGCAGTTAAACCGACAATAATTCACACTGACATGTACGTAAATAGCATTGGCCCTGTGAATGCAATCAACATGGTAGGTAAAGGATTGCCCATCTTCCTTGTTACAAAGTCTCCATCATTTTGACATTAAAAAGCTTCCATTAGTTCTTAATGTTGTGGCATACCTATATTATTTTTAACACCTCATTTTAATTATGGATGGGAGGACTGTATGAGCTATAAATCTGTACAAGACAGGAAAACTGAGCTATATGCTGAAAAAATGCAAAATCAATAGTTTTAACATATCCTCACATTTTTATGTGCTCTGCTTTCAAATGCTTTGCAATACTTTAAAACTGAGCTTCCAGATTGCTACAAAATTGGGAAAACCATTCATGAGTGATATTACCACTCTTGCCACCAAGAGATAATAAGTAAAAGGCCTAGATCCTCTCCAGAGACTTCACCATTTCTGAGATGAACCAGGGGGCACAGGCAATTCAGTCATCTCAAGCTTTTCCTGTCCTAGATCCAAGGAAATAAGTAATTGCTCTCTGACCTGAGCAGGTGTGGGTTGAGACGCAGGGACACAGAATTAGAAAGGTGCATATAACACTCACTTGCACCTTAGTTTTACCCTCAATGGTAAAATAATAAATTGTTTTAAAACAATAATCTTTGGTAAAACATGCCTCAAAAATTCAGTAAAAGAGTTTGGTTTTATCAGTTCTAGTATCACCTTCTGTAGCTCACAGTTTTTTCATATGAAATTAAGGAAAGCATATCAGGAGTTGTGTGGAATGCTGAGTGCTACGTTTTCATCAGTATTTCTGGTTAACACAACAGGAATATACAATTGATATATTTTTCGCCCAAACGTGGTATGACAGACGTCTGAAGTTCAATAGCACTATAAAAGTGCTCAGATTAAACAGCAACATGGTTGGGAAGATCTGGATACCAGACACATTTTTCCGAAATTCCAAGAAGGCTGATGCTCATTGGATAACAACTCCTAACAGGATGCTCAGGATCTGGAATGATGGCAGAGTCTTGTACACACTGAGGTATTTATACCTAACTTTAATTTCATTTTCTCTAAGGAAAGCCAAAGAGAAAAATCCTATGAATTCAGGTCATTTGACATTAACCTGAAGGAAAAAAATATTGAGTTTTCCTATTTATTTATGCAAACAACCCTGAAAAAGGGAAGTATTTATAAGATATCAATTGTATGAAATTTATTTTATATTGGCACAATGTCCTATTTCTTCTTATAGATTGTACTGTCTTGTTCCACAATAGTCACATTCCCATATTGACATTAATATAGGCATTTTTATAGTAATTACCCTTCATTTTCAGGTATGTTTTATAGTTTGCCATTGGTTTGGTCCCTTTTACATTTTTATTGTGTTAAACTGGTAAATGTGAAATATCCTTGAATTAAGTAGATGGTATAAAAGGAGCCATTATATACATCAAAAGCCTCTTATTCTGAATTGATTACAATTTAGCCAGATGAAACTCCACCCAGAAAAAGCACTTTATTCCTTATATATCTTAGGCAAACAAGATTTTGCAATCCCAGCATTGAATATTTAACTCAAACCTATGGCTATGCCCCCTTCCACCAAAATTTTCATGGATCTGAACTTGATATGCTCAACCTGTCCAGGTTCCTCAATCACATGCATAGTTTTTCTTTTAAGACAAATTACCTTTTCAATAACTAAGTTATGCGTATGCCATATGCAACAACTCAAATATCATATTCCAAATGATCATGATACTTCCTAAATGTGAAAATTCTGTGGGAGTTTTTTTATACTTTTTCTTGCATGTGATATAATATTTGGGTTTATGTAAAATAGAGATAAATACAGCATTTTTTAAAGAGAATTTATAATTTAAAATGAGAGTGTAGAATCAAAGATGATAGACATAAGATCATCTGAGCTCTAGACTGCATTTTCTCAATTTTTTTTTTCATTTTTACTTTCTTGGGTGCCAAAAATAAAGTTTTGTACACTCATAATTTTAATGAAAAGATGTGAAGCTTTGGTTAAGACAACCTTTTAATGTTGCGACTATCTGAATTACGAAAAGGAGTTTTATTTCATAGTTATTTTACATTCATTGCATATTGCATTGCCAGAAGAGATAATAGAATGATCAGAATTGAAATCCAATGCAAATCAAAGTTAGTCTGATAAAAATGAGCCTAGATCCATTTTTCAAATGTTAAATTTGGACTTAGCTACACTACTGTCTGTTTGGATTTTATTACCTTTAAATCCCTTGGTTCCTCTCATTAGAAAGAGATGTATCTGGTAGAACTTGGAAACCGTTATCTGCTATGAACGTCTATTTAGTTGTGCTAGTGAGTCACAGCAAGCACCAGTAAGGATTCAACCTCGATTAACCCAGAAATGAAATGTGATATCACACAGCTGGGATGCTGTCCTGAAGAGGGATCCAGAAGGGATGGTTGATTTTTCTCAGTCACCTCACCCCAGGTTTAAGAACCACCCTGCCCAGCAGGAAATCAAGTATCTGTGGTACTGAAGATGATGAAAATGAGAAGAGGAAGGGCAACAGGAAAATTAGGTTTCTTCCTAAATCCTTAATGCAGAAAAGTTTCCTTCTGACTCCATTAACTTGGTGGTCCCAGCATCCCTCTGCATCCTACAGGATGAGACTCAGGGTAATTTGCCCGTAACACCTTCATTCAGGAACCTGGAGACAAACCCAACTCACAGGGCTCATCATTTAGACACCCCAGAATCAGAAAGGACTAGAAACCTACAGCTTTCCTAGAGACTCCTTGTGGAACAAATAAACATTTTATCCCACCCTTTTCTTTTTCCCCTCTCTCACCCCACCTCTTCCGAAGTCCAAGTATCCTGCAGCTCATGGCTGGGCTGGGAGTGAATGAAAAATGGTAGAGTTTTTAACAGGAACATCAGAGCGTACATTTCATCTTGGGATTTCTAAAAGTAATTGTCTTTACCTGAGCTTAGCACCTACACTACCTGAGTTATCATGGAGACCCTCCTAATATTCAGTGGAGACAAACACCTTTTGGTACATTTTTCTTCTGATTAAATTTAAATGTCTTATTTTGGAGTGAGAGGAAGTGTATCCTCAGAGCGCCTTTGCGCTAGCTGTGAAGGGAGTGTAGATGGCTGTCTTGGATGCAGATGTCTAAATTTGGACTCCTATCCATCATTTCTGAAATAGAATTTTTGTCACATAAAATACATTTTCCTAGTGCATTATGGCATGTTGTGACACAAAGATTTGTCACTGCTCATGAGATGACCTGTATATCTACTTATGGATTTGTCAGTCATGAGTAATGCTGCCATTTCAGATGCACAGGAACAGAACTTTAATACCTTCTTCCATTACACAGGCCAGAAAGTAGACGATCAGGGTCTATGGAACCAAAAAAGAAATATTGCTTATCAGTAACCATGATGTCTTCCTATGCTTGGAATATTCCAATAGTTACATAGATAGCAACTGTTTACTTTATATATATATAAATACATATAATGTTTGTATATTTTGTAGTCAGTATCCGTATTAGTAAGAATCGTGCTTTGCTTGCCATGATGTAGCTTTCAGGACAAACTGCTCAAGTGCATTCCCTATATCCTGATCTCTCTCTTTTCAGGCTGACAATTGATGCTGAGTGTCAGCTACAGTTACACAACTTCCCAATGGATGTCCACTCCTGCCCACTGGAATTTTCAAGCTGTAAGTAACATGCTTAAAAATATTCCTTTTTCTGACCCACACTGAACTGCTTATTATAAATTTATTTTTACATACTTAAGAGTCAGAGAAGGTTATGTTCTTAATTAGACATACCCCACTGGTTTTTACTTTTATTTTGATCTTATTTTCAGTACATGTATCATATATGTTCACAAATATCATTAAGGACTGCTATAAAAAAAATATAAAATTTCTGGACCCTATGTGATTAATTTATACTTATATCTGAGCATGACACAAGAAAGTTTTACTTTCAGCATCAAGATGTCATGGCCTCCCACTTTCTCTCTGTGCACAGGTGTTTTACTATTGTACTAGCTGGAGTCAAGAGTCTGACATTTTGCAGTTAGATCAAGGTGTGAATTCCTGGTCCAGCTGCAGATGGATCTGGAGGATGGGCAAAATTGCATCCTATTAGGTCCACAAAAGTGGAAAACCTATTTTTGAAAAATTTATCTCAAGTGCTATTATAATTTATAATTAATAAAATGTGACATTAAGTAAAAGGCACTAGTAACTTGAGAAAAACATATCTATAATTTACTTGCAATATGCTTCTCCCGTTCTTTCCAGAAATAGAAAGTAGTATTTTTACTCCCCAAAGCACCCTAAACCCTATCAGTGACTATGAAACAAAGCATTCTGTATTTTCCATTGCAATAAGATGGCTACCCCAGAGAAGAGATCATTTACCAGTGGAAGCGCAGCTCGGTGGAGGTGGGGGACACCCGGTCCTGGAGGCTTTACCAGTTCGCCTTTACAGGACTAAGAAATACAACTGAGGTGGTGAAGACTACTTCAGGTAAGACAACTAAAGAGTTTAACTCCAGGTTCAGTTAGGATTTTATTAACAGAATTAAACCAAGAAAGATACCTCTGGTTAGAACCTAGCATTTACGCTGCACTGAACAATTACAGGCTTTTCCATATCTATGAAACCATCCAGGCTTGGGCATTTCTGAACTCCTCACAGGAAGAAAGAAAAGTAAGTTGTGTCTACTGTCCATTCTTGTCCTCCAAGAAAAACCTCTGACTGTCAGGAGAAAGCCACTACTACAAAGGGTGGATGGGTAAAGGAACTTGCACTGCTTCAGTGCAGAAAACAGCAGAACTGAGCCACTAACAGATGATCTGACACTGCACTGAACATTTTGCAATCCCCTTCCCACTGCCAGACACAGAAAGTAAGCCTGCACAGAAATGACACTCAAAGTCCCAACCTCTTTACTACAGAGGCTCCAAGTTTATTTTGTTCCTTAAAATAAGGCACATTCAACTCTCATTAAAGAGAACAGCCTTACAAATCAGAGTCTCAGATGGCTTTCCTTCATATTTCTATCTCCTTGGAAACAAGCAATGGAATTTAGAATGATAAATGAGGAAGTACTCAGCGTTTAATTTTAACCCTACCAACTAAGCAGAAAAATATATTTTTCTAGACATATACATTGTTTTATTTCTCAGTGGAAAGAAAACGAGTGACTATGAGGAAGGATGTAAAGAGGAACTGCATATTAATATTCTTGTATGTGCATGATATCTCTTGTCTTTCATTTCTTACTTTCACAAAGAACAATGAAATGTAAGCAGGTTGGGTTTTTTTCAGGCTGCTTCCAATTTTTACCTTACTTTATAGTTCTGGCAAGTATCTTAATTTAAATTCAGACATCTGTGTTTATTCTGACTTCAGAAATACCCCCACCCATTTTATTTCTAAAATAAAAACAGCTTTGCTGTTATATTCAAAAAGGAAAGTGAGACACGCCAGAGTTGAGAGGAGCCTGCTGTAGATTACACAGGAGAACAAACAAGGAGATGAAGAATTAATTCAAGTTCCAACTCCTAAATCTCTGGACATTAAGCGCCAGTGATGTGTTCAGTCTCACGAGCAGGGCAAAAAAGAATGCAGCAATGTGTGCCTCATGGAGTCTTCATCCATTTTAGCCAAGGAAGATATTTAGTCAACTATTTAAGAAAGCATTTAACTTTTCTCATTTTCCTAGGAAAACAAACATAAAGGTGCAAAAGAGGACAGGAGAGCAGCATGTGTGTGAGCCATAGCTGCTAATAACCACCATTACACAGGGCTCTCAAGGCAAAAATATAACCAGCAATAAATACATCTCCCCTCAGACAGCACAAACGGCAGCAGTGTACCCAAGTGTGCTTCCAGTCTCATTTTGCCCACGTTGAAAACTAACTATATTTCAGCCTTAATTTGAGTTTCTTCTATTTCCTATTTTCTTTAATTTTCTGCTTGAGCCGTTCTTGAATCAACTCTTTTTTTTTTTTTTTTTTCTGACCACAGATAGAAAATAATAAAATCTTAACATGCTACAAGCTTCATATACCCTGATTGAGTGCACGGGTGACTCAAAAGCACTCACTAATGTTCTGTTAATGTGAAGAAGGTGCATACTGGGAAATAAACAGTAAAACACAAAAGAGCAAAAGATCCCTTTCTCATGCAAAGAAAACCTTCTTTTAGTGTAAAGTCATTCAAGCTTTTAGTATTCACCTGGAGTACTCCCATAATGTAGCATCCTTAATTTTTAGTATGATGACACACACCAGTCCATTTAATTTGCATTAAAAGAAAAGTAATTAGCAGCTAGCATGCACTTTAAAGCAGCGAAAAGTCCTCACTCAATTCCTAAGTCAAAAAGCACATGAAAGCTACTCACTGCTGAGCTGCTTTCACAGGCCTGCTATGTCCTGTGTATGTATTTCTTCTGCTGCAGTTACCCTATGTTTGATTTTCATTGCTCCTCTTGTTTTTATGACCACAGATATGCAAAAACAGATTTTATTTTGTTCTAAGTGTGGCATCTAAATAATTAGAAGGTGGGGAAAAAACCCAACAGCATAGGGGTTGACATGAATCTGGTCTATTTCCTACAAATATTTTCTTAAAGCCAGCAGAGCCTAAAGGGTGTTCATGGCTACTTAAGTGACTTATTAGCATGCTGGCCACTACATTAAATCCAGTATTCCTCAGCCAGACCCACATTCTACCTATAATTACACTCTTAGGATGCACATATTTTCAACAGTTTCATGAACAGTAAGGACAAAAGAAAAAGATTCCAAGTTTATTAGCAACATAGGTGCAGCCTGAGTATGCCAGTTAAATGTTTGAGTTCCCATACAGCTAAAATAAGTCTTGACACTTTATGCAATTACTTGCAGTGCAGAATTTCAGTAAAAACTGATGCCAATGCTTTGGCAGAGATAGGATCTGAGGTACAGTGGAGGAGGCAATGGAAAAATTCATGAGATATTGGAAAGAGCACTATACCATACTCCCAAATACTCTTCCCCAAAATTAAATTTAGGTGAAAAAAATCCCAGAGAAACCAGAACAAAAGAAGGGGTGTTAGAGAATACAAAATTGAACAGTTAGTAAACAAGAGGAGCCTGGGGCTAGTGTTAAGACATTTGTAACTGGAGTAAACTTTCAGTGTCTTTATTTACTCCATTTCAAAACAAATTCTTGTTTCCAGCTTTATACCTCCCAGCAACCAACACCTTCTAGTCCTTGAGGGCTATGCTTGCTTGGTGTCTGGAGAGAGACTCAGCATGGCTGAGATTTGGCCATTACAAACTCCACTACTCTCTGTCATGTCAAAGCTGAACATCTGAGCCATGGGCTGAATTATGGGCAGAGAAGGACAAGGCTTGTTTGAGTGTAATCTTCCTAAGACCTGATGGTCTTGCTGAAATTAATGCATTTATCTGCTGCTCTTCCTTTGCACGCACTGCAGAAATACAAGATTAACTCAAAGGGCCAGATGTCGGAATTCTGTCCCTTAGTTAGCAAATCCCAGCAAATCCCAGCAACAGCTGAAAAAAACCAACTGGAATATTACAAATCATCCTTCTGTTTCTCCTATCTGAAGTGAGTCATCCTGAATTATCAGCTTGTTTCTCTCCAAACTGAACATTTACATGCAACTTTAATTTTTGCCAAAAGTCACTGACCAAGCAGTAAGAAATTACTTAGCTAATGGAATACACTGTCCAGTAATAGTGGGGACTCTTAAAAAAGTTAAACCTTCTGCCCTATGAACATTTCATTAAAATAACTGAACGGTCCATATACATTACCTGTATATATTTTTTGGTTTTTCACTAAAATCTACCTTGTGTAAACAGCATTGGTTTAGTTTAGATTATTTCCAATAGAGTACATGTCAAGACTTAATACCATCTGTGTTATATAAACTATTACAATTGACCTCACACACTTAGAAACTGAGATGGGTTTAAGATATTTTGTATTATTGAAGTATGTCCATAATCACTGTTCAAACAGTACATATCTTATTAAGAAACTACCACTTCTTGTGTGGGACCTTTTTGCGCACAGTGTAAGGCCCCATCCACTGAATGGCAAAAAGATTCTCCAACAAAAAAGGGTTGAACTGATGGAAAAGTCTAGAGAAAAAAATTCACCAACTTGCAAAATCTGGATGCACATTGCTATGAGTAGTTCTTACAAAGAAAGCAACAAGTGATACAGAAGTATAAGATTTGCAAAATAGAATGCAGACATGGATTATATCGAGAAGGACGTTGCACTTTGGGAACAGGAAAATAGGACATTCTGAAATTTGTAATTAGTTACTTTATTTAAAGAGGGAAAGATTGTAGGAAGGAAATAATCAACTGCACAAATATAAAAACATCAGTAGTTTTGCAAAAAAAAATTGGGGGGGCTGTAGTAGTCTGCAAAGGACAGAGAACGTGATGCTATTGCAAAAAACCTGCCTCTGGGATGTATTACTCAGTGTTGTATGTAAACTTGGGAGAAATATTCACTGTGCTGCTCAGTGAAAAATTTAAGTCAAATGGTTGCTGCATTCTGCTTGATTAATAAAAAAATCAATTTTAAGTGCAATATTTTGAGAAAGGGTAGTGCAGGGGACTATAACAAGTAAAGAGTTTAGAAAACATGACTTATGAAAATACTTGGAAATTTGGAACTAGTCTGGGAGAAAATATTATTGGTGATCAAAGGAGTAAAACAAGCATACTGTTTTTAAACCATAACAATGATCAATACTCAGAGAGTTTATGAAATCATACCACAAACCAAGAGGAAACAAGTAGCTTAAATCTTGAAATTCTATCAATATGTTTCTATGAATTTCATGCAATTCCTAGACAAATTGCACTTCTACTCACTATTCCAGTTGTTTTGAACATACAAAATATTGTATTACGTAAAACAGTTTGTAAATGTGTATTTATTCAGGACAGATGGAGTTTCTGGTATTCCCAGTTCATTTCTATGACTGGGTAGTTCCTTTTTTTAGACCAGACATTGTCTACTGCTTATTTACAGAGCCTGTCCTGAATTTTTAATTAGATACGAAGGCATTATAAGACTAATAAATAGCAATTCAACAAGCTGCACAGGAGCCACAAGACTGGTCAGGCAATATTTGTAAATGCCTTTTATTTTCTTCCTGTTCTGTGTTTGAGAGAGCTAATAGGAGTTATGCAGTAGAGACAGTTCATTGCTCATAATTGATAAACAAATTGGTAATTAAATATTCATCTTGCTATGCATCTGTTAAACCACATAAGTAAATCTGGGTCTGGTTTCTGTTTTATGAGGAAAATGTGGTCAGGGCTATTATTTTATGGAAGAGGATGTATTTTCAGGCTTTTATACTTTATCTCAATGTTGTATCCTAATGAATTGACCTGTTGGCAGACATGCGGTCCCCAGAGGTTTCATAAGGCTCAGAAAACCCCAGGAGTCTTCTTCTGCTTCTTTATTAAGGCAAAATATGACAGCTGCAAATCAGATTTGTAGATCTGCAGTGGGAAATAGTCCTGACATTAAAAATAGGCATAAGTGGATTACCACTGCACCTAGAAATCCCTGCCAGCCCTATACACAGACTCAGGTTCTAGGATGGGTTGACTATGGCATATGGCATTGCCAGGGAGATGCCTCTGAGAACTCAAAACATTTCCTGTCTGAAGATTTTAATCTAGTGAATGGGTACAAGATACTACTACCTGCATCTTGCTTTTGGCAGAATTTAAACATATTTGTATCCACTTTGCAGAGGAGCAAATAATAACATAAGCTGTAAGTCAGAAAACCCAGATAACTATTAAAGTGTTCTGGGTGTTGTTATTGTTCTCTTTATGGTATGGGAAGGTATTTATCTCAATATCCTTATTTTTTTGAAAAAGCTATATTAAATTATTACCTTAAACGCTTGCTAAAAGAATACTTTCTCTGTAGGACAGTGAAACATTTAAAGCAGAAGGCAGACACAATAGACTGAAAGGCCTATTTTTATGTTTGCTGCCTCAATGGAAATCCTCAATTCTAAGCCAATATCCTTAAGATATCCCTAAAATACCTTAATAGATGCACCTTAAGATTTTACTCCCATTATGAATATCCACCTATCCTAGTAAGAGGGTCAATAGGGAATATTTTTGCTTATAATTTTTTTTTCATTCAAACTCTCCCTTATTTCAACTTACATGAACCACTGTTTAACATTACTGCATCCAAATACCATCATTTGAAAGAAAACACTGGAGGAGTTTAATTATTTGACTTTCATATACTACCATTAAAACGGGTCACAGACACTTCTGTGAGCAGGAATTCTGCTAGGGTGGCAGCTTACAACAGTTTGATATTGCTCTTAGGGGATAAAAACCAGTCTAAGGTAACTACACCTGTACATTATTTTGGAGAATAAAGGATAACAGGTATTTCTAAAATGTGAACAACAAATTTTTCCTAAAATAATCCAGATACTCCTGCTGGTCAGTCATGCATCAAACCATAGCAATTAATGAGCATTTACTAAAGTTTAACTGTTGAATAGTTGGTTCACTGAAAATAATCTACATTTCAGGATCGTGTCTTCAAAGAGTAAAACTGAAGTACAATTCTCTTCATTCCCTACCTTTTGTGTTCTACACTTTTTTTCAGTTGGTTAGTTGTGTGGCAAATAAGAATTTACACAAAAATTTACACGATTGAATAAACAAACTAATTCAGTAAGCAGGCATTTTGAATCCTCCCTGTCATGCAGAATTCCAAGATCTATGTACATGTACTTTTTTAGAACGGCAAAATCAGAACTCCTTAGAACCATTTATCCTTATATAATCCCTATAGAGACAGACAAGACTACAGGGAGAAACCAAAGGCTTCCCAAGAAACTGGACAATGAAGTGCAGACAAGAAGGACAGAGACCTGTCCTGGAATGGCTGAGAAGGACTCAGGGCAGATACATTTGAGTCTCTTCTGTACTGGCTGCTTCAGCCCTTGGTTAAAAATCTACACAGTTGCCTTGCCACTTTCTTTAGTCATTCAGACACCTCTCTGCTCATCATCTGCTCTGTAGTTTCTTTTCAAATCACTGTGGACCCATCCTGTGGCAGCAGAGCAATAGGAAAACCAAAGCCATCTTAACAGCACAGGCCGAGGCCATGGAATTTAACACAAATGCCATATCCAACAAAAAAGCCTGTGGATCCAAGCAATATAGATAATTAATAGCCAGGGTTTCTGGTTTCAGGTCTGTGTTCAGTTATGACCACAATAAAAATGATCTTGCCAGTTTCTGTGGCAGGGGTAGTTGCACCCATGTGACATACACTCCCATCACCCTGCTGACTGCTGTAAGACTCCTTGGAAAGATCTGGATGGTGAGCAGGGAGAACCACCCAGCCACGGCAGCAGCCATGGAGCCATGACTGGCATTGAAGGGACATCACCCTCTGGAGTTAGTGCAAAAAGCATCCAGAGCACGCCTTCACTTTGCAGTCTCTTTCACAGTGACAGGTTAGATCTTTTTGGTTTAATAGGCAGGAAAAAACCCAAACACTATTCCTAGGGAATCAATATGTTTAAAATTCTCACAGAATGAGAAAATCTGACTTTTCTGTTCAGGTTTGTATCTATAGAGATTCAGGTTTAGGCATTCAAATCCACCTGCTTCTACCTAATCATATAAATAGTTGAAAGGCTCTTTGATGATTACTTTTCATCTTTTGAGAGGGGTTAAAGACTTCCTTAAAATTCCAGTGACATTAATTCAGCCTTTTTCTCAGTTTTTCCTAGAATCAATGTCAACTGACTTACCTCAGCAAAATGAAATCATGACTGTCCCTGACGAAAAGGGTTGTTGGGGCCTGAAATCCTTCTCATAATGACTTCCCAATTGAACAAAGATTCTTGAGGGTCAAGGTTTTTTTCTGAGTGTCTTTCGTAAGGTTTTCCATATCTAAAAGCATGGCTTGTTAGAGCTTAAACTGAGCTTCAGAAAGGTCAGATAAAGATAAAAAGAATTAATATACAAGTAACCAGAGAATAAGGGATAATGTGGGATCTTACAAGCATTTTCACTGAACTTATTGCTGGGTAATTACAAAAGCACAGATATTACAAGCAAGATTGGTTTTGCATTAAATATACTTGTGTAGATATAATAGAACACTGCCTTCAAATAATATTTGTTTATTTGATAGCAAGAAAATAATTAGATCTTTTAGGATATTTGAATTATTAAAATTTTTTAAAAGCAGAATACTGAACATTTCTAATTTTATGATAAAATCAGCAAGTTAAGAGGTTGAGTCTGTATCTTAAAACACTTCCTGGACATAACTGAGCATAAAAATTTTTGTGATGCCTCTTATGCCCCAGTGAATATATTTTCATAAGTCCTGGTGACTCCTTGAGACAAAGCATATTATCCCGACTCCCTTTTATAATTCCTGTTTGGCAATGAAATCATCCTACTCCAACCACTGACTGACTTTCAGAAACATCACAAGAGAAAATCATTGTAATGTCACTGTTGCCAGTTGCAGCTAGATCTAATTATAATGAATTGCAGGGAGAAATCTATGGTTCTAAAGGATTAGACCAGGTGATGTAGTAGTTAACAATGTATAGTCACAATTAATTTAGTACTAAAATAAGTCTGAATATCAAGCATTTTTACAATAGTTAATAAGCATGTTTAAATTACTGATTTAAATAAATATTTTTAATGCGCTGTTCAAATAACTAAAGTTCAAGCAATCCTGTGATAAATCAGAAGGTTCCTGAGCACTTCAGCCTTTCATCTGCAGAGTACTAGATAATCTCTGTAGCCTATAAACTGCTCAGTGTAAGACTGACAGTCCACGTCTGTACTGATGTTTCACCTCCAGACCCTTCTTATGTTCAAAAAAACATGTTTGTAGTACAATGATTATAAGATAATGTCTTGGACCTTTTCTTCCCTTGGCTTTATTTCATTATTCATCATCTTCCTCCTTTCTCAGTGGAGAAAAATTAATTCATTAAGGATGTTTGAAGACGAGGACAGCTTAATGTTGATCACGTGTATAGAGTAGGGATAGTTCATTTGAAATAGGTTTAGTTTTACCTGGGGCACATATATGTCCTAAATAATAAACGTATTCCTCTAAGGCTGTTCTTACAGAGTTAAATCCCTTCACTTTGTAAGTGCAATTTCTAGTTTCTCAAACCCCTGTCATTACGCTGCATTTTCAGTAACCTACTTATCTAAGATACTGTTTTGTTGGGGGAAGTTGTCATTGTATTTGAATAGATATAATTGAAAGGCTGGGTGGAAGTAAGACATACAAGTCTGTGTAACATGTAACAAGAGCTAGGCAGCATCCATGGGAGCTAACAATACTCAAATCCAGCCAAATGTAAAAAAAACCTGTAAAAATAAAATAAAATTAAATTAACATCACTAACTTTGAAGAGACCTTCACAGTGAGCTTTAGTTTTAAATTATTTTTATCAAATAAAATGGGAGAAACAAAAAGAAAATACAGTGAGGTGTTAAATGAAAATGTGTACATGATGTACAAACTACTGGGAACTCTGCTGTATCTTGTGACTATAAAATATTCTACTTACATTTTTAGATACATGTTACCTACAATTCCATATCCCATCCTACAATGCTGACAACACATTCTCACAGAGCAATATAGTAGCCTAACGTTAAGCATGGTTGTAATGTTCAAATAGCTGTCATCATCGTTGTATACTTCTCAAACATTAACTCCCTCATTTTGTATTGTTAAAACAAATTCTGAATTGTAAATAGCGTGTGTTTTAACACTGTCTTTTGAAACAAGGCATAATTGCCCTCATTTCAATGTACATTACAGAAGCTAAAAATACAGCCACTTATCTGAAAAAGTGATACAGTCTATTAAGTGAGTTCTTTGCTACTCTCAAGAAGATTGCATAATTAAGGCTAAAGAGCTGCAGGATAAAATTTATGTAATAATACTTTCTTGTATCATGCCCTACATAGGAGAATTTGAAAATATTTTTCAAGATTTAATGCATAAAGTACCACAACACCCTTTGTGAGTCTTAATGCTAGAGACTAGAAATGCTTATGAAACTAGTCAGTAATTGCTATTTTTTCTTTCTTGTCTATTGTTCCAAGAATTGAGAAAATTATGAAAAAATTTGACTAATGCAGATAATGTGTTCTTGTTGATTGGAGCTCAATTTCTTCTATTTTAATCTTGAGAACATGACTTTGGAGGGGAAGCAGAATCACACTGTGTAGGTAACAACCAGTCATACACAGTTGCTTCCATTCTCAGTGCTCAGGTTAAAAATACTCCCCAACAACTCACTTCCCTTGCCTCCCTCCAGAAGTCCTACAACGAGTTCACACCCTACCCATTCAAATTACAGAGAGCAGTAACTATTTGACCTTACTTAACCCCCCTCTCCACTTATGCAAAATGGAAAAACACACAATCAACAAAGAATAAGCATTAAATTATTTGATCACCTTCTGAGGCTACCCAGTAATACTGAAAACCAGAAGAAAACAAGTTTGAATGCTTTCAACCATCCTTGTAGTTCATCAAAATTTCCTTTCTTATCTTACAGTAGCAAACATCTGGTCTGAAACAGAGCTAGTAGATTGTCCCAGCTCCCAAATCCTGAGGTGAAACAGCAGTATCTTGGAACTGCATATGTTGACTTTGGTTATACAAATGCAAGAGCAATAACCAGGGCATTCATGACAGCATACTGTCACTCCAGCTACGTTTGCTCTAGGGCTAAGGATTTGATCCAAGGAAAAAAGTTCTTGAGTAATTCTATTATTTGATTTCATCCTGGAAAAAAACAAAAATATTATTGAATATGGAGAAAATTAATTAATTTTATTCCCATTATTATTTTGAAAAACAAGGATTGTCAACAACTGTATGACAATATTTAGAGAAAAACTAGCATACTTTCAAGTATAGGTATAGGAAAACCTTCAGATATCCTTCCATTCTGAGAGAAAAAATGTACCTCTGGTGACAAGAAAAGTAAAAAATTTCATCAAAAGAATTTATTATTAGTGAATAGTGCAAAGACTAAAAAGCTAAAATCAAAAATAAATGTATGATCATCATTAGTATGCCTATCTGAACGCACTGCTGCAGAGACTACCCATGAAAAAAAATCTTACAATAAAAAAATAATTTTAAAGGAAAAAGTAGCTTTTCAGGAGAGGGCAATGACGAGTATTACTTTTATGGCATTTAATTCATTTACTCTGGAAATGTAAACTTGGGAGATACAAACTCTTTTTTCTTGGAGATAAAATTCCTATGATAGTGGAATTTTATTCCAAAATCAAGGTTGCTAGCTCAAGGTAATACAAATGAACAACAAATAAATTGTTTCATGTTGAGAGCTCCTTGAAGAACTTTGTTTACACCTGTATTCATGTTTTCCAGCATTCATTTGGCTTAAAAAGGTATTCGCGTAGAGATGTTAGGATCAAGAAACAAGGAGGAAACTACATCAGTAAAACAAGATGTTACGATCTGGTTTAAATACAGAAGAGCAAAGAAAATTAAGTCTCTGAGTATAAACCGGAAAGAACTTAGAAGGTTCAAAATATACCCAAAAACGAGATTAAAACCAAACGAGGTTAGATGCTGGTGCCAAAAAAATGATGTATTTTATTTAATAGTAAATGACGCAAAGAGAAAGGAAGAGAAAATGAAGAAAGAAAGAAATCGAGAAAGAAGTGTGTGGGGAGGTGGGGGACAGGGACAGGTGACAGGGGTTAGGTGGAAGCATATCACCCTTCCAGAGGTCCCAACGATGTCTCATTGCTCCCCTCCATCTGGTTGTCTGGTGGTGAGGGTGCCCTGCTGCCGCGGCCACAAAGAGCAGTGCATTAACACACGCTTTGGGCAGCTGGGAACGCCCACTGCAGGGGGCCAGTTTGTCACTGTCCCTTGCAACACTCAGGGTCTGTTGCATCATCTCTGGTGCAGGGTCTGGGGACCCCTTTGGGGGGCCTCTGATGGGCCATGACACCCCCTCTGTCCTTCATGTGGATACAAGGGCCCCTCAGCTGGGCTCCTCTGCACAGCGTTCACTGCCTCCAACCAGAGGCTTTTCCAACACACACCCAAAACCTCTCTCCCCCCACCTTCTGGTGCGAGGGTCTGTGCGAGCCTGGCAGCTCATAGCTCCAGGGCTGTGGTCTTCACCTTGGATGTGTTAAGCTTGTCCTTTGTGAATGTCCCCAGCCCTGAGCTGTTACTTTATCTTATCGTCATCAGTGAGCAGTGTAAGGCCTCAGCCAGAGCCCCACTCAGGGTGTGGTAGTCTTCTCTGCAGCTTTTATAATACAGTTTTAAAAGTCCTTCATGAAAACGTTTAAGTCATAAACATAGTATTTCAGTCTCTGACACGTGTATTTTTCAAAAACTACCATCAGTCATCTTCTTTTGAACTTCTAGAAATAATAAAATGTTTAAAATTGATTTGGCTGGGAACTGCTGGAATGCACTTTGAAAACACCACTGTCATTTACACATTAAAAACTGAAAGTCATGTTAAAAATTAAGCCTCCGAGTTCCGTAGAGTAAAAAAGGGTAAAGCAGTATTTTAAATGCTCTTTTAGGTACTCTTTCTCTCCCACAGGCACATGAACAGCTAAGTGCTTCCTAGGGAATGTGGCCAGCAGAGTTGAGGCAGGAGCAGACCCTACTGCTGGGCATAGCACTATGGAAGAACAGTGTTGCATTTGCCTGGTGGGAATGTTGGTTTCCGGAAGGAAACTGGATGGCATTTCCACACCTACATCACTTCCAGGAAACTCATGAGCCCCTTAAAAGCAAATATTTTGTTGGGTGTGAGAAGTCAATGTTTGCAATTTTATTGTTTTGCGTCTTGGGCTTTGAGTATCCTTCTCTCTTTATGGCATCTCAGGTAACATCATGACTGTCCCAGAGAGAGTGAATGACCACTGCATCATTTCTGCATCCAAACTGTTACCCCACCCTCAAGTCTGGCAGCCGCTGCAGAAAGATAAATGCAAAACACATTGAACGACTCTTTTGATCATGTCAACCTTTTCTGATGCCTGTCACCTGTTGCAGCCTTACCTCTCTTTTACAAACACAGCACCTGAATTTCCAAAAAAATAACATAAGAGACCCCACAGAGATCTGGCTTCCAGTGACATATGACATCACGATATGCAGGGTGCACCCCAGCCTACGTGGTACAGCTCAATCCATAGCTCCCTCACCACAGTCTTGGGGGACTCCAAATGCATGCTTCTCTGAATGCCACACAGTGCTTCAGATCCAGAACTGCCAGTTCATTTTTAAAAGCTTCCAGGACATAACATTTTCAAATGTTAAAAGAAAAAAGTCTTAAAAAGACATTACCCATGGGATTCACAGTGTTGTAACCTCACTTTTAAGAAGATATTAAGAGGTTGCACTTTCGGGCCTGAAAACATGATATGATGTCAATACACACTGTGACATGGAATGGGGACTCCCAGAGGAACCTGTTTTGTAGTAGTTGTGAACGTTATCCTGAATATGTCTGTTTGAGAAATAAACAGTTCTTCAAAGGTGTCCTCTTGAAAAGAGCAAGACATTTAAATACCTTGTAGGATTTGGACTAGGATGATTACATACACCTAGAAGCTCTACCTCTGCCTATGAAGCTGGTAACTGAAGCTTCAAGATGGTTATCTGCAGTCTTTAAAGATTTTTTTCACATCCCGTGCTTGATTTGTTTGACTTCAAATGGCAATACTGGATATAAATTATTCATGATTCATAGCTGTCTCTTTTGAGACATGATCTTCAAACTAAGCATCCTCTTTAACTCTGTTCTTCCCTTCAGGCCTGTTGCATGCAGGCCTGTGGCCTTACTCTTGGTATTAAGTACAATTTTAGAACATCATCTCTTTGTTTGCCATTTTTCGTAGTTTCTCACTCGTTCTTTCTTTCTTAATTTCTCAAACACCTGCTATGTTTTTTAAACTCTACATTTATTTACTATTTTAATAATAACCTAGTTCCTTCTACTTCAGTGTCTTTATTTCTTCTCTGATTTTAAAAATCCTTTCTTTCCCCCTTCTAATAGCTAAAGAGATACTGGTTTTAAAAATGGCTTTTTCTTTCCTTCAACATTTTTACTTTCTATTATTATGTCAATAATATCCTCCTACAAAGCTCAGGAGGTTAAAAACACACCCAAACATATTTGCCATCTCTTTTCTTAGCATATAAATAACTGTTCTATTAGAGCAAGGCTTTTTTCCATTTCATTTCCTCACCAATCACACCTTAGACAATTTTGCAACACCTGCTTTTGCCAGCGGATGTTTCTGCTGCTACCTGTTAACTGTGATTGTGAACAAGATTAATTTGCACATTGCTGAAGATTTGCACCTGGCTTCTGCAAGACACAACACTTAATAAATCAGAAACAATTTGGAATCTGCACACAGAGCAGGCCTTGTCCTCAGGCAAACCGATAGCAGGAGAATGAAGATCATGTTTACCTTTCAAATACTAATCCACAATAGCCTCTTCTAGAAGAATGTCTCAAATTGAAAAAGAAATATATTAATCATATTTTTATAAAAGTTTTTTCTAAGTATTCTAAACACCAACAATAAGAACATATTTTTAATAGTCATAGACGTGAACTCTGGAGCACTCTCTTCCAGGTAATTTGGTAATCTCTTTATAAGTTATGGTTTTGAAGTATGGTTTTAACAGATTTTAGATGCTTACAAAATGTTGACAATAAATGAGTTACTCTCAAACAAGTCAACATAAACACAGATCCAGATTCTTCTAGTGAAAATATTTTCCTTTCATTCTGAGCTTTTGTATGTAGTATTTATGGTATTTTAAAAGCAAAAGTCATGTGTGTGTGGCTGTATGTAATATAGTAATATATGTAACACATCACTTATATCTGTGATACATGTGACTTCATAAAATTTATATTCATTTTATTAAGCTCAGTTGATGGAAAAATGTAACTACAGCTCTAAATCCTATGAAGCAGGCACCCTTCTTGAAAAATGCACATCTATGGGAGCAGCCTGCTCTGGCACAGTCTTTCACATGTACAGCACGAGAAAAGCACAGCTCACGTGGGAGTGAATGCACTTGTGTGAGACAGCATGTTCTGCTCACAAAGGAGGTAGGCAACAGCTATGTAATCACTGAGACAGAAGGTTGTGCTTCACACGCCTTGAAAAGACCATGCAAGATGAAGCAAATTGTTTTGTTCTTTTGAGCACTGTAGAACTGTGTTAGAGCTAAAGACTATAACAACTGTCTTGGCTTCAATTTTACGCAGCCATATATTAATAATCAGAGGAAAACAAGTGCACTTTCATCGACCCTTAAAAAGACTCTGAGATCATCTCCACAGACCTATCACCACTGTCACCATAAAGCATCTGGGGAGGAACTCAAAACTGGAGCAGCACTATAAGTTGCAGGCATAGGTGGGAAGCTTCCTTGTACTTGATAGTCCAAGAAACCAGTACTGCTGTCAGGCAACTGTTTCTAAGGGTCATTCTACCAGTGTCTGTGTCTCAAGAAAAGTAATCATTCCATTCCTAAACAGTCTCATGGCATTCTATATAAGCAGAGAAGGGAGATAACTCAGCCTATAATTGAGCAGTAGTGATACTGGGAACCCTGAGAGCAGCTCCATTGGGCTGTGGGTTCAGAAAGGTGTCATGTAACACCTTTCCTGGTATACAAAAGGACCATACATTGCTACACACAGGTTCTGATATTACCATGGTAATGAAAATTATAATCAAAAACTAACAGGCAAAACAACAACAACACAACACCACCTCAACAAAACTATGAATACTGAAACTTCACAAAAAATGTATTGTTCTTCTCCCTTCTTTCCCCTTACATGAAATACACATACAGAGAAATGTTCAAGACTAATTCAAACAGCAACTCCTCCTGGTGTACCCAATTTCCATGTCCACCTGCTAACAAAGATGAACACTATGATATGCACTGGAATTCCCACACAAGAAATTAGCATTAGAACTCAGAAAGGTGTGTGAACATACTCCCTTCCTACCTGTGTATCTGGGTAAACCACAGGTTTCTGAAAAACTTAATACATCAACAAGTAGCCATGGAAAACTGATGGGGAGAATTCCTTGCAGATTTCTGCAAGCTTTTCAACACTGAAAGCCTTTATGATAAACCCATGAATTTTTAAGCAACTGAATTATCTTTGTTATGTAATTTCATTTTAAGTGGAGATTCAACAGAGGCAAGTAACAGAAGTTTAAAATGCATTTATGTTTTGCTGCCAGCTGTATCTGTCACTGATAAAAGAAACAGAAAACTGTGGACTGTCTCTCTGAATAGCATAATCACTACCTGGTTTATGCACTTACTCAGGTATTAATTAACTAGTAAATGAAACATTTGGATACTCTTCAACTACATAAATATCCTGTAAGAATCAAGGGTATCAGGAAGTTCAGCATTACCATAGTCATTCAAGAAGCCATATCACTGAGTGTTTTGTCATATTCTGAATATGGAAACATTTTTTTAGTGAAAGGTGCAGGGATCCAATCCTACACATCAATGACATAATAAAACACTCATGCGTTTTCCCACATAAGTTTAGAGCAGAATCTCCAGATGCTGTTGGAACACAGTGTGCATGTGTTCCAAACGACTTTCATGGGCTAAGAGAAACAGCTGTCCTACAGCTGATCCATCAGAGAGGTGGGACTAGACTTGAGATCTCTTGCCTGCCTCTTCAGTGTCCTGATCAATAATCCACACCGATTCTTTGACATGTTTTTGGGCTACGATGTTTTCGGGCTACGATGTTTTCCAACAGGACAATTTACATTTCACTATGTATCTTTGTTGGGTTCTTGTGCTCAAAGACATTTTTTTTTCTTACTGAGCTCTCTGAAGCCCATGACATTTGGTAGGTGACCACACTGTGTTGGGTTTGATCTGTACAACTTTTGTTCTTTGATGTTTTGCCTTCCAGGGTCTTATACTCAAGTAAAATTTAGTCTTTTCTTGGTTACTTGAATTGGTTTCCTGGGGGTTTAAGACTAAATATCCACTGATGAAATATCCTAAAATATTTAACGGAAGCTAAAAATAAATGGAATTGAAACACTCAAAAACAAGAAAAAAAAGTCTATCTAATGCTGGAATCTGAGCAATAAAGCAGGATGTATCCCTCCCTCCCAGCATCCCTTGGGCTCTTTGTTTATGGTACTGTCTTCCCAGTAATCTCCCTGTGCACCCACTGGAAGCGAGATGCTGGTGTTTGAGTCGTACTTTCTTGTATAAATATTTCTTTTGCTGGGGCGTTCAGACAGAATGAATCTGTGAAATCTGTAGCTCCCCTGCAGAACATTGCCGCCACACAGTCATGCCTTCTCTCCTCTGGAGAGGAAGTAGAAGGAAACATCAAGTTTTATTGCAGCCTCAGGTTATGTACTACTGTCTCCTGGCCCTGAAAATAACTGGAAACATCAAAATCAAAGATTAAATGTACTGTATCCTCAAATTCCTCTTCTCTCCAAATGAAAAGCATTCAGAGGAATTCAAGAATGACCTCTGCCATGCAAGACAATTCACAAAGATAGAAAAGCAAATATGAGAAGGGGTGTTTATGAACTACATTAGTCACGTGCAGTCTTTCAGCAACCCGCACTTGCACAAAGCTCATGAAACAGTACTAATTTCAAGGGATTTCTCCAACATGTCTATAAGACTGTTGTTATTTAGACCAAAATTATTAAATACTTTGTTTTTTTTTTTCCTCATGGCATTCACCAAATAGGCCTGTATCGAATTTTTATTACCGGTTTTTAACCTAGACCTCAAAATGTCACATTAATTGAGTTCCCATTTTAACATCTTACATTTCTTTTATTACCCCTGGACTTGCCCAAACTCTCTTGTCAGACAAATCCTTTGCAGAGTTGTCTAGAAAGTCCAAATATGTAGACCTATGGTGTGGTATGAATCTTGTGCTTTGCCACCCCATGAAACAAAAACAATCATCATTTTGTGCTTTCTTTCTCAGGTGCAAACTGCTGAAAATTTCAACATGATAAAATTTACATCATTTTGACAATCCTTATTCCATGCTATTTCATAATTCTGATAGTGTGTTTGATCTAAAGTACCACGGATGTGTTGTACTTCATGCTTTGAAGTACAGAAGCAGAAGTTATTTCCAGTTCTCCCTGTATCAGGCAGGTTTGGATGCTGTCAGAAAGTGGTTATACCATCTGGATACCCTGAAATGAATGAAATATAATAAAACATATTTCTTATTTGCTTACATTGGTGATTGCACTATATCAAAACCTGCATTATTATGGCAATAGGTTAAATAATCAAAATTAAGCTAGTCATTATTTTAAACACACACAGAGCCCTGCTATAGGTGCATAATTTTCTTGAAGCAGACACCTTTCTTGAAGTATTCAGACAACAGACATCCAAAAGAGCCAAAGACACAGGACGTGTCAGGCACAGCAAAATTCCTGACAGAACAGCACCCTAGCTGGTGCTGCTGCCTGGAAATGATGAGTCTCTACTTTCTCACCTTACCTGAGATTTCCAGTCATCCTCACATTTTCTCATCTCTGAACTGGATGACAGTGATTCAAACAGGTTCTTTAGGACCCAAATGACTCCTGACCATTCAGAGATGAGACACTGAGCTCTCATCTTTGGTTGATGCTTCCTAGGCAAGGGGGGAATGGGAGAGAGAGCAGAAGGTTCTATAATTTGAAGATTATTTGCACACTGGAGCATAATGGTTCACTCACAGAAGTTGCAGCCTGTTGCTGCTGCCACATCTCAATACTAATCCTGCACACTTAAAAACTCTGTGTTTGCTAATGCCAATGTAATAGCTTATCCACCTTCACAGACAAGCAAACAAAAAGGTTGTTTGTAAATACGTGACAAACTAGGAAAAAAATCATATCATGGGCAAATATATAGGATCAGTAACATTCATTTTCCTTTCACACTTCTGGCACTCACAGATGAAACCTTAGAAATAAACACACCTAAGTTTACATTCAATCCTTCAGTACATTTCCACATACTGACATTTTTCAGCAACAAAAAATTCTCAGGCTTAATCTTGTCTCTGTGATTTCAAAGGGAAAGTGGGAACAACAGTAATAGATTTTAATTACTGTCTAGTGTCATTACACTCTTTCCTCCTATAATTAGAAACTAATGAGAAATGGAACACATTCTGTCAAATGAACTGGGAAAACAGCACTTCAAGTGGAATGAGTGGCCAAGGACCAAACAAAATCCAGAACTGTTGGGCAGAAAGTCATGTCATACATAAAGAAATTTCATTTGCTTGGATGAGTGTAAAGATTCATCTCATTTTGCAGAAGTTTCATCAGCCAAGATTGTCATTTCAAAAACATAAACTAATTGCAGCTCTCTTCTGCCTGCTCCCACAGGAAATCAAGGTGTTTAATGTCAGACATACTCACACACAGATATACACCTTACTTCCTTACTTTTTAAAAACTGCATCAAAAAAAAAAAAAAAAAAGCAGATCTCCTCCCATCCCATGCTCTCCCATCCAGCTGTGCAATCCAGTTAGGATTCATCCCTTGGAATGTAAATTGAAAAGAAGTCTTGCAGCTATCTGAATCACAGAGATAATCTTATATAAATGGACTACAGTGCAAGCTTTGTCAAAATCTTAATATTGTTTTACCTCATTGCATAATCAAACTATAATCAGAGCTTAGAAATGGATATTAAGAATTTCTTTTATTAAATTTTTTGGGGAAACCACTCAGTACAGTTGCTGTGCTGTATCGGCAATGACCATGGCTCACCCCATTCTTTGTGTCATGCCAGCAGTCAGGTAGGGAATGGCACTGCTTCCATGTGCAAGTCTGTTAAAAGCAAATACCTGCAATGCCATGGCATATTTTCTTTCTTTGTCCTAAAGGCTAAATATTTACAGCATTTTATTTCACATCATGACTTCTCTGTGACATAATAGTGGTATTTTGCAGCTAAACCTCAGAGGGAAAGAGATTATTGAGCATTTTTGGAAAGGAAGAGACTCAGTTTTTTTTTAATTCTCTATCCTTATGCAGTCTAAAAATCTGTCAATGAAAGAATAAAAAGCTGTGAAGGACAGAACCGATGAAAAGAGCACTTGGCAAAGAATGAGATAAGAAGAAGGTCTCATGGTCAGATACCTAGGGAACAGTGTTCCCTCTGGTTTTACCTTTTCCCCAGACTTTTGATTTCTGGCTGTGGGAACAAGTAAGTCTCATACATGTCAGCTGTGATCAAATTTCTGTCCTGTCTTTATGAAAATGAATTCAGTCATGTGCCCAGTGATCAAATACTTCAGCCAAAATTATTTTCCTGACATATATGTAAAAACATTGCACTCTAAGAGCGAATACAATCTATCCATGTGACAAAATACCAGTTTTAGTAGTACATTGGTACTGAACTTGACAGACTTATGAACTTCCTGATCTGTTGGGAAAAAAAAAAAAAGAAGTCACTTTAGGTTTCACACAAGATAAATATTTGAATAGGTTAAATCTGAATCCTCATAGAAAACTACATGTTTAGAACAAATATCATATTTTCTTTATGCCACTGTAACAGTGTAAGACGTCTCACTGAACCGTATCTGCAGGCTGGCTCAGTACCCTCACCAAGACAGTAAATGCCAGCAAAACTCCAAATATAGACCCTGTCAAGGCAAGAAAAGACATGGGCACAAAAGCCAAATGAAGATGCATCAGGACAAATACACCAATCTTAAACTACTTACATGATTTTTCATCCTAGATTAGAGCTGCACTGTACAATGTAATGCACAGTCTGATACTTGCTTGATTTGGTAGAGAGGTGTAATTCCTGTCTCCCATTCTCCCTTTTTCCTGCCTTTTCTGGGGGCAGGGATCTGCCTCCAGCCACTGCTGAACAGAGCATACACCAGAACTCTGGTACCAACACCTGATTTGACATGAAAGAGAAAAGTCTTTGTCCATATTCTTTTCTTTTTCTTTCATTTTCTCTCCACTTGCAGCAGCTTTTGGTAACCTTGCTGCCCTCCAGCGTGCCAGGAGGGCACACAGTGGGAAGGCAATCAGCTGCTTTACAGGCAATGCCCCACAAGTTTACCAACTAGTTATTTTCTATTATTGCAGAATATCTGTCTAAAAATGGCAACAAGCCTGACTCTTTTATGAAGAAGGATGCATTTAGAATCCTATTGGTCCCATTTACTATTATTTTTATAGTCTGTACTAATCCAGCAACTTTTTAAGAACTAGAGAGAATTAGAAGCTCCTGTAGGAGATGTTCATAGACATCATGCACCACTGTTTTAATGGCATTTCCATGTACCATGACTAAACCCAAGAAAACACATCTATTCCATCAAACTACCATTTACCCATTCCTTCTTTTAAAATAAACCAAGAGTACTAGCTCTGTTTTCTGCCTAACAGAAAACAAGACTGCTGGCCATGCTAACAGTAAAAGAGAGAGAGAACAAGGATGTATCTATTAGCTATTTATGAGAAAAAGGAGATAAATTCTGCTGCCACAGTTGTTCTTCATTAACAATTTATGCAGTTTATATTCATTACTTGTAGCACAAAGGTGATGCTACTTTGGGGATATTTCTATCACACAAGAGTTGGTTTAGTCCTTAAAAGTGCTCCTCTAATAACAGACCCACACAAGTCAGTTGTGCCATTTCAGTGTTTGTATAAACACTCAAGAATAATTAGAAATTTTTAAGATTCGGTTTTCCACTGGCAGACTTGCAAGCTTTTCTCATTTCTCTCCTGAGGTGACAGTGCCCTCCTGTGGCACGAGGTTTTTTTATTTGCTTTTTCCCCTGTGTATACTCCATCCAGAAAGATGAACTGGATAGTTTCCCATCTAGAAGCATGTCATTTATTTATATACTTGTTTATATGAGTTTGAGAAAAGGTTCCATTTCTATCTATATTTTCACATGTCTCTTTAAACAAATATTTTTAAAAGTGCTTGCTCTTCTCTGTATGGTTTCTGGAGATAAAAGCCCATTGGGAATCTGGACAGCTGGTGCATCTCTGTCTGTAGGAATGATGCGGTTGTTATTTGCTGCACTAACAAAATTGTGCCTATTACATACCATATAATCTGTGATCTACATCAATTCTAGTTTTTAGTCATTTGGTCTGTCCTTAAGGAGCAAATGATGGCTAGAAATTCTGGGAGAGTTTGGATAATGCATTCCTCTTCTCCTATCTGACTTTTTTTTGGCAGTTTCACAAATTCATGTAGTGGAGAAAAACTTCAAATTTTAAAAGGATATAATAAAGATACTTGGTAGCTTTTGCTGGCAATTATTGATTCATTACCAGTGTTCTCCTATATAATTTATTTTCTCCACAGATTTTTAAATTTTAAGCACAAAAAGCTCTAAATTATAAACATTTTCAGAATTACTAAAACAGACATTGATTTTTATACTACTAAACAGTGACAAAAATATTTAAGGTATCTAAATACTCCAAGAAAATCCTGTTCAGACCCTGGGATAGAACACTTGCCATTCCCCAGGGAGAAGAGCTCCACAATGAAACTCCTGACACTGTGGAGTCAGCATGAGGTGATGAGCTCATGTGCTGTAAACTCTCAGCACACAAAGAAATTCTGGAGATTTTAGGCAGTGGAATATATAAAGGAACCCAGTTTGAGAAGAAGAGAGCCACTTCTACCATCCATCTGTTTTTGTGGTGCCATTCAGAGTGCTGTGTAGCTTTGTAAGAAACAGAGAGAGAAACAATTCTTCTTATAAACTCTCAAAAACCTTATGCATATGGACATATCTATGCACACATTCACTGTTTTCCAAAGCTTTTAAGTTAGCCATGAATGACTTAAAAATGTTAACTCATAACAAGGCCAGCCCTTCACCTAATTGAATTTCCCTGTTCAAAACTCCATATCCTTAACAGAAATGAAACACTGAATTTTCCCCACTCAAAAACCAACTGAGAATGAACTGAAGTAACACATAAAAATAACTTGACCATTTGGCCAATATATGATTTTTGAAGCTCTTCTGCAGTTCTTATAATAATTTAAATCCAGCAGTGTTTTAAAGAACAGAAAGCAGACTCTCATAATACTAAGTGTGCGACAATCTTAGCTCTAAGTGTTGCTACCTGAACTATAATTAAGACACCAATTTCTTGAGGTGTTATAAAGCTGTTCTTCTCTCTTGCATTTGCACTAACTTCCAAATCACTTCTGAGTACAAATTAGAGCCTTTTTTCCCCAGTACCTTACACTTTGCACAGTCACTTAAACATGCATAAAGAGTGCACTAATGGGTATAATTTCCCGTTCGCTTCACACAGGTATAAATGACTCCCCAACCAGGAAGCAATGAAGGATCACACCCACTGTGCTGATTAAATCACTTAAGTACAGTGTACATTCCCCCTGGCTATGCTTCCTGGCACGACTAATTCCTTCTATTGAACCTCTGGCACCTAGGCCAGCACATATGGACAGATGGTTCCTCAAATCAGGAATTCACTTCCCCTACTGTTGTTCCCCTACTAAGCCCAAATCCTGGTATTCAAATCACTATATCACACAAGTATAGGGTAGGAGGAAGACCACAATTTCCAAAGTTCATATTGACTGCTATGAGCCTGTGTAAATTAGGATGGAACAGGACTGTTAGAAATAAAACCTTTTGCAAGGGGTTACTAAGGTCATGAGCATTGAACACTGATGCATGAATCTAATTTTCAAGTTATCTCCTACTCTGGAAATGACTTAAGGTCCATGCACTTCCTCTGTGTGCCCCAAGAGAAATAGTCAACTTCCCATTCAGAGTGGCAGCATGAAGATGCTGTGTCTCAAGTCAGAACACTGCTCTGCATCTCTTATCTTCCTCTTGATCTTCCAAACATAATTGGGAGGAATATGCACTTAGTAGAAAATATGATATGAGCATTTACACATGAGGATAAACATGACCTGGATACCATTTTCCTGAAGGATTGAATTCTGGTTTAAATATATGTCACTGAAGAAACTGGTTAACTTGCTATTGTATCGTCAGAGGAAGAAGACGATGTCTGTCTATATGCAGATGCAAACACAGATGACTATGGAGGAATAGGAGAAATATGTATATTCAGAGAAAGAGAGGAAAGGGTCTAAATATATGAAGGATGAGTTATTATGCTCCTCAGTGTAATAAGATTATTTTTTCCAGGGAGATTTTGTATTTCTTTAAAAATTGAAAATTATCTAGGTATTATTTTCTAGACACATGTAATAGTTCTACATACCTCAGAATGTACGGTAGGAATGTAAGGTCTCTGGTGAAAGGCTAAGTAATCCAAAATCTTCTAATTAGGATGCCAAATGTCAAGTACTTAAGTATGTTGTCTTACAAAGATACTGCCAGGTTGCACTATCATTCATTTCTAAAAAACTCCAAAAGTGTATTAGTGCTCCAAACAGCAATCTGGCAGTCTGAGAAGATTTCTTGCTGCAGTAGACAATATTGGACAAACAAGAGCCAGAGCTCAGGGAAAGAGGATGAAATAATAATGAAAAGATTATCAATTTGCCAGGTGAGGACTAATAAATGACACTGTGCTGAGGATCAAGTCTGGCCATTTTTTACTAAACTAATGTCTTAGTTTGACAGCTTCATGCAGGCATCACACCAGGAGTGAAAAATCACCTGAGGCACAGAGATAATCTGAAAATAACAGAGTATTTAAGCCGGTCTCAGCTAAAGAGCTGAGAAGTGCATGAACAGAGTTAGAAAATAAACCAAATCTGGATAAAAACAGGGCTGAGGCAAGATTCCATCATGAAAGTTGTGATTAAAGCAAAGTACAGTCAAGTCCATGTTTCACAGGGGTCTTAATGCATTTGACATTTTGGATGTATGTGTTATGACAACTGAGACTGAGTCCTAAACTTCACATCTTTGGTCTTGCATTATTTTGTATGTTCAGAGTACTTCTGTTATTCAAAATCTCAGAACATCTGCTGTTACATCATTCCAACATCACTTAAAGTAAACTTGGCAATCCCAGCAAGATGCTTCTCCGGAGCATCCTGCCACTTAGTCCTGTTTTCCTTATCTCTGTTGTCACAGTTTTCCCTGGCTGGCAATTGAGTACACATGGCTTTTCACTCACTCCCCACCCACCACCCCTCCCCAGTGGGGAGGAGAATCAGAAAGAAAAGGCAAACCTCATGGGCTGAGATAGGAACAACTTAATAATTAAAACAAATATTATTATTATTAGAAATATTATTATTATTATAAATTATAACTGTAACAATAAGGGGAGAAAGTAACAGAACCCAAGAGAAGCAGGTGATGCATAATGTAGTTGCTCACGACCAAAGACTGATATGCCCAGCCTGTCCCCGAGCAGTGACCAGCAGCCCCCAGCCCACTCCCCCAGTTTATGTACTGGGCAAGACATTCTAGGGTGTGGAATATCCCTTTGGCCAATTTGGGTCAGATGTCCTGGCTATGCACCCTCCCAGCTTTTTGTGCAACTACTCGCCCGTGGAGCATGAGACAGAAAATTCCTTAACGTGGGGTAAGAACTGCTTAGCAACAACAAACATCAGTGTGGCATCAACATCATTCTCATGCTAAATGCAAATGTGGCCCTGTGCCAGCTACTCAGAAGAAAATGCACCCTTGTCCCAGTCAAAAACAGAAAAGGCTAGAAGAGATATTAAGTACATTACAGAATTATTGATTAGCTTTGTCTTGGCAATTCCTAAATTCCATTTGTTTTTCTACTTTTACCTTTAAAAAAAAGTCATCTGTACATCCCACTTCCCAAAACCCCAACAAAGCAAGGTAAAATATTAACATTATTCCTTTCTTTCGTAAGGATCTCTGAAACATTCCATAACACAACAGTGTCTGCAGCATTAGCAAGCTTTCAGATTAGAAAGTAAAATGTAATTCAAAAGAATTTACGTATCCTTGAATGACTCTTCAGATTGGTCAATTCCACACTGCCTGGCAAGTTATAGTTGACACTGAAGTTTTTACTTCCCGTGATTTATCTTCTCCATTAGTAGAAACTTTAAAACTCATATAAAATATATAAGGTCTCTTATTTCCTTGAGCTTTCAGTAAAACATTTCCAATTCTACAATGCATGAGAAATAAGGTCTGCCAGAACAATGCTGCGGATTTTGAAATATCAGAAACTGATAGCGTTTCCTACAGATATAATTCTGGAGTAGTTTGAATTTTTTTATGCAAGTGTCAATTATGGAAGAAAGTCTTTGCATAAAGGAATGTGCAACAATATTTGTGAGGGTTGAAAAATCCTACAACAATTATATCACTTTTTAACTTTTGGAACCTGTTAGCAGAGAGATGTTCTTTCTAAACATAATTGCTTATGAATTCATGTATTAAAAAAAAATAAGAAAGAAAAGTAAAAGAAAAAGGAAAAGCAGAGGGAATTGTGTTTGATTAGATATGAAACACTTGCATGTGGAGTGTCTCCAGTTTGTGTAGCAAATGTCCTGTGGGCATTGCTAATGCTCTATGGGAATGAATTGTCCTCTGATGTGCATCTTCAAGATGACAGAGAATTCAAAGTGCTGTTTCACTGCCAGTGACTGGACTAAGGCCTTTACAAGTTGGTATATGTTTTAAAAGGTCTTATGGATTACATTATGAACAGCAACAAAAAAATTAAAATAACGCATACAATATTCTAAAAATTACTGTAATAGTTTACTGTATAAAAAGCATTCCTTGGGTTAAGGGAAAAATCCAGACAAGTCTCCGTGGACACCAGGGGATCACCAACAAAACAAAAAGTATGTGGAAATGGTCTATAAAATGGAAGGACTGAGGCTACTCTCTCTCTCCACACATAGATGTACTCATATGTTATCCACAGCCCAAACCCTTGGGCTGGGTTTGCACACACAGCTGTTTAACAAGGACAGTGAGGGAGGGCTTTGCACTATGCCTCAGTCTAGGTCATCTCTATTTAGCTCTTTTCCTTCTGAGCACAGGTGCTGAGTTTTGGATTTGACTCTAATACCTGCAGGAATATTCTGGCTTGTGTACTGGAGTCTGATATTTTCTGTTCCGTTGAATACAAGGCAGAAGGGCTACAGCTGCCAAATAGTTGGGCAAAAAGACCTGTCCAAGTATAGGACAAAAAATGAGGAGAAAGTAACCTGGGATCTGGTACATCACTCATCTACTCCAGAGGAGCCCATAGCAGTTGGAACTTCAGTAGGAAGAAGGAAGAACAGCAATAAATCATCTGATTTTTAAACTTCAGTTCTGGGCCTTTTGTACTTTTTTATTCTCATCTGTATTTGTGTTTATATTTCATCTCTTACTTCTGGAAATTCTTTGTCCCATTAAATTTATATAATAACAGTGAGCACGAAACACTTCTCTTTAAAAATGTTTGCATGGAAGTAATACAGCTACTGCTTAAAGTGATCTCTGCCATATCATAGCAGAAAAAAATTGAAATATCAATGCTATTAATAGCATATATGAAGGTGAATGAATAAAAGGACAATTCCCAAAACTGAAAAAATAATCACTTCTTGGGAAGTTAATATATGATCCACAGAGATGAAGAATGAGTCATACTGTAATTTTATGCCTTCAGCTTTGCACTGCTGCTGCTGAGTGGTGATTTTTTAGATAGGTTGCTTGGGCTTTTTTGGTATATGAAGGACATGCACATATAATGCAAAGTTATCTGTGAACTAAGGAAATAGCAAGACTGTACTTGTTACAACTGCTCATATTCAGGTGTATCACCTTATAAACTGCATATACAAAATTTGGGGGCTTTATGTCTTTGGTTTAATTATAACATAATATAATTAAATTAAAACCAGTTAATCCCAGGAATATGGACATTCAAATTGAAAAAAATAACAAAGAAGCACCAGTTGAAAAATATCTCTGAAGTTTCTTCTGTGGTCAGGTTCAAACCGATTATTGTGGGGGAAATTAAAATTTTAATTATGCCTGAAAAGGGGGAACTCAGTGTTAACTAAAGGTACTGATCTAAGCAGAACTTGCATTAGCCACAGACACTCTTTGATAATGCTGGAAAACTATCTCACTCTAAATTTGCAAATCATATCCTGTTTCCATTAAAGACTTCTCTGGGCTGCATTTCACTGAATTGCAATGAAGTCGTTGTAGCCTGGGGTTCTGTAGTTCCTTTGCAATCAAGGTTTTTCCCAGGAGTGCTGTCATCTGAAGTAAAGATGAGAACTGAGAACTAGAGTTGGTTTTTTTTGTTTAGAAAAATAAAACCACAACCAAAAAAACACCCAAAACCAATGCACAACCCCCCCCCCCCCAAAAAAAAAACCAAAACCCAAACCACATCAAAAACCAAAGCTTTGCTGTATCCTTGAATCCAGATGGAATTTACTTAATAATTTGAGAGGGGAAAAGAACATGAAAAGACAATCACAAATTACTGAATAAGAATGATGTGTTATGTACACCAGAGTAACTTCTAACCCAGCTTTTGGGGTCACTTAAGAAATGTGGGTTCCAATCATTTTAGAGGAGAAAATACAACAGATGATCTGCAGGCAAATAAAAAAATGAATTATTGACACAGCATAGCCCTGAAGAATAGTTAAGAACATGAATAATTTAGGAAGTACATTTGAAAGCATGCAACATTTGAGAGTGGAGTTGGGAGCACACTAACGGGGACACAGAGACTGGCAGAAGGCTGGACCCCCACCACACACTGGGCTGCTGCAAGAGGAGCATACCAGGCAGGTCTGGCTACGAGGAATGACTTGGGTAGAAGCCATGCTATGCAAGGGAGGTTACCCTTGAAATCACATAGCAAAGTTACCTAAATGAATCTGCACGACTGTTTATTTTCACAGTGTGGAAAACCCACCGGTTCTTGAGCTACAGCAGTGTTGAAGAAGATGTATGCATGTATTTGTCATCAGTATATCTGGTGAATCAGTTTAATATTTATACACACACGCCCCAGACATGGAATAGGAAACTCCTAGCTCTTACATACAAATTTTATGTTGATTTTTTAACATATTATTCTATCTTTTTCTGCTTTTGTTTTACAGGAGACTACGTAGTCATGTCTGTCTTCTTTAACCTGAGCAGGAGAATGGGTTATTTCACTATTCAGACCTACATTCCCTGCACACTTATTGTTGTCTTGTCCTGGGTCTCTTTCTGGATTAATAAGGATGCAGTTCCAGCCAGAACATCACTGGGTGAGTTTATCTTTCCTGTTTTCTTCAAGCATTATGATGTTTAATTGACACCTCTGCAGATCATCAGTTTGTAAATATGAAAAGAGACAACTTCACATGAGCTCTCCTCATTTAGAGGAATGCAGTAATTTCCAAGGAATAACACGGTCTAAGCTATATTTGCATCTCTTCCTTTTTACAATGTCAGATTCTGACTATTGTAGATTGTCAACAATAAAAGCTTTCACATTTTTTCCGGTTACAGCAGTATTTTCTATAAACATCAAGAGGATGGGGACACATGGTTGGATTAGAGGCAGGATGCATTAGTTTCACTTGTTCTACTTCCATATCTTGGTGACTGGCAACACAAATTAAATAATTACCAAGAAGGAATCCACCTTTCTGGGTGTGTGTCCAAGTGGTAACAAGGGGAGAATGTACCACCATGACCACTTTAGAGATCAACAATCAAATGTAGACTTCAGGCAAAAAAATCAACTGAATTTGGTGGTATCCAAAACCTTATACATGAAAATGTGACATGCAATTAATCAGAATTAGAAATTCCTACACATTTAGCAACTTATCCACAAATAAACTAAAAGAGACCAAATTAATCTTGCTTGTGCAAAGCAGCTGTAGCCATAAGAAACAGAAAAGCAGAAACATTCAGCTAGAGAAACTTTAACACATTTTCTACTTCTACATTAAATCCACACAAGTGAGAATTATTTCAGTTTTTCCTTCTGCATTTTCATTTCTTCACAGAACCACAGCATAGAGCACTGGAGTGTAAAATAGGGAACAAAATTGTCATTCCAGACTCCCTAGAAAGAAACATAACAGAGGACCAGTGGCTCCCATAACAGAAAGCTTTAAGCATTATATTGGTTTTTTTACATCCTCCTTAAAAAGAGGTTATAAAATCTGCTTTAAAGAAGTACAAAATTAATAAAGGCATTCAGCTGTTACTTCAAATTTTACTCAGATACACAAAACAGACTTGTCCCTCTGTTGAGAATTAGTCTATTTGCACCACTAAGTAGGTAATACCAATGGTGTGAAATTTGCCATATAAAATATGGTAAATTTTAACTGTTCTGATCCATTTTTAACATTTTTCACATCACAGTACATGCAATAATGTTCTGAAAGGGAAGGGATGGTGAGGCATGTCACAGTACTTCTCTTTTGTAGACCCTTCTCTTGCTCTGCTTAAGCATTTGAACACATAAACACTAGACTTCAATTTTCAATAAAAATAAAGACTCCTCAGAAGTCAACTACAAAACCAAAACTCTAAATTAAATTTCTTAGAATCAGAATCCATCTAACCAAAGTATTCTACAGAGCAGCACTGGCAGTGACCATGTAAAAATGTCGCATACCCCTGTTAATCCTCTAAGCTCCCACTGAAATGGCATTTCACTGCTAGAATGTGCTATTGAATATTTGTGCTGTATGTTTGAACTCCAGGCACACTTCAAAACCAATCAGAGAGAGATAACTGGCAAAATCAGTTTGTTATTTGAAGTAATATTATTTCTGTTGTTTTCTATCTATCTGCTAGGAATTACAACTGTCCTGACAATGACCACCCTAAGTACAATTGCTCGTAAATCTCTTCCCAAGGTCTCCTATGTGACAGCAATGGATCTTTTTGTGTCAGTCTGCTTTATTTTTGTGTTCTCTGCACTGGTGGAGTATGGAACTTTGCATTACTTTGTCAGCAACAGAAAGCCAAGCAAGGATAAAGACAAAAAGAAGAAAAACCCAGTATGTATCTTTTTACCAGCAAGGCCTAAAATTTAATTAGCTTTTCTGAGAGAGCATTTAAATCCTTCTTTATAATGGTACCTTTTTTTCATACTTTTCTATTACATTTATACCCATACTTCATAACAATAGGGATGCAAACATTCACCTTGAGAATCAAAAGCTCATATATTACAGTTTTCTGGATGCCAGAGAAAATAATTTCTTAGGATAAAGATCCTTTTAACCAAAGTGTTCTACAAATCACAACTACCAAAGCCATTATTTATGCTATTTATAGATCTCTTTATAGAAAAGATCTCTGTTTCTGTGTCTTAGTATTAGCAATATTCTATGCCATTAACTTATGTCCACATTATTGACATGACTATCTTGCTTATCAGAAATACAGTTAAACTTTTATATTCAAACTGTGGTGTGCACATTTTCTAACTTCCCCTTACGCATCTCTTTCCTTTCCATTGTTTCCCTAAATTCTTTTTCTTGTATTTCTTACCTCATTTACCTACTTCTCTGCCTTAGACAGTGATTTTGCAGTAGTTTATAATGATACTTACAGATATATGCTACCCCATAACAAAAAAAAAATGTATATAATAGCAACAATAAAAAAATCCTGGAAATACCTTCAGTAGTGATTTGGGCTTTTGCCCAGACAGGGAAAGAATTTGCTGCTTATTTTGTCCAGGACAGATTTCTCCTTGCCTTTGGCAACTGAGCTGACAAATGTGTTGTCTAGAATCTCTAAAACATTTAGCCTAATCATCTACCAAAAAAACTCAAAGAACAAAAACAAATCCAAAACAACCCCACAAACAAACAAACAAACATACCCACAAAAAACCCCTCAAAACAACTAACCAAAAAAAAAAGTGAATTCTGTAAAGGAAAAATGTTTTACATTAATAAATATATTTTCATCTCCATTTCAGGCATCTAACAAAGAATAAAGTAATTTGGATTTGCTCTGGTAAAATATTCAAGGACTTTTGAAGATATTTTCTTTTAGTTTTAAAATATATCACAAAAATGGATATAGAAAAAATAGCAATTAAGGAACCTTTAGCTACACACTATTCCTATAATTCCAAGTGTAAAAGCTGCTGAGAGGTAGACTGTAATAAAACAAAGTAAAATGATAAAGCGATGTGTCCTGTGTTAGGTGGAAATAAAAGTGTCTGTGTGTATGTGTGCCTTATGCAGTCAGGTAAAGGAGCAAAACTAAATACACCTCAGATTTAGTTGTTTCACTTTAAAGCATCCATATACGGACAAATAACTTGTTCTTTACACTGCTTATTTGTGAGCATCTGGGAAGAAACAGAACTATAAATGTTTGCCTGAATCCTAATCAGAGAGTCTAAAATCCTTGATAGTAGAGTGTTCAGGGCACAGTCTGCAGGTAAAAAGTCTTCTTTCTAAAAAGTGCTTCTATAAACTGTGAATGGTCTCTTTCAAAACAGTTCAGCATAAAAGACTAGAATCCCCTCAGGATATGAATATCTAAAAGGAGTTTGATATCTTATGTCTTTGGCCCAGATGTAGACAAGACAGTGACAAGTTGAAAATGTGGGGATTTTATGCTACAGATACTTGTTTCAATTGCTGTAATCCCACCTTTCTATAAATTTAGTTCTTTGTGACTTACCATGTTTTAGAAACATATTTTTAATTTACATTATTTTTGTCTCTCTTTCCTTTCTTTAATTTAAAACAAAACCCTCTGATTCTGTTTTCTGTCTACAAAATGAAAGCTTCTTCGGATGTTTTCCTTCAAGGTATAATGTTTTTTGGAATGGAAATTCACTGCATGCGACTGCTGAATTTAACTATTAGAGCTTAGATGAGAGTGGTGTTTTGTTGGGTCTTTTAATTAATGAGACAACTAAGCATTCTACTCAAGGTACTTCCTAATTAAGTAGAATGGTTACATATTTCTAAACAATTTGTAGAGTTGATTCAGCAGCCCAAATACCAATGCACTACGGTTCTGAACTTACCTAAGTTCAAGAGGGACCAACATTATTGGATCGCATGAATTAAGAGACTTTAATGTTAAAACATTTCTGCTCCTCTCTCTCAAATTGCCATGGGATCCAATAGCACCAGCTGTCGTAAAAACCTGCAATACACCCTTTTAGAACTCAGCTCTGACCCTGGATTTTTAACCTTTGTGATTTCACTCCTAATTATAAGACCAAATCTGTTCTGATGTTGACCTGAACAAAACTCAATGTCATCATCAATTACTCAAATGCTGCTCCTATTGCAAAAAAAGGTCAGAGTTTTGAAAGGGTTTAAGATGCATATAGATTTTTAATGTTGTCACTGGATCAGCACACTTAGCAAATTAGCAAATATATCTAGCTGTGTTCCACATCTAAACCCTATCTCCATTCAGAAATGCAGAGATTTTATTAAAAAAAAAAAGAAGGGGGGAGGGGGGAGAAGAAACCACATAAAATAAACTACATTGGATTTACATACTTATGGAATAGAATTGTTATGTTACCCTAATAACTATTGGCATGAAATTTCTATGCCTATCATCCCAGTGTTCACCCAAGGCTAAAATGTGTTTTAAATGCTTATATTGCTCAATTCATTCTAAATATATGTGTGTGTATATATATACGTACAGCTACTATATAAAATTTGGAACATGTTGAACCTTCTAGTTGGTGAACATTAGTAGGTGGTGAACAGCATATATTCAAATAATTGGAGAGTTTTATAGAGATTCTCCTAATCTTATTCAAAAGACCCAGTTTTTGCCTTTTTCCTGTATATATATATTTGCCTCTTTCTCATCATGAACTGGCCCTATTAAAATCCTGCATTTCTAATTGATTCAGTTCCTTTCATGTGCGATACACAAACTGCCTTCAGATATCAAGCAACTATGTAAAATATAAACTGAAAATTCAAAATACCATCAGTTACATTCCTGGATGTTTCATTTAACCTCTAATATTTACTTGGTTTAGCTTTGAAGCTAATTGCCCATAGCTGTTAACTTTAGATTGATTTGTGTTGCTTTCCTGTATGGGGTATGATGTGATTGATTTTAATAAAATCAAGTAGTATCACCATTAGAACACTTCAGCAATTTCCCATGTACCCCCTGCAGACCCTCATGCACATGTTGACCATTATCTCCTGGCTGATCTGGTGATAATAACAAAGTTTCTCCCCCTGCCATCTTTTTCTTTTTTTGCTACTCCACCTTAGGCACCTACTATTGACATCCGCCCCCGATCAGCTACTATTCAAATGAACAATGCTACACACCTCCAAGAAAGGGATGAAGAATATGGGTATGAGTGTCTTGATGGCAAGGACTGTGCCAGTTTTTTTTGCTGCTTTGAGGATTGTCGGACGGGAGCGTGGAGGCACGGCAGAATACACATCCGCATTGCCAAAATGGACTCCTATGCCCGCATCTTCTTCCCAACTGCCTTCTGTTTGTTTAACCTGGTGTATTGGGTATCATATCTGTACCTGTAAAAGCAGTAGGAAATCAGTGATATGAGCCTTACTCACTGAATTTCTTAAGAGAGATGGTTTCCTAAATCCACTTGAAGTATTTATGATGCGCTTTATAGTGATCTGAATTCTTTAGTGCCATAATCCCATAAATATCGGTCATATCGTTTGTCCAAAAATTGCCATCAGGTTATTGTGAATTACGTGTCCGTTCCACATGCCAAAATAATTTAAAAATAAAATCCTGTAAACAGGTAATATACAGCTATATCTGCTGGAATAGAGAGAAACAGGGCAGACAGGGCAAGGGGAGCATAACAACATCACTTAACAGTTGATACTGTGATTCCAAACAGGAGTGAGAGAGAGGAGAATTCCCAGGTAAAGTGCTGTACAGTTTGTTAACATTGGCTATAATTATGCTATAGCTTTATTCTCTGTGGGCTTTTCTTTTTGGAAGAGTCATCTCTCACTTTGAATAGGTTTATTAAGCTAGGAAAGTTAACTTCTACTCCCACCAAGATGAAAACAGACCTTTCCCTTTGCCATCCCTTTAAGAGCACATGTACAATGCTGTAAATATTTCAATACCTTGTAGTAAATAAAGTCTAGTGCATGCATCTTTTGGGGGCCAAAATAAATCAAAAAAGGTACCATAGAGTTTTGTCTTTTATTTTGTGTCTCTGGATGTGCTATTGTAATTGAAATGTGGACAAACCTAATTTTCTTTTTTCTTGAAAAACTGCCCGTTTCCCTCATGCATGGAAGATCCAAGCAGACAGCACTGTCATGCAAGACATTAGAGAAGCCTTAAGGATTCAAATAAATAACATATAGACAAATCTGTATGGCCAATATAATAGCTCATAAAGTGTAATGTATGTGTCCTCTGCAGTTGTAGCCTTCATTTCTCATTGATAATGTTGCTATATTTCAACTCAGTCTCCAGTAATTATACATTGCAAGATCAGCTTCCGAATTTAATCCATGTGCTTCTATTGTTCTTTTCCCATGTTGAGCTCCACTTTTTTCCTTACACAAGTGTTTGTGGGGGTCTTTTATTCGTTAATCCAGTCCAGGAAATAGCTTTTATTCTAGACATTATTTTTACATAAGAGCTTCAAGTTAATTTTGAAACATTAGACCTCGTATTGTATATACACACATAATTCTTTGCCCATTCATGTCCTTGATCAGCAATAGTTGTTGTCAGTGCTGCTTTCACTCAGTGAGTACCTTTACTATATCAAACCTTTACCATGGCTAGCACAGAGTTTATAGATAGCCTTGAAAATAAAATGGAACAAAGGGTGTCTTGGCTACTAAATCACATGTATGCAGTTATGTATGTATTTAAAACCTTCAACCCACCTGGGTGAATCTTGAAAACCACTGGTTTTCAGAACCTGTATGATGTTCAATTATGCAACCTTAAGCACATGTAAATATGACTGACAGTTTGGTTTTTTTTTTAATTGTCAAAGATGCAAAATGTCACCTCCAGAAAAGCAGGCTTGCAGCTTGAAAAGGGAGATCTATGACTTATCACAACAGAATTATTATTAATTAAAATGGAGGAAAAGGAACGTTTTCCAATGTTTGTATAGTTTTGGAAATAAAAATGTATAAAAAAGGAATATCTCTTGATCATCAATTGCTCCTAGTCCAGTGTATTTGAAAACATTTTAATAAAGGAATTGCACACACCTGGGACTTTTTCAATAAAACTGCTGCACTCAACTCCAGTTTTCCTGTGATGAGTTTGTTAAAAGCATGCTTTGAGAACTAGACTGCTTGACCAGTTGGATTCATCAGCTGCCTAAATATAAGTGATTATGATCCTGACAACCCTTTGCACATTTTGTCTCATTTTGTAGTCAAATGGCTCACGCATAACTTTCAAGAATGGAGACTTAACTCCTTTGAAGGTTATCTTATTTTAAAAAAAAAAAATAATTAAAAAGTCACTGAATTGGAAGTACTCTAATGAAGAGAAATAATCTTCCTTTATCTACTTAGAGAGTCTCCACTGTCTGAATGTCAATCACCTTTCATATGGGAAGGTGTTTCAGCTGGTACCAGACTGATCTCTAATTTTTTTTTCCCCAGTAGTCAGTGATTTAAGAGCTCTCTTTTAGTTTCTTGCAATTAATAAGAGTGACTAATGTTATACATTTAAGGTTTCAATTTTCCCCCAGATTTTCTTCCTGCTCCCAAATAAGTTTTATACATATCAGTATGAAACTCAGCCCAAACCAGCCCTTTAATGCCCTCAGTCCAAGTGCATTTTGGTTAACATACATAGAAATTTTTTTTTTTTCATGATCTGTCAAATTAATTAATTAGTGACACTGAGCACTTTATCCTAGTTTCAGCCATCAGGTTACCTGTGCCTAAGAAAACCTGCAGTACTGATGAACCAGGCGCAATAATGAAGAACAAATGATCAGATCCCTCACTTGTGCAAGTTTGGCTTCTCCTTCCAGCAAGGGAGGAGTTAAAAATTGATATATCCCCACCTCAATATTGCAAACCACACAAACTGGAAAAGTGTGCCACATCTGCCTTAAGGAAGTGAATATATCACGAAATATTATATATAATATTTCTCACCATATATCACGACACAAAGTAAAGGAAATAAGACTCTAATCAGTCATTACCCAACACCTCGCTCCTGCCACACGTACTGAGGGGTTTTGTCATTTTCTCCAGGGGAAAATGGAGGAGATTCAAAACGATGGTTCATGGAGAAACACATAATTCCCAGTAAGGTTTTGACACCAAAGTGCAATCTAGTGCTAACTAAGTGTTCCTCTAACAGGGATTATTTTAGTTATTCAGTACAGAAACATACCTTCGTGTTGTAAAGCCAGACTGCCACCACAGTAAACAAAACAGTAGGCAAAATAACATTTGGGTGTGCTAACTGTTACTATTCAGAAGAAAACTGCCCAGAAACCTATCTATATAGACACATTCACATATACATATTATAGAAAATATTATGCTAATATGTACATTATACATACTAACTGTCCCAGTTGTATTCCAGGGAAGAAGCTCACTGCTGATGCACCAGGCTTGCTGAAATGTTTTCAAGCTCATCACACTGCAGATAAATTTTACTGCTCTGGGATGTGCCTGAGGGTGTTCAGATCATCATTGAAAGTTTTATCAAGTGTACTCCAGTGGCACAATTATTCACTTGCTATTTATATTCCAAGAGTATGTAATGTCCTGACCGAGACAAGACACTGTTGTCCCAGGGATTATACTGAGACAGGACACCTTCAAAGCATGTAAATAAAGAGTATTCAGGGAGATCATGTGACTCAACAACAGTTCTTCTATTTTTTGTTACCCAGCCCCCCCAAAAAATATATTTTGCCAAGCCAATATGGAATTATTTTAGCCTCTGTACAATAAAAAATGCCAAGATACACACACACAAAAGGCGGGGGGGGGGGAATAATCAAGGAGTCTGTTTTTAAATCCACTCTACCTCATTTCTACCTCATTTTCCCACAGTTATATAAAGCTATAACTTGGCTGGACTGGCCCAATAACGTATGTCAGTTTCAATGACACAGCTATTGCAGCAAGTCTTGGAGGTACAAATATTTAGACCTCCTTCCACCTGTGCCCCCAAAGCCCTTTAGTATTAAAACGTGTAGAAAAAGAAAAAAGTATACTTATAAAATAATTAAGCAAGTGAATAATGTCAGAAAAGGAACAAGAAAAATCTGTTAACCGCACAAATTGTAGTGGGTAGCATTTTTTATATGTAACCAAAAATATTTTGGAAAATATAGTTTTGGATTATCTGCCTTACCACTAAATCTGAGTTTTGTAGGACGATGATAGAGATGAGATGCAAAAAAAGGATTGGAAAGCAAGGACTTTTCCAGGTTTGCTGAAGTGTTTCTCATGCTTCAGAAGAAAGGCAGGACAATGTGAAAAAAGACTCTGTGGGAGCATTTGATAGTTAAAGAGAGAAACTGAGGCTTGGATATGACACAGAGGCTGAAGTCAATATTAACCTGATCTGCTCTATCCAGGCTGCAGCTGAGAACTGAATTAGACAAGCAAACAAAAGAATTTGTACATTAATGGACTAAAGTGGCAGCCCAGAACAACAAGCTAAGAAGGCATATTAGAGGCAAAATGATCCACAGAAAATAATTTTCAAGCCTAAAATAATGAAGGTTGCAGTTCTCTGAACTTTTAATAGAGTACCTTTGGAATTCAGGCTTCATCTACGTGCATGAAGGCACAGATTTTAGTGATGCCATGGCAGAAAGTAAATGTTATTTGGAAATTAATAGCTACAAGATGGGGTCTTCATGAAAAATAAAGTCTGTTCATGGGCTTCTGCAGTTGAGGGACTAAAGTCTGTTATTTTAAACTAAGGGATCATCCAAGGCAGAACCAAGTAGTAAGAGTGAAGAAAAGAAGAAAAGTAAAATATAAAGAATCCATCGAAATGCAACCTAATTACAGCCCAGGGGACAAAATAACATTTTAAAAAGCAAGTGTTGTCTTTAAAACAAAATTTCAATTGCTTTGCCGAGAATTTAATTAAATCTTATGAAAAGCTTCACAGATAAATCAGTTTATTATACCCATGAGAGATCTATTGTTCCATTTATAAAAATTAAAAGCCAGTGCACTTTTCCCTCCTTATTTAGAAGGATTCTGTAGATGAAAAGATTTAGACTTCCTACTTACACATTACTGTGGGGCTTTTTTCAAAGTCAAGATTTACAATGAAAAACATACCTGTTGAATATGTAGAAGAAAGCTCACAACGTTTAAAGGATCTTGAATAACACGCATGAACTAAAAGCTTGCTTACAAGTCAGAAAACATATTTGAATAATTCATTCCCGGAATGTCAAATTACTTCACAAAAACATATTAAAAAAGGTTGTCTTTCTTGTGGGAAACAAAAAACCAAACCCACAGTATGTTAGACTGGATAAGACATTCTCATCTGGATTCACATAAAATTCATATTGATTATAAAAGCGAGAAAAGGGAAAACAAAAAAATAAGAAAATATTAATATAGCCTTAATTCTGCCAGTATGAGAAATATTAGAAATCTCAATCTTTCCACCAGAAACATTCTTTTTAATACTGGCATATTAAAACCTACATCTGATAAGATTTAATCAGCCATCACTCTCTTTAGAATTTTCAGGTGTATGCTACAAGCCTAACTATAGATTCAGTTATTTTGCTGTGAGAAGCCTAATCTTAATTTACCCATAGAAAAAAAAAGGAACAAAACCCACAAAAACCGCCACCAACCTTCCCCAAAAAGGCTCCAAATCAAGACTGCTCATTTCATTCCTAAAATGACACACAAGCACAGAGACATCCACACAGCTAATATTACAAGATGTCTATAAAAATAGCAAATGAGGCTAGAAACTGCTTGAAAGTCAGACAGACCTGCTAGAGAGGATTTAGCATACCTGGATACTTTGCCGTATTAAAGAATAAAAAATAAAACATAAATTTACCATGTTTTTACTAAGATAAAAAAATTTTAAAATGTCTCCATGTTTGTATAGACAAAACAATGAATAACCATAAATTCTCGGAACTCATTTCAGTGTCTCCCTTAGGACTAGAAGGGAAAGACTAGACAGAAGTTTTAGCAATTCTACAGTCTCACAAACCTATTCTGATTTCAAAAGCTTCTCTGCTTCTCATTCTTGTTCTACTTATATCACAACTCTTTAATCTGCTGCCACGGTGAGATTTCTTATAGAAGAGAGCACTTTCCTTGTGTGCTTTCCAATTCCTTTGCCCTCAGTTACATTCACCTGAATTTGACAGCTTCCTGCTGATTTAGCAGTTCTGGATCTTTCTTGCACAAATGCTTCTGTCCCATAAATCACCACCCCACAGTTTCACCTAAATTGGTGATTCCATTTCAACACTGAGAAATTACTGCAATTTGAAAACTATTGCTTCTAAAGAAGCTGTAAGTGAAATCATAAAGTTAATGGACTCAATACCAGGAAACAAAAAAGAGGTAAGACAGACCTCTTTTGCTAACTTCAAACTCACCTTTATTTTACTTGCTTTCGGGAGATCTGATGCCAGCTCTTGTTAAGGCCCATCCCTTTATGCTGAATTGCTCAGAGAGTGCGCACATTGGCATGATCTGCAGACCCTGACAACATCCAGGTGTGGCATAAATCTCACCCAAACCATGCCCTCCCCATATAGGACTTGTCCTGCTGGCCTCAAGCCAGATCTGCCTACAGATGCTGAAGCTCCTCAAGTATTTATGGAAAGCAAAGACGATGGTCAAGCCAAAACAGACATCATCGATTCTTTCAAACCTCATGTAACACTTCCATACATTTCTGGCTGGTTCTAGTAGCTTTGCCAATTTCTTAGGAGTCTTCAGCAGTTCTGTTGGAAAATTATACACTGGCCAATCTACCCTGGATGGCCCTTGGGAGATTCTCAGCGTCAAAGAATCACATGTAGAGACTATACGGGCAGGAGAGAAGGTAGTTTACTATATGTTATGTTTGAATCAAGATAAAACACTAGTTCTTCAGCTCAAATATTTAGCATATAGAAGAAAGAAGTCTAAAAAATGAAAACAGTCCACAAAATGGAACTGCAGCAAGACTCACTTAAGAAATGTGAACTGTAAATGATACATCTCATCTGTAATTGCATAACTTAGAGCTATTGAGATGTAAACAAAACTACGGGGTGCCTGTCTGGTAAAGTAGTGAACTGGATGGCGCTGTTCAAAATCTTTGAAATTTGAAAATAATCTGATCCACTTTTTTTTTTCCTCTGTTGGCGATTTTGTCCTTTACAGGGAATTTAAAGATAAAACAGGTAATTTAAGGATAAAATCCATCCCAAATCTGAAATAAGATTGCTATGGTAATAATTCCTAGGGGATAAGCTGAATACAAGCTCATTGCATGAACACACATTTTAGTCTCCAGAGGATGTTTTTCCTTCCTGTACAAAGGGGAAGAGCCAATAATGCTGAGTTAATGCAGACACACGGGTTTTGATTATGCAAAGAGGCTGAAGTTCACATCCCATGTACATCTGAGATAATTGTAAAAATTCTTCTGGGGATTTTGCCAAATAAACACTAAGTACTCTGTTATTGCTCCTTCTACCTTCCCTCCCACCCGCCCTGGCATTCAGGCACAGAAGAAATGAGATCCCAGTACTCTTGAATCCATACATAGTGGAAAGGAAAAGTAGAAGGGCAGAAGATGCTCCTTTTCAAAGATGCCCTTATTTTACCCTGCCATCCAAAAAATCCCCAAAAAACCCATAGAACTAAAAAGTGGTATTCGGGAGGAAGTTTTAAAAAACAAAAACTCTAAATTAACTTCGCAATAAACATTTCTATGTAAAGAAAGAGACAAGTATTGGCAGTTTAGTTTCTGTTCTCTATTTGTCTTTCTAAACATCTTAGAAAAATGAAGACCATAGTAATTTAGTAAATTAATGTTGGTAGACTAAGACCATCATGACCATTCCTATAAGAAGAAGTACACCAGATCCCTACATCATTTTGATTACTAGTACAATTAAATAATTATATCCTATCTGAATCACTTATCACAGTTCCAGTAAATGGATTGACATTCTGATGTTGCCTAGAAAATTTATTCAATTAACATTTTGAAACAGAAAAGGAAAGTACCAGTTTTTCAGGTTTAGTTATAAAAATCTTAATAACTTGAAAAGTTCTGTTTAATTCATAGGTAGTAGGCAAAATATTAATCAGAATGCTAATCAAAATCATTCATGCCGCAGTAGAACAGAATGCATTTTATCCTAAACAGCAACAGTTTCTAAAGATGTTCGACAATTATTACAGTTATGAGGAATATGCTTTTCGAAGAGTTAAAATACAAAAGAAGTGCTTTACTTATTAAGAAAAAAATTAAAATAATTACATAGGAAATGAAAGTAAAAAGAAAGCAGTTAAAAGAACTATATCCCTGAAAATACGGTAAAATAATGGAAATCATAAATTAAAAACTCACTAGATACTTTTTAAGAATTAACATTCTTAAAGTTTACACTTCTCTTTTCCACTAATTTGGAATACATTATTGTTCAAAAGTCAGAACCATTGGAGAGTTATGTCACAACTAGCAATGAACACATACCCACCTGAAAGTAAAGTTACCATCTGTTATTAGTTTTGTAGATCTGCATTTCTATTCAGTTTCCACTTGCTCAGCACAAGATACCAGTTTTCTTTCTAAAGCCTTCTTTACACCATTTTTAAAAAATTTATATCTCATGTTAGCTGTCCTTAGTATATTGTTTTGGCAGCTGGTTAGCCTGATGTACAAAAAGTTCTCCGGTAAGACAGTCCCTAGTACTGGAAACTCCAGTCTAGCTTAGGGTGAGAAGAGAAGCCTCTCCCAGAATGCTTTGTTCTGTTATGCTAATGTGCCCCAGTTCTGCGTTCCTGATTGGCTGTTGGCTGCTCCGCCCCCTTGTCACCTTATATGTTTCATATCCTAGAAGGTTCTCCACTCCAGGTTCCCCCCATTGGCCCTTGCCCCTCACCACTCCCCCAGAGCTCCCCCATGGGTCCCCATTCCCCAGTCCCGCCTGTGTACCGCCCCTGTGCCCTCAGATCATTGGGCCCTGGTGCTCACCCTGCTCCCGTACTTAAACCTAGACCCTCCATTGTTTCTTGTCTTTGTCCCTGGATCCCTTTACGGTGTGGCTGCAATAAACCTCTGTCCATGGAACTCTATACAGAGACCATTCCTGCCTCTTTGCCATTGACCCATATTACTGAAGCTCTCCGCGCGTTTGTGCGTGCGTGTGTGTGAGTGTGTGGCTGATCCTGCCGAGCGGCTTCGCTAAGGAGACGCTCTTGGAAGATCGCTGCACCCCGAGCTATGGCACAGAAGCTGCAGAGGGCCCTGGACAGTGATCTATTTAGACAATCAAAACCTAAGGAAGGACGTTAGATCACCAAAAAAAAGTAACTTGGCAAGTTACCACTTAGTTGTCTATGGGAACTTCAGAATTCATATTTTCACTTTTTCTCCAGATCTTACGTAGAGAAAAAGCTGACATTTCAATAGTGTATGTTGTACAACTCAGGGGAAATGGCCTTCAAACTGACACAGGACAGAGCTCCTTCCTGTGACATGTCCATGCTCGTAAGGAGCCTTCAATCCCACACACCCACCTTGTAAGGTGGAGGAACCAAAGAGTGACCAAAGAAATCCCTGCTGGGATCTCTCACACAAGCTCACAAGTGCAGAACAATGTTCTAACCTGCGTTAGCAAAAATGCCCGCCAAAACTGCAGAACCATCTCTTACGTGTGCCTTGTCACATTTTGTCAGGGATTTTTCTGACTACACCCAAGCTCACAGAGATGTATAGATGGCCACAGAGATCCACAGATTAGCATAAAAAAGATAAATGTAGGAGACAGTTAAAAGGTTCTTCACAAGTTAATGAACATTTTTTCCTCAGATTGTTGGACAGGTACATATGGAATTTTAAAAAATTATCACTTCAGTGATACATCATCTCTTTGTAACACTTTTTTATATAAAGCTAAATATTAAGGTGCATAAAGAGTCAATAATATTCATTACTGTGTATCTCACTCATACCTTTAATATGCTTGCTCTATCACTAAATGTTTAGCTGGGTATACCATCTTCATCGGTAATCTGTTTAACCATACTACATATATTACAGTAAATATTGAAAACAAGAAAGTGGACCATTTTATTATATTCATAAACATTACCCAAATATTCTTTGTGAAATGTTCTACCTGGAGAGTAGGTGAAGCGTTGCTTTGCATTTTCAAACTGTCTAGCAAACTGCCCAACCCCATTAAGGAGCAAAGCACTATGAATGTCACCTCTAGACACAAGCGGACCCGCTTGCCTCAAGGGATTTCTGGTTTGGGTGTTTTTGCAGGTTGGGGGATGACATAGAAAGATATACTGCATTATTCCTTCTATTTTGAATCTAAAATGTCCCTTTACCTCAAGTTAACAAAAGCCTATAGCAACCTATAGCCAACATTCAGGCTCTTTCAGCTTATTTATTAACCTTATGAAGTTAATCATCTTAGTTCCTTACCACCAGCAGGAAAATATGATCTCACATGTCAGAACAGGACACTCATGAGCAGTGAAAATTCCAGGATTTAGTCTCTCTGTCCCCATAGTAATTCCCTAATCATTGACTAATAATTTTACATAAAATTAAGATTTTCTGGTTTCAAGAAACCAGAATCCTCCTCTAGGTGATCACCCTACAATTGTACCTTGTATTAACTCATGCAGGCAATCTTGGAAGAAATTCCATTTGCTACCATAGAAACCAAGGATGTGGACCCTACACCCATCCCTTGAATTTAATCCATTTAAGACTGAAATACATATTTGGAGGCAATGAGGAACAGAAAGTGTATTTCTGAAAGCTGTCTTTGAAGAATAAAAGGCGGAAATGAATGTAAATCCACTGGACGGTAGGAGGATGACTCCGTTTCTACGTTGTCTAGGACAAAATGACAAAGGTCCCAAGGAGACAGAGACTGCAGCAATCCTGGACATCTGCACAGAACTTTCCACCTGTAGTGCTCTATAGTCTCCATGGTCTGCAAGCAAAACAAGGATAAATTGGCTCACGCTCCCAAGCAATTAGTCCTACCAAGAACTTTTCTGATGATATTGCTATTGGGAGAAGTGGTAAATGCACGGGCCATTTGTTCAAGCCTCAACTCACTTTTTCAAGTTGGTTCTTTTCCTCCTTGACCTATTTTACAGACTCTGGAAAAAGTGGGAAATCACCTTGAGACACAATTTGTCTTTCTTGTAAACATTAAAATTGTAAGCAAAGGATGTCAGATGGCTCTCAAGGAGCCATTTAAGGTTTCCTAATGTGCAAATAAAAAACAACTTTCTATTTTCACTAGTTGGAAAAAAAAAGCTTTACTTGCCAAACCATCACAAATTCATTTCTTCTGTTGGTGTAGAAATCTTTGCTTGACTGATACTGTTAAGTCTAAAAGATTGAATATGGTATGAGGGGTCACACAGCTGCCCAGTGCACAAAACTTAGGTTAAAATAAAACAAGGCGTGTTACTCTCAACTGAAAAGGAACCTGATTTCATGATGACATGAACAGCATAAAAGATGAGATATAAACTCACAACAACTAAATGTGAACATCAAAATATACTGTCTTTGTGTCAGACAACGAGTAAAAAGTAATACCTTCCAATAAGAGTGTTTTAAAATATTGATATGCGTTTCAAACTCTACTGAAGTTGCCCTTGAAATATTCACTGCTGTCTGTGCAGCGCCAAAAAGATGAATATTCATTTTTGCTTGTAGTACAGAGTTAGCAATACACTGAAATGTAAACATACCCCCAACACCGAAATTTGCTGAATGTTTGTACTATGCAAATTTTATATTGTTAATAGATGCATTGTTTGGTACATTGAATTTCTCTGCTATGTGTTCCTTCTTCAGCATCAGGTGGGTGTATGGAGACACACTGAATACACTGTTAGTCTGACTTCCCACAGGGATTAGGCACATGCACAACTGCACCCCTGGACCGGAGGCCTAAATTTCAGAGTACAGCAAAGTTTAGAGTTCCACTGCAAAAAACATTTTTGATACTTTGACGTCTAAATAGACAGAGGAATGCTATCCTTACAGAGGAAAGGAAAAAAAAAATGATGCAGGCAATGTGAAGACTAAACTGACATCCGTACAAAGTTTATATCAAAAGATGTAAACTGAACTAGAATCCTTTGAGGCCCAACTTATGCCGTAATCACAAATCTGTCCTTTCTATGCCATAAAATGGAAAATCTCCCCACCTGCCTGTCAGCCAGTGACAGCATTATAAGAGGATTAAAGATGAAAGGTTTACAGAGTTTTTTAAACTGCAGATCTTAGAGATTCTTTGCTTTCTCTCTCATGAAGATTTTATATTTGTTCTCACTTTGTATTTCAGTTTTCCTAATCTAAAATGAAAGTCATTGAGACTGAAATGTATGTTTTGGTCTTTATGCACTGAAAACACAGCAAAGCAAACTGTCAGTGAAAATACAACTGTGAACAACAACAAACTGCTTAGAGCAAAGAGAAGGTGAAAAGGATTCTTGCATAAGAAACAGAAATAATTAAAAAGAGCAAAACGAGTATGCAACCAAGCAAGCAAAGCAGCCAAGCAGCCTATTATGCAAACACAGAACTTTTCAGTTTGATTAAAAGTGTGTGAAAAATCTCACTGTCCCTCACAGAGGATCAGTAAATATTTTCTGCAAATGCTTCTGAATAAATGAGTTGTTTTCAACAAATTCTGCAGCCCTTGTAATTTTCCCTGGGACTACTCATAGAATAAAGAATGACAAGTGCAAGTCCTAAAATAATTCACAATTGTATCAACTAGGCAAGTTCATTTCCCTTTTCTTAAAGTCATACAGAATTTTGCGGGAGGGGAGAAGAGGGGGTTTTTGGTGGATAAAAGTGCCTTAGGACTTCAATGTCTGAATGTGCAAATCTGGAGAGGAAGTATCTTAATGGCAATATGATTCAGAGCCTTGCACCCCCAACTGATGCACTCACAAACTGTGAGCATCTTCCGTATCTCTTAGACCCCCACAGAGGTCTGTCACAACACACGGAACCCTAGTGTCCCCACTTCCACGAGTACCAAACCTGCTGAGAATGTATTGCAACCCTGCGTGTACCCCAGCTCAGAACGGAACCATAACAGCGTCTCACTAACAGTGGAAAACAGATCAGGTTATATCATATGTACACCAGCCAAAACCCCTGACCTGTTTTCTTCTCAAAATCACTTTGAATCTTGGAAGATGCAGCAGAACATTGGCACTTGTGTGCTGTGGCCATACAATATGAAAGATGAGCTGTTGCAAGCCAACATTTTCTGTCTACAGTGAATTTAATTGATTGGTTCCCAAGCTGTGGGTCTTGTTGGTTGTTTCTTCACTTTAAAACAAAACTCCAGGGGTGATGAGAGGTGGCAAGACTGACTGTTTTGATTCTACTGCATCCCATGGCTATATTTTCTCAATAAGCCATAGCTGTTGCCTGAGATTGCATGGAACACTCCCTCCTGTTTCTTCCACAGGAATTTGGAAAACATGTTGCACTATGGTGTCCACCTGCTTGGGGTGAAAAATCCCTGTAACTGGGACCAAACCTTGTTAGCCATCACTGTCTCAAATACTGCTTCCATTTTTAGGAATACAAAGGATCATTTTGAGAGTGTCACTTCTAAAGACCCCAAGATCACACTGTGGTTTTGTTTTACATCTTTTTCTCATGTACTTCTGCAGCTCCCTGAAGCTTTGACATCAGTTTCTAACAGCACGGACATACTCAATTTCAGTTTTCTCTTGAGCAAAATGTCAGCAAGGCACAACCATTGCTCCACTGTACTGTATTTTGACAGCACTAAATGTAGAGTGCCCTGACTCCACATACCTTTGTACCTCAGTGTCTCTGGTTGAAGCAGCATCCTGGACCATCATCCCGCACACAGAGCACTCTCTAACAGTCCAGCGCATCCTAAGTTTACAATGGGATAATTCGAATCAGACTAAAAGACCATATACATCTCAAAGTTCTTAGCATGGGCAGCAATCGGATCTATTAGTAGGAATGCATGAGTTTGCAAACCTTTTTTAACGTCTTATTTTGGAGCATTAGTGGATTGTGCTTTATCTCCTTTTTGAGCCTCCAACTCTGCCATTGGGAGTCTAAACTTTTGAGTCTCTTGTAACTAACTGGCACCAGTTTCCACTGTAAATATAAATCAATAAAATAATTTTATACATTATTATTAATTCTTTTGTCAATTTTCGATATCCAGTACCAACAAGAAATTGTAGGGTGTTCTAGCAGCAAACTCACATTAAAATATCCATATTGCTTGTTCTGGCATTAGGAAACATTCTGCTCCGTATTTAACGTCTCTAAATTTCTTGATTAACCTAAAAATTTGCATGTACTGCATATCAGTGGCTTGCTTTGAACTCTTAAATAAGTTAATTTACTAAAATCTTGACAGCTTTTTTTCCCCTAGCTTCTATAATCTTGATGGAGCTACACCTAAAAATCAAAACTGAAAAAATTAAAACCTATTTCCTTAAATACACATATTAAAATAAATTCCATAGTTACATTATGAACAGAACAGCCGTACACAAACATTGTGGTGACAATTAATTGAATTTATTTACCCATTTTCTCACTCAAAACTATCTATATTTTATCAATTCATTACAAGTTCTGCATTACAGCCTATAGAGAACTCTCAAGATATGTATTGGATTGTTCAAGTGTTCAGTCCTGTGCCTTGAACGCCAAACTCAGATTAGATACATTCTGTTCCTGAGTGTTTAATTTGACCTTTGTAAACTATTTCTAGTTGTTAAAATCAGGTTTTGATTATGCAAATCTTAGTACTACATAAAAATTTGCATTTAATCAGCATTCACACAAAGCAAATCACATTTTAAAAGAAAATTATGGAGAGGCAGCACATGAGGGGTAAATAGGGTAGATATAGCTAGTAATCTAGTTAAAAGTCAAAATATTTAGAAACTAATTTACCCCTCTACATTTCAGCTGCACTCATGAAGCTCCAAGTTTCCTTTTTCTGTAAAGGGAAATGCACACCACATAACCCCATTGTTTCCCTGCTCAGAGGTTTGTGCCTCTTTCAGGGCAGCAGCAGCCGTGCCAGAGAAAAGAAGGCAGGCAGTTGATATGTTCCATTTCTCTCTACCCTACAAACAACTAAATACTTTTGTTAGAAACTTCTGAAATACTAAAAGCTATCTAGACTAGAGAAATACAGAAATACAGTATCTATTCAATTGTAGGACTTCATTATCAATCCCGACACTGTAATTCTTTCCCAGTCTTCCTGTTGTAACAGCTGTTCAGAAACTTAAGAATAAGAGGTGTGTAGCTGTGGGGACTCAGTTGTGAAACAAAAAACCTCCCCATTTTTAACATTTAATTTTTAAAGTATGAGAACAACAAAAAAACCCCATTTTCTAAAAGCCAAGAGGTAACATTTTCCAACTTTTGTAATGAAGTAATTTGTCCAAATCCCAAAGATGAATTTTTTCCTTATGATTATTCAGGCTGAAATTGTGCAAATTATATTGATAGTCAAATATAACATGTAGATAAGTATTGTCTCTGTCTATGAACTATTTAGAGTAGGTTCTTTTATGCAACATGTAACTTCAGACCTCCAGTAAGTGTGACTATTAAGCATTTTGTATACTATTTTTATCTGTTCTGAAGCACTACAGCACTAGTGGAAAAACCCAAATCTAAAAGTACATTTCAGTTTTCCTCTGAAGAAAAATTTGTAATGTTTCATTTTAAAACTATTGATATTTTTCTGTTTTCACTTTATTTTTAGTTTCCTTAAGTCAGAAAAATAGGACATCTTTTTCTTTCTTTTGAAAAAAATTATTTCAAATTTATTCATGAATTAATTTAGGAAAAGCATCTGATCTCATTCTTGGCTTTCTGTAATCCATTCTGCTCCTAGAGTCTCCTAATTATTAATTAATTGGGAAAAAATGAAATATCAGGGACTGATTTAGAGTGGAGAAGTGCAAGACATGGATCTACTGAGAATTCATAATTCATAGTTTGATAGCAGCAGCATTGACTTACACTAAGATCATAAGGTTACTCTAGGATTACACTCGTTGGTGGGGAAAAGCTTATCCTGGGAAAACCTGTTTTCTGGCTCTCTCTGCAAATTGCTTGTTCCCACTGCAGAGACTTCAGGTGTTCATGAAACACCTGGTGGTCTGGGAATAGCCAGTTTGGTTTTCTCTTTCCAAAACAGTGTCATATTGTGAAAGTAAATACAATTGAATACAAATCTAATATTATTTTCTTCTCCATTTTCAAGCCAAAAATTGTACTTAAAAGGGTTTTAACCATGTACTCTCCTTGATTCATACTACAGTGTTTTGCTGACACAAGATATCTCTGTAGTATTATCTCTGCCTGACCAAAGTTGTCTCACACAGTGGAAATATTTCAAACTTGAAGGCTACTTTTCACTGGAAATTTGAAAAAAATAGGTCTAGCTGAATCACAGAGTCTGGCTCCTGAATGTCTGAAAGATAATGGAGGGAGACACCTGGTAAGTACTGCTGCAGTCAGAAGCTTAATTTGAATTTGCAGTGAGACTAAATCAGCACCATCATTAGAAAAAGTGGGACTCAAAAGCATAAAACACTTAATTAGCGTTTCGCTCCAAAGGACTGATCTTCCACATGTAAGCTGGTCCTATAGAAATTGGCACTGCCACCATGTGCTCTGTGGATGAACAGCAAACTTCACAGTCTTCACCTTTGGGGAGCAAGAAGTTCAGATACTTGTAGAAAAGTGATTTTCAGAAAGCTTTACACTCTGGCTGTAATCCACGAAAATGGCCCTTTGTAATTAACTGTGTATGAATCCATTCGAGAGGGACTGAAAATCACAAGTTCCTGGGCTGTCAGTGACCTAGAAAAGGCAGGGGAGTATTGACAGCTCTGCTGGTCCTGCCTGGAACTTGCACTGCAAAACAGACCATGTTCAGAAAGATCAGTCACAGTGTTCTTCGAAGGCAAGACTGAAATTCTTTTTGCAACTGAAAGACTCAAGACAACGGTGCTCATGTTACCTAATTTTGTCTTCATTTTTTTTTCATAGCTTCTGAGCACCACAGCTTCTATTGCCTTCAGATTTGAAATTCAGGTCACTAGAAGTGATCAGAACCAGTTTTGGGCCAAGTGCCCAGTACCAGTTAGGTATTAGATATTATTACTGAGGCAGGACAGAAGAAAGGGACCTGCTGGAGAAATTATGACTAATAAGCACTGCCAAATAAACCCAAAAGGTCTCTGGAAAGTTGCCTAAAATACTTTTATAATGCAATGGATATGGCTGAAAAACAATTGTATTAAAAGATTAGGGTGTGATTTTGGGGGGAAAAGAAAAGAAGCAATGAGGATATTTAATGAAGAGAGTTTTTTAAATGCCAGAAGATTGGGTCCAAGTTATGTTGCCTAAACAAAGTACAATGCCCTTAAACATCAGCACAAACAAACTAAACACTACACACTGCTGACAAAAAAGGGCTTGTAGATCTAAATGGAAGCTGAAAAAAAATGTAGTGGACTAGCAAAGAGAGTTTTCCTGTTTGCTTCTCCACAGTCAGAACAACTGCAAAAAACATAGCAAGTCAATTTTCTAACTTGTTTTTCAAATTCTCCAGAGCTAGCACAAGCAAACAGATTTAAAACCAGGTCATGTGGACTACATAATTCCTAAAGCTTGACGTTGAGGAGGGAGGCATATTTAAATGTCTTCTTCATTGCACTGCTATAGTTGGAGTATCTTCAATTCAAGCATTGCTTCTTATTTCTGCTTTCATGGACAAAAATGCTGTGACATTACTCAAAAAACTATACTAAATTCAACTCAACCAAACCTCTGATTATTTTACTAGAGCTACCTTCTCAAAAAGTATACTTTGCTTCTCTGGACCTCCTCCTACCTGTTTCCTTGCCCACTTATATCTGCTCTGGTTTTTAAGTCTCTTAAGAAAACAAAAATATGCCAGCCTTCCAAATTCAACCCTTCATCCTTTATTACTTTTCCTGACACATGAAAAGATTTTATTCTCTTGAAGGTGACAAACTATACAACTCAATCTAATTCTCAAAAGGTATTTTTTAAGAGTGTTATTTAAACCAGAAATAAATAAAGTGGCAGCTGTGTAGGAGGAATTGTTGACAGAAAATATCTGAATGGTTGACTGAAACCCCTCCAAGAGAAGCATTCAGTAAAGTGGTACCAGATTGTACAAAAAGGTGTCCATTCTCAAACATTTTTTTGGTCATTATACTATAGACTTTTATTCCCTTCTATGTTTGCCAGGTTCTTGTTCCTCTGTGTGCCCAGACCTATTTTTCAAGCCCCTTGTCAGGGATTTAGGTCCTTTGATGTGCCTGGCTTGTTTTCAGTCCAGACAACTCCTCAGAAAGGCATTTTCCCAAGCTGTTACACTTCATTACCGTAAAAGAAAGCTTTCTGCCAGTGCACACACACATCTCCGCACCTCATGCCAAGGTGACCGCAGCTGGTACTGGGTGTGGACAGACAGAGTCAGCTGCCAACTGCAGAGGGGTTGTGTTAACACTGAAATGCACTTACTGGCAACAGACAGATCAGTAAGAAAGCCTAAGCGTCTTTTTTCCCATTGTCTCCTAAATATCCCTATCTATTTCATAGAAAGAGGGTCTTTGGGGATGCTATTTGTCTCTTTTCAAACCATCTACATCTTCATACAATATAGAACCTGTTCAATGGCAGGCATTTAAAAACTGTATTGTTTGAACAAACACATATTTTCATAACTCATTTTGTAAAGTTATAGTTTGGTATTAGAGAACTTCTACTGACAGATACCAAGCCTCTGTTAAACTTGAACAGAAATATGCCTCCTTTCACGAACAGAAAAAGCATTTCATTGTTTAGATTAAGCATAAAGCAGAGCAAAGTAGAAAATGTTCAAATGTCTTTCCTGTCATTTGGGCTGACCAAAACAAAGACCACAATGAACAAATCAACGTTAGAGTCAAAACAAAACAAAAAATTTAGGGAAGAAGGTATTCCTTTAAGGTAAATGGTGTATTCTCCTGCCTCAAAGCAGATTCAGATATGCCTAGCTACATATTCCCACGAATTTTTTATCTAATTTTTCCTAAAGATTGGCAGTGATGCAGAATCTGCATCCATTGATGCAGAGCTGTTTTGAACTATATAGTCAGTTACTTTATCCCCTTTTCAGTCTCAAGCTGTCTGTGGTCCCCTTTATCAATTGAAATGTTCAATCCTATCCCTTAGCAGACAATTCTGAGTCCGTGAATATCATTTGGAGTAGTTATCACAAGTGCTTCATGTTCAAAATATGTATGAGGTGTTAATAAACTAAGTAATGCAATGTAATTTTAAAAAAATTCTGATTAGGTGATCCATATAAATAACCAATACTGCTTCAAGTGAGAGCATTCTCCTTGCTGCAAATTACATTTCAATTGCAAATGCATTTCTGTGGACTTTTGGCTTAGCCTTTTAATTTAATGACAAAACAGTAAGTTTCTTATCTTGAATACTACAGAAAAGTTAACAGAAAAAAAAGAAACAGCATGTAAAAATTTAAAATATGAGGAAGTATTTCTGGGTTTGTTTCTCTTTCAAGGTGAGTTTTCAGTTGTTCTTATTCAGGAATACAAAATGGTTAAAATCCAACAGTTTGTTTCTTAATTTTTATTTAGCTTACTGACAGGGCTAGGGTGGCTTACTCAGTTCTTCCTTCACACCCCTGCTTTGGTACCTTCAGCCCAATGACAAAAATAAGTTTTCCAGTCATTCTTCATCTCCAAATATTGTACTACAATAGAGGTTCCTAACCTGGGTATTTGAAGAATTTGAGGAAATTACTTCACAAGGGCCTATATAAAAATATCTGTCTTTTCTATAAAACAACCTAATGAAATGAAATAAAAAAAAAATAAGTATTTATAATATACACCACTGTCACTGGAATAAACCCAAGTAGGAAAAAAATAGGAAAAAAAACCCATTAAAAAATAGGAGCTTCCTGGAAAGTTGCTAACTTTTCTGCTAGTGTAACTATTCCGGTTAATAATGTATTTTTATTTTTTCCTAATTGAGATAATAACAGCAGTATAATCCCTACTTCCAGATAGAGTTGCATTATTATAACATGTAATATGATTTAATCCCCTTCTTCCTGTTATTCATAGCTGCTGAGTTTTATGCTTTTGCTGTAGTGAAACAGCTTCCCACCAAAACAACTGACTTCCATGTGTTTTCTTGCCTATGGACGCTCACAGATCTGATTTCTACCTTAGCTTGCAGAAGCAGCATGGTGTTACTTCTAAACAACAACATTCCCTATTTCTCCTATCTATATATGTTAGTAAGAGATTCCAGTCCCTCTCAGTACGCTCTTTAGGATGCAGTTTGGGGTTTTGGTTTTTTGTTTGTTTTCTCAGAAACCTACTTCCACTTGAGCTCCAGCTGTACAGCAGCCCCACTGCTTACTGCAGACTCTTACTGCGCATCATTGTGTCCTGTTTATTCTCTTCACTTGACTGCTTTCCTTACGCTCTGTAGTTTATGACTCAGATCAGGTTTTGAAAATGAGGAAGAAATGGGTCTCCATGTATGCTTGGGAATAATCTTCAGTGCTGTTATATGAAAATTCTGGGCTTTGCCACTGTTACTGATACCCATTATGAAAATAATACAGGCAACCTCTTCACTCACCAAATATTTACTCTGATGTGAAGTTGCTAAGTTTCTAATTTCCTTTGTACACAAGAGGGTCCTGGCAGAGCAGCATTAGCATAAACCTTACAAGATCATAACATTATCAAATAATATTTTATAACAACATTAAAGTATCTGGCATGTCTAGATATTATTATCTTCCTAAAATGCATGCTCTCTGGAACTGTTTTACAGTTAAATAGATTCGTGCTGGTATTAAGGACTTACAGGAAAAACTGTAATAATGTCTGCAGGATCCAAAACACAATAAACCTTTAGTTACAAGATATGGAATGCAAAAAATTAAGATGTAAAAATATTTTTCTGTAACTTTTTCTGAAATTTTGATCAGATCAAACCATAATACTCTGGTGTTTTCATGTACTGTCCCCTATTTAATAAAAATTAGGATAGAAAACTTATAATGGATTAGTGCTTCTTACGTATAAGCAGATTTTGTCCAAATCTACTTAATGTTATGCATTCACTTTACATCAAGACTCCTGGGATATTCTTTGTGCATGTGTTTACTTCTGAGCTGCCTTGCAATGATCTAGCCCATGTAACTCAATAAGCACTACTCCATTGCTAAAAATCCTGTATTTTTTTCTGTGTCATTTGGGAAAATAATATTAGAAAAGTATTTATTTAATTTTATTTTTATTATTGTAGTCTATGAAACTTTATTCTTCCTCAGTATCATCACTTCTAGTTCACTCTTTCTACCTGTGTTTCTTTCTCTCTGCTTTACTGAAGAGTGGGAAAAGTATTTGCTGAATACTGGGAAAAAGCACAGTTCTTTCAAAAGTATAAATGTATAATTATTTCTGCTTTAAGAGCAAGTAGAGATTGAACTCTACTTGTACAAATATTCTTCTGCTTTTTCCCTTTTTTTCTCAACTTTATTACTGAGCTGCAGCTTTTATCACATGACAAATCAAGGGTTCCTGCTCCATAACCAGACCAGCAACTCAGACTGTAATTGTGAGAAGCAGATTTTTCATATTGCTAACTAGGAACAGACAAACAACTGTTCTGTCACACAAAGAAATATTGTGCTTGGAAAACAGATCAGTAAAATTCAAATGACAATTGTCTTGAAGTTTATGGATCACAAGCCTTGAATACTTTATTTTGTTGAACCTATGCGGTACCAATATCTCATAAAATAAGAAAAGAAGCAAGAAAAAGTTGTGTGAGTAAAGAGCTATCTACCCTATATTGGGCAGGATCCAGTGTTGATTTTTATTGAAAACACTGTTAAAAATGTTAACATTGTTAAAATGGGCATGTAGCTCCAACCATTCCAATTACCATTATTCTGTGTAAATTTCCACACAGTTTGCACTTAAGCCAGCTAAAGAAGTCTGAAGTCTGTTTTCTTGTGAATAAAAATATAAGACTAAACACTAAAATCCCCTCAACCTTTGAGATAACAGACAACCTTCCTCCGAAAGACACTTTTTACAAACAAATATTGTTCTACTGCTTAGCCCTTGAAGCTGTCTTTGACCATTTTAGGAGTAGAATATAGTCAGAAAATGAGCCAGATATGAGCTAAGTCACATGAGGCAACAGCAGCCCTGCTGGTTCCTAGTGATGACTTGGTTCTTACTTTACACCAGTAGCGTAAGGGTGTTTCTGGACTGTTGTGCAATAGTATGCTTCGTGAAGATGTATAATTTGTTTAGTTTTATGCTGCTTATTCAACATGATTTATTTAATTAAATATTTGATCTGTATAACTAGCTGAATATCTGGAGTCTTGGAGTCTTTTTCTAAATGAAAGGAATCTATTTCCTGTGTTTATAAAAGCAATATCAAGTACAAGTACAGAAGTCCTTTCTTGTTTTTCTTTAGATGGTGCATAATAGGAAACAGCTCTGTTGCCATCCCAGTGCCATAACTGAGGCACTATTAGACACTGTGCCATTACTAGATCTAGCAGAGTAACACGTGTTTTAATATCTCCCCTGCTTGTCCTGTTTGTAAAAAATACTGGAGAAATTACAGGAGGACCAACACTTTTTTTGTACGACCTGATGTTAAGCTTCATTATTTTTCACAGTCATAAAAAATTTTCTGTCTTTAAATTCATCCTCTTCTATGTTCCAAATGGAAAAAGAAGGTCACTGTGTTCTATGCTTACCAGACTGCTAGGTTACACCTGAGTAGTTTGGATTCTGTTTTCAGGTGTCTAATGTAAATACAGTGGGACTCTCTGAAAGTCTAAGCAGATTTGGCTGCCAAAAGCTGCAGCATGATGTGCCTGTTGCCAGACTGAATGTCATCATAGCTCCTCTGGTCACTGCCAACAGAAGGACACAGAAAAGCTCTCAGGATTCCAAGGAAGACCTGCACAGTGCAGCTCCCTGCATAATTACAGTTTAACCCCAGCCAGCAAGCAAGGCCACACAGCCACTCATTCACCCTCTTGCAGTGGGACAGGAGGGACAACTGGAAGTGGAAAAGTGAAAAAACTCAGTGGGTGAAGAGGAGAAAAAGCCCTGATGCTGTGCAAGCACTGCTCAGCAGTATCTAAAACATCCCTGTGCTAGCAACACTGTTTTCAGCACAAATCCAAAACACAGTTAAAATTAACTCCATCCCAGCCAAAGCCAGTACAATAATCCACAGTTTCTGATCCATGAGGGGCAGTGGTGCCAGAACACAGTTTCAGCAGACAAAGTAATTTGCCAAAAGAAGCAAAGTAGAGTCTCCTACACTTCCTTAGCTGCTTTCTGAGGGTGCATAACAAAGCCACTGTGAAGATGAGCAGATAATATCTGGACATGCCAGATTAATTTTATGGGGTTGGAAAATATCTCATGATTTAACAATATGCAAATTAGTTGCCATTCTCAGATACCAGTGATGTCCTGAGAATATCTGGATGCTTCTTGCTAGTAGAAACAGCCACTTGCAGGTCCTTTTAGAAGCGTATGCAAATTCACATTTAGATCAATCAGTCAGATAAGTTATTTGATGTTGGTTTTCTTTAGCTAAACTGCTTGGGGCAACTGAACTAGAGGCTGTGGTTGCCTGGGAAAAACCTGGTTGCCAACAAGGCTATCAACTGTAAACACATTATAAAACATGCTCAAACTAATCAATGCATGTTTTACCCTCCTGGTCTTCCTGCTGTCTGTAAAAAGAGTAACTTCTTAATCTGTATTGGGACTGATGAGGAAGGAAATTCTGGATTCTTCAATACTGATCTTGTAATAGCTTTACACCTCTATTAACACTAAAATAACTTAAGAGGTAATGTGCATTAAAACTTGTGAGAACATTTGTACACTACCACTTACAATCCATGAGGAAGTCAGAGCAATCTAGATAAGCACAATAAACTTCAAATGAGAGAGAAACTATTACAACATCTGCTGACCTTCACAGTCATAAATCCTGCTTGGTCAGGACCATGCCTATTTTGCAATATACCTGTCACATGAAAACTCTACTGTGCAGTTAGCAGCCATTTATATCCCAGACCATTACTTCTGTAAAGAATTTTTAGAATTTTTTTCTAGACAAATATAAGATAATCATATTTTTTAAATAAAATACAGTTCTTCTTTGTAAGAGTAAGGATCTGTCTATGCATGTATATACTTAACTCCCTAAGAGAACTGCTCTCACTACCAGATCACATGTACCTTTTCTTACTCAGCTGCCTTATAGAGTGGTGTAGTTTATTTTTGTCATCACAAGCTTTAAGGCTTTATTTTTCTTTTAATCTTCTGTGAAGAAACAAAAGCTTCACTCTCTTCTCTAGCATCTTACATGAACATAACTTAAAAGGTGATGTTTATGTCATTTCTCATTTAGCTTATACATCCATCATTCTTTATCCTGTGATGGTACAGATGGAACGGAGTTGGTCTAAATCTATGCCTCGTGCAGTGTCCATAGACATCACAAATTGGAAAGTAACCTTACTGTAAGTCTCGCTTGTAAGACTCATCTCTGTTATAAGCAGGTTAAATTCAAACACTTCACAATCAAATTAAAATTAAAAACCATTCACACTTGAGAAATAAAATGTAATCGTATAATTTGAAACGTGCAAATATTCCTGGGCATACCTTGTACTAGGACACAAGAAAACTACTTAAAAACTTATTTTAACTTATTTTCTTTAAAAGTCTTTAACTAAATCTGGGGGCCAGTGCTACAGTCAGCACATTTTGATTTGATTGCAGAGCCAAGTTCTCATTTTCTCAGTAATGGAACTGAACTTTGTCACTATAAAAATCTCACTCTGGAGCTTACAGTTTGTCTGCTTAATGGAATATTCTTTGTAGTAAGTTTGTGTCCAAGATGATTATTAAGAGGAAATGTTTTATAAAAATATTGAAGGCTTCCTGCCCACTGTATTTTATCCTGAATTTAAAAAAATGTCCTTGCTTAAAACTGATAAATGCTTTAGAATATTTTGGTTTATACTTTTTTTACCTCATCAACCCATATATATCTGTGAAGCATATACAGACAAGCTGTGGGACTTCTAACAAATTATTTCATGATGTGCACAGGAGAAAGCAGAGAAGTGTCACTTACAGATTATGCTGTCCACACCAGGACAGCACAGTTCCTGCTGGTACATTTTCTCATCAATACAAAGTTTACATTTTAGAAAGTACTATCAATTTTGCATCTCAGCATTTGACTATTTAGGTGAGTCAGTAGCCATTCCAACTTGTGTTCCTCCTTATCTGCAAGCAGACTTCACCCTATTCTCTGTCAAGAACTTCCAGACAAAAAAAAAAATCTGCCTACCAACAAATGATAGAAAGCATATAAATAAAAAAAATACAGTCAATCTCTTAATTGGGAATACAATTTCACACAGATGTCATGTTGGCATCCATATACTATTTATTAATTTACAAGGTCAAATTCATTCAGTTTTGGGCAGCCCTTTATGTCAAATGTCTTACTTTACCACATGTAACAAGCAACCATAAAGGTTACAGACCAGGAAACAAAATTTGAGAGGACATGGTGTAGCCTATCTCAAATCAAACAACCATGAGATTTTTGTAACAGTGCAGATGTAAATTGGCAAGCTTTCTAAAATGCCTTTTACAGTGATGAAATAAATGTGCTAGTTCATCAGTTATGCTCTGCTATTCATCAACATAAGTATGATCTTAGCGTACTTCTGGGTTTGTATCACAAGTAAGATTGATTACTCAACCGCTGCATCCAGTAATGCCAATGCCAGCTTGATCAGACCCCATGTCCAAATGGACACTTGGATTCCAACAGAAAATTTCTCCAAGCATTAAGAATGTACAATGTGTTTTTCATGCCCATCTGAACTGTGGTTTTGTGGGGGTTTTCTATTATCTTTATCATGAAAAAAACAAAACAAAAATAACAAAAAATTCCCTAGGCAATAATTTTTAGCAATCAAGACAGGAATAAAAGGCATTTAAGGACAAATTGTACAAGGTCATAAACATATCCTAGGAATTACCTGAAAGGAAAGCTAATTCTGTGGATATACTGGAAACCAGGAACAGCAGTTTATATTGTAAGAAAGAATTTTGGGCACCTAATTTGTTTTCATCCCTTTATTCAAATATGCAGTATTGGCAGGCAGATGTGAGTATACCTGGTTCAGGTGCACCTGAAGCTGTGAACATTGGGAGCCAGTGAATGCCCATTTTTCAGTCATTGCATCATAAAACAGCTGAAATATTTGCAAATATCACAGGCATTAAAAGCAAATAAAGATTGTAACTTGTGGACATCTTCAAAATAGAAAATCCAGTTGGTCTTCAGAAATCAAATAATAGTTTAAAAAATCCCTATTCCTAAACACACTTTCCTGCATAAGCTCACAAAGTTTTCAATGCACTATTGGCTCTTTGAAGAGCCTCCAGTGATAAAAAACACACAGCTGTAAAGTTAAGCCACCAGTCCTCCACCTGAAAATCTTAATTTCTTTGAGAGCAAGAACAGACAAAGGAGTTGAAAGGTCTAGTTGAAAATTTGTTCAGTAGAAGGAAATTGTCACAGAATATCAGAGTGCTTCCTTGAGAAACTGTAGGCTCCTGCACAGAGGACTATGTATTCAGAAAGCCTTAAGTCAATTTTCCTAAAGTTGTGTAACAAACTGTACAAAAAGGTCATAAACTGTGAACATAGTGAGTTTATTAATATCCTAAATTAAATACTTAGTTGAAAAGGTCAAGGTTAGAGTGAAAGGAGAGGAACAAATGTAATGAAGTTTTGCCTCACAGGAAAGAAATGATGGCTTAGAAATAGCAGCTATCCCTCCTCTCTTCTCCATTCTTAGGACTCTTCAGAATTAACCAAGACATCAAAAGTATGCATTTTTCAATGAGACAGTGGGAAATGAAGTCAATACTGATTCAAGGCTGTTCCAGTACATCTCAAGAGTACAAACTGAGCTGCCTGTGATTTAACTTTGCAATCCAGCCTACAGTATTTCTAAAGTAAAAAATGAAGATCATGGATATTTGTTAAAAGAATATGCTGAAATACTCTAGGAAGGAAAGAATTCTGGACAATTATTAAAGTCCTTTTTCATGAGTTCAAAGACAAGAATGTACCATTGACTAATTTGTAATATCTTATTGTGCAATGTGCACGGAATAATAGGCCAGAAGGTATTTAAATTTGCCTATTTAAAGGCATTTTCATGGGGCTAAATTTTTTCGTTATGAAAGACTAAGATGTTTTCAAATATATATTGATTGAAATACTTTTACTTAAGACACTGAATCACAAAGTACAAAAAATCTCGACCAGCAGGTGCTGATATGTGATCTCAGATTGCCACTTAAAACACTCATCAGAAGATGACTGCTTTCAGGGCCTGATTTTTTTTCAATGAAAAACATCTATTTATAGACACTGAGCTACATTTGCCAGTTTAGGAGGCAGCAACCAGCCAGAGGTAAACGCAACAGCAGTAATAGCAGTAGAAACAATAAATATTGGAAGAAGTGTCTGTCATTGTTAGAGCAAAGTGAAGACTGCTGCAATCCTCCAAAACAGTGTTCAATGCAAGTGCATGGCTCCCTTCTCAAAGGCAACACAGGTATCCAAACTTCAGTCGAATACCTTTCCTGACAGAGTCATTCCATTGAGTCAAGAATCTGGCCGCATGCTTTTGAATTTGAATAGTTTAATAAAACTACCAGGATCTGCACAGTCCTTACTCTATTCATGATCTTACTTTTGTGTGCATTGTTGTAGTTCCTGTCCCTGAGGCATTACAAACATGATGTTTTGCCTTCAGGATGAAAAATATTCTACCTATAGTTGACTCTATAAAGCAGTATTCCAGTGCTCACTCTGACCCTTTCCTCATTTCCACTCTGTAGCTCTTTTCCTCAGCACTTGGCTATAAGCTTAGGACATACTCAGCGTGTCAATTGCTGGGTTCAAAACCTATTGAAGAGCACACCAATATAGGCTGCATTAGGGGTTTCTCTAACTATTAGGATAAGAAAACAGGGGTTGTTTCTGGTGGCCTAAAATTAAATCTGAATAACTGGCAAGTATCTTTCTGGAAAAAGACAAACTGTGTAAAACATTTTGTACATTCACAAAGGCCTTTGAACCATTACCTTTTCTTCTAGATATTGTACCTGGTTTTGAGCTGGCACAAGATGAGAGCTAAAAGTTCAGCCTTCTCATACTTGTAGAGCTTCAGAAAGAAGCTGTACACATTAACATTCTTTAAAAGCACATTCATTGTATTGTTTAAAAAAAAAGGCATTTTGGCTGGAAAAGACTTATAAGCTCAAATAAAGGAAACTCCTTTTATGACAAATACCAGGAAATTAATATGGGAAATAGCAGTGAAACCAACAGCTGTAACACAGATTATTTTATTTTGTAAGGAAGTTCAAATGAGCATGTACAATGACAGTTACTTTTTTGTGTACACCATTTAACAGTTATTTTCTTGCAGAGTTCAAAAGAATAATTATGCCACTTAGAGGTAATGGTAAATCCTCAAATTTGACTGATTCTTGTCAGAAAAAAAATATATATTAAAGTTTTTATATATTGCATTATTAAAGACTTCCTGCATTATTCTCTCCTATCTTGCCTCCTGCAAGCCTGAAATAATCTTCCAAGTACACTCGCATTCCAAGAAGTCTACTTGCAGTTCTTCCCAGGGCTCTGCACAGCTGATGTTTTTTGATCACAGCCTGCTCAGAGACAGCAGAAGAAACAGGACCACGACTGTGAATGGTTACAGATCAAGAGCTTTCAGCAGTGCATTGCTCCTTGTTCCTCCTGCAGCTGCGAGGAGAATCTCATTGCTCCTGATGCCACATGGGCAGCTGCTGGCAGCAGCCAACCCTCCAGCCCTGGGAAGAAGCTCTGGGTCTGGCTCTGTCCGGCAGCACCAGGACATGGGCAGAAGCTGGACACTGTTTGGGCAGATGATACTGTTGGAAAAGTCAGGTTCATTCTCCATGATCATATGATTTGATTTATTGTTTTGTATTTTTTTGTTAGAAATAGGCCACCTCCCTATGACTATGAGACCTACATTTTTCCTAAATTCAGAGCAGCTTTTGAAAGAAAGATTTTCTGTGAAAGGAGTTAAATGGATTGGATTTTTTTCTCCAGTTATGTTCAGTAAATCCTTGCTGTTCCAACATTAAATAAAATTCTGTATTAATGAATTCTGCCTGTAGGTGGCCAATTGCATTTGGTATCACATTCAAAAATTCACAAGTAAACATGTCTCTCATTTAACCTCTCACCATCTTTTTCTCCTCTAATCAACATGTAAGTGATAGCAGCTTTACAGTGCAATTATCTAGAGCATGGACTGTTTCTCAGGCTGCTGAAGTTACTACACCTTTTTCCATATGCCAAACATTAGACTTATTTCCTCCCCCACCCCTTCACTCCCCAAGAAGAGTAGAAATCTCATATTCTGATAACTCTTCTGGAAGACTGAATGCAGGATTTTGGAATGCTCTTCAACTCTAAGCAGTAACACTGAACCAGAACAGCTGAAGAGCTTGCAGTATAGCTGTCTCTTGGCAGTGATCAATTATTCCAGCAGAATGCTAACAGCAATCATTTACTCTAACTGAATGCTAACAATCCTTTCTTGAGTCACACTGCTGTTATCCTGCTACCTATTGCCTGCAGCAAAGTCAATACAGTGTTTCTAAAAATAATAATAATAGCGATAAACCTTTCTTTTTAAAAAAAATTACATGCTGCAAGCTAGTTTAAAGTTGGACATTTCGAGAGGTCAGAGAATTTAGTATGAGAAGGGCCATGGTACTCCCACTCACAGGGTTCTGAGCCTGAGCCAATACCCCTGAGTGCAGCTCAGTGGCCTCTGTCCCTGGCAAACCCAGAGCTTTACTGCATCACTACTTGATGGATAAAGTTGGCTTCTGACCTGATCCTGCCAGTGCCTTTTGCTACCTCCTCTGGATTTTTAGGAAGATCTACTCTCATGGAGAAGACTGCTCTAAGCTGCATCGAGTCTCTGCTGTCTGGTTGGTTGAAACTGAGATCCCTGGAAGTTTTCATGGACGGGGCTTGGAGCAACCTGATCTAGTGAAATGTGTCGCAGCCCACAGCAGAGGATTTGGAACTAGGTGACCCTAAAGGTCCCTAGCAACCCAAACCATTCTGATCTCAAAGCTTCAGTATATGCCAACTATACCAACTCATCAAATTTGATTCTTTTTTCATTTCTTTTTAGCTTTTTTTTCTTTTTTTTTCTTCCCAAAAAATCTTTAGATAGATATTTTATGTTGATTTCCAGCTTTTAAGCAACAAGTTGATCAGGATAAACACAGGAAATTCCTATGACTAACCATCTCAGAGGAATTATCAGTTTAAATCATGTACTTCATTACCCATTTTTAGTCCCAGGTACTTCTGAAAATTCATGAAATTAATATATTAACGAAATACCTATTAGTCACCATCACTACCCAGTTAAATACAAATTGGAGCTGCAACTGTAAAAAAAGTCAAACAAACCAATGAAAAAGTAAAGAAATACTTTCATATGAGCAAAGAAGAAGAATTTTATATAAATGGTGAAGCAGCAGTTTACCCCATTTCCAGGTTGTCATGGGTGCTGTAGTGCAGGTATAACACATATAACAAGACCCCCTATGTATTCTAGGGCATTATCAGTTAGCCTTAATTGACTGACTAATTTATGAGGTGCAGAAGGAGTTTTCTGTCAAAGAACAAGTCATTGTGTTCTGCTCTGCCCCTGCCCAAAGCTCAAGTAAAGGTAGCTTGTATTTGCCATACCAATTAATCTGTTTATGCTATTGCCAGCTAAATAACCTCATTCACATTCTGGAACACATGAAAGAGAAATACATTTGTTCTTAGGCCTTTCAAAATTACAGTATGTTCTACACAGGGCGGTGCATAGCTCATTGCTCTGTTGACCATCCATGAACATTGATATTTGTCAGCATTCCAGGCAGCCAGCCATGCTTGGTTCAGGGCTGTTTAGAAAAGACTTTGGAATAGCATTAAGCAAATAAATGCAGCACTTCAGAGAACATTAATGATTGTCATAACCAATAGAAAACATTAGCACACAGAACAAAACAATGGGTTTAAAATGCCCACAGAGAGAGATTCAGCACCAGTTTCCTTTGCAAACTAAATATGCTTTGAAGGTATATCTTACAATGGTTGATAAAGCAAGAAGTTTGGCAGGGGGCCAAGTTAAAGCAGCCTTTTTTCAAGTTGTGTCTGACTGTGAGCCAGGTAGGGAAGAGCCTGCTTCATGGACGAGTGTTCACTTGCAGGGGTTTTCCCTATAAATTTGAGTTAATGGTCAGTAACAGGGATGAGATTTTCATAGTCACGGATTAAGGGAAACAGACTCAGGGGTATACTCTGATTCTATAAGAAATAATTTCATTTTCCCTTCCTTTTTGCTTGTTAAAAAATTTGTTAAGCTATAGCTTGTTTAGCAAAGTCAGTTTAAAATCAGTTTGCTGAGAAAGGAAAAAAGAGGATCAGTACGAAAAAAGACGATCAGTAAGAAAAAAATACCTGTATCAGGTTACTGCAGACACCACCTGTGTTACTATTATAGCAAGAACAATTTTAATTTTAACTGGGGGAAAAAACACCCAAGCCCCAAAAGCTACACAGCTGTCCCTTTTATTTCATGACAAGTTTCTCACTGTTCCCCAATGGTTAATAGGCATATTTTGTCATAAATCACTACAAGAAAATTCAGTGCCCTTCGCTGATTACAGCATTTGTATCCTAAAGAGATGCTGGAGTTTCTGTGTAAAGAGGGTGAGGTTTTGACGTGGAGAGCTTGTTCATCACCTACTGTGTTCAGGTTGCAGAAAGGATTTCTACACAACTTGCCTTTAAAGCAACCAAAAGAAAAGCATCACTGTTATTAAATTCAAGTATCACATTTAATTCTTCTATTTTATTTTCTTCAAGCAGAAGTTGTGCAAAGCTGAAAAACAGATAACTGGGAAAAACCTAAATTTTAGAGTTTAAACTTTAGTCAAAATACAGGGAGAAAGCCACTAGAAGCCACTAGAAGCTCTCAAGAGTAGGTGGCGATTTTCCTCTATGTCTAAGAGGTTTATCATCAGGAATTCCGTGGCATAGGGTTGTGTAATACTTTTATGAAATCAGGCACCCTCCTCTATGCTATATAACAATTTATTATAAATATAATAACAACAAATATAAGAATTTATTATAAATTGTTAAAAACCATGAGTCATTTCCTCATCAATATTCATTTGTCAAGCACAAATTTGCTTCATTATATTTGGTAACTAAGGATCTAAATAGTAAATGGGTGACAAAGAGAGATGGTGAGTTGATAAACTAGGTCCTGTCCTCTTCATTTGCATATCACCAGGCTGACAGGCTACATTTCATACACACTTCTTTTTTTAGGTCCTTATGTTTATTTATCATGAGGCTAATTCAGCATGCATTCGAATTAATAAGCATAATTTTGTCAAGGTCAGTAGGTTTCGGACTGCAGCCTAAATGCTCAACTTCTTGTCATTGTTTTCCCTATTAAAATCAGAGCTTCAACAGAAGCTCAGTGTATCAGACACTTGAGTCATAACCAATGTCATTCCCCTCTGGGGTGGATCCTCCACTTTCCCATTGGCTAGCACTGACTCATTCTGTACTTTTGTCATTCCTATTTTTTTACCTCCTTAAAAATATTACCTTAATGTGAATATTGTTTAGGTGGAGGTTTTTAACTCCAGGAATATGCACATGAAGCTATACATCCCACTTCCTATGTAGACCTTTTTTCTTTTGCTTTAACTGATTGTACTTGCTTTTATGGTTTAAATTTAAGTCACGGAGTACTCTGAGCTTCTTCCTATAGCTCATTTCACCAGTAACATCTAACTCACCAACTACTCTGCTCACTAACACAATAAAGGGTTTGGTTAACACAGACAAAATCTGGTCCATTTTTAAATGTTGCACTGGAAAGGGAGGGGAAATTCCAAGCTAACAACTGTCTTTTCTTCAAAATTAATCTATTTTCCCACCTTAATATAAAGAGTGAGTTGAATACACCTCATAAGATAACAAGCAGTAACCTACCCTGAGGGTATGGTACCATGCAGGCAGGAGAGCCCACATTCTTTGTGCAAAGCAGTACAAACTGATAGGGAATTTTTAGCCATCATCCCCCCAAGAAATCCCAAGCAAGTCATGAAAAAATATCCTTTTAACTGCTTCAGTGAAAAACATTGTTCTCAGAAACTCTTTGGAGAAAATGAAAACCTACACTTTGTAAAATTACCCTCCATTTTATTTAGATGCAACTTCTCTTCACCAGTCCAATTATTTTTGTGCTTCTACTCACAGGTCCCCCTGGAACTAATAAACGTTACCAACCAAAGCTGAATCTTAATCTGACTCCACCTATTCTGAGAGACACAACATTCCAAATTTTAATAGATTGTTTGTCAGTTCAAATTTAAATCCACAAAACATTACAAGATGTGATGGAAATCTCCTGTCTTTGCAAAGTCTCAGTAGGTTCCGTCACAGGCCTCTGGTACTCTTTTTTTTTTTTTTCACCCACATATTTTAGTCCATGAAATGTACTTTGGGTCAAAACTTTTAAAAGAGATTTGTTGAATAGATTTTTTATTTCTAGGCATCTCCCCAGATGCCCACCTTCTGATTTATTTCAAAGAAATTAGTTGAGCATTTGTCTGTGACATCTCTGAGGTTTCTTGAGAGATGACGAAACCAGTGATGTCTCAGAGGTGATGTTTAGCCCCCCACTTTATGAGTGCCTGCCTCTGTGGTATCTGCTGCTGTTCAAAACTGAAAACTTCCATTTGTGCTCATACATTGTTAGTTCCCTTCTGTTTGGGGCACACACATCACTCCAGTGGAGGCACACAGGCAGAGACAGAGGGGCAGCTGTCTAAATATTATTCAGGCAGTAGGAAGCTAAGCGTGGAACCCATAGCAGTGTACAAGCTGCTGCTGGAGCACGGGAAAAAGGGCAGATATCCTGAGGACACAGTGGATATGTGAGGAAATATACAGTCAAAAAACAAAGTTACAGCGGCCTGAGCTACTTATTACTTGTTCTTGAAATAGGTAAAGCTAGAAGGCATATGCTAATAGTGCTACAATGCGTCACTGCTATCAAACAACATTAACTGCTCAGACTGTTGAGTGTATAGTTGTTATGAATGGATGATGTAGGTTTAAATCAGCTCTTGCTTTTTGCCCAGGCTTCTGGCAGCAGGCAGTTGCATTATTGAGGTGCCCAGCACCCCAGGATGCACTCTTATTCTCAAGCTCTTTAATAACAGCTGATTCAGTCTATTATAGAATGAATTATTTATTAAGAGACACAAAAGTAACAGACATAAGACTTAAAATAGACTATTACTACACAGGGATAAGACAAAAAGGGGATGCTAGTATAATACATGCGGAGTTAAAGGTACCATGAAATTTACAGCTAGTAAAGAAATAGTATAACTTAGGATCCAATGTTTCTTACCATCCAATCTTGGTGGAGTACACATTGAAAAATCCTCTCTCTCAATTCCCGGGAAAGTGACCTGAAGTTGCATCCAAGCTCCAGGGAGAAATCTTCTCAAATGTTCCAAAGGAGTGTGTAAGACACTTCTGCGATTGTGATAATTCGTGTGGACTTTTATAGACATAAGAACCATGTCTTTTGGTCACCAAAGTTTATTTTCTTTTATCTCTTTCCACGTCTGCTGTCATACCAAGATGTGTACTCGGGGCTGGGGCTCAGACTCTCAGGTGCGTGGGTGGGGTGACTCCCTGCTGGGCTCTCTGACCCCTCACTGGGCTGTTAATCTGGCCTGAGTTATCTCTTCCAAATGCCCCAGCCATGAGAGAGAGGAGGATGTCCTGCCACAGTAGTCCTGTAAGCACTGGCATGAAAAATTCTGGGCTTCTATTATTCCTGTCTTCTGAGTAACTCTCTTTTCAAAACTGAATTGTACTAATGCTGCAGTGGGAGTGCACTCTTGGATCACACATCAAAAAGTCCACATATACTGAAAATAATCCCAGTCATGGCAGTGCAATCACTGTTCATGTCAAGGTTTATCAGGCAGCATTTCTCATGCTTCATTGTTTTTCCTAACATAGGTATTCACCAAAAAATTCATTCAGGTGGAATTAGCTGGTGTCTTCACAATGATACAGGCGATATGGATATACATGATATAAAGCATTACTTGCTTCAGAAGCAAGAGTGAAAAAACAATCATAGAACATGAGCAGCTGACAAAGCCCCTGAAGACTCTTGGTGCTGCCCTTACTGTAAGTGACTTACTCTATCAATCACTGCTAAATTTATCACCCTTTCAATGGACAACTTCTTTGCCTCTAAAATAGCTGACAAACTTCATTTGTGATCAGGGCAATACCTAAAGTTTAATTTTGGATCTTATCAGTGCACATCTTATAGGTTATTTTTCTAGTCATATAGTTGAGTTTCCCAGAATTATTTTTATGCAAGTTGTGATAGACATCGCCTTCAATCTCATTATAAAAGCACTGAATTATTTTTTTAAAAAGCAATAATTAAAATTTTATAGCTTTATAAGTAATTAATTGCAATTACAGCTTAGGATCAAAGACTCCCCAAGCAGAAGTCTTAGAAGTCACAGAACATACTAATTTTCTTAAGATCATATTGCCACTTTTACTATGCAAGCCTGATGACAGCTGCCATCACTCCAATCCTCCCTATACAGATATGAAAAGGAAGTGCTATAAATTAAGTTTTCTAATTTAAAGTTACTCCACCCTCCAGATATTCATATTTATCTCTGAAATCTGTCATTTTTCTGAAAGGTCTTACAATTGATTCTGCTCCTGCCATCTTTATCACAAGAAGACAGGTTCTAGAGGACAAATTTTTAATAGCAATAAAGGGATCATTTTCATTGCTCATTTTACAGTCCTGGTATATTTTCATTTATGGCTGAACAGTTATATTGAAAAACTAGTGAAAAAATAGAAAAGAAGTGCTAGGTCCTCTCTTCCTGTGCAGTGTCAGCAAAATACAGCAAGTCCAATTCATCATAGTATAATCAAAGATCTTCTAATGACTCAGATTTCGTATTCACAACCTCAGTTCCAGCAGAAATACATATTTTTTAGCTTTTCTTATTGAAAAAAGAAGTGGACTATTTTTGTCAGCAACTAAAACATGGGCTAAAATGTGGCAAAACCTCAAAGTCCTCAGTTTCAGGTGATGAGCAATCGCCAAAAATAAAATGTGTACATTTGTAAATAAGACCAAAATATACGTTACCCAAACTAGAAGCATAGAGGAATGTGACCCTAAAAACATAGAGACGATTGTTTAAATGTTTGGCTCAATTCTTTCAGGTTGATCAATAGCAAATTCATTAAAAACTAAAGATTTTTCTCTAAAGGAGCTAGACTTCATTTTACAGAAATCATTGCAGTACCATTTAAAATGTAAAAGGCTTTTAGGAGAATTGCTCTGTATTGCGTTTGGTATTTAAAAACATTCCACTTTTACATCCCAGTGATTTATAGTTTTTGTTGATGTAGTGGAAGAGAGGCCGCAAAGCTAGGTACAAGTAAGCTTTTCCTTCTTCCTCTTTGATTGCTATTTCCTGGCTAGAGCTCTACTGCTTTAGTAAAAACTCACCATTTTTGTAAAAGCACTGTCAAACTATTTACAATAACAAGTAGACGTGAAATCTCTTCTTCTTAATCTACCTTTATTTGTCCTACAAAAATAATGGCACGATGCATACAGTCTGATATATTTACATAAATCAGACTCCTGAAAGTTTCTCCTGATAATTAAATAGAATGTAATTGCTTCCTAATTAAGCTTAACCTTCCCAGTCTCTAGAAGTCATTTCAATAAGTTAATAACCAAATGAAAACAATTTTAGTGTATATGAACATGAAAATTTTACATACATAGATGTTGAAACTTTACAAAGAGAAGCCTGAATAAACAAATTTAATTTACCTTCATCAAGTGCTTTTCCTTGAATATCAATTTGGTCTTTATTAAAAACCTGTCATTTCTTATTGGGATGAATGGTACTTTGCTTTTGAATTTAATTTTTGAACTATCTTCCCAATTATTCTTTCATCCACTAGATGATTTAGTTACACCTTATTAGCAGATAATTTTGCACTGGAGTTTGAGGCACCTTGTAACTTGTATTTATTACTTGGATTGTCTCTGAGAAGGTGACACTTTCATTAAGTTTGCAATTAGTGCAGTATATTATACAGGCTTGTGAGCTACTGAATTCTTCTTGTTACTCTGTGCTGTGGCTGTCTGATTTGCTTTGCAGCCCTTAGCTTTTATCCCCCACAGACTACTTTTCTGTTAGTCCATTAGCCTTTTTCATGCTTTTATTCCTGCTTCCAGGGCCTCTGCTGGTATTTGCCTCACATTGCAGCACATTTAGCTGGATCCACTGGCATGCCACAGGACATGGCAAACACATATTAATCTTCTGTTATGAGATTCTTGTTAAAGGCACCCCACAGCACACATCTCTTTAACTCAAATTTCCATTCATCAAGTGACAAAACTGATCCAAGCTCTCTATTCTTGGGGATGGTTCTGCATTATCTGTTTCCCCCCTACTTCTTACAGCATTTTAACCATTTATACACATATTACCAACCACAAGCCCTTCCATCCACAGCATCCTTGCTCTTTGTACACTGGTGTATAGATTCTGATTTTGGCTTCCCAGCAGGTTTCTGAGGACGTAGTAATTATGTTCTGATCTCTCACTTGGTACCCCTCAGACTCACCAAGAAACCTCTAATGTGTCTCATTCAGTGAAAGCCCAGAGCATTGTCAGAGTGGAGAGTAGGTAATCCTCGATGGTGCTTCACCACTGGTGAAGCAAACCACTGATAAAAAAAGACCAAAAAAGACATCGGAGAAAGAACAGAATAGACAGACATGTTGCATGACCTTGAAGAAGAGCCAAAAAATTAAAGATTCAGGTTCTAAGACCTTGCCAGAAAATAACTTAAAGTAAGAAAAAGAAACCATTGTATGATTTCTGGTTTTAAGAAGGACTAAAAAACCTACATTCCTTTAAATTGTCTATATGCCAGATCAATCATCTTTTTACTTAGTCTTAAATATTGCTACTTATGCAAGAAGGTTTTTTCAATGTAACTGACAAGAGAAGCAACTGAGGGTGTATAAGGAGCTGGATGGCATATACAGAAGAAAAAGGAATGGCCAGGTAGGGACAAGGGAGAAGAGATTCATTGCAGAATGGTGAGATAACATGACAACACCAGGGATACACATACAGGCATAGTGTTCCCAAAGATCAATTGAGATGGCATAACTCTGTCTTGTTAGAGCACAGGAAATTCTTGCAAGGCATTTTTGAAAATGAAATGCTAATCACGTAGTTCCAATATATTTTCTGTTGCTTATTTAAATTTATAAAATCTACTGATATAAAAACACCTAGTATATCAAAAGCTATTGAATAAGATTTGAGGAATATTGAATAAGATTTCAGGAACATGAGCTTCTGTTCTGTTATTAATGTTGTTTAAATGAGCCACTTCCTTTCTTGGTACTGTTCTTGACCCTGTTTCAAGCCTGCTCTTGTGATTTCCAGTTGCCTGGTTTATACATAAATTGCAAGAATTGTGGGAACTGCATCTTCCATGGGGCTGCACCTCACCCTAAAACACAGTATAATTTTCCATGAGAACTAAAATTCTGATTCTTAAAAAAATAACAATAAATTTTTGTTGCAAGGCTACCAATTAGCTCCATGTACAAGCTGTAATTACTCTTTCGCATGTTCTGTGGATCTTAAAACTCACTTTATGCAGACTGTTTTTAAAATAGAATGATAGTGATACTGCCTTTTATTATTTTAACTCAGTCTTGGTCCTAGATCTGCCTTGGCACTGGGTGACTCTTCTATCTCAACCAGTTAGTTAGATTTAGCAGTATGTGAGGTGATATGAAATAATAATAATCAGCAGTTTGATAATCAAGTATATCAGGTTTAAAGGAAGATACTAACAATCCTTTACTACAGCAAGAAAAACACAGTCTCATTTTAACCAATGGTTTAGCAATACTCTAAGAGTTGTACATAGAGTATAAGCACTATTTTAGTGCTTTAGCGCTTAGGTTACAGAGACAATTTTCTTTCTTGATATAAGTGATAGACACACATGGAGCAATTGCTGTATGACACAACAGGCTTTGGCACATGTGTCTCCAGTCAGTGGAAATTAAAAAAGATGTCTGAGTTATCATGTAACAAGATAACATTAGAAGTCACACAAATAGAAGTAACCTAAGAATAACCACAGTAAAAATATAAACATTTAAAGCATTCAGAAAGCTGCTTGAAAACAAATCAAAGTTGCTATTCTTGAATTCTGCCTTAAATTAGCCTTTTCTCTTGCTTTAACTCTGACTGCAGAATTTTCTACTCTGTTCTGCCATATACACACACATACACACATCTGCTGTGTATCTGCTAACATATGGTGTTGCACTAATTAATTGCTAGCAATCAGCCAGGCTCCTACTGCTCATATCAAAGTCAGTAACCTCCAGAATATTTCACAATAATGATCATTTTACAGATTCGTTGCAGCAGCCACTGTTTGGTCAGAAAGCAGCTTTTCATGAGAGAAATGTAATAATTATGTCATCATTTAAACCTGGGTCTGTTTTAATATATTGCAGGTTCACTGTTACATAAAAGGAAAACATCAGAATAAGTGCATGTCAATAAATATCTGGGCATGTCAAAAAATACCTCTAGTGGTTTAGGAACCTGGCCCCACTGATGCAAGCAGAAGTGTGGAAAGCACTGGGACAATTCAAGTCCAATAAATTTTCAACTCAACATTTTAAAAGGGATATGGTTTAGTGCTTATGTTCTACTTTTTTCCTAGTACAGAAGCTATTGAAATGCTCATTTTTTATCACTGGCCACAAAAGTTATTTCTGCATGGCCTTTTAGGTATTGTGCAATGTCATGTGGCTCTCCCAGTTCTCAATGTGAAGTAGATTTGGTGGTGACAGAGTAACTCCTTTCAGCTGGTGGGTTCATCCTACTGAGCAGCAGTTCCAGAGCTACTCGCTAAGTGACGTAGCTGGGAACTCATGTGACAGAGCACAGATCTAATCCCAGTCCATGTGAGGTTAGAGTACTGGAGGCAGCATGGCCCTCTTCACACTTTCTCATCCATGGATTTTCCAAATCAAGGCACAGATATAATAGTAATAGCCCGAAACCCTTGAGAGGGGAAGAAAGCAGTTGTGAAATCTATTCCATGGATTCAAAAGTATAAGTTCTGGTTCCTAATATATTTTTTGGAGAACATCTCATATATGACTCCTGCTTATGTGTTTAGGTATTCATGGCATATGAGGAAAATTTAACTTCCTCTGAACTGACCTTACAGGTGATTCTGTGCCTGTAAAAGTAGACTAAGAAAGGATCCATGCACATGCCCAGGGATCTGCATGCAGCCAACTGCTTCATTGTATTCAGATTTGTTTCAACATGGGACACCAAATAAAACTACAGCTTCATTCAGATTTAATTTAACTTGCATATAAAATTTTGAAGCTCTGTCTAATGTATGGAAGGACCCAGATATCACAGAGACCTGTGTGAGACTGAGCAGGCAGCACAAGATGAATCATTCTATATGCAAACATTTCACACCATTGACAAAGTAGCCACTGACAAAGACACAGAAAAACAAATAGGGCTTATCAGAAGTAAATCAAGAAATATATGGTACTAAAGTCTGTCAAGCCATTATTTGATCTAATACCACAGACTGGTATGAAATAAAGGAAATTATTTAGAAGTACTTCAAAGGAAAACAGTTTTAAATCAGCAAAGGAAAAAAAAAATTACTCGATAAGAAAGATTCTTCCTGGCCACATAATGTATCTATTCCTTGGTCACATAAAGTGTGGTATCCCAGCCCTGAAGGGCAAGCAATAGTAGAAAGTCAGGACCACAGCAGTGACATGTTTCAGAACTGTGGGAGTGTGTGCTGGTATAACCCAACCCAGAAACAACTTCTGCAGATATGACCATGACATTTGATAAAGCAATTATCTATAGATTTCAGAGCCCAGAACTGCATGAAATTTGCCACTCTCAGGGTCAAAATAGAAAGACTTTCCAAGATGAGAATGAATACCAAGATTAAGCCTCCAAAATTGTGTTTTCAAGGGGAGACACAATATTCTTTTAATAAGAAAAGCTATTTAATTCAACTGTCTGCTCCTCAATGTCTCACTTGGCAGCATCTTTTAATAGAAAACATTTTTCATTGTGCAAAACAGTCTGTGTCTGTATCTTATGACAAATTCTAGCTAAATATAAACTTTACCACTTGCAATTGAAGATTTTATTAATAGAAGAATTAACATGACTTTAATCATAGCACCAACGTTATAATTATGAATATTTTATGACTAAACAGTTTTCAGAGGAGTAATATGATAACCAAAACTATTAATTATGGAAAGCAGTGAATTATAGACAAGTAGGAGAACTGCCTTTAGAATTAGAACACAGTTACTGAACATAATTGATAAGATACAATAGTCTTAAAGAAGCTTTGAGATTTGTATTGTTTTTCTTTTAAATGATGCAAATCCCTTGGCAGCTAAGTAATGGAATACATAGATAAGAAGTGTGGCACAAAGAACTGTCACCATAAGGAAGGGCTTAAGAACTGAATGGAGGTGCTACTCAGACTGCAGGAAGGTGAGCTTGCTCTTTTCCAAAGATCACATTTCCTTTGAGTCTAACTGAATCAAAGATAATACCCCTGGAAACTTGAAGAGAAAGAAGAAAAAAGAAAAACACCAGTCTGTGAACTAAGGCCTGTTCACTGTGGTAAAACATGGAGTGATTACATAAGGAATGAAAAATGTCAACAATCAGAAGATCAAGTTCAGGCAAAATAGCAAGTACCAGTGGACTGCAGTTCTGTCCACACCTGCTGCTTAAAGCCAAAGCCGTGGTGTCATACAGTTCAATGCAAGCTCCTGTTGTAAAACCCGTTTAGGTTAATCCATGATCCTCGTTTATCTTCATATTTTGACATTGGTGTTCTGAATTGCCTAGTTGTTTCATCTTAGTCTGAGTTGGGGGATTAACACTTACACCTATCTTACCAGAATCTGCAAATTGTTCAACATTTAATAGGATTCATTAATGCAACAGGACTAAATGTGAATTCAACCCTACCAGTTTTAGAAAGAACCTTCTCAAACACTGTGACTAAAGCCATTTGCCCAGGACTTCAAGGCAGCCATCTCTAAAAAAAGCCAGATTGATTTTGAAAACTTAGTGTTTGTTCCTAATTCCTAGCTCTACCTAGCCATCCCATGAAAACCTCTATCTAAAATCCTTTCTAGCCTCTGACAAAGAGTGTAGTATGGTATGGGCAGCTGATCTGAAATAGATGAGAGCCAAACTTGAACCTTCACTGGAGGACTGAATTACTGGTTTTTCCATGTAATGTCCCTTCATCACTGTAATTCCCATTCTTTTCTAAACACTAAGGCTCACACTTTTTCCCCACCAAGTCCCACTTAATAATTAGTTTCCTCTCCCTCCCTGCCCTCAGTCTCTCTGAGAAAAGCAAGACAATTAAGCCTACAAAGTAACAGGAAACAATATATCAAGCAGATTCAATAAGAAATATTCCTCATTCTGTCTCTGCCCAGCTCTCTCATTCATCTCACATTCACATTCTGTACTTTTTATGCACTGTACATAATACACTTGTTTTTAAAAGAACTTACTGCTATTTGCTCACTGACAGTGTATAATCAACATCTGCTGTATGACTCAAGGCTGCCCTGCAGAAATTAGTGCACTTCTATTTGTATGTGTGGGCTCTATTGATCAGAGCTGCATGTTGCTACTTATATTTGCTCTTCTCATTCTCACTGTCTTGTAAATGGAAAAAACAATTACAAATACATTATCTATTGTAAAAAGAATTGAACCAAGTGTCATGGATGTGGGACCTGCAATATATTTGCCACTACATTAAAAAAATAAGTTTCTCATCAAGAAAAAAGATGCAACATTTATTTGTAACAGAAAATGTAGTCAATGGTGCCACAAGGTGTCTTACACTTGCCTAAGCTGATTTTGTTCAATTTACCACCTAATATCAGAGCAGTGTAAAATGGACTTAACATACCTAAATATGTCTGGGTTTGGAGTTGATTTTTTTTGTTGTTGTTGTTTTAGGGTTTTTTATAATTTTTTTATTAGGAATTTTACATTTTTAGTAGCAGAATGTGATGATCATAATATAGATCATAATATAGAACTAGATCCAAATATACACATATTTGTAACTTCTTTCTACAAAAACAAATCTCTGCAAAACAGTTTAAGACAGAAAAAAGGATATTAGCATTGCACAAAAAATTATTACAAAGTCTTTCAGAATTAGGTCACTTTTAAGTGAACCATGTGTAATATTCCAAGCCAGCACATTCTTTGGAATTTGAACTGCTGTCGACTTATCTCAGTAAGTATAAATTAAGGAAGACAAGCTGGCAGAGGGTGAGAACTTAATCATATTTTTTAGCTACTGTCAATTACTGTCAATAGAAACTCATAGCTGAAGTTAAACTTTTAAAAGTTAAGCTTACAGCTGCTATGTCAAGGAAGTGACCTGAATATGCCATCATGATCTTTCCTCATCCCAGGAGGCCAATAAATGTTATGCCTAAACAAGGAAGGAGACTCTCTTTTTTCCGCACAGTAGTTCCCCATAATTAACTTCAATGGACCCAGAGACACCGAAGGCTTGAACTAAGCTTTCAAAAGTGCCATCACAGCAGCAGTAGGGGTCAAGAGCTCTTGGCTAGAAGCTCTGCCTGAAGACTATAGCAAAGCCAAAGGAAAACGTGTCTGTGAATGATCTTTCTAAAGTTGTTTTAAGAGACTTTTACTAATCTACAGAGGGACCTTCAATACACTGAAAGTGCTGTTTGGAATAAGGAGTTTATCCATGGCCACAGTTATGCTTCTGGTTCAACTAATTGGTCATTCTGTGCAATTCATACTGTTCTACTAACGGGGTCGAGTTTAAAGAGAACTAAACATAGCATGTATAATATACCATTAGAATTTTAAATGAGGTAACTCTGAGGGGATAAAAAAGTCAAGTTTCCTGAAAGCAAACATGTTGGAGGACTTGGCTCTCAACATTTGTTTTTAATATGATTCTCCCAATGAAAGAAAAGTTTATACAGGTAGTTCCTGTGCTTGTATACATAGGAAAAATGATTTACAAAGATTTGCCAGAGGCACATATGACTGCCTAAACAGTTTTTTGTTCCACAGATGAAGGGGGTTTAATTACTATGTGTTCTTCAGTTAAGCAAGTGAGAGCAAGAACATCACCTGGTTATTTACTCCCTTCTTTCTCACATTCACAATCCAGGGAAAGTATTCCACCAGCATCCTCATACTTTCTTACCTCAGAAATTGTGATTCTAACTTCCCTGTAACTGCAAATATTCCTTCTCTGCCTGACCCATGTCACCATTTTAAGTTCAGTGCAAATCTAGCTATGCTATTGACATATGTCAAATTGACAGTTATGTCAATCTTTTACTCATAACGATATGAGATCATGTAATACAGGGCTTTGTCTTCAAGTATCCCTTTCTGTCAACCATCAAAACCTGGATGCAAAGTTTGTACTTAAAGAGAAATTAATTGTTTGGCAAATACAACTCCGAGAAAGGAAAACAAGGAGAATTTTCTCCACTATGTTGCATATTCTGGGCAACAGAACATGGAATAAACCCCTTTAAAACTGTCACTCTGGGATGAACTAGAATGCTAGGAATCTTAAGTGTTTGGGGAACTGGTTACATAAACTAATATAAAATTTGGGTTGAATTCACCTTAAGCTCCATATCGTCTGTTTCAGTCATAGACTCAGAAAATAGTATCCCAAACCACCCACAAACTCAAGGTCAAGTTCAGTGAGAACCACAGCAAAGCAATAAAACTAATCATGTCTCTTCCAGATGACAGCCTGCCAAAGCTTATTTATTCATATTATCTTGGCATCTAATGGATTTATGAGCATCAAGGTTGTCTGAGCACAAAGACATCAGAAGAGAACCATAAAGAAGAGTTGAAATAGCACAAGAGCTCTGAGTGCTGCTCAGTGATGGGGAAGTGTGGGTCTGAAGAGCAAGTGACCAGCAGCTGGGCAGGGACCAGCTGCCAGGGAGACCCCACTGTGTGCAGCTGTGGGAACTCCAGTGAAGTTCAAGTTAATGTGGCCACTGAGTAGGATCAGGGATATACAGAAAAAGGGTGTCCCTCTGATTATCAGCCTGTAGACCCAGGATTAAGCTGCTCACGCAGTGTGTGTTTATGTGGATACCATTTCTGTGTGTCCAGCTGTATTTTGATGGTGTGTCCTTGTGTGTAAACCTACTGCACACAAATGTTGAGCCTTGCATCTGACTGGGCCTGGGCACACCAAAACCTCAGCAGCCAACCTGGGACCAGGCACAGAGTCTGACAAACTCTACAGAGTGGGAAGGAAGAATCCCTGGGTGATAGGCACACTGGATTCTCTGGCAGCAAGGATGAATGGTAACTAGTTTAGTCAGAGAAACTGATTTGTTACATGAGATTTTACTGATATTAATCACCCATAACAATTTAAACACATTTCTACAGAGAGCAGTAACCCCACTGGGATGACCTTATTAGGTGGACATCATACAGAAGTAACACCTTGGGTAAGCAGGCTAAAAGAACTCTCTGCTTTTGAAGCCTCTGGAGATCTTTGCATTTGGATGCTCAGTGGACTATTGTGACCTGCAGCTATCCCATGACACCTCCAGAGAAAATCTGAAGGAACATTTCTTGGGTGCAGCACTAGTTCTCCATGTGGCTGAGCAGATGTCAAAAGGTTTTCAGGTACTGCTTGTGCAAACCCCACTGGGAAAGAGCAAGCATAGGGAAGACCAAGTCAGCCTAATTGTCCTCATTAAATGAAGAGAAACTGAAAAAGCTTCTCTGATGTGCAAGCCATTATACTTGTTCATCAATCCTTTCAGATTTTAAGTTAGCCATGTAAGGTACAGTAAAACAGGAAGTTATATAGCACAGGCAATTAACCTTCAGTAAAGATCTTTACATGGCCCACTTGACAATTCCATCTTCGTTTTGCCAAAGGTTAAATATGTAGTTAGAAATTAATCCATCTCTTTTTTAGTTCAGTTCTAGGCAAAAAAGTCAGATTGACACAACTGAACAGAATATTCTGTGTTCAGCCTGTGCTGCAAAGACTGCTTTGCTGGCAAAATTGTCCAATCATTGCTACAGGATGAAAAGACAATAAAAATAATTCCTCTTAGCACTCATGCTGGTTGAATCCCACAGAATTAATCTAATCTGAAATATTACTTGCCCAGTATTCCTGTGAAACCATTTGGACATCCTGTCAAAACTGTGCATTTTAGATCAAAACATTTTGGATTCCCTTTCTCCTCATAAAACAAAACACTCCAGGTTGCCATTCCCATGCTTTAATGCACAAATAAAATTTAGTACATGATTGCGTAGAGCCACAGAAATAAAATCCTCATGGACTTTTCCTGTACACACAAGCATAAAGCTAGAGGTTGAAAGAATGGAATCTTTTCTATTACACTGTGCTTATGTTTCCCTCTTCTGAATTTTAACATGCCCTAAGACCTTTCTTTTCTCTTTCTTCACATCAATTGTAACACTTAAAATAAAAGTCTAGCAAGCAAAACCAGAATGAAATGTCAAAGGTCTGATAACACTGAAATATTGTCTTAGTGTTCTATATTACAGCTATTGTACAATGAAGCTTCTCTGAAGAGAAAAGGCACTTGGAGGCTGTGAGGAAACAGTTTACAGCAAGATCACTTCTATCTTAAGCGAAGGTGCCTTACACATTTTTAAAAGAAATATTTTCTGTGGGAAATTAACAAAAGTTAAGACCTATCAGACAAGTACTTTCTTAGAAAAACTTATTTGTGACTTCTAATAGCTCTGACAACCAGAGTCCACTATTTGGTAAATGGTTTTGAACAAGGTGGGGTTGTGGGGAGGAGGGAAGAGGGACATAGAAAATATCATCCCCATTTTCAAAAGGAGAATTGTGATTCTTCCATTTAGACAAGACAGATGTGTCTATTCTTTTATAAGACATATGGCTTACATAAAATCTCTTAATGTAATATAGTGGGGGGAAAAAAACCCCAAAACACTGAAACATCCCCCTCTCCCCAGAAAAACTCAAACCAAATAATGAAACCTCAATTCTCCCTGAATCAGATACCTTGAGTTAGGATAGGTCCACAGCAGAAAGGTAAGATCATTAAGGAAAAGAAAAAGCAGGCACAGGAAAATAGTTTAATTGGCTTTCAACTGCCTGATTTGCTACAGAAGTCTTTATCCAAAAAAGCCACCATGTTGTTTTGGCCAACATGCTGACAAACCAACATCACATCCTTAGTTCAGCAAGGCCAAAAAAAGGGCAATGGAGAAGGAGGGCAGATCACCTGTGCTACTTCCAGTAATGTAGTACAGTGCAGAGCAAAGACCTAAAATTCAGGTTATCAATATTAAACCAATTTTCATTTAAAGACAAGGAAAGAGATTGTGGTCATTAAATTTTAATAGCTGAAGCTTCACCCTACTCAGTGAGGACTCAATTTCATTGTCAGTGGAGATTCAGACAGCCAGTAGCTGCAGTGTAATTAAAATCCCATTATAATCAATTCTGTATCCTCAGTGGGGGCTCATCTCAGTTTCCCACACTCCATGAGATAGTCAACTGCTCTTTGGGAGTACTTTTAAAACAAAAATATAAGCATAACACTTTCAAGGTCTGGCATGAAAACATCAACAGTATTTGCAACAGTTTAGAAAGGTGCCCTGTAACAGCATGCTAAGTATTAACTGATGATGTTTTTCAAGGATAGGGTATTTTAGCAGGGGCTTAGACTGCAGGAAAGGAGTAGGAGAAGAAAAAGTTTAGCTAGAGAATATGGGAAGAAAGATGAACATCTTGGATTTTACTGGAGAAGCTCAGAAGTTCATCAAGATGTTTTAGTTGCAAGCTAAGGACAGTTGCTTCTTATCCTCAAGGTATTATGCACTTGAATTTTATACTTTTTTCAAGGACTAAAATAAAGCAGTTTCTAGTTTAACTGCAATGTTATTCTAATGAAAGGAATGCCTATGGCCCTGTCATTCGTGACCTTTAGCAGCTACCAGATGAAAATGACTTCTGCCTGCTTGCCTTGGCTAAATTCACTTTCAGGCCTGTAATAAGAAGTCAGAACTACAATAATGCTTCATTATGCCACATAACATGTGCAGTTTTCTTATGCTATGTGAAGAAAACTGAATTCAAAATGGAATTTGCCAAGAGAAATATCAAGAACTTAAAAGTCAACAGACATAAGAAAAGGGCACTTGGTTTTTGGCAATGGGATGGAATATGACCTTTGAATTTATTCACATTTGAAAGTTCTCTTCTCTTTTTTATTTTAATAGAACAAATGTAAAAATATTCTAAGAAAATGACAGTGGTACTTTCTTAGTTTCATTACTGTTAGCATAATTCCAGAGTCTGGAAAGTTTTATATTCCCATGAGGCTGTGTAAGAGTCTGAGGTTGCAAAATCCCTCTAAGAAAGGGAGGGACAAACCTCATAGTTACAACCATAGCAACCACTTCATGCGGATTATCTATTGCACATTATAAGATTTGCCTGATGCATACATGTTTCCACTTATCAAAGATACATCTAGGCCTTACAAGAGACAGATTCTTTTCTAAAAACTTCCAGAATTAGGGTCAATATTTTGAAAACTGTCTGAGAAATTTTCTGGTAGATTCTGTCTAGGATTCTAGAAAGTTAAAATCTTTCTTAAACAGGAGTTTGAAGCCTTCAGTTCTTTCCTGCTTTAGGGATAAAAGAATAACCAAAAGGGTACACACAATAAGTAATTTCCTATCTATTATAGGGTTATTTTTTTCCCTACTCTTTTGTAGTGTCCGGTGCTGTAAAATGTAAAAAAGAAAGAGGACACCCTTGGAGAGTATCCAACTGAGAGGTAATTATACCTTGCAAACATCTTTAAGACAAGGTACCAAAAAGGATGTAGGACCATTTTTTTCCTGCCTCTCCTCCTTTCAGTTAAAAAAAAAAAAAGAAAAGTGGAATATAAAGTAACTGAAAAATCTTCACACGCACACTGTAGATCTCAGATCCTGCTCCAAATGAAATAAATGTTAAGCAATTCTAATAAATTATTCAACTTATGTTTTTCTTAAAATATATTCCCTGTAGACTTTAATGAATAGATTAAAAATTTCTAACTATGACATGATATTTTCTCCTGGTTGATTTGAGAACTAGGTCAAACTAATTTGGGGGCAGGGGGGAAAGAAAGAACTATTTTTAAAGCTTTGCTAAAGATTTTGGTCTCATTTATAGAATTTACTGTTACCTACCTGAGTAGCAAATATAATTTGATATATAGCAGAAGAAAACCTCTGTGCAAAACTGATCTACTAAATATGTCCAAAATTTCTACTATATTAATTAAAACTAGCTTTCTCTGACTTTTTCCTATCTGCTGAGCACCTTTTTAAAAAGTTTGCTGTACTGAAAATGTTCTGTTTCTTCTGCCAGAGCAATTTTTACTCTTTATAGCTGGCAGCATTAGACTTGCCAGAAAGCTCACAGTGACACGACATCCTGTAAAGATAAATTACTTGGTATTATAACAATAAATGTTATACTCTCTAAATGGAAATTGACTTTCTGAATAAAAGCATATAACCTTAATAACCTCCTAGATATCACCATGATTTGTAGAAAAGAAATGGGTCTGGTCAGAGGTAATAGACATTCATAAGCAGGGCACGAGTAAGTATGATAGAGGTAACGAAAGAGGTTAATATTTAGCAATGGCTTTGTGACCTAGGTAATGACTCTTGGCGTAATAAATGCAGTAAAATAAAGCAGTGCACCCGCAGCGTCTTTTTTGAGACCATACAGCTGGATTCTCCTCTGGTTTCAAAACATCTCTTTATAGATTATGAACAAAGAAAGGGAAAAGTTACATTGGTTGGATGCTGCTGTGCTGTTTCTAACTCTGAAATACTTAAGAGTTACAATAATAAATCTGCAATAGTAATTCCTACCAAAATAATAGCTTTTTAACTGTCTTGAGAACTCTCTGGAAGAAAGAAGTAAGTAATGTTGTCCTGTTACCAAAACTGGAACACAAGTAAAACAATGATAGTAATTTTTGTAATTGCTTGTGTTTAAACTGTGATTGGGTTGTTCCATTGAGCCACACTGGATCACATTCATCCTTTGCTCACTGAATCTTACCATGCCTCATTTGCCAGTCAAACATACAATTTTCCAAGGTCCAAAACAAGCAGTGCAAAGCAGAAGACAGAATATATTAGTATTCTGTGTGTACAGCTTTCTAGTCCAAAGGAGGGGCTGGCTTAGTCCTTTCACATTTTAGCTGCTAATAAAATGTTCTGTCACATGAAACTGAATTTCTTTAAAATGCCAGACTTCCCAATGAAAGGACAGTATTGAAGAATCATCCCAATTTAAGATATTTTCCTTAGTCAATGCAGCCAAATAGGCCAGTTCTTTCACAACCATTACCAATTATGTGTTAACTGTTAACAGTGGAAACAGCATATGTTCGTTTTTTTCCCTTTGCAACTTCCAATCAAACATGCCCACATGTTTACAAACATTAATTATTCTTGATAATACTTTGTGACAAAGCACCATTTTTTCTTGACTCATTACCCATATAATGAAAAAGCACCATCTCTTTTGTTTTAGTGAGAAAACTACCAAAATTATGCAACAGTAATTCCTTACCATGGCCCTGGACTCAGCAAGCAATATAACTAATACTTTGACATCCTCAAATGAACTAGTCTGTTAATAGTCTGTTAATATGACTAGTGCCTGTGAAGATCTTGAAATTACATGCATGCATCACGCTTGATTATATCTTGCTACGATAAAACAGTTTTAAAGTCAACCTTTCCCTAAATCCCATATGTACATGAACTTTCATACACCCAGATGTGATACAAAGGTATCCAAGTCAACATTCCCAAGAAAAGATATGTATTTTCATTGTGCAAGTAGTTTTGTTTATAGATTAATCAGATACGAACCCCGTGTATGGCAGCAGGGAAGCTGTACCAGACAGAACCCAACAGGCAGGACATAAATTCAGGGTGCCATTGAATCAGTTGCAATCAGTAGGGACCTAAGAGTGAGTTTGTATTAAATAGGAAGACAGCTAAGAAAAAGGAATGCAAAAGAGACTATTTCATCACAAGTTGGAATCTATTTTGTAGATAACAAGCTCAAGAATGGGGCTTTAGAAATAAGTGGATCCAACCCAGAAGAGCTGTGTGAAATATCTTTATAGTTATCTTAATTTGATAATCAGGTGATGGAAGGGAACTGAAAAAATATCTTAAAGTAAAAGCTACAAGCTGGCATAAAGCTCTAAGTATTTGTTTATTCCTCTGCATCATAGTCTCTAAACACAACTGCTTTGGTAAGTTTTTCACTGGAGTAAAATAAATCCATTTTCACTTTTACTTTAAAGGCTGCCTTGACCCAAATGTTATTCACAGCAGTTAACTGTAGTCATTCTGTTCTCTAGAGAGCAATCCTAAACAGAGGAATCAGATCATCTTCATGGGGTACCAAACATCAACTACAAAACTGAGGATCTTGGACAGTCCCACATGAAATGAATCTGACTTTTAGGTATTGCTAGCACAGAGGATGGGTTTGGAACACACATTACTCCATGGGAAGATTATTTTTGGTCTGTGGCAAGAAATTTGCAAGTTGGCCTTGTACCTCTGGACACCCTGAAATTTTTCCCAATTTCTCTCAATTATTCCACTGTGAGATCATTCCAGTGTCTCATTCTACACTACTACTGACATTACACTGAAATATCCATTGTTTGACACAACACAGCTTTCTAGACTGTTTTTACCACCAGCCTGTAACAGAAGAAAGACAGAAAAAAGGCCTCATTCATCTTGTAGATAGACGCAAAACTTAAAAGCACATTCCCATATCAATCCCATTGGCCAGAAAAGTTCTGTATCACCAGATCCTGCTTTCTCTCAAATATCTAGATAATAATCTTCCTCAATGAATCTTTGTTATTACATCATTAACCTCTTAGTCCGAATTGTGATTTTATTTTACTTTGTTTCCAAGGATTTTAGTTCATTTCATAATTCTATCCAGTTATGTTACTTTCCACGCAAAGATTGTTTTTTATTCCATATTTAAATCCCTATGGAATCTGAAGGGTGTCCTTTCATGCAGATGCATTAAGTCCTTTAACTTAATTGGTTGGCTTGAAACACCCTTTGCTTAACTTTCACACCACACTAGTCACATTTTCATTTCTCATTTTAGTAAATTTAAATACACAAGAGCAAATCACAAATGAGAATTCTTTGTATTCAACTGGCTTCAGCAAAAGTTCTGTGCACTTTCCGTGTGAGTTGTTCCCTAATCTCTATCAAACTGTACACAGAATAAATAGCAGATAGTAATGTGCCTTTTGTACATAATAAAATACATGAAGACTGAAACATCTTAGGAAAAATCAAGAATCAAAGATACAAAAAGCCACTCTAGAATTAAAACATTCAGTGAGAATAATATTTATAGAGTTACAAAGAATATTACAGTAAATCAGTCTATAACCCCATTATAAAAGGGCCTTAAATTTTCCTGATGTATTTTTTAATGTAAACTAGAGGGGTTTTTAGATGAAAGCCAAGTCCTCATTTGAAAATATCCAACAATAAATAATCTACTATGAAAATTAATAAATTCTTCTTTAGATGAGCTTCATTTACTGTTTAAAATATTCCTCTTCCTAGTCTGAATTGCCCAGGACCAGGTTGGAAGAGACCTCAGGAGGTCTCTAGACCAACCACCTCCTCAAAGCAGAGGCAGCTCTGAGCTCAGACAAGGTTACTGGGGCTTTATTGTTATGTGACTGCCCTCATAAGGAAAAACCATCTCCTCAAAATCTGGTCAGAACTTTATGTTGTACACATCACTAGATGTGCAAATTCCGTTAGTGAAATTCAGATTTGTCAAAAGACAATCTCTCCACCCCTGCTGCCCCAAAATTATCACTGCTTTAAAACTGGGTTTTGGACTTGCATCAGTCTGAATGTCCCACTCTGTGGATAAGATACTCTGAGTGATTTGGCTTCTGAAAAGCTTTGGTGGAACAAAAATCAAAGCACTGGTGGGGAAGACCTACTATTCTAAAACCAAGAGATCTTGAAATCTTAGCACCTTCCTATAAATGTGTACAGGCACATGCTATGATCCATGCAATACTTCCCCTGCATTTATGCCTTGTTTGTATATTAATTTTAGAAGCCTTAAATGTCTCTTCTACACTCGACCCAGACCCACAGATCAAAACGGGCATTTCTTTCTCCCTGCATTCTCTGTCCAGCCCAGATAAGCAAAGAGTTTTTTCAATCTTCTCCTTTTCTCATGTTACTTTTCCTTATCTAGGAGTAAGCAATTTTCTGCTTAGGAACTTGCCTGTGAAGACTTCCCTACCTGTTTCTCAGGAGTGTCACAAGTTCCTTCTTTGATGATAATTTATGACCCAATAAGAAGCTTCTTTTAGTTATTTACTAGTAGGTTACAAAATCATAAGGCATGAAGTTCTGGTCACTGTCAAGGGCCTATATGACAATTTGTAATAACCTGCAGCTTCCTCTGTACAACAGCAACACAATGAACATCATCCAATTTTGCCTGTAGCCAAGAACTGACCCAGATGAAGAATAAATTGAAATTCTATTTACCACAGAATATCTCTTTTCTCACATGAAAGCTCACTAACCGGATAGGCCTACATTGTTAACAGTGAATCATGTGGAGTGAGAACCCTCAAAATTTAATTCATGTGGGTTCTGACCATCATTTCCACCAGTTTATTCATTAAATGAGTTTTATAGCAGGTATTATGTTTAGGGAGACCTATAGATCTGTGACAGATTCTCTTGCCCTCTTAATCAAATAAGTTTTGTTAGAGGCTCCAAAGGAGGTAAAGGCCTGACCCACAGGCAGGCAAGAACTCCTCTAGATTCAATGTGTTCTGTGAAAATCCATAAATGAGCAGTGACACAGTGAGCAGAAACATATTAGCTTGGAACACAATCATGCAATTAACACATGAACAGCATGTGGCTTTTGCAAGATTCATTTATAAAAGGACAAAGAAAGTTTTGGGTACAAGGAGCCTCAAGCACACCTTTCGCATTGTATGCAATGTGACTAAGAGCCAACCACTTTATTCCATGAATACAGCAGCCTCAGTGAGTGTTTTTTGACCCCTCCCCACTGGGCAGCATGGCTGCAGGGCAGTGATCTTCCCTTGAGCTGGGACACCTCTCAGGGTCACTCCTCCAGGCAGAGACCTTGTACCAACACATCTTTGCTGAGTGACCAGTGTCACACAACCTTGTAGTACAATTTGTGCCTTGGTAGTTTTGAATCCCTTTTCCAATGACTGTGCTGTACAGTAAGAGAGTGAACCTTTCCATCAAACTTTGTCAAGTTGCACTTTTAGAACATTATATTAAGCCCACTTCTGCTAATACTTTCTGACAGTGCTTCTTTAAGTGATCTAAATCACCAATTCACAACAAACGTGCCATCAGCAGGATCCTAAATCAGGATTCACAACAGGACTGTGCCTTCTTGTAAAGTTTTTGTGCTTGAGCACAGTCAGGATGTGCTAACAACTACTCTTCTACTCTACAGTGCTAAATGTAAAAAGAAATATGCTTTTATATCGTACAGCAATAAAAAGTATATTTTCAAACCATCTGTGGAGGTGACTTGTTCATTATCCAGAATATCTCTGATGAATTCTACTATCACATTTTCTGGATCAAAGATATTGTGTCAGAGTGGAGCTTGGAGGGAATAAGGTGATAAAGTGTTCCACAAGAGAAGGGTCTATGATTCTAAGACAACCAGCAGCTAAGTGCAGATTAACTCTAGACTGACATCTGGTTTAAATTTCAGTGTTTTTACAAAATATCAAATACTGAATGAAGATCGGAAAGATTCAAATTGTATTAGTTTTGTAAATCAAGGACAAAATCTCACCTGTTACCTAACCCTATGCAGCTATATTATGTATACCACACTAAATTGTTTTATGTAATAGCTTCCCAAATTAAAGAAGCAATTAGGCATATCTAATCAAATAAGAACTGTTAACATATTTAGTTTTCCATCTTGATACAAGAAATGTTGAATTTTGAGTAACATTTCAAATAATTTTTCCCAACCCAGATGATGATCTGGGTTAAACAGAACTTCCATGTTCCATAGTTAATTACAGATAGTGCTCATCTAAAGGAGAAAGGTAATCAAAGGCAACATCATCAGAATCTTCCAGTACACGAACGTAGTTTCTGCGGACTCATCATTTCCAGTTCATGTGACAATCTGATTACTGCATATAGCATTGCAGATGGGATCGCACCATATGCACGCACTGACTGCTCATGACCTGAGAAAGCTCCGCGTTTTGCTTTTAATTATAAGACAAGTCTTATAATTTAAAAAATGAATGAAAAATTCAAGGAATTCTACAGATACCACAGCCAGAATTGTAAAGACTGGCCCCAGACTGAGACTCGCAGATCTGTTTCCATTAATGACATTTTATCAGGCTTTGGCAAGTACATAAAATTCTCAATGCACTATGTATTTTTTCCTCTGAGGTCTACTCTCCTTCAGCAGTCTTTACCTCTTCATAGCTTATATAAAGTATTCAGGTGATATAAATCAACTAGGAAATCCTTTCTGTGTTCTGATCTGAAATGGCTAAAATACTTGCAGTAAAGACTGAAACTACTGCGTACAAGGGATTCAGCAAAAGTGAAAGTACTGTGCTAGCAAACCGTAATTTGCTACAATCAGTAATTCTTGCTAGTTGTGATTAAGTAAAGTGAACTAGATTAAGGGAAATAGCTCTAACACTAATTGCTCTTAAATCTTAGGTGCCTGCATTTTTAACAACTTTTAAAATAAATGTAAACTTTAACTCAAATGTTTTTTGGTACTTCTTTTAGTTGTGAGTAAGTGAATTTGTGTTAAAAAGTTTTGCTGGTATCCACAAAATCTTTTTGCCTATCCAGAGCCTGGCGTGCTGCTACTGCTTTCCCTGCTAAACCAACAGCCTCAAAGAAATTTCAGTCTTCAAAGTAGCCTTGAACTTTACAAGTACCATGTAAAGCTTTGCCTTTCTCTAGGCACTCAGTTCATGCTGGTCCCTCCATAAAATAGGTTTAGTTCACTTTCTGGGGGTGGGAAACATATTAATGTCTTTTGTTTTAATCTTGATTTACACTTGCTTTGATTTTTCCAGGTATCTCTGTGTGTTGCACTATTCTTAGTCATCAACTTGATCAAACACTTTTAACACATTTGATTACAGAGAAAACCTTGGAGAAATACTACACTAACAGAAAGCAAGAGTATTCATATTAAGGTGTGATACTTCTGATAAAATTCCTGGAGCAGTTTTCACTAAATTCCACTGTGCAGTATTAAAAAAAAAAAAAGACAGACAGGTAAGGCAGTTCCACTGATAAAAGAACTAGACCAAAATTTCAGATCTGAATTGTTGTCAAACTTTTAATTGAGCTTATATGAACTTTAAAAGGTTCAAACCCCAGATTTACATATTTTATCAGTCCCTAATTTAATAAACAAAAAATAAACAAAACCCTCTCACATACACTTAAAATTTCTGCTGCTTCCAGCTGAGTGTGTAAGGTTTACTGTCATCTTGAGCCAAAGGTCATAATGGAATGAAAGAACAAAGTTAGGATACTGTTTCATTGCCATTATTCATTGTAAGGCTGATACTCTTATCCTGGTTGAACTAATCAGTCCTTTCATTTGAGTATGATCTGCATGCGAGATCCTGCAGCAAATGCCAGCACAGGTTTCTCCACGGTCTGAACATTGCTAAACAAAGGCTTATTGGTGCTCCTGATTGTGACCCTGATTACCTCTCTTAAATCTGTGCTTTTAAAATTTATTTATCATATTGAAAAAATATATATCCTGATCTATGACTACTTAATCCTGCAGACTGATGCTATCTGAAAGAACAACAAAGAATAAGTCTGTGCTCCTTTTTCCAGACTGCAGCTCTTATCAAAAGTCTGTGATGAGAAGTTCTTTCAAGGTACCTATAACTTGAGAAAGACCTTCACAAGGATATTAAAATAACTACTTTTCTTGCTCCATCTCTTTCTTGTGCCCCATCAAGAGACATAGACTTGTAAGAAATAGCTGTCCATTTAAGAAGAGCTGACCTTACCAGCCTTGCTAAAGTTTTATGCTGGAGATTAAGCAATGTCAACCAGATACTGAGATACAATAGCACAGCTATTGCTGAGTCACAGGATAATAATACAATTAAACAGGGTGGATTTCTTTGCCAATGGCAGAGGAAAAAACATCTGTTCTCTAATGTGCATGGATGAGAAAACCTGCAGAACAGAAAATCCTTTCTACAATCTTAGTGCAAGAGTCTACTTTGACCCTGGTTTATACTCTTGAGGGCTTCACATTTGCTTGGTAAACTGAAGAGTTTTGATATGTGCCCAACTAAAAAAAAAAAGGAGGAAAAGAGCCAAATAGCAGGCTGGCAGGCATCTGAATTCTTCTTTTAGGGTTTTTCTCTGGTGCTCTGTGTACCTCTCATATATACTGCAGCAAGGCCCCAGCAGGACTGGATTGTAGTGCTGATGTGCATGTTAATAAAACAGCATTGTTCAAGAGCAATTATCTTGGTCAGGCAGCCTGAATTTTACAGGGTTCAAAGGGACAAGGGTAGTACCAGGGGAATAACAAAATAAAAAGGTGACTACATGGATATGCCTGTGTATGCCAGAAACTTAATATTTCCACTTGTAAATGGGTTCATCATGTTACTTCAAAGCAGGAGCTCAGGAGAGTCAAATCTTGAGTTCTCAATTCTCCTTTTTAATGGTGGTGAAGAAGTCAGACATTACAATTTGGCGATGTGGATAGTTAATTTGCCTGGAGCACTTTATGAATATTAATCCTGACACATACACAGACAGTGCACAATTGAATAACAAAGGACAGAGAGATCGCATGTTTAAAACCAAACCCAGAGACAAAAGGACTGGGCCACTGAGGTGCAACTTCATTTCTATTACAAACGTTGACTGGATGGACTGTGAGCATTTGTGTATCCCATGGCAAAGCAGCATTGTTTGGCTCCAATCTCAAACTAAAGTAATCAGATTCCTTAGTGCAGGGGTAGCTAAACTCCAAGAGGTTTGCAATAGGCCCCATAGTGCATATGATTAAAAAAACCTACACAGTTTCACTTTCTTTGCCTTTACTGTTTTTTTTTTTTTTTAATCCACTGTGGATCTTTTTTTAAGCTCTAGTATTTGTCAAGAAAGATTGACAGATGACCCCCCTAAATTTTCAGCTACATTGGGGCTTTTCTACTAGCTACTGCACCATAGAAAAGCTACAAATGTTAGCTTCTACAATAATTTTTTTTAATTTGAGTCTATAAAGTAATGAATGCTTGGAAGCTCACTAACACAAGCTTGTTCTCTTACGGCTGTGCTGAGCACTCAGCAGGGCTATTTATACAAGGGGGACCCAGCCAAGTCCCAGCACCTTGAGGCATGTTTCTTTCAGTATGTCCTGCTGCCACCTACTTGCCATTCGGCCCAGAGCAGTGTGGCCAAGTGTCTGCTGCAAATTGTCTTTTTCTGGCCTTGTTAAATTCGAAAATCAATGAGTGCCAGTTGGCCCACACAATACTTCACTGGATTTTTAAGTACTCCTTCAAAGTTCGGTGCTCGTCCTGGAAGTATTTGCAAAACAACCTCATGTCCAGCACTTGGGAAGTTCTGTTCCCATCTGTGGCCATTTTTACATCAGTGACACGTGCTGAATGTGTTGGGGTTGTGGGTGTCCTGGCCGAGAGTGAATGCAAGCCCACCCCACCCCAGCTCCAAGATGGTCTGTTTAGCCTCCAGAAGAGACGACTGAGAGGGGACCTCATCAATGTGCAACAGGCAGCTCCCCCCTCACCTTCTTGTGTCCTGTAGGGGGAAAAAAACCCCAACTAAACAGAAATTTAAATGTCAACACTTCTCTAGTGCAAGAGCATAAACACAGCATTTGTTAATGATGTCTCCAGACTGAGGGTGAGATAGGAAGATATTTCAAGACCCAGCTCTGACCTTAATTATGCCCACATTGCTGTAGGAATGCATCTTCATTGGGGGGGGGGGGGGGAGGGGAACCCTCTTTCCTGCTCTTCTAGAAAACTCAAAAGGAGAAGAAACAAAAATGGTAATTAGAATCCAAGCAGATACAGGAAAAATGGCTGTTACTTGTTCAGCACAGTATGTACCAACTCCTCAGGCTGAACTGAAAGGCAGATTCAAAGATCTAGAGCTCAGGACGCTGCAAGGCTGGACACAGTGATCAAAAGCTTCAGAAGTGGCAGGTTTATCTCCTCCCCGTAGCACAACGTAGCCTTGCAAGAGCATCTCCCCCAAACACCTGTGCAGATCCACAGTATTAATAATCAGCCACTGCTGCCAGGAATGCCTCATTCTGCCATTTAATTTGAGACATATTTGTCAATGGTCCTAACTCCAGAAAGATAAGGTTCATATTCAGTGTTTGACACCAGCTGGAAGAAAAGGAAGCTTATAGAAAGCAGGTCTCCCCTGTTAAAAGCAGAAAACACTGATGACGTAAGTGCACTCCTTGAACTGCCATTGCATCTCCCTCCCGCGCCCATCCTAACAGCAACCCCTTCGCACGCTATTTCATTAGTCACAGCCTCTTACAGTCAATCAGCGTAACCAGCCTGCATCTTTCAGTGAATGATAAACACATCCACACATTCCCCTGCCACGAATGTGCTGGCTAGGAAGCACGTGTGCAGGTTTACTGTTGTGGTAATCACTGCAGAATTCTGTTACCAGCAACATAAACCCAGGTGAATGTTCACTTATTACAGCAGCACCTTCCTTCCCTCAAGGAGGTCACCTGTACCACTTATCATAGATGGTATTAGTTTGTAACATCAAGAGAGATTGATTTATTGGTTAAAAACAAAAAGCAGAGAGGAAAACATTCTTTTCCAAACCTGAAGAGTGGTGCTTTGCCAGATTTAAAAACTTGCCGGGATTTTTAATTGTAATAATGCAACAAATTAAAGCATGCCAGATGAACTCCTTTTGTATTTGAGATAAGAAGCAGATAAAGGTATTTGTATGTAAACTCCAGTGGAAATAGCAATGTGCATAAAATACCACAGGCAGAAATAGATATTTCTTTACCTGTATGAGTTAAACTTGCTCAACTTTAGTCTTCTGTTTAGGATATCCAAAACATTTTCCATCTTCAATACATCTTCGTCTGTAGAAGGCTGTCAGTATTAAAACAGAGAATGAATAATGCCATTTGGCATAAAAAGCCACACTGCATCAAACTCATATAAAAACTCATATAAAAACTATTGTTCCAAGTAGCTTGCAAAATTAAACACTTTACAAATAAAAAGGCAGAAGGCACATGTTTAAAGCAAAAACTTGAAGAACTGATGAGGAAAGGAGATAACAGGAAGATATTCCATTACAGAAAAGTTAGCTCAGGCTTTCATGTGAAAAAAATCAGAAAACTCCAGATAGTAGCATTATAAAATGTATTTCCTAAATTTGGAGATGCTCTGACATAATTGCACACAAGTTTTTTCCTTGTCTATAAGAACAGTGGCATAAATGGTTTTTTCTATTTCTATATACTTAGCTGGTAATGTCTAATATTCTTGTATTTTCAGTGCTGGTCCAGTATGTTCAACACTGCAGCATGGGGATCTTAGTTCTGCCTGGTAACCAGGAATTTACAGCCTGTTTTGATGCCTCTGACAAATTTCTCCAACTTTATCACCCAACTATTATTGACTAAAACTTACTGCTTAGTGTCTCAAGCTTTTTGCAGTGCATTTTCATTTCAACTATGATGAATAATTTAGATAGAGTAAAATATGCCACTTCATTTTTCACTCTGTGACCAGTAATTCAAGAACCCGGCAAACCAGCACAGACTTGACATGGCTTCAAAATTTATCCTCCTTCAAAAACTGACATTTTTCTACTTATTTTAATTACTTTTTACTAGATATGAATCCCTCTTTCCCTCGTGTAGATTTTCTTACTGCTAAGAAATAGTAGGTGGCACACAGCAGTAACATCTCAGCAGCTGAAACAGAGAATTGATAATATTCTTTTTCAGAATGGCTCAAGAAGTATTTTACAATCATAAGAAGCAAACAAAAGGAACAAGTAATTTTAGACTAATGGCCAGGGGAAAGGAATGCACTGTAAATTGTGCAAATAGAAAGATTGTAATGAACAAAAGATTATGGTGACTTGTTTCATGAAGCCCTCCACACACACTGCAGCTCTCCTGCTACCTCATTGTTACAAAGAGCTGCACTCTTGGAGTAGAGATAATGGAAGTAAAGCAGGTTGGTTTGCAATACAAGAAAGCTGAGCAGAGTCTCCCTGCATAGTCTTGTGCGACATCAGTCATAGCAATTTTTTCTTTTGTCACAGGTTAGTGTAAAACAAAATTTAAAGAGCCTCCCTGATTTAAAAAAAAAAAAAAAAGTAAAACGAGACACTTAGACACAAGGCAAAGAAATCTATGGTTCTTCACATCTAGACAGTATAATCTATGCCCACCCTACCTGCAAGTGCTGTGCATCTACAGCACCCAGCATCACGGCATCAACAAGAACTCAGAGTGTGACTATGAAAATCTGTATGTTGTTACTCTATTAGTGTATCTTAAATTAGTGTAAGAAATGAGAAAGCGTTCATTTCAGCACTTGTCAAGCACTTGCTCATCACCTTACCACAGCAGCAGTAATTACGGGTGTGGAACGGTCTATGCAAAGAAAAGCAGCATGGAGAATACCAAGAAAGCAATCTTCAATATATACAGTTGTTAAATATTATAACTACACTAAGATCAGCTGCAAAAACCTCAGTTGGCAAGGCAGACATCTCTTTATCACTAATGAGACAGTGCAATTCTTTATAGCATGTTTGCTTCAAAGAAAATACCTAGTTTGTTTTTAATTAGTCTCAAAAGGAGGTTTTCATTGAATAGGAGATTCTCAAATGACAAGAGAAAACAGAGGACTCAGCATAAGTGAAGTGAACAAGAACCAGAAGAAGAGAAGCTGAGTGTCTACTGGACAGGCTTGCCAATATCCCAGCAATTCACTGTCACTTAGAGCAGAAGCATGCAGCAAGTGTCTCATTATATTAAGGCAACTGCCACCTCTGAAGAAGTTGCTGACTTAAGGTTTGTGCATGAAAGAAGTTTTAGCAATTGCTGTAGGGGGTTTTGTTTGTTTTCTTTAAAAAGACAAATTAGAATTCATTCCACAATGGGTAAAGTTAAAAAATGTCACAATCCATTAAGGAAAGAATGGGATCCAGCAGCAGCAGCAGCTCCTTGGGTCTGGCATTTTGAGGAAAGGAGTGGATGAATGGTAACTATAGAACCACTAATCATGCCTTAATTATAAAGAATGTAGCACATTATAGGCAAAAGAAAAGATTAGGAAAATAAACTTTTAAGGTGTTTAAAAGCATATTCTAAAATTTCATTTCAGCAGGATGAGTGCTTTAGATTGACTCCAAATTCTAAACCAGAAATTGGTACTAATGCTGACTAATAAGAACGAAAAAATTTGTTTAAACACTAGGCTATTTTGTCAAACTTGAATGAACCAAGGAACTTTTATATATAGAACAGGTTAGAGACCAGGAAAAAGAACTTCTATCAAAAAATTAAATAAACCAGAGCAATAGATGCACAAGGACAGGATAGAACATAATTGCATATGACTGTGGATTTTTTCAGAGCTTTTTGCCCTGCTAATGAGAACAGCAAAACTGTCAGGTTTACCTCCACAGAGAAAAGAAGTGAATGACTCCAAATCAAATAAGCAGCTATCAGAGAAGTATTGTTTGACACTGTCTGCAGGGCTTTTCATAGCAATCAGTGAAGCTTAGCTTTTCTATCATAATTTTCATGAGATTCAACCCTTTTCTGACAGCCTCAAGGTGATAATGCTGCTAATTTAGTTGTCTTTAAAAAATCCTACGCTCTGCTTTTTCTTCTGAAATCCCATAAGAAAGATGCTGTGGAGTGAAAAGTTGAAAAATATCTAAAGAAACCACACAGTATACAAATGCAGGGTGCCAGGAATCAATATGAGGACCTCAGAGAAGAAATTACAAATACTTCCTGAAACCAAACAGTTGCCACTAATAATAGTCAGGACCAAAAATGTAACATCCTTTATACACATGCTTAGACATCTTGTGATACAACAATAGAAACCAACTAGTTTCATGAACTCAGTACTTGAGAAAAAAATTGGTTTCAGTCATTAACTACCGGAAAAGTGAGCACCAGTTCTTTTCATTGCTTTGCTCCTTAGATGGGAGCCATTAGCATTTCAGCTGGCTTTAACATCCCTTTTTTGTTTCTAAAAATCAAGAAAGAGGGAACACCCTTGCAATCCAACAACAATGCTTGCATACAGAAATCCGTCATTAGCAAGTTATGTATGTCTTTTCTTCACCCGTTTCCTTTTACTTTCCAGTAGCACGAAGACCATTGTTGACTATTCCATTAAGTGATCCTGGAGAGATTGCTGGATTTAGTTGATATCTGATGTAGTTTATCAATTGGGTTTGGGTTTTGACAGAAAGGGAACCTTTTGTGTCTGTTACAACAGAGAAAGTTAATGGCAGTTGCTTGTTTCAATAAAGACACTACTTCCAGTGTAGAAACACGCTTAGCACGTGGACACTGCAAGGCACACGGTAGCAGGCCAAGATGTGTGACATATGTGAATTTTCATAACCAGTACAGTAAGTAACTTACAGTAAGTAATCTTAACATGTGCAAATGCATATTTGCTTTGCCAATATTCAAACCTGTAAGCTCAGAAACACATCTGCTAATGAACACTCATAGATTACAAAAAACTCACTTGATCTAGTGGGTGTTTAGTCTCTTCAGATTAATAAATTATGAATAGCTAGGCCATTTCAAAAACAGATACACCTTTATACCACCTAAATCATTAAAAGTCTGTTTTTGTAAGTAACTTCTATTCCAGCTTTAAAAATCCATATTATACTTCTTTTTTTATTCACTGTACAATTCAGTTAAACTGATGCTTTGCTGTGGTATGTAGGTCACTTGCTTTTACTTTGAAGTACTTTATAAACACAGCAGCAAGCTGAAGCTTGTATAAATTTTCTCCCTCATCTTGGTGGTATTACAGTCCATTTAAGGGGCTTAACAATCAAAGCAGTTGTAAAATTTAAACTAAAAAAGAATGAAGTTTGATTTAGACTGATAAAATATTCATATTGGGTCATACCTTACAAGTCTCCAGAAGTTAAAGGCAGTGTGGTTGCCAAGATAGGATAGCAGCTGTATACACCTGTCTTGGGGTGACTTTATCATGTGTATCCCCTTAATATGAAATATTAAGATACAAGTGATACAATTTGTAATTACATTATCAATCAGACCGATTGTTCTAGTTGCCTTACTGGGGGAACAAACCTAGACTCTACACAGTCTAGTTCAAAAGTAGACATTTAAATCACCAGTGAAATACCACTTATTTGCCTATTGATTCTGTGATTTCTGTTCCAAAAAACAATTATTCTAGTATGTTATTACTGGAAGTAGCATACTACTATTAGAAGTAATAATAGCACTTTGCAATTATCTCACATGAAACAGTGCAACTTTCAGACAACTGGAATATTTTCCTCCCATACACACTTAGTCTAAGGGGTCCAAGAAGTCTTTGCAAAAAAGTCAGAGACATTTTTCATTTCTAAAGAGTACTACTCATTTCTAAACAGTAGCAGTATTCAGAATGCAAAACCCATTAGATGCTTTCCCCACATATTTCTTATTAACAGTAACCTCTGAATTTTAAAAATCACAAGCCCTTGGATATTGGCTCTGCTAAAACCAGACACCAGTGGAAATGGGCTCCATTGCTAAAGACGCTTCATTTTACTCCTTAATAATCAGATTAAAACTGAAAAAAAAGTCTACTGCTCAACCACTGAGAATTTGGCCCATTAGCCTTGATAACATATGCTGAACCAATGCAAAATAGAAAAATTAAAACCACATGATTAAATTAAAGAAAAAGGAATCCACTAGTTCCATTCTGGTTTGCTAAATGAAGGGTTAAAACTTTTCAGTTTCTTTTTTTGCCAGGTGCACACTACTAGTAATTTTCTTTCTTTGGTTTCAAATTTGGCCCCTCAAAACCTCTGCATTTAGCAATACGCTGCTTTTCGGAAAACAAGTTTTGAACAGTTCCTAACTTTTTTCCTTACTAATGAATTTATAAAGTAGAAGAATATTTTTGCCTGAAACCAGATAAAACAGCTAGAAGGGAAAAGCTGAAATAGCAATGACTAACTAGAGAGCCTTCATTTCTCTTTCCTACTCTGTTCTAAAGAAAAAGCCATTACCTACTAAATTCCTGTCCTCCTGCAAACTGACTCTAATGATCTACAAAGCACATCACTCAAAAGAAATACTTTCCTACTTATATCTTTTTGTATCAATTAAAGCAATTGCTGGCCCAATTGCAGCTAGAGTGAGAAAGGGATGATCAATAGTTAACTCATGTAAGCACACTTAACTATTAAGAGACAGCAAATGTTAATCACAAAACCTAAGAAGCAGGATTCACCTTAATCTTGTCAAGATAAGAAGAACAAGAATTTGTTTGAAACCAGCACAAAAACTGCTGAATCATTCCACAAAGGACTGCACATGCTCCACAAAGAAAGGTGAAAATTGCATTGTGATGAAGACTACTAGCCTTCATCAGAAAGACTCCTGAGGAAGAAGAGGAGCCTTCCTCAGTGCAACCACCAGGTACACAGCGCATGCGTGGCACATATGGTAATGATATTAAAGACTTCCAAAAGTAATTTGTATAACGACTCCTATCCCAAGGAATGTGATGAATATTCATGAATTTTACCCATAATACTGGACTGTATGGAGGGCTCTGTGTGTGTTAGGAGGAGCAATCCCCCACGTGCCCAGTGCTAAATAAAGCAAACACCCACTTCTCTGACTCTGTCTCTGAAGTGTCTCTTGGCCCAGCTTGGGGCGATTCAAGAGCCTAATCAGTTTTCATTCATTACCTATCACACTTTCAGCTGTGCCACTCAGTGAACCCAGGACCTTCTACTCAGCTGAACTGCCATGTGCTCATTTGCCCTGACCCTTACAGAGAGAGGACTCAGCCTGCATCCTAGAAACAGGATTTACTTCAGTAAAACATTGGCACTAAGTCCAACACTGCAATCCAAAAGGGGCCACACAGCTGCTCCCCAACACTGGGGCTGTTCCACTGCCCTTTATGACAGTAAAGCTCCTCCTGGGCCCAGCACTGCACCTTGAGCAGCGTGTGGCTGCTGTGTGTTGTCATCAACGTCCAAGCTGCAGGTCACAGACTGAAGCAGGAAAGGAGACTACTCATTTTGGCAGTTCTGCTCTAACTCAGGAGTTCGCAGTTGCACTCATGAGACTGTCTTAACCTAAATGCCAATTTTCTGTGCTGAATAATGGCCCAAATTCAATCATAACTTTTTACTTGTTTTAGGAACTCCATGGAGGTTGAGCTTAACCTTCATATCAGGCCTGTCGGCATAACTTTTCCTGCCTTGTTTCTGACTTAGCATAGCATCAGAGAGAGAACTCGGCAGCAAAGACTAGGAATTAACAGCCTCTGAAACGTCATGTTTCCACTTGATAAGAAAAAGCAACTAGCAGCTGAAGATGACTTTAATTGCAATCTCATGTAGTAGCCAAGATGATAATCTCTCATATTCACCATTTAACACTGCAGCGCTGGTTTGGCACAGAGGTCCACAGCAAAGTTCATTTAATATAAATGACTGAACCTCTTAGGGTCAGGAAGGCAAACAAGGAAAGAATTTTTTTAAAGTAGCCAGCCTGGGTTAACACTGTGGTGATAAAGTAGTGAAGGTTTCTTCACTCTTTAGACACAGTGAGATTCCTGAAATGCTCATAAAAGGAGTTTACAGCATGAAATCCAATACAGAGGTATAAAGACAATGCTGGAATTCAAAACCACGCTTGTGCTTCACTTTGTCAAAGGTTATGAAAATGAGACAGACTGAATAACTCACAGATGAAACCAGGGGTTACCTGAGACCTTGATCTCTCTCTTCCTGGTGCAGCCACATTGTCATAGAAACATTTTTTTAACTTTATAGATAATACCTGTATGTGTCTCAGGTGTCCCTGTGCAGGTATGGGGGCCACAGGGAATGGAGTGAAGCTGAACCTGGAAAAAAGGGTGGGAAAAAGTATTTTAGCTTTTCTCTTTGTTTCTTGCCATCCAACTCTATTATAAATTACATTCACTTTTCCCAAATCCTGCCTAATTCCCTGTGGTGGCAGTTGGTAAGTGATCTCCATGGCTTTGTCTCCACTCACAGATTTTTCACCTTCCTTTCTTCCCCCATCACACTGAGAAGGGGGAGAGAAGGAGTGTCTGGGTGAGCAGCTAGACAGGGTCACCCCATCGTTTACTGGCACCCAGTGCTGGACTCAACCCACAACTCTGAAATTATAAAGGGTTTTATGCTCTACAGCTGAGCTAGCTGGCTATTCTCAGGGTGGTATGGCCAAGCTCAACCCACAGTAAAAACAGGCCCTGCTGAACCTGCTGTTATACCAAAATGTATCTTTTCAAATGAGAGTCCATTTGACTGAGTTCTTGCTGCTGATAAAGTGTTTTACTGGAGATGTGCAATGCTGTATAAATATCTAGACCTGAACACTGAGAAGAAAAGCACAAACAAGGATCATCAGTATTTGCATGTCTTTATTAAAAGTAGAGGACAACAACTGATTTATCAAAGAAGTTTAATATATGTGGCATCACACAGAAAACCACTGAGTACCCACTGTACATAGTGGTGTTAGTCTAAGCTGGTATGATAATGCAATATAGATTTTCCACAATCTTGAGCAAAAGATTTGGCCAAATTTTGACATTTTTGGCAACCAACTTGTAGAAGAAGTTTTGCAAAAGAAAATTTGGTCAATACTAGCACTGTGATCACACTAATACAGTACATTTCAGGTAAGATAAGCTTGCTTCATTTGTGCTTGGCCTAGATACAAAGGTAAATAAAAATAAAAGTTTCACTTATGTGTGCACAAATAAAAATGCTTCAAGTGCTCTTCTCTGATTTGGTGCAGGCCTGCTTTGCAAAGCTGCATGGTTTTCAGCATTCAGGTGGAGACTGTCCTGCCAAGCTGCTCTCGTTAGGATTTTTGTATGTGCACAGACATTCCTGCTTGTGAAGCTGGTTGAGGCTGCAAAGGTTTTCATGTGGGAAAATGTTTAGAGAACAAAACCAAGAAAGTCATTGCATTTTCTTTGTAAGCTCTGAAATCATCACAATTGTTTCTGATCAAACATATCTTCAGTTCTTATCTCTGCCAGTCCCATCATCTTCTCAGACTTCTGGCACCGAAAAATCTTTCTGAGTAATGAAGAATATTGCAACCAAGACATCACATACATATGCTGCATTTGCAAAATGCAAAAATTAAAATTAATCATTTGCCTGGTTTTCCTCCCAGATGCTGGCATTTTTTGGGTAAAATGTCCTGGAGTTAATGAAGTTTGTGTTTAGCTTACACTGCATCTTTCTTAAAAGTTGTACATCAACTCTAACTGGGGTGGGTTAAAGGCAAAACACTTGGCAGTCAACCGTAGCCATGACAGTGAGTACAGAATACTCATAGCAATTTTTTGTCTTTTTCTTGGAAATGACAGTATTTAAATGTGGTTACTCAATAATCATTTTGTTGTATATGTAGTTACATTATGGGTAATGATCTGGAAAAGCATCGTTCAGGACAGGGTTTTCCTGACAAGAAGCTTTTGTTGCAAAATAGGCAATTAATCTTCAAATAGACCATGTAGAAACAGGTGTTCAATGACACACAGATTGGTGCAATTGGTATTGAAACATCTTGTTTCCTAGTGTGTTGGCTCCAGTATGGAGAAAAGAGAATGTTTCTGCAGTTCTCCATCCAAAGCAGAATGACACCTTTATAAATAACTTTTGATTCTCAAGACAACTCTATCTACATCTTCATGTATCATGAAAATTCTAACATTAGAATCTTTTCATCTGAATGGAAAATGCAGCCTAAAATTAGTTACGAACCATCTGCATCTGTGAGCTGTCATACACAACTTCAAAATCTATATTCCTACTTTTTGTGTCTGAAAGAGAATAAAATAAAGGAAAAACATCTTTATATATGAAATCTGTGATTCAAGAAGTTAACATGCTGCTTATGCTATGTTCTGATGTCTAGAAACCATTATCTTTGGGTAGTTCTGTTCTCCACCTAATCACTCATTTCCACATATTTGGATGAAAAGCAAACTGCATGCTAATGTGACCAAAAAAAAAAAAAAAGTTTCAGCCTGAAGAATTAGATTTTCACATTGGTAAATGCATAACTATTGCTTTCAGACAGAGACAGTTGGTATGTGAATTGACGTAATTTCTTTAGACAGAAGTTTTGCAGTGGTCGTGGTCTGCTGGCTTAACAATTGATTTGGGTTTTCATGGCGACACAGACAAGGCCTTTTCCAGTTCATAGGAGAAGCTGCTAGAGAAGAGAGTAAAATCAACAAGCCCTGAATGTGAACCTAAATACAAACTATTGAGGTGTGTATAGTGAAGAGCGAAGGAAATTTCTGTGTATTTAGATATTTTAAGGAATGCCTTTGTTGATGGGAGAGCCTTGAATTGATGATCCATTGTATTCCATTGCCAAGCCAACTTCTCAGATGGTAAAACATAAAAAACTGGCATAGCACTATCCAAGTTGGTAAAGCTTTGTCAATATACAGCAACAAGGAGAGGGCTTCCTACCTTCTAGCAAGAAAATTATGTTCCTTTCCTTTACAATTACTTTCAGCTATGTTAAACATTTGCTGCTTTCATTTCTTTTCAGAAAAAAAGTGCAGGTATTGGCTCTTTCTAGAACAGTAAACTTGAGAACTTATTTAATACTCTACATTCTTTGTAACCTAAGTGTGTTTTGCTCTGTCAAAAGGGGTCAGCAGAAGTCAACACAGCAGGTGCAAGGTCTAATGGCCTTTTGTAAATTTCAGAATGTTTTTAAAATTTAAAAAAAAAAAAATTAAAATTTTTTATTTTTAAAAGGCTAAGATTTTTCTTCTGCTTTTCCTTTTGAAATAATGAAATAAGCCAAAATGCCAGTCTGATAGAAATGTTGCCAAGCTCACAGCATCAGAGAACACACTGTCCAAGCTTTGATGTCTAGTCAAACATCACTAATGTACTTAAACACAAAGAAGAAACAATTTATTTTGAGAATTACCTCTCCTCTGGGGATATGTGCAGATTACACTGAGTCAAATAAGGAATAAAAATCTTGGAAGTCATCCTTGTGATAAAAAGAACTAGCTTCTTTTCATAGTTCTTCATATGTTTGACACTGGCTGGTGGCTTTTAAAAAATGCATATTCATTAGCAGCCCTGCTTTCTAAAATCACTTTATGATCTGGACACTATTTAACACAAGAGCAGCTGGATACAAGTTAAATTTATGCCTGTCCTTTAAATGATGGATGTTGAAACAGGTTTGCACAGTACAGTAACTGTGTTCACACAAACTCCCTATCAGTTCAAGACTTCTGTCTGAGTGATTTCCAATGCAGTCTGTTCCAGGCCAAGGAGTTGAAGGACAGAAACAAATGTCTCTTATATTTCAGGTGATTAATGTTGTTTTCCAAAGTATTTGTCACCTGTACTGATATCCACATGCTCAACTTGTAGGCAAAACCTTTTTCTACAGTGCATTTGGAAGGGAGTTCAACAAATAAAGCTTTTTTCAGTGCAGGCTGTTAGACATGAATAAGCCTGGTATTCCATATATCAAAATTCAGAACTAAGCTTTTGGTCCAAATTAAGCTTCAAAACAGCAGGGTATGTGTATATATATATATATATGGTACCCCTTCCCAGCCAAAAGTTACATTTTTCATTCTAATGAGATATCAAGAAGCTTTGCTTTCAATAATGTTTACAATATATTTTAATCACTTTAAAGAAATTAATAAAAATTCTTCCCTTAATATTTATGGGTTAAAGACTCTAGCATGGAAATTTTTATAATACCCTAAAGCAAAGTCATCAATCTACAATTTTATTTCCCAAAAACTTGTGATAAAAAATAGCTCATGTCCTCAAAAGAATTTAATATTACAGAATAAGTAACAATATTCCTCAATCTCTCAAAAAACCCCAACACTGCTCCAACAGGCATTGACAAGAACAGCTCATTTAGAAAGAACAACCAAACCTACTACTGCCATAAAAATCAAGAGTGTAATTAAAAGAAATTACAAGCAAAAGAGAGAGAGAATATTTTTTATTTATATACATCATATATATATATACACATATATATATAAACTACATTGACCTACATAAAAATCAGTATGGAAACTGCCCACTGTTTTTCTCTGCAATAAATATTGTTCATTTATCATCTTGGATTCTGGGTACTAAAACTCCTCACTTTCAATTAACTAATAATTTCTAATAAACTTATGTTTCTCTAACATTGCCTCACCTTACAAACTGGAGAATATTTGTATGCATCAGAAACACCCCATAAAGGAAAATAATTCTTAAATCATCCATATCATTATCCCCTCAAGAGACCAGACATTGTCCAGGGAATATCCTGGAAAAAACATTTTCTGACAGATTGGTAAGTAGGAATCATCTACCATGAGCATCCAGAGATCCAGGGCTAGGACTGAGAATTTGTCTTTACAAGGTAAATTCCGAGTCTCTGAAGCCTGACCATGTCCTTTCAAGAACCCCGCCTGCTCGAGTGACCAAAATTTCAAGTAACTTAAATGGAAAGAGGATCAAGCTCTAAATATTCATAGAGTTGCAATTCTTTCAAGTGATGAGTAGTACAGACTTCCATGTGGAAGGTGTAAAGCTGACGTACACAATCTGACTATAGTGAGATAGAGCAGCTGGCATCATCCCTCTAGAGGAAAATTATGGAGTGGGGGCCTCAGTCTAGAGCTCTGAGTGCTGGGGGACATTCAGAAAAGTCACTTTGCACTGCTCACATAAATGGATTACAGCTATGGCCCTCTGGAGTGAGCCTGCTCCCTGCTATAACCAGCATCATGTGCAGAGTCCAGCAGTGGAGACTGCACACCTGACCTTGCTGAAAATGTACAGAACTCCAAGGATATCCACACATTGCACGATTCCCCTTACTTTTGTTAGGGTCCTTCTGGCAGCTGCTTATCATTGTGCCAAGGTCCAATGTGCTACTTGTTTCAAAAATACACAGAATTCTGTCTTGGTTGCCATGCCCATGCCTACTTCTGGAACATGAAAGTAGTATTTCCCATGCTGCCTTTGCAAATGTTGCTTCCCTACTCACAAGAACTAAGAAAATTTAGGTACAGCTCTCTTTCCATTTTTCAAAATGAAGCATAAGAAACAGGAATTAACCTGGATATAAAATGTGGAAAAAAGGAACATGCACTTGACTTTTTTTAGGGCTAGAAAATGTCTTTTCCTATAAAGTTACGCAGATACTTAGAGTCAATCAAAGGGGATTCAATAGTGGACTTGCTCTAGTACAAATAAAATCACTCCATTAGTTCTACTGTTTTATGTAACCATTTGATCCGCTTCAGTGGTTGTAATGGTCTGATGGGAGAAGGCTCAAAAGTAACTTAACAATCCCTTTATTTTGTCAAGTCACTCTGCAGCTCTCTCTTGTATCACTTCACTCAAACATGCTCCGTGCTACCTAGTGAGAGTCAGAACAATTCCAGACCCTTAAAGAAATGCCTTATTTCTTGAAACTGAGTACCTCAGTATGGAGTAAAATCCTCTCTGCCTTTAATACTGAATTTAATACATTCTATGTCCACATCTACAGAGGCATTTGCTGATTCCAAGGAGCACCACGCTCCAAACTTGTGGTCTTTTCTTAGCACAGAAACCGGTTATATGTTAAATAATCAAAATAATTTCTGTTTGAAGACATGCAGGTTAGGAAGATGAAGTACAGCGAAGAGGCAGTACAAGTGATCAAGCTGGCACTTCCCTTTCTTTTTTGCAGAAAGAGCAGAGATTTTCTTCTAGAGATTTGCTAAGATCTCTGAAGTTACATTCATATTTTCACAAGTATTAGGCACGTAAAGATGCAGATAAATGCTACATAAGCACACCTGAGAATTACACTGAAAGCCTGCTTGTAAATTCAAGTTCTTAAGTTCTTTCAATGTAATAAAAGATGTTGATATCATGATATTTCAACATGCAAATAAAAGTACATGATTTTCGGACGTTGATCAGCTATGATTCCTACTGATCATAGTCAAGTATGTAGTATGCTGATAGTGCAAGTGCTGCTCTTTATTGGTCTGTATTGGTCCCTTTTATAGCTCTGCAAATTTGAGTGAAATTACACTTTTGGACTTTGTACTGGAAGTGTGTCACACTCATGCAAGTCATAGCGTTTTATTACCTCATAGTTCCAGTTCTCTAGCACAACAAGCTCACCTGACATTTCTTTTATGCATTTATGGAAAACAGACTGAAAGGAGGGACAGTGACTTGCAAAATAAGAATTCTTATTTTCTGTTTTCTGTTATTTTCTTAAACTGGAAGAAGAATTCTAATTAGGATTCTCAGTATCTTATCAGGATCTCCTGGTGCTAGGGTATGTACAAGGAAACTTTTTTTTCCTAATGAAACTTAGACATACCAAGTTCTCAACAAGGTGAGGTTTCATGAACAGCACTTGCCCTCTGGAAATGCTGCTTTTTCAAGACAAAAAACTCAAGCACCTGACCAGTAAATTACATTCTGAAATATCTAATAATTTGGAACTAAAAGCCAACTCTTTTTAATTCGGCACTTCCATTATGGAAGTCAGGTATGCTGTTCAATAAAGCTGCAGTGAGACAGCTCTATGTGCCCATTCTCTTCTGAAGACAGAGCTGTGAGTTTAGAAGTCATAAGAAGGTGCTCTGCTTGCAAGGAGATCAAATTTCATAGTTTCTGGTACACTGGACATTGAACTACAATAATATCTGTCGGTTTGCAATAAAATGAGTGATGGTAAACCAACAATTAGATCTAAAATATCTTAAAATAACTAGATAAAAGGACTAGAAGGCTTGTGTTTTTCTCAAATCCTGTTTTTCTTAAATACAAAAGGTATCAGCAATACTTTTGATGGGGGAGAATAAAAAGAAAAAACCCACAATTTCTGGTGAAAACAAAAGCTGTATTATTTTAGTGCTGCCCCTCTCTGTTTTAAACTAATATTTTGTAATTACTAGCAGTGCTGTCAGAACATATGCATGTGTATATTCAAGGTTTCTGTTAGTTCTTGTATAGTCATTTTAAAGAACAACAATCCCCGGTATTTGATAATGAATGCACTTTCTCAAAAGAGACACTGTCCCCGGGAGGCACTGCCCAGATCTTGCTCAGTGCTGCATGAAGCTGTGAGAAGAAAGAGAACAGTTTCCATTGTTCTAATCTTGCAGAGCCCTGTGCCTTTTGATCTTCTCTTTGTTCCCTCTTTGTGAAGCACAACTTACACTGCCTGCAATTTACTGAGTTCACTATTTACTTATCTCCTTTGAGCAGTAATAGCTTAGTGTAAAGTTCCTCTGCAATTCTTGGACTATGATTTTTCTTGCTTCTAAAGATGACATCCGCATTTCTTTCTATTGTACAGTCTGAATGTCACTTCACCTGTCTGGTCTTTCTAAAGTCAACACGTGAACCTCTAATTGCAGAGTGTTTGTTTAGTGGCTAGAACAGACTTTTCAGCTAATCTCGGATTCATTTCCCCTCAGACTTTGTTTAGAGGCTGCAAGGGACAGTTCCACAGCATATGCTACACCTGTTAAGGTGGATTATCAAACAGCTTGTAGACCAATTAATTAAGAGGTAGGCAATTCTCATAGAAACTGTTCATTACCAAAACTTCCACTGGCATTTATTTCTTATAAAAGCAAACACGTATGGGTATACTGAGCAATTCTCTCACCTTTATAAATTAGTTTTCTGTTTAAAGGCTGCATATCCAAGAGAAAAAGTTACACTGTGCTTGGTACCCAGCTACCAACCAATGGACTCTTGTCTGTGAAGACACTTGTCCATTATAGCATATCTGACTCCTGTCAGTGCCACACTAGAGCGAGAAAAAGGATTGTGATGCATTGCAAACTTGGTATTTTCCACAATTTTGGGAAACAGAAAATAAAGTGGAGTAATTAATGCTGTTATCAGTTTACACCCTCAAAAAAGGAGCAGAAAAAACATAGTCAGACATGGCCAGCTAATAATTCTCAGGATGGCCAAAAAGCTCTCTTGATACAGAATTGACTGTAACAGGCTTCCACCAGCCTTGGCTCAGTCTCTAAGTTGTTATGAAACAGGTTTCAGGGATGTTACTTCAGAAATGACTACAGAGAACAGACTACAAAATGTTGCAAGTGAGACAAGAGGTTACTCCAGCCTGCACCAGAGATAATACAGGTGAGATCAGAGCATACAGCTACCCAGCTGTATGTAATCCCCAGCTCCTGTGGCAAGAAATTCTCATCAGAAGCACAATATTGGAATCTGTATATCATTTTAAATACATCTATTGCTGTTTTAGAGCTTTAATTTAAAGTACTTAATCATAATTAAGTATTTGAGATCATAATAATTGAGTCAAAACCCCAGCCTTTGAATGGTGATTTACAGCTTTAAATGGAACATGCAAATAAAAAGATGGTTGAATATATTCAAATGCATCCTTGCAGGTCTCTCTGAAAAATATCTCCATACACAATGTTTGCATGGTAAGTTTTTCAATGTCAGTGTAGAGGAGCCTCACAAAGATCAATGAATTCAGTCATATGGTATAAACCTTAAGACAACCCAATACATTTATCTTCATTTATGCATATACATGTTTAGAATTCTTCCTTTGAATTTTCTTGTTAAAATTCTAGTTGTACATTTTAGCTGATAACACCTTTGGTATCTGACTACATCCATTTTTGATCTTGTCACAGATTTGATGCTGGGAAAAGGCAGAATTATGCAGGGGACACGTGGAGGTTAAGCAAAAAGAGAATCAGAACAACACTGTTAGCTTCTCACAATTCAGAGAATTCTCCATCTGGACTCTGATGAGTACCAAAAGCATTTGAAAATTCAACAGCAGTGATAGGGAAGGACACCAGTGAAATCAAAATATGTTCCTGCTAGTTCATAAAGCCTTCCAGTCATGTATCAAGGGTGAACAGCCTAATCCATTATGTTAGTCATTCATTTAGAGGTAGGTAATAGGAAAAGATCCTCAGGGACTAGCAGACATTTTCTAATAAGTGACTTGCTGCTCTTTAGTAAATTCAGTCCCACAGGACACACATTTCTGAAGTCTCAACACATTTTCCAAGTGCTAGGAAATGCAGTAACAAAAAGGTTCTGCATAACTCCTGTCCCCAAAGCTTAAAAATATCAGTTTAAACTGTTGCAGCCATGAAAGAACAGAACATGTAAAAAGGAAGTATTTCTGACCAAGCAATAAAAGATTAAATGTAGGTTTTATTTAAAGATAGATTATATTTTAGAGGTCAGACTATAAGGAATGAAGTCTTTATTATGCCAGAAGGCCAAAATTTGGGACCTTCTTCTGTTTTGGCACTCTATCCTTGTGGAGAAGGCATAATGAGAACCAATGAACACTTTGCAATTATATAATACTACTCACCCAAGAATGTAGAATATTTAGTTGTGCTCCATTTGTTGAGCTCTACAGTTCTGTGGGACTTTTTAAGTTGAAGAACTCTTTGAATGTCACACAGACAGCTATGAAAAGCTCAGTTAGTCGTGATTATAGAAAAACACAGCAGAAAAACAAATATTTCAGATTACCATTGTTTCAAATCCTAATACCAAATCCTAAATCTTAGGAACCTAAAAAAATATTAGAGTCTATTAATGTACTTCCTGGATTCAACTCTGCCTGACTTCCAGGCTTGGCCTTGAATCAGCTTTCTCTTTCAGAATTTTTTTGGCCATTCCAAAAAAACAACGCAAGCAACTCTGTATAATGCAAAAACTAACACAAAATAATTTTTAAAAGCACAGAAATACATTTCATATTTGTTTGTTTCCCCCAGTGAAGTTCATAAAGATAATTCAACTTCACAGACTTTCTGCAAACCTGTATTACTGCCAGGGTTTAAGGGTTTTTTCTTTGTTTGTTGGGTTTTTTTGAAAGATGTCTGTAAATATTCCAGTGATTCTTTTCCTTCATTTAAGTCAGTGTGACTGAGTAGGTTGGGAAGGTTTTGAGCTTTTGGAATTTAATCATATTAATTGTCAGTGATGCTACTCTGGTCTTATCTGCAGCTGTTTGTAAACTATAATTCCCTGAGTTTTTACATTGACATCCATTGATTAACAGGACATTAAAAATTATAATACATCTCAGAATTCTTTCAAATTATATCCTTTTTAGCTACTTAACTAGGACAAGTCCAGAGTTAAAAATTCAGCCAGAACACACAAAAATAAAACATATGGGAAAAGGAAAAGAAGATGAATCTTCTCAAGATGTTTTTCTGTTTTCCAGTAAATGTTTAATGAACTTGTAAAATCATAATAATTATCTGTAATTCAGAGAATCACTTCCAACTAGTGCAGCTCTTCTCTTTCTATACATCAAACATTTACTATTCAACTTGAAGCAGTTTTTGGTACATTTATAGTGAATAAACCAGCTTTCCAGAACTACAAGAGCATGTTTAGTGCAGGTAAGGTCTGCACCATTCTACTGTTCCTGGCCCAGATTGAATCCAGCCAGGTAGATCAAGGTTTCCTTTACAGAATTGAATTCTGGCAACGAAAAAGGAGTGTCTTTTGTTGGTTGGTTTGTTTGATTTTTATTCCTTTGTGGTGCAAAGATATTTCTTGGCTACAATAAGAGAGTATCCTACTGTGTTTTCATGTCAATGTTTTATGCATGGCCAGAAAGTGCTGATAAAGCATTTCTGCGCATTCAGAGGGGAAAAACACTCAAAAATGTGTTTCTGTAAGTCTTTGAAATGTATCATAGTGGAATTGTGTGTGGGCTTCAGCTAAAACAAATAAGAGCAATGTATGCTAAGTTTATCTTCCTTGATGTAATTTACTCTTGAAAAGGAGTTTAATACCAATGAAGTATATAGATATATACTGGTTTTAAGCCCAGATAATGAGCAGACAAATATCATTGCATTGTTCATATTTTACAGCTTTTCCAGTTTGCTTGTACCATTCCCATTAATTTGCCCATGTCCTTTTCCAGCCTCTAAATGGCCAAACAAGCCAATCTGTGTCATAGCTTTTGGAAGTAGAAACTTTGGGACCCAACAACATTATCTCATTCCTGAAGGACCCAGCTTTCCATACTGTGTCTTTAACAAATTAAATCTCATAAAAGGCAATTTCAAGATGCCTTTTATGCATAATAACTTTGATGTTCTAATCAAATCAGATCCTTCCAAAGAACACAGCACTGTCAATTTCATACTTTCAAGCATTTAATGACTTATACCTATATACTCAGTTTCTCTGTTATTTGTTCATTTAAATGAGTTCCAATTGGAACCCAAATAAAGGAGGATAACACTGAAAATGTGTAAATATTCTTGAATAACAATTTGATTTAGAACCAGATCTCTCTTCCTCACATGTAACACTCTTAGGTAGATGGTTGGCAGTCAGTGGTGAGTAGCCTGCACTGGCCTGCTGCTCTCAGGAAGCCCAGTTTGAACAGATTGGCAAACAGAGAACCCGAAACCCAAAGGAGAGCAGAACGGCACCATGTTAGAACTCCTCCTGTAGTTCCAAGTGAGATTGCAGCTTCAGCCCTCATAGCAGAACAGCTGTGCTGACTGATGTGATGAACAGCATCCTGTTCATTAAAGGTGTGAGATAAAAACCAGATATGTTTTCTTGACATGAGCTGTTCTCTGTGCACCCAGTTTGGAAAGCAAATTTGATGCAGGACTAAAATTAGCATGCTAGGATGCATGCTAATTTCAGACTTCTCTGTCATCACTGGAGACAATCCACTCACTCCCCAAGAGGAAAAGCCCATCTAAGACCTGAATCTGGAAACAATTTTCATGTTTCACTGATGCAAGGGAAAGCACGGAGAGCAGTTTCCTAACCTATAGTGTTAATTACTAAGAATCCTAAACTGAAGAGGATAGAGTTCAGAATATAAACTTCACTTCTGTAACTTGAGTTGATTTTTAATGAAAAATAGAGGCTGTCTCCCATGAATGCGTGGACCATTGTTTTTGCAACATTTGCAAACATCCCATGTTGTATTTTCGGAACATTTTTTCCTCCCTGTTCTCACAAAAGGTAAAAAATATGTATTCTTACCCTGAGGAATTTTAACATGGGGAATTTATTTGAGTTTATCTATGTCAGATACAAGATACTTGCTATCACACGTCCAGTCATCTGTATCTGGCTAAACCTACTGTACGTATAGGATTACTTACATAATTTATGAGGAAGAATACAAAGTGCATGAAGGTCACAAGGCCATCATGGAAAAAAGTGGGAAAAGTATAAGGGGGGGCGGGGGGGGGAAGGGGAAAAAACATCAAACCAAAAATTGAGGTCATCCCTGGAGTTACTGTAGAGTCTGGGAAAACACTGCAGCAAATAAATATTTCAGAAAAGATACTAAAAAGACAACACATCATACTTCCTGGACTGAATGAGTGCAGGAATAATGCTATTCCCAACTTGCTCTGCCTGAGCATCTCTCCAGTCTGGGCACTGGCTCAGACGCCTTCTGCAGTGAACAGCACTGCAGGACAGCCTTCTCTACCTAAGGTAAAGATTCAGAGAAACTTCCCAAAATAAAAAGTTAGATACCGAAGCAGGCATTGACAAGGCAATATCTCTCTCTACACATAGGCAGCTCTAATTGGTATATGATTTATTACATCATTTCTATTATAATGCAGCTTACTTACCATGTTTTCCAGGCAAAAGAAATCCATTAATGTTTCAAACTTCATGAAAAAATGAATCTGCGTGATCTCTCTGGAGCATGTATGAAGCACAACGGGACTATGCTTAACAAAAATCAATCTGTCCATTCGCAAGTCTATTCATCTTCCCTATTCATAACTTAAGACATCAAGAATTGAATTTTTAAATTTGGATAAATTCAACTTATTTGGAAATGCTTTTAAAGTAAATCATTGGACAATGCATTTTCAGGGATTAGCAAAAAAAAAAAAAGGAAAAATTTTAGTTTATTTATTCCATATTTTATATTACCTAGGAATCTCAAATTGAAATAAAAATAAAATAATGAAATAAAAATAAAATAATGAAATAAAAATAGTTCATCAAATATATACTAGTCCGTTCAAGTTCAAACAAGCCTGTGTATGATTCACTCTATGAATAATGTTACTTGCTCTTGTCTATTGTCATTACTAACACATATTGTAAAAGTTGGTACAATGTCATTTATTAAAATTCAATTTAAGGCAAACATTTGTCCATTGCATACAACTGAATGAAGCAACTGCAGTGATTTTACTTACTCAGATCTTTTTAAGGATCCACTTCTAATTAGAAGCAATTTTTGTTTTCCAAGGGTGGCATGATTACAAACTTTTTCTCTAAATACAAAACATGGAGGAGTAAAAGAGATATAGACCTCATGTCAACAAAGATTTAAAGAAGTATGAAAATTGACTACCTGCTTCATTGTATCATCCAGAAGGAATATTACTCCTGCATCCCAAAAGGAATAACACTTCCTGAAGTACATCCCAAGAAAATCTTAGAGAGTTTTTCATAAATGAGAATAATACTTAAAAACTTTCCTGTTGCTATCAGATAGATGTGAAAAAAGTATAAAAGATTTGTCCAATATTAAGCAAGAATTATGGAGAATTCAGACTGTAAAGGAAAAGGAGATTACTAAATATGAAGTAGCATTTGGAGGAAACATCCTGGGATTATATCATTAGATGAAAATAAAACTAAATAGGACAACCATGTTTAAGCAGAAAATGTATTTTTATATAAAGACTCATACAGAAAGATTTAGTTGGATTAGGTCTAGAAGCATTGTATAAGAGCTTTCTATAAGTAAGATACTTGAATTCTTTTTTTAACTCTCTTTTTAAAGCAAGTGATAAAAATATCTGGTACTCTTTTAACTGCCCTTGTTTGTATGTATTGAAGCACTTTACAACAGAGATCTTGATCATTTTGGTTTTTTGACAAATGGAGGAGCTGAAGCAGAAGAGAAAGATTATCTGCTATCATAAAAATATTGTATTGATTCTCTCCAAAATCCTATTCAACCCAGTATATCCTGTTGGGGAAAAAAAAAAAAAAAAAAAAAGAGTCAATAGAAAGGGTTTAAGTGCTTGCTTCTTTGTTTTTCAGTAATTTCAATGAAACTTGAACTTAGGCTGCTAAAAGAGATAAAAGCAGAAATTAGGTTCCCTGAATTCAGGTACAGCCTATTAAGACAATATACAGTTTATAAGGGAAGGATCCAAAAGAGTTCAGGAAGAAAAAACTTTTAAAGAAGGCATACATGGATTCTTTCTTGAAGAATACCCATACTCTAAGCTATTACACTCTTAATATGTTTTGACAATGTATTGATTTAGAAGAAATATGTAGAAAAGCTCTTTTTTTTTCAATATGCCTCTTTGGATTTTAGCATTCACTTTTATTAAGTGCTAGTAATAGTTTTGAATTCTAATTACACAAGTTACTACATCAAATAAAATTCAACATTTTTAACTTCGGAAATGAATGATTTTTTGGTCCATATCTCAACAAAGCCCAAGAGCAGTTGCCTGCTGTAAGTTCAGACTGAGTGATAAATGTGAAAGGATATGGAAGAGCTCACTTTTTAGAAGGATGATAAAATTCGACATGAAGAATAACATATAGACAGTTTTTGAACAAATACATGATTTCCTCTTGTATACAGAACAGTTTTTTAGCTTAGTTAATTGAATGAACCAGACTAACATTTCCCAAATGGATTCTACAACATTAAAAAAGCCATAGTTCAACGCAGGGTTCCTTCCAACCCATGGCACATTTGCAAAGGATACCAAAAACTTCTGACCAAAATTTAGAACAAAATGTAAGCAAAAGTAAGGTATTGTTTTCCTTTTACGAAGAAACACTTGTAATAGCCAAATTCAAAGAGCAGCCATGGAAAGTGCTCACTGAGTCCCACTGCTCCTTGAGGCCCGGTGTGATCCTGGCAGTGACACTATTGGGGACATCCTGGGTGACACTTTGCTGTGAGGAGACTTGGGGATCTGAGTACTTTCAAATTGTTGCTTCCTGCTACCTCCCAAGGGTGCTTCAGCTGAATCATGAGAATCAGATCTAGGCTGAAGGCTGATTAGATATTAGTGCATTCCTGAACTAATCAGTTGTGACTCCCTGATGGAGTCCCTGGCACAGGCACAGCCCCCCACTAGTGCATTTGGAGAGCTGATTTTATTGAGTGGATAGTAGAATGAGTCCCCAAACAAAATTCATTTTTGGAAAAGCAACATATACAGTTTAAGGCATCCAATCATGGAACTGAAACTATAAAAGTGGAACAATGTGACTCAGGTGACCCATTACAACAGCTTGAGTATAAAGTTACACACAGTGAATATGCTGAATTTGTGAGTAACCCACTGGCTCAGTCCAGATCTTACAGCACTTTTCATTGAGGAAATATAAACAGTGTGAGAGCTTTTTATATACTGGGCAAATAAAGTAAGCCAAGCATTGCCTGCTAAATTATTTATTTTGAATTATTTGGCTTCTCCAGCACTGAACACTTGTAAGCAAGGAAAGAACTCAGTCATGGCTTGAAAGACAGAAGAAAAAAAACATTCTGCATATGGCAGGAAAGAAGTGAAACAATAAAACAAAGTCCTAAGACAGCACCCCAGCCCCCTATTTCTGTTCATAAAGAGTCTTGAGAAGGCCTCTAAGAAAAACCTTGATTTAAAACAGAGTACTATTGTTGTATAATGTATTTAAACCCTGTTGGTATGCACTAGCCAAACTCTCACTCAAGACCAGGATCCACACACCAGGATCCAGTTAGACCAGGATCCACACATCAGGATCCAATTATTGGCTCATTAACCTCCCACAAACAGCTGTGGCTGCAGGGCGGGCATTAGCCCTATAAATCAAGCCCTGGGAGGAGCCAAAGGTCAAGAGCTGCTGAGCTGCTTGTTTCTGTTGCTGTATGTGCTGGAGCTCTGCTCTGAGAAATTATAATCCAAGGATCAGAAGACTGCGAGCTCCGCCACATACTATGGTTCTATAACTCACAGTAAGACTTAGCAGCTACTGCAGCAACCGTCAAGTTCATGACAAGTTTTGTACCTTTGAGAGCACTGGGCTAATGCTGCATAGAGGAAATACACACCTGCCCAAATTATTCCTGGTCAATCTTTGGTTCCAAAATCTTTCTGACTTCTCAACACTGAAATTTTAAGTCACTCCCCGTCTTTGGTCTCCACACACCCCCTAAGTAAAAACAGTATTTATACAGCATATTAGATTCAGACTTAATATTCAAGATTTAGGTTTCTGCCTCATTAATTCTAAGCTTTTGGTCTTCAAAAGATTTTTCATAGGACTTCCAATCTTCTGTTCTTTGAGACATGCATAATATGGGTGGATAAAATGCAGATCCACAGATGGGGTCTCCAGAGTTGTTCTTACAATACCATCACTCTCAGCAGCATGAAAAAGACTCGTCTAGGCAAAAGAATGAACCCAAGTATTGGATCAGATGCATATTGCTGTGGCATGTGGATAGCACAGACTTAGCACCTTTTTCTATGTTAACCACTTCCCACAACAGCCCCTCTTTTTATATTTATTTTTTCATTATGTTATGCACCATTATAGAAAAACCCTTACAACAAATCTTTACTTGAACATTATCATTTATTATCATTTATGAGAGTTACTGATATTTTCACATAGGTTTATTCTTTTGGACGAAATATGAGAACAACAAAGAAGTTTAAAACTTCAGATACTAATCTTTATGAGCTTCTACAAAAGTTTCAGAAAACATTAAAAGAAACGCTCAGCTGAAATGCAGTCACATCCTAACAAGTTTTCTCCAATCCAAATAGGTACTTCAACATGCCTTTAAAAGTCTATACAGTCTGGGCTATGTGGAGGAGCTGACATTGCCATTATTATTCCGTAGCTGTTCTGCAGTTGTTACAAAATTCCTGAATAGTTCCCTTGGAGGACGAACCAGGCTCACAGTTCTGGAATAAGATTTTAGGAAAATAATTAGGGATTTAGAGATACTGATAAGGGAGGAATAAATCTCTGTTGCCAAGAAAACCCACTTGATAGAAACCTGGTTTTAAAGAAATGTCACACTATTTGCTCTTGTATCTCTACAGGGAAGGAGAATGAAAGCTTTACCTCTTACTTCTTCCTATGCAAGGTGACTCCCAAAAGCCTCAGAGAAAATTCTCCCCACTCTATCTTGTGGTGAAAGGAAATCATCCACCTATCAAAACAGCAATTATGAATAATCCAGAGGCTCAGATTTATCTAGAATGGCTTATATTCAAAACCTAAAACCAGACTAATTTCAGTCTAATTATTAAATAAATTATGTTATTTGGGTATTTTTTTCATGACTAGACTTTATACCATTGAATTACAAAGTAAATGTTTCAAACATGGAGGTTACTTTGAGACTGTAGGAATGGGATGGTGATTTCCATACTATTTTATAATTTGCCCTTGCAAAATCTGTAGAGTACAGCTGCAACATCAATCTTTGAGCTTCCTATTTTATGCTACAGGCAATTCTCAGAAAGAGAGATACAATCAAGAAATAAAAATAAACATGCTAGCTAAAGGGTTGTTTATCCTATTGATTTTCTATTTAATCCCATAAAATGCCTCCCTTCCACCACGATCAGCCTCTCAAAAGAAAGCTCAAAGTGATATTATCTAATCTAAGAATGCTTTGGCACAGTGCAGCAATAACTCCAAAGGTTAAAATTTGAGGAAATTTTAGTAATGTTGCTGCCCATTAGAGCTGAAAGATTTAAAAGCAAAGATCAACAAATCAAGAATGCAACAAATGGGCTTGGAGAAGACATCACGGAAAGAAGAAACACTTGCAAATTTTTTAATGAGTGGCATCAGTTGCAGAATTTTAATTAAGTGACAGAGAAATTGTATCATAGGTATGTACTGATTGCAAATACCAGTTTTCACAGGAAGAGGTTATCTAACATTCTTCAACCTCCCATTTTGGAATTAAAGAACTTTCAAACATCTCCTCAGGACAGAACTAGCATTTGACAGTCCTCTTAACTACAATATTGGGAAGTCAAGACATCTTTCAAGTTCTTCTCTTCATACTCTGTTCAACCTGTCAGTGATTGATACTTCAGGGGTACAAATGAATGGAAATCACTGAATGCACAGCATAAAAGACCTTAAAAAAAAGGAAAAAAAAAAGAGAAGAAAAAAAAAGGCAATAAAGCAACTTGAAAAAAAGGAGTCTTAAGTAATTGCTTCTGTCTCCAAGTTCACTGATGTTTGGAGAACCGACTCTACCACAGTGAAAGCTCCTTGAGGATGTATGTTGCAATCCTTGGCCTTATGGAGAATGTGACCTCCCACCTGAGCAGCTCTGGGAGGGTGAGAGCCATGACATGAACTGCCATGCCAAAGATGTGCCTACCTGAACTGAATTCTTCTTCTCTAGACTGAGACACTTAGTGGGTTATCAACACTTTAGTAGGATTTGAGGAAGCATAGACAAGCACTTATTGTAACGGCATTTGGATTCTGCAAATAATAGTAAAATCAGTGTACTACCATTGAAGTAAACATGAGCAAAGGTAAGGGGAAGTGTTACATGTTAGATCCTCTAAGTTTGTAAACCAGGTAGAAAGTTGTACTTGTAACAGTGTTCCTTTTATGATTTCAGTGAAGATAAGCAGTATTTTTAAGACCGTTTGAAGTCCGAGTTTGAAGAAGGGTTATGGGGGTCTAAAATGGGAGAGCAATGCATGCAACGGTAACCAATGCATAAGGTACATGCAGTGTTTTGTAAGGCACACAGAAAAGGGATACAGGCTATGGATGCAGATGCAAAATCCATGGCTTCAGGACAGAAATAATAAGCATAAGAGTTTTCTTAGAGTATTTACATTCCTGAGAAGATTCCTCTAATATTAGTTCCATAAGCAAGTATAACAAACTATTATCTGTTGGAGTTCTTGTACTATATTTAAACTGAAGTGTGTTGAATGGATATCTTAAATCTTGCTGCACAGGTATTATGTTTTATAACTTTTACCTTACAAACTTTAAAAAAAAAGTATTTAGTTGGTCTGTATTTACCTACTAGTCAACAGTGTAATATCATGAAAATGCACTCACAAGCTTCTGATATTGCTGGCACATATCCATATACTAAATGAAATTGCCTTAGAAAAAAATAAGGTTGGATTTTTACCCAGAAGATGAGAAGGATCAAATTCAGTGGTAATCAATACCTTCAGGGATTTGGTATCAGGGAGACTGCAAGGCTCTCCCAAGTGGAAATGTACTAAGAGCAACTTCCCTACTCTGCAGAAATGAAATCTAAAATACACACGCTTTTGACATCTAAGCTTTTGAAGGTCAGATCCAAAATTAATCTTGAAGCAGTGAGAGAGTAAAGAAAAGGGGAAAAATCACTTTCATTTCTCTTTTTGTGCAGTGAGATTGTTTCCAGCAGCAGTTCTCTGTCATGTTAGTGGGCATGGCACCCACCAGCTGGTGTAACACAGCTCCAGAGCTCTTTCTCTAGTGAGGGTGGCAAAGTCTGTTCACACTGCAGCAGTGCTACTGAAATATAATACACCAGAAGAGATACATTGCATTCTGAGTTGTCCCTGCAAGTGGAATCTGAAAAAAACATATTGGGCTGAAGATCTAAGACAGCCATTTAGTAACTGCTGCAGTACTGAGCAGCTCATGATTGATTTTCTTCCTCTACTTTAACAGTACATAAGGCATACTTTTTCAAGTGTGATGCAAATAAACACTTCATATTTTAAGTAACAGACATATTAAAAAATCCATATGATTAGAGAACTAAATATTATGCTTTTCTCAGTGTCTCTTAGTATTTTTCTGGCCCTATGTTGTTTCCTTAAGATCCTTCTGTTATCTCACTAAATAATGAACGAGGCTAAAAAACATGAAATTCCTGTCATTCTTGCATGCTGTTACTCCTTCAATCAGTTCTCTGGATTCGCTCAATCCATAGGATGTCAAGCAATTTTCTTCACAACTTCTCAGTAACATAAAAAAGGATCATCCCTCCTTGGGACTACAAAATAATCTTTTTCTGCTTTTGCTTTTTCGGCTTCTTGATGGGTAAAATATAAATTTCTTTTTCCAAATGACTGTCAGACACCAATACAGTAGGCAACAGAAATAACTCAACTGTGAAATATAACACCTTTCAACTTTAGGAGAGCTTCACAAGATTTTGTTCCTTAAAAAATCAAGGTAACTTATTCTTGGGCCATAAACAAAATTTTAATTTGGAGGAAGAAGCAATACCTTCCTGGCATAGTAGATAATTAACAAACAATTATCTAAACTGATGTATGCCAAAATGTTTGACACAGCCAGCAGCTGAGGCATGAGTCCTAAGATGAAAAAATAGGAGAATATTGAGATCATTAAAAAGTACATGAAATGAAAGATAAAGAATTCCAAGCCGACAAGCACATGGTTTGAACCAATTGTATTTTAAAGGGACCATCAGCCAGATCTTGACAATTCTATTGATTGAAAATCCTAAATTAAATGCTGCATGCAAATCTGCCTGGAAATGATTCGGGTCTCTGAAAGTCTGTCAGATTCCTGCCAGCAATACAGATGGAAAACTACTTCATCCAATAGGGTTTTAACAACAAATGAAAAGACATCTATTTCAGAATAAGAGAGGACTGAGTAATCTACAATTAATCCGCTTTTGGGTATTTTTTCCCCTAGGGCAGTTGTGGTGAATATGTGCTCAAAAGTATTCCCTACAAAATCAGGTTTTATTTATATACAGAGCTGAATGCAGATGAGCCTCTCAGGCTAAAGAGAAAGCCAAATTAACAGCAGCAGCCAGTTCTCATCAATTATTTTTCCAGCATCACATGGAAAATTATGATTTTTTAAAAACAGTGTTATTTAATGATTTTTATTTGCTGGAAAGTTTTTGTAACATTAAGATCTACATCTGTAACTTTCATTTAACTATCTGGAAATTCTGTGTGGTCTGGATAAATGGGTTGTGCATTTTGCCTTCCCAGACCAGCTGTTTACCCATGGCATGTGTGGGAGGCACACTGAATGTTGTTTCAGATGTGAACAGTAGAATATAAGCAGATTTTGCTTTTAAAAAAACACCACTTATTTATGAACCTTGATAGCACACAGTGTAGTTTTCAAAATTTTAATGATTTCAGTAGGAACTAACCATCAGCTCACAAAACAGATGGCAGTATTACTGCCCACCAGATTTAAAAATACCCCAAGAGAATTTAAAACCCACAGCAAGTCTTCTGTAATTAATCCAGTAACTAAAGATTGTACTCTGGCTGTTAATTAACAGCTTCACTTTGAATTAGCTGAGAAAGAGAGAGAAAGAAGAAAACATAAGTTTGTTATTTCTTTTTTTCCCTGTTGTTAATAAGGAACTTAGCATGAAGAGTCTTAAAAGAAACCTGTGGAGTTCTTTTCACTGCCTTACCCTGCTAAGTATTTATAATTGTTAACGAGCTCTATAAATCCTCACCATTACTTTCCACTGTGACTTTTGTGGGCATTAAGCAGAGATTTAGGTCTAACGCAGACATATTAACCCTAGCAGAAACTGCTTTATAAATTTAAAGGTAATTCCAACAAATGTTTCCTCCAAAATGCAAAAGGAAGAATTTTTTTATGGATTATTAGATTGCCTTAACTGTATCTACTCCTATTCATACAGAATAAATGAAATCAGTATTTGGCTCATTGCTTTTATTCAATTGTGAATTGATTATTAAATATAAATAGCATATTATTCTTCTTCATACTAGTGAATGAACAGCTTCTGTAATAAATACTTTCTTCCAAATATTTTTATAAGCAGATAAAAATTGCTCCTCTTCTCTGCTTAATTAATATCTAAGCATGTGTTGGAAAAGATACTGCCAGCTCTATGGTGTCCATCAATCTTTCAAAGACTACAGTGAAGTGAGTCAAGGGAAAAATCCTCTGTTCTAATGATCAACTTAAGAGTTTTAGATGAGGCTTATGAAGCAACCTGAAGGCTTGAACACTATCACTCTGCTACTTTAGTTTCACTGGTTTTTAATCTAATGAAAAATGAATAGATCCAGGTAGGTCATTAAAAAAAAAAAAGCCAACAAAAGAAACTGAAAAAAAAGTGGATTTGTTCAGAATGCTGTATCTATAATAATTGAGTATAGTGCTGCTCAACTCTGAAATCTTCCCCAAGTGCATTCCATGCTCGTGGCTGTTGGCAGTGTGGGCAGAGAGCAGGCTCCTGAGAGGGCTCCTCATTGTACCCAATGGGATACCAGCCACAGAAAGGGATAATGAAAGATCTGGAGTCTTCAGGCACAGTCAGATCGGAAACGCTTTTGTGAGTCTCTTTGGAATTTTGAAAGCTTTTAAGATGTTTGATTAATTCTGGAAAATACGGTTCTTTATTTAGTTCTGATATCTCAAGAAACTACAGGCTTCAGTTCACTGCATTATCTACATCCTTTGTCAGACTTTAACACCCGGCTTGTTTTACCAGATTCTGGATGAACAGTCATTCTTAGCTGGATCAAATTCCATTAAATTTAACATAAGATATAAATATATATATTTGCCTAAAGAGATATAAAAATAACAACTGTAAAATAAAAATATGTTTTCCACATCTGCAAACGGTGCAGGAAAGAGTTCCATGTTGTCTCCTGGTTCTGTGGGCTTTTGCCTAATTCTAAGGCAAGAGCATAAGCAAAAGCAAGACACTTTTAAGGCCTTTGCTATGTATTAAACTTGGAAAAAACTCAACTTACACCTTACATGAATTCTTAATAACTTAATTTCAGATCACTTAAACATAGGTTTAAGACACTGTGTTAAATAGAGCTGAGCTGATAAGAAATCAGGGCCCAGAAGTACCCAAGAAGTGCCTACAGACTACTGAGACAGCCTAGAGAAATGGGTGCAGACAATGGAGATTTTGGGCTGTAGTCTGCTTTTGAATCAGACATGGATTTGAAGCCTGTCTATGTGGATGTAATATTTACTGTAGTGGTCATAGACAAAGCAAGTGCTATCAAATTATAGGACAAGCATGGGGTAACATTCTTTGATCCATGAAGGATTATATGAATACTAGAAAAATTAAGTTTATCTACTGGTTCAATAGGAAAAGATACTGATAGCACAAGATTCTACTTTATATTTACAAGTTCATTTTTTTTCCTTTAAAAAAATCTCACAGTGCTATACACATTCAGACTCTAAAATTATGCTTTTCTAAGTTCTAAAATTAAAGTCTTTATTCTAATTATACATGCATTTGGGGGAAAAAAAACCCAACCCAAACACCTAAGTTCAAGTATTTCTCCAAATTCTGAACTGTATGGCATAATTTACTTTCTACCGATTTCTACATTCTTCCAGTCTTTCAGAATTTATAGATCTGAAAGATTTCAGAAAATATACAGGCATGTGGGAGGCTACCTGAAAAGTGAGTAACTTTCTATAAAACCTCACATATCACAGTTTACTCAGTGGGAAGGCAATCATAGAAGATGAGACTGGAAGATACTTCAGGCAGCTGTCTCATCTACCCTTCTGATGCAAAACTTGCTAACTCTAATTTTTGCATTCCTTCAAGTTCTTTGACAGAAGAATTAATTTTAACAGACATAAGTTTCTTAATCCTAGTTTCCTTCCCTGAAGTATTACAACTGTCAAGAAAAAAATCAGACTTTTTGCCCCTACATGGATAGCTTTAAATACTTGTCCAGATTCAGGAGTGTTTTGACTTCTTCTCCCCTAAGGAGCTGCAGGATCAGAGAGGTTATGGCAAAACAGTTTTATATGCAACAAGCTGAGGCCAAATTTATCAGTTGATTAAAACATTCCAAGAATAAATCAGCATTGTAGCTCAGACAGTCACACCTTGAGAGGTAAAGCACCAAATATAACCTTGGCCATTCTGCCTAAGACCTATTGGGGGGAAAAATTCCTTAAGGAAGGAAAGATAGATTGCTCCTATACAGAACTCCACAGATTTCTGCGGGGTTGTGAAATATGCATCTCCCTGTCTGGTATCTTTTAAAGCTCTTAGTAAAACTATGATGTGCTTTTGTTCTTCATGACTAATTCCTAATCTTCTTCCGGAAAGCAAAGCTAATCAATCTACTTTTCTCAGCCTGCAACAGGAGACAGTATTCTTCAGTCACAGCACATGTCTTCTCCTCCAGAGACTTTGAGCTGACTGCCTTAATTATTGGGGTCCACTGAAGTCAATGAACTACGATAATTTACATCAGTTGAGTTTTGTTCCTTTATTTTATATTATAATACAACAGGGATCATGGATCAGCCTAGCTGTGGTGGCTGGATCAGTAATGAGAAGGAAAGACGAGTTGAAAGAAGAACATAGCCTTGATGGACAAGTTCTTGATCAATGAAGAGCTATTTCTCATTTACCAGGTAAACACAGGAATATGTGAAAGGGAACAAAAATATGGCAGACAGAAGGGAGAGGATAGAAACTTTTAATTTCACCTCACAGTGAAATTCATCTATTTGCAAAACTTTTAGCTAAGAATACCCATTTATATATTTAACTCCAGGATACCAACCCCACAAAGTCCAGCAATACCATTACTGCAGCATGTGCTTCTAAGAACTGTGTAACTCCACTCTGTGGGCTTGAGAAAGTCACCAAAAGAAGATAATTATCCAAGCCTGTGCAAGAACAGAGTTCCTTGTGATGATTACCTGGTAGGAATGATAACCAGGGGCAATCATATGACAGACAGAACTTGATCAGATTATTGCAGGCCTGCACAAAAGAAAAAAAACCACTGCTGATTGAATAGCAGGAGCAGCACACAATAGCGATGATTGAATGGATGGTGGTAGACACGGGGCTGCAGGAATAGCAACTTACACATTCGAATCCTTGACTAGCAGAAGCTGTGAGAGTAAAAATAGATGCTGAAGAGCAGCTGATAAGAAATCAGAAAGAAAGGAATCTGTTGGATAAGTGGAGTGTGATCAAGGCAGACTGAAATTAAACACGAACAAAGCAAGAAAGGAGAAAGAGGAAGGATTATTCAGATATTTGGAACAATCTCAAAGGATTAACTAGATGATATATGAAATATATAATTACACATCCAGAAGATCTGTGCAAAAAAGAATTGATCCTACAGCTACTGACAATAGGATTACACCACGGGAAGGATAACTCTGCAAAAACAGCTGATCAGACAGCTGGAACTTAGAAACAGGTGCCCATGCAGCTGTTTGCTTAGTAAGTGAGTAAGAACCCACCAAGCATAACTGTGGGGCAGCTGTGCATTAGACACCAAAATCAGGCAGCAAGAAATGATCTGAGGGCCCCAGGGCCAGGCAATTCAAATAGAAAAGAGCAAATCATAAACAGAATGGAAAAGAAAACAATTGATTATAAAAACAACAAGACCTGACAACAGAAGTGGGGAGTGGGATCAGAGAGCAAGAGTAGCTTACTGAACAGGGCTGGCATCAGAGAGCATATGCAGCCCATCGGACAGGAAAAGGATACAAAGCCAGGAACAGTTCTTTGGCAAGAAGCACAATAACCCAACAGAAGTAATAAATCAGGTGTGACAAGATGAGTGGAGTCTCCTGCACTAAAAATGGTCTGCAAAAGCTGTCACTAATGAGCAGAGCAAGCCTGAGCAGTTAATGTTAAGCACGCTAATACAGACCCTAACTGGAACCTGTTGCACTTTCCTCTGGTGTCATGGCACGTGGTCCCTTCCTGGTGCAGGTTATTAGGAATGGGAAGGGAAGGGATCATACACTACAATATGACAATTACAATCCTTCACCAAGGCAAGGTCTCTGTCACTTTCTCTCACTGCTGTTTCGAGCTCGACTGGTTTGGGAGGATTATGAGCAATAATTAAATCCAGCAGCCTCTTTTTCTCTGTACCAAGCACCAGAAATTGTCTTTGTACCTTCTTCCTGCAGCTGGCTAAGTTCTGTTTTAAGCTGCAGCACAGTAAAACCTTCAGTAAAATATTAGCAAGGCATTGAGGGAAGAGAGCAGATTATAGGTCATTGTCTTTAGATATCATCTGGCCTAATGCACTAGTACAGCATGTGACATTGAAAAAGAAATGGCATCAATACATCATTGATCCCTTAAGCATCTATGACTGCTATTAATTCCATCTTTCATAGGCTTATTCTTCCTGTAGTCTTGCCAATTTCTGATGACTGTTTCTGTTTCTATAAATCACTGGAATGCCAGGAAACATTATAAAAATCATAGAGAAGTGAAATAACATTTTTCATTCTCTCCTCCACTCTCTCCTCTTCCCCTGCAAAACCCATAGTTATACCTATATGGAGGATTTCTCAAACATTTTTATTTAATCTTTGAAGGCCTGCATCATCACCAGTCTAAACCTTCAAGATAGTAGTTAGCAAAATTTATAGACGAATTTTTTTACCAAAAGCTGGTGTAGCTAGCACAATTGCGCAATTCAGCATTGTTTATCTACTGCAGACAAGAACAGCAAGATGTCAAAACCCACACTGATCTTATTTTACCTATATTGACCTCTGTCAGTGCTGGAGCTGCTCATGACAATTTTCTTTACAGTGAATTTGATGCATTTCTTGATCATCCCTCAGTGACATGCAATCACATTAAATCACATCAGATCTGCTCACAAAATCTTGTCACTGATCTCTGCTCTTGTTTTGCCCTCTCATATTTTTACTCTTTGAATTGTTTCCTGCGTCTCCCTCTTCCAAAAATCTCCTACATGAGATCAGCAGATAAAAGCTCATGGAATCAACTGCACTAAACTTTTCATGAGGTTTCTCAGCCCTCTGACTCTTTGTGCTGTTAACAATTAAAGCATTAATTTGCAGAGCAAACCAAGAGTCTTCCCTGGCCTCTCTTCATAGAAGTGAGTCTATGAGATCTTAATCTTTCTCTGTGTATATTGTGAAGTCAGAGATAATCTAGTTTCCTATTTAGGTCCTGACACTCTCTCCTCAGGTGTTCTCACCTGAGACCTCTAATCTGAACATAATTCTGCTGTTAACCTGTGCTACTGGAGGCTGCCTGAGGTTTTAGGCAAAAGCCCAGGACCAGCTTTTAGTTATAATGACAACCTGACCACTCTCCCAGATGACTTAAGAATAAGTAAAGGAGGTCCTGGTAGCTCTCAAATGTCTTCCCTATCTGCCTCTCTGGAATATGCATGTTTGGTCTCTGCCCTCTGCAGTTCTGCAGTGAAATCATTCAAGGTTTTTCTACACTAATCCAGCATACTTCTACCTTGATCACACATTTCATCCCCTCCCTCCCCGCTCTGAAATTACTGAGATGTTCTGATCCTGTACCCTGTCACCCAGCTTTGCATGGGGACCTAGGCCCATCTGTGAGCACTCCTGGAACTGGGAGAGGTAAATCCTTACAGGCTGGGATAGAGAATGGCTCCTTGTCTCAACTACATGGCTCTGTGGGACATGAGGTCCTAGGATGTGCAGTGCAGAGCTCTGGAGTTCCTTCCCTTCGTCTGAAAGAAACCTTGGATCAGATGTGTGCGAGCTGATGTTCCTTTAGTCAGAACTATGCTAAGTGGCAAGTCAGCAGCTGCAGCATGTTATCACTTTTCCAGCTTCATTCACTGGGCATCCTGACCACGTGGTCTGCAATGCTGGATCTGGAGCAAGGAAGAAGTCATGATATAGCTCCATGGATGGCAGAAAGCACTGCTGAGTGTGTGACAGAAGTTGGTGTATGGGGTCTGATTTAAGAGATTTGCTGCCATGGTTTTAAGGCCAGCCCTGCAATGTACAGCTATCATAAGAGTATGGAAGTACTGTAAGGAGAAAAGAAGCACATGGAAGGTACTGGAAATTTGTGGCATGAAAGCAACTTATTCTGTCATAGTACTTGCAAAAACAGTAGGTGCCTGAATCCATTAACTCTGGGTTCTTCTTAACCGGTATGTCACTGTATTCTCTGCTGCTTTAATAATGTCTAAATAAATTAATGATAACTGTAGCATCCTGGATATGGGATACTCCTGGAAAGGAAGATTTGAATCTATATTCTATATAGATAATAGAAGATGTGAATGCAAGTATTTCCTCCTGGTAAATGCTACGAAGAGAAGGAGCATCTCCGCAAAGCTCCCTTTTCAAGCCTTAGTTAAAAGACAACAGTGGGTTTTATTTTGAAAAAAGTTGCAGTTAACTGAAAGAGGATTGCAACACCTGTCATTTGGAAGGTCATTTCACGGTCTCTCCCCAGTCACACTTACCAGCCCCAAAAGTTCAGAATGACAGAGCAGCCAAAACAAGAACACAACTTCTCCCTGCAGCTCAGAGTAAAGTGCATTACAGGGCGACAGCTGGATTGAGTACCTTTGAACCCAGCCTTACCCTGCAGCTGGCTGGGATGGGAATCAGCGGAGCCAGAGCCTTGCTGGGGTGCTAACAAGACCTCCTGCTTGTACTGAGCTCCCCAAAACACACTGAACTGTTCTCCATGCCGATTTTAGGCACTGCCCCAATCAATATGTTGAGGTTGGGGTTTAGCAGTCAGGGGCACACATGGTGTTTCCCACTCTGTGTAGGGAAACAGAAATGTGCACAACATGAAGCCAGGATTCAGCCCTACCACAAAACTCAGTCACAGTGCCAGGACCCCTTTTCAGGTTGGGCCTAAATTTCTCTTCTAACACAGCCCTCCTGTGAGCAAGTGGCCTTATTTATGTAGGTAGTTTATCTTGCCTTTATTTCTTACACATCTTAGCGTGCAATTTATCTGATTACTCATATATCTAAATATATGAACAAACCATATAGGAAAATACAATAAACTTTAAAAGAACATTTAAAAAAGAAAACAAGTAAGAAGTGTTGGGATTGGAGGGAATACACTAACTGCTGATGCTGCAAAAGGTCCCTACAAAAGTTCCAGCAGAATCTGGGAACTTAGCAATGACCAATTCCCTTGATTTATGGATAAGGCAAAATCTTAAATCCTTCTCAATTCTACTGCCATTAACACAGTCTTCACATTGTGTTTAACAAATAAACTAATGTGTCTACCTAAAGAAGAAAGCTATTTTCTGATAAAAAAGTAGATTTTGGTTTCCAAGTAAACAGGTAATTGTAAGCAGCAGCTGCCTAGATATCATCCTTTATAATATGAATAGAAACATCAGCAGAGTGAAACTATGGGGAGAAAGGATATTTGCTTCAACTGCTTTGTAGTTCTTTTAATAAAAAAAATCCTTTTGCAGTGTGCAGCTACAAAGCAGCTATTTAACAAAAAAAAGTGTCATTTTCTACAGCTTTTGGAAAAAGGGGAGAAAAGTAACAGCTACAATAATAGGATGAGATGCATTATGAATTTCAGGAAGTATCAACCTCTCGAAGGAGAAAATGGTAGTGTCAGAAAAGGTCTCCATTCCACAGGAAAAGGAAAGATGCCTTTGGGAACACCTAGACCACTATACTTTCTTTTAAAAAACCCTAGCTTCTGTGCTCTGCATTTTATTTGTTTTAAGGGATACTTCGATTACTCACAACATTCTAATCTTCAACAAAAATGCCGTTATTCACATTTGGGGAACTTACCCTCAGCTAAGGTCAGTCCTATTGGAACAAACTCAAACCATCCCTCTCTACACTTGAATTTGCCTTGATAGAGTCACCTTTTAATAGGTCCTTCCCTCCCCCCCAGTTTGTCCACATTTCTTTGTATTTTCCAACAACTGTATGCAGGTAAAATAACTGTGTAAGATTTCACCTCACTAAGCAGCAAAATCTCCAGCATCTTTCTGTAGATAATCAATTCTGAAGTTATATAAAATTTTAAAAAGTTCAGCCTCAGTAACAGTAGATTTGCACTGGTGTATATCAGAGAACAACCAGTTCTAAGATTTTCACAATTCTGAAATTTTGCCAGGTTCGAGCTATTGATTTTGTCCTTCTTGGTACTATAATTATTTGAAGGAAGAGCAAATACTTTGAAAAGATGTCAGCAATCATGTAATACAGAAATGGAAAAGATTGTTTTCCACAGCAGCCCTTTTTTTCTTGAGCAGAACTTTTTAGGATGATTTCAAGAGACTTTCTTGTTATATACTCATGTAATTTCTATTAATATATTGTTGTTTCATATGTCCATAGTATTCCTGTGATAAACAGAAGTGTCTTTCAAGAAGTCACCATTCACTCCATTAGTGTGAACTTAATATTTCTGTATCAGTGGTTGAAACTGTTATAAAATTCAGTTTGACCTCTGAGGGATTATAAACTCACATATGTTGTTGCAGAAATATATTTGTAACATTTTTAGATATCTCCTACATATGAAAAAATATATTATGGAAGAAATTTATTACTGCTTATACTCATGACATTCAGAGTGATTATATTTCTTATCTTAGTACTCACAAATATTTTTTCATTTACCTTAATAACTGAAAAAACCTTAGCCTAAAAAAGAAGTTGTATATGTCTCTAATGCAGACATTACTGCATTAGCTGTGCATGGCATATCAGATCAGCATATGTAAATTTATTAGATATGTTAGTAACTCATACTTTGGCTGATAGAAGATTTGGAATATTACAATACAAATGAGGCTTGCCCAAAACACTTACAGAAAAGGATAAAGAAACTCATCTTCAAGATGCTGTGTGCCCTCATTATACTTGTTAAAATAATAGTACTTATCATCTGAAATGTTTTCCCTCTAAAAGGAAAAAATGTAATTAACTTACATGAAGTAAAATCTCTTTAAATTAATGAAATTAAAAGAGAAATTAATTTGAAGGGGAAAAAGAAATCAGGAACAAACTTTATTAAATACATTAGAACCATTAGTATTCATTTCACTGAAATGAATATAATTAGAAATAGTTAGCAAGCAAGAAGGCAGAAGTCTGTTCTCTCTGCACAATGGAGGAACTGTTCTATGATACTCTTTGTAAAACACAGCTTCATATATTTTATTGCAAGTAGCCTTCTGATACAGACTGTATTATAGCATTTAGTTGCAAAATTGAATGCTAGTAGTTCTTCAGTTAAGAGATTTAAATTCCAGCCTGAGTTCTATCTCAAGAAAATGGTTCCATACAAGATTATAATAAAATATGAGCAGCTATTATTAATGGCCCTCCATAAAGTGCTCTGCTTTATAGACTGCTCTGTGCTAGCCAGTCCTCCAGAGTAAATGTTTCCTAATTTAAGCAAAGCAGGAGTCAGCAGAAACTGAGTTCTGTGCTAATATTCAATCTTCACTCCCAAACCGAACCTCTCTGGAATGAATCTGTAGAAGTGACTCAGGAATGTCTGCTGTCATAGAGACAGTAGTCAGAAACTTCACCATCATGGAGAACAGAAGGACACACAACACCACGTCTGTGTTCCACCTCATGACAACAGCACACGGCTGACTCTGACTGAAAGAGAGCACTGGAGACTCCGAGACTCCCTGGCACAGGGAAGCAGGGCTGTCACCAGTTGCCCTTCATGAAGCACATGTTCCATGCATGTTCCTCTCAGTCTACTGGACTGAGTCAAGTCCTCCACTTATGCTGCACTGGGTACACTGGAGCTTGAATATACTCGTGATTCATTTGTTGGTGTGCACTAGTTTGTACCTGCTTTTTTTTTTGGTCTGTAATTACTGGCTTCAATAGACAGTACTCCAGAAAATACATTGATAAACACTAGGGACGGAAGTAGGAATCATTCCTTACATAACATTCAAACCACCATTTGTCTCTACCTTCTCCATCTCAGAAGATTTTACGGCTGACAAAGTTTGTTCAGCAAATGATGTTTTCTGACTAAGATGAAGAGAGTCTGTCCTGCTTTGCCCCTCTCTTCTGCTCACACTTTCCACAGAGGTTTAGCAGACTAGTAGATCAAGCTGTAAATGAAAATAATATAAATATAGCCTCTAGTAAAGGCTGTCAATGTTAAACGGATCCCACAATTTTTCAAAGCCTTGCACTGGCCTCACTGTGACTATACTGATTTCTATCATGTTTGGAGACAACCATAAAAACACAACGTTATGTCCAGATGGGCCACTTATAAAGTGGCCTAAATTCTCTTTTGAAATATACTCACAAAATATTTTGTCTGATTATAGTAAATTATACACTTAAATGATCTGGTCAATCTATGCTTTCCTAAAACAAACATACAGGGATTAGTATGGAGGTATTTAAAATTCTACTATAGCTATGAAATCAATAAATTATGAGGTTTAACAGAATTCTCCCATATTTTTTTCCTGAATAAAGGAATTATTAAACAAATTATGCTATTAGATGCTATTTAAGTTTGTATAGCATGACTTGCAAATTATCTTTCATGTTAGTGTCGGAACTGACAAGAAAAGCAAGAATCGACAAGAATATTGTGCAATACTGCCAAACTACCACCACTACTGAAACCTTGACTTGTCAACTTCCTGAATGGATTTAAGACATGTCAAGATTGTCGTAATCTTGGCAAGTTTTCTCTCACTCACATTCTTCTCCTTTCAAAAAAGAACACTTAAAAAAAAAAAAAGTAAGTAAAATGAATTTTCTGAAATGTGGAGCATATTAAAGCAACTTTAGATACTTGAAAAGTCATGGACTTTCATACCACTGCAGATATTCATGGTTTAAAAGTGCTTACTGATAAACCACCTAAAATCCTTCACAGTATAAAGCTTCAAAGCAGTGTAAATTCTTCAGTCAGAATACATGTATATCAAAATTTTGTGTGACCTAGAGCCAAAACTTCAGCCAGTCCAACTCACAGTAGATTCATTATCTTTAATGAAATGCCACTGATCTGCCCTTGGAGTATTGACCCATAATCTTTTAATACACCTGAGCTGATTACTGCTGATTCTGCTTTCTGTAACTGTTTTCACGTATTATTCCATCTACTTTTCTGGAACTCGCTTACTCAAAAGTGAGAGAGATGCAAATCTGGGCCTTACTGCAGCCTAAGCACTAAAGCCTCCTTGCAGCAGATACCGTAGCAGCTGTAAGAGAATCTCTGAAAGGCTTTTTGGGCAAAAAATTCCAAGCAAACTGAACAATGGCATCTGCACAAGGAACAAAGAAATCCCAACACTGTACCTGGTAAAGGAAAATCTACCAACAACACACATTTATTCCAGCAGACCTAAATCTGCTTGTAAACTCACAACTACCATCACATTCTCAGTCACAGCTGGGTGCCAGCTATGAGAAAAAACCTGGTGTGCACATCTGCACTGGTATCTTGTGTTCCACTGTGGGACAACCCATGCACAGCTCAGATCTAATTTATAACAGAAAATTAAGAACTTCATGTGGCCCTGACTAGCCTATATTTCCCATCCAAGATCTCCCTCCATCTCCTGCATGACCCAAGAGCCCAAAGGGACGGTAGAAATTCCCCATATTGTTCTTACAACATATTCTTGATCACAATACCTGCATGGAAATATGCAGACTCAAGATCTGCCCATGAAAAAAAAAAGTGGAGCCCTAGCAAACCTGGATTTCAAAGGCATTAGATGTTCTCAGAAGCAAACTGGCTTTCTTGGCAACATCCACAGCATATGCAGAGCCAATTACAAGTACTCTCAGCTTTATCCAGTCAATGGCTGGATCACGTGGTCCATGGAAACTGAATCATTAAGCAGTCATCTAAGTAAAGGAGTAAAAAGTGGAAAAAAATCTTCTAAAGAAAGCAAATGTTTTAACCTTCTTGGAACTCAAAAACAGATGGGGAGGTTTGATCAAAGTACTTCAAGAGTCTCGGTATCATACAAACAAAAAAAAAAGGAAAACCCTTTAGGTGATAATACAGTCTGTGTTAACTAAAAATATGTGAAAAACAAAATTTAAAAAAAAAACCAAAAACCCCTGAATTCTAACAACCCACACACACAGAATCTTGTAACATTAGACTGGAAAATAGTTGTAAGAAAATCTCTTTAACTTAGAAGTTCTAAATTAGTATTTTAGGTAAACAAAATAAAGATGTATGATGTTCTGAGTTCACTTATTCTCTTTATGGCATCGATGACATATGTGTTGAGCTTATTTGTGGAACAAAAGGCTCATTTCCTTCTTTTTTTGGCATTGTTGAGGCAGTAAAATTCATAAGAAATAATCTGTCTTCCTAAACGCTTCATACATCAACTCCAAAATAGACTGCATTGCAGAAAACAAATTTGTAGAAAAAATGTGTCTGCTAAATGTCTGTTATGCTAAGGAGTCAATGTTCAGTGGTTTTTACGTCTTGGAAAATGCATAAACTGTCAGAAAATATATGCAAAATGCTCTGAGAACTCTCACGATGCAGCTGCTGTAGATAGCACACAAACTCCTAATTGTGGGAGATGTAGAAATGGTACTTTTTCCTTTTAATTGCACATCATCATTACAATCTCTTCCCTCTGCCTTTTTGAGTTGTTCACCAACAACAGTTTGTAGCAGAAGCGGTCGCTGTAAGTGGCACACAAACAGGGCAGGAGCAGCAGGAGCATATGCATGGGAATGTCATGATGCCAAGACCCAACAACTGCTGCTCAGTAAATAACACACATTTACAATATACCAAATGTTGAACTAAACTAAAATTTTAAGTAGAAAGGATCTGTAAATCAGAGGCTGGGTCTAGGAACTTTGTCTCAACTAAGTAGCACAGACTACTCAGTAATATTAAAATGTTTTAATTCCTGAACCATTACCTGTCAGTGCAATGCAGCACATGAAGTCCACCTAAGCAGTCCTCCCTGATCTCAGAGAGGTGACAGTGCTCTCGTTCTTCACCATGAAGGAATCTTCTGTTGATGAGTTCTTCTAATACAATTTCTGGCAATCTGATTATGTCTGAATATTTGTGGACCAAACTTGTCCGCCAAACTTTGATTTGTGCAGACAAAGACATACATGCCAACAGGCGTTAACCTGTTTTGCAACAGAGTATGTTTTAATTTATTTTATTTTATATACAGGTATAAAGCATTTCATATCTTGTGTGTATTAAAAAAAAAAAAAAGAGAATGACATGATTGTTTTCCTACCAGCCCACTAATTTGTAACATAAAAGTTGCTTAATTTCACTGTTTACACACATAACTCATTATTGAACAGACCAAGCTAACTTGAATTTTAAGATGTTAGAGTAAAACAGGGAAAGGACCAGCTAAAGAATATTTATAAATAATGTAGAACTATCCACCTTATCAGCATGACAAGAATTTCAGTATAGAGTACCTAAGGGACTATCAAAACAATCTCTGCACCTTCCAAGACAATACATATGAAATGTGGGATGGCTCAGAAGGCCACAGAATGTCAGATATAATGTTTATCCTGAAGAGAAAAATAGCAGGCTCCTGGAAAGTAGTGATCCGTTATCCCAGCTGCAATATCTGAAAAGTGCTAACAAATATAACAATAATTTCTGAGGCAAAGAGAAACAGTGAGGGAAGAAAAAATGCGGCTGACATGAATTTGACAAGGATAAACTGTATGAAATAGATTTAATTGTCTCTGGGGTCACTGGTCTACTGAAAAAGGAAGAAGTTAGACATTTTATATGTTCATATGAAAATAAGCACAGTCAAATAAGTATAATAAGGATATTAGTAAGAAAAGGCTAGAAAAACTCACTATAAAATGGATTCTGACCTGAATGCACCATTTCCACTCAGAGCAGGGTGCAGGAGTGGGCATTCCTTTTGAGATGGCTCCTAGACCCATATTTTTATAACATTTTGGACAGATGGCATAATATAATATAAACAATGCAATCACTCTGAATTTTACGTCAAAGTTTTAAATGTCAGAAAATGTAGCTTTAAGACCACACAGCTACTATGCCCAGAATTTGCAGCAGAGAGATTAAATGCGTGTGTGACACATTTTCAAAATGCAGGCCAGAGGAAAACTTCTCGCTGCTGGGAGTGTTTCCATCCTCACTGCAAAGCAGCAGTTCTGTGACTGAGACACGGAGCTGACTCTGCAGGGAGGTGCAGTCCAGGTCTCTCTGAACGCCCTGTCCTTTTGTGCAGGAGTGTAAGGGCAAAGGAAAGGGTGTGTGCCTATTATTAATGCTGTTCTACCTGCTGGTAGAGTATTTTGAAAACCAGTAACATTCTATAAACAATAAATTCTTGTTCTCACAGAGGTCTTTAGATGGGCGGAAGCCCACAGCTCTGCCTTCCACAGGGGCTGTCACAACAAGCTTCAAAAAGTCACTGACTCTCCAAGAAACTAAAATTCAGGGTATAAACATGAGGGAAAAGAGAAACAGCAGGTCATGTTATAAGTAATTTCTAAGGAAATATTTTCCACTAAGCAATTTGCAGATGCTGCAGTGGACAGGAATACAAAGTGATTTTTTGATAGAGTTAAAGAAGGCTGTGAGGGTTTGTTCAATGTTCAGCAAACACTACAAGTCTCCAAAGCAGCAGGTTACATCCAGTTAACATTTGAGATCGTCCACTAAGCTTCCATACCCAGGGGAAAACAATGAATAACACAAGTTAGGGAATGATTGCTTCTACAAATGAAGGTCATCCAGAATCTGAACATTCCCTTACTGTGAGCTCATTTTGTATTGTCAGACTCCATGCTATCTCCCATAAATTAAATGTCATCAGAAAGAAGAGCCATGCTACTCAATTTTCTAAGGATTTCCTTGAAGTAAATAAAACTTTACTTACACTGGAGTAGACGTGTAACACCATTATAGAAATACAGTACTATGGTCCACTTCAGAAAATTTTAATGACATAGCAGCATAGCAAAAAATTATTTGATACACCTAATTGAGTCACCAGAATAATTCCATCACCAGAATTTCTGCTATTAATATTTCTGTAATTCTTTTGCAGCAGAAGTCCTTTTGCTTTGCAGAGTTATTATCATTTTTCTTACCAAGAGATATTTTTGTCAACAAGGAACTGTAATTCTGCTAGGACAGTTTTCCAATGTAATATGGACATAGGGGTAAACTATACCTAAGTGCAAAAGTTCACTACAGCATTTTTAATAATCCCCCAGGACTGGTCATCTATTATAGTGGAAGGTGTTTCCATTATACAGACACCAAGTAGTTTAAAAGTGCAGGGTGCATATCACTGTCTCAGACCAGGTGAAGGTTGCAGTGAAATTGTTTATGTAGCCAAGAAAGCCACTGCTCAAGACAAAGAGAAAATAAACATTGAAAGATGGGCTAAGAGCTCCCCACATTGTAAAAGTGTGCTGAAATCAGGAAGCAAACAGGAAACCAGAAATACTAAAGTGATGTAACATTGAAAAATATCTGCCACTGCTTTCAGCTGTCTCCTGAACACTGTTCAATCCAAAGGCTGTCAGTGCAGGGGAATTTTGCTGAGTGTGAGAGAAAGTGCAAAAACCAGAACTGCCACTATCCAGTTAAAAGAAAAGAACAATGTCTACAGAAAACTACAACATGATCTATGGAAGACCTCAAGGGTGAGGCTGCCTTTTTCTAAACAACTTCTTTATTTGCCAGTTTTTTCCCAAGAAGTGCTTTCTCTTTCTCATCCCTTTCTTTCTATAGTTTAAAGCTGCTTTCAAAACCATATCTTAAAGTTTGGGTGACCTCTGCTGCCATCTCTTTATCTGCCTGCACAGAATCACTTTCATGCATGAGATCCAAGATGTCCAAAAAACCACACTGATGAATTCTTAAAAGCATACCCAGACTGCCAGTCCCCATAAATGCCTTTTTAGCCCCATAAAAAAGACTACTGTAAGCTTTGGTTTCTTAACACTAATGTTCAATGGGCAAAGAAGCCACATCTGAGCATGCCAAGATTTAAATCCAAGGTTTTTCAGTGACATCGGCCAGAGATTTGAGGAGGTGTAAAATACAAATAGAGTTGTTCTATGGCTTAAAGATTAATGTTATAATACCTAGAAATCAACAATGAGAGTATTATTAAATTTTCAGAATGTGCTAGAAAGTCTCCAGATCTTTTTTCAGTAAAATACATGAATCCTTTTCAAGAGTAAGTGCCAAGAACTGATTTTCAATATTAAAAGATGACCTGCATTCATTGTACAGTTAAAACCATAAAATATGTGTGGGTTTTTAAATTCTAGTCTATTTCTATACATGCTGTTCAGAAGTACGAACTGCATTACTGAAATCATTTGCAGAGTTTGCTAATGAATAAATTACTGCTAGATTTCAAAATATGTATCATAAGAAAATCAAGCTAACCTAGTCAGACCCAAAATGGTACAGCAAATGAATATAAATAACCTCAACACATAGATCAAAATATGGCAGACTGGCATTCTGATGTAAAAAACAGTATTAGTAAATTCAAGCACATACAGAAAGCATTATTGCTGGAAATTGAACTGAAGTCTGATAAGATTAGCTAAAATATGTGAAGATAGGGGAATAGCTATGAATTTGTTTCTTATTTTCAGCTCAACGGACTGTATTTCACATAGGATGTTGAATAGGATACAGACTGATTTCTAAAACCTTTGGTTAAGTTACTTACTAAAATCGAACACAGCCTCCGAACTTCAACATGGGAAATGTCTGACTTTTGTATGTCTGAACAGAATGACAGCTGGATCTGCCCCAGGTGGTATAATTTAAAGAGAATGAACTGGGAAAGAAAATCAAGAAATTAGATATTAACTATGAGATTAATTGACTTAGCCAATATGCTTACGTCACTAGTAATACCGTCCCTGCCTGGCTCCATGAATGCACAGGCAGGTTCGGTATTAAGTCAGTAGCAAAGAGGCGGGAAGGGAATTTGCTTTTCCTTCATTCCGAGAGTTTATTACATCTTCACCCTCGAAGGGCAGGAAAGCAAATTCAGGGAACAATGGCTCACCAAGGGTTTTTCCCGGGGCCGGGGGAAAGGTGGGATCAGGGAGCAGAGACCAATGGGAGAGCCCCGGGGGAGTGACGAGGGGCCAAGGCCAGCAGCCAACGGGGAATTCAAACCAGCACACACCAACCCAACAGGACCGCGCACCCCGGGAGAAGCCCCCCGATCACCCCAACCCCACCTACCACACTCTAGTTTGCTTCAGACATGAACATGTTATTATTTTATCAATACATACATTGGTTTGGAATCAGAATAAAATTACAATTCTTAGCATCAAATAGCACTGAAGGGTTTAAAATACAGAAAAGGAAACCATAACTGGTTACATGAAACCACTGGATTATGCATGCAGTGAGGTCGTATTTCTTATGTCAGTTATTTCTGTTTAACTTATCCAGTCTCTTTCACTTATTCTCCTGCTCATTCTTTGTCTCCTTCTCTCTTTTGTTCTGGCTGATATCAAACTCTGGACTAAAGAAGAGTAAATTATTCTCTTGTATATGTTGATGTAAAACAAAACCAGAAAGCTGATAGATAAATAAATTTATATATGTATTATAACATAAGAACAGAGAGGATGAATGAAAATCCACTCCGAAACCAGAGACAATTTTGAGGTGAACAGATATTTTACATTCATTTTTAGATTTTTAACAACATAATTCTTCTGTCATAGGAAAATTCTCATTCATTCTGACTGGTAGTTCCCACGCTGATTCATGAAGAGGTCCAGGAGCTCAGCCTTGGGTTTTTTCCTTTTGATGCAGTGCTTGGTCAAGTGAGCTCTGCATCCATCTCACAAATACTGTTGTTGATCCCCAAAGTCTCTGTTAATCTAATGTAGGAGTCCAGCTAAAGCTAATGTGTCTTATTATCTAGATAGTTAATTTTATGAAGAGGCCAGTCTGTGAGATTAGTCTAAAATTATCTGTCAGGGTAGACCCTCCAAACACAGTACAGAAAAACAGTGGGTGTATTAAATAGCACACTGATTGCAGCTAACAAGAAGAATTGTTAATGAATGGTTTGGTGTTAACATTTACTTGGGTTCCCAATATCTTTGCCTTGCTACTTCAGTGTTATGCTTTATCCTGCCTGCCACATATTATCCCCAATATTCCCATAAATTGTGAGGAAGCTTTTAATTTAGTACTACGTTCTTTGGAAGTACTTCAGTATTAAAGTTAGATTGCATTGCCCTTCCCTAAAACCTAGAACCATAAAACCATTCCTCTGTGAGAAGGGGATCCACTCTGTCACTTCATAATAGGAAATTATCAGCCAACTCCTTAGTCTTCTACAAAAGATATTTGAGTCTAGCAAGTTTCAGAGGTAAGGCACAAAACTGTCACAAATACATAAATCAGCAACATGAGGAAAAGGCATGGGTTCATTTGTTTTGCAAGGATCAACTTCCACAGAGCCTACAGGTCTAAAGGCAGGATGTTGTCATATCTCCATGTAAATCACGTAGGCATTTGTCACTCTCAGTAATGCAGGATCCTTATCAAGCAGTTCCCTTTCACCTGTTACTGACTGTTAACAGCACATGACACTGACCCACTGCCTGCAATTAATTCCTCTGAGGGGGCAAAGAGAGGTCCAGCAGAGTAATGAGTTTGTTTCTGTGTGGAAGAGAATGGGAATTAGTCGGATGGAGAGGAGTGTAAAGCTGCCTAGAGATGAAGGCTGCAGTGACCTCCTGGACTGTCTCCTAACATGCTCCTGAAAAAATGGAAGTTGTTCAGGAGTGTGTAACTTCATCTCAAATTAACAATGATAATTGACCTAAAATAAAAGCTGATGTAATACTGCTCTTGAATGGTTTTCAGGGATTTTTATTAACTTAGACATGAAAATCAAAAATTCTAAAGGCCAAAACAATGATAGAGAAAGGACACCCAGATAAATGGAGAAATGTGGAGAGAAACAAGGCAAACAGGTCTGTTTCACAATTTTGAAGTGTTTATGCAAATATGCAGAAAGCAACTAGTGGAAGGCTTAACAAAGACTGAAGTGCTAAATGCCACATGACACTGGAGGTCTGCTAGAGCAGAAACTGCCATCATCCTCCCACACTTGCAACTCAATACAACCATGGCATTTGGCTGTTCAAAATGTTTCTGCTCCCAGAGAGAAAGATTTGAGGTGCAAATTGTCACCCTGTAGCATTTAGTACTGTGCTTACGCTAACTCTGCAAGCCCTGTAACGTAAAACAATAAGCACTCTAAGGAATTTCAAAGTAGGGGTGGTGCTGTGGCTATTTCCATTCATAACATGGAGCAAACCAACCAAAGCTGCCAAGTGGAATAGTTTCATGAGAAGAGGCTGCTAAAAACTGAGCACTTGATAAGGCTAAATGTGAAAGATCTATGTCTGTTTTTCCTCATGCTGACCCCTGCAATATGTCACCAGACTGCAAAACAACAGACTCGGGAAATACAACTAAAACACGCCCACTGGCCAAATGGGAAGAGTTATTTCAGTTGGCTGCAGCGTTGTCTAACAGACACTGCCAGTGTTCTTAGCTAGAATTATTGGAGAAAAAGACAATCGGCAGTGGAGTGCTGGCTAGAAAAGGTTACAGTCGTTGCCAGAGATCCTTGGAGGGATTTTGTGAAAAATACAGTCATTCAGCTACATTTGAAAGGAAAGGAGGAAAGCCCACTAAATTATTCTTATTTGTGAACATTCAATTGTGCACTACATGTATTGCAGGGGGCATGAAAAGTGGCCATAAAACCAGGCAGGGGGGAGCTTTTCTTCCTGGGTTCCATGGGAGGCTCTATGAGGAGTAACCACGAAATTACAGCAAGCTTGGTGCTGCTGTACTTAAACTACAATTCCTATCAGTCATGAGGAGCCAAGTAGCTCATCTGAGGAATGTCCATTTCCCACTTATGTTTTACATCTTCCTATGTCCTTCTCTCTGAGTCCTCATCTTTCTGTTGGGCCCTTTTGCAGTGGACTTTCCCAGGGCTTCTGAGGTGTCTAAACAATGCAAGGCAGCCTGTAATGCAACAAAATAAATTCTTCACTTTTGCTTTCATTATTTTTGGAAAAATGGCTCTTCAAGCCTTGTTGGAAGGCACTGTTGTTTTCACTGCCCACACCAGCAATTCAAAGTTTTAATTCTTAAAACATCCTGGGTTTACACTGCCTACCAGTTTACTGCCTGATGCAGTTTAGTAATTCTGCGTTGGTGCCCGCAAAGGTTCTCTATGGATGACTAAAGAGTGAGTGTTTAATTAAGAAAGCTTTGGATTAACAAGGGTTGCAGATAAAATTTTGGGAACTTGCTGCAGGTTCACTCTGAATTAGCAGGATGTAATGCGTGGTTCTAAGGGTATTTTTGGATTCAGCAGCTTTTCCATCCTATGCAAGGAGCTTCCTCCACCTCCAGTAGGCAGCAGCTCGTTCAGTTAAAGCTTTATAAAACAGAGCTGTGAAGAGCTCACATTAGAAGGCAAATGTGGACTGACTGTGCAGCCTGTGTTTGCTGGTGCTGTTCTGAACAGTGCCACAATTCATTGTATTTTATCTGCTCTTCATGAATGCTATCTTCCCTTTTCTCCAAAACAATTTGAGGCAGAATAGTGGTTACTGAGTTTGACAACAGCTGGGTGAACATAGAATGATTTTCTTATAGGTCTGGAATGTAGCCAGCATGAACTCAGAGACATTGCAAGAGATATTGGAACTACAACTTCAGTAACCTGCCATTCTTTTTTTTTTTTTTCCTTAAGGAAAACAGTACTCCTAGAATTGAATTATCTACTGAGTAATTTCGAATATTTCCTCTTCTGCTTGCAACTGGATCAACTAATATTTTATAACTACTCATGAATTATTTAAGGATTGAAAAGTCTCTCTTCAATGCTCAGCTAAATTAAACCCAAAATACTTAAAAATCAAGTAAATTTGGAATTGTTCTAGAGCCTCAGAGGTATTAGCAAAGGATTATTTAGGCTTCTTATTTAAAAAACCCCCACAAATCCAGCAAACACAGAATAACTATTTAGTTGATGTCTCCACAAACTTTCTGGACTGAATGACCAGAACATACTCTATACTTGTGACAATTTGGTTCACAGAGCTGATACCATGGAAGCACAGGCTGTCTCCTGGCTTCATGCTGATACCATAATTGCTTTGATGTTATTCTCTCTAAAAAGTCCTTACCTTGCTGATATTTTTCCTTTTGCTTGTTCTTGCTCTAATAATTTGTCTTTTTTTTGTTCCCTAGGACCTTATGACTGATTCATTGCTTAAGTATTTTTAATGTTCTTGAAAGCTACTTCTGAAACTCAGTATTACTAGTGCAAGAAAATTTTAAATATCATTTTAGTAGGATAAATTGAAGACAGTAATTGGGAAAATCAGAAAATACATTAAGAAGCAAAAGAATAAATGGTCCATGCTTGCTCTAATACATCTATAATGGTTGTTTTATCAGAATCTGCATTCTTAATAGAAGGTCACAGTATGTAATAGAGCTGGTTTGTAGGACAGAAAAGGAGCTCGATGGATATGGAAAGCAGCTACTCTGGAGAAGCATAGTAGTATTTTCACACAGAACATTTAGGACTTTACCAGGGGAAAAAAAAAGTTTGGATTCTCTTATTGTCAATCTGTCTTTGATTTCAGCCATCCTTTCCAGAAGTCTTCAAATTTTAGCAAAACTCTACTAGCAATTCCTAATGTGCCTCTTTCAAACATCTTTTTTTCTTACATTTAATAGCGTGTGGTAGTCAGATATTGTGTGCATAGTGATAGCTAATGGATAGGACATTAGTCAAAACAGATCTTTGAATTATCCCCAGCTCTGCTGCTGTTTTATCCTGTAAGTCAGTTTTTTTGCCTTTAAAATGCTAATAACAATACTTATTCCACCCGAGACAGCTACAGGAAAGGAAGACATGGAAGAAAAGTATAACTTTTTAGAGCTGAACTTCTTTCCATAGTTCCTTTACTTTTTTCATCTTTTTCCTCCTTCTGTTAACCACATAATGGAAAGCAATGGTTACTTCACTGAAATCCCCCCAGAGGCTGTTAAAGATTTAAAACAGCATCCAGACCCTTTCAGAACCAAAAGTCCCCGAACACTCTAGGTACACCTCTTTCTCTTTCCGTGCACAAACATTTATATATAGCTCACATACTTTTGTCTCTTTAATGCAACTCCTTTTTCCTACAAAGCACTTTCAGAAGTACTCATCTGTAAAAATCACTGCACTGGAAGACTCGAAAAAACTTGATCTCTCCAATTCCTGCTCACAGACTTCCCTGCAAACTGAGTCCACCCACACAGTAGATACAGCTCCAGAGAACTTCAATATGTAAAATCATAGTTTATAGATTTGCTGTCACTTCCCAACTCCTTATTTTAAAATAATTCTTGGTTTTCCCCCTTTGGCTGGTATTAAGAGTATTGTGTGGATAAATTCTCTGTTGATGTCTGAGACACCAGGCATTACAAATTTTCCTCCCTCTGAAAAGCATTTTCTACCTACTTTTCCAAGTCAAGAAGGCTTATGTCATTATAATGCCTTTGTGGGTGCCTATTAGATGTCTTCTTATGATCCTGTTAGCTGTTTTCAAATAGCAATGTAAGTCTTAAAGCTAATAATTTCCTCATGATTTACAAAAATAGGTAGCCAGGTAGAGGAGAGAAAATGCTCAAAGTCCCCTTCCAAAGGCTGAAACTCAACAAAACTCTTTCCCAAGCACAAAAGGATCATTGACAACAGACAAGAGGAGGGCTTGATACAGTGAAAAGTTTAAACAGAAGCTTTCATTTTATTAGACATCAGAGAATGATGTAAGATACAAAGACAAGGTCACAGAGGCATTGAAAACCAGGTTTTGTTTCACAGAACAACTTGTTTTTGAAAAACGATGTGAAAACGAAAATATTTTCCTTAAATGAGGTTGAAACACAGTGTGTGTCTTCCCCAAGGAACTGTGTCATTCAATCAACCTGTACAATCCACTGAAGTCAATCAGAGCTTGTTGCATCATTCCAGTGAATCAAGCTTCAGCAAGAACTCGGCTTAGCATGGAAACAAGGCAGAAATGAAGCACCACAGCTGCAGAGGATGTGACAATGCAGAAAGCACTAGGAACAGGTATCAATAAAGTTCTATTACTTTACAAACATTAAAAGCAGTAGTAGGTCAACCATTATTGTAATTAAAAAGAAATATAAGAATACCAGATACCTCCAGGACCAACTTGAGATGCCTTTGTGTTTGCAACATTTCCATCCTATGTTTTCAATTAATAATTTCTGTGCATTTTCACATCCTTCAGTGACTGGGATAGGCTGCAAGTTTTCTATTGAGATAGATTCAAATTTTAAGCAATGTTCAAAAAATCTCAACAAACTTTTGATAACTTCTTCAGTTTTAAATGTGTCATTTTAGGGCAGCAGCAGACTGGAAATGGCAATCCTACAAAAGGGAGCAGCCTCAGCTCTGCTCTCTCCTTTGCAAACACATCACTGCTGAACATCGTGTCACTTTCAGCATCTCAGGCTGCATTTTTTTGTTAACTGTCTTCTGAAATGTAACTCATCTTGAGAAAGAAAGGGTTTAGAAAAGAATACAAATGCCTGAGAGGGCAGAGAGGAGCATGTGGAGCATCTTTGATTATCTGCGTTAGAAATGAAATATGTTTAAAGGATTAGATACAGCAATTATTTTAATTACTTACTGTGCAAGAATAAGTATACCGGGAAATTACTGGAATAACTGAAGCACCTGAATGTGCAGTATTCTGCAGTAAAATCTACAGTAGCAAACCTTTGGAAATGTACATTTCAAAATAAAATTATCCCTGTAATTTTCTTATTGATTCATTCTCATATTGGTAGTGACAAGGATTCCAGTATGCCACCAGCCTTCCTATGTCAAAGAGCACATTGAAATGTGCACTTTTGACCTTTGTGGCCTTTTCGTCTCTGAAAATTCATTCAAGTCCAGTCAATTTGAAGACAGGAGAATTTGTAGTTTCCTGCTGACTACAACTGTTCCCTCGGAACGTGTGCCAAGGGTTGGGCTGCTGCAGGCAGAAGTTACCCAGGTGTGTTCTCTCATTAGCAGGGTTCCTTTTACTCTGCAAATTAGAAGTGATGTGGAACTGAGATGAAGACTGATTATTTTTCACTTATTTTAGTCTCTCATTTTCTATAGGAAGGTTATGAACAGGAACCTCTTCTGTAGAGCTATAGAGGCAAAATCATGGGAAGAAATGAAGGAAAGAGGAAACCGAAAGCTCCATTCTCTAGTTTATAAGTCTGAAGACAGTTTCTGCTGTAATCTGAGCACTTGGCTAAGGTTCATGTTTACAAAATGTGTTATTTAGGAATGTGCTGAAAAATTTCAAGTGTCTATTTTGAGGTAGAAATTGCTCTTTTATAGTACTGAAGCCGACAGTATATTTCAGTATATTTTATCCTCAAATTTCAAACATACTTGCAACTGACTATTTTTCTAAGTTTCTGTCAGGTGAATAATTTCCTTGACGTCAAAAAAGTTACTTGAGAAAGAAGAAAGCAATATGTGGTTATTCATTTGACAGATTTTACTAGAGTTGACATTATACTTTTAAATCAACAGGTTGTATTTTTCTGTTTATGGTTTAGACTGATATATAAGCAAAATGCTGCAAAAATATTGAAATACACACTAAAAATAAAATAATAACATTTTCTTTTCTGTGATCTTTTTTAAGAACAAACTTGACATATTTTCCAGTAATTTAGTGACATAGGAAAAAAAAGTCTTACAAGAATGTTGATCTTTTTAGATGGATTAAGGTAACCTAACAAATTCCAGTAAATCTAAGATTTTACAAGAATTCTCAGAGTCAAATCATAACCTAAAGTTCCAACAGCAACTTATAATGTGTGAGTACACTATCCATCAAAACCACTCGATGTGTCTGGGAGATGCTGATATCGTCAGACTGGGCTGACAGCAAAATCTGAGTTGTGTGGAGGTGACCTTTGGTGTGCACAGGGGAGCATCCTGCCCCTGCACACACCGGAGTGAGCAGAGGGTGGGATATGGGGTGAAGGGCACAGCTCACCACGAGCCGGCGGTTCAAACACAGATGCACAGCTGCTGCTGCTGACACATTCTGGAGGAGATGTGCTTTGAATCAAGGGAGCTGGGAGCAGCTTGTCAGGTATAATGACAGGAGAATAACTCTACAGGGTAGAAAAAAAGAGAGACAAGACCTACTTTAGAAATAGAAAAGGTGTTTCACTATCTGGAAATATTAGAGCAAAAGGACAGAAAAGACAGATTTATACATCATGCTTCAAGAAGGGTGTTATTTATCCGGACCCCAAGCTTTTCTGTAGGGAAGCTGGATCCTATTTGTATGCAGATACCTCTGTTTTAGCAGAAATGACATCCTGGAATGTGGCCCCATTTTCCTTTCCTCTCCACAGATGATAACAAAAATGAGAATGACAGAAATATGAGAAAGGTTTGCGTGCTAAGAAGCTTGAGCTGATCTAATGAAAACCTCACGACACTGACATAAGCAATAAATCTGTTGTTAGAACAGCACAAACAACAGAACAGGCAGCTCAACAATTACACAAAACTGTGAGGTTTCTTTGAGCAGTGGATAAAAAAAAGAAACACTTGGACTGACTTCTGTTAATGGAATAGAATATGGGAAAGGGAAATATTTTGATTACTAGAAAGAGAGGAGGCTTGTAGCACCTATAAGAGAAGGAGCTTTTAATTGCATCTAGGTAGCAGCTGAATCTAAGTCTCTAAAACATTACTGGAAACATGCTTGGTGAGCAGTGAAATATGGCAGTGATGCATTTATCCAGATAGCTGTCTTCACTGAAGCCTTCACCATAGCACGGTCACAGCAGGACAGAAGATGGTGCAGTATTTTACTGTCAAATCTGAACAAGGAGTAACTCCAATACTTGTGAACAAGACTGGATTTTTGTCATCTGTTTTACTCCTGTCACTTGTACAGTCTTTTCTGTTTGATTTTGCTCCATATTTATAACCCTGCAAACTGTTCCAAATCCCCACCGCTTTTTGACTGCTCTGGCCAAGTTTCTTCAAATTCTCTTTGCAACAGGAGGATTCCAAGGTTTAATAGGCTTTTCATGACCGTTGCTTTGCTCAGTGACTCCTTAAGGGTCATATTTGCGGTGGGAACAGCATGCTTTGAAAAATGGGGTACAAAAGGTAGATAGGGAGAGAGTGAAAATGTAAAATTTGGAATTGCTGCACATTTTGTCTTTAACTAAAACGCAAAAAAGCTGTGTGTGAGAGACCCCTTGAGAGTTTGCATGCTTGAGTTTTTCTCTTTTTTTAAATTATTCTCATTCACCATCCATGTTTTTGTATGGACTATACTGCACCCAATGTCAATAAGCTTATTACCTTTGCTTTAGCATTGTCAAATGATAGTATGCTCTAGAAAATGCAGGAAGAAAATACTTCATAAGAGTTTCCATCTCTTACCTAAGAAGGATCTTGCCAGATGGTTATTGATTCTTGCTTCAGCTTTATGCTCACTAATCTGTTCTGCTGCCTTTTATTGAAAACATCTTATGTCCCTTTTCCATATCCCTGTCCCATTATATTAGAGTAAGTGTGTCCATCATGTAAATTTGTAAATGGTTTATGTGCTTATACCTGGAGACATTCTAGGATGCTGCTCACACATACAATTTGAAAGCAATTCACAAGTGGTGATAATAGCATACAAAGAGGTATATATTTCAATGGGAATGCGGGCAAGCAAAGAGATGTATATACATGTATCAGAGACAAAATCAAGAAGTTTAACATCATCTCACGTTAAAAAAAAATCCAGCTACCAAAGCTGCTCTACTGCTAGGAGAGGAAGGAGGGGCTGAGGCTCCCCTGCTGTCTCCCAGTGCTCAGCATCCTGTAAATATATGTAAGATAGAAGAGTACTTGCTTTTTTTTAGAAAGAGTATGGTAAATCCCTTCTCCATAAAAATATATTTAGCAGATTCATAAATAATTCTTGAAAAATTTTAGCGTGTCTCAAGAATAATTATTCATCTCTCATTCCTTTACAGAAAAATGACCACAAATAAGCAAATAAAGGAGTGATATGACTTTCAAGTGAATGGCAAGTTCTCAGTTGTAAGACTTTCTAGGAAATATCACGCTTTTCTTACACATCAAGATATAAAACTGCTTCTATTAGTACAAATACTAATATATCTGAAACCATTTACTATCTCTATTAAAAGAGAGTAATAATATTGCTTAAATTGATGTTATTATGCTGCTGCTTCAAAGCAAATATAGACTTTGTTAACTCCTAACTGATAGCAAAGTGCCCTGAATTGGTCAAGTAGTAATAAACTTACAAGGTTCACATTTACACTTTGGACCGTCAGAGGTTCACAACTTACAGTCTGAAAATCATTGGACCTTAATGATATTTTCTCGCACAAAAGTGTTCTAAACCATGCACGACTTCTCCAGTTGGGTTGTGCTGAAGCTAAAAGGATCACTGGAGTCGGGATTAAATAGCTCCAAGGAGGTGCCATCAAGATTTGGAGAAACCATAAACTTATTAGCTTTTCCTACAATGCTGGGGATAGGCTGATGCAAAAACCCCACACACCATGTGGCCCCATGTGCCAGTTGCCCAGGATCTTAAATGCTGTTTTCATAATTGTCTTGGCCAGCTGGTAATGTTGTTTCCTGGGAAGTAATCTCTGAACAGACACAGGTATGCTTGCAAGGGAACACTGCCAAAACATTTGCTATTCCCATTATTCAAATAGTCTTTTTTCCCAAGAACATTACCTTTCATTAGCAAAATCATCCCCTTTGCATTCACATGGTCAGTGCAACTGTCTCGTTCTATTTCTGCCTCATTGAGAAAAACCCCCATGTTTTGGTATCTTGCCAAATTAAAAAAAAAAAAAGTAGGGGAAAATACTAACAAAATCAAGAAAATTAATCCCTGTTGGCATTAAAAGTACAAGTATATTTACTTCTATAAGAGTACACTGTGTTCTTTGACATAAGAAAGAAATGGAAAAGATTCCATTTCATTTTTTCCATTCCATTCTTTGAAATGGAAAGAATGGCTTTTCCTCAAAGTGAACATTATTTGTGCAATTTTTAGGGTTTTTTTAAGAATGAAGAGTCCACAAACCAGATACAACATGGGGGAGTAATCAGCTGCAATATTGAATCTCACAAAGTGTAGGCTTTTATTTATGCTGAATTTCACTTTGTTCGAGGGATCCTCCTGCAGACCATATTCAATATGTGCAAACATACACCAACACTGAGGCTTTAGATCATGACAGTAAAGCACAACTGAACGCAGATCCTGCCTCTTACAGATATCCTAAATACTGTGAGAAAAATTAATTAACCACTCAGTTGAAAACACAGTAATATCTCCTTTTTCATAGACTGAGATTGCAATCTCTTCAATAGCAGGGTCTTGCAAGTCCACGTTTGTATGATGTTTAATATCCTGCTTGCCCTGACTCAGGCAGACCCTCTGGGGTGTAATGTATGTATTGCTTGGAAAGTATTATTATGGAACCACAACTGAGAACATCGGGAAAAGGTATTGATTGCAGTTGTCATGTCTTCTCTAAGCCATTTGGATGTGCTTAGCATATGCCAAGCTAAATGCAGAGAAGCACTTTACAAAATCCACATGATGGTGCTTGAACAGACTCATTGGCAATTAACTTAGAGCTGCACTTGTTTTTCATGGAATCTACAGCATTAGCTCCAGAAACCGGCGAATATCTTGCAAACCAGATTGAAGGACATTATGGGGTCACATTTGAATGCCTGAGTCTAATTTTCAGGGGGAAAAAATTTCCTTCTACACATTTTCCAGAGGGGCAGTATTTGAACTCAAGTGTCCTTTGCCTTCACGTGTTGCTGTAAGAGCTTTGTGCATTGAGCTGTTATTTCAGCTGACTACAACACACAATTGGCAGGAGGAACCCAGCACCTACCAGTCTGCAGTTTGGCAGAATCTGAGATTACATTTGCTATCACCAAAAGAATTTTTATGCTAAACCTGACGGCTATCCGTGGTAGGTAACAACTGCCCTCTCTTCAAATATGGGTGGCTGAGGCTTATCCAGCAAGGGCCAGAAGGAGTGACATGCTCAGTGCAGGTGCCCTAAAAAAGACATGGTTTTACCCATCTTAACCCATTCTAAATAAAGAGTTTGAGGAGGGACATTTTCATTTTCCAAGTTCTTGAAAGCAAAACTAAGTCACTCACTAAAGTCACAACTAAATCTATTTTAATTCTATTTGACCTTTTTCTAGAATTTCTGTAACTGATTTGTTACATTTTCCCTTATTTTTCACGAGGAAAACATACTAATCTCCCTACTGCCTCTTTTCCTCAGGGAAAAGTCTCCACTTACTCATTAATTTGGTAAAGAAATGAATTTCTTTTGCCAAGAAATTAGTCTTGCCAACATACTCTGGATATTTCTGTACAATCACAAGGCTGCAAAGCCAACCAACTAGAGAAAAAAAAATTTTATATCATCAAATATTGATTAAGCTAACGAAAACTTTGACGAACAGCCATATGATGGCATGAGATTAACTGCCTTGTGTGCTTTTACTAGATATTCTTCCTTTGTAATTAAGAGCAAGTTTATACATCACAAAAATATATGAAGAAATGAAGTGGAATTAAATTAATTTTATATTACAGCTGAAAATGCCAATGGTACTCTTTTGATAGAAATTATAGTATTTTTCTAGGACCACCCTTCAGAAGCAAAATTTAATTTGAATTTTACAGGGGATTCTAATAGACCAATTATTGGTATTATTTATGAAGACAGTAGCTGTAGTGGTAGACAAAAATTGAGTTTCTTCTTGTGCTTCAGAAAATCTCTCTTATATTCTATATATGTGCCCAGATCAAGAGGATTTTAGAAACATCCAAAACAAACTGGCACAAAACTGCACTGACAGTGCTAGAAAGAACAGTATTGTGACAATGAGAACTGTTCTTACAATAAATTTCTTTTTCCCCCTTTTCTCAAAAGTTACAACTCTTACAAGAAACTACAAGGATTTATACTGATCAAAAAGATGAATTCACAGTGTAAAATTCCAGCAATGAAGAAGACCTGCCAGTTAGCAGGCAATTATCTGCCAGGTAAGTTTGCAAATCGAGGGGCATAGCACTAAGGGAAAGTGGAGAAATGCACTTTTGTGTGATCTAGTTTCAGATATGTTCCCCTGGGAAGTCCTGGCCTCCTAAAACATTTCCTAATACTTGTTTTGCAACATATGGTTTGTGAGCATTCAGAAGAAAACAATATGACCTGTAAATAAATGCCATTTTTAAGAAGGACCATGTGTGCAATTAGGAGATTCCCAAAAGAGCTAAGTGGGGCTTAAAAGCTACTCCAGTGCCTTTGGGCTGGAAAGCTTGGCACAGATTGAACCAGAAGATTATTTTGATTAACGGTGCCTGGGAGGCAGAAAGAGAGAGAGGGAGAGCACTGGCAGTGCTCAGCAGCACTGCTGGGAGGCCTCCTGGCCAAAGCCACACAGGAGACTGAGCTACACTCTGCTTTTAGGTGTGAAAAGTATTTCTGCCTATAACACCCTTGGGATTATGTACAAAGACTTCAGTTCTTGCTGCCCTCAGCGCTGTTGGCAGAATATTCTGGGGACTGCCTTGTCTATAACAGACTCTGTCACAATTACTGGAGTTTAGGAAACTTCTGGTACCTGTGCAACACCTTCCATCATTCCCTTCTCCAGTCCCTACTATGATTATTTGGACTCTTGAATGACTAAAGAGATGGCAGGAGAAAGAACATTTACAGTCATTCTCAACAGAAATACCATGATACCATCTAGAGAACAGTTATAAATCACTTTATAACTTACTCTAATCCAATATAAAATGAATTTTATTCTTTGATTTAGTCTTTTTTTTATTACAAGTCATAAAATAGTCCAAATACTGTACTGGTTTCTATTCCATGCAGGCTTTTACTTCTTTGCCTAAGATTCAAATACCCCCTAGGAGAGCTTACCCACCTATGACTTTTTTTAACCTTATTCCTAAAGGGAGAGAAAAAAAATCTGAATTCAGTCCAGAGCTGAGTTTCACTGTTTTACATGATCTTTCTCTCTCCCTCCAAAGACAGCTCCTCAAGGAAAGTATGAACCTCAGCTCCCATCAGCCTAGACTGTACATGGTGCTGTTTGCTGTGCACTGTCCCCCTTCCTCTCATGTAACTCATCCGGCACAGTGAATTCACAGTCCCTGTGAACAACTTTGCAAAATATTTATCCTGGGACTGGTTTCAGCATACCTGAAGGATAACCTGTACCTAACCTCTTCCCAGCTGAAAGAACACTTCAGTCTCCATTTCTGATTTTTTTTTTTTTTTTTTTTTACCCTGTGCAGTGAATCCATCATATGACTAGCAATTACCCTTATAACAGATAATTTCTGTGATGGCTATTTGCCCACTGAAACTAGATTAATGCCCTTATTTAGAAAGTGCATCAGAATTCTGAAAAAGCCCAGGCAACACTGACTCGGACTGGCAATGAATCAGTGGCCAGACATGACAACTCCATATTCACTGCAATGAATAAATTTTTGATTATTATTATATCCCCCTTTTTGAATGTCTTCAAGTAACTCAGTGAATACTTATACTCAGGAAAAAATACATTCAATCTTTCAAAAAGGCTTATTTTACTCCGAAACAGACTTTGTGAACATATCACTGGAGATACACATTTCTTCTGGTTCCCTGATTCAGTTTATCAAATTTACCCAAGTGAGAGCTGAAATAAATGCTTTTGCCTTTTCCTCTAAATGCCAGACAGGAGATGACAGATTGTACTCACAATCTGAATTATTTGTGAGTGCAATTTTGTGACGATTGCTGTTGTATAGGCAGCTTTAGGCCTGATTTTGAAAAGAATCTTTTTTGAAAGAATCAGAGTAGCACTTCAGCAAATGTCTAATTTGAAAGCTATCCTCCTCTCTCCTTAATTCAGTCAGGTTTAAGCATATGACTCAAGTTGAGTCTTGTTGAAATCTCTCCTTGATCTCCTTAAAGAAATAGCTCCAAATGTAAAAGCTACTTACTGTTCTCCTAGAATATGCTGAAAACTTACTTTTTATTACCACTTAATAATTAAATGAATCACATCTTGTGATGGTGTTATACTGGAGATAATAGAAGACCTCCTCAACTTTTTCTAAAGGTAAAAAACAACCACTATGTAGGCTTTCACACAAATTAAATGTAAAACAAAATCCCAACATTCTCAATGAATTTTCCAAAGTGTTTTTCTTCAGTTCCTCAACAATACAGTGTTGATTTTTTTTTTTTATAATCCAGACCAAAACGACTCTCTGAATAAATCTGGACAGTCTCTAAGAAATAAACTTTTTAACATTTTTTACAGCACTTCATTATCAGCATTCTCTAGGCAAAGAACCACCATTCTGTTTCATCTTGCAGCTTCAGTGCATAAAGCCATTCCCCTAACACTGCCTCACACACCCACACAGCACTCCCTGAAAGCTCATCTCCTACCTTCTTGCAGCTGCTGCCCTTATCACTGAGTCACTGACAAATTGTATCATGGTAAACTGAGTTTTTATCATATTTAATTTAATTCTGGAGCAATCTCTTTGGAAGCAAACATTTCCCACATCTTGCTTAAGCATGTCTTCTGCAGAGTAGAACTCCTATACAAAACCACAAACTGACTGCATCAGAGAGCACTGGACTTGCTCAAAATACAACATTTAAAGCACACAGCAAAATGTTACTTTAGCATAATTGCATATTCCACATTATAATAATTGTCATTTTTATACAAAGCAAACCATTAGCCATATACAGATTAAAGGCATTGTGTGCCTTCCACAGGAAAAAAAAAGATTTATTTTGGTATACAGGCAGTAATAGTGTTTTTTCTAACTGGGACAATTGCTACAGTCTTATATGTGCTGCACAGGTCTCCTTCTGATTTGCTCTACTACCACCTCCAGATGAAGAGCAAGTGTGTCAGCTCTCTGTGCCTCAATTACTGCTTTTTTGAGGGTAGAAGATAAGAGACATTAGGCTCATGACATTACTACAAGTAGATGGGAAAAAAGGAGTTAAATTGTCTCTCATTATGGTACACCAGGAATATATGCCCACTGTAGTCAGGTGCAAACTAGAAAGAAACACACATTGTTCTGAACTAGAACTTGCTCTTTGGGGAAAGGTGATAAAACTGCTCAATGCCTTTAACTTCCTTCAGTAATTACAAAGTCTTAACCCCTCAGCAGACCCAGTCCCTCCTTTTCAGTTCATTAAAATGGGTTTAGAAGAAAGACTTTATTTGGAAAATAGTTACAGTTGAGTGGCTTATAGCATGGAAAAAATCTCAGTGATCTTCCTGAGTCAACCAGAAATACAGGACAATGAGCATATGTGGGCAAAGCATTCCTCTGCTTGGGTGGCAAGGTGAGAAAGCACCCTCCTGTGCCGTGAGGCATCACGGTCTAGAAAATGGCTGAGGATTTACAGAGTATGAATAATGGAAAGAATTGTCTGGGAAACTAAAATACTGGTTTGCAAAGTCTGGGATTACTCCAAGCTAACTTGTAAGACTGGGGAGAACCGTGTATACGAGAAAAGGAGACTGTCACACAGTCGGAAGCCCTCCTGAACCTGGACTACCAGTGTTCAACCCCCGCCTCCCCCACCAAATATTCCTAGTAACTAAATATGCTCATTACCAAACTTTTGTAGATTTTTTTTCATAGAGAAAAGGATCACAGAAGCTCTTTCTTAGAACTAAATTTTACTTCTGAGGAAAAGACAACTCCCATTGAAAAAAAAAAAACATGCAAAAGATTTCAGCAAGGTCTCACAACTACAGCTAGATACTAGATTTGATCTCAGGTTGAGTTCATGAGGCTTTGAGAGCTGACAAAATCATGATGTAAAAACAGAATCACAAAATGGTTGAGGTTGGTGTGACCTCTGGAGATGCCCTACACCCCCTGCTCAAGCAGGAACAGCACCATACCAGGGTGGTTCCAGCTGGGTTTCAATATCTCCATGGATCAAGACTCCAGGCGAATCCATTCAAAACTGGTCAGAGCTGCCAGTGTCCTCAGTTACATGAATTAGGGAGAATTATAGAAACTAAGAAGATATTATAGCATGAAGATGACTAACGGAACTTATTGTAACTAGTAAAGAGAGAAAAGGTAGTATGGAAATGATAGAGGGAGAGTACATACACACATACACGCCATCAGGTTATTGTTTGACAAAGTGACTTTTCTCCCCCCAGGGACATTTTATCTATTTATGTAATCAGGGAACAGTCTGCCTGAGACTTGAAGAAAACAAATTTTCCTGCACTGGGAAGGAAATTGGACGTTTCTCTCACTCACTGTCATTATGCAGCAATGAAATAAACATGACTGTTTTTAAAGAAAGTGACATGGCATAACCTAAAATGTGTATTGTGTACCTTTGCCTATGTCCCAACACATAAACCCCCCACACGACCAATCATTCCCATTATGTCAGCACTCTGAAAGCAAGGTTAAGGTAGGGACAGGTGACTCTGTTTATTTCTGATACTGTACTAGCTCCTAAATCACTGACACTGTCTCCTTATATATTTGACACTACTGAGTTCCATGACAGGTCAATACAGAATTTATTCCCCACACATTCAGTACTTGCTGGTGGAGACACCTTTACTTCTCTTTGCCAAGTCCATTAATGTGAAGGGTTAGTGTCCTGACACAAGGCAATGATACTACATGGGTTTGAAACGTTAAATTAAATGTTACAGTGCATTACACCAGCTGAAATGGCATGTCCTGCTTCTGTCTTAAAAAGTGACTTATTTTGTAAAGTATGGGTCTGCTGAGAAGTTACTTTATAAAACTGGTATCAGGTTTCCACATGACATCTTGATGACTGACTCGCATCATATTTCTAAAGCTACAGGTATTTTTTTTCCTCAACTTCCACCTTCATTTTAACTGACAGTCCAGAAATTTTTTCATGAATGCTGAGACTCAGGCAGATCTACCAAACCCTCACCCCTCACCACTCCTCCACAGATCAGCCAGGCAAGCCCTTGCTGCAGGTCCACAGCTACAGCTTGAATAATGTGGGGCTGAATAGGAGTGATTTAACAGCAATTCAGAAACGTATTTGTAAACAAAACAGCCTAGTGAGGCTGTGAATCTTCCTCTGTAATCAACCAAGCACCCTAATAACCCTCACTGCATGTTTCAGTAAAGGCTTCTGCTTTAATTCACAATTCCACAGACTATTCCTCCTCTTCGGTCAGTGAGAAAGCTGGAGGTAATTTTAGAAAGTTGCTTTTTAGAAAGAAAGGGTTTTTCAAACTCTGCTACCTAATGCCCATTTCTGTTGGCAATTCCCAAGCCAGAAACAGCATCCATGAGAAACCTGCGTACATTCAGAGGTTTTGAATATTCATATGGAAATAGTTTATTAAACACTACTAATTAGAATAGTTTTACAGATTAAGGTCATACACCACTTTAGCTAATGAGTCTATCCATATACGAATAGCAGGAATACATTCAGATTCTGTTACGATCCCATAGATGAATTGGATCAGTATTTTCAGCAGTAAAATTATATCTGTCAGTTGCGTCTCTGCCATGACTCAGAATGGGATCACAGCCTGACAATACAATCCTCTTAGAAGATACAGCTGCATGCAATTTTAAAATTGGAATTTTTTATATTAACAATGTCTTCTTCAGATTTCACGCTGATCTCTGTAAACCAATGAAAACTCAGCTGAATTCAAAGGGTTAAAACAGTATCAAACCAATAAAGCAGTGAGTCAAAAAGCCCTCACAACCTCCCCGTCAGTTTTGACAGCCTACCATAAATATGTTACCATATTAATGCGCTAAACAAATATTTGACCTTGTCAAGTCCCATAACTAAATGAAGTCTAGGCTATAGATTAATTGATGTATACAACTGATTTTCTACACAAGCTTTTGCATTTTTTTTGCACAGAGGAGGCGAGTTTGTAATTGATAAAACAATAATCTAACAGCAGAATGAGGCCTGACAGTACTGACAGTATTTAAAGAATCCAATGGGTTGTAGATGGATTTTTAAGCTTACTGAAAATCATGAGGTGAATGTCAAATTAACACACCTTAAATTTAATTTCTGACCTGGAAAAATCAGAGAGAGAAGGAGAACAACAGTAAATCAGTATTTTCTTTGTTGTTGGTGGTAGGTTTTTATACTTTCGGGGTAGTTAATAGGGTTTATTTAATTTAGTTATAGGGTTTAGTTAATTTAATACTTTTGCATTCTACACAGTTGGGATTGTAATGGTTCAATTTAGAGAGTTGGTTTTATATATTTTTCAAACACTGTTTAAGACTGTCGTGGTTTGACACTGGCCCGACGCCAGGCACCCATGAGAGTTGCTTGCTCACGCTCCCCTGCCACAGCTGGGCAGAGGAGAGAGGAAAAAAAAATTAACGAAGACTTCACTAGTTGAGATAAGGACCAGGAGAAAACACTTCAAAGGCAAAACAGGCTTAACTTAAAGTTACAAAGTGAATTTATTGCTAACAGAATCAGAGGAGGATAATGAGAAAATAAACCTTTAAAACACCTTCCCCCCACCCCCAGCCCCTCCCTCCTTCCCACCGACAGCGCAGGGAGACAGCGCATGGGGGTTTGGTCAGTTTGTTACCGAGATTCTCTTCCACTGCTCTGGGAGAGGAGTCCTTCCCCTGTGAGGCTGTGGGGTCCCTCCCACGGGAGACAGCTCTCCATGAACCTCTCCAACATGGGTCCACTCTCACGAGCAGCAGTCCTACTGCACCTGCTGCAACGTGAGTCCCTCCCAAGGGCACACAGTCCTCCCAAAACTGCTGTGCCATGGCTCTCTCTTTCCACAGGGTGCAGTCCTCCAAGGACAGGCTGCTCCAGCCTGGAAAGCAGGGCACTGTCTCTCCACCAGGTCTCCCAGTGGATCACAGCCTCTTCCAGGCATCCACCTGCTCTGGAGTGGGCACCTCCCCCATGGGCTGTGGGTGGATCTCTGCATCCCCCGTGGATCCCCATGGGCTGCAGGGGCACAGCTGCTTCACCATGGTCATCACCATGGCCTGCAGAGGAATATTGGCTCCGGAGCCTGGAGCACCTCCTGCCCCTCCTTCTCCACTGCCCTTGGTGTCTCCATGTTGTTTCCCTCACATGTTCACACCTCCTCCTCTTCTCTGACTAGCAGCAAACCCCCCCTGACTTTGTTTGGATTTTCTTCTTGAATATATTGTCACAGAGGCGTTACCAACCTCTCTCATTGGCCCAGCTTTGGCCAGCAGCGTGTCCATCTTTCAGAGGCATCAGGGATTGGCTCTGCTGGACATGGTGGAAGTTTCCAGGAGGTTCTCACAGGAGCCACCACGGTGGCCCTCCCAATACCAAAAACCAGGCCACACAAAACCAATACATTATACAAAAAGTTGGGTGTTTATATATTGGATCCTTTATGTGGTTTGGTTTTTTAAACTTTGGATTTTTCTAGAGTTAGTATTTTGTCCTCTGATTTTATATTTTCTTTTATACTTTCTATACAGTTGGTTTTTATATTTGGTTCTTCCTATGGTTGAATACTGTTAGACTTTTGTATTTTTTATGTGGCTTATTTTAAAACGTTTGTTTGTTAAACAATTCTTTTTTTTCCTACACTTACACAGTTGGTTTTAATTTGATGGGGGTTCTATATACGGCAGATTTTTCAAAAATTTCTCTTTTTACAGTGGTTGTAATTACAGATAATCTTTGAGTAACAGAGTTAACAGGATTGGTGTTGGTTTTAACAGGATTGGGGTTTTAAACACTTTTTTGTTTACTACATTTTGGCTTTTAAATACAGTTGGGCATTTCTACCTTGGTTGTTTATTCCAGCTGATTTCTTTTATACTATTGGTAGTTGATTTGGTTGGCTTTTGATGCAGTCAGGTTGTAATATAATTGGGTTTTGGCATCCAGTTGTATTTCTACTACTGGTGTGTTCTGTACTTTTGGGGTTTATGCAATTGGTTTTTGATTGGCATTCTTTATACATTTTGTTCATTATACTTTGGCTGTTTAATGTGTTTGGGTATTTATGCTTTCATATTGTAATACACTTAGTTTTTAAACTGTTTTTCATACAGATGGGCTTCTGTAAAGTCAGGTTTTTATGTTTGGGGTTTACACAATTGTTTTCTACACAGCTGTTTTTACTATAGTTGGTTTTCTACCCAGCTGGTTTTTGCACATTTGGTTTTAAGAAAGTTGGTTTTTACAAGCTTTTTTATAAGGCTGGTTTAATACAGCTGGATTTTTACATGGGTGGTTTTAGATGATTTTTGTCCCCCCAGTTTTTTGCACTTTTTTGTTCTTTTTTTTTCCACTATTGCCTTCTGCATAGCTGGTTAAAATATGTTAGGTTTTACACAGTTGTTTCTAAACCAGTTATTTTTTATAGGTGTTTTTACAGTGGTTTTTTTCACATGGTTGTTTTTCATAATATGAGTGCTATTTGGTATGGTTAGATTTTATATCGTTGGGGATTTACGCCTTGGTTTCATATTACAGTTGGGTTTTTATACTGTTGGATTTTCATACCATTTGCTTTTATAGGGTTGCGTTTTTATACAACTGGGCTTTACAGAATGGACTTTTTACCTGGTTATGTTTTATATAAGTTCTTTTTTAAGCTCTGGTTTACATTACAGTTGGGGTTTTTTAATGGATATTTTTAAATACAGCTGGTTTTCAGTTCTGTGGGGTTTTTTTATGTGGTTGTTTTAGTGCAATTAATTTTGATATAGCTGGTTGCTTATACAGCAGGGTTTTTATTTTCTCTATTTTTGCTTTTTCTACAATTTATTTATATGTATATATACACATATGTAATGAACTGTTCAGCCAATTAAAATTTAATTGGATTTTTATTAACAAATGTAAGCAATAGACAGTAAGAGACCATAGATAGCTGAGCTACAAAACAAAGGAAGCAGCACTGGGTGCTTAGCCAAGAGCCACAGGCATGCCCGTTAAGCTAGAAGGATACTTCTTATACTCTGGAGCTAAGCACAGCCCCTCCCTTGACCCCACCTCTGCATGGTATTTGCATTGGTGGGTTCCGGCCCAGGGATCTTCTTCATTGGCGTGTGATTGTCCAATGGGGCCTTCCGTCTTCTCCCCTTATGTTAATGTGGTTACCACGCGTGCCCCTCCTTCACCTCATGCCCAGAAACTTCTATGACCAGTTTTCAATCATAAATACAAATTTTACACAAGAACATTTGTCAGCTTATACAACTAATTACTTCAAATAAACATTACTCCCGATACATGACTTATTAACCTACTAACTCACTAATGCACAATTAATAAACTCATTAACATACAAAATCCAATTCACTACTTCTGTTTATAACAACATATATATATATTTTATATATATCTGTCTTGGTTTGAAAGACAGGTGTCTGCCAAGGAAGGCGGGAACCTCCTTGGAATAGAATATGTGACCCCCTTCCCTCCAAATTATTATAACTCTGAAATTATGGGGCTTTCAGGCAAAGATATGGGAAAAGGAATAACAGTTCTTTACTAGAATACGTATGTATATATATGACAAGGCAAACAACCACCAACAACAGCAGCAACTACAAACAAAAGCAGAAACCCAACAACAGCCTTCTCTCGGCTGTCGAGCACCTTCCCCGTTGGTGCAGTTCCGGTCACAGCTGGCAGGGGCGCTGGTGGCTCCCGGCCGGGCAGGGCGGGTGCGATGATTCCCCCGTGGCTGCAGGGGGCGCTGTGGCGCAGCTCGGCCGCCTCTGTGCGGTGGGTAATGGCGGGCGGGCCGGCGGGAGAGAGAGAAAAGGGGCTTCCTGTGCAAACCCCCAGGGGCAGCCGGGTCCGGGCCCCTCCGGGTGGCGAAATGGGCTGCAGCAGCAACCTCGGAGCGGCGGCTGGAACGGCAGGGACGAGCAGACTCCGGGGTGGCAAACAAAATGTAGCAGAAACTCCGCAGGACCCGTGGGGGTTGGGTGGACATGGAGTGCTGGGTTAGAGTGTAGCAAAAAAAGCCGCGGCAGTGGCAGAAAGCAGCGGGCCTGGGCAGTGGCAGCTGGCCTGCTCCATAGCAGCTGCCGCACACAGCCGGGGGATGCACCCCTCTGGGAACGGGGAGGGGGTCGGGGTCCCAGGTTATTATTTGGGACACCCTAGTAGACGGTGAGGGTCCTTTCCAGTCAGATTGGGTGTTAATAAGGTCCCAGTCCAATGGCTGCTCTTATGAGCAAAGGCTCACCCATAGTAAGGAAGAAGCAGTACAGGGCTGGGCTCCTTCTTGGCAGTGGATTCTCCTCACAGAAAGCAACCGCTCCACCATCCTCCTCCGATGCTGAGAGCGAGTGAAAGCTAAGGGCTGAGCCCAGCCTCTCATCCTCCAGCCAAAATCTTGTGGTATCTCTGCCCTTCCCAAGAGAAAGCCTCTCAGGTAAGAGAGTAGCCAGCCGCACCCTTCCCTCACCTTGGCCATTTGGTTTGTCTCTTAAGTATTGGTAGTTATCATCTCTTTGCAACAAGTGGGACAAAATTCCCTAGGAGAAACAAAAAAACCCCAAAAAATCCTAATCTCCAACAATATCACACTTCTAATAATTTCTATGATCATTTCTAATGCAGCTGGGGTTTTAAATGGTTTGGTTTTATATGGTTAATTTCTCCTTTTTTTAAGGCTGGGGTTTTTTTTAGATCTGTCAGGAAAATTAATCCACAAACACGAGAGGTTTATGTCCAAAAAGGAGACAGAGGAGTCCTTTTACTTTATTCGAATAACAGAAGAGGCCATGGGGCATTCCCCTGGGGTCTCTCAAATTGTTAGAGGATGCAGCCTCTTTTCATCCTAATTTCCCGTCTGCACTGCCCTCTCTCTTTCCCCACTGGCTGAGGTACTTGAGAGGTACAGACCTCCTGAATCGCTTAATACACACCCCCTTCTAATGTATACCCTCCTTTTTTTTCTCTTCCTATGGAATTTATGGTTCTTTCCATTGCTGCTTTCATCTCTCAGTGTCTATCTTTACCTATCAGCAAAGCCACAGTTTGTTTGTAAAGACAAATCTCTCTCACTCCTTTCATCAATCAGTAGAATTCCTCCCTCTGTTTCTTTGACCTCTCAGTATCTAGCTTTTACCTGTCAGCAGACCCACAGTTTGTTTGTAAAGACAAATCTCTCTCATTCCCTTCAGGCCATTGGTGTTTTCTTTTGTGCTTTTTAATCTGGTTTATTTTTCAACAGCTGTTTTATTAAACAAGGTTGGTTTTTTAGATGGTTGATTTATTACAGTTTGTTGTTTTGATATAGGGTGGTGTTTTTTACTTTTTTCAAATATCTACAGCTTTTTTTTGTATTCTGCTTTTTAATATAAGTCGGTTTTTACCATTTTAGTCTTAATATGGTTGGGGTTTTTCATAACTTTTTTTAATATGGTTGAAGCTTCAACACAACAACAGGTGAAAGCTAATTTCTATATAGTGTGCATTTTGACAGCAAACACAGGTTCCTCTAAAACCTTTCTCCTTCATTATTTATAATCATAAAAGCTATGTTTATCTGCTGTAATACAATAATTTAGGCTATAATATAGGCTTTTCATATATTAAACAAATGTATACGCACATACAGACACATCTAAGGTAACAGACGTCACAAAGTCTGTGCTGCTTCTGGAAATACAGTGACTGGAGAAATATGTTGAAAGTGACATTATTAAATTCTCTCAGTGTCAGTGGTGAGACACCGGCCCTGTGCAAGTCGAGTGCAGTGGGCTCCTTCTGCCTCTGGAGAGAAGTGGAAGGTACCTGGCACAGAACTCACCCACTGCCTAGAAACCTGCAGCCTCCACCAGTCCTAAAAGGACATTTTGACCCCCTGGTATGGATGGGTACATTTATGGCCAAACTCAGGCAGCTGGAACCTAGTCAGTGTTTCACTCTTCAAGATTTAATGACAAACTTAATGAGATTCCTCTGACCTTCCCATTTAATCTTTTTTCCTTCTTCTTCACGCTCACATACATACTGAAATTTTCTTGTCAAAATCACAGAGTACCTTCTCATTAAAAGTTGAGATAATATAGGGATCCATTCATTTGGAATCAAAGAGCAGTGTTACATTTTGCAGTAAAGCTTATTAAATAATTTAAATAAGAAAAGAAAATCTTGCATTCTGCTCATGGGAAGTGAGAAGAGCAATGATTTGTAAAATGTAGAGTTTTGATTACTGAATTAAATGATGTAGAACAGAAAATGGTTATGTTTGAAGAATGGGAAATTTTGTTTTAAAATACAATTCTCATTTGGAGTTGTTATTTGCACATTTGAGACCCACTGAAAGCTGTTGCAATACACCTAATTAATAAGCCATATATATTTGAACATCTGTATTTCAGTCTTCATTTATTTTCTTGGTCAACCACTTGGAGAAAAAACCACTTAAAAATATTTAAATGAACATCCAATCAGTAGATAAAATAGCAGTTGTCTGGTAAAGTTGTCTGGTCTGATCACTTATTATATGTACAGTTTGCAGCTGAATGACCTTCTGACAACACCTACTTTGTATCATCTACACCATTGGATCCTAAATACAATATGGTTTAGATTCTAAGGTATGTAACATTCAACTCAGCTGCCTCAGAGTGGGACACCATTTACTTTTTTAAATGCTACCCTAGGAGATGCTCTGGATAAAACTGGTAGACTAAACACTGGTCATAGCTGGTTACCACAAACTATACATTGGGTGAAACAACTTATCATTCATTGCTATTAAGCAGGAGATAACAGCAGGCTCTTCCTGACAGGTTTTCTTCTCTTATTGTTCTAGACCAAAGACCCTTTCTTAAAGAAATGTAGTTTTTAACAATAATGCACATAAATGACTTCTGGGTTGTTTGTTGGGATTTTATTTTTCTGTTTTCCCCACTGACTGCAGTTCCTGCACCCTTTTTCAGAGTCACTGAGCACATACAGCAGTTTACAATCTGGGTGGAGACAGATCCTGACACTAGCACCTCAACAGTCACATTGCCAATCTCAGTCTCTTACCACAGTCTCTGCCTCACTGACATTTCAAATGCAGTAAAGAAGGGACAGATTTTTGCCAGATACCTCCCGGAAATACGAGAAATGCTTACAGAGAAATGAAATTAGCCATCATGACAGTATCAACCAGGAGAACAAAGCAGTTTTCCTGATATTGAATAGAACTTCATAGTGCCAAACCAAAGATGCATTATGAGAGGAAATTTAACTGAGTCACTTTTTACAAGCATATAATCCTGACCTCTGTGTTTAACAGCGTGTATGACAGTCTATGAGGAATGCAGTGCCATACGTGAATGTATTTAAAGACCACTGAAACAAACATCAAAACAGGATGTTTCAGTTTGACTTGGGTAAATTTCCATACTTACTAAATTCAGTAGGCTCATGCATATTTTAAATGTTTCAATGAAAGCCTGACATCTTTCATTTAATTTCTTCTAAGCCTACAGTAATGAAATGAGTCTTCTGCCAGAAATTTTCAGTCACTGGGTGACTGAATTGTAATACATAAAAGTTTGGAAAATAACTACTAAGGGACTTTACTCAGTTATCTAACAGCTACACAGGAAATGAACAGACTAATCAAACTACTTCCTGCATGGCAGCATCCAAGGGACATTATTTTTGCTTTTTGCACTAGAAAACCAAATGTTACTGAGCACTTGAGAGGGGTGAATACACTGGGCACCAACTCAAACCATTCTGCATCACCATATCCCAGGATGTCAGCTGTTTGCTTGTTTCCCTGCTAGAGGCATCACAGGAATGGCAACTTAGAGCAGTCCATTTCAATCCTTTTCCATAATCCAAAGTACTCCATCCATTTAAAAGTATTCGCTCATGCAAATTTATATTGAAAGCTTAAATATGCTCAATGGATAACAAAAATTAAAGAAGAATCACATAATTTTCAACCCAGACACTTTGTCTTGCAATATTCATCTTAAATGTAAGTTAATACTTATAAAAAAAATTATCATCTGAGCTCTGTTCCTTATTAAATAAAACAGTCCTTAAGTTTTTCATTTGCCTTGATTTTCAATTATGTATGTTAGTCACATTTGTCTGTAAAAGGACAGTGTGGTGTCTAGATCATTCCCAGTTCACAGCAATCCATCTCAAACAGTTGTTTGCAGTATGGAGAGTTGTGAAAGTACAGCTTAGAAAACCACAGAGCTAATATGCAACCCCTCATGGGAGGCTGAGGAAATGAAGAGGATTTAAGAACTTTAATAATTTAATTTAATATACACTGCTTCATTTCAGTCCCATTCTGTCATATCAGTTGTTTCCAGAGATATAGGAAAATCATCCAGCTGTAAACTAGCAAAGCAAATTGACATTCTAGGCATTGCTCACTACCACACAGAGCTGTGTATGATCACCTGTGTCAGTGCACACCAAATCTCACCACAGCTAAAAAGCAACACCATCATATTTTAGGAAAACTCCTTCTGCTGTGACAACAGCAGAGAGTGACAGCATACAGACAACAAAGATTTTGAAAAAGAAAACTTTTTTGTAGAAGTTCTTTAAAGGTTCTTACAGCTTTTACAGTTCTCACTGAGTTCATTTTACCACAAAGCAATTCTGAAATAAAACAATCTCACAATCAGGTAAAGAAGTGGGAAGAAGGATCAATTACACAGTCTATGGAATACTTCTGGTAGCTATCAAAAGCATAGACCCCATACAGTTTTTGCAGCAGATCAAAGAGTTATTCTCAAAGTGTCCTATTTCAAACTGTGGACTCTGTAAAAGACTTTTATATTACCTCTGCAACTGTTTAATAAACTGATTGTTCACAATGAATATGTAAGGGTAGAAAAGTAAGTGTTTTATAAATTCATCTTATTTATTTTTTTGATCTTCAGGGAATAGCCAAGACTGACTAGTTTGAACAAAACACAAGCGGGCTTGTGAGATGGAATTTCTAGAAACAGAAATCAAAGCCAATTTTTGACAGAGGCAAAAGTTGTTACTGAACTTCTGTTCATTTTATAGAGATAATTTTGGGATAGAAATAAATAAACAATACAAGGGAGTCTGCTGACAGTCTCCAATTCCAACCTCTTTTCAGCTGCTGTACCAAGCATTTCAGATATTTGGCAATATTCCAGCAGGGCTCACCTGGTGAAGACACAGTTTGAATGATTTCCCCCGGAGTTAACCAGTAAACCCCACATTCTACTCAAGTCACACCATGATGTGACATAAAATCGACATGTCAGGGATTCAGAAGTACCGTTAAAAAACCCCCAACAAAACAGCAACAACAAAACAAACCAACAAAACCCTCTAGAAAGTAAGATACAATCTTGAAAAACAGTATTGTGCTAGTAGCAAGGTTCTTGCATTTCAAATGCTCTCAGTTAAATAAAGTTTAAAAAACTTCCATGCTACTTCTCTTTTCTGTTCACTCTGATAGTATTTGGGACCCTAAGTCTCAGAGAGCCCAGTACATGTTACTTGTTTTCTTGTTTTCTCTACAGGAGCTCAAGGATATGGCAAAGGATTCTTTTCTTTTGTTAGGATCTTTGGTTTGGATTGTTTTTAGCCTCCTTTTATTTCAGCGTTCCTCTTGCAGTGCAGTTATCTATGGCTCTCCTGGATCCTGGTGATGATGGAGCATAGTTCCAGTATTACAAGGTAACTTTAATACTACTTAAGACAAAAAATTTTCATTTTTTTCTGCATTTTCTTTCTGATTCTAAGAATAAATGATAGCTCATATTGTGCGTAGGTTCCTGCTCATGACAGTCCAGGCTGCTAACAGATTGCTAATCTGATAACTGAGCTATTAAAAGATCTTGAGGAGACGATTTCCTCTTGCTTTCCAACTACAATTTGGGAAACTTATTTCCCTGTATTGAATCATTAATAGTATGAATTACTGTCATGATACCTAAAAAGATAATGTTCCTTAAATCAGTTCCACACATTCAAAAAGTGCTCAATCTGCTTCCTCACAACCCCTGCCAAGGATGGGAAGATACTGTGTTATCATACAGGGATGGTATCCTAGAGTAGGGAGCCTTCTGTGGGACAGGGACCGAAACCAAACCAAGTTATGGTCAAAAGAAGTAAACATGAGCCAGGAAGCTGAGACATGAACGCAGTATGGCACTGGCAAATGTTCTTGTCTACTGGACATATATTTCGTGTCACATTTGCTAGAGTGACAGATAGAGGTGGAGGAACCCATACAGACACAGCAGCTGCAGATAGGAAAAAATACTAAGAAATTAATAGTTCTCTACTGGTTTAATATTACAGGGATATTATTCCTAAATTCAGTTTGTATTATAAAGCATATTATCTGTTCTAACAAGGCAGAAAATCTTCTAATAAGCCATTCCATCAGCGTTATCTTTTTTTATATGAACATAGAGAGAAGTTACTTTTCACAACAACAGAAAATAATTATTCCTCAATGTTGAAAGACGCTAGCACACACTTTCTTCTCCTGCAAGGCATATGAACTTAGTGATAAAGCCATCTCAGCAAGCCTGGAAAACAGGTGTATTTTTATATTCTAACAGATGTGTTATTATATTCTTACTCATACTAAGATAATTCTTAGGGTCCCAAAAATGGGGTAGGATGCTTCTGTACTAGGTAGTGTAGAAAAAGAAGATCCAGAAAACTCTTTCCTAAAGCTGTATAGAATTGCAAGCCTATAGGATAAATATAGGATGGCATGACATCTCTTGGAACAAGGCAGTAAAGTAACCTATTTCTACCAGCCACTGTTAGGCTGCTGGGGTCCCTTAGATGGAGCTGACAGCACTTGGTAACTGAGCTGTTACTGATCCCTCTGATTGTCTGCTGTGTCCTCAGAGGGAAACAGGCATGGAGTGTTTGAGCCACTCAGCTGCAACAAGAGCTAAAGGTCTCTTCTCTCATCCAGCTTCTGCACTAGCATGAAAATTACATATTTTCTGCCTCTCACTGTAACACAAGTGGGCACCTATGCAGCAGACAGGAGAAGCCAACTCTCCTCCAAAATTCCTGTGGCAGAATGGGCTGAGGGTAATCAGCCAGAGTATGCGTAGATGCCTCTTCACACAGAGCTGATATTTCAACCAAAGAGTAGCCTCAAAAATGAGAACAAAACCAACGTCAAATCCCACTTACTTTGTAAAGTCCCCTCCTAAAATAAGACCAGTGAATCAAGAACTCACAGCTTTCAATCTAAACATATTTTGAGGAAGGTAAGTTTACACTGCTTAGAAAGTTAATTAATATAATGAACCAGGATAAGACACGCAGTTTGACTACTAAGTACTTGTAAGGCAGCTACTTCAATTAAGCAAAGATACTCATGTTAACTCACTGACTCTCCCCTCATCAAAAAACCCCAACTAGCATTGCAAAATCCAAATTCTTCATTATTCCAGTTTATTTCTCCATTGGCTGACTCAGCTGTGGCCAATTAGGTTTTTTTGAGCACCCAAGTAGTTTTTAAGCATGTATTAAGGGAGAACAAATTATGTTTATTCTAGCCAATATTACATCTGTAAGATTTTTTTATAAAATGCACGAATTGCTGAAATGTCAACATTTCTCTATGTTCTTTTGGTATTCTAAACCAAGCTATACTGCAGCAAGGAAGAAAACATTTTTTATTAACTGCTTCTCTAAAGATGATAACACAGCAAGTAAATCTAAGGAAGTGAACTAATAGTCTGTCAAATGATTTCATGAATAAGAAACCGAGACAAGACAACCAGAAACTGACAGTGACTCAGTGGCAACGCTCGGATGAAAAAAGGTGAATTGGACAGGAGCACGCAACAAAATCTGTGCTGGGATTCCATGTGACAGATCATTATCTAAGAATAAAAGCTGTCTAATTCCATATCAAAGCATTTACAGACTGAAGGGATATTTTGTGAGCTGCATGAAACTGTGGGTTTTGAAATGAAAATAAATTCAGAAGAGTTACTTTTCAGACAACCATCTGGAGATGGAACTAAAAAATACTACAAAAAGACAAAAGAAACAAGAATAAGGTGCTAAATAAGAAAAGCAACCGTCATCAGGTCATTTTGCTATCTCTAGTCATGTTAACTAATAATTTAGTTTAACTAGACTGAGTGAGACAGGATTAATGGGTAAGAGAACATCCATAGCAAGATTATCAGAACACAGATAGGGTTGCAGACACTGAATACATACATTTTCTCAGAAACAGACAAACTATGGGTGAGATCCAGAAGCTAGAGGAGTCTGAGATTCTGACCAAATCCCACCAAAAGTCAATTAAAAGCCTCACACTGATTTTAATGAACTCTGTCAAAATTAACTGATCTAATCAAAGGAACATTTTTTTAAGTATGTACTTCAGAGTTCATCCAGCATAGGAGAATAACATTCAAAGAGCACAGCAGAAAATAAGGAAGACTGCCTAAAGCATGTAGCATCTCTCATCTGACTGGGTTACCATCCTGTGACTGATGACACACTTTGGACTGTAGGCAATGAACTGAATTTTGTCAAACTAAATGAGACACAGGAGAATTTGAGCAAAGACCTTTAGAACCAAGAGCATGAAGTATTATCTTCTCAGATAGAGCTGTATTGTTATGTAAGCAACATAAAGAACATAGCAGAAATGTTAGCAGAAAGGTTAATCTTAATGGAGCAAAACAAAGAACAACTTTGGAGCACAAACACCACCACATATACACAAAATCCATCGCTGCATCCACACTACTTTTTTCGTTTGACTCAGGAATGCACTTCAAAAACTCCTGGTTCCTGCAACCCAGTATGCTTTGGTGTGCCTTGCAGAGTGCTTTCAGCTTGTACAAACCAGATTTCTTTGGCAGAAAACTAAACTGGTGAGAAGCCTAGAGGAACTCAAATGCTTGCTAATGCTCATGCAGTTCATGGCGTAGAGGAGACTCAGGTCAAGGGAAGATCCCCAAACACTCACAATGCCACATGGGTCCTCAACACCACTATCAAACCATGCTCCCTGAGATGTTAACCACAGCCTACACATGAACAAACTGTGTCTGGAGAACCTACCCAACACAAGGGAATCACATTTGGATGTTGCAGAACAAAGTGAGGCATCTGTTGAAACAGTAGGAAAAAGAACAACCAAAGCCTCAACCTGAGCTTAGTTTGAGTTTGATAGAAAGAATACAAGCAGCAATGCAATAATAAAAAAAAAAAGCCTATTATAAACTGTAATACTGAAAAATAACCTCTCAGTCTGAAACAATGGGAAAATGTAACTGCATGTAATATCTCAAGAGATTAAACACATGTATCTGAGCTAGGCTTTTCCTTCATTCTGTTTCTCAGTTTAGGATCTGGGCAGTTAATTCTTAACACTAGTATGACTGGTTTATAGCTAAAAACTATTTTCCTTGGTCTATATTAAATGGTGTTTACTTGAGAAGGTCAATAAAGTACACTGAGAGAAAACTGAAGTATGAAAGAGATTTCTTATAGTGCAAAACAACCAGATATCATTGACAGTAATTTGCCCACTTATTGAGTGTTTCAACCCAAAGGTCAAGGGATAACTGGACCATGAAACACTTAACTGTGGTGTTTCTTTGAAACTCAGATACTTCACACATTTAGTCCTGTATTAGTCTGTTGGAGTCAAAAGGTCAACATTATGTGAAATGGAAATGGCTTAGTTGCTCAAGGGAAAATATTTTGGTTTTGCCATTTGTTTGTTATTAACTCCTATGATAAACAATAGCACAGAAGTTACCACTATTTTAAGCTGTACTTGCCAATAACCACTGGAAATTAATTTAGGTAAAGAGAGAATACATAAAATAACATCACTGATTTCCAATAAATTTTCTCCCAGAAATACTGACTTTTTTTCCATTTCATGGCACTGTTAGACGCATTCAATTAGTTTAAAGACTGCAGACATCTTTTATACCATATTCAAACCCTAAAAATCATTTGAAACTCTCAGAAACATTTTACTACATCAGTTTATTCCTTAATAAAATTGGTATTATATGTATTATAGTCTCAGTAGACCTTACTCTTGGAAATAATGTTCATTATAGTTCAGACCTCGTTCTACATTTGGTAAATTCTTCTGACTAGAAATTGGAGCTAGAGACTTTAAAAGTGGAGACGGTGTGAATTATTTTAAAGTCAATGGCTTGCATCTGATCACAGGCATCTGATGATAAGGGTGTCCAAATCCCTACTACATTGCACATCTTTGAGGGGGGAAAAAAAGAAAGGTAACCAAAATATAATAGCTAAAGTCTGTTACAGATTAACTGATCGTATGGTTATGCCTTTGGACCATTTTTATACCTCAACTTCATCTGCAATATAGCCATTCTGTAAAGAAAAAGGTAGTTTCTGTTGCAGAATGTCAGACCATGTCTTCTTTTTGAGATGGTTGGATATTGAATAACAGTGTTTAGAAACAATCCCATTACATCGCTGAGATTTGCTCTGTGGCAAGTCGCCCCACAAGGAGTTTGTCATGGGTCCCAATTCTATGAAAGTCCATCCAGCACAGTCATTGCTGCAACCCCCAGCAACCCAAGAGCTTGCAATGGAAATTTTCTTGGGTTTCTTAAAAAGGGAGTGTTTTGAAAATGTCCATTCTCTGAATAACTTCTCAATCATGACTATTTTTGTTTTGAGTGAGAGGGGACTTCAGCTTTGTTTTAAGTATTGCTATCAGTCTTCTTCTATGTAAAACATACACTTAGAAACAACCAATTGTGATTCATACTGTATTGGGTATGAAAAATTTGGAAAATTTGGATCATTTCCCAATGAAATTTTGAACAGAAAAATGATAACATGTAACACTGAATATTTTCCACACTGGACAGTTGCTCAGATATATTAACCTAGACCTTATAGGAATGACCTTGCTGCATACTGCAGCCAGACTGCAACAGTGACTATTGTCTAATTACTGCTATAGCATAATGACACATTTCTGAAGGGTGCTTGAGTTGCTTCTGTCCTTCAGACATTTACTGGGAAACACTATAAAGATCTGCAGTTAGTCTATGCCAAAGGCATTATGAAACCTGTATGTAACTCTTCAGGGATGAATGTTTAGACAGCACTCTTAAGCTGGTTCGTATTGCTCATCCATTTTATGTCCTGATGCTCTCTATAGGAACAATTTAGCTGATAGAATCAATGAAAAGAGTTACAAAACTGCTGACAGCACAATGCTAAGCAGCAGTTCAAATAATTTAAGATGACACAGGAAGGATTATGAGGGACTTAGCCATTGAAAATTACCGAGTGTTTGTTGGCATTCAGTGTAGATGGCTACAAAATTAGCTGAGGCATTTGAAACAGCAGTTGAAGGACATGGAGATTTTGGTAAATATCCAGTTAAAAAGCTAACGTTTAACAGTAATTGACTGTTACTGGGGAGCCATGTAGGATAGTGCTCTTTTTCTGTATGAAAAAAAAACCCTAACAAAAAATCGACAAACAAAACCAAAAAATCAGAAGAGGTGTGTAATTTTTAGATGCTTTATGACTTTATTCAAAGGTATGGATAAAATATTAAGGATGATAAAATACTTTAACAGGGAAAAAGTAAAAGCAAGAACAAAATCAATGATTGGAAATGCATTAATGATTTGAGAGTTTGCTTTGTTTTTCATTAGAGTTGTGAGAAATGGTAATTCTAATGCAAAGTGACATTTCAAGGAGCACAGCCTCACTGCCAACCCAGTAAAATCTTTTTCTAGTGCTGGGATCATTTAGAAAACATTAACTGCAGAAATTAGAATCTCTTATGCAGACAAAGGCAATGAGTATCACAGGACTGATCTTTGCCTCTGTTTACTCACTGGTATCTAGATTAGAACTGAGATAAGAAAATAAAATTCTTGATAGAGTATTGATTTGTTTGTTGGAAGTTGAATTTACTTCTCTAGAAAGTAAGACTTAATAGGCTGATTTGCATCATATGAATATAATTGCAAAAAGCAGAATTTTCGCAATAAAAATCTAAAGCAGCCCTGAGGATTTCTGACTAAATATTTGCTCTGTTGGGAAATGAAGCTTTTGCATTTATTTACAGGCTGACTGGCAGGTCACCATTTTGGAGAGGCTTCTTTGTCCCAGCTGACAAGTAATCACTACTGAGTTGTGTCCTAACACTGTAAGTCTCTGCAACATAAACCTCCAGCACAGCTATTCCTCAAGAATATCCTAAATCCTGAACTTTCTTTCAAATGCTCAATAGTCCTTTCAACATCTCTATGATAACCTGTGATACCAATTAAAAAAGAAATTTCGAAAGCTGCCGAATATGCCACATTTTCTGCACCAAGAAAGGAAAAAAAACCTACCATTTGAGATGCTAAAGATGCCAATATATTACATAATGAATTTGGATTATTTCTTCAAAGAAATTTCTATAACAGATTATGACTGTGTGTTGTTTTTAGCTTGATGATTTCTGAAGCGCCTATCAAAGTCAAACAACACAATTCCCATGAAATTCTCTGTCTTGCAGAATAGCTATGATGAAGTTAAAATTGACATAAGAGCCAAGAATATTTTGAGGGTTGATGAATATGGGCATTCATCAGATACCCAAGTGACTTTTTTTAGTTCAGAGACCCATCTTGAAAAGTCTAAACGCACTCTTAACCTGCTCCTAACCTGACAGCTGAAATTTGCTAGTAAGAGCTCACTGAGGAGTAAACCTACCCTCAAGCAGCCCCTCCTTTCTGAGGGGAGCCCAGAGGGGGGCTGTTGAGCACTTTGAAACATCCACTTTTCTGTTCCTGCCCAGGGGTTAAACTTATTCCTCGTATGTGGCTGATATAGGAGGTTTTACTTCAACACTTATGTAAAATCCCGATTATCTGCAAGTAGAGAGTGCATCTGGAAAATTCAGTACTTTTAATAACCCAGCACATTACATGGTAAGGAGCACTTTGTCCACTTATGCTTCTTTTCATGACAGAACATAAGGGATTGTGGCTTACTTGGGGAACAGCATCAGCTGATGAACACATATATTTATTTTAAATTTAAATAAACTCAGAGTTCCTTAGGGTTAATCAAGCCCAGCCATACCCACTTTCAGTGTTGCAAGTATTTCTGAAAGAGAAATGGGGCATGGGGCAAGACAGTGAAGGAAGCCCTTCCAGATTCCTCTTCTCCATAGCTTGGCTTAAGCTCTGCTGGTATAAACACTGAAAAGGGCATCATGTCCAAAAACATCTGCTAGGTTCAGTGCCTGCATGCCAACAAGTTTAATGCAACCTGAAACATGATATTACAGCCAGAAGTCATACAACTTAGAATCAAATAGACTGGTACAAACTGCATTTTAAAATGAAAAAGAACAGTTCTGAGGACAAGAACAAAATCCTAGCCAAGTTTTCAATTTGTATAAGAAGCTGAAACTCAGTGTGGACAACAAATGAGCAGCAGTGATAGGAGATTGCCATCTGGTCCTCTTATTTTTAAATTAAGAGGCTGTCTCGGTTTGAGACAAGTTTAGGGGGAAACGCTCTGGAAGGAATGTCTCCTCCACAGGTTTCGGCACTCCCTCCCCCACCAATACAAAAGGAATTTCTTGGATGAAAGTGAAAAAAACCTGTTTATTTAACAAACAAAGTGCCCGCAGGGCACGGGAAAAAATGAATAACTATTAAATATTGAACCTCCTTGCTGTGGAGAAAGCTGGTGGATTCAGAGTTCTCTTCTGTAGCTGGCTTGGCCCCTCCCAAGGTCCAAGGCCAGGACATGGTGTCCCCGCAGTCTCCCTGCTGGTCCATGGGGTGCAATGATCTGGTTCTCAGATCACACCTAGGTTGAACAGTCCCAGAAGAAGTTACTGGAGGATTTCGGTATGCCAGTATGCAGTCCAGGAATTGCCTCTCTCCTGCTGCAAGAAGAGCCAAGCAACATGGAGGAGTGTGTGTGTGAGTCCTTGAACACAAACCGTGCTGAAGAATTCGCCCAGCTTCCCCCCACTTTCCTCGGACCAAGCTTGAAGCTGCAGGACCCATTTCTGGGCATAAAGCAGACGACAGGGGAATACAGTATTACCATAAAATCACCCCAAGACAGAGGCATAACAGATGAACAACCAAAAAGGAGCAAGGTGACAGATTACTGCCTTCAATATCTCTTGAACTGATCCCTAAATTATGCTGATCAAGGGAGGCTCAGGGGGTCTGTGAATTCATACAACTCACAAAACCTTGACAAAGCAGATGTAATTATTACAATTTAAGTGCTTTTAATTGTCATTTTTTATGAAATTATTCTGGTTTCCAAAATAACTGGATTTTAACAGAGACAGTTTTGAACTATCTTTGGGAATCATTATACTGCTATCACATATGAAGATCTCTGTGGACATTTCTGTCTTCTTTTCACTTATCTGCCATACTTTTAAGGAGATTCTGCAGGATGGGACTTGTACCTTCTGTCTCTCAAAGTGTGCACTACCTTAACATGTTCATTAACATCAATATCCTTATAATAATTCCATTAGAGAGACGTTTTACGTAATAGGTTTCAAAAATTAAATTTTTAGCCGCATATGAAGAAGCAGGACAAATTATGTTCAGTCTACTTATAAAACATTCTGATTTCTTCTCTCTTGCAAGAGGAGAATAAGAAATACAGGAAAATGAAAATACTATCCATCCTGAAGTTCATATAGTTTCAAACAAAAGCACTGTTTATATTCAAAGAAGACAGCTTTGGATCCAAGCACTTTGAAACAGAAATGACCTAAAAGTATGTGTGCTTCTTAGCATACTAATTGCTCTGAATCTGAGCAATCCTGCTGAACTGTTCTGCTTGCCCGGTGCATACACTTCATAGTTAAAACCCCAAAAAACATCAGAAGGAGAATTCTAATTATATGTTTCATTAACTTTCAGAAAAAATAGTATGCACTACTGAGTTTCAGGTGCCATAATAAATGCTGCTGGGTTTTGCTTTTTCCCCCTGAACTAATTAATTCTCTTTCAATAAGTCCTTCTCCAGAAGGAGACAAAAATGTTTAGCAAAGAGTGGAAGGCAGGTATATTTATTTTAGACAATTGCTGAAGAATGGCAAATGGACAGTCAATATATTTTAGTTAAGTAACTCTATTCACTTAATATGAACAAGTTTCATCTGAATATTAATACAACTGCTAAAGGAGATGTTAAAAAACATCTTTTGAAAGTTCAAGGAAAAAATACAGGATGGGTTGGGGTTTTTTAATGCTTTTTTAAAGGCTTCTCACAGTTGGAAGACTTTCCCCTAATACCTACCTCTTGAAAATGCATTGAATCAATTTTAATTAATTTCATAAATTCTTTCAGGGAGTTACATGTATATCTGACAGAAATTTAATATAAAAAGGATTAGAAAAGCAGATCTACATTTTTCATGCACAAGCTCAGAGAGTCCAAGGCAGATAAATTTTCCTCCCGACTGCCTGTACCTGAGAAGTATCAGGCACCAGTAAAATGGAGCTCTTGTTGCAAGCATCCATTAAAGACTGTCTCAGGTTCTCCTCTCTGCCACACACCACCGCCCCACACCTTTTTTCCTTCCCCTAAATCAATTAACATTATGATAATTTTGTTCCTGACTCCTGTTTTTGACTTGATGAAGCTGGCTTTCTAATCAGGAAGGGTAAACTTAAAAGTCAAGTGCAATCAGAGATTATTAGTCAAGAAGTGATTATGAGAAGTATTTAAAGATAACAACTAATGGTGTACTAGTATAAAAAGCAAACACCCTTGAAACAAACCAAATGAATTACCCTATCTTTCTTTACTTTGATTTAACACACAAATAACCTAAAAATGGGTTGATATGCTCCTATCTTATCCTCATCTTAGAAGAGAAAACATTTTTGAGAGGGAGATTTAACCACAGAAAATCTTAATGAAATCTGATATTGTTATTTATTTTGATAGCCTACATAGAAAGCAGAGACTGGACAGAACTGGAAACTTAACTTCCCAATAATTAGCTGTGTTTTAGACCAAGTGTGGATGTAATTTGGTTGATGAAAAGTGAAGAATGAACCACAGCCTGATGTGGTATATGCACACTGCCGCTGTTCTGTCAATGCTGGTTGTCAGCTCTACAACAGAACGCACACAACAGAAAATGACAGTAAATGATGTTCTGAATATCAGGGAGAAGAGCTTTGGTTTTGCACTTGTAAGAAATTCAGATAAAGACTTTTTCAGACAAGGTCACCAAATACTGTGTGTATAATATTTTCAGAAGCATCTCTCCATTACACATGGAAATGGAACAAAGAAGACAGATGCATTTTCTTCCGCTGCTCCCAAAATCTTAAGAAATCATTCAAATCCACTTTTTTTTAATGAAAGTTACGGGATATGAATCTGTGGGAATTTAACTTTTGGTATCATTAGTCCTCTCTCATCCTAGAGATTGGACACTCTAGTTACAGTACAATTCCCATGATCTACTACAGGATTTCAGCCATAAGAGAATATAAACATATCATGGGATATATACTCTAGATATGTAAATGGCTCCTCAAGGAAAATCTGGATCTCACAAGAGATCCAGAAGTACAAGTTTTACTGCGTGCCTACAGGAACTTTACAGAAACCAGTGAAATTAAGTTATTATGAGAATTATGAGAATATGATAATATTCTCTAGTGAAATAGAGAATTCCACTGAAGTGGAACCATTCCTCAGAAATTCACCTGTTAAAAGAGTCATACAAAAATAATTCAGTGGAGGAAGAGGCTTCACTGAAAAATGTTCACATTATCACCCTTGGAATTATTTAAAGCCTCTGTTTAAAAATTCTCAAAGAACGAGCTCCACCACTAGGACATCAACAGAAGTAAAAGATGAGACAAGTTTGCCTGTTCAGGGCTTTGGGAAGGCACATTGTTTTCAGACACGACGTGTTAAATTGTGTGGCAGAGTTCAATTTCCATCTTCTCTGTAGGTGCTGACTGCACATGAACTTGCGACAAACAAGCTGACAAAATGACAGCATTTTGGAGTATTTAAAGAATGATTTCTATGTCCTTCCAGTATTCAGCTTGGTAGCTCTGAGTCCCCAGACAAAACGCGTGGATCGCCCAGTCACTGTGTTGTGACAGGTGACAGGAGTGGATTGTTAAGTGCTCCATGAGCAATAGATATGATCTCACAAATGCAGAAAGAACAGTCTGTTTAGATACAGCCTTATACCACACAAATAACAATTTCTAGTTTCCTTGTTCTTCCCCTTCTCGGCTAGGGCCAGAGCAGCAAGGTTGTGCTGGTGCCACCTGCCCCTGCCAGGGCACTGTGGCCACCGCACTGCTCTGTCCACCCCACGTGTGCCTTGGTCCAGCCTCCCACCTCTCCCTGCCCCCAGCAGCCCTGGGGCACCAGCAGGGAGCTCTGCAGCATGGGAATACATGCAAGGAGCTGCTCCCTACTGAGAAGAAAGCAAGCTGTGGACTATTTCTGACATGCACAGAGATGAGTTTAATTTGTGTTTGTGAAGGCAGGTGCTCAGACATCAAGGGTTGCTTCCATGCCCTACCACTTGGAACTGAGAAATTCCGATTATTCTGCATTTCCACATTCACTTCTGATGTACTTCCATTAAGTATATTTTTCATAAAACACCCACAAAGAGAAAACTAATTAGAATTTGTTTTTAGGATTAGCTATTATTCTAAGTGGTAACACAGAGTAAAAAAATGTAAAGATTCTAAAAATATATCAATACATTAACAGAGATTTCTCATTGCTCTGTATCTTAGCAACAATACCTGTTTGCAAATCAAGCAATATAGACTGTATAAAAAACTGCAGAAGTCCAAAATTTCCACTTGAAACAAATAAAATAAAATGAAACAATTTGTAAAATGACTTCTTCCCACACATAATAATTAAATCAAAAGTCTAAAGAACTTTCCTGTTCTATTTCTGAATCAGTTTGCAAGCCTCAGGATCATAAATATCTGTTGTATGGTTCCAAAAATTCAGGTGAAATCTAGGATCTCTGAAAAGTACTTTTTAAGTGTCTTTTAAAGTTTCAGATGCTCCTGTTAAAATATTTTATCTAGGAAATTATGAAAACATGAATTGAAAAATATTGATCATTTTGACTGGAGTTATACTTTACACCTGTATCATACCAGACAAATAATTAACAACCAATGACATCTAAAGACAGTGCTAAAATCATACATTAACATATAATTTTGAATCTGAGTAATTGCATTTGTTATGGGCCCTTTGGGGAATCAGCATGTGAAGTTCTTCCTCCCCATTTCAATTATAGATATAAAACAAGTAAATTAAGCAAGTCAATATTCTCAGATGTCAATTCCATATATGCCAATGTCTGCTCAGAAGTTTTAAATAATAATCTATGCATAGCAAGTAACACTTGGGATTTGGTTTTGATCTGCTGCTGTTTGTGGGGTTTTTTTTTAATCTAGTGGGTTTTTTTTGCCACACAAATTTACATGGATTAACATTTATTTGAAAGAATCTTACACTATTATCATTCCATGTTTACTTCATTTTGAAAGTCTTTCTTTCCTATTCATTTCAGTACTTATGCAACATATTTATTTCTTTCAAACATTGAGGCATCTTGCAAACTGAGGAATATAAACCACCTTGGTGCCATTCATATTTTATGATAGTGATATTGGAATCTCTGTGCTGTCTTATCCTCCATTACTTCTTTTATATGTAGTCGTAAGACAATAAAAACTAAAGGCAATTGCCATGGCTCCATGACAAAAACAGACTAAAGGTTTAATTATGCCAAAAATGTGAATATAAGCAGAAAAGATGAAGCAATTATCTTTGTTGTCAGCAACAATTTTAGAAGCACAGGGAGGTAAGGGCAAGATTCCTGGTTAGTCTGTCTAATGTCTTTTAAGGATCTTGGGGATTTTATTTGGATGCCTGCTGAAGTCTAACACAAAGAACATAATAAAAATTCCTTCTCTCGCGTTTTGCTTCCTTACTTCAGGATTCTTGAATTTTTGGTGATTTAACAAAGCCGTTACCATTGGGCAGAAATAGGAATGAAATAAAGGGACAAGGGTGTGAGTTATGAAGCTTCTTTGCTGCACAGTCCATCTCTTTCAGTTATGGTTTGATGAACACCTTTTTTAAAAAAAAGAATTCTTGCATATACTTGCAGCTGTTTATCCTCTGTCCACAATAGGTTTTCTTGAACTGGTCCATTATAACACAGTTAAATAACTGTCCTATCAAGGCCTTTCCTTGCATCTATCCCATCCTCAGAGGAGTTACCCACCATGATTTTAAGAGGGGCTGAGAAATCGACTTCCCTGGCATTGCAGCAGCAGGAAGCTCACATTGTTCCCTGCTGTCTAACGCTCCCAGACAAATCAGCAGCAACATCCAATACTTAAAGCCACACTTTAAGATTTCTGTGACTGAGAGCCCCAAATGCAAGTCCTCCGTCTCGTCCACCTGAACTTTACCCCCAGGAAGAAAGCTATGGGAATTTCTCTCCATTACAGGCATGTTCTCTGTGACACTGCCACTGTGGCTTTCTGTCCCTGCAAGAGAAGCTTTCATTGTTACAAACCTCTATACTATTCCCTTTCTGGAAGAAAAATTAATATGTTAATATCTTGTAATGTCACCTCTCCTTTGATTTCTAAGTGTGTACATAATCACACCAAATACTAATTCATCTCCACAGCAAGGTCATTCATTTTAGATGTTCATCTTAGCCAAATTCTAATAGATTGCAATCTAGAAAACAATAGTTATCACATCTTCCCAGAAGAAATAAATTAACTGCTTATAAATCATTAATTTGCAGCTCTCCAATGATCAAGTTTGTTAATGTGATTTTAAACCAATTACGATTTGTTCATTCATACCAGTAACAATAACATGAGCATAGTAAGAACTGATATTAAAATATCAGCTTTCAATTGAAAGAGAAAGATTGCAGGTTTTTCTACTTCATGTACCATTTCCCAGCAGCTGCAGCATATGGACTGTTAAGTTAAAAGAGTTCATTTTAAACACAACTGGCAAGCTGTGACTGAGGCACCTGACTGGCAATGAAATGTACCTCAAAACCTACAGTAGGTTTTTAACCTGTCCTCCACACAATCTGTATCTGTAAGCTTGTTTCATTTCTCTAGTGATGTCTTATTTATATATCACACTACCTTTTGGACCAAGGTTGTCATGCATTATATGTTCTACATTCTAGGCCAACAGAATGTCTACAGCCACATAATACAATAATGCTGAATTATAGCCACATATTTATATTTATATTCACATTCACCTCTTCTGCAGTAGTTTGTGATTCCTTAAACAGACACAATTAAGTGCTTGGGTTTTCCACAGCAGTTTCCAATATTCATCCCCTTGTGCAATTTTATACAGACATTGTTTGAAGACCAAGTGGGCCTAGTGATCTTCACCGGCTAGACTGAGGAACTTGACAAAATAAATTAGTTTTTATTCATTTCTCTCTTCTGTTCAGCTTTAGAACCTTAAGGAACCTTAAACTGGCTTGAAAATTCACCTGATTTCTTCCACTGCTCGGCCCCACAAAGTGGTGCAGCCAAGCTTAATGCTTCGTTTGTATTCAAAACCTAATGAGAAAAATTACTTGAAAAGTAGATGTGACATTTCTTTTATACACTATCATAACAAGCCAGATGATACATTCACCTGCTGCTCATGCATGGCAACAGTGAATTAGGAGAAGATACAGATTTGTTAATGAACATTTAATTGCCATGGGACTGACGGTGTCTTGGTTTTTATGTTCCAATATTTCTAAGGCTGTACCCATTAAATGCAAATGAGTAAGAAAGCAGTCTTGATAGATAGTGCAGGGAAAATGATGCATGTTTTATGTCCTTATTGAATTTCAATACTATTTGAGTTCTGACCCTTTCTCTGCCCTGGGTCCATGGTTGTGATGCTATTTGCCTGCTTAATTTTCAACCTGTTTCTTGAGAACTGCTGTTCAGCAGCTTTTCCCACTGGCAGAGGATTCATCCAGAGCCATCCCCAGGCTCTCCACTCCACACTTTGAGCCATTTTCTAGGCATATGATTTTTTTCTAATACACAAGAAAATTTCACATAAAAAAAGAAGCACAAACCAAAAAACCTTCTTGAATAACTCAGGGCACACGTATGCTCACTGTGAGCACTTATGGTAATTTTATGATAAACCTAAAGAAGAAGGGTAAATACCTGACCCTTACCCTGCTGTTTTAGATGGGAACAAGGTGAGATTAAAAAGAGTTAAACAATTTAACAAAGGCACCTAGCAACACGTGTATTCCAGCGACCTGCTCTAGGGCTCTCTATGTAACCAGTCCTACCCATTAATCAGAGCTGGTTATTACTTTGGGTTCTGAAGGAAGAGAAAGAAAACAAAAGCACTTTTAATCTAAACTTGTTTTCGTCCTGTCTTTCTGAAGAAAAGAGATATGTCTGAAGAGAGAACATTTCTCTGACCAGCTGAGCTGCCACAATGAAGAAGGCACTCTCAAAATCTTTCTTAACTAATGAGTATATGAATTGAGGGGAGACTTCGAGCTGAGAGTCACCACTGAAACAATGACTGTAAACCAACAGGACAAGTTTCTCAGATGCTATAAAATCACAGTAGCACCATCTGGCACTCACTGAGTCCTTGTGGAATTTAAATGCTTGTCTGAAAAAGGGAAAACTGCACTCTCCTGTCCACTACTTGTTAAAACCTCAAGTTTCTCATAATAACTTTAAAAACTGCATTATATTTTTAATCTCCCTTTCCTCAGCTGTCTTGAGAGCATTTCTCTAAACTATAAATGTAGTGGTGTTTCTTAGTTGGTTTACCCTTAAAAATATTTTATTCTTCTCAGAATTACAATGAGACAAATACACTGGAGAAAACTGATAATCTAACATCAGCCAAATCATGACAGTTGGAATCATTGACAGGAAATGCCTCAGAGCATGAGGTGAAAAAGTATTCATTTTCCTTTTTACATTAGACACAACACCTTCAATGGTAGCAAATAGGAATAAAACCTTAGAACAGCTCACTATCAGGTTGGAAGGATGAGCAGCATTAGAAGTTCTTGGAGTTCATTGCAGCAGATTGACTGCTACTGCCAAAGCTTTTGTAAGGACACCCTACTTATATCTTTTGATAGTGACAGATTAAAATCATGGTCATGCAAAGACATGGTCACAAAATCTAACATTTTGCCTTGTTAGTTACAACTATCATTCCAGTTTCCTCTCAAACCTCTCTCATCAGAGGAAATAAAAGCATATTTGCCACCCCCATTTTGAACAAGAACATAGTAACATTCTTAGAAAGCCCTTTGAGGACCTCTTTCACTTGGTTATTTTCAAACGTATTTAGCCATTAACAATGCATGTTTACTAGAATCTACTTGACATTTCTAAAGGTGTTCTTTTCCTCCAAATTAACACCAGAATGGAAGCTGATAGCATTCTTTCTTAGGCAAACAAGGATCTAGCATATAAGAAATAAAACTGTGCTATTAAATATGTCAGTAGATAACACATTATATCTGAGTTTCATGACTTGGCCCATGTGTTGTTCTCTACCATACCCAGAGTCAGATAAATAATATTTTATGATTCTGTGCAAATGAAAAGGTAATATAGTTTTTATTTATTGCTAATAAAGCCACTAACACTGTTATCTTCAGGCAAAGGAAAGATCGTGCTCCAGATCATAATTCCTGTTCTTTGAAAAGGTTGCATCTATTTTACAAAGAGAAACATTGTATTAGCAGCCATACTTGCAGTATAGTCGGTCACCTGCAAAGGTGAGAGTATACACAGATACAAGATATGTATCTTTCATACTATATCCTGCATGATTCTTCAGTGAGTTCACCCTTTCTCATTATTGCAGCTGGTTCAGTGCTAGATGAAGCATAACTAGACTTTTCTTCCAACCATGTGCCTTAAGATTTTCTGCTTTTCCATGAAGGCTCCATTGCTCTCTAGTGGTCTATGTTCTTAAGCCTCCAGATCAGATAATGTCTGAATTCACCTTGCTGAATTCAAGTGTTATCTTTCGTTGCTTTGAGTGGTGTATTTTTCTAGTCTTTCATGGCACAAGATCCTCACCTAATATTAACTCTCGGCTGGAAACACTTACTCAGTCTTCAGTTTACCCGCCTATCATTCCCTAAACTCTTCTTGCCTTTAACTCAGTAACACAGACCAGCTTCTGTCAAATCTATTCTGACAAACATTCCCAGCAGTTTGCAGTGCAAATATAACCTGAAGGTCTCTCTTCTGTCTCAAAGCAAATCAATGTTTTGTCAGTGTCATCGTAGAGGCAAAATGGGGATATTCCCCCAAAACATCTTTAGTGCTACCAGCAAAGTTAATTCTATTCTTGACCAAAAAAAGCACTTTCGATCCCTAGGCCTTCACAGCCCCGCTAGTGGAGGTACAGAAACAAATTCATTCTAAACTAGGAAAGATCTTACTGACATAGCCTAAATTCCTACTTAAGAGTCAGCAGCTACTCTGGAAACTATTCAAGGGCCTACAAAAGAAGTTGAGGGAACAGTGATTTAGTTCAAATAAATTATAGATTGGCTTTGGTTCAGAAACTAGCATATGAAATTTAAATATCTCATAGAGAAAGGCAAACTAATTGATTCAAATTGCTTTTGGTAGCTTACCAGCTGTGAGTAAAAGAAGCACTACCCCAATTACAGAAAGCCAGAAATCTTGTTCAGACAGGCACAGCATTTATGAATGAGTGAGGTTTACACTCTATTGCTTGTAGGAAAGAAGTGTGCCTTCAGATCCTCCTTCTTCAATTATTAGCTTTTGAACTGTTACAGGACTGCTGCCTTTTCATAATAATATAAATTCTTGATGAAAATTTCAAAGAACCGGGGTCATCATCTTTTGTAAAGAAACAGATCATTTGTTAAGTTTTGTTCATACAGTGCCTGGCAGAGCACAGCATCCGTCTCAGCTGGGCCTTCTAGGCATGGGTGCCATACAAGGACTTTAAGCTATCACACATATTGGCATCTTTGCAGGCTCTGGTGTTTTCCTTGCTAACAGAACTTCATAAATCAGAGTTCTATTTTGTGTCAAAATGTTGCATTATTATAACAAAATCATTATCCTTTGGTTTCATTTTATTCCTATTTATTTTCTTAGTGGCTCAATTACTACGTTATTTATAACCTTTTCAGAGTCTAATTATATTGCATCAGACATCCTGAGATATTTCTGGATGGGCATTTTCTACACAAAAACTTCCTGCTTATTATTACCCTAGCAGCTCTGCAGTTCCAGTACACCAACCAAGATTAATTAAGTAGGAACAATATTGCTGAAATCTCTCTGGTTTGCTCTGTCTATCATCACTGAGATTTCTACAACCAGCAAAAGACCTGCTGAAGAAATATGTGACTAATGCTGAAACAATCCAGTTTAATGAGACCTCCTGGGAAACCACTTCTCCTTAAGTGATCAAAAGAGGAACTTAAATCCCTCTTTGTTCAGATGGAAAGGATAACAGGCTGCATAAATATATACAGTAGCTATCTGTGCAGATCTGTTAAACAGCCCAATAGCTTTATATTACTTTGACTCATACTCAAATATAAATCTTGTTCATAAGGCTTACTGTAGGCTCTACATCTACAGAGCACAATTCTGCTGTCAACTACCTAGAAGAATTTATTACCTAATTGCCTGACTAGTAATTCACTTTTCTTCTCTGTGACCTATTAAATTCTGGTAAGCTCAACAAACCATGTGCTACTTGATAACTGCAGTCTGTGTTTACCAATGTGATGATTACCTGTGTGTTCACAAGAATTTAACGGCACCAAAATTCATAGAGATGGTCAGAAAAGCAAAGCACCGACAGCTATGCTGAGATTACAGGAACTCTGCATCCTACCTACCTAATCTCAGGCTCTGAGTCTTTATGGATTCCTTATATATGAGATAGAGAGCAAAAAGGTTCCTGCTGTGAGTTGTCCTCTGGAAAAGCACCTGTGTTCATAGAATACCAGTGATGTGTAGGCAGCTATGCATCTATTTTTTCTAACTGACTGCCCATGATGCCCTGTAAAGTTCCTTGTTACCCATTCTAACCTTTCCTTGCTTGGGAGGCAAGAGGCATCAAATCAGCTTTTGCCCTAAGAACTGAACAGAAGAGTCCAGATTCCAGAAAATTCTACTACCTGCTTTCCTTTATGTCCTGATCTGCTCAGCTCACACCATTTATATGTCCTCCTGCTGCCCTCCTTGGCCGGAGTCCACTGTAGCTGCTGCTTTGAGAGGCCCTTGTTGACACTTGTCTAAACTACAGCCCAAAAGTATTTAACCTCCAAAGGATGAGGAAAAGAGGCCACCAGCAGAAATCCAAAGAGTTTTTTTAAGCAAGTCAAACCTTGTATCAAAAATCAGAAAACGAAATATGTCCAAATAGCAGCACCCACTGTATTTTCTTTTCCTCTCCTTCTTACTGTACCTGACCAGTTTTCTTCTTTTCCTGGAGGACTGAACATCTTCCATTTCTGCATCTTACATATTCTCCCACTCTTAATTTGTTTTTAATTAAGTTATTGCTGGGCAGAGAGTCTTCAATTTCAGCCAATTTTGACCAAGCTCCAATTACATTTTAATTTAAAATGTGAAAGAAAACAAACTGCTTCATACAGAATGCTTCTGCCTGATAATTTGGAAAATGCATATTTTAGTGGAGAAGTCATCTTCATTAGCATATTTTATATAAGGTTGTATAATAAGACCTCTTCCCATTTAATATGGCATTGCAGGGAAAATTGAAAGAATCTCACTGAATTTTACTAACATGTTTTAAGACTTTTAGCATAAATTAAATAATGTTTAATCACAGAGAAAAAAATGCAGCAAATTTCACAAAAAAAGAGAGCTTAAATGGCTTAAGTTAAACACAGGTATAAAAAGAATGAGTTCCTCAGGGCCATACATTATTGTGAAGGAAATACAGCTGAACAAGTCAAACAGAGTGGGAGATGTCAAGAGGGAAGCTGGAAGCTTTCAAATGCCAGGTTACAGCACAGAATGAGTGACAGCCCTTGCAGCTCTAAAAGGGACCCAACGTGACTGGAATTGTCAAGGACTTTTTGTACAGGAATGAATCTCTTGGGTGTGATAATTTTTTTTTTTTAGTCTTTCCATTTCCTTCTTTCTATAGACTGGAAGTCTCTAGAATACAAACAGCACAAAATCTACACAGAATAAAATAGGAAATATAGTCACGGAACTGATAGGGAGATTACATCAGGTGTTTGCTTTTTGTGAACTAATATTACTTCTGGATTTGTTGATCATAAATACAGCCTGGGAAGAGGTGAAAAGCACCCAAGTATGGACCATTTCAGGATGTTTGCATTATTTTATCTCTCTTCCCTTTTCTTTAAAATACACACAAAGGTAAAGAGAGGTATAACTTGTTCTGCTGCTGCTATTACTATTCTCTTCTAGTGGAGGCCTGAACCTCCAGAATTCCATTCATGCCAATGAATCCTGACAGCTCTAATATAAAAAGCTGTTCCAAGGAATTGAATGTATATTTTTCTTTCCCTATTGAATGACTATAACCTTGTATGGTGATATTTTTATGAGAACTTTCTGAAATCAAGTACTAACTTGGCAAAGCTGCTAGGAAACAGTATAATGCAGGCTTAACCTCTCCCCCTGCCCCAATATTTAGTACTGATTCAAATACTGAGTAAGCATAGAATAGTGAGGAGAAGGGGAGATGGTGGGGATTTGGACACCTCCTCCTCAGGAGAGTGGATGTAAGGCTATGTACTACAGCAGGTAGATCAGGAACTAACAGGGCCAGCTTGTTCTGCACCAAGGCAGATGGCAGCTGCTTCCCTTAGTCTCTCTCTGTATCTGGAAGCCAGTGATTCTTGCTCCTGAGGCATCGTGGTGGCATCCAAGATTTGCTGTTTCCCATCTTCAAATCTGTTAATGCTATTGAAGAAGCATAGAATTTGAGCTTCAGCAACCTCAGAAGAGCTTTTTGATGTTTCCATGTTTATACAATGTACTAGTTTGAAAACAAACCAGTAGGACATCGCAAGTCAGAATTATAATTTAATAGGAAAATTAAAGTAAATGCAATAGTACAAGAACATTGACAGAGTCAGGATACAACCTGACACCCTGTTAGTCAGGGTGGTGGTAGCAGTCCAGACGAAGTGGTCCTGTTGAAGCGATGATCCTGTAGAAGGGTCTGGCCTTCACCTGAACGTCCAGTGGTAGCTCTTGTCCTCTGAGAATCCAGTAGGCAAGGGCTGAGTGTGGGGTTCCAAACCCCAGATTATACCCAGGTAGGAATGCTTGGTTCCTACCCCTGGGCGAAGCATCTCACAATGGGATAATGCAATTCTATGAGTCATGTGGTGGGTCCTTGATAGCCCATTAAACAGAGATGGCTCTCTGGAGGGAGTTATCAGGGATGAGTCATGGTAGGAGATAATGAACACTGCCCCACCTGCAGTATTAACAGCTTGTGAAGATGATAAGAGAATACATACTTTTGGTTACATCTTACATTGTAACCTAGGACATGCAATCACTGACAATTCCAGCAAATGACCACTGCTGTTTCCCTATCACTCTGCCTTCCTCTTCCTGCCATTCTGTTTTCACTCGGAGACCTCTCTGAGTATGGCCTGCCAGCCTGCTGCAGTGGGAATAGCAGGTTTAGAGAGGAGCATACACTGACAGCTCTGTGTAGCTGCCATGGTCACTGGGGTAGCTCTCATCACTACCTATACATTTAGTAAGAAAATCATAGACCCTGAAGTCTTCAACCATCTCATTCACCACAAGATCAATTTGGTTGGACAGGACCTTCTTGAAGTCATCTAGATCAATCCTCAAATCGTTTTTCTCCATTTCCTGCTTAGTGCCCTAGATCATTTGTTTTAGGCCATCTCACTTGAAGGGATGAAGCCACAGCTGTGCTGTTTTCTTCTGAACTTAAATATGAGTCTGAAGCCTCAAAACTGGATGTGAACATGACAGTGTATCTTGTATGTACATTCCAGAATAAAATTAAGAAGTGACTAACACTTTTTTTAGTGACACACAGTTATGTCACTCCAATTATGCCGCCTAGTCCATGCTTGCACTAAGGTTTTTTCCATGTTATAAAAGTATAAAATCAAGTTTTGTTTGTTGGTAGGCCAAATTTTAACCATGATAACTTGTGTCTTTGTGCCATCTTAATAATGATTTGTATCATTATTACGGAAATGAGAATTCAATTTTGTGTCTGTGCTACCAAGGGACACTGGGGCCCCTTTTTGAAGGTCTCAGAGCCTTGAAGCTACACTCCAGCTATAGGGCTCAGAATGGGACTGAAGCAGGAAATGTAACAAGTGTCATGACCCAAACAAATATTGCTTCTATTTTGACGATGATCCTCAGCTGTGCTGCGTAAGAGATTTTTTCAACAATCTTCCCTAGGAAACTGAGCAAAACTGAAGGGGTTCATCACTACCATTGCTCAGTTTGTCTTTTTACCCAAAAAGCTCTGCTAATTCTTGAGGAATTATTCCAGACTTGGAATTAATGAGATACATTATCGCTGCACCAGGCCAGCCAAGGTAACTTGAAGTCCCCTAGCTCAGTTTCCTGGAGCAGAAAAACTGAGATAGCACAAAACTCCACAGAGACCAATTTCTCACACTTCTTAGCAGCTTCTATTAACCCAAACAAACCACCATGATCTAGCAGCTCTCTGGCTTCCAGTGCCCATTTCAAGCTGCTCAGACAGCACTGCTCCAGCAGCTGCAATACAGACACAACCTGAGCGTGGTGACTCAGCCAGCATTTAAAAGAGGACTCAAACCCCTTGAAGTCTTTCACACAGACTTTGTTGGGTTTAAATACTCCTAACTGAAAAAACAGTACGTGCTAGAGATTGATGTATATACATGAATGTATTGATGAATGACTTGCCATTAGATCATCAACAACAGGTTAATACATGGAATTGATTTATAAAGCTAGAGGGTTTATGATTGTTTATAAAAATTGTTGAAGATATAACCAGTAAATATAAAGGACTTGAGACGCTTCTTCACTTACTTGGGACATAGTGCTGATTTAAAAGAGAAAATTAAAATGTAGATTTCAATAAGCATAGTAATCAAGGTTAATACTAATATATCTGAGTATGTGTGAGAAAAGGACTGACAATGATAATCATTACCATTGAAGATGATTTTGATTAAATGATGATTAAGTAATTAAACATAATTATTTAAAACCTTTCCATTTCCATCTTAGCATGTTTGATTAAAATGTCACATAAAATAACTGGGTCCTGTATTAAATAAGCATTATTTCAATATTACAACCAAAGCTTGTCTCCAGAACAAAGAGTAAGGAGAAGTTTATTCCATTACTTTCTGTTCTAGTGTGTTAGTTATAGGTGATAATTTTTTTGAAGTAACTTTGAACTGGGGAGGAGCAGCTGTATGTTGTTTCTTTCCTTCTCACACCACTCAGCTGGTATTCAAAGAATCGCAGATTGTGCTGAGTTTGAAGGGACCCACACAGATCATCGAGTCCAAGTCCTGGCGCTGCACAACATCATCCCCAAGAGTCACACCAAGACTCTTGAGCCTGAGAGCCTTGTCCAAACACTTCTTCAGCACTGTCAGGTTGGTGCAGTGACCACTTCCCTGGGGAACCTGTTCAGTGCCCAGCCACCCTCTGGGTGAAGAACCTTTTCCTGATACACAACCTAAACCTCCTCTGACACAACTTCAGGCCACTCCCTCAGGTCCTGTCACTGGGCAGTGGGCAGAGAAAACACCATCTGTATGGTCCAGCAGCAAACTGCTGCCTCTCTGCAGCAAAGGAAGACATGGCAAGGCATTTTAATTGCTTTCCTACATTTAGACATCTAAATTTAGTTGTATGCAATCTGCTACTGAAAGATACCATGCGGGATTCATGTGCTCTATGCTCTAGTTGTCATGATTCATCTGAACTATTTTAGATCTCCATGTCAGGATGGGATGAATCCAGGCCTAGAAACACTGGTTTTCTTTTGTACTTTAGCACTAGAGAGGAGCCTTTATTTTGACAAATAAGAGTATTTCATCTTGTAACCTAAAATTATATGAATGAATGTTCAATAACATAGTGTATATATATATATATATATATATAGTAGAAACTTCTGAAGACATAATGACTGCCAACCTCCAGTCACTTGCAGATATTTGTCATTGACAGGACAGATAGAAAGAAATCTGTTTAATATTTTTGGTCTAAATGTTTCAAAATTGAAAAAAGAAAAAAACCCTTTTCTTGCTTGTTTTTTTTTTTCAGGTGAGAAATTCATCAAAACCTGTTCTATGGGGCAAAATTTTTTCCCCTAAATGACCAGCATTCTGTCTCTTCACTTTCCCTGCCTCATAGTCATCAAAAATTTCCTGACCAGCTGTAAGGGACTAGGAAAGACCATAGCAGAGTCTATTATTGTTTAAATTAGTGCCTTAGAATATTGAAAGCTCCACTTTGAACAAAAGACTAAAATTCCAGTCGTAAAAACAAATTTATCAACCATATGGAAGGCGAAGCTGAAATCTTACTAGTATGTCTTAGAGAGTTTCTACTAGAGTACGTACATAACTGTAGCACCTTTATAAACGGGGAAAAATAGAAATGAATGCAGAGAAATATAACCGGTCTGATGCTCACAGATGGGGAAGAAAATAGAAATTGTAATTCAGATTTTTATTTTTAGCTAAAAATAATCTTGAAATCTTAAAACTATATTAAGATAGCATATACAGTACAAAGAAGGAGTTAGAGGTAACACTAAAGGGACCAACCCAGAGCAAAGATGACCATGCAGAAGGACCTGGGGAAATGCAATATTCAGGCTACAATGGGGCCACTCTACAAGTGAGTTTCCCCATTTCCAGTTCATGACTGTGACAGGGCATAGTATTGAAAATTGAGAGGTGGTTGTGGTCACAGCATTTGGAGTTCTTCCAGAGAAACCTTCAGAGGTTTTAAAATGAGCACAAACATTTCTGTAAGTGCTCATTCATCTTTCATATGCCCAGTCTGTCTTCCATTCTGCATTTAAATGTATTACACTTGCACTTGCACTTTTAATGGATATCTAAGATTTTAATGGAATTTCAGTGAACTGCACTTTGTATTTTCCCCAAATAGGAATGATTCATTAGGAGCTGAAGCCAGGCTCCTTTTTTGTCCTGGCTAGTGAGAAGACAGCCTGGAGGTATATTGTATTAATTCCTAATATAAATGAAGTTAGATGACTGCAGAGCATAATGGTTATTTATGCTGAATAAGAAAGCAGGCATAGCAAAGAAAACGTGAAATAGAAGGGGACAGAACACAAAATACGTTTCTGCAAATTAGGGAATGAAGTAAGAGGGTAGAAAGTTACAGAAAGATTGCATACAGAAATGCATTTGAACTAAAAGAACTATTTTCTTTCAGATATCATAAGCAGAACAGGATTTCATATCATATTAATCAGAGTTTTATAAATGCAACAGAAAAAAAATCCATACAGGTGAATGATCACCAGCAGCTAACAAATGAAATAAAAGTTTTAGGTATATTGTTTAATTTGCCAACTCCAGTCAAATTCCCTGCAGGAGCTGCCTGAGTGCTGATATCCCTACTTGGAATAAATACATTTGACTTTTTAAAAAATTACATTTTAGAGTGTGTTTCTTCAGCTTTTTGTTAGAGGAGACTTAATAAAAGTTGTGTGCATGCCATGGTAGATGAGCATGCAGAACTTTAATTTCAGCTATGTCAATTTTAGACCCCAAATCTTGTTAAAAACACTATTACATTGGAAAAGCTTGATTGCATTACTGTGTATCTATCCTTTACATTTTGGAATCCTTTACATTTTGGAATGCATTTGTTAAAGGTGAAACCATTTATCTCAATTTTCTAGTTCATCAACATGTGCCAGAGTTTTCTTTTATTAACCTCAAATGTTTAGCATTTTATCTTAAAATCCTAATTAAAGATGTATTTTGTGCTAGCAAAAAAAAATGATAAAGCAGTAGCTTTCATGTGTAACCATCAGGAAAGCAGGTAAAAATCTCCATTAAATGATTGCACAGTGTCGTGCTCAAAGCGAGTCACGACACGTATTTACACTGACAACTCCAGGCAGTGGCAAAAAGCATCTTTAATTCTACAAAGCCTCCTTTATACAGTTTCTTGGCACTCGTGCTGTGTCCCCATTGGCTTCTACATTACCACCCCACAAAACTAGTGGTTACTTGCAACTAACACCCATCTAAAACAAATCTAAAGTGAATAACAGCCTCCCCATTGCAGCTGTGCATTCTTCATCTGTTGTTTTGGGTTCTTGCTTCTGTTGATGTTAAAACTTCTCACGGGTACAAATCGAATTCTCAAGGGTACAAAGTGATTGTGTCCAGGTCGAGCTCTGTGAAACTTTTAGAGCAGCTTGTCGGTTTCCACAGCACAGGACATGTATTCAGGAAGGTAAAGACGCTTTGCCTTTCCTGAGCATGTGTTTGCCTGATACAAGTCCAGATTAGTGAGCCAACAGCATTTGCCTGTGTAAAGGACAACAGAAATAGAGCTCATTGAGTTCAGTAATTTTGCTAAGCAATCCTACAATGTCAGTCATCACACTAAGACTGGGGCTTCTATGATAAGAATTGATTACCTTCAAGGCATCTAAGGGATAACAGATCAAAAAGAGATGGCAGAACTTCAAGTTATTGAACGCATAGTTTGATCTTCGAAGCTGAAAATAGAAAACATCTCCAGGTTTGTTAAAATGTAAGAAATAAGGGCAGGACAGTTTAAACCTTTTTATTGCCTGTCACTCAGCCAGATCAACAATTAGGAAAGCAAGCACATGGTCTGAACTGTCCAAAGATTCCCACTCAGGGATGTGAATTAATCTTTTTTCCTAGGAACATCAGGAAATAAAACCACTGTGATGCCTAAATAGAAGCTGCTGTTCAAAGAAGGCAGGATTAGCCTGAGGTATGTGGCCAACTCATACAGGTAAAGTGGGCAACACACAAGTCACTCAAATCACTTTGCCAACAAAGAATTTACATGACTTTTTTTTACCCCTTGATTAATACACCCTTTAGGCTGTGTCTGAGGCCAAATTTCCTTTCCATTCACAACATATAATGTCTACAATGTCTCCTAGGAAATATGCAGCGTTTGTTGGGGTGAGTATCCATACTTGCTCTAAGGATAGGTAGTCATGTTGTGCTTGGCTCAACACCTCTGAAATATTCTATCAACCCTTAAGAAAACATTGCTTGACTATTGTCAAACAGACAAAATAATCAAACTACAAGACAGCTACTGCCATGTGCCACCAAGTTAAATGGAATAGATGACTGGGTAAGTCCAAGCAGCCTGAAAGGAATAGACAGGATGCAGTGTCCTGCTCCATAGGTCTGAAATGTTGGAATAGTTTTGGTATTTCATTGTCTTATTACATTATGCTCTTTATCAACTCATTGTCTTCCTTCTATAGTACCCATTCTCCTTTTTGTTCACACTAAATAACCCCTTTTTTGCAGAAACACTTAGTTGAGATTGTTGTATCTAGTTCTCTGAGAGTCTCAATCAGAGACTTCTCACTGACTTCACCAGGGGCTGGACCAAGCCATATGAATAGATTTGAGACCAGCTGTTTCAGAGGTGTTTTTACTTCACAAGGGTTGCTTCTCGTTCACAAAATGGAATTATTCGATCCTGAGAATGTGTCATTTCTTTCCAGAGAAATTATTACATCTGTACTCAAAATAGTTACAAGAAAGTAATTGTTTTATATAATGCCCATGATAATTGAACTGTGTGCTGCTGATAACTACACTGGAAAGAAAAAAAAAAAACCTGAGTTGCAGAATTTCCTCTTTTGTATCAAATAGTTCAAAGGCTTCTGGATTTTACATCATAATCATGAACTTCTGTCACCCACATGCTTGTGAAGAAGAGTGACTCACTGAAGAAACAATTCTTTTCTACTTATCGAGTACAAACATATGTTTCATACTGGAGACTCTTTCTCACACTTCACGATACTCCCAAGAAAATTTTTGCACATTTTACGCAGTACCAACCCTGCTTTTTACCAGTCTGAAATAAGTACCTTATACAGTGTATTTGTAGTCAGAGAGAATCACAAAAGAAAAAACAATAGATTCATCAGTTAAAAAGTGGAAGCATATAAATAAACCACAAAGGAGATACAAATTGTTATTAAAAGAACTGTCAATTAACAGTATTTTCACTGTTAACAGAAACAAACTCCCTGCTGCAGAAGTGGCGGCTCCCATTCGTTTCTCCATACATTCTCAGAAAGTCTGGTTGTTGTCCTGTTGGGCTCTGCAATACCCTGAGCCCATTTCTCTGGAATCTGCCATTTATTTATTCAGATGAACACATGTGTCTCCTATCAGAAGTCATAACTGTTTCTCAAAAATTCTCTTACCTGCTGCTTGACTAAAGACTTCTTGATACATTTATGATGGTGGGTAAAAGAAGTGGGTCATGGACTGCCACCTTTTCAGCCACCAGTTCCACAGAGCATCTGAGTCAGAGGGCTGGAGCCACCAGTCCTCACAGCTATTCATCCATCCATCCACCTCCCACTGCCGCAGACACTCCACTCTCTTCCTTCTCAGCTTCAGGACAAGAATTACAAAGTCTCAAGTTTATGTGAAAGGTATAAGGAACCTTCCAACCTACCCACCTCAGCACAAGGAATATCTCAGAAGCACCACTTAAACATCGTGATATGTTCATTTGATTTCAGCCACCACTGCCTTTCAGACCTTTTTCAAACAGGTTAATTCCTGTTTAACTGTTGCCAATATGCCCTGCCTTGGTAACAGATCTGTTACCATTGACACTGACAATACTTGAGCCACTCAACTGCACTTTGTCCAAGATGTTATTTTGTCTGTGGGGTTTTCTTTCAGGACCTATACATACAAACTGTAGCGATACTCATTGTGCATAATAATATTGATTTCTGCAACACCTGAGCCAAAGGCTTGTGAGAGACACATACACAGATGTTTGCTTGCCAGCCTGTTTCTGAGTGATCAGGCAAGAATTCATGGACAGAAGGACTATATGGCAGGAGCCACAGTGAATAAAATATGCAGGAGCAGTAGTGAATGAAATAATGCATGAATACATTGGCAGCAGTGATGAAGCATCTTCTTCCACCTGAGAAACACAAATAATAAGCACATCTTTTCAGATCATAAAGGCTTTAGAGCACTGTTTCAGAGGCAGTGGTCCACTAATCTGGCAGTTCAAGAGGGAAATGTTTTCATTGCCCACTGAATTAATCCATACCTCGAATTATTCATTGTATCCCAGGAAAAAAACTCTCCATTAAGGAAACATCTGCGTGGGGCATAATATTGCCTGCCTGTTCACCTATATTTGCTTCCCAGATCTCATGCTGCAAAATGTCTGCTTCTGTTTCTTCTCAGCAACCTTCAATGAAGGCTTTTATTTTTCTGGTACACAGATTCCTGAAAGAATGACCTTGAGGGGATGGATGCAATGAAAGAATAATCCCTAAAAAAGCCCAAACAAAACTGTAGGGAGAAAACAGGTCTTTCCAGAGCAAGTTTTATAGCTTTTTAAGTAATTTGAGATTCAATGATGAATAATATAAACAACAAAACTGGTCCAGGTGCACACAGAGTATTAGACTCTTTCTGAGAAAGTGCTAGTTCATGCAAGAATACATTTACTATGAAACTAGAAGAACCTGAAAGTCTCTTACCATGCCAAGAACTTCTCACCCCTCTCACTAACTGGTAATTAATCAATACATCAGTTAATTGGCTATCTTTAGATTTGTTCCAAAATGCAAAAATACTATCTTAAATATTACACAGGAAGCTATTACTACAAAAAGAATGCCATAATGAGAATAAAACAACCTGTCACTGGAACTCTCTTTAAATTTTTCTTGTAATACACTTCCACAAAATGAGGCATTCCAAATTTGCCAAATGATCCAGTCAGCTCTGCCAATTTCTAAGCATTAATCCTAACATACCTCCCATGAAGTATTAATCTTATAATAGATTACTGCCCAACGGTACTTCATCTTGTACTTCATTTATATCAGTTAGATTCCTTGAGTGATCTGCTCCAGAATGGAGGTTCTTGAGACAAAAACTCTAATAAAACAGCCTCAGGCTTGGGGTTTTATTTTCCCCTGCTTTTTCTTTAGATACTGCTTTAACATAGGAATTAATCCTTACACATCACCATCTAATATACTCAGGGCAGTATGTATTTTCATTTCCAAATGCTTTAGAGACAGATCCTTGTTCTGCAGATGTGTTTATGGGGGTATCTGTCCCACCCAGTGACCAGCATCAACTGTGTCACCCTGGGGAGCCCAGACATCCCTTTAACCAGGCCTTATCCTGCACTTGAAGGCTGGGGAGTCACAATTCTCTCTCCTGTGGATCATTTCCAGAAATACTCACTTTGGTATGCAGCTGACGCGGGCAGGAAGGCCGGACACGCCGGGCTGCAGTTGGCCTTTCTTCCTGTCAAGGCTGTTGCATTCATTTTAATGGATGTTCTTTGTACAAGGGGTAGAGATCATGCTGCTTTTACTGCAAAGGCAAAAGGATTCACTAATTATTTCGGTTATTCATTACCCTGCTGAGACAAATGTTATGAAGAACAAAATGCAGAATGCTAATCTGGTGTGAATTTTGAGCATTACTCAGGGAATTTAAGCACTATGAAAAGATCTTGTGGAATCAGAAATGCCGCCTGGTAATAATAATAGAAGAAGGGACTTGTTCTCTAATTATCAGACATGAATTTGAGAAATTTGTCTTCCAAGGCACCATGACTTTGCAGTTCATTACATTCTCAATGACTCATATAATGAATGTCCTTTTAATTGCTCTGTGTTGTCTTGACCCTTCTATTAAGAGGATCATCCATTCTTTCAAAGATAGTGGTTACTCTTGTGTTCACAGAGTACTGCCTTAATCTAAGTGGACTTGCTGCATCCAAATTCTAGCAGGTAATGAGAATCCAAGTGAAGAGGACAGCTACAGAGACTGGGAAATAATCCAGAGTGGGAGAGAGAATCTTCTCAAAGTACAAAAGAGAGCTGACAGAAAGAACAAATTAAAGGACGATGTACATGAGCACCAGAGGGTGAGACCTTTCAATTTTTCTATTACATTGATATCACAGGTTTAGTATCATATGGTGGGGTCTTCATATAGATACACCTGTAATAAACTGTGCTGAGTCTGCTTCCCATGGGAAGGTATTAGCATTTGTAAACTGGACAGTCCTTTACTGTGGAAACCGACAAGCTGCTCTGAAAGTTTTACAGAGCTTGACTTGGACACAATCACTTTGTACCCTTGAGAATTCGATTTGTACCCGTGAGAAGTTTTAACATCAACAGAAGCAAGAACCCAAAACAACAGATGAAGAATGCACAGCTGCAATGGGGAGGCTGTTATTCACTTTAGATTTGTTTTAGATGGGTGTTAGTTGCAAGTAACCACTAGTTTTGTGGGGTGGTAATGTAGAAGCCAATGGGGACACAGCACGAGTGCCAAGAAACTGTATAAAGGAGGCTTTGTAGAATTAAAGATGCTTTTTGTCACTGCCTGGAGTTGTCAGTGTAAACACGTGTCGTGACTCGCCTCAACAGCGACACTTCACCACTTCTCACTAGAGTTGTACATACAACATGCACAAGTCAACATATGAAACGTCTTATAGAGGCACTAAATCTTAGGACGGCTTTCAGTATATTTCAGTACCAGGAACATGGTATTTCTGACTGAATGCGTTCAAAATAGTAAGCAATAAACACTCAGGTTACACATGCAAATTTCATGTTCTCTGATACTTTAAAAATTCCACTCCAACTAATTTTCATAGTTAGATCAATATCAGTGTGAGTTGAATTGGTACCATCTGTTTAAAAGCTGCTGCAAACCACTGATTTATACAGACACTTTGAATTCTCAGTATAATGGAAAATCCTTTATGTACATGTTGAACGGGTCAAATTTTATTGACTTAAAAGCCTTAATAGTCTATTTTGACCTTGAATTAACATAGTCAGTCAAAATGTGAGATAAAGCGTAAGTTACCATGTCAGCTTACTGCTTTTTGCTGGTTTCCTTTAGCACTGACTCATCTTAGAAATGGTTAAAAGGTCAAAAAGTTGACTGCTAAAGAACTTTGAGGAAGCTTCTCACCCTGTTAGTGAAAAAAATGTTAAAAAGTTCAAAGCAAAAGAGAACATGAACTTATGGAAGAGCAGCCACTAGCAAGCCTAAAATCTCAGAGTTAATCATAAAAGCAGAGTAAAGGAAGATTTTTTGTATTTCTGAGAGACATGTTAAATCTTACCTAACGGGTATTATCCAAGAATAAGAATGTCCAGTCTTTTTGCTGAGCATCACTTTCCCTGAAAAAAAGTCCTTTTTACATAGCCCCTGGAGAAGTCTTAGCATATGCATTCACCTCTATGGTTTTGTTTGTTTTTTCCTATCAAAAAGGAAACGTAGGCAGAAAACTTACTAGTATTTCATCTCTTAGCTTCTGATAACTTTCTAACTTGTTAACACTAAACTAATAAAGTCCTGCTAAAGTTTGAGCTGTCTGAATAGTTTTTTCTAGGACAGAGGACTTAATAGGAGTTTCACGTTTCACTGTCAACTCTATCCATTGCATAGAGGTTGAAATAGCAAATTATGAAATGGATTATCTTATATTATGAAATCTCAAGAGCTGTAATAAAAACCATGAGTACTACACTTTTGAATTGAACTTTCTAATCTTTTACAAGCGTTAACTACCTAAAGGTATATACGATGTGCAGTTATTGTAACACCAGTACAATGATGCAAACACGAAGTCCACCAAGAGTCAAAAAGATTCAGTTTTGTGCAAAACATGATATATATAAAATTTTTACTCTCATGGATTAAAAGTATGGAAGCATAGTAATTAATGCTAACAGTGATTCATCAACATTGCAGTAAGAGGGTATGGAAAGATTTATTTATGACCTTCTCCCAAATTAGCCAGCAAAAGTGTTTTTCCAAAATGCAGTTTTACACAACTCGGCAAACAAACAAAAGAGCAATTTTGCTTGTGGTTATATTGAATTTTTTCACTGAATGTTAACGAATTTTCAATTTTCTTCACTAATTCTACTTCTTAATTACGGCACAAAATGAATTTACTGGAGATGATTAAAAATTGATTCACCCATTCTTTAGTGAAAGGTGTAGTCCCAAATTCCTAAATGAGAATGGGCTTATTTAAAGTGCAATTTAAACTTTAAAGCGAGAAAGAATAAAGAGTCATTTTGTATATTTTTAAATTTTCAAGTAGTTCTTAATATTTTTTGTGTGATATATGAATACAGGTAAAAGAGAATGTTCTTTCACTAAGAATCCTGATTATATAACATTTTCATTTTGGTTCTGGGGCTACATGTTTCATGAACAAATTAGCATGGTACTGCCAACACAATCCTTCTTCAAGTATTAGTAGTTTCAAGCCGCGCTTCCAAGAAAAACAGAAAACATCTATATGGAATTTATTTCTGGTTATGCATGTCACTGCTGAAACAGAGTGGTCACATAGAGGAAATCCTTATTACAGGAAGTACAGATCAACAGTGACGCGATGCGAGTGGGGGGTGGAAAGAGCGTCCTTGTTGGAGCAGCTGCGGGGGTGCCACGCAAATGCACTCGGACACACTCTGACACACCGGAGTTGGTGGATACTCGCAGCCACTCACACACACACAGAGCTGGACAGCTCCTGCAGCGTCACCGGGGACAAAGAGGCAGGAGGGTCCTTTGTATGGAGTTTTGAGGGGTTTACTGGGGTCCCTGCTCAAAGGGATTCAGGGACAAAGAACACAGAACACTGAGGGGTCCGGGGTTTTATCCGGAGTGGCACCGGGGGTGGGCAGAACATCAGAAACCTATCATCTAGGAGCCAAGGGGTGGAGAGGACGTGGGGTGACAGGACAGTGACCAGTGGGGAAGGCGAGGGGTGGAACAAGGGAACCGGGAACCAGTGGGGTATCAAAGAAAGGAGAACTATCTAGAACATGGACTTAAAAGGGGTAAAGGGGGCTGGTCTTAGACCTCTGAGCCTGCCCACCAGCGGACCTCCACTGTTTTGGGGTCCTGAGGCTCCTTGGTCACTCCTGGGGTGGACTCAACCACTGCAACACAACAGACTTGTGAAGTGTAGCTCTGGTGGGAGAAACCAAAGCATACTGTAGCAACCACTGCTGTCAAAGTATTTTGAGATAGAGACAGATATATATATATATATATTTATTTATTTAATTAATTAATTTTCTACTGACACTGGTTTACAAACCGTGGGAGCAAGGAACAAGAAAAATGATAATTCATACCCGCAACTAGTCTACACTGTAGTACAAATATTAACATCACGCTGTGTAAAAAACTTAAACAAAAAAAAGGTGTTCACTTTGAGAACTAAAGAGAAACTTACATTTTAACCTCACTGAAAAGAGACACTAGCAGCTACATTTAAAAACTTAATTTAGTAACATACAGAAATAACTCAAAAATTCCTCACAGTGGGAAACACTAGATCCTTTTATTAGGTAACCTGTGCAGTAAAATAGAGGAGCAGTACAAAGTGTAAAGACAGAATGACAGATACCAAAATTCCTCCGTGGGATAAGCCAGGCCTATGAGGTTGGGGGCACAGTTCCTATAACTGGTTCATCCACAGATGTTTCCTCAAAACCTCTCAGAGACTCACGAGAGCTCTGCAAAACTCGGTGAGTTCCATGTGACAACAATGAGGGTTTTATTTAGCCTTAATACCATAAAATGCCAGGGCAGAAAGTCAACTGAAGCAGAAGCTACAAATGAACCAAGCAGTCTTTAGTTCTCTGCTTTTCCTCAAAGGTTTGCCCCAGACAGTGAGAACTGTGCAGGGGTTATTCCCTTTTCAAAGACCTGTTCACTCCAAATCACAATTCACACGTTTCTTTCTATAATACAAGTGCTGTACCACTGGTGTCACAGTGAAGTGCTGCTGCACATATCTTTACACACTATTTTTTCTTCACTGAGGCCAAATATTCAACTTCGCAACTACTGCTCTGCATTGTTTTTATACACATAAATATATATATATTATATAATGAAGAATTTCTCATTGGGAGTCTATCACTCCTATGAGACTGAGCTTTCCAAACAAAATACCTTGGATATTTTTGAGGGTCTTCTCTCAAGAAATATTAATTAAGTAATTTATCCTTGAAATACACAGAGATTTCATGTCACTGCTTTCCTGCCCATGTAGAAGCCAGCCTTCAGAATACCAGATTTATGCTACCTCTTGGCAAACAGCTGACACTGACATCAGGACAAGACATCCATGCAAAAAAACCTCCAGGGAAAACAGTATAACACTATGTGTTTGAACAATTATGCTCTATATTATTTCTCCTGCTTCCAAGTGCCAGATTCTGTTTATCTTCATTAAATAAATTTTAGTATTCATGAAAGCAGAGGAAATATATGTATGTATATTTAGGGAGTTATGATCAATTTGCCTGTAGATGGTATGATATGAGCTGTAATCTAATTGAGTACATGTAAAATAAAATTTGAATTTTATATGCATTTTATTTCAATATCCACAACACTGAATGTTCAAGAAATTGTCATAAATCTTGGCATTTAAAATTTTGGATATCCAGTTACAGTTTCTGTTCATAATTCAGGGTTCCTTCTGTTCTCTGAAGTACATTTAACAGGCAGCCAATTTGGTTTTTGTTTGCTTGGCCACATAAATTGCAGGAGATAGGTGTTTTTGAGAGATTAGTTCTATTCATAATCACTACTCCACTTTCTTATATATACACTCTCATGAGTGGCATAGTCAGCAGGATGCCTCCTGCTGTGGTGAAATTTGTCTGTTCACATTGGATGGTGTGTTTATATCGGGTCTAATAAGTAACCAACACTTGTACATCTATGAGCACTATTTTTTTTTTAATTTAGGCTTTTGGAGGAACCGACCATTCAAGATTCCTTAGAGCTGTCCCAAAACACTTTTTGAAAGCATGTTGTTTAATTTATGTGGACTTCAGAGTCTGTGAGTAATTACATTTCTCTATCTGCATGTCTGATAAATTCTCCTGAGTGCAATTTACAAATGGTCCTTCTACAAAGGAGTTTCTACCAAAACCTCTACAAGAAATGCCTCTTTGGTGACTGTGGAGCACTGATGTGGGAGTTAACTATCCAGCCAGGGGGTCGTGTGTACATCTATACCTGTATGCATATACATACATAGATTCACACACATACACATATATATATTTACATATATATACACACACACACAAACATATATACACATGGATTTTGTAGACCACTGGCCAGCAGAATAAAATTTGGAAATGGGAAGGAATCAATGTGAACATGGATCTGTGAATCCACCACAGTTTTTTATTACTCTTAGATTTTTTAGAGTTTATTCGAGAAAGTTTCCAAAAACACATATGGAATTATGTGTCTCTTGTACTCACTTGTTGCACTCACATTCATTAGGGTTTAGGGGATTAAGTCCATCAAGCTCCATGGAAAAATCCCTCTACCAGGATTCATACAAGGCTGCTCTTCTAAAGAAATCCCAGTGGGGAACTTTTTATGTCTTGGCCAAGGGGTAAATCTCTTCAAAATTCCATAGCAGCTCATGCATACCAATGGGACTAAAGCATGATACAGGGTCTGATTTTCAGTGAACACTAGAGACAGATCCACAAATTTAAAAATATAATGAAATCGGCTTTTCAAACACCTTGGCATACTTTTTTTGTTTAGTTAGCTAATAGAAAACAATCACGGTAACAACCTGCACATTTATTAATTATACATTCCAGAGAAAAAATTTATTTTAATACTATGCCAACTGAAACCCAGTTAGGATTTGAACTCTTAAGAGATACAATGATATACTGGAACAATCTTGATCACAGGGTTAATTAGAAAGCAAGTAGTTTATTTTTTTAATTAAAAATTAATAATTCATGCAACTTAATTGTTAGATAATGATGATTTTGTTTGCTATATGTATTTAAAAATTACAAAACTGTGCTTTACAGCCATGATTTCAAGTGTTCATTTTACTTAAAATACATGTCAAAGGATTGCTGTTAAACAGCTGTCAAAAATCTAATGCAAATGAAAATACCGCTCATTTAAAACAAAACACAAACATAATCCTAATAAGTCTGAGTTGCCAAGGCTTCTATTTCTTGCTTTATCATGGAAAGCCACAAAGAATTCTCTTGAGTTAATAGTCAGAATAAACCAGGACCATAAGCAGTCAAGAAATTCAGAGAGGCCAGTACTCTTAATAAAGTTGAAGGCTCCAGACAGGAACTCATGAGCTTTCCTTCAGATTTAATTCTATATGTCCTTTTCTTCATGCACATGTGAATAAATGGGAAAATTATTTCTGTTAGCTAAATATCCCATTTAAGCAGAAATGCAATCATCATGGCAGGTAAATATTGTGTGCACACTCTCTAACTCAATTTTTTCAGTATTATTTAGATGTGCTCAGTGCTTAAACCTGATAGAAGGAAAGGTTGTTTGTAATCTACAAACCATATCAACTTATTTGCCCCTATTTTTCTGGTTTTAATTTCCCAAGAAAATAAATTAATTTCTCAATTTAAGCTTATGACAAAGAGCACTCCCTTTCAGAACACCCTTTCCCTTTGTCTCTCTTATTTCACTTATACCAGTCACAGCGCTTGTTATCTGGAAAGAATTTTTGACAAGGGCGTCTCTGTGCTCCATGGGTGGAACTCCATATGACTCCAACACTGCCTGCTGAGTTTATAGTACATACCAAGACAAAAACAGTGCATTGAAATTACCACAGAACATCACAGTCTCTCTTGAATGAGAAAGCAGATATGCTGACAATCCATACCTAGCAGCATCATAATCAGGATCATGGTGTCATGTTGGACATATTACATCCCATACTGTCTAAATATGATCAGCACTAGAAACAATGCAAAGTTTATATGTATCTACTGAGAAGCAGTTAATGGAATTTCCCATAGGAATCACAGAATAATTTGGGTGGGAAGGACCTTTGAAGGTCACCTAGTCCAACCCTCCTGCAAAGACAGGTTCTTAACCAGATCAGGTTGCTCAGAGCCCCATCCAACCTGACCTTCAGTGTTTCCAGGGATGGGGCATTCTCCACCTCTCTGGTCATCCTGTTGCAGTGTTTTGCCATCTTTATTATTAAAAATTTGTTCCTTATATCACTATCCAATGATAGGACAACAGAAAAAGCACACAAATGGAAGTGCAAAAAAAATCTAGTTAAATGTAAGGGAGTGTCTTGCTGTAAAACTGATCAAATACCAGAACCAACCATAGAACAGGCTGCCCAGAGAGGCTGTAGCTTCTCTGCCACTGGTGATGTTCCCAACCCAACCGGACACAGTCTTGGGCAACCTGCTTAATTGTTTCTGCTTTGAGCAGGGATTTCGACAAGATAATCTCCAGGGTTCCCTGCCAAACTCAGCCCTCTTGGATTCTATGGTTCTAAGCGTTTTTCTCATCTTTGTAACTCCAGCCAGCCTTTTGGCTCTCATATTTCCTTGGAGCATAAATATTTAGGGACACAGTTCAGTTTAAGTTTACGTTGTATCTTCAAAATTACAAAATTTGCCTTACTGTTCATACCCTATATTTTCTAAGATGCTTAATGTCTTTGTTAAAGTGAAGCAATATTGCATTTGTCACACTGCCATGCACTAAGTAACTATTTTAAATCAGTGATGTTCACTGCACAAAGTGCTAAGACGACTACTTCTTCTGGACTGGAACAGAAAAGAAAAGCACATATTTGCAAGATAAAAAACATGTTAATAGAGGCCTGTTTATGACAACACATAGTACAAAGTGATGATTAAACGAGCTTGCACATACGGTAAATGAAAATTATACACAAAATCAAAATTCAGGCCTGTATCTGTAAAGATAAAATGAGCGCTGTGTAAGTCTAGAGATGTTTTTCCTTTCTTTTGGAAAATGTCTACTTCACTTTGAATGATAACATAATGTAACTAAAAACAGCACTAAAAGCAAGAAATACCAAGGAAAGCAGGAACAAACTTAATGCAGCAGTCTAAAAACCATGACTAAAAGCTTCCTCTTCCCTCCCACCACTACCATTTAAATTCAGTTAGTACAAGGTGTAGCCTTACATCATGTAATACTGTTATGCATGAACAGTCTCTCCCTCTTTTTTGTTTCAATAAATACTGAACATGCTTCTGAACACTGCCCTTTGCTAGTGAAGTCCAGAAGTCAAGACAGCAAATAGGAGATTTATGACAGTATTTTTTATGTTGGGATCAGTAACTTCTTATAGAGACTTGAATCATAAATCATATTTGGTTACCAGTTCTAGATTGTGATAATACAGAGAAAAACACTTATAAGCATAAAACCCAACAGCTTGGACATGCTGTTTGAAGGAAATGAGTCAAATGATGGCTCAACCTACCCAATGCTTGGGAAACCTGAACATTAATGCAAGAAGTGTGGGGAAGAAACAAGAGAAGCTGAAGAGGAATACTTAAAAATAAGTGTTTAATGAAGCAGTACAGAACCTTAGTAAATTAGACATGTTACTGCAATGGAAAAGGCCACCATGTTCATGCATGACACTTGAGATCCAAATTTGAGAAATTATCCTTGCTGACAGTCTGGAAATGTGTTAGTGTCTATTGCAGATGACTAAATCATGAAAATGCAGTGGAAAGAACTTTTGTGAACAAATACCACAACTACCAAGCACAATACAAGGTAATAATCTACATTACCCAGGAAACCTTTAAAAACAGAATAAATACAGTACAACATGGATTAATCTGTAAATTAGGGTGCTGATAAGTCTTAGAGATGCACATGCACATACAGGAGGCAGAAAAAAGCAATCTGTGCAAAGACTGTTGTATACTTAATCAACAGATGGAAGAGAAACACAGCTTGGATGAAAATGACCATGGTGTGGTAAGAGCTAAAGAAACTTGGGAAAGAAAGGCAGCTGGATAGCAGAATAGAAACAGATAGACTTTAAGAAAAGAAAGTTCAATAGATTCAGTAAATCCTTTGGGAAAGCAAGTAATGACTGGAAAAAAAAAGATTACAAGGAGTGGCAGTTCCACAAAAATTATCTATCCCAATATAGAAGTTGAAAATAACTACATCAGAAGCTTGTCACCAGTGTCAAGCCAAAGCAGGAAGCACAGAGAAAGTGGAAATAGGTCAATTACACTAAAAATATAGTAGGAGTATGTAAAAGAAAATTAGAAATGTCACAGCATAAGATGGAAAGAAGCCAGCAAAGAATTCAAAGACAACAACAAATCATTGCAGATGTTAGGAGTAAGAGAATTATGTGGCAGTCTAGTACCGACTGGAGAAGGAAAGCTATCAGAATGCCAGGACAGCTCACATGCTGAATGATATTCTTGCTTTAAAGTGTTAACTGCAATCAGGTGGGTAGAACGATTAACACCAGAGAAAAGAGTTTGGAATAAAAAATAACAGATTAAAACAAGCTACTCGTACTGCCTGATGAACTCACTGAACTAGCTGCAACAAATCAGACATATTAAAACTCATTAGGTATCTGTGAGGAACTGGAAAGCCAAAAATGTCATTTGCAGTGTCTGTCATTAAAAGGGAATATAGGAACCATAAATCACAGGTTTGGAAGCATAGCTGAATTAATTAAATTTCCCTTCACCCCCAAACTGATCACAAATTAATAAGGAAACTGAAAAATATGGTTATGCCCAAGAGCTGGTATGTATTGTTCCAGGACAAAACATGTCAAACTAATTTTCTAACTTTCTTCTCTGACACGGCAACAGGTCATTTCAATGAGGAAGAAATATTGTGTATATCAAATTTTGTAGAGCTTTTGACACAACATATTCTATTAGGTGAACCAGGGAAGTACAATCATGAGAAAAGTAATGAAGAATAGGTACAAAAATGTTTGAGATAACCAGGCTTATGGAATTATTATTAGTGGTTTACTATGAAAGGGTAAAACTTACTCACCAAAGTTACAGAGGCTCATTCGGAGGTGAATTCTATGCCATATTTTCATTACTAACCTAGAGAAAGGATGAGAGAGTACATTTATTAAATATGCACCTCCCACCAAAATAAGAAAGGCCCTATGTACATTAGGGGAGAGGTCTAGAATTCACAGTGGTCTTGAAAAACTGAAAAAAAAAAATCTGACACTAAATTGGTAAAGATGAAAAACAGACTAAAATTCCTTCCTAAGTGAAGCATGAGGCAGAAATATCACACCATTACAAACATGTAACAAAATTAATGTTATAAATGTTTGTGCCCATTTAGTAAACATATATAACATAAAAACATACAAACCACAGTGCATATGCCTACAAACATACATACACACAATAAATGATGTGAAAAAATCCTTGGCACAATGGTTCTCTAGTCACTGTGGGCAAGGCTTCAGCAAGACTAGTATTGCCTCTGTGAAACAAATGAAGCTGTGCTTTAGCAAAGACATGGACAAACTGAGGTAGATAATCAGAGATTTAGAAAGCATAACAAAGAGCAAGAGCAGGGAATGCTTCAATTTGATAGTTACAGTAGATAAGTGAAAGTCTAAAGGGCTTAAACTACAATAACACACCAGTTTAGAGACTGAGAAAAATCGCTGGTAGTAATGAAGAAAAAGTGAAATTAATTGCCTAGGGTAGCCAAGGCATAGAGTTATCACTGGAGGATTTTATACACAATTATACAAACATTTGTCAGGAAGTACACAGCTGTAATTTATTCTGCCTTGAGGGTCTCCCAGATTTCTTTTTCCAAGATTCTGCCATCCAGAGTAGTCATTAATTTAACAGATAAGGTACTCACACAAAATAAAGGTGTTCTGGTATCAAGTTTCTGCTCTTACCTAAACAAATAGATATTTAACAAGTGCTTTGGCCCCTGACTTGCATGCTGATCATCTGCATCTGACACAGATGCTTCAACTCCTGAATTACCACTGCACTGGGAATCTCAGGTGTTCTCTCATTTCCTGTTTACCTACAGGAAATTTCTGCTCCTAAAAGACAACACACTGATATGAATTTTGTGCACATTCTTGTAGTTAATGAATTTTTCCACAGTAAGAACTATTCAGGCTGTGATTCTTTCCTACTTGACTTTATGCAGCTTCCTGCATTCAATTGAATCTCTTGGGATGGGGCAAACATCTCAGTTGGTATGTCCAGAGTTTAGCCAACTTCCTTGGACTTAACACACTAACTTTGATATAGCTACGCATAGGTGGGACGAATCCTCAAATTCAAAAACTGCTTACCTACATTACCTTGCAAAATTAAGAGCGTCATAGTCTGACCTTTAACATTTTCAGCTTCCATTTCAGCTCTCATCCAACAGAGATGATAGCTTGACACCTTAAACTTATTTTATGCATATTCTGATTGTATTAACTATTTTTAGCTGTCTTTTTTAAGTGAAGTGTGTGAGTAAGCACATTTTGCCAAACTGCAAAGTTCAGCAATGCTTTTAAAAGCATAAGCTCCTTTGAGGTTTAATTCAGTCTTTTCCCAAGTAGTATGATTTCAATCCAAACTCCAAAATATGATCATTTCACCTCGTGTTCTCAAGGCAACAAAGTGGCTAAAAAAATAAAAAAAAAAACCTAACCCCAAACCCCTCATTACTTCAAACTTAACAAGCCTCCTCTATTATTAATGTGATGTAAAATTTTTCCCTGATCACCATATTCTGAGCATACCTTAGCAATGACATTCCACCCTTTAACTAAGAGCACATGGCTTTGAATGGAAATAGCTTAGAGGCTTCCGTTATTTTAAGTTCTCTGGGAATGACAGCAGTGTCATTGTATGTAATTGTCTATGTAATGTTTGCTGTGTTCAGGCCAGGCCTTGTTGTTCTGCAGAAATAGCAGGGCTGGATCCTGCAGATGAACTCCTGAGCCCAAATGCTGCAATTCCCAGAACAGGCTGCTCCTCTTCCCTGCTGCAAAGTGGATGCCACAGACAGGCTTGTTGAGGGACAGCATATGGAGGCTGATAGAGGGAGGAGAATCCGATTATTCCAAAGTGATGAGGAAAGGCAAATCCAGCACATAACATGACTGATGCTAATGAAACCACTAAAATGTAATCGCTGCCTGGGAGGGAGGTTTAGTAAGGATCGATAAAGGGAACAACTCATGGCAGTGCCAGATCAGTGGTAATATAGGAACACCAAATGTGAATCCACCAAAAATCCTATACTATAGAATTTTACTATAGTAATTCTACATGAGAAAATAGTCAAGTGAATATAGAGAAAAGTTGACTAATTCTTTAGAACTGATTTTTTAAAGGAGAATTTAGACAGATTCAAATATGAAAACTGTGAGGAGAGATAAGATAGAATTGGGTTGTGGGTTGTGCCTGCAGAGGCACATGGTGGCACAAAGAAGCATGTGGCAGCACAAAGGAGCACATGGCAGCACAGAGAAGCTCCTCCACCGGACCCTGGCAGGAGGAGGTGTCCCACAGCAGACCCCTACAGAGAGGAGCCTGCCAGGAGCTGACGGACCAGTGAACAGCATGTGATCACCCCATAGAAGGACATTTAGAAAGTGTGTTGCTGATGTGGCAACACAGGATAGGTCACGTAATGAGAATTGCCATGTAAGGAAATACTGTGCCTTGGAAAAGTGTATAAAACCAGCTCGTTTCTTTGAATAAACGATTCAGATTCCCTGCCAGTCTGGGTCCGTGCCTCAACCACTGACAAAAACAAACATAATTTTATCTTGAGGTTCTCTGTTTGGCAGTCTAAGCCAGAAAATTAATGGGAATCTTGCAAGAATGGTTCTGCAGTTCAATCAGTCGTGAGATAAACCTTTAAATATAACTAAGACATAGGACAATCTTCCTTGAAAATATTAAACAAAGCAAAATTCCCTTTGTCTACAGAACTATAAACATTAGTAAAAGTGGAAATATATAAAGATATTGTAGAATGATATTTTCATATTTCATATTGTGATGAAAACAATCTTAGAAACTTGAGGTAGTTTTCAAAGTAACTCCTTACTGATTAATCTTACCAATATGCTGTCATCTATATATGCTGTAAATAGCTACAGCCAGGAGAAAAAATGCTATTTTACAATACATATAACTCAAAGTAGCATCTTAATTAATTTGGTATCTCTTTTCACCATATATATGATCAGAATTTTAAATTATATGCTTTGTGTTTTTATCTAAAATTTGGTAATGGTAAATCACATAATATAGAAAATATATAATTTATGCAGGCATGCAGCGCAAAGACAATTAGAAACACCCTAGTTTGATTTCACACAGCATAATTTTGCTTCCCTAGGCAGTGATTACTTTTTAGTGGTTTCATTAGCGTCAGTCTTAAGAGTTCATTATGATTTTTTAGATTATTCTTTTAAAAATAAATTTCCCTTACGCAGAAGTACTTTTTTATTACTCTTCCATGTCTCTGGGTTCTTAAACATTTTATTCTTCCTTGGTTATACTATTTTATACCTCCAGAAGTATTTTTACTGACACAATTCACTGCTTTGCCTGATCAGTGACATAAACTATGCTACGGTCTGTGAACAGGACACAGTCAGAGTCAACAGCCACGGGGGCAGTTACGATGTGCTACAGCAGCACTGACAGTGCAAATGTTCTCCAGGCTCTGGCCTTATGCCACTGTACATCTTCCCTGTGAAAATATGGTCAAATGTCATAATTCCAGCTTGCTTCTGCTCAGTCATCTTTTATCCCTGCACACAGAGCACCTGTGGAGAGGCACAGAAGCCAAACCAGGCTGGCAGGACCAGTCTGTGCTCGCTGGCCTTCCACGGGAGGTAGCACCAGACACTGAAATTCCTCATGGTGTTTTCTAGCCCAGGTAAACAGCATTGTGTTTCCAACAGAAATGCTACTCCAATGGTATGTGAAGTTATAAATAAAAGAATCTGAATATATCCTACAACATTAACACATAAAGAAAGGCTTCATTTGCTTTAATGACACACCTCTGATCAGCATTTTAACACCTCACGACTGTGAATTCCTTTATGTAAAAGGGCATCATTTCAAGCAAATGTGTGCAGAAAACTCTTCAATTTATGTTACTGTCTGCAAAAATACTGCTTTAGAAAAACTCTTCATCTTCCTGGATATTCTTCATTACATTATTCTTTAATTATCTCAGACGTAAACATTAGAGAAAGGACTAATTAATTAGAAAGCCTTTTGCACTAGACACCTGATGTCTAGAAAAATTAGTATTTGTTTTTTAGAGGGTCTGGGAACTGATGAAAGAAGTAATTTGAATTAGCTGCAGATAGTTCACATTAGTGGGTAATTAATTTTTTTCATACTTTGTCCTAGATTTCATTAGGCAACAGTTGTAAACATGTCTGTGCTAGTGAAACAATGTCAGAATTCAGTTTAGATTATGACTCCTCAGGAAAAAAAGAATGCAACAGCAAGCATAATCATCAAACAAAACCAGAAAGAGGAAACTTATTGAGAATTCAAAGCATTATTTTGTACCTGTTTAAATAATTTCTATTGCAAATTAAGGGAATAGGACCTTCATCTCTGAAGGTAATCTAAGACCTATGGGACTTCCAAATGGCAAAGGCAGTATTCTGGTAATTTAACCTGATAGATAACCTGATAATGAAGTAACAGGAGTAATAGTCTTAAAACACAGGATAGCGCACTACATTTTCTTTATTTATGTGTTTCTACTTTCAGTGCTTAATGTAAGAATTTGTAATACCAAGACATTTCTGTACTTGAGGGAGATATTTTTACGTTTTCTTATTTATGTGCAGAGGGTAGCATTTTGTCAAGTAAAAATTATGTAATATTGCACAGAATATTTGTAATAAACATGCTTAATTTTTATCTTGAAGACAGGCATTATGAGAGATAAATTCTGATTGTGACAAAAACTGAAAATGGGGTTTCCAGGGCATATCTTGTGGGAAAAATGTGATTAACAGGTATCCTACCCAAGCATTAATTCGGTGAGTGCTAGTTGGGATATAGCACTACTGATAATTCAGATTTAATTCCAAATTGTGTGGTTGTCGACAACACTATCAGCAGTGCCTGCCATCATTTAGTTGCTATCCTCAGAAATAACCTTAGTGTGTAAATTAGACAGATGAAACCTTGCACTGTGCAAGTGTGTTTAATCGATCATCTTGTGTGGAGATGGGGATAAAGGACGAAGGAGGAGTTGTTGCTTACACCAATGAGGAGGTAGAGCATGAAGTGGTAAAGTATTTACTGATCAATCATTGTATAAAACTAAGTGCTGTAAAATTTTCTTGGGATAAATACAAAGGATTTGCTTCACTTGAGCTCAGAGGATCCAATTAAAGTCACTGGGATATACTTAGGCTTATATTCAAAGATTTTCTGGCTCCAGATCATTTTTATGGATGCCTTGGGCCTCCACATCCTGAAGAAGTAATTTTTACAGATTACCTTGTCTCACACCAGCCATCCAAACAAACATGATTGCTAGTGTTTTTAAATGCCTGTTAAGATTCAGTACAGTATTGACTAGACTCAGTTTCAGATCTGGAATTCTGCTCCTTGTTGGTCTGAAAGAATTGTGTTCAAAAAGTCTCGGACATCTACTACATATGAAAACCCCCAAAGCTGCAAAAGAGAACTTACTTAAAAGCAGCTCATTCATTAACAATTTCTTTAGAAAAGCAGACTTTTTCTACCAAAATAAATTAGACTACTTACCCAAAGAAAGATAAGCAAGAAGATTTACTTTGAAGGAAGATTATTCTTACAAACCTGAAAGACAGGGGAAGTTCTACAGATTCCTGCAGATATATGGAAATTATTTTAAAAGAACTACAATGGCTTCTTGAAGGATAATTATGCTGACACTGGAACAGCAAGTGTAGCTTTCTATGCCTACACAACATCTGTCTCAGGCACTGAAATAACCATATTGAAAACAACAGAATGCATCTGCCTTCAGAAATAAAATCCAACCTGAACTATTTACAATATTGTCTACTTTATCTAATCAAACTCAAACAAAAAATGCTATTTCAACTTAATTGATCTTCATTTCACTGTGGTTTCAGTAAAATTGTGCAGGCCTTAAATTTTAATGAAATAAACCACTTAACAGCTGATAACAGTGACACTTCAGTTTTCTCGGCACACCCTATTAAAAAAAAAAAAAAGATAGAAAAGGTAATTAGAGTAATTTATTGGAAAACCGATTTTAGTGAAAATAGAGATACTTTTTAAATGACAACATAATTTATTACGCCAAGTAAGATTTGGAATTAGTAACATGACAGTACTTCCAATGAAATATGGTATAAGACTTCCACAGCCTTTATTAAGTCAGCTTTAAGCCACAGGAGAAAGACAGAAGATGGACTACACCAGAAGATTAAATCAGATACAAATGCAGCCTTGCAGTTTGCACGGAGACACTGGAAGGAACGGGGCTGCAAAGCCACACCATTTCTGTGAATCATTTTGAGCTGGTCTAGGGGAGACTAAATCTCTCACTAAATGAAAAACTTTTTGCCACAACTCTTGGAACTGACACAAATCTCCCCAAACTTTAGCCAGTTATAGTGTGCCAACAAAAAGCAGAAAGTTCTCAGATTTGTATGTTTGTTTTAAAGATGTTTCTGTGATTTAAACATGATATAAAATGGCTTAATTTTTCTTGAGCAGAACCATAAGAAGGGCAGTACAAATTCTTTTGTGGGGAAAGACAAATTCTTCAGAATTAAATTAATCCTCTTATTTAAATGTCTTGCAAATATTTAAAGAAAATACATTGCTGTCTTTTCAGGGAGGGGATAGAAAATGTGTTAATAGCAAATGTGTTTTCCAGTCTGCAGTTCATTTTGCAATTCTTTCTGCAGACAGCAGTTTCTGCCTAAATGGGTTCAAGATAAAAACTCTACTAGATTTAAAGGGTAAGTCTCTAACAGATGCAGGGCCACAACTACATACATACGTATGTATAAATATATATATACATAAAATGTGCAAATAATTTTATCTATCTTTATATACGTAACTTTTTAAATTATTTTAACCAGTTGTGCATTTGTCAGAGCTGACTTTGGCATTAGTTATCTGTTGCGGTGCACGTGGCTGCGGCCACTGTGACCCCAGAGGAAACAATGACATCTGAGTCCTGGTGGTCAGGCACCGATGTCTGAGAAAACCCCCTGGTTAGGGCAAGTTCCCACAGCCCTCTGCTTCTTTAATTTGGTTGTTGAGATTTGATTGGCTACTGTTCTCCCCTCCTAGCTTTATGTATAAGTTTGTAAATATTTATCTCTTTAATTGAATATGCATTAGTTCTGGAAAGTTCTGTGTTACTCGATGCCCCATTGGCAGACTGTTTCTGACCCCTCCTACAAGTTACCCCCATTGGTTACTTCCTTGCTGGTCCCTCCCCTAGCTCCTTACCCGATTGGCTGTTACCCTTATCCCCGCCTTTCCTTCCCCAATTATAAAATCCCTGGACCCTCTCATGAAAGTGGGTCTTCGTCCCTGGACCCTTCACCTGCAATAAACCTTGCTTGTGGAACCACTACGGAGAGTCCCTCCTGCTTCTTCGCCTCTGCTGACGCCTCTACCACCTTCACCTGGGGCCCGCTCCTCTGAGTGAGGGGCTCGCCCCTAAAATCTCTGTGACTCGCCTGCCAAGGGCTGCCAGCAGCGCGATGCTGTGCCACCCTCCAAGCTATCCCTAGGCTCGGCATCGCAGTTATCCTTCCTTTTTTAATCATACTACCTTTATTTGACATATTTGTCATTATTACTTGAGATATGTTTTCAGCTTCCAGAACATTTTGTTCACATCATTCCATGAAACGCAAATTATTTTTATGGCTTTGTCTTTCCATCAGTATAGATTTCTGATACATACTGACTTCCATTGATCTAAGAAGTTATTTTTTACTAAAAGATGAAGATTTTTCGTGATGATTCTAATTCTTCATCCGTTATTCTTTGGTAGGCCATAACTATTTCGTCTTCTTCATGATGCCATTTCATTTTTCTCTCTTGATAAGCACTGGTGTTGACATCCAATTGCGAATAAAGATACCATATAGTTAATTGCAGTGACTTACTTATGAGTAAATTTTGGACTTCATCATAAGCAATGAGAAAATGAACTGCATTTCAGCTGGGACTTCAGACAAATTCAAAGGAATTAGGTACTCAAATATTACTCAATTTTATGACTCTCTTGTCACCACTGTGTCTTACCACTCTCTGTAGTTTGAGCCTCGCCCAGATCATATTCACGACGTGTAAAATTTGCACAGATTTCGGTCAATCATGAGAGGCTTGAGAGAGCGTGACGCCCACTGCTGCAGCACTGTGCCTCTCATTGACATGGCTCGCACGACTCCGCAACGCTTCTGCTGATCCCACCCAGAGCCGGAGCTGCCCAGCAGGATGGGCTCCAACACTGGCAGCTTGGGAGGCACCACAGCAGGCAAGACTTTACCTCTCAAAACTACCAGCAAATTCACCAGGCAGATAACACTGACTGCAAATCATCCCCAAGTTTCCTTAGCCTGCTTACTGAATGATCTTTCCTGTGGTTGTTAAGCAGCGCATTGATTAACGAGCGAGCACCTTGTGCTTCAGAGATGTCAGACCTGCACTGCACAGCTCTTTGAAACTGCAGCCCAGTTGCTATGGCTACAAGAAGCTCCCATAGGATGGCTGCATTTAGCTGGCACATCCCAAACACCCAGAATACTAATGAAATGGAAGAGTCCATCTATCTGCACTGCAATTCAAAGGTGTGTTTTACAAATCTAAAATATTTGCACTTAGTCAACTGCAAATACAATTATCTTATTTCTCAATTATAAAAATAAAAAACCAACAATCCTACTGTCTTTGCAGAAACCTTTTCTCTTTCTTTGCCCCATAACTAGATGTCATTTTTCAATGCGATTCTTTAAAAAGCAGAGTTTAAATTATGTGGCTTAACAGAAATAAGTATCCATTTTCCTAAAATTACAATTAAGCAAACAAAAGTAATAAGGATTTCACATTAGCTATATGCCAATTTCCTGTGGGGTCAGAAAATACAAAACTGGATTTAAACTGACTTTTCCTCTTTCGGGTGAACCATCACTGGCCTTTGCAATACAGTTTACAGAATCTCATGTTGCTGAAATTGTGACAGCCACTTAATTATCTAACCAAAAATGTCTTCCACTGGGATTTATTTCTGATCTTAGGCCATAAAGTGAGGCACTGCCAGTGCCTCCACAGATGTAATGCAGGACTAATTGAATCCTGCTTCATTTTCCTGAGATAGCACATTAAATAATTCTCATAATAGGTACCCTTCCTGGTAAAGGACTCCCCTTAAGTTCACACAACATCCATAGACAGGTGAGATTCATGAACATTGGGATGATGAAACCACCTAACGAGTAAGTCCAAAAAGTCTGTGAGACATATTAAATTATGGAAGCGGTCAAATACCCATTTCCATGTCAGATTTTTTTTGATGTGTATTCCCAGACATTTCTCTTTTACTTGGTTTTCACACATGTAGAAATCATTGCACCATTTCCCACAGTTCATGTATCAAGTCTGCAGTGGAAAACATAATCTGAAAACATAATTTTAACTATACAAAATTTTAAATACCTCCTATTCACATATAACCAATCACTGGCAGAAAAGCTTCCATCGCTTTCCATTCACTTACCATTGGATCAGATTTTCAACCACTGGATCTCAACACATGCATAACTTCTTAGTTTTACATGGAAAAAAAGGGTCCCTGCATTAAAACAGAGCAGTTGTTGACAGAAAGATGAATCCTAGTCTCTTTGGGGTTTTTTAAAACACCACATGCATAAGGGAGACTTCAGCAAGCTTGTGCAAGATCTTGAATAATCTCAATTTGGATTTACAATCTGTATTGATTAATATGTACCGATAGAAACCACACACTGGGTGAAGAGAGGTATCTGGAGAAGGCAGGATTTATGTTTTGAAGTATTTTCTACTCTGTTTTCATGAAGAGTTGAATGAATTGATTATACTGAATTGTTGAGGCAAGCAGAAAAATACAGAGCAAGAAAAACGGTGACCTGTAAACAATCTATTGCATAGGTAGATTCTGAAGAAAGAGGCTTTACAGTTTGATATTTGTCAAAATCCACTGTGCAGAGATTAATAAAGTGCATAATCCTAAAACCTCTTCGTGACTAACAAAGCAGAGTGTTCATGATTGTTAATATCACCCTCAAATCCTACAAATACTGTGTGGAGGGTATATTTTAAATCATAAAGAATGCTTAAACTTGGCCAAAGACATCAATGAAGGTGTATAGCAAGAGAAGCACTGGTCAGTGGACTCTCTCTTGAGCTATGGGACAGGTGTGGTGAGGTGGAGGGATGGACACGTAGAAGGTGAAGAAAACTCCCTGTAGATATGCAGGATCTTCTGATTGTGTTTATGTTTAAGAATTTTTCATAGCCTGATTTCACAGAGCTCAGCAAGGGAATGGAATATTTGGGTTTGCTGATAAAAAAAAAGCTCTTTTGGCTCTTCTTACCAAGGAGCACATATAGTGAAATTAATGGAAGCCTTCCTCTAAATTCAGTGAAGAACAGATGCCTGTTTTAAAGCTAATAATTTTTTTAAAACCTGTCCATTTTAACAAAACATTTGTATTCCTTTTTTATTTTATCCAAACTGATGAGTGTAATGAAACAATAATCTAACTTCTAATCACACAGTCTCTGGTGCAGTGACAGCTGCTATGGCATTTTCCCAATAGCCCTGTAGGATGCCTCTACATTTTAACTGTTCTTGAGGAGCTTGGTGACAAACTTTAGGGGGAAAAGCAATGGGTAAAAACTGATATTCTTAGCAAGAAGTGTGGTCCTCCTGCAACTTCCTGTTAGCTCTTCTCAAAGGTAGTCAATGATAGTAATCTGCCTCAAGTCAAATTAATTGAATGAAACAGTTTAAGTAGGTATTTTGAGTTAATTCAGGTGGATGCAGAGAAAAGTGTCCTTTCTAACTTATTTTATTCTATTACCTGTTGTATAGACACACCTAACCAAGGTTCCCCTCTCAAACCAAAAGTGCCAGCCCACACCTTAGGACAGTATCATTCCAAATAACTTACCAGGAACCAGAACCACAAGGCCTTATCTCTGGGGAATTTACTACTAGGAACAGTGAGCAACAAGAAATAATTCCACAACAATTCCTGTAGGTGACTCTTTCAGAGGTTGTGCATATGTGTAAGTACACAACATTTCCTGTTTTGTAGACCTCGTACACTTCTCTACAAAATAATCAATGAGTGAAAAGTTTCCATACCAGCAAGCTATGTTAAATTCTTATGGAATAAAAATTCTTCTTTATTGACACTGAAGTAAAGCTTGCAGCTCAAATAAAGATATCACACAGAAATCTTGTGGTGTTTAAGACATCATAAGCACTTGAAAGATTTACATAAATCATGCCAGATTTTTAACTTCTTCACTATTTCAGTGTCATTTAGAGTAATTTGCAGCTGGTGATTTACAGAGCAGAAATATTCATAGTGGCTGTGTGGTACTGAACAGTTTCTACTCTGCAGTTTCCCTATAAATAATAATTTTTCATCTGTCTCGTGAGCATGACAATGCAGCAAGGCATAGTGGCATACTTCTAATGTAGTCTATTCCCAAAAGTAAATCAATATTCTGTGGATGATGTTCCCTAGAGCCAGATAGATTGTACATTTGTTAGAAATATATTTACAGCAGCTTTTCAAGGAATAGGGAAACTGATCTTAGACAGAGGCTCAAAGAGGAGACCTGAACCTTTGCATGTCAGAAATAGCAAGGAACATCACAGAGCATCTGTTTCACAATGCAGGCCTGCCTGTATGTTCCTTAGTAAAACTGGAGCTTGGCTTTGGTGCAAAACAAGAGGCAAAATAAAATTTCGTGGAGGCACTCAAATAACCCAGAAGTCGTTGTGTTTCACTAAGGATCTTACAATAAGGCTTTTCTCTAAGGGAAGAAATTTTTTAAAAAGGCCAGAAGTCCTGCATGATGGAAAATTCAGAAGAGAAGACCTATATACTTCTGCATCCTTTTTTTTCCTTTTAAAGGAAAAAAAAATCTGATTGTGAGGATACTTTTTAATACTGGATTCTTGAGTAAATTCACATAGGTCTATTTATGTCTATTTATGTATTAATGGCTATGAGGTTTTCCTCAAGATGAGAATCTGACCCAGGTCACTTGAAGAATCTACTCTTTTCCTCTGTTCTTATGACCTGAGAGCAGAGAAAGGGAAAAGTTTATCAGGTATTTTTTTAATAAGCTTCTGTACACAATAATTAAAATCAGAAAGGAAAATAAATTAGTACTTAGCATTGTTCCTAAGTAACACATGTATTTGACTTAATTGAACACAGAAAAATTATCCTCTCAGTTAACAACCAAAAGAACATTCCATGTGAAGGATTTTCTTGAGCAACTCTTCAAGCATTAATTTATATACTGTGGCTTACTTGCTGGAATTGTCTGTTTCAAGAATTACATATGTGACTCCTGAGAGTGGTTTATTGGAGGTCATCCAAAACTACAATCTGTCCACAGCACTGGAAAAATTGGACTTCCCTACTTGTGCCAGGTATTTCACCATATTTCACACAGAAGAGGGAAAACCCCACTCATATTGCCAAGGACTTCTCCATGGTATTGTTCACAGCAAAGGAATAAAGAATTCTATTGTTTGAGTGTTCCAAAACCCACACTCTGTCCAAAACCACCCAAAAAACTGTCCCCATTGTTCAATTTCAAAATAACCATATAAAAGGGAAAGAAATCAGTGGCTCAGCTGATACCAACTGGAGTACCTGTTTTACATGTAAAATTCTGAAAGTAAATAAAAGAGAGCTGGAAAAAGGGGTTTTTTGATGTGTTTTCTTGCAGAGTTTAATTGTGCTACTCTTGAGCAAAGTCAACTACTTGCTAGAAAGATTAGTCTCAAATGTCATATTTTTAACTGCAACTTCATTTGCTTGAGGGTTGGCTACACTGCAGAAACGAGGGGAAGTGTTTCCAGAACGTGTATAAAAACTTGTAAGCAAAGTAGCCTTCTGCCAGATCCAAGGTGCCGGGGCAGCTAGGAGATTGCCAGGGTGCGGACACGTCAAGGGACACTGGAGATGGTGTCTTGGGGTGCGTTTCTGTGCCCTGATCGTCTGCTCCGTGCCCGGACATGGCTGCGGTAGCTCTAGGGTGGGCCCGGGGGCCGGGGAGCCCTGGCGCTTTTCCAAGGCCTCGCTGCCCAGGCGGCCGTGGTGCCCGGCGGACTGGCCTCTCTTTGTTGCTTAGCTAGCTTGGGTTTTTGTAAGCTTAGGCAAGTTTTTTTCCCTTGACCTGGCCTTGGAGACTGCGGCAACAATGCTTCGAGGCCTTTGTTTTTTTCCTGGACTGCTTGGTTTGGTTTGGTCCGAGGCCAGAGAGGACTATCGACGGGAGAAGCGGGGGACCGGCGGGGAGCCGGGCGGCCACTCCATCCCGGCCCCACACCTCGGAAAAGCCGAGCCAGCGAAAGAAAGGACCCTAAATGCGCCAGCTTCATCTGCTGTGAACAGGAGACCAACATCAGAGATTTACCAGGTTCCCATCTGTTTTTTTTCCCAAGCTGCTGCATGAACCTTTTGGTTTTTTCTTCCCTGAGACAAAAGCCGTCGCCGTTTTTTTCCCCCCTCCTCCCCGCCGTGTAGTCGGCTGTTGTGCTTTTTTTTTTTTTCTTTTGGGGGGGGGGGGGGGGGGTTGGTTTTTTTTTTTGTTTTGGTGTGGGGCTGTGTGGGGTGTAAGGTTCTGACAATTCAGTATCTAGCATTTATTCATTTTTTTCCCCGTGACGTGTGGGCACTTTGTTTGTCAGTAAACGGTTGGGTTTTTTTCACTTTCATCCACTAGTATTCATTTTCTCATTGGCAGAAAGGGATTGTTGGAACCCCTTTTTTTATTTAGAGGAAACACGCATTCCAGACTGTTCTTCTCTAAACTTGTCTCTAAAGGGAGACAGATGACATTAGCACAAAAAAAAAATGGTTAACTTCGCCACGTTGAGTCTTTAGAAGTGCCTGATCTTCATCTTCTACATCTTCGTCCCTACAGAACCTGGCGTTCTTAGATACTCTGCTACTCTTAAAAATTAAAATGGTTCTGACATTGAATATTTTATTAAAAACCAAACCAACAAACAGTGGAATCACACTCTGGTTGGCAGTCACTTCCTTCCCTATGCCACCCAGCTGTGCACTTTATTGTTGAAATTATAACCTGAAGGTCTGTTAAATATACAGCAGTGTACAAATGCCTGCTAAGTAGTGAGATATAATATTCTGGGGAATTAAGGTAGCTACCAGTAATAAGTTAAACAAATAGTGTTCAGTCATTGTTGTCTCTTGTGTTCATAAGTTACAGGGCAGGTACAGTCATTAGTGCAGCACAGCACAGGGAACTCTTTAGCTAATAAAAATTCACAGAGGCCTTAGGTGAAGTTTGTAGAAACATGACTGAATTTGCACTGCTGCTGCAGCTGAAGGTGATATAGGTAAGGGCCTGCTAATACATTGCTGAAAAACTAACTTAAATGTAGAGGGACTTTTTCACAGATCTCACTTTTTCAACACCTTCATCATTTTTCCTTCTCATCAGCTGTCTCTTTTTTCCTACTCCAGTTGTTGTGCCTCCCAGTATTCAAGAGGAACATAGGCCAAACTCATTATTATTCATCACATTTTTCTCCTGTTCTTCACAAGTTCAAAGGGTACTAGAACAACCAACTGAGGGCTATACCCAGAGGCTAATATCTCTATTTATCTTCATGTTTCATTGGGAGATAGACACAAAATGAATAATACTTTGTCCTCAGTCACAAACCTTCATAAACTGGCAATTAAAGCCCTCAAATTTCCTTGAAGTTTAGAAGACACTCAGACTTGGTTATAAAAGAGAGTCAAAGTGGCCGCCTCGGTGGGAGGCCTCAGATGCCTTCACTTCCTCCTTTCTAGCACCTCTAAGGTTCCTATGAGCCACGCACCTCGTACAAATTATCAGGCATATGGAGGTGTGACACTTCCTCAGTAATTCCCTTTAAAGATGCTGCAGTTCTGGAGGTCCTGACTTTGTGGTTTATTTCTTCAGAATGCAATTTACTGATCTCATCCATAGCTAAGAAAACAGACAATTGTGATCATTCTCTTTCTCTCAGATTTACAAAGTGACTGAGAAGTCCTACAAAGTTGCTACAAGCAAAATTAAGAACATTATCTAGGTCACTAACATGACAGGGCCAATTCTTATATGGTCAGCTCTCGATACTTTTCAGCTCACCAGAGAACTAATAACGGAATTCTGCTAGAAGCTGTAAGCTCATCAATTGCAGATGTCACAAAGAAACCCAGGCATATTAGTCACCAGTCACAGGATGAGCCACCAATGGGATAAAAATGTAAAAAAAGTAAATGAGCAGCTAGAGAGAATCAAACCAGGCATTTCCAGGAGAGACTGAAAAACATTAATCTTTGTCATTATTATGTTATTCATACTTCTAAAAGATAAGTGAGACTGAAACATGCACAGGGAAAAAAGCTATTGGCAGAAGAATGAAGAGACTATTACATGAGAAGAAAGAACAGCTCATCAGAGGGTATGACTGTTCTCTATTAATGCGGTTCAGAGTAAAGATCACGTATTTAAAAGAATAAGTTAAAGGTTAAAGTAGGTAGATGAAGAAATGCATATAAACAGAATTCTCTCAGAGTGGAAACTAGAAGGTTTCTAGCCTTCAGAGCAATGACATCCCTGAATAGTTTTCCAAGTACAACAGCCAAGATGAAAATCCTAACTAATGTACAGTTTGATCTGCAATTTATGAAACAGCAATACCAGTGTGATTTGTTGATCCATAAAGCTTTTTGCAATCCTTGTTTCCTAATATGCTTCTTCCAGAAGCACAGATACAGAGCTAGGAGGCTTAATACCTAACATGTATCTGTTGCTTCACAAACACAGCATCTCACAGTCCCTAGAGAATACGGCCATCTCCTTCATGCAAAAATAACACTGCCAATACAAATCGAACATTGCTGCTGCTGGGCTCATACCTCTAGCACCTAATCAAACTAGGAAAAAAAATAGAGAAAAAAGATTGGTAGTCCAGTTTTCCCCAACATTTTCAGATTACAGTTGATATTTTGTTTAATATATATGTATTTTATTGAGTTCAGCAAGCCTAAAGTGGCCTTTTTTAGACTAGGCTAGGTTTTAGATACTGTTTGCAGAAAGTTAAAGATACATTTTCTGAACTCAGAGTAAGATGGTGTTTCTGTAGACTCAAAAAAGTTCATAGCCTGTGTTAGCCAACTAGTTATTTCCAGCAATTAGTCCTATTCTTATCCTCAGACATAGTTAAAAGAGCAGTCAAACCTTGATTCAGCTCTTGGTATTAAGACAATCCCCCTGTTTTTTTCATTTTTGTATTCAGCTAAATGGCCAGAGAAGTCCCTTTACTACCAGCTTCATGGTGTACTTTGCACTAATGCTCACCCAGAACAGAAAGCTTAGGGTAGAACCTAATCCTGAGTCACCTTATTTACAAACTCTTGATTTGCACAAGGTTTATTTACCATATTGCATGTAGGAAATACAGGCTACTACAGGGGCCCCGATATAACTCAAAACCAGGATAGTTAACAGCTCTAAAACACATTAGCACCATGCAGCAAGCAAAAAGCCCTGAAGGATTTTTCTAATGAGCTTTGAAGTCTGATAGATTGTCTTGCTTAACCAATAGAAAACATCTTGAAAAAATGAAAAGCCAGATAAGGGAGATCATTATCTTTATCCCTGCCACAGTTCTCTTTATTTTTCTCTAACCATGAACCCATTCTACTCCCACACTGTGTCTCCTAGCTCAGCCACCAGATAGTCTAAATTCCAGGAAGGTAAAAGAATTCTTCTAAGCTCATGTTAAATCCCACCGACTTGCAAGGCTAGCACCACGGAGAAAAAAATTCAGTGAGCTCCTAGTTCAGTGACTCAAAGCGAAATTCCAGTCTCCCATCATCTCTGAAATCCCCTAGATCCCTCTCAGGCTTCATTTTTATTCTTTCTCCATGGAATACTAGTAATTTGCTTCATTGCAAATATCTCCTTCTTCTAGGCAGAAGATTAGAAGAGTCTGCATGTGCTTAGTAACTGTGCTGGGCTAAATTCTTATCAGTATGCAGAGGCTTTATGATCAGTAATTCAAACATGCCATCAGTGCCCCATGTGAGGAGGCCTTCAGCTCAGAAGCTTCCTGTCTCTGTAACAGTTTGAAGAGTAGCATAGTTCTATTCTGTCCTCACCTTGAATATTGTTTTACCGTGTGTTAAAAGATTGCAACTTAAAAACCAGACCAAAAAACCCACACGAATAAAAAACCCCAGGGCGAGTGCTTGCAAACTCCAGTCCACAGCCATAACAAGAATCTACACGAGTATTAGGCACAAAGAGATAGGTCAATACCAAGTTCACACAGGCAGAAGCACAGGCTTGCATTAAAAGGCTACTGCCCTTGTGTTCTATCAGCCAAGGAGTGAACACAATCACTGATGTACATTTCTGTATACAGCACTGCAGAATACTGTATCGCACTTTCCAGGTAAATAGCTAAAATTTCTCTAAAACTTTCTATGCAAGACCCTATTCTTGTACTGGTTTGTCAGTTTTCTACTCAGGTGAATCAGCCTGTGACAATTTGCAACTCAGATAAAACCAAGGCTTATCTGTCAATCCTGTCTGCTTTTCTTACACAAGAAAGCTCCAAGCAGAACTACCAGGGTGGCAATTGTGAGCTAATCACATCTCCAGGGAATTGCAATTCTTGAAGGCACTTCACACTTCCTGAGCTTCAACTTCAACAGCTGTAATTAGTTTGCAATAATTAGACCGTGGCAGTGCTTATTTCTAAAATGTCTGCCATATCTAAACATGCCAAAACCAGAAGTCGTTTAGCACTCAAGTCACAGGATATTAATATCTGTCCCAATATTGTTTACCTCTTCTGCAGTAAAAGCATTGAGTTTTGACTTCATAACAGCTCAGACTGTTCAAACCCCAAAAGATTGGATTTAGAACATTCATGTGAAATAGGAGGAGCCTTTTTTTCTCTTGGGCCCCTTGAAATCTGATGGCAAGTTGAAGGTTTTGGGGGATTTTTCCTTCTTGTTAACCCCTGGACTAAACCAGTTTTAATTGCTGCCCACAGTAAAAAACTATCTACATGATGAAAAGTGTGTTCCCCAATACCCTTCCTTCCCTCAGAACACTTCCCTGCAGCTAGCTCTCATTATCACACCACCACCATCAAAAAGGAAAAGCTCTAACAGTTTTCAACAAAGCAGAGATCTACTTAAAGAGACATTCATAAAGACTGGTTAACCGAACAACTACAAAAGAATATTCTTTAATTATTTGTGCTATTAGCTGGTGCCTTCTGTCTGAACTAAACATCACACTCCAGATCACAAACTCTTCTTCCTTGTAGTAGAGATAAAGTTGGGGCTTTTTGTCTCTGTAAGTCTGTTTGCCTTCTTCATGTTTTCTTTAGAAAACAAACAGTGCATTAAAAATGGGAGATGATCATTATTTAATTCCTTTTGAAAGAGATGTCCATAAGGATAGCTATTTTATATATTCTGAAACAGTGCTGAAAGATTTCTCTGTTCATGGAAGAATAACCTCTTCTTTCCATTTGACATCATTTCATTGTGTCCAACAACACTTTCCTTTCTTAACAACTTAAAATTCTTGCTTGCTTACACACTGCTTTCATCCAGCTATATGAATTTTAAACTATTGGTCTATATTAAGACATCATGACAGCCTGGCAGACAGGTGAGATAAGTTAGATACACATGAACAATTTGCAAACTGGCATAAAGAATATAGCTTCAAAATAGCCCAGAGGATGACTAACAGCTCTCAAAATCAGCCAGTTTTTTAGCTGCTGGATTACAGGCCCAAACTTCTCATTCTCAGACCTCCAGTTAGAGACCAGAATCTTGGGATACCACAACACAGACAGGATGAAGAACCTGAGATCTGAACCACATCATATTTTCAGTTCTCAAATACATGTACTTTTTTCCAGCTTTGGAAAGACATTTATTTCATACCTGCCATAGAGATGAAAATGCCCTATATATTCATCTTAATTATTTATGTTTTATTCATCATCTAACCAACTTTTGTGGTGCTCACTGCACATGCCATGCTGGGTTTACTAACTCCATAGACTACTGTAAAGGTTACCATATATAATATAGTAAATATTTCTGAACTGCATTCCATAAGTACAAAATATCATCTAGTAAAACCTGATGGTTAGGTTTCCATCATAAAAATCAAATTCCTTGCCGTAGACCTCAGTTCCCTCATTTTCAAGAGAGCCTAAAAAAAATAATTGCACGTATATATTGCAAAAATGTGCAAACTTAGTTAAAATAAGCTAAAACATAACAGAAGTAGCTTGTCAGGTCGTTCAAGAAAAACGGGGAAAAAAAAGAAAAAAGAGAGTAAACACTGATGAACTTTTTCTTAGTAGGTTGAATTTGAGCTCCTCAAGAACCATCAGACTTTCTGGGCCCCTGGAAGAACAGCCCTTGTTGCAGTTACTAAGCAAGGAGGGTTCTAATGGATTTTTGATGAAATCTTAATGAAAATTCAACATGAGAACAATACAGAAAGACATCTTTTCCTAGTATATTTTGTGCTCTAGTAGCTTTGGCCAAGCAGGAGCAAATAGTCTTTGAATTAAGTATACACATTGATGTACTGCATGGTTTCTTATTTTGTTTTGCTTTTAAGAAACTAAACAAGCACTACACAAGAAGAAATAATCACTGGGTCACACTTCTGAAAGCAGAAGATAATGAAATGAGCTATGAGCTGATTTTAACTGAAATTCAACACAGTTACAGATGGACATTTCTCTATAAAAATAGCTCACTATTTCATCCAAGTCAACAGTCTCTCACCTTGAAGCAGAAACTAGAATTTTTTCACATTCCAGCATTGTTGAACAACACGAAATTGAAAGACATTACAGTGTCTAGGTGGGTAGATACGAAAAATTTCTATCTCAGCTAATGTTTTTCATTGTCTCTGATGAGAAACCTATTAAATTGAGCTTATTCATGGCCAATATAACAAAACTTTTTTTTTTTCATGGCTTTATTAATGCTGTATGTTAAGACAGTCACAACCAGTCACAGATCTTCTCTCTTCAAGCCTTTCCAAGGTGACCCGTTTGATCTCCCTACTCCCTGCAATGATGGCAGCTCTGCCTGAGCTGGCACAGGAGCTTAACCATTGCAGTCTCTTACTGATTCCTTCACTCTGCTACTTGGATCCTCACAGCCCTCAGCTCCCTGTGCTTTGTGGAAGATGTGTCATATCTCAGTTGTAATGTGTTTGAAAGGCAATATATAAACTTCTTTATGCCACCCAGACCCTGGAGGATTTTTTATCTGTTTGAGCACTGGAAACAGCCTTCAACTGCCTGGGTAAGGCTGTTTCCAGAGGGCAGGGCAACTGAGAGCCGAATTCCTTCTTGCTTAGAATGTGTTCTTCCATAAAATACTTGCAATTTTGCCCTGCAAGCTGGTAAGCAAATTAGCTGGGTTAGGCAAAACTTCGTTACTCCAAGTGCTGAACATCAGGCTCTCCCTGCATGCAAATGCAGGGAGAACCCCATGGGACTGTCCATCTCCCTGCATGGTACCTTGTGCAGAGCTACGCCTGCAGCTCCAACCGCTGTAGTGCAGTGCAAGATAAATGAATACATGTGGTGAATAATAATGCTGTATTTTGTAACCTATGGGTTTGAAACCAGCACCGCTGCAAACTAGAGATCTTCTGGACAGATGTTGCTGTGTACTGTTAGACATGACAAAATGGTTTAAGACTACAAGGTTGAGTGCTGAATCCTGCTGAAATTTCAAAAGGAATTGAGAAGCAGGAAGTAGTAATTTAAAATGGAACTTAGAAAAGGTACTGGCGCTAATGCCTTAACTTTTACAAAAAGGGAAGGGGAGGAACACAGCTAGTGTCACTGTGTACAAGGAAAGTTGGGACTAATTTACGTCTTGTTTCTGTAATGGAAACTGTAAGAGCAGAATAGTTCTTTATTTCATTGTGCCATGTAGAGATAATTTTTCTAACACAAAAAGGATGTAAAAAGCTGCTGAATGGGAGCAACTTGACCCAGGCTTTGCCAAGGAACACTGTACCATACAAAAGAGAAAAGAGCAGGGGTTTGGCAAAGAGATTGAAATGATCCCAGTGGTTTGAACAGTCACTCTTAACTACCATGGAGTATTCCAAGAACACATTCCACATGGCAGTGTTCTTCATCTCTCAATCATCACTGAATTTGATGAAAATATTTCAATCACTTGTGATGATTGGTGCTATTGTATTCTGTGTAGCTACATATAACCTAATTACATGAATATTTATTATCTTAAGTGTGACCTTTATGTTGCATATTTCAGGCAGAGTCATTTTGAATAGCTGCTGGTACTTTCCAGGTATTTTATTATATACAGAATGTTCTTATATCTACAACTAGCCTGTGACCAAAGCAAGAAGACAGCTAAATTTAAAGGTCTTTTCTTTGTATTTTTTTTTAACTCAACATGTAAACAGAGTGATTTCTTCAAGTTACTTATACACAGTAGAAAGAAACAGCTAAAAATTAAAGAACCTCAGAAGGCTACTGTATTTCTTCTCATAAAAGAAATGGGGAAAACAAAGCCTAATAATTACAATTGACATTTTAGGTATAAATTCTGTACAGTGTAACTAATAGACAGCCATTTAGCTTTGAAATTTAAGAAACAAAATCAGAGCCTCAAATGCTTATTCTTCATATTTTCCTAATAAATGAAGTACAATTTCAGGAATATTCCAAAACTACTTATTTCACAACTTTTAAACTATACCTAAAATAACGGTAAGGTATTTACCCCCAAAATAATAACAATTTCTGCTTATTAAAATTATAAAAAGGTAAAAAACCAACACAGAAAAACATATATCATTTCCTTGACTACTGAGAATGAATAATAAAGTAAATAGTAAAACAATAAAATATGAGTAGATCCTTCTTTTGATTATCTGTATTTCGTAAAGAGCTGCATCAGACCAGCTGGTGTTGGGCAGACACTGATTCCAAAAACATCACCTTTGAATGGAAAAGCAAAAGAAAGAAAGAAACAAACAATCCAACCCAGTAGTAGTTAACATGAATGTACCACTGGAGACATACAGCAGGGATTCAGGCTTACTGATGTGAAGAAGAAATTTTCACATGAAGTAAGTACAACATATCACTTCTATCTGGAACTGAAAACAAATGCTTTAGAAGGGACAAGGTCACTTTAATTTTTCCATAACACAAGCCTAATCACATCAGTTGTATCACAAAAAAGAGGGAAGTGGAAAGGAGGAAGGAGAGGTGAATGGAAGGCTTGCTTTGACTTTGTGATGTACACAAAATAATTAAATTCCTATGTCAAGGCATTTATATAATATTTACTACAGTCAGAAAGAGAATAGTGATAAGCAAAGGTTAATTCTCTGTTCTGTCAGAAAGCACCAGCTTTGGAAGAGTAGGGCCTACAAACCACAAAGCATCTGTAACTGAGATATCTCTGCACCACAGTGCACAGTAAGACAGAGTCATCTATTTGTAAAAGCTGTATCCACAGTTGATGACATATGTTTCCTGTCTAAATATGCAGAAAGATAAAGCAAAGAAAGAATCACATAATATAGTCATTTCAAATTTGCAAATGGTCTGTGCCAACTAGTTATTGCAGTAAGAGCCTTGGACACAGGAGAAAAGATGGATCATATTCACAGCACAAATGAAGGCAACTAAGTCAATTTTTTCCTTCAGCAGAATCACTGGATACAATTACTGAAGTACATAGTGGGATGCATTAATAGGTTGTTATCATCTCTAGATGATAATATATTGCATACTCTCCTACAGGTACAGAAGAGAACAAACTGGGCACATCTGAAAACCTGTGAAGTCTATTTCAGTGTAGGCTCAATGAAAATGCAAAGAAAGGGGTAAGAGGAGCAGCAGGCCCTCTAGTCAGCCTCCTTTCATACCCATGGCCTGTCCTAAGAAGTAAAATAATTCCCTGTGCATCAGATTCTACAGAAAAACAGCTTTCTGAGGAATCCTACTTCAGGGCTTTTTCTCTTTCCAGTGTTTCAGACTGAGCTGACCCACAGATATGTGGAGCAGGCACATCTTTAAATGTGCTGTCCTGATGGTCCGTACAGGATCAGGGGAATGCAAAAGGTGCAATATGAGAAGGATGAGGCCTGCTGTCCTGCCAAGTTCACAATTTCATGAAAAAGCAGCTGAATAGTCAACCTCTCTCCAAGCACCTATTTTTCACTGCTCTGATGCCATCCCAGTCAGACTGTGCCAATTTCTGTGAAAGCAATTTATCCTGCCTTTTTAATGGGGCTAGGTGACAGATTAAAGCAGAAATTCCTGCATGTCCTCCCTTCCCATACCCCCGAGTGCACACAAACTCAGCGTTGCATGGCATGATTCATGTGGGTGAAAACAGGAAGAACTGGGAAATTATTAGAGGTTTCCCTTCTTTCCTTTGCACCTTTGCAGACCTTTCCATGCTCTTCTCAACCTTTTCCTCTTTCAGCCTTTTTATAAAGGCATGCAGCAATGGAATACAGCTTCTTCCAGTTGATGAGTAGACACACTCAGGACTAAAGATTTTGTCAGTCACAAGTCACATCCCAGTATGAATTCTGAATAATGTTCTTTTGGCACAGATTGAAAGGATTCTAATAACAACCCCCTGAGAAGTTGCTATCTTTACATTTTCCTTTGTCACGACACAGACATGATGTAAATTTCAACTCCCTTTTGGTATTCTCTGTCTGCTGGGCACATTCAGACTGTCTGGGCAATGACCCTTTAGCAAAGTGACTCAGCTTAAAAGGTAAAATGCAATTTCATTTTTTTTGGTGCTGTGAGTAAAAATGCACTGAATTCAGCAAAAGGTATTCAGATGCACACTGCAAGTCAACAAAAGCTTTGTCCTCTGTTCAGCCAACTGAGCTTTAATATCTTTGGTCTTTTGGACCCTTTGCCACAACCCATTTCCTGAGCCTTTTTCTTATTTCCTTGTCCGGTTGAGAGTGATTTGTTTCCATGCTCTTCCTTGTAGCGGCACAAGACAGATTTAAACTGACGAGCACTTGATTCCCTCTATTCATAGTGTCTTTATATTCTTCAGTTCTTTTCACTTCCCCATCACACTTACTTCCTTTATTTGTTTTTTCCTCTTTACACAGGCAGTAGTGAGCAGTGTTTACTTTGCTTGCTTATATAACTGATTTCCTCAGCTATGCAAACAGTACCAAGATTGTGATGTTCTTCAGCAGACAGACATTTTGTCAGTCAGTATCTATAAAGACACTTGCTCTTCTCCTTGTTTTTGTATCACTTTCTGACCATGGATTTGTTAGTCTTTTTCTTTTTGCGACTGCAGTAGCTCTTTACTGTGATTTTTTGCCATGAATATTAATATGCTAATAAGACACATGGTACCACAAACACTGTGTAACTCTTCTTATTAGCTTTACTTCCTGATTTGCTTGAGATGGTAGCTCTCTACGGTAAAAAACACAGCTCCAAGATCCAGAGAAAATGCAATTCTCCTGTGTCAAATTCTTTCCAGTAACAGTGTGGCACTGCTGTGATATTAGTGTGGTATTAACATATGTGGGAAACTAGCATGAGTTTTCATACAGCCCCAAATGCAACAGGAACAGCCAGACTCTGACCAGCAGTTTGTAACTAATTCCCTGCATGTATTACCCAGAAATCACATGGAAGATTAGATTCCTTTTGAGCATCTGAAGACCAGTTTACGCCACTATCACCCACCTGATTAAACTTCAGTGACTACCAGGAGAGAAACTGCAGTGGCATTGGTAAGACGCAAACCAAGATACTAAGTCTGCCATTCAGCCTAACCCTTGTGGGTTCAAAGGTAATGTATATTGTAAACCCTTTAAGAAGAGGTGTCACAGAAAGGCTTTATATAATGTAATTTTGTAATCATTTTTTTATTCTTCTAGTTTCATTTAAAACCTTACTTTTGTAAAGCCAATTAAGGTTCACCCATCTTAAAGTTCATGCTAAGCCTATCTTTCTTGTGTTCCTGTGTTTGTAATTGATTCTGCAGAAAATGGGGTATTTTTGCTCTGACACAGCAAGGGCTTCTCTAGGACCATGGATTGCAAGTTCCGTGCTGGAGCAGGGTAAATGTACCTTGGAGACCATCTGCCTCAGCTCAGTGGCTAACAAAACACATCTATGTGACAGAACAGGACCGGGTGAAACAACGGCTGCCAAAGAGCAAAAATAATAATTCAGTATTTTAAAAACTGTCCGCTTGATAGTCCTGGCACCTGAGCTACTCCAGCCATAGCATGAACGGTGTGTCCGGTTTCCTCCTACTCTCACTAGCGCATGCTGCTGTGAGCATTACATAGGGAGTGCTGCAGTTCAGTCTTCTCACAGTCTCAGTGTTTTGCCCTCTGCCCACACTATTCTCAAGACAGTCACTATGTATCTTTGGACAGAAATGAAATGACTAATTACAAATTGCTTATCTTAGCAAGACTGCATATTGTAGATTGAAGTCTTTCCATTTGCTACAATTGCCAGCAGGGCTCTGCGTTTTGGTTTTAGTTAACAATAAGGTTATTCAGAAAAGAAGTATCAAACCTCTCTTTCCATTTGGTCTCAGACCTTTCTCTTGTGTGACTCTGGGCAGCAGTCCGTGTGTCCCCCCAGGGTTACAAAACTCTTCTTGTATTTGGCCTTGACATCTTCAGAAGTCATAGGAGAACTACAGGAACAGCATCAAGCAAACCTGCTCAGAAAGAAAAAGGAATTTGTAAAGAAAAAAGAAAGAAAAACCATGCACAGTGCAAAGCTGACAAATCCCTTGTACAAACATATAAATAAATTAAATAGTACTAATGGATGAGTGACTAAAAGACAATAGCGTATCAGCCTCAGTTGCATCAAGAGGTACCAATTTCACACTCTGACACCTTACATTACTGAAAAGAAAGATATAGACTTGTGCATTAATCAGAAGTAAGTTAAGCTTAAATGTTTCCCCCCATTCCCATCTGCAATTTGTTATTTAGAAAAATATAATGAGAACAGTAGGAACTGGCATTAAAATAGAGATAGAATGACATCTACTGGCAGCTAGGAACTGGCTGAAAATGCTAAAAATGTTTTGGATTTTTCTCTCTTTCCTCAAAATATTTAAGCTGAGACTCTTATTACTAGTCATAGAGTTTAGCTATTGAACAGGGAATGGAGAACAGCTCAGTAAGTTCCCCAAATAAAAGTGTTCTCTGGTCAAATTTTAACCAATTATCTGTCTAATTAAAAAGACCTACATAGACAGCTTAATATGTTTCAGATCTTTAATGTTAATGCTAGTGAGTAAATAGATGCTCTGCTTCAGAACTACCAGAAACTGAAAAAAACGCCAGAAACACTGCAGTTTTGCACTGGATGCAGGTCTCCATTGAACATTTTACAAGAATACTGATAAACAGAACTAAGTCTCTTATCAAAAAATTACTTAAGCAGCTGAATTTTACAGCACAGCATCACTTTGTAAATTGATAATCATTACCTTTTTTCCTGAATTAATTTAGTACATTATTGTTCATTTTTTTAGTCAGCATCTTCTTTTTTAGTGAGTTTATAAATTTTCATATGAACAAGACATTCTGAGGGTTTTTTTTTCCTGCTACTCCTTTTTTTTTAACCATCTTAGAACAATCACCCGTGATACAAAAATCTTAGAATGTCCTGGGATTTTGTTAAAGGTCACAGAAACATCTCAGTCCTAAGTGTACATTGTTCTTTGTGCTATACATGTCTTCTGGCCTCTCTTATGGATCCCTTTTCCCTGTTAGCAGTGATACTCTGTGGGTGATACTGCCAGTACAAACAAATCGATCTTGCTCACTTTCTACCACAAGATATATTTTCTCCTCCTGCAGTTGCTCCCACACTAGTTAATTAAACTCCTCTCTACTCTGTATTTGGTGGTCTGCTCACCAGGAAATATCTATCTGGCTCTCACGCCTCCAAAAAGAATCAGAAATTAGTCTGATATTGACACAAGCATTTGGTGATTCTTTCCTAATATATTCAGCTGGGAAAAAGAAAAATTCTAAGGAGATCACAGTGTTATCCCGACTGATGTTTATATAGCATACATTTATGCAACATACTGCAGAGAGGCAACAGTAAGCCTCAATTCTGGCCTTGAGCCACGGCCAAAATAGACAAATATGTGCAATGAGATAGCATGTAAACAAAAGTGGGGGAAAAAGCTGAGGGTGAACGAAAACAAGAGCCAATATTTGCAAGAGCAGACTAGGGAATTTAAGTGTTTGTTTCGTAAAATTTCATACAGACTTACTAGGAATAGCATCGCTGTGCCGCTGCACTGAGTAGTGCTCCCTCTTCCCCAGGCTTGGACTCAGAGCAGGGAATGCTGTGTTGGGCTGTGGCTGTGAAGGACGCTCGGGCATCCCCTGATGCTCCTTATGGCAGCAACTTCACCTTGGTCCATGTATCTGGCACACAGACCCCTGAACCCGGAGGGAAGCTGTAGTGCTGCATGAGTGTGCATGAGTTACCAATGCCAGAGCAGGACAATACAGGATCATCTTTCATCAGTCATGTGAATTTTTATTTCATATACCAATGTGTTTTGAAGTTCACAAAATGTTTCCAGGTATTCCTTTAGGGATATTGTGGATATATTCATACACCTACTTTTTGTCCAATCCTGTTATCTTAAAAAATAGTTAGCAATACACTAAACTGAAATTGATACATTGTTCTCGATAACTTTTTACTGCATAAACTATCATACAAAGTTTACTGAAGTGAATTATTCAGAACTTATACTGAAGTTGTATCCAAATACATAGAAAAAATACCTGAAGATACGACTTTGGATTGTTCCAATGCATCCATAGAAAGAAATGCGGTAACATAGTATTTCATGCTCATAAATTTTAACCACAAAATACTCCAATATGAGTTATTCATTAAAGCTACCACTACAGATTCCAACAGTTAGCCCACTTGGGAAGTGCTAGTTCAAACAACAAGAGAGCAGCAGGTTGCTTTAACTCAACTTGCTCATCAAACAATTCCCACAGGAAACAGCATGAAATATCTGTACTTCCTAGGGAGCAAAATCTGTCATTTCACCCAGCTCAGAATGTTACAAAAGTCATCTAATCTTTTTCTTAAAAAACCCACAAAATAGTTCTGATGAATCACTCTCGAGAAGAGCCTCTTTCTCTTCATCAAGTTCAAACGAAATCTAGCTAAGATACGGATATCAGTACTGCGGAAGTCTGAAGCCGGAGGAGATTGAATCTCAGCCTATAGATAAGAAGCAATATTCTTCTTGCACTCAAGCTCCCAGCAGTCTTCAGGACTGAATTCTGGCCTGTTATTTCACTGCTCTGAGGGGCTGGAGGACTTGAAGTGCAGCCTCCTATGCTCTGTGCTGAGCTGTGCCTTCTGCAGACCCTGGGAATTTCATCTTTGTGCTTCTACGTGCAGCTGAGGCCTCAGGTCTGCACTGCCGAAATGTGTCACGTAAAGGGAGCAGACCTCCAAGCCCAACAAAAGGAACAGTCATTCAGTTTATATCAGAACTGAGTATTTGCTGTTGGGGAGTACAACTTGCTGAGATTCTGTATTAGAGTTTCTCCCAGTTTTAATTTTTCTTTTCTATTTCTACGTATACATATTTCATGGTCCTGATTTGGTATCTGGATTTACAGACAACTCTCCAAGTTGTGTGTTAAACTGAAAAGGAAGTATTTTTCTCCTGTGATATTGTTTGAGATATTCATAAAATTCTTATTGCATAGTTGTCTCTTTTTTCAACATCTCTATTCACAGGTCCATGTGAAAACGTAGATCTTTTATTATGTAAATAAAGCCTACAAGAAGAAAATGAGGAGGGCTGCAGCTATATCTGACTTCATACATCACAATGATTGATTTTTGCTATCATTAAGTAGCTATTTCTAATGAGTATTTTGCAACGGAGATAGAAAATATAAGAGTAAAATGCAATAGGTTTACAGCAACCTAATGTAACATAATGTGGTGTTTCTTTCATTTTTAATGAATTAATGTCATTATTACTTACTAATTTTTAGTTTCAAATAGAGATTTCTGATGCTATTATGGAAACACAGTAATAACATAAAGCAGATTTATTGAAAAGTTACCTTATGCTTTATATTTCATAAAATCATCTCTTTCAGTAGCTTGCCTACCATTTTCTCACAAAATTGCATTCTACATTCCAAAAAACTTGATGTTTTAGGTAACTCCCATGTGGTCATTCACTGACTGTTACAATAAATTTGTCATGAAAAATTTAGTCTGGTTAAAGGTAGGAATATTTTAATGGTTTGACTATTAAATGGGCTTCAGGCAGGCACAATGATTTTATATAGAACTGCATAAAAGTCTCAAAAAAAAATGCTTGCTATTTCAGTGAATCCATGCTGCCTTCTGTAAGAGTGCACTGATGGAGGTTCAAGTCTCATTTTAGCCCTAAATAAAAGAGATTTTCTTCTCAGCTTAAGTCATAAACACAAACAAAATCCCTGTGTTAGAGCTGGGCCATTGCCTGGCTTTTCAGACCTATCTACAGTTAAAAGTATGAACTGCTGCTGGTGCAGCAAAGACCAAATTTTGATTATACCCATTCACCATCTCCGTAAATCACCACTGAGTGAGACTGTACCACCCTTCTCCTATGGAGTGTCTATGGCCTTTATCCCATCATGCTTTTATTCTTTAGCACCAGCTAAACACATAAAAAGGATTAAAAGAAAAAAAAAATCACTTCAGTTCTTACCTTGACTGGCCAAGACATTCCAAGTGGGTTTCCAGAGGTCATTTCAATCCTTAGCACAGTGGCTGCAGCCAGCACCATGAGCTTAGTTCTCAACTTCGTTTTCAGAAAGATCTACAAAATAAAGCAGAATAAAATAACTTAATTTCCTATGATGCAGGTATCAAAATATATGAGTAAAACATTTATAATGCTTTTTACATTAAAATTGTACATTTCAAACATAATTTTCCACATGATTTATATCTTTGCTTATTCTTTTCTGGTTTAGTGATGACTTTCAAAGGTCCCTTCCAGCCCAAATTATTGTAAGACTCTATGACAATTGCCTTGAATGATTTGTAAAGATAAATTGCTTTACAGAAATGACCTCTTATTTGTAAAGATAAATTGCTTTACAGAAATGACATCTTAAAGTAAAAGATTAAATTAAATTATATGAGAAAGCTCAGGATATTATAAAGAAAAAATACAGGCTTTCTCAGTGGACTCTTCATCAGTAATTTTTCATTACATGGTTTTCAATAAGGAAACAACATCAAGTCAATTCCTAATGCATGTCCTTGGTTGTACTTAAAGGACCACAACCACATTATTATGGCTTTAACAGCCAATGCCAGACTAACAGTGTCATATTAACCCTTGCAGTTTAGAGCACTGTACAGTTTCCTGCAGTTTTTAAGAAATAAATAAAAAATTATACCAGTTTAGTTAACTTATTTTGATTTCCAGTATGTAAATTGCATGCAAGTCTCAGAATGAACTGAAATCATGACACCATAAGATTGGGGGGGTATTTTTTGAGATCCGTTTCTGCTGAACACAGCAAAGCTTTTTGCAGGCTCCCTCAGCATCTTCACAAATGTGAACACTTTGCCACTACATTCACCTACCAGCACTTCTAAAACCCTCACTCCTTTTCGAAGCTCATTGGAGTTCTCTACACTTCAGTAACCTTTTTTAAGATTTATTCCACAATTAGTATGTATCTCTGATCTCATCACGTGCTTCAGAGAAGCAAAGTTTCTCAAGCACAGTGAATACTTGACATTAGCTCTCTCACAGGTGAAAAAAAAATACCTGTGAGATTATTTTTGCTTAGAGCAAACTTTGCAACTTATATATTTCTGCACTGAGTCTTATCAGTTGGAACAAATGCATTATATCTTTCTCTTTCTACTTTAAATTAAGAAGTGCTTTCATCATTACAATTTTAGATTGAAAAAGAAAATGCTTGCAGAATAAATCATTCTGTTTCATAACCATGGCTAACCAACCCTGTAGCAGCCAAAGGGAGATTTATCAGTATTGTTCATAAACATTGATACAGATGGAATGAAATTATTATCATCATGGTCTTTATTGATTATTATATCACACAATGTGACTTCAAGTGTGACACAAAATACCTTGAAAAAGATTTTACCTCCAAGTGTTTATGTCAATAGCTAGGAGAAAAATTCTTTTTCTTGACCTTTCACCACAGGCAAATCTTCCACGTATTACATATTGATTTTGTGTATTTCAGAACATCTTGAAAGATGAAAGCTTAAATGAGTTGTGATCAAGGGTGCTTTCTTTTTGATAAAAAAGGATTAGCTAAAAAAACTTCTATTAAAAAAAATAAAATCACCTAAAAAAAGGAAGCATCCTACAATAGTGTACACAATCCATACAGACAATCTAAAGTGTATATGAAGATACGGGAAAAGTTATCAGACTTATATCCCAGATGTAGATCTGTTCATTTTACTGCTTCTGCTTCATTAATGTAGTAGTAAAATGAGGGGGAAAACATTTTTACAGCATGCAAAGGGCACACACTCTTTCATGCTGGATATCCCGGTTTTGTCTTACTGCATCAGTGGGTCAAACCTGCCCAAAAGCATGTTTAATTTTAGTAACATCACCTGATTTTAGGTAATGGGAGTGAAGTTTAATTTGTCCTACTTCTCTAGGAGCCTTTTGTAGCTACACTATTGAACTACTCACTTGTCTAGGTTGTACATACAAGCAGCCTATTTGGCATCAGCAGAAGTGTAGATTTATACTCTTAAAAGTAATAAAAAGGGAAGGCCACATACACATATAATGAAAATTAATTAAATCTTTAAAAGAATAAAAATCAGGAAACTAATTTCTGATAGGACCTCCAGAAAATAGGAATAAAATTCCATGATGTGTCTTAGTTTCACCCAGCCAGGACAATCCTCTTGTCCCTCAGCTTCCAGGTCTTTATCGTACCCATATTGACAAAACTTTCATCTCTTCTCCTGCAGAAAAACTTCTTCTAATTTTTTCTGCTTAAATTATCATCCACAATGAGTCTTGTAAAAAGGTGGTTCTTGAAAAACTATAGAGAAAACATTGGTCTCAGGTTCTGTGGTCCAGACTTCATTATGTCTGGCATTTCCTTCCTTCTGTGTTTTAGAATTTTAAACGTTTTTCTCAAGAAGTTAGTGATCTGCTCTTTAGATATTGTTGGAATACTGCATCAGTTGTTCTGCCTGACATGCAGAGGGATGTACTGAAAATACATGTCCTGTTCAGATATTCCCATTGCTCAAGCAGAAGATGCCATCACCAGCATCTCTGGTGTTCTCTCTCACCTGTTGTACTGGTTACTGGGTTGTGCCATCTGCAGTGTAACAGATTATCTATTTTTCTTGTTTTGTAAAAACTGGCACTGTGGTTGAAACAAGAAATTGGGCTTGTCCTATGAAATAGAGTTTTGCCTGAGCTCTAGCCAAGAGAAAAATCAAAAGGGAAACAGTGAACGAACTAAGCCTTTCTTTAGCAATATTTTGCACAAGTGCCTCCAAAATTTTTATTTCCACCTAACACAAGTGCAAATTCCAAAGCAAGTCAAGGTGAACTGCTGGAGGAAAGAAGGGCATTTTAAAAGTCTGAATTTTTACAGTCTGGGACATTTTCATCCTTCTTGGATGGTAAACTTGCAACTGTCAATTTCAGTGAGGATCCCAAGAAAACACTTGCCAGACTTTTCCTCTTTTTGTGGGCCATAAAAATGCACTGTGTTTGGTAACTCCATTCCTGAAAGTAATTTCATCCCAGCACCTGCTGCAAAGTGCTCAGTGCTGAGCTGTTGCCATTGGAAGCACAGTCTAGACAAAGATAAAATTAGAAGCAAACACTGTCCTCTTTGGAAAGCACAAAACAGTATCTAATCTAATCTCATCTCAGCAGACTTGTTCTGTCTTGTCTACATTATCTAGTGACATTTTAAAATGGTGGACAGGACCCTCTTTTCTTGAATTGAGGAGCAATCTAGTAAGTGCAGTCCCAAAACCAGATATGATGAAATATAAACACCTACCATTTATCAGAAGAAAAAGAAAAATCTGACAACTTCAGTATTCATCACTATTCTGCAAAATCTTTCCATTTTCCCTAGCAATGTGGAATGCATGTCAGATTTAGCAACAAGAATTATTAACTGAGCTGACTCCAGGGGAAAATAAAAACCATGCAATGCTACTGTACTTCAGAGACAAGCAGTAACCCGTATGTATCACAGCTACATTTTGCTTTGAAATGTTTTTCACTTTCTGCATGGCCTTTGCCCCAATATTTTTCAGAATCCATTTAAAAATGCAGGATTAAATTAGATTTTTTCCCCCTGGTTTTGGATAATGGCAAATTACTCATCACATCCTTAAGTAGGTTGTTCCCATGGCTAAGTTAACTGTGGACAGAGCTATGAATGTGTTCCTGGATTTCATTCCCAGTATGTCTGTTGTCACATTGATTGCCAGAACATTTTATGATCGCTTTTTCAACTAGATTGAAAAGCCATCAACTACTAGAATATTATTCCCCTTGTATGTGTTATCCTTAACTAAAATTCATTTTCACTTGGATATGCAAATAAATTCAGTTCATTAAATCTTTCACAAGTCAGTTATTTTTTCAATTGCTTCTCCTGAATCCCTCCTAATCACTTTCTGTGCTATTAGTGGGAAAGCAAAAATGTGAGCAGCGTTACCCTGTAAGGACAGAGGCTGTGACTGCCTCATGTAGGAAAGCTTCCATACATCCTACACCAGATAACTGTGGTAACTCACACCTAGCAATAGCACACAGATCTGTCAGTTATGTTTGTCTAACCCCAGCCTTGTATGATTAAGATAAACTTGACAGCACACAGGTATAATGTCAGTGACTGACAAAGCATTATAATAATGACAAATACTCCTGAACCCCTGACTTCTCCCAGCTCACAAAGGTTTAGACGCCTCTGTTCGTCCATGCAATCCACACTCACAGCACGGGGGTTCAGCAGGGTTTTACCTGGCACATCTGGGTTGCCCATGGTGATGTTCCCCTCCAGAAGAGGGTATTCTCAGGTGAGAGGACCATCAATATTGCAGCATCCTTTGCAGGTCACACTTCTAAATGTTAACATTACCTTTGTATATCCCAGGGTTTCTATGAGTTGTGCCCTCTTGTACTACTTCTGTAGACAGATTTGTTCTTCATCCCTACTGAGTCAGTTCCAAACCCAACCCAAACATGACCAGTTACTCAGTCCTTGTCCTGCAGCTATCCTACTGGGAATTTGCCCCCCCTAAAATCAACCCAGAGAGAACCAACCCCTTCACCCTCACTCTGCCTTAACTACAATATTATTGCATCATTTATCTTATGGCCTTCTAAATGTTAAATCAGCAATTCCTTACATATATTGACGCATCAGCAATTCACTACTACTTAGTAGTTAAATACCAAGTCAGCAGTTCAGTTAGTATCTGCCTTACCATAGAGATGTTCCGTGTAGTTATACTGGGTTGACAATTGATTATGGTCTCCTTTCCCATATCATGGATCTCTGACTCCTGCTTCATTCAGTTGTCTTCTCTCAATGGCAAACCAATACTATAATTCTTAAGAGTTTGTAAGTCCCCAATGTCACTTTCACATGTCCTTACACCAATATTCCCTGATAATATATTCACCTGCCTCCTTCCAGCATTGCATCTGGAGTGCAAGTCCACCTGCCATTTATCACTAACAGCTATTTGAAAATGTTAAAAAATCATTCTCTACAGTCTTTTACCTTCCTAATTTTCATACTCTCAAACTGCAAAATTTATGCATTCTTCTTTAGGTACTTTTAAAAACATTCTGTATGCAGAGGATGTAAATCAAGCTCTTTGGTGTTTGGCAGAGTGAATACTACAGTAAACATTCTTCAGCACTCCAGTTATCATCACTTCAGTTTCACTGATCTGTGCTCACTGCAGCAATTTAACCAATGGTACATGCTTTGGTTTTTGCAGATATTTGACCTTTAAAAGTTTCACTATTTGAAATTGTTATGCCTTTGGCATTTGTGACCAAAACCCAGGAGAACTGGTTTGCTTAAGTCCTCACACTGCATCATTCAGCCCTGTGTCACTGTCACAGTGCCACAACACTGGCTTATTCTGACCTACAGTAGTCCATGGTCGTGTAAGAAAACTTCTGTCTGTAGAACTATCTACATTTTGCAATATTAAAAAAATCACTCGAACCACTATAATATGCCAGGTTAGCTTCTGCTTCTTCTCTTAGGCAGTCCCAAATGCCTTGATCATGATTTTTCCTAATGATTTCCAAGGTTTAAGGTACTCCTAGTTATCCTGCATTTCATCATTTCAAATGCCACAATCCTTTCTCCCAATGTAGAGCCATTTTGCTTCTGTCAATAAACTTAAGATGTAATAGAGAGTAGATTTCATTAAACTTTAGTATCAGAATCACAGGATAATTTAGATTTTACTGGACCATTGGAGGTCATTTTGTTCTAGACCCTGCTCAGCTTTATTTACATCAGAGAAAGAAATTCAACTTAGTTATATTTATTGCCTGAATGCTTAGGATCTTGCATATACTTGGGCTTTAAGAGGTTGAAAACTCTTTGAGGCTCTCCAATGGCAATCAAGTGCGATATATTTACAATGTACACTCCTACTTATCTAAATATGTATTTTTCTATCTGTAGGAATAACGTGTACAAAAGAGGCTCCATTATGTTTCCATAATGCCTAGCTGCACTTCATGCAGAGAGAGTGTTTAGTGATGAAAGTCTGTTGAAAAATTTAAGCACAGAAAAAAAAGCACGCAGTTCACTTCCAAACATTCCTGGTGTAAGTCTACTGATTTCAGAGGAGTCCATCCTTATTTATACCACAGAAATGTCAGAAACAACAGATTTACCAAATTTTCATCCCAGAATTCCCCATATTTACCCATTAGGAAAGTTGTGGGAGACTATAAATTCCAGCTGCACAATCCCGCCACTGTGCCCACGCTGTTTCTTCCAAGCATTAGTTATATGCAATTGTAGCCTCCATTTGTCACCAAAGTGAACATTCATTCATTTAAAAATAACATTCAGATTCAGCTCTCATAAACTGCATTTCTTTCTCATCCACTAGATTTTGATGATATTTTCCAGTTGTGTGGAAAGAGTTTGTTGGTCAGATAGGATTACTCTGAACTCTCAAGATCCCAGCTTAGGTAACTTTCAAAAACCCAAATTGTGTTTTACCCAGTGTGTGTCCTTTTACATATTCGATATTATATTTGGATTAAATATGCAAGAGTTGAATATCTGCAGTGTTTTCCAAGCAACTTCCATGCAGCTTCAATATACTCAGCAGGACAGATGCAGACAGATTATATTCCCAAAACAAGAATTGTTGTTTAAGGCATAGAAATACAGCAGTAAGATAAACTTTAACTGTTTCAGGTCTATGCTGCTCAAGAACACTGTTCTAATTAACTTTAATGAGACTCAAAAAGTGGCCCAAAAGAACGAATGGTAACTGTACAGTTAAAGATACAAGTATTTGAATATTTCAAACCAACATCCAATTTTAAGACAATTATTTCCAATACAGTTAAGCTATTTCTGAGATGACATAACAGATTAGAAAGTACCTATGTTTTATCTTTACTTTTTCTCATTTTCCTAAAAAAGCAAACAGTATATATCACACTCCGTATTTGTCCATCTTCATTTGTCAGTCCTTCATTCTCCCTGCAATCACTTTTCAATTCACTGGACCATTTCAACCAAATTTGATAAGGTTAAGGTTTCACAAATTTAACTTTCAACTTTGTGAACTGTAATGATTGGCTAGAGAACTGCATCCAATTAGAGCCCTGACAGAAGAGAGCAAGGAGAATTAAAATTTTAGCTGCTCTGCTCATTTCACTCATCAGCTAAAGGACAATAATTGGATGATCAGTCAACCATGAGTAGTTCCAAAGCTACCACGGCATGTGCTGCTCGTTGACAGCTAAAAACACAAAGAAAAGCATTTAGGGGATTCGTGGGAGACCAGACAGATTTTAAGAGAGGTTGCAGGACATAAAACTGTAGGCAACCGGTCATTAATCCTTATGGAAGGATTTTCAACTTATGGTTAGTTATTTGATTGTTAGTTGGTTTGGTTTTGTTTGGGTTTTTTTAATAAGTATCTACAATCTGTTTTTCATATGTGGAAAAACAAATCACAAAAAAATTTCTCATCCACATAAAGATTTTCTTCCTGTTTCTCCCCCACTTAAGGAAATCTGTGGGTCAGCTGCTGTTTTTTAGGAAGATTAAATGCGGTGATTTTTAACTGCCTTTAACTCATTTGTTTGGACATGCTAGTCAAGTTCACCAGGCAAAATATGCAAAATAACAATCATACACTCACACATGTAACTCTCAGTTAACAGCAGTCATCTCTCCATAAGACTGCCTTGTTCATACATTCTGGTTGGGGTTTTTTCCTTGACTTTTTTTTAGTATAGGTACCATTATTCTGTTTGTGACACTTTTTTTTTTCCATCTTACATAATTAATAGATCACAGATACTTCCTATTATAAACTTTTTTTTCCTGAAGAAATACATATTCGTCACCAAACTGGATAAACAGAAGTGGTCATCATTTTTGTAATGTGTTACATCAGAGCTGTTCATTGCACTGGCTTTATACAAAACTCATAGAACTGTCTATTTCCAGGCTGTATTCATTATAGGAAAAGCTTATCTAAGGAAGGGGGAAAAAAAAAAAATCAGTGTTACATGACACTGGTCTTGTTTTTGTTCATACTTCAAATGAAGAAAGACCTTTATGATTCCCTTTCCACTCTCCTCCCCTCCCTCCCTAATAATTTTGGAATTCATTGGCATTTGATAGAGCCCAAAAACACCAAAGAAAATTGGTTTCCTGTGATAATCAATCGCCAGGAATAGAGAAGAAAGCAAAACTAGTGCTCTCACGGAAGGAATGTTGGGAAAACTCATCAGCTGCACAGTTTGACACAATCCAGATAACCATTCAGGACGCACAGATACACAGACCAAGAGTACACTGGAGACACAGCCATATGCCTTTATGTAATGAGAAGGAAAAATCCTATCCCACAAAACTTAAAGTTCTTAAAAAAAATCAACAAACAGGAATGAATAAAGAAGGGAGATGCAAGTTTCTGCACCACAGCTCTGCAGGATGTTAAGGAGCCCTGAGATAAGACAAAAGGTATTTACCCTGAGATATGTATACACAGATTGGAAACAGAAGTAAATGGTTTTTGCAGTACAAAGAAGTCACAAGTGAAGTTTCACAATCTAAATTAATACCACACTGTTTCTACACATTGGCAAATAGGGGGGTGACCCTGGCCAGCTGCCCCTGGCCACTCGTCACTGGCCCTCCTCAATGGGACAGAGGGAAAAAGAATGAAAAAGCTTGTGGGTCAAAACAAAGGCAGGGAGGTCACTTAACAATTGCCAAAAACCACTCATTTTGGGGAACATTGATTTAATTCACTGACAAAAAAGATTAAAAAAAATAAAAACCCTAATTTCACATGCTCAATGATCCAGACTGTCCATACTCTTGCATGAACAAGAGCTTTGAATTTTTGATCACAAAGACAAAAGCATTAGCTGACTGCCCAAACAAGTCAGTGGGCAGGGAAAGATTAGGAAGGAATACAAAAACAAGACATGTTGTGCCATTATATAACTCCAGGGTGTGACATGGAAAAGGGCAAAGGACAGTCAGTTCAAACAAAATAGGGAGAATCATGGAGAGATGTGTAAGCCGTGATTACCCCGAATAAGAATCATTCTAATATGCCACTGGCTGCCACGGAGTCAGGCCAGCACAAGGCAGATGGCCCGGGACAGAAGGGCGGTGGGTGCTTTGTACACAGGCACTCAGCGCATGAAACCTCCTGCCACAGCACTCTGAGTTCACACAGGCCCAAGAGGAGACAGAGTGAATTAATGAAGGCAAAAACCTCTAACTTCAAACTATACGGTCACCCCACCTTCCTCTGAGCTGCAGAGTGCTCCATTCCCATCCAACACCACAGATAACTTCGGTTTGGTCACTGTCATAGACAGGGTACAGGACCCAATAAACCTGGGGCTGGACCACACAGGACAAATTTTATATCTTTTATGTGTGTTCCTGTTCTTCAGATCTGGGTGAACTGAGACTATTAATTATCCTTTTTCCTTTGCTTTGTCTGTCCAGTCTAACACACATTGTCATGACTGAACTGTCTTAATTCCCAAGAAATTATCTCCTATCTTATCATCTTCTACAGAACAGAACTAAGTTAACAGAGAAAGCACAGAAAATGACATCTGAGCTCTCATTACTGAGTGTGCTAGCTATAGATGTCACTTATTTCACTTATGTTCAAATGATGCATTTGCTCTTCGTAGGTTTTTCAGAGAAATGATGAAAATAACAATCTTTCTATCCTTCCTATCGTGGTGATGACAGTAGAACAATTTAGCCTAATATCTTTCTGTTTCTCTAGGAGATTATGTGATTTTATACAACGACATATTTGGAAGAAGCTTAACCACAGGTAATTACTGAAATACAATAAAAATAGATGTGTTTTCAGCCAAGTACACAGAAACACCATAGAGGGGTTTTTGAAATCTTAAAAAGTTTACCAATAGTCTTAGTAAAGAGAAAGTAATTGGGGAAGGAGTTTAAATTTTGCATGTGTATTTGTACATTCATGCAAACTCAAACAAGGGCCACAGAAATGGACCAGAAACAAAGAGGTAATAAACAGGCAAGTTTTCCATACAAATAAATAACACAGAAAGATGACTAATTTTCTGGAAAGCCACAATTGCCTTAACAGCAATTCTGCACATCTATGCATCTTTCAGTATAAGAATCACTTAAAACCTATATCATAATACTTATGTAATGATACAGACTCTGTATATTTTTATTATCTCCTTTAGACATCTCATATACGTCTATTTCCAGTGATTTCATCAGAATTTTGACTGCAACCACATGAATTGAGTATGCCATACAGATCTGAATTCATCCTAAGGAAAAAAATTGCCTCCTGAGCTGTGTTGTTCTTGCTCTCAGTTTGTAGTTTCTAATATATTAGTACAAAGATCATACTTAGTTTTAAAAAACTAATGTAAACATCTTGCAAATAAAATATATATTACCATCTTCAACAACTCACATAGGGTTGGGAGAGTACAAGAGAATACTATTTTTATTCAGTTCATGTACTCAGCAGTAGAAAACTACATAGCTATGTTCAAGGAAGTTCCTGCAAGTTCATATAGTGCTTTAATGGAATATTCCACAGCATATAGGTTCAGTGACACGTTTCAGCAGACACTTTGACTCACTGTAACCACCTAGAAACGTTATCCAAGAACAGCTGAATTCTGCACAGTTGTAACACCATGCAGCTCATACCCTCTTTTTTTCTCATTAAAGTAGCTCTGAACAGCTGAGGATCCAACTTGGGCTGTGAGCATGCTAATAAATATTTGATTCAACCTTATGCACCTTCAGTTAGAAAGCCAGGAATTAGGAGTGCAACTACTTTAAACTAGCTAAGGCTTAAAAAAACTCCAACAACCCTCATTTTCTTTTCCACTAAGTCTTCTATTTTGTTACAACTAACAAAACCAAAGATGTCAATTAGTAGCAAAAAAAAACCAAAACAAAGCATGAGACATTAGAAGTTTCTATTTTGTCAGAACAGTGAAGAAGTGGTATCCATATTAACTGTTACCTATTTAAGCTTTCCAGACCAGTTAGCACAGCTCCCTTTTGACACGCGTGGGCTTTTTTCCCATGACAAATGTACCCACATTCAGCATCTTCCCTAGTAACCTGTCTTGCTATAAAGAATTGCTGAACTAAGCTAGTACATTTGGAACATACAAAAAAGCCAATCGACAAAAGCAAACCACAAATGAAAAGTGTGAAGAAAAAGGAGATCATAAATAATGAAGTAGATTTCTTTACTTAAGAAGTCATTCTCCTTCATAATACTCCACTCATAAAAACCAGGATTTAAAACACTACTAGTGACACTGTTAATAGATAAGGATAAAAATGTTATATCCAAAGCATTCATTTTACTGTGACTCAAGTTTATCGAGAAATAAAAAGTCTAATAATCTCTTTCATTAACTCCTTTCTGTATCAAATTTTAAAATACTGTTGAAAATGAAAACTGTAACTCTAGTGACCAAAGTGACATTGTGCTGCATTCAGCAGCTGAAGACAGACATTGTACAAGATTTTGAGTACTGTAGAGTACCATGGCAAAAAGAAGCATGGGCTTGCTGCATGCATCGCTTGGGGTAACTGCCTGAAAACAAGAGATCTGTGGTTCTCTGAGCATCAGGACAGAGCACAGCGGTAATAAGGTACAAGATGTTATCCTAAAGGGAGTGATCAAAACACCACTGTTCAGGGATAGCGTAATTCCTTGTGACATCTGTGCTAAAATTACATTTCCATGCTACAGTATACACTAGATCTGATTTAATACTTTCAAATGCATTTCACATAAGAGTGGCTCAAAGTCTCAGAGCGACAATTTTGCCTGGTGCTGCCAAGGTCCCTTTTTGAGGAGCCAGAGCAACTGGGAGAATGATTCCCTTCATTAAGTTCTGCTCTATTTCCTTAGAAAAGCTAAGTGCCAACAACAAAAATAGTGGCATATGGTAACAACATTTTAATCTGCATATTTTTGTTCTCTGCTCTTTGTCTCTTGCTTTTGATTTTATTATCTACATACTCCCAGTGTAGAGCGATTCATCAGCACTGTTTTAAAATGGTGAAATGACACTAAGAGTTACCTAAGGTTAAATCAGAACAGCTCCTCATCCATTTTTTTGTTACCTCCTTGTCTTGGCAGCAGTGCAGTTAGACAGACATAAAGATGTATACGGAAATCAAAATAAAAATCACTTTTCAAAATATTAAACCACAGGATGGCAGCTGACAAGAGAAACCATGAAATCCTACCCGTGCTGCATTATTCATCAATTTTCAAATGCATGTACCCAGCCATCATTCAAATACTTCTACAGTAAAACTGACAATTCTTTCTTCACCACAAATCCAGGTGACATTCATGAGACAAGACCACTGCCTCACTGGGAACAGACTGGAAGCACTGACTTCATTCACATATTGATGGCTGCTTCTTGGCTCTGCAGTGTGCCCTGCTGCCCAGTCTCCCAGAGCACAGGGTCACTGCCTACGCACTTGAAAGAAGCCATTAGCAGTGACTCTCAGATTTAAGAATGCTGCAAATACTATCCACACTTAAACACTGAACACAGAAATGCTGTAAAACCAGTCAGCTCTCCAGCTTAGCCATAGCTTAAAATAAGGCCATTTCACCACTCTTCCTGTTGAGAGCACAAAAATTATGTTCATCATGTTTGCTAAAGCTTTATTTGAACTTTAAAAAATCATGAAGTTGTCCACAAATGTAGTTTTTTTCCAAAAGGTTGTCATATCCCATTAAATAGTTTTACTTTTTCAAGTCCATTTCAATAATAGACACATCAGCTGATAATGAAATTACAAAAGAAAATTCCCATTTTGACACCTACTAAGGACACCAAGCTGGCAGAACATGAGGAAAGCAGAGTCAATTACCCAGTGGGGACATTCTCAGGCAGTTCATGGAACACGTCAGAATACTGAGAATGGCTCTAACTGGTGTAAACCTACCAGTTCCCTTGGTGCTAATCCTAAACACACCCTTTTGAGGCACCTAGCATCGAGCACTCTCTGTGCCCTTACCAGCGCAGAAACAGCAACAGCAGCCACAGTTAGAGACGCTTAAACAAGCAGCTTTTTGTAGTCCTCCTGTCCATCTTTGTAAGCTGCTAAAACAGAGCAGTAAATAGAATTATTAGCTTATAGAACACGCATATGACACGAAGCACATGAAAAGTACAGACATGAACAAGAAAAGTAACAATACCAAGGATATTGAAAAATGTAACCTCAGTTTCATGTATTTCCAATAAGCCTGTCTGGTAGTTTATTGCATTTCATCTCTCAGTAATTAGTGTCCTATAGGGATCTGTTTCACTGCAAAAAAATTGAATAAACCGTGAAAAGATTAAATGTAATTATCTTTATTTCCATTTCTGGGGCAAGACCTTTTCATAAATAATTATGTTGCAGTGTAAAACTGGAGGCTGTATACAGTTGCCCTATCATTCATAATAATGAGTAGGATAATAAGCCACAAGCCAAATCTTCACGTTCTCATTAGATAGAGAAGATTAATTAGGACTTTAACCAGAAATGCCACTAAGCATCATGCTTACTTAGGTAATTAAAGCACTGAGGATATTGAGGCTTATGTTGTCTTCCAAATCTGCAAATAGTATGATGCTGACAAATTTACATTGTATAAAACCATATAGTCTTCAAATAAAGTTATAAGAATTTATTTGTGTGTGTCAGGCCTTCATATTAAAGTCACTTTAGTGTCAAACAACCAGATATTCTTCTCACCCTGTTCTCAACTAATGTTGTGGAATTCAAGGTGGTACCTTCAATGTAAAACTACTGTGCCCAAGACCTCTGCCAATGTGACAGACTCATTTCTACATGAAAGGCAGAAAGACCTTTCCCCTCAACTGGATGAGGTTAATGAACTGACGCACTGCCAAGATACTGACTCAGAGCAGCCAATGGCATCAGCTCTCATCTCCTACTCATTAAATGTTCAGAAGGAATAATTTTGGATGGAATGGCCTTTCCCTGTATTTTACGCTTGAAGGAGTTGCCTGCAAATACCTGAAAGCCTGTTCTGTCGTATCTCCCTTTGGAAAGCTACTTTTTGTTCTAGCCTCTCCATAAACAAAATACACACCAGCTGAACAGGTGGTGTGTTAAAAATACCATTTACCATACTGACAAAATGATACCAGTCTCCCATTTCTTCATCTTCCTCTGTCCACCTGCTGACTCTCTTCATCTTCTTCAACATAAAGGCTATATGACATGTCTCCTGTTCTAACTCTGTATAAAATGTAGGCCATGCCTATAGCTCATGGGTAATGCTCGTATGCAAATAATGTACATTAATAATAGTAAAGTCATGGCTGAGGTCAAATCTCTTTGGGTATCTTAAGAATATTTCACTGATGTGGGAAGATAAATATTTATGCCCGTGTTGAAGAACAAAAAGAGGAGGAACTGTTCTGTCATCTAATGGTTCACGAGAACAAGTAGTAGTTTAGGAATCTATGTCCAAGAACCCCAACTAAAACACTCCTAGTTTCAACTTAATGACTGTTTAAGAACTGAAAAGCTTATCAAGTAAAAGTCTACCCAAAAAAAGTTTTTTGGTTTCTTTTTTTTTAAGATGGACTGTTTTTTCTCCAAACATGTTCTTTCCTCAGACTAAGTGGCTTGTGAAAAATGCAATAAAAAAAACCCAAACAATTAAACATTCCTTCTGGTAGGCAAATTCCCCATTATCGCAACATTCTCAACAGATACTAGTGAGCACATTCTGAGCTCTATAGAAAACAAGGTTCAACATGACAAAAAGGTATCTTAGAAGACTCTTCAAAGCACTTTGAGTTTCAGTTTTACTTTTCATTCTGGATGATTTGGCCAATTTTGCTGAAATGCAGGCTGCACTCAAAACGGTAATCCCTTTTGTTTGTTTGTTTTTAAGATATTAACAAAACACTAAACCAACCAAAACATATACAGCCAAAAAAAAAGGAAAAAAAAAATGAAGAGAAACCCGAATCTCTTCCAAATAGGGAAGTTTCTCAAGCATGAGACACAGAACTAGAAGTAAACTGTAATTGCCTCATTCTAAACAGCCCATGAAATATTTCATGAAATGTAACAAAAAGCTTTTAGAACTATTCCATATTTGTGTTCTAAGTTAGATCCCCCAAGAGTGAAAGTGATCTGGTGTGGCTTATTCTAGCAAAGGATAATATTGCTGACATTACTTTTCAAGCTGCTTCTGGCAACTTCTTTTATTTTCTTTTAAACGATAACTTTTTCTGATAACAACATGCTCTGCAAGAGCAGTGAAGTGGCTCTGTCTCTGAGAAGAGAGCAACTCTCAAATTCTGTCCTTCCTAACACAACTGAACAAAGGTTTCCAAGAGATAATTATTTAAATCAACCAATTTCTTGGTACAGAAGTTCCATGTAGTCTGAAGCAAAGTTCTCTGCAACTGTGGCAGCAACGTTCTCTGTGGAAACTTGGCCATATGTAGGTCCAGAGTAAGGACTGAAGCAAAGAAGGATCACACGTAAATGTGAGCAGAGCAAGAAGAGGCACCAGACAAAAACTAAAACAAGTTGATCTCTGTTTGTCACAAGAATAGCTTGACACGAGACATTTTCTTCCTAGTAATCTGAGTTTGGCAGGACTTCAGTAAGAGTGCTGAACTGAGAAAAAGACTAGATTAGAAGCCCCACTTTTTCAAAGAATTGGAATCCCTTTGTAGGATCCAGCTGGGATCCTCACACTGTGGCTCATTTTTGTTTCTGATTGATCACTTGACCTAATCCCTTCACACTTGTTTTAATTTCTAGTCCTTGTTTGAAGAGAAATATCTAGGTAGGTTCACACTCCTCTTTATATTGCCTAAAGTGTTATTAGCTTTTAGCAGGATATAATTTCCTCCTTAAAATGTGTAATAGTCGGTATTGCAGACAGGCATGGGAAACCAATAAACCCAATTGTCAGGCAGGGAAGATTAAGGAGAAGACAATTAAAGATCAGTTACTGTCCTCTAAATTCTATTTCCTGGATAAGAGTCAACAGGAACTGGATATTCTTGTGACTTCCAAACTAAATTCAGGGTAGTGCCCTCAAGCTCAGGGCACAGGGATCAACAGTACTGGCTTTGTCACTGTGCTGTGAACATAGCTTTAGTCAGCAGCAGCTCAAGTCCTCTGATGGGAAAAAGATAATTTAAAAATTATGAAATCTGCAGTCCCAATTACCACAAAGCAACAAATGTAATTTTGTTACTTTTAAAAAAAGATTCCTAGATTAAATAATGTTGTCCACTAATGTTGCCTTGTTCACTCTGCTATGCTTTGTAATTTAGTAAACTAGCACCAATGTAATATCTGAAGTGTATTTCACATGCCGTTAGGCGTAATAATGCATATGGTATGCTTCATTTAAACAATCAGATACACCCATTACTAGTCATTTATTTTGCTTTTTATTATTGATTGCTTTTTATTTCACTGGATGAGATAAATTAATCCTGCTGACAACTTTCTTGCAAGATCATCAATTAGAAATTTTCAGTCAAGCAGCACATATTAGGTGTCTTTTAGTGGAAGAACACTTCCAGTAAAATGATTTGATATTTTCTAAAAAGTCCACTCAGTATCACAGATTCCCAGACAGAGTTGTGCTAAGCTCAGAGAAGTTAGAGCTGAATGTCTTAAAGCAGTAAGAGAACTCTTCCTGTTCTCTTGTTAATTTCCCATGCTTCCTTAACATTTATATAATCCTTAGGCTCTTCACCTATTTCCTGTTTTCTTGCCTTTCTTCTTAGTCCAGTCACCATGACAGAATTTTAGAAGAGGTGGATATTAAGACCTTATGCTTGCCTTATGGCATTGGCATTAACTAGCCTCACTAAAAAACACTAACTGCAATCAAATTCTTGAAAACCTGAGTTTACATGTTAAACAGAAAATGGCCCTTGTCTGTAGTCCCATCATGTGTGAGACTTTCTAAATTTCTGTTTCATTAAAAACAGAGCTTGGTTTCAATCACTGCATTGGAGAGATGCTATTTAAATGTGACTAAACATTTGACTCCTATTTTGGTCACATGAGAACAGCACTCAGGAGGCCTGTACTTGCTGTCTACCTCCCATGGATTAATAACTCCACCAGACAGCCCAAAACAATGAGCTTCAAGTCGAAACTGAGTTAATAGTGGCAAACTTCATATCCAGCACTGTGTCATACTACTGATGGTGGAGGCCTGAAGTCAGTGTGCCAATGAACAGCTACTCCTCATTAAAAGGAGAAGCAAAGTAGCTGCGCTTTCTTAAATCTGCATATGTATATGCAAACCTGCAAGAACATGACTGTGGGAGTTCTGGCTGCAACAGAAAATATTCTTTCTACCTCTCAATAAATAACAAAGATACATTATTTCAGAAAAATGTTTAGCTCTGTCAATAGTCCACATCATAAGTCTATAAAATCTTTCATCTATTATAAACTTGTTATTTTCATCTATTATAAACTTTCATCATTATAAACTTGTTTAATAATCTTGTCATCTATTTCACTGCTTATTAATTGAATGGAAATGTCTCTGAGCCACAGGGCACATGAGTATCTGATTTCTGTATGCATTATGCATATGCAGAAGCAGCTGAGAGCTGTAAATTTTCCTATTAGGAGATTCTAATGGGCTATTTAAAGAGAAGCAGTTAGGGCTGCCTCTTGTAAAATGGAATTACAGCTACCTTAAAAAGGGTTCCACGTGTTAAGGTATGCCAGCCCAGCTTCCAATGTGCCATGCTTTAAACCTACATAACCAGAATTCCTAATGTAGAGTGAGATGAAAGCAAATTACATTTATATGTGGACTCATAGATTTATTTCGTTTTCAAGGTGTTGAAAAAAAGCAACATGGAGAGCAATAGAATGTTTTGGGTTTCCTTTTTAGTTCCGATCAATTTTTAAAGGTCACAAAGGAATGAAAAGAGACAGAGAATAAAAGTGAGCAGAATAAGGAAGATGAATCAGTTGAAAACCCCCTGAAAAGATGAGTAAAGCTTTTCATTTTGAAAGCATTGAATCAAAACCATATATAATAGCCCTATTGATGGAATATTACATTGGGTGAACAATAACAGAGAAAACATCAATGAAAATATATAGTAGTTCATATCCAAAGTATCTATTCAATTAGGGCAAAAATCCCATACTCACCAAGGGTGGACAGACCTCAACATAGCCAAGACGTCATCTCTGTAGTCACCCCAAGCAGATTACCCTTTAACAAGGACATTCCCTGTTTGAACATTAAAAATTCTGTTGAAACATTAGAAATTCTACCTATAAACAAATGAGAAAGCATAAAATTACGACAGTATCTAATTAAATACAAGGTAGGATTTAATGGGGGGGGAGAGGTAAGTAGAAGAGAAGAAATTACAAGCCTGTACAGGAGAGAAAATAAAGATTAGACAGGATTGACCATTTTTATTTACAACACTGCCAGAGTGTTACCTAATGTTTCTTATTAATATACATAACTGTAAGGAACTTAATTGCAGCGTAAGAGTTTAAGATGATGAGTTTAATACATGGACAAAAGAAAATTAACACTGTTTAGCACCAGTTAAGCTCTCTGCCAAAATGCAAAGACTGAACCATTTAATACAAGTATAGATGAAAGTGAAAATCCAATGCAATTCAATCCAAATACAAAATCTGTTTTGATTCCACTGCTGAAGGAGAAAGACAAACATAACAATAAGGCAAAAGCTGGCACTTGGGTTCAGCTTTCAGGATCTGTACATCAGTTTCTTCTGAAGTCCTGCAGTTGAGTGAGTTCTTTCAGAGATCCATAGTCACCAGACTAATCATCATAGAAGGAAGTTAGGATGCAATTTATCAGTCCTTGTGGCAAGTGCTGCAAAGCAAATACTCATTTATTATTAGCCTAGTGTTTAAACAACTTTCACAGCACTTAAAAATCCTCCCGCCATGGCTGAAATAATTAGTGATTTTTTTCATCTGAAAGTCAAATAACCAACCGGCCACATTAAACATGGATACTTATGAGTATTTTGTGTTAAAAGCACACAAGAACTGAATTTAGATCAATTTATATGAAGGTCTTTTCCAAATGCCACATGATATAAACTTTGTTTCTAGGTATCGATGTCAAAATACTGCTTCTGGTGCATACTCTAGATCTCTTAATGAGTATTCCTAGAAAAACCAAAAAGGGGGAACAGAGATATAGCATGCACTTTAATTGCCACTTTCAATGCAAAATTATTCAATAACATTAGACAGCACCAGACTGGACAATGAGTCTAATAAGCCAGGAAGGACAAGGTCATTTTTGGGAAATAGAAAAAAAAGATAGAGCAGTTTACAAAAGAAAATACTGCATGCTATGTGCAAAATACACACATATGCCTTTATGGTGGTAAGTCACATTTAGTTGGGGTTTTTTTCAATATTTTCTATATATTGTAAACTCTATTACAAAGGCAGAAAGATCTGTCTCAATAATACACCGTGATGCTTCTTGATTACCTGCAAGTGTTGCCTTCAAACTTTCCTTCATTATCAGGCAGAAGCTGCAAACAACACATGATTCATAACTCTCTCATCCAAGTGGTGTCTGAATGCAAAAACGTGTCTGATTTCATAGCTGACTTTTTTATTTTTGTTGCTCTTTGTGGAGGAAAAATGGTAATTCAGTTAGTCTGGCCCCTATATGACCTTTCAAAAGTTTAAGAGAAAAATTGAGTTCAGGACATGAAACACTATTTTTGTGGTGATGCTGAACATTCTGAACCAGATATATTCTACACAGTGTACAGACAGCAGGAACACTCAGTTTTGCTTACCTTTTCCAACTACTGCATAATAATAACAACCCAATTTTCTGATCTGGATCCTGCAGGATTTTTTTTTCCTTTAGACTGCTTCTCTAAGTCTCTGGCTGACTCATCATATAATGTATCTCAGAGGCCTGTCTGTCTTCTTAAATTAAGTTGAACAGGCTACTGAAGAGAAGTGAATGACAAAACTGGTATTTTCCGCTTGCAAAATAATTCAGGTTGTGTTGTATATTTACCACCCAAACTTTTCTTTTCACTTTTTACCATGTAGTCACTTTTCTAAAGAACAGATGAACTGTCTTCTATAACTTTCTTTACATATACAGGCCTGTTAAATGTGTGTTTAAGAAACAGACCCTGTTTATCCCTGAAGATCTGACATTATTATTATTATTAATCATTTGGTTGTAGATCCTCACCTAGGCTAGGGCCCTAGAAGAGCAAGACTTTTCAAAGAACTATAGAAGACAGCCTTTGCCCTAACAAAAGGCCAGGAAAACAGATGAAAAACAAAGCACCCTCTGAAACCTGTTTACTCAAGGATGCAAGATCATGAACATGACTAGCTTAAAAATCAAGCTGTGTGTCTTCAGAGGACAGCTAGGAAGCAAGAATTGCTTTGGATTTTTTTGGGTAGTGCACTTGCAGAGGAACAATCACAATAGAACAGCCTCAGAAAAATGAGTTCAGCGTTTTGCTGTTGTCTCTACATTTACTCCCTTAATTTGTGCTGCCTCTTGAACAATCAGGAGACAAGTTTCAGGGAACTGCTCTTGCCAGAAAAATAGAGGCAATTTGTAAGCAGAGTTCCAGGTATCTTCTCCCTTTTTTCACGTTTTACACTCCCCTGAGAAATAGTTACCCTTATCCTTGTATCCATATATATACACCTCTCTCCTTCCATCAAAATTACATTTGCATATCCAGTCCCAACAACAGGAGGTGGCTTGTGCCAGTTGTGACCTCCCAGCTCCCCCATTTTGACTGTTTTGACTATGGCTTTGCTTCACACACAGCAAACTCATCTTCCACATCTCAGGACAAAAATAGCAACATTGACCACACCAGGTTTTCTGCCATGGGCTAAATCAAACCACAGGTCATTTTTACCCTTTGTGCCTCCTCTACCAGCTGTGCTGGCAGGTACCCACTGTACCAGTCCACTACCATGAGCTGGATCCCCTCCTCTCAGAAAATATGCCTTCAGTGCAAGTGAGTCGTTCAAAGCCCCAGCTCAGCAGGTTTTTTGGGTTTTTTTTCACACAGAATCACAGAATCCTGAGGTTGAAAGAGACCTCTAAGATCATTGAGTCCAACCCATGCCCTAACACCTCAACTAAACCATGGCACCGAGTGCCACATTCAGTCTTTTTTTAAACACATCCAGGGATGGTGACTCCACCACCTCCCTGGGCAGACAATTCCAGTACTTCACCACTCTTTCTGTGAAAAACTTTTTCCTAATATCCAGCCTATATTTCCCTTGGCACAGCTTAAGACTGTGTCCTCTCCTTCTGTCAGTGGTTGCCTGGAGAAAGAGACCAACCTCCCACCTGGCTACAAGCACCTTTCAGGAAGTTGTAGAGAGTGATAAGGTCACCTCTGAGTCTCCTTTTCTCCAGGCTAAACAACCCCAGCTCCCTCAGCCGTTCCTCATAGGGCTTGTGTTCCAAGCCCCTCACCAGCCTTGTTGCCCTCCTCTGGACGCGCTCGAGCGTCTCCATCTTCCTGAACTGAGGGGCCCAGAACTGGACACAGCACTCAAGGTGCGGCCTCACCAGTGCTGAGTACAAGGGAAGAACGACTTCCCTGGTCCTGCTGGCCACACTGTTTCTGATACAGGCCAGGATGCCGTTGGCCTTCTTGGCCACCAGGGCACACTGCTGGCTCATGCTCAATCAGCTGTCGACCAGCACCCCCGGTCCCTTTCCGCCTGGGCACTGTCCAGCCACGCCGCCCCCAGCCTGTAACGCTGCAGTGGGTTATTGTGGCCAAAATGCAGGACTCGGCACTTGGACTTATTAAACTTCATCCTACTGGACTCTGCCCATCCATCTAACCGTTCCAGGTCTCTCTGCAGAGCTCTCCTACCTTCCAACAGATCGACACACGCTCCCAGCTTAGTGTCGTCCGCAAATTTACTAATGAAAGACTCAATACCCTCATCCATGTCGTCAATAAAAATATTGAACAGAACTGATCCCAGCACAGACCCCTGAGGGACACCACTGGTGACTGGCCGCCAACTGGATGCAGCACCGTTCACCACCACTCTCTGTGCCTGCCCATCCAGCCAGTTCTTAACCCAGCAAAGAGTGCTCCTGTCCAAGCCGTGGGCTGCCAGCTTTCCCAGGGGTATGCTGTGGGAGACAGTGTCAAAGGCCTTGCTGAAGTCCAAATAGACAACATCCACAGCCCTTCCTGCATCCACCAGGCGGGTCACCTGGTCATAGAAGATCAGATTAGTCAAACACGACCTACCCCTCCTAAACCCATGCTGGCTGGGTCTGATCCCCTGGCCATCCTGTAAGTGCTGCGTGATGGCACTCAATATAAAATGCTCCATTACCTTGCTGGGTACTGAGGTCAAACTAACCGGCCTATAATTACTAGGATCCTCCTTCCTACCTTTTTTGTGAATGGACGTCACATTGGCCAGCTTCCAGTCATCTGGAACCTCACCAGTGAGCCAAGACTGTTGGTAAATGATGGAGAGTAGTTTTGCAAGCTCATCTGCCAGCTCCCTTATCACCCTGGAATGGATCCCATCTGGTCCCATAGATTTACGAACATCCAAGCAGCTCAGCAGTTCTCTGACTGCCTCCTCCTGGATAACAGAGGGACCATTCTGCCAACCCAGGAGGACAGCTGTCCTGAGGACAAGCCATCTTCCCACTAAAGACTGAGGCAAAAAAGGTGTCAAACACTTCCGCCTTCTCCCCATCTGTAGTTACTAAGTTCCCTCCCACATCCAGTAGAGAACAGAGGTTGGTCTTACCCTTCCTTTTGCTGTTAATATATTTGTAAAAACATTTTTTATTATCCTTCACAAGAGTTGCCAAGTTAAGTTCTAGCTGAGCTTTGGCCGCTCTAATTTTTTTCCTACATACCCTAGCAACCCCCTTAAATACTTCCTGAGTGACCTGACCTTCCCTCTAAAGATGATACACCCTCTTTTTATTCCTAAGTTGCTTCAAAACCTCCTTGCCCATCCAGGCTGGACACTTGCCTCATTGACTCATCTTTCAGCACACACAGACAGTCCATTCCTGTGCCCTTAAGATCTCTGTTTTGAAGTGAGCCCACCTTTCCTGGACTCCCTTGTTTTTAAGGGCTGCTTCCCAAGGAACTCTCCGAATAAGTCTCTTAAATAGGCCAAAGTCTGCCCTCCGGAAGTCCAATGTAAAAGATTTATTGATGTTCCTCCTCATTTCACCAAATATCGAGAACTCTATAATTTCATGATCACTATGCCCCGAGCGACCTCCAACCACATCTCCCACCAGCTCATCTCTATTTGCAAACAACAGGTCCAGCACAGTCCCTTCCCTGGTGGGCTCACTCACCAGCTGTGACAAAAAGTTGTCCTCCACACACCCTTAAGAAGTTCCTGGACTGCCTCCTTTCTGCTGTATTAAGTTCCCAGCAGATATCTGGTAGGTTCAAGTCACCTACAAGAACAAGGGCTGGTGATCCTGAAACATTCTCCTGCTGCTTGTAGAATAAGTTGTCCACCTCTTCTTCCTGGTTGGGTGGTCGATAACAGACTCCCAACAGGACGTCAGCCTTGTTGGCCTTCCCCTTAATCCTTACCCATAGGCATTTGACTTCATCATCATTGGTTTCAAAACTTACGGCATCAAAAGCCTCCCTTATATAAAGGACCACCCCTCCACCTCTTCTCCCTTTCCTGTCTCTTCTGAAGAGCCTGTAGCCATCCAGTGCAGTGCTCCAGCTATGTGAGTTGTCCCATGTTCGGTGATGGCGACTACATCATAGCTTTGCTGCTGTACCATGGCTTCCAGCTCTTCTTGCTTGTCACCCATGCTGCATGCATTAGTATACATGCACTTCAGCTGAGCTGCTGATTTCACCCCTAACTCTGGCTTACCCCCCTTGGGCTTGCTGCTGGAGAGCCCAGCTGCATCCCCTTCTCCCTTCAAACCTAGTTTAAAGCCCTCCCAACGAGTTCCACCATTTCACGGGCTAAAAACCTTTTGCCTTTAACAGAGAGATGGAGCCCATCTGGTTCCAGCAGACCAGGTGCCATAAAAGTTGCCCTGTGATCAAAGAACCCAAAATTCTGCTGATGACACCAACCCTTGAGCCACTTGTTGATAACGTGGGCTCCCCTATTCCTTTTGTCGTTTGTCCCTGCCACCAAAGGGACTGAGCAGAACACTATCTGTGCTCCTGCTCTATCAGCCACTTGACCCAGAGCCCTAAAGTCCCTTTTATTGCCCTAACACTTCTCTTTTCAATGTCATCACTGCCAACCTGGAGTATCAGCAGTGGGTAATAATCAGTGGGCTGAATCAGCCGAGGGAGTCTCAGTAATATCCCGTACCTGAGCCCCAGGGAGGCAGCAGACCTCTCTGTGGGATGAGTCCAGTCGACATATGGGGCCCTCTGTTCCCCTCAGAAGGGAGTCACCTACTACAACTACCCTTCTTTTCAATGTTAGAGGTGGTGATCTGTCTGACAGATGAAGCGTAATTGGGAGGCCCAATGGGCAGATCATTTCCTTCTGCGTCATCTGGCTGGCTCTCTAGACCCAGGGCCTCATACTTATTCTGAAGTGGCACCTGGATAGGTGATGGGAGTCAGGAGGAATTTTTATTACCTCCCCAAGTAGGAACCCATTTCCACTCTCCTCCATCCACCAGGTGTCCTCCTATTGCCTGATGGCAGGAGGTATGGGAGTCCTCAGACTCCTGGCAGGATTCCCTCAAGGATGGAAGGGTGGAACACCAATCTATTTCCCTCTCATTTTCCCTAATACTCCTTCGTCTTCCTACTTCCTCCTTAAGCTGAGCCACCAGCGAAAGGAGATCATTCACCTGTTCACACCGCAGGCAGCCTTCTTTTCCATCACCCCCTGGTACCACTGACAAGCTCAAACACTCATCACAGGAAGGGGTCTGGACAGATGCATCCTTCTTGAAGGGTTCTGCTTGGCTACATACACTTTTACTAACTGCAGCCTTTGATCATGTAAAAACCATTACTAATGAAAAAACCCTAAACCAACCAACCAACCAACGAAATTGCAACACACAACTAAAAACCCCACTAGCAGGAGGAAACCTGCAACGCTACCTGCTTGCCCTGCCTGTGCAAACTGCCGCCCAAACTGTCGTGCCATGCCCTTAGAGACGTGCCACGCCCCCGTTTGCCCGCTCCCGTTCGCCACGCTCTCGGTCGCCGCGCTCCCTAGAACCCTTTTTAATCACCCCGCGGCTGACTGGAGGAGAAACCCCGCCCTGCGCCTGCATGGCTAACGAGAACATTTTTGTTTGAGTTGAGTTTTGTTGTTGTGCATTTTGGGTTTCGTTTTGGGTTTTTTTGGGGGGGTTGTTTTCCCTTTTCCCTTTGTTCCACTTTTAACCATGTATTAACATGGCTAAGGTTCAAGAGCTGAGCTTTATATCCCAAAAATGAGAGCTTTTTTATAAAATAGAGCAATTATCATGTCTGGAAAAGTCTAGGACTAGAATCTAATTAATGAAATCCAAACAGTATGGACTTTTTTCTTGGTAAGGTGAATCACGTGACAGAACCATGCTGTCAATAGAAAGACTCAGGACATTTATACACAAAACTGACTAATAATAAATACTGGTTCACTTCCATGTTCTGATGCCAGCAATGAGGGCTGGAATTCCAATTGCTCATATCCTGAATTTTGTATTTCAATGTACTTTAGCTGATGCCACTTCTCATTGTACTCTTAATTTCCATTCCATAGAATTCAGTTAACTTTCAGAGATTCCTTGATGCAATTTTGCTCAAGCATTTCATTTTTTAGAATTCACATAAATAACAAAGCAAAATATGTGTTTACATCGTATTTTTTCTTAAAATATACTCCAAAAGAGAATATTGAGTACTTTGAAGTATCTTGTAAATGTTCACTGAGTGAATGAAAACCTTACTAAGAAGCTTTAGCCGAGACTACATTAGAAACTGAAACATTTTCTTGAAAGCAAGAAGAGTAAAATATGTGCTGTTGATACCTAGGTTTCAGACTCAGACCTAATGTAAGAAAGTGTGATGGAAGATGCATTGAGCACAGAAGTGAAACCACCACATTTTTGAAAAGCCACCTCCATGCCAGCCTTGGCTACTCACTCATACAGCAAGGCATGTGCTTGTCTCAAGAGGACAAGACTAACTGACCCACCAGAAGGATTCACGGCTTGAACCCAACACCAGTCAGGTGTTGGACATATAAAGATTTAAAAAGTTATGAGACCTCACTGGAATTCTTAAAGGAATTAGAACACACTATTTTCTGTTGCAGCTTACTGGAAAGATGGATTTTTAGCCTACAAAACCTCCATTTTAGTGCACCAATGTGCCGGTTTGCCCAAAATCTAGCAATATATCCTCTGACAGAAAAAACAGGTTACAACCACCCTTCCCCCCACCAGGTTCGGGAAAAAAAATTTCCCTCGAAGGAAAGTGAAAGAGATAAAAACTATTTATTTTAACGAACACACAGGAAAAGGATAATGATGCTAAATAATGAAATGAAATCTCTCGCTATAGAAAGAAACCTGGGAAGATTTCAGAGTCCTTCTGTAGGTGTGGTCTCTCTCCTCCTCAGAGCTGGGTCGGCGAGGGCCCACCCCCCGGGCCTCGGGGAGGAAATTCTCCCGATGTGTTCTGATGTTGTTGAAACAGTCCAGGAGAGAAAAAGGGAAAAACCAAAGTCTCAGGAAACAAAGTTCAGCTCTCTGTCTCACGCCGGGAAGAAAAAAAAACAGCTGGCTGAAGAAAGCAAGCAGGGTGCTCCCTCCCTGCTACCGCAGCCAGAGAACGCAGAGGAGTGTATCTCTGTGTCCTTGAGAAACTGCTTTGAAAAGTTCGTTTGTGGTTTTTTTTTTTTCCCTCAAGCTCAGTTTAAAGGCACAGAAAAGGCACAAAATTACTTTTTGGGCTTAGAGCTTGATAGGGGATACACATGATAGAGTCACCCCAAGACAACCAATATACAGAATCTTCCTGCAATGACATGCAGCAGGCTCCAGTGAGAGAATACATTCAGAAATCTTCCCTTCACCACAATATTCTTGCTTAACCATCTCAAAAGGGAATAAAATAACCCTTGGTAGATATGAAATTGTTCAGTTTTCGATTTAAAGCAATATCTGGGAAACATCAGCAGGTCATGTATTCCATTCGTAATATATAAAGTTTTACATCTTCCCAAAGGCACTGGAGAGCATGCATAATTCACAAGGAAGATATATTCAATAAAATGTTCAAAACATTTTGCAAACAACACACAGCAAATAAGACTTTATTTGCTCCTTTTGTGTTATGCTCTTTCCCCTTGAAAATACTCTTCTCTGTATCATTTTTGATCCAATACTTCTGCGGTGTTATTGTTGTTCTGCTACCTTCCCTAAGTAAATTACATATAAAGAATCTCAGAGGATGCTTACTTGCAGCTACAATCTCAGCAAGAAATATACGCAACGAATTCACTGCTGAGAGATTTATGCGATTCTAATCAGAAAATGTCATAATAAAATGTTTACAATGGAAAATGAAAAATCTTAGGCTTTTCAGGGCTGCAGGATGGGACATTTGCCACTTGGCATAGCTAAACTTTTATGAATGTTTATGAATTATTCTACTGGAAAATGAATGATGGGCTATAATAGTTTTTGGTGTTTATGTCACTATTCCCAGCCACCCTATGATGGAACTATTCATGTATAACAGTTAATACAGCAGAGCTGGAGCTTTTCCTGCCTCGGTGGATGCTGGAGTTTTCAGAGCCAGACATTTGCTAGTGCCCATTGGTATGCATCTGATTCCAGACATTTTCCAACTTCAGGGAGACAGAGCGGACAGAAAATGGAGTTTAGAAAGAAATACATTTGATATCTGAAACAAAACAAAACCCAAACCAAACCAAAAAAACAACAACAAAAAAACCCAACAAAAAAACCCCACCCCATTTTAAGACATCTCCATAGAGCTCATCATTCATGCATTGCAACTCATAAGCACAGACATAATGCCATTCTACATTCCCCACAGCAGTCAGGGCACCTTCAAAACAGAGGGTGGCAAATCAAAAACTTAAACAAAACAAAACGACAGAAGAAGAAATAAAGTCTCTTCTGTGCTGCCACCCATTGCAGACCCTACCAGAACAGCAGACATGGAGCAGGAGAAGTCACAGCCCACAAGGGAGAGAGGGAGGGAGTACAGCAGCACTTATATGTTGGAGGAGGTTCTGCTTCAGAGTGTGCTTTGGCTGAATTGTGACTCACAAATTCCTCCAGAGCCGCTGGCTGCCATGCCCCTTACTAACCTCTCTGTTCTGCTGGATCATTAAGCCATGGATAGCCTGCTGTTCCATAAGATAAAGGGAAATCTTTTTACCCTTTTTTTCTCTAACTCTAGAGAGAGAAACTAACTAAAGCATACAGCTTAACCAAGGTTCCTTAGCAGAAACTTTTAAAAGAGGAAGTTAACAAATACAATGAATAAAACCACACATTTGTACAGCAAACTGTATTTGCTGGTAAAAGAAATTGCCCCTGTATTCAGCTTCCCAAGACAGAGATCAGAGTTCCCATTATGGATAGCAGTCTATTAAAGAGTTGCATGGATCACAGTTTTCCTTTCTGCTGGTCCTTTGAAAAGGCAAGTTGTTGCCAGTAAGTTGTTCTGTTTGTTTTGTAATAGCTCATCAGAACTTCTTTGGGCTGCACCAAATCCAAACTAACTTGTACTATTCCACTGCCGTTATTTTCCTTCCATATTTGCGAAGTTAGCAGCTAACAGTGTTCAGGGAACACTGCAAGAAGGGCTGTCTGAAGCTCATCCATTCACTTCTCGTGGTCTTACTAAACATGGCAACCTTGGGGATAAATTAGAAAACAAAATCAAGAACAGTATCATACCTGGCAAACAGAACCTGAGACACAGCTGCTTGTGCCATATTAAAACTTAACTCTTTAAAAACAAAAAGCCCGACAAAACATTTTCCTTTCCCAAACACAGGTAACACCTGGATTTGTCAGACCTTCAGCCTGTGAGTTCTTATGCTATTTATCATCCAACAGCTTCAGTGATCACTACTGGTTGCTTCTTCTTATGTTTAAATACTTCTGTAATGAATTTTAGCTCAAAAAGATATATCTGAAAAATTTAGGCCATGACATAGTTGGAATTTCAAAGGAAAGTCTGTGTGTGTGTTTATTTGAAGAAATATTTATGCAAACAGGGTTCTCTAATTAAACACACGTGATAACACTCTGAATCAACAGCACTGGTACACCTTTGACATTAGTTAGTTTTATACCCTTTAATATGACAGTAATTAAAATTAATTAATGCAGATTTTCCTTTAAATATACTCCATTAGCAAAGAGCATTTGTCAAATCTACCTCCAGCATACAATGCCTAATGATATCCCTAAACATTAAAAGCCCTAATCTTGTAATTTATTGCTCAAAGCAGTTTACACATATTAGTCTAATAAACTGTAAGCAGTGAATTAACAGATGTCTGCTTGTGCATGGAATAATTCATGCATATTTAGTAACAGTTTGATATGGGTGACTCCAGTGGACCCACTGAAATGAGAACTAACTCTGATGAAGACAAAAGGTGTTTTGAATACTCTCAATCTCAATGGTTTTCTTAGGATGTACCATTTCCATGCATAGTTTATGACATGTATCTAATTAGAAGAATTAGTAGGCTCTATAGCAGATTGGAAAAACTGCAGACATTGAGAACTGTAGTATTTACTATCCCAATATTATTCAGTCTATTTATTCAATAAAACATAGCAGTACCTATTAGGCCCACTGCCATTTAAGATCATTTTAAAAAAAATCACTGAGGCCATAAACAAATCCCAACTCTCACATCAATTCAAATGTTAAAATTAAGAAATGCAGGTACAGATATAAGTAAGTCCAGGCTTATACACAAGATTATCAGGCCAATATTTATGTTAAATATCTTGACTCAGTGGCCAGTAACTACCAGTTTTGATTTGTATCCTTGATATGCTAAAGGTTCCTACTGTGTAGGTTCAAAGTAGTTCTTGAGGATGACTACATAAGCAGCACTGAAAATTAAGAAAATTCATAGCCTTTGATAGATATAAGCCTAAAATATTGTAATGCAGCATTAAAAATATTTCACAACCAACTGCTAATTCCTGTCCTCAAGACAAAGGCAGCATACACAAATCCATGACAGGAAGAACTGAAGCAACAACAGTCATAATCCAGAAATCAGCAGCTCTTAAATTTTCAAGCTGACTGAAGAGCACAGCAGACAATCTGGTTGGCTTTATGCTGTTGGATCTTATTAAAAGGGTCTCCCTGTTTATATCCTTTACATCCCCACAGCACCTTGTGGTTAACTAAAATACATAACTGAAGTGACTGACTTGGTAATTAAGAAAAACGTCACAGACACAGTTCTGTTATCAAGAACTTCAGGATCTGACGTCTTGAATTGGGAAGTTGTGGCAACCAGCCAGATCTCAGTAAATCTGAATTAGCAATGGCTTTTAAGAACTGATAGCTCAATCAAGGTTAAAACTGATTAGCCCAAACCATAAAAGCCCAAAGGGATTTTCTGTAGCATCACTAAACCTACAGGTTCCTGGACTTGGTCTTCTCCTGCACAATACGAAAAGATGAGAGGACTGGTTCTCTAACATTCCTGTTATTGAAGTCATGACACTCAGTGATTGTCCTTGACAATTGGGTAAATTAATATCTGATAGTACATAAATAATATCACAGATGCAACTCCTGCTTCTTCAATAAAAATGTTTTACACCAGTAAATGAGATTTTCCTCTCAGTTTTACCAATGGGAATTTGCAAATAAATTATATGAAGAAAGAACTAAGCCAAATAGATTTCCATCTCCTCCCACTGTGTGATTGTTTTATAAGTGAATTGATTACTGTAGTGCCCAGCACTTCTTGTTTCTAACTGGTTCTCATGGTTCAATACAGGAAGCTACAGCAAGTTATATTAAACATGGCTACAGAGCAAAGAACAGTCTCTTCAGGTTAATTGCTCCTGCAAGACAGAATCATCTATAACCTCTTCCAATTTATCAGCTTCACAAAAAAAGAAGGGCTTTGGTCACAAACCTGTAAAGTTCTTTCTCCCTTGATCAGGATTTTAGGCCTGGTAAACATTCTGGTCTGTTGTATTTCTCATGTGCTCTATTTTGCAAGAATCACCCTGTCACATATATGAAACATTGGACAGCATGATGAAAGATACTTGAAAATAGGCCTTCACAGCACTGGGATTTTTATCATGTACTGATTATATAATGATTAGATTTACCATGTTGCTTTTGGAAATAACTCTAAAATGCTATAAATGTTATATCATTTTTTAAATCACAAACAGTTAAGAAATGCAGAAGGCTATTAGCTTCATTGTAACCCCTTAAACTGCTGTGAAATGAGCTCTAAATGTGCTATAAAGTGATTTCAACAATTTATAAGCCTCCCCTGATTAGCCTTAAGCAAGATATAAATGTTAGAGAAAACGATTGTTGCAGAAGAGATATTCACTTCGGAGATGGGTGATCATCCTTTAGTAGTTTGCACTGAAAACTAAATAATAAAGATTTGCTCCTTTGGTGTTCATTTCCAGCTAATTTTTACACAGACCCCAGAATTTGCAGTTCACCTTAGAGTTTCAGAAGAAAGGAGTATTTTACCTTTTTTCTGCATGCCCCTTCCCTGAGCTCTAACACCATCTTTGAGCCATCTTCCGAGCAGCACCCTTCTCCCTTATTCCCACAGGCACGATTTTCTTCCAACATGCTTAAATGAAATTAGTCTCACATTTGAACATCTTATAATATCCAAAAAAACCCACCAACTACCCCTTTTTGAAGTACAATATCCCAAAATGTGATCAATACACTGAAGTTGTCAATGTACTGCATTTCTGAAGTATCTCCTTACAGAGAATTAAAGTTCTGAGCACTGAAGTGTCCATATTGCAAGTAGCATATAGAGAAAACTCCCTGGAAGTGTTCAGCCAGGGTGGATGGAGCTTGGAGACACCTGGTCTAGTGGAAGGTGTCCCTGCCCATGGCAGGGGGTGGTATTAGATGACCTTTAAAGTCCCTTCCAACCCAAGCCATTCTGTGATCTAATATTCCATAACAACAGAAAAAGCACATAAACACAATCTACTTTTTCTCAACAAGTGCACACATCAAGGCCAAGAGAAGCACAAATATTTATTCTTAATTTTTTGATGCCATTAGCTTTTCTGCTTTTAAAACACATGTGAGAATGTAAAAGTATAATTTCCTGGTAGTCTGGACATGAAAAAAATCATTTATAGAGACTCAAAGTCATTTTTTCCAGCACTATTTACGAAAGCTATTTATTAGAGCCCTGGCTGACTGCCCTGACCTGCTGTTTCCAGTTCAAACCACTCACTTCTCTCACAGCATAACAAGCCACTGATCAATACCTGGGATCTTCTCTGAATAAAAGTTAACTTTTTCTACATCAGTAAGCAATCTTCCCCTCACTCCCTGAAGCACAGTAGATCCAATCAATTCTCAATGTCTGCTTCATCTGTTTGCATTTTATGAAGTGCTTCAGAGGAGGGAGGAGGACTTCTGCATGACAAGCTGTCACACACTTCCATTAGGAAGCCAGACTGCAAATGATTTGCCTGGATCTTACATCCATCTGGAACTAGGGCTGCATGGGAGATAAATCACACAAGAATATCAACCACCCCACTGTTAAAGCACTGGACGTGGAAAGCTGTAGAATTCAGCTGCAGTGTATTTTATATCTACCTATGCACAAATGCTGTATTACCCATGAGAGTGAAGGAGAGCTGTTTATGCACAAGGAAGTTCCTCCTCTAGACAAAACTGAATTACTTTTATTTAGGATTCTGAAGATTTTTTTTTTCAGGCATTTCAAGTGGTTTTATTTTGCTGAGTTTTGGTTTTCTGTTTTGTTTTACTTTTTTTTACCTAAACATACCCTTCTTTGTACTTTGTACCCCAGGCAGGAGCAGGAGGGGTGCAGTCATGGTATGACAGAAATATTGACCCAAACTAAAAGTGCCAGAAACCTCAAGAGAAACATTTCTAAGATTTGAAGTCCAAGTCTTCCATTTCAAAACGTGTGTATGCCCTGAATAAGCTTGTAAACTTTTGGATACTCACACAAACTAAATTAATCCCTGAACCTTTTGTGATACATTTGTTGTAATTATGATGGGAGTTGTTACAAGAATTTAAAGCAGTACAGTTCATAAATTCTATTAACCTCTTCATCAAAGATCAGTTTGAAAATGCCACTGGATCTGTTACAGCTTTTTTTTTATGTTCCCTGCCTGCCAAAATTTCTATTTTCTGCACAGCTAATCGTGCTTGATATATCCATTCACAAGATTCCCAAAGACAGTTTGAAATGTTATGCTCTACAAAGTGTGGAAAGGGAATTTTTGAATACTAACTTTTGTTTACATTTCTTTTTAAAACAGATGAATTTAAAAGTACATAAAAATAAATTATTCAAATTAAATTAATAACATGAGACCATTTATTAGTATCTGCAAGGAACAAGAGTAAAGATAAAACATCCAGATTGAATGGAATTGGACATTTGAACTTCACTAGAGTCTCACGTAACTTCTGCTCGTGAAATAAAGATAAGACTTGAGCTTTCTGGGGGAGGGACAGCTCTGCAGTTATATTCCAGTGCAAAAGTATAAACTTAAATATCAAGATAAATGATCAACAGATAAACACTATCAGTTATAATTAATTTCCAGTTCCAATTTTAACTTTCTTCAAGTTACACACATGCTTGGAAGGGCTAGCTCTGGAGCCACAGTATCTCTCACCTTTGACCACTCCATTTGCTCTCTAACCACCCCTACAGCGTTACCAGACTTCCCAGTGAAAGCTGCTACACTGCGACCTTGAACAATGAAAAAATCTGAACAGAGGATTAACAAATAAAAATTACAACCTAAAGAAGCTGATGCTTCCACAGAGTGTGCAATGATTCTTGGAGACACAAGATGCACAGGTTTGTGATCATCTACCAGAGCCCTTGCTCCAGTCTTTTCTGTGCTCTTACACAAACTGTGGAGTTTTCCTGAGCCTCAATTCCCTACCTGTATAATAGGAATAACAACATAGTCAACAGTTTGAGAAAGGAAACATCTAAATGTTGGCTGCAAACCTCTATCAATCAATACAGGCAGGCAAAAATATTTTATGAGACTTAAGTTACATGAGAAACTTTTAATAGCTAAAACGAAAAAAAGCTTTGAAAAAGCTCAATGTGATACAAAGTAATCATTAAAAGTAAGTTTTGATTTACTGTGTCATTACTGCCTCAACAAAACTATTCAGAAGCCTCTTTGTGGTATGTAACTGTGAAAATGAAAAGCAGGAGACGGAGAAAAAGGCCCCATCCAAGACTGGTTGAGGAAGGTGAAGATGATGCTTTTGTAGGAACACTTCACTAATCAGATTTATTCCAGTAACACAGGGCTTCAGTCAGGCCCAAAAGGCCATATGGACAGTAATTAAATTACTCTCTTTGGCAATAAAAGACACCACTGAGTCCTTCCAGCTAATCTGAGCCTCTAATTATGTATGGAGGCTTTCCTAGTGCAGTTTGACATTCATCATCTTTGAAGTCAACCAGGAATTAAACATGACCTTGCACAGCACAAACTTGCTTTCAAAACTTCTCTTTTTGGAGAGTCTTCTCTGTAGGCTTTCTGAGCTGACAGATTTTGAAAGATACAAAGGTATCTTTACTTGTTTTTAAATAAACCAAATACACAGAATTCAGCACTGATTAGGTTAGTCTTCGCATTTTTCTGAATCACTGAAAGTTTATTGAAATTACCCTGAATTTACACTTCAAAATTAATTTATTCCCTTAAATCCTATCCCTATATTTGCTCTGCATATTACAGCTGTCATGGAAATAGCCTCAGAATCCAGACATATCTCCCAAATACATTAATTTTCACCTCACCTGTGTCACGGTTTAACCCCAGCCAGCAACCGTGCACAGCCGCTCCCTCACTGTTCCCTCCAGTGGGACGGGAGAAAGAATCAGAAGAGCAAAAGTGGGAAAACTCATGGATTGAGATGAAGGCAATTCTACAGGTACCGCAAAAGCTGCACACACAGGCCAAGCCAAACATCCATTCACCACTTTCCATGGGCATGCAGGTGTTCAGCATCCCCAGGGCAGCAGGGCTCCACCACATGTAACAGTGACTTGGGAAGACAAACGCCATCAAACAGAACGCCTCTCTCTCCCTTCCTCCTTCTCCCCCATAGTTCATTTGCTGACATTCCATACAGTCTAGGACATCCCTGTGGTCACTTGGGGTCAGCTTTCCCAGCTGCCCCAACTGCATCCCCTTCCCAGCTCCTTGTGCCCCCCCAGGCCAACAGGTGGGGTGGGGTGAGGAGCGGAAAAGGGCCTGACTCTGTGTGAGCCCTGCTCAGCAACAGCCCTGCCTTATCCACGCTGTTTCCAGCACAAACCCAAAACACAGCCCCTACCAGCTTTACAGATTATTCACTGTTGATTATGATGCTTTCTGCTCAGCCATTTCCATTCTTGTCATGCCTACATTTTAGCCTTGTGTGTGTTTCTTGTCAGAAGAGCTGCTGTTAGTGCATAAATTGAAGCTGGGCTGTCCATTACTGTAATAGCAATAGGATGCAAGACAAATGTCTCAATACAATCCATTTTCAAGTTATTCTCCATCTCTCAGAGCTAGAAAAAGCTAATTCAAATACAGCTCTGTTGCAAGTCACTGCTTGCCTAGGAGAAAAAATGTGAATATGGAGAACTATCCTCAAGTATTAAGAAAGGAGATAAATCCTGCTATTAAGGAAGGAGATAAATCCAAACAAACCCAAATTTTCCTCTGTTACTCTGTGAATTGAAAATGCAACATGAACTTCCTTTCATGCTGCAGCAATACTTGGTAGATTAGACAGTCGAAACACGGTTTGATTATGTGCTAGTCAGAAACACCTGAAAATAATTTTATTCAAAACCTAAATGGGTCCAGCACAATTTACCTCAGGTTTCAAGGACTCAACTCATTAGCATAATACCACTGAATTTCATTATAATTCACTATTGCTACAAAACTCTTCCAGAAGTACAGATTTAGATTCATTGCTGGATTAGAAGTGGGAGAAGCTGTTCAGCTTACCAAGATGAAATTCAGGAATTCATAGGACAAGAGATAAGAAATAGCATATATTGGAACAGAAAATGGGAGATTTGGATACCATTGCTTCTGGATCTATCCTTTTTATTTTTTTGATTTCTTCCTCCATACGACTTACAATATGAAAGGGCAGGGTGTGTGTGAATACATGCATCTCATACAAACCCCTCTCCATGACTTATTTTAAAGGCCACAGCTAAGCAGGAAAAATATTTGCTTACTTAGCCTGCCTACACTATTTCTGGGCCAAAACCACAACACACCAAGAATTAGTTTGTTTTAAAAACAGCTTTTCATGTATCAATCTCCATCTCTCTTCAGGGAAGCAGTGACATATGGTAGGGAAGATCCTGGTCCTGGGAGTTTCATTCATAAACTCTCATTGCTCCAGGCTCTAGATTAAATGAACAGTTTGATGAATGCTCATGAAGATGTGTCTAATAGGAACATGATTCAGCATTCCTTTCCTGTGTGGGCAGAAGCCTTCTGCAGTTGTTCAGAGAGAGAGAGAGAACATAGTACTGTATTTGCTCTTCAAAAACTGAAAACAGTCCCCATAAATAAGATCCAGCTTCAAAAGACACATAGAATAGAAAGCAGGGAGGAATCAGAAGCACAAGGATTAAGTGAAAGCTCAAGAGAGGGCTGAAAGATTTATTGGCAGGTTAAGTATTCATTCCTGCACTTCCTTGCACGCTTGGTAAGTTGTTTTTGTAAATAGTTTGCACTTTGTCAGATTCCTGGCCAGAGATGACTGGAGAGACAGCAACTAAGTCCTGCTTGAGGCAGCACAGGGTGACAGTGCACAGGAACATCAAGAGAACCATTACTTTGTGCACAGAGCTCCCATTATTGACTAAAAGCCTTACAGGAGCTCCCAGATCCATCTCTTGAAAAACCTGAAAGCGATCCAGGGGTACCACAGCCACCGTAGAGTGGCTTCTGATACAATTTTAGAGTGAAATAGCCTCTTCACATTATAGCTGCTGATGTGAGGATGGAGGAACCTTAATACACCTTGATGGAAAAAAAACCCAACACACTTTTTATTTGTTTCTGTGTTTTTCAGGCTGGAAATGCTTCAAAAACTTATATAAAAGGAATTCCAGTCCCAAATATAATGAAGCCAAACAGAAGTCAGAGAAAGGAAGAAGAGCGTGGTTACAGGAAGTTCCCCAGAAGAGAAAATGAAAAGAGAAGACCTGTTACAACAGCTAAAATCAGAGGTCTTGTTTCTCTGACGTGTACATCACTACAGCGACAATCTAACCCAGCACCTTCGGTGTAACACTCTATGACAGATGCTCCAAGAAACTTTCTCTCAAAATACTGATCCCCATGGGGATAACCCAGACAGGAAGGGTGTGGTTGGAGATTTTTGTTTGGAGGGGAAGGATATTAGAAAAGTGTGACAATCACAAGCCTGCACATATTTTAGGACCTAATTAAAATGCATTTTAACAGCAGGTAAAATTTATTAAAAATTGTTAACTACAAAATATCAGCTGATTTGCTATTAAATTTGAGTGCTGTTGACAGCTACTTATGCAGCTGAGGGCTAGAAAAGAAGTGTTAAGTTTTGAAAAGCAGAGGATGAGAGAACCTCTGTGGTAAAATGTGGAGGCTGCTGGGCCTGCAGACCAAGGGACAAAGGGAGTCCATTGGTGGGACCGTCCCTAAGTCCAATGATCCTCCCCAGGTTATGGAGACAGAAAAGGCTCCCCCCAGGATGCTTTGTTCCATTACGTCAATGTACCCAGTTCTGTTTCCCCGGTTGGCCCGTTGGCCTCCCTGCCCCTTCTTACCTAATACATCCCCACTCCAGAACGTTCTCCACTCTCTGTTCCCCCATTGCCCCTTGCCCCTCACCACTCCCCCAGAGTTTCCCCACTGGCTCCCATACCCCAGTCCCGCCTGTGTACCGCCCCTGTGCCCTCAGACCATTGGTCTCTGGTGCTCTCTCCGCTCCCATATATACACCTGGACCCTCCCCTGTTCCTTGTCTTCGTCCCTGGACCCCTTCACGTGGCTGGAATAACTTCTCCTGTGGAGCCCCATACGAGGACCCTTCCTGCTTTCTTTATCGCGGGTTTACTCTGAACTATCCGGTGTGGTGGGCATGCGTGTAGTGCCCTCGCCGAGTGGCTTCCTAAGGACACACTTTTGGGAAGGTCGCGGCACTTTACCATCCGCCCACGCTGCAACAGTAAAATACAAAATCTTCCTGACATTAATAATGAAATATCTTCTGATAGAGAAGCTGCAGAGAGTCAATTTTATTGCCGCCTTGATTCTTTGATTTACTGAAAGAACTGATTTAAGGAATTTAGGGCTCATAGGAAGCATACACTGTATATGACCCAGACATGAGGAAAATGAAGGCTGCCCAGATACTCTCTGCAGGGCTGACTCTACAATTGCTAATTAGGAGGAAAAGAAAGAGCATTTTGCAAATATTGGCCATTAGACTGGGACTCCACTTGTAAGTAGGAGCTCTCATTTGCTTTCCATTTCCATCTTCCCAAGGCAAACTCATCCACCTCGAGTGAGAAGAACAGGTTTCCAGCTGACACTGTGGGCTTTTTCCTTTGGCAAATTAACAAAACCATTTTGACAAGCTGAGGACAAATGCTGTAGGAGCTCGGTGGCACCACGGATCAGCACCACCTCCATATAAATCTTCAGCAAACCAAAGAGAAAGTTGTCCTCTTACAGTATATGAATCATTCCTTTCAGCCATACAATTTTAAAGCCCATTTTTACAAGTCCAGTTGGCATTTCTTGATTTTTTTTATTTGAAGAAAAAATTGCTTCCTGTGACAATAAAATTCTGATACTCTGAACAAAGTTTTATATTACTTGTATCAAAATATTTTTCCTTTTGCCTTTGTAAAATTTGATTGAAATAACTTTTCAGGCTTTTGAAATAAACAGACATTAGGAATTGTAAAGAAAATCACATCCACCTAATATGTTCAAGCATAGTGACTTCGAGAGCACCTGGCTTTTGTAACCTTCAGGGCAGCTACCGGCTACCTCTCACTGATACAGAGAACGTGTTTGATCACACACACCACAGTCAGAAACTTTAATAAACACTTGCTAGAGTTGAGAGAGGCAGCTGCAGTTGATGTTCCAGTAGAGATTCAGCTGTGAAGAGCTTTATTTGCTTGATTTTGCTCAGTTCTACAATATCCAATATTACAGAACAACAGCAGTTCAGAAGTACTGTCCCTGCTGCTGTATTTGCTCTTGTGAGAAAACTTCTCCATGAGACTCTCCTTAATGAGAATTTCCTCTGGATTATTATTGTTTTCTTGCCCCAATTTATTATGATTATCAAGGCTATTTCAATTTCTTCTTTTTTTTCCTAGTGATACATAAATATTTATTGAACAAGACTTTTAGTATTAAAAGAAATAAATCACTAGGCCTGTTCCAAAACTTACCCTACCATTTCTTTGCAGAACTTGAAGTAATATTTCATATGAAACTGAGTTTCAGTTTCTCAGCTGTAGTGCTCATTAAAATGAGGGAAGTGATTTTATGATCCTTGTAAATAAACTAATGGAAAAATAACATGAAGCAACACCCTAGCATTAAAGCACAATTACTTCAGAGAAATGTCAATGAAAAATATTCTGCATTTCATCTAAGTACATACGTTTATTATAGAGTAGCAAAGAACTTTTGTACTGTCCTGTGATACACTGAAGAAGCTGCTCATGTAGTACGTTTGATATCTCTAAGCGGCTGAACAGTTAAGTTTAAAAGAGCTTAGTGATATCTTTTTCCAGCAAGCCACTTTATTTCCATTTTACTAAATTATGTACTGGGAAGGAGTGAAAAAGATTATACTTAAATGTCAGGGAAAGGTTAATTCAACACTATAGGACATAGCTTAAGGATCTGCAGACTATTTATTCCAGAAGAGAAAACTGAATTTCTAGATTGTATGTTCCCATCACAGGTAACGAAGAATTGTGTTTTATATGGTAAGAAACAATAGACTTTTTAGATCCTGTCGGCCCTGACTAAGAAGAGGCAACATTCAACATGTTTCTATTCACAATGTCAAGTTAAACAGGTTAAAATAAGTGACAGTTCTGCCTAGAAACCTGAGCCAACTTGTGGGGTTGGGTTTACCTTGTTCCCCCACCTTTCCCCCCACCCCTAGCCCTGGCCCCTCCCTCGGGCTCTCCCTATTGGTTCCTGTACCCCAACTCCGCCCTCGTACCGCCCCTGAGCCCCGGGTTAAAAGGCGCTGCTCCCTGCCCAGGTGCTGTCTTTGCCCCTGGGAACTGGGTGGAGGAGGTGCATGAATAAAGCCATGAGGGGCCGCCGTGGGAGTCCCTTCTCTATCTCCTTTGTCATCACTGTGTTGAAAGGGCTGAGAGGTAGCCGGAGCGAAACTGCGGAGCCGCCCGGAGTGGACTGCGGGAGGACAGGATGGCTGTCCTGCCCCAAGAAGCTCCGCGGAGCTCTCAGAGAAAGCTGCAGCTTGCTAAACTACACCTCGCACTTGCAACACCAGCTCTTGCTGAACTGGTATCAGCGCAGTGTTTGAGAGGGTACAGTGAGGTGAGCTTTCACTGGGGAGCAAATGAAAACAACTAATTTTGTGCTAGAAAGAACCTAATCGTGCATTCTTACAATTGAGACATTGGAAAAAAACCCCATTTAACATTAAAAATAATAAATATAAGGGCTGTACAACTTCTCAAAAATTTTAGTATTATACCTCAGTATCACCTGAGATAATGAGACAAATTACTGTGGGATGCTGCTTAACTTTACACCTCTCATTAATCTCTATCCTCCAACCCAGATGGATCCCCAGAGAATTTTATAGCCATTTGTTGTCTTTTCCTTTCACCTCAAACTGCTCTCCCCATGTTCGGGTTTCCTTCCCTTCATACACCCATAAAGGTCAGGTCATAAGATTTTCCTCAGTAGTAACCTTCTTCTGACTCTACTTGACACCAAATACTAAAAATCATGTTTTGAAGTAGTCATTAATCAGGATATAAATGAGCAGCAATAATTTTATTAGGCAGTGTGCCCTTTTTCTTCGATCAGATGCGTTTGCATTAATATATCTGAAAATATGCCAAACACAAGGTAAGCTTAAAGATAAAATAAATAGCTTTATGTAAAACACACTATTTCTTATCTTGCAGTGTGAATTATTAATTCTCAGGTTGAACATCTTTCCTTTTGGCAAGCATGAACATCTATCAAAACAGCCACTTGCTCTTTTCCAATACTGGGGAACTATTACTTTTCACACCAATTTTTCCTTCAATTCGGAAGTGTTAAATAGTGCCCATGACATTCAAGTACATTTCCTCTGAGTCCAGCACAGGAAAGATTTTAGTTAATCAGCCCAGAAAAAGAAGATACTTAAAGTGAGAAAAAGAAACTTGCTGCACTGCTGCTCTGGAGACTCTGACAGGGAAAGAGCCGTGGAAATCAAGAGTGAAAACTGTCTGGACATCAGGGAGGAAGCTTGGCTGAGGACTGTCCCTTGGATGCTCAGCATCATGGCCGTCAATTAATATTAATTAATATTTTGCCATTAATATTTTGATACATTGTCCTTGTGACAATAGTTACATGGTTACACAGCCTCACGTCAAATGTGCAGATCAACATAAATACTACAAAGTAGTTGAGTGTTTTGAATAAGATCATGATCACATCTCAGCTGCATAATGAAAGGAGACATTCAAGAGAACTTTTGAGATGTGCAAAAAAAAAAAATCTGTTAGTGATTCAAGCAGAATCCCTGTAATTCTTAGGCATTTCTAAGTTCAGTCTAATTTCCATTTACTTAGGTTTAAGTCAACATGGAATCATAAAAGCAAAACATTCAGAAAGAAAGAAAACAAGTCTGAACATACATGCCACAAAGCTCTTGAGCAGTCTCAGTTTTCAAGCACGCAAATTTGAGTTCTTCCCACCTGGCCTATTGGGATAGCCCATCCCTGAAAAGCATCTCCAACAACTACGATTTAGTGCCAAGTTTTCCACTGGAACGGTTTTGCAATGCAGTGCTGCACTACACCTAAACTGTACCGCCTCTCATCAAGCAAAGGGAACAAAAATCTTCCTAACAAATCAGCTTTTGTAAGCACTTCAAGGTATTAGTTGATTCCCCTCTTATTTTTTGTGATAGGTTTTTGTTACTACTGTGCTGCATCCTTGGAGTTTCCCAGCTTTGCAAGCCCAGACTTCCAGAACTTCCCAACAAGAATTAATAACAAGCTGCTACTGCCAGACCCCTCAGATGTCTGAACTCTTACAGAGGTTTCTGGACATGGATTACATTGACATGTTCAGGTCCTCAATAAATAGGGGAGCGAAGGAAACATATATGGGTATGTTGTTACAACAATATACCCAACCCAAGAGCCAGGTATATAAAAGTCATGTGTTAAAAGATCTCCAATGCTGCACAGTTTGTGTCTGGAGGGGTACAGGAAAAAGGAGAATATTTCACTACCTTTGACTCCCAGAATTTACTTTCAGTACCACAGAATTAGTATCACACCTGTCCCACACCTGAGTTTATACTGTAGACTTCGTAGAGCCACACAGCACAAGGGGGAGTGAGCCTTCCCTCTCACAAGTGACAAGTCTTCCACGGTGGGCAATAACTATTACTTTAAAGTGGAAGTTTGCTTTATATTCTATTCTTGGAAGTGCCACCAATTTAAAAAGTTTCGCATTTTAAAACAGAATTAGTAAGGAGCATGTTGGTTGGAGATTTTTATTTTTATTGAAAGAGAAACTCGTGAAACAATACTAGATTGCCATCTATGCATCTCAGGATGGTCATTTCATGGATGCCACAAGCTTTTGCCCTATTTTTCATCCCCTTGTTTTGACATTTAAATTAGAACCCAGTAAATGTCACATTTTTCATATTTAATGTTAATACAGTCAACACCAACTTATTTTACATCTTAATTGCTCTCTTTGTAATTCTAATAAGTGAAATAAAAATTTTAAACTCCTAGTTATCAAAATGTGTGGTGGAAACATACCTACTGTAGAAATAATTCCCAACAAGCTGAATTCAAAGAATCAACACCATGGATCAGTGTAAAAGCTAGAAATTGCTAACACTTTTCAAATCATTTGGTTTGGGTTTTTTTAAGTCAAGAAAGTTAGAATATACCATCTAATTAACAGGACAACCTTTAATGAAAACAGAATGTTTCTTGATATTTTACATTTCAGCAGAAACATGATAAAAAGATGAGTGTGAAAAACTCTCTTCTCCCTCATATCTATGCAAGCACCTTTGAAAGTCAAGAGAGCAATGCATTAGCAATCCTCAAATTACCATCTGAAATACTTACATGTCAATACTTGCCTATGCAAGGAGACTCAATTAGTTCTATATGATCCAGACAGTATAAATTTAGTCAAATCCATTGAAGGTGTGACAGTTTACAACACAGATATTCTGCCCAGCTGTTGCTCTGCTTTAAATGTATTAGTCTTTATCTATTATTTTACAAATATGTTAGTGAATATTTTGCTTATATGCTTGTACGTGCCTGAACATAATATATTCATACACACAAAAGGAAGCCTTAGATTTGTTTATATCACTGAGAATTGTAAAATATTAGCATTCTAATGCTAAAAATAGATTTAAAAAAAGATCTGCCTGAATATTACTACAACAAACTTGCATGATAACTGAGTAATGTCTTCCATAAATCACAGGAATTTAAAGCAAGCTATGGCATATAATTGTGTAAGTCTTACCTAGCACTTTTACAGCTAAGCAGTAAGCACAAATGTTACAGACAGAAATTCCATGCCTTGTAGATAGGAATGCTATAATGAAAGTAGAGGACTGAAAGGTTGCCATTTTCACGTATTTTCCATTTCCCAAAAAGGGAAAGAATTCACTACCAGGTATTCTCCAGGGGATGCCAGTGGTAATGACAAGATTTTTTTTTATCTATCACCCATCTGCCTTTGGAGGAGAAATAATAAACACTAAGATGGCTGAGGCAGGGCTTGACATGAGAAACTATGGGAAGTGCGTATGAAAGCAAACTCTTGCACAGAAACAAAACCAAGTTCCTTGAAAACATTTCAGTCCTGACAATGCAGCTTGAAATACCATTTTCATATTTCACAAGGCAGCTCTCCATCTGTTGTGCCTGCTTTTGATAGAACCTCAAAGCCTAGGACACCATCTTCCCTTCAATGGCACTACCTCTTATATTTATCCTTCAAAATCTTCTGCACAAAATGAAGTTGGTATTAACTTCAGGAAGCTGCAGAGCACTTTTTAATAAAGTGCACAGATAAAGCATTTGTTGTTCCCTCAACTGAAACAATAATTTAAATTCATCATTCTCAAAACAAAAAGTGAAAACTCAGTTTTACACTAAATTTTCTGACACAATTCAGGTTTTGTGGTGTCTTTGTTGCTTATGTATGTTCTCACTCATATTTGTTTTCCTGGCAGCCATTCAGAGCTGCCCCTCAACACACAAGCTACCTGACTTCAGCTGCCCAGCCCTTCATGGTTCACATTCATTCCAGTTATAACTGTTCATTTATTGCTGAAAAATAAACCCTCCCTTCCCATCTGCCCTCATAGCAGCACTTTGACCCATTAGTTACAGTGTTCAGCAAGTACCTCTCTAACTTCTCCAAACCTTGCTCCCACTTTGGAGGAATCCCTCCAAAAGCTAGTTCACTGTCTGCTATTATATCCCACATATAACCCTCATTTGCTGTGATTCTTATGAAAATAGTTCAGCAGCTTTGCGTGTTCACTGCCTCCCGTTCTGCCTCTCTTTACCTGACACCTCTCTCCATATCTCTGCCATCACCACTTTTGTATGAGTGAGTACACCACAGAGTCCTACGGAAAAAACTCTTACTAGTTTTCATTGAATTCATTTTAATATTACAGCTGTAGTTTTTATCAACCTCACCAGAGAAAGCAGCAGGTCAAGTGCAGGAAAGATGTATTTTTTTACCTGCATTTTAAGTCTCCTGGGACATGCAGCAAATTTGCATTCCCTCTCGGATATATCTGAATCTTGATCTTTGACTTAACATTATAATAATAAAATTTTAAAATAATTATATAGTAGCTATTCAAGCAGCACCATCTAGCTGTCCAAAAACTAAAGCCCAGACTGTGGGTATATAGTAAGCTGTAGTTCTCTATGCTTCAGAATATCAGCAAACATTTCTGATGGAGAAACACATATTTTCGTGGTTCCTGGATGGGGAGGGTGCAGCACATTATTTAATAGAGCCATTAAAATTAAGAAGGAGATGAATGTCTGCAGCTTTTCTTTGCTCTGTCTGTAACCAGCACTGCCCAGAGTGGTTAATCTTCAGTTACTTTCCCTCTAAACACCACACTTCCAGCCCTCTCCTCTAAGGAAGGCATCTTCTGACAAAGTCTGTGATTAGCATCCACAGTGTCTTGGGAACCAGTACACAAACACACATCTTTGATTATCAATAATCAAAGCACACACTTTCCAAACCTCCTGTAAAGCACCACAGTGCATCAGTCATATCTTGTTGGTACATAAGCAATGCTGCCTGATTAATATATAACTGTATGTCTCCAGCCACTACCATCATTATTAATTTCTAATGTCTATCAGTATCTGTCTCAGAGTACCATATACTGTAAGAGATTTTACTAATGTTCAAAATTAGCAAATTTGAAGAGATATTAGCACAGCAGAAAGCACAGACTTCTTCATTTACAAGGGTGATTGGATTTTTAGAAGAGATTATATCAAATTTGTTTGTCACAGTGTAATACAGACCTACCCAGAAATAAATGACCTCAATAAACATAACTACAGCTAAGAAAATGAAGGATCCTGGAGAGTTTTGTCACTTTGCTCTTTTCAGCATTGCAGTCATGAGACAGTGTGAGTTTTGTCCCCTTTCCAAGGGAAAAAAAAAAAAGGTTGCTAGTCAGAATGAGAATAAGATGAGCATTTCATCTATATGCTGCATTGAGCAGCCTTAGCCAAGGTGACATTTGGTTTCACTTGAATATTATTCTTTTTTAACATGCATCACGTTTTTAAAAGGAGGTTTACAAAGCTAATTTCAAAATTACCGTGTCATAAGAATACAGCACAAATAATGCATTTAAAACACCTTTAACCATCCTGAAAAAAAGCAAACAAAGAAAAAGGCTTGTTCACTTCAGGCTCTGCTTTATTTTGCAATTATTTTAGGTTACTATATCTTAGGCTCACCTGGTTACATATTCATTTGTTCTAATAGAAGTTTTCTTCTATGAGTGGTCCATACTACTTTCATGATAACAAAAGAAAAGGAATATCTAATATCTCACTGTGACCTTGAAACCTGGAAAGTGGAATACATTTAAATATTTTAATTATGCATAGCATCTGAAGTGATTATTACACATCTTGCATCTTGAAAATGCTGAAGTAATGTAAAAACTGATTACATTTTTGGTAAGTAAATCCTGTCTACTTCCACATAATAGTCCATTGACTGCTGTTGCACTGTTTGTTTCAATTAGAACATATTATGCCAGAAATGTAAATATATGCACATAATATGCATACAGCTCATGCATACACTGCCATACTAATATGCATATCTTTCTCTATTCAGACACAAAAACTTCACTTTCATTATTCACTCCAAATTACTGAATTATAGTAACACACTTGGCCTGATCTATTATTTTCAAACTCTGAGGATTTAAAAGTCCTTGAAAAGAAATGCCAGCTAAAGCTGTCATGAAGTTTCTGCTTGCCACAGAAGGAAGTAGCCACTATAAGGAAAAATAACTGTAGATTATAAAGAAGTATAAGAAATGGGCATTTTTACATTGAACAGCCCATTGCAATGGATCTCTGATAAGATGGTTAATTTTTCCAGCAGCACTTACTGCCGACAAGCTGCCTGAAAAGGCTTATAGCCACGTGAAATTTCAGCACCAGCCCCTAAGATCCCCCAAATGACAGCTTATGCCCCAGAACACCTGCCCTCATCACCTCCACCTTGCTAAAGCACCTTCTATCCCACCTGCTTGCAGCTCTAATGTTTCATTCTAAGCCATGCAGAGAATGACAGAGAAGCCCAGGCTGGAAGGGATTTCTGGGAGCCATCTCATCCAGCTCCCTCCTCAGACCAGGTCCAGTGAGATCTGACTGTCCAGCCATGTTCTAAGCATCTCCCAGAACTGGAAGTAAAGCTGGCTTTTTTTCTTTTTCATTTTTTTATGGTTTCAACTTGTATGAGAGATTGGACTAAACAGCAAATAATGTAACAAGATGAACAATACAGGCAAACAGCTTTTTAGGAATATAAAAAGACCATGGTATCATCTTGCTTGGTTTTTTTTTTCCTTCCTTATGAAGTGAAAGCACCACTTCAACTGCAGTGACAGAAAAATAAATTATTTTATTGATCACCATTATCAGAAGTTTCTGACTGATTACCTTTTCTAGCAGTTAGGAGAAGAGTACAGCAGAGTGCAATGAGGTGATGCCATGGACTAAAAGATGACAAAACTTTCTTCTTTCCAAGTTTGATATAGAGCAAAAAAAATCAGAAAACCAAGAAACCACAGAATGGTAATTCTGCACTGCACGTTTCTCCTGCTTATTTAATATTACAACTGAATTTTCACATCAGTGTAATAACTCCCCACGTAAAGGTCCTCTTCCTGCCAGAGGAGAGAGTGTTCATTGTCAGCCCTGAAAGTGAGGGATAAATCCTCAAGCAAGTTGCAGTGTGAGCACTGATGTGTTGATACCTCCTAGGTGCAGATGGTGTGCAGGGCACATAATGTCTTGGGGCACGTGGGAACTTATGGAATTGCAGATAATTAATAGTTTAACATGCAAAAGAAAACATTCTATTATCTGTCCCTAAAATAATGCAAAACTGATATATTCTCCAATGAGAAGGTGTGTTTTGCAATATGTTTTGAGCATGTTCCTTTTAATATATAGGTACATTCTTAGCTTCTGGATCTCTTATTTTGACAACATCATTTGTTTTTCTAACTTGTCAGAAATTAAGTACATGTGTTTTTTAAAAATAAAAAACCCCAAACCAACAGTTATTTTTCATACCAATGTTTTGTTTCTTACATTATGAGTTCATACAAATATTTTCATAGGTACCATCTCAAAACTGTACAATGTTTAACAACAGCTTCATTGACAGCTACAATATCTTTCTCAACTGCCACAAACTGAGAACTGGCAAGCAGCAGAAATGACCGTATTTCTTTCTAGAAGATTGCTGTTGTACCCTAAATCATTCCTGTTTCCTTCATTCCCCCATCACGTGAATGTTAGTTCCAGGAGGGAAGTATCAATATAATAATTTCAGTTTTCAAAGCTGACTGCCCAATGAGTCAGTGACTTCAGGAGGTCCACTGAAAAAGGCTCCAAAGATACAGCAACTAATAAAGAGAATGTCAGTGTCAACATTACCTCGTACCCAGCATCTTGTGAGCCAGATGTTCAATGCTCTGTCCCACACAGCCAACCGAGCAATGAGCAGGGTAATGTGGCTGAGCCTGGAGGCCACATCAGATCCAATGACCCAAGCATTTTTGCATCGATCCAGCAGACTAAATTTACTACTGATCTATGCCAATTTTTATCTAATTCAGGATGAATCATTTTGTTTTGAACAGCTTACACTTACTCAGGATATTTCACTTGGCACATACAGGCACACCTTTGTGCCAGTGGAAATGATTTGAGCATATTAATTAACACAGGATACAATTTCATCCCCAGAAAATCAATTCGCAGTAAGGTGACATAACCTCATTGACCTCAATAGTAGTTTGCTGGGGCAACAACCAATTTTGGATGAGCAGAGGCTCCAGGAAATCTCTTCAGTTTGGCCAAATCAATGTGTCTTCAAATGTAGCCAAAAAAAAAACCAAACAAAACCTCAGTGGTCAGGCCTGTTTTGTTCCCGCTGGCACACACAGATGAGCAGCCTTTCCAAAGGTGATTTTCCGTATCCTAGGGGATCTTCCAGACTGTCACAGCTGTCTTGATGTTTCTAATACAAGATCCTGGCTGCAGCCAGGGAATGCACTTGGGAGCAAAAAGCCAAGTGAAACATCCAAGTTCAGCCACTGCGACACCTCTTTTTTATTTGTCCCTATCCAGCTGTTGATGTGGATGTGACTCTTCCCCTGAAATTTATCTTGTTTACTGTAAACAGTGATGCTGTCCCAGGACAATTTGAGACAAAACTGAATGACCCCTCAGCAGTGGGCCACAGGGAAGCTTTGTGAGACAAAGTGTGCAGTAGCCATTTCTGAGTTGCCTCCCCAGTATTTCCCTGCACTGCCAGGCACATTGCAGTGACTGGAGGAAGGGGTACATTAAAACTCTCCATGCTGAGAGCAGTCATAACAGTTTTAATGGTCAACAAATCTATTCCAGCTTGGGCAAAATATACAGATTATGCCACTATATTTTACTCTTCACCTTGCAGACTATCTCAATAAAGAAAAAAACATAAGCAAGGTCCCTGAAAAATACTGCTTTTTAAAAAATTCAACACCACAGTGATCTGTCATTTCCTCAACAAAAGAAACCATATAAATCAAAACCATCTGGTGCCTTTGGTCTTACACTGAAAAATTGATAGGTTTTCACTTCTGTGGAATATTCCACAGGAAGGTAAATTGTCCTTCCCACTCATTTATTTAGGCACTCAGCCAGTTCCAGGCTATCAGGCATGCAGCCTATGCAGATTATGAATTTACGAATAAACACCATCTCCTTTCATTCTATGTAAATATAGATTTATTGCTTTTATGCATTGGCTGCAGGTTTTTAAGCTTCTGTCAGTTTTAATTTATGAAAGACAAACAAACATGCTCTGCGGGTTCATTTGCCTGTGTCACTGACTACCAATCACTCCTGAGGATGCCTCTGCAGGGCTCACCTTTGCCATTCATAGCAGAAAAACTATAGGTATAAAGTCTTGCAACAATGCTTGGAAATACTGTTCATTTTTAACAGTCATATAAGCAAGGCAAATAGTACTTAAAGCCATTGATTGATAGAAGTTCTCATTTCAAGCTGAATCAATGCACTGTAAGAACTTGACATATACCACTTTTTAGCAATTTCAGTAGAAGACAGCCTTTGTTGTCAGAATTCAAGACTTCTGATATGGAAAAAAATAAAAAAGGCAGCAAAGCAAATCCTATTCTAAGTTGCAGAACACAAAATTAACTTTCAAAATGGGATGAAAACACAGCAATTTGTGGCATAACAGGATAAAAACAGTTGAATGGGTGATTTTTCAGATCAGCATCTGAATGCATTTGCAGGTAGGTAGAAAATAAGATGGGGGTAATCATATACCTGACATTCAGTGCAGTAAATCATAAGAAAGCAATTTAGTTATGCTGATGCACTGAGGAACAATTGCTTAGTTTATTGACTTGCTAAGAAAAACAACTGTAACTTAATTCAACATACTACATATTTTCTATTAGCAAATAACACTTCATGTGTATTTAAAGATTTTTTTTCTTTTTTCCAGATAATAAATCCTGATTCATACAGATTATACAAAGTCTTTGATTTCTCTCGATGCCAACTGTCTACAACATATCAATATGATTAATACTACTCTGTGTAATTATACAGTTAAATAAAACACCATATTTGGCCAAATGGCCTAATGTCTTGCAGCTACATCAGGACGGATATTATCACTAGCACTTAATGGCTGTTGATTAACATAATGAAAGTAGGATATTAAATTAAAACAGTGTGCTGAGTTCCAGGGGGTCATGCTAAAACAGCTGGTGAGGTTATGGTTTGGTTCCTTTGCATTATGATCACCACTTCATTGATGATAATCATGATATCAACACAACACATTAACATGCACATTTCTTTGTGGAATCTTAAAGATCTGTATCCTTTAAGCATGTTTTCAGTAGACAGAATCAGCAGCTCCCCCTTTCCCTTGTCCACATTATTTAGGCATCACACTGCTCCAATATGCATTATTTTTAGACCTGTGATGTCTAAGAAGTTAATAGATGTGTAAGAGGACATTTGTCCCCATTAGGATCAAGACTCAACCTGTGTGAAGCTATCGCCCCAGTCTCCAAAATCCCACACTCATTCCCCTTCTTTAGTTTGTGCCCTGAAGGCCACCACAAACACACACAGATTGTACCAGTTCCTCCTCTTCTCCAGTGCACACAGACTCCTCAGGGACACCATGATTGCAGACTCTGATTCCAGGTGCCCCTGCGGTGAACTTGCCTGCTCAGAACTGGTCAGCATCTGATTGCTGGGACTCTGCCAGGTGCCAAAAAGCTCCTACTCAGGAACTGAACAGTGTACTGTTCATAACCTCCATGTCAGGAACTCTGGGGCTGTAATACACTCCTGGGCTATAGAGCTAAGCATGACAACACTACAGTTCCAGTCAGAGATTAACAGGATTCAAGAATTCACATTCATCACAGTACATGGCATTTGCCTTCCAAGCCACCCTGCAACCTGTAACTCCTAAACTGAATTAAAAAACTTAAATGAAAAAGTAAAATTTCAGAGCTGTAGTGCAGGCACACAAAATTCTCAGGTTATTTCATTCATAGAAAGTTTTTAAATGAAATATTCTCCCAACCAGATGTCTTCCACACAATTTTCAAATATGCATTAAACCTCAGCCAACACACAGGGGTATAAGAAGGATCCTCCCTCATCTGCTTCCCCAGCTTCTCCTGAGCTTGCCCATCCTGCACTGCACCAGGAGCCCCTGTCGGGCTGTCCCACAGGGAACCTCAGGATCTGCTGTGACCCAGCCTGCTGACCTGGAACAGGAACACTCCTGCCTGGCTAAATTTGAGACAAAGTAGTAAAGTAGAACATGTACAGTGAGCCAAGAGCAGTGGAAAGTTACCAGGAGAAGAGTGAGAATATAAATGGGGCTGAGAGGGCAGCAAGCAGAGGGGGCTGAATTAAGACCTGGTCAAGTGCAGTTGGAGACCTTACGGTCAGGATTTCTCCTTGGAAGCTGTCCCCACGCTACATCACCTGTCTGCTGCCTTAATCAAAACAGAAAGAGAAACTCCCTGTACTCTTGACAGCATCTCATTACTTAAACATAAAGTCAGTTTTACTCGTGGGAAATAACAATGCAAAATTAAAGATCCTGGCAATACTCCTGATGAACTCTGCACGGAACTTGGGGAGGTGCACAGATTTCCACATGGAAGTGTTTGGCATCTGAAGCCAGTCTGCATATCCATGGTCAAAAACCAGGGCTTCAATTGCAACTGACAGTTGCCTATCTGTGGCAAGTTCTTTTAACAAACAGATACTGTAGTTTCCTAATAAGAGATTTTTTTTCTTCCTACTGTGACTCAGTGTTTGTATACCAAACAGCTGTATGCTTTGTCTCACAGTACACAGGCTATGCCATAAAAGAGGGCAACAATAGTGTCTGCTTCACTGAATACCAGGTACCTGGTCAGCTGCACTTCTGATCTTATGGACTTACACAAGCAGATTTCCAGGAGAGGTTTTGGTAATCAGGACATCCTCAGACAGATCACTTGGAACTCAACCACATTATGCCAAGTATTTCTGGTGGACAGTAACATCATCTGACGTATCCAAATTGTGTCCAAGTGGTATTTGAAAGCTGAACTCAAAGAAACCTAAGCAATGCTATAGATCACTTGGCATGCCTACAAAAATTCTCACTTGAAAACAGACAGCACCATACCTGCAGGAGCACAGGAAAAATGCACTGATTGATACTGCTAAAAGCAATTGGTTGAGTTTGCGCCTATTTTTTAATCCTTGCTTTTACCACAGATAGTTCATCTCTCACACATTTCAAAGCATCACTCACTATCATACAAGCTTCCAGAGAAATCAAGGAACTAATCAAAGCAGATTAAATAGTGTTGCTTAAAATTGCTCTACATGTTAAATTAAGCAACAGTTACAGTGTAGTTTTTCAAGATGTCTAAAACTGTGAAAAGAAACTGAACAAGACACAACCACCCTAATAACTCCTCTCATTTCAGGAAGTTATCTTCTTGGCATGTGTGTGTCATCCCCCCCCCTTCCCTCCACCCCTCCCTGGATAATTAACTTGCATTCTTTTGTTGGGGCTGTCTTTAAAAATGGTTTTTAAAAAAGCTATTAGAACAGTTTTAATGCAGTCAGAAGAGTTTCTGCCCAGCTTGTACAGAAAGTCACATATCATTAACCAGTCTTACCAAAATTAGTGGTCAGAGCACTGACCACTTCATTCTGGCAGCCTGGCTCAGATGGGTGGGAGTCACAGGGCCAGAAAGGGACTTGGTTTTGCTGATGTTTTTTTTTCTCTTGCCAAGACAGTGAATCATGACCCAGATTATAATGAGAATACATCTAGATCATATAATTTAATTGATTTCATCTCAGGTTTCTAGTGATACTTAATAGTCTCCCGCTGCCTCGCTCCCTCAAAAGAAATAAAACAAAGTTTGTTTCTTTATGGCAATTACCACCTCAGCACAGCCAAGCCAAAGTACTTGACTGTTTTCTGGCATAACTAAAATTGAATTCATGAAGGGAAAATCTAATAGAACAACAAAACCCTTCAGCAAGCAAAACTGCAGTGTTTATGACTGTTGAAATATATGACTTCATTCTACAATTACTTAAGAGGACAGCTAATTGAAATAACTCCATAAGCCAGCTTTCAGTGGGCTACTTGAAAGTGAAATTACTTATGAATGTATACTTGAAAACTAAATTACAGTATGATTTTAAACTGTTTAGTTTTTCACTTACATGACTGTTATGTGAAGATTTCATTATTGTGTCTGAAAGCAGCAAAGTACTGATTATTTCTTAAAATGCTTGCATATTTATGTAGGAGTGTGTATGTGTATAAACTCTTCATATCCTTCATGTATAGGACCTCCATCCTCTTCCTGAAAATTCAGGAAAACTAAAAACCACTCAAGTTAAATGTTATTCAGTGGTCACAAGCTCACAGATTTATTGTATTTACAAGAGAGTCTAGATGGATCTGAAAAAGCACACCAAGGTCTGTTATCCTCTTTCAGACTTTTTACTTTCTTGTTCAACACTGTGAACTCCATATTCCCATACAGTTCTGATTTTCCTTGTGGGGAAAATTTCAAAAAAGCACTATCACCAGCAAAGTGGCAGGTCAAAGAGATGAAACAGATGTCCTCTTGTGGTACTTCACAGAAATCCTTTAGTCTGTGCCCCTAGAATATATGAAAGGGACATATTTCTACTTGAGCAGTTGATGCCCATGGAGAATAAAAACACTGAAAGTGGTTTTTTGGGTTCTGCTGTGGATTCTCAGAATTCAGGCTAAGCAGCAGTCAGTCTCCTACAGAACAGTTTATTTATATGTGTATACTGAGATGCTCTGAGTTGTAGAACGGAAGCTAAAATGTTTTCCTGTGTGTACCTCAGTCTCAAACTGTAGCTGGTAGAACAGAGCAAGCACATCTTTGATTCCATACAACTCACTCTATTCGTAAGCACAATATGAAAAGAAGAAATGAAAAAAACTTTATAAGAAACACACCTGTGCAATCTCCAGAATAAGCATTAAAGAAATAATGAACTGTGCTTTGGCTCAGAAAACAAATGGAATTCTGAACAATAAGGGGTTTAATTGGAGGAAACATTTCATTTCCTCAACAAAAGAGGGAATTCATGGGAGATGTCTAAGCAAGACCTCAACAGCTGAGTCAGAAAGGGCTTCATTATCTGCATTTCACATCTTGTTAGACTTGTATTTTATGTATTTAAGCCCTGCACCTGCAACAATCTTACAATCAGTGCAGTGATTAGTCCAGCTGTATTTATATTTCATGTAAAGTTGATTTTACTTCTCATTTCTTCTTTACATTCCAGCCTTGACAGTAAATTTACTTTGTGGAATATGACTGGAATTGGATTTGAGGCCTTCTGTTAAAATTAAAACTACTAAAAAAACACATTCAGAGAAAGCTGAATTTGGAAATGAGACATGCTAAGAACTGGCCTTGGGAATCTCCACCTTCCAAGGATGAAAGTGAAGAAATTGGCAAATCTGTAAAGAAGGACAGGATGCAGGAGATAGAAGAAAGCAGAGTCTAGGAAATGTTAAAGTCTACATCAGGAATAATTTTCACATTTTTAAATTCCCAGCAGAAACAAATCCATGTTGGAACTCTTGGTCATTATTCCACTATACAGGAAAAATAATTTTAAACTACGTAGCTCTGGTCTTTACTAAGGTACCCAGCAGGTACCAAAAAAAAAATTTTTTTTCTCATAGCAACCACTTGCTATCTGCTCCAAGACCAACAGAGATGTGTCAATGCAGTGTAATTCCCTGCAGGTTCACCTGTGTCTCCTGATCATCTCATTTTTTACAGTAATTCTCTTATTTCTCTCCTTGCTGAAAAGGGCAAGGCTTTGGCCTAACAACTGCACAATATTTTTGCATATTTATACTGAAAACACATATGATTAAATCTTTCAGTACATAATTCTTCATCCTCATAAGTCAATAGCAACAACAAGAAGGATCTGGATCAGGCTTCTGCCTTCAGCTGTATGCTTTGCTTAAATTAATCATCCCTGCTAATTTTTATAAGAAAACTAACGTTGCAATAATTTTAACTGGCTAGAATTGTTCATGAAGAAAGAGTAAATATCAGGAACTGGATAGGATAACTGATCTCTTCAAATGCCCCTAAAAGCAAATACTTGAGGCCAACCTTTGAGAGAATAAAAAGAACAGAAACTTTTTCAATGTCAGAATTGCACTCAGCCTATTTTTCTACTTTATTTCCTGTTGTTCTCTTGCCTTCACAACTCATCTCTTCTTTAATTTGTCTCAGAACTACTTCCTACAATTGTTGGTGGTATTAAAAATGAAAAATAGCAAAATAATAAACTTCTGGCACATCACACTCTTCCTTTTCCCCTGTAGAGGACACCCTTAATATCAATATAAGCTAATTTCAGACTAAATAAAAAGCAGCACAACACCCAATTCTTTATCCACCTAAATCAGAGTCTGTCATGACAGCAAAGTGATAAACCTGGGAATCAAATTTGTCATGGTATAACTTCAGTTCTAGTATTGACTGGAGAAGACAGATCAGAAACTTGAAGAAAACTTCTATTTATAGAAAACTGAATAAGCCACCACCAACCCCTAAAAATGTAAAAAATAAGTCTCTCCAAATACCAGTGCACTGGCAAATCAAGTGAATGCCTTTTTTATCACTATTATTATTATTATTATTATTATTATTATTATTGTTATTAGTATTGTTAAAAACTTGTTGTACATGGAAGATGGAAATCGTTAGGTCCTTTGGAGAACTCGCCTGTGGCACAAGGGTCTATGCTAAGCACAGCAGTGCTGTTTGAGTCCCCAGACCTTACAGGTCTCCCTGAACAACAGAGGCCACCCAGAACTTCTACCCAGAGCTGTCTGTTCTGCTGCAGATTTCCTGTGTGACTCCAGAAGCCTCGCCAAGACACAGGCTGAAGCACTCGGGCAATTTCCCTAAGTGTCTTCGGGGATCCACAAAATCCTCACCCAGCTGTTTCAGTGGCTCCAGCTCCTAACCTTTATCCAGAGCCATTTACATGCAAGAAGGTTGCTCCCAAAGAGAGCTGTGAAGACCATCTGGATCTGTGCACACTCTTCTGCATCAGGCAAGACATCAATCCACAGCACATATCCCTGCCAGGGAAGTCCTTCTGTCTTCTCTCAGGCTCCTCATTCCTTAGGTCAGTAAAAACCAGAGCTAAGAGTCTTGGCCATACAGAGCAGCTGTAAGGACCAACAGGCTGCAGGGGAGGGAATGCTGTTATTCTAACACACCAAAACAGGTAGCAAAAAAAGAAGAATACTACTTGCAAGTCAAGTCTAAAGCAGATTTCACTCCAACACAGTCATCTGTCACAGCCACTTTTCCCATTCATTCTCATGTGAAAAGCTGCTGGTGAGGACAGATTTTCCTGGAAAGCAAAGTCGCAGAACTTCTGAAGTCAAGCCAATGATACCTCATATACCTCAACGGCCTCACTCTCTCTGGCAGCTCTTCAAACACACAACCAGGCTTCTAAATGTTCCACTTGGACAGTTTGCTCCTCCAGTGCTTCTCCAACCATTTCCATTAAAATATTTCAGGAAAAGGGGATCATGTGCCCTCAAGTGTCCCTATCCAACCACATTCATGGGGCATGAGTCAGCAGTTAAAGAGCTTGAAGATGCATTCCTTGAAAACATACACCTTAGTACAAATATGTATTTCTCAAGTTGCAGCTTTTAATTCAAGTTATGCACCTACAATGAGGTTTGTCCCTAGTATTAATTTTCTCCCCTGTAATTCAGCATTAATTCACATATAGAATTGTTCAGGGATACCTACTTCAGGCCAAGTCACTACACAAAAACAAAGATCTGTGGAGACTAAATTTATTTTTTGACAAAATTATTCTAAATGCAAGATTAAACATTAATCAAGAGCACATCAAGCATGATACTTTGGTATTGCCTCTTCTCAAAGGATACATCTGGATCTCAGACTAGTAAGTAGCACAACCTGAGTGCTCTTCAGAGACCTGCACTTCCTACTTTACTCTAAATAACTGCTTGTCTTACTCAAAGCTGCTGAATCAAGGGACAAATCTTCAGGTTCCTGCCCAGGGAGGTTTTCAGTCAAGATCTACTTGAGGAAATTCACTCTGTTCTACTAGTGCAAAGCGTATCTGCTACTCTCCAACGAATCTGTACAACAACAAAATCCCCATTAACTGCATATGTCAATGCTCACAGGTACTAAAATTCACTTAGCAGTTCTCTGCTGTTAGTAGCTACAGTGTGCTTAAGCCAATCTGTAATTTTATTTTCAAATGGTACTTCAGTAGGTGCAAAGTTCTCACCAGTTGTGCATTTCGGCCCCCAAAATCCTTATGATTGCAACCCTCAGCACACACGTTTATGAGTTAAGTTTCCCATCTTTAAGAAGGCGAGGGAAACAAAACCCTGGGATGATACAAACCACTTTCTAGCAGAAATGTGGCGTGACAACTGGTCCTGCCCTGCAGTGCAGTCCGTCTGTGGGCCGAGCGGGGCAATGCCTGCCAGTAACAGCAGCACTGCCCTGGCTTGGCACCCTCCTCACCAGCATTGCTCCTGATTTCATCCAGGCTCCATGTGAGACCTGCAGCCCAGGGACATGTCCCTGTGCAGTTTTTTCACGTCAGCAGATCGCAGATCTGAAATGGCTCTTTGGCCAAGCCTTGCAGAATGACGTGACAGCACAAGGAATGCTGTGTGCCTGGCACAGCACGAGGGGTTTGGGGTATGAAGATGTCAGCTATGATAAAATACCACTCAGGGCACGGGAAGCCAAACTTGGCAAGTCCATGTTTCTGCTACCTGACTGAGGCAGACTGTCCCATCAGCTGTGTTTGGCTGTCTCAAGGGCAACCAAGGGGGAAAGTACCATCCTTGGTGGAGAGTAGCATTTAGGAAGGCAAAGGAAAAGAGCCAGATGGAAGGCAGAATTCCCAGGTGTCCTGGGTTGCAGTGTATTCTATTACCATCCTCATGAGCTGTTGAAACCAGGTGGGGCGGTGTTTCCTGGCCTCCTCCCTCCGGACTATCTTTCTGTTAATGGCCCATCAATGCCCTGCCGCATGACTCAAAGATAACTCCCTCCAGACTATCTTCTGTTAATGAGCCCATCAACACCTGGCCTCATGACTCATCATTCTATTGTGAGATGCTCCGCCCAGAGGGAGGAACCAAGCATTCCATCTTGGATATAATCTGGGACTCTGAACACCACGGGCATCCTTCCCACTGGATTCCCAGAGGACAGGAGCTGCATAGTCACCACTGGACTTTCTGAGGAGGAGCAGACCTTTCTACTGGACCACTGCTTCGACAGAGCCACATCCGTCACTTCAGGAGGACTACAGCCACCATCTCATCGGACTGCTCACGCCACCCTGATTAACAGGGTGCCAGGTTGTATTCTGACTCTGTTAGTTTAGCCCACTGGGGTTTTTCTTGCCTTTATTTTTAATTTCCCTAATAAATTGTTATTCTGACTTGGTGCCTCCCACTGGTCTGTTTTCAAACCAGTACATTTTTTGGCGCCCAACGTGGGGCAAGGATACTGAGGAAAGTCAGAATTACAATTTTGCATTGTAGAAGTCACCTACTCACTATGATGCTCAGCATGCTTTCATGGGTCTTGTACCTAGCTCTCTACATTTTTCCGCACACGGGGAACTACCTGCCAGTTGTAATGCTCCTGTGTAGACCAGGGTATGGTATAAAATTTGCTTTATTGTTCTATTACGCCTACTGCATGATAACCTCTGAGGCAACGAACATAATTTGGAATATATACTCAACTTGGTTTGCTTGTCCTAGTCTGGGCTGCTACATCTGGGGCCTCAACAATCGTACCCAGCCCCTGGGTGGAGGATTAAAGAACGGTTTTTTCCAGCCTTTCAGGCCTGACACAGCAGTTTTTGAAAATACTGAGTTCCCTTTGGATGTCAAAGATGGCATAAACTTGCTGTCAGTTCTGCTTTGTCTTCTCTGTACAGCCTGCACCGTGTACACCATGCTTAGAATCAGAGCTATGGCACAGCATCCTCAGGAGAAGAGGGAAACCATGAGCAAAGCAGCAAACACCATGTCTACGCAGACCGTCACGAAGGAGAAAGAAGCCAAAAGCAAAGCAACAGCATCCATGTCTACGCAGACTGTCACTGAGGAGAAAGAAACCAAAAGCAAAGCAACAGTGTCCATCTCTACGCAGACTGACACAGAGGAGAAAGAAACCAAACGCAAAACAACAGCGTCCGTGTCTACACAGACTGACACAGAGGAGAAAGAAACCAAACGCAAAACAACAGCGTCCGTGTCTACACAGACTGACACAGAGGAGAAAGAAACCAAACGCAAAACAACAGCGTCCGTGTCTACACAGACTGACACAGAGGAGAAAGAAACCAAAGGCACCGTCAGCGTCTCCTCACAAACCATCACCGAACCAGAACAGCCTAAACCCGTAGCAGTTGCCCCCGTCCAGAAGAAGAAATCAAAAAGCAAATCAGTCCGCATAGTGACTGATGAGGATGCAGCAGGACCCTCGCACTCAGCACAAGAGACAGAGCCGGAGATCATCACTCGGTCGCTATCCCTGGGTGAGCTGCGTGACCTGCGGAGGGAATTCACCCGCCAGACCAACGAGTCCATCTTGACCTGGCTGCTCCGTATCTGGGACGCTGCAGCCAATGACACCATTCTGGACGGAAGTGAGGCCAGGCAGCTGGGATCTCTGTCCCGGGATGTGGTCATTGACCAGGGGATCGGGAGAACCCAAGAAACACTCAGCCTCTGGCGGCGACTGCTGACAAGCGTAAGAGACAGGTACCTTTGTAAAGAAGACCTCCAGGTGCACCAAGGAAAATGGAACACCATGGAACAAGGTATCCGATGCCTGAGGGAATTAGCTGTGCTGGAAATCGTGTTTGCAGAAGATGAGAGATTTCCTAAAAGCCCGGATGATGTCCAGTGCACGTCACAGATGTGGTTGAGATTCGCCCGTCTTGGACCAGAGATGTACTCCCGTTACCTGGCAACGCTGCAATGGAGGGAAGGCGAGGACAGAGTGGGCGTCTTGGCCAACAAACTGAGGATTTACGAGGACACTGTCACTGCCCCGTTTCGCACTCATGTTTCATCCGTGGAAACAAGGCTGGCTGAGCAAGTCCGGAGCTTGATTGAAGAGGGCCACCAGAAACTGAAAAAGGAACTCAAGGAAGAAATTTGCCACATCTCACCAGAACCAACAAGAGTGTCTGCCATTAGGAGCAGACGTCCCCCAACCAGGGAGAGAGAATACACTCCACGAGGTAATCTCTGGTTTTTTCTTCAGGAACATGGAGAAGACATGAGTAACTGGCATAGAAAACCCACCTCTTCTTTAGCAGCCCGGGTACGTGAACTAAAAAGAGGGACAACTACCACAAGAAGCTCATCTAGAGTCAACGCTGCTCCGGTCTCCTGCACACAGGACTCCAGACAGTATAGGAATAATAATGTGACTGATCCTCTTGAAGGGACCTCAGGAGCATATTCACCGGAGGCGAGCAACATGTACCACGACCAGGAATAGAGGGGCCCTTCCTCTAGCCAGGTAGAGGAAAGGGACAATCGGGTCTTTTGGACTGTGTGGATCCGATGGCCTGGCACATCTGACCCACAAAAATACACAGCTTTGGTGGACACCGGCGCTCAATGCACACTGATGCCATCGAGGTATGTGGGAACGGAACCCATTTCTATTTCTGGGGTGACAGGAGGATCCCAGCAGCTGACTGTACTGGAAGCAGAAGTAAGTTTAACTGGGAACGAGTGGCAGAAACACCCCATCGTGACTGGCCCAGAGGCCCCATGCATCCTCGGCATAGATTATCTCAGGAATGGATATTTCGAACACCCAAAAGGACATCGTTGGGCTTTTGGGATAGCTGCTGTAGAGACAGAAGATATCAGACAACTAAGTACCTTGCCTGGCCTCTCAGATGACCCCTCTGCTGTGGGACTGCTGAGAGTTGAAGAGCAACAAGTACCAATCGCCACAGCAACAGTGCACCGTCGGCAATACCGCACAGACAGAGACTCTGTGGTTCCCGTCCATGAGATGATTCGTAAACTGGAGAACCAAGGGGTGGTCAGCAAGACCCGCTCACCCTTTAACAGCCCTATATGGCCAGTGCGTAAGTCCAGTGGAGAATGGAGACTGACGGTGGATTACCGTGGCCTGAATGAGGTCACGCCACCACTGAGTGCTGCCGTGCCAGACATGCTGGAACTTCAGTACGAGCTGGAGTCCAAAGCAGCGAAGTGGTACGCCACTATTGACATTGCCAACGCCTTCTTCTCCATTCCTTTGGCAGCAGAGTGCAGGCCTCAGTTTGCCTTCACCTGGAGGGGTGTGCAGTATACCTGGAACCGATTGCCCCAGGGGTGGAAACACAGTCCCACCATCTGCCATGGACTGATCCAGACTGCACTAGAAAAGGGTGAAGCTCCAGAACATCTGCAGTACATTGACGACATCATTGTGTGGGGGAACACCGCAGCAGAAGTATTCAAGAAAGGAGAGAAAATCATCCAGATTCTGCTGGAAGCCGGCTTTGCCATCAAGAAGAGCAAAGTCAAGGGGCCTGCTCGAGAGATCCAGTTCCTGGGAGTAAAGTGGCAAGATGGACAGCGTCAGATTCCCACCGAGGTCATCAATAAGATCACCGCAATGTCTCCACCGACCAACAAAAAGGAAACACAAGCTTTTCTAGGCGCCATAGGTTTCTGGAGGATGCACATTCCCGAGTACAGCCAGATCGTGAGCCCTCTCTACCTGGTTACCCGCAAGAAGAACGATTTCCACTGGGGTCCTGAACAGCAGCAAGCCTTTGCCCAGATCAAGCAGGAAATCGCTCACGCGGTAGCCCTTGGCCCAGTCAGGACAGGACCAGAGGTGAAGAACGTGCTCTACTCTGCAGCCGGGAGCCATGGTCTGTCCTGGAGCCTTTGGCAGAAGGTGCCTGGTGAGACTCGGGGTCGACCACTGGGATTCTGGAGCCGAAGCTACAGAGGGTCCGAAGCCAATTATACCCCAACAGAGAAAGAAATCCTGGCCGCCTATGAAGGAGTCCAAGCTGCCTCAGAAGTAATCGGCACAGAGGCACAACTCCTCCTGGCACCCCGACTACCGGTGCTGGGGTGGATGTTCAAAGGAAAGGTTCCTTCCACGCATCATGCCACTGACACCACATGGAGCAAATGGATCGCCCTCATCACGCAGCGCGCCCGTATTGGAAACCCAAATCGCCCTGGGATCTTGGAAATCATAACAAACTGGCCTGAAGGTGAGACCTTTGGATTATCTTCGGAAGAAGAGGAAGAGCAAGTGACCCGTGCCGAGGAAGCCCCACCATATAACGAGCTGCCGGAGACTGAGAGACGATATGCCCTCTTCACTGATGGTTCCTGCCGAATTGTAGGCGCTAGCCGGAAATGGAAAGCTGCAGTATGGAGCCCCACACGACAAGTTGCACAAGCTACCGAGGGACAAGGAGGATCGAGTCAGGTTGCAGAGCTTAAAGCTGTCCAGCTGGCTTTGGATATTGCTGAACGAGAGAAGTGGCCGAAGCTCTATCTCTATACTGACTCGTGGATGGTAGCTAATGCTCTGTGGGGATGGCTGGATCGCTGGAGAAAGGCCAACTGGCAGCGCAGAGGGAAACCCATCTGGGCCGCTGAGATTTGGCAGGACATCGCTGCTCGAGTAGAGAGGCTAACCGTAAAGGTTCGACACGTGGATGCGCATGTACCCAAGAGTCGGGCTAATGAAGAGCATCACAACAATGAGCAGGTGGACCGAGCTGCCAAGGTGAAAGTATCTCAGGTGGATCTAGACTGGCAGCACAAGGGAGAATTATTTCTAGCTCGTTGGGCCCATGATGCCTCTGGCCATCAGGGGAGAGATGCAACATACCGATGGGCCCGTGACCGAGGGGTGGACCTTACTATGGACAGCATCTCACAGATCATCCACAGTTGTGAGACCTGTGCTGCAATCAAACAGGCCAAGCGGGTGAAGCCTTTATGGTATGGTGGACGATGGTCAAAGTATAGGTATGGGGAAGCCTGGCAAGTTGACTACATCACCCTTCCCCAAACCCGCCAAGGCAAGCACTACGTGTTGACCATGGTGGAAGCAACAACTGGATGGATGGAGACCTACCCCGTGCCTCATGCTACTGCCCGGAACACCATCCTGGGCCTCGAAAAGCAAGTCCTGTGGAGACACGGCACCCCTGAGAGGATCGAGTCAGACAACGGGACTCATTTTAAGAACAGCCTCATAAACACCTGGGCCAGAGAACACGGTATTGAATGGATATATCATATCCCTTATCATGCACCAGCTGCCGGAAAAGTTGAACGCTGCAATGGACTACTTAAAACCACCCTGAAGGCTCTTGGTGGGGGGACCTTCAAAAATTGGGAAGTGAACTTAGCAAAGGCCACCTGGATAGTCAATACCCGAGGGTCCATCAATCGAGCTGGTCCTGCCCAGTCTGAACCCCTGCACACGGTGGATGGAGATGGAGTCCCTGTGGTACACATGAGAGGTATTTTAGGGAAGACTGTTTGGATTAATCCCACCTCAGGCAAAGGCAAACCCATCCGTGGGATTGTCTTTGCTCAAGGACCTGGTTACACCTGGTGGGTAATGCAGAAAGATGGGGAAACCCGTTGTGTACCACAAGGAGACCTAATCTTAAGTGAGAATGGTATGTAGGGCTTCACTGTATATATATATATATGTGTGTATGTGTAGAGTTTAAGTTGATTTGGGATAATGAAGGTGGTAATAGAATAAGGGGTGGATAATGTCCTGGGTTGCAGTGTATTCTATTACCATCCTCATGAGCTGTTGAAACCAGGTGGGGCGGTGTTTCCTGGCCTCCTCCCTCCGGACTATCTTTCTGTTAATGGCCCATCAATGCCCTGCCGCATGACTCAAAGATAACTCCCTCCAGACTATCTTCTGTTAATGAGCCCATCAACACCTGGCCTCATGACTCATCATTCTATTGTGAGATGCTCCGCCCAGAGGGAGGAACCAAGCATTCCATCTTGGATATAATCTGGGACTCTGAACACCACGGGCATCCTTCCCACTGGATTCCCAGAGGACAGGAGCTGCATAGTCACCACTGGACTTTCTGAGGAGGAGCAGACCTTTCTACTGGACCACTGCTTCGACAGAGCCACATCCGTCACTTCAGGAGGACTACAGCCACCATCTCATCGGACTGCTCACGCCACCCTGATTAACAGGGTGCCAGGTTGTATTCTGACTCTGTTAGTTTAGCCCACTGGGGTTTTTCTTGCCTTTATTTTTAATTTCCCTAATAAATTGTTATTCTGACTTGGTGCCTCCCACTGGTCTGTTTTCAAACCAGTACACCAGGCAGGCCTTGGTACTGTGTGCCTCTGGTTTAGGTGACCAAACTCTGCATGAGAGGACAGTCTACAGCATTGCTATTCCTACATGCTGCGAGCACTAGGACTCTGCAGATGGGTATTTTATACCACACACTCCTGGCCCAACTGGTAGGAGACCAGTTAACAAACACTGCAAGAAAAGAGATGTAAGACCCTGCAGATGCTTGAAATCATGCCAGAAGGGAACATATCTACAGTTTCAAAGGCTTGCATTTGGGAGCGGGAAAGACGCTTGTTTGGATAGACCATCTAAATTGAAGAAAATTTCCAAAAATAACAATCCAGAAGTTTTAAACACAAGGTACTTGTGGAGAGCAAACAGGGTTTGGGGAGGACAGTTGTGTGGATCTGGAGGTTTGGAGGATTTGGTTTGTTTGTCTGGTTATGTTGTTGCTTGGTTCGGTTTTTTTCATTTTATTTCTTCGTTATTGTTGTGGGGTTTTTTTGAACACAGAACTACAAGGCTTTATATAATAGATAAACAGCCTAAAACCTACTTACCATTGATTTTTTTTTAATTATGTTATCAATAATTAGAAAACCTTGTTTTCTGGATTATGTGTTAAACGATTACAGTAGTACTCCTCAAGGTATTTCCAATATTTAAATTTAAATAAACTATAATAAAGACCAATTTAAAAGAATACTAAATTTGTTCTTGATTTCCAAGCATTTGCATTTAGCTGCTAGGAGTGGACAAGATAACTGACCAGTCAGAGAAACTCAGATTGCCTTCATTGCTTAACTCTGGATTTTCCCCAGCTCCAGCAGAAGGCTCCCACCCGCTCCGGTGTGACCCCAGGACGCTCCTGACGAGGGAGCAGCAGCGCTGGCTGCACAGAGCAGTTATTTTTACAGCACAGCCCCAGGACAGCCACACTGGCACAACGAACAGGCTGCAGCAGGCAAATGAGGACAAGTGGTCCAGGCAAGGGAAAAACTTCTCCAGTGAGTACTGTACCCAAGCTACATTTCCTCAAGTGGCACCCACAAGTTGCAATAATATTGTCAGCTTAAGGTTTGTGCTGAATTGAAAGGGATGGTCCTGTCATATCTCAGTCCTTGTACAGTCTGTCTCCCCTGCCTCATGCCAACTCTCACATTGACCAGGCTAGGGAGCTTAAGCAGCCAAAATAAGCCAAGCCAAAACAGATTAAAACCCCCACTCATTTTCAAAACCTCACTCTATGTCACACAAGCTCTTGTCTCAACACAATAGGAGGGATGGGAACAAACATCCAAGGACACACATGGTAGAGTTATCTTCTTCACCAATCTACAGACTTATCAGCACTGCCTCCAGCCTCATGATCTGCACTTGTTTTCATGCTTTCACTACAGGCACAGGTGAGAGGGGAAGGTGGGTCTGTTTGCTCCCCTCCATGACAGAATAGTTGGTGAAACAAATCTTTCCCTTCAAACCTGGAATATTCAACATTAAACACCAGCTCAGTCAGATGGCATTTCCTCTCAACTCCATCAATAAGTATGACTAACCAGCCCTCTCCACAGTGTACTCATGTAACTGAAGTACTAAGAGCTAAAAAAATATAGGGCCCTAATTTATCTGGGCACTTAAGCATGGGCCTAAGCCTACATCCACTTCTCTGTCACAGAAGATAACATACAGTAAAAAAAGGAAAGGCTTCGAGGTTATTTTATACAGACAACAAATCCCAAGTAAAGTACAGTCATTGTCAGATGCAGCTGATCAGTCAATGACATTCATTTTTTTCTCGTATTCACATTTTCACAATTGACTTCTTCAGGAATTATACATAACCTTCATGATAAGCCCATGCTTCATCAGTACTTTAATAAAAGAGGCTTATGTATGTAAAATTTACACTGCAGTGGCTGAACCCCAGCCAAAGAAAGTTTCTTACAGTAAGCTGAACAAAGTTAAACCTTGGAAACTCTTCTCTTCCCTTATAAATGTTAGTTATAGGAATTTAGGTCTACTGAAACAGACTATTATGTAATTCTCTTAATCCTGCAGTGCCTTAAAATATCTTACTGTACTATCACATCAAGTGCAGGCACACAGTGGGCATCAGATGTTTGTCCTGTGAATAAAATAGGAATAGAATAATATTCTTTTATTATCAACTTAAATGTTTTATAATGTCTCTTCTGTTGAGATGAGCTGGGTTTTTTCTGCAGTGTAGAAAAATAAACGGATTTGTGATTTGTTTGAATTTTCTTTTTCTTCTTAAAGACAGTAAACTAGAAAACTTATGCATTTCCAAAGAACTATATTCTATACTTATATGAGATACACGTCTACACGAGTATGCTTGAGTAATGACAAGGTTCAGGTGAGGACTACCGAAGAAATACACAATAAGTTTTGGTCACCTTCTATTTAATTACCACAGGCTTTCCTGCAGCTTAGGAGGTTTTTGCATTTAAACAAAAAGAACATTCTTGATCCTTATCAAATGTAGCCGTATGGGAAGGCTGCTTGCATATCGTAATTTTTTTCAAAGGAGCAAATAAGCTTTGTTGGGCTTAGTTGAATATGCATCCCATCACAATTCCTTGCATTGCTCTAATACCACATTAAGATTACCTTGCACCACTTATTAAGAATTGTTATCAAGATCATAAATACATAATATGTATATAGAAGAGTACTTCAAACAACAAAAGCTGCTTTATGCATAGAGTAACTTCAGGGTTTAATTAGGAAGACAACAGGGTTGGGTTTTTTTAGTCAGATATTTCTTGGACTCTATCTCTTATTCTGTAGTCAGTGCTGGTGATTCCTGCAGCTTCAGAGAGGCTTCAGATCAGAGTGATCTTGGCAGTGGCCAAGGAGCTCCTGACTCCCAGTGGGGAACTCAGAATATTAATGAATCCTGAATGGAGCAGAAATGGCAATGTCAGAGGGAGAGGGGAGCAGGCTGCAAAGAGCAGAGGCTCACTCTGAGCAGTGTTCAGGCTGCTCATGAGCAAGCACAGACCTGTACACACATGCTGGAGTGTCTGTGGCTACAAAGCTGAGCCTCCCTTCACATTTCAGTGTGTCTGACTGGGTTCTGTGACTTGGGAAACTATGAAGCTTCTTCACTGGAAAACCTCAGCACAGACAAGAGAAGCAGAAATATAATCCTTGTTTCTATATTCATGCCCTATAGGATTATGAAGAAAGTTTAGTCTGCTATTACTTTGCACAGCAGTCAGGGGTCACTCTCTGGAGTCACTCTGGCACACAGGTGTCAGAGACGCCACAGTCTCTTCTAGATCATTATGGGGTCAGTATGTTCCACACACCTCTAAAGGGTTGAATCCTACAGCAAAGATCTATTTTAGCTTCTGCAAAGGCAATCAGAAAAAATCTGACTATTACTATGATTTTCAGTATTCTTGCAATTTTATATTTTGAAGAGATGTTATAATGGTTATTCTCCATACAAGTTCAGGAACAAAACAAAACCAGGTCCTTCAAGGTGAGGCCTGCTGCATCAGGCAAACCCAAAAGAAAACATAGCCATGAGATTTTACAGCCAGTGCGTGATTCAATTCTTTCATTTTAGATTGCGTGTTAAGATTTCACCTATTTAGAATTTATTGCTACTGGTTTTTAACTTAATAGAGTTGTTAGTCGTGCATGTATTGGACTACATCCTTACTAACAGGACAAAGACCATTTACTTTTATCTACCTCTGTCTCAGACTGAAAACTCAGAACCCATTTACTGCTGTAGACTACTCATTTAATTTCTGTTGTAACCACAATCCAAACAAATTTCTATCTATTTTTAAGAACTGAAATGTTGTGATTTAAGTTTTTATACATGTTGAAACACCTCAAAAATTAATTACTGAAATTTCTCATTAATTTGTTAGGGATGCTGTCAACAACAAATTCTATGTAGCAGCAACATTAAGAACAAAATTCCAAGGCCTGTAGATGATACCAAATTTAAGCAAGATAAAATAATGACTGACAACACAAGCAGCTTTAAACAACTTCAATCATTTAAGTGATTCCTCCAACAGATGGCAAAAGCACTTCTGAGCACACGATTACAAAATAATTGGCCTGCAAGCAGGCAAGCAAGACAAGAAAAGTGTACTAAATGGCACAATTACTCAGCACAGTGATTAGAAAAAGGATTTGGGGGCTTAGCAAGGAAAAGAAATCACTGAAGCTATTGGTACAAAGGAAAGCAGTAAGACAAAAGCATTCATTAGTAGTATCAGATACCAGGCAGGTTATCCTACCAGCATGCAGAACATGAGCTGTTCTCCAGCTGGCACCTACCATTCCCTGGTCCACAAGAAACAAAACAGATTTTCGTGTAACTGGAGTTAATTTTTCTTCCTTCTTTCTTTCCTGAAATAAACAATCTTTTTCACTCCCACCCCAGATCTCACCAGCACATAATTTTTTTGTGAGCATGTAAGCCATGAACCCATTTTCCTTTGGTCAGTTTGCAGTCACACAAGCACCAGGGCTACCACAAAGCAGATGCTGTTGCAAGGTCAAAAAAAGAATGACCAGGGCTGAGGAGGAGGGTTAACATCACTCAACAATTTTGCGTTGGTTTTGTTCAATGTTGATTTCATTTTCACAGCATTTCTTAACGGGATTTCTATTAAAAGTAGTATTTCCCATTATATAGCCAGCACTTTTCTCTCCTGAATGTGATTTAAAGCTACAACACAAAATGAGTGTTGATATAGATACACAGCATTATAAAATGACAATTTGAATTTCTAATCTGAAAGACTTCTCAGCCCCACCATCAGCCCAAGTGCCATGGCAGCTGGGTAATGCAGCCAAGGAACATAAGGCAGGCAGCCAGCACTCATCTTTTCTGGCAGAGAAGTAAACCTCATGTAAATCTGCCTGACAGATAATGGCTGGGAAAGCCAAAGGAAAGCTTTTATAATAATACATAATATTTCCATATTTTCTTGGAAATGTTGATCTTATGGCTTCACCATGACAGCATTACCTGCTCACACAAAGCACAATTTTTAAAATTTTTCTTACGGACAAGAGGCGCTTTAAATTTTCCGTCCTGAAGACCATAAAATTAGTCATTATATAAAATTAATTGTATAAAGAAAATTCATTTTGTAAGTACATCCCATACTTCAGCAAAAATAATTTGGATTCTTTAGCAAAGAAACATTTCAAAACCTACATTCCTGGATACTTCTTGAAAACACTTGGATTATGGACTTCTTGCAGAGCCTTTAGAGTATTTATGCATAAATTGGGTCCCAGAAGAATGTACATGCTCGATGTATATCTGTGCTACAGTTCCCATTCAAACATTTGGAAAGCTAAATAAGGAAGACTAGCTAACGGCACCTCTTGGGCTTCCAGGTTTGATTCCAACTGTGGCATCCTTCAGGGAGCTCTTAAAAAGTAATAGAAACCTCACAGCAGTCTGCAGCAAAATTTGGCACACACACCTTAGGGAATAGAAGTCTTCAAGAAAAATACTTGGGTTTTTTGCCCACACTGTTATGAGATACCTTCAAGTAAAAGATAAATGCTGTTGACAGGCAGTGTTTGTTCAAAGCAGTTTTCTTCAAAGCTGGAGTAATCTGTTAGCAACTCTTCTGAACAAGATGGTGCATAATTGCCATTTCAGCCATGCAGTGAAGTGCAGCAGTACAAATACCTGTTGCCCATGCAGAGACATAGGCTGGGATCACCTTCTTCTTCTTCCCCCCAACATCCCAATAAGTATTTCACCCTCAGCTGGAAATGCAGTGTTTACCCCAGGACAGAAAGTCTACCACACATCCTCACTGTAAAACACCACACCGTAGTAACAAAGGGCACTGCAGGAAAGTCATCCTGGTGTACCCCCTGCACAGAGTGACCTCTGCCATGCACAGAGCATAAACCCACTTCCACATGGGGAACAGCAGCAGTGAACAAGCTCAGCAGCAAGGTCTCAGAACTAATTCCACAGCCCTGCAAGCCAAACTGGTTTAACAGAACCCAAACCGTTATACACAAAACTGCAAAAGGTTTTCCACTGCTATGAATTAGTGAAAGCAGAAAGCCCATCAAAAGTAAGCTTGCAACCAGGATCCAAATCCCACACTCCATGAGCCATAAACCAACAGTTGTCTGCTCGTGACTTCACTTTTAAATGGTGCCTTCAATACATATCATTTGAAAGTCTGATTTTTCAAGTAAGGACGTATCTAGAGGCACCTCCTACTAATTTGGGAATACAAATTAGATCTAAGTACAAGAAAATAAAAGCAAAGATACATTTTTCTTAGCTTCTTCAAAAGAGTTTGAGGGAGCAAAAAATCAATTGTTAAGGATGCAGAGAGATCGCATTTCTCTGGTCACAAAGTCAGGCAAGCCTGATTAATACACAAAAATCTTACTTTATTTGCTTTATTTTCTGTAGTTCAGAGTGAAAATAACTCACACTGTAGATAAGAAATGCATGCTAAGACTTTACATGCATACCACAGAGAAATGCACATGACTAACGATCATTTAAGACTCCAACAGGACTGAGTAACTGTAACCACCTGAATGTACCACTGATCTATGTACAGACACCATCATACGTTGGATCAAAGACAGAATCCTGTGGCTGCCTCAAGCACCCTATATATAGACATAGTTCCTAAATAACTAAGTTTGTAAGTAATATTTTCATGAATTACCTTAGCTTTATCAAAACAGCGGGAGCGAAAAAGGGAAAAAAAATCAGCCAGTTGAAACTATGAAACTAGAATAAATGGTGCCCACTCTCCTTTCAGTCCCTGCTTAGCATCAAAATAGTTCTAGAATGTTTTCATTCAAGAATTGCAGTAAGAAGTGGAAAAAACCCCAAACCAGAAATCATTAAAGAACTCATTTTAAAGGCAGCTGTACAATAATGCTCGAAGTTCTGCTGTCTCATGTATGATTTTTTAAAAGGAGAAAGAAAAATAGTTGCAAAACTGGAGGAAAAAGTCACTGATTAAAGTATCACAATTTAAAGTAACTATATTAAAACCAGCAAAGTACTGAGGCTTCCCAACCATAGAAGTGGGAGTAGAAAGAAGGATTTGAAGGTAATAAAAATGAAATTGCAGCATCCTCATTCTCCTTGCACAAAGCTTGACTCACACTGAAGGACCAGTTACCAGGTCTTGTGACACAGTCCCAGTGAAGCCCTACAGCTGAAGCACTGTAAATACTGTATTAGACTTGAGAAAAAGAAAAATCTGCAAAATGGCAGGGCTGTTACATCCAGATTCCTCTATGCTACAGCATATAGCATCCTTCTCAGTGTGGCTAAAGTGCAAAATTTCCTTTTTGGTTTAAGTGGTTCAAGGTCTATGACAAGCCACTTTGTCTCTTACCAGAGCTTCAGGTACTATACAATCAACTAAATCCTAATCATAGACTCTTTTTGTCACTTCTAAATTGCAGGAAATAATGAGAACCTGCTTAGCAGTGTATCGAAGCAGAATAGAAAGTGATCCAGAGTACTGTTAGTTTATCAGCTATTAGTTGGTCCATAGGAAGGTAATTAAATATTTCTCCTTTCAATTAAACAAATAGTCAATGATGTGGCAAAGTGGGAAGGTGCTTGCTTGGTTTGAGTTTGTTTTGAATGTAATTGATCTTTTTTAAAGTACCTGTACTCATGGACTCTCCAGAGTGCTTTGTAGTTTTTCATACAAGCTTTCATCTTTGGCAGCCCATCCTTTCATAAATGGCAATTCTGTATAATGAAACTGTGCTTTTTCAATTAAAAATTTCAATGAGCATTTAATAGAATTTAATTACAGAACTGAAGTTTCAAGAGACTATCTCTATTACACAAAATTATGGTAACTAATGCTTATTGCTAAGTATTATTATTAATTGACTTAAGTCAACCAACACATTTTTTAGAAAGTGTACCACAGTTTAAGCCTTCAATAACATTGTAGTTAAGAGTGAAGCACTGAGAGATCAAAGTGAATGCTGGAATCTAATGTATTTTTATTAAATTGCAGCCCATAACCTTCATATACACTTTGTCATTCTTTCTGTTAAGAACTATTTAAAACATCAGCTGCAGCTATCTTCTTTCAAGCATAAGCTTGAGCACAATGGATGTTCTCCTTCAATGTCACTCAAAATCAATAGCAGGAAAAAAATGTATTTATAAATAAAATGTAGAAGGGTTCAGAACTCAGTGCTACAATTTCTAATTAATATAATTTTCATCAACTCTGCTGTAAAATTCAGTGATCAGAAGAATGTGTTCCATCTCCAAGGTACATGTGCCTGTTGCTCACTCTGCTGAAACTTAATTAGAAGCTTCTGGATTTGGATGTACTGAGGTCTTTTTCAAAGCTGGGCAGTTATTCCTCAATAATTAAGAGGCAGGAATTGATCTCTATTCCACTTCTTATCTGAAGGAACTTGCTGATGTGGTTACTCCGCATTTTGCTTCCTATCATTGATTAACTTTTGAAGTCTAAAATTTTAAAACTACTCATAATGAAATCTGAGAAAGTTTGTCTTTGGCTTTTTCTCCTTTTAACTTTTTCCATATGTCTCTTTTCTCCCAGAAAAGGAATTCTATCATTTCCAGCTCTCCCTTTAAATGCACTGGGAGATGACAGAAGAAGATGTCTCCAGGGACTCACTCCTATCAGAATAACTTACTATGTCAGAGTGCTTTGAAGCAGGATGGAAAGTTATTTTCAAAACTTAATTTTCTCTATTTTACAGCAAACTGTCCTGTACCACAGGACAGCTGTCAGTCCTTTGTAGGAAATGTTACAGGACAAAATGTTTGACCTTCACTTATAACACTTCATTATGTTATTGTATAATTGTAATAATAATAATATTGTAAAATTATAATTGCAAAAATAATAGTATTTCATTTATAACTCACTTTACAGAGAAACAAGAGCCAGATCTGGGACACAAAACTACATAGTGCTGATATCCCACAAGGATAATATTCCCTAAACCCCTGGAAGCTCCTGTTTCCAACTGATTTTTGTGTATTTTCAACACTTGTGACCTTGGGGGAAAAAAAAATAAATCAAGACATTGATACTTGTCAAACCTCAGCTTAACTGACCCATTTGAATTTTAATGAGGAAGAGGATGCCTTAGAGGGGAAAGACATCAATAATCTATGTAGGCATGTGGCCACAAAGCCTTCTGGAAAAAATACAGTCAGAGAACTCAACCAGAGCTGTTTGCTCCTCAGTGAGTTCTACTTAGAATTTAAAAACTCAGTGTTAAACTCCCTAATGCCAGAACAGTTTTAGGCTCCTCCTTTTCATCAGCTTTTTGAAGCAGAAATAGAGCCTCAGAAAAAGTTAACACTTGTCAGCGGTGTCCCCTTCCTGTGTGCTCCCTCTTCATGAGAAACCTTTGATTAATGTTTCAGTGCTACTTCCCACCTCGCCACCAAAAGCAACCTGTGCACCTTTTCTCTGGCAACACAACTCACAATCAAAGGTCAAACCAGACTGAAAGCTGTGCAATGGAGATTTGGCATCAGTTCTAATTTAGTTACAGTGAATAGTGAAAATACATGGAAATAATCAATGTATTGATTATTAATGTATATGTGGAAAATACATGGAAATAATCGATGTATTGTAATACTCCACTAATATATGGTTGATACGGTTGAGTGTGTCAATCAATATATAGAACAAAGTTAAACAGCCATTAAAAAAACAAAATCAGTTTTTCTTCAAAATTATAACATGAAAACCACCTACAAACTTAGGAAAATAACTGGTTTTCACCAATTTGCTCTGTGTGAAAAACTCCTGGATTTCTCCGATTTATACTGTCAAAGCAACATAGATGATTTATTCATAATAAAAATATTGAGAAAAGTGATTGTATTTTTCCTGGATAGTTCAAATAGCAATAGTCAAAAGTCAGTATTTCAAAGTTGCTAAATCTGATTTTGAGTTAACATTTGGAATATATTTTAGCCATGAATAAATTGTGAACTTCTGAAGGGTAAGGCCATGAAATGTTCCTTCCTCCCCAAAATATAAACTTTCAAGTGTCTAGTAAGAAAAATCAACCTGATTTGAACCAAAAAAAATTTGCATGCAGATTACCACTCTTCCCTGTGGACTCTCCTTGACCTTAGATTTACCACAATCATCTTCAGAGAATAAATGTAATCGGATGTTCTCCTGCCTCACAGACCTAGAATACACTGGCAAAACTGTGCATAAAAGCTGCAGGGCTTTGTTTTAAGAGGTGACACCGGCTCGTCTCAAGGGCATTGCGCCTAGCTGTAAAAGCAAGTTTAAATAATACTTTCACAGAAGAACTCAGAAAGTTAGTTATAAAACGTTCAGGAGTGTGTTTGTTGATAGGATTATTATAAGAGGTTAAATACTGTCAACATGCAGAAATGAATGGAGTATTTTCATATCATTAAGTGGAAGAAGACAAATAATCCATCACACCACACTGCAAACATTGCATTCAGAAAAAATGTTCAACAAAATGTTTAATTAGGGAATAAATTACAAATGCCTGAATTATTTGTTTAGTTTGTGACCTTTCAAGCATCGCTCGTTCATTACCATACTACCCTCCAAACTGAGACTAAGCAAATAGCAACTGCTCCAAAACTTTTAAAACATTACATGTATTATTAAACCTTCCAGTGTTAGAGAACTGCCGAAGCTGAATGGTTTTATTTGGAGAGCAGATTATAGCAATAAAAATTGCTATAAAAGTCAAGTTTGGGGAAGAGTTAGATGCATGGGTAGTTTAGCAAACTTGCTAAAGAAATTACTATACATTCACAGTTTTAAGAATTCTGTGCCCTACACAGAGCCTGAATGCCACACTATTTGCTTCCATATTTCCATCTGTCGTGGTTTGACACTGGCCAAACGCCAGGCACCCATGAGAGTCGCCCACTCACTCTCCCCTGCCACAACCGGGCAGAGGAGAGGAAAAAATTAACGGAGGGTTCATGAGTCGAGATAAGGACCAGGAGAAAACACTCCAAGGGCAAAATGGGCTTGGCTTAGAGGTACAAAGTGAAGTTTTTGCTAAGAAAATCAGGGGAGGATAATGAGAAGTAAAATAAACCCTTAAAACACCTCTCCCCCCCAGCCCCTCCCTCCTTCCCACCGACAGCGCAGGGAGACAGCGCATGGGGGTTTGGTCAGTTTGTCACCAGAGGTTTTCTTCCGCTGCTCTGGGAGAGAGTCCCAGAGTCTCGGGAGTCCGTCCTCTGTGAGACCGTGGGGTCCCTCCCACGGGAGACAGTTCTCCCTAAACTTCTCCAGCGCAGTTCCAATCTTATGAGCAGCAGTCCTCCCAAAATTGTTGCAACCTGAGACCCTCCCAAGGGCAAATAGTCCAAAACTGCTGCGCCGTGGGTCTCTCTTTCCACAGGGTGCAGTCCTCCAAGGACAGGCTGCTCCAGCCTGGGAGCAGGGCCCCTCTCTCCACTGGGTCTCCCACTGGATCACAGCCTCCTCCAGGCACCCACCCGCTCCGGCACGGGCACCTCCCCCACAGGCTGTGGTGGATCTCTGCATCCCCCATGGATCCCCACTGGCTGTGGGTGGATCTCTGCATCCCCCGTGGATCCCCAGGGTCTGTGGGTGGATCTCTGCATCCCCCATGGATCCCCACGGGCTGTGGTGGATCTCTGCATCCCCCATGGATCCCCATGGGCTGTGGGTGGATCTCTGCATCCCCCGTGGATCCCCACGGGCTGTGGTGGATCTCTGCATCCCCCATGGATCCCCATGGGCTGTGGGTGGATCTCTGCATCCCCTGTGGATCCCCACAGGCTGTGGGTGGATCTCTGCATCCCCCGTGGATCCCCATGGGCTGCAGGGGCACAGCTGCTTCACCATGGTCATCACCATGGCCTGCAGAGGAATCTCAGCTCTGGCACCTGGAGCACCTCCTGCCCCTCCTTCTCCACTGACCTTGGCGTCTCCATGTTGTTTCCCTCACGTGTTCTCACCTCCTCCTCTTCTCTGGCTGCAATTAAGACTGCCCCCCACTTTGTTTTGAGTTTTATCTTGAATATGTTATCACAGAGGTGTTACCAACATCTCTAATTCACCCAGGCTTGGCCAGCAGCGTGTCCATCTTCAGAGCCATCAGGGATTGGCTCTGCTGGATGTGGTGGAAGCTTCCAGCAGCTTCTCACAGAAGCCACCTCTGTGGCCCCCCCAGTACCAAAAACCAGGCCCTGCAAAACCAACACACCATCTGACACTGTTCTGATGGTTTTTTGTCTTTTCACGCTTTTTCCGGCTATCACCATATTTGACCAGATTCCAGAGAAAGTTGCTAAAAACATGGACACAACTTTAGGAGCACCCAGCATACAATTTTTACTCAAAACAGCCTTCCTTTTTTAGATTCTCAATCATTAGTGCCTCTGTTTAGTTTAACCAATCCTGAAACCAACAAAAGGTTCAATTCAGCTATTAAAAAGCTACTGACCACAATATTGGTACTAATTTAAACTAAGACAAACAGAACACAGATCGGAATCAGACTGTAGCAGAGGACAGTCTTTAAAATAATACAACTCTTGCCCACAACTAGGGATCATTACTGTTTTTTTATCTTTCATTTCCTTCTGCTGGTAACAAATCCCTGTAAGGAAAACTGGCTGCACTTAATTTTTTACTATTTAGTATTTAGACAGCTTAGTTCCCTTTATTTTAAGCAGATGATTGATTTGTTTCTACACGCTCTGTTACTCAACAGCCACACCTACGTTGAGATCCTCTAATATGCTCATGAATAAGTCATTACTCACACACCTTCCTTCAAGAACAAAAAGGTAACTGCCACCACAGGAGGGTTAGATCCACACTGAACAAGCCACAAAACACAATTCCTAAGAATTCCAAATTGCCCTATAGCAGTTGAGGATCAAATAAAATTTAACAGTTTTATTTATAAAATTTGATTACACCAGTACCATGGGTTTTTTATGCTATTCTCCAGTCTTGAATCCACTGAAAAATATTCCTTAGGCTCAAATACAAGCTTCAAATCATACAGCCATAAAAACAGGCAATATTTGTAATACAAGATAAAACCAAATTGCCTTTAAAAATCCCACAGCATTTTCCACAGAAATGAAACTGTTAGCTCTAATGTACTGGCCAAGATCCAGTCTGGGTAATTATGTTCTCTTACCTGAATTTCCCTTACAGTTATTCAATTTCACCACCTGTCCTAAAACACTGTGAACAGTTAAGTGAATTCTGTTCCTGGTGCTAGAAAACTGACATAAAGTTTTCTGTTTCAGCCAAGTTTCACAGGAAGAAAAAAACTCTCTCTAAACACACATACATACATACATATATATATATGCGTGTGTGTGTGTACATATATAAATGTGTGTGTTTTGCTGACCTCAAAGCAGTCATGTACAATTTTTCTCAGATTCCACAGGCTTCCTTAAAATGTATATCTGTCACCCTGCCAAAAGAATGAGGGAAGACTTCATGTCAGATCCATCAGCCAGATTGCCTTAAAGGCAGGAAATCATGGTATCAATCTCAGGCCTCCAAGGCCATCGGATATGATCCATTGTCCAGCAGCCTGTTTTGGAAAAAGGAGTCTGAAATTGGGAGATTGCCAGTTTTTGCAACAAGTGGAAGATTTGAGATTGGGGAAACAACTTCAGTAAAGTTGAAATGCCATCGTAGGCACATGGACTTGTATTCACTAATTTCACTGAAAGTCTGGGAAACATTTTCCATTCAAAATGACTCTGTGTTTACAAAGCATGGCTGGGGCTTGTGGGGCTCCCAGGGCAGCTGCCTTCTGTACTTCCTGGTCACCAAGGTATTTGGAAGAAGTTGGGTTTCCCCCCGTCATCCCCCCACTCCCTGCCATGTGTACACACAGCCAAACAGACACTGATTCAATCCTGCTGATCAGATAGCCCAGTTTTTTACAAATTCTCATTACTAATCAGCACAATCAGGAGTTGGTCTCATTAGGCTGCTACATTTCATCCCAAAGCTGTCTGCTGATTAATTGTGTATGTCAAACAAGGTGAGGTTTCTAAGGAAACACTGTAATTTCTATTAAATCAGTTGATGCAATTAAAAAATAGTCATGCTTCTGAGAATATAAACCCATCAAGTTCATTCATTCTTAAGTACAGATTGTAATGTTTCTGTATCCTATTTTAACCTGGAATCTCTAAGGAAAAAGTGGTGTAAGGAGCTTGGTCAATTTTGCTGTTGCACTAGGGCTGTCCTCCAAATTGCTCTTTCAAAAATACTGTCACATCCCTCACAGGTATCCTTATTGCCTACAGGCATTCCAGGCTTTGGAGATGGCCTTGCCTCTCTAGAACACAAGCAGAGGCACTCAAGAGCCAAGCTGAAAATTACAGCCTGCATCTAGGGAACAAGGGAGGATTTCTCTGGCCATACATAGCTGGAGAGGCAGTTATTAAATTTGTAGGGAAAATCCAGACTAGAGTTCAGATTTGAAATCTGATGGTGGAGAGCTGATCAACAGGTTCAGGCCTGAACAGATGCCTGTGGCTAGAAACTTATTTATAGATCAAAATCAGTACTGAAGGATACTGCTCCCCCATCTGAAGTTACATGTGTATACTTTTATTTCAAACCTTCCAATTTAAGAGTCCAAGATAATAACAACTAAAAATATTCAGCATTCATAAGAATGTAAGAGAAGTTATAATTTTCCTTCTCTGCAAGAAAATCATGACTCCATGATCCCTCATGTATACCACAACAATAAATAAGTTATAAAACAGATGTTTTACTTTTTGTAAAGTTATTAATAAACAATCTGATATTCATTATGGACACAAGCACCTCTTTTAACCTGAACAATATCTAGTCCATGAATGTGCATATATGATACTTACACATTTTACTCTGTTAGCTTTCAAGCAATTTCCTAAAATTTCACGAAGAACTGAATTAAACTTTCATAAAGCCCAACTTACTTTAGCAATGCTACAAAAAAAAAATCTGGACTTTTATGATCTGTAAGACAGAAGGATTTGACAATAAATGGAAGCATTGCAGAAAGATTAAAATAAACACCAGTGAGGAGCACAAATAATATGGCCTGATCAGCTCCAAAGTTCATAATTGTAAATCCACTTAATTAGAGATAGCACTATACTACTCATTGAAGTGTTTAGTCACTGATACACCTCTGACTTGCTTTACTCCTAATGATGTCACATTTCTGCTCATAGTGAGGTGCAGTTTTTCCCAAAAATTGGAAGTCTTCAATCAAAGCACCTGAAGTCAAGAAAACTCACTTCACACAGACAGCTTTGAAATGCATGCAATCCATGCAAAGACAATTTTTTACAAATGATTCTGCTTTGAACCTCAGTAATTTGCAAACTTGCTTATGGTTGGTAAATCTGGATGGAGTCATGAGAAAGCACAAAACCAACAAGAAATCAAAAAAAGGACAAGTAATAAGGAACAGGCTGACCTAGAACTAAATGATGAATTGGCCTCTGAAGCATTTTAAGAGCCAAATATAATAACACTTTTAGGTTTCATTTCCCCCACCCCTCAAGGCCTGTAATATTTCCTCATTAAGTAGTGCAGCTGAGGAACAGACTCAGCTCTGTGACTCCCAGACAGAACTGTATGTGACATAAGGAATCAATATGTGCACCAGAACCCCTCTTTCTCCAAAGTACTCATGCCAGAAAGAAATTGTCTGAGCCAATGTACTGCAATTCATACATAAATTTTCTAAATGAAGAAGCTGTAACTTCAATCCACAAGGATCACTGCAGAATACTAAGTTCATTGTAAATATCTGCAGAGCTTCACTTTCTTCCTCTTTTTTTAAAGAAAATTTCCTACTTTAAAACCATTAAACAGCCTGTTTCGACAAGGGCAGAAAGCAGAAGGGAATAGATCACTTGTCTGCAACACCATAAAACAGTGTCCTAGTGATCTATAAAGGCCAATTGTCTGAAACGTCTCAGATAACATGCAAGCCACTTTCTATCTTGAGACTGGCAAATGGCTCTTCCCTGTTTTGACATCCATACGGCAGGTGTTTTAGTGGATTTTTTTCCTCCCTCTTTTTTTTTTTAACCTCCAGTATAAAGCAGAAATTTTATTTCAGCTGTGTTTGCATCATTAGCTTGCTGGCAATCATATAAGCCTAAATTATCCAGGCAAGCAGTTTCATTTATCGAGACCTCTTGCCGGAAAAGAGCAGCAATCAAATCAGTCAGCCCAAATTATCCTTGACATTAACAAAGGGCTCTAGGATCATTCTAAGAAATTACTTTCTCCTATTACAGAGCTGATTATGTTGTAGATGCCTCTGCCGCATCACAGCACAAAATGTAGTTGAAAATAAAAATGTTTATAAGAGCATGTAATTTTCATTGCCACTGTTTGTTATAGTCAATCTTTTATTAAGGCATGCTAAATATACATTATACGTGTAAGGGTACGTGTACACCAAGTGTATAAAAGTAGTAATGGCTACAATAGCTTGTGCTTCCTTCAGCCAAGCAGCCCTGTGGAGACAGGAAAGCAGCAGCCAGGTCCCAGTCTGAGGGTCTCTCTGAGGGTGAAGCCAAGAAAGCTCTACAGATTATTGCTCTGTGTCACTGCAGGACTGAGGTCTTATCTTCTCAGAGGCCACATGAACTAGATTGAGTTTTCAGCTGTTCTCAGACAGTGGTGATTTCTCACTCATCTCTAGTGCCTTCTGCTCAACTTCTCCGAGATCTTTATCGAGCCAAATCTAATTTGGAATGTCTTAGTTTGAAAGCATAGAGGGCTTACATGGGGGAGGAGGATACTGGGAGTTCTCCATGCTTCCCATCAATCAAGTGTGAAGGAGGAGGAAAAAAAGAAGGCATCTTCACACCCTCAGTAATCAGCAAAGTTCTATCTGAAAGTAAAAGAAAAGCCTCCAGCTCTTAAATTTAACAACTATTATTTTGTAATTTAGGGCCTGAAGGACACTGCTGTTTCTGAGGTGGTGAGGTAACAGGTTCTGTATTCACAGCTCACTGATACAGCATACAAAACCAAAACAACAAAATATTATCAAAAATTTTAAAAGTGCTTCACAATTATTTCAACTGTAGAAAAAAAAATGCACAAAAAGCTAGAGCTGTCAAATGGATAAGGGAAAAATTAGAAGAGAGGAAAATGTATTCAAGCTTCAAAAAGAATATTAAAAAATCCTACTGGGAGCAAAAACTTATTTAAAACTAGAAAAATAGCTTCTACTGAAATCAACCCATAAAACACAGGACGTGGGATTTTTTCCCCCCCAGGTAAAAACAATGAGCAAGAACAGCAGCTTTGTGGTTAAAGAGAAAGACATTTCTGGTTCAGGGCCCCGCTATGCCACCGGCACAATACCTTACCTAAAATTATAGGCTCGTAATGCAAACACATTTTTACCAGACATGTAAATCTGGAATAAATAACAAAAACAATGAACAATAAATGCACCACAATCAAGTGAGAATTCCTAATTGTTGGTTTTAAGCTCAAAATTAGTAAATATGTAAGATTGCACTATAATTGGTGAAGTCACAATATCGAAGGCTGACATTGATTTTAGACATCCCTACCCAGCATTTGCTAGACAAGTTTCCTGCACACCCAATGGTATGAAATCAGTTATAACATAGTCTCCTCTCCAGTCGCATGCTATTAAATACATTTTCCTGCGTAAAGACTCAGGCATATTGTGCCAACAGTTTTCAGATGTTGTTCGCAGTTCCTTTTCCCAAAATGTGCGTCCTACTTCTAGACAGGCAGATTAAATTCCAGCCAAATACGGCTCACATACAGTTAGAATTAGAGAATCATGTGTAGATTGATTTGACAGATTACACTGGTTTCTGGATCCCTCAATACCTCCCAAACCAACCTCCATAAATCAGTGTCTCGTAAATCTTGCTCTGACAGCTCACTTTCTAGTACAGTATGTTCTATATCCACTCAAATCACCGTAGGGTCACAGCAAAATCACTGATTCACTGGAACATGTATTTTACAAATAAAGTGGTCATCAGCCTCTGTCCTCAAAACTGAGTTTAGATTAAAGAGCAGACCATGAGACCAGACTTAATTTACCTTATCTGGCTCAGCAGCAGCATCTTCTTCCTTTCACCCACTGAGTTGGGTTCCCACAGGTATAAGGCACGTCGGAGATCTGAAATGGCAACCATCCCTCACCATGCTATTCCTTTGATTTGGAAATGACACTCAGGGGAAGATACAGGCTTTAAAGTTTTAGATCTGGCCAGCTATGTCAAAGACATAGGCATCACACATTTCAGAAAAGCAGAGTTGTTCAGTGATATTCATCATGTTGTCTGGAAAAGAGTTGAAAAGCAGAAGTACAAGAAAACCTCTCCTACAGATACCACAGTAGGTTCATTTGTAGGGACACTGTAGCATTTACAGATATTGTCTTTTAATCAGTATAAACAGGTTCACTTATTTCAGCTCTTTTCTGACCCGAGACAGTGGGTAAAAGCTGATCTAAGTGATCCACAAATCCTCTTTTTCACCTTTGCAAGCCTTTCCCCATTGTACAAATAAGTTTATTTAGTATACATGAGTCTCCACAGAAAATTCACAACGTTATGACATTCTAAAAAATCCTCATCAGGTCAAGAAGGCAACATTACTGAGTTATTTTGTCTGTCTTGTAAGTTTTTTTTCACTGTTATATCCCCACAAATCCCAAATTCACTAGCAGTAAAAGAAATGGAATATTCTGAAGAAGAGAAAAAATGCTGGTGTCAGACTATAATTTTTTTTTATGATCTTCCATCTTGAGGGAAAGATTTAGTCAGCTAATTCTTTTCTCCCCTCCTCCCCTCCCCCCTTAAACTTGGTGTGATTCTTAAACATATTCTGCAAAGAATCCACTTGGTTCTTTAATCTCTCCAGAAAGAACGTGTGGCATATGAACATTTCTCCTGCTTACTCCTTCCTTGCCAAGGGCATATAATTGTGTCTTTAAAGTGAAAATATGACTCACATCCCTAATGGAATATTACAGGCATAGATATACCTGAATCTAAAAATGTTTTCTTATTTTTTTACAGCAAGATTTGTAACTGGATTTTCCCGAAACTCAGATTAAAGTTATTCTTCTGTTTTCTCTGTAGCTTAATAAACCTGTAATTTTGGCACTGAAAAGTCTTTAGCTGGACAGAGGGAGGGCACCATTTAAGAGCAACCTTAGAAGCATTCTTGCAAGATGCAGGAAATCTTTTTCTAAGATTTTACACAGAAAGCAGAGAAAATTAATTGAAATCTCAAACCCTTATATAATCTATTCTAAAAAGTAAAAATACTGTTATTTGGGAAAAGCTTTTGATATTTTTAAGTTGGTTTTTATTCCTACCAAACTTCAGAGAAAAATGAGTTTTATTAGGAAGTTTCAACTGAGCAAAGGTTCTTAGTGACAAATTTTAAATTTTATAGTCACTCCTACAAATAAATTGAAGAAAATATTTCAAAGCTATGCTATCATTCAGTTTTATCTTTTAAAGGAAAGAAGTAAGTTAAAAATAAAAATGCAACAAAGAGTCATCTCTTCTAAATCCTGCTTGAGAGATCTGGGGAGGCTGCGTGTCTGCCTAAGAAACTTAGCAGGGACACTCAGTTCCACCCTCCTGCTCAAGCATGACAACACAGATCTGAAATGATTGAAGCACAGTCATCTCAGAGCCAAACATAAGCTTTCTTCTTTAATTTCAGGTTTTTTAATGAAGGCTAAGCCTTTACTCCCTATCTCTTCTCTTCTTCCTTCAGCAGAAGCATATCATGGACTAACAAAAACTCTCACCAGCACGAGTATCACAACTTGTAAGACAAACCTGCATGGAAAAAAAATTAGTGACAAACTTAGTAAAAATGCAGATCTTCCTTTTTGGAAGAATTTTCATAGAAACAGTAAAGATGATCATATGTACAAGACAACCTTCTGTAAACTGAAATGGACTGAATTAATACAGTTGTAACTTGCACTAATATGCAATTACAATAAAAGTAAACATTTTAAATTACTGGAAATATTTCCAGCAGTTTCTAAAAGGCATGGAAGAATATACTGCAAACAAAGAACCTGAAATGGATGTTCCTGAAATCCTATTTCAGAACAGTTTCTCTACCTGGGAGAAGAGACTGAAAGAGACAAAGTCACCACCACACATATGTACCTTTATTGCTGTATTGAATGAAGAAATAGGCTTTAGTATTTGATTCTTATCCTTTGCATGGTTAGTTGAGCTGAACTCCCCTGTCTCAAGTGTGTATTTTACTGCAGAGGATCTTGGTTTAATTAGTCTCAGGTCACGAAATGTGCCACTTCAAAAACCCATCTGAAGAGCAGGCACTCATGGCAAAGCAAAGTAGTTGAACACAAGATTTCTTTTAAAGAAAACATGACTTTACATGTCCAAGTACACTATAAGTTTTTGTCTTTGACTGGCAGAACATGACACAAAACCCTCAAGAAATTATTCACTGAACAGAGCAACAACCAACTGCTCAAAATTTCAGTCAAAGCTCAAAGTAAGTTTAGATGTTTTATAATCATCTTCTCTCAAGATAATTTACATGACACTTTTTATATGGTGAGGCAATTAAAGTCAGTTTCTCTTGCTTGTTCCTTCTTATTAGGAGTTACTTTTAGTTATATCAAAATGAAAATAACTCTAAAATTATGGTATTTCCCTCTGAGTACTTTTACTCAACAGGCAGTAGTAGATTAGGCTGTTCTGCAAATCAGTTGTGAGTTCATTCAGGTTTTAAACCTTTAAAAAAGTCTAACACAGATTTTCTGTTTCTAACCAAACCCCAAAAATCCCAGTGGCTTCGGTTCTTGCAAAGAAACACTCAGATATTGCTGGAAAATACAAGCTGAAACTCAAGAAACACCCTATTTTACTGGCAGGTATTGCTCCTGAGTTATTCACCCTGGTGTTTTCATATTGGCACTACTGATGCCATGATGATTTTTTTGCCTTTTCTTTTATACCTTTTTACAACTTCTGTATTCTTAGTGCTTTAGCCTACATTCTTGGACGTGTTTGTTCAGCTAGGAGACTCAATATTTCAGAAGCTTCGTAGTTAGGGATCAAAATGCCCTAAACACCAAGGTCCTCTCCAGAACACATTTTGTAAACTGAGATAGAACCATCCAGGGGAAGGTTCCTTGGGGAGGGGGGCTCACTCGAGCCTCTCATTGGGGAATCTTTGATAGATCTGCAATTAGTAAGGCCTATAATGTTAGACCCGATCTATTGTGTGTGTGCATTGCGGTGTACGTGGAGGTGCATTCCACATGGACGTAGTGCACCTAAGGATCCTTAAAATAAATACCAAGGTAAAATCCCTTTTTCCCTTCTAACCGTGTTTGACTCTTGATTTTAAGACCAGGAAAAGGCATCACTAACACCCTTTCTGATCTCACCACCAGTCCAAAATCCTGTGTGAGAAGGAAGACCCTTCCAGCCACTGCACACAACAATCCCACACTGCAGACACAGGGGTTGCATTTGTATCACAGAGAAGACCTGGAACAGGAACAGGTCCAGCTGCCAAGGATCGTAGCAGAAAAGAGCTGGACACCTGAGCAGTGGTCTGAGACTGTTCCAAGGGCAGTGCCAAGAAAGAGAGGAACAGCTAAAAACCAACAAAGCAGTGAGCCAAGTGCACCCCCTGCACTGAGGAAGGTCCTTCCTGCGCTGCAACTTCTTATTTCCAATGCTATTTATCTCCTATCCTATTCACCATCCTGTGTTTGGCCAAACTGAAAGGATGCAAAAATGTCGTGAACCCAGAAGGACTTCAGCATTTACCGGAAAGTGAGTGAGTGGGGACAAACAAACAAAAAAAATGGAGGCATTCAGAGTTTTGAAGAAGTCACTATTAAAGCTTGGAAAAACATCAGGGCAGATGAGAGAGATGGATCTTTGTGTTAATTTTGCAACAGTAGCAAGTTTTTAATATGTATCAGGTGAAAGTACAGAACAGGATAAGGCAGGAGTAGAAAAACAAAAACAGAGAAGATTCAGGTCAAATATTGATGCAACACATCCCTACCAATTTAGAGATACTAATTCAGATATTATCTTTGCAATGGAAAATTGAGGCCTTTTTTTCATGTTACCTGATTATAAGCTGCAGAAACAAGTAATTATTTTTAGAATCATTTTTTGATGCAAGTATTCCTAGGAAATAACTGTGGGAGAACAATTTTGCTATTTGAGTGGGTTATTTGAACTGTGCTGACATTCTGAATAACTAATCCCATGCATATGGAAAAACTAAGATAATGAAGGCATTTTGTTTCAATTCTAAACATTGTTTGAAGTTGCTGTTTATTTTTTTTGTGAAGTCATTTCACCACAAAATAAAACCAAGATTTCTGAAATAAAACAATTAAGAACTCCTTTTTTTAAAAAAGAAGTATCTGAACTTTGCAGATCCCCTTTATGTTATTTATTTTAAAGGACATTTCAACAAAACCTAAATTATTTAAGAAACATCAAAAGACAACTACATTTTCTGTCAGAAATGTTTTGGTTGAAAATCCTTCCCTACTCCAGAAAACATTACATAACTCTATGGCACCCAGAACCCCTACGCACCTTAAACAGGACCTCAGTATATTCTCCTAATAGAAAGACTAAATTACAGGAGTGGTAGGAAAGCATTTGAAGGGACAGAGATGAAATACTTGAATTTGTAATTATTGGGACAAAAATGTGTCAGTAATTCTATGTTCCCTGTAGGTGATGAAACCAAGGCTGTCAGCAGGTCCACGGGTTAACTCCAGCTCCTTGCTTTTTTCTCCCAATTCTCCCCTGATGTAATCCATACATTGCATGATGGAGGAAAATGACTTGTTAGGTTTCTTTAAAGGACAGGTTGATATGAAATCATCAGAAGGAACATTGTAATTTGTGTTTCAGTGCTTCCAAGACGCTTTCTCATTTAATATAATAATTTCATGTAAGTACATATTTTATTTTCTGGAGTTCCTAGCTCCCTCCTTGGAATCAAATAGTTTTAAGTTGTCTTCTTTATTTTCTCTACTGTAGTTGTACTTACGACACAGAGTCAGATTTTGATAAAAGGTTACACAAATTTGTGTTTTGCTCTCCTTTTGCAATTAAGATATCTTGGATACCTTTAGTGAGGCTAATCATATAATTTCTGAAATGGAAAAAAGCAGGATATTAAATAAAAACAGAATTAAAAGCTTATGCCAGGTGTCTATAAAGGCAGTCAGAAATGTTGCAACCCCCCACCCTGGCACTGCAAGCCTTTGAACTTGAAGCCTTTCAGACATCAGCTTTTGTGCCTATGCCTCAATTCAGCTGGGCAATGAATAAAAAGAAAATGCATTGGAGCAGGTAAGAGCCCAAGCAGCTGTTGAGTGAGAGTGTCCTAGAAAAGGGAAAGCCAGGGCTAAAGTCCCTTACTTCTGAAAAAATCAAATACCATATTTCTTCTTCCCTTTTAAGACTGGAGTGCCAAGTCCTCCTTCAGAGTCTTAACATATTTAATTAGGAGAGCGAACAGAATAAGAGAATAGTGATTTGGAATAATAATTTCACTGATACAAAGAACCCCCTGAACCAAGCTTGTTTTCCCTTCATGCCATGAATTCCCTAAAGTTACTATTCGTTATCAACCTCTTCTGAAAACACAAGTTCTCTTCCTGAACTGAAGACATTCATTACTGTCTGAAGCTACTGCCAAGAGCAGGTTATTTCACCGAGCTCTTGGGACAGATGACATCTCTCCAGAGAACATGGCCAAGGTCTCCATCGGGCCATTATCAGTGAAAGCACCTCGAGTTTGACTGATCAGGGGCAGGGGGAGGCCATGTGGATGGACACAAAACTGAAAATCTAAACAATCCATTATGCTGATTAATTTTTATTTTATTTGCAGAATACAAACTTCAACCCTTCCTCATTTCAGGCATGTTCTCCTCACTTTCTGACGTTTAACTTGCATAATTAATTAGCTTCAACTAGGAGAAAGAACTATGCAAAATACTTGAAAAGAGGGATAATGACAAAAAAGCTGAATACACAGTTTTCAGTTCTTCAAAGCAATAATGTTTTTTTGCAGATGCACAGCAGGGATTGCCTGAGGTAAGATAACTTTACTTGTGCAACAGAGACTCATCCTAAGCATTAATAAAAGGGCTGACTTGCAAAATAAAAAAAAAAAAAAAGGTTTGATTTTAGTCTAAAACTTAATTATGGCCAATAAGAGAAGCATGAAGACAAACATGTTGAGCTTTAAAGGTGAAAATCCTTTAAGGTAAGGCTCTTACTAAAAAACAGTAACCTGAAGAAAAACATGACAAAAGCCAGCTTTCTTTTCTGTGATCAGCACTAAAGTACAAAGTTTTAAGAATTATCTCCACCACTTTGCACTTTATATAGGACATGTACAACAGCACTACAAGGTTTTAAATGCCTTTTCACTGAATCCTCAAGAAATACAGCTGATGGCAACACAAATAATGGCACAGAATAGCCAATCATTATTTTATAGTACTTTCAATTCAGTAAAAAGTGTGCGTTGAATAAAGTCCCAGCTCTTAGAAACTTGCAGTGCACTGAAATTTTGCAGTTTCCTTCTCAAATATTCTTCATAAACATGAGACAATCGAGAGAAAACCAAAAACCTTTCCAAGTTATACCTGAGCATTTTCTGAACGAAGGAATAACAGCCTGTACTTTACACTCACTAGTTCTCTCAATGTTAGTAAAATGTAAATTATTTACTCACCTTTCTGTAAAGCAGTGAATAAAAATATCATTAGTGTTAATGAAACATCTTTAAAAAGCGTCACCTGTCACTATGAGGCTGTGAGCTGCTATTTACCAGATGGCTCATCTCTTAGCAGGTACTAAAATAACAGAAAGACCCTTCTATGTCTTCTAGATACCAACTAAAGTCTAAAATATTACTACTCATTTCTTATTGTACTCTCTGAAACTCTTAAAAGTGATAGAAAATACAATTCTTCGAAGTGGTGAACAAAAAAAAAGTAACAAAAACTATTTAAGACCACAGTAGCATACAAAATATGGCAACATTTCCAGAAGAACTGGCCCTAAGCAAGTTCAGTCTGGAAATTAAACTAAGTCCAAGCTACAAGCAGAATGAGGTTATAGAAATATCTCCCATGAAAAACAGTAGCCAAAGAAACCTGGAGTAAAAAATAATAGTAAACTACCATTTTGCAGCTATATTTCTCTCAACTTGAAATTCGTTGGTTGCTCATTTTGGTTATATGTATACTGTAAAACTGCATACCATTGAGAGGATTCCATTATTATTTTTATTATCATTAAACTCAAACTGTCAAAAAACCTTCAATTTTTCTTCCAGTAAGATAGGACGGTACATTAAAGCAAATCCAATTAGACTACCTTGAAGCAAGTGTGAATTTTTTACTGAGTTATTTAATAATTAATCTTAAATATCCCAGCAGGGGAAAAGCAATTTTATTTCCTGACATTTTTTTCCACTTTTCTGAAACTTCAGCATCACAATTTTGTGTCAAACAATAAAACCTTCCAAACCCTTAATGCAGGCCTGCAGGCACATTCTTGCTCTCAACATAACTTCAGTACTTTGCATATTAATGGCAATAACTGCATTTCTGTGTATTTCTACAAAAGCCCATAAAAGACAAGACTGCCTTTTCCACCTCATTGCAAGTCCTAGCCTGAGAAGATGAGATGATATAATCCTCTTTCTCCCACAGAACCTCTTTAATTTTTTCACTGAATATTTTGTCTTGTCTTTTCCTCAGTGGGGTATCTGAGAGACCAAAAGAGAATTCTTCCCCTACATAAACTAACTTCAATTTCAAGTTACACTCCAATATCAAGGCTGAATTTAATCTTTGCTTCCATGTAGGCAATACTGTCTAGTGTTTCAGCTTTTCTGTAAGTTTTTCTCTTTAAAGTCTTGAACTATAGACACAAGCAATTGAAAACACAGTGAAATTCCCAGATAGACTTCAGCATGTGAGAAGACAAAATTGATACTGAAACAAGTTCATGTTGCAATTTCAAGGTGAGCTACTGATCGGAACCATTTGATACTGAAATATGTTCATATTGCAAAGCCAAGGTGAATTACTGCTCTGAGCCACTTTTGCAAGGCTCAAAGAGGGCTGTGCTTCAGCTGAACTGACTCCCTGTGCAGACCTGACCACAGCACATTCATTCCCAAAAACGAGTCCATGCTTGGTACCTGAAGTCCATCTGGAGAGTGCAGTGCATGCAGCAAGCCCAGCTCACCCTGCAGACCCAGCAAAGCACCCCGCAGCTCCATCTTTTGTAAAATATGGCAGTTCATTCTTGCACAATTTAGCATCAAACCAGTCCACAACAAAAATACTTTTCTTCATCTGCCAAGTGAAACCACTTGTATTCCTAGAACAAAATACTTAATTTCCACAAAGGCAAATAATTTGATAACAGAAACCATCTGCCTGATTTTTCTGTCCAAGCACTCAGACAGCTCTTGTACAGCTTTAGCAGTTTCACAAGTATGAAGAAAGGAAGGTGGTAGATTTTTTTTAACTTAAAGACAAGTCTGATAATAAATCTGAGGCACACAAGCCCAGCTTTATTCTTTGGGCTCCCAGAGAGCAGGTAGCCAGTCCTAGAAATAGAGACCAGAGAATTTGGTTCCAAAATCACTTAAGCAGTTATCTAGAGAAATATGAAGAGCTCTCAAAGCTGCACTGCCAGCATTTCTTTGGGAAAATGGTGCAGGGATTACCTTAAAGATGATCAAGCTGACAGGACATTTGCATATTTTAACTCTGCAGTTTGCCATCAAGATGGTTTTCCAAATAGAAGAAATGTAAAGTTTTTACACATGAAGCCTTTAGTTCTTTCTCTCGATCTTGCAAATGCTGTTTTCGTCACAAGCTTTCGAAACCTACAAAAAATTAATTCTGAGTTCATAACATCTATTTAGAAGGTAACACCCTCTTGCTGGTCACATTTGTTACATTTTCATTGTATTTCAACAAATACAGCAAAATTTTCTTATTCCTTTACATGGCAATGCAGCAGGAAGCTGAGTCACAATATCATGACGTGAACTAGATCCTTCCTCAGGAGAAACTCTGAAACACCACTCCCCTTTTTGGTTCTGCATGCAGACAGCAGTGGTAATTGCTTATTAAATAATTCTAATTAAAACCAAGCAGGTTCATCCTAGATTCCCTCAAGTTAACTCTAATTAGTGGCTTTACACAGACTACATCTTTGCTGAAATGATCAAAAGAGAAAATCCCTTTAAGCAGTCACAAAGTACATTCTCCACTCAGAGGCATAAAAGCCACTTATATTTCACTTAAATCCTACCTCTGACATCCAAGTTCTGCTGTGTCATTTCTTCTGGCTCTCGCATGTAGTACTTTAGTGCATCTGTCACTGCCTACAGTGACCTACAAGTATGAAACCTACAGGAAGAACTAAACCAAAAATACTCTCATTCTGCAACGGTTTCATATGGGAAGAAACCTGTATGATATGCATGCTACCAAAACCTGGTACACTTGTCAGAGGCACTCAGGTCTTCCTTTAAAAAGCTGACTTTTCTCTCAAAACTGAAGAGGATTCCCTCTTCCTCAAAATTTACACAGACTAACGCATTCTAGATACAAGCAAACGAACAATTTTTCAACTCTCTAACTAGTGAGTAAATACACACCATTTTGTCAAGCCTTCTTATACCAAATAGCTTTTTTTAAGATAAACAACAGCATTTCACATACTCTTGTGACTTTTTCTCTCAGGTTAATCCCTCACATTTATCCCTTTTAAGCATTCTGCTACAGAAGCAGATTTCTCATTGTACCTTGTAAGACATATTGCCCTTACTCAAATGCTTTCCTTCATTTGGCAAATTGCTAGAATTCCAGCAGAAAAAAGCAAATCAGTCACAAAAAAATGCAACAGCTGGTCTAAACATGAGGCACTAAGGCACCCTATCACATTCTAAAATTAGAAGCATTTGAATATAATTATTGCACATCTTCTCCAGTGGAAATATAGTTAGTGTGCCGTTAGTTACAACCCACGGAGTCAGACCGGAAATTCTGAACGCCAGTGCAGAGACCTGCCTCTGTCGGTGAGGCAAACCAATCTCAATTCTACATTGCAAGTGATGTTTCAGCAACACCAGCAAGGAGGTGATTTTCATATTAAAAAAGTCATGCCTATCTCGAGCAAATAATCCAGAACAACAGAGCATTATAGAAAATAAAAAGCAACCATCCATCTATCTGATTAGACCACAAAAGCCTTTACAGTTTATCAAAGGTATTTTTCTAATTCAGTTTGCAAATCTTACTTCGTAACTGCAAAACACATCAGTGTGCTAGACTGTGAACACAGCCTGACTGAGAAGGCAGCCAGGGCAGATTCTTCCTTGCTTTTGGAACATCTTCTGGTCTTTGAGAAAGAACACATTGTGCATCATGTAGATGCAATGCACACACAAAGACTTGTCTGAGTGAAAGCAAGAAGGAAGACACACAACAAAAAGATACAAATATAGAATGGTGTGTAAAAACACCCTTCATCACTCACCTGCTCTTGTAATGCAATGCAACAGAATCTAGATCAAAGAGAATCAAGCCCAAAGAGGAGCTGTTCTTACATAGGTATTATTTTCCTCTAAATCAGTATTTTCTGCAGGCTATTACTGAAAGAGAAAGCATTCAAATGAGAATCATCAGACTGACATATGAAATCTTTGCTAATACTTTTTACATTTACATTAAAATAGTTAAGGAAGCAGAAGCTTCTGAATTTTCTGTTTTGTCCTTCAACAGTCTTTTGTGGCAAAGACAGATTTAAGGAATGTGGGATGACAAACTAGGAGAAAGTACAACTTCTTCTTGGAACAGTAGTGTCAGCAGAGTTGTTAGTCAGCCGTACCAGTTTACATCTCATCTTCTCCACCACTGTCACAGAGTAGCTCACTTTGCAAGCAAGCACAAGGCAGAATCAGTTTTAAAACAAACAAAACCAACAAAAACCCCCACAAACACTTGCTTGAGTTTCTACCCAAATGGCTCCATCACAGTAAATCACTTCATACAAGTCTTTAACACCTGCCATAACATAAATGCTAAAATTACTTGGATCACAAAAACTCTGGCACATGTAACATTGCATTTCACAGTGAAGAGCTCCCCTTCCTAAGATGGGGATCTCTCATCACCACGTAAGAGCTGGAGTTGGTTATACAAGAAACTTCACATGGGAAAAAGAACATGAGAACACTTCCCCCAAGACTAGACATGGAGGTTAAGTGTACCTGAACTGAGAGGGAAATACTAATTTATGCCACATACATTGATCCATTTTTCATTATTCTAAAATTCAGCTAGTAGAACATAAAAACTGGATACACGTCTTACAAACAAAGCCATATTATAGTCTAGATTTAAAAAAAAAAAAGAGCTTAAAGAAAAGACATGTCAAAAATAAAGCTATTAATCTCATTGGGTGTGTTCTTCTATCAGTTAATATATAACAAGCTCTTGTCACCATGTCAAATGTTGAAAAGACTGATCTGAATAAAATGTGAGGCTTTTAAATAGCAAAAATAAACTGTTTCACTTATGTTTCATTTGTTGATTGAGTTGCAAAAAGCAGTACTACATGACTTATGTGTACATACATCTGAAGCTATTTGATTTGAATACTGAAACTTAACAATGCTAAAAAATCTGAAAGATTGTGTTTAATGACTTCTTTGAAGCTCACAGTGGCTGCTTTTCATGAATTGTTAATTCCTTACATTATTTAGAATACTCTCTCCACATATTAGAATGAAGCACTGGGTATGTAATAACAGTTTATATTGATTACAATGTCTACATTAACATTTTTATAATTTATGTGACAATGTATAGTCTAAGTATTTTTAGCTGCTTTAGAGATTCTATAAACACTCTATACACATCCTTTCCTTGAAGTGACCAAATCAGTATCCTGTTGTCATAGCAGCAAGTTGTTTTTGAAGCCCAGACCAGGGAGGTGCCTGTGACTGAGTCCAGATAGGTAAATTACCTCATCCACCCATCTGCTTCTGCCATAGGACAGAAGGGAAAAGCCTGAATAGTTTCTTTTCCACCCACACCTCCTGCATCTCAGTCTGGTACTTTACAGACTAAAGCTTCAAAAAAAGCATGTACTCGGCTATGTTCCTTTGCTTCCAGTTCTTGGAGTTCCCAATCAGTGGGGAAAAAAACCCCAAACATACGAAAAGAATGGAGGTCCCCCAGCCCCTTATTATTCAAAGCATGTAGTTTTAAGCAAGAATATATGTATGGTTTTCAAGACAGTACTCAATTAACCTGAGAAAGAACACCATAGAGTAATAGGTAGCATCCTGCTATTGATGGTTCAACTCCAAACTCATTTCATATGACTCAGGCATTGTGGAAGGCCAAAGGAACAGGTAGGCTTAAATAACTTTTGATAACATTTACAAACTGCTGTAAATCAATATATTTGGCCAAAACAGTAAAAATGCAAAGCCATTCAATGCTTGCATAAGACCGAACTATTGGGTATATATTTGAAATGGACTGTGTCCTGGCAGAAGGTCTCTTTCCACAGAAAGAAATCTATGTTTTGTGATCCCAGCCTTGCTGTATCAAGGATACCCACACATCAACATAGATGGTGATTGCTGTAAATAATTTCAGCAATAATTTTCCTGGAAATGCGTCAACTAATGCCTTTGCTCAAGAATCATCACTATCAGACTCATACTGAATAGAAACTTTGTCTTAATACTGTGAGCCAATTAGCCTATTTTGAAATTTTTATTCATAGTCTCTCAAGTCACTAAGATTCAAAATTAATACGGAGTTTCACTAAGGAAATCTGATGTCCCTGCAGACTGCAACGAGAGCTTTTAAACAAGAGGGGGCCTCACAGCTCTCCTAGAAGCAGCAACACAAGTGAGAGCTGTGACACATTTGCACAAAGCCTGACTCAACACCGTGCACCTGCTCTCTTTAATGTGCCTTGTGTTGGAAACATCAAGTCAAAGTGTTCCAAATACAGAACTTTATATTCAAAACCATGATCAATTTTTCCTGATACGTTGTCATATCGTCATTTTCTGATGATATGAAAGAGGGTCATGAACATGTGCAACTCAGCACAATGTTTCAATATAAGCTTAAGTCTGATGGTTTTTTTTACCCACTTGCAACTGAACAGACAAATGTTTTTCAGTGCCCTTTTCAGATGGCTGTTCTCTCCACACCTTTCCCCTGAAAACACATTAACTGTGAGTCACAAAGCTAAATGTGTGAGAAAGCAAAACAAGTGTGTGTTGAAACAGACACAGGAACAATTCAGTCTCGGCTTTCACTTCATCTTGCTGCCCACACTAATAGTCATTGTCTCTCTTGCCTGATGAAAAGCATTTATCCAATCCATCAAAAAGTTTTTTCTTCGCCTCCAGAACATTATCATGCCATCTATTCCTTTAGCAATTAGAAAATGTTGCCACTAGTGAGATATTATTACTAAGTAAAATTAATTATGCAGTAAGCAATAACAGTATTTTAAAAAAAAGATGTAAGTTTTAAACATATTATATAATTTCTTCAAGCTTCCCCAGTGATCTTTCTGTAATGTGGAATAAAAGCAAAGTAAGTTTATTTTAATCAACTGGAATAAAAAAAGATATCAAATAACTTTAAACAATCTTCATACACAGCACATCATGAAATAATTGACATCAAGTAAAGAAGGGAAAAAAGAGAGAAGTATAAAAGTTCATAGTGGGTAATGGTTTGCTGTAAGAATGCACAATATGTTTCTTAGAGATGCAAGAGGCAAGGCTGGCAAAAAATCCCCATGAAGAAAAAAACCTAATGAGGACTTGCAAATAAATCAACCAGGAGTGCCACAGGTTCAGCATCTCCAACTACTTCAATACATTCATCTTGATGGAGTAATCAGCTGGATGAAGAAGAAACAAAACCTTCATTGGAAATCAGCTTCCTTTTTCTTGGCAAAGGGACAGGAAAGAAAAAAGGAACCAACTTTTTCTAGAGAGAAGACTACACATACGCAAAATGAGCAACATTCAAGCCTCAACACCAGGTAGGTTTTCAATGCAGAACACACTTTAAAAAAAATATTTGCTTCCGTATAGTTTTCAGTTTGCCTTTCTTCTGTGAATGAGCTCACCTGCTTTCCATGTGTATAACAGTCTAATAATACTTAGTAACTATTTGTTTTAAGCAAAAATATCTATGCTTATACTGTACAAGAGCTCACAAATTCCAATAAACCCACTACGAACTCTTCATTGAACTAATCCATACCAAAAAAACTCCTAACCAACACATCTTCAACACTGTTTTGCATTAAATAACAGTTGCCCAAGTCCATCTTCTGAGATTGTATACAGCTATTAAATTTTTCCTCCAGTTGCAAAAAGGACTTGCACATTTTATTAGCTAAAACTTCACTGTAATACTCAGATCTGATTTTCAGAGAAAGTCGAGTTTGTAGAAACCAGAAATATGTGCATGTATGTACTAAAGAAAAAAAACCAAACCCCACACAAAACAAAAAACCAAAATAACTATGTAAAATTCTGTCTCCACTCCCCTTGTTCTCCTTTCAATGTTTGGGTTCTCCCACCTCCCTGGGGCCCATACACATAGCAAGAAAAGTATATCCCAAACAGCCTATAGCCTCAATTTCAGAAAGAGAGGTGTTGGAGAGTGATTTAATTACTGTGAAGATGCTTGGTCCCATTAGGGTGACCCAGAGTACACAAGGAATTTGCACTGTCAATACAGATAAGAAATTTCATCAGCTCTCCATCAGTTAAGATTTCACCTTTGACTTAAATTTCCTTCTACTCTATTATCACAACCAAACATTTTATTCTACAGGGGGTCTAAACCATTCATGCAAATTTAATTTATGGCAATTTAAACTGTGCCAGAAAGTTAATAATGTAGGAATAATGCATGTGTCTCTCACTGAGTTTAATCAGTGCCCATTAATGTGCCTGTTATTTTGCCTTTTTGTTATTCATGCGTTCTAATCTGAAACCACATTTACATTGAGTGGAAACAAACTTACCCAACTCATCAAAGATCAAAATAAAAACCAAACTTGCCCAAAAGGCTGATTTTATTGAAGTGATTGTATTTTTCTTAATAGAAATAAATTACAAAAGTTCCCACACAGATGTAATAATTACAAATATTTTCAAGTGCACTTTGATTCCATCTGCCAAAAAAAATTAACATCGCTCAAACAATTGTTTATTTCAGCAAACTCAGGTTTTGAAATACAGTGCATTGCAAAAATAAAAGTATTAGCATTAATAATTGCTAACAAAGGAGAAGAAAAATCTCACTAAACATATTTTAACAGTGGGAAGGGAAACAGAGCATTTCAGTGCACAATTGTATTTTCAAAGAGTTTCTTCTAACCCACGATGCCAGAAGGAGTGGATTAACCTACTTTCTGTGGGCACAAGGCTAGAATCTATTGCTGAGTGCAGCTGTCAGAACCACCTGCATATCTTTGGCTCCAGTCGAGTCTCAGAAGTAAGCCAAAGGGTGATTTCAGGATGCTGCAGTGTCCATTTAAATTTGTTTGTAAAAAACAAAGTGAAAATGACCAGTATAAACTGGGAAGGTTGGAAGCTGCTAACCATGTCTGCCTAGAGGCTTTAATTAGACAAAGCTGGTACAATTTGTGCTTGTCATATTTTTCCGACATACACGATGTCAGTTTGACCTTTGTTTTCACATTTGCCTAAAATGGCCTTTCCCACCTGAATCTGAGCACATTTGGGTTAGCCAGGGAGCAAGCTGCTACTGCCAAGAGTCAGTGGCAAGCAAAACCAATTGTGTGGGCAAAATCTGAGTCACACAGGTAACGGAAAAAATAAGCTAGGGACTTCAAGCTACCAGCAAGCTACCTTCAAACAGTCCAAATGAGTACTGCGAAGTTCAGGTGCTTATGCAGACTTTTCAAGATATCCCTCAAATTTAAACCTAGAACAGTAATCAGGCTGACTTTTCCTGAAGGTAATCTATTCAAAGTCACCATTCTCTGCTTTAGCGTTCCCTAAATACGAGAGATACTCCACTGGGTTTAGCTATGGACTCTCCAGACACTATCCAGAAAACACAAGAAACACAAGTTTCCTTTACAGCACTTGTGCATTCATTCAAAAGACCCCCAAAGACTATTCTGTTTTTTACTGTTTTGCCCACTGACAACTCACTATAGTAGCCACCAGGCTGAATGGACATGTTCCACAAAACCTTCCTCAGCAGACAGGACCTGTTCCTGAGAAAATGCCTTTGTGCATTCTGGGCACACACAGAGAAACATTCATTTTTTTCTTTTTTGAATCAAGAGTTCATGAAGCCCGAGCAAAGCAAAGTTTGGCAGGTTCACAAACATAGTCTGAGTAATAACAGAACATTCTGATAATATTCCAATACTCAAAGCTCAAAAGCTAGAAGAACAAATAAGTTGACTTAAAGTTTCCCAGAGAAAGTGAAAATGCTGGAAAAAATATCCAGGATGACAGCTAAATTTATAACTACATAGAAGTATTAGAATGGCTCAGAAAGTTACATTAGAAATACTTCCATTAGCTGTTTTTAAAATCCCACGTTACTGTAGAAATGAAGATTGTTTTAATGGCTAAGTCTCAGCTATTTAAAAATCATGCTGAACCCTCCCTGTTTGTTGCCTTGTGGAGTTGTATGTGTGACAGGATGCAGCTCAAGGTGCTTCCACAGTAGCTGTAAATGATTCTGCAGTTGTGCCATGACAGCCCCCCACTCAGATATGAGATGAGCTGCTGAGAAGCCGCTTTCCCTCTGTGCAGCCGCGCTCTGTGTGACAGAGCCCTGAACACAGGTTTGTGATCATCCTTGTGCTGCAGACACTGTGCCAGCTTTAGGTACCAGCTGAGAGCTAAGAACCAGCACAACAGCTGCTCCTAGTACTTATCAAAGTGAGTAATCCTTTTAAAAAACTGTTTAGGAACTTCCCACTAAGAAAATGAAGACTTGAGTGCTCAGACAAGACGAAGAGCATTCACACAATCCAGTCTGCCTGCTTCGCTTTGTGAGCAACCTTTCAACAGGCAACAGCACTGAAAACCCACATGCCTATTTCTGTAAGGACAATCAGATTTTAATATTACACACCATTACGGCTCAGCAACCACATGTTATTATCTGTATCTTCATAAGAGAACCACAAAGGGAACATGGAGAGAACTGATCCCAGCTCTGGATCCAGGCACACGGGATGCACAGCCCTGCAGTCCCACAGAACCTGGCCCAGGCACTCAGGTGGCAGCGAAAGCTCCATGCTGAGCTGAGGTCAGAGCCACTGCTCTTCCCAACCCAGCATCCTCCTCCCAACAACCTGAGGACTTCAGAGTCTCAGATTCCAAGTATTGCCTCTGTTACCCTGACTCTGGAGTAGGACTGCAGATTCAGCACTAAAGCCCCTAACTGGACACCAAACCCAAATCCACACCTAGTAATTTGGATATGGTTCTACCCCAATGCATAAAGACACCGTGCTGCAGTCTTCTACTGCTGCCATGAAGCAAGCTCAACATTTAAGCAAGATCAGAAACAAGCTATTCAGCTTTTGCTTATTCTTGATGATCATCCCTAACGTTTTAAAACAACAGGTTTATGGGCAATAAAGTTTAAGACATAACTTCTACTCAGGATTCACACTTCATGTCCCACAAGGCAATACTTCAATATTTTTAAAGCTGATTCACCTTGCTTCTGAGGCATTTGTCTTCATTTACTCTAACTGCATGGAGAAGCTCTTTATCTGATGCATCTTATTTTTACAGATAAATTCGAAGTGTAAACATGATTTATAAATCTGAAAGATGTTAGGAGCTTTCTTATTTGTAACATGAGCACAAAATCCTTCCTGAGATTTATGTGTTATTATGCACACATAAAATTGGTTGGTTTGTGTTTTTTTAAATTTATTTTACATCTTCAAAAAAAACCCCAACTGAAACTAATAATTAAAAAATAAGTAATTTTGTATTTTACTGACTTGTAAAATGATTGTTAATTTAGGCACAGAAAAATATTATGTTATTAAAACTACTGAGTGCTGTCTTGGGTGAAATAATTCATCTATTAGCCTGGGATCAATGCAAATTAATACACTCAGCACCATGAAAAAGGCTGCTTCTGCTCCTTATGTTGCATCAGAGTAGGAAAAGGTCTGATAAAGAATGGATGAATAGGCAGAATAAATAATTTGTCATACTACTTGCTTTTAGCAGCAGAGAGTAATTAATTTAGATAAATTATATCAAGTGTCCTGCATTTTATATGATAATTTCATTAAAGTAATGATGCTTTGATTAAGTCACCCTCTAACATGGATTATCTGCAGGAGGAAATTAGCACTTTTGTTCCCCTTTTCTCTTCAACACCATCTAACAGTCCCTGGCTATCATCAGCTCAGAGTCATTGGCCGAAGAAATCTCTGCTCCGACTCTGAGCCCGTGGAGAATCTGTGACATTACTACTGCTGTAGTATCACACAGCAGGGTCCTCCCACTGACATCTTTGCGAAGATTCCTACCCAAAGAACTTAGAAATGAAGACCTTTAGTAATGCCACAGTCACACAAGCATCACAGTCCTAAGAGTTGGTTTGGATGTCACCGGTTTCCTACTTTGAATACTTATACAAAATTAAGCTCTTGCTGAATCAAGACCTAAACCCCATTTCAGGAATGACACCTGTAGAGGAGATGGATGTATGATTACAAGAGCACATTTATTTTCTGGTTATTTCTCCATATGATTTCTGTGGACAATGGCAGATCCTTGCTATGCTAATGAAAACACAGAGCAACCAACCTCTCTGTGCTTGCTATGGAGGTATTTCCACAGCCAGGTTTCAAATATACAAAACTTTATGAAGCAAGAATAAAAAACATTCAGTCATTTACTGTAAACCCAGACAGAACAAAGTCACTCTGTACCCAAAACCATTGTGAGGCCATCACATTACTGTCTAAAATCCCAGAATGACACAGCAGCCAACATTCTCTCCTTACTTGAAAGCTTATTTGAAAGATGAAATCATAAGTTTTCAGGTATGACACCCAACTGAGAGAGCTATTAGACTCCCAGATTACCTGTATGTCTGAGGAACAGGGAAAGCAGCTATAGAATAATGTTTTAAAGTGTGATACTTAGTATATAGTTCAAGCTAGTATTCCAGAGGTCTACCTGAGATTGGTTTTGCCAGAGTATCACGACATATAAACCCTGGCCATTTACAGTGGCATTTTCTATCATGATTCATGGCATATGGAAAGAGGTGTCTTTCACTTTTGTTTTCCTTGCCTCCTGAAAGCAGAATTTACCTCCATTCAATAGCGTTTGAAAATTATTTTCTTTATAATTCACTTCATCTTTTTATCTTTTTACTAGACCCTCTTCTGATAAGAAAAGGAAAGCTTGTTTCAGCAACAGTCAATCGACGAGCAGCTAAACTGCAAACGTAATTTCCACATTGTCGGAATTAACATGTTTCAGAAGGTAAATCACCAGATAATCTAAAATAATTTAATACAGGAGGATAAAAAGCAATGTTTTTGAATTGATTGCATCTTCAATTTTGTTTTTTTTCCCTCCCCAGTAAAGTGAGAAAAGCCACATTTAAAATAACAAACTAACTAAATAAATCAAAGCTACAGTGTCATTAAGGAAGCTTTTAATCTCTCAAAAGGATAAAGGGCTAGTCTTGCTCCCTACATTTTAAAGGAAAAATGTATTTATTTGGCCCCAAACTGATCCATCAACCTCAATCATTCCAATTACAGCTCACATTAGAGGAAATAAACATAACATCCAAAATTGGCTGTTCACCCAGTTCTACATCAGCTAAAACACCTAAAGGGCACTTGGCCTTGAAGAAAATCCTGCCTTCATAAGATAGAAAGTGAAAGAAAAATACCAAACTGAACAATAATCTAGGTCAATCAGATGAGTTAAGAAACAACTTAGACCAGTAAAAAAAACCCCCAAAACCAAACCAAAACAAACCCCAAACAAAACAAAAAAACAACAAACAAACCAAAAAAATAGCTTTAACATATTTAGTTGCTTAAACAGAGTCACAGGAGAAGAAAATCTCACTAAACATATATTAACAGTGGGAAGGGAAACAGAGTATTTCAGTGCAAACTGGTCAGGTTTTTCTTGCTGTAAACAAGGAGGCCCTCATTCATCAAGACGTACCACTGTTTCCACGCACAGCAAAGGCTTCTTTTCCCAGTTTAATATGAGGGAAAAGGGAGAGAAATTACATTCTTCCTGCAAATAACATTTCATGGACTTTACCAAATCCCACATCTTTGATGCTTCCTAGAACTTTCAGCATCATTCATCACTTCAGTATGGTGAGATTTTCAAAGAAGATCAGGTGTATCAGTAGGAAGCAAGAAGTTACACCTCTAAATTTCTACCTACTTTTAACGGAACTGGTTGTCACATCTAACTTTAATGCAAGTCACTCAAATTACTAATTTAGAATTTGATCACAATACTATATGAGAGTTGCAACATTCTCTCTTATCAGCTTTGTACAAATACTTCATGTGTTAAAGAATTAATTCCCACATCACTTAAAATAACTCAGTTCAAGATGACAATAATTCTGCTAGACCATTACAAACGAGATGATTATGAACATACATCTCCCTCCCTCCCCGATCCCAAATACAGCTCACGTAACTGTTGTTTTTTTTTTTCCTTTTAGAGCTCCTTCAAAGACTCCAACTTCAAAAGCATTTATGGGAATAAAATTCTGCAGCATATCCCAAAGCTCCTCAGACAGGCTAGTACATCACTGTGCACATACACAACAGAAAGATTTCACTTACATTAAAAAAAAAAATACAAACTCCAATATATGAATCATATTAATAGAGATTCTTAGAGATCTAGTAGTTATGATCAGAATTTGGATACCAATGAATATTCCTCCTCTTCACAATTGATTTACACATTCTGCTACTCTTTGACAGATCAATGGTTTCATGTCTAACTAACCTTCATTACAGATACATTAAAATAATTGTTTTCCCCTAACAAAATTACCTGGGGAAGTTTCACTATGGTAACTGTACCACTGAAAACATGCAAGCTCAAGGAAAGTATTGCACTGTCCCATTATATCCATGCTGTCCCTACTCTCTTGATATTTTTGAATGCAACAAAAATACTCTAAGCGGGCTATTATTTACAGCTGTTTTCCTACTATTTTTCATATGCCAGTGTCACCATCCATATTAAAATATTCCCACGCATACAGTGTCCCTCATAAATCCATTTTAAATCAATATACATGTGCCTCAATGCATGAGGTGAATGATTACTGTCACCAAGAACAGTGAACAAGCACAAGGCCAAGTATAAGACATTCGTGAATCCTATTCCCAGTTTTGAGCAAAGCTATTTAGGAATTTTCTGGCAGAAAATTAGATGAAATTTAAATACCTTGTAACTTGGGGACTCAAATACCTTTGACTGGAGAAGGAAGAAGGAAGAGAAAAAACCCACACTGTCTTGCACTCATGTTTTCAATGAACTTCTTTTATTTGATACTCAGAGAGAATTGCAGGGAGAGACATACTTTATTTTGAAAAGATGGAAATTTTATTTAAATTATAGAAGAAAGTTGAAAGAATAAAAGGATCACTCCTTTTTCTCATCCCAAAATCCCAGGGCTTCCAAATGCTGAATCAATGTAACCAAAACTCACAGACTGATATTTCTCAAAATGTTTTTAGTTTTTCCTCTAGTCTTAATTTCATTACTACTTTTTAGTTTCTTCAAAACTGGCTACCTTCTCTGTGCCAATTTCTATTCCCTGCCTTCCCCACCTACCTCTTGTTAGAGACGATGAGATTAAATTTCTATTAACATTAAACAAAAGGGCTTTTTGAGCTGCAATAATAATTTTTAAATCACAACAAAACCCTACTTGTACTTGTGTGGTGGAAAAGCACTAATACTTGGAGTAGTACTTCTGAAAAAGACCATTATGGCAAGCTCAGGTAATAAGAAGTAGAGAAATATCACCTTCCCCTTAGACCCGTGTGCTGGTTTAACAAAAACCTGGTGTGTGGAGGCAGAGGAAAAAAAAAAAAAAAGAAGAGCTGTTTGGGGCTTCTATGTCCAGCACAGAGCCAATGGCTGGGGGCTCTGGCGATGGGCAGGTTGCTAGGCCAACTGGACGGGCTGGAAATGCCTCTGTGATGACATATTTAAGAAAGGAGAAACTGTGAAAAGTCCCTTTTCCTGCTTCCCTCTGAGGGGTGGGGAGGGGGCCCTCGGGCCCCTTCCCAGAGAGGGCCACCGGGCCCTTCCCGGGGTGGGGGGGAAGGGCCACCCCGGTGCCGTGAGCAGCCACGCGGCCGGAACCCTCCTGCAGCCACGGCCCGTGCGGTGCCAGCGGGCCTCCTGAGGCCAGCGCGGCTCACACGAACTGAGAAAAACACCACACAGCCAGCAACAAGAGACATGGCGAGTATTTCCCCGATTTGGAGCCCGGATGAGATCAACTGCAACTTGCAGACACCGACTTTCTTCCAGTCAGAGGAAAGGACAAGTAAGGTCACACGAGGAAAACCAACATGGCGTCAGTGGGGGAAGGGAGAGGGCGGAGGCGCTCCAAACACTGGAGTTGAGATTCTCCTGCGAGCCGTGGTGAGGACTGTAATACAACAAACTGTTTCCCTGTAATTCATGAGGTGCATGGGGGGATGCAGAGATCCACACGCAGCCCGTGAAGAGGAGTGCTCACGCTGGAGTGCACAGATGCTGAGAGGCTTTTAAAGATTGAAGAAGAGAGCCTTTGCTTCCAGGCTGGAATAGCTCATCCTTAAAAGACTAAACCCCATGAACTGTTATGGCCCACGCTGGCAGCTGTGAGAAGACTGCATGACCCATGGGAGGGACTTTTACCTTGCAGCAGATTCGGGCGGGCTGTTGCTTGTGAAGGTTGAAATCACGCTAGAAAAGTTCACCGAGAACTCTCTCCCATGGGAAGGATCCCACAGCATAGCAAAAGAAACTCTTTTCCTTAAACATAAAGAAAGACTCTTAAGTGAAATACTGACCAAAACCCCTGTTTGTCTCCTTGCACGGCTGGTAAAAAGAGTGAGAGGGACTGGAAAAGAAAGATGTTCTGAAAGTTTGCTTTGGTTCTCATCATTCTGTTTACTTTTAATTCTGTCAATAATAAATCTTCTTTATACTCTTAAGGTTTTGAACCTGTTTTGCCTTAAAGTTTTTTTTTTCCTCAATACTCCTTATTTCAACCTATGAAAATGAAGTTTTAAGTTCCCCTCCTCTGCTCAGCTATAGCAGAGGAAAATAAACGAATAGTTTTTTGTGGTGCCTGGCGCTTAACCGGCGTCAAACCTCGACAACCAGTCTCAAAACAGATTTCACATACTCTAAACATCGGAATTATTCAGGGTTCATAATTAGCTTGGCAGCCCTGAAACTGATAATTTGATTTATCAATTGCCACAACATTCTTCCTACTAAGAGTATAAGGGGACACATCTTCAAATGTCCATCTTCCCTATTTATAGAGGGAATACAGTTCATCTTTGCAGGTTATCCTGGAATGCATCCAGAGTTCAGCTGTCAGAGGTATAAACTTCCTCAGAGTACCAAACTGACAACAAAAAACTATATACTGGTTTCTTACACAGGTCATTTATAGAACAACTTGTCCCTGATGCCTTATCAACAATGTTGTCAGAGATAAATATTTAAAGAATTTTTTTTAATAATTTAAGCTATTGCTTAATCTGTCATCACATTCTAAGAATAGAGGATTTGGGAGAAGTTGTTACTAAATATTGAAGACTGAGTGAAGTATCAGTTAATACATTTGCTGTCTCCTCCAGAGACTGCCAGTGATTGACCAGACTGATCCTATGCTGATCCAATAGAAGAGTTGACACTCTTCTTCCTTTATGCACAAGCAATTAATTACTGGAGTCTGAAATCACTGTACTTAGCCTTTATTAATTTAGGTCAAAAATAAAACCTTAACTTGGGCATGTCAAATTCCTTGTTATCTGTATCTTTCTTCAGGGAAAAAAAAGTTGTCCAACATTTTCAAGGTAAGAGTAACTTCAGTCATCATTAGTGTTTAGTTTGTACAGTCCGTCAGACAATGTTTTATCATCCAGTAACACCTTCCCCCTGGGAAGCAGCACATGCACCAGGTGTGTCCTGGTGTGGGACTGTGTTCATAAGTAGCTTGAGCATCGTGGACTATGGTGTGGAGACAGAGGGATGTAATTAGAGGAGATGGGACACGAGCGCATCCTGCTTCAGCAATTCCCCCCCTTCCCCCCTAACCTGGCAGAGCATTACCAGCTGCATTTGGAAACCCACGAAGACCAAGTGCAACCACTAACAGAAGTTCCCTGGGCACGGGCTGGGCATGGCAGACCTCCTGGATTTACCTACACAGACCAATTCCATGTAACTGGTGTTTTGACAATGTCTGTCAGTGCGAGCTCTTGAAGCGCTCTAATCCAGGGAGCTTTTGTCAATCCAAGCGTGACACTTCTGCAGCAGTAGGAGCAATATAGGTGTAGATATTAGATATTTATCTGTAAATGTTGAAACACAAAACCATTTTTACCTTTCTCTCATTGTACCCCTATCCCATTCCCCAAGATTTGGTAATAACATGTAGATCACTGTGCCGTAGTTTACGTGCCTGTTAATTTGAACTTATATAGAAACAGTAGACTGAAAGGATGAAAAACTCATCAAAAACTCAACTACCATTCCCCTACCGCCTACAAACATATAAATAGAAAAAGTCACTTGTTGGCCTTCAATAATCTTCCCATCATCAACATACTCTCAAAGCCAATCATAAGGTGCATTATAGGTCAATCAGCCTTTAATTCTCTCTCCAGAGAGAACAGATCCTTGATCAAATACCAGGCTGTAACCTTTCAAAAGGTGAGACTGAATTCACAAAGCAGGCAATTTAAAAACAAGAGGTTTTTAAAGAAGTTGGGCACAAGTATAATTCTGGTTGGTCACTCTACACACAAATAACCTCCTCTCTGAACTGCCACAGAAATCAGTACAATCCAACTCAAAGCTAATATTCTCTAAGTTGCTACTAACCATCTTTTCCTTGCCTGCTTTTGGACAAATGAAAGATCACACATATTCAAGTCTTCTGTTATTCAGGCCCAAACCAGATGCTGCCCTAGTGATTTAAAATAGATTCTCCCTACTGCAAGCACAGAACCAAGCATAGACTTGGGTTTGGGATTGCTTGATAATAAATTCCCTGAGCTGCTGTGTCTGCACATATGTGCCAAAACACTTCAACCAGAACATACAGCATCTCTGCTTTCTTCTACCAAGACATCTAGGGAAGAGTCCAGCTCTTTGCTCAATCATGTCAAATCATTTTGACATTTATGAAGACCTGATATCTTTTAAAGAAACACTATTAAGGAAAACCAAACAATATTCCCAATCTTTATCAAGAGCCTAATTAGGAAGGGGAAAAAAAAAAAACCTAGAAGAAAAATCTTGAACTTATTACAAAATTAACAGACCTAAAGTTAATTGAGTCTAATCATCTTCACCTACATTGTTTTGGACATGAAAAAGGTGTTGATAATTTTCAGCAATTAGCAGTGCTTTTCACTGTCCACATCTTTTGCCAGTGCTTCCCAAAAGACACCAGATTTCACATCTTATTTCCCCTGAACCACTCCACTTCAGGTGAAATGTTTCATGACTTCTTTTGTTGGCTGTCTGCAATAAGTACGTTTAAGACACACCATGCAAGGGAGATAACCCTCTAGTCCTTTGCAGATAAGATATATGTTTTTTCTCTCACCTGACGAACAGCAACAAATTGAACAATCTGCTAATAAAGTTGTTATTTTTGACAAATTCTAAACCAAAATAGGAATAAGATTTAATCTACAAGGAGTCTGCATATCAGAGAATCATTAAAGGTTGAAAATACCTCCAAGATCAAGTCCAATCTTTGCCCAAAATGAAGAAAAAGCCTCAGCCTGCCTTCAGCACCTCACAATAAACACTGAGAGCTGACCAAAGGTGTGACTGTAACACCCCACAGCAGAGCACCAGAGGGAGGGCATTGCCAGGGTCAAGGAACTTCAGATTGCAAAACTTCTTTAGGCAAGTTCTCCAAAAGGCCCCAATAGCCGAATCTCTAAATGGCACAGAGAAAGAAAAAAAGCATCCACAATTATATAAAAATGAAAAAGAAATGCATTTTGTTAACCTCAGCATGTACTTTCAAGTGAACTTAGAACTCAAGCCTAGAAAGTTGCCCAAAGTCACACAGAGCACATGAGGTAAAAGTTCTTTGAGTCCTAAAAAAAGCCTTGCCGCAAGCCTAACCTCCTTTCCTTCAGTTTCCTTTTTTTTTCCTTCCTTTAGTCACTGAGACATGATCTGAACTTCAATTCAAACTTAAAAATACTTAAGGCAAGAAAATTATAGAGCTTGCAAGTTAAGGCTGCATTCAGGTGGTTATATTTGACTTAAAGTCTTATTTGTCGAACTGGCTGAAACTTGGGGAGGGGAAGCAGAATAAGAAGGTACAATCATCATATACAGTTTCCTAGAGCCATCGAAAAAAAAGATGAAGATACAGGAGCTAAACACAGAACGAAAAACATAGCACCTGAGGTTTTCTTTGCTGTGCAAAATTAGAATCGACATCTGCAACAAAGACTCCCACAAAGTTTCTTAGTTGCTTTTAACATGTGAACAGCTGTGCAACCTGAACCCACAGCAACACAGGAGAACTGCAACAGGGTAATATGATTTACAGAACTCTGCAGGAGCTGCTTGTAAAGAACAATACAGAACAATTTTGCATTGCGAAGGCTGTTGAAAAGCTGATAAATGGATATTAACTCCCAGAAAACAATCAGCAATTTCACAAGATAGAAACGATAACACAATGAAGATAAGTCAACGGGTTCACAAGACAAAACCAAATAATCTCACAGGATGGTTATGTTAGCACGTGTTAATCGTTTCCATCAAACAGTCCAAGCAACCACACATCCCAGAAAATGCAGACTGCATTATGGAGCTAGAATTCAGGGAAAGTAGAAGATACAACTTGACAGTCTAAGTAGGAACAGTTGCAGCATTTAGAAACTATCAAAAAGCAAATTCTTCCAGAAGTTCAGCTGTAGGAATATCATCTGTATAGATAATTCATGAAGTAAAACACGTTAGTAAAATGTTTATTTCCTACCAGCTGCAGCTAAAACAATTTTCTACATCTAAGACAGCACAGTCTCTGAAGATGAAAACCAGAATAGGTCAGAGAAAGTTAAATATCTACTTAAAAAGACCCATTAGAAGTCCTTTCCTTTACAGCATCTCTGAAAAAATCAGACAGCAGTTTTTATTAAAATCACCATTTTCCCAATAATTATTTTAAAAAAACCTGCACTGTCATTTTATATTTGTGACCTAAAGTGCCCAGACCCTTAGGAAATATTTTATAAGAACTAATAGATTGCATAAATGAGCCATAATGGTTCTCATTAACTGGTCATTACAGCCAGGTTCCATCACTTGCCAGACTACATGGCTTTTTTTTTCCCCCTACTAAAAGGCAGACAAACCTTCCTGAGAGCTGCCACGCTCAAGTGTTATCACCAAGAATCAGAAAACGTTTTTTAATACCTACATATCCATTTACAAAGAAAACACTGATAAATATTTACATTAAGTTATGATCTAAGCACACAAATTTACCAAGTAGCATTAAGTGAGGGAAAAAAGATACCTCCATCATATTTTTTCATAGCAGCTTAAGTTTTAAAGGTGCTTCGAAGAGAAGCAAGAAGAATTTTTTGTACACCCTCTTCCGGCTCCCTCAGCAGGCACACTGCCCACCCCAGCAGCTGCCAGTTCTGCTCTCTGACCTCTCACAGACCAGCCCAAAGCCCAGTTGCCCTTTTAATCCCGAGCCACTTTTGTGGTCACAGAAGGACTCATGTTTCCAATGGTAAGGGGAGTTATAATCAACTCTTCTCTATGAGAGGATGAGTAGAGCAAAAAGGGTACTGGCTTCTGTCACTCACAGCTCTGGACTTATTTAAAAGCTGAAGGGCTGAGCACAAATCTTGGTCTCCCCAGGCCAATAAGGTTTGCATTGTTTCTATTCAGACCTTGACTCCTTCCTTTCCTGCAGTGTTGGCAGTTTCATTTACAAATGACTGGCACTGAGCAAAATTCAAAGCCTGCATCTGAGAGCAGCAATCTGCACTACAGCAAAACCATCTCTGCCTTCAGCTCACCAGTGCTACACCAGCATTCAGACACAGGAAACCACCCTTCAGTCCACAAACACAGAAACCTTTTTTAAGAAAAGCAAGTGCCATAGCATCTCTCCAACAAGGCAAAGCACTGTGAATTAGAGAGGTTAACTGGTTTCAAACAGGTCTCAGAACTGAAATTTTTATTTCCAATTCATGGACAGTTGCCTGAAAATTGCTTAGTTCATTGCCCTTCGTTTGATCCAGACTATAATTTTCCTTTAGCTCAGATTTAGTGTCATTCTCTGTGGGAGAAGTATAAAATGCCATTTCAATGCTGGGCATGGATGCACTTGGACTACAAACACGGAGGGGTACTGTAGTTTCCCAGGCTAAAAGGTGTAACAGTATTTCCTTCTCAGAGATCTGTGTGAAGACTGTTCCATTTGTGTTTTGCAAGACGTTCCGCCCCAGAATGATAGAGGTAGTACTAATCCACACACTAAAAAGTACATTTTTCTCTGTGGTTATTCAGCAACAAGGCAGAATTCTGTTTTCATAATTCAAAGATATGAACTGACAGAATCAACTAAAGAAGTCATCCATATGTTCTGGTGGAAGCATTCCTGTATGGAGTGTCTTTTTAAAAAAGACAGAAACATTTCATAAGACAGAAAAAAAAAAGAAAAACTATTTAGTAAAGAACAGCTATTAAGAACAAATCAGTTAAGAACTGTTTCAGCTTTAAGTTGCTCAGCATAGCACAAACTGCCTGCTGTAGCACACAAAGTAAAGCCACTTCTCAATCATTTCTTTTGCTCATTTCCTATGAAGGGAAAACCAAATCCATACAGAGTGATTGAAGAGGTCTTCTAGAAAAACAAGTTCCTTGAACAGGTTTATTTGGACTTGCCTGTTGAGCCCTCCTCTAGAACATAGTTTATGCTAGAAGCAGAATTCTGTTGTGGAAAAAGAACAAGATTAAGAATGTCAAGCTTCACTAACACTTTAATGAAAAATTACCTACTCGGGCTTGTTAGATCTTTTTCCCTTCAATTGAGCTGTGCATTGGGATAATTCATTGCATAGCTTCCAAAAAAGCTTTTAGTCAGCAGCACTTCTGTCTGCCTTAGGGTAAGAAAAGCCTCCTGCCTCCATCTTCCATGGAGCTTTAAAAGCAGGTCTGATTTCTCTTCATGTGGAGAGCTGCCATTTATCTTTCACTAAAGGCCAGATTAGGGTTAGATCTGAATCTGTGTCTAGTCAAGGAAAAAACCCCCAACAACGCAGGAATTAATAATGCCAGCCTGAGGGAAATGCTAAACAATAAAAATACTGCATCATGCATCTTTCTTTCCTTCTTCCCGGTGCACCAGCCTCTCTGACTCAGAGTTCACTACACTGCAGATCTTTGTTATTGCATCAATTCTTTCCATACTCTCATTCAAGGGATTATCTGTAGGTTTAGAAGAAAGTGACCACAGGTTATCGCTTGTGTTGTGTTGCTGTTTTCCCCACGGACGAGTAGAGAAACAACAGTGTTGCTCTGATGCATGGGAGCAAAGCCTAAGGTGTATTGTCATAGTGGCCCATTCAACAAAACCACTCCACTCTCCCTTCTCGAGAGAAGTGACATTTGTGTGACTTGGAAACAAACAGCTCCAGGAGCCGATCGGCTGAAAGCTAGTTGCTAGTGAGAAAACCCAAAGGTGGCCCAGATCAGTTAAGCCAGTTCACCTTAGGGTCAGATGCACGGCAGGGAAAGTGGACCTGCAACCACACAAAATTACAATTGGCTTAAACCGCTGCATACCGTCAGATTCCCTTTGCATGCCTAGATCAACTAAAGATTAAGGGTGCAAGCAGCCAGATGATTAGATGTTCATTTCTTTCCAAAATTGCATCCCCATTTTATCTCAAAATTAAGTCAGGCCCATGCTTACACCTTTCAGGTTTTGAAATTCTTTAGGTGATATACTGATATGAGAGAGAGCGAGGATGATGATATTTTGCTGCATGACTTACATCCAGACAGGACTGGTATCCCTATTCTGAGCTCTGAATTCACTCACTTTCCTGCAGCCACACAAATTGCATTCCCTGTAACGAACTGAATGGAGTTACTGTTCTGCAGTTCCCAGTCACAGGTTTTCTCTCCCAAACTTCCCTGGTGTATTTGAGTCTTCTGCTGAAATATGCAACACCAAGTAAATATGTATTTTGCAGAGCTGTGTCTAAGAGAGAATTTGGAGGTCTGTCCAGCCTCCTCATCCCCCAAAGAGATTGGAAAAAAAATATTATCCATGGACATGAAGTTTTAGAGTCAGGGAAGTCTTAAATCTAATCATAGCTGCTAAGATTTTAATCCTAGTGTAACCCTGAGATAGATCAATCGATCAATCTATTGATCTATAATTACTTACATAATTTCAGTAGTACATAAAAGCCAGCAAAGTCTGTTTTATTGTAAAAGAATATAGGCAGGAGACTACTTGCACATACAATGTTAAAATGTCAGTTTAGTCCTGTTTGTCTTAAACACTGGTCACTGAAAGTTTTTTCTTTTTTCATCTTCATCCAGAAAATGATTACATTTTCCAAAGCGTATTCTAAATTTCAGACCTTTACTCTTCTAGGTCCTTCTGATAAAGGTTGAAAGAAGAATAATCACTAAACCCTAGAACTGGAATGGGCCACATGCTTCTCAGCCATCTTTCCATGGAACAATTTCTGCTTGACAGAGGTTAAAGGAAGTTGTTTGGTTTTCAAACTTAGTGAACATCGGGGTCATGCTACACAAGGGAAAACAAAGTTAAGATTCCTTTAGTGATCTCACTCGAGCCCTGAAAACCTATAGGAGGGAGGGTTTGGGTGCTGAGGCAGGAGCAGGGAGAGCATCCTTGCTGCAGCTTTGCTTCCCTGTGCTCAGCCAGCAGCGCTGCTCCGGCTGCCGCACTGCCGCTGCCTCCCCTCCTCGCTAGCTAATTGCTGCACTAAATCCTGGGGATTAAGGAGTTGTGAGGAAGTATTGAGGGATGCAAGACTTAAAAGCTGAAGAAAAGAAGTGGAAAAAAATTTGTCTTTTCATCTGCTGCCATCCCCTCTCTCTCGCCCTTAACCCCCAGGCTCCCAGCCGCAGTTGGAACGGCTGGGAATTGCTTCTCCCAGACAGCACAAGATTGCCACCTGCAGGGCTCGGGAGCCAGGACGATGGCACTGGGCAGCACGGAGCTGAAGAAAAACAAGCACGAAACAGGTTGCATTTTCCATGGAAATTCACTCCATTTTCTCTTCTCTTCTTTCTCGGTACTCCTACTCAGAACATTAATCTACTGTTCTCAAGTGGAGGAAAAGTTCAGGGCTCTGTGCTGTGGCACAGAGAGATTAAGCAGACATGATAAAATTCTTCTACATATTCATGCCTCAGTTCTTACCATTTTCTTATAGCTCCTGGAGATTGCGATAGGCTCTTACCTTTTAATTTTTTTTATAGTTTTACTTTCCCTGTTCATATTTTGGTAATAAAGCAGAAGTTGAGAACATATCCACCAGGACTCTCATACATGGCAGACAAGATAATAATAAAATTGACTTGGTCCACACTGACTTTCAGAAGGAAAAGAGGTTTTTATTACTAATTTTATCTTGGACTAACACTGAAATTATTTTTACAAAAACTATCAGCATGCCTGCTTCTGCACACAAAAGCCTATATACCAGTGCACCCACAGGGAATACCAATTCCACATAATATTATCAGGAAGAAGGAAAAGACACTAGAGGTTTGCTTAATATATACTCTGTTTACTTTGAGTGGACATAAGTTTGGAAAAAATCCTTTTATCATTATATTTTTCTCTATAAGACACTGGAGAAAACTGGCAAAGTGATAACCAGTATGTCATCAGCTGGTAGGAGGCATGTAGGAGTCAAAATGGCCAATTCTCCACACCTCATACACAAGGAATAGTTAAATGCTGAACACTTTTCTGCTTCAGGGACCAAGCAAGCTGGAGGAAAAGCCCTTCACAGCAGCAAATCTAATCCTTAAGACAAGAGTTACATTAAGTCATGGCTCGGAGCATATACTGAAGCTCAAGAAAAACAAATGCTACTGGGATACCAATACCCTCTACAAACCAAGCACCACAAATGTAAGATTTTCAAAATAAAACTAACTACATTTAACAGGATCCAGCCCTGTAAGGGTAAGCAAGTACACTGCTAATGCATCAAGCAATTTCAAACTCAGCCTGAAGCAAAACCAAACCAACAGCTGGTGCTTCTGGATTTACAACAGTACAGTGATTTTCTGGAGAACTGTATTTTCTGTATTTTTATGCTTTATGAAGAGAAGTCTATCAACCCACAAAACTTACTCCTAGCTACCTCATTAAAAATCCAGATGCTTGGCAAGTAAATGAAAACATCTTCAATAAGGAACTACGCACTGCCCATAGAAGGCACATCTTCTGAAGTCAAGAAATATGGGACAAAAACATTTAACTAAGTGTATCTTCTATTTCCTTTTTCACTGTTTTTTCAATTTCTAACCAAGCATTAGAGATTTCAGTAGTTTACCTGAAACACTGAAATCATCCTGCTGGTTTGGTCAACAATAAATCAAGTACCAGAAACCAATGATACATGAGTAACATGGTCAATAGGATGATAACATGATTTTAAGAAAACAAAGCAAAGTCAAATCTATTTCAGCATAATGCTTTAACTAGTTTAGATTAAGCCACTTTAAGGAGGGATAGAGAGATGCAATTCTAGGTTTGGAGAGGGGGCAAAATGGCCCTGGTGTCATTTGGTGAACTTAGAACCGGGGCATTTTTTTTCTGGATACACTGGCCTGCCTGGTAGTGGCTCGTGAGGAACTGGTGAAGAGCTCAGTGAAGACTCCATGACTCCCATCCTACATTAACTTATTCTGATAGCTAGCTCATTTTCAAACAGAGAAATAAACACTACCATGGAAATAAACAAGACAGGCCTTGCTGAACACTCAAAGGTTCAGCTGAAATAAGTGGTGATGCTGAGCCCTTTTCAGTCTTTATGGTTTTATCTAGAAATAAAAGCAGGGAAGATTTATCGTAGAAAGCAGTGGGGAAAGGACTCTTACCAGCAGAGTAGCAGCCTTTCTTAAAGCAAAAAACCATGAACTGAGCCGTGTCAGTGTCAAGAGAAATCACCAGTGTGAAACCAGGTTGCAAGAAGTCACCTGAAGCGAGCTCTGTGTCAATATAAACCATTGTTGTTTATTCTGTCTGAATGAAAACTAACTTACTCCTGTCCTTCCCCAGCCACCATCTACCGTCTGAAGCAGAAAAGATGAACACTAATCAAAGGCATCAAGCAGAAAAAAGGTGGAAAGAGAAGCATCGAATGACTGCTACTAGGAATAGCAAACAGATTCAGAACAAATTAATAGGAGACAAGCCTGATCAGAGCCAGGAATGAAGTCACAGATGGGCAGAAAACCGATCCCACAGAAACAACAGCAGATGGACCAGACAAGTGACAGCACAGAGCCCTGAAACTAGAAAAGTCATGATACTTTGTTTGATCTGTCAAAATAAAAAATATTACTTTTTTTTTTTTTTCCACAAGCAAGGTAACATTATGCTCAGAGGGATTGAGAAAATTGTAAGAGTCAAGAAATGTGGGGATTTTTTGACTGAAAAAGAATGGGAAACCTGAATTGCAATCCCTGTGCCTTTAACAACTTGCTCCTTCTTCTAAATGCTGGGAGTTGTCAATGGCAATCAAGTTCTTACGAGAGGAGAAGCAAACATTAGTACTTTGTTCTCTAGGAAAGAGGGCAAAGTATGCAAGAGTTCTTAAACAGATTGGATTGAAATACCTCTGCTTATTCCCAAGTACTACCTAGGACCAGGTTTCCCTTGCACTCATCATGAATAGATGATTCTAAGCTCAAATGGAGCACATGGCCCAGATTGCTTGTGAATATCTAACAGACAAGCCCAGAACCTGGGGGGTGCACCAGCTGTAGTCTCCCAGGCAGCTGGAGGCTGCAGCACAGCCTCCCCTAGCAGCTATTATGCAGTCCTGCTTCAACCATAAAGGAGAGCTAACAGCTCTAGTCAGCCAGCATAATATGTGATTCATGTTTAACCATTACAACAACTTAAACAATTCTTTAATTTCCTTGTGTTTATCAGAAAAATGTCTCAAAATGTCCAGGGATAATAAAAGCACAGGCTGAGACACAGACTGGGTAATAGTTAATACTTTGACAAAAGCATGACCCTCCTTTCACCCTAGATAATTCCCAAGTATTTTTGGTAAAACCGTCTTACATAATAATGCATAAGCAATAAATTTATTTCTTCTACTTTTCTGCTTTTACCAGGAAGGAAGCAAAAAATCAGAAACACGCACACACACAGAGCTCTATTTCTAGTTTTCTTTTAGAATATCAGGGACCTTTGTTCTTTTCTCAACAGCCATAGCTGGAAATAATGGGCAGGGATCAAGGGCCACAGCAGTTAGTTACAGCTGGTAAAGCAGTTCCATGCATGTCAAATCTGTGCAAGGCCTGTGTTCCTTACTCACAAAGGGTGCATAACAGATTGATGAACTTTGCGGTCCCAAGAGAAGATCTTACCTGCCTCTGCTTGACAATTGCTTTCATTTTCCTCAGCACTGGCTTTCTTGGCCTCTCAGTTCCTATTACCATCTGCTCCCTATATCTCAGACTGCAGAATACAGGGAGGAAAACAAAAACAAAGCAAGAAATCAAATGACCCTTACTTAAAGGAAGCCAGCTGCCTTTTCTTCTCCACATCCAAGGCTTCTGAACACCACCATTTTTCATTAAATGTATTGATATTCCTGCTCAGGTGAGGTTTAATAGTATTTCCATCAAAGAACTTCACGGCTGCCTCCTAATAAGTCCCAGAAGAGAGACTAAGGAAATATGATATCCCATCATAAAAGCATCTCTGGACATATTCTGAGAGTCTGATGTGCTTATTGTACTGAGGCACCCAACACTGCACACAGTATTCAGGATGGGGTCATGTCAGTGCAGGGTACAGTGGGACAATCTACATGTTACAACTACAGCACATCGTGTCTGCTTCCAGAAAAACATAATGTCTTCAAGATACATCAATTTTCTCTGTATAAAAGAAGAAAATTATGATATGTAAAATTCAGATGAAAAACCATATTATTAGGACGCTTAAAGCAACATCTTCTAGACAACCTGCATAATTGGGAACAAGGCCCAAAAGGCACAGATGTCTTCCTAAAATTATATTCAACCAAAACTTTTGCTCATAATGTCAGGTTTGATCATAATTAATACTTTCTGGCACTGCAGGCTGAGAAATTCAAATTACACTAACTAGCTATGAGTCAAACTGACCTCAGCTACATGGCTAGAACTGCCAAGTGACCCTGGCCACCCGTGCAAGTAACTCCCACGTATCCGAGATCAAAGTCTACTACACCTTCCAAGGAAGGGAAGCTGGTCAGCAATAAATCGTTCATCCTACAACAGAGCACAGGTGATACCCACCATGACATCAGCTGCTTTGCTGCAGTGTATTTTCTTGCAACCATTCTACTTGTTGTCCCAGATTTTATTAGTCTAAATACCATGACAACCTTGTAGCCTTGTACTGACAAAAATCCTTTCTACCACATCAGCATTTTACATAATATATTTTTAATTCAGAGTATAATATCAAATCATTTGGGAAAACCATGCTCAGCTTTAATCTTTTCCGTGAATAATTAGCAACTTGGCAACAAAGTACGCTTGGCTCTCTCTGGATTGACATGTACTGCAGCATCAAGACATCTGCATTTTCACCAAGGGCCTTGGTAATACTCTGTTCATTGAATTTCTGGTTTTTTCCAAGCTGAAAAGGAAAGTGAAGTTGCAAGGAAGAATCCAGGCCCAGTTCAAACCATGTTCGTTTACCAGTATATCAAATTTGTTTGGCTTCCTGACATCCAACTGTAATACTACTCCTGACACAGAAACAGGGCCAGAAATAACTACCAGGTGCCAAAGTTTATAGAAAACATTCAGTAAACGGCTGTTGATTTTAGGACAGTGTGCAGACAACTGCACTTACATGAAAGGCAGTGCAGCTTGGAACAGGTTTTAGTGCATGCTGAATACTTTTGGCATATCTGAATGGCACCTCTAGAGACTGCACCACTGGCTGGAATTTAAAAGCTTCCACTTGCTGCTCCTTACAATGCAGTTTGGATTGAAAAAGATGCCTGTGACTCTTGATGTGGATGCCTTACACCTCTTTTTAATTTAAAGCAGTAAGATGTTATTTTTCTTTCTTGTCTAGCAAAAAGGGAAAGCTCCATCTTCTAGTCTTGTCCAAGAAAATTGCATGAACCACTGCCACCATATAAACCACATATTAAACATAAAAAACTCACACGGTTAGAGCAAACAATCCAAACTTCTGCCAAGTGCTTGGGGACTTGCGGTCCCAGAAGGACACAAAGTTCAAGTGAAGTCTCTGCAGACTCACCAAACAGTTCTGAGTTTAACACCTCTCGCCTTTGACACATTTTATCATAGTATTCTTTGAGAAATCCAAATTCCTACTTTGCAGGTAGGTCCCATCCTGGAGAAAATATCCTTGGCCTGAAAATAACTGAGTCATTAGTCTCTCACAAAGGTCAAGCCTGAAAATATTCAGTTTAATATTTTTAGAATTTCCTTCTTTCCTGAAGAAAAAAAACAAAACAAACCAACCCCAAAACCACAACCAGTACTGCATAAAGTAGAGGTTCAGTATCACTGCCATGCAGGCTCTTGTAACACAGCCATGGCAGGGAAGTAGTGAAAGTATTTTGGTTAACTGGCTTTGGGTGGGGTTTAAAACTGAGAGCCATTTCATGATGTGATAAAAACAAATCCATAGCAGTTCTTAGGACAAGGCTACTGAAGGTCAGGTATAATTTAAAACAGCTGTCCATATAAAGAATATAAAGGAAAAAACCAAATAATTTCTCTCCAATGGGGCATAAAGATAGGAAAAAGGAGTTTATTTTTTCTTTCTATACTAGCACACAGGAGTACAGAAAACACAGCAGTAATAATAAGCTACAAGGCAAACTGGTAAGCAGTTTCTGTGCTTAGGATACACCAGTGTTATGACTGAATTTCCTCCCCCCACCCCTTTGGAAGAAGGCTAATCTTTGAATAATAATTTCTTAAGCATTAACAGAACATGGGATTCTAAAAATTCCCAGAGGTACAAATAACCTTTGAGACTGTTTCGAGAAATGTCAGGAACACTTCATCCCCCCTGCAACCCATTCTTCAGCTGGGGTGCAATACAGCCACTGCTCAACAGGCAATAAGAGGAGACATGAAAAATATTATTCCAGGCAATTATACAGATACCTGAGGCAAAGGGAATGAAATTACCAGAGCCAGAATTTGATCAAGTTACAAAGATGCCACCACTGGTAAATGTTTTGTGATAAATAACAGTCTGAGGGTCATTCTTTTCAGCACCAGCTCCTTGAAAATGCAGGGCAAGATGCGAAAAGAGAATTACAATTGCAAATAGCAGCAGTTACTTGAACAAAAATGGGAAGAGGGAACATGCCATGGGTCATTGTGATCATTCGCATTTCTTGTGTAATTCAGGAGTTTGAAGATTACAAATTATAGAAAGGCATCCTTTTTAATACCCTTTAGCATTTACTATGTTTTCAAAAGTTCAAATAAACAGAATCAGGCCCCTCATTCTCAAGTATTACCTTTAACCTATGATAGCATTAATTGATTCAAAAGTATTTAAATGGAGAAAAAACTATCTAGATTTGAAGCACCAATATTAAATAATTTCATTTCAAACACCACACTGTTTCTGTAGATATCTTGCACTGGTTGGTAGAGGACACATGAAATTAATTTTCAGACACGTCAGGGTACAGTACAAACACTGTTAGAGAGAAAGAAAGGGGAGTTAACAGTGTGGTAGCTTAACTTTGTCGTTCCCTTGGCCATGTGTCAGACAATCTTTGTAAGTGCCTGAACTGTTTATGTTTTACCTCCAGCCTCGATCTTCTTTTCCAATGGTGAATCAATCACTATTAGACTTGTAAAAAGGCACTGGTGTGTTTCTTTTGATTGTCAAAAAAGAAGCTAATGAGAGTGAATTTGTCATTTTGTGTCATAAACTGCATCTACCTTAACATTAGTTATTCCAAATTTTTCGACTTTTCTTTCCACACTCATCTAATGTTGTCTTCCTACTTCCTCATTTACACTTTCAAGTGTCAGTCTCTACTCTGTACAGGCACTTCTAAATTACCTTCAGTAATTCATTAACTGATAGAATTAATGTAAGATACTCGGAATTCAGGGCAAAATAATGAGAAAACTTGCAGCAAAAAAATTCACTTAGAGGCGTTCCTCCCCCCTTCCCTTCCACAATTTGATGTGTAATGTGGTTGGTTTGTGTTTTTAACGCACTTAAGATAAATGCTTGCTAAACATTATTAATGTACTAACTGTTTTCAAACCTCTTTTACCCATACAAAAAGCTGAAATTTAAACTGCAATATTTCACTGCTCAGGAATTGCATTTCAACCTTTGTATAAAATAAGCACTCAAAATTGTTCACCACTGCAATTTCTCTTTGGAGTGCCTAAAATTACCAGTATGTCCAATGTTCATCTCAAAGAGCTTAACTTAACATGCAGTACCTCCTTCCAGAGCAAGGGGCTTCACCTAAATTGTAGGTTAAAAGAATATGGACTAAATAAATATAATGTAATTTTTAGTGCTTGTTTAGTGTAGGATTAAGTTAAGTCTTCAGTGAAATTACTGCAAATTTGCACTTAAGTATCAGATCAGAATTTCATCCAGTATCTTTTACTGAATTCAAATGAAAGCTTTTGTTTCCAAAGACAAGCAATCACACTTACATGCCACAGATTAAGTCAGCACCTCTCCTACTCCTGATACCGTTTTCATTACGAAGATCTTTTCACTAAATACATAACATACATGGACATACAAATCATGTATTCATTCCCAAATCCCTTTAATAAGTTCCTTAATCCTGTAGTTATTAGTCATTGATTTGTATACTTGCCTTATCCCTAGCCTTTAGAGCTCTGGAAAGCAAATACAGAATTTTTACTGCACATCCTACTACTTTTACTGCTGAAATAATGAAACCTTATATAAGGTAATAATTTCATTATAAAAGTTTATTTCACTATATCTTCCAGAAAAGCCATTCAAAATAGAAATTTGCAGTCAATTATCCAATAGAATGAAGCAGTAATGCTAATTAGCAAGTTAATGTTCAATTAGATTTAACAAAAATACTGCTGGGAACTTGAGAAGAGCCGTAATACTGATGGCCGTTTATTAATAGAATGATAACATACAACAAAGCAAAACCTGCCAGCAATGAGATGTCAGACTATAAAAGAGTCCTAAGAACAGATGACTTTTCCTGAGATTTGAGCTTCCTACAATCCCTATGGCTCCTCAGGGAGCCATGTCAATTACACCATCATCAATGCAAATGGCATTTTAAAGAGTCTCTTCGACAAACAGGGAATGCTAATGCTGATCAGAGGTGCTGGTGTTCAGCACATTTCTCCCAAAGCTCTGTAACCTCTTGTGTGTCTGCTCACTTGGTTCTAATCGTGTCATTTTCTGACGAGCCAGAGGTGGCCCCTCTGCTTTTGTCAGTCAAAACTCAGCCATTAAAAATGACTCATTTTCCAGCATCACAGCAGTGCGGAATGCAGCAGTGGCAGCAGCAAGATAAACTCCTGTATGGAGAGTGTGATAATGTGAAGTCTGCCGGCTTTCGTGCTTGATAGGTTGTTCTTATTAAGATAAAATGTTTTCTAAGGAACTACCATAAATAGAAAAGTAATAAAAAAAAGGAGTGACGGAGCATGAAAACACGTAATACTGCTACATGGTATGAGCAGGAAATGAAACTTTGCCTGAAATTTAATTATCCCTATTTAAAAAAAAAAACAAACAAAAAACCCCAGATGCTCATTTTCAAAGGGCATTTGATCTGCATCCTCTTGATGCTCTACTCAACATATAACAGGGCTCTTCTGGGAATAGATGCAAACAAGAAGGAAAAGAAGTAGTCTTACAAATCAAAAGGAAAACACAGTATTAATGAAAGAAACTAGCATATAAATCTGAAAATAAATTAGAACCCAGCAAGTCACCACACTGCAAAACCATTCACATGTGACATAACCACTTCATATTTACATATCAAGCAAAAGCCAAAGAAACTCTACATTTCCTGCATCAAGAAGTTGTGATGTTTACCCCAAATATTAGAGCAATCCATTCTGCCTTCATCAAAATTTTGTATTTGTTTTTTAATAATGTAGTTTTTGAATGTAGTTCAGTTAACCAGGATCAGAAGCTAGTTTTTTAAATTACTTGTATGTAATGGCTAATTTTTTTTTGACCTAAAGGTTGTTTCTAATACAGGTTCACCAATGGACAAAGGTGAAGGCATTTTGATAAAACACAGATCTGCACAAGAGAATCAAGAGCACAAATAGAAATATTGAAAGAAGAAATATGGGGGACAGGTGGACTAAGCATTTAATCAGTCTTAAGTAAAGCAGAGAGAGGCTTTCGAACTGTGCAGTGTTAGGAGATGTACAGATATACCTGATTCTAACGTTGGCTCTTTATTTAATGGCTACTCCCTTTTGATCTGAGCTTTAGTCACACTTTGGTGTATCTGAAGACTGTTTAGGCTTGAAGGCAATGGTGGGAAGAGGGGGAAGACAAAAAACTAGAGGGACTTACATCCAAACATACTCATAGAACAAGTGTCATGTGCAAGATGACATGTGAGGTCCCTGCAATGCCCATATCTTCCTTGGGATTATCTTTCTCTTAATTGAGAAAGACATTAAGGAGTTCTAGTTCAAGGACTATTGAACAAAAATAGAATACGGCACAGGAAGGTGAACTTCCCAGGGATGTTTTACCTTGCAGAAAGCCATCCCATGCACACCTTTTCACAACATGGAAGAAGGTGGTTGTGCTTTATCCACATAACACATATTAAGTTAATGTCACTTTCTAGGAACAAGTTGTAAGCGCTTTAATTTTTTTTTCTTTTTTTTTTTTTCCTAGCAAGCAAAGCTAGTCAATGAAGTCGCTTACTTTAAAAATTCTCATGCCTTCTGATAACTCTAGCACTACATTAGTTTCATAGTTTTTTTCAAGAGAATCTCCCTTCCATAAGGAATTCTGTCGTTCTGGAAAATACAACATTTTCCTAACATGGACTGAACGGAACACCATTTTTGATTTTGCTAAGAGCTCCTCTGCTTTCAACACTGAGGTCTGATAACTGCATACATCAGCAGCACTGATCAAACAGAGCAAGCATCAAGGGTTGCACTTCCCATGCAGCAGAAGAAAATTCACAGGAAACCCATATGGCATTTTCCCCCTGCCTGCCCTGTCCCAAAGGCAAACTCTCCAAACCCTCTGGCACACACTTAACTGTTAAACTCACCAATTCCTATATGAAACTAAGACATTGTTCTCTTCTGCACAGCGTGACAGCAATGGTTACTGCTCACAGAGTTACACACCTCCCGAGTTTCACTTGGATGCCCAGGTGGAGACATATCCCAGGGTAACCTTAGTTAAATTCACCAGTTCATAGATATCTGTACCTTATAGAAATATTTCAGTTCCCACACAAAGGCCTTTATTGGAATGTGATACCATTAGGTACAGAATCATTTTTATGTATATACATCAATAGAATATTTGTCATTACCAAATGCAAGTTAATTTGGGGAGGTTTTAGCATCTCTACATAGTGTTTCTAAAGGAGTTGAATCTTTTCACCTGGATTTATTTTTAAAGGAAGAAAACAGGTTGAAATTGTACCCAGCCCTCCAACCTGTATTACTGTATTTATAAACATGGAAGACTATAATTTCCATTTTTCAAAAACCAAAGCACAAAAACTTCACCAGAAACCATGTGAACTGAACCTTGCAAGTCCTCTATGGAACAGGAATCCCTGCTGCACATAGATGATTTTAAATTAGTTTTTAAATTAGTGAGATAATCCCTATTTTTAATTTGATATTTCAGTAAAGGTTTCCACTGATCTCAGTTTTCCAAGTGCACTTGAAAGCTTCTAAGTAACAGCAGTAGGCTGATTTTTAATTTTGCTTTCACACCACTTGATTGGATTCAAATTCTGTGAGGCAAAATGGTATTTGGCAGCAAATGACACAAGATGCCACTTGGCATCATATTCTGATTTTTAAGCAGAAACTGCTGGAATGCTTAAAATCATTTCTTTGTCTCACTATACAGTATCTGAAATACACGTCTAATTTATTGACGACTCCAATGTCAAACAGAGGAAACCAGCACACTAAAACCTCATTTTTCTGTAGATTGGAAGTACATTGATTAGATGAACTGGGGGAAAGTTCAAAATTTTGCAGGGTAATATGACTGAAAATTAAGACCTACGACATGGTCAAGAAACACTACAGACAAGTAGGGATTTTACAATCCAAGGACTCATGATGGTCAGTTCAGGAGCTACATGCACATTTTATAGACCACTGCAACCTCAAAACAGAATTTGATCAACCTACAGTTACATCACGAACACCATTTAAATCAGGATATTTGACTTTGGTATGTGTAGCCCACATAAACACTTATTCTATCTCAGTGGAGCTGCAGTACCACTGAGTACTACGAATATTATTTTCATGCTTCTCCCATCCACACCCCACATTCCACTACTCTTTGTTATCCTCTCTCATCTCAGTGACTTTGACATTTGTATGGCAATTTCCTCTAATAGCTTTACTCAGCTTCCAGACTCTGCAAAATGCTGAACAAAGCAGAACAAATAATTCAAGCACCTTTAAGAAGACTACAGAGCCCTTTAGCAAGCATTAGATAAGCTCCTGAACAAACAATATCTATTTTGCAAATTATTCCTAAGGTCACTGAATTCCACAAAATCCAGAAGCAAACTCGACAAAGAGGAATGCACAAGAAACATCTTTACTGTTGGGGGAACCCTTATCTAGTTGGGGTACACAACCAGACTTGGAAGAGAGATGAATGGGGTTTAATGCTTTAAAGCAGCACTAATTCTTACTTATGCTTGCTTCTGGTAATCAAGAAGCTTATCAGAAAGAGAGAAAAAAAGAATAGAGCAGTGACAATACATCTCCCAGACTTCCTCTGGTACTCCAGGGAAGGATCCATCACTAGAGACTCATTACACAAGGCAGGACTGTTTAACATCTCTTGATATTCACACATAATAGTGTGGTCAAGGGGTAGGGTTTTTCACATCTGTTTTTGGCCAGCATAGACTTGATACCATTGAAGATGAGACCTTTAAAAACAGTAATGGAATTTGGTTCTGAAGATCCTGAAGGACCCAATATTACTGCATTCCTCTGGTTTATCATCAGGGGTGTAGACAAGACCCATTTCAATCTCTACTTCAGAAATGTCCAAATAGCCAAGGCTTCAAGCCAAGTTCCCCATAACTGTAAGTACAGGAGTAGGGAATATGGGCTGCTGATGGTTGGGCCCCAACCTCCAAGTTCTGACCGGAAGCAACATCTCGACCTTTTCAAACCAAACTTTCGTTGAAATTGGCCTATCCTAAGAAAAGCACTTTGTCAAAAATACCTTAACCAGCTCTCATTCACCACTTAAGCATTTAGGTTCACAGAGGCAGGTTATTTTGTTCTGTTTCTCTTCCATGCAGCTTCAGTAAGAACATCCCTGGTTCACTCAGGCAGTTCAAGACTCACTAACACACCTTCACACAGGTGCCTCAATTCAGCCACACATTTGAGCATAAAGCATGTTCACATGAAAGAGTGAGAAACAAGAGCCTGGCACTTGTTGGGTTTATAGACAAAAAGTAAGATTTCTTTTTGATAGCTGACAAAACTGTCAAGAAACATAGATTTAGGAGCTTGAACATCACTAAATGAGCAGAAGGAATGAAAACATACCATCCATTCAGACTTGCCAAACATCGCTTCATTTGTGATTCTAAGTTACAAATCTTTGACAGTTTGGGGCTGTGGAAGTGTCCACAGTGTAGTGAAACACTGACTTGTGAAAACAAAGCATAAAACAAACAAAACCAAAAAAAACCCCCCTTGTGCCTACAAGTGCCTAGGGTCCCATTGCAATTCAGCTTGCAAGCCATGAAACAGGAGCTGTTTTCCATACAAAAAGCCCTCAGAGTTACACTGCAATGTTTACTGCTGCATTGAAAACCCTTGCCCTGCTCCTCGCATTCGAAAGAGGTGTAAGAGTATTGTTCATCCACTCAAGGGTTTGCCCAAGAGTACTGAGAAGTCTCTCACATTCATCTCCTGTAATTACCCTTTTGAACACTGACCAGAAGTCCTGGCTCAGATACACTGTGTTGAACAGCACATTAAAGAGAGATTTGCAAAAACTGTGGAGGGGAACAAGCGCAAAACAGTCTCTATGTGATTTTATGTTCACTTACTCTAGAGCAAGGCCCCATCTGCCTCTGTGTCTCAGGAAAAATCCTACAAAGTCCACAGTATCTAAATCAAGAAACAGCACACTTGAGTTTTATCGTTTTTCCCAGAACATCATCAAAAAGGCACAAATGAAACATGGCCACTCACACACTTATAGAGCTTGTGCCAGAAGGAGCTTTCAGAATGTTATTTCAAAGGGCTAAAATGATTGTTCACCGAAACAAAGCCAAGCAACGGAGGCACAGAGAACAGACTAGCCAGCACTGGACAACAGCCAGCACTGGAGCTGGGCAGGAACCCAATATTTCATGATATTCCCACTCTGACTTTAGCCTCAAAAGACTTTTTTTCCTCAGTCCAGCTCCCACTGCTGCCAGCCTCTCCACTGATTTCAGCAAAAGGTTGATTGGGCCTCGGGGCTTAAGTTTCAGACATGCTGGATGCGTGTTGACTTCAGCTGTCATCGTGAATGCTCAGCAACACATCTGGAAGAGCAAGTCCTCTGCATGCAAAACAATTCTGGTCACATCATCACCTCACAGAAGTCACAAAAGCATAAAACTACTTTAACAATAAAGACAGCCCTGAGAAGGATGGTGACAGAGAACTTCAACAAATCAGTCAAGAAATCTAAGCACAGGCTGCAGACTTGCAGGAGATTTCAGAAATAAGTACACATCCAGTAAAGTTCTTCTCTATAAACTGAAGCATTCAGTAAACTGTAAACTATAAACCGACGCATTCTATAAACTGAAACATGAATGAGGATGTGGGAATTTCAACATATCTTAAAAGCCAATGTAGTTCTGCATGACTTGCAGTAAAACCTTTTCTTTTTTCCTGGTTTATAGGTACAAAAAGCCAGAACTTACATTTTCTTCTCCAGCCAAAGATGGCTGTCTTCTATTGAAATTCTTGTTTCCATTAAAGCACAAGTCACTTAGTACTTCAAATGTACTTCTGCAATATTTTGTTTGCATATATCCACAACACATTGAACAGTGTGTCGGTTTTATCCTTAAAATACTATTTTTAATACAAGAGAAGTTACATGAAAGCATGCAGGAGGCCATCTAGAACATGGTAAGCACTATAAAAAACATTTCTTTCCTGTTTCTTAAGTGTTTAAGTACAAAACACAATTTGTAAGGCCTGGGAGAATATGCAGAGAGTTCAGTTCTCCAGACCTATTGGGGAAAAGTAGTTCCAGTAACTGCCTGTTGTAAATATGCCATTTCTATTACATGGAGAAAATACTTGAGATTTTCTCAACAGATCAGTAGTTCTCTGTTCAAAGAGTTTTATTTTTAAATATAATAAATATAATAAATAAAATCTATATATTCCTTTCTAAATCCTTTTTACCTGCCCATCAAGAATAGCCTTTTTAATTACAAACACTGCAATGAATTAGAGTTTAGAACCTCTCTGGAGTACTTTATGAAATCTACTGGCTTTTAGTGCTGTCTCAGAGATGTTCCAAATGAGAGTGACAAAAATAAAAAGAGAAGCAAAACATGCTTCTGATGAAAGATACTGAATGAGGGTTTAGGGATTCACCAAAAAAGCTGCCATTTCCCCTTCACTCATAGTTAAGCTTTGACTGGTTACCAGCTATTAAAGCTGGGAGTTCTTGCATTATGTCTAGTCAATGCCTGGTGCAGTGACGACTACAGGTACTGTAAGAAGGGTGGGACTGCAGACATCAGTATCATAGTTCCTGGCTGGATCCTAGGTGTTCATAACTTTCTATGCATAAGGAAGAACTGAATACAAGTGCCCAAAATGGTTTCCTTCAGTAAATTCTTCATTATCTATGGCTTTGTTACAAATTGTGCCGTTAGCACTTGGACATGCTGCTGCTTAGCAGAGAATCAGCAATGCAGATTTTGGGTAAAGCTCAAGGTGAAAGGAAAAAGGTAGAGCTGAAAATCTTTGGCAGAGCAGAAATTCCTCACACATTCCCAGCAGCAGGATGGGCCTTCACTACAATGCAAAGCAGCTCTTGATTGAGGCACACGGGTCCATGAAGATTTATCAGCATAGCAAGCACTGGAAATCACAAATGTCGGCAAGAGGTTGAAAAGAAATCTTGGACCAGGAGAGACAAAAGCAATTGATAGTACAGCATCTTGACTATCTAGTCCTGCCAGATGGCGAAATTTAGCACTACAAGACCTTAGAAATTACAGGCTATATTGTCTGTGGCTCACATTAAAAACACTCAGATTACTTCTATTAGCCTGTTTTTCAACTTGTTCTTTTCTTAGGTAAATCAAAACATTAGTTGCTAATGCCAAGGTTTTGGAGGTAGTTGTTGATATTCCTTTGATTTCTGCTTAAAGTTCTAAAATACTTCCAAACAAAACCATATTTTTTTTTTACAAGACAAGCAAGAAACACATTTTATCTGTTTATCTACTGGGATAAACAAAGCAGTAATTGCTAATTCATATCTTCCTTAAATTATTTTCCTCAGGAGGAACTGAGACACTCAGTAAGCGAGCATTGAAAGGAAGAAAAACATCTGACATCCTGCAGGTCTTTATCTCACAGTGATGATTATGAAGACAGCCTTTATAGGTCTTCCTCTGTCAGTCTGGAAAAAGTTCCACGTTACAGTTAAATCAAATCAGATGTAAGAAAAAGATAGGCATGAAACACTGAAGTGCAAAGATGCTCATTACCCTGAAAGAAAAATGAAACTGCGTACAGAGTAACTGCATAAACCACACGTTCTCATGTCACCAGCCAAAACAAGCCTTATTGATGTATATTTTTAAATCTGACATTAGCTTGTAATAACATTTTCAAACAATAGTTCTTTCCTATTGATTTTCTGTGCAATCCATTGCTGTGAATGCTATCACCTTTGAGTCAGCTACAGGGTTTTAACCTTCCAAGAAGTCTGGGAACACAAGTATGACAGTTTTTCTGAGCAGCATTGATTGCCGTATATTTTAAGTTATTCTGTAGAGGAATATCAGAAAAAATAGCTTCTAGATGCATAATGTATAAGCTCATTTACAGGAAGCAAGGAACAAATCAAAAAGGGAGAAGTGACACCTAAGAAACTGATAGAAGCAACAGCAATTTTGTCAAGATAGATAACAACATGGAAATTTAACCTTATGGAAAACTCTCTTTATTCAAAGCAGGCATTTTGACAAACAGCCTTTTAATTTGCAAATTGTGCTTCCCAGAGGTAATGAAGAGTAGCCAAAATGAAAAGGAAGGGCATTGCCCCTTTTCTCTGAAACCTCAGCACACAGATAACCTGTCAAAGCTCCAAAATGCAGCCTTCCCTCCCGTGCACATGGAGCACAGAACTAGGCTTCCTGGCCATTACACATATTCACAAACCTCACAATAAATGTTAAATAGAAGTTTTGCAAACAGAATGCTACCATAATTCTCCATGCTTCTGCAGTTCCTTGGACCTAGACTCGTGCTAGATTCGGATCAGCAGCCAGCCAAGTGCAAATACCTCCTAGGGAAGGGCTTCCCAAGCCAAGATCAGAATAAATTTTATTTCACAGCTTTAACCTGAAAACCGTACTATGTTACAACATAATAAACAGCCACCCAGGAGTCCATAAATATTTAAATAATCAATATTGGTTTTGTTTCAGGTGGCTTGACAATTTACAGCTGTGTGCTTAATGAAGCACAGGTTCTCCAGGCAGCCACGAAGCTCAGCAAAACAGGAGAGGGGTGTTTTCTCTGTCCACTTTCTAGAAAAGAAAAGATTCCCAAACTCCTGTCACTGACCACTCTGTTCTAACCATGCACGTATCAGTGGCCTCAAAGGAAGGAGCCAGTCCCTTGTGGACCCCACTACTTGAGGCACAAGAAGTGACCAGCAAGGATGCTTTAACCTACCTCTTACAAAGACAACATCTGCAGAGTGCCTCAAGACATGCAGGTGCCAAAATGGCACCTTCAGCACACAAGCTATATTTGTACTATGAACAAATTCCCACACAAAAGTGCCAAGTTCAGCTGGAAAGTGCCACCTGCTCCTTTTGCACATTGAGAAGGCAGCGGCCACACAAGACAGCTCATTTAGCCCGCAGTTACCCCTTGGACTGCATACAGACCTACTCCTCCAACATTTTCCTCATCAGTAGTTTGCTGCCTACATACTTTGAAAACATGATTATGTTTTTTTACAGATTGAGTTTAGATTCCCACCTCCAAGGTCCATCCATGCCATTGCTTACCAGGTGTAGAAAGCAGGAAGCATCATTCTGTGGTACAAGACTCCACTGGCATACTAGTAGATAAATCCAACAAAGAAAAATTTAGCAGGATAAATTTCTTAAATTATAGTTAAAATTATGTGGAAGCAGAACTAATACGCTTGTTCTTCAGCTTAAAATCAAAGCTCTGCCTAGCAGTTAAGCTCAGAACTGAAATGTGGATGTGCTCCCTGTCACCTCAAAGCCAGTGACTCTACCAGTTTTCATCAACCAGGGATTAGATATCCATCTTTCACATTGCTCTAGCACAGCCTTCAGGAAACACTCATCATGTACAGAGGTGTTAGCAGGCGCATAAATACAAACATCCTGCCATTCAACAGGCAGCAGCAGTTGTGCTTGCATGGAGTTACTCTTTCACTTCATTTAATAATCTGCCAAGTCTTCTGCAGAGAGACCTCAGCTCACTGTTCTGCACCATTATTGGCTTTTGACTGCAGAGTTGCCAGACTCACTGGAGCACAAGCTTATGTAAAGCTGAGCAGACACAGAGAACAAACAAAAGCAGACTGGACATAGTATCAGCAGATTCTCAAAACCATAACATCCAATTACATCATTAATTCTATTATTCAATCCAGTTCTTGTGCCACCTCAGCAAGCTATCTGTCTGGTTACAATCTTATCTTCACTGCTACATTAACTGCCCCAAAAACCTTGTCACTAAATGCCCTATCGAAAAATCCTCAATTGGTAGTCATACTTCAAAATATGACACCCATTCAAACACCTGCAACAACATACATTGTTCTCTCTCAAATCCATTTATATTTCTCAATACTGAAAGCCAATTAAAAAAACATGAGGGGTCTTATGTTAAGGCAAAGGGAGGGGAAATTACTCATCTAAATCTTCCATAACTGCTGCTGCGAAGCAGCCACATGAGGATGTAGCAATTAAAAGTACAAGATTTAAGTGCATGTAAATAGATTTGGTGGGTATTGAACTAAATGGTAAAATGAAACACTGTGTATGGAAAATAATCCTTTAGCAAAAATTACTCTTAATTCTTGCAAAACTGGATCATCTGAAAAATCTAGAAAACTTCTATCTAGAAAACTAGATACAGATTTGCAAACTCTATTTGTCAAGTGAATGCATCTTATTCCCTTCAGCAAGTTGTCCTGATTTTCTTCAAAACTCAAAAATCCTTCTAGGGGGAGGTTAAGTTGAAAGTCCTCTATATAAAAATATCTCCCTTTCACATTCTTTTCTTGTATTTCTCAGCCCTGAATTTATAAAAGTAATTCCACAACATATTCCCTGAAACTCCTAATATAAATACACCAAATCTCACAGTCTGTAATGAATGTTACATTAAACATGAGCAGGGACTGTGCAATCTGTGAGCCACCACTGCCCTCATCCGGGAGAAGACTGAATCTCACGTTCTACTGGGAAAGACTTTTAATTTTCCACACGATTGTTTGTATCATTAGTTTTGATACTATAGATAGAAGAATACGTACTGTTATTTACATTTTCCTTCAACTGTAAGGGTCCTCTCTCAACAAAGAGATTCGTTTTAGATCCCCGAGCAAGACAAGGAGAAAAACCTGCTAGGTACACCTGGGCAAACAAACAAAAAAATCACCAAACCAAGAAACCCACAGCATTTGCTTCCACACGAGTGATAACAAGTGATTTCAGTGCCGAATCCATCCACATACAAATGCAAACACCAAATATGCAGTGCAAAAATATCAAAAGCTGAAAACAACTGTGATTCAGATCAAATAGAAAGAGGTAGTAGAACAAAAAATAGCAACAATGGGAATAGCTTAAATGTGCTCCACTGTTATTCATAAAGGCATAACTACTCAAAGGTGGATGAAAAACCAACTTAAAGGGGGCAGAAGGACAAAAACTGCTATTGAACAGATATGATTTCCAAAAAAGGCAGGGAAATGCAGTCGTGACAAGAAAAGTTTAATTAACCATAATTTAAACCGAATTGATGTGTCACAAACAATAAGGAGCCAGATTAGTTTAAAGGAGCAGAAGGAATCTCATAGCTTTGACCCACTATGACACAGAAACAGAAAAAACCGAACCCACCAACGAAAAAACAATCAACACTGATCAAACATTATCTTGCTCTCCTCTTAAGTAAATCACAGCCCTATCAAAATAATTCAGCATTTTAAACAATACTTTTGGCTGTTAACATTTGATTTATAGCAAAAAAGCTATTTGAAATGTATCTATTCCACAAAGCATACATTCATAAAGAGCATTCTGTGCCATTTAAGTTGATTTTTAAATGCTCCCTAAAGAAGCTGGTGTCATGATAATATTTTTAAGGAAAATATTTAGTTAGCTGTTTAGTCTAAATCAATCCCTAGCAGTATCATTAAATATTTGCCTGTTTATTCCTTCAATGCACAACTCATTTGGCTCTTTTCACGAAAAAAAAGCTAAGTCATCCCTTCTCAGACTGGTAGCCCAGTCCCTAAAACTGGCAGCAAATTCTGAGACTCACAAGCTAAATTTTAACTGTTCAGTAATCAGTGCTGGTTTCTGCAGAAATTACTTATCTCAGCTGTTTCAGATCTTGTAGTGGGAGGGTGACACAGGCAGAAGTCAGTGAGGCTGCTCAGAAGCATTTATTTATTTAACCAAGGAAGAATGTTTTCCATGTTTTCAACAAACAGCCGGCAGCTTTGGCCAGCTGTGAGCAGGTTGCAGGGCACTTACCCCCACTAAATGATTACTGAGTACTTCTAGGGCTGTTTGAGCCTCCAAGTGGTATCAGAGACCACTGACCAAAAATCTTGGAACTCTATATACCGTAATTTAAGAAAACTATGACAAAAATAAGTAGGGGCATGTACAGATTAGAAGGCAAGGTAAGAGTAGCACTGGGGGGACTGCAGCATTTCTTTCAATTACCAAATTTCACAGGACCTCTCTAACCTATATATTAAAAACTAAAAAAATAGACTTCCTTTGCCCTCCTCTGGGATCTGCTTTCCAAATGTGCGGCACCAGACAATCAGCCCAACAGGGCTCATGTTTACCTCAGAGACAACACTGTCACTCCAGCTACATTTGTCTGACATTTTACATTCACACATTAGGAAACGATGACTATTTCTGGACTGCAAAATACTATCTGAAGGACAGACAGATTATATACTGTGAATTCTAAAGTGGCAGGTTGCTATGGTTTCCCACTGCATGAAAAACACTCACTTCATTAGGTTATCTGAAGATCTCCACTAAAACCAAAAGGGGCCATCAGGGAAGCAGCCTGTCCTTTAATCACAGCTCTGCCTTTGTGAACACCAGTCCATTTTTCTCCTGAAACAGCTTTTGAAAAGAAGAATGTAGTTCTGCATACGAACTGAAATATCCTGATGCTTCATATTCTGAGACGAGCTCTAACCACAGAGTTGGCATAACAACATGGATACTGACTGACTTGCAAACTGCTGCACTGTAAAACTATGGTTTAGAAAAAGATATTCAACTCTTGATTGTTTAAACTATTACCTGAACTACTTAATCCATTTGGTAAATCACATTAGGAATTAGCAGACCCTCTTTTCTTGAAAGTAAGACACAGAAAACAGGACAAACTATTTCTTCTTTAAAAAGACACAAACCCAGCCAAGGCAAATTCCCATGACCAGGTATAACTTTCCTTCTGGAGGTTGTGGCAGGAATAATGTCTGCAAGTTACTTTTTTTTCCCCCCAACAATCTTCTCTGTGTATTTTTGCTTATCTCCAAGTCCTACATGATCTATCAAACAAAAATTACTTGCTCACACCATCTCCTTGGGCTCATCAGCCAAGCACAGTGCCAAAGATCCTCAGGTACAGCTTTTAGCAAACTGTTTTCAATCACTGAGAGCTCCTGAGCTCTCAATTAGTGTTTCAAGTTGCATTCATTTGGGATTTATCAAAAATTTGATTTCTTTAAAAGAAAAAAACAGCTTCCAAGTGCGATTGACTTCCTAATATTTTTTTCGTAACAAAAAAGTCAAACCATGTATTTCCATCATGTCAAGTCTCAGCTTAGAGGGCTCACCAACTGTTATTCCAGAGTAGTGTGGAACAATGAGCTCATTAGCAGTAAGCCTAAAGCAAATGCGCAGCGCCCACACAACCATTGGAAACGTTCAGTCCATAAGCAAAAAAAGTTAAAATATTGAAACATGAAGCATGACTTTGTACTGTCTTGCAATGACTCAAGTATTTCTAACAGTTCTCTCTGAAGGAAACTGACGCTGTCCCCAGGCTGCTCCTCTCAGCGTGATTAACAAAAACACACACACTTTTGCAGGCTTATTAATCATCACAAGTGCCTGGTCTCAGCTTTCCCTGTCTGTTCAACAAATTACCCTGTGTTCCAAATCCAGCTGACATGACTCTTCCTAGAAAAGCAGTTCTGAATCTTCTCAAAGTGGGAGAAAATACCTGGCTGAAAATTATTAGCTCAGAAGACATAACCATGAAGAGTACAGGACTGCTGCTAGTTTTTAAGTTTACACTGCAGATCCATGATTTTATACCCCATCCACACCCTCTTCTTCTAGGGCAGCTAACTACACACCAGTCTTATTCATAATGCTTGCTGATGCTCTTAACAAAGGCTGGGGGAAAGCAGTGTGAAACAGTAAAGGATTTTCCTGAGTGATTTCAATATAAATACTTTTGGGGTAAAAGATTATTTTTAAAATCAAAGCATCACAAAAGTAGCTCAAAGAGATCACATAAACATATAGATCAGATACAGACAGCATAGAGATTACATATTATTCCAATGCAGTAATAAAGAGCTAATAGACTGTCGTTATCCCTATCCAACACAGGGGTTTGGGCATTATCTTTGCAGTCAAGGTAGAGAAACCCCTGACAGTCTCCTCAACCTGGCAATTTCACACTGTATACAGAAATAAGTTTTCTAGTTTGAAAAAGAAGATATCCTGTTATTACTAAGTAATTCTTCATTATTAAGAAAATAAAGAGAGAAGAAAGCATAAAGCAGATGTTTGACTAAGATCAGTGTAAGAATATCAATAGGTAATTGCAACGCCTAAATCCTTTCCAGGTTTTGGTATGTTGGGGTTCTAGGAGTTCTCCTTCTATTTTCTTTTTATCTTAAAGAATTTTCCCCATATATGTTGCCAGGGGGACAAAATACTGAGTGTTTAAGAATCAAAAGACCTGGCCACAGGGGGTAGGGTCCAACTGGCTACTGTCTCTCACCTGGGGTTTTCTCGTGTAGGGCGGGGGATGCCGCAAGATTTGAACTGAAAGGGGTTGGGTACAGTCCCTGGGCGGCTGGTGTTCTCGGCTTTTGGAGGGAGAGGAGGGCTGCCGTCTTTGTGGAGAAAGTTTGTTGGCGCTGCAGGCTTCTGCTTTCGGCTGCCTTTCTTCTACCGTGAGTGGAGCTTGCGCGCTTGGAGCGGCTGTTACACTGGGACCCTAACACCCCACCTTACTGAAAGAGGGACCTTTTCACCATCCGCTCGGATGCCTTGGGGAGAACCCTGGGATCCTAAGCCCACCTTTCCCTGCCCCGCTGGGAGCTGGGCCGCGGCCGCTCTGCCCCCGCTGTTCCTTCGAGCCTTCGCTACTCTGTGGCTCCGCACGCCCTGCCTGCCAAGACCTGCCGGGGTTCCCACCCAAGCTCTGGAGTTTGATACATCTCGTCTGCCACCCGGGATCTGGGCTCGTCTCTGCTGTTCCAGCCTGCTGCTCCCGAGGGTGCGGCCGGGCACCGGGATCAGCTGCCCAGGGGTTTGTGAAGCTTTTCGTCCATCCCTCCCGGGACCCCGAGCCGCCATCACCGCCTGCTCCCCAATCTCGCTCCGGAGCGCCCCCTGCAGCTGCAGGGGAACCATCGCACCCGCCCTGCTCACCGGGAGCCGCCAGCGCCCCTGCCGGCTGTGACTGGAACTGCACCAAAGGGAAAGGGCCTGACAGCCGAGAGAGGCTGGCACTGGGTTTGTGGTTCTGTTTGCTGTTACTGCCGTAGTTACTGCTGTTTGTTTGCATTGTCATACATATATATATATACATATATATAAGTAAAGAACTGTTATTCCTACCCCTCATACCTTTGCCTGAAAGCTCCTTAATTTCAAAATTATAATAATTCGGAGGGAAGGGGGTTGCATTTTCCATTTCAAGGGAGGCTCCTGCCTTCCTTGGCAGACACCTGTCTTTTAAACCAAGACATGGTATTTATGAAAAGTTTTACAATCTCCATGGTCTGATAAAGTGTTCTTCTCTCGATTTATAGCAAGGAAATGCAGAGCTCACTCCCTTTCTTTTTGGCCTGTAGAGTTTTTCTGATTAAAAGCTGAACAATGCAATGTAAGGCAAAAGTCACAAGAAACTTTGGAATTCATTTAATCTAAGTTTCAAACAAATCACTCACTGTCTGGGCTAACTGATGCCCCCTCTGGTCTCCATGACCTTTCTTCTTAAGTGAAGCTTAGACATCTAAATTCTTTACATTAAGGTGAGTGGGATTTAGATCCATAAACACATTCAAGAACCTGGATTTCTGCAAGCTTTGAAATGGGGCCTTTGAAATCAGAATTCCACAGTTCTCCTGAGCCTACACTGAACTTAATATTATGAACATACTTTCCCTAAGACAGGTCCACATGACTTAAAAGACTTGTCTCCTTCACCTCGCACCTGTATTCCCCAGCTCTTGTACTTAAATCCATCTCAGGGAGCTTTACTCTCTCCTCTGACATATTTGATATAACGAGAATCAGTAAAGGAGTAACAGCAGAGAAGGCAAATATCCTATAGGATCTTACATTTACTTGGGAAGCTTCACCTCTTTCCTTTTGCTTGCCTTTCTTTCTCGTGTGCCCTTCTGTACAATTATGTTAATGAACTAACTCAAGACAATTATTACAACAAGGGAACAAACACAAGAGAAGGGGCAGGGAGAAACCTTTCCAGCTGTTACAGTAATTTATTTTTTAACTGCAATCCCAGAAAAAATAGTTTTAAGAATCTTTATGTTAATTCTGATGCTATAGTCATAAAACACACAGTGAAGGGTGAAAAGCCAGCATTACTTTCTTTAGCTGTCTTGAGAATGGGGTGCCAGTAGATACATGGTTTTCTTTCCATAGAAGGTAAAAAAAAAGCTGAGGCCAACTCTGGCAAAGGCAGGGCAGAACCTCATCAACAAAGCCACCACCCGAGGGCAGGAGCAGAGCCAGCCTGGTGGCAGCCATGGGCTGCGCTGTCATCACCAGACAAACCAGGGGACACAGCAAGTCCAAGAGGCCCATCTAGGAAATCCAATAAGCAAGTCCGGCCAAGCAGGGGAGAAGGCCAATGTCCTGGGTTGCAGTGTATTCTATTACCATCCTCATGAGCTGTTGAAACCACGTGGGGCAGTGTTTCCTGGCCCCCCCTCCCTCTGAACTATCTTTCTGTTAATAGCCCATCAATGCCCTGCCGCATGACTCAGAGATAACTCTCTCCGGACTATCTTCTGCTAATGAGCGCATCAACACCGGGCCTCATGACTCATCATTCCATTGTGAGATGCTCCGCCCAGAGGGAGGAACCAAGCATTCCATCTTGGATATAATCTGGGACTCTGAACACCACGGGCATCCTTCCCACTGGATTCCCAGAGGACAGGAGCTGCATAATCACCACTGGACTTTCTGAGGAGGAGCAGACCTTTCTACCGGACCACTGCTTTGACAGAGCCACACCCATCACTTCAGGAGGACTACAGCCACCATCTCATTGGACTGCTACCGCCACCCTGATTAACAGGGTGCCAGGTTGTATTCTGACTCTGTTAGTTTAGCCTACTGGGGTTTTTCTTGCCTTTATTTTTAATTTCCCTAATAAATTGTTATTCTGACTTGGTGCCTCCCACTGGTCTGTTTTCAAACTAGTACAGCCAACCACAGTCTTTCCTGGACCACAGCCCTGAGCTTAAGTGAGGCTCCTGCATCCTCGAGCAAGGAGTATGGATGGAAGTCTCAAGTGAGCCCAATGCACGTAATTAAGCCCTGCAGGTGCTGACTGTGGCAGTGAGGATTAAACAGACACAGATTTCTGAAAGACATCTGACACAGGTTAAGTAGAAAAGAGGTGAAGATACCACTCCTGCAACTATCCACTCTGCTTCTATGGCAGGCTCACCACCCTCCCCTGAAGCACTCCCAGCACTTCTCAGCTTGGCACAGATGCAGACAAGGGGAGCAGTGTGTGCCTTCAGCTACCAAACCAATCCACAAGAAAATTGTGCATCCTTGTCTCAGGCATGACAGCCTCTGAAGAGGCAGGACAGATATCTAGGACAGAAGATGTAGCATCTTTACTCTCCAGTCTTAATGCTCTATCTCATGTCTGCCAGAGCTACAAGAGAACAGCTGCAACGCATTTCAGAAGTTCCTGGTGCTCTCACTGTTTGCAGCCCCTCTCTTGAAGCATCTTCTACCCACACACAGCAGCCTGCAGAGCAGATGGAGTATGTGCACTTGCTTCAGCCACTCCAGCACAAAGTCTGGCAGCTTAGAGGAAGACACTTCTCAAGCTGCTGCCCAAGTGGCTACAGCAGCCCCATGATGGTGTTTAGGGCTTCTGGTTGCCAAGTGCCTAAGCCCAAAAAAATTTTTAAATCATAACTTATATGTTACATTTAATCGACATGATCTGCTTTTCCATGCTGTTGCCTCAGTTCAGAATCCTTACTGTCAGAACAGAAAACAGGCCAGCGATTTTGCTGGCGGTCAGTGGCTTCAAACCAGATCCATGGCCCACTGCTTTTTACAGCACTCCCTTAGTCTATTTTTAAGAGCAATTTGAGAAATAAAAGCTATTTAAAACAAGCAGCATGAAAAGAAGTATCATTTGCTTCACATGATTATTATGTGCATGGTAATGACAGGAAGAATACTGCAAATGTTTTCCAACTCTTAAAAAAAAAAAAAAGAAGAACACTTCCTTTGCAATATATAATTTTGAATTTTAATTTAGATAACTCAGACTATTTACTGGCAACATAAATATCCATATTCATGATGTCTGATTTACTATAATCTTTATTTCTGATGTTCTGCATCTGTGAATACTTGAAGTACTTGAGTTTGCATTCATGGGCAATTATATGGGAATGTCATCCAGTAGCAACAGATTGATTTACAGAGTTTGTAGCATCGAAAGACAATTCATTTTCTCTCAGATGAGCTGTGGCATGAGACCTGGGATTGATGCTTCCACTCTCATTTTTTTAACAAATTACTTTTTCTTGTCTAATAGACATTCAAATCAAGGACATTATAATGAGGATCAAACCAGTGCCTTTTAGATGCATTCACTCTACCAGTAGTTTGCAAAGGTCTGACAAAGGAAGTGAAATGGACAGCAAGTAGAAACTTAGAAGTTAGATTTCATGCAAGTGAATGGTGTTTCAGAAGGGAAAGAGGCACAGGTGCGATATTTGGTCATTTCACCTTCACACCCAAGGGCTCCCTCATGCTGACTTCCCCTGAGCCTTCCAGAAATCCAAGCAATTGCTATGCAAAACACATTTTTCTTAAAAATCTCTGCATCTCTAACTGCACTTCCTTCTAGTCTTGCCTGCTGGAAGGTCTTCTGAAGTACAAGGATTCTTCCAATAAAACAAATTTTAATTAATTTCCACAGGTGAGTGATAGGAAGAATTAAACAAATCAACAATAAATCTGCAATAAGTACAATATGAGAAACTAGTATGAATATCACTTTTGATGCATATGAGTAAATAAGGTGATAAAGCTCATGGAGGCATGAAACAGTCCCTCTTTTACAGTCCTTCAAAGGAAGGAGCACAACTGCAGAGGCTTCCCAGAGAGCTGCTCTCCCATCATCCCCTCCTTGGGTGACAACAGAGCAATGAATACTGGTCAGGACAGCCATTAACACAGAGAGCATGTGCCAAGTGCTTTTAACAGCCAATTGCAATCACCGCATTCAAAGCAACTCAAGCCGTTGCTTTGGGGAGTTCTCACTCTTGTGAAAACACAAGCAATGCTCTCGCCAGTATTTAGCCAGTGCTTCTAAACAGTTAAAACCCCACACACATGAACATCTTTTGCTAAACAAAAATACCGTATAGCTTCATTAACAACGTTACTCCCAAGACATAATAATGATCATGAAAACAACTCCACTTTCCCATAGTTATAAAACAAAGACCTCCCTCTGTGAGCAAATCCAGCACGCTGCTCTTTTCAGGCAGAGGGGACCAGAATTTATTCACACCAGTCATAGTTTGTTGCCGGGTGCATCTATATTGGAATTATTCCTGGCTAACAAAAGTACCGTATTCTGAACAACTGCAGTAACAGCTATCACATCTGTCAGCTGAATTGTCTCAGTTTGAGGATACATGCCTCTATGAAAGCCCAGAGAGCTATAACTCATCTCGTCCTCTACTCCTGGCACATGCAACAAGCTCTAATGTTCTCACCATTAAAAGGAAACGCTGTGCTATAGGGGAGTGCGAAGTACTGCCTGGAACACGTGCTGGCTGTTTGCAATTTGCCACCACTTAAAGTGCAACTCAACCTTCCTCTGCTTCAAAGGAAGGCATGAAGCACTTGAGAAATAAAACTTACGGCAAGTGCAAAACGAACATGCTCAAAAGCAGAATATGTAGAACCAAAAATCCCACTCTCAGACTACATGGGATGACTTGGCTTGTGCGTTCAGATGTGAGCGATCAATAGAGCTAGCAAAAAAGTGGTGCCAAAAACGCTGGCTAAAAGCTAAATAAATCATTCAGCCTTCCTTTCAGAAAGATTTCTGAACATCAAACAAGCTGATAGACTTCACTGAAAAAAAGCATTCTTCTCAGGATAATTATCACTTAAGCCTTATTGCAATCTTAGTCTTCCTAAGGTAATTTCTAAAAACCATAAAATCCACCTGGATTTGAGCTCTTTCATGCCCTCCTGAGATGAAGAGTACTTCCTGCCATCAGCAAGACGTGAATATGTTCAATATTTGTATCAGTACTGATAAAACCGGTTTAGAGGTGTATATCACTTCATGTATTAGTGACATACCAACATGTATTTTCTTTAAAGATGGAAAAGATCAAACACAGCTAAGAGGTTTGCCTTCCTCCTATAAACATTTCTTTTTCAGAAAAGGTTGGTTCACTCCTCAAGAGAATTTTAAGCCTTTCAAGCAATTCACAGTAACCCTCACAAGAGATCTTGCTAATTTTAGGCTGAAGTAGAAATAACACCTCAATGGTTCTAAGAAAAAACTGAAGTACCTTAGACCCATTGAAATACGATCGTAATGGTCTGCAAAATGGATTCTTCAGCCAATGTTCAGTCTTTTAAAGGAACTGGTAATCACTTTGGAACATTTATTAAATAAATAAATGTCCTGGGCCCAAGCATGCCCAAAACGGAAGCACTCTACACTAAGCAATTTCCTTTACTTGCATAAAGTCTGTTCAGGAGTGGAGTGTTTTCAGCTTCTGAATAGTTTTCAATACTGGTTTGAGTGTTGGATGTGTCATGGAATGATTTTCTCTGCACATCCGGGGTATGTGTGGATGAAATTATTTCTGTTGCACATCCTGGCCAGAACAACATGCTGGCCAGAATAAAGTAATGCCTTGATTCTCTAACACTAAAAATGTTGTTGGAGGGTTTTTGTTTTTCTCGCAGTTTCAGCGACCATCTCACTTTCCATGAATATATCAAAATATATCGGGGGGCTCGAAAGCGTTAAAGACATGAACCCTTTAGTGCCTTGTACCTGAGAGGTTTAGGCTGTGCAGGAGGTGAGAGCAGTAACGCACCGAACCCCGCCAGCCTTCAGCCTTGCGGGACAGCATCTGCCCTGGCTTGGAAACCCAGCCAGGAGCCATCGCAAGCGTTTAGAAGCCATTTATGCTTTAAAAGCCATTTGTATCAGGGCTGGGTGCACGCTCGGGGAGCTCCAGCGCCCCAACGAGCGAGACTGTCACAGCGGCCTGGGGTGGGAGCGGCGGGGCCGGGCCTTACCGGGGGGGCGCGGGCCTCGCGCTCGGGGCAGAAGGCGGCCGGTCTGGTTCCGGCAGGAACACGGCCCCGCTCGCTCCCGGCCCCGCTCGCTCCCGGCCCCGCTCGCTCCCGGCCCCGCTCGCTCCCGGCCCCGCTCGCTCCCGGCCCCGCTCGCTCCCGGCCCCGCTCGCTCCCGGCCGCGGGGCGATGGAAGCACAGGCGCGCGGCCGCCTCAGGAGCAGGCGGGGGGCGGGGCCTGGCGCCGTGGGGCCGCCAGAGGGCGCCACTGCGCGGGCGGGGCGGGAGCTCGCGGGCTCGGGGCGCGCGCCGGTGCCGCGGGGCCGGACAGTGCCCGGCGCTGACCGCCCGGCCCGCTCCGGACACCGCGGCCCGCCCGGCCCCTCCCCTCCCGGGCACGGAGCGGGGCCGCACGGACAAGGTAAGGGCGCGAGGCCGACTCTCGGCCCGCCGGCTGCGCGGTCCGGTTCCCCGTGCCGTGCCCTTCCCGTCCCCTCCCGTCCCTTCCCGTCCCTTGTGTGGCGTGGGCGTTGTCCCTCCGTCCCTCCGACCCACGGCGGAGCGCGCAGGTCGCTCGTCCGCCGGCAGAGCCCTGCGGCAGCGCGGGACAGGCCCGGGCATGTCCCGGGAGGCGCCGCCTGCGCGGCCCCGCCGTGTCCCGCACAACCTGGGCTGCGGGGCCGGGGGTGCCTCGGGGCCGGGGCTGCCTCGGGGCCGGGGCGCTCCGTGCGTGTGCCCGGGCTGCTGCATCTTGGCTGTAGAGTTTGTGAGGCTTTTGGTGAGTTTTCCGCGTTTCAGCTGTTTGATTGGCTGGCGTTGTTTCTCGTGGCAGATGATCGATACCCTGGCGAGCGGCGAGGCTCGGGACCTGCTGCTCCAGCTCCCCGCAATGCTGGAGCAGGAGCTGCGGGCTCAGCCCCGGGCCGCCGGCCTCAGGCTGCTCGAGGCTGCCCACGACAATGGCCTGCGAATGACCGCACGGCTGCGGGACTTCGAAGTGAAAGATCTCCTCAGCTTAACTCAGTTCTTTGGCTTCCACACTGAGACGTTCTCATTAGCTGTGAATTTCTTAGATAGATTCTTGTCAAAAATGAAGGTAAGGCTTTTTATAGTATAAGCTCTCAGCCTAGTTCCTCTTCGAAGCTAGAATGTTTTGGGTTTAGATAAAGATTAAACTCGTTCTAGAGATTCTTGATTGCACAGAGCTAAAAATTGGTGTTCTCCGTTCAGATTTTGGTATTGTTAAGAAAGGTGTTTCCTCTGGAGAAGGAAGAACTAAAGGATGCCCATGGGCTGAGAAACATTAATGAGTTAGACCAAGACAGACTGCCTGTCCTGTTGCATAGATACAAGAACATCCTAAATTACTTCTGATTTAACTGCCTTTTCAACCTATCAATAAGCCTTGTGTATATCAAGATGCTGTCGAACACTTAAAATCTGGTCAAACATTGGTTAGCACTCCATTCTCCCGTGCAGATGTGACATGCTGACCGGGCCGTTTTTAATTGTCTAACAAGACAGGATTTACACTGTACAATTTGGACAAGAACAAAAGCTTGTTTTCCTTGTGTGTTCAAACAAAAATGAGAAAGCTAGATGGAATGGATGGGAAAATTATGATTTCAAAGACTTCTGAATCCAGAATAAGCAGTAAAAATGGGGACTGCATTGTTTATGGAGTAAATAAGACAATTTATATATATACGTGTACATATATATGTATGGATATATACTTAAAAAGGAGTTAGAAACCCCCATTTTTTTACTATCACCTAGTATGTACAACACCTTAAGTCCTAAAAGGTTCCTATTAGGCTATTTTAGCAAACCAGTTCTACCTCAATCAAAATTCCTCTGCAGTCTTGCTTTTTAGGTGAATGAGATGCAACTTACGGTGTGTGACTATTTTCTGGTTTCGTTAAAGATAAGAATGTATGATGAAAGACTTAGTTTTCAATCTCCAAAAAACAAAAACAAAACAACCCCCACCTCTCCCCCCCCATAATCTTTTCCTGAAATAGATCTGTGCCTGCAGTTTGATACTTACATGTTGTAATAGCTGGTCAGAGGCCTTCTTCTTTGAAAATAACAACAGTTCCCTTTTCTTTAGGTACAGCCTAAACACTTGGGCTGTGTTGGACTCAGCTGCTTCTACTTGGCTGTGAAGGCATCAGAAGAAGAGAGAAATGTGCCCTTAGCCACTGATTTAATTCGAATAAGCCAGTATAGGTTCACTGTTTCAGATATGATGAGAATGGAGAAAATCATATTGGAGAAACTGTGTTGGAAAATCAAAGCTACAACAGCCTTCCAATTTCTACAGCTCTATCATACATTCATTCATGAGAATTTAAGCTGTGAAAGGTACAATAACTAATACTGATTTTGCTGTAACTGCCTATGATCAGGGAATGTAGAATGTAGAAAAATAAACAGGGAAATTGCTTGAGTATTTGACCTTTCTATACTTTAAAAATCCCACAAACTTTCCCCCTTGCTGGTAATTGTCATAAATGTGAGCATCTGTGGTTTAGTATTATTGTAATTTTAAAGATTGCTTGCATAAATTGAGTATTGCTCTCCGAGCTGAAAACCACACTTGCTCAATAATGATGGTGTAATAAATCTCTGCTTATGCTGCAGTGAAGTCTTGCCTCATTGTAAAGATTGAAAAATCTGGCTCAAAAAAAGATTCCTTTTGCTAGTAAGCACTGACATTCCTTGTTAAGCCTGCTTTGCTAATGCAACTCTCCCCAGTGTAAAACAAGATTTATTTTTGGCATTGGGACTGCCAAAACTGAACACCTGTTTGAATGTAACCCTAGAACTTCTGGGACAAATGAGGCCTTTGTTTAGTTAATGAACATTCTTGCTGCTTCTCTGAGTTTCCAGAGCGATGCTGCCTTGATCAATCTTGCATTCCTCTAGATTCATTCATCTGTTTTTATTACAGGGGAAAATACCTTAATTTTGAGAGACTTGAGACCCAGCTAAAGGCCTGTCACTGCAGAATCATGTTTTCTAAAGCCAAGGTAAACATCATGAAAGTTCAAAAAAAATGAAACTGCTGAAACTAACAAAGCAGTGTTTAAAAACATTTTCTCTCTCTCCAGCCTTCTGTCTTGGCACTGTCTATTATGGCACTAGAGATAGAAGAACAAAAACTACTGGAGTTGACGGAGGCATTGGAATTTCTGCAGTTACATTCCAAGGTATGTGCAGATAAAATTTCAGGGGAGAATGGAAGAAAAACGCATGGAAAGGTCTACACAGTGGGGAAGGGACAGGTGCATTGGCATATTGGTTTCTTTTGTGGCTTTCTTGTGGTTTTTTGGTTTTTTTTCATTTGGCCTGGGATATTTGGCTGCCTGTCTTGTTGAAGAAGCTGAAAGTACATGTACAAAGTAAAGATTTAACTAGTTATTAACATGTGACATTCTGTCTTGTTACGTAGATAAATAACAGAGAATTGACCTTCTGGAAGGAGCTGGTGTTAAAGTGCCTTACGGAATATTCTTCAAGCAAGTGTTCCAAACCAAATGTGCAGAAATTAAAATGGATTGTGTCTGGACGTACAGCTCGGCAGCTTAAACATAGCTACTACAGAATAACACACCTTCCTACCATTCCAGAGACCACCTCATAATAGGTAACTCCTTGTAAAATCAACTTCTGACCTTGTTAAATCAACTTCTGATAATGTAGAAGTAAAGTTAGCTTGTAACTACCTCCAGGTTCCTTGTAGGTTACCTCCTGGAATTGTGTTATGTAAGTGTAGTAGGCCTGTTCTCATGTTCATGCTTAAGCCAGTGCTGTACCTAAAGAGGTGACAACCTAATTAATGTATGAACGCTGGAGAAAGAACTGATGTGTGTCGTGGTAGCAGAAATGTTCTACAGACATTGGGATCTCATTCAGACTAAAATGTGGAGTAAAGCTGGGAAAAGGGGGAAAAAAAGCTTGCCTTGCTCCTATCCCAAGAAGAAAACCAGCCTGTTAGAATGAGTTTCTTGTTCACTTAAGCCACTTACAAGACAGTTTTATACAGTTTTACTTGTATAACTGTTTAGCCAAGGCTAAAATCTGTAATTCAATTATTCCTGTTACTGTTGTTTTACTCTGCAAAAATGGTGAACTACTTCCTTGCAGTAATCAAGGGCAAAACGCAAGGGCATGGACTCCGCACACACGGTGGAAAAAGTGCAAAGCCTTTATTGTGCACCCGAAATTCCCCTAAATACCAGCACCTAACAGGATATCACATCATATAAACAGGAAAGATGTTCACCTCAGTGTCCCCCAATCACCTGGGGTAGTGCACAGACATTGCCTATTATGGTAACAGGTAAACAATACCCTATAAGGTCACAAACTACAATTATCACGTCTCATAGGCCAAACACTGTCCAGAAACCCACAATCCTCTCTCAGCCCATCCCCGGTGACCTGGATGCACTCCCAGAGTCACCTCCCGGTCCAAGAGAGAGGCTCTCTCTCCGGCCCTCAGGGCCTATCTCTCTTCCAGCACATATCTCTCTTCCCAACACTTCCTTACCTAGACTTTACTTCCAGAGGCTACACGTTTTTCTGTAACACCTGTCTTGCTGTTGTCTCGCTGTATTGAGATCTTGTGCTTTGTTTGGCTCTTGTAGAAAGCACTTCAGTTGACTGGTTTGTTTGGGTTTTTTTACAGGAATACAATAAAATGAGAAGACCATCCTGTGACCTTGTCAACAGGCACACAAATATTTGAGAAACAGTCTGAACCATGATCTTAATAATGAAGAACTCAACTCATGGAAAGAATATGTAACATTTCAGACTAAGGATCCTTCCAGCAAATACCAGTTCTTTTAATGACGAATACAACAGTATGTGGTGTCAGTTTTCAGTTTTTCTTGGTCGACTGTTTACTAGTCAGTGAAATAACACAATCCCAATACAAGGAATTTTAACACCTTATAATTTGTAGAGGAGCTTGTGTAATCTAACCTTGGTTTACAGTAACTGCAGGTGCTGAATTAGATATTAATTTTTAAAACCTGGTTCACTTCCTGGAGATTATATGATACTAGGAAAATCTGATGTGCAGTAATGCAGTGCTGCAGTGTGTTAAGAAATGAAAGACTAATCCCACTCAATGTTGATGACAACAGCAAATCCCTGCCAGCTTACCTGGTGTGCTGTTTGGGCAGTACCTTGTGTCCACGTGTTCCTGCCGGGATGGGCACTGGCCTCCTACCACAGTCACATTAAACATTAGCCTATGTGATACCCACTGAACATGTCGAGTAGGCAGAGCAGGAGAAAAGAGGAACTTTACTGTGTTCGTTTAGAAAAGGCAGTCGCTAAGCATCAGTAACTGCAGTATTTTGTAAGAGCTGTGGTTTACTGATGCCACAAGTTATCTCATAGAGTGTAAAAACTTGGTGATACCTAATGAAGACTAAGGGAAAGAACTGCATCACATGCCCTAAATCTGGCATTAGTTTTCCAGAGTTTTGCTGTACTAGAGGTAAATGCTGATGCTGAACGGGCACATTGTTACAGGTACAGTAGGAGCAGGGCTAGTTCCCCATCTTGGCCTGTGTGTAGGAGCAATCTAGTTGAGAAACATTGAAGATTGCTTCAACTCTGATCTCTTTAATGGTAAGCTTTGTAAAACACAACTGTTTTTTCTGAAGACTAGGTCAGTATTTGAGGCATATCATGCCTCTAGTGCTAACAAGGAAGTGAATGGTAAGAATGTATTACTGTATGTTAGATAAAAAGAGGTTCTGGGAGAGTGTTGCTAATGTCCTCTTGAATTCTGCATCACTGTGGGGCAGAGGCTGTTGGCAACAGGCTGTTAAACCTGATTGTCATATGGACTGATGGAGTGGAGAAGGAGATCAGTGTGGGATGAGGTGTTAGCCAGCCAACCCTTCCCTGTAATAGTACCAGCTGAGGTGGAAATCATTCTTTGCATATCTCAAACTAGTTAAAGCTTTCACAGAAGACTCCATACCAAAGCTCTCTACTGGACAAATCAAGTCTTCTCATGAGCTCATGGGAGTGATTGTGCTGCAAAACGTGTAACTGGGTATTGTACCTGCCAGTGCTGCCTGGGCATTGTGCTGACCTGTGCAAAGTGATTCAAAGGTGTGGTCAGCCTACTGGGAGAGGATGCAATGTGCAATTCTAATTGTCCTGTCTCAATATTAAGATATGTACCTTTAAATTAAACATTGAAATGTGCTTAACTAAGTAGCGTTCTTCTTGTCTGTTATGAAACATCTTAGTAGGAAGCCTATAAACATGATTTATACTTGAACAGTATCTGGAGGAAAATTTCCAGGCAGGAGGTAGGACATAATGGATATATTTTTTTCCAATTTATTTTTATAAGAAGCAGCTAGACAACCACATGAGAAAATGTTAAATATCTTATAATATCTGTTCTTCAACAGTGAATCGCAGAATGGGTCAGGCTGGAAGGGACCATGGGTGGGATCAGCTGGTCCCACCTCCCTGCTCAAGCAGGGTCATCCCAGAACACATGACATAGGATTTTGTCCAGACATTTCTTGATTAACCCCAGTAAGTCCAAACCGTCTCTGGGAAACTTGTCCCTGTGCACAGTCACTGCACAGGGAAGAATGTCTTCCTCATGTCCAGGTGGAACTTCCTGGGCATGTTTGTGTCCATTGCCTTTTGTCCTGTTGCTGGGCACCACGGAGCAGAGCCTGGTCCCTGCTCTGAGCCTTCCCTGCAGACAGGGACAGACAGGGATGAGGTCCCCTCAGCTGTGTCTCCTCTCGCGGCTGAACAGCCCCAGCTCCCAAAGCCTTTCCTTGTAGGGATATCATCCCTTCCACAGCCTCCACAGCCTCTGCTGGACTCATTCCAGGAGTTCCGTGTCCCTCCTGTCCTGAGGAGCCCAACTGGGCACGGCACTCCAGATCTGGCCTCACCAGGGCTGAGCAGAGGGGCAGGATCACTTCCCTGACCTTCTGGCAATGTTCTTCCTGATTCACCCCAGGATACCATTGGCCTTCTTGTCCCCCAGGGCACTGCTGGCTCAGGGACAGTTCATTGTCCACCAGGACCCCAAGGTCCTTCTCCACAGAGCTGCCCTCCAGCAGATCAGCCCCAGCCTGGTGCATAGGGAGATGCCTTCCCAAGTGTAGATAAGCAGGAATAACATATCCTTGCATAAAGACAAGTGGTAGATTTATAACTGATTGGTTTACTATGGTGTTTCTAAAAAAAAAAAAAACCAGCCACCCAAGCCAAACATTCTGCTTAAAGACGTTACTTTTTTATGTACACCTTCCTCTATAGTTTGTGCCTTAGTATTATAAAGTTATCACAGCTTATAAATCAGCTGGTAACGTTTTGTCTTCATTCTGCTGGAAAAGATCTTTCTCTTCACTGAAGTAATTACTTTTGACGACAATCCATTGAAGAGATCACTGAAGTCTTCAACAGTTACATGATTCCAGTCCTAACTGTAACATGTAATTTGTCTAAAGGATCACATACAAAAAGTTTACTTTTCAAGACTAGAAAAGTCTGGTCCTCCTTTGCTGTAGTTTCCAGAAATTTCTGCCCCACTGAAGTCAAATCCAGGGTTCTGATGGAGGTAAAATTAAAAATTGTTTAGTAAATAAATTATTTAGACTAAAAATGCTTTAAAAAATCCCAGACAACCCACAAACAAAAACCCTAAAATGCTTTTTGTTACTATTCTGCCATTGTAACAAGAACATATAACAATCAACTTGTCATACATTTATCACAGTACTGAAATTCTTGGAAAATGTGTCAACAAACTTTGAATTGCCATAGTTTGGTCGCCTACTGCTGAAGTGACTTTGTAATACTGTTCTTGACTTGGCAAGCAGATCTCCCGGAAAAGAAATATTAAGGAAAGTTTAAGAAAGAGATCTGGCTTTTGGTGTCCTTTGGAATTGCCTTTTGATAATCTACGTATGTGCCCTGATGGATAACAAGGTTCATAAAACTGTTGTTCTCAGTTGCAGTACATAGCCTGCTGATTCAGCTGCTAAGTGAAATGTTGTAATTCTACAACTCTGCAGACATGTACAGGAATAGTGGTCTGCTAAAGGTATAGCAAAACAATTTAAGCAATTTTAGTGAAAGCGCAAGGAAACATCCTTCCCAGCTAACTATTCCACTCCATCTTACGTTATAAACAAGCATATCCAGTAGTTTGATGTTAGAACTTTATTGTAAATATGGCTATGTCATAATTCTAGATAATAGTAGAAGTTGTGTGTAGCCCAACAAGTGAAGACTTGTTAGGAAGATGCAATAAGTACAACAGCAATAGCCCCTCTAAACTCACCTGAACTTTTCACAAACCTTGCAGACAGAATAATCTCTTCAAAACCCAGTAATAAAACCTTGTAAGCATTTTATAGATATTGAACTAAATCATGTATTTCCATTGCATTTGCTCAGATTTTCTGGCCATAACCTCTGTGTGCTAACAAAAAATATAAGGAGTAATTATGGTCCTTTAACTTACTTCTCTTTGGAATCGCTCCAGTGTAAGTTTCCTTTGCATCTGGTCCTGCACCCAAGGATCAGCAGCATATTCATTTTCTAACAGAGATGTCCAACAATTTCCAGCATCTCTATTTGTCTTCATTAGAACAATTCGTATCAGCTGCCTGTCTTCTGTTGAACGAAAACACATAGAACAACCTTTAAACTCAGTTCTGCGTGCTGGTTCTTTTCTTGGTTTGGTGAATTCACCATTAACAAGCACAAGACGTGAAGTAATTTAAATTCTTAATGCTAATGCCAACTTGATAAATAAACATTAACAAGAAAAAAAAGGCTAAAGCAAAGATAGCCTGTACTGTCATCTCTCCCCTTTGGCCTGTGAAATGCTGAAGCTGTTTTAAGGGATTAAAACACAGTTCATAAGTACTTCTATTGCAAACATAGAGTAACCTCTTGGAGAGGTTCACAAGGGAGAAAAGATTTAATCTATTAATATAGACAACTCTGCTAAGGCAATAATGAAAAATTTGAGGTCAGGCTTTACAGAGAGTTATTACCAACAGAAGCTAAAACTAAGTTTTAGCAACATATGAACGGATGATTATTTAAACACTGTGTATGCCCATAGAGAATATATTGGAAGCATGTTTCAAAGTAAATGTGCAGGGTATTTAGTTCTACTGAAGTGAATAAATACAGCATTAGAAGTGTATTTTGAAGATTATTCGCATACTGAAAAAGACTGGGCTTCACAATGTGTGTTAACACTTCTAGCTTTCATGCTTAAATTACTAAATCATCAATCAATCTTTAAAATAAATATTGAATGGAAAAGAAAATCCTTCATAGGAAAACATTGAGAGGCACAGTCCACAAATATGATTGCCAAACCCCAAAATATTCTGAATACTTAACAGTGTTTATGATAAAATGGCCAGATACAGTTTTTTTCCTCATTATATGTAGACACCTTAGTGTGATTTTTAAATTTCTTTCTGATTCTCTTGGACTGTAGATTTTGACACTCATTCAAAAAATGTAATGCATAAAATGGAGATTCATAGACCACACAACTGTACCGTAACTGTTTACCTTTTAATGAAGATTTGCAAAAAACTTCTCACTATATGGAAATGTTTGTAACCCTTCTATTATGACCTTCCAGGATGTGGCATTTTCTCATTAACCTTAGTCTCAAGTGCTTTTGTAGTACCTCAGTTCCTTAATCCGTCAATAATGATTGCCTTTTTACAAAGTTATGTACAGGGAAGAAAGTAATCTTCCCCATTAATAAAGAGGGGGTAAATTATTCTGCTGTGTCTATTGGAAAGTTTTACTGCCTTTATAATGTCACTTCAGATGTAGGTTATTACCTAAGGTCCATGTTCCTTCATCAGTTACTGTAGAGTCAAAAAGTTTACCCTGCAAAAGACAGGTACAATATTACAAATCAGTAAAACCTCTTCACCGTCTAGTTCACATTGAGTTATGAAGTTTTACTCACAACTTAACCACCTTGTATTCTGCTGAAAATGAATAGGGTGATCTGGCCCTACAAATACAGACTTGCATGTAGCCTTGTCAAAGAATTATTGCTTGTTACGCAATTTTTTTAAAAAATGAAGCATTTAATACCTCTCATTGTTTCGGTATCTGGAGTTATTGAAAAGGCTTGTGTTTCTCAGCAGGTAATGCCATTTTTAATTATCTTGTCATGAAAATGCAAGTGTTTTTGCCAGGAGTAACATCTAGCTCTGGTGCAGGTTACAGGCAGTATGAGCAGTTCATTACAAATGTCAAAGTAAATCTGTCTTTAGGCTGGGGTTTTTTTTGGCTTTCTGGAGCAACTGAAGCTGTGCACTGAAATGCTGTCCACATCCACATTAAAATCCATGTGAATTTGTATCTTTATTTTTCATAGAATCACAGAATGGTTTGGTTTGGAAGGAACCTTAAAGTTCATCTCATTCCAGCTCCCTGCCATGGGCCAGGACACTTTCCACTAGACCAGGTTGCTCCAAGTTCCGTCCAACCTGGCCTTGAACAGTTCCAGAGATGGGGCATCCACAGCTCCTCTGGGCAACCTGTACCAGGGCCTCACCACCCTCACAGAGAAGAATTTCTTCCTAATACCCAGTATAACACTGTCTTCTGACAGTTTAAAGCCCTTCCCCCTTGTCCCATCACTACACGGCCTTGTAAGAAGTTCCTCTCCAGCTCTCTTTCCATGTACTGGAGTACAGGCACCATCTGAAAAACCTCGTGCAGGTAAATAAAACTGTTTCCAATGAATGTAATTTTTAACGTATCAAACGTGGGATAAAGAACAGGCACCACAGGGCACAGGTGTGCAAACCTTCTGCCAAGCGACTAATGACAGCAGATGAGGACACAGTCTAAGCTGTGCCAGGGCAAGTCTGGGTTGGACATCAGGAAGAAATTTCACAGAAAGTGTGAAATTGGATCGGGCTGCCCAGGGAGGTGGCGGAGTCACAGTCCCTGAGGTGTTTAAGGAAAGCCCACGGTCGGTTGACACAGTCGGTCCTAGGCTGGACTCGATGATTTCAGAGGTATTTTATAACCGAACTGAGCCCGTGCCCCCCGGCGCCCCGCGGCCTCCGCGTCGAGCGCGGCCGCCGGCCCGTTCCCCCGGGCTGCCCGCGGTACCTGCAGCAGCTCCTGCCCGCGCACGGCCAGCGCGATGTGCCGGCTCCGCAGGCTGCAGCTCACGTCCTTGGCACGGGTGCCCGGCGGGACGCGCACCTCGATGAACACCTCCTCCAGCGTCTGGTACCAGCGGCCCCAGGGCGTCCCGCAGGGCACCACCCCGCTGCGCTCCTCGAACGGAGCCGACATGGGACACGGCGGCAGCGCTCCGTTCGGCGATCCGCACCGAACCGCACCGAACCGCACAGCACCGAGCGGCACAGAATCCCGCACAGAGAGTCCCGCACACCGTCCCGTCCCGTCTCGTCCCGCTCCGCGACGCCGGCCCCGCTCCCACCCCAGCCCGCCGGGAGCGCCCACCCGCGCACGCGCACCGCCGGCCACGCCCCCCGCCGGGCCCGCAGCGCGCGTGCCCCGCGCCGGGCGCGCCGATTGGCCGAGGCGGGCGGGGCGGCGGGAGCTGATTGGCTGGGCGGCGCGCGCTGTGGCCGTTGGCCCCTTTGAACGCCGGGCGTTCCGGCTGTGCCAGCGCTGTCATGGCGTCTGCGCGCGCGCCGCTCGGCCGCCACCTCCATCTGCACCGCGATGGCAGTGCTGGTACGTGAGGAGAGGGGACAGGGGGAGCGGGGTGAGCCATTCGGCGGTGCCCCAGGGGCCGGCCGCAGTGCCTCCCTTCCTGTGAGGAGCAGCCCGTAGCGCGGTGCCTGAGGACCCTCGGAGTTCTCGCAGGGGTCCCCTTCTAAGGCAGCAGGTCCCGACCTCGTGTCTAGCCCTGGCATGCCAAATACAGTAGTGAACGTGTATAATGTACGTAGTAACTAAAGCTGTGCTCAGCCTTGCTGGCCTCTGGTTCCGTAGTACAGCGCTGTAAGAAGAACGTGCAGGGCTTGTCACGGCCGAGGCACTGCTAGCGAGAGTGTTTTCTGATGTACGAGTCTCTCACAGTGAGATTTTGGCTGTAGATTTACCCTAGTTGTGTTATCAGCCTCAACTCATCGAAGCTGAAAAGCCTGTCATTTACCTTCATTGTTCTTTGCTGTTCTGAAAATCTCATTTCTAGCACGTACCCCCCTGCAAGGATCCCGTAACGTTAAGCCATCAGATGGAGTGAGAAGTTTGCTGTCCTCTGAAGCATGCCAAGGGGTTAAGAAACAGAAGAGTAAGTTAAAATTGCACAGTACACAATTATAAGATGTCTTTAGATGCTACAATTGTTAGTGCTGTAACTGCTCTGCTCTTCAGAAATTGGTTTCTATTCCAGAGACTCACTGTCTACCTTCTAGCTCAAAGGAGCAGCTGTAAAAACATCGACTGGAATCTTCCAAAAACAGCTTTATATGTGACTTCTGCTAATTAGGGGGGCCTCTGGAGGTCAAATAAACTACTTATTAACCTTGTGTTTAGAGATACTTTTAATGCATTTTTAGTATCTAAAGCATCCCTAATTTCAAAACTGACATTATGGATCTGAATCATGGCAGGGAAACTTGGCAGAAGTGGAAATACCAAAACTGTCTGTCACCTGGCAGTATTTCTCTAAACTTTGTCAAGTGCCTATATGACTAATATTGAACTGTCTGATTGCAGTAAAAAAGCAGCTGGTATTGGGTTGTGAAGTTGATAGTCTAACAACCAGGTGGAATGTTGTCTTTTGTACACAGTTAATTAACCTTGTGTAGTTTGGTTACAGTTCCCTCCTTGTGTGCATGTGCACTCTCTTCCTTCACCATTCCCTTCTGCATCTTTCTTCAGGTGAGACAAATCTGAGCAGTGAGAAGAGTGCACCCACCCCAGTAACTGCAAGGAGACTCACATCTCTTGGATCAACGGTAAGACTCTGCTCCGGTGTCTGTAGCACTGTTAAATGCCACCTAAACCTCTCTGACTGCTTAAACGATACAGCCTCTTCATACAATTGTCATTAACCTACCCAAGTGAACTATGGAACATATTGTCGTGTCTGTGTTCTGTAGTAACTAAGCAGGAAAAATGAAATTGCTGCATCCTTGGGAATTGTATGATAATTAACTTGGGACTACAGAGCAACTTGTTATGTTTGGTGCTACACTGTTGGGATTTCTTTTCCTCTTGCTCACCATGTAATTATGGTGTGATTCTTTCTTTTTAAGTAGATGGTGTTTTGGTTCCTTCTTTCTTGGGCTGGGCAAGGCAGAGTGGAAACCTGGTGGTGAAAGAAACAGGGAGGGGATGGTACTGCATGTACAGGTTCTCAGTGTCCTATGCAAGGATATGGATTTCAAGATTCATATCTTAACAAGCTGAAAAATGATAGCCCTGACTTACTAATTAAGTTCACAAGTATTGATGATGTAGAATGAAATTCTTCAAACAAACCTGAGGTGAAGATATTGAAATGTTTTTATGAAGCTTAGTGGGTGCTAAAGTCTCCAACTTTGTTAATCTCCTTCCTGTCCCTGTAGTTATGAGCTGTCCCTTCAGAGTAATGCTGATGAGAAAGTAGAAGGGTAAACCCCATCCTAACCTGATACTTTTCTGCCCTGTCTGGAAGAGACAAAGGTTTGCTCTTTATTTGGTATGCGTCTTTGTAGTATTGTCTATATGAAGCACCCACTCTTGTATTTAATTGTGTTCAGCTACTATGAAGCTTGAGATTTCTAACACATCTCTTTTCCAAAGCCGGCTAATGGGATTGTGAAGACTAAAAAAGATCTTATGCTTATGAAAGAGAAAAAGAAACAGAAGGCACTGGAGAAGGAGGTATGAATACATTATGTGAGTGAAATCCTGTCATGTTTCCGACTTACCATAATAAAAAATACAAACTGGTAGAATTGGCCTCTTTTGCATCACACAGCATACAAGTAGTTTACAAACAGCTCTGTGCGAAAGAAAGATTATCAGATATGCATGTACAAAGCTAATGGAATTGCATTAATTCCTGCTGATTGTGAACAACTATTCTGTCAGTCTTTTCAAAAACAGAACTAAGTCCTCTGTTGGCTACCCCATAAAGGTTCTGTTTTATTTAACTATCGCTAGCTGAGATTTTTTGTTCTCTAATTGTCATACTTTTGATGCTTAAGAAGCACCCTAAACTGTATCAGCACACTTCTGTGTGTGCTAATTAGTGCCTTGTGTCTAAAATGTCATGTTCTGCCTTTTTGTCTGTCACAGCCAAAAAGGAGAGTTTGCATCTGTTGTGTATTAAAGCTAAGACTATTCTAATTTTAACATGTTGTACTGGCTCAGTAGCATAAAATAAGTCAGGTGAAATGTTGCTATTGTATGGTGTGTACTAATAGAGAATTGTGGTGATTCTGTTGTTTCCTTCCTGTGAATGAGAGTTGCAGATAGATATTCTGAATGAAAGTAAATACAGTTTGGATACTTATGCCTGTGGTTTACTTGGAGAGACTAAACTAATGATACTAAGAAATAAAGAAAATACCTCATCTTTTAGATTCGTGCATTAGTGAGAGAACGTGGAGAGCAGGATAAAAAACTTCAGGCTCTGGATGAAGATTTTGTTAAGATTGAAGCAAAGCTGAGTGCTGCAGTTCAGGAGAAAACCTCTCTTTCAGCAAATGTTGCATGCCTGAAAAAACAGCTTTTGGAGCTAACAAGAAGCAATGAACTACTGAAGTCAAAGGTATTCAGACAAATAAGTACATCTTTGCTTTGCCTTTGCTGTTATTGAGCTTCCTGTGCAAGAGGAAGCTTTAGTTGCTGATCAGCATCTGTTTTGATATAGAGCATGTCTGGTTTGGGATCTTGTACCCTTCTGTCTAAACACAGAGTCGGAGGGGAACACTTGGAAAAGGTTGTGTGAACAGCAATTCATTCAAAGGAATTATGCTTAGTGGTTTTATCTTCTTTTCTAACGAGCTGTCTGAAGATGGTGTGCAGAAGAAAATGAGCAGCCTGTGCATGGAATTGATGAAGCTCAGAAACATGAGGGATGCTAAGGAAAAGGTATGACCATTTGCACAGGACAGTAATTCTGAGCTGCTCAGAACAAAACCAGTGATCCCCAGTATAGTTTGAAGCTCTTGGTGGTGGTTGTGGCTTAATAAGTGGCTGATGTCTTTACAGAGGGATACTTGCAATCCTGTTTAGCACAGTAGTAGGTGCTCTCATTAAACTGTAGTGATGAATTAAATTTCAATTTACCACTGTCTCTTCCACAATGCCCTCTTTTTTACTAAATCTCATTTTAATGTTAATACATGTGGTTTGGGGCTTTTTTTCAGACTGCGCTGGCAAAGCAGGAAGACATGGAAATGAAGCTGCAGGAAGTGCAAAGAAATCTAGAGCATTCAAAAGGAAAAGTAGCACAGTTACAAGAAAAACTGTAAGTGCTAGGAAGGGAATTAGATGAGATATGATCTAGCTGTGTTTCCATGTTTATCCTTTGTAGTAACCAAAGTAGAGGCTGTCCTCCCTACTGAGAAGGAACAGACATTATTAGTGTTTGTAATCTGGGATAAATTGATGGTATGAAGTTCTAACAACTGCTGCGTTTGATAAAACAACCATTAAAAACATTGTTTCTCTAGTGTATCTAACCTTTTTCCAAAAGATAAACTGTATCATGTCAACCCTTTGTCTTCCAGTGAGGTATGGGTAGGGTTTTCTTGGGTATGGGGTGGGGAGGGAAGACACAAGTCTTTAGAAAAGAATTGTTGTTCAGGTTGGAGGAGGACATTTTTGGCTAACAAAATAGGATAACATAGTATATTTCTGGCCCTTTAGACTACTAAGTTAGGAATAAGCAAGAATAGAAAAGCATTAGAGCAGGAGCTGAAATCCTAATTCAGCAGCCAGGCATTTGGCATGGATTTGATGAGCACATTCATGTTCTCCAGAGGAGTGCATTGAAGAGCCATTGTGGTGCCTTCAGAGCTGCTTTGATGTAGACACGTGCTCTGAAGAAAGGCAACTGCAGAGTCTCAGCTTCAGCAGCTCTATATAGATAGAGAGTGAGTTCTAACTCAGCACTTTCTATTCTGCCCGAAAAATGTCATGTGCTGTACAGGAACAGTGCACTAATGTGTAGCCTATTGCTGAGGATAGTGACCTAGGAAGGATGAACTTCCAAGCTATGTTTGATGTCAGGTTGGCACAACTGGCACTGCAGCACAAACTTGGCTGTTAACATACACAAAGGTAATAATGCAGGTAGTGCAGGTCACAAAGGGAGGAGATGCTAATTTGCTACAAAAGCTGCATTATGTTAATGCATTATTATGTTTGTGGTGTATTGCTTGTGGCAAAATGTGGCTTAGCATGTTTGCTACAAATGAGAAGACTGTCTGGAACAGGTATGAAAAGAGGGAAGAATCACCTCTTAAAGCCAATATCGGTTTTTCAGCCAAACTGGGAGATGAAAAGTGTGTTACTAAACTCTGAATTTGTTTAAATATATGTCACAGAAACTGTCTGGTTTTAGGTCTGCTACTGAGAGAGAGAAAGTTGAAGAAAAGTCTGACACTGAAAAACTCCTGGAATATATCACAGAGCTCAGGTAAGAACAAATTGTTCTCAAGAAGTTAGTTTTCCTCTTGGAAACCAACAGTCCTAAGCATTTTCCTTTGTGTTGATGTGTAAGCTTACAAACAAAATTTAGTGGTAACAAGTGCCTGAATTTTCTTCTACAGTAGTGTTGCAGAAACAGCGGAGAAATACAAACTAGAAGTCGCCCAGATGGAGGAGACACTGAGTAAGAAAGACCAAGATATTGAGATCCTGAGGAATACCCTCAAAACAAAAGAGGAAGAATCATGTAAACTGATGAAAGAACTTAATGAGAGATGTCAATTGCTTCAACAAGAGAAAGGTAATTGTTAGTTCTTGTACGTTGTTCCTTATGTGGGATCACTCACATGTCTTAAAGCATCTCAAATAGGTTTTTTTCTAAAATGTCAGTTTAGACTGGTTTGTTCCAAATGAAAAGTCTCTGAGCTCTAGCTAGAAACACCAAGGCATATTTTTAACAACAGGGAAATCACATCTGACATCTGTTAAGTCTGAATTGGTGTTTCCATGGAGGGTAACTTGGGTAGATAGTACACAATGAAAATTGTAGGAGTGGCTTTAATCTGAAAGGTGAACACTAAGAAATTCTTGTTCCTTAGTCATCGAGTAGTATAATATTGTGTGAATTCACTGCTAGCAGCTTGTGTACAGGTTCATCGAGGTGTTGGGAATATGGCAAGGATCCCATCTTCACCTCCTTACCCCTTCTCTCCCTACACCAGCAACTCTGCAATCTGAGATGTGTGCTCAGTTTTCTGTACCAGCTGCCTTCTGTGTGCTAGTTTGTGGAAGAAACTTTGGGGAACTCATGTAGTTGTTTTCCCCAGTGTACTAGTTTGAAAACAAACCAGCGGGAGGCACCAAGTCAGAATAACAATTTAATAGAGAAATTAAAAATAAAGGCAGAAAACAGTGGGTTAAACTGACAGAGTCAGGATACAACATGACACCCTGTTAATCAGGGTGGCGGTAGCAGTCCAATGAGATGGTGGCTGTAGTCCTCCTGAAGTGAGGGATGTGGCTCTGTCAAAGCAGTGGTCCGGTAGAAAGGTCTGCTCCTCCTCAAAAAGTCCAGTGGTGGGTATGCAGCTCCTGTCCTCTGGGAATCCAGTGGGAAGGATGCCCGTGGTGTTCAGAGTCCCAGATTATATCCAAGATGGAATGCTTGGTTCCTCCTTCTGGGTGGAGCATCTCACAATGGGATGATGAACCATGAGGCAGGGCATTGATGGGCCATTAACAGAAGATAGTCCGGAGGGAGGGGGCCAGGAAACACTGCCCCACCTGGTTTCAACAGCTCATGAGGATGGTAATAGAATACACTGCAACCCAGGACACGCAACCATATGCTCTTCTGGTGAAGGCTAATTGCTTGGTCCAAACACTCCTGCTGTTTAAAATAATTTTAAAGTGGTATATCTCGAGCCGATTTTGAAGATTTTCCAGGTGGGTTTAAGGTATGGGTTTGTTTTGTGTGGGGTTTTCTTTCTGTGTTTTTGGTAGTTAGGCAAGGGAAAAACAAACTAAAGATGGAATGGAAGTATTATGAATAATACATATTGTAGCTATTTGAAGATAGAGAAGGGAATTTGTGTTTTATTGACAATTTCTCTATGCAGAGAAAGAGTTGTCTGAGACCAAAGGACAGTTCCTGAGTATGAATGCTGAAATAGAAGACCTGAAAAAAAAAATTGATTTGGCAGAACAAGAACACCAAAAACTTCTTCAGAAGCATGAGGAGGTCATCTCTCAGCTGCAGCAAGAGAAGGTAAATACAGACTATAAATTAGTCTAAAAATAGGTTGTAATCCCAAGTATTGGCACTAAAAATTCTTGTTTGGATTACGCATGAGATGTGCATTCCACAGGTTAGGTTATCATTAATTTGGCAAAGTGGGTACTGGCCTGCATAAACTTGTGTGGTCTAATAGGTCTAAGAATCATTGCTGGTGGGATGGAGGTTTTGGTTCTTCCCATAGATTTTAAGTTTAAACACTGCAAATTAGCCCTCTACTACCCAGAAAGTACTGGTAGTTTTAAAATCTGTGGTACTCTGGCATGCAGGAGTCATCTGCATCAATGCAGCAGAAGTTACTGGAGTTTGAAGATGAAGTAACAAGTGAGAGACATCTTCTGGAAGAAGAGCTGAATGGTACTATGAAGGAGCTGAATAAATTGCATGCAAAGGAAAAAAAAGCTGAAAAGTTGGTGAAGCAATTGGAACAAGAAATCAAATCTCAACGTCTTGAACTCGCACAGATGGAAGAAAAGTTGACAGGGTTTGTGAAGGAAACTTTTTGATTCTAAAGCTTTGAAAGGAAAAATGTTAAATCAGTAGTGTAAACAGAGCTTCTGAGCCCAGTTTGGGTTTTAGAGACCTGAGCAGATCTGAAGTTATTTCTTGCTGATTGTTGATTACTGATAATGATGAGATCTAATCACTAGCAGTAGTAACTTGGGTCAGTATCAATAGTAACTTGAGTCAGTTTTACATTGTTGTAATTTAACACACACACACAAAAAAAAAAACCAGTTGGGATTTGCTTGAAAGGCTGATATTGTAGTGCTCTGACCTTGCTGTGCTGGGTAAGCTATGTGCATGTTTTACTGGCTGTTTCTGTCCTGGAGAAGGCAATGATGAAAAGATTTTCAAGCCCGTTGTTTCTTGTTTAAGTTTACTATTAGGTCTTCAGTCTATTCTATAACTCCCTTGGAAAATAAGGGGAGGGGGAAATCATTAATAATACCTATTTGTGAAGATTGTGCTTTAGTATGTGAGAAGTTACTTGTTTGTCACAATTTATTGCTGGTGCATCAAGCCTTCTGTAACTGATAGCAGCATTTGGGGATGTATTCAGACATACTTCTCTCCAGTGTGCAATGCTGAATTTTTATTTCAGGAAGAATGCAGAGTTGGAGCAAATCAAGAAAATGCATAGCAGTGCTGTATTGCAAATCCAAGAAGAGCACAGCAATACACTGCAGAAACTTGGAAAGGCTGTTGCTGACTTTGAAAGGTATTTAAGTTTTATTAATATATAGGACAGGGATTATCTCCCAAGATGACAATAAAATGTACTGTTCATTTACGTGCCTTGGTACTTCACACTGTATGTGAGTGTTGGCATGGCAGTAGAGCAGAGGATTTTGTGATGGTATTTGGTGGCATTAAGAATTTATTTATTGAGTACTAGGCAAGTATAGTGACACAGTATCACTATCTAGTTCAGGAAATTGGATATTTCTTCTTCCAAAATGTAACCAGTTGGAGGTGTTAAATGCTTTTAAATCACAATGAGATTTGTAACTAGTGATGGTGTTCTTGGCACTGAAATGTCTTGCAAAAAGACTTGTTTACACTCAAAATTTGCACTGAATTGAAAATAGTTTCCTACAGTTACTGCAAGTTTTTTACCTTAAAATATTCAGGTTGTGAAAGTATGTAAACAGTGATACTGTTATTACTAGGTATGCATGTCACCCATGAAGGATCCTGTGGGATATCTGCTAATGCCAACTACAGACAGTAGGTGCTTTGCTGTTTGAAATAAGCTTCAGATAGAGTAGTTCTTCTGTGTTTTAAAATACCTACAAAAATATGGTAATATCTGTATCACAGAATTCATTGTAGTGTTACTGCTTATGGCTTTATGGAACTTTGTGTTGTGGTTTGTTTTTTACCTTTGGATTCATCAGTGCCTGTATGCTGCCGTATCTTCAGATTATAAAATCCTTGATACTTGCTAGCATGAGCTTGTATTGCTCTTGTAAGGTCTAAACACGTCAGTCTGCATTTTGCCTGAAGTAACAGGATTTTTCTCATTTGTACTGTAATACCAGCTACAAGAAAGCATCAGCTGAAGAAATTTGCAATTTTAAACTGGAGAATACCTCTCTGCGAGAAGAAGTTGCCAACCTAAAAAAAGTAGGCCAAGAGAATCTGCAGTTGCTTCAAGAAGCAGAATACTCTAAAAACAAAGCAAATGAAGAATGTGCAAGGTAGTACACAGACAAACTTTTCCATAAGCTAAGGAATGCAAACTAAGACTTGCCTTTCTAATTAGAACTTCATGTGATGCTCTACAAGATCAGATCAGTATCTGGTGTAAGCAGTAGTTTCTTGCTTTTCCCAGTGCAGGAGGTTGAAAATACTGACAGACAAAACTGATTAAGTTTAGATGCATTAGGAAACTGGTCTGTCCAATCAGTTATTTTGACTTTTGTCTATATGTGGAACACAGAGGAAAAGGAAAATACTTGAATGAAATATGTTGGAATAGTCTGTTTCAGAAATATCAGTTACAGTGACTGCTCTGCAAATAAGATCCCCAGGGGAGACAAATACTTAATGCGGAACTCACTTTGCCACTCCCGTCTGAATGATGTCACCTCAAGTTCTGCTCACAAGCAGATGCCAATTAACCATCCATGAATTGCCACACTGTGGTGATGTAAACTGAGGTCCTCTCTCTGCCTAACATGAGGCACCACAGTGCAGCTGCTGTGAAATAACACCCAAGAAGTTGTGTTAGGCCAGTAGCTGAGGACATGCTTCTCTGGCTGTCTAACAGCAGTTTAGTGATCCATGTTCCCTATGGTTCTTTGCTGGTTAAGGTGCTGCCCTTTCTTTCCTCCCACCTGCTTAATGTCTCCAGTTTCCATTAAAGCTGGTAAAAGAAAAACTGAAGAGGTATTTCCTGGTTAAGGTGGCAGAGAAGGGATGGAACAAACAGCTGGGGCTGAAGAGGAGTCAATGCTTTTAGGTGTAGGGTCTTTGAAATCTTGCATACATCCACACTGAACAGTCTTGATTAGTTCCCGCTTGAGCAAATCTCTGCATGTAAAGCCTAACTACTAAACTATCCCTGCTAAAAGCTGCTGGCATTGAACAACCTTAAATGAGCAATATGATCTTTCAGTGCTTTAAAAGGACTGCTTATAGGAAAAGTTAAAAACATTGTTAATTGCCTTCTGTACTACTGTTTTCTTTGTGGCACTGTTTGTGCAAACTTTTATTTCAGTTCTACTAACAGCTTTTCAACCATGTTTACTTGTGGGTTTTAGATTTAGTGTAGTGGAAAAAAAATAAAAATCAAGGGCTCATTAAGAGATTATGGTATTTTCCTCAGGATGCTTTTAGAAGTCCAGACCAAGCTTGCACTAAAAGAAGCAGAAACACAGAGAACAAAAGAGTCTTGCCTTGCTCAAATGACTAAACTTCAGGAAAAACTTGAGGAGCAAACTGAAGATCTGAAAAGAGAACTTGAAGCAGAAAGATCAAGGTGACTTTCTCAAACTAAAACTGCATATTATGGCACATCCAAGTTTTATTGGGAAGAAGTGCTGAGAGCTAACAAGGAACATAATGAAACCCCGCTTCTTGCTTTTTAGGAAAACCATAAGTGAAGATGTGACCTCTAGCTTAAAGAAAGAGATCAAGACCTGGCGTAAACTGTATGAAGATTTACATAACAAAGTTAAGCCTTTTCAGGTGTGTTGTGAAGGAGGTGTTTGTTAGTATCTGTTGACATAAGACTTTTGCAGTTGGCTCAAGTTCTACTCTTGAGAAGTAAATATGCTACTTCCCATTCTAAGGCATTTATTCTGCAGTGGTTTCCTAAGTTACTATCCAGTGAGCCAACTATTCTCCTTCCCAAACTAATCTTCCTTGGTAGATTTCAGTTCAGTAAAAAGCTATGCTTAGTTGAAAGATTTCTAAGGCATTCAAATGTATTTCAGCAACAACTAGATGCTTTTGAAGCTGAGAAGAATGCGCTCCTGGAGGAGCATGGGGCAGCCCAAGAAGAACTGAATAAACTGAGTGATGCATATGCTAAACTACTTGGCCACCAGAACATGAAGCAAAAAATCAAGCATGTCATGAAGTTGAAGGAAGACAATGCCCACCTGAAGCAGGTTTGTGAAATGAAAAACTAGAAATCTGCAAGTTACTAATGTGCTTGATGCTTTTGTTTGTTGCTATAAATATTTATAGACTAATCCTGCAAGCTACTTATTTCTGTGCTTCTTAAATTCCCTGCACGAAGCAGATTACAATAAACCACCAGCCTCCAGAAATGCCAAGAGAATCTCTTTTATTTTTGACTGAATTTACAACATACAGAGGGATCAGCAGTACAAATAAGTACCTCTACTCTTAGCTTGGTTGGCTTTTCTTACCTTTGTCTGGGATACTAGACTTAGCAAACTGTCTGCTGAAAGTTTCAGACTGCCATACTGCTTAGTGGTGTTACACTGTACCTGTACAGTGCTGCTGGTTTCTCTACACCTGTATGTTTGGGTTGGGTTTTAATGCCACCAATAACTGTCTGTATGTTTAGCATTAGGCAAAATGGCCCTCTCAGTAAATGATGAAGCAGCCTTTTCTCCTGTTCTTCATCTGACTTCCAAGTATTGTTTTCTCCAGGATGTCTCAAAACTGCGTGCATTGCTAGCCAAGGAAAAGCAAACCAACAGACATCTTCAGGAGCAGCTGTGTGCAGTACAGGGCATTAAGCGTTTTGATCCTTCCAAAGCTTTCCAGCATGATAGCAAGGAAAATATTCCTCCAAAAACACCTCTAAAAGAAGGTAAGTTTGATATTGATGTAGCCTTTGTACCTCTTAAGCTGAACCAAAGAAGGTATGAGAGTCTTGCATAGTCTGCTGTATCTGGGGGAGGTGAATGGCATCTCTTGTTGCACAGCAGATGTTAGAGGCTGCATCAATGGGGCACTCCCACTGTACAGTTTGCTACTGTGCCTTCCAGCCCAGATCCTTACAATGTGACAGGAACAGGTGGTGTGCCAGGTCAGACAGCAGAGCCATTTTCCTTCTGTCACCAGCTCACATGTTACAGCTGATGAGGTGACAGGAAGTGCCTCCTGCACAGGTTATGGGGTACAAGTGGCTCAGCCAGACCTTTGCACCCTGGTTCTTTAGCTGCTACCTGGCAGGACCTTAAACCACTGCAGGTGTCAAGGGAAGATGCAAAAGGTCTGCAGATAAATGTAGAGTGGAGGAAAAGATGGAGAGCATGAGGACACACCAAGGGCAGCAGGGTAGGGGGGAGAGTTTCATTAGGGTGTCTGTTCCAGGGTCTGAAATCCTGGCTTACCTGTAAGATTCAGTGTAGGGCCTTCTGCACCCCAGGAGACAATAAATTATTTCATGTGGTGGGAGCAATAGTGAAAAACTCAAACTTCATAACATTTTTCCATTGCAGGTAATAAAAACAAAATTTGAAGTCTTCTTGGTATTAAGAAAATAAATCACCCATAAATTCATGTGCTACAGGAGACTTCAGCAGATTGCTTCTTCAAGGTGAACTTGGATGCTGTATATAATACAAATCAGTAGGAGCCCTAGCAAAATGATCTAAAATTATGTATTTTTAGAAAAACTATGTTTTACTGAGAAGCAACACGTGACTGCATGTTCCTGACTCCTGGTAACATCATTGCAGGCATGAATTCTGAAAAGTGTTCAGTGTTGCACTTTTTGGATATGTTGAAGCTGCTTAATTCAGTTTTGAACAGAGCATTTAAAGTTTGGAAAAGGTGAATAAGCACTGGAGAATAAGATTACAAATGAAATCAGGTTTCATTTAAGTTTTTTGGTTTTTATATATTTTTAATTTTCTTCTTTGCATGCATCTATCTAATGTATACAAGTCTATGTTAAATTAATTTTGGTGGTTACAGCTGCTTTGGTATGAATGGCAGCAGTACTGCCAAGGGACCCTTTTACTTCTGTGGCCTACATACTATAGAACCAGTGTAGAAAATGGGACTGTACACTTAATTTTGATATTCTATGGGATCTATATTCAGTATATGCAAATTTAAATCCTGGGGCTAGGTGTTGCAGCTATTGATCTTCAGAAGAGCATTTTCAGGTTAAAGTCAAATTGACTGCATTTATCTAAACATTTGTGTACTGTAACTAAGATTAGTGTCTTAAGAGCGATGTTGTGTCCACTGGACTCTTAAACTGCCACAAAATCCTTATAGCCAGCTGTTGTAAGTGATCAGTGCTACAGTGACAAGGAATAACAACCAAACTTGTCTCACTTGGGTGGGAGGACACCCACTGTACTCACAGGCATTGTACAGACTGGAACTGTGGCAAGGGGGAAAGAATCTGTTTGACTGCATTTAAAATCAAGACTATTTTAGCACAATAAAAAATTTAAATTAAAGGATTTGTCCATTTCCTTTGCAAACCAGGGATAAAACCCAAAATTACATTACAGTGGGATTCATGTAAAGTTCTTTTTTCTAGTCTTGTCTTCATAACAAAGCCCAATGTCAGCCTTGCCTCAAAAACTACATATTCTCTAGTCCTAGGGAAATTATTTAGCTGAACTGTACAACATACAACCTGAAATTCTCTTATTTCTCTTAACACAGAAGTAAATACTGAATTTAAGTCAAAGGTGGAACTGTGTTTTTGTTGTGCCTATGCAGCTATCTTGCACAGAGGTGCTGCAGAGACACCAGCTTAGCTGGTAGAATTTATTGCCATTTATGCTGACATTGTGAGTTTACAGAGACTCCATAATTCCTAGGAAATTATATACAAAAAATGCACATTAAGTCCAAGGAAAGAAGTTGCTAGATGTTGTCTGTTAATGTCATCTTTGTGTATTTGCTGGATTACTTGATCCTCTGAAGACTGAGGATGAGGATTAACTTCAAGTGTTTTAATTAAGAGAGCACTTGGTATTCAATTTAGCAGCCCGAAGTGTTGAGAGACATTTTGATAAAGAAGTTGCTAGAAGTATTTTATACTGGAGTTCTCTCCTTGTGGAGAAAAAAAAATGAAGGTTTTCTTGTCTGAAAGATGTAAATGGAGTAAAAAAATTGTAGAGGAAACAGGCATTTGTCTGAATGTTAATGAAAGGTTCCACCAAACTCAAAAATTCAAAAATGGAGACACTGAGTTAAGGTACTTTTTTTTTCTGGGTTTTTTTTTTTTTTTTGGACTCATTTTTGGTGTTTGACATGTCCCATGTCAAATTAGGAAGAATTTTTGACAGAAGGTACAAATATGCCAAGGGAAGCCAAAAATGGCAGGTGTCACAGGACTGGGCTTTTAGGGTTGCTACATCCTTGTTTGATACAGCTGGCATGAGCATGGTTATATTGCCAGAAGAAAAGGGAAACTCTAGCAAATAATTCTGCTAGCCTCACAGCACAGGTGATTCTTGAGCTTTAAAACATTGATAAATCATGCAGAGCAGAGTGGGGAGAGAAGCAAAGGGTGGAAGTCAAGGGGAAATTGAGGGCTTTTTGTCAGCTTCAGTCTAGGAGGCTTTGCCACTTTCATGTACATATGCAATGAAGCATTAAAAACTGAAACCTTGACATTTGTAGCTCAACTGACTTATGTATTCACTGCAGGAATCCATTACTTTCATGTTGCGGAAGATTTTTTTTAATTGAAAAATCCATGATTTAACACAAAGTTATTTCTCTGATCATTCATCTTGCTGTATTGTAGCAAGAGCTGGGCTGTGTTTAGTTGAAATGTAAAATGAAGAGCTCTGAGAATTCTCAACCTGCCTGACCTAATTAGAACCCTCCTACTGTTTGCTATAAAAGACAAACTGTATAAGACTCAGTGCCAGTGCTTTGAATGGATCTTACACACACAATGGCTGTGCTTGCTCATGCTGGCTGTTATGAGGTAAAAATTTAAGCTCATACTGAGCTGCTTAAATGGTACCACTGGGACCAGACCAAAAGCTTAACAGGATTCAGAGCCACACGTGATGTAGGGCCTGGATTTGTATTTTGGTTTCAAAGGTCAGCAGAGCCACTGCTGCTCTCAGTCCATGTGCTCTCTGCAGGCACAGCAAAGGGACAAGTGCACAGTTGAACTGCAATGATTTCCTAGGCTGGTAATTCTCTCTGTGGTTTGGCAATGCCTGAAATGCTGCTGGAAATGGAGCAGGTAAGGCTCTAGATATTTGCATTGACAGGTTCTTACCACACTTTGATTACAAAAGCAAAGGAAAAGCAAACAGGAGGAGGAGAGAGGGAGAGAGAGACTTAATTATGTTTTAGTCTCTGTGAATTACAGTCTGAAATGTTAATTTAATGAGTGGTCCATTTAGTCACCCAGGGATGTGTTATGCTTAAATGACTGTGACCAGACAACAATATCATTTTTATTTAGCTGCTCCATGAAATCATAAGTGTTTCACAAAGTGAATGTGACAATAATAAAGAAATTCAAAGTATAGGTAGAACACTACAGAACTCAAGGTAAATATTTGAGGAAAAAATAGATTATACTAGATAATGCAGATACAAAAACTATATATAATTTAACTTACTCTGGTGACATTTTACAGGCTGATTGATGATTGTAGCTTGATATTTCAGTGCTCATGCTTTTGCTATTTTCCTCCTCGTCTGAGCCTGGAAGACAAAATTTTTATTTCCCCATCATGGTTTTTGTTAAGATGCACAGGGAGCTCTTCCAGGCTGTGTTGGGAGGAGGCGATGTGACATCAGGTGTACTGGGAGTTCTTACCTCCATGCTGATAAACAGTTTGGTATTTCTTTGTAGATTTTTCTTCTTGATTTCAAGTTATTAATTACTGATATTTTGAAATAGAATTCTAAGGTTAATGGAAGGGACTTAAATGTCAATTGCTTGTTTCAGAGGAAGAAAGGGCATCTGCATTCCATGAAGTGGTTTATTGTAATTTTTTTATACATATACACTTTTTTTGTCCTTTAAACGTTAGTTGTTTGCCATAAATAAAGGTAATTTACAATATTCTATTAAATTTAGTATGATTCTGTTAAATTTTGGTAGGCTTTTCTGGTTTTCTTCATTGAGTACTACCAATTAAAACTCTTAATCAAGTCAAGTTGAAATAAATTCATCGGGGTCGATACAAGTGTGAATGTAGCTACAGTGAGTTTTGGCCAGTAGTTTTTACGCATCTACTTAACTTCACTTCTCCTGCTAAAAAAATGCTAGGCCCTGTCTCTGCCTTTGTGGGACAGAAATGGTACAGTAACACTTTGTATACAGTATCCTGCTACCTTCAAAACTTGTATTAAAAATCAAATCTGTCACCTTGTAAGCATGTAATGATACACATAGGATGAGTACTGTAAGCAGTGACTGCTTTCTCAAAAACAACCCTCCCCTTCTCTGTGGGATTTACCAGTTCCTTTTACATTGAACTCTGGGTAAGGGCAAATTGTAAATGCTTGTTTTCCACCATTCTAAAAAGAAAAATTAAGTCATGTTTAGTGAATGTGACAGAGCTCTATGCAGGATAATATGATATTTTGGTCTAATTCTGAAGTTCCACTTTGTTTTTCACAAAAGAAAAATCACACTATAAAGTTCACAGTTTCAATAGGTGAACTTTGGTCAAATGTTAAAATTCAGCGAGACAGGTGATTTCTGCAGTAACTTTTATTATTGTTTAAAGCACCATGACCCTGAGACGAGGAGCCAGCCGTGCAGGTAAGGTAGCCCCGACGCTTACGGTGCCCCGGGCCCACAGGCTCCCTCTGCTTCCCTTCCCCGCCCTGAGGCCCGAAGTGTTAGCAGGGAGCCTGGCGCGGCTGGCACGGCGCTCCGGGGCTGTGGCCGCGGGCCGGGGCTCGCTGCCGCCCCCGGCAGATCGCCCTGTCCCCTGCGCGTGCGGCCACCATCCGCTCTCGCCACCTGCGGGCCGCTGTCCGGTGGGGCCGCGCCTGCCCCTTTAAATCCCCGTCCTGGCCCCGCCCCCTCCGCCGCGCCCCAGCCAATCAGCGCGCGGCGCCGGGAGGCGCGTGCGTCGGGCGCGCGCGGCGGGGCGAAGGCGCCCCCTCTCGCGCGGAGCCTCCGTCGCGCTGCGCCGGGCGAGCCGCGGGCGCGGAGCGGGACCAGGCCCGGCCCGGCCCCGCCATGGTCGGCCGGGAGAAGGAGCTCAGGATCCGCTTCGCGCCGGGACGCTGCGAACTCGTGGAGGTGAGGGCGGCGGGGCGGGCAGTCCCCCGTGGGACGGCTGTGCCGGTGTGCAGCGCGGGGCCGGGCGGGCAGGCCCCGAGCGCTGACGCGTTCACGGCGGGGCCGGGCCTGGGGGGCCGCGGCCGCTGCAGCTGCGCCCTGAGGGTGTTGCGGGTACCTGAGAACCGCAGCTGGGAGCGCCCGCGGGCTCCGGGAGTCGGGTCATTTTTTATCCGCACGGCCTCGCCGGAATGGCCACGGAGACGCTGTGCTCGGCAGCCCGCGGCGCTCGGGGGTTGCGGCTCCGGTCTCACTGGGCCCGTGGCACAGGGAAGGGCTCGGCGATAGAGACCCTGTGCGGTGATTCCACATGGGATTGCTCTGGGAGGCGCGTCCCTGCCTGCTGTCCCGGGCGGTGTCGGTGGTGCCCCACAGGTGTACGTGAGTTACCGCAGCGATGAGGGTTGGGCGTGTAGGGAAAGGCAGAACAACTTCTGGCAACGCGAATGTAAGTTCACTTGTCATTCCCAGCCTTTGGAGAGCCCCAGGGTTTGCCTTTTGCTTTCTGTGGCTGCAGGGGATGGCAGAGCGGAGAGAGCTCAGTCTCACGTTCCCTTCTCTGGAGTGACTTGTATCTCATCGTATTATGTTGCAAATCTGTTATACCAGTAGCTTCCGGGTTTTAGTGGCCATTCCTTAAAATTGGTGGTTTGAGTTCATCATGATTTTCTAAATAAAAATATAAACCTTGAAAAGCTTTATGAAAAACTTTATAAGTACTTGTTTCTGGTTTTCAACTTGAAATGCATCATGTTTTGCTCTTTTTATAAGTTATACCGCTATTTTATATTTCGGTAGTGTCTACAAAGTGATCTGGTGTCTCATAAATTCCATTTTTTAATCTGATAATGCTGTGGCTTGTTTATTTTTATGTGAATGAGACTTCTAAACACAATACTTTTTTGTTATTCTTAGTTAATATAGACATCAGATAACATTCAATTGGATGGTTCATTATAAAGCTCAGAATTGCACAGTAATTGCACAGTGATTCAGTAGTTTTAGTAGACCATAGAAATGCTGCTGTCGCTGGGTGATGTCCTGTGAAGGAGCAAGGCAGCATACATGGAAAGAGTTCATCTATGCTGGTTTTGTATCACCAGATTGTTAAAACTTCTGGCAAGAAGAGGTTCAAACTGGTAATTAGTTGGTGTTGGATGTATGAGAAACATCTATCATTTGTATTGCTCTTTCAGAAACAAGTGACTGGAATCAGTTAGTCTTGCAGATAAGAGCAATAGCATGCAAGCTGTGCTTGGTGAAAGCTGTGTTTGTATCCAGTTCAAGCTGTGCTGCTGATGTAACATCTTCTTTATGATATGTAAAATAAACAAACTTAAATGAATGAGGCTTAAAAACATCAGATTTTGCAAATGACACTTGGTTTTGTGTTGGTTACTTTCTACTTACTGAAGATGTTCAGTGATATTTTTAGAGAACCTTTTGACTCTGTTCTGCAGCAAGTGTTGGATATTTATTAGTGAGCACCTCTGGCTGTAGAAGCCCTGATCATAGGTCCTGTGACACTTTGTGCAGACTTTGCTAAGAAAAGAAGTACAGAAGAAAATAGTAGTTGCATAGTCTTGCTTGTGCTGTTCAGAGAAGCCTGGGTAGCCTTAAAAATGGTAAATCAGTTTGTGTTCTCAGGTAAAATTTAAGGATAAAAGTAACTTTTTGAAACATCGCTTGCTGCAGTCTGTCATTTTCTGGCAACTGTCCAGATGTAAATTAGTAATTTTCATCCAGTACTAATGGGAATATGTCAGCCTTCATCTGGAGGTTTAGAGTTGAGAAAAATGCATGCGCTGTGCAGAGAACTTGAAACAATTGTTTTGGGGTAGGCTGTTTCCATCGGGCGCCTCTGCATATACCCTTATGGAACAAAAGCTTTGTAACTTCAAGGGTGAAAGACAGTAATTTGGAAGTGAGTGCTGTGGCTTCCTGTGCTGCAATCAAAGAGTAGCAGTCTGGTACTATGCTTAGAAATTACTGGGTTATTGAGATTGCATAGCAGAAAGCATTCTATGATGGATGCACAGAATTATGGTAAGTTGCCACAAATTGTCCTTGTGTGTAAAGTGGTCAGGAAATCCAAGATTTGTGGGTTCTGCACACCCAAAGTTTTTTCTGCACAGGCATGGTAAAGATGTGCTTTCATATTTGTTTTTAGCAAGCAGGTTTTGGGTTTATTCATGGCAGATACAGACAGAAAGATTAAAGGAAAATAAAGATTGCAGAGACAGACATGGATCTTGTGTTTGCTGTCTTGAAAAACTGATGTGTTCTAGTGAGAGGTGGGATGAAGTTCATGTGTGCTGATGTTCACAGCTGTCCCAAGTACCAAAATGTGCAGCAGCTGAAGTACAGCTTTAGTCTGTTGTATAGATTGAGAGCTGAAATTGTCAAATCACTTCTAGATGCATTTTGTAAAACTGACAAGAGAGCCGTATCTTGGTTTTACTTACTATTAGACTATGGTGTTGAATAACAATGAATTACTCTTCTATTTAATAAAAAAAATCGAGTCTTTAATTACTACAGCAAGTTATATTGTATTGCTGCAAGTTTTAATAGGCACAGTCTATCCAGAATTATTTGTTGTAGGATTTGGACCCTAAATGTCACATCTTTTGTGTCCATTTTCTAAAGAATTTATTTCCCTCCTTTCAGATTGCACCAAGTTATCAGCTTTTGAATGAACTGAAAATTCTGTCTTCACTAGTGGTTTGGATTGTTGTAGAAGTAAATGAGTTTCTCACTGAAATTTTGTTTTCATTATCTTTGAATATATGTTTAAATAGCTGACTGGCTGCAGTATTGGTGCTCCCAGATGTTGGTGTTCCATGAGATACTCCAAAAGACTCAGGAGAAGCTTTTTTAATACAGTAGCCTCTGACTGTAGCCTTGCATACTTTTAAAGAAAAAACAGTAAAAAATTACAGTAGAAACAGAACTTTTCCTGTTGTTACTTCCCTAGGAAGATGTTGACATTCCCAGTAGGCGAGTTTTGATCACTGGTGCTACGGGACTTCTTGGCAGAGCTGTGTTTAAAGAATTCAATGAAAATAATTGGAATGCAGTTGGCTGTGGATACAGGAGAGCTCAGCCCAGATTTGAACAGATTAATCTTCTGGACTCTATTGCAGTTCATGACATTATCCATGATTTTCAGGTAAGTTTCTGGAGTATAAAGTGGATGGGAGGATGTGTCTGATAGTCAGCTGATAGTGCTGCTGAGTGCTGGGGCATGAGTGAGGCTAGTGCTTTGGCAGAGCTCTGACAAAGGTGTGGCTGCGTGTTCTGCCCCACCCAGAGCAGAGGTTTGCTCTGTAGGTACAGACAGCTCTGGCCTTTGCTGTGCTCACCACAGGCAGGCTGCAGGCACAGCTGTACATGCCAGCACACTGCAAAGGAAAGGAAAAGATACTTGTGAGTTATTGACACGGTAACGTGTCAATATACAGTTCTGGGGAAGTGGAGGAATATTTGAATACAACGGCAGTAACTCAGTGTAGTGTGCAGTGTTCACTGCTTTTTCAGTCTAAGTGCCAAGAGATAGATATATAACCTGAAACACATTATACAGAGTACCATTCTGTAAAATAGTCTTAAATGTCATCTGCATATGGCAAATAAGCCATGTGTAAGTAGCTTATCTAAACATTTTTAGTACCCTTGTTTGTGTGACAGATATGTCTTATATTAATATATATTTTACTATACAGAGTTAAAAAGAAAAAAATCCCCACAGCTTCAAGCTTGCTGTAAAATCGAAGCTACTGAAGACCATAATTGCACAATTAATGAAAAATGTTTTTGGTATCTTGAAACAGCATGGTTGTATTGTAAAAAAATACTAAGGAAAAGGTGTTCCTCAGAATGCCGTAATTAAAAATAACAATTTTATTACTTAGTTTTGCCTGAGGGGTGTAATCACTAGAGTTAGGGTGTAACTGCCATCTCGTGACACGTTGGTTGTTTAAAATTAGTCTTTAATTTCCAGCCTCATGTTATAGTGCACTGTGCTGCTGAGAGAAGGCCAGATATTGTAGAAAGTCAACCAGATGCTGCTTCTCAGCTCAATGTGGCTGCTTCAGCGAACTTAGCAAAAGAGGCAGGTAAGGAGACCATCTCATGGATTTGGTGTCTTGTTAAAGTCCTGCATCTATTTATACAGAGACATCAATACAGATAGTACAGGTGTGAATGTCACTTCTGCCATCCATGTGCTGTCGATCTGTTTTCCATACGAGTAGCGTGCACAACTCTGTGAAGGATCAGGGAACAGACAAAGCAGCGGGAATTAATGTGGGTGGAAGATGAGATCCTTGAGAGATTGGTTTAAGGGTCTATTGGGATTTCAAAGAAGGCATGAATTAATATAAACTATCTTTAAACATTTTCTTCCTAGCTGGAGTTGGAGCATTTCTGATCTACATTAGTACAGATTATGTATTTGATGGAACAAGCCCTCCATATAAAGAGACTGATGTACCAAATCCCCTGAATTTATATGGTAAAACCAAACTGGAGGGTGAGAAAGCAGTTCTGGAAAACAATGAAGGTAAGACACTCAACTGTTTTTAATACAGACTTTCTATTTTTACTCGGTTATATATTAGCTTAGTAGACTCTTAAGTCAATGGTGAAGTTGAAAAACCATGGAAACAAGTTTCAGAGAAGAATATGATTAGAAGTTGGTCTCCTTGTTCATGAGCAATTCCTCTTGCTTATATCTTGACTAAAGCTTTTATTTCTTACCTGTTACGATCTTCATTAATGTTATTTGTCTCTCCCTGATGGACATTCGTAAGCCTTTGTCTGTTGTGAATCTGCTGTTCCTAAGGAGAGATAAAATACTTCATTCAATATATAGCTGCAGTTATTTAGGGGGATGCATTGCAAGTGTTCTCAATGTACGTTTACTTAAAGGGAAAACCAGACTTGTGATTCAGTAATAATACAGCTCAAATCAACATGGAGTCTTGTTACTCTTTGGGTTTTGCTCTATTACATATGTCAACAGGCCACCCATTTTGGTTTTAGTCACCTGCACACGTCAGATTCCTGCTTGTAACACTTTCTAAAAGGTTAATAACATGTTTATGGTTTTAAACAACAAGATTTTTAAAATTTGTTTAAGTCTTTTCTTAATGAAAATTTGGCATTCAAAATATACAAACATAATTTTTTAAATTCTTCTTAAGAGAAAAGAGCATGTTCCCTTTAATTTAAGATTTATTTCTTGTATAAAAGAGAGATTTGGCTCTTTCTAGTTAGTGCACTGTCAGTGTCCAGTCACAGATTATAAGGGAAGAAGCACTTGTATTTTATAAAAAAATCTGAAGAAAATAATCTCAGTACACATGCAGAAGAGGCTTCTGATACATAATTATGATACTGACACTGTGCTTCTGTGCTTCCCAACCGGAGAACCGAGCTATTGATAAATTAGTGTGATGATCTTCCAGTAAGTAAATATATGCTATGTATGATGGATTTGTCATTACTAGTAAGAAAAAAACTTTGTAAAAAACCACTTTGATAGGAAAAGTCTTATTTAAGTAAAAATAAATTTAAATGACAAGTTACTCACTCCACCTCTATATTAAATACCATCTCCAAATTTGACTATGATGCTGTTTGCTCCCTCTTCTAGACTGGTAACGAAGATAAGACTTTACCAAATCCAAGGACGTGTGGGTATCTTGCTAGACCCTTCCCCCAACTCAACACTGCAGCTTGGTTTCCTAACCTTTTGGAGCAGGATCTGTCAGGCAGCACTTGGTTGCAGCAGTGGTATTATTAGCAGGAGGAGTGTCGAGGTGGTGCTGAGTAAAGTGTTTGAAAATACGAGTTCTCTTGATTTATACAAATACAAGTATTTTCCATGTACTGGTGTTCCAACCAGTAATTTGCTGATACGGTGTAGGTAGAATTCTGTTGGTCAAATCTGTAGTTGTGTGAAGAACTGCCCTGTCCATTTCTGTTGTACAATGCAAAAATCTCCAGTAAGTGGGTTCAAAAATTTTTTACAAAGATACTTTACTTTGGTTAGAAGGGGATACATGCTTATAAATATATATGTATATAGTCATGCTTATAAAACTACGAAGTGTCAGGAGGTCCTCAGAGCTGTTAGTCATGAGGCTGATTTTCTCCACATCCCAGCGAGCTGAGAACAAAAGGAAGGCAGTTGTCTTCTCAAAGAATGAATACTTCTAAAGCAATTAAAATAGAGATGTTTCAACCAGTATTTAAAGAGAGGAAGAACATATCTGCTGAGTGACCAAATAAATGCTTCTAGAGCAGCAGGCAATCAGTGTCATGTTGGGTTTTCTATTTGTTTTTCCTGTCTAAGTACTTACTCTGGTTTACTTTTCTGTGAGAACAATTTTTGTGTTAGCTTTTTCTGTTTGTCTCTCCAATAGCTATAGCCTTTTTCTCCAAATATATTAAGAATTGCAATGTTTTGATGATTTCAGCTTCTAATTTCAGGTCTGATTTTTTTGTTTTCTCTTTCAGCAAAACTATCTATTACTTTTAAGTAAATTGTCATAGCCTTGGATTTCTCCTCAGAGGCTTTTCGAGTCTTCATGACAGAGATAGACTAGTATGATGTATTCCATCATGAAATATGCTTCTCTTTGCATTTTGTTAATTTAATTTCTCAGATCACTGTCCTGGAATCTAACATTATTTACTATTGTGTTCTGTGAACCTATTCCTTATTTGTCAAGCTTTTTATTTATTTCAGGGTTCATGTCTTTTTTTTCTGGTAAATAATATCCTCCTTTATACAGGAGGCTTCTGCCTGATGGGTGAAAAATCTTTGTAATTGATGCCCGAATATGATGACTTGTGATTGGTGAGAATTTTTCTCCTTGCTCTTACCCAGTGAGGATGGGGAGTGCTGGAGTAACTGCACAGAGCAGTCGGGTTTTTTAATTTTTGTTCTAACCCAAACAGGCATTTTTATGCTGCTAATGAATGCTTGTTAACTTTCTGGAAATCAATGGCATAAATGAAAATAAATGCATATAATCTTAGTGTTGATAAACTGGTTTTAATATAAATTAAAATTATATTCTGAGAGCCAACATACTACTTGCATTTTATTTGTGATTTGTAGATGCTTAATATGATCAACATATTTCTTAACACTTCCAAACCACTTTTCGGATTATGCTGCAGCATTTGTACCCACCCATGATCTAAAATATTCTTTCTTTTAGAAACTGCAGTACTTAGGATTCCTGTCTTGTATGGAGAGGTGGAAAGACTGGAGGAAAGTGCTGTGACGGTTATGTTTGATAAAGTGCAGTTCAGTAATAAATCTGCCAACATGGACCACTGGCAGCAGAGATTTCCTACCAATGTCAAGGATGTAGCAGCTGTTTGCAGACAACTAGCAGAGAAGAGAATGCTGGTAAGAATGGCAAGAAATGAGCCTCTGCAAGGTGAAAACAGTTTAAATTCTCAACTTTGCTTCTAAACAACTGAGAACTGCACATCACCTGGACTATTTGCATTTCTGGAACGCTGGGAGGGAGGAAAGAACTGGCTGTAATACTGCAGGATCTTTACATGACTGTGGGGGTATTGTGGTCTTTGAAACAAAAGTGATTGAAGGGATGGGACAGAACCTTCTGAAAATTGTCTTGTGTCTTCTGGTATAGAGGAGAGAATTAGAAATGCCTAACTTTTTCTGATACGCCTTTTACAAATTGCTAGTTTGAACTAAAAAAACCCATGGTGGTTGAATGCAATTCTCAAAGATGCCCTTGTTTATTGTATTAAGAACACTGAAGTGGCAAAACAAAGCCACTGGACTGAATTACTTCCTTGCGTTTGTTCACCACAGCATCTTCAGATTACCATCTTTGCAAGGTTACAGAACCAAACAGCAAACAGCCACCTTTATTTTTTCACATGGTAACTTTGAAAACATGGACCGTGGACATGGTGCAGTCGGTTTGATTGGACTTGTACAGGGTTTGCAGTTTAACATTCAGAATGTTTGTGATGCCTTTTGCCTTTGTTTTTAAGTGAACAGCACAGAACAGCTGAGTTCCTCCTCCCCAGCTCTTGGTTGGGGGACAGCTCCTTTCCCTCCTCTTCATTCTACAGAACATAAGCTGTTTTTGAAAAGTCAGGTCAAAGAGAAGTAACACGAGTTTCCAGTCTCAGTCCCTGGTTGAGTGTTCTCTGAAAGGGTACAGACGTTTCTAGAACACCACTGAGGTGCTGTAAGGTGCCTTTCAGGATAGGGTCTTGCTGGTGATAATTCTGCACAGTTCTTGCACAGGAAGCTGGCTGCTTCCTTTCATCTATGTTTCCTCTTTCTTCTCTAGGACCCATCAATAAAAGGAACATTTCACTGGTCTGGCAATGAACAGATGACTAAGTACGAGATGGCGTGTGCAATTGCAGATGCTTTCAACCTTCCCAGCAGCCACTTGAGGCCAGTAAGTGATGTGTTGTTGGACCTGTAGGCAGACAGATGTGCCTGATCATTGCAAGTAGCAGGTCTCCCACTGGCTGTACGAGTGATCTTCCCCTTCAGGATGGGCTGTGCATGTCCAGCACAGCCGGACATGCTGGTATCAAGCATGAGGAATTGACACACAGTGTCACAGGGGGCTGGCTGGTATCAAGCTCAGGAAAATAACAACTCTTTGACCTGCTGAATTAGGAAAATTACTCAGTCAGTCACCAGTTTCCCAGTCTGTAGTGTAATGGTATTTCTGCAGAACAGTTCACCTGAGTCACAAGCAAATCCATACTTTTTTGTTACAGATTGATAGAACATTAACTTGAAGGTAGGGCTCTGTAAAAGCTATGCAATGTCCAGATTTATTTCTGAATACATGCACTTAAGAACTACAAATTATTTTTGCTTTGCTTAAAACACCTCTCCTGCAGTTTTATTGACACTTTAGACTACTCTTGAAGACATACTGAGAATGTTGTGGGAATATAACATATCAGTAAGATGTTATCTATGTACTAAATAAATTCCAAGGATTCAGAATTGGTGAACGCTGGAACTGAAATGTGATTTGGAAGATGGCAAGAAAAACAATGGAGAACACTTAGTCTGAATTTTTTCTGCCCAACTCTATTTCTCTTCAAGTATATTGATCAAGACGTCGTTCCATTAACATTCTGGAGCATTCCTTACCTTGTGACAATAATGATAGAGGGAAAATATGAATAAAATGTAGAAAAACACAAATAGTAGCAGTAATTGAGTAAGAAAAATTTGCCTTAAGACACTTCACATGGCCTGACATGTTGAAATAAAGTTAACTACAAAACAAGCAAATAGCAAAAAAATCCCAACCAAAAAAACCCCCACAAAATAGTTGGAAGGGAGGAGGGGAACATACCTATATAGAAAGCTGTGAAGAAAAGGTTCTAATGTACATGTACAAGTATTTTTCTGTCTCTTCTCATTACATATTGGTGTGGGGGTTTTTCTTATCTTCTGTTTTCAGATTACTGATAGTCCGGTTGTGGGTGCTCTTCGTCCGAAGAATGCTCAGCTGGACTGCTCCAAGTTGGAGATGCTGGGGATAGGTCAGAGAACACCATTTCGAGCTGGGATCAGAGAATCACTTTGGCCTTTCCTTGTTGACAAGAGATGGAGACAGACAGTCTTCCATTAGTTTGTAACTTTTTTAGTAAAGTACGGTATGTGGCACTTTTTTAAAAGAAAAAATAGTTTTGTATGAGTGTTCTTAAATTGTGACATTTATGAGCTTTCATTGAATTGGGTAAACAAATGGTCTTGCACTAGTGAAATTTAGCCTAAAAAAAGTTCAGTGACAAAAACTGAGCCTATTTGATGTCATGGATTTTTCCTTCCATTTGTACCAGTCTAACTTAATATCTGTTCTTGGTGGATTGAGGTTCTTAGTAATCAGTACTGTGTGATGCTAAGAATGACTCAGATCACTTGCTGACTTACTTTTGGCTGAAATATGTTGTTGATGCTTAAGGTCTGTGCCATTGTTGTATATACCATTTCTCTCTTCATTAAAAGACATGGTCAGTTACTTTACTGCCAAAAATCTGAGTTTTTTGTTTTTAACTTCTGAAAGTGGTGTTCTTAGAGAGTTAAGCTGAAGTAGGAATCCTTAAATGTTTGTTTTGCTTGAGCTCTGATCAAAATGTTTTTTAAAAAAGTGAAACTTTATTTTTGCAATTATCAAGTGTACTTTTTATGCTTGAAATATTTTCAGAATGTTCTGTAAATTGAATGCCTGCAGCTTTGTATTTGTACAGTATGTTGTATGCATTTGTTTTCATGGTGACTTATAAAAGCTAGGGGAGAGTGGGGACGATGGGCAACCAGTAGTTTTGACCTGGGGGTTTTTTGGGTGGGGAATTGGAGGATTTTTTAATTTTTTTTTTTCCTTTTGACTGGGTAGTTGTTTCTTTTTTGTATGAAAGCACAAAATGTCTTCATCTTTCCCTTTTTGGGGACAGCATTTGCAGCTGGTTAAATTAATGGAAGATGTTTGTTAGTCAGTACATGGGAGATGGAGAGGAAAGGTGTTCAAGAATTTGTGGCACTGTAGTGGCTTTTGCACAGACTGTCGGACGTGGCACTGCTGCAGCTTGTTCTGGAACAGCAAAGTGTGCTGAAGGTTTGCAGCATAATAATGGAACTGCAATAGTCTAATATAAAGCAGTCTTTAGTCTGCGTAAGTCTAGTCTTTAAGGCTGGACTCAATAGCCAGATAACATGGAGCAAGAACATTGTTAAGCTTTGCTTCCTTTTGAAGTTGTAGAATCAACAATATAAATGATCTGATATTGCTAGCAGATTATTAGTAAAGCTAGTAGAAAGTGCAATTGGATGGTCATTTATTCTTCTGAGGTTGAAATGAAGGGGAAGATGTTCAGATTTAATTTTTTTTTTAAATTGTGTGGGGGAGACACACACAAAAATAGACCAGTTGAAGGTCTTGTAAGGGTCAGCTTTACGTTCAGTCATTTCATTTCAACTGGCATATGCTAAGCATTCATAATCCAAATTTGTTTTTAGTCTGAAGTCCTGATACACACATGGTAACCTATCTTCAAAATGACAATAAATATATAGTGCCAGCATGAGAAACAGTCGTTGATTCTTTCTTTACCATCAGGATTTGTTTATCTGAGTCATAAATGTTTGCAGTTCTTGAAATTCCTGTGCCCTTTCAGTGTTGGGGTTTTTTTCCCTATTTAATTCAAGACTTATTTCCAGAGTTAGATTAGGTTGGATCAGTTTCTCTGTCAGTGTCACTGCCTTGGAGATGTGATAAATGTACACACAAAAGATACAGAAGGTGTTGAAAATATGAGCCTGTAATGTCCTGGGCCTCAGGGCTGGATCAGGAAGATTCTATGTCCCTTCACCATGCAGGGAGCAGTTTGACCAGAAAGGAAAAAAGGATGACTTTTCTCCCAAAGGTAAAGGACTTAACTGAGATGAGTTGGGCATTTTACTGGGAGGACAAATCGAAATATTTGAACTTTTTTTCCCCACTGAGCGAATAAGTCCTACTGTCCAGTTACAGCCTGGCAGAGGGGATCCATGTCCTCAGTATCCCCCTTGGAGACTGCAGTCTCGAGGCACTTTGCTACTGGACAGACACCTTGGATGACATTTCCCTCCTTTGGTTATAGAAATCTAAGACTGCAGCAATAAATATTGCAAGAGGCAGTGGAACTAACACTGTCGTTTTCCAATCACTTTAAAGATACGTTGCTGTTGAAAGAACTTGCCACACTCTTCCCTTTTTGTCTCTGGCTTTGTTTCTGGCTCTGTGACACTGGAGGTACTTGGGTTCATCAACAAGGGCCCAGGAACCTTTTAGGGTCAAAACCATTGTGATTGCATGAGATACAGTCTTGGGAGGAAGGAGTGGCCTCCTTTTACAGAAGCAGTGCCAATTTCTGCCAGGTTAGTGATTGTGGCAGTATGGCAATACGCAGTCCTGCTTGAGACCTCATTTGAGGGTTATTGGAGGTTTATATTCATTTATTCATTGCTATCTGTCAGCAGTGGGCATAGAGGAGGAAAAGTCACTGGTTTTAAAGTCTCATTTTCTGTTCAGGCTGCAATGGTGCTGGAGAAGCCCAGCAGAGAAAGGGCTAATGTGTGTCTCAAACACCAATAGCCGGATGGCTGCAGAGTCAGCCGAGGACTCTTGGTGTCTGGTGAAGGGGCCATACAAGGGTGGGTTGGGCAGCACTTTTCTGGGACAAACGTCCTTGTTCTGGCTGCTGGACATAAGCACAACACGTACAGCACAAGCACAGGAATATGGTCCAGAAGTGGGCATACATTTTTTAAAAAGACCCCAAAGCTTTCTGACCCATTTCCAGAAAGGTCTAGAAGAAGGGACTGCATGATAGCTAATTTGCATGGAAAGTGATAAACTCATCTCCAGGGCAGGGAAAACTTACCTAGAGAAAGGTACTCCCACCAAGCCCAGGACCCTGGGCACCCCATCAGCTGGATCAGCGCTGAAGCCAGGACTGGTGATCTCTTCTTCTCCCTTTCTTCCTCTCTCCCCATCTTTAATTCATCTCTTCCTTTCTCTCTTCCCTTTCACCCTACTCCTTTATATAAAACCCCCTGCCACGTGCTTATATAGGAGGTCAGGGATTAACTGGCATCAATTTCCATGCCAAGTGTGTAAATCACTAATAAAACCTTGTATGCTTTTGCAGACCCTCTGACTTTTGTTGTCCTTCGCAACCACAAGTGAATCATTTGAGGAAATTTCTTGGTTGTTTTGGGAAGCCCAAGTGTAAGAAGTGTAGAAACTGTGGACGTGCCAGTGATGTAATCTCCAAGGACTTTTGTGCAGAGCTGGACTTCAAAGCCCATTAGATTTATAAAACAAATTGTTGCCAGTTTTTGGTTGTTTTGCGTTTTTTGTTTGTTTTTGCTTTTAAGGTTTAAACTGCCTGCTTGCATTCTGAATTTCCATTTTGCTGAGGATTTTGCAAACAAAAAAGAAAAAAGTAAACGTATTAACTGACATACCTGGATTCTGGAGTGCTAGATTCTTTTAAATTCCAAACTTTAATATTTGCTCTGTAAAAACTGAAAGAAAAATTGTCACAGCTCTACATGTCCACTTTGCTTTAGTACTCTGGGATTCATGGTTTATGGGGTAAAAATGAAACAGGAAAATCAAATGATGCTTGAAATCCTTTTGGTTATTAAGAGCCACATTTTTGGAAATTTACATTAAAATATCTAGGAAAACTTAATTTCAGCTCAAACCAGTCTTTTAGTGTCTCTCACTTCCTACTCTATGTTATACAGTAGATTTCAAATAAAAGCAGGTTGACAGAAGTTGATGACATTTTTCATCACACAAAGAGAATTCTAAGTCACAAAATGGCATTTTGGCATATTTTCCATCTGCTGTCTGGAAGAGGATCTGCCCAAGTGATCAATGCACCTGTCAGTTGCACACTAAATTACTACAGCTGAAGGAAGGCAGGAGCAAAGGGCACCACATGCTGCATCTCTGATCAAAAAGAGAGGACGTTCTGATCTCCACATTCCTGGGCTGCAGCCGGGGTGCAGTCCACTCCAAAGTAATACACTGATGTGCCAAGTTACAGCTGGCTTAGGAGGCAGCTGGACCAGGAACTTGTCCCTCCCATACCCACCATGGGCCTTTGAGAAAGATGTGTTTCAAAGGCTGTTGTGAATTACAGGGTCTGCAACTGAATCTGTGAAGAAAAACTTCATTAAAAAATAATTCCTCGGGATGAAGTTCTTCTGTGTGCTGAAGTTCTTAAGAAACAGCTGAAATTATTCAGTCAGCCTTGCCTGACATCACCCCCCTAAACATCACGCACATACATAAGCCTTTATCTCAGCGCATTGAATTCAAGTCTGTTCTGCCACAGAGGCAAATATGGGTATGGGAATTAGGACAGTTGGCTGAAACCATTTTTTCAGTGATTAATATAATGAGAAGTAAGTAAGTCTGTTAAGGATTCCCCCAGTGACACCCCTCACACTCTCTGCCCAATATGTGTCTGAAGGGACTGCACATCTCTCCAGGAGGCTCAGGAGGCACCTGCTTGTGGAGCGCATGATGGCAGCAGGGGAACAGCTCCTGCTCCAAAGCACCTGGGTGTACCTGCAGGAGGTACCTGCAGAGCTGTGACCTGTGCGGCACATGGCAGAGCAGGTAACTTAATCTCAAATGATATCACTCATTTCTGCCCTAATTTACATGAGGCTGTTTTACATTAACTCACTAATGACATAAATTATTCAAGTTTTTAACCATTCTGTTCCCACATACTCTGTAATTAAATTGAAACTGGATGTTCTTTTAAGTGGCACATCTTTATTTAAGCTATTTGCTTCATGTGTTAACTTTACAACCAGTCACTCACATACGAAAATGCTTATGCATCTAGCGATTACAGTATAACAGGAACTGAAATGAACTGTATAACAAGATAGAAATATATAGCCTCCTACAATATCCACTGTTTTTGATGAGATTTTGGACTTCAGAGATAAATTGAATGGTAAGCTTAGTGCTGTCTTGAGGGTCCCTGAGTTGCAGCTTTGAGCTCCGGGAACTTGTGGCTTTGCAGTGTTGCTTGTTTACTTTATAACAACTTTATTTAGTTACTTGCCTGAATGAGTATTTAATTAGAACCTTAGAGAAGTGAGGCTTCTGTCTGAAACGGCTTCTTTATAACCTGAAAAAGGGCTTGTGAGGAGGAATGGCTGTTCAGTGACACTGGCTTCCAAAATAATGACTGCTGTGTAATGTCATAGGGCATTTGCCAGCATGAAAAAAATGTCATTAATAGGCATGGAAAAAGAAAAAGTGTGTAGACAGCAGGGATTAGGAATTACATTAAGAAAACTATTACAGAAAAGATTTCTCTCTGTGCTTAATATTCCACTGATTTCAGTAGGGTTCCTTACCATGCTTACATTTAAGCACAGGATAAAACTTCTAAGCATGAGTGCTTGGGAGTACCTTGATGAGAGGTGAATAAGGATACAGATTATGGACTTCCATGTATTTTTAAGTTTTGATCGTACTCTGTTGGGGATACTGTAATTCAAATCGGTATCAAAGAGTGCAGCAGTTAAGTTCCAAATCTTTTCATTGCAGTCTAGGAACTGGTGATGGCAGTGAGTGCAATCACAGGGGATGGACCTGATGAGATCCCCAAAGCCACTGCTCCTACCCCAGCCCCAGTGACGGTGCTGTACAAGCACAAATGCATGCAAATAGTACTTACACTGCATTTTATGGGGCTGTTGTGTTGGTAGAAGGCAAAGGAGGGGCTAAAACAGTTTGTAGTTTTTACTTTAAGGAAATCTGGGAAAGCTAATTGCTCACAGCCATTAGTAGTCAAGCAGAGACATTAAAGAAACACTGTATGGGAAAAAGTCCTCTTGGACCAATAGCCATGACTCTGCTGTTTGAGCAAAGGGAGCAGCCTGCATGGTCAGCAGTTGTGGGAACAGGTTCTGAGTCCTCCAAGATGGCCAACTTCCAGAAAACAGGAAACTCACATTTGGCAGACATGGACAGGAAAAGCTTCTTTGAAATTTTGGGGTTGATGTACTTTTAATGCCTGGTTATACATAAAAACATTTTCTCAGCTCCTGCTATGCTCTTCCTCCTTCTACCAGCACTCCAGCACACAAATCTTTTTTAGTCATCAGTAGGAATTTTAATTACTTGGAGTTTCTGATCCTCCTTTTATAGATATATGCTATATTTGCCTAGTATGTTTGGTACACAACTGGCTGTGCTTGTTGCCACTGTCTTGTGGGAAGTTTCCAAAACAACTCAGTACTTAACAATTTCAAATACCAGGTTCTGTTCTTGCCTGTCTTGCCAGCTGATTCAACTGGTGTATTTTTAACTCAAGCAAAAGGTTTAAAATTCAGAATTACTGATCATCATCTAATACTGAGTGTCTTGCAAATTCCGAGTCATTAGAATATAGGTAAATCAGACAGTACTTTTGAAAGTCCTGAATGATGGATGGACAAATAAAGTATGGAAAAAAAGGCTTAAAAGGAGTCAAGGTTAAGGGATCCATTAAAAAAGAAGCTTGGAGTTGTATACCAGTCCTAGCCCCTTAGTTCTGTTGACCCAGGAAATACAAAGAGGTAGCACAAATATCGTATATAAGTTCAATTAGTCCAACAACAACTCTGAAGAACTCATCTCTAGGTCAAACACCTGAGGCAAATATTAGAAGGACAATGCCAACTGCACCATTTCTACTGTGAAGAAAATTGAGTCCTTCTCTTTAACAGCTGGAAGAAACAAATGGGATGAATCCACGACCTGGGAGAGGTGATGGAATGCATGCTCGGCAAGTCTTCAGATGGCACCAAATTGTGAGGAGCAGTTGTTATGCTCAAGGGCAAGGCTGCCATTCAGATAGCTCCAAACGGGGGAACAGACACTGGCAGTAGTCTAAGTGAATTTATTTGGCCCATTATTCATGAGAAAGGCTGGAGAAGGTCAAATTTTGGAAACTGGAGTAAGTGAGATGTTAAAAGGTTTTATGATTATGCTGGAGCAGACGGTGAATTAGAAGTATTAAAAGCTGACAAGGCACAAGGTCAAGATGAATTATATATTTCAATATTCTAGCAGGAGTAGGAAGAGAAGTATTTTGCGCAGCAAATGCTTTGCAACAGTGGAGGTTCAAAAAATGAGTGTAGGTCTAACGAACTGAAAATTAATCAACATGCCCTTGTATATAAAGAGGCTTTATTTTGCCCAAATTCAGTTTGCGAATGAAGATGGCAGGAAGGGAAGAGTTTGGGAATAGGCGAAGGGTCCAAATGAAAGCAGAACATATTCCTCTGTGTGATATTCTGTATATTTTCTCAAAGTAGTTAATCTAAATTGTAAATCATTGATCTTGCAATAGTTTTACTGTTTCTTGCAAGAATGAGCAATACAGGAATACAGCCCAATGGGTGACAGCAGCAGTATTTTTTATCCCTCCCAGGTGCATGAATATCCAAGAGGCAATATGAAAAGGTGCTTGGTTGTCACAGGTGAAGTAGCTTCTGATTTTCTCCCTGAGGACATAGAGCATGAGACATCCTGGGGGACAATCTCTGATTAGCAAAAGGAAAAAGAAACAGGGACCGAGCCTGTGCATGACTCTTTCAAGTCTTTAGTGGTTAGTTAGCTCCAACAAAAATGCAACTGTGTACACTGATGACAGTGATACACAAAGGCAACAAATACTGGAAGAAAAAAAAAAAAGCATAGAGACACAGTGAAAGTACAAGATAACCAGTACCCATAAACAAGAGTTCTCCATCTGAAAACAAATACATTAGTGTAAATGAAGATATGCTTAACTCAGTAACTAAAATATTAAAATGGGTAATAATAATCTTATCTTTTCATGCAAACAAGATGTAAATACTGTAAGAGCAAACCTCCATCCCACACTGTCTGGAACCACTCTGCAGCAGCAGTGCTTGTCTCAGCCTACACGAGGCCTGCACACTCCCTAAGAGTAGTGTTCACTTCAACCTGACTTCTAAAAGCACAAAAGGAATATTACATATCCAGTCCATGCGAACTGGATGCACAGTACTAGTTTGGACTTTTAGTGGTGCTTTTGATATTCTCTCTCCTCATACCTTCTGGGCAATTTAAGTGGGGAGTTTTGCACAATGTTCTCCTCCCTCCTGCTGAGAACCGTTGTCGTTTGTTTATCAGGAGAAAGGTACAGCTTCTGCAGCTTCTGGAAACCTCATTCACCCAATTGTGACATAGGGGCACTGCTGTTAAGTGCCTGCATATCCCATAGATCTAGAGGATTCACTTCTGGAGGTTAATGTTAAACTAATGCAAAGGAAAAGAAGAGAAAGATTTAGAAACAGCAAGTCCAGACAAAAGGGAGGGAACTATGAAAACACTGGCTCTGGGCCTCTCTCAAGACACAGCAAAAGGCTTTTATTTCCTCCTCTCTTTGGGGAAATACAGGTGGAGTTGAATGGAAGTTCCGCAAAATATCACCCTTTGTATTCAGGTTTTCTTTTATTTCTATTTTAGTTACAGATGTCATGTTATGACTGGCCTCTTTCTTGTTTGATTTTTGAAGAGGACTTCGAGTAGGAAGAGATATAGCACAGAAAGCTGAGAGTATGGAAATGACTGTATGAGGCAATATAGGAAACAGAACGAATACTGAGCCAGATACGGAAAATGCAAGGTCATGTTTTTAACAGTGGAGTGAAAAGTTCAGAGACATGATTAAGATCACCAGGGTACACTGCAGATAGATGTCAGGGCCCTGAGGGGGCCACTGGCCCTGCAGCCCCTTTCCCCTGGGTCTGGACTTGGCTGCAGTGTGGGGTCAGCTCTAGGATGGGGCTGCCAGGAGAGGCTCAGTGGGGAAGAGCCATGGGAAAACTCCCTGGGCCTTTGCCCCCAGATCTGACTGTGGTCACTGCCAGGCCCCCTTTCCCTGTCAACTGGGGACAGACTGCTGCCAGTGGATGAGGAGCTCAGCCTGCCTACCTCATGGGCAGCTCCTCTGGCTTCTCCCTGGCCAGGGAAGTAAGAAGGCTTATAGGAAAGAAAAGGCCTCTAGGCTGGGCGAGATCAGAGAAACAACTTAAAATGCTTCTCTTCTTGAGTCTTAATGGTGGCTATTTCGACTTTTTCTTTCTAAAGTGTGTATTTTACTGATAATTTATTAAAGGACAAAGCACAGCATTAGGCACCAGTGCGTGTCTAATAGAAGCAGAAGAACTAGAAGAAGATTGAGAACATTGCGGGCTTGTAAATCTGATCTCAGCGGCAAAAAAATGCATGGAGAGCAATTATGCACACAGAACATTTAGATATATGTAATTGCTTAAGGGGAGTCAGCATGGATCCTGGAAAAGAAGATTAGTCAAGATAAATGTGCTTGGCAGCTCTGAGTAGGCAGGACAGCTAGAGTGGATATCATTTATCTGGATTATGGGGAGGGAGGGGAAAATTGCTTAATCCTACATAAACTGAAAGATGACTCATTTTCAAAGTCCATAAACATAGTTTGAGAAAAGAAAGCTGGTGGACTGGATTACAGCAGGTAGAGACAACAGACATAAATATCATGTAACACTTTTATTACAAAAATTCCCTATGTGATTTTCAGAGACTGCTTAGTGAACCCCTGAGGCTTTGTGTTTCTCTTAGTTGCATGTAAGTACCCCCCCCCCCCAGGCTTTAGGACTGTCCTAATATAACCTGAGTGATGGCAGCAGTTTCTGTGGCAGAGGCTTGAGCCTGTATTCACCTGTGAATATCCACTGTCACACAAGTTAGGGATGCAGGAAGGGGTCCGGCCTGGCATCAAGGACCGTGGCAGTAATCAAGTCACCCATTTTAGGATGTGGTGGAACCTGTTTTAAGACCACATGTTGCATTAATTCCGAAGTGGACAGCACAGGATCTAGGACAACTCTCAGGGCCTCCACCTTAATTTACATTTCCATCTCCAGCAGCCATTCTTATGATTTCACTTTCATTCTACATGAAACGTTTTAGAACTTAGCTCAGAGCAGAGCAAGGACATTTTCACTTTAGAATATATGGCTGGGCCAGAAAACTCTTCACAGATTGGGGTCTAGTGTGTTTTTCATATCTCCCGTTGAAATGGCCATAGACACCCACCCAAGGCACATTTATGGCTTTACTGCTGCAGTGCCATCACTTCAGAGCAGGTATCCAGCACTCCTCAGGGATCAAAACCAGCTGGAGCTTTAAAACTCAAGTCACTTCAAAAGCTCATTTTCATTCTGCACTGAAGGCTTCACCCAGTTTACACAGAGGAATTAAAATGGTCAGAGTACCTTTCACAGGTGACAGCGTCCTTTTCTAGTTCTTAAGGGAGCTGTTTCATGGGTACTTTTGGCACTGGGATAAAATATTTAAATGCACTCACTACCTGCTTCGTGTTTCCCAGACTGTAACATGGTGAGCACTTCTGTTCCAGTTGTGCTTTACAGTCATTTCCCTACACGAAGCTACATTTTTTGTACAAACCAACCCTCAGGCCTGAGGCACCTCTGCCCCTCAAACCATACTGCAGCTATGCGTTAAAACAGAGCGACTCTGCGTGGCTGTTTTCCCCATGTTGCCCTCCTGGAAGTGAAGCCCTGGGATGTGCACCACAGCCCCCAGCCCAGGAGAGGTGCGAGAGCTGAGGGTGAAACGGGGCGCCTCAGATCCCCTCACGGTGCTGCTGCGCGGCTCAACATGGCGCCGCCCGGCCGAGGGAGGAACTGCTGCTTTTTACGGTATTATGCTGTGGTCTGTTTGGGGTTTTGTAAGTATAATGTTTAAGCCGATCACTTCAAAGTGGTCTTGAGGAGTTGTTTGGATTTTTTTTCCTGATCTTTAAATCAGAGTTTCCCAAGCTGAGCGGATGGATGAGTGAAGCCCTTTGTGGTGCAGGTCTGCTCTGGGTGCCAGCTGGGGCTGAAGGAGGGGACAGCTCTGCCTCCGAGTGTTTCACTGCCTTCTTTGCTGTAACAGTGTACTTCTTGCAGGTATTCCATGTAATGCGTGTGCTGGTCTGAGGCCATGTGTTTTATTGTATTTTCTAATCGAACCATCTATTTTTGTGGGCAGTGGGTTCTATAACTCCTTCTCACAAGTGTTTTGCATTAATGGATCATTTACTCTGCTTGCTCCCTCCATTTACCCTTATTTAGATCGGGTGAATAAAACCAATAACATTTCTCAAGACTTTAGGTGTGGTTGAGGGTCATTATGATGTCGGTACTCAGCAGCACCTGTGAGAGTTCTTAGTGCTTCAGGTGACGTGCATGAAACTGTGGATGAAGCTTCCAGGTGGTAGTTACACCCCTTTTATAGTTGAAGGCCAAGTATCCAGAAGCTACTTATATTTTGGTTTTGTGGTGGGAAGAGGTTGCAGAGTGGAGAGTGATGAGCATCCTAACCTCTTCTTTCCCGTGGGGAAAAATCTCATCTCTTTTCCTTGGCCACTGCTTTTACCTTAGAGAAAAACATTTTCCTTGGCCGTGTTCTCTAAGGTAAATGCAGTCAGCAGTGCCTTCAAAAGGAGTAGCTGTTCTTTGAGCCTGCTCTTTCTCCCTACAAAAGGAAGAACTGATGCAGGATAGATGCTAATGTCTTCTAGTAATGCGTTAAGTAGTGCAGCTTAACACGTGCTAATGATGTGAGCAGCTTGTCGACTACAGTAGGGTGGAAACTGTGTAAAGCTAGTGTTTGTCAGGACGAGTGAGCTCCAGATGCTGGCTGGAGAAGAACCCCACTCTAGTGCCTAGCCCCGGTGCAAGAGCAGGCACAGCTATTCCTGGAGGAATTCTCCAAGCCTGTTCTTGAGACCAGCCTACTCTGGAAAATGTGCTATCTCTATAAATATCTGTAACACTGCTCTCGTGAAAAAGTTGTAATTTTTCACGTGTTTTGTGGGGTTTTTTTTGGTTTTGGGGGATTTTTTTGGTTGGTTTTTTTTTTGGTTGTTGTTGTTGTTTGTTAGTTTTTGGGGGGGTGTTCCTGCTTCCGTTATTTTGTTTCTTTTTCTGTTTGCTTCTGTTCGTTTCTGGGTTTTTTGTTTGCTTTGTTTGGGATGCGATGTTGTTTAATTAAAGCTCTCTGTGCACTATGAAAGAGAATAGACTGAAACTGAAGCAAGGCAGCGAAGATGGTTTGCAACAATCATTCCTTTTCGACTTGCCAATTTGCTCGAGAATCTGTTTGGGAGCTGTGGTGGTGTTTGCTTTGACTTCAAAATCTGTCTGAGGCCGAGAGCCCCTGCCTGTGGCCAGGGCTTGCTTGTACTGCTGCAACAACAGAGCTCAGTGACGGAGAGCATTCCCGTGCTTATGGCCATTAGCCAAACACACCAGTGGTCAGTGATGAGGACGGAATATTGCAAAATTCCCGTGTTTGCGGCAGTTAACAAAACACATAAGTAGCCAGGGACGAGAATGGGATGTTGGGGAATTCCCTGTTTGCCGCAATTAGCCAAACACACGGGTGGTCCGTGCTGGGGTGGGATACCGGGGCTGAATTCCCCGTTTGGGGTGATTACCCACACACCGCGGTGGCCGGTGCCGGGTGGCGTGCCGGGGCTGAATTCCCCGTTTGGGGTGATTACCCACACACCGCGGTGGCCGGTGCCGGGTGGCGTGCCGGGGCTGAATTCCCCGTTTGGGGTGATTACCCACACACCGCGGTGGCCGGTGCCGGGTGGCGTGCCGGGGCTGAATTCCCCGTTTGGGGTGATTACCCACACACCGCGGTGGCCGGTGCCGGGTGGCGTGCCGGGGCTGAATTCCCCGTTTGGGGTGATTACCCACACACCGCGGTGGCCGGTGCCGGGTGGCGTGCCGGGGCTGAATTCCCCGCTTGCCGCAGTTCCCCGGGCGCGGGGCTGCAGTTGCGCAGCGCGGCCACCGGAGGGCGGTGCTGCCCGCACGGTGCGGCGCGGCCCCTGAGCCCCTTGCCGGTTATTGAAGGCAGAGGGACTTTGGCGTTTGCCGCTGGAACAAGATGGGCAGTTAAAAATTTATGCTGTTTATTATTTCTTCATGTGTTTACATTGATGCAAGCAGCCAAGTAGCTGATTTATCTTCATTTGTCAGTTTGATGGACACGTGCTAATTGTGTGAGTAGGGTGCTCGTTTCCCCGCTGATGCACGGCTTGTACAATAGGTGATATTTAGTTGGTAGTACACATCACTTGCTGGATGCTACCTGCCAAACCTGTCATTAAGATTTCAGGTGTGTTTTTCTACAGGCAGAGTAAAATGGCTGGAGGCAATAGGATCATTTTTTCAGGGAGGTGTGTGGTAATGAGTTTACTTGCTCCTTTTGTGCTGGATGGCTGAGAAGCAATAACGATGCCCAAAGTCTGAAAGTTTGTGTGCCACCAAGCATGATGTTACACTGTAGTTTTCTCAACTGGTAAGAAAATCCTGAACACAATTCGTTTGAGTGTTTTCTTGTAAAATATACTGTGGGAAAAACTCTACAGGATTTAGTTTTGTTTATCTAGCTTAAATATAAACAATCTCATTTTCACCATGTGTGAAATTTCTCTGTTTTAAATGGAGTGTTCATCTGTTTCATTTTCAAGTGTCAGTTATGCATACATGATGACAGAAGCACATTAATAAAGCAGGCAGGAACCAAATGCCAGGGCCTTCACGTTCTGTCTCTTGACACCCTGGAAATCCTAGTGTTTAGTTTTCATGTACTACAGCAGATTGCATAAGTATTGAAAAGAAATGCACCTAATCTTGAAATGCACTTTTGACCCCATGTCTTTGACCCTGACACATGATGGCATTGGAAATAAAATTGTGGCAGTTTTGCTGGGTGCAGTAAAGGCAAGTTTGCAGAGGCAGACAGGAAATCCATTCCTACTCTGCAGATTTATCATAAAAATGCTGAAAGCAAACAACAAAGCAAGTTTGCTTTACTGGAAACAAACTCACACCTTTGCTCTTTCAAAGATCCTGTTTACAAGTTAAAGCCATGGCTCAGACTGTCTTTCTTCTTAAGCTACCAATCTATAGGTGCTGCCTGAAGGCACTTGCAAAGGAAAAGATCAGGAGATATCCCGCTGCTATCACGGTCTATCAGAAGCACTTGATGTTCTGAATACTGGATGATTGTGTTTCAGTAGTCTGAGAGCCCGGAGAGCTGAAGCTGAAATGGAGGCACAGGTGTGCTGTCACCAGCAAAATGATTGCTCTGTGTAGAAAAACTCCAACTGAAGTTACTCAGACCAATACAAATCTTTCTGGTGCAAAGTGCATTCCCAATAAGTCTATTAATGGGCTCTATCACAAAAAGATTCTAAAAAGGTCAGTTGAAATGACTCTTGATGCTATCTTCCTCAAAGGCTCTGCCCACACTTGGAATAGAGCTGTGTTTGAAAACGGTGTTGAGGCACAGTTTGAGTTCAGCTCTAGCTGTTCCATTAGCAGCCTGGCAAGAGCTTGGATGAGATGTTAGAAACTATATTTTCTTCTTGGAGGAGGAGGGGAAGGTTTTGAATTTTTTTAGATTTAAACAAGGTGCTGTGAGGCACAAGTAGCTTTATTTTTTTAATATCTATTTATTTTTATTTCCTTAATATGATTGGGTTTGTGCTAAACATTTTTCTGTGTTACAGGTCATGGATGACACAAAATTAATCATGGATTGTTTTTAGACTGTTGTCAGCATGGCATTCCTTCTCAGAATAGACCCGATCTGTATTTGGAAGGGACAGAATTAAATAAAATCATTATAGATTGTGAAACAGACCTAGCAATGAAAATGTGTTATGAGAACATGACAAGAAATTGCTCCTGTCACATGGTGGTTGTGAAAGTTAATGCATAGAAGGAAGAAAGTGATGAAGGAGTAAAGGTGTAGATTTGTTATGCTGACTAGAAAATGAATGCAATAAGTTTGTAGTACAATTGGGAAGAAAACCCAAGTATTTTGGTGCCCAGTTTTGTGCTCTGTTTGCTGGCAACGACTGATTTGTATTTTGACACTCTAAGAAAGCTGTATATGGAGGTGACTTGTTAGGATTGCTGATAACTTCTCAGGTTTCCACTGGGCACTGTTGTTGGTACAGTTTCTGGTGTGAAACTCCATTGTAAATGTAGAAACAGATATATTAAAAAGAAATAAAAATTCCTCATTTTCCTTTCTTTCCAGGAAGTTGCTGTTAACACTTTTTTCAAACTGTTTCCTCTTTCCAGAAGATGTTTTTTCAGCCAGTGAAATAGGCAGCATGGTGTAGTCAGGATACCAGAGAGAAGAGAAGCTCCAAACTTTTTATCAATGGAAGTTGCTGATGGCTGCTTTTTACTTTGCATTACCTCTTGCAGGCTGGTTCTGCATGATAACTCCCTCATGTGGGTGTGTTTATTACATTCTCAGTTATGACATGGAATTTTTTATTTGCAATGAAAGATCACCTACGTATATAATGGAAATGCAAGAGTATTGTTACAATGCCTCACCTAAACGTTTGCTCGAGAACAGGTGCCTTATCTTTAAAATCCTCTTGATGGCACTGAAGCCTTAGATATATACACTCAGAGCCTTTTCTTTTGGGTACCAAATCCTATTATCTAGGTTAGCTCATCTGTATTCAAAAGATCAATGTTGCATTATTACAAAGATCCTTTCAAGTGTAAAAAGGATGGCACTTCATTACAGAAAGTAAAAGAAACTAATCAAACTTTCTTGGTGAAATCATTGACTTTTTAAAGTAAAGGGCAAATTTAAGAATTTGAAAGTCCAAAATGTAAGAGTCTTACAGTTGAGGCTCTGTGCTGCTCTAACTTAAATCTTCTGTAGCACAGTCCTTGGATTTTCATATAATCTGGAGAAGAAAGTGGTGTGATGTAACTCTCCCGATGGCTTCTGGCTAAGTCAAGTTGCCATTTGCCCTGCTGCAATCTGATATTCTATGTTGCTTAGAAAGTGTCCAGTGTGCAAAGAGGGTCTTTATATGAGAGAACAGATAAGATAATCTCTTTGTTGAGGACAGTTAGGTTGTGCCTTAGCACTGTGCAGATATTCAGTTAACCTGAAATCATAATGTGTTTGAGTCCTTGTCTAGGCTGTCTTCTAGGTTTGTGCAACTTGTCATAACAAATAATTGGCTATTTTTTCCCTTTTTGTTATGCTTCATTTGTGAAAGGACAGAACAGAGTTGTACAGTTTCCTGGTTTATTTCTGATAGCCAGATCTCCTATCTCATGCCTCTTACTTGTAGCTTTCCAAATGCTTGGTTACAGAAATTGTTATTACTGCTTTACATTGCCAGAGGATAGATCCAGGACAGAACTCAGACCACTGAAATTCTATTCCTCAGTGTACAGGTACTGATGAGCCGCTCCTCTGTGATCACCTCATGGTGAGTATTGGCGATCACTTTTTTTTTTCCTTTTGCTTATTTCCTTGCCTGATTAGGTGACTTGTGTAGTTCACCAGCCATTGGTAGGCCTTGTCATTGAAAATACTGCTCAGAATTCCCTTTTGGTGACTGAGTGCTCAGTTCATTTTCATGAATAAATCTCTAGCATCTGATCATCCACAGAAATTAATATAAATGGATTATGAATGCAGCCAAATCAAAATTCAGCTTTAGTTTGTATGCATATTCATGAATGTTTCTTCTCACCGCCTCCTTTCTCACTCACAACAGGCTCAAGTGAAACTGAGTTGCCAAAGTTCGGTGCAATAGCAGATCTCACCAGCACTTAAAGCAGATCAGTCCAACCAACTTGTAGCAGTTTGCACTTTGAACTCAATTCCTGCTTCTCCATCACATCTCAAATAGTCTTACATTTCCTTTTTACGGGGAATACTGAACTGGCTGCTTTGTGGTCAAGGTGAGGTACTGGAGACTGCAACCCTGAAATAAATTGTAATCAACTATGCTATTTGATAATCCAGCTACACTATCCTCAGTACTTTAATTCAGGCTAATGGTGGTTGCCACAGAAAACTGAGCATAAAGTAGTATTTACCTCAAAGAGAAAAGGAAACATCTTTCCTTATGTGTTAGGATGGGTTTGTCTTGGGATTTCTTGAGATGAGCTCAGTTGGTTGGAGCACAGTGTTAATAATGCCAAGGTCCTGGGTTGGATCCCTGTACGGGCCATTCACTTGAGCTGAACTCGATGATCCTTGTGGGTCCCTTCAAACTCACAATATCCTGTGATTCCCTGTATTTCTGGAAACATCTGGTGTTGTTTGCTATCAGAGATGAGGGGCTGGATTAGATGAGCATTGGATAGTTGTGGGGTTTGCAGGTTTTTTTCTCTTTCTGCAAATATTGGCAGCAAAGGTACTGCATAGGTTGTGCGAGTCTATCAAAGGGTAGACATGTGTCTTGGGCTGAGGTTTCACATTATTAACTATGCCATCAGGGAAGAATTTTAAGAACACACACAAATGTAGTTAGCAATTATTAGGTTATTTCTCAGAAATAATGGAAGAAAAATCTAATTTCTTTAGCGGTGATTGTATTTACAGCTGTAATGTGATTTCTAAATGATGTGCTTTTTTCCCCCTACTTTTAAAAAAAGTTATTTTTGGTCGGTGTTTACATTTCATCTAGTTTGCTCAGGTCATGTAACAGTTCTGTTACAAGTGTCCTTGGCACTGCTGCCCCAGAACAGAAGGTACTAAAAAAAAAAGAAATGGAAGTATCTTATTTTTTCCCCCATGGCTTCTGTTTGTCATTTCTATCAATTATATCACAGGTTTAGAGGATGCAGAACTGAAATCCTCTGCCATTTTACCATGACTTATGAAGGCTAAAGTAGACTGCACAAAGCTATCAAGCTGGATTGCAAGTTCTTTTATAGGGTTCTTTTCCTTGCATTTCAGCATTTTATTTGCTCACCAACTGTTTCATCATCTTCAGGTGTTGATTTCAAGGGAAACACTGTGCTTGATCTAAAGAAAGACATAAATAAATGTGGATTGTATCAGTAGCCTATTTTTTTTAAAGGCTTGAAGTAGTCTTACTATTCTTGTGCAAGAATTTAGAGGAAAACAAGTTGGGTTGGTTTTTTTCTGCAAAGGTATGATATCGTTATCCATCCTTTCTGGAATATGACCCTACTTAAAAAGGTATTAAAAATATTTTCTGTATTTTTGGATATCTTTTTCTTAGACAAATGACTTGTACAAAACCTAATGAAGACTAAGGCAGACACAGCTGGCAAGTGAATTTGTTTCATTTCAAGTAAATAAAGCTATGATTTTTGGCTATTTGTATTTTAATATAAGAAATGAATCTTCTACCTAATTTTTTGCTTCTTAGGTTTATTGTCCATAGCTTGAATTTTGTCCTGGAACTGCATGACTTTTCTTCCTGCGTCTTGATATTTCTGGTGCTGTATCCCATGTGAATTAGAACAGATAACTTCTGCCAGTGGTATATGGAACTAGGGCACTCCACTGGCAGTGGATTTTGTTTGAAAAGAGCAGGATGTTTCTGTGTCTCAAACCCTTAATATTAGCTTTACCATTTTGGGAAGCACTATATTTTAATAAAGAGTTCAAAATGTTCACTCCTTGGGTTCAAAAGTCACTACTTGGAGTGTTTGTGGCATTATAAAAACTATGTGCCTGATAGGTTTTAAAAACATTAAGAGCATGTTTGTAGTTCATTTATACTGGATCTTGATTTTGTTCAGCCATGCCCTTTCCTTGGTGTATTAGCCCTGTGTCAGGGACCAGCTATCCTGGCACGCACAATGTCTTGGGGTGACTCTATGATGTGTATCCCCTATCGCTGCTCTATGCCCAGAAATTAACTTTGTGCCTTTTCTGTGCCTTTAAACTGAGCCTGAGAGGGGAGGGGGGGGGGGGGAAAAACCCAGCGAGCTTTTCAAAGCAATTGTTCAAGGACACAGATACACACTCCTCTGCTTCTGCTCTGGCAGCAAGGGGGGAGGAAAACACCTTTTGTGCTTTTTGGCCAGCTTTTTGGCTCCTTTTCTCCAGACAGAGAGATGGACAGTTGAACTTTGTTTTCCTGGGACTTTGGTTTTTCCCTTCTTCTCTTCTGGACTATTTCAACATCAGAACACATCGGGAGAATTTTCCCCCGAGTCCCGGAGGTGGGCCCATGCTGACCCAGCTCCGAGGAGGACAGAGACCACACCTACAGAAGGACTCTGAAATCTTCCCAGGTTTCTCTCCATAGCGAGAGATTTCATTTCATTATTTAGCATTATTATCCTTTTCCTGTGTGTTTGTTAAATAAATAGGGTTTTTTATCTCTTTCGCTTTCCTTAGAGGAAAATTTCTTTTTTCCCGAACCTGGTGGGGGAGGGGTAGTTGTACCTTCCTTCTATCAGAGGATATTTTCCTCCAAATTTGGCCAAACCGGCACAAATAATTTGTTGGCGCCCAACACGTGGCCCAGGCCAAATCCCTAATAGCTCAATTTTCTATTCCGTATGCATTGGTGACAGAGTTTAGAGTACAGTCCCAAAATACCTTTAATTCTGGTTAAGAGCTGTGTCTGACTAAAGTTAATTTTCTTCTTCGTTATGATTTTGACTCATGTGGCCCTGAGTATGTCTGGGTTTCCTGTTAATCTGTACAAAAAAAAGTAACACTGATGCATCCTCATATTCTATTAAGCCCGTCTTCCCATCACTTTATCTCATTAACTGCTTGATCTGTGTCAAAAAAAGAATAATCTTTCATTAGCTCTCAACTTCAAAAGACTCATATTTTCAGATCAAACAGTTTCTCAACAGCTCTATAAAAGTCTTTAAATCCAAGAGGTTAACTTCAAAAAACACCTTGTGGTTGTTCTGAACCCAGTTGACAGGTAAACAGTAATTTATGACCAAAGATATGCATTAATGAAATGCCTTTAAAACCATGGGTAATCTCTGACTCTTCCCCTTTTGATTCTAGTGGGTGGTTCCTAGACTGACAGCAATACAAGTAGATGGCTTAATTAGCTATGGAGCAAGCAGTGATGTTCTGGGGTTTTTACTGTACCATTCTACCAACATGCTTAAAATATACTTCATTAGGAGTGGGAAGCTACTCCCAGGAAAAAAAAGAGCAGCTAGAACTTCATTTTCACTTGCTTGTAGGCCTTTCCGTGAAGGTTGGTCAAGTTGAGTTTGATGGGCTGATGTGTAGAGCAGCAAAGTTTATCAGTGGCTGGTGTTCTAAGGGGTAGTGAGTGGGAAGCTGGGAGGAAAACCTGATGGTTTTGTGCCCTTCCATACACATCTTATAGGGTAATAGTATAAAGACTATTATTTGTTCCATGACTCAGGAGGTCTAACTGTTTCGTGGGAAGCTGGGAGAAAAACCTGATGGTTTTGTGCTGTTCCATACACATCTTACAGGGTAATAGTATAAAGACTATTATTTGTTCCATGACTCAGGAGGTCTAACTGTTCTGTGTGCGATGCTGCAGAAACTCAGGAAGTGATTTGAGGGAGAACATGCAGAACAAGTGGTGGTTGGGAGGAGTGTGTTGGCCTTGTAGCACAATTGCCCCATATGCAAGTCCTGCCTCTTTCCAAATGCTTGACTGAGAGTGTCAAAGGAAAACGAGTGCTTTGGAATATGGTCTGATTAATTTACTCCTTTCCTCTGAGATTTGAAACCCATGCCCTAATACAATGCTGGGAATTCTGGACGTTTTAAAGAGATTAGAAATCCAGGCCTATAGAAAGAAAAGCAGTATAGACCATATCAGGTCATTGCTTCTGACATTTGTGATTGTATGATCCTGAATGGAAACATCTGAATTATATTATTCTGAAAGACAGATATTAGTGTGTCCCTCTATGTGGATGGAGGAGAAGAATACTGCTTTTAGTTAGGACTGTTTCAAGTTTTTGCAAATACTTAGTCTTTCACATAAGTAGTTTTCTCCATGCCTTGTTTTTATTACTATATATTATATTAATTATATACTATATATTATTATATTAATTATTATTTTAATTCTTTGGACTTTGCCTTGACAGCTCAATCTTGTGTAACAGTTAAGGAGGGGAAAAAAATTTCTTCCGTGATAAATGAATATTCAAAAGGGATTTTGAAGTGAGATACCAACTGTGCTGGTTTGGGCTGGGTAGAGTTAATTTTCTTCACATTGGCTGGTATGGGCTGTGTTTTGGATTTGTGGTGCGAAAGGTGCTGATAACACAGGGATATTTTAGTTGTTGCTGAGCAGTGCTTGCACAGAGTCAGGGACTTTGCTGCTTCTTGCACCACCCCACCAGTGAGGAGGTTGGGTACACAAGGAACTGGGAGGGGACACAGCCAGGACAGCTGACCCCAAATGACCAAAAGGATATCCTAGACCATATAGTGTCATGTTCAGCATATAAAGCCAGGGGAAAAGGGAGGAAGGAGAGGGGGGGTAGTTGGAATGGTGACGTGTGTCTTCACGAATCACTGTTACACAGGCTGGAGCCCTGCTTTCCTGGGGAAGGCTGAAATCCTGCCTGGCCCTAGAAAGCAGTGAATAAATGCCTTGCTTTGCTTGTGTACATGGCTTTTGCTTTGTGTGGTAAACTTTCTTTATTTCAACCCCCAAGTCTTCTCAGAGTTTCTGCTCCGATTCTCTCCCTCATCCCACCAGTGAGGGGAGGCTGTGAATGACTGCTGGAGCTGAGTTGCCAGCTGGGGTTAAACCACAACACTGTCTAACATCAGCTTATCAGAACCGTAATGATGCCATTGCTGGAACAGAGTGAGCAGAGAAAAGATTTAATCTAAGACAGTTCTGCTCAAGAAAACCTTAGGCAATTTTACCCATAGGAATACTTTTGAGATGAGGATCATGGGAAAAACATATCAAAGTCTTTCTCTCTTCTTCTTTTGTCTTTCAGACCTATAATATTCTAGATACTAGACTGAGCAGAAGTAACCCATTCTGCTCCATGGTGTTACAGCAGACATTATTTCAAGCAGTGGTTAAGTCAAATATCCTCATTTGTGGAATGAAGATTTCCATGCTTGAGGCTGACCATGATGAGCAGGGAAAGTTGGTCCTACATAATGGATCCTGTAACCTCGGATCCCAGGCCTACGGCTGCTTGCTGATGTAGTGGCTCTTAATTGGGTTTATAAATAAATAATTAAGTAAATGGTTAAACCCATTTCTAAACTGAATCCAAACACCTCTTAGCTGGACAGTACATCAGAGGTGATACCTTCTTCAGATTCACCCCTACAGTTATGTAATCCAAACTATGTAAAATAAAGCTACTGGTCTGTGGCATGTGGCAATAAAACAAACACCTGGGTTTACTTTTTTAGTAATATTGATTTTGAATTGAGTTGAAGGGGTAGCATGTGAATTGTCAGTGAATAACTTATAATTCAATGTGCTTGTTTTCTGGGAGCTGGGCTTTACCAACTTAAACTATTTTAGTCAGTCTGAACAAAGAAACAGACAAATCTTAAATAACAGACAAATCAAAAGCACAATTTAGGGGACTCAGCTGGACAGTGTTTTCATAACAATATGAGACTGTGGATTATTGATTATTTTTAGCAGTTCATACGTGTGGCATAGTGGAGGGGGTTGTGGGTTTTTTGTTGTTGTTTTCTCTTTTTTTCCTTCTGAATGATACTGGGACTTAAGGATTTTCACATAAATGGCTGCCATCTGCAGAGTGACTGGTTCCATTGCTTTCAGAGGTATTTATACATTGAGTCTCTTTTGAATAATAAGAAAAAGAATTATATTATCCATTAAGACTTATAAAATTCCTAATAATGTAAAAAAATATTTGACCTTTCAAAGATTTCCAGATCTCTTATCTGTCCTTCCAGATGGCCGCTTCGTTATCTGAAGTATGTGTATCGCTTGGGAAAAAGAATAAACTTCTTATACAGTCTCGTTACTCTTGAAGAAGCATCTTTCTGGCTATTGAAGAGTTGATGCCAGACTATGGATGCAAAGTAAAAGCTTAATGGCCTGATTATAGCAAAACTTGCCCATGTGAATTTGTTCTGCTCCTGTGTACTGATCAGCTTCAGAGTGGTGTTTGTAGCAGTTTTGGGGCTATTAGGCCATTTGCAAAGGAGAATTTTGAAGCTTTAGCTGACAACCAAATATCCTAAAGAGTGCTCTAATATTTGTTTCTACACCCTTGCTATCGGCAGAGCTGCAGATGTGCTTCTTGACTGTTGGACTTTCCCTCATGAATGCCTTTGTGTTGAAAAGGTGCAGACAGAAGTGCAGTGTGAAATCAGGTTGGGTGCCTCTCCCTTACTGCAGACCCCTTGAAGTGCCCTTTCTGTGTCTTGCAGCCTCACAAACCTTTTTTCTCCTGGTCCCCTTTTGTAACTGGCCACCTGTGTGTTTTGTATCCTCGAATGGCAAGCCAAATCCTTACCAAGTGTTTGGTGATGGACCAGCATTATTTACATGTTGTGTAAAAGAGGCAGTAGGCAGGGAAACAACACTAACATGTCAAGCTTCTTGATGTGTGGGCCATTAAGCCTCCAGATTGTTCTTAGTTAGCAACATTTTACAGTGTAAATGATGACACAGCTGAGGCAGGGAGGTGTGGGAGACAGATAAGGTGTCTGAAGTGATTAACTGGTGTTCTAGTGACAATGTTAATTTTGGGTGGTGTTGGATGTATGTTTTCTTGTCTAGTGCAAACAAACAGAGACATATCCTCCTCCCTCTGCCTTTCGCTTAATTATGGTCCATAACAACTAATCATTTTCTTAGCCTGAGAGCAACCTTCTCTGAAAGTTTTGTTATTCTTCTCTTGCTCAGGCGCTTTGTGAAACATGGTGGCCCTTCAGTTAAGGTGTGAAGGCTACACATGCACCATTGCTTGTTCAGAAAAGCACAAAAGCCTCGAGGCAGGCAGTTGGAAATACTGATCAAGTTCTTTCAAGGTGGGTGTCAGTGTTAAGACCAGAAAATTTGCCTGTCCTACTGCTCTTCAGCTGCACAAGAAAGGTATGTTTAATTCAAAGCCAACACTGGATCCACACCATATAGTACTGTTGTCAGCAGACTCAGCAGAGAGCTCTCAAACTGCTGGTATTCAGATGCTCAAGTAGTCTCTGCTCCTCGGGAAGTGGCACATCCACTTCACCATCCAGGCAGGCTGAGGGGGCAGTATCTGAAGGCTGACATCATCCTTGCCTACACTGCATCTATCTTTTGGATTGCTAGAGAACTTTTAGATTCTCTTTCTGTCTGCTGCCTTTTTCCAACACTTAAAAACCAAAAACCTTTTAGAGAGTACTTATCTCACAGCTCACATGATTGGTCATGTGTAGTACTATCCTGCTGTTCAGTGAAGACATGATGACACTGTAGGACAGTGTTGTTCAAATGAAAGAAATATCACATCAGTGAACATAAGGGAAACTGGTAAAAGTGTGGTACCCACAGAAGAAGAGAGGGATATTAAGCGTAAGCCTGGGCTAAGCATTAGTAAGCAGATATTCAGCTGCAGAGGTAGAGTACTCAAAGGCAGTTGAGAGCAGAATGAATCAACAGGTGGATCAGTGAAAGTTATTCAGAGGTTAGTTCAGCAAATTTTTATGGAAGCTTATTCATATTTTCTCATTTTCATGAGGAGTTTTGCCTGAATAAGCAAGATTGATTGAGCCTGCAGATGTTGCATTACTATTAAAATTATTGTTTGCACTATGTGAACTGGACATTCAGATCCCTAAGGCATCTGGGAAAAAGTCAGCCCTACCCACATCATAAATACCACCCACATTGACCTGCTGCAGGAATTTGTTTCCCTTGTTCTTGGGCTGCTGAAAGAGACTGTTACTGCCTTCCAGGATAACTGTTCTGATCTCTTAATTCAGGAAAAAACTAATGTATTTGTGTATAAAAGTCACAGATTCAATATGACCAGATATCCTTTGTGTGTAAACGCCCAGAAATAGGTTAAATCAATCAAGTTTACTAATGAACAAGCCCCACAGAAAATACCCAGGTATAGGAAGGAATCTCTTCCTGCTGCCTCCAATTTATGATATGCTTATGTAAATTTAAATGTCTTTAAACTGTTGCACAAGAACATCACTGAAATTAAAAAATATATAAAAGGTAGGCAATCGATAGCCAGGAAGTCTGGAGAGGTTCAGTACTGGGTCTGAGCTCAAGAAAATAGTCTGAAAATATATCCAGAGTTTGTTCAGCATACCTTCGTTTTGTGAAGTGAAAAAGCTGAGAAATGTCCTGTGGTTGCCTAAGTTTGCTTTTTAAGAGCTGAGAACTTGACACTTCAGTGTTTTTCTCTGTGTATGTGCATGTCTTCTTGTCTGTATGTTGAAAAGATGTGTATAGTTTTGTATGTCTGCAATAAGAAAGAGAAAAACATAGGCCACAGCTTGAGAACCACCTGTGAGTAACTTGCTCTTTCATTTTTAGCTCATTTTGTTTTGTGATGTGTTGGCATGTATTGATTACATGGGTAGATTTTCAAGACGATGCGCTAAAGCGATTGAGCAGCACATGCAGTGAGAATAAAACAGTTTAACAAAGAATATTTTTAATTTCAACTTAGATGCCACTTACTTTGTGCCACACTCCGTCTTTACCTTTTCACTGCTTAGTTGCTTTGTCGTAATCTTGAGTCTAAACAAATCTGAATTTAGCATCATAAAACCACTTTTTTCTTGACTTTTTTTTTTTGCTTTTGCTTTTTCTTTCTTACTTCGCTATCGTTTTAAATTTAACTTGACTCCCGCACATCTTTCATGGGTTTTGATTGTGAAGTTTGATCTATATTAATTCCAACTAAATGATGTGGAACAGGAGTGGTAGGATAGTCAAACTCTCTAGATTTGGGGATGGGAGTTGGGAGTGAAGGACAGTAATTACAGGAATACTTAATACTGCAGTGTAATGCAATCATAAATAATTCATGAAAAAATAGGTTTTTTTCTCACTGCATTTTCTCATGTAGCTGAAAATCTAATTGAATATGAAGAGAAGAACAGCTCTAAAATATGTCAATAGGATAATTTGCAAAAGACAGAACATGCCTTTTCACAGGGGCATAGTGAACTTCAAGAATAATACCCACCAAACTGAAGATTGCTGCCTATCTTTAGGTTGTTTAGTTTAGTACTATGTTTTACATCTTGTTATCTTGTTTATCTTTTTCTTTATTCTTCCCACTTACTTTTTTGTTGTTATTGTTCCAAAATGAATTAAGTAACTAAAATAATTTAGGCTGTCGGAGGATTTACAGGGGATGGACTTGAAAAGGTTGTGAAGGGTGATAATGTTAATTACGATAGTCTCCACCCTGATTTGGACATTTAGGCTTGCTGTTTGACTAGGCTGATGCCTGGTGCCAGGGACCACAAACAATAAATCAGGTTTTTTTTTCCCTAACATTTTTCTTTCTTGCCAAGTTTCATAATTGAAGGCGGTGGCTAATGGGGTGGGGGACTTCAATCTTTGTGGCTCCATTTGCTCTAGTGGAGATGGAATGACTTTTTGCTTATACAGAATTGATTGAAGTAAAATGAACACAAGTTGAAGGAAGCAAAGGAGAAGAATACACTAAGTGCTGTGTGTTATACCCTGTGTGAGAGGGAAGGGGGTTACAATAACTTCCTCTGCCATAAGAGTTTTAGAATCCACATCTATGAGAGAATGTCCTGGATTGACCAAGTCATTTGGGAAACGATTTTCAGTTTCTGCAGTTGACTTTGCTCAACTTTGCATAAACTACTGAGCATTTTGTGGAGCTGTGACTGGAGTCCCTGGTACATCTTCTAATTGCAAGAGGATAGTACTGTTTTTATGCACTCTGCTATTTTTCATACAGTGCACCAGCTTGTTCTGCTAATGCTGCATGTGATTCTGGGGACCTTTAGCAAAAAGGTGAAACACTGGAGTTGGCTGAATTTCTGCCTCATGAAGCACAGCAATTTGGTGATTTCTACCACCACCAACCTCTGACCTGCCTTCCATTAACTGCTCTTTCTGTGCCAGGGCTCTCTGCTAGCCTTTTAGGAAGGAGGAATGACTGTGATAAAACCAAAACAGAGGCTGGGTCCATTCTGCATGGTGAATCTGAACGGTTGAGTGGTGCTTTGAAGAAAATATTGGTAAGTCTGAAGATGAGTTCTGCAAAGGATAACTAATATCGTATAAGCTAGTTGGTGGAATTAGAATTTGAGGGAGCTGTGGTACTGTGTGTGGACACTTGAAGTGCTCTTGCAAGCCTCTGGAGCCACCACAGGTGCTCCAGCAAAGCCCTGTGATGAGTATGGCACATGCTCATTCCCCAGGTAGCTGCACATTGCAGATTACCCAAACCAAAAAAGAGCTCTTCTCTGTCAGCTTAGTTGTTTTCTCCCCTAGTCTTGCCACAGTGGAGATTTTAATGAGGTGACAGAAATTTTTGAAATCCTGATTTGCAATGTGAAAGGCACAATGCCAAATCTTGTTTGGCTTTAGAAGTAGTCTGAGTTGCTTTTTGTGAAACTACCTCTAGTGCTCTGTAGTTCAGTGCAGTAATGTAGCTCTGCTAGCCTTGCTTCAGCTCTGTGCCATGAAGAAAAACCTAAGAATAATGAAGAGAATGACTGTGGGCATGGTACTTATACTGCAGCTCTGCCATGTGGTATTAGTGTCTGCAGCAGGAATTCTACAGCTTTTTACACAGTTACAACTAGATGTAGACAAGACCACACTGAGTTCTCTCCCCTGCCTTCTGCCTTGTGATTTTTTTTTTTTTTGGTCTGCTATATTTTAAATTCCTTTGAAGACTTGTATTGTGTTTTGAAAGTCAACTTAAGCACTACATTAAGTTAGGCTCTATGGTAGCCCATCCCTCACAAGGCAGTGCTGTTAAGCGAGGGACACAGACGCATAAGCACCCACCCTCCAATAGCCCTTTCTTGCTGATTGCTGCAGTACTCTTTAATCAAGTGCTCAGCTATTGTAAGCATACTTGAGCTTGCTGTAACTGCCCTTTGTTTCAGACGAGGGTTTGGTAATTACTCCTGTGGGCCAAGCCTTTTACTTTCATAGTTTGATTGAAACCAGTCATTTATTGTGGTAAAATTGTCAGACTTTCTGCAGTGTTTATAGATAAGATTTCTGTGTGGCAGTCATTTAGTCTACCCAACCATCCATATATTAAAGATATTGCACATTTTCCCTTTCTATGTTCAGACAAATCATCTGCTGATTTCAGTTTGATTACATGTCAGTTTATAGAGATCATCCTATGAGTTCACTCTCCTAACTTCTGCTTGGAGCAAGAACATTTTTGTTATGCCTCTGCTAGTTTTTTTTTTTCGGGGGGGGGGGGGCATGCTGATTCAAATTACTGGTGTAAAACTCATTAATAAAGTGAACTAAATACCTTTATGCATACTTTATTGTTAGTCAATTTTCTTATCTCTACATAAAAGTATATACCACTGCTTGATGAGGTTTTTTAAATATTAGTGGTTTGGAACCTACTGGTACTTGCTTTATCAATTATTCACAAAGTATTAGCTAGAGTTCATTTACAGAAATATAATTAGTTTGTTTATTGCCAAGTTTTCCTAGTAACTAAATATCTGAAGTCTGAGAGTCCTTTAGTGTTTATGAAAGGAGCCAAAAACTTAAGAAGAAAACTGGGATGGAATTCCTCTGAGCACTCTCATATAGTGAGATGGTTGTTATGTATCAGGGGTTAACTGAGCCATTTCTGAGATGGGCAGTCTGGGTAATCAAGGGTGTTTGGGTGATTTTATGTCCTAAGAAATTGAAATGGATGTGTTTGATGTTACTCATTTAAAATTGGATTAAAGCTAACCATTAATAAGAATATTGCTGTAACTTAGAAGTAAAAAAATGTGCAAGTCGAATTCAATGAGTAGAGATCTCTGGGAACTGTTTTGCTCTTGGTGAGCTTTGTGCAGGGCATTACCTATTATCACTCTTGCTGCCATCTAGGGTTCATGCTCTCTTTAAAGAGAGTGCATTCAAAAGACTTTGTACCTTTTCAGACTTTCTTCTGTAAAAGAAACAGGCAGTAGTTCAGATTTTGACATTTCAGAACTCTATCTTTTATTATTCAAATAATTCCAAATGATTTGTAGGAGTATCAGTCTTTGTGCCTCATGGCAGTCAGATAATGTATGGCTCTGAGGGTTATGGGTCTGACCCTTTTGCTTGAGCAATCAAGACTTCAGCTTTTAGACCATGTGCCATCTTCTATGTTTACTTGGATTAGAATCACTTAAATCCATAGTTTAAATTCTGAAAGTTGTGAGTCTATACAGACTTTTTAAGACTGTGTGATGTATGACAAGGAGACACTGAGGCTCCAGGGTGTTAATGGTACTCTATGAGCGAGTTGACTTTTTGGACCAGTTTCTTTTCTTTAGCAGCACGTTTGGTAGATACTTGTGACACGGTGCTTCTGCTGGTAGGGCCAGTCTTGAGGGTCATAAGTTTGAGAACACTGCACAGATTGGGGAGTTACACTGACTTAAATTGGCAGTAATTGTTTTTGATATATCTCACAAAGACTCAAATCCTTGGTTCTCTTGATACTTCAGAATCAAGTTTTGTACAGTCCTTGGCTGATGGTTTTGCTTTTATTGCTGTTGTGCCAGCAGTTACATAATGCCCTTCCATGTTTCATCATTCTCCTGGATCTTTGTGGGAGTTATTGCTGCAGTCCCAGGTCTAAAATCTGGCTAGTGATACACACTTGCACATGGGGAATCATTTTTGTCATCAGTTTGCAGAGTTTTTAATCTGTCTTTACCATTGTCTTTATTGTAAATAAAACACTCTTAGCTTTTTTGCTACCTTGGCTCATATAGTGAAGTTTTGAGTTAGAACAATAACTAACCTGTTGGGGATAGGTGACAGACAGTCCACAAGCAAACAGATTACTTCTTCAATCCTAGCTTCAATGATCGGTCTTCCTTTGCTGTGCTATGGAAAGGTGAGGACTAAGAATTAGCAGATGGACATGATACGAGGTGCAGTGAGAACTTGAACTACAGGTTGTTACCTTTTGCCATTAGATGTGTCTACTTTGTCTTGGTTGGTATGGTTTTGTTTCCATGGATTTGTGGTGGTGGGTTTTTTTGGTTTGTTTTTGTTTGTTTTTCGTTTGTTTGGTTTTTGTTTTGTTCTGTGTTGTTGTTGGGTTTTTTTGTTGTTGTTGTTTGTTTGGGGTTTTTTTTCTGTGTTTCAATTTTATGGCCCGTGCTTATTGTGTATGATTGCTTATTGTGTATGATTTACAATTCCTAAACCATGGTCCCTCCCAGCCAAAACAGGCCCTTTCCCTGGTAAGGACTTGGCCGATGAAGCTATTGGTTTGATGGAATTTTGGATTATCAAACCAATTGTTTAAGAGTGAGATTGTTTTCAGGCAGCATTCAACAATGAAGATAACTCAAAAACCAGTATCAAGTTCTAAATTTCACAGCAACATTTAAAAAACCAACCAACTAAACCCCCCAACAACAAAAGCCCACCAAACCACCTATTTATCTTGGACTTTCAGGGTTGTCTTTATTAAAGCTGACAGGTTTGTGTGTTCTTGTGTGCACTGACTTTACATGGAATGAAATGTGGATTAATAGTGTAATTTGGCATCAGAGAGTCGGCTTGGAGCAGAACTGAGGAGAGAAAGGTGTTTGGAACAAAAAATCCATATGTAGTCTATAAACATTTAGATGAATAGATAATCCCAGCTCAATATGTGGAAATTCAAGGCGTTAAAATGAACAGCATCTGATCTTGAGGAAAAAAAGAAATAAAATTAATCAGAGACATGATGAACCTTCAATAATTTAAGCTCCTCCAGTGGTAGTGTTCTGTAATTGCTTTCCTCTTCTGTAAATGTTTCACAGCTGTGAAGTTTCCAAGTGAAGAGCTGAAGTGCTGGCTATTGTACAAAAATTAGGTCCAATTTCTCCTTGCCTTGATCTCTGGTAAAATCTCATCAGAGCTGCGTCTCCCTGTCTTGTGCTCTCTGCAGTCACTTACACGTGTGCCAAGTGGTTGTGAATTGCTACTATTTATGAGCTGATGGAGTTCTACCTTGCGTTGTGCCCAGTATACAAGACCACAAAAAGCAGCACATAGTCCAGTCTTACAGCCAAAGGAAGTGTACTTGATAACAAAGACCCGTCAAAAAATACATGAAAACAGCAAGAACTTTGGGCAAGTGTCTAAAAGACTCCACCTCCAAAAAGGCCTGAGGGAAGGGAAGACAGCAGCAGACTGCTTTGCTTTCACTGGACACTTGTGGGATGCAGTGTGGACCAGCTTGTTTGGGAGTTGCTTGGTCAGTCAGGCTCTGCAGGGAGCTGAACTCCTTCACTTGCAGGACTTGAGTTTAACTGAGCTCCTTTCATATGTCTCTGGAGTGTTAAGTAAAGGAAATCTTAGTTTTTGTTTTATTCATTTTCACTAATTGGTCTGAAATGTCAGCAGTAGCTTTCTTCTGCATTGTTTAAGAGTGGGATTTCTTTCAGGCAGCATTCACAATGAAGATAACTCAAAAAGCACTTTTATTCTGATTGTGTGTGGACAGCCACGATTTTGAGAAATTAAAGGTAATTTGAAGTCTTAATGAAATTAGAAGAAATTTGTGATCTGTCTGATTTGCCTCATGCCTCCCTAGGTTTTTCAGCATTGGTGTACAGTTCATCTAAGCATGGAAAAGTTCCAGGATTTCTGCTTCTCCCTGCCTTGCAAAATGTGCACCCTCAGGCCCACATTTTAAACCAATCTGATCCTGAGCAGTGTCCAGTGTCCCCTGTGGGATGGTAGCAGTGCTTGAACAGTTGAACTACGTGTGATGAGGAGTTTGCCACAGAGGTGATTCACATAGAGAGAAGTTCCAGATGTCATGAGAGGGATGGAAAAGTATATCACTTAGAGAAAGCAAGACAGGAGGAAGAGACTACCTTTCTTTAATATGATTCCCAGCCTCAAGAACACAAAATTGTGTCTGCTTTTGGGACAGGCACATTGTAGTACTCGCATGAGGATTTTTTTAGTTTTACTCTTTCAGCTAATATAGATTTACATTTTTCTGAGGGGATGACTCTAGAGGATGTGTGTCACCAGGGGCTGGTTACACTTCAGCAGTAAGCAGCATGGATTTTGTTGGAATGACTCAAATATGTATGTAAATATATGTAAAACTGTGCTGATCAAAGCGGGATCTGCCACAAAATGTAATGACATAAAGATTGGCTTTGCATGACTCATAACACTGTAGTGATAATGTGGCATCTGGCTACTTGTGCCCTGTGTTCTTTCCACTTGTCCTCATAATGTCTTCGACTTTTTGGTTTTTTGGATTTTGTGGAGTTTTGTTAATTTGTTTTGGTGTGGGTTTTTTTTGGAAGGTGAATAGGTGCTGTTGTTTGTGAATTTGAATGCTTTGAGTTGTTTGTCCCTTTGATTTTTAAAATACTGCTTTTGCTCTGGTGCCAGGTTAAACTGAGTAAGCTGTAGAAAAATCCAACCTAACAATGTACTGAGAACTTAAAACACTATTGAATTGTTTAAGTTCTTGAAACAGTTTTTTTTCTTTAAATGCATCTCATTGGTGCTACAAACAAAATTGAATTAGTTGTAATTTACCACCTCTGCCCTATGGTAGAATGAGCTAAAAAGCTTTACATAATCAAGTAATTTGGAATTTAACTAACTTGTTTATTTAAACGGAGTGTATTTTTCAGAGAAATCCATAGTCTACTTTGTAAATTCTTTTCAGATCTTTTTATTTTTATTGACTTTGATTAGCCAGCTAATTTGTACTAAATCAATAAGTGTGATTCTGATAGCTCATTTTGAACCCTTAGTGTGGAAGGCTGAAACAAAGAAGGGATTAGTGAAGTGTTTTGCTGACATTCCAATCTATTTTAAGTGAATGCAAGCTTTCTAATAAATATTTAATGGATAGTTGTTTGTGGTTTAATAGAATTAGATAATTCTATTAGAATCCTGTTTGAAGATTTACATGTACCATACATCACTGCCGAGGACACGGTTAATAATTTAGGCTAAGTGACTAGTAATTAGAAACAGAGTAAGCAGGGGTGTTTTTTCTGTCATCCAGGGATTTAGGTGGGTAAGTGTTTGCTATGCAACTGCAACTCAATTCTTAGGTTCTCTCTTGTACAGGAGACCTCATTTGGCAAGTTTGGGACAAGCCTCAAATGTGATAACAAAGCATGAGGCCCCTGGGTTTATATAATATCTTATCCTCTGAGTTAATGAGTTGGAAAATAGTTCACTGTTTATCTACAGTAGATTGAGCAGATGTTGCCAATTCAATTTTATGGAACGTAATCTCTCAGAGATTGTCTTCTGCCCATTACCTTTTCGTGGTTTGAATCTCTGCTGTCCTCGGCTTCAAGAGAACATTTCTCACACTGGTCATGGAGTTGTCAAAAGATTACAGCAGCAGAACTTGGTAAAAGCTAGTTAGTATGGAGAGGTATTGCAAAGAGAGGCTTTGGAAATTTCTATGAGAATGCACAAAATTTAAGTTGTAAACTGAATGGCAAGGAAAAAGATAAGCATTTGAGAAAGCACTGAGGAAAGTTAAAATTAAATATTAAATACTACCACTTTGGCTTAGGTTTTCAGGTGAAGCTTTAGAAATGGTTATACAGGAATCTCTATGGGCCCTTAATTTAGGGTTAGTATGAACAGCTGTTCACAGCTGCGGTAGGAGACCGCTTGTTGTTTAGACCTGATCTCAGTGAGTGTGGTTTGACAAGAAAGATGTTCTCATCTCCTGCAGCAGTCTTGGAGTGTGAGGACAATTGGAATGCATAGCTGAGTGAAGGGACCATGCCCAGCAAGATTTGCATCCCGGCCATCCCTTGGTCAGTTGAGATGAGGAGGCTGTTACTCATCCCATGCACTGTCCAAGAGGTGAGCTCTTGATCTGTCCTCTGGTTATTCACATTGTAATATCACCTTTGTGGGTCTCCTGGACTACAGAGTATTCAGTTACCGTCTAGCCAAGTAGTGTGGGAGATGCTGACCGTATTTCCTGAGGCATTTGTTCTCACACTCATGTGTGTCTCTGAATACTGGAGAGCCAGAACTGGTGTTTTCAAGTTGACCTAGCATTTCAGCTCTGGTGCTGTTTACTTCATTCAGTGTACCTACTAAATGGTGTAGAGCAACAGGAGCACTGTTGTTCTTGTTGAGAGTTTTGTCTCTAAAACCTGGGTTACCTGAAGTTTCACTTTTGTAAGTAGGAGAGTTCAAGAGGCAATAGTACTGCAGAGTCAGCTTGCTGTCACTTCCCTTTTGTTCTTACCAGCTGTAAAATGTGTGTGTTACATACCTGATAGACATAATTTGCAGAATTCTTCTTCAAAGAACATTGATCTTGTGAGGCTGTGTAGTTAGGATTGTAGAGGGAGTTTGATAAAGGCTAAAAAGTCATCCTTCCAGAAAATGTGATCCTTCCAAAATTCAGTTTTCTTTTTAATTGAAGGTGAGCTGGTTAATGAGTGTGACTAAGTGTGCAGATTTGAGGAGTATCATGTTATTGTTCAGTTACACAGTAGTGTCAGGAAGTGTGCAAGAGGACAATTTCACAGGAATCTTCAACTTAGACATGGCTGGAAAATTATATAGGAATATCAAGATATGAAGTAATGTGAGCATATATATTTTTTTGTTGTTTGAATTTTTGCCTCATCATCATTTTCACTTCTCAAAGGTCACGCTGTAGCTCAATTAATACTGTTGTGTAGTAAAACTGGCTTGAACTGGATCTGGGCTCTGCTCTGGATACTGCCAAGCTCAGAACTGGACCTCTTGGGGTTTGAAGATGATTTCATTCTTGACAATTGCAGTTAGTTCTATGGAATTCCTGTCATTCCTTGAGCTAAATCTGCTGAAGCTGAGGCCTAATGCGGCCTTTACTTATAGTGTATGCGTGTGTGCATGTGTGTAAGGAAACCTTCCTAAAGTGCTCTGGGCAGGTTCTGAGGCATCCCTGCTAATGCTGACCTCCCTCGGTACAGTGAGGTTAATAGGCACTGCACTGGCATGAAAGATAGGATTAAAACTCTTCTTTTGGGATGCTTTTTCTTAAGCTTCTCTTAGAATTTTTCTAGTCCTGGCATGGATAAAAGAACAGCTTCACCCTGGTTCCTGTGCTCATTTGAAGTTTGCTCTGTTCCAGTTGTATCTCTTATGAGGTAGTGATACATATGGTGTTCTCCAGAGAACAGTTCCATTACTGTGAGCTGTTAGTTCCACTCAATATTCACTCCTTGGAAACAATGGTTTGATGGGCTGGGACATGGATTGTTATATTAAGCAAGAAAATAACTTGAACTGCTTCTGTAATTACTCTGCATGCAGTCAGTCTCGGGATTTCTGGCAAGCTCACCTTCATTTCTACATATATAATGTTACGGTACTTAGCATTTCTGTAACATGGCTTTACACCTTCAAATTGTTTTCTAGTTATTAACTAATTAATCTCATAACACCCCTGTAAGGTATATCTGTTTGTTTCTGCTTGGGTGACTGTGTGGAGGATAATAATATGTGGCTTGAATATTAATAAACATAAAGTAGTGTATTGCATTTGTAGTTGGTTCTTTTTGAGATTTTGTTTTGGTTTAACCCTGGCTGGCAGCCACTTGCTTGCTTTCTCTCAGCAGGATGGAGGGGAGAATCAGAAAGGTAAGAGTGAAAGAGCTTGTCAGTTGAGATAAAGGCAGTTTAATAGATAAAGCAAAACTACAAAGCAAAACAGAGAATTAATTCTCTGCTTCCCATGGGAAGGCAGGTGTTCAGCCATCTCCAGGAAAGCAGGGCTCTGTCACATGTAAAGGTGACATGAAAAAGACAAGCCCCACAAAACTGAATGTCATTCCCCTTCCTTCTTTCCTCTGGCTTTTATTGCTGGGTATGATGCCATGTGGTCTGGAATATCCCTGTGGTCAGTTGGGGTCAGCAGTCCCAGCTGTGTCCCCTCCCAGGTTCTTGTGCACCCTGAGCCTGCTCACTGGTGGGGCAGTGTGGGAGAGGGAGAGGCCCTGAGGCTGAGTGAGCATGGCTCCACAGTAGGTAAAATATGCCTCTGTCTATGCTGTTCACAGCACAAATCCAATACACAGCACCATAAGAGCTACTATGAAGAAAGTTAACTCTAGCCTGACCAAAACCAATACAGACTTGGAATTCAGTTACATGTTTTCTTCCCCCCAGCATTTTGCCTCCAATATGGAATATTGGCTTGTCTGTGCCTAAAGGCTGAACAGAAATGGGCTGTTACACAAGTGGGTAGTCCTGCAAGAGTCAGACTGCCACAGCTGTGAAAGGAAGTATTTTTCAAGAAAACAAAACTCCCACAAAATCTCCCTCCTCCTCAAAGAAAGAAAAACAAAAAACCCCAAAACCAAACCAAACTGAAAGCTGACCAATTAAAACACCAAAAAAAATTACCCCCAAAAAACCAAACCAACAACCCCACCCTCCCAAACTACAACATACTCAATCTTTGAATGTAGAAAGCATTTTATTTTGTGGGTGTGTCAAGTTCTTCTGTATGTTTAGCAGGAATCTTAGTCTGATGTTTCCCTGACCTCACTCCTAAAATCAGATGGTAATTTTTCAGCTTTGTCCAATTTGGGTGTTTTCAAAATCTGATTCTTTGCCATCTGTATGTTTGTACAGTGCCTTGTGCAGTAAGATGGTAATTTCAGATAGGCATTTGGGTTGTTGTTATAAGAACTCGGCTGAAACCAGTGGGGGGGGGGGGGGCTTGTTTTCTTTTTTAGAGTTTGCGTGAAGCAGCACCATTTGTTCTGTCACTGAAAGAAGAAAACTTAGGCACTTGGTGGAACTATAAAGAATTGTATATTAACCATGGAGGACAAACAGGGAAGAGGAGGAGTAGGGTGCCCTGGCAGCTGTGCTGATTATTGAAGAATACTTGTTTTGGCAGATAAGTTGCAAGTAGAATTGCCAAGAAATAGTTTGAGTCATGACAAGCATCATTAGACAGTTCTCTCCAAGGTTTTGGCTAGGTCACTGACTAACTGTGAATTTGGGTCAAGGACCTGACTGGGTAAGGTAGCCTCATTTATCATCTGCCACGGCTGAGATAATAGTCATCAGTCCATTTGACTAGCTGAGGAGGGAACAACTAATTTTGGTTTAGTAATGATTTGAGAGCCTCATCAATAAAATCACCAATACTCTTCAGTGCTGTAATCTGTCCATGTCTCAGTGGCCTGCATGATTTCTTGGCAGCAGAGAGAAGGGGGAGCCAAGTGGACAAGCTGGTTGTGTTTCCTCTCATTTCCTCTGAGATTTAACCTTGGAATCTCAGGACGAATTCACCAAGGTTATCCAAGATGGGATTCTCTTATTCTATAAAGCAGTTCTATCTTGTTGCATAGAAATAGTTGAAACCTATATAAGGCAGGAATAGTCCCTGGTTTTGTGCAGAAATTTTTCCTAGAATACTGGCACTGATTGTGCTCTTCCTCCCTATTTTGTTTAATTATGAACAAAATAGCTTCCTTTGAAATACTTGCAGCTCATGCTGTCAGAGGCAAGGATTTATGTAGGCCTGGTCTGCAGGGCAGGGTGTTTTGCTAACATAGTTGTGGAACTCTCAAACCAGGTAACATGTGGCCACCTCAGAGGGTAGGCAGAGCAAATCTGCATTTCCTTGTGTGTAATTTGCCATTGTAGCCTGTCTGCAGCCCTGTTGAGCTGTAACTGCAGACAGAGAAACACTTGGGTTGATTTGCACTAATTGAGTTGATCAAGTGTTGACGATTAGCTCAATTTGCACAGTCCCACTTGTCTTCACTTGGAGCAGCAGCAGTGCTGGCAAATGAACTACCTCATCAGAGCTCTTGTCACCTATAGACAGTCGAGGGATGCATTGTTTCTGTAGTGTGAGACTGATTGACAGGCTTTTGAAAAAAGTTGGTTACTTTCACAATTTGACCAACCCTGAGAGGTGAGTTATTTTTTACTCACTGGAGAGAGTTTTCTGTAGGCTGCTACTGCCCCAGATGTGGAATTTAAATAGCGATAGCTGAGTAGCTACTGTACACTGTCTGTTTGGCAGGTGTTTGTATTTCAACCTGTGTTAAGTTTAGATTTTCATCTATGTTAATTCTACATCGATGTGTTTTTTTCATCCATGCCTCACTTGCCGCTCTCCAAAGAAATCAGTAAAAATATCTTCTTATTTGCAGTGCGATTTTTGGTCTTAGCTGATACACAGTAAGGAAGTGAAAAGCACTTCACAGATGTTATAAGCTGTACAACACTCCAAAGTATAGCTGTCGAGAGAGCTGAGACAGGATGGTTAACTGTTTTGTTTTACAGTATGCAGGAAGATGAAGTTTGAGATGGAAATAGGAAGAAGTTACTGTTTACACTGAGTCCTGGAGAGTTGGCCTTCAACCATTCATTTCCTCTCTGAGACTGCTATGTTTCTATATCTGTCTTCACACATACAAGGTCTTCCTGACATAGTTTTAGGTAACTAAAAGGACCAAAAATTAAATCTTATTAATATAATTTTGAACTTAAATTACTATTTAATGTAATTAAATAAAATATTTTTGGTTGTTTAGCACTGGAGAAAGGGAGGTCTTCCAAACTCTAGTAGGTCAAACCCACACATGACTCTAAATACCAGAGAAATTTTCTTCCAAAACTCCTGCTTGTTAGCTGTGTTGCATTCATCTGAAAATAATGCTGCAAGGGTGTTTGCCTGGACCAAGTGAAGGGCCTTGGGCTGCCTTAGAGCAAGCAGGTGCTCGCTGTATCCTCTTCTCCCTTGGCTAACGTGATACTAAAAGAGCTTGGGATGCAGCTGGATGAGTGCAGAAACACATCTCTCAAGTGATTTTATTTTTGTCTAGGTCTTTTTCATGTGGATTATGGTTGTTGATGTCAAAACAAGCTTGATTACAATATTTGGAACTTGAGGGTTGTCTTGCAGTCAGCATCAATGGAACAAGGATTCTTCTCCCAAGGCAATTTTTGAATCCCTTTCCTTGAGGATTCATAACATTTTTGCAGTGCAAGTGTTTCAAGTCATCATTGTTGCATATACCCTAAAGTTTGGTCTATATAAAACTGAAGTGATTTTTTGAGCTTATAGCTATAAATGGGACAGATACTGAAATAGGTTAAAAAAATTTAAGTAAAATTACTTGGTAAATTCTGATAATGTTCAAAAGGCTACATTTTGTGATCTGTATTCATGATGGAAAGTGCTTCGATGCCTTGATCTATAATTTTTCCATGCAGTGGTGTTTTAGCGGGGAACAAAGCTTGTATGTACATGGGAGTAAATGTTGCCTTTATGCAGGTCAGTCCCTTTTCCTGGTAAAAGCTGAAATTTTTAAGGAACAGTTCTAGAACTCAGCTTAAAATACATGATCTGAAGTTTAAAATTTGGACCCGAAAAATTGCTTTCAGTAAAAATTGTTTGTCAGAAAAGCAAAACTGTTTGTCAAGTGACCTGTTTCACATATTCCTTTCTAACAAGGAAGAAGAAAAGAAAAAGCTTTCTCTCCCTTTTCTCTAAATGCTTCTACAGAAAATAAAAATATTTTGAAGTCTCATGAGAGCTGACATTTTGTTGATTCACGTCTCCCTTCTGCTAACTGCTTTTCCCATGTTGCAAATATTTAAACACCTTGTGCATTGTGGGAGAAATAGTCTGTACATTTTAATTTGTCAGCTAAATATTTTGTTTCTTCCCCAGTTATCCACCTCCAAAAAGGATAAAAATGCCCAGAATATTAATTATCCTTTGTCTACTGCTGCTTTTCCTCTTCTGTCTCTGATCTCCAAACAGTTCTACTTCAACATTTATGGGTAGTACACTTCCTTAATCTTTTCAAGTTCATTGCATCTGGAAAACATTTTTCTTATTTCTTTCACTTTTTGCATTTGACAGCATTCAGTGCAAAGGCAGTTACAGCCATTTATTTCTCCTTTATGTCAGTGAGCCCTCTGTGGGTTTCTCTGCGTATCTTTGATGTGCTGGCTTGGGAGACAGAAATATTTAGAAAAAATAGAAAGCAGTGATTTTGAAAATGAAGAACCCCTGTCAGGAGGACTCAAGGGTGAATGTAGTACAGAAAAGTACCTCTAACTCTACTTTAAAAAACAAATGAATAAATAAAAAATGTCCAGCCAACCAAACTCTGGTAAAATTACACGTTGTCTCTGTCCTTTTAAAGCAAATGTAAACTCCCTCTGAAAGGAGCAGATGGCTTTGCTTTGTGTGGAGATTTTTTTTCTTACTAGTCTGTACAGCTGTTTCTAAAAAGATGTGGCTTCTTTTAATGAAGCAGTACTTCAGAGGCAGAGTGAGATGCAGTGCATGTGAAAGTTTGGGGGAATTAATTATTTGCAATTCATGTGCCTGTTGGATATTTGCATCCAGATATGTTTCTGTAAGAAGAGTCAACCCCAAGCTGAATCACAGCTTTTCAGTAACTCTGTTGTGCTCTTCCACATAAAGAGGACGGGGACAGTTGTGCTTGTTCTGAGAAGACGAGGGGAGCCTAAAGGGTTGGCCTTGCCTGTTTTACTGCTGCAGGAGACTGGGAGGAGTGGAGGTGTCCCAATGATCTCTTCATGCTGTAACCCTGAAGTGGCAGCACTGATGAGAATCTTCTGGGTTGCTGGTTCAAGGAGCATGATTTGGGGTGTTATTTCTGATGTTCTTTGACTCCGGGGAAGATGTTTATTTTGCCTTCTTGAACATCCAGGTGCAGCCAGTGTTATGCTGGAAGTGAACAAGTGTGGTGACAAGTTGGGAAACAGCTCAGATTGGTGTGAGGAAGTTGAGAATACATTTTGCTGTGGATTGAGCTCTGCTGGCAGGGCTTTGTGCCTGCAGAACAAGTCACCCCCAACTGTCCTGTTCTTGTGACATAAACCTGGTCACATCTGTGCAGGAATAACTGAAGAAGACTTTCAAAACAGGCAGAGAGCTTTGCACCGGCCTTATGGTGATCATCTGTTTCTGGGGGCCTTTTGTGGGAAATGCTGTATTGCCTTCTTGTGGTGCTTATACAGCACTCCACAGAACCCCAGTCACAGAGCCCGTCCAGACAAGAGGAAAAAAAAGTACAACTTTTTGTTTATTAAATAAACACTGATTTTCATGAACAGTGTTTATTATTAAATAACCACAATATATTTCACTAAAATTTGATCTTTTTATGCTTTAGAGGTGGTAATCTCTTTTCAAATTTTTTTTGTTAATGTGGAACAAACGTATTACTACAAGGCTTTAACAGCATGGGACTGTCTGCTCTGGGGGAAGCACTGCCTTGCATTATCCCTGTTCCCAGTCAATACTCTATTATTGCATGTTAAGTGGTTTGCTACAGTATCCTGTGTGCAGGGTATTAGAAAGGATCTTATCTAATTTCCTAAGCAATAATGGTATAAACAGTATGCATTTTTTATTATTAAAAAACAAACTGCTGCCTCTGCTGAGTTAATGTTTCTTTTATATACAGTTAGCACCCAGGAGACTGAGTCATAAATCATAGCAAAATTAAGTGGAAAGTGCAAAGTTTTGGAAAACTAGAATTTATTATAGACCCAGAATGTTCGACTCTACCTGCATATAAACTTTAATTTGCTTAATAGCATTTTTATTTGACTGCTGTGTTCTTTAATGACTTTAGTTGATTAGGAAGAGGTCCAACTCCAAACCTTACTAACCTATAACAAACTGGAACATTAAAATGGAGTGAGAGGAAAATAAAGTACATATTTTTATATTGAGAGTTTTCTGCTGCTTCGAATGCTGCATCAATTTCTATTCAGATGGCCCATAAAAGTACCATTTCGATAGGTTCCTCACACTATATAGTAGAATCTTTGTTTATGGGAGTAGTGTGTATTACTTTGAAATTCATATTTATAAAGTTGTTTTACCACTCCTCTCCAATATAAGGACATACAAATGAAACACATATTTTGAGGGTATTTTTATTAATTCAGCTGCAGTCTGTGTTTTGTTCTGTACAACTAGAGTTTCACACCAGAGGAATCAAGAAATGGGAAAGTTAAAATGTTAATGTCAACACAGATATTTCTTGGATTTATTACCAGGGGCCCAGGTAAGGGACTCCTAATCTTCCAAACCTCAAGTTTTCTAAAACCTTACCTTGTAGCTTCACTGAAGTTAAATGTTTTGTTTTGTTTTGTTTTGTTTTCTCCACTTCCCATTATCCTACCCAAGTTCATTCAATACTACTGCTAGAAGTGGGGACGCACTTGGAACTTTTTGCAGTTTTCTGTTTTGTTAGAAATCACGGTTAAGTTTCAGGTGAATCTGAGCTAAATCGTGGATTTGCAGTGAAAAATTACAGTAGTGTTTACAATGTGGAAACAATATATGCTGCTAACTTGCAGGTAAAATACTAAAGACTGGTTTTGACGTGCAGTTTTTGGAACTAAGTAACTATCATGTGAAAAAATGCCCTTAGTGAGCTGGTATAAATCACACCTTCACTTTTCAGAGCAGTAATTTGATATGAAGGGATGTGTGGGTCTGCAAGACAAGTGAAGGTAAGCTGCTGAGCTTTATGGGACTTTGTTCTTCTTGGTTTACAAGTGGGATGAACAGTTCAATCCAGCCTTTATGCTTTAATAGTAAAGGCAAATAGAAAAAAGGATAAATATATATGAGAATCAAGGGCTTTTTGACACCTCAAAGAAATGCCAGTAGAAGCTGCAGAAATGTCATAAATCAAATTTACAAAACAAAGGCTGACCTTAGCTCAGGATATCTTAAGTTGGCATTCTTTTCTTGGAAAAATACAGAGAACCTTCTATTAAAAGAAGAGTGTATCGTATCTACCTTTATGGCAAAAAGCTTTAGTCTATTGAAAACCTGGACTCATTTTCTAATGAGTTCCTGGAGGCTAATCCTAAAGCCTTTGCAGATGAGAATGTGTCATCCTGAAAATTTTCCAGGGAAGGGCTGTCTGTGTGCAGCACCAGAATGTGCAAAAGTTTTCTGTTGGAGGCTTTTGGAACTCCAAATGCATTACTGTGGGATGCAGACCTGCAGTGCCTTGAGTTGCTGTTTTAATATTCTCTTCCCAATGCAGCCTCTTCATCTTAAAACAAAAGAAGCCCCAAACCCAAGCCAAGCAAAACACCCCCCCTCAGAAAATTCTGCAAAACTATGGTAAATGTCTTGTTTTAAAACTGCACCAAGCCAAAGGTTTAAAATAAGCAGAGCTGTGTTCTGTAGAAGGAAGGAGCTGCAGCCAGATATGAGCTCAGGGGTGTATGGTTACCATGGCCCACAGGACAGTGTGTAGTTCTGTGTGTTGTTCAGTTAATCACTGTACAAAATGCCTTAAAGCTTGCCCAACCCTGGAACAGGGTCTTCAGGCAAACAGGGTCTTCAGGGCAACATGGCTGAGACTCAGAGGGTGGGTGGCCAGCAGGCAAGTCCTGTGCTGAAAGGACATTGCTCACTTGAGCGCACAATATGTTAACTACATCTGGATTTAGCATAATCATCCTTGACTAATATGAAGAGAAGGGAGAGGGTTTAAATGCTGAATAAATAAATTACTTAATTTCATGTTATCAGGGAGGAACAGATGGTCAGTTTAGTGAGTTTTCTGACTGCTTATGCTTCCAGGAGATCCACACTGGTTCTTGTACAGAAGGTTTCCCAGTGTCAATGATTCATATGTGTGTACATCAAGCAACTTTTTGCTCTTATCATTGAGGTGTGCATTGCCAATACCCTTTTAGGCAACTAAAGGGTCTCAATGTCATCAGAAACTAATATTTTATATCAGTTACCCTTTTCCTTGTATAGTACCTGTATATTTATTGTAGTGCTAGTTATTACTAAAGGTAAGAAATGGCTCAAGATACCACACCAGAAGAGCTGGATGACTGCATGTCCTGTCATATGGGTATTATACTGTATAAAATTTTTCCATATCTCTTCATTTTTGCTCTTTGGAATTGTCCTGTAATCTCCTACCAGCTTCTGAGAAATGCTTTCCTTGAGAGTTATCCCAGATCCAGAGTTCAGTGCCTGCAGCACTTGTGTTAGTTGGCCTGGCCTGCTGTTGCCGTAGCTCTTGCCATCCCACCTTTTTCCTCTCATGAGGAACTGTACATGGAAATTAAGTGTAAGAATTTTTCAGCTTACTTTAATGATTGTTGCCTAAATGCAGGGAAGAGGAGCAAACCCCTCCTGTATTATTTGATTTCTTAAGAGAACATAAACAGCAAAAGGGAAAGTCTCCATTCCAAAACCACACTGATACAAAGCAGGTTTGTCACTGTCTTCTCAAGCAGTGATAAATACTTCATTACCTACAGTTTCTTAAAAGTAACACCTTTAGTACTTCCCTGTGCGTATACATTAAAAGAAAATGCAGTAACAAATGCTTGAACCCTAATAATTAGACATTGTCCAAACTCTGAATCCAGGATCCCTTCATATAATGAGGTTGATTTCTAAATTTCTGTCTTCTTCTGGCAACCCTTTATTTCTCTGCCTAATCTTGGTTAAAACAAAAATAAAATCCTCTTTTGATGATGTCTTTTGAGCAGTGGGCAGGAATGTGGGCTAAGATCACATGGTCAACTACTTGTCAGCATCCTTAATTTCCATATTCCTGCACTCTGACTTTGCAGTCATGGCACTGAAGGTCAGAGTCCTGGTATTCAGAGCTGCTGGTTTTTATGTGCATGTTATGGTTAGAGGAGGTTTCTGTTTTGTGTTGTGCCTGGTGTTTGGAGACAATAGCACAAGTAAGAGAGTATCAATTTCCGTCACGTAATTGGATTAATGATCAGTTTACATGACAGAGCAGGCTCTTCATTGAATTAACTTGAAAAGGGATTATATCAATAAATAGCAGGAAGAGGAAAGCCATGTTAGCTACTATTTGTTGCAAATACTTCTTCAAACGTCTTGTTCAATATTTTTATTCTTTATGGAGGGTCAGACAATTACTGTCCACAATTAAGCTGGGTTTGCTATAAGTTTTTATTGTAAGATGTAGTTTACTTCTGGATTGTATCCAAATGGGAGGAGAGGGGAATGCTGTGGTGGTGTTTGATTTTATTTCCCCTCTAAATCTTCTGTATAACTGGCAGCTTTGAATCTACTCACTTGCAAAACACCAAAACAGGAAAAAAAACCCCTGCAAAACACACAAGCTGCCACTGTGAGTCACACGATGATTTTGAAAGGGGAAAGACAGGTGAGTTGTCTGTGTTTTGATGGGAATGTGTTGGAAGGAACCCTACTGAATAAGAGCTAATACCTCAATGAATCCACAAGGAGCTGAAGTGACTGAACATGTCAGTGGAAGATGTCACTCCCATGAAAAGGATAGACCTCTGTGGGCTTTACATTTCTCCTTCTTTTGGCAAGGAGGTTTTCTGAAGGTAGAAGAATCACAGATGCCAAAAACACAGTTACAAAGCATTTGCAGCATTCTGAAATCTTTCAGGAGTCTCCAAAACCTTTTTTAATTAATCCAATTTTGCCTGAAAATCTGCATGCAATTTGAATGAAATTGAATATGTTTCAGGGCTCAAGCAGCGTGTCTTCCATTCAAGGCAAAAGGGAGATGAATTTCAATTAGATGTTCCCATTATAATCTGTCTCCACCTGTAGTTTTCAACAAAATTGTTGGGAAGTGCAATATAATGTATGGTCAGGATTTGCCCACTAGCAGCAGTGTGCCCATTATCTTAGTTTAAAAAAAGGTGTATAAGTGTATATCGGCTTCTCACAGTGAATGACTTAATTGTGACAGGTAGTTTGTATGGGATTTGAAAGTAGTGGTCAGGAATGTGGGCTAATATCACATGGTCAGCTACAGGTTGTATGTAATACATACAACGGTTTATGTTCTTTTCATCGTCATGATGATACAGGTTACTAATTAGACTGATAAAGCTGATGTTTCGAGAGATGTATTGTGATGCTGGAAGAGTAGAGTCAGTAGTTACTTTAACATGTCTGTTTCATAGTGGTTTCTTCTGAACTTGATTTTTATGGAAATGTTTTATGTGCCTGCCCACAAGGTGAGTGTGAGAGCATTGGTATTAATTCAGGCTCATGGTCCATCCATGATGTGGGTCAGCAGTGTCCCCCTGCCAGTCCCCTGAAGCTCTCCCGCCTTGCTGTGGCTGTTGCAATGCAGGGATCTTGTGAGGCCCTGAAATGGAGTTTCCCTCCTGCCACTTAATACACACCATTCCTACAATTGGAGGATATCTACTCTGCACGGCTGATGAAATAGGTTAAATGTCCATCTCTTCTCACTGATTCATACAAAGAAGTTGTGTCATGCATACATGGATAGTTCTTTTTCTCAAACAAGCAGTAGCTTATACTTGTGTTTCAGGTAATACCGATTTCAAAGCCACATAAAATTACTTGGTGTCTTGGCTTCTTAAGATGGCAGTTTTGTTCTTTTTTATTTGTGACAGTACTATGATGTTTAAAAACTTTAACTAATACTTGGAGTGGTTACTTGTGTGCATGTCTTTTCCCTGAGAACAATTTTAGAGGTGTAGCTTACTGCCCCTACCCTGTCAAGTTGGTTTAGGGCTATATAGTGTATTAATATTGTTCATCTGCTGTGTCATGTGGTTTGGACAGTTTTAGGTGTGTGACTTCCTTGTGTTACAAGGGACAGAGCACTTCCACAAGGGAGAAGTGAATTTCTGAGTACTATGATGCTGTTGAATGGGCTGGTGTATCCAGATCAGCTGTAGTGCTAAGGAACAAAGGTGAGTGTAGTTGTAGTTCAGTGCTGAAAAGAGGAGGATAAAGTGTGCATTTGAACAGTATGCATGGGAAGGGAGATGTTTTGATGAGGTTACTAAAGTGTTCCCTGTTGTTGTATTTCAAATGACACTTTGTGTGTCTTTGGAGTGCCATATGAAATTTGAGTGTGAGACTGGATCAAATCACTAATATGTAAGTGCTTGGCTTTTGGTGTGATTTAGTTTTGATGTGCCTTAAATGTGTGAAGATGGAATTGGTCCTCTGCTGCTAAACAACTTGGCATCTGCTAATTTAAATCATCTTCAGTACTTTCATTGTGGGTCTCAAGAAATCTTTGTGTTTGATATTGCATAATAATAATAATAATATGTTTGTTCTGAGCTACTGCTGTGAGGACACCAGCCTTTCCTTTTGCTCTTCCTTCCTCTGATAAATGCAGCAGTCCCTCTGATGGGTCATTTCAGTGAAAGTAAGTGTTATTTAGCTGGAGGTGCATGTTGCAGGCTGGAGCTCACTGTGGAGCTCTGGTGTCTCATAGCTTTGCCAGCCGCTGGCACATGCTGATAATGGACTTCTTGCTAAGCAGCAACTTCAATGGAAAAACCAGGTGAACTTAGGTAAGTGTGTCTATCTTAGGCTGCACTGATTCAAATTCACCTGAGGGCTTGTGGGTGAAATAAGCAGAATTCACATTTTGGTATATGCATGATGAACTCTGAGATGGCAGAAGCCTCACTACCAACAAGCAAGAGCAGATAAGACATTCCTCTGAACTTTGTCATCTAGAATATAAACATTAGGATTGTCATCCTATTCCTGTCTTCATTGAGATAAGTGTTGCAAAGGAAACACAGCCCAAAACAAAGAATTCAAATCAATAAGAAGGAAAGATGGTATGAAGTCAAATGCCCCAGGACAGTACTGGTGGCATACTGTGATGGCTTTGAGCCTCCCTCACCAGGGGAGCATTGTGTAAGGACTGTAGAACACAATGGTCAGAGGAAGACAAAACATTGCTACAGAAGCAATGAGCAGCGGGATTGACTGAGGCCAAACATCAGGATACCAGGGAATGCAGGCTGGACAGGACCATCCAGAGTTACCACGGTATATAGTGGAAGAGTTAAGTGGAATTCTAGAAGGGATCAGTATTGTGTCCTTGGGTCTTCATTAGGGTTTGGGAGGAACCTTGATATCTTAATTTTCTCCTTCAAGAATTCTTCAGCTTCACATTGGTAATACTGGCCTGTGATCAAATGAAAATATGGGATTAAGACAACTGTGCATCTAACTGGATTTGTCAACTTTCATTCTTACCAATACATTTAACATTGTAGGCTTTGGTGTATCATACCAATCAATGCATATTTTCTTTTCCCTTGGCAAGTCAGTACAACAACTATGACATCCAGGGAAAATTCTGGTTCTTTCACTTTACTTGCAAATAAATGTTATGTGGAAACATCATGAAGCAAATGCCCTTAAACCAGTAGAGGAGTTGCAAATGCAGTGGCAGCAACTAACAGTGAAAAAGTCAGGAAGTATTGGCAACAAAATTGCAGTTTTGTAGGGACTCCTAAACACTAAGAATACTCAAGTAAATATGGGGTTAGACCAAAGTGCTCAAGGTAAAAATACAGGTCTTGAATTATTTCAAATGACCTAGTAGCCCTTAACATGAATTATTTGTTGAACAGGTTCACTGTCTCACAGAGCTGAAAGCAACCCCCCCTTAGCTATTAATCATCTGCTCCACAGTAGGAGGGAGGGCAGGTTGGTGCTGGGGGCCAGCATTTCAGCATTGTGGTTTGTGGTCTTAACTTTTTTGGCTTTGTTTGGCTTTTTATTTATTTTTGTTTTGTTTTGTAAGCATTTGGATCTTGTTTAGGTAGAAATAGCTGTGTTAGCATTGTCTAAAGATCTTACTCTGCCTTGTGTTCACAGGATGGAAACTGTGATATTCTGTCAGGGTGAAATGCAAAGCAATTAAAAGTAATGTGCACAGAGTAGATTCAGATGAATAATAAGTACTATTATCTAATGATAACTTTGAGTTGGCATATCATCTGTCTTTCCAGAAATCATTTCTCAATGAAAACCTCACAGCTGCTGATGTAAAAGAGGTAGTGGAAAAGTGTTTTGACAGTTTCTTTTATTTTCCAAAGCTTCTCCTAGAGATGTTCATGCTGCTCTCAAGCATTCAGAAAGACCTTAAGTGAGGGAGTAAATTATCCTTTTGATAAATGAACAGTCTTAAGTTCTGTTGTAATAAATATCACTCTTAAATGATATTTAGCAGCTTGACGAACAACATCAGTTACCAGTTATGAACTTATATAATTCCTAATTAAAAAAATATGCCGGAATTAAGTGTACTGCTATTGATATCTTCATACCAAGATTTTGTTTTACTTTCTTCCTTTTTATTTTGTTGCTGGTGAGAGAAAAACAAACGATTTAGAGGAAGAAGTCAGACAATAAAAGCCACAAACAGAAAGTATTTTTTCTTTTTTTTTCCCCTCACTATTGAACAGTAGAAGCTGCATAGGAGTCATTTCAGCAACCAAAATTTTAATTCCTGGCTTCTATCTGAAAAATGGTTGTGAGTTTTGAGTAACTACAGGTTCTGGAATAAAACAGAGGTTTTTATTAAAAAAAAAAATTCCTAATCTACCTCTTCCTCAGCTGTATTTCAGTCCCCCTGCTACTACTCAGTGTGTTGCATGCAGAAAGAAAAACCAAGATTTAATTTTTTTTCCCCTTAAGTGGTTCAAAAAGGCTATTCCTTGGTGTCTTCTGTCCTGCATAACAAAGGTCTGTTTAGAAATTCATTATGGGTCCTGGCTCTATATTGCATCTTCAGGTCCCTCAGTTGTTTGCAAATCCTCTAACCTGAGCTATTCTGCAGAGTTTATTTTGGTTTGTGGGTGTTCTGAAGTAAGGAGTTTATTTAAACCGGCCAGCCCAACAGTTAATGCAGCATCTCTGAAACTGCCAGTGAGCCTAAATTAGGTTGTCAGAGTCAACATAGCGATCTAGTGAGCCTATTAAAATCTTAATAACTTTTAAAATTGGACTGTGGATAACAAAACATTGTCCGTGTGCATTAGATTTTCAGTAGATAAATCCATTAAACTACGTCTTCTCACTTTCCTTCTCTCTCTGTTAGACACTGCCCAAAGAGCAATTTTTAGAAATCCAATGAGTATCTTTTATAGTGGAACATCATAAATCAGTTATTATTGGGCTGCATTCAGTTAATCCAAATCAATTCTGCTGTGTTATGAAAATTCTCTGCTTTTCTTTGGGTGTTACTGGTTGTGGTTGAAGGAAGGTAGTTTGTTTTAATGAGGCAAAAGCAGAGCGAAGATAACTGTAGTGCTTGTTTGTTGCCTGTTATTTCTTAGCCCATAGTCTGTCCGGATCTTAGTAAAGCAGCTGTCAATTAGATTTAAAATCAGACTTCTGTTCTCTCAGCTTCAGTTCTGGGCATGAGAGTGTGCTTTGAGTCCAGTAAAGTTCTATTGCTTTCTTCTTCTCCCTCCAGTAAAGTGACAGGTTACTATATGTGGCAATATCTATACGGCATTGCCATAAATTGGAATTTCCTCCTTCACTTTGAATTGGAAGGAAAATTCTTCTTCTGCCATGATTCTCACATATCACTGAAGTTCTCCTTCATTAATGGATGTGAGTGGGAGGTCAAAATTGAACTTGTTAATGTGAACAAAGTTGAAGCCTTAATTATGGAGGAAATTGTAGATTACTCATAATAATCAACTAAAGTTTGAATTTTAAGTTTGACTGGCAGAAAAACATCTGTCACTATTATTATTATGTATGAGACCAAATCCATTTGCAGACAAGTAGCAAGTGATTAGACAGAACTAAGAGAAGTAGATGGACTTTTATGAGAAACTCACTATAATTGTTTTCTTTCAAGAAGGATAATTAGTAGCCTTTTAGGTATTTAAGCCAGTTGTAATGCTCTCTGAAAGCAAATTAAATAAAACCAAGCATGGTCATGTATGGCAGCAATAACTGAAATGACCCCTTCTGCTCTGCTATCCTTTAGTCTTTGCATTGTGTATCTCTGTGCAAAGTGGTTATTAGCAAAAATGAAGGGTTTTTTTTCCCCAGCAATTAGCTAAAGGGGATGTAAAAGGTGGGTTATATATAGCACATGTAACACAGATGTGTAATTTTTCATGGTAAACAATATCTTGGAATGCAGTTGTCAATTCCTCTGTGGTGGTGTCAGAATGCATACTCTAAACTTGGAATAAAACCATAAAATGAGAATTGAGGAGGGTAGACAAAAAATGTGACAAAATAAGTATGGCTGACCTGAAACAGAGTCATCATCGAAGACTGGGAAGTCAGTATTACCAGCTGCAGTCAAAAATGCTGCTAAACCCACTGAGCAATTTACAGTAGATTTTTCTGCCTCAGTGCAAAAGGGTGAAGTTGGCTTGAGATCTCTTGAGCAAACACAGGTTTTATCTGCCAAACAATCCAAATGCCAGCATTTAGTTATCATTAAAGCCTAAGTGTCAAGAAATCTGCATCAGAGGATATTAATGACAGTGTATTTTGTTATTTAGACAAAACACTCCATTAGAAACTTGTGTGAAAAAGCAAGTGATAAAGACAATTAGCTCTGCTAAGTGTAGTCTGTGGTACCTTATCTATGGATTTTCTCCTTACATGGTTAAGTATTCCCTCTGCAATTTAGGTTTCATCCAACAAAGAAGATTTGATTTCAGATAATTCTTCTTTTAAGAAAGCAGTTGGTACTTTAGTCAGCTATTCATTCATATCCATTTATCCCAGAATAAACACTCATTCATGAAAGAATTCAAAATAAAGCACAACATGCAACTTCTCATTTACAATAAATTGGTAGGTAGTATTTTTTATTCTCAAACACTTCCCTACCACTGGCCGTATCTCCAAGGAGATATAAAAATATTATATGAGTTTCCACTTCTCCAAGGAAGCACAGCAGTTTACAAAAGGACTGCATACTAACCTCAGTGGACACTAGGATGTTTTGGTTTTGCCCCTCATTTTTTATAGTGACCAAAATAGAAGCAACCAGGGCAGCTGTGTCTTTACAGACAACACATTCCTATTGCATGGTTTCTTTCAAAGCTCTCATAATAAATAGAAATTAGCAGGAACTGTGGCTCCTTAGATTGGGAGGCTGTTGTGCTGGGTGCAAATACACTATGTGAAGTTCATAATTTACTCCTAAAGTTTTTATGGTCTAAGCATAAAACTTGTCAATAGTGAAACTGGACAAATGTTTGCAGTTGGGGAAGACGGGGAAGTGATGAAGGAATTGCCCTCAGCATAGTTTCAGTCTTCATTCTCCAGCTTTTAGAAGGGTTTGGGTTTGGGTGGAGGAACCTGTTTCATCTGGGACAGGAAGAGAAGGTCTCAGATGCAACAAATCTCAGTGAAGCTTGCTTTTAAGCATGACAGAATGAAATGATGTTTGAGGAATCCCACAGAAGTAAACTGTGCAACACTTTGAGAAATACAGGCTGTAAATATTGCACAGCAGTTAGAAGAAAAAAAAAACCACCACAAAAAGGACTCCAAAGCAAACAAAAAAGCCCCCCTTACTGGAAGATCTCCAAGCAGCTTGCAAATATCCATTAATTACCTCTCTGTAGGAAATGATACAAAGATCATTTCTCTTGTTTTGGAATTGGAAATCAGTTGCTGTTAATGTGTAGATCCACATTGCTGCCATCTGTTAAAAGTAAGAAAGAAAGCTGAGCTTATGGACAAAGCATTAATTTGCAGTTGGGATGTTCACACACAAAATGTAACCACCTGACCTTGAATGTAAATTTTAAAAAGCAGGAAGAGACATTTAGTGGTTTTGTGTAGTACAAATCTTCACAGCTCAAATTTTGTATCATCTCTCTTTTGAAGTGAAAATTGAGCATTGCTACCTGGAAGTCAAACCCACCTGATTATGCTGTTAATGAGATCATGTTACTGACAACCTGTGCAACTGAAGGGGGTCAAAAGCTTCAGGAACTTTTCTGGCTGTTTGAACCTCAGAGCCTCTGCTTTTTTTTAAATTACTTCAGTGAAGTCTTACCCCAGCTGCAGTCTTGGGCTGTCATCTTTGCATTAGTGGTATATTATAAACCTGCCCATGGTTACTGTGATGCATCAGCTGCAACAAAGACCTGCTTTAATAGGGCTTCACTTTTCAGTTCCTCACTTCTCCAGAACTTGTTTTTCTGTAGATATTGAAATAACTTGTGAATTAACTGACCTCATCTGTGATTTTTTTATTATATGTACCTCCTATTCATATCTTTTTAAGGATTTGGTCACAACAGTAATCAAGTTTTATTTTTTTAGATTTGTGAGCATATTCATTCAGTTTTAGGTTTAGTTACTGTTCCCATGATAATGACTCTTCTATCCTGAGCATATCAGTTAAACCAAGCAAAAGGTGAAATTGCCTTTCACTACTTGAAAAACTGGGCCAAAGTAGCCAACAAATGTTTAACATCAAATACTTTGTTCCATGTGAATGAGCAGTTTTGTCAGTTGCCTGGGTAAGTAATAGCTCCTATTAGGTGTTAGCCAGTACAAATGCATGATGAAAACAATCTCTCATTTTCTATAGAAATAAGACACTGATGCCCTTGAAATAGCTGTAGGGTATTTTTTATTGAGAAAAACAGCACGGGGAAGGGGGTGGGGAGATGTCTGTGTTTTACTAGTTTTTTGGTTTGGGGTTTTTTAAGCTATTATTCACAGAACTACTCATCTGTCTTCTGTTCTTTGGGTTTGATTGCAAGTCTGGTGTATTTTGGGGGGAAGAGTGAGATGAAGTGTATGGTTATTATCACTGGGCAGAGGAGAATATTCTTTTCCCGACATGATCTTTGAAGGCACACAGTTTCCTTGGTATGGGCTGTTTTGTGGCTTGGTTTTTTGGTGCTTTTTGTTTGTTTTGTTTTTGTTTTGTTTCATTTTTGTTTGTTCCTTTGTTTCTGAGGTGTTATGAGAAGTGACAGCGTGCAAGACCTTTTAAGAATGGGGGTGGCTTGCACGCCACAGATGGTCGAAAGGAGGCAAATAAATACAAAGGTGCTGCTTTTAGAATGTAGTAAGAGATGCAATGGCTCCAGTGTGGAGGACAGGGTGGCCTTGAGTGTGAAAAGTCAAATGGTCAGATAAAGATTAACTGTGGCTGTAACTGATTATGAAAATTAGGATGTCTTTGTTCACTTCCTGCTCATTACTGATGTTCAGATGCTTTTCGTCTAACTAGTAATTCTGAGCTTTACTCACTTAAGAGTCCTCTGTGGGAAGTTCTACCCTTGTTATTTTTTGTGTGTGTATGGATTAAGTAGGATTTCTGAAAAACCTGGGCTCCCCAGTAAAAGTAAGCTGCCGAACCATCTTATTTTAACTTACAGTATGTCAAGTGTGACTTCTAGTGTGATTGAAAAAATACACATAATAAGACCCAAATTCATCCTCTCACCACTTGGTGCCACTCTAGCTTTGTGAACTGCAGTCTCACCAAAATAACAGATTTTTCTTCCTTTAGGTTTGCCAAGTGCTGTCTGAAATACAGCACTCTGAGCACCCATCTTTGAGCTGTGTTGGTCTGAGGCAGAGGACATCGTGGCTGATGGAGAGCCTTCTGACATTGCTCAGAAGGGGAAGGAGGTGGTGGGATCGATGATGGGGATTCTAAACTGAGTATGTGGCTATGAAAGCACTGTTGATTTTTTTGTGATGCTGTTGTAAGTTTAAACCTGAAACAGGACAAAAGCATTTCAGTGAATGCTTTGAGACTCTTCTTTTTCTGAAGAGGAAGAGAGACAGCCACTGAGTGTTCTTGCAGGCATTTCCATAAAAATTAGAAAGAACAATAGCATGTGTTACTTGCTCCTTTTTTTAAAGTACTTCTTATGTAGCACCTCTGTGTGCTTAGGCTCTAGGATCTTGCTCTGAAAAGTGTTGTGCAGCACATCATTCCTCCACAGGCAATGCCATCATCACGGTTTTGTTTCCCAATATGTGAAATTGTACCAAACAAGACACATAGCGTTTTTCAAAGGGCAGTGAGAAGTTTTAACCTGTGTTGATACTGAGATCATATCCTCTCCCTGCAAAGTCCTGTAAATAATGATGGTGTATTGGTTTTGCTCGGCCTGGTTTTTTGGTAGCAGGGGGTGCCACAGAGGTGGCTTCTGTGAGAACCTCCTGGAAGTTTCCACCATGTCCAGCAGAGCCAATCTCTGATGCCTCTGAAAGATGGACACGCTGCTGGCCAAAGCTGGGCCAATGAGAGAGGTTGGTAACACCTCTGTGACAACATATTCAAGAAGAAAATCCAAACAAAGTCAGAGAAGAGGAGGAGGTGCGAACATGTGAGGGAAACAACATGGAGACACCAAGGTCAGTGGAGAAGGAGGGGCAGGAGGTGCTCCAGGCAGCTGAGCTGAGATTCCTCTGCAGGCCGTGGTGATGACCATGGTGAAGCAGCTGTGCCCCTGCAGCCCATGGGGATCCACGGGGGATGCAGAGATCCACCCACAGCCCGTGGGGATCCACGGGGGATGCAGAGATCCACCCACAGCCCCTGGGGGAGGTGCCCACTCCAGAGCGGGTGGATGCCTGGAGGAGGCTGTGATCCACTGGGAGACCTGGTGGAGAGACAGTGCCCTGCTTTCCAGGCTGGAGCAGCCTGTCCTTGGAGGACTGCACCCCATGGAGGAGTGACCCACAGCGCAGCAGTTTTGGGAGGACTGTGTGCCCTTGGGAGGGACTCACGTTGCAGCAGGTGCAGTAGGACTGCTGCTCGTGAGAGTGGACCCATGTTGGAGAGGTTCATGGAGAGCTGTCTCCCGTGGGAGGGACCCCACGGCCTCACAGGGGAAGGACTCCTCTCCCAGAGCAGTGGAAGAGAATCTCGGTAACAAACTGACCAAACCCCCATGCGCTGTCTCCCTGCGCTGTCGGTGGGAAGGAGGGAGGGGCTGGGGGTGGGGGGAAGGTGTTTTAAAGGTTTATTTTCTCATTATCCTCCTCTGATTCTGTTAGCAATAAATTCACTTTGTAACTTTAAGTTAAGCCTGTTTGCCCTTGCAGTGTTTTCTCCTGGTCCTTGTCTCAACAAGTGAAGTCTTCGTTAATTTCCCTTTCTCCTCTGCCCAGCTGTGGCGGGGGGGGGGGGGGGGGGGTGAGTGGGTGACTCTCTTGGGTGCCTGGCATTGGGCCAGTGTCAAACCAGGACAGATGGCAAAACCAGAGATGATTTCTTGCAAGGTAAATGTTCTTATTTGCACATTGAAGGCAGGCTTGCACTCTCGGAGCGAATGAGGGGCCAAACGGGGACAGTTGATGATGAGAACTCATAAGACTGGCTGGACAAAAAGCATTGTGCAAGTTAGTTGATGCAAGTTGGCAGTTGCTGGTGCACTGGGATAGTCCACCCAAGAAGGTGTAAAGCTTTTGAGACTCCAGAGAATTGTTAACCAAACAGGTGTGTCATGAGCTCAGCTCTCATGGTGAGCCAGATAGAATGCAGTACTGCACGTGGCCAGTGCTCAGGGAGGGTTGCAGCTTGATGCCAGGTGGATAAACATCTGCTCCTATGAACAATGCTCTTATTGTCCTTTGGAGCTCCCATGTCCTTCTACCAGTTTCTTTTGCCCTTGCAACCTCATGATCTTGATGTAAGACCTTATCATGGCTAATCTTACAGGTCTCAGTCATATCCTGATTATCGCTGTCGTACATTGTTGTTGTTGTGCATCTCATACAGCTCCTTCTGCCTCTTGGGTTTGCATTAATCTGCTCTTAAAAAAGCTAAAAGCAAAAAGCCAAAGCTACCTAATACCGAGGGTTTCACCTCTGCAGTTCTCTGACACAATAAAAAAGTCGGACAAAGCCTCTGTCTTGAACCTAAAGCTGGTGTAATTTTGCCAGATTTTAAAGTGGCTGACACCATTTTGTGCTACCTTTGAATTTGTCCTAGAGGGAATCTGAATATGTCAATACCACAGTGTCCTCTGTTTTTTTCAGTGGTTCTTATCTTCCTTCTGCATATCCCCAAGTTACTTCCAAAGAAGCTGAACCAACGTTCAACATTCCTATACTTTAATATATTAAAGAATTGTTAGTACTGTCTAAAAGATTGTTTGCCTCCCCATGTCCTTTGGCTAAAGGGAATGGAAATAAATGGTGGGGTTTTTTTTAAAAAACAGAAAGCTTCATTTATTTCTTTACATTTTCAAGGCTTTGAATGTTTTCCTTTCCCCCCTGACATGTTTAACAAAAGGTGACAAAGACTTCTAAGTTAGATGTTGCCATGATACTAAGGAAGTAGAAATCTTTGTGTTGTAACATCAAGAGTCTGGTCTTAGTGTTTAAAATTGTGTAGTTACAGGGTCATATTGGCATGTTTTGCTTTTTTGGGCCTTTTTTAAACATGAAAATTAATGCAACAGTTCTTGGGAATGAAAGATGTAGTAATGGGTAAAATGTGCTATATATGCTGTCCCCCTTTGTAAATATATTTTTTTCTGTAGGTTTCAGATAACCTATGACAGACAAGGAAAATGTGTATACTGTATACTGCATCTAAACTAAAGAGATTAGCTGAGTACTGGAAGTAATTTTTTTAAGACATCACTCCAGAAGGCTTTGTTATGGGCTGATTTATCCTTCATTACTATCTTGCTACAGCTTAACTGCTTTCCTGCATGAACTGCTTTGCTTTAATCTAATGTGGATTTCTGTACACTAAATTCAAGTTAGATGTATGGACACACCAGAAAATCTGATCCTTCCCTTCTTTTTGTCTGTGACTTTTAGCACAAAGCAAGGTACAGGCAGGATAGAGGGTGTGCCTAGGTTGACATATGTGCAGATGAGTTTTCAAGCAAGATGAGCAGAAGGCTCAGGTTCTAAACGACCTTAATTTACCAGTGTAACTCTGTTGCAGTCATCCCACCTATGTGTATGCCTACTGCCCTGTGAAATCCTTGCTGTAGTTTTAAAAATAAGCCTGTGATGGTATTTTTCAAGCCATTTGTGAAATGGCAGCTCTGAAAATTGCAAACTTTCGGGGGAAAAAATGAAAAATATTATGCACAGCTAGGTAAAGCAGCATGTGCTTTTGATGATGAAAGACAAACAAAATTCCAAAGGAACTCATGAAGTCTGTCTGACTTTTTAAGGCTGTGGTGATGAGACACATAAAACAGTAGATCTTAACAATTGAAAAACAACCTTAAAATGTTCTTGTAGGTGTAAACAAGAAGACAGATATCTACTGTTTGAAAAACTTCTGCTACTAAATAGTAATAATAACTTGTCAGCAAAGGTGGATTTGAGAAAATGTGCCAAGATTCAAAAGAAAACTGAGTGATGATCTGTGAAAAAGCAGATTAACACCTAAAGATGCAATTGTTTTGTATATTAGTAAGTTGTATAATCAGAAAAAGTACCAGCTGTTTATATTCCTGAGAACTTTGCTCTGGCAAGCAGAGTGAGATCAACAAGCACTTTAAATTTAGGGCATTTGATGGTACAGTCTTAGGTGAAATTCAGTTAATAATATTGAGGTGGCTTTTTTTTTTTTTTTTTTTTTTAATCTGAAGGAACTCTTAGAACACTGCTTTCCTCATGGGAAAAAACTTAAGCTGAGCTGCCTGCCCCATCAGGCTCCCTCTGCTGCAGCAGCCCTGTTGGCAGTGGTCAGATCTACTTCTGAACTGCTGCAGCACCACTCAACTGAGAATAAAATGAGTGCCTTTGGAGCAGGCTGGGGGGGAAGCCTCAAATCTCGAAATGTGCTATGACTATGATCTTTGTGCACTCCTGTGTTCTTTGTGAGCATCTCTCTCTGCTGCTGACCTGCACTGGCTCCAGCACTTGTGAGCAGGCTCTCAAACAAACAGCCAAGCATTTGCTTTCATTGGAATAATGGCATAGTGTTTTCTCACAGTGAAAAATGTATTAGTAATCTGTTGACTTATTGGTTAATGGGAAATATGTGATTTTGAATGTTGAAGCATGATGCTGCCATGTTGACTTCAAGTATCACACCACAAAGGTCAGAAAGGGATATTATTACAGTGCCATATAAGGCATAATTCCTCAGGATTTAACTGAGTATGTTCTAGGGGAAGGAAATTGATTTGATAAATGGAAACTAATCAGCCAACATTCCATTTATACCGTGTGCTTTTTCAAGCAACATTGCCTGTAGCTGTCTTAGTGTTGAAAAAGAATTGTTGGACCAATACACATTTTCCTGGACAGGCTGAGTGCTTAGGAGTTTACACTGGGGATTAACAAGGAACGGTGATTGCAGTTCTCAAACCGAGATTCATCCTGTTTAGCTCAAGTGCTTAAGGATATGTGTGGATTTGTGGAAGACTGAAACTGTGTTTCTGTCTCAGAAAGTAATTATGTAGGCTGTATTGAAAGATCTGTTTTTTAATATGACTTTAAAGCATATTACACTTGTCCAAAGGGAAAGTTAAAATGGTACATGTGGACTCAAACAGAGCTATTGGGAGAGCAGTATTTTGATCTCTAATAAAGAAAATGAAACAAAGTAGTAAGCAGTAATAAATAGTGTGAGTTATTAGTTTCATAGGCCAGAGAAACTCAGAAAAGCTGTAGGGTGGATAGGGACAGGAATAGCCAATGAAGAAAGAGGCTGGAACATCAGCTGTCATGTCTGGGACAGTACGACGTTGATTACATTGTAATCAATAAACCTTCACTGAATTGTACCTTGAATAGGTAATGAGTGTAATCAGCTGTACAGCCCAAGGACTGTGTGAGGAGACAGAAATCCAGGGGCAATCTAATGATGATTATTTTGCAAGTGCTTGAAGGAAGCGATCCCTACCCCTTCAGTATCATTTCCTTCCCTCCTTTAGCTCTTCTGTGGCACTTAGTGCTACATTTGTCTTTCAGAGTTCAATTGGGTAGGAAACTCCAGGGTTACGAGTTGGATCTCTAACAGCAGGAAGTGGAATGTGCTTCCATAGAGATTAGCTTTCACTGGAAACCCCAAATTGTTTCCTAACAGATGCCCATTACTTTCCTCTTGTACATGTAATAAAAGTCTTGATATAATTTGTTTTCCTTAGATATACTGTGTTTATTTAGTCAGCATGACCTTCTGGTAATCTGGAGTGAAACTTCACCTAAGTGAACCCAGGTTTTTTATTTGAGGGAGGGTTTCTAGGACAGTCCTGCAGCAAGTTTCTCTAAGTCTATTGTTGTAAGGATATTGTTTGTCAGTCTAAAGAAGTACAGATTTTTAGATTGTTTTGGGAACCAGTTCCACATGGAGTTTTCAAGACTCCTCTGGAACATCATGCTGTAATATTGAGTATGTTGAGCATGCTCCATATGAACATTGAACATACATATGAACATAGTTGAGTAGAAATCTCATTTAGCTCCAAATGACCTACTATCCATTACCTCAAATTGATCAAGCTTTGTTTACAGACTTGCACTACATTTCTTTAACTGGTTGTAATTAAGCATATAGGTAGTAATTAATTACCACCAAGTTAATAAAGAAAGTAGACTGTAAATCCAGAACTTTAATACAATGGCTCAGTAGCTTTTACCTATTGTTTACTCCTGCCCGCAGAAGTAGGAGGAGCAGGTATCAGTGAGAAACAAGCTCCAGTCAAGTGCTGTGTTACAGTTCACTTTGAGGACAAAGTCATCTCTGTATTTTTGTCCCTCCTTTATGTCTTTGATGTGAAAGACATGCACTATATAGGCAAGCTATTTATTATTGTTTATTGATTTTCTTTGCTCTCTTTACTGTAAACCTCACCAGCTTTAATCTGTAGCTGTTGAATAACATAAGGTGTGTTGCAGACCTTACAACATCTATAGTCTTTGGGTTGAGATCAGCAGCAATTTTTGTTCATTGTTTACTTCCTCTTGAATATATGTTTTTAAATAGTATGCGGATACTTAGGCAAGGATTTATTGCATGCAATGTAAGTAGCACTGCAGATTTTTTGTAGGAGAAAATGGGTGGAAATAGCCCTGAGTAGGTTTGCTGCTCTGCCATTTGCTCCATAATCTAGGCTACATTCAGTTGAAATATTTTTAAACTGGTAGTGACAGAAGATAGTTGAGGAGTGAACAGAAGTTCCTGTTCCCTGTCAAGCTCGTGATATTCCACTTCTCTGAAGAAAGTCATAATGGTAGGCATTTTGCAGAATTTCTAGCTGGGGCAGTGCTGGTCTCTCCAGAGAATAATACTCCTTGTAAGAAAAATGCATCTGTCTGCTGGGGAGGTAGAGTCAAATGAGGAGAATATGTCACCAGATGGCTGAAGCAACTAGTTCTACATTTTCCATGAGAAATACACTGTTACATTATTTATGCAATCTGTAATAACCGCAGCAAATATTAAGAATCCCCGTTGCAAAGTGTCTCTTCAATAACAATTATAGAGATGAGGGCATGGGGGCTGGATACTGTAATAAGGGGAATTTTCTTTGGGAAAAGATAATTAGAAAAGTGAGCTTGTCTTTCTTTTTAGTAGTTAGTTGAAGGGTTGTGTTGGTTTCTTTCAAAATACCAAAAAATAAATATTCTACATTGCAGGGATGCTTGAAGATCAAGTGGAGTATTTCATGTTGGATAGATGAGGTAGAGATTGCCCCCTTGAAAATGGAACTGATACTTTTTTTTTTGGTGCTGTTTTTGTTTGTTTTAGCTGTTAAACAAATGTGATCCTTAATTGCAAATGTTCTTAAAGTTGTTATATAGCAGGTATGCAAATAAAAAATCCAGTGTTCTCTTCTGGTTTCTGTTCTTCTTGATTGTACAGCATTCTCCTGGATAGAATGATAACTGCCTCAGGTCTTTGACACTTACCCCTTCTGCTGGCTCAGGCAGTTTAGAGCAGTTTATTGTAATAGCTGTATTTGTCTTATGTGGGTTAGAGTTTGCTCTGTGATATCATGATGTCCTTAATGCAATACTTCAGGATTGTTTCCATTAGGATCAACTGAATGCAATTGTTTAAGTACCTTTAAGCTGATCTAAGCTAAAAATTGATATTCAAACCACAGCAACTTTGGCAAAAAAAAGAGAGACTCAAGAGTAATGATTTGGTAATCAATCAACTATCATTGTGTAAGGGCTGAGTCATTTGCTCTGGCATCTGTAGGACTGCTGTGAACAATAAAGTAATATGTGAAGAACAAATGGAGAGGTTAAATACAGTGTAGCTCCCACAAGGAAACATCTCCATCTCTGGATGCTTGGCAGCAGGGACTTGCCAAGAATTATTTCTTTATCATAGTGACCATGTGTAATCTAGTAAGGAGTAGTTGCAATAGTTAGAGAAGGTGTTAGGCTGTCAGAAATCTGTTGTTCTAGTGGGGCTTGTTCCTTCCTCAACAGATGTGTTTTTACAAGGGGAAAGAGAAGGAGAGAGTTTGGTTCATGTCCTACCTTACATGTGAAACAAGGCCATCTATACCCAGTGACCTCTCATTGTGAGGTTCAAAACTGTGCACAACCCTAGCGAGATACACCAACATCATCAGTCAGAGAAAGCAAAGACAAGGGTTAGAACTTCTGAGTTCTTGAGTTACAGACACAGTTCTAGGACTAAACCCAAGTTTCTCTTAACTGCATCTTGATTATTTTGGCCCCTAAAAATAGTGTTCTCAGGGTGGCAAAGTTGAAGTGTTACTATTATGATCTACTTTCCAAAAATGGAGCAATAAAACTCAAGTAGCGGGAAGGAGATCTAGAAATACACATCTAAAATACCTTGAGATCCAAGTGCACAGTTATGGTCTCAATTCCTTCAAAATTATAAATTATTTTTCTTGGTACAAGCCACTGCTTCTCTTGATCTTAATGCCTGCTGAATAGGAAGAACATTTTCTTAAGCCACGACTGCCACTTTGTGTTTTCTTTTAGGATTTATGTATTTTGAAAACATTTTTTAGCTGCTTTGGAGGACTCTTCTGTACTGAGGGATTTACGTCAATGAAAAAATAGGTGCAGAAGTCTTCTAGCTTTAAGTGTAGTTCTTAAATGTTTTCAAGGAAGCTGGACCTGGTGTGTTTAATTCTAGGGCATTTAAAGAATTGGCTATGTAGGGAAGAAAGCGGTATCTGGGGAAAACCAAATATACTACTTCAGGAATGGATAGGGAAAGGATGAGCTGGTAATTAAAGACCAGTCTGTTTGGCTTAAATATAGCAAGAAATAATTGGATAAACATCTTATAAGCCCCTGCCAGTTAGCAAGATCTGTTACCAAGTAAACAGATTTCTCAAGGGCAAATCGTGACAAACCCATTTAATTTCTTTGTATAGCAGTGTTACAGGTCAGGTGGTGAGGAGAGAAGCATTAGATACATTAAACCTTGATTGGCTCAAGTTTCTTGCACTGTATTCATGTAGTGTTTTCTTGAGTCAGATGAGGAAAAGTGGTCTAGAGATGTCTACTGCTTGGTGGAGATAGAACTGGTCAGAAAAAAAAAAAGAAAAATATTTATAATTAGCCAAACATCAGAACATGGTAATATATCAAGGAGGGCTTGTAAATACTCTGACTCATATTAATCAGTATTTTTATTAATGAGCTGGACAGTAGAATGCAGAGTATTTTCTGAGTTTGTCAACCTGGGCAGAGCGAGAAGGAACACAGTACATGGGGAAACAGGTACAGAACTCAAAATGATCTGGGGAACAAGACCACTTCAGCAAGGTGAATTAGCTACATAAATCCCGCACGGAAACATCTGGCTAAATGATATTCCTGTGTAAAGTGATTTAGGATCTATAGAGAATCACAACTAATAGTTAAGGGTTGTGACTGTCGCTGACTGATCTGTGCTGGAAGGAGAATTTTCTTTGCAGAATTGAATGAAGAATTTTTCAATTACATTTAAACATTCTCATACACTTCGTGGCTCAGGAGATGATTCGTTTTGATTCATCCAGATTGAATCTTAAAATTGTGCAGTAAATATCTGTTTCCTCCTGCTCTCTCTTCTTCCTCAAAACTAGCTCCAAAAAAAGTAAATGTAGACTTGTCTGGTTAATGTAAGCCAGTAAAGGTTAAGTTAAAAAAACAGCCGATGAGAACTGTAATGACTGAAGGGAGAGAATACCAATTTCTTCCTATTTCTGGTTAAAAAAATTTTTCTCTTTAGAAAATGATCAGCAGTCCTTGGATTCCATTAAAAAGCAAGGCTTGTGTGCTTATTTGTAAAAAGTTCTTACGCCTTTTGCTAGTAGGAAATCTTGGAATTTACTTCATAAATAAATTCTGCCTGCATACAAACATGTTTTTCTCCTTTTGGTTGTAGTAAAAAGCAGGGAACAGGGATACAGATGTGCATTTTGTAAGAAAACAGAATGGCAAAACTTAAGGTTAGCCTGGTATATCCTTAGTAGGGCTGCACTGACACATTCATGGTCAGAAGGTTTAAATTAGTATTACCTGCCTTCTGGTTGACGGTCTCTGTCTTCCTTCTCTTAGAGATGGAAAGATTTATGAGGTAATGTGGATTGGGAAAACATCTGTGTGGTTAAAGCTAACCTTTACTCTCCTCTTCAGCCCTCCATCACCTTCAGTTTGGCTTCAGCCAGTTACATCCCTTGTGTTTCACTGCATTGGGCCAACACTTGCACCAGGATGAGTGAGTGAGACAGGAATGGAAACAAGATGGATGGAAAAGGGGCAGAATTACCTCATGCAGTGGCACTGCTGGCTCAGACTGTCCTGAAGTGTACTTGAAACTTGGCTTTCAATTAAATGCCCAAACTGTCAACTTCTGGCAGCTTTGGCTCAGGTCCTCAGACTCCCTGCATGCCTTTTTTCAGTCCACACAGGTTTTTTAACAGTACCTGTAGCTTGCAGAAATAACACGTGTTTTTGGGCTTCCTTGAGCTAAAAGGTTAGTTAACTGAAGAACTGAGACAGGTATTATTAAATATTTAGCAAGTATATCTTCGTGCTTGCACTGCTGTAGGTTATGTGTCAGAACCCAGTTCCACTGTGCCTGCCCATGTTGCCCAGCACACACACCAGCTACTCTTTTGATGTCAATGGGCTTCTGGCACATGCTGCTGTTCAGTGCAAGGGTTGTAGAAACAGTCCCTGGGATATGGCTGGAAACTTCAATCAACAAAAGTTCTAATCACCTTTGATTTGATGTGACAGTCAGGCTCTCAACTTCTCATATTTTTCTTGTAAAAATTATTTCTGAAGATTTTAGCTTAGACCATAGAGTTGGGATTCTGAAGCTTATATTGATACTTTATCCTGATATTAGAATGTTGCATTGTCAGTTTCTTTTGGAGTAGGGACTATTACTGTTGCTTTTTGTCCCTAGAGGTGCTTTACTGGAGAGTCATAGGTGTTGCATAACAACTCAAGGTTCAGAGTTCATTATAAAAGCAGCTTTAGTCTTGCTAAATTGGTCACTTGGTATGCAGCATCCACACATCCAAGCTATGGTGAAGAGGGTTCACCTAAATATGAACTCTCTTTGGAAAATATATCTACATAAGTTTTATGCATAAGTTGTCCGTTTCTTTTGATGATCCTCCTTAAGCACAGGAGGAGTGAAAAACATATGGTGATGCAACCTGAAGAGAGAGAATTCTGTACTGCTCAGGGTACAGCAGTCAAGCAGGTAAAGCCAAATGCAGGCTATGTGTTGAGTGCATTGTCAGGTATTCTGTGCTTTTATTGCTGGTCAGCACCACTTTTGTTCCAGTGGTGACTATCTTTCAGATAGTTTTTCATACCTAGACCTCTTTTACATATGCTTAGAGGAAATAATTTTGTCTCCTAGATTTTCTTCCTTTGTTTTTAATTTTTTGTTTGTTTGTATGGGTTTTTAACAATAGGCTGGAAGATACAAAGGTAGATTTTCAATAAGTGTATGAGCACAAACAACCTCAGAGTAACAAAGAGGAGAAGTGGATAAAATGGCTTAATGTTAACTTTTTCCCTTTCATGGTCTTCTACCATAAGCAGATTGGACAGCTGGGGAGATTGGTGTCAGGATGGTACATTGTGATTTGAAAGGAATGCATGTTCCTGTGCTTGATGAAACAGTGGCCCTTTCAGCCTCGTATTGTCTGTATGATAATAGCTCTTACCACTCAGAGATTAGTCAGAAAAATTTATTCTGCTTTTCCCCTGTCCCCCAAAGTTGAGGTCAAACTAATTAGGATGAAATGCTCATTCCTCAGTTTAACTATCTCATCTTTTGACAAATAGGTATAATTAGTTCTCTTGTATAATTTATTAACTTCCATATTAAGTTGTGTACAGATTAGTGAGGCACCAGGCATGCTAGCAAAAAAGGCTTCCAATTAGAAGGTGATAGATGGGTTTGTTGTATTTGATAAACAGGTTTTGTCATATTTTCAAATGAAACTGGAAGGAGCTGTTTTTGTTTAAATCCTGTCATATCATGAGTCTGACTGGTATTGAACTAGATTCTGTTTTGTACATTGCCATGATAGCTTTGCAACAAAAGGAGAATTTTTCAAGAAATTAATAGCATATAAAAAAGAGAATTTTGACATTTCCTAAGACAGGTATAAAAAAGGGTTAGAACAGAAGCAAAAAGTGAAAAATTCATCCTTGTCTTGTTTGCTGACACAAGAACTTGTGTCTAACTGTGCACTTGAAAATGCCCCAGGAAGTGTTCTCTGAGGGCATGAACGTGTACCAGCCTGTGGCAGGATTTGTGCTGAGGCTGCGTCTCAGGCTTTGCTTAGTGCAGGTGGGCACAGAGGTGTTCATTGAAACAGAGCTGCACTGATGGCAGCAGCGTTATTGCCATCAGAGCACTGCCTTTTTGGGTAAAACCCTCCCAGCAGATGGGATGGCTCCTGAAATTTCCATGGAGAACAATTTAATGACCACTCAAAGGATGTTCACAGGGCAGGACATACCCAGGGGTATCTCCAGAGGGATGGGTCTGGTTATGGTCAAATACATGTTACAGGACATGGAGATTAATCAGAGCGGGATTGTGACAGAGTTAAAAAAGCAGGCCTCCTGATCCTGTGCCCTGGCTGTATTTCCTTTGGAGTGCTTTTTTCTCTGTACAAATTTACATACAAAATAATACTGCAGGGTATAATGATAAAATGGGACTCGCATGAATATATACTGTTATTAAATAATTTCCTTAGCAATTTGTGTTTATAATTGTCCGTATTGTATATCATCACAGAAACAGAGAGATTTCTGGTGTTTACATTCCTCACCATCAGCAAACTCCTGTGCTACTGCTTTCTCAAATGAGCTATTTCCTTTCAAATTGATAACTGATCCATATACTGCACTCAGCTAAACACTGTGAATCCAGATCTGTTCCATCAAAAGAAAGGCATTTTGATTTTAGAGAGTTGGCCTAGTGTCTCTCTTCCATCAGTGCTTGTGCTGAGCTTTCTTATTCTGCTCCTTTTTGGGTATGTTTTTTATTTCTCTAGTGGGATCTTTATCTGCTTTGCCAATCTGAAATGAACACCTCCAATGCCCTGTCACAAGCATAATAATTTAAAATGGTTAGAGAAGTTATTCGTTTTAATTTCCAAAGTTGTGGTTTCCTCTAAAGTTGTTTTGGTTTGTCTTCCAGGTGGTTTTTTGTTGTTATTTTGTGTTTGTTTGGCTTTGAGGGAGAAGGCACAGTTGTTAGGTCAGACTTTCATACATTTTTTTTTTTTTAATCTATTAAAACCTGCCATGATTTTCAATCTTTTTTTTTTTGTCCTGCTACTGATGTATTGCACAGGAGTGAATCTGGCTTCCTTAGATAATTCATCTTTCTGCTATTTCCCTTGACTCTGTAACTTTGTCATTTCCCTTCAAGGGTTTTATTTACTTTGGAGGTGTTTATACAGTACGCAACTTTTTTTTGCTTTCATTCATATCCAGCAGATCGGTTTTCGTTGAGCTTACAAGAAGAGGTTTTCCTTTGACCCTAAGGATGAAGGGTTACTATTTCAGCCAGTATTTCTGGTACAGCTTCTTCCCCTAGGAATTTTCTAAAGGAATGAGCTTACAATATGACTGCCAACATTAAGTATCCAACCTGGAAGTACTGCTTGAAAGTAAAAGACCCTTGGCTGCTGCTTCTCTCTCTCCCCCTTTCTTCAAAAGGAGAGGTAATAAAAGTTCTGCCTGTTTGACTACCTGCAGAAAGCTAAAATATCTGGGTGATCTGTGGTGCAAAAAAGTGGAGCAACTAATGAGCTGGGCGTGGAAGAGACTTGAGGTGATGTAGGTTGTGATGTCTTAGTAAGATTAGCAGTGCCTTTTCTCCTGGCTGATGCTTCTTAAGAGCATAAAATGCTGCCTGTAGAACTTGTCAAACTTCTTAGAGAGAGAGAGTAGAAATGTAATAATTAGACCTTAATCTTCCATGTGACACGTACTAGAAGTAAATAGAAATTTTACAAGACATACCTGGATTTTGAACTGGGAATTAATATGGCACTAAGACACCAATAGAAGTGAATTGGTTTTGCTGCTATACAGAATCTGTTACAGGCCCAAGGAGAGATTTTTGTCAAATGGGTTATAGCAATGTCTTTTGAACAGTCTGTCTTGATAGTTCAGACTTCCTTTTTCCTTCTCCATTCATACTATGCCTTCATTGCCAAACTTGAACATGACTTCCCTGTACCATGGATGCTCCTGAAGGACCTGCCCACCAGGTAATAGCATTCCTATGGTCTGCAAATCACCTTAGTCATAGATAAAGAACAGGACTACTTTTCAAGCCTAGCATAGCCCAAACCCTGTTTGGCTTGCAGTTTCTCTCATTTCTCCTTGTAGTGTCTCAGAGACTCTTTCTAGCATATCTGCTTTCTAGCATATGCTGTTGGGTTGCTATGGTAACAAATATCTATCTACTTGATTGTTCTGTTGCTGTTTTGACTTCTATTTTCTTATACTTTGCCCACCACCATTGTGTTCACTCCCCTTAACAGCATAGAACTGATTTATTCCAGCATCAGACCTTCTCTCACAGCACCTGAAGGCTCAGCTTTATTGTTTATGTCACAGGATCCAGCTTCTGCTGTTGATCACACAGAAAGAGGAGTCACTAAGTCCTGTCCTTTATCAACAAGGTTTTGCTTTTTATTAGCAGTTCTCTGATAGAAATTTATTCTCCAACTACTTTTTGTGAAATATTGTATCTTTTTTTCCCCTTGAAGAGATCATGGGTTCAGGGCCGTGATCTTACTAGTTGAAAGCTCCTTTGAACCTTTTTTGTGTGGTACCCCCAGCTAAAGCTGGGCACAAGAGCACCGTGCTGAAGCTCTAAGCTGATGAGATAATACAGACTGCCTAAGTAGCATAAATAACTAACTTGCTACAAATTATGGCATAGGGAGTTCCTACAGCAAGGCTTTTGCATGGAGCTATTTGTAAGGATGTAAATACTTTTTTGACAGAGCAAAAATATTCATATTTTTGTGAACTGATGACAGAACTAATTTGGCAAAATGGCCAAATATTTTTCCGTTATGAACATAAACTTGCCCAGCTCTCAAAGAGTTTTCATTTGGGTGACTTTAACACAGTCTGTTAATGATCCTGGAAACTAATTCCAGTCAGTTAATTAACTTATTCCATGCAGCTTCTAAAGGGGAAGGTAATTCAGCTAGAATGAGGCTAACAGGAACATGGCTATCGCCTGCTTTATAACATTACTGGGGGTTTCTGAATCTTCTTAGCCAAATGTATTTAGAAGTTGTGTTGCAGAAGTTAAAAATTTACAATACATATAAAGAAATGATACATTGCATAAATATAATCATCAAACACAGCTGTTAAAGGAAAGACAAGTGACATTTTTGTCTTCCAAAGTAGTTCAGCCTCTTTGTGACTGTTGGTGTTCTGCAATAGAAGCACATGAAGCTCTTGTATGGTGTGTTCTTCCTGCTGCTTGAGGACAATAGTTCAGAATATCCTCTCAGAGCTTTTGATGGTTCTCATTCTAGTGGGGAAATTGTCCTTGCTTTAACATATTATTAAGTAGTGCACACAAAAAAAGAAAGAGGGACTGTGTTCTGGTTTTGGGGAACAAAACTAATGAATCTCTTAATTTAGCAACTGAATTTGGAACAAATGGAAAAGAGGCGGATGTGAATTTCTCTACTATTGGGTCTGGAATGTTAAGTTTAGAAAACCTTGTTCTTCTTATCATCAGATACCCTTATGTCCCGGTTTGAGACAAATTGGAGGAAAATATCCTCTGATAGAAGGCAGGTTTCAGCTGCCCCTCCCCCACCAGGTTCGGGAAGAAATTCCTCAGAGGAAAGTGAAAAAGAAAAAACTGTTTATTTAACAAGTAAAGTGCACACGAGCATGGGAAAAGAATAATGCTAAATAATAAAACCTCTCGCTGTGGAGAGAACCTGGTAAATTTCAGAGTCCTTTCCGTGGGTGTGGCTTTCTCCTCTTCGAAGCTGGGTTGGCTTGGGCCCCTCCGGGCTGAGGTGTAAGGTGTCCCGGTGTGTTCTGGTATTGTTGAACAGTCCAGCAGAGAAGGAGAACAAACCGAAGTCCCAGGAAAACGAAGGAGTTTAACTCTCTGTCTGTCTCTTCCGAGAAAAGAAGCCGAGAGCCGGGAAAAGCAGGAAGGTGCTTGCCTCTGCTCTGCAGCAGCAGCAGCAGCTATCTCCGTGTCCTTGAACACAAAACCGCTTTGAAAAGTTTTCTTCCTTCTCTCGGACCCAGTTTTAAAGGCACAGAAAGGCACAGGATTCACGTCTGGGCGTAGGGCAGGCGATAGGGGATACACATCATAAAGTCACCCCAAGACACCTTACTTCAGTGTGATTTCTCAGATAAATACTTTAGAGATTATGCAAGTTCTTGTATTTTAATGCTGGTGATAATGTATATATAAGGATGAATTACAAGATGCAAAGACAGCCAACCTTCACTCTCCATTTTGAATGTGAAAACGTCCTTCACCTACTCCTAGCAGGAACTGCAATACCTTTCAGCGATGACTGACTTATGCTTGAGGTTTTTTGTGGGTATTAACAGACTCTTTGGTGTTTTATGTATCAGTGATCTTGGGAAATAAAATATTCAGGCATTAAGGTGTGATTTCAGGAAAGTTTGAATATCCCTTAAATAGGGTGTCAAGTACAGCAGTATGTCTCTGTAGCAATTTTTTTTTTTTAATTACTGCTGGTATTTATTTGGGTTTCTTCCCTATGTATTTATTTATTAATTTAGGTGTGCCTTCTTTTCCACTGCTCTGGGCCAGCCTGACATGCTCTGAATCATTAACCCTGTGCTCCAGGGAACTTACCCTCATGGCAGCATCTTTGATATTAGGTTGGATCCCTTCAGGGCAAAATTTAATTGACTGGATTTCTAGGGAGAGAGCTGGTTCCCTCAGTGTCTCACTGCTCCAGCATCATTGTTTCAGCAGCTGATTTAGAAGCCAAGTTTGAACTGTTATGATAGTGGAGGGAGAGAAGGCAGTGAATCAGAGGGTACAGGCTGTGCTTTGAAGCATAAGCTGATTTGTTTCTTGATTTGGGGATGAATTTGCTCTAAATGTACTGGCACTCTGTAAGTATTCATACCAATAAATGCAGCATGAGATGGATGAGTACGATTTTATAGCACTTGATTATAGATTACAGGGAGACCTGGAATTCTGTCCATGGTTATTCAGGGAGACAGTCACTGTAACAATAATGCAATAAGGTGATATATCTTACCTTGAGCTTGATTTATATAACTGGGGTTGTGACTGTTGGCAGGTTCAACCTCTAGGACAAGTTGGAGAAGAAACAGAGGATATTGATGTGTTTTTTGTATAAGTCATGGCTGTAGAATCGTTCCTTACATAACTGGCCCCTCTGAAGTCAATAGATCTATTGATAGCTATTTGCTTATTCAGGTGCTGCATTGTCAGTGAGTTCTTCCAGGATCATCAAAGTTGTTTTTGATAAAATACAGAGCAGTGATGAGGAGAGCAGTGGTTATGGGTATCCACACACAACTTCCATGAAAACTTAGATGTGGTACCTTTAGTTTGGTAGTAACCAAACCCAAGTGCTCCCTCTTCTGTAAGTGTTCCAGGATAAAGCAAGACTTAAAGTAAAACCCAAAAAAGACAGAAAGTTCACTGTCAGATTAGTTAAGTCAGGTGCAAAAAGAAAGTGAACCCCAGATTTTGCCTTTGTATTTCAGGCTGGTTTCCTATCTACCTGTGTTTAGCTGTGTCACAGCCATAGCTCAGAAAGCCTCTGGGTATCTGACACATTCAGAATTAGTTTTGTAGGTATTCAGTATTTTGACTGTGTGTATAATGTACAGGACAAGACTGGTTTTGTAGCAGTCTGGAGCCAGTACTGGAAGGGCTGATAGAAATGGCATATTGTCTGTACTGCCCTCTTGGAAGAAGCTGTAATTTTTTTGAGATAAAAATGGTTCTAGCAGTGTTCTTAAACTTAAAGAGAATATTAAGAAGGACAGCATAACCCAGCAAACCCTTTTCCCTGTGTTTAGATGGATTAGACTCCTTCCTTTCCTGTCTAAATCTGGGGTAGTTCTGCTGTTATCTAAAAGCAGTTTTCATTCGAGGAAAAAATGTACATCCAAGTAAAATGTGAAGCTGAAAGTCAGAGTTGAGATAGAGCTGGTTGCGTCACTTGATCTCTATCTGAATGCTACTGGTGTGATTATCACAGTGCACTGGCTCAGTGGGGAGGGAGGATGTGCAGGCAGGAACTTCATTTGTTGGGGAAAAAGTGAAAAATTTCACAGCAGTTGCTGTGGTTTTTTACTAGATTTTCCTGAATGGTGCAAATGTAATACTACAAAGCTTTTTTGGTAGTTTGATGTCAGGGAAAGGAAAATGCATGGAGAAGAAAATATGTGGGGATAAAAATTAGGCAGTTATCTGCAAATTTCCCTGTAAAAGCAGTCAGAGTTGTGGGGAAGCACAGAAATACAAAACTGTTTCTTGTCACCCCCTGTCCCACGGATCTTGGGAAAGGTGAAAGCGGAATCTCAATCCCACAGTCTCTAATTTCTTTTCATGTTTTGTCACTGGAGTGAGTGGGTGAGTGGCACACAGGAAACTGGAGCAGTCAGGGAGCCTTTGTTCTGCAAGATAAATTCAAATTAATGAAAGAGCAAACAGTAGTAATTAGAGCAACTGTGGGGGACTAAAGGAACAGCAAAAATGCATGAAAGCCCAGTAAAAATCCCCAAATCAACAAAACAATCACCCCCCAAAAAACCAACAGAAAATCCCCCTAAAAAAAGAGTCCATCTGCTTGGAGGCAGTGCTGTGTCTCAGGCTCTTGCTGTGTGCAGGTTGTGTCTTCCTCTTTGTTTCTCCTTCTGTATCCATTTCTCACTGACTGACTGCAGTCCTGCTCTTTGCAGTCCTTGTTCTGTCTAGGCATGCCTTGTCCTGGGAAAGTAAAACGGGCAAGGTGTCATTAGGCTGGAGAGAGAAGGACTTCAGAACTTGCTGCAAGGGCACTTGCCAGCACTGCAATACAAATAACACTCTCAACAGCTTGCAGGTGAGAGGGGTAAAACTACTATCTTATTTACTGAGCCCTTCAGAGGAGTCTCTTGGGACAAATGAAGTTCTTCAGCTAGCAAAGGTCTTGAATGTTTTCTGAAAAGCCTTCAGATATTTTTCCCAGGTAACTCCCATGTCAAGACTTAACTGCTGTGCTGCTTCCCTCCTGTATAACATACCCCTATATAGTTCTTTGAGTCTTTCACTGTAAGCTCTGCACCCCCAAATTTCCTGAAAGCTTCTAAATTAGAGGTTTCATCTCTGTCATAACTTGTGTCAAAGCTCCATCATTTTACATTAACTCCCATTTCTTTGCTTCCTTTCTTTTACCACAGCAGCTGTGAGATTTGCAGCAAGAAAGAGTGTCACGTACTACATCAGCTAAGTGAGGTATTGAATATTTTATGAATTTAGGTCTTCAGTGTTCATTTCTCTTGCTTTTTTATTTTTATTTAGGAAAACAAATGGTGTCATTCATGTTGCCTAATGTTTTACAGCAGCAACATCTGTTATTTTTTCCCTTTTCTGTTTCTGAGGATAGACATATCACATGTGGCACTTAAAGCTGCATTTAACATAAATTACAACTGATACACAATTTGTATTTCTCTGCCTGACTTTTAAAATAATTGTTAGAGATTAATCCATGTTCACAAGGATTTTTTTTTCCTCAGTAGAGTTTTCTTTTTTGCTCCCTATGCTTGTGTTTTGCCTCTGATATGAGGTAAACTCAGCAGCATTTGAATCAAACAAGAAATGTGCCACATTCAAAATTGGGCAATATAAGCTTGTTTACCCTTTCCCGTTCTTTACCACTAGGACTTTTAACCAGGGTCTTATAACTTACCATCTGGATTACTGCAGCATCCTTGCAAGCTGCAAGCAAAGCTGTATCCCCCTCTCCCAATGTATATGAAAATGAAGCAGCTCTGAACATCCTGCCTATGATGCCTTCCCCTAAATGAACCCTCTCTTTATGCCTCATTAGATTCTCATTTTGTATTATCCTGTTTACATCTTGTGCTACTCAGTTTCTTTTCTTATATAATCTTTTATTGCATTGTTCACATTCTTTCTACTTTATTAATGGTCATAACCCCTTTCTTCAATTTTCTTGGGGTTTTTTTCTGCCAGTTAACTGTAGCTTTCTGCCATTTTACTCTACTTGGAGGTTTTCTGTGCAGAATCTCAGTGTTACTTATCATTCAAAATCCATACTGAGAACCAGTTCTTCAAGGAAATTCGTCTGTAGTGTTGGTTTCAATCAAGATAACTCAATAGTGCAAAACATTTAACTTTCCTGGATAATAATTTAATCTTACTGTATTCCCAAGAATCTTCCCCTTGATCTTCTGAAATTGTTTTTGTTCACTGGCACTTTGAGTCACCCCTGTGATCCTGTTGTGGTTCTGAACTTGCTGAAGATGTGAGCTCTGTGTTCATGTGGAGTCAAATTGACACTAAGGGCCTTAGTCATGGTTTGCAGGTGTGTGTCTTATGGGTTCTTCATAATATGAATTATGCATCTTTGCATCATGCTCTTCAGCACTGAAAGTAAGAACAGAACTGAAACTAACAGAGAATACTTATGTTTTAGTAAAAATGAAGTTAAATTTATGAGATGGTAATACTTCAGGATCTGAAATGCTTTAATGTAGAAATACTATTTGTAATTATCTGTTTCCAGGACTCTGATTCTAGATTTTGTAGTGTACTGCTGAAATACACAATTGAAGTTTTTGATAAGGGATGAATGGAATCTGAATTTTCTGTGACACTGAAAAATAACATCAGTTGAGGTTTATTATTTGCAAAACAGATAGTCTGACTTTGTACCCTCTTGAAGAGAGTGCCCGTGAAATTTTCATTGCTGCTGTCCAGGACTGACCTCAGCTAACACTCATCAGTGAACTTTACAGCCCCACAGTGCTGTTCTGGTGCTGCTGCTACTGCCAGTGCTGTTGAGTTGGAATTCATTGTGATATGAAGTGAGCATGAGAACTTCCGGCTTATGATATCTTTAAATTCAATTATTGCCCCTTATGCCATGGGAAGCCATTGCAATGTCTGAAGAGGAGAAAAATAAATAAATTCCTGCAGCCATCTCCTGTTTGTACTTCTTACTGTTTTCCTAGAGCCCTGCTCTGAATTTAAATTGTGTTCATTGCAAGTGTCACGAATCAGCAGATGTTAAATGCAGGACTGTCATGGTTTAACCCCAGCTGGTAACTAAGCCCCACACAGCCACTGGCTCTTTCCCCCTCCCAGCATGAAACAATTGCTCCCCACCAACCAAATGATGCCCAGACAGTCCCAGAGCAGCAGCCCCTGGACAACCTTGCCCCAGTTTATTGCTGAACATGATGCCATGGTCTGGAATATCCCTTTGGCCATTTGGGGTCAGCTGTCCTGGCTGCGTCCCCTCCCAGCTTCTTGTGCATCCCCATCCTCCTTGCTGGTGGGCTGGAGTGAGGAGCAGGCAAGTCCCTGACTCTGTACGAGTCCTGCTCAGGAATAGCTAAAATAACCCTGTGTTATCAGCACTGCTCCCAGCCCAAATCTAAAACACAGTCCATACTAGCTCCTGTGAAGAAAATTAACTCTACCCAGCCCTAAACAGCACAATTATGAAGAAATAAACATTTATCAGACAGCCTTTTGAGAAGGTGAATAATTTAGCTAGAAACATTCCAACAATAACTAAAGCATGCTGCTGACTGACAATTTATTTCATCCCATTGAGATGCAAGGAGTTGTTGCATGCTGAGTGAATATTGATCTGTTCTATACAGATAAATGAAATTCCACTTACAATTCTTTGGTTGCTCACTTGTCACCAATTAAAACTGAAGAGCATGGTTATGCACCAAAAATATTAATTAGCTCTCTTCAGTTGCTTGTTACCTGCTGACCCAAGAGGCTGTGGGCTGGCTTGTTGGATCCAGCTGTGTCTGGCCTTCACTCTGTGCAAGAGCTCTTCTCTGGCTCATGTCGTTCCCTTTCCATTATCCTTCGTGATGATGATGAGAGTAGTAGGGTGTAGACAGGTGGGGGGAAAAAATAATTACTTGTTCCTTCCTTCCCCTACTTCCTTTCAGTTTTATCTGGTTGTTAGTCATTATCTTCTTGGATGTATTCTAGTCGCTCTTTCTCACTACTACCTGCAGAGTCAGTGGTCATAATTTAAAAGCTGTGTGTTTACTGGATGTGCAACCATGTAACAAGGTATGAACTGATGAAAAAACATCTGTACTAGAGTCAAAAATGAACTTCTAAGTAAATTATTTGTTCTCTGGATTATGAGAGGTTTCAGAAAGTCACAGGACCCCTATCAGGAATGTAACTGATTGCCAGAAAGTGGGCCAATATTACAGGAAGAGGAGGAAACAAATGACAGAATGAAAGCTAGGGAACAAGATCCAAAGGCGCACTGAGTTTGCTGGGAGGAGTGTCTGGTCAGCAGACCAGCTGAAGCATCTGCTCTTTTGCTGATGTTCTTCCCCCTTGCTGCAGCAGAGCTGTAACAGCCTGCAAGGAGGTTGGTCAGTGGAGCATTAAGAGCCAATAATGGCTCTCCTAATAGGAGTTAGGTCTGGCTTCTTACCTTCCCTCACGATCAGGGGTTCTAAAAATAATGCCTTCAGAGAAAAGGCAGAAAATAACATGATGAGGCTGTATTTTGAGGAGTTTCATTTGCAAATCCTGAGTGATTCTGCTGATGTGTAGTTATACAGGTGTAATGGAGATCACAATCTAGGCCTTGATCTTAAAATGACATTTCAGTGTTTTGGCAGTTCTAAAAATACTGGCATTTCTAGTAGTAGGAGACCATGAAAATATTGATTCAGCAACAGAATTGCTTTGTAAAGCATTGATGGCTGGTTTCTAAAAGGAAGCATGTTGCTGCAGGTTCTGTAGTACATCGCTATCAAGAAAGGAGTAAGGCCACTGAAAACCAAACATTTGTAGGTGAAGAACATTGCTTAAGAAATCAGCTAAGCTGCGTCTTTCTGACTATACATCCCATTGTCCCATAACTTGGAAAAAAAGAAATTGTGCTGAGAAAACCAGACTTGCCCTGTAGTTTAAGCTACTGTAAGGCAGGGGAGGGGTCTCCAGATTCTTCTTCCTTAGGGGATCTTTTAAATAAGCCCACTGGATGGTAAAATACAATAAAATTCACGTCATTTGGAGAAATTAAAATGACAAAGTACCATTGGACGGAGCAAGCTTGCTTGTCACTGTCAAAATTTACATGAATATGAGGCATACAAAACAGAGCAGAAGCACTTACTAGTATTTACTAGTACTTAGTAGTATGTGGGCAATGTAGTTATTTTTTCATTAGGAAAGCAGTAAGGAGAAGGAAAATCAACAAACCTTGAGGAAAAAATGTGCTTTGTTAAAAGTGTTTTTTTTCAGAAAGAGCTTATTCAGCGACCCCTGCCATGCTCCAGCAAACACTGAAGTAGATCAATGCAGTAGAGGAAGAGCATTTTGGGAGCTGGTGTGCCTTGGAGTCTGTGTGTGTCAGAGTAACAGAGGCAGCCCAGCTCTGAGACAAGCAAGTTTATTTCTCTTGTGCTGATAGTCAAATGAAGGAGAGATGAGGGTGACGAAGGAATCCCTCTATTGTGCTCTTGTCATGCTGTTTTAATGAGAATTTGATTAGACTGGTAATGTTTGTCATGTTCTCTTTTGTGTCGTAGACTTCACTGCATTTACTGTTCAAGCATTAACACATCCTAAGCACGTTTCTCTCCTGCTCTCTCCACAACTTTTTGTCTATTCTGCTCCCATCCTGTCCTCTAGTTCATGTCTGTTTAATCACCAAAGGAAAAAAAATAACCTACTTTTTGGGGGTGGTTTTTTATTTGTGTGTCTAGAAGGATTGCAAGCCTTCTTTCAATTCAGTGGAACCAAGAGAGTCCTTCATTTGTTGCTTCATTTGCATAGAAGACAAAGTTAGAGGTCCAGAGTCTTTGTTCTCATCTGGTTTAGTCCTGTCCTCCCTGCAGCTGGCAATTTCAGAGAAGGGAGAGCGTTCAGGATCATGGCAGTACAATTTTGATAGGGAAGCCACTTCAGAACCCCCTGAAGAGGAAAATTTAGACCAAGTCTAACACCAACTAATGCCATTGCGTTGGAGCCTTATCAGTAGAGCAGTTGTGTGAATCTGTTATTTGAAGGTTGGTATTAGCAAGACTCTGCAGGCTGTTCCAAACATGAGCATTGACAGTATTTGTAGTGTGAGAGAAGGGGAAGAGAGACAGGAGAGTGAGATTCAGCTCTTGTTCCTATGGTAATAGCTAATCCTCTTGGTATGTGGACAACATGATTGCTCCCAGATCAGTAATTTAAAACTTGATGAGCCATCAATGAAACTGCCTTGCACGTAGCACACAAATCAGAAGCCAAGTCAATGATTCTAATGATCACTTCTTTCCCTCCTAAAAGTTTCTTGTGTTTTGGGGACAAGACACTTCTGCTGCTGCATCACTCTGCTACTGCCATTGTAGTTGCATAGAAAGAACTTACTACTTTTGATTCATCCCCCATTTTACTCAAAAGCAAAAATAGAATTCCCTTTCCTCCAAACCAAGTGTTATGCTACAACTTCAGTGAGAGAGGTGGTATAAGCTGAATTTAAGGGAAACCATCTGGATGGAATCTAAAGCTGAAAAACTTACAGTATTGTACCAGTAATGCAGTACTGGCAGTGAGCAGGCTGTGTAGGGGAAGCTGGAGAGCTCCTTCAATGTTTCTTCCGGTTCTATACATCAACAAACTTGTACTTCTTCAGCCCAAACTTGTTAATGTTCTCATGAATAGCATATTCCAATTTGGGTTTTGATTGTTCATCTAAGAATATACTGACCACATCAGGCCTTTCAGTCGGAAACCTTGGAAAGAGAAATTCCTAGGAAGCTGAAGAAAACTGAGATCCCAAAGGCTGTTCTCTATCGATGGGGCTGCTTTCTGGTTGCACTCCAACAGCTGAGGGGAGGCTCTAGTCTTGTACCATCTTGGCCTCTGTTGCACTTGGAATCGGAAACTCAGCACTCTCTTTTTCTTAAGAGAACTTTGTATACTGGAGTTCCAGTTGGAATTTTATATGAGCAGGCAGGAAGAAAAGCTCTTTCAGAAAAAATAAATAACTGCCTTTTCCCCAAGATGCCAAGGAAGTGGGTTCAGAAACATACCATGAAATTGAAATTTCTCAAAGCGCCTCTTAAATCTTTGCTACAATTACTGTAATTCACAATAATAGATTCAGCACTATTTTTAAAAGCTTTTGAAAGTTGCAAGTAGCATCCATAAATTGTGGGTTGTGGGCAAGCTATGAAACCATACGTTTCCAGGGCCTTTATTTAAATGAGAATGGGAGAGAAAGACGTGACAAAAGTAGTTATGAAAAAACATGAAAGTTTGCATTGTGATGAACAGTAACTAAAAAAAGGCAGGAAATGCTTTAGCCTTTGTAAAAGTTGTCTTCAGGTTGGGCATCATCTTGCAGAGCTGTGAATGAACCTCTTTTATTCTAATAATTGCTTTTTTTGAAAAGACGGGTTAAAATGGTAGCTCACTGGGCAAGAAACTGTAACAGTTTGAGAGAATATGAATACACATCTACAACAGCCAGAGGAACCTGTTTAGGTTGCGCTCTATTGGTACAGACTTTGGTATTCAGGTAAGGCAGGTGAATGGATTGTGGGGATGAGAGGAAGGTCAGAGTGGAATATTGGCAACAGAGAGGGAATGAAGGGAAATAGCCACCAAAAGAGAGCATTAACACTGGTGATATTCACAAAGCACCCAACAATTGTAAAATGGTAAATATCAGCAGGAACTGCTGATAAGAGAGCTATTTTTTTCACTTGAAAAGGAGTGTATGAGAAAGCAATGCGTTTTTAATATGCTTAAATGAAAGTTAGTTTTATCTCTAGGGCAGAGAACTGTTCTGGGAAGGACTCAGACTCAGAGCTGGAGGATTTGCCTGGATGTTAGTCTCACCAGCCCATCTCTGGAAGCATAAGGAATTACTAATATTTCAACAAGGAAAATATTACTAGTAGTAATATTTGATAAGAATACAGTGGCTGTTAAAAAATACACAATTCAGGAATGGTAATGAATTGTTGGAGGAAGTCCACAGAACAAACTCAAGTACATATTCTACTGAGGGATTCAGGGATTGCAGTCCACTGTCTTTATCAAAGAGAACTGGAGAGGAATTTAATCAGTATGTGCATAAGGGCTGAGAAAACAAAAGGCTCATCTATCTGACTGTTGTCTGATGAATCAACTGTCTGAAAAAGCAGGAAATTATCCATATTGGAGTCAGTGGAAAACGTGTGAGAATGGGTTTTGTGAGCTATATGACTGCAACATCTTGTCAAGACAAACCCCAAAACAATGCATCAGCCCAAGCTGAGAAGGAATAATAGTTGGTGTACACTACTGTGGTACTGTGCACAATTTTACTTCAAACAGTTCTGTGCCATATGACTACTCATTAGTGGGTGCAGTAGGATGTATGAGTGTGGCCTGCCAAGATGTATTTGAAGGACCTGTGCAGCCTTCAGTGAGGACAACCTACAGAACAAAAAATAAAGAAATGCTGTCCTGACAGCAGGCTTCTGAAAGCAGCATCTCTCTATCCACCTGGGCTGATGCATTATGTTAGAGTTTGTCTTGACATGATGTTGCAGTCACACAGCAAGGTATGAAAGGGATGTCACATAACTCAGTTGTTAATGAAGCAGCTCCTCATTGAATGCTACAACTCATCATGTGTCTTCGCTGACATGGCTTGAAAGAAGGGGCTTTATTTTAGAAGGAAGAAGTGCCAGAGAAATGAAGAAAGAAGCTGTTGAGTAAGATGCATATTGCTCGGTGTTGCTTGTTGTGCTGTACCAATGCATCGCAGGTAATTAGGTGACTCATTTGAAGCAGACCCCCCACCTCCTCAAATGTTTTGGTAGGTGGGTGATTGCTCCCAGGCTTGTAGGTGAATGAATTTCTCATCAGCGGTTTGGCGTCCCAGGCAGTGATGTAGATCTTCTGACAGGAAAATCAATTGCATTGCTAGGTTTCACAATTAGATTACTTTATAAAAAGTCTCTAGCGCAGCTCTCTGTGTGATTATATAGACTTCTGAACTGCAGGCTTAGTCCCACATGCTTCACAGGTCTAAACAATTTGTAGTAATTATTTTGATTAGACATGTACTGAAATGCTACTGCAATAATGGACAAGACGATGTGCAAATTGTAGACAAGAATATGCATAAAAGCCTTAAAGATAAATATAATAAGGCTAAATGCAGCTCTGAAATTACTGCATGAATGCATTCCTGAGGTTTATGTTACTTATGATTTTGAGTTCAAATCCCTTGTCAGCTTGGATGTCTTTGCAACAGGAGTTTTGCAGATGAGATCTCCTTCCATTTCTCTCATTTCTGATCTATTTTGAGTGATCAAGTATTAAAAATAATGTACATACATAAAAAATGGTAAATTGGGTTACTGTTAGTGATGAGCCTATTATAGCAAAAAAGCTGTAGACATTTAAACTCATTAAAAAGAAAATATTGACTGTATCACAGGCAACTCAGCCAGCCATCTGAATCTGTTAGACTGTTTAATATCGTGCTCAATATTAAAGTATGATTAAAATAACAGAAATTAGCCAAATTAACTTCAGAGCTTTCTAGGAACATATTTTTGCCCTGTAGATCAGGCCCTGTGAAAAACCATCACTTGTTTTTAAGAGCAAGGTTTTTGAATGTCATTTTTGGAGATACTCAAAACTTATCTGAGTAAGATCCTGAGCAACCTGAGGTAATTGGACCTGTTTTGAGCACAGGAGTGGGTTAGAGAACTCCAGACTTCCCTTCCAAACTAAATCGTATCATTCTGGGGTTAGCTGATAAGACTTTTTGTGTGACGAGAAGAATGAAAAGCACTTGCCTGCAAGAAAATCAGTTTATTTTAAATAAGTAGGAAAAGACAAATAGAGATGAATTAATAGTTTGAATATAGTATGTTTGGGGGTTTTTTACTTCTTTCTTAGAGGCCGTATATAATCTGTTCTCTCACTTGAGATGTACAGATCTCCCCTTAATGAAAAGAATCCACAAACTGGTTTTAAATAGTATCTAACTCTTGTATTGCAAAGTGTCAGCAGAAATGGCAGGAATTAGGGGGAAGATAATATTCCTTTTGAAGGCCCACTTTGTTTGAAAAATGAGGTTTAATGACTACTTTTTGTCCAATTCTATTTATTTCCCAGCGAAGATATGAAATTCACAATACCAGAAAATGCAAGCCTTGAAAGTAGGATGAGAAGTTAGACTATGCAGTGTGGGCTTTCCACTGAATTGAGGGTGGAATGGATTTTCAGAAACCAGTGGGGGAGCATTAGTTCTTATTTTTAGGTGACAACAGCGTTGGATAATTAAGGTCCTATTTTCTCGGCACTGTGGGAGAGTGTGGATATTACAATGCCTGCACATTTTCTGTCTCCTTTGCTTGAAGGTTGCACTCAACCTTTATTTTATGTGTAAGAGAATGAGCCTAGTTTGAATTTATGACAAGTTCTTTCTCCATAATAGTCTGGCATAAGGCATAATTTTTGCCTTCTCTGCATAAAATTCTCTGTATAGCTTCTATCCTACTTTTTCCTTGCGCTGCTTTGTAAGAAAGAGAGCAACCATTGTTCTTTGTATAGAGGAAAGTTCAAATACCTTTCATTTTTAAAGGTGACATCAGTGGCAGTGCTGAGTGATTTGGGAGTGAATTAGAGTGACACAGGTTGACTGTCACAGCAGAGATTTGTGAACTGTTTCTTAAAATTCTTTCCTGGCAATTTTCCTGGGGTGTTGGGTGTATTAATTTTATTTTTTATTTACTTTTTATTTTTAATTTTAGGTCACACTTCAGGTGGGGCCAAACATGTTCCTCCTGTGCTGATAAAGAATGTGCCTGTTGTTCATTGTTAGATAATGACAACTATGTTTTCACTGAGTATCTTTAGGATGCATTTACCTCCCTTAGGAAGGAGGTAAACTCTGTTTAGTCCTGGAGTGTGGTCTGCACGGAAGCTCTGTAGCTGTACGTGTGCTTTAGGTTGATAGATGGCACTTCAGTCTTTCTAGATATAATTTTGCAGTAGTCCTTTACCATGTAACATGTTGATTTTGGCACTGAGATGCATTAAAACTAGTTTTGGTGACCAAAAAATTTAACTTTCAAGTGGCAACACGAACATTGTCAGGATGGATCCAGGAAGAGATCCACTAGGTCTGGAGGAGCATCCTGTAACAGTGCAGCATTGTGTAAAAGCCAAGGAGAGAAATACAGAAAAGGAGTCTGATCTGATTTTAAAAAAATGGCAAAAAGATGTGTACAAAGTGTTTAGATCTAATCAGGTTAGTGTTTTCCAATGTTTTTTCATCCTCTTGGTGCTTTTTCAGATAGCTCAACTCCTGAAATATCAGTCCCAGCTCTATATGACTTGTCATTTAACAACTTCAGGCAGTATAGTGGCACACTTGCCCTAAAATCTCATGGCAGAAATGGGAACACCGAGACAGTAAGATGCTAAAATGGAGGAGTATAAAACAAATACAATTTTTTTATTTCCTTTCGTCCAGTTAGGAGGTCTATTCACTTTTCTTCCATTTCACCACAGTTGTGTCAGGCAAGGAAGGAGTTAAGGAGTTTGGCCAGGGTGTGGAATGGACTGGGCCCTACACCATTATGTGCCTGTAAAGTGTGTTGTACATCCACTAACAAGCCTGCCATTCATTTTTTCAATAAATCCTGCACAGAGGTATTAGGGTCTGTGAACTGACAATTGATTTGCTGCCTGGAAAATTATTCTTTATTGATTTATATTACACAGCGGCAACCACAAATCTATAGCAGCCTTAATCAGAGAGAAAATGCTAAAGTTAGTGTCATTCTTACTTAGTCAGGCAATTACAAGTAGGAGAATTGGTTTAGTACCTCTAGGTGACATCTACATATTATTCAATTATGAATCTCAGTAATCCATGAATTACAATACATAAAAGCTTGTGAGATCTGGTTAATTAATTTTTTGTAATATGAACAGTGCCCTTTGTGCAAGAAGCTGTTTTAAATGTCAAACTAGCATTTAAAGTGAAATCTGGCACCAGAAACTAAGTATGATTTTTAATGAAGATTCTTGGGATCTTTACTGTGCCTGGTTTTTTCTCATATTTCATGTGAACTGGACAAAATTAAGAATCTGAGGTATTTACAGAGTTTGTATATGTGATATTTTTTAAATTAGTAGATGTTCCATTTTTTTTTGATTCTGAGCTCAAAGTGGATTGTGTATGACAGGATAGAGCCATCCGTAGACACAGGAACTGTGATTCTGGGCTGCACATTCTTGAACTGTCTTGACAACAGACTGAAATCAAACAGCAGAAACCCAGAGCTCATTCTGGACTGAATTTTCCAGCCTTACCTTCCATTAAGTCTGTAGTCTGTCACAGATCCAGCTGTGTATACATGGCTGTCATTGCAGACCCTTCAGTTCTGTGAGCTGGAAACTGGGGGTTGCTGGACAGACACATGTGCCAAAAGGATTTGCAGAGTTGGGGCTGGTACCAAGGAACTGGAAGCTAAGGGCTGGATGGAAAAATCTCTTGATTATGGCGTTGGGGGTCTCTGGAGTTTGACTGCAAATCTTTGGGAACACATCTGAGATGTGGAATTTAGCCTTTTCATTTTTCTCAGAAAAGTATGTCAAAATGAATGTACCTCACTCTATTGGTAAAATAGAGATGGATCTCTGTGGGTTTTGAGATGGATTATTCAAAAACCGTTTTCCTTCTCAGGGAAGAAAGTGTGGGGATTAGAAAGGGAAAACAGACTGTGTTGTATTATGCAAGGCTACAGTTTTTAAAGTTATTTCTCCTGCAAGAGTATAATGGAACTTCCTCTTAATGGATTTTGTATTTATTTAGTAGCGAAAGGATATTTTCCTGCCTTGCAGGCAGTGGTATCTGGTATGGCCCAAAGTTTTCTGTGGACCTGGTCCTGTCAACATGGCAGGACCATGATTTATTTATTTAATTGAAATAGTTTAGAAAACAATAAAATACTGTTTTAAGGGAGTGAATTTGCTGTCTCTGTGGTTCATCCTACTGAGGTATTTTTCCAGGCAGTGTGAAAGTGCAGCTTCTTGTGGATCTATTTCCATCAAGTATTTAAGACCCTTATATGTTTGTCTGCTTTGTCACTGACTGACATAATTGGGAGTCTTGAAAAAATTCCAGAGCTCAGTTATTTCATCCTGCTGGTCACTGTTAAGTCCCTGTCCCAGAAAGCAAAAATGATGAAATATGAGCCAGGTCTGTGCTGTGTGAGGCTTTGTCAGTAGCCAGGCAGGAGAAGCACAAAGAAATTCAGAGCCCAAGTCTCCTGCACAGCCCGTGCTGGTCTGTTGCGCTGCAGCTTCGGCTGCACAAAGCATGCTGCTGCTGCTTGGCATTTCCAAGGGATGGCTAATTGTCAGTGTCTGTGTCCAGACCTCCTTTTACAACACAACATGCCACCAATGGTTTTTTTCATTCTATTACTTTCTGCCAACAAAGACACTGGCTTTTTAAAACCAGACATTTTGAAGGGGGAGTGGTGACTGTTGCTGTAGACAAGCAGGTTAATGAAGATGTTACTAAAATGCCTTTTCATCAGTGAAAATTTGGAAATCAACTGCAAAAGCCATTCCCTATCCCAGTGTGATTTTATTGTGTTTGACCAAAGTGTTTGATAAGCATTAGTTATTGCTGAGAGCAAAGAGTAAATTTTATTTCAGGTGTTGCTTTCCCATGTTTGGAAAAGGGAAGTACCAGGAGGGCACTTAGACCTGTGGGTCTGAGCACTGTGTCCAGGGGTGGATGGCTCTCTGCAGCAGGCCCTTGGTTGGCAGCCTGGTAGTAAGTAATGCTGATAAAGTCACAGAAATACCCAAATACCTTTGGAAAGCTCTTAGGCTTCAGGAATTTGTTTTAAAATGCTACTTTTGAAATATTTACTCAGTGTGTTCATTATATGTTTTTCCTGTATTTTTGTGAAGTTCAGGGAGCTCTTAAGTATTCTACCAGAGTACAGTGTAGGAAAAAACTACTTCTAGCTGAAAAAGTAGATGCTGTACATCATGTTCCTCCCACCCCTGGCAGCATCTCTTTGCATGGAAGTGTTGTAAAAAACAAGGCTGCTGAATAGCCATTTATAGTTAATCTTCATTGCAAGAGGTGCAGGGGATTTCAAAGTCAGGCAAGGACAGAAATAGCATATGCATGCTCTGATTTATGTCAGGGGTTTAGTAGAAGTGCTCTAAGGAAATGCAAGAAGGTTGGTTTTTCTAGAGCACTGAGGAGTCACTGGAGTAGTGAATGCTCATCCCTGTTGGACTTCAAGGGGACAAATTTAGGTACCCATTGTCCAGCTCTTGTTCATGGTGCCAGAACCTGAAAGGTCAGCAGTGCTGTGTTGTCACACAGATACAGCAGCACCAAACCCCTTTTTCCTCTCTTCAACGCCCTCCTTCCTAACCTAGCCTGCCATCCCACCCCGCCCAGGCTGAAATCCCAACCCTACTGCCGTTCTTTTAAGGAAAGAGTTGACAGATAGATGTTTCACCTGAATGTCTTTGGAGCCCCTGTGCCATTTGTTCTGGTGGTGAGTTCCTGGGGGAGTGACAGGCTGCTTGCCTGGGCTGCTGTTGTTCTCTCAAGGCAGCTCTGAGGGAACAGGTAACTATGCTTTTCCATCTTAGGGAGTAAAATCATAAAAACATAAGCAAATCCAATTATGGCAAGTGTGGCATATTTGTAAAAAAGTAATTTATTTCTTTCCATTTTTAACTTGTTTTTTTTTAATGACTTGTACAAAAATGACAGTTCAGAATGATTAATTACTGTGTGACCAGAGGGAACTCCCTAGGACCAGATTTTGAGACATGTAGAAAATCCCAGTAGATGAAGTTTTTTGTTAAAAATCAGGAGAGGTTTAAAACAAGCCATTTATGTCTCTGGACTGGCACTTTGTTTTTTGGTGTGGTTTGGTTGGTTAGTTTTGGGGTTTTTTGTTTTGTTTTGGGTTGGGTTTTTTTGGGGGGGGGTTGTTATTTTTTGTGGTTTGGGGTTTTTTGGGGGTTTTTTTTGTGTGATGTTTGTGTGGGTTGGTTTTTTTTTTTTAAAGGCAATAGTTGCATTTCTTTAGCTTTGGGGGATGATTTTTATGTCAAGTTGTTGAATATCATGTGTCACAAGATAAGATGATAATGATTTTGTATAAATATGTTAAGTAGGAAAACACTTTCTTCCCTCTGTACACTTCTTTACATTCAGACTTCATTGCAGTAACCCTAGGCAAATACTTCTTAGGAAAATCCTCTTATCCACTTCTTCCTTTAAACCTAATAATTAATTTACTACTGGACTGTGGATTCAATAAAGGAATAAATATTAGAGATTTTTCTTGGAATTAAAAAGCAGGCAAGTAATGGCTTTGTCTCATGCTACTTAGATTGGAATTGCATCCCTCAAATATGGAGCCAACTATTGCTTGCTCAATGTGCAAATTAACTGTTCACAAGAGTTGCTGTTAAAATTTTAACTGATCGATCATGCAGATGGTCCCTACTGTGCCTTTTTTATTTCAAAGTTGTATGAGAAATCAGGATTTTGGAATGGAGTTGCTCTTCTGCCAATGCAGTGGGATGGGATGGGGTGGCACAGCATTCCCACTGCACTGTGCCCAGCACACAGCAGAAAATGTCAGGCGTGCCAGAGTCTGCACTGGGGACTTCCCTCTAGTGGGACTCATGTTTTTAAGGTACTGGTTCATATGTGTATCCTATTCCAAGTCCCAGCAGCACAGCACTCTAGAGTAGTAGGCTTAATATTGAAATTTACAGCTATCAAGTCAAGTTATTGCTATGGATAAGCTTTTTTTTCTGCTTCAGATCCGAGGCTTTTCCTTGTTGCCCTTTCCTGAGTACAGATTATTAACCGATGGAGCAATGTGCGCTAGTTGTCCTTTAATTTGGGATAAAAAGGCCATCTGCTGCATTTAAGATATTATGTCATCTCCTCAGGGAAGCTGAGCGTGGCTGAAGGGGTCCCTGAGCCCACTGCCCAGCCCCTGCACGGAGCCCTTCCAGCAGAGCACTCTGGGTGTGCGGGGCTGGAATTCACTGACCTTGGGTGTGCTGCTCACGGGTCCCAGTGCCCCATAAATTAACGCACAATTACACATTAACGAGAGGGATGGCCTTTTTCATGACTCATCTCTTCTCCACAACTCACTGCTTTTTGAGCAGCAGTGCTGTTCGCTGTATTAATATAACATTAATTTATTATGATTAATATTAAAATATTACGAAATATTTTATTCTGCTTTATTATTCTGAAAAGCTTTGGGGAGAGCACTGTATGAATGTATAATTCAATCACATGTAGATTATGGCATGATTAGTTTCTTGCAGTCAGTAATGCTTCGTTCAGTCATCTGAACTACTTTGGAGATAAATTTCTATTAAAAAATCCTTATTTTTATTCTAGATAACAGCATTTTGATCTCATTAGCATGGATCATTTTCTCTAAACTCAGCTAGACTCTAGTGTAGCAGCAAAAAGCTCCTTTTTATATCAATTAAAATATTTTGTCTTTTTGACCTGCCATATAATTAAGATCCTGTTTATTAAAGTTACTACATATTAGAACACTAATTGCATTACAAGCTTACTTTCTTATTTCTGAACTGTTTATGATTTAATTGACTTGATTAAACTAATTTTCATGTCTCTGTGCAATTAACACATTAACTGAATTTATTTACACATCCAAATACTAATATATCACCCACTGTACAAGTGATGATTGAAAAAAAAAACATTAATGCCCTAACTGAGTGAATTCTTTCGCTTGCATATACAATCTGATAACACTGCAAGTTGGCTAGGAGTAATACCACCTTTAAGAGTGTGCCTTCCTGCAAGGAACTGGAGTTTAAAGAGGGCAACATGCACCATGGCTGCTGTGCCTGAATGATCTTTCATGGCACACAAGAATAATAACCTTGAGCAAGAGGAAAATCAGGTAATTTTACTGTTTTAGCAACAAGATACCTGATTATATTGGAATATTTTTGTTATTACTATAGTCACTTGATGGTATAAAGCGAAATACAAGGAAGAATGTGGAAAGTATCAGTGGATCAAAATTAGTATCGTGACATCTAAAGGAAGCTTCTTGTAAGTTGTAATCCAGAGTCCAGTGTTATCAATACTTTTGTTCCACTGACTTTAGGTGATTTTAATATCTGAAGGAGACAGAAGTCAGAAGTGCACTGTTTCAGACAATTTTCAAAAAAAAAAGGATTTTAGCTCATACTGTTACCTTCTAATTTGACAAACACAAATACTGGCCTATAAAAGAAAGATGTAACGCTACTTTTCTGTCCAGAGAACCCATAAAACGGAGAAGAGCATTCTGTTTAATCTCTTATCTCTTTTAAAAGCCTCAAAAATGCCTTCTCTTTCATGCTCCCACTCTTTGTTTATGTGCAAAGACTTGCTCGAGTGGCTAAATTCCCTAAATAGCTACAAAGCTATTGTGATAAGAACAGGAAGCGCTTTTGACAATGTGTCATGTATCAAATATAGCCCAGCAAAGGCTTTAGGGTGCTCAGGATGCAGTTTCAATATATGATTTCATGCTTGTAGTGGTTTGTACTTTTATTTTAGCTTTCAGCTATGAGTTATAAAAAGAACGAAAAATAGAAGAATTCCTTAAATGCATTTTTGCATTAGTATTTTATGTTTATTTTTAACAGTAGAAATGCTGTTTATGCATATAAGATCCATTTCTTAAAATAGTATCTTTAATTGTTGTGTCTTGATAAGTGTTTATTTGTAAACATGTTTTACTAGTAAGCAGTTTTGAAAAAGTCAAACAATGTTTTTTTCATCTATGAACGGTAATTTTCTCATGCTCCAGTAAACGTTTTCAGGATGAAATTATGCTTTAATCAGTTGTCAGTGGTGTCACTGTATAAATATAGAACCAGTAGCCCTGTGTAAAGTGCAGGTCCATTCAAAACTGCTTAGAAAAGTGATACACACTTCTAATGTTTTAAAATTTTTTCTTAAAAGAAAAAACTCTTATCCAGGTACAGATTTACCTTGAGACAAAGGAAAAATACCCTTAATGTATATTGGAAACAAAAGCAAACCTGCTCCACACCAACCGAAGGTGATGTGTCTTAGTAAGTTAGTTTGACTTGGATACTTTCTTTAGAATTTTTCTAGCATTTTGTCTCCTGATTAGTCTTTAAGTGTCAATGTGGTCCATAAATGGTGCTGTGTTCTATATGGCCATATTAGACTGTACCAGGAGTGTATTGGCCGGGGATTTATTTCAAAATACCATCTCCAGGAGTGGAACTTAGTCTTGGAAAAGCAAGGTTATTCTAAAGCTTGTATTGCCAAGTATCTGAGCTCTAAGCCTCAAAACCCAGATCTTGCCAGCAGTTCATCCTGCATGTGCAAATGCAATGTTGAATTTTCAGTTGAATGTAGATCTGTTGTCATCTACTTTCAAACTCTCTTCTCTTAGGAGAGCAAATTTGTAGGGATGCTGCAGCAAGGAGTCCACAGGGATGGACACAGCAAGCCTGCGTATGGATGCTTAGGAGAGGTCGACTTTTATGTACGTACACCTAATGCGCCCTTATGTTGGGTTCAGAGAAAATGAAATAATGCATGAATGCATTAGTTAGTCCTTATCAGATGTAGATGGAAGGGCATTGCAGTGTGGCTGAGTACAATTCAAGATAAATCCTAAACATGGACTCTCTTAGATGTCCTGTGGCACAGGCAGCCCTGGAACAGTGTTGGGAGAAACCACACTGACAAGGGAGCTTGAATCCCTTCCAAAAACCTTGCCTTTTTTTTAGCTGTGCCACTATAGAGTTCTCATTTTCGGTGTAGGTATCCAGTGTAACTGTGTCCCATAGGCCTTGATCCCAACTGTATCTTCTGGCAATGGGTCTTACAACACTATTGTTTCTTGCATGGAGGAGATGAAAGATCCAGTTTTGTTGATGGCTAATTAGAGCTTTCTCATTCAGGGGGCAAATAAACATCAACCCAGCCCTGAGTGTGTGCTTCCACCCCAAGACACTGATACTGCAGGGGAGCCTTTTCTAGCTTCTGAATTCAATTCAGAGGGAAAAGTGCCAAATAAGAGCAAATGTTTTAATTATAAAGAAACAGTTTTCTTAGGTAAGACAATTGCTATGCTTGTAAAATGAATTTAATGTGCTACACAGTCTACCAGAGTTTTTAATGAATGCTAAGTCAGAAAAAACTGCATGAAGCAGCTGTGGTTGTATTTGCATATTTGCTCAGGTTAATTGATAGAATTGTTCAATTAAATATTGTAAAAGGCAATAGCTTAATACACTCTGTGCAAGAAAAGTAAAGCCATGCGATTCAGTAATTTGTCTGATTGAACCTTTTGTATATTCAAGCAGTATGTCTCCATAGACGATGCATTTCTGGGTCATTTTAACTCAGCTTGGGTGGAAATGGGAAACTTCATGATGCAGAACTCTGAAAAGGTTTTACTACAGCTGAGCTTCAACCAAAACTTTCATTCCATATGACCCCAATCTTATCTCTAAATACAAACTCCCTCTCTGGAATAATATCCCAAATGTGTTATTCAGCATCAAATCTATTCTGTGGCTCTTGATTACTCTTGATATGTGTTGGTGTGTACTGTCTATGATATGTACATGAATATGCTAGCAATCAAAAGGAGAAAACAACAGAAAACCTAGAAATCTAGAAAATAACATTTCTGAACCATTTCAATCATGTATTTTGTATCTAATCATTTTTCCAAGGAGGAAGAAGAACGCTACATGCGTTGGAACATCCTTTGCAGTTGCTTGGTTTCCCTGAAATAACTCTAAAAGGAGAAGTGATTGATTCATAGACCTTTAGTGAAGCTGGTGTGTGAAAAGAAAGGAGATGGACTTACTGAAGTCGTTAGACAAAACTGGCTGGCCAGCATTTCTGTACTGCATCACAGATCAGTGAGCACAGTGTGTCCTGTTTAGCATTACTAAAGGCTGAGGAACTAACGATGTACAAGTGATGAAACATCTGTAGGATACAAGAGGAAGGGGTTTGAAACACTGATTCCAATCAGTTATTTAAGTGGGGACAAAAGAACTTATTCTAATTGAAATGCAAACACGGAGTGTTTGAAATCCTTTTCTCAGTGTTTTCTCTGGATATCTTTGTGTTACATACCTTATACATAGATAAAATTATTTACAAGACTTAATTCAAATGTATTGTTAATGCAAGAACTATGTATAATATGGTGTAATAATAAATTATAGTTGTAGTCTAAATAGTCACTTCAATCCTCAGAGCTATTTACTAACAATAAAGAGTTAATTTGTAAATGATCTTGTAAAGTTATGTTTTATATGAGCCTTTTTTCCAGGATTCTATGTATTTTTAACAATAATAATTTGTTTATGATATGTAACACTTCTAGCCACAATATGGAAGGTTGTGCTTATTAAGGACCACACATTTCTGAGCCAAGTGACTTTTTGAACTTCATTTTTTTGTCAATTTGAAAAATCACCCGATTTCTTTGTGACCATGTGGTTAGACAGCTTCTTGATTGCCTAATTCTTCTGTTTGATTATTTTTTGACTGCTGGTTTAAGATGCTTGCTCCTAGTGGTGGAAAGTCATGGAGATATGTGCCAGCACACTGAGTGAGGGCTGTATATGAGTGTGACAGCAAGGGCTTGAAGTAAGAATCTAATTTAGATGCTCAGGTTAGGAGACTGAACATTCTGGGAGCCTTGCAGAATTAGTGCTTTTCTAGAGCACTTGAGCAGCATTCTTTGATATGTAGCTAGTCCTTTCCCCTTCAACATATAAATAATGGCTTGAAGTTAGACACTAAATATGCCTGTCTCCTTTCCCACTTGAGGTTTGGGTTTTTTGGTGTTTTTTGGTGTTTTTGTTGGTTTTTTTTCTTTGGAAGCAACTGGCAGCAAGCATTGCTTTAATCCTTCATCCTCTTTGTGACCACCTAAATAAGATCTTGGAGACAGTCAGTTGCTGTGCAGATGGTTTCAGTGATGTATGTGCTTGTTTTCCTGTCACTGATCAGAGTCCTGAGCCTGCCTTGCAGAGGTTAATGCAAGTTGCTAAGTAGTGGATGTCAGTCTTGGAGAAACCCATAAAGTGGAGTTGGTGCAAATAGAGCTTCAGTTCAAATGAAGTCAGTAGCTTATGTCAGACTTTTTAAGGTTGAAACAGGTCTTGGAATATTTCCAATTTAGAACCCAGTTAGGTGTATTGGAATCAGCATTAGGGATGGAGCCACTGTTTTATAGGAGAAAGACAGCAACTCTGTTTAATTTAGTTAGGATTAGGGATTTGGGGTGTTGTTGAATACTGACTTTCTCTCAAAGATTTTTCTGCATTCATTGCAGCTTTTGTAACCAGCACTTTCTGATACTGTTAACTAATACACACAAAACAAAATTGCTGGGCTATAATAGTTCCATTTCTCTCATTTTCCTGGGATCTCATTTTCTCGTTTGTAATGCTTACATTCCTAAAACTTAATAATCTCATTATTTTTCAAGAAGTATTTGAGACTATGAAGAAAAAAAGGAAATTCATCCCTGCAGAGAGCCTTCAGAGCAGCATGGTACCCGTGCCCTACTCTTGGTGTCTTTCCACCTGGAATTTAATAGTTAGTTTTAGCTTGTGAAGCCCTAAGATTTTCCTGTTGGTCTAAAGCAAATGGGTGAAAATGAAGACGAACTTGACATCCAATTCTATACAAGTGAAAACTCCCTAACATGGGATCCTGTGATACTGCAGATGCAATGATTTGACTCTGAAATGTAACGCAAACTAGTTCAGGGACAGGTGTCGGTCTTATTGCTAAGGCAATTACTGAAAGCCCAAGGTCAGCAACACAGGTTATACCTTCTAGAACGTTTTTTGTAGTTAATACTTTATTTCTTGGATGCTTTTGCAAAAGAAATTGCATAGATAATATAACTGGGTTTTTATCATGCTATTTCAGATTTCTTTTGGGATTCAAGCTACTGCTCACTTGCAAAATGGGAGTTCTTTGTGGATTAAATGCTTTTTGGAGTGTCTGCTAAGATTTATGGACTGCTATTAAACAGGTACAGTATTATATATTTAAAAGAAGAAATTAATGACACAAACTTTTTTTGCCAAGGAGATGAATTGCCTAATCTGGTGTATCTATCAGGGTACAGACACAAATTTTATTTGAAACAGAATTTTTTTAATTACTAAGACTATGTTGTGACTGTTTTTCTAAAGTTTATTTAGTTGTGAAGCAGGAATAGAATACGTGCAATCTATGAGTGATTTGACAACTCCCTGCTGTTATATACATTGTATTATTTAATTCCCTTCCCAGGAAGAGTTACTTAACATTTCAATGGTTTCTTAAAAGCCTGTGGTGGGAGAGACTTCCTTCACTTTCTGCTAGGTCATCTCTCATTACGACGTGCAAATGTTATGTTTTATAACGTCACTATGACCCTAACCATGTACGGTATTTATCCTTTAAATTATTACTTTGGGGTGCAATTGGATGTGATGCTGTTTGATTTATAGTCATTGCAGCCTGCAAGTGACTGGACACATAAAGAATACAAAAATGCAACTAAGTTAATTTAAGCATTCTGAGCTGAAGGATGTGCTTTTAGTATCCTTCCCATGTCTTCAAAATACAAACCAGATCTTCAGTGTCTGGGAGTGTTATGAATGGATGATGTGGGTTTAAATAAGTCCCTGCCCTTTGTCCAGGCCTCTGGCAGCAGGCAGTCGCGTTACTGAGGTGGCCAGCACCCCAAGACCCACTCTCATTCCTAAGTTCTTTAATAATGGCTGATTCAGTCTATTATAGAATGAATTGTTTATTAATAGACACAAAACTAACAGACATAAGACTTAAAATAGACTATTACTGCATAGGAATAAGACAAATGGGAATACTAGTATTATACACGCGGGGTTAAAGGTACCATGAAATTTACAGCTAGCTAAGAAATAGTATAACTTAGGATCCAATGTTTCTTACCACCAAATTGTTGAAGGGGCACACATCGAAAACCTTTCCCTCAATTTCTGGAAAAGTGACCTGAAGTTGCATCCAAGCTTTGGGAAGAAATCTTCTCACATGTTCCAAAGGAGTGTGTAAGACACTTCTGCCTCTGTGATAATTCATGTGGACTTTTATGGACATAAGAACCATGTCTTTTGGTCACCGAAGTTTATTTTCTTTTATCTCTTTCCACATCTGCTCTCATACCAAGATATGTACTCGGGGCTGGGGCTCGGTGTCTTGAGGTGACAAACCAGCACACTCAGGCTCTCAGGTGCCTGGAGGTGACCCCTTGCTGGGCTCTCTGACCCCTCCTGGGCTATTAATCTGGCCTGAGTTGTCTCTTCCAAATGCCCCAGCCATGAGAGAGGATGTCCTGCCACAAGGACAAACGAAAGACCAGTGTAGTCCTAGGTAATTATGAATAAGTTTGTTTTGTCTATGACACTAGAACAGTGTCTAGTGAGGAGACCATTTCTTCTTTTCTAGTGACCTACAGTAGTAAAGGAAAAACGGAAAGGTTATCAAGCAGTTCCTGTTTGGAGTACTGCAAAGAAAAGAAATAGGTCTAAGGAAGTGTCTCCAGGAATACAATCTGCTCAGATTCTGAGGATTTGGAGTTAAATCTGAAACTGTAGGGTAAAGCTTGAGAAAGGACTTAAATGGCTGCCAGTGGATTTTTAACTGCACAGGGGTCTGTCAGGGCTCTGGAGCCCTGGGCTGCCTGAGGCCTCGGGAGATGGAGAGGAAAAGAAAGAGCAAAGCTCTGAGGCTGCTGCTGCTGCTTTTGGGGAACAGGCAGTGCATCTGTATCTCCCTTTGGCCTTTGTGAAGAAAAGACTATGTGAAATGTATGGTGTTCCAGTGGAACACCGACATAAAGTTCCTTAGTGCAGTAGTGACTTACCTGTTTGACACTCACCCCACAATGCAGTTCCTTCTTCTGCATTTCCCAGCCTCGGGTTCACCTGACAGCCTGTAAAACCTTGTTGTCTAGCACACTATACCAATAATATACAGTATTTCCCATAGCTTCACACGTATTAGTGATCCTTAGATGATCACTTCAGTGATGAAGTGAAAGGGCTGATTCAGAAATCATAATAGCACTCATTTTACAGTTACAATTTCATGCTGACCCAGTATGTTTAATGTAGGGAACTGATCACATCCTCTGTTCTCTGAAATCTGATACTTGGTGATTCTGGTTTTTTGTGTGTAGTTGTGTTGTTTTGGTTGGTTGGGTTGGGTGTTTGTTTGGTTTCTGGTGCCTGCCATCATTCATTTACCAGTGCAGCATTTTAGGGAGCTAAAATCCAACGAATGAGAGAGAGGAAACAGTGTACACTGTCAAGACATTCTTAAACAGAATGGGAACTATGCAAGAGAAAGGTCAAATTTGTGCTACCATGATGATTTTCTGCCAAATCTACATGAATAAAAGAGCAAATATGCACAAACATACCTTGGAAAACAAGCCTAGTGGACTAAATGTACTGACCATACTATGTAGACTAGGCTTCTTATTTATTACTGGGAATGTTTTTTTCATCAAAAGATAAAAATGTATGATCTTGAGCTTAAAGTGGCACCTGCCTAATAGGGAGGGGCTGGAAGAAAAATTAGAGATGAAATGCAAACAGTAGCAGGAAAGTTTTCCCTCTGGTACCCTCTTTGAGTGATGAGTTTTGACAATTGTGAGATCAGGCATAATATGCAGGTACAATTTCTATTAGACATTGCTCTTTAAATCTTCCTTATTTCAGTTCTTCTTACTTAAGTCTAACTCCAAAGCTGCAGGCTATGTGTATTAACTCTGGTTTTTTTCACCCTTACAGACTATTCCTACCCATACCCAGCTAATAGGGAATGAAAAGCGACGCTGTGCACTTTGCCAGGGAAGCCAGAGACCTCTTGAAAATCCACAATGAATGTGAAGCTCTGTGGTCATTTTTTGTAAATATTGAATAATGCCTTTTTGTTTTTAAAGACAGAAGTATTTCTCCAACAGTGTCTTGGCAGGCTTTTAAATTGTAGGAACAACTTTTGAAAGAAAAGGGAAGAGATGCAATTAGATTGCAAATACAAACATGATGATTGAATCCACTTCCTCGTTTGATTTAGGACAATGCCAAAAGACATTTTAATGCAGTTTTGTCCACTTGTGAGCAATTAGGACTGTCAGCATAAGTGGTCAATTGAATGTTTACGTTAAACTGCATTTTTTTTAGATGTTCTCTTGGATTGCTTTTGGATATCTTCCTTTGGAATTACAATCACAGCCATTGACTGGATAGCTGAAGTGGCAGAATCTAATTATTGCTGAAATCCCCACCTTCTTAAAATACATCACAAACAAACAACTAAAGAAAGGATGGGGAGTGGATGGATTGGTACAAGAAAATGTTGATAATGGAGGCAATCTTTCAGTGAACAAGTGGATCAAGCAATTAGAGCCAGGATTTCTGCCTCAGCAAATAGTGTCTCTGGAAGAGACAGGAGAAGACATGACAAATGCTTATATTTGGATTTCTACTTCTAAAAAAAAAATGTTCATGAGTGAAATGGAAAAAAAATTATACCTGGTCCGGTGATGCCATTGGTCAAGTACAGACAGCTTTGCTAATTTATTCGCCGTCAGTTCTGACACGTGTGTGCATGTATATGAATACGTGGTTTTGAGTGTATATATCCTTTCCTCCACACGTTGCGTATTGGGAAGTCAGTGTTTAAACTAAACTAAGAGAAACTTAACCTATTCTTATAGTTTAACCTCAGTATAAAACAAATTACTTAATGTGGTAACTTGTAAGCTGAAATTCTGCCCTGACACATGCTCAGTGTAACCTATTGATTGCTATGGTGTCTCATAAGATATGTGCCAAGTTATCTGCATGATTTCTGTGCCTGTAATCCAGATTTGAATTAACAGGTTAGAGCTTTGTTTTGACCTTTTCTGACTTTTTTTTTTTTCTGTACTCATTGACTTTTTTAGTGTCATTATAACACTTTTTCTAATGACAGTAAAATATCTGCTGGAGATGGGCTTAATGACCTGGAAGTAATTAGAAGAGTCTGCAAACAAAGATAACTGCCACATCACAAACAGAACTGATATTTTATTCACACAAGCTTCTAGCTACTGCAATAAATCTAGATCAGCTACTGTACTCATTAAGTAAAGAGATAATTAAAACTGGAGGGAGTCTGGATAAACCACCTGGCGGAATAACACCTTTTGTGAAGGGAGACAGGAAGCAGGTCTGCAAGTCTTGAGAAGGCTTTATCAAAATAATCAAATGCTACTTGAAAGATGCCCATACAGCACCATTATTTTTTTGTCTGAAAGGACTGCATATTATAGTGAAAAACTACAGCAAAATAATCCAGTTCTGTGAAGCGCATCAGCTCTAGGCTTCACTGTGTGTTTCTTACGTTTAGCTGCATGTCTGTCTTTGATTGTTTGCTGTTCTGTGGTGGCTTTAAGGTATTCGTCTGTTGACAGGTAAATGACATAAGGGACAGTAAATTCTGGTGTGACACTTTGAATTGAGGTTTAGTAGAACATGAATGTAATGACAGTGTAAAAATGTAATTGCATGATACTATTTTCGTTGAGATATCTCATTATTTTTCTTTTTTTTTTTTAACCTCAAGTAGTCAGGTAGATCTTGGATATGGACTGAGTTCTATTCACATCATCAGTAAAATCTGTTTTACTGCAAACAGTTTTTCTCGATGTCAAACTTCTGTTTTCAGTGTACATCCATGCAGACAATCTGAAGAGGGATATGGTGTCAAAAGATGAAAATAGCTAAGCAGCCTGATTGATATTGTATCATATAGCAGAAAGTCTTAAAACTATGTGTCAAGGGCTGATTAAATACAGAAGATTCAAGAATAGGAAGATAAGAATTCAGTCACCCAAAATGTTTCCTCTTAAAAGTTTTAACTTTATCAGAAGGTATGTTAAGTTTGCATCTAATCCATGTCAGCTCTCTGGTGCATTTATCCTACTTGTCTAATAGCTTGTAGTTAGAGTTTAGCCATCTGTCAGCAATTAAGGGGTAAGCACTGATGTTCATGTAGTAGGACACCTTACAAAGAGAGCCATTTGCTGGGACTTTCTCTCTTTAATGGCAAAGCCAAGTAGGAAATCAATCATGCTTTTCACTGGATCAATAACCAGTGTAATGTGGGTTTTAGTATAAAAAACAGCATCAAAACCAAACGTTGTCAGTGTGCAGTACATCACTGTGGCATGTTGCACAGGTATAAAGGTGATAATAATTTAAGTTCCATTTCAGCAGATAAGTCATGTCACAAATAGTTGGATAGGACTTCATTCTTGTAAAAGAGTTGGAGGCATGGTTTCTTCACTCTGCTTTTCTAAATGTAATGTGTTTCAGAAATAGGAATGTAATTATTTTTCAAAAAATAAATTTCACCTGAACAGCCTGCTTGGGATTTTGGTCAGTAGGAGGCAAGAAGATTGTTTGTTTGTTTGTTTTTTGGATTCTTTTGTTGGAGTGAGTTTAACACAGATGAAAGGAAGGAGATTGATAACAATTAGGACTGTAATCTCCTTCCAAAAAAATCCTCCAGCCCACCCAAGCAGTGGCAGTGCAGATTTCACTCAGAGAACTGTGTGTTGGCACTTCACTCTGTCAAGGCTCCTTTTCTGCTGGTGTTCCTATCAACTCTATTTAGGGCTGTCCAGATGATGTAACATGAACCTGTAAATAATGACCATTAGTAGAGAATTGATTTAATAATTTCATTTGATGGAAAAAGTATTTAATTCTCAACTGCTTTTTTAATTCGTTGGATAGGAACAGCTCTGTCTGTGCTGTATTTGCACTGTTTTAGTGTCACTCAGCACTTGATCTTCAGGGAGAAAGGCACATGGTTAGTGCAGACAAAGAAAATAACCATTTCTAAGATACAATTTATGCTTTGCTCTGATGTGGCTTTTTAACCATAGATACTAACAAGTTAAGCCATTTCTTCTAAGAAAAAAAATTCAAAATGCAAACAGAGATAAACAGCAAGGTTTAATAACATCTTCCAGCCATGCCATGTGCATTCCTGAAAATACTTCCCTTGCTCTTAGTTAGCAATCAGTATTTCATTCTTTTATAATTTGATTGTTAAGCCATGACATCATCCAGGATAAAGCAAAAAGTTTTAAGGTCAATTACAAAAAGAAATTGTTTTGAGAATATGCTTTTTGAAATTACTTATCTTCTGTACTTGAACAATTATCTCACTAATAGTAGTCAGTGTTGTACCATCTCTTGTACCAGTCTATTCAGTGCACAGCAGTGCTGCTGACCAGCTGGAGCTGCAGGTACGTGGTGAAGTTGAAGGTGTTCTTGGTGTATTTTCTAGTATTTTGTCTGCCCTGTTTAAAAACTAATGAAACCAAACCCCAAAACACAACAACAGAACTGAAAGTACTGCAGTTTATTTCTGAAACTGCTGTGTTCCTGGTTAGTTGTGGATCTTCATTTAGAGCTGTGAATTGATCCTGTGTGTTCACTTAAAGACTTGCTTTAGTGTAGACAATCCAAACCCTTTTAAGTCAACACAAACCAATTTTGCTGTGTGTGATCTTTGGGTTGGTGCACTTACCTGTTATTTGCTTTGTGACTAAAGCTATAAAAGCAACAAAAGTTTTCTCTTATTCAGTGATACAGTCTATGCAATACAAGCAAAACTGCAAACTCCATATATTCCATTTTAAGATAAGGATGTGATGTCAATGTTTTAGTCTATATTTACAGGCCTATTTGTGCATCCATTTTCTTTGCAACCTGCTGGGAAAGCAGGAATCTGTACAGAATTAACTCTTTAGAAAAACAGCCCACTTAGCTACAGGCTTAAACACTTTTCCTTAAAGTAGCTGGAGCTGATAGCAGAAAAGGAGTGTTGTATGCGAAATTGAAGAGAAAAAGCTGCATTAAAGAAATTAGTTCTTCAAGATTAGAATTTAATCTCCAATGAGTACGTGAAAGTGGGAAGATGCAGTAAAGTAGGAGAAATTTGCAGGAATTTTCTGCCAATAGTTCAGAAGGTGCAGAACATATCATCAGTGAGAAGGGCTCTCTGCATAAACTCTGCTTGTGAGTTTGGGGAATCCATTCATCTACGCTTTCTTTGATAAAGGGATTTACTTTTGCAGAGGGTTACATAAAGAGCAGTCAGTGTACCTGTATACTCCCAAAAGACACCAGGTGTGATGGTGAAGGGAGGACAGTTGTGTGTTTGGTTTTTTTCCTCTGGATGTTCCATGGGCTGCAGCTGCCTTTCATTTACATTTGTGTTGCATGGAGCTGTGACTCCTGTCCCTGGCAGTGCAGCAGGCTCTCCCTGTTGGCCTGGATGGCTCTTGCACATCCTGGTGCTTATAATGGGATTCCTTGGGTTTAAGCAGTTGATGTGATGGCCGTGTGTTCTGCCTCCCAAGCATCAGACAGGCTCTTCCCTTTGACACTGAATTCGCATCAAGATTCTTAAAACCAGCATGAACAAGGAGTTCATTTTGAACCTATGCTGGCTCTCAGGGCCCTTTCTCATTTTCAACAAGGCCAGGTTTGTCTTAGTAAGAGAATTCAGTAGAATGGAAGTGACTCTTAAAAGAGTCTCTGGGATACTGTAGAATTGGAGCCTGGATTGCAGGTCAGACAGAACTGGGACCAGGAGGTTCCTAAAGTGTTAGAGTGTGAGACAGGCTTTGATTCTTTGCTAATCAGAAAGAACTAGCTAGCAGGCTCTCTGTTCTTCCCTGAGGAAGACAGCTCGTGTGTTCTGGGGCCTAAGATAAGCCTAAATTAAGAATTAGCTTCCATAACAGCTAACTATGGATTTTTTATCATGAAAATATTGATGTGTTTCATTGCTTTGGGCAATTGCTGCTTAGAGAGGATTTGGGTCTTTCAAAGGTATTCCTAAAAATAAAATTATCTAAGCTCTTCAAAGTAAAACAGACTGTCCTTTATATTATGTGCATTTAATCATCATTTTTTCTTGTAACTGAACAAATTTTTTTATTCTTCCTGGTTCCGTGAATAGGCACCTCTAATTTTGCTATATGAATGGGAGACCTCCTGCCTCACTTCAGTAGTAGCAGGCGTAGGCACTTAGGAGAAAGTCTGTGCACATGAAGTATTCAGAGGTATGAACTTTTCAGTGGTCCCAGATTGCACAGACTATGATGTAACATAGGTCACTGTCTTTGCAAAAACAATGTATGTTTTTAAAAAAAAGGGTGCATTACCAATAGGTACCATCTGAGAAAACCTACATTTTATGAGCTAGAGAACAGATCCCTAAAATATTGATGTCTTGTGAACCTTTAGTAGGTTGTTCTTTAGTACTGCCCTGTCTCTCCTCTGAATACTTTTCATGAGCTCTAATTAAGTAAAGCCGCTGCAGAAGAGTCCAGATAGAAGACAATGTTTCTTGAAGCAATGTTACCCCTTGCTGGTTAAACCCAGGCAGTTCTTTCAGCCTTACAGGAAGAAAACCCAAAAAAAATTGCCCTAATGGTCAGCCATTCAGGGTTGCCTGAAGTTCAGCTAAATGCAATTTCTTCTATGTACTCAAAGAGGGGCTTTGGAAAGAAGCTGAGAGTGGGACTGGATAAGGAGACCAATCTATAAGCCATGCAAGTCCCACACTTTTTTTCCCCCCTGCCTGGTTATTTCTGGGCCTGCAAAGATCCTTAGCCAGCACAAGCTTCAGAGGACTTTTGTGAAATTCTAGAGACAGAGTAATAGCCTAACTGCCAATCTTTAATGGCACAGGAGAAGTTTGACAGACACATCTGCCATTTGTTCAAATAGTTTTCACATGCTTCTACTTTAATACAAATTACCATCTGTTGAGCTTTTCTGCAAATGGAATTCTTTTCTTCAGTCTACCCACAAACTTAATTATGGATGTGAGGATTGTAGAGGTTACCTTTTTAAATATACAGCCAGCGTTTCTGGAAAAAAAGTACATCTTCAGTTCTAGTTTGTGTGAATTATTTAACAGATGGCAAAAATGCATTTCCGATATTACCCCTGTCCCTACTGTGGAGGAGAGCAGTGTTTATGTAGGGCTGGGTTTTACTGTTGACAGCATACAGCACTCCTTGGCATGCTTAAATGTGATGGAGTCTGATCCACAACTCTTTCTTCTGATTATTTATTTGATATTTAACCTATGCTAAAATGATTTACAAAGGCAAGGGCTTTCGTTATTTTAATGAGGGCTAAATTGCATCAAATGACTTGCAGGGTGCAGGGCCTTTTCACAGAGAACTGCCAAGGACAAGGTGACGTAACTGTAACCTGTTGACCCATCTAAATACTGAGACTGTGAAGATAGAATTGTTCCGTGAAACTTTTTCATGGAAATTAATATTAATGTGATTTTAAAAAACCTCAGAAAACCAACAAGATATCCCCAAGCTCTGATAAAATTCCTGCTCTTCTCTTCTGAATAATTTTTGGCTTGCTGGATGAGTTTCTGTAAATTTGCTTTCAGCTGAAGTGGCTAGAGTTTGAAGGGTTACTGAAGCATCTTATTTTTTATTGCCACCATGCTTCCTCTTCTACCTGATCTAATCACTATTGTTTAAGCTCTAATCCAGCTATTATGTGTCTGAGACTGACATGAGAGCTGAGAAGAAGAGAGCAGACTGTCAAAACCAGCTGTCAGCATAGATAGGAAGAGTATGAAATTGAAATAAAACTGGAATAGCCACAGCATCTGTTCAGAGATTTTGGAGAATTTGACCAGTTGGCATCCACCCAGCCCCAGCTGAGTGACAGCATTTAATATCAGTCAGATACCTTCATCCTTCATCTGTATGATTCATATAATGTCAAGTGCTGTACACTGGAGAAAAAAGCTTTAAAATTACAGAGGAGGATTTCAACCTGTCAGTTGAGCCAACAGGTGATTGGAAATGACAGTAGTTACTGTATTTTGAGGGCAAGAATGCTTGAGATGATATTTAATTTGGGCCTTTGTAGACTACGAGTTTTATTTCTACTGCGATACATTTATCAATGGACAAGCAAATAAGGTCAGCAGGTGTCCTGTGTCCAATGTCATTGCTCAGTAACCTCCTCCTGGCACTGAGAGATGTCAGACAAACAGGACACGTGTTCTGGAAGAACTTGAAGTTTTGCAAAACAATCTCGAAAGTGTAAAATATTTGGGATTGTAAAGCTCAGCTATGAGAATGTTTGTAAGTCAAATTCACTTTTACCACTAGTCTGTGATATCCAGCCTTTGATAGTAAAGAGCACCCCATTTACTCACCCATCAGCAGCAAGAGGCAAATGAAAGGCTTGGAGAAATTCTCATGAGTTGATTCTTCATTTGGTCTCTTCTAGAGCCTTAATTTGGGATTTGGATCTGGTTCTTTGTTAGTTCATCTGCTGCATTGCTTTTGATTGTTCATATTTTCTCTTGCTAAGGTGTAAGATGCCAATCCTTCTTTTGCTACATTTCTTATCTTTCTATCGGGTCCTTTAATCTGTCCTTTTGGACATTTTTCAATTTTTTACTCAATAATCTTTCCTCATGTCCAGCATAAATTTATATACAAACATATTCTCTCTAAATGTTTTTTATATTTTGTGCTGTAAGGTCTTAGTAGAGAATTACTCTACATCAATTCATTCTGTACTTGGATATACACCTTTATGAGAATTTTCTTCTCTGTTACCATCTCGTTTCACTTACTCAACAATTGCAAAAAGCAGCCTTAATGTTGACAAAAAAGAAATGTCTTTACCCATTTTGTCACCTGAATCAGCTGTGAAAAGTTAGAGGACAATTTTCATCAATGTCAACAGGCTCTGTTCCATTCCTTTTACTGTGGTGGAAAGCAAAATGGATGTAAGGTTTGGGGGGGGCAAGGGGGAGCTTTATGGAGATTTAAGTTGTGTGACGTATGAACCTTGACAAGTCTCAACACTATCTGGAAATAGTTGAGCTTTGCAAGATTTATCTGAATATTGGCATATGGTTTTCCCCAGTTTGCATCTATCACTATATTACAAGGACTGGCAATAAAAAAATAAGATATTTGATATAAGATATAGGATATATTTTAGTACTTTTAAGATCTTCTTAAAGATATTTCTACCAGTGGTCATGCTTGTCTTCAAATCCACTACATCCTGGGCATCAAGGATAATAAAGCATGCATTTTTCACTCTTGTGTAAATGTGTTTTCTGCTTCAAATGATTTGTCAGGGGTCTTTTTTTGGAAAACAAACTTTCTCCTTGGCAAAATGACTGCATCATGCCTCACAACTATTCTTGGGTATCAGGAAAGAATTAATCTGACTGACATCTTGCTGACAGACACATCAAAAGGGCTGGAAAAGATGTCATAATCTTTGGTTATGTAAATATCTGAATCAAGATTGCTCTGAGGCAAACTGCAGAGCAGATGATAATATAGCCTTTCTATACTACATCAACAATCATTTTGACAGATGAATTTGAATGCTAATATTTCATGAATAACATTTTGGGAGGGAGGGTAGAAGATGTTGTCTGCAGTATGGAAACTTATCACCAAAATGCATCTTCATATTGGTAAACTGTGAGCATTTTTCAGCTCTCTTTAACAATTTGTTAAGGAAAAGCAAGTCTTTTCTGTCATTGCTTCTTTTGTACATAGCCACTTTTCTCATCCTTCCCTGTTCAGAAATTGTACAAAAAGCAGAGAGGAGAGGAGCCTAAATTTGGAGTGTGACTTAGCAGTGTGGTGGCACTGCTGATGGCTGGGTGACGCTTCTCTGTAATCTTTACTGCTCTGCTGCTGCTTGGGGCATTGTTGTGAGGGCAATATTCATCTGCTGAAGGATGTCTTGTGTTACTTCACATCAAGTCCTCAACACCACCAGTCCTTCTCTTCATTGTAAAGGGTGATTTTTCTTTTCACACTGCAATAATCTGAGAAATGAACACTTGAGGGGTCCTCAGAAATATATTAGAGATTAGCTTTATTTTCTAGTAGGAAATAGGAAAACAAACAGTGATTTTGCATGGTGGCCATGGAGGTGAAGCTTGGCCAGGATGAGGGAGGTCTGTGTGATGTTAGCTGTGTTTCACAGTGGAGAAACATCTGTTTGTGGGCCCATTCTTGCTCCTGCAAGTTTCAGTGACACTCAGCACTGAGTGTCCTTTCTGCCTGGTGTAGCTGCCCAGCATTTCCTCTTGGTTAGTTCTCTGTGGGTTTCCCTGTGCCCATGGGACAGAATTGTGATAGTGTGTTTCTGTGAAAATCCTTTAATAGGAGGAGAAATCAAACCTGTTTCCTTTTTCTTTCCTCCCAGACATGCAACCTGAATGCGAAATCAAGTATAAATGGCCTTGCTAGAGAGGCTTGAGATAATTGAATGGTATGTAAATCTCACTGCATTAACTTGAAACAAAACCTCTATGAACTGTACAAATGGGAGTAGCAATTTGAAGTTTTTTGTAATTGCAGCCAAAGGAATTATTTTTGTTTGCAAAACTGAGCTAAATAGTCACAATCCTTTCTCCTCCTTTCTCTCCTTGATTCTCTTTCAAGACTCTACAGAAGAAAAATCTTATGGGAGGTAATGTTTGTCCTGCATTGTCAGGACTGAAGGTGTCACAACAGAAAAAATAAGCTTTATAATCTGATCACTAGTTTATTCCTTAGATATAAGAAAAGTGATATTTTGCTCTACCATTCGATAACACTGTTTGCCAAAAATGTGGTTATTCATCAGCTTTAAAGATTACAAATTCTGTGAGGTACTGAGTATCTGAGAAATAATGCATCTTATTTGAGAACTTGTAAAGGCTGGTCTAGAAATACCCTCAAAAAAGTGAAATACAGACCAGGGACCTAGGCTGGAACAGGGTCTCACTCAAGCTGAGGAATCACAGAATCACAGAATGAACTAGGTTGGAAAAGACCTTTGAGATCATCTAGTCCAACCTATGACCTCCTCATCAACTAAACCGTGGCACTGAGTGCCACATCCAGTCTTTTTTTAAACAGGTCCAGGGACGGTGACTCCACCCCCTCCCTGGGCAGACAATTCCAGTGCCCAATCACTCTTTCAGTGAAGAATTTTTTTCTAACGTCTAACCTAAACTTCCCCTGGTGCAGCTTAAGACTGTGTCCTCTCCTTCTGTCAGTGGTTGCCTGGAGAAAGAGACCAACCCCCGCCTGGCTACAAGCACCTTTCAGGAAGTTGTAGAGAGTGATAAGGTCACCTCTGAGTCTCCTTTTCTCCAGGCTAAACAACCCCAGCTCCCTCAGCCGTTCCTCATAGGGCTTGTGTTCCAAGCCCCTCACCAGCCTTGTTGCCCTCCTCTGGACATGTCTGAGCATCTCCACGTCCTTCCTGAACTGAGGGGCCCAGAACTGGACACAGCACTCAAGGTGCAGCCTCACCAGTGCCGAGCTGTATCTGTATCAGAAGAATTGCTGAGTTTGTGAAAAATGATGTTGCAGTTTTCGTAGCATGATGTGGGATCCTTCAGTGCTCTGGAAATAAATGTATTAGCCACAGTATGGTGCAGGTAGGAGCAGATCTCTAGAGAAGGAATGACCTGGCAGGAATGGGGTGGAGGTTGCTTTAAACTACTTTTGCTCTGGTTGTATAGCCTAAATGCCATCTAGTAGCCAAGTGTGCTTGGCCTGGTGTCAGGGAGCAGCTTCTCCTCAGCATCCTCTGAAAGGGCCTCCCATGACAATGCTGTAGGACCAGGTGTCACAGGAGTGGGACAGCTGAGGGCTTTGCTTCTCAAGGGCCCTGCTGATCCAAAGTGCAGTGCTAATTTGGACACCTTTCTGCTTCTAGAGGTCAAACCATTCTGCAGTCCTACCTGAGGAGCTGAGCACAGACACATGTCTGCCAGCAAGCTCTGGTTTTGTGGTTTTTTTGTTTGTGTGTGGGTTTTGGCACTTTTTTTTTTTTTTGGTGGTAGTTGAGACATGATTTCTCTTTGATTGAGTTGCCTCTAATGCTGATTGTGAATCACTTTCTAAGAACAGCCTGGAAGGTCTTCCAGCTCCTCTGATTCTGCCATTGGGACTTAATGAATGATAAAGCATTTTAATAAGCAACTTGCAGCTGTGCATCTCCACTTAAGCCGTTAATGCTCATTCTTGATATCCAGGCTACTTACAAAACTTGTTTTTAGCCAGCTGTTCTAGTGAGGTAAGTTCTTTTTATACTAGAATCTCAGCAGGAAAGAAGGGACATTAGGATTCCCCTATGCTGTGTTCAGAATCTACTGGAATCCATAATTTTTATCAAGAGTACCATTACTTTTTATTTTCATAGGTTTCTTGATGTAGCACTTCAGGTCTCAGACATGCTGAGGGGCAAAAGAAGTTAAACTTGCACTTTTGCATTTTATTTTTGTCATCCGTTTCTTTCAGTCGTTCATGCAGGTGACACCACTGGGACCCACTGAACAGACCAGGATAAATGATGGCTATTTACAAATAAGTGAAAGTGAGTGCTTACCTGTTTGAGAGATAAGTCACCTTGGATGCCATCTGTTGTTCTCAAAGGGATGTCTGCTATTTATTCCTATAGCAACTGCATTTTCTGCGTCTGAGAGCTCTTTAAAATCATATCAATAAAGGTGCTTTGTTGTGAATCTATAAAGCATCAGAGAGGTCACTGCCCTGATAATACTTTCTGCCTTTTAGCGCTCATCCATTCATCCTTTGAAACAACAGATGAGGTCGGATACCTTGCAGGGAATGTTTTAATTGAGATAGGATTGGCATTCCCCCCCCTCCCCACTGCAACTTTTAAATAAAATTTTTCATTGATATATCAAAATAGGTCATGGGAGATTTGTTAAAAATACAACTTTTCCCCTCAGTGCACTTTTTGTTACTGCCTTTCTACATACGTGTGTTTTGCTCGCAGGTTTAATGTTCATGCCCTCTAGCAGCAGGAACATGCAGAGAGAATGTCAAATCTCTTGCTGCCAAATGATAATGGAGATTTTCTTTAGCTCAGGAGAGAGGTCTTTGAGGATCTGAATGTTTTCCCTTGAAGTCAAAGCAGGGGCAGATTTCAGAAAGAAGGGCTGCATCTGACACCAAAGCTGCATTATTTTTAGATGTCAGTGTACATCCCACCTCTGTAATGACGATTTCTCTGAGGGGCTCTGAACCCATGCATCACTCCACTTTTGAACAAATGTAGTTTTACACAAGCCTGAGTTTTATGAAAAACTGCCTCTTTCTGCCACTTCCTTTCCGGGAGAAAAAGACAAGACCTCCTGCAAGCCCCCCGCCCTCCCTATCTTTTGCTTAGTAGGCCATGACAGTGTGTCAGTGGTGTGTCAGATCACTGGCGGAGTAATGAGCATGTGAAAAACTTTTAAAATGTTGTGACTGTCAGACTTAGTGCTCAGATTTATTCTGCTGGCATCTAATCTGAAATCAGAACACTGTATTCCGCCAATACTGCTCTAGTGTTACTATACGTTAATCAGAAGTTTCAGATGCACATTGAATTGGTGTTTTTGCAAGACTGTAGTCTACTTGCTTGTGTGGGGGTTTCTTTTGTTTTGTGGGTTTATTTTATTTGATTTTTCTTGTTTTGATAGAAGTATGTATGGGCTGAACTGTTTTGTTTGCTACAAAAAATAAATTCCTCTTTGAATTATTTAGGTCTATGCCTATGAATCAAACCAGTTGACAACTTGTGGCTATTTTGCAGTGGGTACAACAAAGAGCCAAATTTTTTATATTTAGAAAAGGAAGGTGATGTGCAAGGAAGTATTTCAAACAGTGAAGTACTGGTCTCTGTGTTGTGTGCAAAAACATAGGCCACAGTGCTAAATGCAGAGAGTAGAAAGGGGTTCTGCCTACCTGACCAAAGCCTGGATCTTTAAGAATCTTCTCCCCACTACCAGAACTCTTAACCTGAAGCAATTCTTTGAGATGCTGAAGTAACACCATTTGCTTTCTATCAGCTTTTTATGTGTCATCGTTCTCTGGGGCTCCGTGCAGGTGTAAGTGTGGGATTGTGACATGGAACCATCCCTGCTTCCCTGAGGAACGTGAAGGTTCTAGCTGAAGAGAAAGGGTTTCAAGTACTGGAGGCAGGAGAGGAAAAGAATTCAATTGCCATACAGAGAACTGAAACTTTCAGTTTCAAGCTGCAGTCATTTAAATCTGTGTTCAGATATAACTTGGTCACACTGATATTGGTAATGCTGTCACTTCCACCTATTTAACTGGTGTTTTATGTTTGTCATTGAAACGCTTTTTGGTTTTTTTCCCCCACTAACAATTTGGCAAAAGATTTCTTTTGCTGAAGGAATTGAAAAGAATTTACTGGACCCACTGATTGTACAAAACTGTGCTATATTCCTGATTTCTGCAGGAGTGAGCTGCCTAAGTGTCTGAAAATACTGTTTGGGTTATTCTTACCTATCTAAGCAATGCTTGAAAATATAATGCTTTCTCCATCTTATATTTGTGGTATATTTACTCTTAGTTACCACTGGCACAATTAAAGGAAGAAGCTAAAATTCCAATAGAGTTTAGAATATATCCTCAGTCAGTTTTTGTCAACTAAATTTATCATCTACATGTGCTATAAAATCCCTGTTAAATACTGGATATCCAGCCGAGTGTGGGTTTTATTTTAACGAACTATAGTGCATGTAAAATGAACAAGCAATTATTATATATTCAGCTATTTCCTACTTAAATGGAAGTTGTTAAGCCACTGGGAATAAAACCTGGATATTTACATAGGCAATTATAAGATTGACAAGGTTTTGACATTTGCAGAGACTTTATGGAATTTGTTATGGTTTGTTTCTTTAATTTGCTTTCTATATCTTTTTCTTTATACCCTCCTCATAGCAATTGTGACTAATTACTTGTGCAAAATGATCAGTGAGCAAATTAATCTTCTCCAGACAGTCTCAAAAGTAATTATTTTTTACCTTCTTGAAGCTGTTAGAGCAAAAGCTTGTGGGGGAAAAATGGGATGAAAAGATGTATCTGTCCTTTGCCTTTCCTTTGGGCCATTTAATCATTAAAAGGGAAAGGGACATCCTTGTCACTCCAGGGGCAGTGATGCCAGGGTGCCATGGCTCTTCTGAAATCCCTCTGCAGGGATGGGATGTGCAGCAGAGAGGGCTGGGAGCTGGTCCCTGGTGTTTTCTAGGTGTTCATCTTCTGACAGATTTCTTCCCAGAAACAACACTAATGTTTGTGAGCAAGAGAAACCTGTTATCATGCTGCTGTGTCTGACACTGAGCAGAGTTGTGGGATGTTTTGGAAGTTTCTCTCTTCTCTATCTTCTTAATTCATGTTCAAGTGTTACAAGAAGAAACATCTGCCTTTTACCCGTTTCCATTTCCAGCCTCAGGTTAGTCACTGCTGTCTTGCATTGCACCAGTCAGCAGCTAAAGAGAACTGGAGTTTCCATTCTGAGCTGGTGCACAATGCTTCAGTCCAGTGCTTTTGACTGTTGAACATCCTTTGAAAATTATTTCAATAAATTATTGAAATATTGGGGAAAAACTATCCCAAGCTTTACCTCTACTGAAGTGTGAATGCTAAAAGCCTGGCTGCAGAGAGATTTCTCAGTTTTCTGACGGTGTCTGTGTGAAAGCCTTGCTTTCTCATGGACGCTATGGGAAAGCAGTTGAGAGATTTTGTAAACTATGGCATTGTTATGATACCAAGGAGAAAATATCTGCACTAAGTGTTGTTGGGTTCAGCCAATCCCTCTGGGGGGTGGTTGGTCAGTGAACCAATAACCTTATGTCAGTGTCCAGCGTGCTAAGGTATATAAGCGAATTTGTAAATTAATAAAGGGTCGGTTTCTTCTCGTCCTAAACCGTCCATGTCGCTTTATTCCTCGGTCTCTGCTCGCTAGCGACACTGAAGCTCTCAGCGCAGCCCACAGGATGTGATGCTGCATTCCACTAGTTTGGTTTTAAATTCCTTTATTTTGCCTTCACTTCTTTGAATATATTGACTCCACAGAGGAGTGTGGCAAAATATGTTTTGCATTCATGAGCACTTTGGCAGCATTTATTCCTTTCCATCATGTACATTGATGTGTTGATAAGCATTTAGAGGAGTCAGCAGGTATAAAGATAACTACGGAAAGTTCTTTGTTTCTTGTGCTTTGAAATGTACATGGATATTTCAGCAGAGAATGGACACAACTGCAGCTTACTGTTTATTTTTGGGAAGGAGCTGTACAAAAAGAAGAGATTTGGTCCTCTAAAGGAATGCCAAAAATTTTGAAAAGCCATGTTGCACCCAGGATGTGCAGGGGTTTACTGTTACCAAAAATGCAGTAGATACTTTTATGCTGTTTTTACTTTTTATTCTGTCTCTAACTTTATAAAGAAGAATCACATAACAAAAATCTGTTAGTCTTGACAATGAAAAGATAAGATTGACCCAAGTCAGACTTTTAGCAAAGCAGAAAAGATGACATCGCCTCACATTAATTGCCAGCCAGTATTGATATGATCTCTTCCTAAATTAGTCACACATCTCATGATCTTACCTTCATTAACTGGGAAGGCATCTCATTTTGGGTAGTACATCCTAGTGCATAAGATGAAGGAAGAAAGCAGCTTTCAGTCTGTTCTAGAACAGACCCTTGCCCCTGCATTGCTGTAGGAGGCCTTTTTTCAGGTGCAGAAAACCTTTAAGTTGTTATTTCCCTTATCTGTGCTTTTGTTTTTTAAAATGGAGTAATCTCAAGGTTATTTTTAAGTAGTTTATTTGTAGTAAATCTCCTATGCTGAAATGTTGATCTGAGTTGTGCCCCTAAATGGAAGGTGTGACACTTGAGATCTAAGTCATTGATTTTTTATTAGTTTATTCAGCATAGTATATTATTTCTAGTTCTTTTGATTTGTAAAATGTCAAGTCAGCTAATAAGCACAGATTTCATAGTGCAGGTGATCAGTGGCTGCTGTATCTAACATGCCTTTCCAGATAATTTATTCTGTATTGCAACATGGATCCTTTAATCTTTAAATAACCACCCTGAACAGCTGGTGTGAATTTTGGGAAAGATTCAAGGGAGGCTTTGTTACCTGCTGTTTAAATAAATATTGAAGACTTTTCTTAGTAGTGCTGCTGTTTTTCTACAGGTGTAAACGCCCTTTTAAGTAATAGAGCACAATGCCTGGGAATATTTATACTAAAACAAGATATAAAGGGCAAAGTCAAATGTCCCACACTTCTTTTACTGTTCTAGTTCATGTAAGAAACTGTCTTGCAAGTTAAAACCCTAAGGACAGAGGAATCTTAGCTTTACTATCAGTGATCTGTTCTTAACCCCTCCTATTTTCATGGGCTCTTCCTAGGTGCAGTGTTTTAAGATTTGAGGGAGAATGGTTCTGCAGTCAGGAATTTTGTTAACCATGATCTTCCCCAGAGAAGACTTTCCTGTTTCCAAGTCCTGACCTTTTCAGTTCCTCCTGGCAGATGTTCTGTTTCCTTGATAACTTAGAAGTGCTAAGTCATAAGCTCATTTCTGAGCATTTAAACAGAAAACTTGTATTTGTCCTCTGGTTGGTGTTGTCCACTATGTTTTGAATAATTTATTTCACTGTTGTGCTTGCCTTGTTTCAGGTTAAATATCCTGCTTCTCTGTTTAAATGTTTGGGTTATGAGGGCCTGTTCTTGTGGTGACAGTTCCACTGGATTCAGATGTAGGGGGGTTTAACTACACTTATTAGAGGAAGAAATTAAAAGTGTGGCTTGATCAAAGTAAAGCTCTTCTGAAAAAAAAAAATCTAAACAAATTTCAAAGTAGCATTTAGTGTGGGCAAGAGTAAATTGATTTCCATGTTCAACTACCTAAATAGTAAATATAAAAATTATAACTCATGTAAATATATTGCCTGGGAAGATTGTGCATTCACTGGAGGTTTCCACATACAAGACTGGCATTTGTCTTGCTGCCTTATATTTGGATGCAAGTTCTCTGTCCTACCTGTCACATACACAACCATTTAGGCACTTTGTTGGCTGGCACAGTGTGCAAATTATTCTAAACTAGTCAAACATCACTATATTTTTTAGAGAAACATAATCTGTATCTTGCACAGAATTCTGTGTTCCTACATGTGATTCTATGAGACCATTTCATGTATTTCTGGCATTTTAAAGAGATCATAAAATAGGTAGAAATGATAGGCTAGCTTTTTCACAGTGACAGATGTTAAAAAAAACCCGCCTCTGAGCACAAATTAGCATAAGCATGTGTATGAGAGGGGATACTTTTGGAATACATTGTTTCGAGAAACATTTTTGTGTTTGCACAACCCAGGGGTAGCTCATTCTTCATGCACATGCTTGTAACACACTTGCTCCTATAGGTTTGTCTACATTTATATTAAATATTAATATCAATATTAACAGTAGTTTCGAAAGACAGGTGGGTGGGACTGCTTATAAAAAAGCTCCTTTGAGAAGCACTAGTTTTGAAGCAGTTTAAAATCCAAGCCTTGTTTCTGAGAAAAGTGCTTCAGAAACATTCAGAAACATGTTTCCTTGTGTTGGTTTTTTTTCACATGAACACTGGATAACTGTAGTTGATTTGATGATAAATACTAATATTGATGTGAGAAACCACCCAAAGTTTCCTCTTCTCTGTTCTTTAATAGTAATTATTGGATTTGGGATTATGACAAATCATCACAAAAGCTTTTCTGTCTTGAGCAACTGCAGCAGGATTGTATTTCAGAGAGACAAGAACATGAAGGAACATAGTCTGATTGGTTTTGCCCTTGGTTCATAGACCAATTCTCATGGGAGATTTTTTTATTTGTAAATTTATTTATTCTGACCATTCAAAATTCCTGATAGTCTTTTCCAATATCTAAGGAAAAAAGTCACCTTCTCTTTTTTCATACATGGAGACCAACTTTAAAAATAGCTGAGCAATCTGTTTTTGCAGCCTCAGATCTTTCTGTCTGTAGGCAAAGGAATATTTGCTTTCAGAGTCATATATTTTTGCTATCATTTCTTGTCCCGGCACTGGAGCAGTTTTGCTTTTGTCTGAACGATCTGATTTGATCTAATCTGTTCTGTCTTCTTATATTGAGATTAACAAGCCATATACCTTCAGGCATAGGCCAGATCTACGGCAGCAGAGCACAAATGAACTTGAACACAGGGTCAATCAACTGCACAAAATGCATCACGCAGTTATTCCAAGGCTCATGCTGTGTCTGTAATTGCCCCTTGTTCTGTCATTAGAGCTCCCCTACAAGTCATTATTTTGAGTCAGCAGAGCTGCAGGGATCAGTCAGCCTGATGGTTAGTGTAGTGCTGAAGAGATAATATAAATATCTCCCAGCACAGAAATATAAGGGCAGGTATTCAGATTAAACCTTATAAAATGGCAAGTTTGTTAGCCCCTTTTTGACTGAATTAAAACAGTACCTAAATGTACCTACAAAGCTCCAGTAAGGCTGTGAATTCACTTGGCCCCTTGAAATGGTGATTTTCTTTCACTTAGTGTTTCCCAAAAATACACAGAAACTGGGCAGCAGTTGTGCTATGAGGTTATGAAAACCTTATTGAAGGAACACTTAAGCCATGGAACTGTTCTCTTGGAAGTACTGCTCTGTCTTTTTGCATAAATCTTAAAATTACTCCTGTTGCGTGTGTTTGCATAAGTGGTTTTCATACTCGGCCTGTACCAGGGTCCTGTGAGCAGGTGCTGGACAGGACATCAGTGACATTCATTACACATGCAACAATTTTGATTTTTAAGTACAAATGCAAAGCAGTTATTGGTGAGTGAGGGAGAGGACACATGGACCAAGTACTCCAAAGCATTTGTGTGACTGAATGATTTGAGAGAATGACACACAAGGTGTCCATTTTCTTGGATAAGATAATTCCCTTGTGTTCTGGTTACAGTCAGCAGCGATCCCTTCATGGAGGTGTTCAGAGCACATCAATCATACAATTTCAGAATCTTTTGGCTTCGAAAAGACCTTTGGGATCACAAAATCCAACTGTTAACCCAGCACTGCTAAGTCCACCACTAAAGCATGTCCCCAGGTACCACATCTACACAACACCTCCAGGGATGGGGACTCCACCACTTCCCTGGGCAGCCTGTTTCAGTGCCTGACAACCCTTGCAGAGAAGGAATTTTTCCTAATATCCAATCTAAATCTCTCCTTGTGCAACTTGAGGCTGTTTCCTTATCGTCTTCCTCTGTTGACTATGGAAGAGAATCAGGGAATATGAAATCCCCACAGTTAAAGCTAGGGTGTGAAAGCCTCAGTTTCATTTTCAAAAGAAATGTGAAGACTCAACACAGAGATTATGAATTTCAGGAACGATGGCACTGTAGAAATTTAGAGAATTTGCAGATAAGAACTGAAGTTTTCTAGATAGGTGAAGAACAGAAATATTTGATTAACAGGTCCATACATGTTTCTTAACATAAAAAATAGATTCACAAAGTCACAATGAACACCAATTATCCTCCAGAAGAATTTGGATAGAAGCTGTAGACTTTTTGGCAAATTATTAGTCCCCAGAATCCTTGAGGATAAATACTTGGATAAAAATGTCAACCAGTGATTAGTTCTTACTGTTGTAATCGTAAAAGTGGACTTTGTTTGAATTCTACTAAAGCTAGGCTAAGTTTTCAGACTGAAAATAATAACCTGGGTTTGCTGGTGCTGCTGAACTTGATGGTCTCTTTGAAATCTTACTCATAACAGATGGGTACATAGTTGTGACAAAGCCAAGTTTAGAAAGAAAAGCAATCTTACTTCTCCACATAATAAATACCATTTTTCACTGTTCTGCAATAAATAATAAACCAACCAAATGCCAGCTGGAAAACTGAAATACAGAATGGCACTTAAGCCATTCTTTTACTAGTGATTTCTTTGGGCGCAAGTCTTTGTCCATAAGACTTCATTGGTCTTATGCATTTGCAAGAAAAATGCAGCTCACGTGCAGCCAGTTAAAAGCAGGATTAGGTTTATTGAGATTATAATCTGTAAAGAAGATGGTCCTTTCTACATAGATCCTGATGGCAGGAGGATCTACAGAAGGCATGAAGGAAAACCAACACTCAGATTTTAAACAGAGCCCTGAAATGAAATAAATAAAATGTGATTTGAATGCAAATTCATGATGACTTTCTCAGGCTGAATTCTGGAGCAGTATTACTTCATGCAAGTGGAAACTCCCTGAGAAGGAGCTGGTTGTCTCCTAAGGACAGGCACCCTGGAGAACAGAGCAGGTGTCAGTCATCACAAGGTCACCTGCAGTGTGATCAAACTCAAACCTTCCAAAATCGTGGCTCATGTCTGCCTAAAATATGAAATTATTTTAAAGCCTTGATATTTAATGAATATATACAATAATTTATCTTGATTTGTTTCCCAGCTTCTCTCTTATAGCAGGTATAAGAAGCCCACTTATTAAATGAAATAAGAAAATCATGAATGTAGGAAGTGAAGCTATTAAAAAAGCAGGCCAAATATTTTACATATATATGAAGGAGTTGTGAGCATCATGACTGGTGGGGTTTCCCCACAGTGATATTTTTATGGTATTTAAGGTACAAAACAATTTTTGTGTGTAGTATGTAGATGTCAAAAGCTGACTATTCATAGCACACATTCAACAAATGTTATTATATCTCCAGGCTTTAAAAACCAAACAATCAAACAAAAAAAGGGCAAATATTTGTACCTTAGTAAGGTTTTGTATCACGTCTCAAAGTAAGCTAAGGCTCCTGGCAGCTTATTTTAGACTGGTAGCTGAACAGCTAATTTTGCACAATTTATAGGATTCTGTAATTTTTGCAAAATTTATCCATAAAAAACTCATGAGGGGAAATGGAAATTATCTGTAATGTGTTAACTATTTTTGCAATCATAATGCATGAGAAAATCATGCTTGACTGGGATTAAAAAAAAAGAAATTAAAAACCTTGGCATACAGTGTTTCTACTGCTTGCTATGATGGATTCTTATTAATAAATCTATCAAATTCTTTTGAAGAGCTGGGAATCCAGAATTATGATTATATTTTTCATTAAAATTTTCGAATTGTGATGAGAACTTAATTAGATGTCTCACAGAAAGCCATAAAAATATAGATCTATTTTAGTTCTGAGTCCATTTTTAATGATTTAAAATGTTGCAAATGCTCTATGTAACTTCTTGCACCCACTGGGTCACTGATCCTATTCTTGTATACCCATTTATATTTCAGAAGCAGAACATATTAACATTATAAAATGTAATTAATAACACAGGAATCTAAAATATTTCTTAGCTTTTGTTTCTGAACTCTTTTATTTTAGACATCCTGTGCATGGGGGGCAGTGAAGGTTTTCTTACTGAAACTTGGCTCTTAGAGAGAAATTCTACTGAAAGCATCCTGTATAAAATAGAATGACAGTGTTTAGGACCCATGCTCAGCTAAGGTTCACTATCTGCTTTTCATATTATACATCACAGCAATAAATCATCTGGACTCATGCCATGTTGTAATCTTTATGGATTACTTCATTGTCTTCTTACATATTCCAGACTGGTCATCAGGCACTTCATATAAAAGCATTGTTCAGAAATCCAGAGAAGGCTGATGTGACCAGGTGTTCAGTCAAAGGAAAAGGTTCACTGCTATAAAGGCTCAAATTTGTGCCTCATAGCACTGTAAACTCCAAATCAGCTGCATAGCACTTGATGCCAAAATAGGAGATTTTCTGCATTCACGTGGTCTCATTTCAGAGATTATTAGAAGACTGGAAAGCCTGTATTTTACTGACATACAGTTGAGCAGCTCAGGCTGTGCACATTGAAGGTGGAGCTGGCTTTCCAACCTGAAAAAACAGAGATCTATGTCTGATTTCCTGACACTGGTCCCCTTGGAGTCTGCAAAATTGTTGGCTTCAGGAGAGACTATGAATGAAGTTTGTATAGCCATGGCATGACACAAGCATCAAAATGGTCAAGATGAGGCAGAACTATCTTCCTCCACATGAGTTTCACCTCTGCCATTAAAGACCACAGAAAAGACAAGAAAAAGACAAAAGAGGGAATGGATAATAGGAATTAAAAAAAGAAAATGGGGATAAATGTAAGACACAGGACAGCCTGTAGGAAAACTAACACAGTGACATTCTGTGACTTGCTTATAATATTTTGAGATGCAATGAATTAATGGGTGACAGGCTCTGCTACTGGCAGAAAAGAAAAAGGAGGCTGTTACAGACTTGAGCTTTCCATGATCAATTGAATCTAAAAGATGGTGTGTTTCTGGGAAGACCATAAAAGGTGTTTTTATGTGTGCATTTTGGATACTTGTTTTGCCTGCCTGGCTCTGCAGACAAAAGCTGCATATTTTGATACATAAGTGAAGTCTTCTTCGTGTCACGTTATTTTTTTTAAAGAGAGATTGAATAGTGCACATGTCAAGAACGGAGAATCTCTGCATTTTCTTTCAAGCCTTTGTGTACATGATGAGCTAGAATAACCTCCCTGAACTGAATTATCCTTCCATACTATGGTTCAGTGAATATCATTATATTTCAGCACAGCTTGAGTGATTTTTAATGCCAAAAACATCAGCAAGAAATACAAATGTTACAAAAATATTGAAACAATACCATAAAAAACCTCTGGGATCATAAATACTTTACTTTGCAAGGTCTGGAAGGTCAACATAGCTATAGTGTGGAAAATTAAAATGCTCTCTGTGTGAATGCCTTTGGAAAAAAAAAGGCAGTGTTTTAGCCTAGAAATACAGAATTCCTATTTGAAACTGGTTAAAAAGAAAAGCTATTTTTCTGATAATAGAATTTGATGAAATTAATTAATCAAGAATTTTTTTGAGTATGTTAGCTGCATGTTCTTAAATATAATATAATTAAATCAGCATAAGAGAAGGTAGAAAATCAGTGACAGCTTTCATGTCAGTGTTGCGCTGCACCAGGTAACGTACATCAGCCTAAGATTTTGACAGAATGAAATCAAATGTGTACAGGCAATAACTGATGCTTTTGACAAGCTTTGAATTTGGAACGCTTTCCCTTTGCAGGCAGGTGTTCCGTCAGTGCACAGCCAGTCTGTCACAATGCACAGGATCACAGGGAGGGGGAGAGCAAGAGCAAAGGAGTTCTGCTGCTGATTGCTGGGGTGGAATTGAACAATTAGTATTTTACACAATCCTACCTGTTCGCAGTTACTACTTTTCAGCTGGAAACTTGTCTTTGTCCATTAGTCTTAGATCAGCAGTTGTTCTCTCCCTTGGAGGTCTTGCTTGGTTTCAGTGTTCCAGTACTTAGACATTCCCACCTGATCTGCAGGCCCCTTTTAAAGAGTCAGTGTAAATTTGTGGAAGTGCAACTTAACAGAGTTCAGTGGCAAGGTTCACTCTATTTCTTAGTGCATAGATGAATCATGCATAGGAAAGAAGGATTAGAATCAATTTTGAATGGTTTGCATGGATACAGTCTGAAAAAGAGTAAGGGTCCAACGGACATGGATACAAGAGGTGAGGATTCAAAAGGATTTAGCAGCACTTACCCATTGACTAATTTTATATTTAATAACTGATTTAACAGGATTTACTACAATTATAACTGTGACTTAATTGTAGATTCTCGATAACAGCATTCATACCATAATCAATTCACACACACACAGAGATGTGTACATCCATATCTGTGTGTCTAAAGGTACCTCTCAGAAATCCCCCTTGGATTCAGTGAAATACTCACGCCAAATCCCTTCGTGTTTCTCAGCAGGCGTGGGTTGCACCTTGAGAAGTGTGTGTGTGTGGGGAGGGTATCATCTATGATCTGCTTTTTCCAGTAGGCCTCCTAGCAATGGTACCATTTCACTTGGGCTCTGATTCACAAAAACTAATTAGCTAAGTTAACAATATTAGTTGCCATCTCCTGACAACACTGTGTGTTCTGTTTTCAAAGAACACCATCTTACTGTGGCTTAAAAATTTCCCTTCTGGGTACTTTCTGCCTAGACATCCAAAGGAAGAGCTAGGAGAAGGATTCAGGAGCAAGCCTCTTTATGCTGTATCTCAGAACAGCAGTTAAGTAAACTGTTCTACTTCAGAAATAAGCCATCTTTATTTGCAGAACTATAAAAGGCAACAGATTGATTTTAACTTATTATTCTAAGTGGTTGTTTTTAATCCAAAGATGCCTTCATTTAGCCTTTGACTCAGTTTTTCGTCTGTAAGCTCTGATGTCCCTGCAGTAGCATTCCAGCAGCTTTTTGCAGTAATACTCACAGTGATGTGGGTAACAAGGCATGATTTGATCTGCTCTGAGGCTGAAGGAGATGAGAAGGTGCAGCCATAGTCTTGTTCTCTTGCTGACCTCTGTGAAGCTGACACCAGGATGTTGGAATGAGAACAGTGGTGTTACTGGCACTAAGGAAAGTGCTGCGCTGGTGGTGTGCTAGAGACACAGACAGGAGATAATAAGAAGCCTCAGTAATGTGCTTGTACGTCATTCTTCACCCTGTTTTAAACACCGTCAGTATTTTTTTCTAATCTTACACTATAGGAACAACAGAAAAAACCCATAGTTTTGTGTAAAAAGTGCCATGAATCATATTTTCTGAATTCGGCTGAAGGATGAGCCTTCTATAAGGCTGTCCTACCTTGTAGACAAGCAAAAATTATTTTAAAATACCATGCAGGTGTAAAATCACTTACCCAAAATGTTTTTTACTCTCTTTTTATTGTCTAGAAAATACAAGGCAATTGCTTAATGAATAGAAGCTACATTAAAGGGAATTTGAAATGAAAGAGGTCTTTATTGCCTCAGAATTATCCTTTTTTTTTTGCCTTAACCTCCTCATAGCAACACATTTTGCAAACACTGGAAACCTTCCTGGCCTTTTAAACTAAGAACTGTAGGCAAACAGCTGATACTGTAAAATGGAGCAGAGTTTAACTTCTTCCGTGGTTGCTTCTATTCTGGGTAATTATGCCATTGTGGGAATAACGTTTGCTGCCACTGCAAGTGGAAAAAGCCAGAGGTGCTGTCTGGGTCTACAAGCTGCTGTAAGCTGCACACGCTGCAGAAGGCAGCACGCTTCTCACAGGTATCCTCTGTCCTGTGGCAAGACAGACAGGCAATTTATGAAGTTTACTGCAATTTATGAAGTTGTTCTGCCAGGAGAACTTAAGTACAGTGTTCCCTTCCTGCTCAGATAAAAATTAAATCTCTGATTTGCAAAAATAGAGCTGTTGGTCATTTCTAAGTATGTCGTGACAACTGTTCAGGTTGCAATAATTGCCTTTTATCAGAACTCACTTTCTCTCCTCTTGGGCTCATATCAGAGAATTTGTTGCTTACCAGCTGTGTGGTGAAATTATTACACCAGCTGGTATATGTTTATTTGTACCATATAAAATTAATTATAAGTTTTTTAGATCTTGGAAGGACACAAGTAACCACTTTGCATTTCAGCCTTGTGAAACCTGGTAGGTTTCATTAGGGAAATCCTGCATTTTTTCCAAATCTCGTATGAAGTCGATACGCATAATTATTTTAAAATGCCATGATGATTATGCAAATAAGGGCTCTACATGGACAACAGTGATTTTATTTTTCTTGGCTTAAGATACAACAGGCACTCTGAGGGGTTGAAAGCCATTGACTTCTGGTCATTACTAATTTAATAAGCAGCCCTCACAGTTCCTGCAGATACAAAGGAATCTGGCTTTACACGTGTAATATGCAGTGTGCAGAAAATACTTACTGCTGTTCTCTTTGAAACCTAGAGGACAGTTATTAAAGTTTTATGGTTCAAATTAAAATTTAAGATTAAAATACAAGATCAAAAGAATCAATTTTTCCCCTCAATGCTATTAGGAATAAGCCTTTCTGAATAGAGGGGCTCAATTGGCTTAAATGCCATGTCCTCCTCCTCCTCCAGAGACCTTGATCAGAAATAATCACAGCTCACTACAGGAACAAAACTTTTTGTATTTTCTTTTTTTTTTTTTTTTTAAGAAAGGAACAAGCTTTTATTACTTTTTAATGTATTGTGCTATTGTAGAGTCATGAGGTGTAAGTGCTGCTTGGGAATCAGAGTGACAGTTCTTGAAGAAGCAGTTTGTTTCATGAGCAGAAGGGAAATCTGCAGTTGTGGAACTGTTAAAATGAGTTGGAGGATGCCAGAGGATTTGCTTCTTTGTCAAAGCAAAGGGGAGCAAGGGGAGGCTCATGCCTTAGCTCAGTCTGATTAATAACTATCAGAGTGCCCATTTTTCTAAGGTTTTGTGCCATTAATATGTCTCCCAGTGTCAAATCTGCTTGCCATTTCTCTTGTAAGACACTTTAATAATAAACTGCAAAATCAATGGCACACAGAAGCAACCTTATAAGGAGAAAGTGCCCTGCTATATCTTAACTTGAAACCCAAAGTCACAAATCTCCTTTCTGGTTTATGTATTACTTTGCTGAAACTTTACCATAGTGCTGTACCCTCTGTGGAGCTCAGTTGTAAGAACCTGTTTTTGCTGTTCCTGAGCAGCTCCCCTCCCAGCTCCCCTCACTGGGAGGCACAGCAAAGTCATAAGCAGTTCTGTGATACAGATCACAAAAGGGGTGGCAGTGTTGCTTCATTTCGTCATGGAACTGGCACAGAACATGTCCTGATCACTGGAAGTGCTGCTGCTGACTTCAGTAGGATTTGGTTAAATCCCCATAGGCACAGCTCTCGTGGGGGACTGTTGGAACAGTATGGAATGACCCTGAACACTGTGTTTTTTGCGTTAACATCAACAGCTGTGCCCTGTCGCTGTTGTGCAGAGGACAGAGAGAAAGCGACTAGACACAATCCAGGAAAGAAATGGAACCATTTATTAATTTACAAATTCGCTTCTATATCTTAGCAGTATACTTGCATGGCATAAGGTCATTGGTCCTTTGGCCAACCACCTCTCAGGATGATGGCTGAACCCTACAAGACCTATTTCAAAGTATTTCTTTAGTCAGTATCATAACAATACTTCATAACAATCTGCACTTGCAAGATAAAGGGATTGGTTTACAAAAACCTCTAACTGTTTTCGGCCAGCATCCATGTGAAAGCAAAAGTTTCACACGTACGCTGGCAGAAAGCTGGAAAATCTCTCCATAGCCAAGCCTTCAGCATCCATAGTGCCCTGTGCTGGGGAACAGACTCAAGCCAGAACGTGCTTAGGGATTCTACCAACCTTGAATAAATAAATAAATAAATAAATAATATCTATATCTATCTGTATCTGCAAAATTTACCTTGTTCCTGGACAAACACTACCTGTAGCAAAGCAAAACCTCACCAAGCTCTGCCACTCAACAAATAGTTGTTCACCTGTTTTTACGGAAAATGTGCATGTACCTCTCGTTTTTTCCCACGACTTTAGGCTGAACCATGATTTGAATATTTTTTAAAACTGCAGAAATTATGGGATTGATATCATGTAAAGAAAAACAGTTTCCACTAAACTGATCAACCAGGATTAAGTCTTTATCTTCCATTTATAAACCTTCAAATCCTAAGGCAATAGAAAATTAAGCTCCTTTTATTTCACTGAGGAGCTTAAGATGACTGGGTGACCAGCATGAAATGCACAGTAGCATTAATTGAACAAATACAGAACTGGATTACTCCAAATCTGCAGAGAACTGCAGAATAAAGGGCATTATCAAGGATTCAGTGGCAAATTCCCCTTACTGACAAGCATTTGTTATAACATTGAAAGAAAAGCACTGCATGAAAACCATAAGCTACAAAATTCATTAAGAAAGATCCTTTTAAAATGAGGCCTAGGAGACTTTCTCTTATCACAGAAGCCAAAACATGGCCATCTGTGGTTACAAGTTTTTCAGACTTGTGTGTTATCAGAGCTAAATTGATTAAGAGACTGACAATGCCAAAATGGAGATAGAGGAAATAAAAAGAACAAATAGGAAAGAAAAAAATTGTTGACTCTATATACAAGAAAAGCAAGGATTGACTAGAGGAAAAAGATCAGTTTCTGGGGACAAAATATATTTACACCTTATGTACTCATGTAAGTTCTGGTTTTGTGTATATAACAGTAGGGATTGCCATTACTTTCTATAGGAGGACAAAGATCCAACATGTCTTTCCCAATATCTAGAAAACAAGACACCTGTTCCCAGAACAGAGAGACGAGTGCAACAGCTGTGACAGGATGGTTTCTCTCTTACCACTGATCATGGAGAGGACATGCATCATGTGGTTCCAGTGCCATACACAAGGTAAACCCCAGGGTCTGGTTTGCCATCCTTTCCCATCCAAGGAGATGCAGAGGAGCAGAAAACTTGATTTTTTTTCTACAGATGACTACGGATTTAGTCACAGGCAGGTAGAGAATAACAGAAACTGCAATCCACTAGGCCTCTAGTTCCTTAGAGCTGATGGGAACTATTTAGGATTCGGGCAAGCTCTGGTGTACTTTGCCTTTTGAATTAACATATTTCCAATTTTGTAACCCAAATGTCAGCATTTTTCATCAGATTATTGCTACATGACCTACTTTACTAAGGGGAGGTTTTGTAATGATGACCCAACACTGAGTGCTGCTTCTCAGAGTTTGATGGAATGGCAATCAGCTGGTTCAGTAGAGGAAAAATAACATTCAGATTTCTTTTCAATATTTTTAACCATGATGTCTTTCTCCACTACACTTCACTCTAGCACTTATCTTTGTCTTTGGCCTGGTAAAAAGACATGTCAATATTCAACTGGGTAGGCTTTGAGAAGAGTTAGATAATCCAACCTGAAAAGCCCAGAAACATTCAGGAGAGGCTGGGATAGGGACTGTCAGTTCCCAGGCAGTCTCACTAGCTCTTTCTGAAACTGTAGTGGAAGAGGTTTTGCTTTATTATTGTGTAGGACTTAATGTATCAAAGGAGGGCTGAACCTTTCCTTCAGTATCCTTTTGGATATAGAACAGTAATATGTCTGTTTTTCTTGTCAGGAAAAATTTCCAATAAAGTGATCTTCAGCCCATGAAAGACGTATTACAGAATACTTGAAGAACTGTTATATTCAGTGTTGGGCTGTATGGGTTTTGTTTACTCAACTGGTATTTGAATTTAAATTCGAGTACTGGTCCTCTAGTTTCTACAGCAGGAGACAGCAGCCAGGAACACCTTAACAGCTGCAGTACAGTGAGTTTAAAGGATGGACTAGAAAATAAAGTATGGTAGATGATCTCTGTGGCAGGATGATGTGGGACCTGGAACATCGGGATGGGTAGAAGGCAGCATTTGTATTTTCTGTGTTTGTATAATAGAACATGAAAGAAAGGAAAATAAAAGTGACTGGGTAGTAACAGGGAGCATTTTCCTCCTCACTCAGGGGCTCCTGCTGCTCGAGTGGAGCTGTTACAGGTGAAAAATGCACATGAGACTTTTTGGGAAGCACCAGTTGCAAGCACCATATAAAATCAATATGCAGATGGAGTCTCATAACAACAACCAAAATGTAATGGAACAGTTTGATAACCAAATTGCTGTTAACACAGTCAGACTTCACATAGCTCTTGAAATCACTAACTTTACTTTAGTGGAAAATTAACCTACTTGATGTGGTATGCAGTAGCTCATTCTTTTGATTTACACCTAGCTATTCCCACAACAATAAAACATTAATACTCTGAATCTTTCATTTGGAAAATATTCAGTATAAAAAAAAATGCATTAAGGTTACTTTTTTATTTTCTAGTTCTTTAGAGTTTTCATTTCATGTATGCCTGTTTTTCATTTTGTTTTTGAAATTAACTCTCTGGCAATCCATTTCTCTTATATTCTTCCTATGACAACAAATTGTTAAATTGCTGACAAAGAATGTCCATTGAAGTAGCAACTAGTTAATATCTTTAAACCTCAACTCCCTGGAAAAATTTTTACTGAGAAGGAGAAGCCCTAAAATGTGCTTTGTTTTTGGTGGGTTTGTGTTGGTTTGCTTGTTTGTGGTTTTTGGTTTTTTTGTAAATTTGTACAATATACTCTCACTTTTACTGAATACACTATTGAAAGGTACCAACATAATTAAAAAAACAACTTTTACAGATGTTTACTAGAACTTTGTTAACAGTTGAATGACAGTTCAATATCTGATGTTGATAAGGTTTTCAGCCAGAATTGAAAGTTCTCATTTTCCTTTCATACATCAAGCAGACTTCTCCTTTCACAATACAAAGTATATCCTTGCAGAGACTTTGTAGATAGAAAAATGAACATAAGATCAATAATGATGAAGTGGGCTGGCCTCAGCTGAAGGCCACGAAAAGACAGAGGAGGGAAAAGGTGAATGAAAGGAATAAATTAAGAGATGATTGTGGCAAAGGGAGTTTTAGGACATGCTAACATTGGCAGCAGCAACCCATCTTAGCACAGCTCCACAGTTACCTGCATCGCCTCTGAACAGCTCTTTGACATTTCAGACTCTTAAGAGCCTGCTCTGCCTCAGCTGATCTGCTGGCCTGGAGGGAACCCGTTCAGGATGCCACAGTGGTGTGGCTCTGTTGCTCCTGCTGTTCCTAACTGGCTCCTTGGATCTGGCTGAGGTGCCCATTAGTCAAAAAACACTCTCTCAGTCTTTGGCATCGGTGCTGTTAGAAAATGACTCCAGAGATTTTAAAAAAATCTGAAAACTGCATTTATTCTTAGAGATTCTTCAAATCTATATTGGAGTTTTGTAAATAAAGAGGTTTTTCAACTATTTTTACTATTGATTTACATAGAAAATACAGTCTTCTTAAATGAAAAAAGGTTGAGTTGGTTCTTAAGACTGCTGAACTACATGGAAAACAACCTCCAGAATTAGTGATGTCTGCATCAACATTTCAATTGGTACTGCTGCTTGCTGTTTGGAGAAGGATGGTCCACAGCTCAGAGAAATCAGTGCAGATCTTTCTGTTCAGCTCCGTGGGTTTCAAATTAGGTCCCTTGCAAAGCTGGGTTGGGGGGCAGAAGCAGCAGAGTGAGGAGCTGCTGGGCACAGGGGGAAGTGGGGCCATGCAGAGCTGCAGTGCTCACCACGGAGCACAGGCACAGTCCCTGTCTGGGAGGGAATCTCCATGCAGAGCTAAAAAGAAAATTGGGTTTTACATTTTTGGCCAAGGAAGCTACTTTGAATACATTTGATTAAACAGAATATTTCATTTTACTGTTTTAATAATAAATCATACACACTGAATAAATGTAATATTTGTAATACCATTGAAATGTAATTTCTTTTGTACTCTGAGTGAATTACATGATAGGTGTAGCACACTTTTTCTTTGTTCTTGGTAGAGTTTTAGCATGTAATTATTTTCCAATTATCTGACTGTTTTCTTGAGCATTTTAATCCTTTTTGGAAATGGTGCTGAGGAGTTTAATTTCAATGGGAGCAAGGGCTTTAAATGCCACAAAGGGTGTGGGCTGTTCTACCATTCTTACAGTTTTTCATTGGTAAATAGTTCCAAAATGTATGGCCCCTAAACACACCAACCGACTACTTTCAGTAGTTACAAATTCAGGATGATGCAGTACAGCCTGATGTTAATTTTCTTTTCATCAAGATAGTGATGCTGATTCGTTTGCTGAGACCATAAGCTCATGGTCCTGCTCTTGGTTGTGTTGTGATTTTTAGGAACGGTGAAGATGTTGTGTATTTCAAAAAGAATGAAACCTTTCTTCCTGGGAAGGCATTCACAAGTTTTGGTGTGCAGCTTTTAATGATGGTTCTTTCCTGTTTTGCATCCTGTAATCACTTCAGTCAATACAGAGAAAAACAAGGAGTGGATATTCAAACAGGTGGTTTTATTTCCATCATTACTGCATGGATGCAATTTGAAAGTGTTTGGCTGGGGTTTTTTTTTTTGTTAGTTTTTTGAGAATTCTTCGTCTAAACTTCTGAAATCGAACTGATTGTTACCAGTAAGCCTTTTCTCTTGACTGGCACAAATCCCATCTATGACCACAATGGTATTAATTTTTTTTTGTTACCAGCTCTTTGTTGATCTGTTGTGTGGAGGGAAGAAGAGTCCAAAAGTTAAAAACTACAAGCATAAAATGGAAATTACATTGGGAAACAGAATCTCCTGACACTGGAAATTTTATAATGATCTGCTTTCTGAACAGCCCAGTATCCACAGCTGTGTTACATGACAGTGGGCAGCATCTTTGTTTTCCAGGGTGAATTTCTTACCACAGAGCAGTCTGAATCTTTATTTTGCCTACAATGAATGTGATCTGATGGCATTTTCAACATCTGCCACCCCTGTGTTGCTGCCTTTGGTCACTAATGCTGCCTCAGTCACACCTGGCAGGGGTGCAGCAGTGGCTGATGGCGTGGAGTGTAGATGGTGTGGGCAGGTGACACAAAGGGTATGGAAGTGACAGCTGAGAACTACAGGTTTTCCTTTTCTCTCTCAACTCTGCATCCACCAAAATCCAAGGAACTTGAAGTTTATAACAGTGAAGTGCTACCTGACATGAGGCTTGGCATTAGACCTTTAGTGGGTTATAAATGACAATATATGGCAGTAAAATACTCTTCTAGTAATAATGATATTCTTCATGATAATTTGAAATGAGTTGATGCTATTTCCTTACAGCTCAGAATTTTGTAGTAGTGAGGTTGCTGATAAAGTTGATTCATTAACATATTACTTTTTAGGCTTTATTTATTTAATTCTCTAATGGGATGACAGAAGAAGGAGCTGCCTCCCACATAATATCCATCTTTAACATCTATTTTAATTTGATTCCTAATATCCTTTGTGTTTGTAAAGCTTGTCCTCCGTTTTATATCTTGGTACTTGTCATGTGTTTGAGAAAATATAGAAAAATAACAAAAGTACTTTCGCGTTTTTCAGTTTGTTTATCAATGTAACCATGAAATTAGCAGATTGTATTTCTTCATTAAGTAAAATAGGCCCTTGCAAATTCTTTATGTAAGTGAAACAGAATTCTATGGAGCTTTCATTTGTAATGTCATGAAAATTATACATTTATAAACTATAAAAGTCATATTCACAATAAGAATGGTAAGTTACAGAGCAAGGACAGCCCAGACAAAAGAACAATATTGAAACAGTAATTGTATTCGTAAAGATATCAAAGCAACTTTTGGAAAGAATGAAGGTTCTTCATCTCTAGATAAACTTCAAACTACAATTCTCATGGTTTTCAACTTTTTCAGTACCTATTCTTTTGTTTATATCTGTCATTGTAAAATCTTTATTTCTGTTATATTGTCATGGTCATTTGTGTTTTCATTTCAATGTTAGATCTTTCTAGTAGCAAGTTAGCGTTTCCTAATAAGTACTTAAAAAGGAGTTAAATATTATTTTATAAAATTTTCAAGGGGTGTTAAAGTGCAACTATTGAACAATATAAGGAAGAAGTAACTGCTTATTTATTTATTTATTTTTCCTTTAGAAATACTTCAGAGAACATTTTGCCATCTTTCAAGGGCAGTCATTACTAGAATAAATAGGGATCCTTTATTCTGTCAAATGAAAAATGGAAACATTTTATGGGATTGACAGTGTCACTACAACAATGCTGCTTAAATAATTAGTTGTCCTTACTCAGATATGGGATCATTGACTCGGTGGATATCAAGCTGACAAGTTATCCTATTAAATTTCAGTTTGTTAGTTCCTATTAAAAATTACTTTGATCATTCTCTCACAGTATTTTGATATATGCATATGGAGTTTCTGATACCACTTACACAGTTGGAATATTTTTTTTTGTTATTTCTGGTTTCTTTTACTGTAGTTCACGTATTAAAGTTAACCTCAGTATTTACCATGTATTTATAAATAACAGTGTTCTGAGTTTTCATTTTTCAGAGATCTCGTTGCTCTATACAGGCAATAAAAACCAGACTCTGTTGAAAATCTGTTCCTTTTTTTGTTTCACAGAAGAAGATACCGAGTGCAGATTGTTTAAGCCCTGGACAGCCACTGCACCCAGTGGGTTTTTGGAGCATGTGTGACCTGATGCGTACTCAGGTACAGCGAAGGCTTCTCAGAAGAGACTGGTGCCTTACTCAGCAAGCAAAGGTACGATGGCCTGGGGGGGAGGAACAAATCAAGTTTAATGTACCCAGAGACCCTGAAGCACCTTTCGATTTATATAAGGCTGGCACTTGCATATGGAGGGTTCAATTTTGGTGGTCTTAGGTTATGATTGCAGACATATTCTTACCTTACTCTTTTGTGTGTATCAGATCATGCACATAGGCTTCACTTCCATAGAAGCAAATTTTCACTTAGATTTTTGACTAGAGATTTTGAATTCTGGATGCAATATTGCTCCAAAAGACAGTCTACTGTACTTTCAAAGTAGGTAAGAACCCTATTGTTTCTCATCCTCACTCTCTTCACAGCTCAGCACAGCACTTACTTCCATACATCCTGTAGAAATTATTTCCTTTTAAAAAAAATGTTGAAAAAATGTCCATTTACTTCCATGTTTGAAGAGCAGGGGATAAGCCATCCCTTTGCAAAAGAGGATGACTGGTATCTAGTTAAGAATTTCTAAGTCTCATTTTAGCTGCTCCTTGCATCAACCTGAGGTTGTTGGTTGGTCCTGACAGGAGATTCTAGGAAAGAGCATCTATAGGAAAGAAACAAAACGGTTCAGAGTATCACTGTGCTGACAATGAGATCAAACCCGCACTGCTGACTGCAAGGCCTGAAAGAGGATGAGACTAAAGAGGATGCAGAACCAAATGACTTCCCATTCAATGTTATTTTTAACAAAAAATGAGTTAACATCTAAAAAAAAAAAAAAAAAATAGAAAAGTAATTTTTCCTTGCTGTTCTGCCTATTGTGTCTTCACAAATGTGGGTGATGAGCTGTGAGCTACAGGTGCAGGAGGACAAATTTCTCAAAAGGCTGTTATTTTTTGATACATTCAGTTTACTTTTGCTGCATTTGTCTCTGTGATCCTCTGCTAGAAGCCCAGTCCTAGGAACAAATCTGGCTGCTTGGACGAACAATTTTTATGGATGTTCATGGTATTCAGTTGCCAATCAGATGCATGCAGATGCAAATTGGATGGTTAGATACACAAGTACTTTGATTTGTCTGTAAACTCATCTTGAGCCTGTGAAGTCTCAGTAAGGGTTTTTGTAGGTGGAATTTTCGCTTTTTAAAAGGACCCTGAACCTTCAAAACACCTTCACTTAATGGTTGGTTGGGTCAGTTTGTTTATGCTTACTTTCTAGATTATGAAAATCTTACAAGCCTGAAGCTCAGCCTGAAAACATATTGCTGAGGCTAAAAATACTTGCAAAATCATGTAACAGATAAAGCTCTGAAGAAACAGATTTTATTTGACAGTCTTGAATTTTTTTTTCAATGACCTCACAAAAGCACTAAATGGGAATAGCCTGGGGAAGAGGCACTAAATCAATAGGCACCAGTAAATTTGTGAAATCAATTTTTTGCTTTTCACATACACGAGAATTGATGCAGTCAATGCTGTGTAACTCCCATTAATTGCCCAGGGCGACAGAAGATTTATCAATTGCTTATTGACTTCTTTGAAGCCATAGGGGGAAAATGGAAATAGCTGCAAAGTTAACTGAGTAATACAGAAGACATCCTTCCCCAGCTGGTGTGTAAATAGAGGCACAGCAGATTGTCTGCCACAACACGTTTGAGACCAACGTTTCTGCAATCAGAAGCAGAAACAACGTTATTGCAGTGGCAGCACTGCAAAGGTGCGTATGGAACAAAACCTGTCCGAGCTGTGACACCCACTCAACGTGGTGAGTGCTGCAAAAGGGTGTCACAGAGGGGCTGGGGCCCTGGCACAGGGGGTCCAGAGCAGCTGTGGCTGCCCATCCCTGGAAGTGCTCAAGGCCAGGTTGGATGGGACTTGGAGCAACCTGGTCTGGTGGAAGGTGTCTCTGCCAAGAGCAGGGGGTGGCACTGGATGAGCTTTAATGTCTCTTCCAACCCAAACCATTTTTTGATTTTATGATGTGTTACTGTGTAGTAGTCACTCAGTTTTTACACTCAGTTGTTCCACAGGAACTCCTGTTAAATTTAGTAGGAAGACTTGTGAAGCTTCCCCAAAACTAAAGGCATCTTTTCCTCACTTTCAGCATTTTTATAGTGGCCACAGGCTTCAATTTCTCTGTTATAAATAGCATATTTCCCATTTAACAGCTATAAAATCAGCTACTGCTTTTTATGTGCCCTCTTCAGTCTTCTTACTTCCCCTGGGTATGAGGTGTGGGAGAGCTCATTAAATTTCTGAGTCAGAAAAGAGAAAACTGTAAATAAAAATAAATATATAAATTAAAAATACACCATCTGTGGTATAAACAGGGCACTCTGAAATGTTAGTTACAATTTCCATAAATGTGACACATGATAAAAAGAGCAGTAGCACAAAGCAAAAGAAGAAAAAGACTTTTAAGGCTAACAAACTTTGCACTGTAAAGTGACACCTGACACTTCAAAGTGAAAGGATGGAGAATTATTTATGTGTTTTATCTCTTTAACAGAAAACAAATTAATAGTCTTTTTTTTTTCAATAATAAATTACTTGAAAATTTAGCATTCCTATATAACCTACAGTGGAGCCAAGGGTGGGAGGAAGTTTTGGCATAAGCTAGGTTTTATATTTTTCCTTTTTTCCTAAATACTGTTAAAAAAACCTTCTCAGTCCTCCAGTGTCAAACTAATCTTCTTCCTTTTCTCTTTAACTCCCTTCTAACTACTCTTTGAGGAAGTAAATCCATTTAATACCCGGAGCATGAATGCAGACAAGCATCCTGGAAAATAAGTCCATCATGGTCTTGTTTTCCATCTTTCTTCCCTGTTTTCTAGTACAGAAGCTAAATTTCAACAAATTGAAAATAATCCTGTGTAACAAGATTTTAATGGTAATAGATTGCAGCTTCTGCATAAAAGTAAGATCACGAATGCACAAGATGATTGGATAATATATTCAGGGAAGTTAAATAGATATTTGTAGATGATGTTTATGAAAAGAGAATGAAGTGCTTTCCAGCAGTTGGAGGCATTAGGTTAGCAGTCACAGCACAAAGTCAAATTTAAATTTTACAAAACAAATAGCTGGTAAAGATACAACTTCTATTTAAAAGTGAGAAGATACTGATTCAGGATTAAAAATCAGTAAGTAACATGATGTATTATCAGCAGACTTGTGAGTGTCTTGCCTCTAAACCCCATAAGCAGAAACTCTTTAAAACCCTGTATGTTGAAAAGAACAACGGAAATTATGGGGGAGGAGGAGCAGAAGCAGATTTGGCAAGCTGCATCTTGATGAGCTATTAGGCTTAAGAGTGAGGAAGCAAGAGAGTTGCAGCTGAAAGCTCTATCAACCTGCTGAATACTTTATCTCTACTAGAATTCTCTCTACTTCAAAAGAAGCAGATCAAAAAAAAAAAAAAAATCAGTTATCTTTGGAGATCCACAGCTGTGTAAATAGAAAGCCCTCACTGGCTGGGGAGTGCAGTATGGATGTGTTCCTCCAAGGGTAATCAGGAGCTTCTTAACAGAATTGATGGGTTCTGACATGATTTTGTGACTGCCCACACTGGGCTTGGTATCGATTTGGCTCCCTGAGTAAGGCAGGGCCCAGGGAGTGTCACAGCCCTGTCTCTGTTCCTTTGTGCCTGTGGGTACCTGGGGTGAGTCCCACCTCCAGGATGCTGCCAGAGGGAAGGTGTTGGAGCCCCTGTGCATGGCCAGGTGTTCTGTGCTACCCTTTCCTGTGCTCTTGCCAGCAGCCTCCCCTTTCCCCCTCCCTGTAGGGCTGCTCTCTGACCTCTGAGCCAGATAAAGTAGAGAGGAAAAGGAGGAAGCTCAACCAGCTCAGACACTGCCTTGTGGCCTGTCAGCACACCTGAAGGGATGTGGGAGGGGAAGGGAACAAGTATCACAACTCTGAGCTGCTTTTTTGGGTTTGGATGCTGTGGATGTACACGTGTGTGGAAGTGTTAGGAAAGACACATGTTTGGTGTGTGGAGGATGAGACGTCTCCCAGCAGAGATCTGGTGTGGGTCACTGGGACTCCGATGGGAGCAGTCAGTGCTGTTACTTTGGGACAAGACCATATTTTTGGGATGTATCTGTATATTTCTTCATATAATGAAGCCCTGAGATGTGCCTTGAACCCCTGACATGAGCAAAGGAAAAGCAGGTGAAGAGCACAGGAGGCACAGTGCTCCATGGCAGCTGGCCCTCAGAGCTGTTCTCCTGAGCCTGGCTACTGAGCAGTTAATTGTGGAGGAACTGTCCTTGTACTTCCTGTCACAGTAACTTTTATGGACTATTTTGAGTTTGAGGAGTCCCTGCTATGGGATGCTAAAAGGCAACTTTTGTTTTGAGGCATAAATATGTGCTTGGCAAAAGTGATGTGCAAAGTTTTGACAGTGTACTGATAATACATGAAAAATAAGGGACTTGATGATGTCCTAGAACTGTGGCATTACATTTTAATAGTGACACTGATTTGCCCAATCGAAAATTTACTGAGAAATGAGACAGAATATTCATTCTGTAATGTCCCAAAATCAAAATGGGCATATTTCAAAAGATACAGGATAGTTGGAATAGATATTACAGGCTCACTTCAGGAATAAGTTGGTAAAAGACTATGGTTGTCAAGATGCAGGAGGTCAGACTGGATGAAGATAATGGTCCGTTTCAGTTCCTGTAAATTGGTGAATCTCATAATTTCAGTAGAAATGCTGCCTCTGACTCTCATTTGCACTGTGACCTCTTCGCATCCATCTGGAGGTGTTAAGCAGCTTTAAAGCAGATGCAAGATCTACTGACTTTGTCTACTTTCTTCACTACTAGTCCAGTAAAAAGGGATTGTGTGGAATTAGGATTGAAAGCTTTATTCCAAAACCTGCCTGCAAGTTTTTGGGGACGGGAGGAGAGAGTCCATCTAGCCTAGATTCTCTTTTATCATATTTTACATTCTCAGGTCCCACATTGAAAATAATACACTCTCTGCTGTATGTAAAGGAAAAGTCACATATCTTTTTTTCATTGTTTTTATTCAGAGAAAATGTTTTTGACCCAAAGATGAAGCAGATTCTCATCTTTTGTGGCCTTTTTTCACCTTGAATCTTCTCCTGTATTCTTTAAAATATTCATACTTGCATTGAGAAGCCAAATTTTTGAAGGTGATCCTAGGTGAATAGGATTAAACAACTCAGGTCAAACTACTTACTTAATCACTGTATATTCTTCATGCAATTGGCAAGAAATTATATTTCATGCAGCATTCTTTATGGTCTCAAGTTTTAGTATTCTGAGAGGAGAAAAATGAAAGGCAAATATCACGACCTTTTGTATCTCAATGACCTGAAACTGGAGATGGGTTGCAATTTAAATACAGAATTCAATCCTAACTTTAAAGTATCAGTAGGCACTTGTAAAATATGTCTGGGACATTCAGAATGGAAAATATATAATTTAATATCCTTCTAGGGAGAAGAGCTCTGAAAATTGCCATTTTCCCTTCACACATTAAGGCACTTACTGATTAAAATTCATGAATTTGATTAAGAAAAAGAAATAATTTTTCCCAGAAGCAAAGTTGTTTTTCCTTTTAATTGTTTTATTTGTTTCTAGTGCAGGAGAGATAACTCATGTTTTGGTTTTAAGCCAGAGAAAATGTGGTTTTTTTTTTTTTACTGCTTTTATATGCAAAAATGTTTCATTTAAAAAAATTGTCATTAGTGACACAACTATGCAATTTTTTTCAGTGTTCTTTAATAGAATGAATTCTGACAGCCAAACATCAGAACTTAATCTAATCATGAGTGTCACTAGGCCAAGAAGCAGACCTTAGCTGTGGTGTTCTCCTTCTCTGTCTGAGCAGATGCTCAGCCGCATAGGAATCAACAAAGAATTGTACCTATAACAGACAGAGTAAAATCGAGGAAATGGTAGACTTGAAAGAACAACCTGCCCAGCCCTGAAATTAAACTAATGAAGGCTTTCCATGAACATGCTGCACGGGCTGAGCTGTCAGGGAGTGCAGTGGAACACGGGGCTGGTGCAGGAGCCCCAGAGGGTGCCTGTGCTGGCTGTGCTTTAGCCTTGAAATTGTGTGTCAAGGATCCCTGCAGCTCCACCAGTGGAATAGGACAATTCCTCACCACATTACTTTTCCAAATGAGAGATAAGGTGTTAAACTCTGACCACTGACTTTGAACTGCATCATGCTCAGAAGTACCTACCTTGAGTATCCTTCCAAGATTCTTAGAAAGTGCAGAGCACCGGCATTTAAAAAATCCTAATTCACTGTAAATTCTTAGCAAAGGCGTTCCAGTTTCTTATTCATGTCAAAGTCCTGACTGAAGGCAATATTTTTAAATGGGATAGAAAAAGGATGGTCTAGCTGCCCAGCAGAAGTGTAGTGTAGTTGTGATGGCACAGGCCTGCACTGAGTGATCTGAAGTGATGCAGATGATCCAGACAGGCTCAAAAGTGTTTCAGCTCCTCACTCAAAGGTGCAGCAGAATCGTGACTGGCAGTCATTGGAATGGAGCTCTGCAGTTATTTCTCCTTCCCCTCTGGAGCCAGAGGCTCTGTGTCACTGGGCTGGACCAGCTGTGCCTACACAGCTCTGCCCACGAGCAAATCAGGAAACCTTTTGTGATTTTTCTGACTGGAGTGGAGCAAAGGCAAACATCTGGACTCAGCAGGAACACGATGAGCAAAGGGAAACCTGGCAGGAGTGTTTCTAAGGTATGGGTGCCTTAAGGAAGAAATCATGGTGTTGAAGGTGTTACAAGCAGCTCTTGCTGTTTGTTTCTCTAACATTCCATTGTCTTCATAACATCAATGAGGGCACTGTACCTACAAAGACATAAGTGAAGTCTATTTATGCATAAACTTTGAGTGAGCTTATTTTTTCCAGTATGAGATATCTGTGTATCCAGTGTCAGGGAGGTAAAAATTCTCCAAGTGAACACAGGTATTTTTTTGTCAGATTTTTAGACCTCATCAGTGTCTAGCCTGGATATTAGTATTTTTTTGAAGATGCAGACAGAAAATACCAGAGTCAAAAATAGGATCTTGAACAAGGTTATGTAATTTTTCTGTATGCTTGCAAGTAGTGCTGACCAGAATGCAAATCCCAGGAAAAACCATGAAGTTACAAGTGCAGGATGTGAGACAAGAGGAAGAGGCTGGTTGGTCCTCTTCAACTTCTGGGTTTTGCTGACAAAATTTTTCTCCTTTAAGGCAGTTTGTCTTTAATGTTCTCTAGCAATTATTTTCTCAGTTTTTATTTCCTTGCAATATTTGATATTATTTATAAAGCTCCAGCTGCCAGGCTGGTAGTATTTTGCAAGAGCCAGCTTTCATTTTTTAAAGTGCTATATTTGTTTTTGCTTCTCATTGTTCCAGAGAAGTTGAAAACATGAACCATAACATGAAAAAAGAAAACAAAAAAAAAAGGAAGGAAAATAAAAGAACGAATACCAAAGCCATTATTTTGGAAGATCTTTAGACCTATAACAATTTGCTTATAATTTGGAGGGAGGGGGAGATTTTTTTTCTCTCATAGTTATTGTGTTTCTTTACAAGGAAGAACTGTAGTACGCTGTATATGGAGCATGAACTGTAGCTGGCTTATTAAGAGCAATATAAAGCAGAGTGAAAAGCAATCATGAATTGTAGAAGAAATCATTTGCCTCTGTCTCATTTTACCTTTCTAATAGCACCCAGGCTCTGAGAAGGGGAAGGCCAAGGAAAATGATGGCATAGAGCAGAATACTAAAAGTTCTGTGTTTTTTCAGAGGCTGGGATTTTCCCTGTTTTCCACAGACCAGCACTTTTCTTCCTGTAACTAGAACAGCTCATAGGAAGAAAAATGCCAATAGTCTGTAACTCTTTGGCCAAAATTGCTATTGCTCGTTATTCAAATGTTAGGCTTTTTTGTCTTTTCCTATTTTTTCATCAAGCTTATTTCACAAAATGAGACTCAGTCCTAGGAAAATGTTTTGAGATTTTGTAATTAAAAACAATTGTTCTAGAAGTATTAGTTCTTTAAAGAGAGGTTTATCTCTTATGGAAATAAAGGCCAGCATAAATAATACGTGAAAAGAAAAGATTGAGTCAATTGTTCCTATGCTTCCTTCCTTAAAATTGAATTATTCATTATTTCCTTTAAAAATGCATAGAAAATAACCATTTTTTTTCTAACTTAAGACTGCCACTGAAGTTGCACATTAAAAAAAAAATCCATTCCTAGACAGCACCCATGAATTCTTACTAATTATCATACTTCGAGAGTTACCTGTTTTGTGACTTCTCTGGGTTTATATTTGAAAGCAAAATCAGATGCCACTTCCCAGCTGAAGCGCAATTTTGTTGTAATTCCTTACAAGTTCTTAGATGATTTCTTTTTATCATGTTATTTTTTGGATATGGAGATACTAGAGTTTGGTCATATTTCTGGTTCACTCATGTCTGTATCAACTGACATTAACCTCAATTGTTAGGGTAGGAAATTACAAAGTAAGTGAATTTTAAATTTTATCATCCCAAAGCACCTAAGTGGGAGGCTGGTGAAGGAGTAGCCATGTTACAGAGGGGCTGCTTTGGGAGGGAGGTGGGCAAATGGCCTTTGTCTGTCTCTGAATAGAACCCCCATTTTTGAAGCTTACCAGTAGAAATGTGTGAAGGATGCAAGTCAGGATGTAGTAAATATATTTTCTGAATAGAATACTTGTTTATGCAAGAATCAAACCCTCTGTGACAGTGTTAAATAACTTGTACAAACAGGCCAAATGGTGACTTGGCTTGAGGTAAACCACAGGTCTGCTAACCCAGAAACCATACAGGACTTTATTTTTTTGTGACCTTTCTTCTGTCTGTGATCTCTACAAATTCTGCCATTTGGCAAAATCTCTCTATTGGTTCTACTTTGCTCTTCTCTCTGTCTTGCTGTTCCCTGTAGGATGTCATTTTCCAGCTGGCTCTGGGCTGTGAAGAGGGAGGCAATATTTAGGGTACACAAGGCTAACCTCCATGGAGAGCTTCACACAGTGGCATTTTGCACTAGCATATTTTCCTGGGAAACCCAGGAAAGGACAGATCGCAGTCACATGTATTTCTGACAAAATATTTTGCATGTGAATTCCCTGTTTTCAAGAAGGAGGATTTGGGTTCTTCAAAAGGCTTGGAGTAGATGTGAGCAGGGCGCTGGAATGTCCTGTCTTGATGGCATCATTTTCCTTGGCCTGGGTTGGACTCTGAAGCTTTTATAACAGGGAAACCTGGAGCTCTTTCAAGACTGAATCATACCAGTGCTTGTAGAAAAGAGGTGGCATTTCACATTAGAGGCAGATGGAAGAAATATTTATTTGGCATGTGGATTTCAAGCAAATGATGGATGCTGTAATCTGTTCACTGGATTGGAATGTTAAAGCTCCAGGGAACACAGAATTATCTGGCCAGTGAGGCAATAAAAAGGATATAAATAATTGATTTATCCTATGTTTCTGCAACTTTGCAGAAGGTTTTCACCTCCACATACCAAGATATGTATTTCTTATCATATATGATGTTTCACATAGGTAGAGTTAATGCATACAAATAAATACCCAAAAGCTCATGAATTAAACACCATATATTATATTATAGAGATTATATATAGAGAGCAAGCAAACGTACTGTTAAAAGTTTAGTGGTCAATATAGCATTTCACATGGAAGTTTCTTATGAGGAAGGGGACCCAGGAGGAACAGCAGGGCAGGGGAAGTACTGCCAGGTCATAGGCCTTGAACTGGGAAATGAAAAGCTCTCTCTCCTCTGCAGTGGGCTGTGACTGTTCCCCTTCCAGCTGAAGAAAAATTATTTTTGTGTCATTGATATTCAACCTTCACAGTGGGTAGTGAAAGAAACTCCATTTGCATCTTCAGATAACCATCCTGCTATTTTTTTCACCAAAGAAGCAGCTGGTGCCTTGTCCACTGTGCAGAGGAAAACATATTTCATCTCTATTAATGTTCAGAGAAGGTCTTGTCTTAATTTATGACCTTTAGTGTTAATAGCCATCATCATTTTAATGAACTAATTAGATTAATTACTGTTATTGCACATTATTGTTATTACCATAATCACCATGGGGAAAATTTTAAGTATTAGAAATCAAGAATTGTATTAGTACAACTCTATTTCGTGCCAGTATTTCCCCAGTAGGCCCCAACTGTGTGGCATAATAATGGAATGATTTTAATTCATAATTTAGCTGCAACATTATGAAGAGAATTTCTGGTTTTTCAATACTTTTGAAGTTCTGGGGTTTTTTTTAATTCTTCACTCTTTTTGAACAATATCATAGCAGGGTGAATGTTGAGGAAAAAATAATTTAGTCCCTTGCTTTGTATTACTAAGATGAAATTTGGGTGCTTTTTTCTGCAGATGTTTAAGCCCAGCATTTCCTTTGACTGCAAGAGTTGTATTACTGTGCTTTGTGGGCAGTACGTATTCACAGACGCTTGTGGCCTGTGTCCCACAGATATCTATACCTAGGTTTGTTTTATTATGGTCATAATGGAATTGGGATTTGGAAGTAAATACTAGCTTTTATGTGAATAACTTTTAAATGTGTGTGTACACTCAGTTTCCTTTACTTTCTTCTATGTACCTTTACAGCCTTGTGTTGCCTTTTTTTATGCACGTAGGAGGATCACTGCCCTGTTTTTCATGAAATGGATATAAATTTGCTTTTAGAAGTTTAAAAAGTTCAGGAAAAAGCCTGAATACAGAAGTCCCAATAAATCAGACATCTTCCTTTAAATCAAGAAGAACCTAGAATGATTTTTTAGAACCCATTTTTACAGCCTCTTGAACAGAGACGGTCTTTTGGCTGAATGTTTTGTGTATGTGTGTCAAATAGAATGGGACTGTCACCCCAGGATCAGTTTTGCAAGTAGCAGGAATGGAAATGATGATGATCATAATTAGGCTATTTCCTTGTGTTAACACAGTTTTTCCAATCCTATTGAGATGCTCCAGTCAGACATCATAACATGTATAAAGAGGCACTGTGAGAATATGTTCAGACTGACATGAAAGAAGCTGGGAGCCAAAGAACAAGGGAATGATCAAAACCTTACTTTGCAGGGAGGGAGCAATGGAAGGAGTAGAAAATTCAGACCACCCAGACAGCAGGTGTAGCTCTTGATTTCTGAAGAACAGTTAAAAATGCACCTGATGAACAAGCATTGTGTCACAAGGCTGTGAGGGCAAATCCGTACTGGAGAGAGGCAGGGGAGGGATCATTCCAGAGAAAATTACTCCAGCTGAAGGGTGAGACAGCAGAAGTTTTGCTTTTCCACTGCTACTCAGAGAAACAATCAAGGGCATAGGAGTTTGAGTGGAAAGCAACAATCAGACCTATTTGACATCCCAAGGATCCATATTAGGGACTAGATTGATTGAAGTAAAACTCATGTAATGTTGAAGAAAAGTTATTTGAAATATTAGTTACTTTAATTTTGCCCTGGTTCTGCCTCTCTAGTTCATGAGAAAAGTTATATTTCTTACAGTTTCTTACCACTGATTTTAGTTTAAGAGGACAGGCTATTTTTTATTTAGCCTAAGAGGTGTGGTACAAACCACTTTTTTTGCCCCTGAAGTCAATCATGCTGATGTTGGAACCTGTGGTGGTTTAAAGTGGCAGGAAGCTCAACACCACAGAGTTGTTTGCTTGCTCCCCACCCACACCAATAGGATAGGGGAGAGAATTGGGTAAAAAATTGTAAAATTTGTGGCTCGAGACAAAGACAGTTTGATGGGACAGAAGTAGAAGGTATAACAATAATTATTATTAATAAAAATTAACAGAATACAGAAAGCAAGCAAGCGATGCACAATGCAATTGTTCCCCTCCTGCTGAGTGATGCCCGGCCCATTTCTCAGCAGTGTCCCCCTGGCCCCTTTCTCCCTAGTTTATTTCCTGACCATGATGCCATGTGGTCTGGAATGTCCCTGGGGTCACTTGGGGTCAGCTGTCCAGGCTGTGACCCCTCCCGGCTCCTTGTGTACCCCCAGCCTGCTCACTGGTGGGGTAACACAGCACTGTGCCAGCTATTGGGAAGGAAATTAACTCTATCCCAGCCCAAACCCAAGCAAGCTGGCCTTCAGATTCCTGCCTTGCCTTTTTTTTATTTCAGTTACATGGTTTTTGTGAAGACTCACCTTGCCACTGTCTAAATTGTGAATCACAGGACAGTGGAAAAAGATGGGCACACTTGGTCAGTGTGTGTGAGATGAAAATAAACATTGATAAGATTGATGATTCATACAACAACTCATCTATTTGTGTTTGGATATGAAGATACTCTCATGCTGGAAAAAGCTCTAAAATCAGTTGGTAAACTGATGATAAAATTCTAAAATAAAATAAAACCTGTCACAAAGTTGCAGTGTCTTAAAACTGACTGTAAAGAAGCCTTTTTATGTGCAATTTCACTAACACTCAATAGGTAAGTAGAACATATTTGATTTAGTTGTGCCATTTTCAAGTTGTGTTATCTGACAAACTTAGTGCAGAATACACAATTAGATCATACTACTGTATTCATGATAATGAAGGTTACATTCGCAATACTTGAAGCCTCACATTAAGCAGGTATTTAATTTTTTATGGCTGTTTTTGACAGGTAACATTTTTTATCCTGAACATAAATCTGTCAGAAATTCTATTTGTACTAAAGGCTTACATGTAGTATATGACAATTTTGATTTTTAACTGGCAAATTTGTGCAGGCATTTTATTTTCTAAGCAAAGTAGCTTTAAAGAAATCATGGTAATTGCCATTTCTTTATTGTATGACCTCATTAACAGTATAAAGCAGGCTTTAAAACACTTAAAATGATAGTATTTATCAAAATGCTATATATTTCACAAATAAAAGCCACCTGATACACAAACCCCCACTTGTAGTTGCTGGCAATTGATAGAATGTGGATGAGCAAACGCAAAGAATTCAAAGTTGAGATCTGACAACTTTGAACTGAATCTGGTAGATGAAAGTGCCTCTGTGTTTCTGTTCAGGTTAATTTTACTGGGTAGGAAAGCAGTGGAGAACATGTCACAGAGAAGAAGAGGAAACATGAGAAAGCTCAAACATGGAACTGTTTCCTATCTAAATGTGGTATTGTGGGTTCAAGCACTTTGCAGGAATTGCCTTGTATGTTCTGAATGCAGTGATGCAGTGTAATTTTAAAGAGTTACTGTTCATTGCTAATTAATTAATCATAATATTGGGTTTGGTGCCCCCTCATGCTGGCCTGTTTGGCTGGAGGAGAATACTGTGGACACATGTGTATGACACCAAATAGCTGGATTCACAAAGCCAAATTTCTCTCCTACAGAAACAATATAATCTACCTTGGCACCAGACCTTATCTTCTCTTTATTATTACCAAAGTGAATGTGATGAAAAAAAATTACTTTTGGACATGATGCAGAAAACAGTTTTAAAATATGTAGCTACTCTAATCGTAGTTTCAGCACTCATGATCTCTCTGGTGATTTTGGTTGCTAGAAAAGAAGTGAAATAGCATGGAAATCTCTGGACAGCCCTTTTGGCTCCTACAGCCCCAGGCTGCATTTACTTCAGGAAGATAATTTAAAATGGGGAAAATAATTTGTCCCTGTTGCTGTTGTGTGTGTGGCCTTCGTAATGCTTGTACCCTCTGCAGGCTGAATAATGGGGGACAGAGGTGAGTAATCAGGGATGTGACTGAATGCATATTGGATTTACTAGAAACACTCGTGTTGATTTAATGTGGACATTGGATCAGGCTCTGAGAGTGCAGGGGAAAGCCTGGCCCAGCAGATGAGGGTTTAATAGACCTTCCTTCCTTTAAGATGCTCTAGAAAGCACAGAAATACACACTGGGAGCCTGGAGAGCACACAGATAGGTGTGTGGAATAGAGGCTTATCTACAAATAAGTCCAAGAAGAGGAAGATTATATTTATCATAAAGCAATTGGGAAAAGCAGTGTGCCTGTGAATCAGACACTGCATCTTCTTCTTTATCTGTAGAACCGATAGTGGAGAAACACGGATGTGCCCTTTTCTGTGAAGTGTGCATTCCTGCCTTAGAATGGAAAGTCTCCAAATCCTGTGAAAGTGACACCAAAGTGATGATTAACTTTATAGGCTAAATCACCTTCATTAAGTTTCATCTGATCAAATTAAAGCTCTTCTTTTTAAGCACTGCTTCAAAAAAGAAACAATTAACACAACTACTCTGGGGCCTTTAGTATAGATACTGCAGTCCCTGAGATTGGATGCTGTCAAAATTTACTGCCTGTATCATCTGAAATATGAATATTTTATTCTAAATACTTTGGTTAAGGCTTGCTTCTCACGATGTGGTAGAATTTAATGAACATGCTTTCCTAAATAATTTTATGTTCTGTAGTGCTTTAGTGAAAAGGTAGGAGCACATAATTCTCAGCTGCATCCAGCAAATGCATTGTGCCAATTACTTAAATTGTACTTTGAGTAATTTGTGCCATATCTCTGCAGTTAATTAATAACTTCTACACCTGGCTTTTGTTAGAGACAACCCCACCCCCCACCCCCCGTTTGGTTTCTCATCTTTACAATTGTGCTTGGTGCATTGTTCCTTCCAAGACTGTTTGCTGTAAATTTGACAAAGATGAACAGCCATGATGAGTGCAGATGGACAAAGATGATGACTGCAGGTGGCAAATGGGGGTCGGCAGCATAATGGGTACAATTTCAAGGACTATTCAGCCATTATCTGAAGGAAATATTTAGATACCAGTGTGGGGTATGACAATTTCATCCTGCTGGATGAATAATAAGAAATCATGTTGATGGCTGATGCAGTCTATTTAAATGACACCTTGCTTCATGTTCACAGGATAAAAGAAATGGATGGCAAGGAAACAACTATGGGACAAAGGAGACGAGTGCTGTGTGACCTGGGAAAGCTCAGCAAGAGCCTGTGGAGTGAGAACCCACCCTGCAAGGGAGCACTGGCAAAGTCCAGCCCTGGAGCGTGGAGCCACATGGGAAAAAGTTATGGATTTAGTAGAAATAGAAGTAGATCTCTCAGTTTTACTTCACAGGAAAAACATTCGTGAAGACAGGAAAAAATGAGTTCTCTGGTATTTCAAGTAGTGTGGGATGAATAAGGCCTATTGTGAGCCTGGCTCAGGAGGTGGTGGGGAAAGCCTCGTCTCTGGGTGCTGGTGGGATCTGCTGACTGGAGCCAGAGGACAAAGGATCCTCAAGAAGTAAAAGCCCAACCCCAGACCAAACCCAGATAAATGTGGGGGCTGGTCCTACTTGCAGCTGCGAGTGCTCAGCCCTTCTGACCCTTATCAAGCTCAATTAGTTTCTACTAAAATTCACAGACAAAAAATGAACCAGACGAACTGGGGCACTATTGAATTGTGGGGCACAGAGGAAAATTGGAAGAGTTCTGTGAAGGTAATTACTAAGAAGAATTAATGAATTATGTTTTTTAAAATCTCACAGTTCATAGCTGGCCTAACAGCAGGTGATTGTCATCTGGTTTCAAAAATAGAAAGATGAATTAACATTTCCAGACAGTCATGTGGCTGATCACTTTTATTTGCTGCTTGTTTCTTTTGTTTTTTTCTTCTCAAGAAGCTTCTTTGCACTTCAGTGTTAAGAAACATTTAAATAAGTCAGTTATTAGACATTATGGGATTAAATGTAATATTCAGGTTTTAATCTCTTTAAAGAAATTCTCCTCATAAGGAAAAAGGTGATGATGTATAAAAAGGAAAACGTCAGAATTGATTGGATTTTGATTTCAAGGTTTTGATTGTGGGCTGTGTATTTTGAGAAATATGATCAGAAACATGGAATTTCAGATACTTGTTGGAGCTTCTTAGTAAATCCTCAGGAATTAACAGTAGATTGGATGTCTCTGTAAAATGCATTTTTTCAGAAGCTATTTGGTAGTAATTTCAGTTTCTATACATTTACGGAGATAAATGGGATCTCAGCCAGTTGGTGATTCTTTTTCTGAGGAATACCCAAATGAAAGTAAAGTTTAGTGCTATTTTTTAAAGTAAGAACCTTTATGTGAGCTCGTGAACTTTTAAATTATTTCTGTTTTAATTTTTAGCAATTCTCTGGAATGGTTGCAGGCTAAGTAGTGCACCTGGAAGAGTGCAATTATGTCATGATGAGCTAAGGATCTCTAGTAGAATTGCTTAAAGTGCTATTTATGAGCATTGCAGTCCCTAAGCCTTGGACACTTCAAGGTATAATAAAAGTAATCCTGTGCCATTTCCCATTTTCCTGAGGTGCAGCATTGTCATAGTTACAACTTTCTTCTTGTAACTGCACTAATGAGGAAGGGAAAGAAGAAAAGGGAAGAATGAGACAGACGAATGATAGCAAGGAACCCTTTTCCCAGTAAGGGCTGGGAGCAGATGGTTTGCATGACCTCTTTGTTGGTGTCCTGGTGCTGCTCTAAAATCCTGTTCAGCTGAGGACAGAGGACATAGGACCCGTTTTGGCCTCAGAAAGCAAACAACGTCAGTCTTGTGGTTATCTGTCAGGGAGGAACCAACAAGGACAATTCTGAAACACTTTCTGTAGTTGTGCCCCTCTCTCAGATGTGCCTTCCTGAGCTTCACATACATCGGTGGCATTGTCCCGTCCCGCTGCAAAAAGGGGAGTCGGGCAGGATTCTTTGTGATAGATTTCTCCGACGAAAATAAAGAGCAAACACGGCAATATTATATCTGAGAACTGTTTATTGATAAAGAAGAGTAAGTGTTCCTATCGAAGGGTGATAGAAAAGAGAGCAGAGAGGGAAAAAGAAAGCCAGAGAGAGAAACAGGAGACAGGGACAGATCGTTACCACAAGAACCCTGGGCGCTCTGTGCCGTCAGCTCGGCAGACGTGCGTGCTGCAAGCTGCAGTGAGTCTGCGTGGCTGCCGTGGCGGGCTCGGGGCGATTTCCAAGCAGCAGCAGGCTGCGTGTCCCTTCCGTCGGCGGAGAACAGGCTGCCGTGGCCACGGGCGCACTTCTGGAGCAGCTGCAGGCCCCGGGGTCGGGGCGCGGGGAGCCCGCGCGGCTCCTGTGAGCGGCCGAGCGCGACCTCCGAGCGGCGGCGGCGGCGGCGGCAGCGGCAGCGCGGCTCGGGCATCGGCCAGCGACGGCTGCGGGCTGGCGCTGCGGGCTAGTGCAGCGGGCTGGCGCTGCGGGCTAGTGCAGCGGGCTGGCTGCGGGCTGGTGCAGCGGGCTGGCGCTGCGGGCTAGTGCTGCGGGCTAGCGCTGCGGGCTGGTGCTGCGGGCTGGCGCTGCGCGCAGCGTCCGCCCCAGCAGGGAAACAGCGGAGCATTGGGCCGTCGCGGCGACGAGCCGCCTCGGGGGAAGGGGCGAAGCAGGGCAGGGAAGGTGAAGACAGGGAAGACCGCCAGGGAAGAAGCAGGACCGCAAAGAGAAATAGGCGAGGGGGGGAATGGAGCCAAGCTAACGCTTCAGGCCAACCCTCGCTCCCTCCAAAACACCCAAAGAAAACAGCCCCCGCTTGTGTCGCAGTTAAGTGCTCTTACGTGCTAAAGCTCCTCCCATAGCCTGATTTCACGGGCATTTTTTCCTGGGATTCCGGGCATCTGCCCCACCGGCAAGTAGGGGGTCGCTCGCAGCCCGATCGTGGAAGCAGTCTCAGCCCTGATGGGCTGTCAGGCAAAGCCTCCCCGGGGGCAGGGCTGCCAGCACGTGTACGGCCCCTGCAGGAATCCTTTACCTCATGTATAACATATCTTGAGGCATAAATAAAAGTCAGATTGGTCCCTGTCAGGCATGAAGAGTGGAAGAGGATGGTGACCTGTGGCATACATATACTACAGACAGGACCAGCACAAGTTTTGGATGGCACAAGGCATCATGGGCACAGATCTCTGGGTTGGGAACTGCAGCATGCTGAGAGAAGCAGCAGAATCCAGGCAAAAGAGGGAAAGTGGGTAGAAGTCCTGCTGGACAACTTTCTGCACAAGGTCGTTCTTGCACACTTAACCCACAGTTTGGGAAGGAAGTTCACAATTTGTCATATCAGTCTTCAGAGGTTGCTGAAGAATGCGTCAGCTCAAAAGGCCTCTTTCCAAGCCATTTGCAATTTGGCTACTACAGCTGCTTCTTTCTCAATTGGGCTTTTCCATTGCTTTCTGCAGCAATTCAGGAGCAGAGCCAGTGCCAGTTCCAGCTGTGTTAAGGAAGCTTAATGGCTGCTCTTTTTTTCTGTTTCCATGCTGTTGTGAAGGACTGCTTGCTGGTGGCTTATGTTCTCAGACAACTGTTTATTTTCTTGTCATTTTCACTTCACCGGTTGAGGAAAAATGGCTCTAATAAACAGTGACAATTGTTGGTCTGGCAACAAATTCCACTCAGCTTGGGTTACACAATATAGGCCCCCAAAAAAACCAAGCATGCCTCCCAGAGGCTGATCCCTGTTCTCCACTGGTGAGGTGCATCAGCTCTGTAATTCTTAAACACTACTTCGTCACTCTTACTCTCCTTGAGGGTTTCTCTGTGTTCATACCATGAATTTCTGCTCTCCTGGTCCTCACCCGGCAAGCTGGTGAGGTGCTGTTAGAGTGGAGTGTTCATACAGATCACAGAGAACAATCAAAAAGTAGGTGGCAGGTACATAGAAGAGAAAATGTCGTTAATTTTTGGGAGTTTCACTGATTAGCGCACACATCACGTGGGTAGTTTATAGAACAAAGTATCACTCTGGATGTTGTTAAAAGTTGAAAACAAGCTGTACACTTAAAAATCTTTGTTAGCAAAGACTGCCCTCAGGCAGCTCAACTTTCTAATCTTGATTTTATTTATTGAATAGAACATAAATAACATATCAGCAAGATTAAAAGGAGTAACAGACAGAGAAGACTCAGTTGTGTGTATGTTTTATATTAAGTAATTCGTTCAGTCAACCAAAACAGAGCTGAAGGGAACTTAGACATTGTTTTGTGTGCTATTTTTGAATTTTTTTTTTTGTTAGATGTACAAACATCTGATTTAGGGAAGGGATGGAAGAACATCGTGTTCATATAAAATAGTAACTTTTTGAGCGGTGTTGTCAGCATCCCATGATTTTTCATTAAGATGTGTCCTTACTTAAGTGATGAAGTATCTAGATAAATCTCCAGACATGAAAGTCTAATTCTTGATTAAAAGCAATAAATTCCTGAAAATATGCTGCTGATTTGCATTTGTGATCAAAGTGTTAGTCATGCATGAGCCTGTGAAATGTGAGTGAATGGCAACTCCAATAACCTTCAAACTTAAGGAAAGTGGATTAAATATTCTCATAAACAACCAACAAAAAAAAAAGTGAATTGCACAGAAAATGAGAAAGCTTTTGGGAATATCCTGCTATAAATAGAAATACTCTTGGATGTGACACATATATGTAGCCAAGATTAGTACAAACACACTGAGGTTACTGGTGCATGTTGAGCTTCCAGTGTGACAGCATTATTCAGTGATCTTTTGCTCCTATCTAAAAATTTGAGTGATAATTATAGGACAGAGGAATGACGAAGCAGACTTAGAAAAGTAAAATTTCTTCCACCAGAGTGAAAACTTCCTAGTGCTACAGGTGGCTGATATCTGCCTGGGGGCCAGTTAGCTCAGACTGATGGTGTTGCAAATGAATCTCATGGGACCAAAACTGCTGTTGCCCAAACTGGTCTAGACTGGATTTGGCGTGGTGGCCAGTGAGGTCCAGTGCCAGTGCTTGGAGAAGCACTGTCTGCTTTAAAAACAACACCAAAAGAAACAGAGACTGATAACTCTTCTCAGATGCACTAGTAATGCTGTCAGCAGGCAGACAATAACATATTTGAAGTGAAATGTCTGGAATCTGAGTCGCTTGCATGTTGTATTATACATATATATGACTCTTTGTTTAGCTTTTTTTTTTTTCTCCAAATGTGTGAATCATTTGAAATAATTTGCATTTCAAAAGATGTTACCCAGGAACCTATCACTAGGATCCTTGGAAATTACAAATTCTGAAAATAGGGTGGCATAAGGGCTTTTCTAAGTAACCAGTTTTTGTCTTTCTCCATAAATATATATATATATATAGTAAGACATGTATGGATTCCCTTAGCCCTGTAGGTGTGGGATACAGGAAAACTTGGACCTTTGGATCTAGGTGACAGAATGAAAGCCTGTTGTATTTAAGTGGGCATCTGTATCACCAATATTACAAGGAAGGGATAAAAGTCAATTGAATGTTTATGGCTGCTTTAGAGAGCAGAGGAAAAGAGGATGAAGACTGTGAGTCAAATAATTTTCTGTCATAGCTAATGAATATTCTCTTTTACTTTGCATTACAGAGCCCTCTTTTGTGGTATGGGAGAAGTAGGTATTGACTGTCCTTGTAGATATCAGAGTGAGGCGCAGCAGATTGCAATAGGAAGACTGAGAAATACAGAAGCTTTAGCTATTGGAAATCAATAATAAAATACACGTTATTTTTTAAATAATAGAAATGTAGAAATCCATTCCTGGAGCATTCTAATAGCAGCATATTCTAATAGCAGCACTAGCCTCTTGAGCAGAAGCACCGTGGCTTCTCTCTTTTCAACTATGGAACTAATTAACTGTTGCTACTTCCAATTTTTAACCTCGGACTATTGGTTCATTTCATTTTTATTCTGTCTTTAATCGTAGCACGTCCATCTCAGCTTTATGTGGCATCCAGGCTTAAAATGCTGTGAATGAGTGAAAGAGCAGGCAGGAATGCCTCCAAGCTGAGCATACCCTGTGTGAAGGTTGTTTTCTATGGAATCGCTGTAGACACCCAACAGAGACAATTAGAATATATCTACTCCAAAATACCCTCTGGTAGAGCATTGGTGACTAGCTAATTAGAGGCACTCTTACAGCCCACGGAGATAATGAGACTCTGCTGCCACCTCAATAGAAGGGCACACAATGGGCCAGAAAATTCCTTGTTGCTCAGCTTACAGAGGGCTGAAATCTGGCAAAGGACTTGCTTCCTTTTAGGGTTATATGCTTTAATTCTCACACTCATGGCTCATCTGGCTCATGGGCTCTGCTCACTGTCGTTTAGAGCCTGCACTATTTGCTTCTGTTGCATTTCTGCTGCACAACTGACTTAAAGAGGGATGCGTCTGCCAAACTCTTTGTCTGCTGCTGTCTCTTCTGTGTGGTCTTCTACTGTACCTCTATGATTCTTCCTTGTTATTTCAGCAACTTACTCCCGAAGATTTATGTGTGAGCTTTGGGGCTTTTCTTCTGCTTTATTTTTGTCCTGATATATTAAATTAAAAATAAAAATTAGGGATGATTACACAGGCTGTGATTATAAATAATTGATGTTTAGCAGCTAGTAATACAGATTAATGCTTGAGACATGAGGTTTGTATCAAAGCTTGTTTATGCACTGGTCAGCTAGAATTTGGTCAGGATAGAGATTGACTCAATCTTTGCAGGAGAGTGTTTAAGCTTTTGTGAACTCCTCAGGGCACTAATAAAAGGTGTGGCATGTGTCTAAAGCTGCAGAGTTGGGGACATTTTTGTTCTCTAACTCAGCAGTGAGGCCCTGGGCTCTGGTGCACCCCTGTGTAAGCTGGCTCCTGTGGTATCAGAGCTGATTCCCAGTCTGAGGGCGGCTGCCTATATCCTGCCTAGGGAATATGGAGTTAGAGCCTGAAAGTATTAACACGTACATGTTAATAAAAAGAGGTGGTGGAGGCTGAAAGCTTGCTTTTCCCACCAGCTTCTTCATGTATTACAAAATGTGTGTCTGGAGAGGCAGTACAGGGACTCTTGCAATAAATCTAGATTGGCCCTTGGCCAAGAGAAGTTATTGAGCTCAAGGATCTGGGCTTCTCCCGAGGAAATAAAAAAGTCTCAAACTCTCGTGTTTCTAGTTGCACAGTTTACATTGCATTAAAATATGTTTCATCTATTTAGCAGTCTGAATAATAAAAGCTGTATACAGCTGCACTAGGACTGTGCTATGCATTTTAATGACAAGCATGTGACTACACTAGAATTGTAACTGCAATTCAGATGTTTCTTAATGCAGCCCAAATATTTTATTAGGGCTTCTTTTAAGTATGCATGCCAGAGAGGGAGGGGAAAAGAAGAGTAAATAGCATTTAAGATTTTAATAATCCTTTGTTAAAGAGAGTTAATGTAAGGGAAATATGGAAATTGTATGTTTTCAGACTGAAAAGCATAATAATTTTGCCACAACATGATTAAAATGACTGTCTAAATATTTGGTGTGTCTTCTAATAAAAATATATTCAACCTGTTTTCCATGCTCAGATTAATTTGGAAGCAAAAATGACATACAGTTCAAAAGAAGGTATTAAATCAGAAAGGACAACATTGTTCTCTCCTGGAAACCGTGATTTAATATTCAGACTAAAGTCTTAAATGTTTGTGTATTTTGCCAGCTGTTTAGCAGCTTGAGGCACTTTGAATAGTTTCAACAAAGTGACAATAAGACTCGGGCAAAGTAAGATTCATTAGTGGAAAAAACAGAATAAAGTAGACAACACAAAGGTGGGGAAAAAAGGAAGGAAAAAGGAAAATAGCAAAATTCCTTTGCTTCAGGTTGGGTTTTGTTTTTTTTAGTTTGAAAGGAGTGTGTCTGTATAAATTGGAAAGCATTCTGCACACAAAGGAGAGCCTTTAGACTAAAAATGGATAGTTACACATGGCTTGCAGTCCTCTTAATAGTCTGTGGGAAGAGTGGCAGTTCCTTATGATGACTTTTCCTTAGAAACACAATAGGCACAAGTTATAAAGAGAATACAGTTGTAGATGTCTCAGGCTTTAAAAAATATCAGCTACTTACTGTATTACTTAATAACAAAGCTTTATCCAGCTAACATTTTTTATGATAGAAATGGATGGAGTAGAAGGTGCCACATGTTTTAGTACTTCATGTGCAAACAGCTTTAACAACAAAGAATGGAGCTGCACCTTGACTCCACCTCTGAGACAGTGTACCTGTGACTTGTGCCCTTTTGGTCTCAAGACTTGCTTAGTTTGTGAAGTGCTTTAGGGAGCATATGAAGTAACTATTTTGAATTAAAAATTTATTGGATGGTTGCCTGCAAATACAGAATACTGGATCAGGATAGTCACTGGTTCTTTTGTCTTACAGCTTTGTGTTGTGCATTCCTTCTGATCGTGCGTAGTGGAGTTTATTTGGGCTGCTCCTGTTTGGCTGTTGTGTCAGGTTTATCTTGTGTTGAGCAAGATTTTGGTACTTAAGTTACCAAACCGTCCAGTTAAGACTGAAAAATTTATGTCTGTAGAGAGAAAATAGGAGAGCATTTGTACGTGATAAGGCCAGTGGAGGTCCCCAGCCACCCTGGGAAGCATCAGAATAGGGTCCTCTTAGTGCAAGGGAAAGGATAATAAAAGTTGTTTAGTCCTTGTATTGCAAAGCAGCATTAGATAAACATAATAAAATTTGCATAATTAAATCCATTGCCATCAAACTATAGAAGCTATTCCTCACTTCAGGTATTGAGACAAATGTGGAGTTTAGACTTGAGGCAATGAAAAGCTCAGGTTTAGTTTGCTCACTTAGCCTTGGAATGGTCTCTGAGGAATGTAGATTTTGGATCCCTTTGAACTAAATAGCAATTCTGTATTTAACTCTTCTCATAACCTTTGCACTCCCTTAGCATACAGAACACTGCTGTACACACACACACACACCCTTCCAGTGTTTCTATTAGGCTCCAGTTACCTTTTCGATATAGGAAAAAATGCAGCAGACTCCTGAGAGCTGTGTTAATCACAAAAAAAGCCTCACATGCACCTCCCGTGCAGCCATAAATGAGGAATGATAAGAACACCTACACACCTGTCTGTTCCTGAGTCTGCCTTGTTAACATGCAGTGCAAGCAGAGCTCAGTAAGTCTGAGTCTAAGGCTGCAGCTGAAGACAATTCCTGGTTCTTTGGAAACATGGAGGAAACTGCCCAGGTAGTTTTAATGTGGAGGGAAATGGATAAAATGCTCTGAGGGCAGCTAATATTCAGTCATCATCAGTTTTCTTTTCCAAGGTAGGGGAGGCCACTGCCAAGCCAGGCAAGTTCTTTGGAGCCTAATGTAGGCAGCCATCGGATGTCACTGTTGCACTGCTCAACTCGGGCTGAAGGATCGGTTCTCTAGTAAAAATTCTCTGTCCTAAGGAAGATAAATAGATAAGAACTGGGGGAGGGGGATTCCGAGTCAGATTCATCCCCGTGAGTAAATTGAAGCCAGGAACTTACAGAAGATTGAAACAAGATAGGCAGGGCTTTTTCCACCGGTGTCGAAGGCAGCAGAGTCCATTAAGGCAGGGAGGCGAGCAGTTGCTTGATTGTAATGAAGGAAGGAGAAGAGACTTTCTCAGTGACAGATCCTGGCTTGATTATTTTTAATTTTGATGGATGTATGAGGCACCAAAGCACAAAAAGCTTTACTCAAGGAAGGGAAGAGGGACTAGGCAGTGTAGAATGCTTCTTTTCTTCCTACCTCAGGATTAAGGCATTTTTTGTGCTAAGCTGGAGTCTTTCCTCATCCTTCATTCATTAAGACACTGAAAATAGATAATTTGGGCTTATTTTAGTCCCCCCATGGTTACTGTATTCTTTCACTATTTCTGACAGTGGTATACTTTGGATCATAAGCTCTTAATTTGTGTCTTGTTAACATGTGCATATTGTAATATTTTTCTGATGAATTTGATTAAAGTAGTGTATAAATGTGTTTGTGAACAATATGTATTTTGGATCTATTAAGGAAAGAACAGATTTCCTTGTGTCACTATAGGTCTATCTATAAAATATGTATAGGTCTAGTAATGCAGAGAAGATCAACAGCAATGTTTAGTCGAGAAATCTATGTCAAAACAGATCCCCCCTAGACTACAATTGTTTTATGTTTTGTATTTGCATAGTAACATCCAGGAGAAGAACTTAATCTTATAGGTTGCTGTAGCGTACTTGTGAAAAAATAGTTTAAATTATCTTAGAAATGAGCACTATCTGTCACAAAAGTTGGTAAATAGATGCACTGAGTTATAGGGAGATATTTCTGAGTTTATTGGTGCACCTGGTTTTATTTAACACCTTAATAATCCAGAAGGTACTGTAAGCAGCATTGCAAATTCACAGGTTGTATTACATTTTGGAAGAGCTGTGAGATTGGATGATAACTTAAAAATCCTGCAGTTAGAAATAGGACAGAAAATAATAAATAATGTCATCTAGAAAGTATGCAAATGGAGAAACTAATGTTTAATGTAATAAGAGAGCAATATTTCAACACGAAGGAGATGAGATAGTGGAAACAGTATGGCTTTACAATGTGAAATGTGTGTGAAATAATGGGGAAGGGATTGTCAAGGAATAGTTACAGGACTATTATGTATTAAACTAGGCGTAGAATAATGGTGAAGACTGAATTCGTACACTTGCTTCGACTTGCTGTGGATTTGGCAAAAGAAATTCAAAATCATTAGTATCTTATTTTTTGAAAGCTCCTATGTTCTTGATGCTATTATAAGAGTCTCATTTTTTATTTTCAATGAGTTTTTAGCTTCTGGCATTTAAATAAGTAAAAGAATTACCTCATAAGACAAGTAAAAAGAAACCGTTGATTTTATTAGAGAGATGCCTCTGCCTGAATTAAGGTGCAAATGAGGCCAAAGTCAGTAGTACAGATTTTATTTAACAATGAATGTGAGGTGGAGATAGAAATAAATAGGAAAAAAAAGCAGGAAGTGGGGGAGAAAGAGTTAGAGGGAGACAGATTTAGTAGAAAGATATCACTACTCATGGTTCCAGATGGTGTCCTGTTGGTCCTCTTCTTCTGGGCTTCTTGGTGGTGGGGGTCCCACAAAACATAGAGTTCTGTGGGTTATTATATGTTCAGGTGTACCTGGGAATGCTCAGGAACGCCCGCTGGGAGACGTTTTACACTGTCTTTTACAGCACTCTGGATCTGTTGTAACACTGTGGGTCACGTGCAGGCCTTAGGTGGAGGATGAGTCTGGGGGTGTTTTGGGCATCCTCGGTGGTTTATGACACTTTCTAAGACATGACAGCTGCCTCTCCTGCCATAGCTGAGCCTGGTTTGCTCCCTCAGAAGGGATGAATGCCCTTGGCCTGTCTGGGAATGTCAATGTCCTGCGCTCAGGGGTGGGGCAGTTCGGTGGTCACAGATGAGCAGTTGCTTCTTTGCACTGTTTGCTACAGTGGGCAAAGTCCTCTGGTGATCTTAAACAGTGTTTAAGGCATTTGTGATCTTTGAGTCTCTTACAGAAATTCAATTGTTTTTTTAAAAGCACTGTGTTTTTAACCTTATCTTGATATATTTGAGTCTTAAATTCTAAGTACTACTTTGGCAAGACTGATCTCTTATGCACATCAAAAGTTGACATCAGTTACCAAAAGTGAAGGTACAGGAGAAAACTTCAGCAAAATTGTTGATTAAAGAACTGGAAAGGCTGATACAGAAAAAAACCCAGTAAACTGAATAAATAATTTGCCGAAATGATGATAAAATATTGATGTAATAAATATCTGAGAACACTGAAGGATAACTAGGTTTAGAAAACATAACAGCTTGCTTAAACTATGAGTAGGAATAATGGGTGCTACAAAACAAAAAGTAAAAAGAAATCAAACAATATTTATCAGAGTAATGACTAAATTATTCTACATGGTATAAATAACTTGAAGGTGGAAGTGGGTTTAATAATTTTTGAAATGCAGCATGGAGTACATCATGGAAATCTGGAATTGGTAGGGGGATAAACCAGACAGGGCCCATCCTGTTCCTGAGTGCAGTGCGATGGTCTAAAGCCTTTGCACTTCTGTACCATCATAATGTTCACTCTGCTTTTATTGTGACATGTCATTTTTTCCTGAAAGAATAGCAAGTCTGAAAGTAACTGATCTTGGTGAAGTCTACAAAATTAGGGTTGTTGTTGACAATATGAATACAGCAGAAAGTACTCCGAAGGCTAAACTTTGAAATCTTTAATAGGAAATAGCGTTCCAAAAGACAAATCAGAAGACTGGAAAAGAGAGCTCTGTTGTAAAACTAAGATAATCCATGAGGCTTTGGAGCAGGTTTTAAGAAATACATACTTCAATTCAGTCTTTTCTGCTATTAGAAGCATGATTTCTGTCTGCCACGTTCAGGAGCAGATGGGGAAATCCCAGAGATTGGTTTGTGCCAGCCCTTTTCCTGCCATGGTCACTTTTACACATCAGCACTTCCTGGGCAGAACTGTAACCTTTGGTACATCAGTATGTGACTTTGGGGGTGTACCTGTGTTCTTTTATCTTTCTTTGAGAGGTCAAGGACAATGTCAGGCAGCTCAAGCTACGAAATACCAAACTGCCCACTGTGACAGAGGCAGCTCGGCTACGAGGAAGTTGGCTCTTGGTAGGCTGTCCAAGACTGGCAAAAAAAACATGTTAAATATTCCCAAGAGGGATTTTTACCACTTAATGACAATCAGGGTAGAGTATAAAACATCATAGCATGCTGCATATATATGCAGGAGCATGATGGCAGGGGACAAAAGAGAATTTTTATTTTTTATTAAAAAGGAGTTCCATTTTCACACAGAATTGGAAATGTTGGCCTCGACTACATACAATGATGCAAATAAGTGCTAGCAGCAGGTTTTCCATAGGTGGCTCTAGAAAGGACAGGAGTTTTTGTATTTAATGAATTTTTGGAGTTGACAAGAGCAATAACAGTTTTTTACTTTTAATGTTCATGTTTTAAAAGACTGCTTTCTGCTACATGCTGGTGACATTTTTTTCTAGCCCCATCTGGAGTGTCTTAATTGGTGCTGTGCATGTTTAACTTGTTTTGCCTTCCAGTCAATTACTGGAAACTTCCCTTCCACTAATGTCCAACCGTGCATTCTTCTCCCCATTATACTTCAGCTACGTGTGTTCCCTCAAAATATATATTCAAATTTATATTGCTAGACAGTTTTGCCTCTGATTACAAACACAACTGCTTTTAAATGTGTCCAGTAGCCTGTTGCAAAGTCTGAATGTGTGTATGCATGTATAAACTAGAGGAATTCCTGGATAAATGTATAATGATTAGGAAGGAACCTTTAACTGAGCCAGAGAAGATGGCAGATGTGCATTTATAGGCTCTGATGCAGCAAAGTGCTTAAACACCTGTTTTACTTTAGAACACAGGCAGCCCAATTGTCGTTAATGGGACTATTCACGCTTAAAAATAAGCACATAGATTGAAGAGTTGGATTGGAGCCAGGAATATTAACAGACAGCAGCCATGGTATTTATGAATTGTCTTTCTCTCAGGCAGTATCTCTAACAGTGGAACTGCTTCTGCTTTGTGCAGCCACAGAAATGGAAGAAAGAGGAAGGATGGAATAGTTCTACAGAAAGGAATTAAAAGCCACTGAATTAGAATCTTCTGTCAGACACTGAATACTTCAAAGATTGAAGACCCCACTTGAAAGTCAGAGATTTGGATCAGGCTGACCACTTGATGTAGTAACTCAAACACAGACCAGGCATACCAAGGCCTGAAGTTTCCCTTCTCTTAACTGTACTTGTATGGTGTCAAATTAAAACACCCCATGCCAAACTTTGTGTTTTATGTGCACCTATCCCAAGGCTTCTAGCTGCAGAGGAAAGAAACCTGTTTGGTCAGAGTGGAACTTTGGTGGGTATTTTTTTGCTTTTCACCCAATGAAAAGTGCCTTTCTGCCATGATATTTTTCAAAAAGCTGTAAGGCACGTGTGTGTTTATGCCCTTATCTCTCCTTGGGCTAATGCTGCATCTTCAGACCCACTTCTACCTACTGCTCAGTACAAATTCCTTTGGCTGTCTTGCAAGCAAAGAAAGTGATGCTGATGAATAAAACAAAAGAATTTGCTGACTCTTCTGTCTAAAATCACATCAAGTACTAATGGAAATGCTGGGTCTGCTTTGTTGGAAAGCAACTCAACACAGAATCTCCACTCTGTGAATCACCCGTTCCCATTGATAATGAAAAGAAATACCTTTCCTTACATCCTAATAAATCTGAAGAACATTATGCAAATTGAAAAATGCACCTTTGTCAGAATGCTGTCAGGTAGCACCTTTCAGTCTGGAGAACTATTTGTAAGCACAGGGAAACATCGAGAAAGTAGTAATAAATTGCTCTGGTACACTGTTCTGGCAGCCATTAATAAATCAATGTGAAGGGGAAGTTCTGAAGGGCAAAATGTTGCTGTCGGTAGGTGTCCAATTTAATTTTGCTCAAAATTAATATTTCGGATATGATAAGTGAGCTGGCAGGAACAGATTTCATGATTAATTCTATGGAGTCAAAAATGCTTTGATGGCACTTTAATAGCAGCTTCACTGATCTAAAAGTCCCTTCAACTAGCTGGTGTGCTTCACTTCCCAAATTACATTATTAAACCTCTTTTGTTGGTTTGTAAATAATGAAATGTTGCATATTAAAAGGCAAAGTTTTTACTGCTTCTAGTTCTACCCATGTAAAGTGATGGGGACTTGAGCTGGATGTATAGTGGTTTAAACAAAATCAGGTAAAGGTCAGCCCTTTTGAGAAAACAACCATAAGTTGTTTTGTTAGGTACCTAATTCTCATGACCCTGCCAAGACCTTGATTTTGTGCTGGAATGAACTAGAGAAATGTTTGAGGGTTCATTAGTATCTACTTAGGGTGGACTGGGAAAGCTTTTAAATGTAGAATGATGTTAATAACAAATACGCATTTTGTTTCATAGTGAAGACCTTTCATCTCTGCATCTCGGGGACTTTTGTAAATGCTAATCAGTGAAGATTTGCTGTACCCTTGTCAAATTTCTTACCTAACATTTGTATGTACAAACCCATTTCTTTAATGGAGTTGTCCTTTGTATTGGACATTTGCTGATATGCCAGCTTCTGAAGGAGATTCTTCTATTAGCATTTTACTGATAGAAAAACTGAGTTACAAAAGGGCAAGTTCACATCTAAGTTAAATGCCTCCTTGAATCTGTAACTATTTTACAACCTTCTGCTGATAATTTTTCCTGTAAACCACAGACTTCTTAAATCTTGAGACAGGCGTGGTTCTAGAAATTTTTAAAAGCAAATAGGCACAAGTAGAGTGTTTGGATGTACATATGCATATTAAAAATGAGAAGATGCATTTATGCAATACAGATGAAAAATCATGCGGATGCATAAAATGTATAAGAAAACTGATTAACTTTAGCAATGTAAATTACCCTTATGTTTATGCATTTCTTCAATTTAGAATATTCATTAAAACCCGTAGAAACAAGACATGTTGCTAGTTGTTTCCAAGAAGGTAGCACTCAACCTGATTAACTTGTATTTTGAGCATAGTGTGTGTATATTGAATTTGCGTAGAATTTATGGTTTGTGTCCTTTGTAGCAAAGTGTACACAGGATGAGTGAATGAAAGCTTATGTCAATTTTGTCCTGAAAAGAACTATTTGGGTGGAGTTTCACCAGCTCATCTATCCCCATTTTCCTCTGTTTATGTTAGAAGCTGGATTATGCCAGGTTCAACATCAAGCCAGTAAAGTCAGCAAACACCAGTGGCAAAAGTCATCTCAGTGGCAGGAGCAATGTGTGGGGCAGAGGTGTGCTCTGAACTGCACCCAGTGTGCCTCAAACGTGGGTGACAGCCCAAGGCGCCCCCTAAATATTCCCGGTGACATCTGGGCTTGCCAGAAGGATGTTTGCTGCAGTGGGAGCATTTCCTCCCTTGTGCACACCCACAGGGACACTGCTCCTGGGAGCTCTGGTCACTCTCTGCATCCTGGCTTTGCTTCAGAGGACCTGAGCCCAGCTTTGCCAGAGGCTCACCAGTCTGGCTGTTCTGCTGTGCAAATACACTGTTGCTCCTGCAGAAAGCCATTAGGAAAAAACAGTGTAAACCCAGCATTGTTTGCCATCCACGCTCCAGCTGTCAGTCATGAGAGAAGCATCATTAATTTCTGAGGGGCTTTCTTATATATCTGGAAGAGTAAATGAAAAGGTGAAAATGAAAAATAAATTCTCTTATATAAATGGGGCACTTGGATTATAAACTAGCCATAATGTTCTGTTTCTGTGGCAACACAGAGGGACTGAAGGCTCTTACAGTAGTTGTTCTCTGACTCACTCCTTGAAATTAATGCAGTCTTTTAATTTGAGGCTGTTGGTTTGGCAAAAGAACTTCAGAAGCAGCACTTTGATGTCTTTTTGTAGCTGAGGAAAAGCCTTTAATTAGGTCACCTAAACTTCATTTTCTTTTAAACTGTTCACTTTCACAATTCCTTTTTCCTTTCCTTCCTTTGATGTTTCAAAATACATGCCAGTGATATTTAAGTTTATTTATTATGCACTGACATTAAACCTTTGCTATTAACATTTACTTATATGCTTGAAAATTGATTAATTAATTAAGTGTAGAGGGAGAATTATTCATTCATGTTTCATTTAACTTTCTACATGCTTGTCGTATACATACGTTGGATTGTGTAGGAGTAACAGCTGTAGTGGATGTAAAAGGGTGTTATGTCTCACAGCACAATGGCCTTCGTGGTCTTCATTTCACATATAGGATGAAAATTAATTTTGACTAAGCCACTAAGAATGGATGAACTTGTGAGCTGAGCTGCAAAGTCAGACAGACAGATCAGACTAAATTATGGGAAAATATTGTGTAAAGAATTCTATAGAAGCTACTAGTGGAGTATGTTATTGCATTATCTAACAGTTCTTTCTGTATATTGTTTGGGAGTTTCAGAGAAGGAAGATTTTGTTGGTGTGCGTGTTCAAACAGGCACAGTTTTGATCTGAGAGCTTACACAATTATTCTCATGCGAAGGGGGAGCAGAAGCAGTACCAAATGACCTGTCATGCAGTTAAAAGGATGGAATTCAGCCTGTGCAGTGGTACAGACCATTACCCACGCTCTGTTAATGTTCTGTATTAGCAGCCCCATACTGAGCACAGTGCTGGTTGTGGCTGGATCCTCACAGAGGCAGATCCAGCTCTGGTAAATGGCGATGAATTTTTGTAATGCCAGTCTGTGAGCCATCTGATGAATGAATGAAATTAATTTTCAGGAAGCACTGTCTGTCTTTTGTGCTCGATCTGAGGGTCTTGGAGCTGAAGAAATGGCTCCATTTGGGGGATGTTGTTTTTATGGACAATTCTTCCGTCAAACCAGCAACTGTGGTGGTGTTTTTCAGCAGCTGGTACAGCAAACCAGCTTCTCTTTTGAGGCTTTAACATGTCCACCTGTGTCTCACCTTGCAAAGGACTGTAAGGACACATGGTAGCTCATCTAGTACAGTAAAATAAATCAATTGGTATAATAAAATGATTAGGAGGGAAAAAATAGACAAGGTTGGGAGCAATAAACCAATAGTTTCTATGAATATGGTGCTGTACTGAGAAAAAAGTAGTAAATTGTCATTCTCTCAACATTTTTAGATCTGTCCTTATTTTAAGATCTCTTTTTGTTTTGGTTTTTTTTCCTGTTTTTTGAGGCAAATCCCAGTTTAAAACACAAATAAGTTGTATATATATGATCAGAATACATAAATGTGTTCCTTTTATGTTCAGAAATATGTCTGCTTGTCAGTTCACTGTTATGTGGCTGTTGTTTTTTTATCTCCTGATGTGGTGATATATCAGAAAATCAGAACTGGGTAGCTAATAGCAGAGCTCTATTATGCCAAGAACAGGCTTCTTAAGAAAGGGAGCTATTTAAGAAAAGTAACTGCGCTTGTGCATTATAGGGTATAGAAAAGAGTTATTAGTCATCTTAATGCCTCTCTTTTTTTTACCAAAGCACCATTGTTCCCTGCAGAACATTCCCCTTGTTCTCTGTAGCTTTCAGTAATCCAGATGGACAGAAATCCATTGTCACTGCAATGAAACAAAACTGTAACAAAGAACGGGATCACAGCACCGTGTGCTGAGATTTTAGTCAGGTGCATGTGGTGAGCAGGGAAGCATTGAAGGTTTTTGTGTCTGTAAAAGATGCAGAGACACAAAGTGAAGACGTCAGAGTGTGATCAGGAGCAAACATTGTTCTTCCAGTAGGTATTTTTTGGCTTTTTTTTGCACAAAGAATAATGGAGGAGCAGGGGAAGGGGGTAGTCAAATATGAGATGAGTGACATATAACAAAGAAGATTTTATGATCTACCCTTGGAGAAACTTTGCCAGAAAAATCCGACACCTGATATATCATCTGGTGCATTCCAGAGGGGAAAAAATGTGTTGTTGGCAGTTTCTGTAAACACCTCAGAGATAAGAGCTGCCTCTGGCTCAGGATGGCATGGTCGTATTGAGAAAGAAGGGAACACTTGCAGATGCAGGGAAATTAATGTGAATTTGATACTGAAATGCTAATGGTCTCTTTCAGTGCATCACAGGTTGAAACTGAAGACACACAGTATGTTACATTTGTTTTTCCTGTTCTCTCATGCTTTGATTAGACTACATAAATAGAATCATATTAATTGTATGTCATCTTACCAATTGAAATTCAAGGCTGCAGCTTGCAGCCTTTTGATTGAGATGCAGAAGAGCTTCTGGTAATACCTTTTTGTAAAAAAATTTACTGTCCCTGTTTTTGCAAAAAGATCTGGTTTTCTCCCCTTTTAAAAATTTTGGCAGTCCAATTTATTGATTTATTTCTATTCCGTAGGGATATTTTTTTCTACTGATGGGTAATGATTAAAAAAGAACAAATTTCCCACGCCAAAAGGTATTCCTAATATTCCTGTTATTGATAAACTCAGATTCAGTCCTGTACTTACTGAAAAATAAATCTATGTAATGGAAATCTTCATGCAGGTTTAGGATGATTATCATCATAACTTTTTGTGCTGTGAAAGAAAGTGAGTCTGGAACACACAAAAAGAAGATGGGGAAAAATTATTTTTGCATTATGTCTTTTCTAACATAGATTTTGTGATATTTATTTAGGGAATGGTTTTGGAGGTACTGATTAGTGAGTCTTACTGGAAGCAAGAGAAAGAGTCAGATCTGTTTGTTAGTGCACACAAAGATATGGGTCAGTTCTACAAAGATGTTCTTCCTTGTAAGATGATAGCATGGAGCTTCTAAAACTCCTCTGTGCTTGATGGATTTGTACTCTGGATATTGACTGTCGTTGGTAGCATGCTTTTATTTGAATTTTGTGCTCTAAGGCTGAACTAAGATTAAACTTGCATATCTGGGTTCCTGCTGACTTTTTGTGGTTTGTGCAGCCCTTCATAGCTGTGCAAAATGACAGTCTGGTGCTGTGGGGTTTGATCTCCAGGGCACAAACAGGTAAAGCCAGAGCATTTTCAGGCAGCTGCACTGGGTTTACACCTGTGCTAGCAAACTGTTGAGAGTTCACAAATTGAAAAGGTGTGAAACCCTTGGGTGTAAGATTCTGCCTAGTCAAGCATCCCGACTCTCTGCTGTCCTGTCACGAAGCCAGCATTTGTACACTGCTCAAGTGGGTATGACTCTCTCCCATTCAGATTTAGTAGTAATTATGTACAGGATGTCAGACACTTCACCCAGTCTGTGTCTGCACCAACATAAAAGACAGCAGAGAATTTAATTTGTAATCAACATTGATGTTTCTGATTTGTAGAGTGACCTTGAGTATAGATTGGATGCCCTTCCAGAGGCTTTTAGCAGGCTTCCCTCACACTGCTCCCTCCCTGATGCCGTGTCTGAGGAGGAGAACTTGTAGGTTTGTGGGTGTGGATTGAGGAGAACCTCAGCTTGCCCTGGCAGTGAGAGCTCACAGCCCAGAACCGGCCGTGCCCTGGGCATCAGGAGCAGTGTGGGCAGCAGGTCAAGGGAGGGGGTTCTGCCCCTCTACTCTACTCTGGTGAGACCCCACCTGGAGCACCGTGTCCAGCTCTGAGGCCACAGCATAAGGATGGGGAGCTGCTGGAGCAAGTCCAGAGGAGGCCATGAAGATGCTCCAAGGGCTGGAGACAGGCTGGGAAAGCTGGGGATGTTCACCTGGAGAAGGATCCAGGGAGACCTTAGAGCCCCTTCCAGTGCCAGAAGGGCTTCCAAGAGAGCTGGAGATGGACTTGGGACAACGGCTTGGAGTGGCAGGACAAAGGAGAATGGCTTCAGACTGACAGAGGGCAGGGTTAGATGGGATATTGGGAAGTACTTCTTCCCTGTGAGGGTGGTGAGGCCCTGGCACAGGGTGCCCAGAGAAGCTGTGGCTGCCCCATCCCTGGAAGTGTCCAAGGCCAGGTTGGACAGGGCTCAGAGCAACCTGGGATAGTGGAAAGTGTCCCTGCCCATGGCAGGGGTTTGGAATGAGGTTATCTTTAAGGTCCCTTCCAACCCAAACCATTCTATGCTATGTTACTTTGTGGCAGTCACTGTAAGGCTGTGTGAATCTGTAATTTCTGGACTATTTTGATTCCATTCATCGTTAGTGAGATCCTGTGAAATAAAGTATCAACAGTACCCTTTAGTTCATATTTGCTTTTCTTATTCCTGATAAGCTTGGACACTTGGGACCTTGTAACTAATAAACCATTGACAGCAAAACGTAAGAGTATCTGCCCAACACAGAGGTTCTTTCATCTTTCATGAAGGATCTGTCATCTAATTGACACCTTTAGTCTGAATTTTCTGAAACCATGTTGCTCTTAATAAATGTTAACTAAGCATTAACCTGTCATTGATTTGTACATGTTAAGGAAAAGCAAAGCCAGCATGCTGAGGAGCACTTTATATTTGCAATTTGTGGTAAAGTGCTCTGATTTTTGAAGAATAAAGCAGCAACACTCAGTGCCATATATCATCAGTGGCAAAACAAGTGGCATAACTGAAGGACAGGCTTCTTTCAGGGGAGGATGACTGCTGATTCAGTCCACAGGTGGAATATAAGTCCTAGGCTGTTAAGAGATGGCTGATTTTACTGGTGCGCTGTAGTCACATAATTACTTAATCTTTTTCTTGATGTTCTAGGAGGTCCTGAATGAACTGAATATCTGATGTTTTTGCTTTCTTACCTCTGCCATCTCTCTCCATCTTACCAGTCATTTCTGTTACACAGATGTGGTTCAATGCTCAACAGAAGCAAGGGCGAGGTGTCTCTCGGAAATGTTAACTGGGTTGAAGGTAGTGTGTGTTTCTCTAGTGCAGGGAAGCTTCCAGTGGCAATGGAAGTTTTTAGCTTACAATCTATTACCAGTTGTGCTTAGAAAATAGAATTGAGGCCAGCCTAATCTGGCCAAATATTGCTGTAATATCTGTGCTGAAACATAGGGTGTTGACAAACTCTGTGGGGCAGCTATCTGGCAAACAGCTTTTTTGCTCTTTCTTGTTTCAATTTCTTGAGAGGAATAATTTATTCCATTGCAACTCTGTTCACAATAAAGCTTTCATAAACATGACTAATCAGTGTTGCAAAATCCTGCTCTTAGTGTTATTTTAAAGAGTCAAAAGGTTTTGTTATACCTGTCCTTATTACTCAGTTCTTGCAAACTGTAAAACAGCTGGACATGGAGAGGGGAATGAGAAGAGGAGAAAGGGACTCACAGTTGTGCTCTTTCAGCACCAAGTAAATTTATTGATTTTCTGTTTTGGTTAAAGTGCTGAAGAGGAAGGTAGTTGTGAAGTATGATATTTAGAGGAATATGCCATCTCTGACTATTAGAAGTGTCTTGTTTTTCATAAAGATTCATTCCATTATAACCACAAAAGAGAGACTTTTAATTAGACTTTTGAATCCCGTTAGGAAAAACAAATATCAATACTTAACTACTCATATATGACTTGATAGAAAATTGCTAATGTAATTTGATTTTAATAGTGTTAATGACTCTAATTTCTTATTAATAAGAATTAAATCTAATGCAAGATTGTATAAAAAATTGTTACTGCCTGCTTTCCTACCCTTAAATGTAAAGCAGTTGTATGTACTTGAAGTCAGTTTTTCTCTTGTCCTTTGAAGTCAGGTGGTGCTGTGGTATTTTAGCCTAGCTGGCCTATGGCAGGAGGATTTTCAAGTGGATCTAACAGGTAGAATGTTTTAAGTGTATTTAGAGGGTTTGGTATTCTTAGAAGTATTGCAGCAAGCACTGAGATGCTGTAAAAGAGAAAAAAAAAAACCCTTAAACTCAAGATTTACAGGTAATCTGCACTAACCAATCAGTGTAGTTACACTAATAAGTAGCTGTGGAAAGGTTTTTCTTTAAAAATCATGCCAAAAATTGGCCAGTGGAAGAAAGTGTTCTGATTACCATCTGGTAATCATGATGCAATTTTAAAAAGAAGTTTGCACACCTCTGCTGCTGTCTAGACTTTACAAGTGACCTTGTTGAAAATATGAATCATCTATATCAGGTGACACATCAAAATGCTTTCTGAAAATGGCCCCAAGCTTTGGCCTTTCAAAATCCAAATCTGGACTGCTGGAACATGAGCATAAAAATTGCAAACAAGTTGTATGACTCTAGCAGCAGACTAAGGAGGAAACTATATTCCAGTGCTAGAAGAGAAGATTAATAAAAATCATAGATATTTGTATGAGTACTTTGAAACATGAGTAGTGTAACCACAAATTAAACTTCATTAGGATGTTTAAAAATCAGGGTTCTAGATAGCTTAAAGCACAGTATAGTGTTCATTGTGGTTCTGGAGAGAGACGTGTAGAATAACACCCCTGTAATTCCCATTTTATTTGTGCAGACACAAATGCAAGAGGCAAAAATTAGTCATGAGGATTTTATACCCATGTCCTCAATTTATATCCAAATCCAGGTTTTACATGTCACTGTCAAGGCAAAACTGCATGAACCTTTCTCTTAAAACAAAAGCCAAACACTCTGCAAAAGAAACGCAGATAACTGTGCTCGTATTTCTTTCCATCCTAATATATCTCTACTTTCAGAGCCTGCCATTACTTTTGCTGTATTTTCTTTGTGACAGAACATTGCATTCAGGCCCTTAGGCTGCCTTTCATCCTGGCATTCAATAATAATGGACAGAGTGTAAAGATCTGTAATCAAAAGGTAAACACTGCAGCATTGTGTACAAATAACTCTTGAGATATTTATCCTGAAAGGCATCCAGGTTAACATTTTAGCTGAGGACACCAGGGAAAACCTTCCTGCTGGTGAGTGAGTTCCTTTTTTTTGTTTGTTTTTGTTCTGTCTGGTGTTCAGCTGTTTCCCAAGCACACTGAGCTGTGTGAGCTTGCAGCACAGCACTGCTGCAGCAGCGAGGCCATTTTAACGTGACAGCTCTGAAATTCACCCACTCCTGTTTTCTTGTTCTTGTCCTGATGCCCCTTTAAACAGCAGGTGCTGGAGGGTTCTACAACCTTGTCTAAACATAAATGTTGTACCACTTTAGCAGTAGTGGTGTCACTGAATCGCTTCTGTCCTCACAGACCTGGCAGCAGATGTAGTTAACCTGGTGTACACACACTTCAATTCCATGACCTGTTCCTGTTAGCCAAAAGGACTAAGCCCTGTGGTATAAGGTGCTTTCTAGAGGCCTATTTGTCACTGTGACCTGTGTCATTCTAGGAATTACACCGTAACTTGTTTATAGTATGAGTGGGCAAGCAGAGGAGACAGCTGTCTAAGGAGCCAACACAAATCAAAGTAGATTAAGGGTCGTGAAAAGCAAGAGACAGCACTAATTTCTTTAGTTTTGCAGAACTATAAAAATTCTGTATCAAGTGCTGTGGTTTAAAGGCCATCTGAGGAGACAGACTCACTGGACTCCCTGCTGCAAGCCCTGCTGACAGGCTCCAGGGCTGCTTTGGGTCTCACCTGTGCAGAAGACAGCCTGCTCTATTGCTTTGGACAGTGCCTTGTGTGTAGGAAGGTGCCATGGGGATGAGCTGCAGCCTTCCAGCAAGTCTCTTAATCAGGCACATTCCTTGGATGCCTCCACTTCTTTATCGAAAAATTTGCTTCATGACCATCTGTCACTCTGTGACAACATCTGTGACATTACCCTCTTCTTCATCATGTGAACTTCTGCAGGGACTCTCACAGCACCAGCACTCATAGAGGCCAGTAAGGAACAGAAGTAGAAGCAGCTGCTGTGTAATCTGGGCATTTGTGGGCCTCTGATCCCAGTTTAACTTTTGACAAAACTTTTGAGCCTTTAAAGAGACATGCAGGAACCCATAACTCCCATCAGGCCAACTTCCTTATATTGTAATATGTGCTAGACCCCTAGAATCCAAGCAAGTGGTTTAAAATTCTTAGGTAAGTTACATATGAGTCCAGATTTTATAAAGTTTCTTTCTTCTCTGCTTCTTCTTCTAATTCCTTAGAAAGTGCTGAAACAAAGCCATATATAGAAGATTGTGTCTCTTACTACAGAATGTACTAATTGTTTACCTTATTATTCACTTGAACTTGGATCAGATGCAAAATGAGAGAGTAAAGAAAGTGAGAATTTAAGTCTTCTTTTCCAGTCTTTTAATTTTGCTTCTATGTTTCTTCAGCCCTTATGTGCATGATAAAGTGAATGCTCGGTACAAAAGGTACTTAGGCCTTGGACAAAACACCAGGCTAACTCATGACAAATGGAGTTGCCCCAGCTACAAACTCTGGATACAGTCCCTAAAAGTGATTCAGCTTGTCCCCAACAGTAGCATGTGGAGCCCTGGATCTCAATGCCCAGTGCTCTCTAATATCTGCTTCCATACACAGCCTGTTTCTTCAGCTTTCCAGTGCACTGTCTGATCTCTTGTACACAGCTGCTACCAGGCAGCTTCCTGCAAGTATTTCAAGTTTTACCTGATGCTTTTTGTGTCTGTAGTATTAGTGTCTGTTGTGGTTTTATCCCAGCTGGCAGCTAACCACCACGTAGCCACTCACTCAGTCCCCACCTTCCCTCCACTGGGGAGGAGAATCAAAAGACGGGTTGAGATACTCACAGTTTAATAATTGAGACCAAAAAAAATAGAGAGAAGGTATGAGGAATAAAACCCAAGAGAAGCAGGTGATGCACAATGCATTTGCTCACCACCCACTAATGGATGTCCAGCCCGTCCCTGAGCAGTGATCACCAGTTCCCAGCCAACTCCCCCAGTTTATATACAGGACATGACATTCTATGGTGTGGAATATCCCTCTTGCCTTATCTTCAGGTCAGCTGTCCTGGCTCTGCTCCCTCCCACCTTGTGCACCTGTGCTGACAGGGCATGGAAACCTGAAAAATCCCTGAGTGTAAGCACTACTTAGCAAAGAACAAAACATCTGTGTGTTATCAACATATTTTCACACTAAATTCAAAGCACAGCACTGTACCTGGTACTAAAAGAAAATTAACTCTATCCCAGTCGAAAACAGGATGTGACCCTGGAGGAAGCAGGCTGGACAGGGTGGAGTTCTGATGGAGGTGATAATGCTGGGTCCCACCCTGGCTCTGTTCTCCCCCAGTGCTTGGCAGCTCAGCTTCCGTGTATGTGATGTGCTTATGATGAGGGGAGAGCAGGATAAATGCCCTGAGCAAGGTGGAAGCAGGGAGAGAATTGTGGTGTTCCCAGGGCTGCTCAGGAAGCAGGGTGAGAGCGCTGACATGTCATTAGCCTCTCAGGATTGTGTCTGGGCCATCAAATCTTATTTATCACTGTTACGGCTTTCCTTTCAAGGTTTCCTTGGCTTCCTGTATCTCCTGTTTTGTTTTCTGATAAAGAACTGAAATACCATGGAGACAAACTCCTTATAAACACCAAGCAGACAGGTAGGTCAGCCAGTTTTCAGCACATTATTTTACATGACATATTGAGTGGGAGCACAGTGAAGGCTGGCAAAACATCCAGTTATACTGAAACCAATCAATTGTCTCATGCAGTGGATACAGATGATTCTGTTCATAATAAAAGAAGAATAAGCTCTCTGAGAAACCAGAAGTTACATGCTGTGTGATGCATCTCTCTGTTACAATTTGAAAAATCAGATAGATAATTTAATTATGTTCTCTCTTTGTCTGTAGTATTTTGAATAGCAGCAATTTCAGTCTGCCTTCCCATACTACATTTATCGCTCTTAGTCAGAGATTATTAAGTCATCATTAATTGCATCAAAGTTAACAGGACTACTTACAAATTAAAACAATACTCGCTAAGAGTAAGTCTGGTGAGTCACATTTGTATTTTTATCCTGAAGTATAAAATTAAAGAAAAAAAAAGGAAAAATATTTAATTCTCATGGCAACCTGTTGGTGACAGCAAAGTTACATTTAAGTGCAGCATGCATTGAAAAACTAGCAGAAATAAACCAAGCTGAGCCCTGCATATTCTCAGAGAGAGGTGGACTCAACAGATTTTCATTAAATTGCTTAATTATGTTTATATAAAAAGCACCTGGTTTCTTCTAGTTTTAAAGTGACTGTCTGACCCAGCAATGCCTTGACTAAGTAAAACAGTGACTGCAAAGAAAATTGCAGATGGTAGGGTGGGGAGAACCCTTTTGTTTCTTTTAGGAAAGAATAAAAATTCTCAGAGAACAAATTAAACCTTATCTTTCAAATGGAGTCACTGTGTTGCCCCACTTTGTGGGCAAAGGAAAGGATTGTGATCAGGTGTGGGCCATGAAATAGCACTTAAGGTTGATTAGATTTAAATCACCTGTTTCTTAAAGCCTAGGTTGGGGTAGGAAGCGTTTGCTCCTGTTGTGCCTCATACCTGAGGAGATACAGGACCCCGAGTTCTCAGTGGGCATCTATAACAGGAGAATTCAAGTAAAGTCATTTATTTACCTAGGGCATATGTTGTAGCAAATTGCCTAAATATAGATCCAGTTAATGCTTAAATCAGGTAGTAGGATTAGAGATGTATCATGTATTTACTGAAGTCGGAAAAGAGACCAAGGTCCTTTAAAACTATTCTGGGGGAGAAATTTGCCCTCTGCCCCATTGAGTTCACTGGAGTTTAGAGAACTAAAATTGTTCATTTGAGGGTTTATTGAGGCCTGAGATGTTGCCAACAATCAAACACTGAACAAATATGGTTGCTCTGGCAAGCCTGGCTTTATGATCGAGTATTGAACTATTTGTAATTTCTTTAATAAAGCTCTTTTCCCCCTCTTCTTTACCCTCTGCCACTGGCAATAATAGACTGTTTTGTACAGACCCATTGTATCTAAGCAGGATGCTGGGAGCAAAATTCAGCTGAAACAGCCACAAAAAGGTTTATGCAAAATTTACTCATGGAAAACATCAAATTTCATAAAGCAGCAGCTGAGTCATAGTAGTTGACTGTAGCTTGGATTCTTCCTACCTTTCTGCAGATAAGTGGATTGCAGTGGATGTCTTTGGAGTTAAATGTTATGAAGGAAGGTGGAGGAAAATAAGTAAAGAAACAGACTTGGTTTGGGATTTTTTGGGTTGTTTCTTTTTCTGTATGTGTGTAAAGATATAATAGTGTCAGTGGTAAAAATCAAGTGATGTGCACCTTTCATTTTGTCTGCTCAGCCGTAGCTCTAGATTTTCATACAAATTTCCTGGAGATGAATCATCAAGTCTGCTTAAAATACGAGAAAGACATGTTTAGTTAAACTGCAAGCTTCCCCTAATGAAATAATCTGCCAAAATCTGGGCTGTTGTCCACAAAATGCAGAGAGGCTGAAAAACAAAGCATGCTGATTGCTAGGAAAGTCCTATTTTTGCTGTCAATCAGGGCTTTTTATTTCAAGCTGGACAAAAATTTGGACATAATTTTGTAAGCCTGTTACAAGTCTATGGCATTTCAGGAAATAGAGGAATTGTGTATTCAGGGGGAAAAAAGCTTCACCCCAGATTTTGTCCTTTTTCATCTTCTTTGTGCCAGTTTGAGCAGATTCAATGATGTGTTTCTCATTCATGTGGAAATAGTATTTTCCCCCATGTTCTCGCTCTACTGGAACATTTTGTAGTGACAAATCTACAGAAATGATTTTAAGAAATCGGGGTATTTTTGCATAGCCCCATAAGTCATCACTCCTTGTCTCAGGAGGGGGAAAAAGGGTGAAATGCTTCAGTTTTTCTCTAAGGATGGGAGTTTCTGAAACCTTAAATGGGAAACCTGAGATACCAGGTTTGTCAAGCACTTTTCATGTAATAAGCTTTTTCTCAGAATTCTCAAGTGCTGAGGATGGCTTACTACTTTAATTAACAACCGTTTTAAAGGGTGCAAAGACTTTTCCTGTTTCCCAACTCTGACTTGCACAGTTGGTGTCTTCCTTGTGTCCCCTTCCCTCCTCCATCAGATGAACTGTTCTGCTAAAAGGCCAATTTAGTCATCATAAAGGGATTTTCATAGTCATGATGAGGTAAAGCAGAGTGTGAAGATGTAAGAGTTTGTATTTAATGGGGAACTGATTAAAAGAGGATTGATTGCTGAGCAGATAGTTCAGACAGGCATGCATATGTAGAAAGAAAATACACATATACATATGTATGGCTTTGTCAACGTGATACTAATTGATGGAGAGGGCATAGATGTTAAACAGACATCCCCTTGGAGGGCTCACTGGAACATGGATTACAGCAAATCCAGCTGCCCATCTGCAGTGCCATTACACTGCCCCTCATCATGTCCTGTTGATGTGACACTGGACTACCCTGCTAAATGCAACAGAATCTACGCTATTGCATTGGGAAGAGGGAAAATAAACTTTTGCTGTCTCTCAGTTTGGATGGCAAGTTTCTTATCAGCTCTTGCAGTGTTTGAAGTGGGTTGAGAGGGTAAGTGTCCATGGTTCACTAGTTCAGCATGTCTGTGCTGATAATGCAAACTAATGTGTGGTTAAAGCTCCTAGCAAGTTATTTCTCTCTGCATTGGAGCACTGCACAGGGAACTGGAGGTACATAGATAGACATGGGTTGTAGGCACAAGAAGAATTATCAAGTCAATCTGAATAAAGACAGTATTCATACAAGTTGGTTCCTCTTGGCAGATTCTGGCAGTGGGGAAATTGCAGATAAATGCAGATAAATGTTCTTATTATTGCATTCACTGGCAGGTAAAATAGACCATTTTGCCTAATTCTTAAATTTACAGCTGTACCCCTCAATTTTGGGTCCCTGTTCCTGTAATCGGAATGATTTGGCCAGGGCTGGCATGGCTGCTGGGGAGATTGGGGTCAAAGGAAGCGCAGAAGCAGGAAAGCCTCCACTCCTCAGTCCCACTCTGTCAGCCAACAAGGGGAAGCAGGAGCTCTGCAACTTAAGTGGTAGAGATGTGTTTGGCTGCTAGTCCTTCATAGCTGATAAAGAGGAAAGCAAAGCTGTGAGCAACTCTGAGAGAAGGTAGTGGAGGTTTTTTTTGCCTTTTGAAATGGGAACAATAAATGCGATCGTTTTGCCCAGGACAGCTGGCATGTGAACAGGACTCTTTTCTTGTTCTCCGTTCAGTGCTATCCTGGAGACTAGAAATTAATTTTGGAATTATGTATAAAAGTTAACTCTTGAGTGTACCTGTTAGAAAGGCTCTACGAGTTACAGAAGCAGAGTGGAGCTGAACATTCAGTGCAGGACATTAAACCTTGAATGGGTAAGGAATCGTGTGGATGAGGCTGTGTTCTGGGCTCCTGCTGAAGGCTGCCTGTTAGGGAGCAGTCTGGGTGGGACATGAGCGAGAGGGAAGCAAAGGTAACCTGGAGGAAAAAGGAGTCATCATTTTATTCTTCATTTGTTTTTGCAGAATGAAGTTGCAGAATGTGACTCTAAGCTTTCATGTGCTGCCAGCTGGGTGCAGCCTGGGCTATGTTTCTGTTTCTGTCATTGATTTATCTCAGTAGAAGTTTCTGTTTCTCCAGGTGCGTATTGATATTTGAAGATGTTTGATAGTTACTGTGTGAGGATGATACTGCAAGTTGTTTTCTTAGTGAGAGAACCTGGAGAAGATCTTTGGATTTGAGCAGAGCATGATTCTTCTGTGTCCTGTAATAACAGCTCTAGTTGGTTTGTTTTTGCAGGATCTCAAATGCAAGAGATTAGGCAAGAGGAGTGTGGGAGTTAATTTATAGTTTGTTCTGATCTAATTTGTTTCCTCTATCTTTAATGTATTTTATTGTGATCCAGATAATGTACAGATTGACTTGGAAATGTCCCATTGAGTGATCTGGTAAGAAGAAAACAGCACACGAAAATGTTTTGTAAAGCAGTATAACAGCTTCAGTGGCAAGGAACAACAGGCTTGGTTCTGCTCCAGCATCTGCCAAATGAAGTAACTGAAACTCCTGTTTATTACACAGCATAAAAGAAATGGAATAATACTGTTAAGAGTGTTATCTTTGGAAAATGACTGCACCTCACTGAAGCATGACTATAATGATGGGGAATTATGCTGCTAAAGCACACCAGTTTTGTGGCACAGTCACTAAAACATATACTCTGTGGTGTTCTTCGTGAAGGCTTTATTGCAGATACTCTTGTATTAACATATTGTCATGAGGCCAAAATTGGCATTGTCTTTGTCTGGAGCATTCTGGAGGGAAACCACACTTTGTGCTGCCCTTTATCTAGGGCTTATAAATGAAAAAGCACTTAGTAGGATTTGTAGTCCTCATTAAACGACTGTGATACTGGATTTATCTTGTCCTATGGGTAAATGCTGCTTGTCCTCTCCATTTCTTTGCAGAGTGGTTCAGATGAAGCACTCTCAGGACACAGCAAATGCTAATGGTGGTAGGATTATATTTTGGAGGAAATGAGACAAGACCGTTTTATAACTACTTTGCTGCTTGTCATAATAACTAGCTGAGTACTGTGGGTATGACTGTGGCTGTTGGCCACTTCTGTATATTTTCTGACTCAGAATCTTACTAAGGACCAACTATTCACTGTTGAAATTAAAGACTCTTTGATAGTGTTCTGATAAATGTCATTTTAATGGCAACAATCTGTTGCTGCGTGTAGCGCCAGCCCACTTCTGAACTGTCTTCTGTCTTCTAATCTCTAGTGCTGGATGCCAGGTGATACAGTAAAGATGTATCAGCTTCCCACAAATTGAGAACTCCATTCATATTTGCATATCATTACATTTTTTGGGGAACATTTTTAAGTCGTGCCCTCAATTCAACCACTCACTGCATCATCTTTGAGGAAAGGGCCTCATTTAACTGCTGGAAAATAAATGACGGTGCAGGTACTTAGCTGTGAATTGTTAGGGTGGTGGTTTCTGTGCTCCATGGCTTTAAACGTGCAAACAGGGGTGGGCAGAATGCAGCCTGGAGCCCAGGCAGCCATTCCACTGGCAGCTCAGCATCCCACTGCAAAATGACAAGCATGCTCACTGCTCTTTCCTGGAGAGTAAATGTTTTGGCCATTTTGTTCCACTCATGAAAAATAAAGAGTGATTGCAAAAATATGGTTTCCCTACACACACAAAGCAAGGGAGGGTTCTTTGTTTAGTACCTGCTTTGCTGTAGGAGAACTTGTCTGGTTGCAGGGGCTGTTACATGGGGCAGCTTGCTGGAGAAAGTTTTTGGGATGATGATGTAAAAGCTAAAGTAATATGATGCTAGTAGGGAATGACTTACTTGTGGGAAGATTTCATGGTTCCACTGCTGCTCTGACATTCTCACAAATCGCCCCTGTACCAGCAGAAGCCAAGGAAAGCAATACCTGATGCTCCCATCTGCTGGACCCTCGGGGGTAGGAGTTGCAAGGTCATCTTGGAAAAGGAGCTATTTTTCTCCTTAATTTTTCAAAAGTAAATGTAACCTTCTCTCCATTCTCCTACACTGTCCATTTATTTTCTGTGTTTAAAAATGAACCCCTTTCCCTGCATCACTATGTTCTGTCACCTTCAGTGCTTGGGGGACAAAACGTAAATTTATTCCTTCAGAATTATCATATAGTTATGATAAATACAGCTTCTTTTAAGAGTAGCGAGAGCAGGAATGGAGAAGTGTGTTACATATTTAAAAAGGCAGTTCACCCACCCCTACCTGAGAAGTAATAGACCACTTCCTTGGGAATGCTTCCTTTCCCTCCTGCTCTGTAGTCTTCAGACAGGCAATACAAGACATTGGTGTTAGTTATGAATAGGTTTTGCTGCATCTTCCCATTTCCTTTTATTCCTCTTTACCCACTTGCCTTGCACATACTGATCTCTGTTACTCTTAACACTCTTCTCCTTTGCACTGATCTGTTTCTTATTCCATTTCCCTTTCACCTTTTCCTCCAGGCCTCCTTCCAGTCTTGCTTTCTGCCCCTGTCTCCTTAAACGTGAAGGCACACCACGGCAAACTGCAGGCATAGAGGAGCTTGCAGGGAATTCAGACTGACACCTTCCTCACAGACATATCAGTAGTGCCAGTTCTCTGATTTTTCCACCTTGTTCTTTTTCCATGCTGGACATGAGCTATGGCCAGTGGAAAAGCACATTAAGATGATTTTCTGGCTTCGTGTCACTTCATCCATTCCCACATCTTCAAAGTATTTTGTCTCTCACCTGTTTGCAAAGGGCTGCACTAACTCAGAAACTCCTGGTGAACTGTGAAGCCTTCAGCCATTTCTTTTGCCACCTACAGAGACTTGAAGCATCCTAAAGTTCCTCTGGAGGAGTATTTTCACTTGGTTGATTGTTAGCCCTAGGGATGAACAGTAGCATGAATGACAGAAAATTGTGTTGTCTCCAGTGCCAGCAGTGCAGTTCTCCCCATCTCTTTCCCACAATCATGGCACGCAGTCCAGGAAAGTCTACTCACTTTTGGCATGTTCTGCATCCCTGTGGGCTCGTGGGGAGAAGAAGGTGTGTTGTGCTGGCAGGAGCAGCATTTCAGGTAAACCTCTGTAAGGGCAAGGCATTACTAATTTCAGTGTGTGTTACAAATGTCTCTCTGCATCTAATGACAATTTTATAAAATCTGACCTTTATTTCATGGCCTTTATCCCTATGATATCTTAGTGCTGAAAGAAGATTTTGGCTTTGTAAGCTTTAGATATTGATTTTTTTCCTGTAACTGCCTCCTCTGATTCAAGGAAAAGAAAAATATGTAATTTTAACTAGTGCAACTCATATCACAGCCAGATTCAATATGAATGTACTAGATAGGCATACATCAAATATTGCCTTTTAATACCCTTATCAGCGCTTTTAATGCACTTCTTTGTTCTGTGCTGCAAGCTCAATATGAGGGGATTTTTTAAAAGCTTTTTTTTTTTTTTAAATAGGATGTTAAATGGCATTCCATGTTGATTCTTAGCACTTTAATAGGTGTCTGCTACCAATAGCAATGTCCCGGAGGCACCCATTGAAACCACACTGCCTACGCCATTTCTTTAACTGGAACCGTGCTCATGCTTCTTGTGTGGACATATTAATTAAATCAAGTCCTTGGATATCATATATTTCCAAGTTTCTGTAAATAGAAGTGTCAGTGCTGCTGGCAATGAGCTGGGTGTGAGGTCTTTTGTTTGTTGCCCACATTACATTTTGCTGTGTCCTTGGGTGGAGATAGTGGAAGTCTTTGTTTCAGTCTGTTCCCCCCAAAAATAAGCTGAGTGCTACCCAAGATTTGACAAATTTAAAAAGTATTAATCAACCTTCCTAATAGTTGCTATTCAGCTAATCACACTCAAAATGGCAAATGGTTGTAAAGATGTCAAAGAGATATGCAGAACACCCACTGTTTGAGCTCTTCCCATTCTCATTAAAATAAGCTCTTATGGCCCAGCTAGTGTAATCATGTGATAAAATACTCAAATTAAGAGCATTTAATAAAAAAACATGGTGGGGAGCTTTGTTAAAGATCTCTTTAGTGTATTTTTGCATTCATGTTGAGGACATTAGAAATAATTTAATCATTGCCTGATTATACGAATGTGAGAAATAATGGGATCATTGCCTTATCACACGTGGGCTAATTCAAAGGCTCATTATTTATTTGTCAAGCATTAAGCATCAAATCAATTTGGCTTGATACTTGAAAGCAGGAAATTTAAGATGAAATTTGAAAGGAAGATTAAGAACTAAGATTAAACCTAACAAGAGCAGAACTATTTTGCTTGCTAGAGTCGAGTCATGCCTGCAAAAACATCAGGGAATAAATGGATAAAGTCAGTCTTAATATAATGGTAATATATTGTGGAATGAATGGCTTATGGTTTTGGACAGAGTGCTGTTTTCAGTGTCTCCACATCTTTAGTTTTCTTGTGATCCACAGCTAAAGTTACTTTGAGGTTTCCAAACAAACCTTTTTTGCACTTACTCTTCCTTTAATGAAAATATTTTCCTCTTTATGTTGGTCTATAAACTGAATACTGTTATACACAATCACTAGAATAAAATCCATTTTTCAGTACTTTTGGATTTGGGTTTTTTTTTTTTTTTTTAATGGTAAAATGGGTAGGGCTGAGTTTCAAAAGCCCAGAGTTCAGTGAGTTGCTCTCCTTTTTCTGTAGCAGTGCGGGTATATGTGTCTATGTGGTGCTTTGTTTTCAATACAGAAATACATTCTTTTGTGTGTAAAAGCAGATTCAGAGAATGGGCCTTCCAGAAACTGGATACCAAGCCCATCTGAAGGAGGAGAATAGGACAAAAGATTAATCCTTTAATGGTGGCTTTGATGGAATTGTATCATTTTCCCCCTAAAGAGGAAAGAGTTTCACTTGGGTCAGGAAGATTTTCACAATGTTAGAGAAGAATGGAGATATCAGTGTTAATTATGGAGGAGTGATCCTCTGCTGGTATTTCCTGGTGGATTTTTTGCTGTCTGTGTTTGAGGTCTTGATTGTGAGAGAAGATGGTTTAAAAAAAAAAAAAAACAGGCTTGAGGGAGAGGGAGACCTTGAATTTTGCAAACCCAGTTCCTTTTCCTCTGAATTATCTAGAAGCTCTCTGGTTTGTCTGTGCAGAGATTGGACAGCTTACAAACCTGCCTGGTGCTCAGTTTACAGCTCTCCAAGAGGCAGAGAGGCCTCTGCTTCACTTCTCGAGGTTCTCCCCTTTCCAGCAGTTGTGCAGAACTCAGGGTGTCCCCTCCTGGCCAGCACGGCGGGCAGGCACTGTCTGCAGTGTGTGATCAGCTGGGCTGAGCCTCAGCACTGACCTTCCCAGAGCCATCCAAGGGCCCTGCCCCTGCTGAGCAGCAGTACTGGGTCTGCTGCTGCGGCTTCCAGGCTGCAGCATCTTCCTTAGGCCTGAAGGTTTGCCTGGTTGCCGTAAGATGAACAGGGATCCGTGAGGGTGTTAAGTCCCCTGCATATTTTATGCTTGCTGAATTAATCTCACTTAATATGAGCTGTCAGACAACATTACTATAATTTATTTACATAACTTGAGGAATTTACTTCGCATTAATTTAACCTTGCAGAACGTGTAACGTGTGTTTGTGCTGCTGCCCTCGGTTTCCTGGAGGCAGCCCTGCTCAAGTGTTTCTCAGTTTGTGATTGATTTGTCTTCCAGCTGCTAATGTGAAGGGTGAACCTAAACACTGTTGTTACAAAGATCTGATACTTGGAGCTCTCTTTATTGTTGCATTTATTGAATTAAATGAACTGCTCTGCCTTGTACTTAATTCAATAAAAAATATGTTCTAATTAGATTCTTTTCCTTCTAAAGCAACACCCACAATTCTGACCTTGCTTTTTTACAAAGTAAAAATCTATACTTACAAGGAGGAAAACCTATATTTTGTTCAAGCACTTTTTTTGGGTGTATTAAGAGGTTGATTTTTTTCTCCCTTGAGATGGGCACCATGTCCTGCTACTTGTGTTCCCAGTTAGATAGACTCCACTTCTGATGCAGTTAAAATGTTCAGGTCATAAGAAAGTAAAAATGGATGGGTGCCTGCAGCTGTTGGTTCTTCTCTCTTTGGGCAATGTTGTTATACTGTGTCTCAATTTGAAGGTTTGTAGTCTTTTGATTTAATTTAAAAAAATAAAAGTTAAAACTGATTCTTCTGTAGCTCCCCCCCCCCTTCCCAGTTGTCTGCAAAACCACTCAGTATTGGGGTTTCTGCCAAATCTAAGAGAAAACTCAGATCCTCCTGCTCTCCAGGTTGTTTGTATTTTGACATGATGTATAAGTTCTATAGGATATAGAGTAGGAATTGCTATTGCATTTAAAACTAATATAAAACACACTTTTATAATTTATGAGGGACAAGCATGGGAAAATTGGCCAATTGCCATACTGTCTTAGGTGTGGCCTTCTGAGATGTAGGATTTATCTCCTAAAAAAGAAGCTTGATCCGGAGAAACAAAAATGAACTTGATTTTTAAGGGGTGAGGGCAGTAGGTGATGGCTTCTGCAGGAAATCTTGTTCCTTGTTTCTGCTTTTAGGGGTTGTGAGGGGGAAAGGGACAGGAATATATTCAGGGTGCCCTAGTTACCAAAGGAGCAACCCAAAATAGGACTGATAGAGCACCTCCTTTCCAGAACAGAAAATCCTGTTGTCTCATTAGGGACTGTGGGTATCAAATTTACCTTCTCTGAGGTGCACACTGAGGAGGGAAGGTCCATTTAATGAAACCAAAAGATGGCTTGAAGCACAGAAGACTTCTCATAAGGGAATAAAACTCTCACTGTGACAATAAAAATGAGAAGTCACATCTGTACAGGTCCCAAATGTCTTAAAAACCTGAAAAAGGGCCCATTTCTGACAACATCTTGGCTCCTCTTGCCTCCGAGCAGGACTCTTTGCTCTCTCTTCCAGATCCCTGTACCTCTGATAGCAAGGACCTGGCTCTAAGACAGCTCTAAGAAAGCAAACTTTCTTGAAATGGAAGAAACAAGAAAGCAGATAAGCTTTTGCACAAATCAGTGTCACTGTGATCAAATTGTGTGCATTCCCATGAGAGAAATCTTTTATTTTTTGTCCCTTTGTTGCATAGAGGAGAGGCCAGTTCCTGCTTTCATTTATGGCATGAGCAGAGTGGTTTGTCCAGAGAACTTTGCCTCTGATGTAGAATTAAATGTGAGACACCTTTTAATGACTCAGCTATGGAGCTAACCTGTTTTTTCAGAATTTTACAGTCAGATTGTTCCTTTGCCACAGGAAAAGAGGGCAAGGAACTATTTTTGGCCTTGTTGTCTGAGCCACGTTGTCTTTTTATCCATGCCATCTTTTCCTCCTTCCCACTGGTGGCAAGTTCAAGGAGAAGCCCAGGCATTCAGATCAGGCGGGAGGTTTTGCCTTAAAACCATCTGATCTGTGCTATGGAGGTGGAGGAGGAAGATTAAGAGGCAGTGTCTCCCTCAAACTGCTGAGTGGCAAGGTTTCCTCAGGCCTTTCCCTGCCGCTGTCACAGCCCCATCTTGGATGTGCTCCCCTAGGGGAAGACAAAGTGTCAAGGTAGAAAAACCATTCCAGAATACAAGTAGGTGTCTTTTCTGGTTGAAAAGAAATGAAAACTCTTTTCTGATTTTGGACCAGCACCTGAATTCTGAGGGAGGAGAACACTTTATTAAAAGGGCAAAAAAACAGTGGAGGGGCAGACACGATGCAGTTTCACAGCAGCTCTGCTGGGGTCAATGGCCATTGCAGCAGTGCTCTGTTTGATGACATGCCCCATAAAGCTTAGCACTGGGGAAGAAAATGACATTGCAGGAGAGAGATTTATGTTTGCAATTCCTTAAAGCAATTTTATTGTGTTCTTGGTGGGTTTTACCATATTGGTTTAGTTGCAGCCACTGCAGTTCATGGAAGTTTCCTTTAGTAGCAGAAATATTGCCACAACTTTGTTTCTTGCAAGTCACTTGTCAGGAAAGATTAATGAAGCTTCTGCTCATCAGGATAGCACTTAAATGCTTAGTTATCCTAAGGTGCCCTGCACAATAATTTTGAATTTCCTCTTTCTGTTTCATTTCCCTGTCTGTTCAATTCTGCTTTGTAAGTGTCTGAGTTCATTTTCATTATTTCTTTGTCTGTTCCAGTTAAAATCTTGATTTTCTGTATGTCTTCTGCAGTTCTCTAGAGCATTATTTAACACCAGAATGAAAGGGGCGCTTGCCATGTCTGCTGCTGGAGAACTGGCTGCTGTTCCTTTACCTTCTCCTAATGGCCTAAAACCTTTTAGCAGGATGTGCCCCAGCTCTTCTCTGCACACATTCGTGTGTACTGCATAGCTCTTAGTTAGGGTATACCCCATCACTTTTCTTTAAGCTTTTCACATGTTTATTTCATTTGAAACAAGTTACTTACATATGTAACTCATGCTAATGATGTCATGTTGTCCTCATGCAAAATTTGAAGTTCATAATATTCTTATTAGAATAGTGGGAAATCCTCCTTTCAGTACAGTACTCCCTTGTTTATTTTGGGTGTAATGGAAGTATAGATTTATTAGCATACAAATGTACTGTGCCATTTATAAGTAGATATTTTGCAATATCTCCGATTTTAGTTAGAAGGCACTTTTGTCTCTGCTGACCAAAGGAAAGATGGACTTGAAGTTCTTTACATAGTTCTTGAAATCTAAAAGACTTTCCACGAAAAGAGTTCCTGTTAGAAACCTCTTGTGTTAGGTGCTTGGAGTCTTGTCCTGCTGTCAGCTGAGAAATCAACCCAGGGAAGTGAGCAGTTCTAGGAAATAACATGATGTTCCCTGAAATATTATGTAGCTCTCACATCTTATCCCAGTATACGTAGGATCAGTTTTCCTGCTGCTCCATTCTGCAGTTTTGTGCTGAAATCATCTGGAGTATAGCACTTGAATTTTTAAATTTCTTTTTTTGAAGAGCCGTATTGACAAGGGGCTGGGATTTAAATAACTATAAGGAAAAAAAAACCAAGGGGCTTGGTCAGGTTTTGGGCAAAGAAGTATTTTGAAAGGATGAAATTGTTAAAGAGGCCAGCTTTGAGGAAGTTGCCATTTGTAGAAATTATGTATTGGTAGGTTTTATGGCTTAAACTATGCTCTACAACATTGAAATTCTTTTCCTCATAAAAGTTTTTAGCTTTCATTCAGAACTAGGACATGCAAATCACCAGGGCTGATTAATGAGCAAAGCGTGATCGATACAGGCTGAGAATAAAAGTTATGAGTGTTAAGAGAATACAATACCTTTGTTCAAATATTTAAACTGTAAAACTTAAGGACAGGATTTCCTCTACTGGACGTAAAGGAGGCTGGAAAAGGCAACATTTGGGTGAGGACAGGCATGGAGAAACTCTCAGGCTTTTGAGATCTGCCTGGTCAAGACAAACTAAGGGAAGCAGATGTTTCTCCTGTTGAGGGAACAGTGATGGGCCAAGTGTACCAGTAAAGAGGGGCCTGCGGGGCAGGCGGGGTGGCACTGCCCAAGCTTTGTGTTTGATTTTTAGGCATTAGGAGGCAGGGAACAGTTTTGTAGCTTCTTTCAGTTTTTGTCATAAGTTGTTTTTTTTTTTTTTTTTAAGTGTGATAGAATTCAAGGTGTGGACTTGAAGATGAAAACAGCCACAGAGGTTTTAAATTCAGCCCAGTGTGGAGTGAGGTGCCTTGGCTTTTTCTGTGACAGAGGTACAGCTGATCCACTATCTCTGTGAATCCTTCAAACTGCATCCCTGTCTAGTTTGACCACTGAGATACTGTGAAGCCCTGCTTGAAACCTGTATCTTGTATAGATTGTTTCTTTCTCTTTTTTCCCCTCTCCTTTGGAGGGAAGAGAGTAGCACTTCAAGGAAGTAGGAAATCAAATCCAGAGACAGGAGAGGAGATGAGCTGTTAGAATTTGATGATAATAGCTGGCACAGAGGGGAGTGAAGGTAAGCTCTTTCTAAGAATAATGGCTATATATATATATATATATATATATATATATATATATAAGCAAGCAGTAAACTGATGATGGTACAGTCCAGTAGTGTCCAGAAGGCAATTCTCATATATGTTTCATTTCTATTTATATCTTTTTATGATAAAAAAATAACTGCTCCTGTATACTGCTTGGTGCATCTGTTCTTGAATCCTGTCTTAATTTAGGTCTCCAAATTTGCTTCTATGTGGAAGTTGGTACCAGATCAGGATTAAAAAGAAAAAGCTCTTGAAGGTGGACATAGTTTAGTGAAGAATAGCTCCTTTTTCTCTAGTTTCATCTTAATTAGGAGTGGCTGCTGTCTTTATAAGCATGTGATTTTGTAACATTTACCTGATTATTTCTTCATGTCTTTACTATTGCAGAGGAAAAGGAGTCAGGGACATCCTAGATGGAAGTGAGCTCTTGCACTGATACTGGCAGTCTGATGTAACTCCCTTGGATTTGCTTCCCAAGCAAACCAAGTTACATTCTTAAATGTTAGGTGTTATGAGTCTTGTGCTCTCTTTCCCTTCAAAGACTGGCTGTTGAGGGTTGTTGTGTGGCAGTTACTTGCAGAGAGAATACTGCTTTTCAAGATGATGTCATAGCTCTGTATGCTATGAGGACATTATTTGTTTTTATGAGGAAAGGATTATTCTCTGTAGAAGACATAAAGGCTGACATGTGGGATTTATTTTCTAAAGAGCTAATATAAATGAAATGCTTAAATAAAGCTGTATTTTCAAAGTATGATGAAGTATGAGGCTATCCTTTTCCTGCTGACTGCTTCTTCAGCAGCTTTTTCTTTCAGTTGAGGAAAAAAAAAAAAAGAGAAATTTCTCTTTTATTTTTACCTACTGTCCCTTATGTTGATTTATAGTTTGGGAACACAAGTGAGGACATAATCTCTGTCTTACTCCTTCTCCTTTTTCCTGAGGTTGTCAAAGGGGGTCTTGCCTGAGTAAAGATTATATTTAATAAGATTCAATCTCCACCATAACCTTCACAATTTCTAATCTGTTTTTCCTTTAGTTATTTTCTGTAAACATTGACATTACCTTCCAGAGTTTTTTCCAGTATACTTGTGGCAGGTATACTTTGTGGCAGTTTTGGTTTTGCCTGTCTGACTCTCCCCTTGGAAATAGACTATGCCCTTGCTAAGTTTCCAGATGTGCTGGGGTTACACTGAAAGTGGTGGAAAGGACTTTTATCTGCTTAAGGAAAGAAGTTAAGCTTTCATCTTGGACTGGTTGTGGCAGCAGGAGAACCATTTAAATTGTTTTTACTGCTCCATTTTCTTATTATGCCTCAATTGATTCTAGTAGGTTTGCTTCATCTTTCAGATTGTCTTGCGAATTCACCACAATTTTTTTCTTGTTTACCAGCTGAACACGTTTCTTTGTAAATAGAAAATTCTTGCACTCAGGTCAATGACTCTTGAATTTTCAGAGTGCCTGTTAGAAGTTGCTTTCAACTGAAGAGGTCACAGCAATATCACAGATGCACAGATTGCTACCCGATTAATACAATTATCAACATGGAGAAATTATTAGTTGAGTGTTTGCATTTGAATATAGCTTTTATTTTAATGCACACTTTGAAAAGCATATTTTAAGGAGACAAGTTTAAATTGAAAATGTTCCCAAGGAATGATTTCTGTCTTTTGTGCAGATCAAAGTGGCAAAAGCAATTTAACAATTTGTCTGTCTTTGAAATCTAATGGGTTTCCTGCATTTCTCTAAATACAATAACTGGACACAAGTCTATTATTCCTTTTTAATGCTGTAAAAGCCAGTGTTATATTACTTAGCGTTCTTAAGGCTTTTACAATGGAGATTTTTATTATGTCACATATACAAGCAATTATGTTTGACAGTTTGGATGCAAAGTTGAATTGGCAGCCACTTCAGCATTCTCACCAATAAAAACATTAAGCATGTCTATTAAAAATGTTTCTTCTGTAATTTATTTTTTAGAAGCTTTCAGCTGTACCACAAAAGCCTCCTGTCTCTTTTACAGCTAATTTCCTGCAGACTGCTTTACAATTTAGACGTGAAAACTGTTTTTTGTGATTAGTTTGTCATAAAAGAAGGGCCAAGTTCTGATGGTATCAAACAGCTCGAATTAGACAGGAGCTTTCTGAAGATGTGTAAAACAAAATTTGATGTCCCAAAGCATAACACAGTGTTGCGGTCTGACGCTAGTTAGGCACCAAGCACCACGAACAAAACAAGGTGAAATGAGGATTATTGAGGAAAACAGAAAAACTTCAAGGCAAAACAGGTCCACACTTAAACAGTTATACTATAAGAAGGTTTATTACTAACAGAATTAAAAGTAAAAAGAAATAATACGAAATGAAAGCAAACTGCCAGAACACCTTTCTATTCCAGTACCTCCCTCTTTCCACCAACCTGCACAAGGTAAACAAACATGGGGGTTTGGTCACTGTTTCATTTCTTAAGAGTCTTTCTTTGTGTTTAAGGAAAAGAGTTTCTTCTGCTGTGCCATGGGATCCTTCCCACAGGAGATAGCTCTCTGCGAACTTCTCTAGCGTGGTTCAAACTTTCACAAACAACAGTCTGCCTGGAATCTGCTGCAGTGAAAAAAAAATATCCCTCCCATGAATCTTGCAGTCTTCCCCCACTGCCATCATGGTTCATAAATAACATGGGGTTTAGTCTTTTAAGGATGAGATATTCCAGCCTGAACGTAAAGACTCTCTTCTCAATCTCTAAAAGTATTTCACCACATCTATATACTCTGGCATGAGTATTTTTCATGAACATGTGGATTTCTACATCCCCCCATGTACCTCATCTTATGAACTATAAGGAAAAAAAATTGCTGTATTATAGTCTTCACCATGGCTTGCAAGGACAATTTTCAGCTCCAGCGCTGGGAGCTCCTGCTGTCCTTCCCTTCCTTTACTGACCTTGGTGCTGCCATGTTGGCTTCATCTTACATGATCTCGCTTTTCCTTTCCCTCTGACCTGGAAGAAAGCTGGTGCCTGTTAAGTTGCGGCTCAGAAGTTGATCTTGTCTCCTGTCCAGGCTCCGCTCTGGGAAAACTCGCTATGTCTCTTGTTGTCGGCTCCATGATGTTTTTGTTCAGTTCAACACGAGCTGCACTGGCTGCGTGGAAGGGGCTCGCCGGCCCCAGAAGCTGCGCTGCGTGGTTCCAGCTGTGCTGTTGTTTAAGGCTGGTCATGGCTGCCTGCGGAGCCGGGATGGCTTTCCCCAGTGGCTTGGCTGTTGTGGTGGCTGAGGCTGCTGCAGGAATGACCAAGAAGCCACAGGGCCCAACAAACAGCAGGGATCCACTGGTGGGCAGGTACTGATGTTTAGATGTGCCTCCGTGGTCATGGCGAGTTCCCCCAACCCTCTGTTCGGTTATGCAAATCATTCCCAGTCAATTGGCCCGTTGGCCTACCGCCCCTTTTCTCCCCTATAAGTCTTAATTCCAGAATGTTCCCCTTACCTCGACACCCCATTGGCCTTTGTATCCCAACTCCTCCGTCTGCGTTTTCCCATTGGTCTCTGTACCCTGGCCCCGCCTGTGCCCCTGCCCTGAGACTTTTTCTCCCTGGCTCCTGACCCTTTCTCCGCCCTCTCTCCTCCCCATACTTAACTCCTGAACCCTCAGTTCTGCTCACTCTTTGTCCCTGAGTCCCTCAGCATGCTGGAATAAACGCCACTCACTGAACCTCATACAAAGAGTCCCTCCAGCTTCCTTGCCTCTGGCGTGGCCATGGTCACGTGTCTATGGGTGTGTTGTCACCTGCCCTGGGTGCCGTGTGTGTGTGCAAAGCCATCCTGGCTTGCCCGAGCGAGCTCCATAGGGGACGCTACGGGAGCGGTCGCCACGCTTTGGCGCTCTCAAGCCATGCACTCGTACGACACTCGGCCCCGCAATGCTGCGCCTGGGGGCTCGGGCCCGCTCCAGGACGGGGCCTGGGGCCCCCCCTTCGCCACTCCTGGGGGGAATCGGGAACAAAAGGAACTTCCTGTGCTTGCTCTTCCTTTAAATATGTAAATTGCAGAGGCAGTACCAACTTTTTCATTTGTTTAGCAACCTGTCCATCGAACTAAGTTAAAACTACCACACATGGTCCTGATGCAAAACCATTTTGAAGTCAGAGAGAGTGTGGGCTCGCTGTGGCTGTCCTGGTGAAGAAGGGCTCTGTTGTGTTTGCTGCCCTGGGAGCTGGCCTGGCAGGGTCATGGGTGAGCAGCTCAGTCAGTACAGTTCTGCCTGCACGCTTCATTTGCTTACCTGTGTCATAAGCCAGAATGCAAGGCTGTAAAACAAACCTAGCATCAAAAAAGAGATTCATCTCAACCACAGAAAGAAAAGATTTTCTAATGTACATTAAGATGAAGAATTATTTTCCCTACAGGCAGTGTGGTGAATTAGCCTTTTTAGGTCAATACTAATTTTTCTAAGTTATCTTTTTCTTTGATAAATTATTTAAATAGGGCCATATTTCAGTAGGTGATCATCAGTGAATATCATCAGAATAATATAAAAAGTTCTAATTCATACTTTTATCCTGTATGTGTGTTAAAGAATATGCAGAAGTTTATGCTGTAGTCACATGGTCATCAAAGCAAAGCTTATGGGAGTAACCTTGTATAAGATTGTATATTCTGTACAAGAACAAGTAAAAAGTTAATTGTGATATATGGACCTATTTATCATGCGAAAAAGAGAAATAAAAAGCTCCAAATGTTTACTGAAGGAAACATTTATTCAAATATTTCTGGGATGAGAGGAGGTGCGAATTCAGTGGCCTATCAGGGTGTGTATGTAAAGATAAAATATGTAATGATGCTGTAAATGCTGCTGAGTCAATTTTCCTTGGGAGGATATTGATTCAGTTTTGTCCAGCGGAGCAACTGTGTGATTCAAATGAAACACCCCTATTTGTGGCTGGGAGTCTTCTATGGGAAAGCAGCTGATGATGAGGCTGATGGGTGGGCACAAGCCAGTTACCTCAGAACTGCATGAATAATGCTCCCAAACAAAGGAATGCCTTGGCATGTTAGTTATCAGCCATTTTCACATAAGACTCCAGCAGTCCCAATCAGTGTGTGCCGACTTACAAGAGTGTTTGACAGGAGTTTGAATGTTAAACGTAAGAGGTCTTTTTAAAGCTAAATCATAAATCATGTGTTTGCCTGAGAAATCGGCCATTCAGAGTTACTTATTATAAGTTATGATGGTTCTATCGGGAATAGATTAAGAAAGATGAAATGCAACATTTGGATACTGGAAATGTCTCAACTACAGAATGCTGCAAGTGAGGAAATTATAGAGGCTGGGAAGCTATTCAGAATATGTGTTTGAGTAGTGGATTCTTTTGTGTAGATAGCAATGTTTTCTTGGATATCCTACTGTTAGAAACAGGCATAAGATGTATTTAATAAATGAGCAATTAGGAACCCTAACTGGTGCTTTAGCTAACTGGTCAGAAATGCGGTGAGCTGTGCTTTGTGTCTGACTGGCTAGGAAGCAATAAAGTAGTAGAGAAGTTTGACTATGGAAGCTGGACTATTGCTTTGCTTTGCATCTCACAGAGGGTTACAGTCCTAATTCTGAACTGTGACGGTCAGCTCCTGCAGTCAGGGTGTTTGGAGAAGACAGAGTAGCAGAGAGAGCTGGGTGCTGAGAGATGGTTCCTTCCAAGCCTCTTTTCACCTCTTCAGTCCCACACCTTCATACCCTTCAGGGCATTCATCCTTCTATGCCCTCTGCCTTGTGCACTGCCCTAACAAGTGGGGCTAAAGGAACATGGTTATGCATGTTCCTGAATCCTGTTCCTAAATCTCTGTGAGAAGAGGGGAAGAATTAGCATAGAATATTTTAAAACTTCAATAAGAAAATGCTTCACTCACTGTAACTTCTAGCTGGTTCCCTTTTCTTAATATGCTATTAAATGATCTTACTCCTTGTCAAACTTGTGGAACGCAACAGTCTCATGATTTCTAATTTTATAAAATGTCAATAATGGAGTGCTTCAGTAAATGAAATTTGTTGATGATCACCTTTTTCTCCCTGTTATAGTGTGTTTCAACTCAATTTCGTAACAATTTCTGGCTTTAATATGAAATGTCAACAATATCTCCAGCAACCACCTTGTTCTTATTACTCTCTAATCTTATTTTTATAAAGATCATTTCTGATGCTTTGTACTTTGTAGGCTTTGTACATTTAGCCAGTGATCAAAGTTGTATAACAATAAGCCGTAGTTTGACATGGAGTATCTTAAATCTATTCAAGCTAGTAATGTCATTTGCAGATTAATTTGCCAACTCATGCAGTGTTCATTTCATATCAAATAAATAATATCCAACAATCACTCAAACACTGATGACATTTCTGCTTAGATCCACTGGTAAAGCTCCATTTATTGGAATAAAACAGGACAGCAAATTGAATTTGTATATGCAGGTTTGAAATTGGGGAAAAATAGTTCCAATGTGGAACTGTAGTGTCATCTTTATTTATAGGAAAAAATACTTGTCTTGTGGTTCCTTGAAAACTGAATTAGAGAGATGAGTTTCCCAGGGGAATTGTTAAAGGCATTTGCTGTGTCTGCCTGAGCTGCTGTAAATATTTAACTTTTCTTATCTATGTAATGACATCAGATGATGGAGAAAACAAATGTTGAGAAAGAGAAAAAAGGAAAACAATGGAAAACAAGCAAATGTTCTGCTACATTTGTTCTAGTGCATGTAAACCAAAATACCACAGTCCTCTAGAACATCTCGCGGCTGGGACAGTCAGTGGAAAGCTTCCTTCAGTGCTGTCCTCCACCCCCTGCAGTTCTGACCTTCCAGTGTTGTCTGATGGGTGAGGAGGGACTGCAAAGTGGAATTTTCCTTAAGAATTCTTTTCATCCTTGTAAGAAATACTGCAGTGCTGTAAGCAGATAAGCTACCATGCATGTGTTTAGTATGTGTCAGCAAATGATACAGATTCATCTCTTCGGTGTTCAGATTAAATACTTAAATGCTATTAATTTAGGAGTCTGGGACTGAAACCGCTCTTTTTCATTTTAAAAAGAAAGTAGTTTTTTTTTTCCCCCTAAAACTTACCAGTATTAATAAAAAAAACATACGCAGCGACTTTAGGATGAGGATATTATATGTATGGTTTTCATATGTGTCCATCCTTCGAATGATCTGTGTCAGCAGCAGTGGTAGCTGCAGGTGATTTTTCTTCAGTCCTGAGATCAGGATGGATTTCCTCACCATATGATCTGTCCTGTGTGAGTTTTCTGACTTCAGTGTTAAGTTAATGAGCTCTACTTTTTAGATCAAATAAACTTTTAAGGAAGCTAAATTGTGGGGCTAGGAATCAGTGTTTTCAAATACAGAGGCTTTGTGGGAGTCAGGACTCTGGACTGGACCTATATATTTTGTATGAGCTTCAGAGATGTTTGTTTTAAGTAACTTGCCTAAAAGGGAGAGGGGTAGTTTTTTTGTTTGGTTGGTTTTTTGTTGTTGTTTTGTTTTGTTCTTTTTCTAGAAACTATTGTTTTCCTCCCCCACAACATACCGATGAGTTCCATGCTACACTCCTCTTTTTGTAAAGCAAATGTGATTTGCTACTAGGATGCTGTCTGTAGTTCATACTATTGAGACAGGGGATTTCAAGAAGGACCTTTTGTGTGTGATACCTTTGTAAACTTTGCAGGTTTTGAACTGGCCATTGGGATCACGTCTCAGCCTTTTTTCAAAATATTTTGAGAGTTCCAGTTATTTTCTCCAGCTGAAAGTCAGTGTCAATGTGTATGTCCTGCTTCAGAGGCATCAGAAAGAATTAAATAATCAGTATTTTAAATAATCTCGAGGGGTGATACACTTGAGTGTAGATCAAGGGAGAGACCTTGCTTGCATTTAACTGTGATTCTGTGAAATGAGGTTTTATTGTAGCAGACTGTGGGAGGAAAAGAAAGGGAAAATAGCTGTGAAACCACTAATTTGCACCTTATGAATATTTATGTGCAAAAAACCTTTTGTGGCTGTTTGTGAAATAGATGGTGAAATCAAACCATACCCACCAGCAAGTGCAGCTGTCAGTAGGTGCTTCTACACACAGACCTAAATCGTGGTTTCACAGAATTCTGGCTCAGCCACAAGCATGCTGGGTTTGCTTATTGAACGTTGATTTTCTAGTACAGACCCTTATTTTAGGAAATCTTGTCATCTGTATGGAAAAATTTTACTTACATAAACTGCTGATAGCAGTTATCAAGGTAGGCATCTTGATTTTGTAGAGGCAGTGAGCTGCATGTCTGTTTTCTGTATGCACAAAATAGACACATAATTTTGTCAATGAATGTGCGTATGGCTACTATAGCAGCCATGCTCTTTTTGACTTTGGAAATTTTTTGAATTTTGTTTCTGTTTCTAGTGATGAGTTTTTGTATATTTCCCCCTTACCTTGGGCAGTATTGCTCTGTAAAGTTAAATAGCTGGGATTAACTCTGCCCGGCAGTGTAAGAGAGAAGTTTTGGAACTGCAATAGAGGGAGGAAATGCAGAACAGAGCAGGAACAGAAGCTGCAGAAATTCTTGTGCCAGTGGGTGATGTACCTAACAGGGATGGATCTTTACAAGCCAGAAAGGCTGGTAAATCCATGCAGGCTTTAAAAGCAGGCCCAAATAGTAGCATCCATCTAGGTTAACAGTTTATAATGTGCTAATTGGATATTTTTAAACCTTGATAAACCTCCCTCACTACACAAGCAATCTTGAATCTTCTTTCCTATCCTTGTTTTCTACCTCAGTAGAGTTTCAGCTTGGACGTTCAATAGAGTGTTGTCAGGTGCATCAGGGAGGAAAATTTTGATTTCCTTCCTTGTTAAGTAAGCCAATGAAGAAACATAACCTCAATCAGTCTATTGCACTGTGTTCAAAGAGTCTAGACAGTATGATGTAATTTTTATAGGTGTGTATTTTTCTTATTAGGCTTGTTCATCCTAAATCCTTTTGCTGTTACTTCTATTTCCATAGTAACCAAAGAAACCCCCGAGTGGATCAGTGAGATATTTTCTAGATGCTGTGCAAACACAAAGGAATGCTGAGCAAGTTCCATGGCACTCTTGGGCTACAGAAAGACAAATGATGAGGAAAAGATATGATAAGGAGTTCAGTGAGGATTCGTTCATATGTCATTTGGTAAAAGGTTTAACAAGGGCATGTGTGAAGGTGAAGTGGGTGGTTTTGGAGCAGGACTGGGTAAGAGGGGAGAGCATATAAAGAAGGCCCTAAGAATTTAGTGGGTGGTTAGACAATGAGAGAGTCTGTCTCAGTGGAGTGAGTGCAGACTGCTGAATCTATGATGCATTTCCCTGTGCTGCTGGTGACTTCTGGGGCGACCTTCTGATACTCCCAGAGCCCACATTTGAAAGTATGAATCTGCTTAGTGCTCTGAGTCATAAAGTTTATTTCCAAAAGCATCTTAGTTAAAGAACATCTGCCTTGATTCAGAGTGTTTTAAACTTGCTTGTGAAAACAGGAGTGTTTAATGAAGTGCTTGCTATTGTTTGTGGAGCCAGAAGGCATTCAAATGCCTTTTAAAACAAACAAACAAAAATCCACCAACCTCCCCTCCCAGCAAACACCAAACCAACCAACCACATTAAAAAGGCCCAAAACAAACCGAAACAAAAATGCCTCAAACCCCAAACCAGATTCATCACCCTTCTGCTTCATCTGTAAAATGTGGATAATTGTTTGTTTCACCAGGAGTGTCCATACTGACAACAAAAAATTTCATGTATTATGTGTAGACATTGTAAGGGATGCAGTAATTGTAAGAAAAAATAGCTGTAATCTGTGAATTGGTCAGAAATCATCCTTAGTTAGTGTCAGTCAGTGAGAATATTGCAATGGTTCCAGCCATAGAGCAACAATTTCTGTAATAATGGTGGTAGATAAACTGGTTATGATTTTAAGAGAGTAAGAGATGAAGTCTGACTTCTGTCACTTAGCACTGTTGTCTTTTGATGTTTTGGGGATTTGGGACAGGGAGTGAAACCTTCTCTTATTCTTAAGAAAATTATTCCAGAGAGAGCTATAATGATGTAACACATCCAAAGATAGGTCTCTTTCTTTCACAAGGCTGGCTATCACACTTAATTAGCTGTTCCATTTTATGTTTTTGTTGGAAGCCTTTTCTGGAGCTTTAGAGTGCCACGCCAAAACTTGAAGACATTTGCAGTTATAGTGACTTTGTATTGAAATGATAAATGAACTGTGACTGGTTATCTATATTTTGTTTAAAAACAAAATCCAAAATCTTCACAGAAAAACTATTTCACTGCTCTGAGTTTCTCAGAAGATGGGATAAGTGCTCACAAAATTATATATGTGCATGTGTATATAGTTATGAAGGGCCTAAACTTCACATTTGTTATTGCTGTTGAACAAATTTACTTTTCAAGACTTCAGTTTTAATTTGTTAGGACGGCAAAGTGGCAGCGCATTCGGCTTTTACAGGTCCTCACCATCTGCTAGAACAGCAATGAACCAGCAGTGTAATCTTGCTGTGTTGACAACCGGCTTAGTTAGGGCGATTTGGAAATTGGAGCCCTGTTGAAATAAATATTCTGCTTCCCCTGGGCAACTTACTGAAATTCTTTCCATCACTTTTAATTTATCTAGCATAAAGTTGGGATTGAGTTTTGTGTTGATGTTGCATGAATTAGCAGTGTTGCACAGCACTTCTTCAGGGGCCTGGCAGTGGCCTGGAGGTGAGATGGGAGGACCTTATCCAGGCTGGGGTAGTGCAAATAAGAAAACAATGTCTGTTTCTTCATTTAGACATTTGTTGAAGATATTGTGGGTGAGCAAATATGGGGTGGCTGACTCCTGAACAATAATGTTTATCTTTTGTGTAATATGGGGAGGAGACCAACACTAAACAGATCTCTGCTGTAAAGAGTTGCATTGTGCAGTCTGGAAGGAACGAAAAGAGTTAGATGTTGTTCAGTAAGCGTTTTAGAGTTCACTAGAACACTGAAAAAAGAGCCTGGAGTCTGAAGACTGGTCAATGAAAGATAACTTAGGTAGAGATAAGCAGGTTCTGTTGTAATTTGATATTACATTTTGAGACGATTCTTTCAAATTACTTCAGAATTAAATCACTACAGAGGAAATTAAAAACTCATGAAGTGACTTCTTTAATTTTATCCAGTCATGTGTAACCTTCTAATTTAAGTAAACTCTGCTACGACATTTAATGTAAATAAGACTGCGGATATGTGACATTGATGGGGCTGGTGAGGATTAACCACTCTTGCCTTTTACAGTATCCCAATATGAAACCAAGGGATCTTTTTCCTTTGCATTCCATTAGATTTTACAAACATCAATAGATTTTACAATCATTCCAATTCATGTCACGGAAGAGCTTCCCATGTGCAAACAACAAAATGGATCTGGCATTTGAAATGAGCATGTTCCTCAAGCTATTGTGTCCAAATCAGAACAACCCTAAGGTGCTATGGGTCGATAGCTTGGCATGCTGGCAATAGAAACAAGGGTTCACAGCTCACCAGGGCTTTAGACAGGGCTTGCTGTAGCGCGGGATGCACTTCTGCCTCAAAATATGGATGTGCAACACAGAACTAATAATAAAATTCCAGATAGTATTCATGATTGTTCGTGCATTTAAACGAATTTTCATTGTTCTCACATTGAATCTCTTCTTTTATACCTTAATTTTCTTAGCACATGTATCATGATTAAAGATTTTACTGACCTGGCCAGCTCAGAAAGCAAATGTTAAGCTTGTGTGTTTTGAACTCTTTTACAGCAAATTTCAGCATTGCTTCCTATCAGCATTTGAAGCAGGAGCTTCATTTATAATGTTTGGGTGTTTTCCCAATTAAGTAGAGGAAGGAGAGTCAGCTTCACTTTTTCTCTATAAACAGTAGACTGGACTTCAAAGATACGATGTGTCAGAAGCTGTTTGGTAGCATCAAATAAAAATAAAGCAGTCAATAGTTAAAGGAGCTTAAAATAAAAGAAAGTGTTTGGCATCACTGATAAGGTCCCTTGGAACACAGAGGCTGTTGGCTAAAGGACTGAATGAATAATTAAGTTTTTACATTGCTTGTTGAGAATTGCCAGTGACCCAGTTGTGTCCTCAAAGCCTTAAGGAAGTGCCATTATGTTCACTAATTTCACTGGGCCAGTCACTGGTGAGGTTCCAGCATTCCCTGATCCAAATAGGGAGGCAGATCCACAGAGCTCCAGAGAGTGTTGGGCCTCAGTTACACTGACTATCATGAGATGGTGTGCAGTGTGTGCAGGGACCACTGGCACCCTTGTGCTGGACAGAGAGCACAGATATCTGTGTGCCAGGTGCCACTGCATGTTGTGTATAGGAGTAATACCGTCTTTTGCCTGGCTCCATGAATGCACAGGCAGGTTCGGTATTAAGTCAGTAGCAAAGAGGCGGGAAGGGAATTTGCTTTTCCTTCATTCCAAGAGTTTATTACATCTTCACCCTCGAAGGGCAGGGAAGCAAATACAGAGAACAATGGCTCACCGAGGGTTTTTCCCGGGGCCGGGGGGGAAAGGCGGGATCAGGCATCAGGGACCAATGGGAGAGCCCTGGGGGAGTGATGAGGCTGAAAGCCAACCGGGGAATTCAAACCAGGACAGATCATACCAAAGGACAATGAACCCCGGCACAAAGGCATGTTCACTGGCTCCCACATAGGAGGACATTGTGTTTCACTATTAAGCAACATTTAAGACCTAGGTACACAGAGCTGGTTGTGTAACAGATGATTTGGTCTTTTCAAGTTTGCAGGTGTAGATAAAAAGGGGAAAAAAAAATTAAATCTAGCAATTATTGGACTTCTCTACACTGGATCAAGGTACGAACTCTGGTATTTACTTTTCTGATTAGGAAGACATGACTGTGGTAAATGAAGAGGAAAATAAATTAAAAATTTCGATAATACAATAAGTCTTTTCTTTGTGATTCGAACTTCCCCATCCCCAGCTTGATAATGTTGTTTGCCCATAGTTAAGGATATGTTAGAATGTAATTTTAACTGTTTGCCATGGCTGGTTGTTAGCATGAGAGATCATGCATTTGCATCTCATATAACCAGAAATTAAAAATGAAGGACTGACCACTTGACACCATTGTAGTTCTTGAAATAAAGCCTGTTGAGCTAAATTTGTTGTGGCTGCTGAATGACTCTGCTCACCAATTTGAATACATGATGAAATTCCTATTAGAAGATGGCACCGTAATAACTGATGGCATAATGAAAGTGCCAGAAACAGAATAGAAATATTGCTCTGTTAACTTTTTTTTGAGAACAGAACTTTAAAATTGAGTTTTTGAAATGCACGTGACATTTGTTCTGACTTTCAGAAAGGTACTTGTTTTTTGTCCCCTATACTGGAAGGTGATGAGAGCTGTGATAATTTCAGTCTTTCAATAAGGTACTCAGAATCATACGCTGTATTCTCTGGATGAATTGTTTCTCTACTTCAGAGAAACTGCTGTTTCCCCTCAGAGCTGTATAAAAAAGGAAAATGAGTGGTGGTGGTAAGGCAGTGATAAAATGCATTGCAGGCAATTACAGGCAGGAAATACTGAGTTTCCACTATCTTAGAAGGCATACTCATAGAAGAACCCTTAACTTTACATCTGTTTGGAAACTATGTAAACTCACACACATTTTTGTATTCTCAACCTGTCCCCTCCCCAAGGCTCTAATTATTCTGTATCAGGAGCCTCTTAATTCTTTCTCTGGGATGAATTTCCATTTATGTGCCTGTATCAAAGTTTAGGTCCCTGTATGCAGGAATGCATCTTTGAAAATGATGGGCTAGGGGTTTTTCTATCAACTACTTTAATTTTTTTACAGAGCCACATTTATTATTCATCAAAATAAAACATAATCAAAACTAGTATTTAAAAGTGTCAGTCAACAGACCTAATGTCACAAAAGGTGATCCTCTTTTCCGTTACAAATGTTTCTCCCTCTTCCTATTTCTCAGAAAGGAACTCAGTGCAGGTATGTAGAATATAATTCTACTCTTGAGTTCTTCTGTGAAGACCTCACCTTTTTCTTTCTATGTAACGTTAATTAAGTGAGCGTCCTATGTCCTCAGTGTGTCTAATGCATTAAAAAGCAGAGAATTTAATGCTGTAATTATGAAAGCTTAAAGGAAGAAGCCCGTTAAATGTACTTCAGATAGGTTGTCAGCTTTACCTTTCCAAATATGTTCTATAATGGAAGCTGATTTCCTAAAGAGTTTTGTCACACGCATATATCTGGCTGAGAGTGGCTCTTGCACACTAGGGTATGAATAAATTATTTCCATGGCTCTAATGCATCCATTTTTTTCAGTATGGGCCTTAGGCTTCCTTTTCCTTAAAAGCATCATTTGGCTGCTGAATTGAAAACTCTGAAAAGAGACAATAATGAGTGTTCACATTTGAAATGCAACAACCCATTGAGGTCAGAAAAGAGCTGCAGCAAAGTATTTCCTATCTCTTCTCTAAACAATGGGTATTGGAACTGCTAATCAACTTGAATGTCATGAATAGAATTTAAAAAACTAGTATATTGATACTCAGAAGAATTAGATATTTTTGATGTTTTCAATAAATTCAATATTTTTCTGTACATGCAAGACCTTAACTGTCTTAGGTTTAAGTATTCTTATGTATTTTTTGGGGTGGTGTGTGTGTATTTATATAATGACCGTATTTTCATATTCACTGGCAATGACTGGAAGTCAGTCGGAATGGCTCAGGTGATGCCAGTTGTTGTAAGAAGGTTTTTTTACTGCAGTGAGGGAAGGGGGCTTTCAAACATACACAACCATTGGAGCAAGATGTAATCTAGAGTGAGAAATAGACCCAATGAGAGCCAAAAGAGGGCAAGAAGGCACAGAGAGCAGTTTCGCATTTCCGTTCAGACAGTGCAGAAGGGCAAAGGAGAAAACAAAAGTCAGGGAAACCTCCCTGGTAGCCAGTTAAAAATAAGTGAGGGGATCCTGCTGAACATTGTGAATTTTGGATCAGATTCATTCCTGTTGTATTGGCCCCTGAAAGTAGTAAAATATTGCAGTGCTTGGGGAAGGGGTGATGCTGCAGCACAAAGGAGTGAGTTGTCCAGCTGCCAAGGCCATCTCTATTGGCAAGGGATCTAACCCTATGAAGAGTGGCTGCCATGAGGCTGTGACTTTGACACAATCTTCAATTTGTACTTGTATTGATTTTTCTCATGACTGGAGATGTGAATAAGTCTAATTTGAAAACTGGGTGTGGAGACCTGTCTTCTGTAAGGCCTGCCCAGCAGATCATTTCCCAAAGGCCAGAAATTATTCTCCAAACGGTAATGAAGAAAAATTATTACCATGTTCCTCAAAATGTCAGAGGATAGTTGCTGGATACCTTGAATAGTGTTTCTTTTTATCTCAAGTTGTACTTTCCTTGAAGTCAGTGAAAAATGTTTCATTGATCAGGTTCTTAAGTGCCATTCCTCAAACCATTCAGGTGTTGGTGCATTTCAGACTGTATTGAGCTCTGAGACAAACATCGAGGTGCTCATGAATAAACAAGCTCCTGGGAAAATGAGTAGCTGAAGGCTTAGTGGTGGTTCATGCCAACAGGATGCCTGTGAGATGGAGCACAGCATGGGAAAAAAACTTTGAAGAGGTCTTCCCCCTGGAGTTTTATGCCTGGGAAGAGTGCCACGGTTCCTGATCATAGGCATGCGAGTGCTGGGCTTGGCAGGCTGCTGCAGTGAGCTTCCCGAGATTGCTCAGTCTCTCTGCTCAGTCACTGCAGCCACTGATACCTGAATCTTTTCTTCCCAACTGCTATTCAGCGTTTACAGGGTCCCCCAGCCCTGGATAGCTCCTACTTCACTAAGCAAGTACTAATGCAGAGTGAGGCTGACTTAGGTTATTTCTTGTCCATAAGTAAACTTTAGTCCCTGCTATAAAAACAGTTTTTAACAAAGAATTTATTTGGGTTAGTTTGTTGTCCTGTTTAGAAGTGGTTTTTAATATATGTTGTTTTCTTCTGAGGGATCCAGTATACACTGAGAGGGAAGGGGAAAGCTAGCTTTCATGATTCGGATTTGGGTGTTAAGATTCATGACTTATTCATCTTGCTGGGCCACTGAAGACTGTAATTAAACCTGACAGCACTTTGCAGTGATTAAGTGATAAGCATTACATGGCTTGCATTAAAATGAATATTTTTATTTCTTCTTATTTTGAGATATTCAGGTCCCAGAATCTCTAAAAAAATAATTAAGAAAATGTAGATCTCGTGTGATTATTTTCTTCCTCTCCCACTCGCATGCTTAAAAGAGCAGATAATGGGCTTTCTGCACTTTAGAAATGGCTTTTTATTCAGGTCAAAGTTAATCTTGCTGTAGTTAAAGATGGATTATCAGACATGGAGCCCTACCCATCATTGGCTGGGAGTCAGTGCTCATCTGGCAAAACTCACCTTTTTTTTTTCCATTTCTTTCTGCTGATCCCTTGGGGTCCTGTTCCTAGCTGTGAGCAGCAGCATGCCAATTTCAATTAACATTTCCTTTAAAACAAATGTTATCATCTGCTGTAGTGCTTGTGACTTTCCATTTCTAACGAGGATAACAGGAGAGTGCAGGCGGATGGCTTTGTTTGGTTCAGGATGCTGTCACTGTGCTTTGGTGAACATCATTAACCATTATCCATCCATGACATTTCTTCAGGTTCCTTGTGATTTTTAAAGGTCAAGCGAAGGCTTGAAGAGGGAATTCTCTGTCTGACATAAGGACGTTTCTTTTCCCGTAACAGAATAAAAGCCCAAGTCCATTGCTGTTAAACTGTTGGGCTGCTTTCTCATTGTGACCACCAGCCCAAGGCTTTTGCAAAGTGCTTTGCTGTTGCTTGTCTGTAGAGATACTGGTTACATCTGTGAGAATGAATTATGTTGTGAGACTGCTGATTTTACCAGAGGAGAAGGCAGCAAGAAAATTTTGCTGAGTTATCCTAAACTGTGTTTTTCTCAGGCACAGGGAGAGAGAAATAATTTTGAAAATCATTTTGGGTTAGCAGAAAATACATTTCCCTCTGAAAACCCTCATTTAACTCTTTTAAGTCTTTAAAAATTAAGATGTATACACACTTTAAAACAAAAATCCAAGTGCTTTCTTTTGAGAATTTTGACAATTCTAAGGTTTTCAGTGCTTCCTGGATTTGTTACTATGTGGAGTCTTGTTTTCTTCTCTTCCATCTCCCTCCCACCATGACCCCTTGAAATTTTGCCTGTAATTGTTTGGCTCTTCCACTCCTGTCTTTTTTTATGACTCTTTCACCATACATCAAACACAGAGATGTCTTAAACAGTCGTTGTGACAGTCCAAATAATTGTGTGTACCCACATGTTAAAAACCTGGAAAAAACAAGTCAGAAAAAGAAACAGTTCTTGGTCCAAAACAAATAAGAACTGGGCTTCTTCCTGACTCTTCCATGACAATAAAGTTCTAATTCCTTTTTGGCCTGAAATGACAGTAATATGTCTGGGGTAGTGAAAAATGAGAAAGCCAAGACTTTGTTTTATTTTTTTTAAGAACATAAAATGGGGTGAGGGAGGCCACAGGCCAAAAATTTACAGAGAGAACATTTTGGTCATATGTCATGTGCCAAATAATCCTTTATTAGTGGTTCTCGTCAGTTGATAGTTTCTCATGGTTATTTATACTGCCAGAGCCCTATGGAGTGCAGTCAGCATCCAGGCAGACCCATGGTGCTGCTTTATGCACAATGCACCAGATATTTAAATATATTGTTTGAATTGTTTCAGAAACAGAAATCCTGATTCTGCTGACCAGGAGCTCAGGAGCTGGCTTTGGGTGATATCCCTGTTCTGCCCAGTCCTGGAACCTGTTTTAAACGGATGCAGTTTCCTGATGCTTTGGAGAAGATTACCTGAGCCTCCATAATAAACAAAACAGAGCAAAAAAAATTTAAAATAAGACAAAGTGACTAGAATTGAATCCGTCTGAATTCACAGCTGTAGGTGGTCAAGGGGCGCGTTTCTTGTTGGCTATTGAAAAAGGCTCAAGAGGGCTTAAGAAGCTTTTGAAGTGATAACTTAAAAAGATGTGCAGGTATTCAGGCGTGTTTTTTGAGAAAACATCACTCTTCAGCTATGTCTTTAGGCCCTTCTCAGTGTCTCACTGAATTTAATAAATAACTCTTGATATTTTGCTTTGTATTTTTTTTTTTACAAAATTAGTGTCTATCTCCATTCAAGTATTCAAGTATTCGTAATTCATTTATTCTAAATTCCTTTTCAGCTACTTGAGGAAAATTGTATTTTATGTCACATTTGGAACCAGAAATGTAGAGCACTGAGGAGTGAAGGCTGTTATCTTATTCACATGACAAAGGCATATATTATTCATACTGCAATACCCAAACTGCAAGAATTGATAGATGGGGCTTATATAGTCAACTCCCAAGCAAACTAAAAATATATTTTTTGAAATAAACTGCTTTTTGAGTGGTTAATTCAAAATCAGATGGATTACTGCAAGATACTCTATGTGATTATTTTGACTGTAGGGACTCAAACTACCTACATATATTTTCTCACTGAGACTGGAAAGTCTTAATGCATTTATTTTTCCTTCTGTTCGGGTGATTTAAAACCTGAAAAAGGGACCAGTGGATCAATAATTTAGTGCAGTCAGATGAAAAGTGCCTTAACCTGTTGGTTCAGTTGTAGGATATTATGGAGTCTTACATACTGAACAACTGCATTTATATTGTATAATCCAAATTCAAAATAGCATCTAGTGGAAGGAAAATTGGCCTTTGTGGAGGAAGTGATCATCTGTGTCTGCTCCTTTTATATTGTGTAGAAAGGTCTGATCAGCATAAAATAATATTGTGAGATTATTCCTCACTCATCACTCACCCCACTGTGTTAAGGCTACAGTGCAAAGAGTTTAAGTTACAAACATAAGGATCTTAAATTATGGCTGTCACAGAGATGGTTATGGGAAACAATATCCCAAATCGGTCTGACTAGATCTCCTAAAGTATTTTCAGTCAATGACCTTACTAATGATTTAGGAGGAGATTTAGAAAAGTCAGTGCTGCTACTGCAATCATGTACTACAGTGTAGTAAATTTCTCATTTGCTGTGACAGACATCTTGTCTCATATTCACAGTGGCAACTTGGTACCTTTGGTAGCAAAGGTTGCTTGTATCTTCCTAGATGGCCAAGGCTGCCTGTGTGTTGAAGTTTTTTTTTCTTATTCACAAGCAGACCACTTACGCACATGTCACAGAGATCAGGTAGTGATTGCTTTTTTTGATCTGTTAGGAAATCCATTCCAGATTTTTCTTGTTTTTTCTCTGCAGTTACAGAAAGGAGCAATCAAGAACTGGTCAAGTTTTTGTTTTCTAAAAACGAATTGTTTAAAACCACAGTTTTTATTTAAGTGTTAGAATATGGTATCTTTAATAAAGGACTGCCTACTTCTGGATCTATTTATAAAAGGAAAACAAGGAGATGATTCCCTTCTCTCCTTAGTTTTATATTAAAATTTCTAATCTGTGTTGTCATTTGGAAATGACAGCAAATTTGGGAACACACTATTCATGTTTCAGGAATGCCCTTCTTTATATCTGCCACTTGCCAGGGTCTTATTGTGGTGGGGTTTGAATAAATTGGTTTTCCTATGAAGGACAAAAGCAATAAGAATGGTTCTCACTGAAACTTCTGTAAACCTTCTGCTTGTTTCAGTGATGGCACATTTAACCACTGGTTTAATGCAGATGATATTCATGTGTAATTTGATCAACCATAGCAGCTGAGGAGATGACAAGGGTGTTGTACAAACCAGTATTGATCTGTTCAGCATTTGCTTTTAAGATCCTGTGTTAACTTCGATTAGAGCTGTTAAATTCTCACTCCCCTTTAATCTCTTCTCTCTCAAGTGGAGAACACCTTTCTTATTTCTTAATTCTCAGAAAACTATCTAGCCCAAAAGATGTAACTTGTAAAAAATCATAGCATATACTGTGTTTTCTCAGCATTAAACTCAGAGATGAACATGACTGAAAATCAATACTGTTCTTGGCCTGCAGCCTTGTCATTTATTGATTTACATGTCGTTTGTCTCCATAGAAAATGCAATTATTGCTTAAATACAATACAGTATTTTGCTAATAGGATACAAATGTCACCACTGAGTAAAAAAGGTCACACTTGCATGTAAATGATTGTCAACCCAATCCCGTGCTTGTTGCTGCTGTTATTTTGAAGAGGCTGTCAAGAAGCAGGAGGCCTAGGTGTAATTCTGCTGGCATTAATGGGGGTTCAGCTGTTGATTTAAGTGGCACCAGTAGTTCCAGTTCTCTGGACTTGTACAGGTGCTTTGTGCTTCTTTAGTTCTGCAGAGCTCAGTCAGGTGGGATTTTTTTTTTTCTTTATAGCTTTGAAGCTATTGAGAAAAGTCTTCACATAGAAGAAAGAGAGGACAAAGAGAAGTAGGAATTCAAGAAAGATTGCTGAATTTGCTGGAAGAGCTTAATGCCCAATGCCATGCAGGGAAACAAACTTTCACCTCTGTTATGGTAGGATGTGGAATAGCCTTAACTTTTTAACATGCTAACATGGTTATCACTTGATAAATGTGTTTGTGCCCAGGTCTGGCACACCATGTTCAGTGCAGGAACATAGATACTTATGAAATACATGTACCATCTTCTAATAAAGGAGAATGACCCAATGCACTTTAAAGCTTTGGGTGTCCTGAATGAAATTTCCCTTTGTGAATAAGAAGTATATTGACACTAATAGCAGTACATTTATATAGAGCTTTAGGAATTTGCTCCTGTTTGCATGAAGATACTTTTCCCCAGTGTGGCTAATCTGAATAATCAGAAATGTAAAGCTTTGTAATTTAATGTACCTATTTTAATATTAATTTAAATTTTAAAGGACTAGGATTTAATACCCTTGGAGGTCTGTCTGTTTGTTGTCCATGTTGGTTAAAGATTCAATATCTGTACCTTAAAAAGCACTGAAAGTTGATATTTTTTGTTTCTTAGCATCATTAGCTTCTTAGCTACTTTGTTCTGAAGAAAACTCTTGACTATTCAAGGGTCAGGAAAATCAGTGTTGTTGGTAACCATGACTTTTTTTTTTTCCTTCTCTTGGCCAACTTCCAGGATTCCCTTGGCTAAAGTATTTTAGTCTGTATCATGAGTAATACTGGGCTTTGTACTTCTGACTGGCCTTCTGTGCAGGAGGTGTTACCTTAGCTCAGTCAGTATTTTACTGATCCAGTGACAGTCCATTTTCCTTCAGCCCAGTTCCCTTTGTTCATCTGCACTTCCTGGTCATGGTCATGGTCAGAACAGTGACAGAATCCCTGCAGGGCAGCAGATCTGAAACCCTCCCAGCAGGCTCAGGAACATGGTCCTGCGCTCCGGCTGCAGCATTTGGAATGTCAGTGGGGTGTTTTCCTTTTATTTTCTTTCTCAAAGTTGTTTGATAGGTGTAGGTTTGAGATTTCACTATTGAAATAAGATGTGAACTTCTATATGGAAATAATAAATATGTAAAATGATAAATTGATGGGCAGTTAAGAGAGTCTTCAGATAATTTCAGTGTTCTGACTATCTGGGGCTTTGAGAGTAAATTTTTCCGTATTCAGCAATCTCTTCTTAGTCTTTTTTATGGTCACCAAACAGACTCTTAAAACCATTTGTTCTGTTTTCTTTTTTCTTTTTTTCTTTTTTTTAAAAAAAAATTCATCATTTTCCAGATCACATTTGAGCTAATTAAAATCAAGGAGCAAGGTGGCTGAGACCCTAAAGTCAGTGGTTTCTTATTTTCCTCTCAAGGGTGGTATTGTTTGAGTGGCTGTGATTCCAATTGCAGCAGTATTACACACTGTGAGAGCAGATTCAGCCCATCCAGGACTCTGCATTTTAAAAAGAAAAAAAAAAGGGAAAAAAACCCCAAAGCAACAAACAGCCCCGCCCCCTCCCCCCCCCCCCCCCCGTCCCCAGCTGCTTGATTTTTCCAAAGAAATGCACAGGGAAGCCTGTAGGTGTCCTGTAACACTGATTAAATGCCAAAGGATTTTCCATTACAAGTTTGTTGCAACATTCTGTTTTGAATTCCGTTTCCAAATGTGTGTCAAGTGCTGAGGAAGGTGATTCCATGTGAAAAATACTGAATTCTTTAAGATACGTTCATGCCAGCTGTTCTTTTTCCTAATTTTCCTAAAGGAGAGCCAGTCTAGAAATACTCTCCCTACCCATTGGCCGCCTCACTATCAGTAACGTGAAGCTGATTAAAAAATAAAAATCAAAAAATAATACCTCCTCCCTGCAGGCAGCACACGCACACACACACAGAGAAACCCCTCAAAACTAGGGAAGTGTGAGCTTTTTCCAAGGCTTCCTTCACCAGTATCTTTTAATTTTTAATATTTCAGTTGCACCTGAATTTTTTGAAGCATAAATATCTTCTCTCTCTGTCTGTCTATCTATCTATCTATCTATCTATCTATCTATCTATCTATATATATATATCTCCTATTTACGGATACCCATGTATCCTGAAGATCATCTCTCTGTCTCTCTGAATTATTGGCTAAATATCTCCCAAGGAAAAGGCTCTGGCCCCTGTGTTGGAGGAATACACAAATACCACTGTCAGGTTACCAGTGCAGACCAGCGCAGGGTCCAGCTGTGCGGGCTGCTCGTGCAGCTGGGAGCACTGGTTGTACTGGTGGGCTGTACCTGCTGTGTGTTCAGATGCTGCAGGGTGCAGGAATGGGGTATCAAAATTACAGGGATTTTTTTCTTGATTTATCAAACAAATTATTGATGGATGTTTGCAGCTCTGTTGGGGGTGTTTAATAGAAATTCATGCATCTGTCCCATAACTTGTCCTTCATTAGAATAAAAGGCCAAACCAGTATAATGTATGTAGTTTCATTGATTGTACAGTTAGATTTAGAAAAAATATGTTTTGCCACTGATGAGATTTTCTACTCAGATGACACAAAATGTAATTCTCTTTGAGTAAAGTGCAGATTTTGAAATAAGTTCTAATAAGCTGCTGATAAAAATCATCATCCATGGATCTCATTTCATACCAGTTTAAGTGTTTTTCTCAATTGGATGCAACTTCAAATGAAGGAAATGAGCAGAAGAGTAGAAAACAAGGAAACCTTGCAATATATCTCACAGAACCCCTCTTTCGTGCCCTTTATCATGGTGCCATTGGGCACAGCTTGTCTCTATGTGACTGTGAGCTCCAGCCCTGTCTGAAACCCGCAGCACAGAGTCCCAGGTTTGTCTAAAATGAATTATCTACTGGTATTTTGAAAGCAGCACTTAAAACATCTGTAGTGTGAGGAACAGGCTCTTGCCTCTTAGAGTGCTTGGTGAGAGCTGAGAAAGTCACAGAATATTGCAGACAACTCACAAACGTGAAAGATTTATATTTTTCTCCTTCCTTTTAATTTGCATTCATTTTCGAAGCTACCAGACTGTCCGCATTTGGTTGACGTTATCTTTGTTTCCCATTAACTTAAGTTTCCCATTTTATACAGCCCTACTTTCTATTTTAACTCCTTTTGGTTGTATTTGTCCTTCTTGCCTGTCCTTCTACCTGCCCTGAATAATTTTCTGTTTTCTAGTGCTCATCATTTTCCTGCTGCTCCACTGTTGCAGAGTGGTTACAGAGCCTGCTACCAAACTGGCAGAGAAGGGGACAGAGGGAATGAGCCAGCCAGGATCCAGGCCATGAAGTGTGTGCCAGTGATTAAAGAAGTCATTTTGGCTTTGGAGCAGGTGCTCCATGTCAGTGGCAACTGGCTGGTAGATGACAGTTCAAAATCCAGCAAATGGAGTTAGGAAAGTTGGTTTAAAGCACTGTGCATCTGCTGATCTCATATCATTCACTTTGGTGTCATGTTTGTGGCTGGCAGTCTTTGATAGAGGTGAAGAGAATATAATCAGCAAATTAAGATGTGCCATCTTTAAATGGCACCACAAAAAACATTGGGTTTTTCCCTTCTTCTCTCTCTTTTTAATGGGCATTGGAAGCATTTGGCTCACGTGAAGAAAGGTATTAATGTGCTAAAGAGCACCTGTTTTGTAGAAGAATAACATCTGCAATTTAAGGGGTGATTTTTTTTTTCTTTTTTTCATCATATTCCAAAAAGTTTGTACCTCTTTATAAAAGCAGTTTGGTAAGTGTCTGGACCTATTCTTTTTGAACAGCACCAAACACTTAGAATAAAACTCAGTATCTTCTTTTGGCAGCTCCTTTGGCAGCATAAAGTTCTACTAATATCAGTATTCCTTCACTACTTTTTCGATGGGGATGTTTGCTTTAGTCCAAGTAATGGAATTACATGGAGGTAATAGTGCAGTAGCAGTGAGAAGAATCAGTCCAAGACTCTTAATTTGACTGGAGCCAAGCGCAGACATTTTTCTACCTTTTGGAGCTTTGTACAAGTTTGTGAGCAATAATTTAGTCCTTGCTTTAAAAAATGCTATGCCACTACTTTGTACAGATTTAATATATATGAGATATAGATCAAGGAAGAAATTGTATTAGACAAGTACAACTCTCCAATTCTCAACACTTAACATAAATAATTGCTGTACTATGAAGATTTAAATGGGGATTGCCACTTTTATAATTAATACTTTTTTGTTTCATCCTCCTTACTAATTGAAAATGGGCTTTCAATGCAGAATGCTTTGAAATTGTGTGAAGAGATGGAATTGGAAATGAACTTAATTAACTACAAACTGTCCAAATCAATCAGTGTTTCACAGTGCCTTTGTAATATACAGAGTTCATAATTTACTTGGGACTTGCCATAATACATATGCCATAATTGCAAAGTAATCATGCTAAGAGTGTCCAAAATTTAGTGTTGTACTCTGATGCTCTGTTGGAATGAAATGTCTATGCTTTCACGCACCAAAATGGATTGGGGGCAGAAGGGTATATTTTTCCATTAACCAAACAGAGAACTTCTATGAATTAGGGCATTTCTCCAAGTGTGGCAGGGCTTTCAGGTGTTAATAGTTAGAAAAAATCCTTTGAATTCAATGTTCAAGCAGTCTAGCATTTCAAATGGCAGTATTCTTGCTACACTAGCATGGAAACTGTAAGTTTATATAAGAAAACCATAGAAAATAAATCCCATGGAAAAACACTTGGCAAAATTTCTGTAAGTTTTCAGAAAGGTTTTGCAAGTAAAACTTCTGCAGACTCAAGGCTATTGAAAATCTCTGCCTGTTATTTTCTATTGGGATTGAGGTTTGTCTACAACTTTACAGATTTTTTTTTGTACACAAATTTAGTAACTCTTTACAAAAATGTGACAGTGCCTTTGTGTCTTGTGAATACCTTGGTTCTGCCTGAACAGTCACTCTGCTTGTGTTTTCAGTGCTTGTCCTAGAAACTTTGGACTTTTTTGTGCCTGTCTGTGTTGCTCAGATTATTGACTTGGTAATGTAGCCTGGGGTGGTTATACCTGGCTTTCCCCATCAAAACTTACATGATTTGAGCAGTTTTGCAGCTTGAAAATTCCTCTTTGTGTTGTTCCCCTACATTTCAATCACCATTTTCTGTCCTTATTTTTCTCTGGCCTTTAAATCTCCGATTTCCATTAAACAAACCTTTTGTATTGGGGATTCTAGAAATTCCAAAATTGTGTGTCTGACTCAAGTCTCAAAACCTCTGTGCTTCCAAAGTTTCTATTTTGATTTCTCATCTTAAACTGAGATCTTCTAGAAATTTGATAACCAAACTTCTGATGGGCTGGAAAAATATATTCATTCTGAATGCTCCAAGATCTTAATCCTCAGAAATCCTTTTGACTGTTCCACAGCTGTTAATGATAGTCTCTGGCCATAAGATACAGGACTGCTAGGAGTCTGGGACAGTGCTGAGTTCTGGCCTTTCTGAATCAGACTATTTCCAGTTTGCATGTGATTTATTTTTTTTATTCCTGACACTGATGGTGTAACCTGATTACTCTGATGTGGTAGATTTGCTATTTGGCTGGTACGAAACCTCCCATCCTTCTCAAAGAGAACTTGTGAAAATGCACCTATAGTATATTTATTATAGATGTTTTATGTATTATATAAGTAAAATAATGGAAATTTGCAGAACTGGAGAGACAATGCTCATTAGTGATAGCTGCACAGGATACTAGGTACTGCCACATCCTTGTCACACCTAAAGCCATTTTTATTATGGTCAGCTGCTAATGGCTGGGCCTTTTCATGTGTTGTGGATGAAAAGGTGTGTTATGCTGACACTGTGGAATTTTTAAGTGATTCTTGTGTTTATTATTTGAAATTCAGAGGGTGACAGGAGTGCTAACCTAATTGAAAGGGTTTTTGCCTGATTAATTTTATGGACTATGTTAAAAAGGTTTTGATTTTTTTGGCTGGTTTAAAATAATCAGAATATAGTGCTTTGCCCTTGTCATTTAGGGAACAGAGGGTGCTGTTTTATTCACTTGGGTAGATTGCTTGCTCTCTTTGGTATTGTAACAGAACCTTCTGGTAATGACAGTGGCCTTGTTGAATGTGTTCTAGTAACAGGACTTTATGAAAACAGAGAAAAAGTATGAATAATGTACTCAGACTTGCTGACTGTTTAGAGGAAATAAATGCTTTCTAAACTATGGAAAAATAATATAAGATAATAAACTGACTTGTGCTGCTGTAAAAATGGTAATTGCAAGGCTAAAATTTATCCTTCTTTCCCATACCAGGAGAACTATTAAGCCTCTTATTTTGCCTTCCCAAGTTGTCTTTTATGTGTGCACTCTTGGAGCAGATACCTAAATGAACAAGTTGGTTTCTGTAGCACCCCTCCTTACGCAATGCTCATATGGAAAGTTAGCCAGTGCTCTTTAAGGTTGCTTATCCTGAAATCTGCTCCCTGGAGTGTCTCCTTCCCTCTCTCCTCTTGTTCCCTCATTTGCCCCCCATTTATTTCTCTCTCCAAAGGGAGACTGCCAGGCTTGCTGAGGGCGTGATGCATCAGTGTGAATGCAGTCAGTTGCAGATGTCAGGAGCCCCACCTGAGCGAAATTCCTGCTGCGTGACACAGCATCCCCTGTCAAGGGTGGGAAAAGATCCAGGAGAAAGCTAAGAAGCTAATGAAGTAAAGCTTGTTTGATTAATAGCTAGAGACCAGACTGATGCCCTGACTGAGGCCCCAGACAAGGACAGGCCAGTCAATCACATCTTTTATTTCCACAGAAACTCAACCTTCATGGACAGAAAATGGAAACGAGGTACTTTTCCCCTCCCTTCCTCCAACATTTCTCTAAAAGTGCTTTCTGCTGGTGTCCATGTTCTCTGTGTGTTTGCATGAACAATATATAGTTCACGTTTTATCCCTTCTATTTTATAGCAGAAAGTCCTCCAGGATGCAATTCTTGGGATGAAGCTTTTTCTTACCTTCTTCAACATCTGCATTTTTTTCCCTGGGATCACAGGAGAGGAAATGCCATCTGCAAATATTCCAGAGATAGTCCATAGAACTTGTTGCTTATTCCATGGGCTGACAAGAGTGATTTGTACCTCTGTAGGAATGTGCCTGACATTTTTTCCTTGAAGTCTGTGGTAAGGAAGGTTTTGATGTTTGGTGAACTGGCAGGTACTGCCCCTTTAGAGAAGGGGTGTAGAGCTGGGCATTGGTAGAACTCCAGCTGGTGTCTCCTCCTGTCTGTGAGAGCTCTTTGCAGTGCTCTGGGCATGCTAAGCTGGCCTTGAAAACACACAGTTGAACAAGCTCTTTTTCAAGTGATATAACAGATGAGCACTTCTCTTAATTCAGCCAAAATCATTATGCTTGGGCTATTCCCTCCAGACGTTCACCAAAATGTGCCTGTATCTCTTTTGCCAGCTACCCGTATGTCAGGTGTCTTTAGCTTGGCCCAGCAGGAACTGGACGTGCTGGCTGGAGCAGTGTGCAAGGAAAATGAGAAGTTAAATATCCAATAAGCGGGATATAAAATGGTGTCCAGAGAGCAGAGGTCAAAGGAGCAAGCAGGCACAGAGAAGGGATCGTGGGGCTGCCAAAGAGAGCTGACTGTTCAAGGTGTGTAATTCATATTTATGGAGAAATCACTATGCAAGCTGTCTGGACAGGGAGGCCAGTGACAGCTGAGCAGACGCATACCTGGGACTGAGCCCAGCCTGCAAGCTCAGGGAAGTTTCCCGGGAAGCAAGTACCAGCCACTTTTTTGGAAGGATGGTAAGGTGGCACTTACTGCGATAGGGACGACAAGCTGTCCGGTTATTAGGAACTGCCAGCTGTCTTCAAGTGTGGCACTGCTGCCATCACAAATAGAGAAACTTTGCCCCTGATACCAATAAGCCTGAACACATGAATATTTGGAATATTTAGTGTCCCTGTTTACCATAGCGCTGAGCTAAGTGCTTGGACAGGTGAGTGTTCCCTCTGACAGTCGGTGCAGCCAGTAAAGAGACATTTTAATGAACAGGCAACTGAGCACTGCTGTGCATGGGCAAGTCACTATTGATTTAAGTAATCTCATGCCCATAAAGGATTTTTTCATCACTTGCTAAGAAACAAGAAGCAGCAGATAAAGATGAGTTTCATCAGAAGGAGGTTATTGCTGGAAATCCTTTTGCCTTTGAGTTTAATGTGTGAAAAAACAGACAAGTCTGCCTAAACAGAATAAAACAGAAAGCCAGATAATACCCATAAAGCTTCCAGATGCTGCCTTTTAGTCCTCAGAGCCCCAGAAACAGATGAAGGGCAATTCAATTGCCCTTAATGATACTCCACTGAATACATGCTTTATTTCAAAAAGCCAGCTGCTCTAAATGCCATTGACAAACAAAATGTAATGTACTAGTGCCAGTGTCCATGTAAAACTGTACACCATTTTAGGCGTTTTGTGGCTTGTAAGCATCAAATAGTTCACCTTGATACACAAAGGAAAAGCTGACTGGGCACAACAGTGACACGGAATACTTTCTTTAGATTTATTTTTAATTCCAGATGGTGTCATCCAACTGCAAAGAATAATAATAATTGTGTGTTTATTTATTTATTTTTTTAATAACCAAAGCTATGCAAAAGTATGATTCTTTGAGATTAAAATAGTTTCTGTGAAATCTTACATCATGTCTGTAGTCAGCACTGGTGAGGCCATGCCTCGAGTACTGTCCAGTTCTGGGCTGTTCATTTCAACAAAGACATTGAGGTGCTGGAGTATGTGCAGAGAAGGGCAATAAAGCTGAAGGGTGCAGAGGGTAAAGCCATGGGAGCAGTGGCTGAAGAAGCTGGGGTGTTTAGGGTGGGGAAAAAGGATGCTCAGGGGAGACCTTATCACTCTCTGCAACTCCTTGAGAGGAGGGTGGAGCAAGGTGGGGGCATCAGCCTCTTCTGCCAGGCAGCCAGTGACAGGACAAGAGGACATAGTCTGAAGATGTGCCGGAGGAGGATTAGGTTGGATATCAGGAAGTATTTCTTCACTGAAAAGGGTCATCAGGCATTGGAAGGTGGCCATACATCAGGCCCAGGGAGGTGGTGGAGTCACCATCCCTGACAGTGATCAAGAAATGACTGAGTTTGGCATTTGATACTGTGGTTTAGTTGACAAGGTCAAGTGGTGGGGTAGATGATCTTGGCGGTCTTTTCCATGATTTGAAGGAGGATAGGTGGAGGTCTTAACGATTCTGTGTGTCATGCTAAGCTGATATCCTGGGGGGATTTCTTCAGGGAAAAAAATCTGCGAGATGCAGCAGTGTAGTTGTGAATGGGTTTGTATTCCTTGCTGTTGTTGTAAGCACACATTCATGTGGGAATATGGATATAAGTTTGAATGCAAATTTAAAAGGAAAAGTTGTCACTGCATTTTAGGAGATTAATATTTTACATAAACTAAATTGGCAGTTGCTGTGCAGAGCTCACAAAGAACCAATAATGACGCAAAAGTTAGCAATTACTTCACAAGGATGAGTTTCTTTAAATCTCTTGCTAAGGAAGTGCTGCAGATGAGAGTTTTGGTCTCTCTTTTGGGTCAATAATATTATCTAAGCAGGCAGGGCTGAAGCCTTCTGTTACTGCAGAAATGGTGGGAATCTTTTGCTTGGCAAAGGGTGTTGGTTTGAGTGAATTTCTGCTGTCCCAAAGACTGTAGAATTGAACCAAGTCCCTCAACCTCTCCCAGGCCAACTCCAGTCTGGAAGCTGTGATGTACTAGCAAAATATTGTGTTGTGAGACAGTAATAGCAGGAAAGGGGTTTTAGATGTTAAGTAGGTGCTGTATAAGAAAATAAACTCACATCACTGAATTGCATATTAAATTTCTCTTGCAGCTTACTGCCATTCTCTTTGAGAAGGCCTTACACACTCAACTGAATCTCATAAGAACTGTGATAGAATTAGCTAAGAAGCTTGTTTTCATTATTTCACATTATTTCACTCATTTTACTTTATCACTTCATTATCTCAGTAATTGTTCTCCACTTCATTTAAACTAATCAACTATTTGTTATGGTCATTCTTAGTTTAGCTCTCTCTTAGGAATCCCTTGGTTCTTTAAGATATTGAATTGAGCTAAATGTCTGGAATAGCAAGAATGAAGGGAGAAGCAGAGTCGAGCCAGCGAATATTCTTTGTACTGCTCTTGGGCATTTATGATCTGTAACTTCCACTGAAATTAGGTGCACTATGGAACTGAACTGCTGGGAATGAATGACTGTGACAAGGGCAGAGAGTGCATCTCAGGCACTCTCACTTAAAAGCCTTATCAGCCCAGAGTGTAGGATGCTGTTGACTGTTAGGGCAGGTAGACTATAAATGTGAACACTGTCACACCCTGTTATCTTTAAAATAGAGTGGGTTTGACTATACTGATTTTACAAGTAGTATATTTTATCATTTATTTGGGAATCCAACATTACTGTATGTACAATTTTTGAAAGTGAAAATACAGAGAGCTTCAGAGTTCTCTACAAGCAAATTTCAGTAAATCAGTACATCCTCTGAGTATGACAAAACAGTTAAACTGTTGTTTCAAATTCTAGATCACACTGTTTTCATCACTCTCTAATCTCATATTCTCCTTTAAATTATAAATTGCCCAAGTGGCTTGGACTAAGCCAAGGGAACTTTTGGAATGCATTTAACATGGTTTTATTAGCTTTACTGGAGGCTCAGGATATGATTTGGTGTGTTGGGGACATATCTATATTCAGTGATGCCTCCCTCAAGATTCATTCTCTTTTAATGAACAGTGAGAGACAGTGACAGTGTGTGATGTACGTTTTAGCATGGTTGATGAGTTTCTGCAGTTAAAAAGTATATCATTGTTATTTACTTTGTGTTATTTACACTGCAAGCCTCTTGGAAGCCCCAGCCCCATTGCACTAGGCAATGTAAAAGTACAGATAATGTCTGTATGTTTTAGCTGCTTTTCCTGAGAATTAGAGGCAAAGGTAAGACTTGAAAGAAGTGTGAGTCAGACTTCTTCCTCCTCCTCAGGTGGAGTTAATGTTCTGGGGCTTGGCATTGGCTGATACATGATTGATGGTGCTGTGTTTAGTTCAGGGATTCTTGTCAGTCTAAGAATTGTAACATTAATGGGCTCTTTGCTGACTTTGTCTTCATGATCCCATTTTGCTGTTTGGCAAAGGAAAGGGGGCTACTAAGTAAATTCAAGATTCATTAAATTCACTGAATCAAGCCTCAGGAAACAAGACTACATGATGAAGGGACAGTCTCTAGAACAGAGTTGATTGGAGCTCTGTGATGCTGGTTTTATTTAATAATAAGTTAAGATTTGAATGTTATTATTGGAAGTTTGGTCTCTTTGATACAACACCTATGAGTAATGTACTTTTGTGTAGCCAAAATCAGTCAGTTTAGTAAATTCTGAAATGCATTTGTTGAGAAATTAAGAAGGGCTTTTTGTAACAAAAATGCTTTCCAAGGGCACGCATGGTTTCGTAAACATTCTGAGTTTTCCACCACTGTCATAATGAGAAACACTGAAAGGCAAAGACCCATTAAAACATCCTGACTTGGTTTTAATGCCAAAATAAGCCATCTTCCTTAAACACGCTGAATGTAATTCAGTAAAGAACAGATACCTCAGAAGAATATGAATGCATCACCATAGTGCTTTTTTTTTTTTAAAAAAAAAGGAAGTTAGTGGGGTGGAATAGCATTTTATGTACTTGACAGAGTAATTATGTCTATTTAAGTAGATGCATAGGTTTTGTCTACGGTGGTAGAATTTTTAGGTCTTTGTAAGTAATGATCCAAATTAGTCAGTTGCTATGGCTCAGTATTCCTGAATATAGATTATCTTCAGGAACTGTAACAAATGAACCCCATATAAGACAGGGTTTCACTAAAGCATTTTCTGATGTTTTTAGTTTTGTGTTGCTTCTTTTAATTGACTCTAAGGCAAAATTTAGCTTGAAATGAATTATTTCTAAGTCATATAATATTTGGACTAAAATGATACTGAATGTTGGAGCAAAACACCTTTATGGTGCTCTGCTTTACAGCATTGAAACCCACTAAGATTAGCAGCTATGAAAAACTGTTATTGAAGAGCTTTACTTGGTGACTATTACAAATTTTATGTAAAAACTTTAAGAACTGTTATGCATTTTTTGCTCTCAATAGGTACAGAGAGGACTTTATATCCAAGTGTTCATATAAACTGAGAGTCTTTCCACGATGGATTGATGTGGCGGGAGATAGGATAGAACTGAGCTCCAGGCTGTGGGACACACCTGCAGAATGCCATGGCAGCACAGAGAAGCTTGTCTCCACCTGACCCTGGTGGGAGGAGATGCCAGCTGGCAGAGCCCTGCGGAGAGGAGCCTGCCGGAGCCTGCTGGGTGGATGGGCAGTGCGTGATCACCCCCAGACAGGGACCCTGGGAAAGTGTGCTGCTGACGTGGCAATGGGTGATAGGTCGCGTAGTGAAAAATACCAATAAGGAAATACTGTGTCTCGAAGAAGTGTATAAAACCAGCTTGTTTCTCCCAATAAATGTCTCAGATTCCCTCTCAGTCTCAGTCCGTGCCTTAGTCGTTAACGTTAGATTCAACCCAAAACTTCCTAAGATTAACCACACAGAAAATGTTAAAAGTGACTTAGCTACATCCTCTCCTGTTTCAATGGAGGCCTGCTGTGCCATGGAGACATAAAACCACAACTGCTAAATTACTGTAGTGCTTTTAATGCATTCTGCATTTATTAGTAGGAACTGCTATCATAAGGAGACACTCTAAAACTCTACTTTTGCATGGATCTCTCCTTCTTTTAATATTTTCTGAACTTTATATTTAAAGCTTTACTATGTCAAATTTTCCTGTTGTGTTTTTAATAATATTCTAATAACTAATTGAAACTTATCTGAAACCTAATCTTTTCCTACTGTGCTGTTAGAATTAGCCCAATTTCCTGAACAGACCTAGTGCTCTCTTTGATTGTTCTCCATGTAACAAAATGGACTGTAAAATTCTGGAACAAGTATGTGAGAGTATGCTTTAATGCTACAGACCTAAAAGACTCTTAAAAGCAGAGTTTGGAAGGTGGCTCTTGTTGTGACCAGCTAAATTTATTGTCTCTGGTAAAGCATGACTTGCCGTGCTCTGCACTGGAGTGAAAGACAAGCATCCAGTTAGTGCTGAAGCATGCTGCCATGTGATGTGACTAACACCTGCTGTGTGGTTGTCCTTCTCTGCCTTTCCCTGAGGAAGGAAGAATGAGCACATTTGGGAAATGCAAGAGAACAATTTAGAAGTGCACACAGCAGCCCTTCCTGCAGAACAGATGTATTGCAGCATCCTGTGGTAGCTGTAACTTTCCTAAGCGCTCACAGACGCTTTCCTGGTCCAGCACAATGCTATAATTGAAGGGAGAGAGAGTGCACACCTTTATCCAGGTGGGAATCCTCTAGCCTGATGGGTGATAGGGATATTTATTTCTGTGGAGATCTTAGAAAAAGCAAGTATTCCATGAGCTTTCCTAGAGGTGTGAACTGAATTCTCCAGTAGCTGGTTCCATTGCTATTGTGGCTGGTGCCCGGTCTGGAAATCGTAGCTTGTTGTTTTCTTAGGCTTAACTTTGTGTAGTACCTACTATTTCTTCTCCTTTGCTGTAGGTGAAAAGACAAATCATCCCTGCAGTTAAAATTGTGTGTGTATCCTCTTCTAAGAGGCCAAAGAGAGAAAAAGGAGGAAAGAAACAAACAAAATAAGCACCAAAAACTCCCATTAAAATATACACAGATACAGCTACAGGAAGGTGACTACCCGTGGGTCAGAGTGGAGTGAGAAGGTCAGATTTTGATTGATGCCTGTAAGCTCAGTGGCTGTTATCTGTGCCTCTGTTCATTGATGAACGGCATAGAAGACAGGCTTTCTCAATTGTTACTGTGAAGGTCTGTGGACTTCTTCTATAGTAACCCTGCTATCTTTATCCTTTCCATATAGCACTCAGTTCCCAGAGATCTGCAGTACTTACTCTGTGTGCCTGTACTTTCTCATTTCACTGATAAACTGATATCCTTTCAAGGATAAACTAGACTATTTCCTTGATAACATTTTTCTTGGAACACAGCAGGTATTTTCAGTACCTTCAAGGTTTGAATTAATTGGTGTACATCTTTAACTATGATTCTTAAAATAGTCGTAACTTGCATATCACAGCCAAAACCTCAATGCCAAAGGTTTATTGATGTTTGGTGTTACTTGCTTGCTCTTTAAAAATGCAAGAAAGAAATTGACATTTCTTATCTTTTTACTGTATACTTCCAGATAAGTGGAAACAGTTTTATCTTTGTTTCCTGTAACAAGGTATTGGATTCTGGCAAAAGGGATAATTCTAGAAGCTTAAGCATCCCTTTCCAACAAACTCTTATTTTGGTGCAGCATAGTTTTTGGTTTTTAAATGAAAACAATGCCGACTTAAAAAAGAAAAAGAAAAAGAAATAAAGCAGGTAGGAATGCAAGGACATGTATACAGCCACATACATGCACATGTATATCCATGTACTTAAAGCCGACACTGACTATAGTTAGCTCATTTGCATTCACTTGAATATGTCCTCAGACTTTTGGACTGTGAGTAATAAAATGCACCTGTGCCATGCAGAACACTGAGAGATTAATGCAGACAGTGTCCTGATAATTTGCTTGTCCCACTGAACATTTTGGAGATATCTCTTTCACTGTCGGGAGTTGACTCCAGTACTCATAACCTCCCAGTGGGTGTGTCAAAGACACGCTCACCTGGCAGCTGTGCTGTTACACCACCAATACAATACACTCATTGTCCTACAAAAGCTCGGCCCTCATCTTCATTACCAATACCGTTATTTTTTCTTTAGTTAAGAGATTGATTCCTTTAACATTGCAGAGTGGAAGAAATAAACTTCTTGCAGATAGATAGTATAGCATTCTTTCTTTCCTCAGAAAGTCCTGGAAAAAGCAGTTTTAAATTGCTTATCTTACTGACTTAATGGCTAAGGTAGAAAGAGCAGAAACCTCTGATTTTATTTTTTACTTACTTATTTATTTTAATTGTCATATGAATTTGGGCTGCCTACTTGCCATTAAGCTGCCTTAAAATCATCCAGTAAGCATCAGTTTGGCCATTAAAGTCTTGCTGCTATAATTTTTTTCTATGTTGTGTTGACATTACATTCCAGTAGTTTAAAAAGCAACATCAGAACACCCCAGGTTCACAGGTCAAATTAGTTTGAAAGTTGGATGGAGCACTGGATGCTATTAATGGAAAATTGATCCTGAGAGATAAAGCTCATTACCTAGGAATGCATAACTGGAGTATTACCTCAGCATAGGTCTCTCTGTCCTCTGTAGGAGTAAAGTTACCAAATGCACAATAATTTTTATATATGTATTTTCTCTAGGAAGACTTTTAGAGGAGATTGCAGTGGACTTGTATGCAAACTGTTAAACTATCTGTTCAGTGTTTGAAGGAGGAAAAGAAAATCCATCCCGAATTTTCTCTGAGTGTGAACTGACTGAATAAACTCTGAAGTAAAGACTGAGCAAACAGCCAGTATGGGGCCTCGCTGATGTATAACTGCTACTCCTCTGGAGAGCAGATATCTTCTAGAAGAATTGACATGACTTTAAGCAGAGGGCATCATTTTGAAATCTCAGGGTAACTACATAGTTCTGGGGTTTAAATTGTGTGAGCAAGTTGCTTTTCTGCTGTGCTTCTCTGTGAGCATTTCTGCTGGGTGTGATTTTGTGTGTGTATCTTAACCTCATCGCAGATGCAATTGAAAAGTCCTTTTGCGTTGGGCCTGTCACTCAGAAGATGTGTCATTGAATGCTATTACCTCTACAGGTGTCCGAGCAGAACCAGTGTCTTAACTGGAGTTCCTTTGTCTGGAATGCTCAGACTAACAAAGGAGGAGCCATTACAGCCTATTACAAGTGAAAGGATCTTTCCCTGGACTCAGTAAGTGGTGCAATTTGTTCAAGAACTCCAACAAAGTATCCTAAGTGGGTCCTTAGTGCTGTCCTGTAGACTCTGTATGGCTCCCCTGCTATGCCCCTTTATTTAATCCTCATTTCAGTTAAGTTATTAACATAATTTCTGTCTCACCTCTGCTGCAATCCTTTATCTCTGATTTACTCAAAAAATGAAGCATCGTCCTACCAAAAGAAGGGTCTTTGTGGAGTTATTTGATTTTAAATTTACACTAACTTTTTCAAAGGAGTCTTCTTTATACCTGAGAATTAAAACTTACTGATTCTGGTAAAAATAATAGCACCTCTAGTGGTGTTATGAATGTCTGGTATACATAGTGGTAATTCCCTGCTGTAAATTGATGTACAGCAACCAGTGTACCTCTTGTCTCATTGACATAAAAATCAAGTTGATAAAATTGAAAAATAGAAGACAAGAATTGCAGTGAGCTGTTCACCAGAGGTCCAGACTGCAAACAAGATGCCCTAGGCACTCATGAAAGATGTAGACTCTGCCTCCTTTTGCCCAGTAGGGTCGTGTCCAAATCCTTTCACCTTTAAATCACGTTGCCTCTTGCTTCACTATTGCATCTTGCCCTTGTTTCTACTTTGTTGCTGCCTTAGAGACTTCTGTTGTTCCTGAGAGTAGAGAGGAACATTTATTAAGAGAGATTTATTTGGAAAGGTCAGACTGTACATTACCTCAGCATTAGGTTCGGTCTGCAGAATAATGATTTCATTTAGAACACTGGGGTTCTTCAGACTTATCACTTATTTTAAAATACGGCTTTGAGGAATCAAGCGTCTGTCAAAGTGTGGTAAATAAGTGAATCTCTGGTCAGCTGAGCGCTTCTGAAGCCCTAGAATCTTTAATATTTTTTTTCATTTATTTGTGTTAAATCTTGATTTAATTAAAGAATCCTGCATACTTTTGATATTTTAAAAACAACAGATCTCCCTGAAATACTTTCTGCTCCAAAGTAGAGTTCAGGTGGCTTCACATTTCCTGTTTTAGCAAGAGGAAGAATTATAAACATGCGATAGGCAGAAAATACTCATAGCTATTGATGTTATTTTAATCATATACAAATGATACCGATAAGCTTTGTTCATGTCTCTGTGTTTTGTGCTACAATTTGTTAGTGCTTCCCAATAAATTCAGTCATAGCTTCTTTTTCAGGACTTACACTATGACAGTAATAGAGCTGTTGTAAAAGTCCAGGTTTTGAAGCCAGTGGTTTCAATTTTGGCTTCATTGACAAGGCCCTCATTCTACTTGTTATAGGGCTTTATGCTTGCATGATTTGCTAAGGTACCTGTTTGGATGTTTAACAGTACAGCACACAGGAACTGTGGCTCTGTGTACTAACGTCTGGAAATTCATATATATGCCAGACACGGTATGAACACAGATCAAAAAGACTTCTCCTTTAAGTATTTGGCAGGATACAACAGATTTAGATGTACAGGGACATAAGAAACAGTATTAGCCGGATGTGTACGTATAAAACAAATGACTTACACATTGTTAAAACTTGTGGGCATCATAGTATGGTTTAAAGAGCTGTTGAAGATGTATAATGGAATATTTTTGTGGATATTTATGGGATATCTTCCCTGTGTTAGAGCAGCTGTGGAAAAGCATTTTTTGAAAATGTGACAAGCAGATACAAGATGCTGGGGTCATGGTCTAACCTTAGGTGGGGGTTGACCTCCTGATACTCAGTAGAAGTCAAGCAAGATAGAGGGTTAGAAGGGCTTTGAACATGGAGATGAGCAGTTCAAGTTTGAGGTAACAGGAAAAGGAGGAGGTGCCTAAAGAAACTGTTTTTCCTACACACTCTTAAGTTTGGAAAATTGTGTTTTCAGAGACTAGTATGAAAGGTGGCATAATTACATACATATTTTGCATGTCCTGCAGAAAAGTTCTGCAAGGGGTTGGCATGCTCTGGATGTGTGGTACTAGAGAGAGGCTGGATGTCTGAAGGAAAGTCTGAGCCCCAAGAAGAGGATGGAAAAGGAATGCTGGGAAGATTGTAGACACTTTGTTTTATGGGAGAGAGAAGGGAAGATGTTAGGGGTAAATTAGAGTTTAAGGTCTCTCTCCTAGTTATTTAGGTAAGAGGAGAGATCACAGATGCAGCTCACTCTTTTAATTTGAGCAGGGGTGGATCTGGAGTATGGAGAAGAATGATGAGACATCGTAGATAAAGCCTGGGTTGTGCTTGTGGAGGAAACATTGGAGAGCATGGGGGACAGAAGAAGGGCAGAATGCTGAAAGACTCTTGCTAAATGTTGTAGAAAGGGTGAGGATATGGAAGGTATGAAGAATAGAGGTATGAAGAATAAATATCAGAAGAGTTGTATCAGAAAACTGAAAGACAGGATTTGAAAGAGAACACTGCTTTGGGTATTCAACTTTACTCCTCTTTCTCCTTTTTTTATCTCTACTTATTTTACACACTGTTGTCAGCCCTCTTTTTCAGCATTTGCTTCTTGCTTAAAATTTATCTGCTGCCTGTTCTCTTCCTTCACTCAAGACACATTGTCCCCAGGTTTTTCTTTTTTCTCTGCATTTTTTTTCACCCTGCATCCCTTCTTTAATACCTTTTTAGCTTGCATTTCTTCAACAGCAAATCCAAGTTTTTTTACTCATTTCAGAGCTCTCCAGCATGCTCGCTTCCTTTGTCTACACGTGTGTATTTTACCCATACTTGGCCTCCTTCCTCTTTGCCAATGTCTGTATTTGATTTAACATCTCAAAGGCTTCTTTCTTACTGTCTCATGAGCATGGAGAATTCTTCCAAGGCTGATGGATAACTTAATCTCTTCTTTTTCTACTGCTATTACACATAAGCAGCAGAGAAATTACCAACTGAAAATAGCCTTCTGCCTTCATTTTTGTAGCAATTATGGGATGCTGGAGATGGGATGTCTGCTTCCATACCATCTCAGGATACTAAAATGAAAGCTAAATAACAGTTGTAGAACTATTCAAACTTCTGTATCAAAAGCTTCCTTCTTCACTATTTTAAACTGCAGAGTCTCATTTTTCTCTGTTCAAAGTGAATGCAAAATCATAACATAAAGGAACTATTCAGGACTGAAGTTGATGGAAAAATTGGGCATGAAACTAAAAAAAAAAAAAAGAAAAAAAATCCAGCTGCCCTTCCCTTTAGCACTTAACAGAATCTGTCATTTTGTCAGTGGCTGAAGGAAACATTTTAGTGAAAAAAAATCACGGAGATGCACGTAGTATGTGAATGATAATTGAAAATTGCTTGTTTAGAGACTGACCCTTGAAACCTTAATAAAGACAGTACTGGGTTTTCTACTCCAGTTGGGATTTTATATCCCTCCCACCACAGGGGTGTTTGCGTCTCTGCTTTGCTTAAGTCCTGCAATATGATTTACAGAGATTAAATAGACTTCAGCACACCTGCATCGTTTACAGTATATTATGCTTAGATCAAGTCTAACACAAAAAGTGACTTGCCAAAAGCAACATAGAGATCAATGGCTTAGCTTAAAAGTAAAATTCGGGAAGCCTCATTGCCAGCTTCCTCTCTGCCCACTAGACACACTACTTACTCCATAAATATGTGATCAAAAGACTGCTCTAATGTATGTCTCTACTTTAAAAAAAAAACAAAACCAAACCAAAACCAAAAAGAACCCTGAAAAAAAATCAATCTCCTTGGAACCATTTAATAACACCCGGGTGACAATTTTTTATTTGTAAGTCAAAATGAATGAGCGTGTTACTTGCGATCTGTGTCATATCTGTTTTCATTCCTGAAACGTGGCCTGTCACGAGTGAAATATTTAGTAGACAGTACAATGAAGTCACCATTTATTTATGGGAACCTGTGAACTCTGATCAAGGAAGAAAACTGTTGTCCAAACTAGCACTAAAATGAACATGGAGCCTGAGCCTGACAGTCTGTTTTGTGCTGCCACCTACCATTTAACCATGACACGCCTGAGCACTGCCTGGGTTTAGTTCTGTTCTTTCACTCTACATGCAGTGTCTCTGTAAGCACAAAAACCAACCTAGGATCCAAAACTAAGGGGCACATGTGCTTATGAACAATTTTCTATCAGAAAATTCAATCAAGGTTCTTTTAATCAAAACATTAATCTCTCAGACACCTATCACAAAACTTAGAGCAAACCTGGCTGCCATTCCTTCTCTTCAGTCTTTCTGAAAATGCTTCTGAAAAGCTATCAGTGAAAGGTCATTGCAAAGAGAGGCAGTGCAGATGCCGAGAAACCGTTCTAAACATGATGAACTTGATATTTTTTGTTGATCTCCCTCTGTGAGTTCAGTCCTTTGGGGAGGCAATGAAATAGATTTGGGCCATGCCAATCAATAAAGCGAAAATCGCTGTAAAACATAGGCCATACATACAATAATGAGAGTTATTCACTTGTACCCAAAACCAGGTCTGAGTTTGTTTTTATTTAAGGGAACTGCAAAACTGTAAGGTGGCAATATTTAGAAAGAAAAGTGCTGCATTCCTTCTTGTTTAGGTGACAGAGGAGTTGATTGTAGATTTCTGGGAACTTACCCTAGACCACGTTAGCAATGAAGTCATTCAGATTCCAAGCTGCTGGTTTGCTGCTGAATGCAAACAGAAAAGACAATGATATCAGCTCTCAGTATTTTGAGGCCATTATTTGGGTTTTAATTCCAGTCAACACCTTCAGCAGGCTCTAAAACTTTCGTAACAGCTCAGGGCACTGCTCTGTTCACTAGAATGTCTGCAGCCATTTTTTAATATATTGACCTTCACAGTTGCAAGGTCCAGTGTAAGTCAGGATGGGATCCTTCCTCTCAGCTTCTTTTTCCCTTGTGCAGTTTTGGTTTCCCTTACATGAGGTGTGTTTCTCTCCTTCCTTTGCCATAATTTGTCATTTTAGTATTATAGGATTTTTTTAAATGGAGGCTTTTCCAAATCTTTTTCTTTCCAAGCTAAAATTGTGTTGGCATAACAAAGTCCTGTCAGTGACTTTATCCAGGACACATTTGCTATCATCATTCCTGGATGTGGTGTTAATTAGATTTCTCTGAAGCCTATCTTGCGGCAGATGTTTTGGGCTTACCCTTTACCATGTATCTAAGAGGTAAGAGACAAACTTTCCTAGGAGCAGGGCTGTTTGTTGTGTGATGGAGATGCAGTTGGCTTTTTAAGTATTTTACTTTTCAAAGATCAATGAAACACTGATGTTTATTTGCAACATCAAGCAATTCATCTCTATGCATTAATAAAAAGGTGCAGTGATATTGTGGAGCTCGCACTGTTTGATGGAAAGGGTAAAAATTAGGGTTTTTTTCCTTTTTCCTGTGTAGCAGTAAACATCTGCATGCCATAAAGTGTTGGTTACAGCCAAGAAATATAATGTCTGGGGCACTCGCTGCTGCCTACGTGAATATTTCAAGCTCACATGCTCCCAGGCTTCTGCACACTGTTTTGAACAGTTTCTTCATGCCAGAGCCCCATATTGAGGCTGGTGCAGTGCTGCCCTCGTTACTGTTCTCTTCCTCTCTCTAGTGAGATGCCAAACTCACCCAAGGAGTAGAATGTGCAAAAATAAATTGGGAGGTGGTACGGAAAGAGGAAAAAAATTATACTGATGAGTGTAAGTGAATTAAAAAAACCTAAGTAAGCAGGCTGCAATCAGGTCTTTGTTCCACAAGGCTCTGAACAAGACCCCGGGCACCACCTTGCTTACAGGCCTCTTTCAAGCTGTTTTGGCAGTGCCAACAGCCCTTTTTTTGCTGCTGACCAGGGACATCAGGGAAGTCCATGCCAGAAAGCCACCTGTGTCTGACTGCACATGGCCAGGGTGGCTTCCAGTCAGAGATCCTCAAGGCCACACTCTGTACTACTAAATAAACTCTTTTCTGCTTAATGAAATTGGGACCTTTATGTGATCCTGACATCAGCTGGCACAGGCTTGCTGTGCCTGCCCTGTGTAGTGCTTGACCTGTTCCCGTTAGATCTGGGTGGGGGCATCACCCCTGGGATTTTCATCTAAACCTGCTGCCCTTTGCATTGCCTCCTTTTCTGTTCCTAATGGTTATGCTTCCAAAATTTGGATGATAATGATTGCTGTTCCCTCCCACATGGCCATATCTTACCATCTTCTTTACAAGTAATTCAAATCCTTTATTCGGGGCCTACATCGTTTGGATAGTTCACTCCATGGCCATCCCCACTTTGTTCAGGGCAGTGCTGGGACTGGCTGGTTATTTTCACCCCACGCTCAGTTATTTGATTGCTGCAGTACAGAGCCCTGATGGGTAGATCTGCTGATGAAATAGGTGTTGCCTGGCAGTGCTGCTCCTGGCAGCTCCAGAGGCCCCTGCTAACCCAAGTGGGAAGGGCAGAGAGGGTTGGCGGTGAGAGTCCTGCTGTCCTGCTGCACTAGAGACTCAGCTGTTTCTCTTCGTGCTTGGAAAACCAGTTCTGGGAATGGTGCTGTGACAAATTCATGGGGTTAAGGACAGAGAGCAGCCTTCTTCCAGGAGAGAGTTGATTTATACCGCCAGACAAAATGTTGGGATTTTGTTCTTTAATATGTAAAAATATTGTTTGCTTAATATGTAACAATAGGGTTATTTTGCCATTTTCTGCCTTTCTTTGAAAAGTGCCTGAGACAAAACGGTGGCTTTTTTTCCCAGAGAGGGCAGTGATATCGTGAGTAATGTCTCAAAAGCACATCTTTTTGGTGCAGCATTTCTTGTTTATAACTTCTGTTTACTGGAAGAGTTCAGAGAAAGAAAAGGAAAGGAATGGGGATCAGGGGAAAGGAAAAGACAGCCATGAACACCATTCTGTTTACACTTAACAGTGTTGCAGAATTGCCAGTCTTAACATATTGCTGTGGTATTCTGCTACTGCAGACATTTGTTCTTCGTTTCTTTCATGATAATGAAAATTAAATACTATTTCACCTTGAAAGCTTTACTTCTGCAATGGGATTTCAATCATAGTGCATTTGTCCAGAAACCACCAAACCTTGAGATGAATAAAAGGTTTGACAGCTGCACATCGATGAGTTCTAGTGACCTATTTTCCTGTGCTCCTACCTGCATTATATTGTGTGAGCAGGCTGTACCAAATATGTGACTATTGCTACATTTATAATGTGGTCCACCCAGAATCACAAATAGCGGATTACAAGAACAAATACATTGTTTGGGGGAATCTTAAGAATAAACTTATTTTTTAAAAAAATCTGCTGCCAATCAACTTGTGAGTCTACTCAAACCATTTTAAATTAGCTCAATAAATTATTTTTTTAATGGCTCACTCTCTTGGTAGAAGGGAAAAATTGGTAACTAGCTCTCACACCAAGCCCCTACAGCAGAATATGGAACTTGAGAAAGTACAGTATGTGGTATAATTTATTAGTGTACAGGTTGCCTACAATATGTGCTAAATCCTCTGAATAACTTATTAGTGATATGAAGATTTTGATTTTTTTCCAAGTCCTGGCTTTTCTTTTGATTTGTTAAATGTGAGGTATGAAAGCAGATGTTGCTGCTGTCCTCTCCTACTCTGTGAAGGTACAGATACACTGTAAGGTTGGAGTGCAAAGTCAAGATGACGAAATCCCAGTAGTAAAGCAGCTCCCTGTGTACATCCATGTATAATCCACATGCTCCACATGATCCACAGCTCCCTATGTAATCACCATGCAACACATGGGTACTTCTGAAGCTTCTTAGCATATAAATAGCAGATTTATTGCAGCATCAGTAGTGACATGTGTCTTTTCCCATCACTTGGTTCCTGCCAAAGTGTGGTCTCCATGAGATGTATTTTGACTGATAGTAATTAAGATAATGACTAAGCAGAAGCAAGTGAGGACAGTCTTTTGGTGAGATTGATTTCTGCCAAACAGTTCAAACTTTGCACAACTTTAAGCATCAGTCCACAGTCTTCAGTGAGACAAGCATGAGCATCCATTGAGCATGGCATTGGCTCTGTATGTGCAGGAGGAGGTGTAAGTTATTGATGGAGCTGGATCAGTCACAACCCAGGATTAGCTGTTCTGCTCTGCGAGGCTGTGCACTCATCACTGACAAACCCCGAGTTATCCCTGACTGCCACAAGTGGGCATGTGGAAAAGCCCTTCCTCTGACACTAAAAGAAAAAGGAACGGTCTTTGCTTGTCGGAGAAGAAAAGATTCCACTCAAAAGGGTTTAAATAAAGTTACACTAGAGCTTGTAAAAACTGTCCGTTTTAAGAAAAAGACAAAATCCCCATTTTGTTATTTTTTGGCAAGGGCCATAACAGTGATTTCTTCAGGAATCATCAGTCACTTCCTAATGGAGAAAAATGTAGTTATGTAGTTCCTAGCTTCAATTAGTTAAGAAGTTTGCACAAAAGAAGTGCCAATGCTATAGAGAGGTGCTATAGAAAATTCTTTAACTGCTGTTGAACTTCTTGTGACAGTTTGAAAGTGAGTTGCAGCTTGCAGATATATCATCAGTGGGATGGATAAAGGGACTGACACAGCTTTGTAACCACTTCTGAATGCTCTTAAGGTTTGTGCTAAGAAATGTAACTTTGAACTTCAGGACGAAGTCCTAAGAAATAAGTGTGTAGACTCAGCAGTGAATTCTAATCACAACAGGTCAGTTGCATAGAGAGGTTTGTTCAGAAGTTTTATTTCCTGATGATGGCTCCTTTCTCTCAAAAGTATAATATAATGCAAATGCGTGATGGTCATGGTGCTTGGCACTTTATTATTTCCATGTGATTATTTTTCACTTCTCACTGCTCTGGAAGTCAATGCAAACCTTATTTAAGATGTTACTGGGCATTATGTTAGTGCGAACAGGTGAATAATAAGAAGAAAACTGAAAAACCTTTGAGAACAAAGCAGCTCTGGATAGCCTGGTGGGCATACAGTAAAGTCCAGATTAGTCCAGTCTGCAGTTTGTTGGGGTGCACTCTGTGCTGGAAGAGAAATAGGCCCTGAGGGCCGGAGAGAGAGCCTCTTTCTTGGACCCAGAGGTGACCCTGGGAGTGCATCCAGGTCACTGAGGATGGGCTGAGAGAGGATTGTGGGTTTGTGGGCAGTGTTGGACCTATGAGATGTGATAATTGTAGTTTATGACCTTATAGGGTATTGTTTACCTGTTACCATAATAGGCAATGTCTGTGCAATACCCCAGGTGATTGGGGGACACTGAGGTGAACATCTTTCCTGTTTATATGATGTGATATCCTGTTGGGTGCTGGTATTTAGGGAATATTTTCCTGCGCAATAAACGCTTTGCACTTTCCATCTTGTGTGCGGAGCCATGCCCTTGCGTGAATACTGCACAGTTCACGGGTGTTGTCATTGCCATAGACCACATTAAAAACTTGCCTCCTGAACCAGAGAAAACTTCTGAAAGATTAGGTGCCTTTTTGTCATGCAGTGGATGGTAAAATTCTGACTTACCATGCTCTTTCCCCAAGGGTAGTGGTAACTGGGAGAAAATTCTTATCAGAATAGACATGATCTCATGTTTTAAAGTAGGTCAATAAAAGAATCCTGTTCTTCATACTAAAAAAAGGTTGCTGATTCCAACCCATTGCCTAGCCTGGCATGTAGTAGTGCATGCTGAAAAGATATGTAAGTATTCTGAGATGAAGAGACATTAAGTGAAGAGTTCATTCTATTATTTCCATGTATTCACATTATACAGCCCCAAAACTATAAGACTGTTTCTGTGCAAGGAATGAGGGATTGGTTTTGGAAGGGGATTCCAGAGCTATCATATGTCATGGTACATCTAGAGAGAATGTTGCTGTAATGTAAAGTTGAGAATTGTAAGTTAATTACTGTTAAGAGAGATTTTGGGGTTGCCAATTGGTGCCCTTCATTGAATGCTGTGCTGAGCACAGATGCTCAATGTGTTTAGTTTAAAAAAAAAGATGTAAAAATAATTCAAATTACTTGGGATCTCAAATTCTAGCAAGTTTCAAGGTGACTTTCATTCCTAAATCTCTTACCTATGATGAGAGATAGGTGCACTTTGGGGTTTCCTAAATGCAACATTGTGCATGTAAAATAGATAGATTACCTGGAAAAAAATGGGGGCTTTGTGCAGTGTTAAAAATGATTCAAAACTCTTGGCAAAAGAATAATAAAAGCCACTGAGGGAACATTGGGATGGTGATACCCCTGGAAGGCGCTGCTTCACAGGTTGGTCAATATACAGGTTAAAATTAAGCCCTAATGTACATGAAAAGTTAATTTCCTAATGTGATTCAGAATAAGTAATTTTCATATTGATGGCTTTCTTGCTGTATTAGTGAAAAGATGATTTGCTACTCTAACAGGGACATCACTTAAATCACACCAGGATTGCCAATGTAGAAGCATGTTGTTAATAAAGTAAAACTATTGTGTGCTCACAACATTCTCGTTGTGTAAATAATGAATTTGATATTCACAACTGTTGTTCACAAGAAGGGAGCCAACCTATTACTGTTGTAATAAGGTTATTTATAGAACCTGTCTGGTGTATCAGAAAATGCCTGAGAACTTCAGCAGGGACAGTGATGTCCAAATGACAGACAGAAGACTGGGAGGACTATTGTGATTTGTGAGTATGTTGCAGTCTGGAATTTCAGCCTCTTGATTGCTAGCTAAACTCTGTAATATGAGAACAAAACTTCAGTTCTGGAGCTGCACATCTTAAAGGTCTGTAAGATTTGAGTGGCTCTGCTCTTTAGCCATTACTTGAAAAATCCCTTGCAGACAAATGTACCATTTGCTTGCATCTTTCGTTAGAATTGTTTTTGTCATTAATGAAAGAAATTAAAATGTGTTGTTCAAATTGGAAATTTTTATGTAGTTTACACACACACACACACACACATGCACGCACACACATCCTGCTGCAAACAGACAGACACACAAAGAAGGTAAAACTGTTCCTTGAGAAAAGGGTAAGTTTGCACATAGGAAGTCTAAAAAATAAAGTACTACAATTGCACAGAGAAGTGCCATCTTTTGTAGAAGCTATAGTAAGAACACAAAGAATATAAATGGTAAGCATTAGATAAGCTGCCTGGTCTTTTGAAGAAATACTTTCTCAATTATTGTAGTACTTGATATTTTGTGAATGTTTCCTGAAGTGGTATGTTTTTTGATTTTGGAGAGACCACTAAATATGAAATATCAAAAGTGACTTCTACAGAGAAGCTCCTTTCAGGGAGGGCATAATACCAGTCTTTGGCAAAGTAAGTTGTCTTTCATGTTTTCTTCTGAAGCTCAGTAGGGAATTTTGTAAACCCAGATTCACTAGTCCCATGTAGTAGTATTGTTACAGGAGCTCAGCTTTACATTCAGTAAAGTTCACATGCGTTTTTCAGTAAAAATAAAGGGTTCATGTTTTCTTAGAATGCTAGTGAGTGACATTTTAAATGGGCAAAATGGGCAGCTAAACTGCATGAAAAGTAACCTCAGTTGTAAAGTAGTGTTTTGTCTGGTTTTGAGGACTATAGGAAGATGTTCTGTGCTGTGGATTTTATTCTCTCCTAATCCTTACACTGCATCTGTCACTGTAGCATTTGGATCCTACCAGCAGTGCATAAGGTGACATGTGCTTGTTCTCCCATGGACAAAATTTATCCAGGGGAAAGCTTTATTTGGAAAGGACATGTGTGCGTCTATTGGAGAAAATGAGGTCAAAACCCTCTCATCTTTACCTGAAGTAGGGTACATAGGTCCTTAGACCTCTGGGAGTTATTTCACAGCTGTGAGCTGGATTCTCCACAGCTGGCTGGTACATGGTGTGGTGTGCTCTGTGAAAGATCCATACAGCTTCATCCAGCTACATTTTAGTTGAGCCAAATAACCTATTAGTCTGAAGTGCCTCTTCTAGAAAAGCATGAAGCATACAAAAAGTGAGTGTCTGTCATTTTCAGAGGAGATGGAGTCTAATGGAGCACTCCACAGTGCAAATGAAGGCATTCTAGTGAAAAAAGAACTCTTAATATTTCATTATTAACATAAATAAATATTGGGGAAATCAGTAAGATTAAGAAATGCAAGTAAGAGAGAAAGTGAGTAACGTTACTGCAGAGCAGAGTTGCTTTGGTAAAGAAGATACACATAGAAGCATGAAAGCTTTGGTTTGGTTCAAGTGTACAGCTGTTTTACACGTACAACTCAGATATGTATCACAGGAGCTCACACTGACCTACCTTTTAAAAATGCTAATGTTTTTAACTGATGATTAAATGTTAAATTAATGTTTGTTACTGATTAAATCAAATATTTATGGTACAATATCACACAGATCAGTTAATGCATTTACCATCTCCTTTCCTCATTGCAGCTCATTTATGCAGAACAGACTGCTACTTTTGTGATTTTTAGGACACCTGATGCACTCCTGGTAATAGAAGTTAATATTAATTTCCAAGTATAAATGTACTTTTGACTTTTAAGCTGGATCTTGTTCACATATTTTAATGTGTTATTCCAGTTTTCTGTGGTGTAGCTGTTCTCATAATTGCTGTCTAAGAGCAAAAACAGATGAATTCTTACCTCACTAAGCTCTCTGTTCCTGACCGCTAGAAATTGAACATGCTTCAAAAACGATGTATCTGGTATGTCTCCTACATTATTGTTACTAAGTTTGCTTTTTGATTGCTTATTGCATTCTGTCCCTCTGCCTGTACTGCAGCTTAGAGGTCTCCTTGGAGTACGTGTGCTTGTTGAGCCAGGATATTTCAGAGATCAATCTCCCTTTAATGATGATCTTTCAGTTTCATTTTGCCGTTCACACATGCAATAAAGTGAAGTTATTTGGGGGTTTAAAGATCTTCAGAAGAAACATGATCCTATAAAGGCTGTTATGTGTCTGAGTCACTTGGCTTGAGATTTTGGGACTGCTCCCAAAAATGAGCAGGTCTACAGAGCTCGAAGGTCTCAGAACCACTGTCTAAATTATTTCCGAGTCATTTGGAATTCCCTCAGTCACCAGCCTCACTGACATCACAGTGCCAAAGAAAAGGGAACTTAAGGTTGTTGGGATGTGGTCTTGTTAGTGTTCTAAGCTGGGCATATGAATGGACTGTAAGTCTGATTTCTCCTAAAGCAATGTGACTAAGGAATTCTCCAAGGTAGGCTGGAGAAGAAGGCAGCAGCACCTCTTTTTTTCTCTGTTTTTCATTGTAGTGTGCGTAGATGTCCAGCAGAGAATGAAAGCTCTACCATGCTTGCTCCTTTGTTTTCTTTAAAATTCAATGAGATTTAGGTGTGGTTTTCTTTAGAAATCAGTGATAATTTGGTACATAATTCTTTTAGGCATCTCTAAAAACCCCACTGTCAGGTTGAGGGGCCTGCAGGTGCATATTTCATCAATGTGTCTTGAACATGTCAAGCTATTTATGGGATAAGTAAATAGAAATGACTATGTGTTATGCTACATGCATTTTTAAATGTTGCAAATAATGTCTTGGTAGCTCAGCAATGAATGTGACTTTCTATGTACTCTGTTACACTGTTTTTAAGATTATGGGTAATAATTTTTTCCAATGTTACTACGTAACCTTAGAAGTTAATTACTTGAGATATATGGATTATTTTTGCTTATCTTTATTCAGGTGGGATTACATACAATTTGAATGTAGCACCATGGTAGGAGTCCACTTCAGATACAGTCAATTATATAAGTCTATCAGCAGCTATTTTATTATGGGAACAACAGAGACAGAAGGCTTGTGTTCTGTGATGAATGTAGATTAGAAAGAGGTCACCCTGACATACATAATTAGTTTCAGAATTTTAAATTAATAGGTAGTGTGCCCCCAAGGCATCCATACATTCAGGCTGAGGCTGCAGGATATCTGGTCCAGCTCCTGCCTGCCTTTGTCAGCAGTGACATGGCTTACTGCACTGCTTGTATAGTAGCATAAGATATTATGGCAGGGCTAAATCATTGTAAAAACAACATTTGCATAATACTTTGGTCATACTACATATATTCCCCTTTGGAAACATTTTCACTGTTAAATTATTATGCAGATTTCTGGGAGATGGTTGGCTCAGCTTGGTATGTCTTCAGGTGCTTTTTGAGAGCTAAGCAGATGCTTAAGCAAGTTTCTGCAAACAGTTCATTGAGAGGATCTAGAGGTGTTTGAAATTGTGGGCCTGGCCTGTTATGTTGTTGCTGTCACACAGAGGACGGGTAGAGAAACAACACAGAGTCCAGGCTCAGGGATAAATGGAAGCGACTTAATAATTTTTCCAAAGGGTTTTGTATGTTAGTTCACAAAAGTGTGTTAAATGGCATAAGGTAATTGGTGCTTTGACCATCCACCCCTTGAGGGGATCGGCCAAATGTTAATACAACCATTTCTAAATATTTTTCTAGTTAGAACCGTAACAATACTGCAAAAACAACCTGCACGTGCAAGAAGTTTACAAAACTGTAACATTGTTTTAAATAATTTGCATGGGAAAGACAGAGCTCTCACAAAATGCTGCAGAGGGCTGAAGAAATTCCCTGCTGAAGCTTTTTCAGTATCCATAGTTATGTGAACAGCTCTGACTTCAGGTGACTGAACAGAAGGTGAATGAAAGGCAGTACCTGCCAAGAACTGAATTACCACATAGAATTCAGGCTTCTACCACATACAAACAAACCAAACCTGAGAATTCCATTTCTGAGGAACTGGACTGGTGACTCCATCTCTCACAATAGATAAATCTTTTAGGGTTTCTGTCTGCCACTGGCGAGTGCTGGTTATAGGCAGGATCCCACATACTTTTCCTTTCTGGTTTATAGGCTTAGGTATGATACCTGAATTTCTTGAGCTTTTTGAGGTGCTTTGAGTTTCAGTTTGGGTTACAAATTAATCTTAGATGTTCCAGCAGATAAAAATTCTGAGTAGCACATGAAATCTGCTAGCATGTGGCAGTTTTAAATTAATTTAACACAGATTGTTTTTCAGTTTTTTCAGAAATCAAACTGGGAAAAAAAAAATTAAGTAATTCCATATTTCTCAAAAATGGAGACAATGTGGGCATGCACTTCAAGGGTTTGAAACTACTGAGTTGTAGTGATACTAGAGAAAGGAAACTAGGAAAGGATTTTCAATTGTATAGGTTTTCTGTACTTTTGTTGATGTTTGTAATCAAATGCTTCATAATCCTTATGAAAAATGTCTCAAACTGATACCTTTCTACTCCACAGCAAGCTTCAGTTGAGATGCAAAATATACGTAGCTTATTAATTGTACATTTTGAGATATTTTTAAGAAGTTTTTAGGTCTTATATGAGTGATATCATTCTAAAATATAAAAAGTCCAGAAATCTGCAGGTAATGACAATTGCTTTGTATTAATTTGCTGTCTCTTTATGAAATTATTTGTCAGCCAGTGGCTCTTATGGAGCCGTTGGTAGTTAGGGTCAGGTAAATGGAATGTGACAGACATATCCACAACTACTCAACTTTTTAATTTATTTTTTTTAAGACATAATGCTGTTGAAATAAAGTCACAAAGCAGTGGTTTCCTGCTGACACTGAAATGCTGTAGTAAAACCAATTATTTGTTTTACAATTATCTCTTTTATGGAAGATAAATATTGGAGGAATCCCAAAATGTTTATTTTGAAAGTAGAAGACATTGATCCTGTGACAGCCCTCTATTATGATTGCTTCCAATATTATGGCAAATGATCGATGGATTCCAAATTGAATCATTTTGTCTTATGGGAACTGATGTAGTTGAGTGATTTTCACACTGTGGTTTTGTTGAATTCCTGTCTGTCCTTCCTTGTGGTCAGTTCAGATTACGTTTCTTGTTTACAGAATGTATGAAAAAGTACTTGATTTCCTGTCTATCTGTGACTATTTCTCCGAATGTTTCCCAGAGCTGCTTTTACATTCTCCATCCCTTCTCCGTAGTTTGGCAGTGAGTGGAGTGCAAATGTTCCTCTTTAGCTCCTCTTTTGTTAAAACCCTTTCTTTGAAATTCTACTTTTAAGTATTTCTACCTACTGGCAGTGCTATTGTAAAGGGCTCCCACAGAAAATTAAATTTCATCCTTAGTGGATATTCAGTTCCATGGATGAGAGCATGTGAAAGGATCACAGAAAAGAATGGACAGACAAGGAAAGATATTTATTTATACTCCATTTTAGGAAAACACAGGGAATCTGTAATCAACACAGGAAGAAGCACCTGGCAAACATTTCTATAAAAGTGACTGGACCTGCAGAAACATTTATATTGGTTTCAATTTATGTGGTTTGAAAAGATAAATAATAGCAGAACTCTGAAGACACTGGCATGAATTCAGAGAAATATTTCTGTAATTTTCTCCTGAAGATAATTTTTGAAAAGTTCTGTTATAAGCTCTATAAGCAGCACTTTTTTTCTTCCCCACTATGCAGTAAGAATATGTAGAGATGGCTAAGGCACTTCTTCCAAAGTGGGTTAGAATGAGGACCTGAAATCTAAAAATTATTTCACACTTTGACAAATTGAAACTGCCATCATTTTTCTTTTATGTACTTTTTAAAAAAAAGTGTGACAGGAAAACTTGTTATAAAATTATAAAAAAACCTGTGAAATGTAATGGTCCTTATTACTAAATCACTGATATTGTAGTAGTAGGAGAAAAGGCTGCATTTCTCAGCATCAGTGTTGTAGGTATGTATTTTTAATTTCAGTCACAATTTCCTGGTGTTCCGAACATGCCATATAATCTGCAGGGATCTGGGGAATTAATTAGGTACATTTCATTTCTCCTCTAACTAATCCCCTCAATTCTCTTAGTGTAGGGAGCTGAACACACCAATGACTGATAAGCCACAAGGGCCTTATTTACTTTACGGAAGGTTCTGCAAATCCCAGCGATACGTTGGCCTGTGCTTAAATTTTCTCCCTTTAGTCCTTGGGATAGTGGCATTTGAAAGTGACCCTTCAAATCAAAAGCATTATTGCACTTGGGAAAAGCTAATGAGGGTAGATTAATGAGAATAAAACCATAACAGTTTAACAATAAACCTTTTCTATAGCCTCAGAAAGGATACAAAGCAAAATCTGTGATAAGCAGAATCAACTGTGTCCACTTCGATTCAAAAGATTCCAATGAAATATCCTCATATTTTCTAAATGTGTTTACAGTTGATTAAACTGACTTCATTTCAGTCTGGTTTTAAACTGCTCTTTAGTTTCAGATTATCTTTTATTATCAGAGAATTGAAAAAATGATTCATCTGAATGATGTTACTGCTGATGCTGAGCCTGTGTCACACCAAACACAGCTCCCTTTTCAGCACACTAAAGGTTGTGAGCAGCAGGCTCACATTCAGCTCTGCCTGGGGGGCTCATGAGACCAGGAAAGGAAGAGCTAGGTGTTTGTGAATGGACCCTAAAGGGAGGCAGGGGCTCATAGTCATTTTGTCAGACCCACCTGGGGCAGTTGTTTCATGGCTGTAAACTGGAACTATTTGATTTGGGGGAGGGCAAGCTGGCTGAATAATCCCATTGATTTTGTTGAGTGTTGATATGCTGTGTTATATTTTAATTATTTCAGGACAGAGGTTATTGAGGAACTATGTGTATAGAACATGTAAATCCCTTCTGAAGTTTTCTGGGTCTTTTAATGTCTGCTTTTGAAAGGCTGCAAAAGAAAGAAAATAGAATATTTTCTTTTGTTGCCCATTACTGATGATGAGAACAAGCATGCAGTGCATCCTCACTTTTTTTGAGTGTTCCACAGTGGTAGGGTGACTGCAGAAAACTAATGAATGAGGCCAGTCCTTGCCAGTACAGTCCCTCATCTCTTACTATCACTGGTCCTGTAGCCAGTTCAGGTCAGCAGAGTTGTCTGTTGTGTCATTTTATTTATTTGTTTCTTCTTACATCTATTGTGTCATTTATTAGGATAGAATCCCAGCTTTCTTTACCGCTGGAAATAAACGTTGACTTAGATGCACACATGGTTGAATGAGGAGAGTGAGTATAAAATCTCCAAAATACTTTTCTTGGAAGACTCCTTGCAACAGGGAAAACTACATTCATAGTAATTCCTCTAGGCCATTTCTTCTGAAGATTTTATCACTATAACTGTGAAATGCTAGGAGATCCTTTAACAGCTCTGAAGCATTAATACATTCACTTTCATCATTAGAGTGAAACACGACAATTTTTTAGCAGTGGAGTCTTCACATAAGGTTGTTATAGGAGGCACAACTTAAAAAGAAAGATTTGTAAGCAGTTGTTTCTCTTTTCATAATTTCTGACATTACCTATCCAGAATTGTTTGCCTGATAAATGTGCAACCCTTGCAGTGTTTATGATGGTTCTGAAGGTTGTATGAAGCTCCTTTGTCAAAGTTTGACTCTCATTCTTAAGTCAATTGACTGGTTCTCCACAAATGAACCAAAGAGCCTGCATAGCATCTCTTCTCTCTATTGATCTTTCCATAGAGCTCAAAGGAGCATCTTCATCCTGTGGCTCATTAATGTGGCAAACACTTAGGCGCTTATCTGGAGAGAGTAATGATGTCATCTGATGTGCTGTAAAACCACCCGTTCGATATTCCACATTTGGAATAATAACTTCTCATTGCCTTCTCTTACCTCGAGTGAGATTGGAGCTAATTATGCTTTGCTAACTTCCTTTGTTGTATTAGTTAAATAGAATAGTTCAAGTGTACAATCTTCTGTGTTAGTGCTATGCCTATGCGATGCTATTAGGCAACTGTAAAAGTGCTGAGATTTAGAGACATCAGCTAGCATTCAGTAGGCTAAGATCCAAATAAATCTACTATTTTATGGTGCTTTCAGTGGTATTCTATAAAGTTCACTTTAATTCAAGTAAGCAGCCAGACATCTTTGCAAAAGCCAATTGCTGTGCTGGAAAAACTGGAGTATTTCCAGGTCTGCAGCAAGCTACACAACACATAATAGTTGGGACCCTTCTGATCATCACAGAAGAGTGCTTCTTCTGTAATCCAGGGCTGGCAACTACCTTTAGAAGTCTCTGCTCATGGCTCCAATTTAAGTGCTGTAGCTCAAAACCAGGAGCACACACTTTATGCAAGCAGGCAAATGTATGCAAGACACCAGTGGGAGGCTGTGGTGGTGGCATGTGCACAGACATGCAAAGGGATAACCCCTTGCCTTTTCTTAATGGAATTTTGTCACCAAGCTACCTAAATCTTCAGTGAAAATTCTAGTCTTCATTTCTCCTCTTCTACCAAGATATTACATTACACAGTAATATATGCAGCTCTGAATAAGGGATTTTTCCCCCCACGTTGTAACCAAGAACCATTGTTAGCATGTCAGAAGGTGTCTGACACAAGAACAATGGAAAGAAAAGAAACTGCCAGGAGTGTTGTGACCGTATTGACTACACGGAGCTTATCTTCCCTTTGTATTCTCTCCTGTCTAAAATATTGCTATTCTTTTTCCTATGGGTTGAGCAAAAGCAGTTTAGCAGTTATACGTGGAAACCCAATAAGCAAAAAATTCGTCTTTTTAGCTGTAATAATTTAGTGCTCTGAGGTAAAACACACGCTTCTTGAATGTTATTCTCATTTAATGCCATAATCAAAAAAACACTTTCAGGTAAATAATCTATTTGATTTCACTGGCTTTAAATGAAGTCTTTATTTTTCAGATGAAAGTGTAGATGCCTGGGAGAATACCTTCACATCATTGATGTTTGTTTACTTAACTGTCAAAACAGGCTTTTTGTATGAAGGACTGATATTAATGATGTTATTTATACTGCTGCTCAAAATTTTGCAGTTCTAGTATTGGTAAAATGAACATGTCATTTAGAAATGTTTCTCCAGCAGTAAATCTACTTGCATAGAAGATTCAACCAACTCTTCTTCCTCCCTGAACTACATAATAAAAACAATTTCCAATCCCCAAACCCTGAGTACCACCTCACCCCCATCAGTGTCAGTAATTTGCCATTTCAGGATTTCACACCAAGATCTGATAATTGTTGGCTTGGGTTCAGGCTGAGAAATTGGGCTTTGTAACTCAGAATCAGGTGGCTAAGAGCTCTGAACTAAGACTTGGCTTTCTGAATGACAAGACTTATCCATGTTATTTAGAATAAAATTTAAATGGGACATCAACTGAGTTGTTTAAATTTACACTTTGGAATTTCTCTTCAGCCGTAATTTTTGATGCTTCATGTCCAATCATTGAAAGTGTTTTGGAATTTACAACTTTCTTTTGAGTGGGAATTCTGATACTTTGAAAAATTGAAAAAAAATGCTTATTTTACAAACTGGGGTGACAAACCCCCATGTTTTCTTGGGGTGAAAACCACTCTGTGTTCTCAGTAGATTCACCCCTGCCAGGAGATACATTCTGTAAATGTTCATAACTTTCAAATCAGACTAAAACTCAAAATTCCATGTAAATAAATTAATTGAGCGATCAAGATGTCACTCATGGGATTGTTATAAATAAGAAATTAAGCCTGCTTAGCCCTGATACAGGAAGGTGAGCTTTGAGGGTCATGAAAAGACTCCTTCAGGTTTCCTTATCCGGTTTTGTACTCTTTGTGTAGTATCAGAAGCAAGTTGTATGTCTGTCAGTAATCCTCTTTGCCCAAATACACCTCTGTAGTGCTTCTGTGATTCTTTAGTGCTCAACCACAACATCTTTATTCAGATTTTGAATATTTTCATTTTCTCATTTTGAAGTTTCAATAATGCACGTTTATACACTTTCTGTTTTAAAATCCCAAATATGAACAACACAATCTTGAAGCATAATTTAAATAATTGTATGGATCATTAAATCCTCTAGACATGTCTGACATTTTCTAGCTGAAACATGAGACACTTGAAATATCCAGTAAATTTAATTCTTCCATCTTGTAGTAGAGGTAGCAATCTCATCATGAAGCGTTTCCTAAGGATTAATAAACAAATGAAGTTAATGGTGCTGGGCTATATTTTGGGACATCAGCTCCTCCCAAGAGGTCATTAATTCCCAGGAAGCCTCCTGCCTGAGTCATCATTGCTTAATTAGACCATTAGGATATTGCATGTTGATTGCAGTATTACAAAAGGGAGAAGATGATCAAATGCCTACAAGGATCAGCGGTGTAAGAGTGAGATGATTGCAATATCCGTAAAGGTTTTGACCAGAGCAGCCCTGAAATCCTGTTATGCTCCTATGGGAACCCATATTCTGTGAGTGAAGCACGAAGCACACAGTCTGACCAAAGCAAGGGATACAAAAGTCAATGGATTTCTGCATGAATCGATCTGAATTAAAGGTATATTTGATTCCAACCCTAACACAACGTAATGATCTTTTGAGATGCTATTATAATTCCATCCAGTGACATTTTATCCTGTTTATGTCCTGTATAATCAGAAGTGATTGCAGATATATCTTAGAATTCAAGTTTCACAGGTGAGGCTACAGAATTTCTTTCAAGGGAGTGTCACCTGCAGCAAACAAGCAGAAAATTGGGAATTAAAGCCAGAATTTTTTTTTTTTTTTTTAATGGATAACTAAGCAAGGAAATGCTTCCTTTTCACTGATGCATGAAACTTTTTGTGAGCAAGCCATATAAATTTTATTGCCTCTAATTTTCATACAGTTGCACAAAACAGGCAGTAAGTTCAGCGTTTCATTTTACTGGAACCTGCCTAGACATGTTTTTTCCTCCCTAAGTCTGTTATTTTTTAGAGAATGGTTGCTCTAACTGTAGTGATGAAACCACTGAAAGACAGTAACAAACTCTTGGTTACTTCAGGGCTAAACCAGTGTGTGTGGAATGGAACTGGAGGGTGAAAGGTGGCCAATGCAGAAGCTGGGGTGCTCATCAAGATGTTGCTTGAAGTGAATAAATCTTCAGCTCCGTTGCAGTCAGGAGGAATCATAAGCAGTGTAGGTAGAGGCAGTTGCTGGCAAGAGGACAATGCATCTATATGTAAACTATTAATCAAATTGCACAAACCCAGGGGTGTTTGTAAACAAAAAAGCCAGTAAAGCAGGCTGGGAAGACTGTGATCACATCTTTGCTTCAAAAGACAAGAACCATTTCAGATGCATTTAATTTTTTTAAATTGAAAATCTGTACTTATGGCCTCTATCATTGAAAAGCTCTCTAGGATCTGTCTCTGAATCGGAAAAGATTGTCTTGTTTTTCTCGTTCAACTTGTAGCTTGTTGTAGCTTCACTATACCTTTTCAGATCTGTAGAATTTTCTCTAGGTAAGCCACACTATTTTGAATTTTATCTTAATGTACCAAGAGATGGTGCTTACTGCCTTCATAGTAGAATTCTGAGAATAAGTAAAACTCTTTGGGCAGAGCTAATAGCTTGCCAAATTAAGCTAAAGTTTAGCCCCCAAAAATTCTTTCTTACCAGGAATCTTACTCCCTGCTTTCTTAAAAAGATTTTTTTTTTCCTTAGCCCTGAACGTTATCCTTTCTTTATTTTCTTCAAAAGTAAGGTACACCATTAAGGCAGACATCATGTCATGTTGAAGTTTATCCGGTTTCTTTTTAATCTTAATTTTTTTTTTTTTTTAAATTTGAAAGTGAGTTCTGCCACCTAATTTGATGTGTTCAAACATAAATTTGTTTTAAAAAAATTGCCATCTGTGTTTGCATCTCTTCTGGTAAAATATCTTGCCCAGCTCTACTTCATGTTATGATTAGTTTAACTGTATCTAATCTCTATTCTTTAGTTTGACCATCTGCTAATTTTGGACAGTCTTTCATATGTATCTCACAAAGGTATTGTGACGCCTGTTTCATCCAGATTTTACAGCCAGTCCTTGGGGCCAAATAACCAGAACCTAGCGAGTACACAGAACAAATATTAGAAATGTTTTTGCTCTTTAATGTTGTAAGATGTTATTTACATACAGATCAGTCGAGCACAGGATATCAGAGCGGTCTGTTCTGCGTATCCAGTTTGGAAAAAAGGGCTACATGCAGAGTTTTAATAGTAGGTTTTGTGAACTTATTTCCACAGTTTAGCAGTGGTTGGTTGGTTGGGGTTTTTTCCATGGAAGGTTTCTCTTTCATTAATTTGATATTTTGTTTTCCTATTTCTTTAATTTGGTAACCTATTTAACTGTGGACTACCTTTTAAGGTGGCTCACGTTCTTCAGGGTCTGGACAATCTGTCTGAGTGCTTAGCCATCCTCATTATGATTTTTTTCCCCCAATACTCAATTGGAATTTTCTTTCCTCGTTGCATCTTTTGCTGTGCACCTGCAGGTGCTTCTTTTCTGTGAGCTAAATGAATATGGCTCCCTCGCATGAGCATCTCATTTGTCCTCTTCTTGAATTCCGTTTCTTACTTGGGTCTGGGGACCCAAAATGGAACAAAGTTCTCCAGGTGTGTCCTTCTGAGTGCTCAGAAAAGGGGAACAGGCACTTCCTTCAACTCTTGTAAGTTCATTATTGAAGAGGATAATGTTTTTGTAGGTGCTTTTTTCTTGTTTTTTGGTACTATATTATTTCACTTAATGGTTTTTATAATAGATTCTAAGAAATATAAAACAAACATACAGACACAAGCAATTACATTTGAGCAATATACTGACTTTCTGGGAAAAGTACAATGTAATTATGCGAATACAGTGAAGGATAGCAGGGTTTTTTTCTCCTTATCAATACAGAAATTTCGTTGTCTGTCATCTAGAATTGGCCTTCCTCAGACTGAAAAATAGAGAAGGAGGATAATGAGAGAAATAAGAAACTTCTTAAATTTCTTTCAAGTCATACATTTCTCATTTTGATGGAAAACATTTTTCTCAAATCAATGGGTTTTTATTGATTTCCCTGTGAATAGTGTACTTGAATTACCCTTTCCGCAATAACATATTGGAAAAATCTTACCATTTATTCAATATCTCAGTAGATCTGCAAACTCCATGTTCTGCTTAGACTAACAGCATCAAGTGTAGCCCATCCACACTCTATTCCAGGCATTGATTTTTTTTGAAACTAAAACAATATTCTGAATTTGAATTGCATTTAGGAGGTAGCTCATATCTGCACAGTGATGCTTGCAATTGCTGTACTTAAGTTAATTCTGAGTTTATGGGTTTTTTTGTCAAACTGTTGCATTTAGCATTAATTGATGTCAAATTGAATTGTTGTCAAATTGATTTGACACCATGTATCATTAAGTCTAAAGTATGTAAAATTTGAGAAAGGATAGATGTCGTTTAGCTTTTTACAGTTACATCTGTTAGATTAAAGCTTACCAACTACTGAAAGTAATAATTACATTAAATTCCCTGTGTTCTTAACTCTTTCTGTAATTGTGATCTATGTATTAACTCTTCACTCCAAATATGACAATGAGAGACAAAACACAGTACTACATGGATCCTTGTTTAGATTCCACCCAGTGACCGTACCACTGTAGAAATAGTTACTTGAAGTACAGTATTTTTTCTTAGAATGACTAGTGCAGTAATTTTCAAATTGGGCTCTGACTCTGTGTTGGCCTTCAGGTTAATTCATTTTTATGACAATATTAATCCCTTTTCTCCAATGGCTCATTTTTCACATTTTCAGTACTGATAGAAGACTGCAGTATGTTGAAAATCAAGACACTTCAAATTATGCCTGCTAGATTGTATAATACTTGATAGCATGACACAAATTTCATTTACATGTTTTACACAATTATTCAGTAGAGAGTAGGGTTAAATTGTTAATTCAGGGGAGGTAACATCTCAGCTGGGGTTGCACTTCTTTAGAGCTATGCTTTTACATGCCAGCTGAAAAACTAGATCTGCAAATGTGGCTTAGTTTTCTGATTTCCCAGTGACTTGTTTTATGATCGTTATCACGGCACTTCTGCCTCATTTCTCCATTAGTTTATTCCAGAATGTTGCTTTTCTGATGTGTTTATATGTAAAGAAGAGAACGGTTGAGGTGCTTCAATAGAATCTGGAGGAAAGAAGGAAATAAGAAGCAATTATTAGTACTTCTGTGATCTGAGGCTTAATTTATTAGCACACATAAAGTAACGCAAAGGCTATATGTCTGAAAGGACATGCATGCTGTAAAGAGATATCTCTAGAGCCAAGCTGTTATCTTCAATTCTTACCCTTACAGGATTAATTATCTTAGAAAGTTAAATGTAGTGATGAAATGAAGAAAAATGTTACATCCAAAACAGTTTAGTAAAGTGGATATTTGGTGGTTTTGTAATGGAGGATCAAGGGGGCAGAGCTTTACTTTCATGATAGTCCCAGTGATTTAAGTAGATCTCTGAGGAAACAAGACAATGCTCAAAATAAAGTCAGGTTTGGTGGTATAGTAACCTAGGTCCTGGGCACCTGCTGTTGTATTCTAATAGTGCTAATTTAAATTTCTGTAGTATATATCTCCAACCTCCTTTTTAAGCATTTGTGAGTTTCACTCCATTTGTATTTAAAAAAAAAAAAATCATCAGGATCTGAAGTCAAATATCTGGCTTGAAATGTTTGGTTTCTCTTCTCAGTGCCCTTGATGAAGCTGGATGACTGTGTCTCACCAAGAAAATGAATTTATGCCCACCCTCTACTGTTCTCCAGCTGGTTAGAAAAGCCTTCCATAATTTCTAGGTAGCTGAATGTACAATATAGACTAGTTAATTTTTTAAATGCTTAGTCACCTGAAAGAGAAGCATGAAGAAATGCTGCCATCAGTTTCTTAACAACAGGTTAAAGGCTTGATGATTGTTCTAATCACATTCAAATGATATAAGTTAAAAAACCCCACCAAAACAAAATAAAAAACCAGATCCCAGGTATTGTGGAACTCTGCAGTCAGAATTGACTCTAATAATAGGGAAAAGAAAGTAAAAAGATGTATTGTGTGTGGATTTGGTTCATCCATTTTCAGCGGCAGGCTCCCTATAGGCATTCCCCAGGAATGCGTGTGTATCTCAAACAGCATGTTGAAACTGGCCTCATAAAAAAACCTGAAGAGATTGATATTGAATAGTCAGAATCATAACTGGGTCTTCAATTCTGCTTTCCTTTTAATATTTATTGTTACTGCATAAATCTTGTTCCATTTCTTTTTATTAGTGTAATGCTTTCCACATTTCTATTTCCATTAAAACCACATTCAGAGCTATTAGTGGATTGTTATTTTCCAGTACTGTATCAATTAATGGAGCCAACATGCAAAGAAGAGGATGTAGATCAATTGTACATGTGAGACACTGGCCTTGTGGACTGACTTTCTTATTCCCTAAAGTCTTCACAGAGAAGTGATTTCTGATCATGAGGTGGAGGGTTGAGAAAGAGAAAATAAATATTTAGCAGAAAACTTCATCTTCAGAAAAAGCACAAGTCCACATGTCCTGTATGTTAATGGAATTGAATCAGATTGGTTAGATGGATTTTGATTTTTGCTAGTTTAATTTTTTTTTTAGGTAATGTAAGAAATTCACTATTTAGTTTCTTTCAAAATCATCTAATGATTTCCTTTTGTTGTGCACAAAGCCGGGTTCCAGTTCTGGCCACACACCTACCTCAGCATTTTACATTTCATAACAATTTTTTTCTGTATCTTCTACATGGAGGTGAGAGGGCAGAGACCTTTTTGTTGAGTTGCAGTAGCAGATTTCAGACTCCTGGCAAGTCATCATCCAAAATATGTGAAGTGTTTTGATGGAGTAAATAAGTACTTGTTACAGCATACCCAACATATGGAGAAAGCAATAAAAATCCCTCCTGCTCATGCATGCTCTCCTATAAAACAAGAATGACTGAAATGAATCTAGTGGAATTCCATCGGTGCAAGGAGGAGGGGAAGCAGCTCGTATGAGCTCAGTGCCCGTCAATGTTATGATCAAATGCTGGATACATTCTGGCTGTTACCTTGGGAGGGATGCAAGTCAGTGCAGCTTCAGCCAGCTGACTTTCTCTGCAACAAAAATCTACAAATAAACAACATGTCTCCTCATTTTCTGTTTGGGGTTTCTGTCCTTTGCTAGAAGAGTAAATTTCTCTCTCTTAAGACCATGTGTCTAAATTTTTTGTTGTGTCATTCTTGTGATTTTCTACCATTATCATTCAGCATTATTTTCGTTAATTATTTTGCCATTATCATGTTTTCTTTTTGTGTTGAAACATCATTTCCCTTCATTTTAGGAAAACAAATTAATTTTTTCCCACTTAGTTTGTTACAAGTCCTAAGGCTTCAGATTTTATAAGGTAACAAAGTACCTTCTCCAAAACATCGACTGTTGTAATTAAAAACTGCCAGGGGCAGGTGAAGGATTACTGTTAAGGTTCAATTGATTTCATCTTGGATGGTCCACAGACATGAATACCTGTAATCTCTCATAAACAAATTCATGTGCATGCAGCCAACTTGTCAGTCATGTAGGGAATGCACTGAGTGTAATAAAGAAAACATGTTATTTAGCGTTTTATGTTATTTCACATTTTACGTAATATCCATTCATAAGATGTAATTTCTGCTAACAAAAGAAAGCCATTCCTGTTAAATAAAGAACTATATTCCACGTGAAAAATATAGTTCTTTACTAACGTGGTTCTTTTCTACTGGTAAATACTTGTGTGTCTAGATAGAGTTAGAACAAATGTTCTATTGCCAAGAGTTCATTCTGAGCAAGAATTACCTACAGGCTCAGTGCAAGACTGAAAGGTAGAAAAGCTCAGAAAGTAATAAGGGCAACTAGTTATTATTTTTCTTTCCAGGGTATAGGTAGGAGATACATTGAGTTGACAGAAGCATACTGCAAAATCAACAAAAGTGAATTTAATGGTTTAAATTTTCATGCTCCTTGTCTTTTCAACCTAAGGATATTCAGAAATTAGAATCAGCCCTGATTTTCAGCATACTTTCCCCCCCTAATTTGTATTACAAATGTAACATTATTTCAATAATGTATCATATACTGTGGTAACCTGTGTGGAAACAGTTTAAATCATTGCTTAGATTTCAGATGTGAGCTCTAATATCTCTCTGATGTCCTGAGCCTGGTTCATTACCTAGATCTGCAACATTACTATCCAGGGCAGCCTAAATCTCTGCTTGCCTTGCTGGCTTACCCTGTCCTCTGGTGGGATCCTAACAGAGAAATTAGTTCTGTAAACTACAGGCCTTGAAGGGAGATGGAAAACAAACTGGGCTGTAAAGAAGATTAAAGATTTTCACTGGAAGGTTGGTGTCTAGAAAACAGGTCTGAACCTATTGGATCACTTCATTTAAGCCACTGAACTGTGGTAATTAGACTTAGGAGGAAAGAGCATTCATATTTCAAAAGACTGAATTGCTGACTCCAGCTTGCCTCTGTGGTACGCAGGGCTGAGCTCTCCCCTGGTGCCGCGGTGCCCCTGATCTCCAGTGACCATCTGCTCACACCCCTGCAAGGCCAGCAGCACTGAAGGGCATCATAGCTGAGGGTCCCCCATTCTGCACGCTGTGTTCCAGGAAAGAGTTTGTAAGATATGAAGCAGTGCCAGCTGCCTCTGCACTGAGTACCAGTCATTAGCAAATGAAATACCAGGTATTAACAAATGCTTTCGGCGAGTGATGTAATCAAACAGTGCCCAGGACTTTTGCTTCTGGTAGTGCTTAGGGCAGGGAATGTGAGCTTTTGTTGCACCTTTTCTCTTTTTTTCTCTACTGTAGTAATTTTCACCTGGCCCAGGAACTTGTTTTTAATGGTGCTTATTTTAGTTTCCCATGACAAATCTTTGTCACCTTACCTGTGTAGCTTGTTCATACGGTTTTGTTACAGCTGCCTCTGCCTGAGAATTGGGCCTGGTACCTGCTTTGCCAGGTGATAATTATTGCATAACATGTGCAAGACTTCTCCTGAAAAAGGCCAGAGGTGTGCTGGCTCCCTAAATACATCCATATTATTTATTGCTGCCCACACTTGCTCATGGCCATGAGCAGCCTTCTAGAGCCCAGCCTTCTTTTAGAAAAGGAGCAGGCTCTCTTTTGGTTTCCGAAGCAGAACATCAGGACATGACTTGCACCCAGTTTCTGAGAAGAGAGCAGTTAATACAGATCCACCTGTATTGTCAGACAGCTGAAATATCTTGCCTAAACACAGTATTCCCCACACACATACCTTATTTGCAGGTGCAGAATATTTGCTAAATCACAACCTATGGAGTCATCTCCAGGCCTAATTAATGTGAGCTTTGGAAGCATTTAATTTTAATCTGCCTTGCAGGTCAGGAATCACACTGATAAATGTAATTTATGATGCTGTGAAGGAAGTCCCCTGTAGGTGGAAATTCAGCCTGCAGAAGGGAATATTATGCTGTCTGACAGATTTCAAAGGGAAGGGGGGAGTGGACACCTTTGCTTTAGTCTTTACTTTTGGGAGTTTTCTTTTCCATACTTTTAAGAGCATAGAAAAAGTATATTTAGTTGCTCTTCCTAAAATAAATGCTTCATTTAAATTTTTTAGTCTAGTTAGAGCAGGTAATGCAGGGCTGGTGTATTGCCTGTACACGTAGCCATTTAATAAAAGCCCCAGTGTGTCTAGGTAGACAATTTGGTGGCTATTCCAAAGGCGAGTCCTTTGTGTAAGGGTCAGGAAAAGGTTGTGAAAGATGCAGTAGAATTCAGCAGCCTCACTCACTCTGACCCAGAAGGAGATTTGCCATTTTCTTTTCACTTCACTGTATTTATCATCTTCTTATATTTCTCAACATTTTCAAACCTATATGCCTCATAATCAGTCAAAAAATACATTCTAAATTTCCATGAGACTTTGACAGTACCTGCAGATGTTTTCATGAATATGTATTTAAAGGTAGCATAACTGATTCGATAACCTTTAAAATTCCTGGCTTTGTGTGTCTGTGTGTTCATTGGTTTTCTGTTTCTTCTCACAGAGGCAATTTCTCGGTAGATGTTCCCCGGCTCATACAGGAATATGCTCATCAGAAGTAGCGCTCCACAGCACACACTCCTAATTGAATCAATCACTGAAATGGGCACCAAGAAATAATGTTAAGTGTAAAGCATATGAGGCAATAAAAACCAGATAATACCACTAACTTCGTTCTCCACTTGGGATATATTTCATCTAGAGGAGCAAATGTGAATTTTCAGTCCCACGACTGAACTGAGTAGATATTGTGGGGACAGTTGTGGACTAAAGATACCCAATGCCCTTCCATACTGCAGGCCTCAGAGGGCCAAGGTCAGGTGAAAGGCATGAAATGGGGAGCTAAGTTATTTGAATAACTGTTAATGGAGTATCTCTGATGCACATATTTGTCTCTTTTGAGAGAATGAAAACCATTCCTTTTTAGAGAAATCTTGTGTACCAGAGGACCCTGAGGAGATGCTGGAGTATTTCTGCAGAAGGCCATGCAGTCCCGTGCTGAGGGACCGAGTGCTCACATCAGCTCTGCAGCTGGGCCCGCTTGTTCAGAGGGCTGAGCCAGAGCTCTCACTGCAGCCAGGCCTTTTATGCACTGTGCAGAAATCAGCTGAATAATCACTGCACTATCTGCTCCACAAATAGGCTTAGGAGCTTCAACTTTGCAAAATGGGCCTCAGCAATGAGTGAGAAGATGCTGCAAGAATTTCAGAGTTGATTCTGACAATCAGCATTGACAAGACAAGCTGACACTTTAAAATAATAAACTTGCAAACATGGGCAGAATATATGTGGCCCAAATGTTATTTCAGGGTGACTAAGTTAAACTATTTTCTCAATTTTAGAGTTTATGGCTTTATATATAGCACATTTATGTATAAAATAACAAATATCATATTTGTCCTTTATTGGCTACATTTATTTTATTAAACTTAGAAGAATTGGTTCGTCGCTTTCCCTGGAGATTCACAGCCTGAATTACTGAAAAGGTGAATGAGTTGGTAGGTGCCCATGGAGGAAAGACAAAATGGTTCAGGAACTCTCAACTCATCTTCCTTTGTCAGAAAAGAAATATTTGTTTCAGAAAATATGAAGTTAAAACTGTGTTTTTTTGTTTGATATTTAGATCCCTACCTTTTCAAGTTCAAGTGAGGCAAGATTATTCACTCATATAATTAAAAAATAATATGGGCTTGGACATGATGGCAGGGCTTGGAGCTGGCAGGCAGTACCTATGATTAGGAATTTGCTGTGGGCCACATCTAAAATGAAGGCAGGTAATCCTGAGTGTTTGGGTTAGTTGCTTTTTTTTTCTTTTGCCTACTTCTTAGAAATACCTCAAGTTGACACTAATTTGATACTTTAAACTCCCAAAGCCCTTTGGATTGTGAGGATAGAATGTAAGAAATTTTCCTTGGTGTCAGTCAGTAACTTTTGCTTTTCTTCAGGTTAGAAAAGGTGATTGACAGGAATAGCAGTGCTGCTCCATACTACAGTTCAGTTTGAACAGAAAATTAGATTGACTGGCTGGATATTTTCCATTTAAACAGTTGAAAACAATGACAGCAGAATGCAAAGAGTTCTTGATTGACCTGCTGAAGGATTTTTTTTTTAAAAAAAGCCTTAGATGAAATAATGTGTTGTAAGCTGAGAATGCGAACAGAATCTGCTGAATGAAATAATTTGTTCCCTCCTTTCTTGCATGTGTGTGTATAATTTCTCCTGGTGAGTTGAATGAAATGGTTGCAAGTGAAACATAGCAGTGAAATATTTGTGTTGTGCTTTTTGCCCTCTCTGTTCTGTTCATGTGGTAGTAGGAATCACGTTCCATTTGTCCCTGTTTCCATATGGTGCAGCCTCGTTTAATCTGCAGCTGACTCTGTGCTTGAGTAAGGAGGGCAGGACTGCTTTAAAGAGAATTTTAGGAAAAGCTTCTTTGTGGAGGCTTTATGAACAGATGCTTCACTCTCAAGATTCTCTGATTATACCTGTGCTGATAGCACTTACCTGCAGCCATGATAAGGTTTGGAACATCAGGCTGAATAACAGTGAGTGTGGTGGCGTGACAGTTGGCAACAAGGATTTATTTGACCTCCACGAAGTGGTCAGGAGACAATTTAAACTACAGAATGTGTCTGCTGATTTCTGTTTTACGCATCTATGTCTGTGTCTTAAATTTAGGTGACTGCACAAAAGAAAATTTATTTCTTTCTCTTTTTAAAAAAGAAATTAAAATTTGGTGTGTGGATGAAATATGTAGCAATATTTGCAGTCAGGGGTACTGTCCACAGCTATGAAATAATATTAGTACATCTCATCTCTGTCCTTTTGGTGGGTCAGAAAATAGAGATCAGTCTTCCACTGGGACTCCAGTGTTCAATATCTGTATTGCACTTGATGTATTACATTACTAAATGCACCAGAGGGAATTCTTGAGGCCACAGGGCACCACTGGTGGTGAGCAAAGACCCTGAAATTTGTCTCTTTGATATTCCAAAAGAGCATTTCAGAGTGGTTTGTAAGTTACCTGTGGGATCAGTACTTCATCTGGAAATTTTTCTGGCAGATTTTGAATTTCTCTCTGAGTTATTGGTTGGGTGATGCAATGCTCAGCTTTAATTTAGAAGGAGTTTGTTCAATTATTGTCTATCATGTTGAGGTGAGAGCTGGAGCTCGTTGGAGGGCTCGTTGTTGGATGACTGAGGACATTGTTGGGAACCTAATAATGTTCACACCCTGTTGTGTTCGGCTCCTGTTTGCAGAGGGGCTCTTGGCACTGGTCTGAAAGTCTTCTCAGTTCCACATGTTGGAGGTGCTGCCTTTTTGTAGCAACTGTCTAAGTAGTTATTATTTTTATTTTTCTTGCTGGATATCTGCCCATGTAGCTGGAGTTCGGCAGTCAGAAGAGGGAAGGTTCATTTATGTTCCTGCATATTATGTCAAGGCATGGCAAAGTGAAACTCTCTTAACAGGCAAGTTTGAAAATGCTGAGCTGATCCTGTCTTACATACAGGTTCAAACTGCTCCTGTAGAACTAAAAAGAATATGCAGGTCTCCATTGAGCTGTGGAATGACAGGGAGATGATTGTGTCATGTTTTTAAGGTTTTGGGGTATTTTTTAATGAATTTTATCCTCCTGTTTTTCTTGCAAGTGCTTGAAACCACCTGTTTTCTTCTGCTTGGCTAGACACTTCTGTTCAACACATATTTTTCCTTTTATTACAACAGCCACAGGGCTTCACAAAAATGATAGGTTAAAGACGTAGTCCTGATTCTAAGTGCTCACCAGCCAGCAAATCTAGTCAGGTATGAAAGGAAATATGTGAAGCACCTGCTGAAAGACAACAGGAGCAGAGGCATTGTGCATGGGCAGATGTGTGGAACGCTTCCTGCCTCCTGTGAAAAGCTTCCTAAAATGCACAAAGCAGCCCTTGATTTAGCACAGTAGGCAAAAATCGGGTGGGCAGTCAGTCTGCCTTATTTGTTATGTAGCAGTTAAACCAAAGGTGAATGTGTCCAGCTGAAAGAGTTGCAGATGTACCAATTAAAAGTTGAATAATGCCTAGGGAGCAGAGCAAAGAATTATCTATTCAAAATGCTTGAATTGATAAAAATTATGTCCAATTCTCTACTGTATAAACCATATCTCCATGTCCTTGGGAAGTCTGGGACAAAAGAAAACTAACACAGGATAGGCTGCATACTGCAGGCTGTAGAAGCAAAGAGCCGGCTTACAACCAGTGAAAGTTTTATCTGATTAATGAGTCAGACTCTAGTATTTGTCCTGAAATAATTAGTATGAGACTACATTCATCTATCTGCACTTGTAAACTGAACATTGCAATTAGAAGGAGGAGTGTGCACTTTGTGCATTATGTTTATGCAAAATGATGTTCTGGGGACATCACTGCTGTCTTTTAGTCCAGCCTTCAAAAATTCATGAGTGTCTGAACTAGAGTTGTACATCTTTGCTTTGGAACTTCTAAATCCTATAGTATTCAGTTACTTTTTTTATAGACCTGTTTAATTTAGTGAAACATAAGAGGAAGTTTTTGCTCTATATCTTTCTGTCCTTGGAGTTCACTTTCTGTCTTGTGTTATATTTATTGCCCAGTGTTCAAATTGCAGCTCCCAAGTCCGCGTTGCTAATTTTCTCATGGGCTTTTAAATGGTGTTTGTCATGTTTATCACTACGGTATGTAAGTGCTTCAAAAACATTAATGAACTTTCATGAAACAGTTTTGAGATGAATTGTATTAGCATTATCTATCTTTTGAGTTGGGAATGAAAGTACAGAGAAATTAATGCCAGAACTCACTACGGGTGTTCGGTTTCAGACATTTATCACCTTTCTTCTGTCTGCCCCAAATATTTAGCATTACGTAGCAATTTGTACACTTAGAACTCATCTCCCATTATCTTTGATGTGCCTGTCACTACCAGAAAGTGTGCACAGAATTTGGGTGTTGAACTATTTCCATGAGGGTAGAAAGCCTTCAGATGAGCTGTGCAGTTTCTGAACAGTTTGAACAAATGGAACTAATCTCTCCCACCAAGATTGTGGGCAGACTGTCAGAAAAGGTAAAATATCTCAGTTCCTCTGAGTAGTACTCCTCTCCTCCCTGAAATGTCCATCTTTTTTATTCTACACTCTGCAGTTTCTACAAATAGAATTTTGAAAGGACCATGTATGTAATCATTGAGCATGTCTTATGTGCTAAAAAAATCTGTAATAAGGGAAAAAATAGTAGTAATGGAAAGGAGTTCACCTGGGTTTGTAGAAGGAATCATATAAATACATGATTATAAACACATTAGGAGTTTTCAGAGCAGCCAAAAGACATGTGGGTAAGAATGACTTGGCTGGTGTACCATATGCAGATTTTTCCAAAGCTTATGATAAATATTTTTGCTATGTGCTTTAAATCAAGCTGTAATGTCAAAGAATCATTGCTCCCATAGGGTAATGCCTGATCAAAACAAAAGGAAAGACTATGGACATTTGAGGAAGATTGCAGGTGGTCTTGTAAAAAATCATTGATAAATCATTAAAAATCACCTTTAATCATTAAAAGCATCTTTATTCTACATTTTCAGGGAACAAATAGTAAGGTGGTAAAGTTCAAATATAAAATAACACTTAGTAACAATGAAACTAGACCTTGCTGCTATGAGTTGCTATGCAAAAAATGGCAGATAAATTTCAGTGTTGCTAATTCTGAAATGATACCTGTATGTAACTTCAGAAATGCTGTCGTTTTCACTGCATCATTCAGAGATCTTGGGCAATTATGGATTGTTCTGCAAAAGTGCCCACATAATTAAAAAATAACTGAAAAGGGAAGACACATTTTTAGAAGGTGGTCTCCCTCTTTAATTTGGCAAGGATTTTTCAGAACTGGAAAAGAGATGGAGAAGAATAATGAAATGACAAGAAGATTGGAATGAATTCCCTGTGTGGAAAAGTTAAATGGACTAGAACTTGGAAAAGAAACAACTGAACCAAGTACACAATAAAGGTCTCCAAATGAATGCAAATAAGGACTGATTATTCATCACCTCTTGTAACAGAAGGGCCAGTGGGCAACCACTGAAACTCTTATAAAGCAAATTTGAACCGAAATGCTGTGTTTTACATGCCATGCATAATTCAAGTATGTAACTTGGGATTTTATATATATCAAAAGTATAAAAAGAGCATTTAGCAATTAGAGAAAATCATGGACTCATCAAGGGCTATTAAACACCATGATGCAGTTGCAAACTCTATCTCAGGGGGTTGGGACATTATACTTGCAGAATTATTATCTTTATTTGCTTGTTTTATGCTTTTCCCACACTTATGAAAGGTTTTCCATGCTGAGACAGGATAACAGATTACACTTCTCATCTGACCTAATAAATCCGTTCTTATTTTCCAACAGCCTCCTGACAGAAACCCAAATCAGGTTTGTCCTGTGCATTCAATAAGGCAAGAAAAATGTGAGGACTATAATGTGTAGTTATGCATTTGCACAACAAGCCAAATTTTGTCATCCTTTCAAGAAAATACTGAGAAATTACAGCAGTGGGTTTCACAAGTAGTTTCTAACAGTGAGGGAAAGATCTTTTGCAGGTACTTTTGCTTTCTACTCTGGTCCTCAAAGTCTCTCTGATATCCTTCTTCTATCTCCTTTTACCAAAGTTGATTTCATCTATCAGTTTATATCTCCTCAATTTTATTCCCTTACACATCTTTTTCTTGATTCTGACATTTAAGTTAAAACCTTCAGTTTCTGTTCTGTTTCAAATCTCATCCTAACAGCTCTCCACTACTCTCTGCATCCTTGTTCTTCCCACTTTCCACAGCCAACCATTAGGGTTCCACATTTGATTTATATTTATTCCCTACAGTCCTTTATTTTCACAGATTCCAGTGTGAGTGTCTGAAAAACCTACTAAGGGAGGTAATTTTTCTGATAAATTCCCTGAGGGGCAGACTCCTGTAAATGAATGTTATTGCAAACAGCTCAAGTTAGGAAATATAAACAACGGAAAACAAGGCAATTAGAAGCATGTCAGTTTTTACTCTTATGATTATGAGTGTAGTTGCTGTTATGTATTTATGTGTGACAGATGTGGTGGCTGGAACGCTGGTAACATACAGCTGTTCCCCAGCTCATGGAGCATGCAAAAGACTAGAATTATTTCTGGTGTGTTTGTTGCAGCTGTGTGGGGGGTTGAGTCAGCCTTGCCTCTTGACACTTGCTCTCACCTGGAGAGGAAATATTCAGGAGCCATCTTTTTCTCTGACTGTGATCCTGCTTTGTCCAAATAAAGGCTAGAGCTACATTTTTTGTGAGAGTGGCCCAAAGAAATCTAAAGAACTAAAAGAAGAGCAAGGCAATAGACTCTTCAGTTTTCTTCCCTGCATCATGTCCCCTCTGTTGTCCAGAGCTAAACCAGGGAGAGTGGTAAGGACTGCTCTGATGCCATCAGACCATCTTACATCAAAGAAAACCAAGGAAACAAAGAAAGACTAAACACCATCCACAGAGATATCGTGCTGCCCATGCTATGTTGGCTGAGCTTTTTCAATCCAAGAGAGTGTTTTTCAGAACCATCTGTACAGGGAAGTGTTGTCAGGTTTTTCCCCACCCACAGCATTCTTTGTGCACCTTAGGCCTGTACAGTTATCAGCTCTGTGACACCCCAGGCTCTCAGGGGGCTTCTTCCATCATCCAATATGGAATTGGTTTTTGCTGTGCACAGTGCATTTCAGGAAAGCTGACAGGGGTAAAGACATTTAGCTCTCCTGCTGCTGTGTTCTTGCAGTAGATGAATGTATTACCATACACCCACCATAATCTGCTCCAAAACATTTCATTTGCAATGAAAGAAAAAAAACCAAACCAGATTTTCATACTGTTATTGCTGTCTGGAGTCAAGTTGTTTTTCAGTCTTAGACTTTAGCTATTGCTCTCTCTCCTCAGTGAGAGAAGAGGCAAAGCATGCTCAAAGTGTTCCCTGGATTCTAGTGGCCTCTACACAGGGAAGTGGTGGCTATGCAGGGTGAGAAAAAGAGTGCTCCTTTTTTTTTTCATGTGCATTTTTGGGACACATATTTATGAAAATAAAATAAATTTATGAAATCATCTACAGCCAGGAAAAGCAAATCCAAACCTTTTTTTTGGAAGGGGAGGGGGGAGAGGGGCGGGGTGGATGTGGGAGCAAAAAGAAATTAATAGAATTCTTCTCTTTTTAGAAGGCTTCTGGTTAAAATTGTCATGGTTTTCTTGAATCTATGTCATTGAATAAGCGAATGTATGTAATGCAGAGCAATCAGGACCAATCTGTGATCTACCCAGACATATATCCTACTGCTGAACCCCATCAGTTAGGAGATGAATTAAGATGAATCCTATCAGCTGAGAATATCAAGGAATAAGAAAAGGACTTAAAGTGTTCCTGTCACTTTCAGGAGGATATCAGTTTGGAATCTGACAGTCAAAGACTCAAAATGTTTGAAGTTCCCACTCCAATCAGGAGGAAAATTTGTGACTACATAACCCATGTCAATAGTTTCTTAAGCAATGATTGGTTAACTCATCAATTATTGTTATTAGGATGTTTCTGGGTGGATTAAAGGTGACTGTCTAAAACAGTATTAGAAAATTGATTAGAATTGATTAGAAATATCAATTTTCTTATCATGCTTGTTGGTTCTGTTCAAAATTCAGCACAAAGGTGTCAGACAATAGTGTCTACTGGCTAAGAGAAAAAGCTGCTGAGAAAGGTGAGACACGGTTTTTTGTAACCCTATGGTGGGTTGGCCCTGGGTAGCAATGAAACATCCACCCAGTGTCTTGCTCACTAAATTTGCTGCTCAGCAACTTTGGGCCAAAGTTCTTCCCAGGGAAACTAAACAGTAAGAGAGTAAGGCAAACACATATGTTAAAAATTTTCTATCTATACTACCCTGTGCATAGAAACAGTTGACTCTTTCTGTTTCAAAAGCTTAAATTTAGCCTAAGACACTGGAGGAGTTTTGAGAAATTGTTTGTCAGCTGGCCTGAACATTACAAATCGTTTGCCTGACACCCAAGATTAGTTGTTTTGATACTACCCCTTGCTGAATTGAGGGATGGATTTCAGTATATTCTACTGATGATAAAATTGGGAAGCTCTGTAGAAGGTACTGAAAACTAATGAAAGGCTGAGAGCAGGGATGGACTGTCCAAATGGCTGGATTCATCTCCCGGGTAATGGTAGAGCTGACGACCTGATTGGACACAAGCACCAGGGAAATGCAGGTGGAGCAAACGGGTTAACCTGCTATCATTAGCTTCCCATTAGCGTGGCATGGTTTGATTTATTGCATCACCTAAAGAGCAGAGCTACTCAGAAGTGGATACCTCTAAAGTTTAATGGCCAGATTAACTAATGCTGATGCACAGAGGTTTAAATTAAACCTCTCTAAGCTATCTTGGGCCACTGCAGGATTCCACAGGAAGGATGCCTTTCAGACCTATTCTCTTCTGAGGTTATGTCCGGGCACCTTTGAATTTCACTTTCCAAATGCTGTAAAGGAGGTGTGTTAAATTGCCTCGGATAAGGTTGCACATAATTTTTTTTAAGTGGTTATTTTTCTTTTGAATTGCACAAGCTTCCTCAACAGAATATCTAGTTTCATGCAGATACTGAATTTTGTGCCTTTGTTTTCCTTTGCTGTAGGATTTCACACACACTCTTCCAATAGTTGGGATTTTGCGGCTAATTTTATTCCTATTTGATTGTACAGACTTTTGATTCTGAGTCATCCCTAATTTTAGATATGCCAAAGTCACCTGAAGTTTGCAGCTGCAAATTAATCTCCATCTCTGTCTTGCTTTACAAACAAGGGTTTATTTGCATTTTCAGACTAAAGGCAACACTTTTTGCATACACAGTTTCCTTGTTCTCTCTGCAGATGTGTGAGTACAAGTCTGTTGCTTTTCTTCACTATTTTATTTCCAGTACGAAATGTCAGAAGTCCCCAAAAGCTACAGCACTCCCTTGGGTGCACAGTTATCTGAGCTAATACACAGATGATTTAGATAGTAATGAAATAATGATGTATAATGAGTGCATTTAGCATTTCATGCATGTGAAGGTTCCCAGTAGCTCAAAGGCAGAATTGATCTTGATTTTCTTCTTTTACACTCTAGGAATAAGCAAGCTGTTACAATGTTATCTGCCGACCTACACAATTGTAAAAATTTACTTGCATAGTGTTTCTCCCCTGACACATTCTCTTTTTTTCTGTCAAATGCATTGTTCATTATTAAAAAGGAACATCACAAAAGAAAATGACAAATTTCTGTCTTTTTTCATTAAGAAACATTTTAGTATACCTAATATATTTGCCTTCCTTTCTGCTGAAAAACTAGTATTCTGTATAGAGAGAATTGTTGTCAACTTCCTCTACACTAAACTTCAGATTTTCCCATCCTTAGTAATTTTCAAGCTATCATTCAGATTGGGTACTTTAATATTTGAAGTATACCAAGTGTAATTTAGACAGTTGTTATGCTTTTGACTATTGAAATACATGAGGTTGGTCGTTTAATACCCCTTGGCTTATAAAAACCTTTCTGTGCTATAAGTGAAAAATATTCAGTTGTAGAGCAGATTTGAAAGGCCAGATACAATAGGTTGTATGGATCACTAAATGTACAAAAGAAAGGACTTATTATTTGTTCTTCTTCCATCCAAATACCCTTTTAAGCCACAGAATATTTCATGTACAAAAAGTATGCAGGGTTTGGCCAGAATTTTGTCTCCCTCTCTCTGTAGATAAGCAATCATTCCTGAACTAACAATTTAAGACTCTGCCATCCAACTATGTCTCATATATCCCTTACAAATCTAACAAACATAAAATCTGACAAAAGATTGTGCACTGGTTGTGTTTTCTATTTTGTTGAAGAATGACCTCTATGCTTATGAAAAGAACTAAAATATCTATGAATGAACAGGGCAAAAAGGGATTGTGGAAAGAGGAAATTAAACCTCCTCCTGAAGGTTTTCTATTTTGATCCAGACACTGACTAAGTGTAGCAATAGCTCTGACTGGTGTAGAGCACCCCGAGTCCTCAATGAGAGCATCTCCAGCACTAACCATCTCTGGGAAACAATGGATATGGCTTAATCTGGTCCTTAAATCTGCAAGCATTTCCAGGTAACTGGTCTGATTACTCAGGAACCCTGAGTCTTCAGTAATATTTGCCATTCTGGAGCTGTGATGGCAAGATTGCTGGCCTGCATCAGGTAACCCAGAGACATTTTCTGGGGCAGTACTCACAGTAAAGAAGCTGAAAAGAAGAAAGGGAACCTCCTATCTGCCTGCCCTGAGTTTGACTTCATTTTCAGTAACTCTTCAGCTCTGAAAGTTTAGAGTACTGTCAGGCCTTTTTTTCATCGACACACAAATCAGTAAACTACTCATACCTGTCAGAAATCACATGGAGTCAGTTAATTAGCTTCTGAGCTGACATGGAGACAGTGCAGATCAGAGTCTAGCAAAACAGCTGGGGGTACCTTAACTAGCAATAAATAGGACACTATTCCTTGCCTTCTACTCTGCTGTTATTCACACACTCTCTGTTCGTAGTCCTTCTGCATGATGGTGATGTACAAGTCAAAGAATAACTGTAAAGAAACATTTTACATTTATAAATGCAGGAATACTAAAAAACTGGTAGGGGCCATAGTGCTGCAGTAGATGAAGGTGAAGATCTAATGGAATATGCAATTAATATATGCAGCATCATTCTTTCATGTGAGAGCATCTGATTAGAAAGAAATGATTTATCCAGCATGGAGATTTGGAAGCAGTCCTGTTTATTGTCATACTGCTGCTGATCATGGGCAGACTTCTAAAGATAAAAGGTATGATTGTGTTTGTGATATGAAAAAATAGGTCAGTGACAAAGGTGATATTTTAGCACCATCTCTTCATTAAGGTTACTGTGTTAGCAAGTTTAAGATACCTTGTCTCAATTACCTTTGACCAATCCTCACCATCAGCAGAATAGTGAGGTGAATTTTAAGGTGACATGGCCCACTCTGTTAGAACTAAATCAAAACCAAAAAACCCCAAACCAACAAAACCCACCTTCTTGGTTACCATTTAAAACAAATTAACCCCAAAAGTTTAATTCACAGTCATTTTTGTTCACTAATTCCCCACAGGTTCTAACTTCAGTATCTCCTTTGCAATGTAGGTCATCAAGGAATATCTTGAGATCATCTTTTCCTCATTCTACAATAACTTAATAGTGTTTTGAATTCTACAGGCATTATTTCAGATTGAAACAGTGCCTTGCAAATGGAAGAAGCTGTATCTCATGGCTCTCCTGCTAAAAGTTTAAGATATACAAGTCCCAGCCCCAGGAAGCGGTTGGGCAGATCAGACAGCCCTGCACAATACTTAGGCAAAACTACCAGAATTTTCACAGGAGGAAACAATGGTGCTCTCACACGGAATTTATGACATGAGTAACCATAATATAGAAATAACATGAGCAATCTTTAGTTTTTGGTTTTGTTATGGGTTTTTTAGTATAGTAGTTAGTGAGTATAAAGTTGTTTGCTCTTTAGCAACCGACCAAGCACAGAATTTTTTCCGTTCTTTCTCTAGGTCTCTTAAAAGGAATCCTTTCTTTGTTCAGTACTTGGTCATTAGTTATTTTGCAAAGAATTAGTAGATGGATGATTAGAAGAGCTTCTTCCAGTGGCTGCCAAAAATACTTTTTTTGTGAAATGCTTCTAGTATTAGTGATGGCTTCTTTTCCTGAAAATTTTTCTGTAGATAATTTTATGGCTCTGACTATTCACAAATAGGGTATTTATGCTGCTCAGGACTGGGTACTTTGCTCTCTAGTAGATAATGGATTTATTCCTTTTAGCTTGTCATACAGAATAAAAGAAATTCCAGGAGGAGTTTAAATTTTTTCTGTTGTTCTGTGCCACTGGATTTGATGTATTTTATTTTTAAACTCAGATATTAGTATGATAATAAAAAGCAGGAAACATTTATATAAAATAATGAAGGCAGAGACTAAATTATAAAGTAGTGGTTTTAATAATCTCTTGTTTATTTTTCCTGCAGTTTTATCTGCAGCCCTTGGGATATTGACTATGTAAATACAGGATTAATGGTGTTTTATGACTTAAGTCTGTTTCTGCTCTGGCTGGGATTCTGCAGTTGCTCAGCAAGGCTCTAAGGTGCCAAGTACTGCACTTCTGTGAAAGCCAGTGGGAACTGAGAGCTTCCTCTTCCTCCTGGAAATGAGGCCTTAGAAGGAACTTCGTCTTTTTTATGTGCATCTTCTCTTCCCAGAGAAGTTTGTTATCATTTTACACCATAACACCTCTGTGCTACACTGCAGTAGAAAAAAAAAAAGATCACTGATGCAGGCTTCAGGATATTTTGCTAATAGGAAGGAGGAAGCAAAAAGTCTTCAGTACAAGTGCTAATGCTCAAGCCCCCTCAAACAATTTAACTTCTTGAACATACAGCTGACTGCCAAGTGCTTAATATTTCCCATAGGAATAGCAATTCCCTTTTAAAATCAGGTTTCGCATTAGTAGATGCAACAAACTTGCTAACAGCATCCTTGGGAAAATGAGTAGATGACTATTGTAAAAACTTTCTTGTCCCTGATATTCTTTGTTCTAGACACGACCACAAGCCTGGCAAGGCTGGCACGTGCTATTTTTGTTTCCTTGTTACTAAAGTTCACTTAAAACAGTGGCAATGTGATCGACAGCTGGATCACATTCAGCGTAAATACCAGGCTGGGAAAAATTGCATTTGCCAGTGTATAGCACTTGCTATCATGTTTCTGCTAGTTATGTTTTCAAACAATACAAAATTTGACAAGAGTGCTGAAATGTCACAATAATTTCCCTGTTAGTCAAACCTAGATCTCAAAGTGACCAGGAATGGAACTGATGAGAAACTGATTCACTTGCATTAGCAATGAAAAGTGCACAGGGCATGCTGCAGCAGAGGTCTTTATTCGACACGATAGATGGTCATTATTGCTCTGTGACAAGACTGTGGAGGTTATTGTGCGGACATGAGAGGAGTGGCTTCATTCCTCAGCCATTGCTGCTACAAAAATCTGACACCCCAGAGTCATTTTGCTGCAAAGTCAAGAGTTTTGTCCAGTTTCAAGGTTTCCACATGAAGTTTTGTGGCTCCGTAACTGTCCACCACCCAATATAGCTTCTGCAGGGCGGTAGAGATGCTGTCAGGAGTTGCTTATCGTGTCTTCTCTTCCCTAACGTGCCCTTTCTCCCCACAGTCAAAGCACCTTAGTGCTCAAAGGACTTTGAGTTTCCAGATTTCACAGCCACTAATGGGGGAATATTTGATGAAGAAATTTTGTCATTTTCAGGGAAGTGGGTAGGGGGAAGGTTCTTTTCAATAACTATTACTTTAACCATATTAAAAGGTTCATGTTTGGTTTTTTGTTTGTTTTTCTGCCTTCGCCATCAAGGAAGGAGGCTTATAGGGTTTCATATTGGGCACTTAAGCATAGGTTTGTATTTAGCCATATATATGCATAGCTGAAAAATGCAATATTAAAAATTGCAATTTGTTTTTAAAAACTTTGATTTAAGGCTTCCCCACCTTCTAGTATTCAGTATTCACAGACAGGAGCATGGAAAGTAAATATTATCTTCTTAGAATAGCCTCAAGTCCATTGTTTGTGAACTCAAACCAGAACACCTTTCCCATGTATTCAGTGGGGCTTTTGAAATTGTTCAGTTTACATACTATTTGGGAACTAGGTAGTTTTCCTTCCTGTTTACTGTCATCTTCACTCTATTTTTCCCATTGCAACTTTGCTAGTTTCCACTAGTTAACTATTTGACCTAGGAATATTTTACTTACAGTGGAAAAGAAAAGGGGGGTGGGAGGTAGAGAGGAAAGCACTGCTATTCATGGGCAAAACTATTTGGCAGGTATGCTTTAGGCCTGATTTCAGTACAAACTCTAAACCTGAAGTGTTAGTAGGGATTTTACAGGGTTAATTGACTGTAGGAAAAGCTGGCAGTTTATCCAGTTAGTCACCCATTAACCAGAAGGAGAAACTGGAACTAAATTGCCCTTTATGATGTAGAAAAATAAAACCACATAGATAGGCATTGCCAGGAGGCAAATCAGAACTCGTGCCAGCTGCAGAGCTGGAGTTCCCCTTGCAGAGGAGGTGTGGTCCCCAACTGAAGTTATTGGTGCAGGTCTTCAGTGAGGAAAGCAGGGTGAGTTTGTCCGGCTGCGTTTAAGGCTTGTCTGCCTGCTGAGGAGCAGCACAGCACATCCTTGCAGCTCTTACCTACAGAGTGATGTGGTGCACTGGTAGAGGGCTTTGTCTTTATTCACAACACATTCAGTGTGTCTCGGCAGGGGAGGAAACAACACTGTCAGCCTGTACTCTGCCATCGTCTGCAGAATAAACTGAACTCTAACTCACCATTTAAGAGAAAGAAGGAAAGGTAAAGAGAGAAAGAGAGAGAAAGGGATTTGTTCTCTGCCTTATTCATATATTAGCTCTCTGCAAAGGCACAAAGCAGAAGGAGCAGCATCAGCAACCTTGCAAGCAGTGACTCTGTTTCCAATTAATATGGTCTGAGCTACTTTGAGAAGCCAATTTATTACTTACACATATCACACTTGAGCATTGCTGAAAACTGGATGTGCCAAGCACACCTTTGCTTCTGATTTATACATAAAGACTTGCATCTTTCACAGAACAAACCTTATCAGGAGAGACTCAACCAAGGCAGGTAAGAGATTTCTACATAAGTGTCACCTTCTACATTGATAACATATGTTAACAAATGCTGCTTCTGACTACAGTGCCTGGCTGTCGTTGAGCACTTAAAACTACTGTGTTTGTCCTTATGTCATGCTATCTTTAGGGAAGTTTAATCCCAAGAACATCTGCAATATACTTTAAAGATGTATTTACAAATTTTCTTAAGCATTAAAAATCATAGCAAATTTTAAACCTTAAAAGTTAAGTTTTGAGTGAAGTAATATGTTAATAGAACATGTTTTGAGAGATATCTCTTGTTGTTTCTGTATGACGTTTAATAATCAATTTGTAGCATTAAAAATTAATTTCTTTACTGTTATGTTCTGATGCATAGGATTAGTGCACCAATTAGTCTAATAACACATATTCCCAGGCAGCTCTAAATGATCTAGCTGAATAGTTTTAAGAGTTTAGTCATGCTTATCCAATTGGCAGAAATACAGTTATGAGCTTTTGCACATGGCATAAGTGAATTTTTTTTTGTTATGGTCAAGTGAGTTGTTTTGTCAACATGCTGTTCAGTAAAAGCATTGTAACAGGATGAGAATATTACAAGTATAGTCTGTGCCCCACTATGGGAATCAAAACAAGACTTGGTTATAATTTAGTATTGTGTAAATAACAACACTGCTGATTATTTGACCTGCTGGTTCCTGGCAGGTCAGATAATAATAAACCACATTTTTGGGCAGAGAGTTAGAACCAGTCTTCCCTGCGATCTTGACACTGACTTGGAGACAGAGAGTAACAAAAAATATATTGACAAAGGTTTCATCTTCATGAAGTTTATAAGATTATAATTTTTTTGGCTCTGACTGTCTAATCCTGTGTAATAGATCATTTTTGGAACTCAGTGCTTAACGTAAAGAATAATCTAAATGAATCACTCATATAGGATGAGAGAGCTAAGAAAACTGGAAGAGGATGGGTAATAAAACCTGCTCTAATGACACAACATTAAATTTAAACACAGCTTATTCTAGCAAGTACATAAATAAGCCTTTTCTCAAATACTTTGCAAATACTTGCTGCTGACCTGTAACCTTATTTTCCATTTCACCTGTTACCAGTCCTTTACCACAGAGTTATTCTTTCTAGTTATTTCATATATACAAGATTTTCAGTGCTAACAGAATAATGACTTTTGATGACACTTACTGTAGTTTTTAATTTAATTTTGTCATATTACTTCTAATCAAAGTGGAACTCAGACCAGCTCTTACAGGGCATGTGGTCTTGGCTTTTATCCAGTAGTGACTTATTGAAAGAATTTGAGGAACTAAAAATGAACAAATCTCATTGCTTGTTCTGGATTTTCGTAACTTTTTTCATTTGGATTATTTTAGTGCTGAGAAGATGTGGCTATTCCATGTAGAAAATAAGCTTTTGCACGAAATAATGTGAGTTTCCAGACCTGTAGGAAGCCAAAGACTTCCTTTAGAACATTTTCACATGGCAAATGTGGTGTTGTTTTGTAGGGAGGACATGCAGCTCTGCATTTCTGGGAGAAATGTTAAATATGATTAACTCAAACTAAATGAAATATCTGCTACAGTTTCCTATTAAGTTATTGCTTAAATTCTACAGGCTTAGAATTTTTACTTGTCCCAAAACAGGGGGAAAAAAAAGGGAATAGTCAAAGGCTAAAAAGTTTGAATGTGTCTGGTAGTTGTTTCTCACAATTTTAGATCTCTGGGCAGGAGATAACTTTGGGGTACAGCCAACAAAATCTTCAATTAGATCCCTAGAGTGAAGCACATCAGTGTGGCTCCAGTGGCATTGAAGGAGAAACACCTGTTGAGGATCTGGCTTTGGAGAGTCACCAACATCTGTATTGGGATGCTAATGCTGTGCGTGTGTTTGCCACAGGGGTGCTGGGGCTGTCTGAGTTGCACCACAGGGCTGGATGGACTGTGATCTGGAAGGAGACTTGAGGCTGAGGATAACAGGGAGTGAATGAGGATCCTGGGATGGCCACCATGAAGTGCGTTTACACAGAACATCAGAACACACTGAGTCATAATCTGAGCAACTTTCTTTCCTTAGGACATTGACAGAGAGAGACTGAGGAAGGTTAGAAGATGATCCCAGAATGAATGTAATGATACAGGCAGGCTGTGCCTTGTGTCATTGCAGTAAAATGATGTCCAAGAAGTGAATCAGACCCCTCTGTTGGAAATGCCACTTTGCTATGGAACTGTGCCTGCAGGAGAAATTTCTGGTTTGTGGTTACTCCTGGATCTTGCCTGCTGAGTATCCTGATGGACAGAGCTAGGCCAGCACAAATCCTAATAATGTCTTGGCATAGACAAATTTGCACAGTGAGGAAAATTCTTATCTGCTCTAAAGCCCTTTTCTCTCCGTAGCTAGAAAGCACTAGAACAGTGACTGCTTATGCCAGGTTACTGTCTGGCCCAAAATTTTATGGAAACATACAGAGACCTGTGGTTTGTACCGAATCTGATCAAATTTCCTTTTTTGTCACCCCCCTCTGTGGTCTCTTAGCACAGTGCAGAGCCGTATGTGTCTCCAAGTAGCTTTTGAGCCTTGAATGGGGAAATGAGCTATTCAGAATACTTTTATCAGCCCTGCACCGGCCAAGAAGCCCTTTTGCCTAATAGACAATGAGGACTTTTTCTGTTTTCCCTTGTCCACTCATGTTCGGAATGATGTCTAATGTTGTAGCCTCTGAGGAAATGCACATTCCTCATGTTCACCACCTTCATCCCACCTCCATGAGTTATACTACTGTTTGTCACTGGCATTTTTCAAAGTGATGAGGTGCTTTGTTAGTGAACTGACACTTATTAATTCCTGTCACTGTAAGTTTTACACTGGACAGCTTGAGAATACTTTTTTTTTTCTATACAGCCCAAGTCTGGAGGTTTTTCACCTGCATTTATATAGAAAATACATTTGTTTCCTTGCATACCCAAATGAGCAGTTTATGTATATGTAAAGAGTGAAGAAGCCCTTGATATTTCTAATGCAGGCTTTTCACTGGGATAGTAAATATCTAAGTTTCCTGATCTGCTGCTTCTGTGATGTACAAACCACTCTCATCTGTCTCTGTGGCCCTGTTTGTGGCGTTGCAGGCACTGTGCCTGGTACTGTGTGGTGTTTGGAGAGTTGCACCTGGTTCTTTGGGTGTACAGTACCATGTGTTTGCCTGTTCTATTGCTCCAAAGTTAGACAAGGGGTAATAATAAAAGCTCCATACCATGCTCTGCACTCCCTCAGTTCAAATTTGATGCCTGTCAGAAATATTTAAACAGTGAGGTCAATGGGAAAGCATGTCTATTCCAAAACCTATTTTATTTTCACCCAAAGGATTTCTGACTTAGGAAGCATTAATCTCCGATTTCATCATGAATTATATTCCTTCTTGAAGAAAAATACCTTTTAATTAACTGATATATATTTCACAGAATGGATTAATTCAGCACCTTCAAAGCATAATTAATACAAATATCTAGGAAAGGGCAAACTCTGCTGCAGTCACCAATGCTGATAATTGTTTTTGTAAAGACAAAGGATTTTCTTGAAAAACAGTGCATATGGCTTGCCTGAAGCATCACATTCAGGAAAGTCTAAACTCGCAGGTTACATCTAAATTTTTTTCTAATGCAGTACATTTCATTTACAATTTTCTTGGAATTGCTTTCTTGTTTCCAGTATTTTGATGTTTTGGAATGCAATGATTCAGTTTAGGCATGAAGGATGGTATTTATGTTGCTTACATTGGCTATTACTGCAAGCTGGCCCTGCAGTTTCTCCTCTTCTTCAGTGAAGAGAGACATGCACATCTACAAGCCTAAAAGCTCTAAAAGTCTAGGATACATGGTATGAAGAGACTTGGGAATATCTCCAGTGGCTGGGTATAACTACACAGGGCCTAGCTTGTAAGCTTAGATTAGACAGCTGGGTTGAAGCAGTCAAAGTAGGAGTGCTACATGTAAGTACAAAGTGCTTGAGTCAGAACTAAAAATGCTGTGGTTGATGCAGGTTCATAATTTCAACACATCTAGGTCCTCCTTCAGTGTGTATCTGCTCTGTAAACCAGAAGCAGGCTAAGAGTTAGAGCCAGGCTGAGCTTCAGTTTTGGCTGCCGGCTGCTCATGGGGGCATTAGGGAGGGTGAAATAGGCAAATGATGCTCCTTGACCTCAGCAAGATGCCATGAGAACTGCTCTTCTGACAATGCCCATAGTGAAAAGTATGCACTGAAGTGGATGGAAAAAGTTGAAAAGCTCAGTGATACATGTTAATTCCAAGTCATTTCTGGACTTGTCTTGAAAAGCTGTATTCAATAAAAGCCCTGTTCTCTCTCTCTAACTTTACAATATGAACTCTCTTGGTGTTCAAACAGTTCACTAAACGAGGAGATGGAATATGTTAGCTCTGAGTTCATTCACTGATGTTCTAATTGCCTTTTATTATCCAGTTAATAATGTGGATCTGCAGTGCATGATGCACACAGTTATGAAGTATTCATTCTGCACCCTCTGATAGCCCCAAAGATGTAGGTGGAGTGAGTATTGTGATTTGTGTTAGACATGATCGGTGTGAGGATATAAAAAATGCATTAGTCAGGCACACAAAAATCAAGGTGGTACACAGAATATTTTTATTTAAAAATACTGAATTTTGGATGGTTCTCCATGTCTTTTTTGTTTTTGTTATTTGGCTTTTGAGCATTTCTATGTAACTGCTTCAACCAAGAGCGTTTGTTTGTTTTTATTTACAAGAGTACTCTTTTCATGCAATCACAGACTTCAAGGAGGTGAGACTTTGAACCCCACCACTAATGCTGTGAAATAAAACTTGCTGTACAGACTGTTAGATAAGATTTAGACCAGTTTTACTGTTAGAGTCCTTAGTGGGTATAGCCAGTGAAATCCTGTAAATTTTTTTTTGTTAGAGTTTCAGTCCATCCTAGACCATATTTTTTAGTTAAACTTATCACCTAAAAGAATAATTAAATTTGATCAATGTGTAGATGTGATAGCAATGAGTAAGGTATAAAAAAAATCATTGGTGGTTGATAGAAAAGCTTCGCTTCGATTTGGGAACATTAGAAAGTGGTGAGAAGTGTCCATGTTGCACAAGCACTCACAGAACTTCTTTCCTCACTTAGTTCTTCCAGTTTGCTTGGCTGTTGTCTGCTTTTAAGACCAATGTTGGATAGAGCTTTATGTTCTTGTTCATCATTGTCTCTGCATTTGTGACATTTTAGAAAAAAAGATTTGCAAGTTACCTCTTTGCATTTTCCTTTATTCTGTGCAGGGCAATAATACTTACGTTAAGGTTGTTCTGTAACTGATAGACTCCCAATTAATTAGTTGCTGGTACCAAATATGTATATTAGGAATGAACATGATAGGTTCCTACAGGAACACTGATTGAATACCTAACAGAAAGGAAGGACTCCTGTGTGTTACTGAATGTAAGCCTGAATGTTCAGGTGACACACGATCAGAACAGTGGATTTCCACAGCACCCATTCCCAGTCTCATATAGGAAAATCCTTCAGGGGATGTGAGGACAAAACACTGCCGTGCCTGAAGGCTCACTTGAGATCACAGTTACCTACTAAAAGACCTATGCTGCCTTTAATTTCTAGAATAAAATCATTTAAAAAGTCCTCTAGTCAGATAGGCATGCATCTTTTAAAATTAATTTCTTTTGATAAATGGAGGTTTTAAATAATAATTAAGTATTGATTGTACACAGATGGCACTGTAATAGTAGTTAAACTTTTAGTAAGTGCGGACCCGGCTGAGCTATGAAACTACAAACTACCTTGCAACAGACCCAGATAACTGCTCATTTACAGTGTACTCCATAAACTTTCCAAACACAACTTTCATATGATATTTTGTCATAGTGCCTTAAACGTACACAGTCCAATCTTCATCAGTCCTCTGTTAATACTCTTAACTCATCAATGTTGATTTATTTTCAGTAGGAAACACGTGGTTGGTCCAGATATTCAAACAAAATTATTCCCAACAGGCTGACAATGCAGGTTAATTCAAGAATGGATAGGTCTAAATTTGTGTAGAACAAAATTCGCCGCAATTAAAAATAAGGGTGAAGTATAAGAAAGGCAGAAAAATGTGAAAAAAATTGGAAAAATTGTTTTATTTCTAACTTTTAACTGTGAGAAACCTATTATGTGGCTTCTCTACATTATAGACATATAAAAAAAATTAATTTATTTAATGAAACTGATAAAGTAAAGAAACAATATATTTGTAATATCAATAGTCGACTAGAATCTACTTTTTTTTTTCTTCATTCAGAAAGGAAAGTTAGGATTTATCTAATTGCCGTTAAATGATGTTTAATTGTTGGTTTAATGCTATTTGTAGTTGTTGTATTTTGTTTAACTTCTTATCTTGGATGTCAACAGTGACTAGCTCTAACACCAAGCAGTTTAATCTAGCATCTTTATTTGATTATTTAAAAACCTGTTGTATAATCTCTTTACCTAGCACCACAGATCGGGGATGGGTTGTGTGTAGAAACGTTTCTTGCTGCAAAGTTTCATCTGCGTTTTTTCTTAAAGCTGTCTAGGCAAACCTGGAGAAAAGGAGGATCTTTTCTGTTACAAAGGGTGGGGTTTGATACTGCCTGATTAGCAAGAATTTATTTATTCCTTGGGTTATATTGTTTTGAGACCAGCATTTTCTCCTGGCAGCTCGGGGCTGCAGCATTGTCTTTCTCAGAGCTAATGTATTTTGTTACGAAGTATCCCATTAAAAAATAATCTTCATTTTTGTGGATCCACATCTGGTATTCTCAAACTGACATCACAAGATGTTAATAGTGATTGGCAAGTTCTCCTCTATTCTGTGACACCAATCTTCTAATATGGGAGACAGCACTCTCTTTGTGAGGAGAGTTTCTTGTACCATTAAAATCAAGAAGAAATTTTATGCTCAGCATGTTTCAGGAGTTGGCAATACATACAGCAAATACCTTGATTATTTATAAATAAGAGGTTGCAATAAAAATGAGGTCAAATTATCTTTGTGTTACAGTCTTTCCTTATCCTTATGTACAATGTGGTAAGTAGTAGCTCATATACACTATGTTGTAATTTTTTCTTTTTTTTCATAGAGACAGAAGATTTGAACAAAATGTTTTTTCAAACCCCCCACAGAAGGGGTTTTTTTCTACACCTCATACGTGAGATGTTAGAACAACTTTGAGTTATAGATCAAGCATGCCCACAATGCTGGCATCTTTTTATTGTTTGCTTTCATGAGACTTCTCTGGGCATCAAGACCTGTTTTCTTCTTACGGGAAATTCATTAAAAAGTTGTCCAAGTTTCACTTAGTTCCAGTAAGCACAGAAACAAATTGGTGAAGACAAGGTAATAATTATCTGCAGCTTTGAACGGAAGCAGATCTTCAGGTACAGGTACAGCTGTGCCAGTTAGGGAACCCGATTGCTTTGTGAATGTAGAGGGAGCACAGTGCTCTGGGAGGGTGGTCTGTAGAACTGGAGAGTGCTGGCTGCAAACAGCCTGTGCACATAACCAATTTCTCCTCTGTCACTTTTCATTTGCATCCTTTGTACATTCTGTTGTCCTTCATACCAAGTTTATGACCAGGTGCCACTAATCCTTACACTGTCCTGATGACATCCTTTGTTAGAAAACAAGGTCACAGTAAATGCCACATTCACACATAGTTTAAGTGCAATAGAGCTTCTCCTGGGTTTACCATTTAATTAAAATTTAAGAAGAGATAGTGAGGTATTCACTGGCAGGCTCGCATGAGTATTATGAACAGACAAGTGCTTATTGGCACCTTGACAGGTGCACACACACACACACACACACACGTAGGTTTCTTCAACGTAATTTTTAGCCTTAGTCTCATTTTCATTGTGGTATGTTTTAAGCAGATGTAAAAGTACAGAGTTCCTCTTGCAAACTGCAAATGTTAAAGGTCAATGTAGAAAGTCAAGCCATTTTCAACAGCTGGTGATCTTAGGAATTGCTGATGACATTTTACAGTTGTGGAGTAGTAAGGGATTCAATAATTCTTTTTCATTGTTCTTCTGAAATGCAAGTCTTTCATATTGCAGGGTAGTCCCAAATTATTATCAGAGTATAATTCTAGAGGGGAAAAGAGAAGGTAGGTGGAACACGATAAATGTAGCGTTTTTAAAGTAAATGAGAAGGATTTGATTTTTTTAAAAAAATTATGAGAGAGACTAGGGAGGGTGAGTTTGGATTAACCAAGACAGGAAGTCAAGGAAATAAAGCCTAACTGAAATATTTTACTTGTAAGGTATTTTAAGTATAAATAGTTTTCAGTTTTAAATAAGACTGTGTACACCCATAGTTTGGGAAAGGTAAATGGAAAAGATGATAAAGGTGACGTTTTTACTTTGATAAAGGAAATGTGTCTGGCATTTGCAATTAAGATTCTTATATTTGGGTTTCTCGAGAACGTTGAAGTGCTCTTAAAAGCCAAAGTAGTGGCTGTATTTATGTATAATGGTTTTATCTCATTCAGGCCCATGAAATTGTAAACTTGGGATGAAGTAACATCTGCTCTCGAGTCATTACAGTGTAACTCTGCAGACCTCTCTGTCATGCTGTTCACATAAACACTGCTATGCACGGCTCTGCTTTGGGAATAGGTCTGAGGGAATAGGTACAATGGCCAGACAGTCCCAGTCACACTGTGTCCTGCTGGGAATGGCTGCAGCCGGCTGTGGCAGCGTGCGGAAGAACAGAGAAGGGCACACAAGCGATACTGTTGTGTGTGAGGTCCGTGTGAGAAGAGTTCAAATTTAAATGTACAAGTGTCTGATGAGAAGAAAAAGTGGTTTTTAAAATCCCAAATCTTCTAAATACAGGTATTTCTATTTGTACAATTTAAATTGCAGTCTACAATAGAATCTAAGTGCATATGTTTCATTGTTTAGCTAAATATTTGGGATGATGCTTTCTTCAGATAGAATAACCTGTCAGAGAAGCCATGTAAACATCTAGTGTTTACAGTAATTATTCACTATGCATTTAGTAACCTCAGATATACTCAGAAGCAACGACATCAAACCATGGTTCCATTTCTCCCTGCTCGGTTCCTCTGCTGGAGTGTGTTGGGGGATCCCCCACTGACAGTCTCAGAGCCGTTCCCTGCTGTGTGCGTCTGATCACGGACACTGCGATGTACCTGCACACCAACGCTTGCAGAAGGTGGCAGCCCTCTTGCATGGCTGCGGGGGGTGTTTGTATGGTTTTAGCAATGACTAGAAAGCACAAGTACATAAAAAATTGTACCTACAGTATCCATGGGTAATATGATGGAAAGGATAAAGTACTTTCAAAACTTAAATATTTCTGAGTTACTGGGAAAAAGAAGCTGTCAGAAAGAATGGGAGAAATATATTTGTATGGGATTTTGTGGAAGCATGCCACAAAATCATTGAATTCTGAATGGTGTAGCTGGGCCTGTCTTGTTCTAGGTGTCTGTTGGATCTCTGGAGGACATTTCACTAGAAGAGCTGCCCACATTTTGTCTCTGCATGTTTGCTTTGTGTTTTTCACTGGGAAAAATTAAAGTGCACATAGCTAGGTGAACGGTACTTCAATGCAAAACTCTGTGGCTTCTCATGAAAGGAATTAAGGATATACAGGGTCCTGACAGATGTGCATCATAAATACCTTTTGTCTATGCAATCTGCTCTCAGTGTGTCCATTGGTTATACAAAGTCTGAGTGACTGACTTAAAATGCAATTCCAGCTTTTCTCAAGGGATAGTGAGAAGAATGGTGCCAAGAATACCACATGCAAACCAAAAGAGTAATTTCATTTACCAGTCTGTTCATCACAACTGTCATTTTCTTCATAATTAAAATCTGATCTCTGAAAAACAAGCAGCTTCTGAAGATCAGCAATACTGCACTTTCCTAGATTGTGTCATTGAGAATAAAAGTCGGTTTAAATGTCTGCCCTGAGTTATGATTTGTTTAAGAGAATGCTACTCCTGGATTCTGTGATTTAATGTGGTTAGCCTTTCAGAAAATGAAAGCTATATTTTAATAGCTCAAAAACATGATATGTGATGTGTGGGACATACACAGTGTAATTATGAAACTAATGAGGGGTGGCTTACCAATGTGATTGGTGAAGATCTGCTCCAGTAGCTCCTGTTAATGAACTGTCTGTCTATGCCAATGCTAAGCTTGGAAGGGTTTATGTATTGGATGGCTGGTTAGACTGGAATGAGAATCTTGTCATGATCCCATAAATGAACTGGATTTTATGGCAGTTATACTTGCCTTCAAAACTAACTTGACTGAAAATCTATCTACTAATTCTTCCTTGAATGTTAAAACCCATCTCACATTACCTTGTGGTAACTCTCAGTATTAACACAAGTGAAGCCTCAGCTGTGTCAGAGGAGCCACGAGCAGAGCCTTGTTCCTGCTCCAGGCTGTGGCTGCCCAGGGCTGTGTGCACTGACACAGTGGAGCTGCTGTTGTACCTGCAGGTGACAGGAACAGAAGTGGGGCAAGCCAGAGATCCAGCTGTGCTGTGTCTGTGCAAAGTGTTTCCAGGGAACGCAGAGGCTGCCATGAAGCACTACCAAATCGCTTGGCTTTGGGGGAACTCGACTGTAATTTCTTTCTAGCTCCAGCAGCTGGTCATTCTGCTTTCTCCTCTCACCCTACTGCAGCCCTATTGATCTCTCTAGCTCCAGGTTAGCTGTTAGCAGCTGTTAGATATTTCACCTATTTTCACCAGCTACAGTTATAGGCCCCTGATTGTCATTTACAGCTTCAAACATCACTAATGATTATCCAGGTCCAGTGTGTGCCTTGGCAATCAGAATGCAAATTTTATGGTAAAAATAATGTAGCAGATTGCATAATGTATGAAAAATTTAGGAACATTAAAACAAATGGATTTTATATGGAAACTAATATGAAATAAAACTGTAATCTGTAAGTAGATTTTAAGCCATTATGTTGGTCTTGAATACATATTCATTGTGGTATCCTAAAGTGTTTTAGCAATGAAGATGCTAGAAATTTCTGTACTGATGGTCCTGAAGGGAAGATATTCACCTGAAGGTTCTTTCATCTGTAGGGCACAGCTGGGTCTTTCACCACGGTGAGTGATGTGGGAAGTAACTTAAGTAGGTGGGATAAACCCATGCCTTGATAGTTTCTTAGGCATCAAGAGTAAGTGACTACAAAACTGAAATCATCAACTTTAGCTTAGATGCTTTTCTTCACAACTGTGAGTGTTTAAATGCAATAATTACTGTGTTGTTAAATGAAAGCCTTAACAGGATTTATTTCTCTTGTGAAGTTTCAGTTTTGTGATAGATATTAATACATTTGACTTAAAGGGTAAATACATGAAAGAATGTGGCATTCTAATCTGAGGATATACTATTTTTAAGGAAAATGAAAAGGCAATTGGATTGCAAAAAACATTCTAGTTACTCACTAATGCAACTGCATGCAATGTTCTTCTTTCCCTACTGAAAGAGATGTATGTAACTCATTAAATAAGAACCTTTCTTATCACTAAGGAGAATAGTGTCCACTGAAACTTAAAGACTGGTTAATTTGCTTACCTTAGTTGGATTTTATCTGGGGTCCTTTTTATTTTTGCATTTGTGATCCATCAAAAATTGCAGGTTTCTTTCATTGTTCTGAGAACCAGTTTGAAAAACGTGGCTGGAGTCAAGACACTGGAAATAATCAAATACTGACAACAAAACCCCCACTGTAATTGAAAATTAATGGATAGATACCATTTATTGGTGTTTTTTCTACAGGGGAAAAAGGATAAGGTGCTTGAATGGTTCTCTCACATTCTGGATGCTCCATTCCAAGCCAGAACTGAGAAGTGTTGGCAAAGGAGAGCACGGGTGCTTCCAGTGCCAGTCCTGCTCCTGACACAGCAGTGTGCTACATCTCCCTCCTCGTGGGCCCAGACTGTGTTATCTGATCAAGGCACAGCTCTCCCCCCCACTGGTGTACCCTGTTAGCTGTGCAGGGGGGTTTGTTCTCTCACTGGTGCCTCATTCCTGTGCAGGCTGCCAGAGCAAAGCCCATGCATCTCATTACAGGCTCCTAATCCTTTGCATTTGGGGCTCTTAGTAAGAGAGGTAATGTATGGGTTTATTTTTTAAAATGTTTTAAATATAAGTGGATTTGAAGTATATAGAACTTTCTTAAGAAGAAAAGATTATTGAAAATACTTTTGAATGCATTTTTCTCATTTGGTCTTACTTCACCCAAATGTGAAAAATTTGGAGGAATTTTTCTACAGAAAAATAATTTATTGATAGGATATGCTCCTTCCCTCTGCTGCTTTACTCTAGCCCTCTCCCTAGGCTGGTTGTCCCCCCACCTGATTTTGTCTTCTTGGCACTTCCCTCATGCTTCCAAACCTGAGGCTTTGGCTTTCTGCTGCTTGGGTGATTTGCAGTTGCTGATGTTATGCATTACAAAACAGGCAGCTGTGCCCAGGGAGGCTTCTCCATCCTCAAGTGTCACTGACTCCATTCCCTGTGCACCCCTTCCACGCATCTTTTGGAGGTTGTTTTCCCCCCTGCCCTTTCTGCAGGATTCCCTGTCTGATTGAGGTGGCTGTCTTACTGAGACAGGTGAGGGACTGAGTTTTCAAAAGCCGTGGCCTGAGAGAGGCCAAGCCAACCAGCAGGTTTTTCATACATTACATTTGCTGTTATTTCAAGGAAAAAAACCCCAAACCATCCAAAGCTGATTATATTTTTCCTCAAAGGTAGCAGTCATTAACATTGAAATGAGGTGAATGAATACCATTAAATGTTGTTTGAGAGGGTCCTCTCCTCTGGGCTGTGCAGCAGCACTGCTGGTGATGCTCTTAAAGCATTCCCAATTTAAACCAGGCTTTGTCAGCTCCTTCTTGGCTTGCACATTGTTTTAGCAGCAGCTCTCGCAATGCAGCAAAGGCAGCGTGTGAAACTGAGGTGATTTACGCAAAGATACTCATCCAGAGGCTCTTAGTTGAAGCAACATGCTGAAGAATTGCATCTGGGCAAATATGATCATGTTCTGCCATATTTAATAGAGAGAATGGTATAGTGATTTTAGTAAGTGTTTTACTTTACTTTCTGCTGAGGGGAACAAGGAAGCTGGTGAAGCTTAATTGCTCTAAAGTAGGAAATATGCACACATATGAATTTCCAGACACAGTTCACTATAAGTAGTTTACTTGTCTAAGCTGATATTTACATTTTTTAGGTTTCTTTACCTTGTATTTTTACTTCATTCTCTGGATGAGATAATACTGTTCTGCCTCTGAGTAAATGAGCTAACCGCTTGTCCTTGTAACAAAGTTATAAAAAGATTTATCATCTAAAAAAATGAGTATGAAGGAATGTAGCTCATAATTTTAATCATAGGTCAGGTTATCAGATCTGCCATATTTTGGCACAGTCATATGCCACTTAAACCTAAATGGTTCCTCTGTGAATTAATAAGTGTACTTGCTAATTTGTATGAAGGCAAAAATCTGTTGAATGTTCTTATCCTTTGTGTCTGGAAATATTGCTAGACATTTGACAGTGACTGATTTGATTGCCCCGGTTTCATTAATCACAGGGAGAGTTAAACATTTTTGGGAGTTTGGCTGGCACAGGTTCGGCTCTAGAATGGCAGATGAGCAAAAGACCCAATATCATCTCCTCTATTTGCTTTACTGCACTGTTGAAGTAGTACCAAAATCTTTTCAGACTCTATTCCGAATTTAGCTTACTGTGGCCTTCAGGAATCCTCTGAGAAATTCTTACTCTAATGGTCTTTCATTGCAGAGAATTCTGCACCACGTATCCCATGAACGGGCACAAGCAGTCTTTTCATCACCCTGATGGTTTGCCTTGACTGTTCAGACTGGTTGTAGCTGTAGTGTGTCCCTGGCTTTGAAACTGATGGCTTACTGAAGACAAAAGCCGTGTAACATAGATGACTATTTTGTTGCAATTCAATTCAAACTGTTAATGATACATGGAGTCCAATTCAACATAATGTTTAAGGCTAATTTCACATGTGCTTAAGCCTTGGCATAAAATCAGGCACATGCTTAAATGCTTTCCTTAATTAAAGCTTTATATTAGGACTTGCAAAATACTTTTACTACTTTTCTTTGGCTTTATGAGCTTTTTTTTTTCAGTTTGGCAGAGAGCAAGGTTAAAATATTGCAAATGAAGTAAAATAGTTGGAAATGGGGACACCAGGCTGGCAAGCACACATTCATTAAAAACAGATTAGCTATAAACAGACTCTGATAATCCTGCAATCAAGACTTGATACACAAACTCATGGAAATGCTAAACATGTGCTGTAAATAAATAGATGATTAATTTCCTTTATTCTAATACATGTGCTTTAGTAAGAAATTAGAGTTCCCCTAAAAGATCATTTTCTTATTATCTAATGATTGTACCTCCTTTGCAGCTGCAGAGTCTGTAGGAAATAAAGAGATAATTAATAGTCTGGAGATAGAGCTGGTCCCCTGAGAAAGGGAACTTCACACCACAGTCTCAGGTCTGTTAGCAAATGCTGCAGCGATTGACAGCTATTGAAGCTGGGGAAGAGAACATTCCTTTCGTCCCCTTTATTCCTGAAGTCTTTCTGGAGGAATAATGGCAACACATGAGACAAGTAAGAGATCTATATACAGCAAGGATTGATACCTCATGCCACAATGGGATTTTTTGGCTTCCTTCTTAATAAATTTGATTAAGTTTCTCTAGAAGTATCTGGGGTGGAATGAAAATGGGGAGGAGTGTTTTGTATGAGAGATTTGAAAAGATTCATTACTGGGGATTATGCTTAATGAAACACATCCTGAGTGTGAGGCCATGTGGCTGGTGTGCTTAATACGTACAAATTAAATCTTCTCCTGGAAATATAGTAATAAAAACCAATGAATTAAACATCAGGACCAAGAAATGTTTGCTTATTAATACAAAGTAACACTGTTTAGAGAATTCCAATTTACTGAACACAAATGTTGCCTGTAAAATAATTAGAAAAAAAATTAGCATCCAACAGAATATCAAATGTATTAAATATCAAAGTTTAATAAAGATTTAAAACCCCAGTAGAAGTTAGGTAAAAGGATTAGCAGAGGGAAATGCTAGTTTTATGGTATTTTATGCAGCTAAACTCTGGAAAAAGAAACTTATTTTTTAAAATCAGTGTTCTAAAACTACATATCAAGGGGAAGAAAGCATAGGTCTTTAGCTGTTATATATTTATATTCTTGATTTTTAATTTTTTAAAAAGTCCTCGTGAATAATATTCTCAGTGGGAACTCTGGAAAGTCATACTGCTACAGGCAAAACTCTTGGAGTTCCGTAGCAAATTTGAAGAGTAGAATGCATGGGAAGAGGGAGATTGTTGGGAATACCCCATCACACAAACTTGCTGCCTTCACACCGACAGTGGTACAGACCATGCCCTTGCCATCAGACCTTACCAGGGCAACTTCAACAGCCACTGATATGGAAGATGGTATTGATAAAACAGTGTGTTAGGAAATACATTTTTATTTTTATTTTTATCGGAAGTAAACCTAGTGCCCTGAGTCTTACCTGAATTGCTTGTGTACTGCACTGCACAGGGTAGAATTAGCTGGATGATGCAATGGCCGGGGGTTCTTTTCAGGTGTTGGGTGTTGCCTGTGTTACCCTCGTGTTTCTGCAGTCAGTGTGCTGGGGAACTCCTCGGCGGGAACACTGGTATTACACGTCAAATGTGAGCAAGGATGAGAATACATCACACCTCTGTTTGCTCCTGCTTCTTTTCAGAGGATCTTTCATTGCTGCCTCCTCATTATCTCTGACTAAATGCATTGTACTTAATCTTTTCTCTGTGAACACGTTCCTTTCTGTATCGTGGCCAGTACAGATGGTTCTGGCATGGCAGGCACACGGGGCAGTAGAGCAGCTCCTGGGCTGTCTGTGCCAGTGCTGGGTTACTGGAAGTCCTTACACCACATTTTTTTGCCCTTAGTACATGCACTGACTGGTGCTGGTTACTCCTACACCACTGGCATTTTTCTGTTTGCCACATGGACCTTAAGAGTAAATTCTGATTGACTTCTTGCTTCTGAGCCCCCAGGGAAGTGATGTGAGGAATCTTTTCAGCTGACGTGTCTCACCTGTCTTTGGCTGTGTTTAGGGAAATTCAAAATAGCAGTATCTATATGTTCTTGAAAGTGTGAGCAGTTGGAGGATGGACCTTTTGTTATAATTTTTTAGTAAGAATACATTATGTTGCTTTTTCTCTTAGATCTTTCAGAGATTTGGAAGTCAAAAATGTGGGTCTGACCAAGCCTTGATTGTCCCTGAAGGCAAAAGCTGGGGAAGTGTTATAATAGTCACTGGATAATGTAATCACTATCTCTGGATTGCTGGCATAGTGTTGTTACAGAAATGATTAGTAAAATTGGAACCAGGCAGGAGGCATTGCAAGGAAGAACAGAAATGTAATTCTTGACAGAAAGGCATAGAAATAAAACCAGAGATTAAACAGTGATTGGGAAGAGGACTCTGAGGACAAAGAAGTATCAGAATATTAAGTCTAGCATGAGAAGAGTAGCAGGAAGTTAGAATGTGGAGAAGAGAGGTGTGAAGAACAGAATTATGTGCTACAGAAGGACAAAGAACTCAGAGTATATTAAAAATGCTGCTACAAAACATCCTCTGAGCAGTGTTCCATCTACTTTTATAAAATTTTAATTTTTCTTTTTTTAGTCTTAAAAGCACTGTAACTTTTGGAGTTAATATAGCACATAAGTATAGAAGTTCATGATCTAAAAATCCATAACCTTTCTAACTTTTCAGCTCTTAGAAGCTTTAATCAGCATTTATCAGTAAGTAAAGCTAATTTTGTCCCCTGAATAGAATGGATGATATAATGAAGTTCCTTGGGGAGGTAGTTACTAAAATTCGAAGCTGTAGCAGCAAAACTCAAATAGAAAGAATTAATTTAGACTCAGTCAGGACAGTGCCATAGTATGAACTGTGTGTCTTGGCAAGGTTTTGTGGATGGGAATAGGTAGCAAGAAATTGGCCCTAAAACAGCACTGCCAGCTCTGAGAAGTCCCCAGATAGGGGTTTAGGAAAATGAGAATGTGTTGCTGGCAGGAACACTCATCAAAATGGAATTAAGGTGCGTTGTTATAAGAATAGAAAATGAGCTCGTGAAAGAAGCACCCCCGGAGTTTCACCCCAGAGCTGTGCTGTTTACAGACACAGGGAAGCAGCAAATGAAGTTCCAAAAGTTGTCCAGGTGCCAACTCTATTATTTTCTAACTATGTTTGCCATAGCAGCCTTTTGATTAAATCTCCCATATCAGGTCCCAAATACTTGCATTAAATCTTTGTTTCTATCCCTGTTTCCCAGACCGGTCTCCTCATTGTTCACTTTGGAAACATCAGCTTTTTGAGCAAGTAATTATGAAGTCAGGAAAAGTATTTGGAGTCCACTTTTCTAAAAAGTCAAAATACTCTGGCCTCACACAATTGAAGAATAAATTGTTTAAATTGTAAATTTATGTTAATATATATTTGTTAGTACATTTCATTAGCACAATTGAACCAGAAGACAGACATTACTTATGACCACTTCTTGTGTTATTAAGATTTTTTTTGCATTTAAAGGTGAAAAAAAAAGAAATTCCTTGTTTTTGTCATAATTAATAGCATTTATGCTGTAAGCACAAATTTTTATACTGGAAGAAAATGGAACTTTGAAAATATGTTCAGAAGACTGACTCAGGATATTCCCTGTGTTCATTAGCATTCTTGATTTAACTGTCTTAGGAGAGCTAAATATATGGGCTGCATAAATAAATAAATGCATGTTGTAGAGTTGATACACTGTCACTTTGTACTTGTTTCTCTCACTGGTCTTAAACACCCTGAAGTCATCAGAAAGAATTCAAATTTACATACCCCAGCTAGGTAGCCCAATTTTCTTGAAATATTCCTGAAAGGATTCTGTTCACTCTCTTTTCTGACCTGGATTCTTTGCATTGTTGTGAAAGGAAATGAGTGGTCTGAAAAGGAGGATTTTGCTCTGCAGTTGTACATTGTCTATATTAAGCTTAATACCCTAAATGCCCACCAGCTTTTTCACTGGTGAAGTTACTGTAAGGTTTAGTGACACACAATTCTTGTTTTCTTTGCTGTACAGGAGGATGGCAGCGCAAAACAGAAACATCAGTCTTTTAATTTGTTTTGCTGCAAGTGTGACCCCATTGCAGAGGGTTGAAGCAGCTGGGACTACTTTATTTCACTCTCCCCCTTTCTCTAGAGCATCTCCAGCCTCTGGGATCTGAGAATGCTGGCAGGGTACAAAGCTAATTTTCTCACCATTGCAATGCAGTTATTTTCCTATATTTCTGTTTCCAAAGTGTGTAAGGGGTTGCACATGTCAGCCTGAAGTTGTCTGTCAGGGAAAATGAGTTCTGTTTATTTGTGTGTGTGTGTGTGATCCATTTATTCCTCCCCTTCCATGTACAGGACTGCGAGCAAAAAGGAAGAAATTTGTGCGGTTTTAAAGGCTGACAAAGATCGTTCAGGGTTATATTTCAAGCTAGCAAAATTTAGATTTCTCTTTCTCTGATTCCCACACTGATCCCTGAAGTTACAATTACTGAGTTTCCAGCACAGGGGTTGTACTTTCATTTCCCAGCCTGCCTGAGGCTGGCCCTGTAACTTTGGCTGAAACAGGTGAATGAGATAAATGCAGTTCCATGCTGTCAGTGATTTTTTTTTCTTTTCACATGTTCCAGTTGATGAACACATGTAACTTCTATTGTGATTTTCCCTTTTCACAGTGTTCCAGAAATGATAATTTTTGCAACATTCACCACTACTTTGAACTCGTTTGTGAGAGTTATTTTGTCAGCCCTAATAATATCAGAAAGACTAATAAGCTGTGTTTTCTAGGTGTTTGTGCAAAATAAATGGGAGATCTGAGTATAAAGCAAGGGGAGGTGAAGAAACTTCAAAGGACAAAAGTGAAGTGATCATTATCACACTTCCTTTGAAACTGTGGAGTTTAAAGTTGAAGCCAGATTCAAACAACCTAAAACACTCTTAGGGCAATAGAAGTTATTGTGCTTCACAAAATCGTGCTCTGTGATGCGTCTTCTTTGAATTACCTTAAAGGTTAGCAGAGACTTGTTGTGTCCACCCTTCTTGAACACGAAAATGCAGATCTGCTGAAAATATTAATTACCCTTAGTGAAAGAAGCAGAGCTAGTGAAAATATTAATTAACCTTTGAAAAAAATGGTTTTGTGCCATCTTGCTAACACCTTTTTTTTTTTTTTTTGAGTACTGTGCTTCTTTTCTAGGTTTTTATGGTGTTTGATCAGATGCTTGCCACAACTTTTGTATTATAGTGAACGTCAGTCAGTAGCCTGTGTCGTCTTTGCAGGCTCTGAATTTCCATGGGATAAAATTAGGCTGGATGATGGTTGGTGACTGTGAAGTTTACTGGGCTTTCTTTTCTATTTATAAACTGTCGTAGCCCAGTTCTAAAATAAATAAATGAAAGAAACAAAGGAACTACAGTAACCTGTACAGGTTATTAAGTAAGTCCACTGACATTTAAGGGTCTGTATTTCAATTTTCTCTTGCATTTTCAAGGGACAAAGGAAAAATCTCCGAAATGCAAACAATTTAGAGACTCAGTCTGATTCTGTTAGAATGTCTCTGTTATCTGTGCTGCAAAGAACCACCAAGTCATCACCCAAAAGCTTTTGAATTGAATGGCACCACTGTCATATGTCAATTATATTGTTTTATCGTTTATTGACATTAAGGTGTAATTGTTCTTTGGTTAATGCTCTCATAATAACAGCAGTGCATTCCCTGATGGGGAGTCTGTATCCCAATTCCTCTCTTCTTTCCCATCTCTGGAGAGATGGTTGGTCAGCAATCTGTCTGTCTTTGGGAAGAAAGCTGAGCAGCTTTGGCTAAGTCGAGCAGGGTAGAATCAAGTCTTCCTATCTAGAGCAACTTTCAGGATCAGGACTTGGAGGGAGTTATTAATTAATGAGATAATGGAAATATGAATGACAGGTTACACTGTGCCAGTGCACGGGACCGCACATGGAGAAGAAGGTCAAATATAACTTTTCTAAGTTATATTTCTAAGTTATATATATATATATATTTCTAAGCTATATTTCTAAGTTATATTCTAAGTGCTGACAGCTGTGGAACTAAAGGGCATTATTCCATAATAGTAAGAAAAATGCCATTTTAAGGATTTTTGGACATTGGGGGGGTTTTTTTCTTTAGATAAAGACAGGTGTTCCTTAAAGGAAGAATTGAACCAGTTGTCAGTTGGGATTTACAAAGTACTTAAAAAATGAAACTGTACTCTCATCAGGCACTTTCCATGTATTGAGCTATAAAGAAGTGGCAAAAAAAAATGATGACGCTTAAAAATTGCTGCTTCAGCTCTAGTGAGACATTATATTTTAGCTGATAAGTGCCAGGAATAATGTTTTGCATAAATATTCCACAATATTGAGCATATTTCGTGTCTATAATTAGAGCTTTGATTTACTCACAGACAGAATTAATTAGGGAGTAACAGCTGTACTGTAATTCTTCTATTATAACCCAATCTCATTTCTTCTTCCTCATGTTAAAATCAAAGGTATACAAATATTTCTTTAACCTTCCTTAATACACTGTAAAAATAATCTGTTTAGAACACAAACAACCTGGTATTAAACACAAGAACATGTGTTCTGCTGTCCAAACTTAATTTTATACTTAATTTACACTCTATAGGGTCTATTCCAAGACTGCTAAAACTCTCCAGGGAGAAAAGATAGGGAAAGAAGGTGCCTGACCTGTTTGAAGCAGAATTGAATGAAACACAGTAAATCCTGTGGTTATGCCTTGCCACTTTCCTGCATCAGGCTTGGGATAAGGAGAGAGGAAGGAGCCTTGCTGTAAGATCTTCCTTTCAAGTGTATTCCTGCGATATGCAGTAGATCTTTTATATCGTTACAAACAAATGTTCCATTTAAAAATGGGAGTTGGTCAGTGTAAAAGCTGAGGTGAAAGAGCCAAATCTGAGAACAAGAGCTACTGTAAGTTACCTGATCTATTCCTTAGAGCTTCCCCTTGTGCCAGCTCACCAGCTTCTGCTTGGGAGCGGTGGGACAGGGGAGCTGCTGGAATTTCTCAGCACCCTGTGCTCTCAGCAGTAGGGGTGAGACTTCTAACTACACAGAGAGAGGAGAAGTTTGTGTCCTGCGCTGAAATGGCACCAGTCAAAGCCAGGATGCAGCATCATTTCCCAGAGGCTTTGAAGGATCTTCTCAAGGCTTCTTTTTCCAGTGACAGTCTCCACACAGTTGGGGACACAAAAGCGCTGGTTAGCCTGGGAGCAAGGCTGAAGAGAGGAGAGCTAATTTGTGGACAAAGGAGAGAAGTGAGGTGCACTGCTGCAGGATGTGGGTTTGAACCATCTGTTAGCTCCAGAGATTCATTTTCTCATGCTATTCTATCCTATGGCAAAACTGAGCAGCTTGTCTGATAGCCTGTCCAGTGTATTACCACTGTGATCAAACAGCAACCTGACCAGAAATGTGAATGGCCCCTTCCCTGTTCATTTGTGTGAGGAGCCAAGAACATCGATTTTTTTGTTGATACCAGCTGTAATAATCCTGTAATGCTGAAAAAAAAGCAGTTCCCCTCCCTCTTGGGTCACTTTCTCCTCGAGAAACCTCCTTTCCAAGTCATGACCTGCACGGGTCAGAGAGCAATCCAAGGCTTAATAATTCTTCTGGAGGAATGAACCTTTCACTGACTCCTATGATGCTAGTGGATACACTGGCAAATGATTTTGAAGGGATTATTATTTATTAGTAATATTAATTATAATTATTATTTATTATATTATTAAAATGAATTATTGCTCATTTAATCTGAATTCAGTTATCTTGGGCACATAAGTGTTGATTGTAATTTTAATAACTTGGGGGATTTTTTCTTCTCCTCCTGAACCTAACTTTCTTGTACTTGGAAGTTAAGTTTTTTTCAATTATCTTTGTTAGATACTTCTCTAAAATAAAAATTTTAAAAAATATATAGAAAGAAAAAAAATCACTTTGTAGTTCAAATCTTTGCTCTGAGCATGAATAAACTTAGCTCAGAGTCTTTTCACCAAGGCCTTTAACTGATTCTTCAAAGTTCTGTGGGGTTTTCCCTTTCCCTATGGAATAAAATGGACAACTAGGTCCAAGCAAGGAAAAATAAAGTATATAATTTAATTTAGGAAGTCAGATTCACTTTCAGCTGACCATCAAATCATCTTCAGAGATGAATAATGTGGTCCATATTACTGGGGCAATAAAATGGTATATTGGTAGATACATGATCCATGTCCATGTCAAAAACAGCTTGCTCAGCAGATGTCCGGTTGTCAGAAGCTGATGCCTCATGAGGATGCACAGCAGATGAGCACATAGATCTCTTCTCATCTGGCATATTGGGCCAGCTTGTGAGACATGGTTTTCTAGGCAGTCTTTGTACATGTATGTGGTATTTGCAAGGCATGCATTGGTACAGGCTTCAGAAAAATCTATCCTAAATGTCCAGGCTAACTTTCAGTTTCTTTTCCTACATTTTTTCTTAACCTATAGACCCAGGAATACCAGGTCAGCTGTTTCCCAAAAATGTAATCACCCTTCAAATATTTATCATTGCCAGTTTCCTTGGGGCGAGTGTTTGCTGAGGCAGTGCCCAGTGCTGACAAGCTGGAGGCAAATGACCACTGAGCATTTAGCTCCTTTCAGCCCCCTTCCCTCTTTGTTTAGCTGCAGAAAGGTGATGAGCCAACTGTCTGAGCTGTGCTCATCACTAAGGCCCTGCCCCACAGGGTACGAGCAGCTCCAGTTTGCCTTTTTCCAGCTGCTGCAGCAGCCTTGCAGTCCCTCTTCTCCAGAAAACCCCAGTGAGCAAAGCCATGCAAGCAGAGGGCTGAAAATGGTACAAATCAGGGTTTTAGATTTAAAAGAACTCCACACATGCCAGTGAGAAGTGTTTCTCTTTGATTAAATATCCTTTGGCTGTTACATCTGCAGGCTGCATCCTCATCTGCTGGTGGTGGATCCCATGGTCCCAGCCCCCAGTGGAACTGACTCAGAGTATTGTATCAGAAAACTGCTTTGATGAGTCTCAAGTTTGCCAGTTCGAATTTAATAGAAAAATTGCGAGAAGGTATTTGAGTTATGATTGTGCTGGGCTTTTAAGAATGCATGAGTGCAGTTCCATTCTTCACATTTAATTCAGGTTTTGAGAACAGAGAATAGAATGAGAAATATGAGCATGATTTACTAGTTTCTTCAGAGCAGTGATGAAAATTCAAGTGTTGTACTGGTGATAGATTAGCAGAAGAGATTCAGTCATAAATAATAAAGAACACCTCTGAAGGTGACAGAGATTCCAGTTGTAATTCTAAAATTTGATGATCTTATGAAAACTGTTTATGTTTAGATGTAAGAATGGTTATAAAATTATATTCCTAAAACATAATTAGCTATATCTCCATATGGGATTACAACATTTCATTTGAATTTGAATGTACTGCTGAAGGAATATATCAGACTGACAGGAGAGTTATCACCACAGCTTCCTGGCACTGTCCTAAAAGTTTATCTTGGGATTAGTGGAGAAGTCTAAAAGTCAGTCATTGGACACTCTCAATATTGCTCTGCTTCTGGAAATAGGGAGCAACCAAAAATACAAAGCCAAAATTACTAGTTCATTTGAGAGTCTTGGTGGCACGTTCAGCTTCTGTGACCATTTCTGAAGAGTCTTCTGACACATTTCTTTTTGTAGACATTTTCATTCATAAAGGAATGCAGTTGGGTGGGGTCTTTCAACTGTATTTGTCAATCCTGAATTTCAGATCTGAAAGGTGAAGACAGTCTGGTAGATCTGTCTCATACCAAATCTGCTGTGCCACTTGGGAGGCCCTGTGAAGGTGTGAGGCTGGCTCCAGTGTACCCTCTGAGCACTGGATTTCCTGTGCAGGCTTCCTGGGAGGGCTCAGTGAAGTCTCACACAGATAAATAAGAATCAGACAGCTGTTTCAATTAGATAGTAAATTTTTCTTACCCTAGGGACAGGCATCTGTTGTTATGTGACCAGCTGTTTAGAAATTGGATTTTTTTTTAATAGTGTATCCTCAAAATGATTTTCCTGAGGATCACCAAATATATAAGGTAGCAAGTTCTGATCCCTGCAGAATCCAGTGGCTTGAAAGAAGTCAAGAAAGTCCCAGTTCTTTGTGGAATACCCATTCTTGGTAGCGTTTTCTATTTTTGGATTATTTGCATGTCTCAACACTGATAGACCAGTATCTATATTTATTACCCTCCAGACTTCAGACCATTTGAGAGGCAGAGAACTCCTTTTGTTCCCTGCTGCTTTTTTATGCGAAAGGAGCTCAATTAAACCATAAAAGAATCAAACTTCAGTGATTAATGAAGGAAAGCTTGCTATGCAATGGAGTCTATTTTAATAAGTTATACAGCAGCAGAACGTTGCTAGGAGTATAATACAGTGTAATCCTTGCTTGTAAGGAAGATGAGGTAGAACAGTTTCTCAGGAATTAAGCCATTAACATAGCAACTAAAATGGACCAGAAAATTGAGCCTGGTTTTGGGGCTTACCTAAAACCTGTGTTTCAGCACCTGGAAAACTTATCCCAAAACTTGTAAGCCGAGTCTCTGAACTTTAAAGCTTATGCTATCTGTCATGAGATTGTAAAGAGAGGGACATAAATCTTACACATCCTTTTTCATAACTTTTTGCGTGTGTGTGTGCATGCACATGTGGAATTATACAGCAAATTCTGCAGTTCTCTTGCACTCAAAGCAGCAGGATGAGAGGCACCTTTTTCAAGGATTGTGGAATTTTCATTGCTAATCCATCAAGCTACAAGACTAGTACCAAGTAATAACGTGAAGAGCAAAAGGCACTACACCCAGTTCCTGAGCCTACACTCATGTTTTCATGCCGTGCAGCTTCCTGAAGTCTTTAGTTATTCAGACAAAATTCACACATGAATATTAATGAGAACATGATAGCCTCACTGTTGCAAGTGTTCAGACCACAAAACTATTTAAAACTGAATAGTTAATGGCTAATCATTTGTCATCTCTCTGTGATGATTCAAAACGGGACTACGTGGCAAATAAATTATGCAGTGGCTAGTATGGTGTCACATAAACTGCATTCTTTATATATTCCAAGGAAAATACAGCAAGGGCTAAAATTTCTGCTGTAGAATTTATTTGTACTTGGTAGAGCTGCTCAGTTATTGTGATGTGTAATTCTTGAACAGTCAGAATTATCTATAAGCACACTAAGCAAAGATTTATAATCAAAATACTTCTATGAGAAATCTGACAGAGTCCAAGGTTCCCATGATAGATGTAGTTTGAGCTGGAGTAAAATTTCCTGAACTTTCTTTTGATATGTGCAAGCTTCTTAGAAGAAACATAAAACACTTCCAAAATCAAAAGCTTTTCTTAGCTTAATTTTTGGTGGAGTAGTTGGCACAAACCCAGCTTTTCATGACTTACTATGATAATGAAGGTGGTCACTGCATCATTTCATTCTTACCACAATTTTCTGCAGGAGTCAGTAGAGCTCAAGATGTCTGTGAGTTTTCCTAAAGCAGAGCTTGCAGGAAACTGCAAGTGCTTCAGGAAGGACAATTTGGGTTATAATTTTTCAAACAGGTCTATTTGGCATCTGGTTTTGATGAAGTTTGGTAATTATGTTTTTGCAGTATAAAACTCATACACATGCTCTGCTGCTGGATTTGAGGACACAAGGTATATTGCAGTTATGTTCGGAAGAAGAATTTCTAAGGCTATATGAGGTTAAAATTGCCTGAATTTTCAAATACAGCTTGTCCTAGATGTTTTAAAGCTTTAAAGTTTTGGGTTTCAGTTTCAAAGATGAGTACCCCTTGTTTAGTTGCACAGCATATTTGAAGTACCTGTGATAACATTTGTATTAGAAAAATCCTAATACATCTGCTGAAAATGCCAAGATGAGCAGTCTAGGGAGAATGAGTGAGGAAAACTGAGCTTGACCTCAAATACGTTCCATTTCTCAGGTTTGTAATTTCAGCAGTAAAGCGCACATCTAACAAAAGAGAAAGTATCACCATAAATATAGTGCAAAATTCACACTATAAATCTAACCCTGAGGAGGTGGGGGTGTGGGGGGGAAGTTTCTTCAAATCTCTTTGTTCCAGCCACACTTTTACACTGCTGCTATGCTTATGAGATCTGCAGCCCCTACTTTTCCAGAAATTGATCACCTTGCCATAAAAATCCCTCATCCAGATTGCATGCCAAAAATGGCAATAAAAATAATAATTAAAAAAATCCAGCAAAAAACAAACCTGAAGAGACCACAGCAAATGACTAAAACTGAGAGGATTCAAAATAAATCTTTAAGTTTTCCAGTACCCAGGCAGAATGAAGACCCTTTGTTTTCTTGCCAATTTCTATGGCTTATTCACTGTTGTGTCCAACTGCTGCAGTAATGTCAGTCCCAGCTTTCCTCCTCAGTTTTCCAGTTCATTGCAAGGTGTATATCAGCTTGCTGGGGAAGTCTCCAGCAGCAGAGTGTGCTGTGTCTGTGTGTTGGCCAGTGGGCCACCTCCCTTACTGACACCTGCAGAATAAACAAGGCAGTAGCTATTTGCTTGTATTTTGGGAACAGGATCCTCAAATTGGATTTTGGGGACACAGGTTGTGTTTGTTTAATGGCCCCAACTTTAATACTCTGTTTTGAACTGACACGGCATTTTCACATTTCTGAAGTGGTTTTGGTGCTGAAACACAGTTGTGGTGCCATGTTAGACACAGGATCCCCTGAGACATCCCTGTTGGGCCAGCAGATACAGCACGGGACTGGCAGCAGAGCCCTGCCTTCAGGATTGGCATAGGCAAACCATAAAGGATCTTAAGTGGTACTGTCTGCATGCAGGGAAGGCAATTGCCCCTTAAATGTCATTAAACTAAGGGTCTTGATTAAATCAGAGTCCAGTTAGGTTCCAGAAGTTTCAAAAGCGTTAGGAAAAAACCTGCAGGTCTGAATTTAGTCAAGTTTCTTCTGGGCAGTGCTGTTTTGCTCAGAAGCCTTGAGGAGGGTTGTGTACTCATGCAGTGTAAGGCTGTGCATGTGCACTGCCTAAGGCTTCAGGTCACAGATGAATTCATAACTCTAGGATTTTCATTTGACACATAGTCACAGACCTGAGATATTGCCTTTAAAAAGGGCTCTCTGTGGAGGAACTTGTTTTCATTTACAGAATCAGAATTAATGAAGTGAAAGCATTGGTGGGCATTAATGAAATGTGCTTCTGTTAGAGAAAAATAAAATTAAAAAAGGCATAACTCCACTGCAGACAGATAATGCTTCAAGTTTACCCTTTTAGAGGAATTTACAAAGCTGCTATTATTGTATGGAATGCCTTCTTCTGGATGCTAAATTTACAAATAAGGAAAGGAGGTCCCTGCTTATATGAAAAGTAAACAACATATAAACAAAAAATATAAGTAAGATTCAGCAATGAGCAAATGAGGAAATTAATTTAATGGGAACCTTGCAAGCCATGTGCCTTCCCCTCCTACTCTCTTGAACACTTCCTTGAGAATGGATTTATGGGCTTGCTAGAGGAAAGACACCCTGAGAAGCAGCCTGGCACGGTACTGAGAGGTGTTTCACACAGGTTTGGGTGGGAGTTTTGGGCCCAGGTGTCTCAGCAGGAGAAAATTTAGCAGCTGAGAATTTTAATGAGATAACGGCCTTCCACAGAATCTCTTTGAAATTTAAGTGTTCAGCTCCTTGAGGTTTATAGAGACAACAGATGGAAAAAAGAAAGAAGAAAAATGTGAGTTATTTAGTGTGCTTTAGATAAATGGAGCTGGCCCAAAAGCATATGAAAATCATAGGAAAGTAGGGGGTTTTTGGGAGGGGTACTAGTTGAGAAATACAGAGGATACAGTGATCTTGGAAACATTCTCTGTAAAGATTAAGTTGAGGTTCTCAGGTTGAAAACTTTTTTTTCACAGTAAATATGATACAAGTTTTGAAAGTCTCAGAAAATTGTATGTTAAATTAAAAACACAACACATCTGTTTACGGGTGTGCGTTTGTGAATAATCATTTTCTGATAGTCAGGTACTTCATGCTGTAGTCAAACACACAGACCTTTTATTTCAATATATCAGCTTTTCTAGAAGTGGAGTTCAGAGTTAACTGAACACATAAAAATTACTTTGTAAACCCTACAGGATCTCCAGAGCAAATATTTCGGATTTGGTTCAGCAAGGAAGAGCAGTTACATTGTACATCAATGAGTTAAACTCTGTCTGTGGTGATACAGTTTCCTTAGGCTGGTATCTACGCTTTCTTTATTTCACTCTGAAACGAACATAACAGGACACAGCCTTGAGATTGTTGAATTGACAAAACAGGGCAGCCGGTTTTAAAGAAATTGACATTACTGAGGGAGGGAAATCCAATAAAGGACCAAGCATTTATTTTCACTCTTGGCTAAAGCAGGTTACAGACCACATTGTGGTCTGTATTGGTGGTCTCTCTCTGTAAGTAACATGTAATTGAAGACTGAACATCAGTGTTTCACAGACACAGGAGATTAACAGCCCCCAAAATGACCTGTGTCCCCCACTTAGGCGGGTTAGTGCTGTATTTATCTTGTCCATTGGCAGAGAACGATCATCAGGATGTCACTAGACTTGATACTTGGCTTCCTGTATGGAAGCTGTGCACTTCTTCCTGTGCTGGTGTCTGCTTTAAGTGGTACTGATGTTAAAGATGTTGTTATTAATCCTTCACCAGCAATAAAAGATGGCATTTTAGCAGTGTGTTTGGCCCTGTTAATATAATTCTGTAGGTGACTCATGCATTGAAATGCATTGAAATCTGAATGGAGGTTTTCTGTCTGTTTCTCAAAACTGGAAACATTTTCCTTATACGCACTTATCTTCTTTAGTTTACTACAGCATTTCTGTCCAGCATTTACTGCCAGCAAGGGCCAGCATTAATTTCTTGACAGGTGTGGGGGTGTGAGCTTATCATAACATGCCTAAAATCACACTCTGATCAAAAGACGACAGCTTTCACCTGTAAATACAAGGGATGAAACTTGTAAACTGATCATCTTGAGCCTTTCTTGTCATCTCTCGAGTTCAGCCTGTGCATGGGTGGTGTTTTTGGGGGCCTGTGTTCATGCATGGCTTTAAAGGAGTTCAGCCACCAAGTGCCCTGCGGGGTACAGAGCCCTCAGTCTCCTAACAGCGGCAGCTTTCTGCCGCGGTGCTGTGCCGGCTGGCACGCTGCCCGGGCACCGGGCAATGCTCCACCTGCCCCGGGTGGGGGATGGAGGCCGACTGCGGCGCTGGAGGGCAGGCGAAGCTCCGGCTCGGGTTCGCCTCGCCCACCGATGGGCAGGTGCGTGATGGAGGGAGGAGAAAGCGGAGGGACTTCCTCGTGGGACAGGAAAGGGTTTATTTGGGAGAAAAGCCGCGAGGAGAGCCGATAAAATTAGGCGGGCGCAGGGTTTTATACCCCTACATCATAGGCGTGGAGAACATGGAGTAACCAATAAAATACCAGTTAGGGGGCCTTACAAGGCGGGGAGAAGGGATTAGGGCAAACGGGAGAAGGTGAGGGGGGTAGAGGAGTAACATGAGCCAATTACCAACCGAGGAACATAGAACTTTCTAGAGGAATAACCAAATATGAACCAGGAGGGGAAGGGGCAGCAGCCAATGGCCAGCGTGCTTCACACAGCCTTTTGTGTGCTCACTGTCCTTGTGCTGTGGAGGCACCAAACCACTGGACCTGTTGGTCTGCTTGGTCCAGCTGACTACAGCCCTGGCCATGGCTCACCGCAACAGCTTTCACTGTTCTCTTTGCATTGTCCTCTCTCTTAGGAGCAATAAAATGGCAATATAAAGGATTATGTTCTGGTTATCTATAGGTATGCATATGTCTGGATCAATATAAAATTAGAAGCATAGTTCAAAATGCAAGAACAACAGGAGAACTGTAGATAAGGCCAGTGAAATGCCTTCTCATGCAGAAATTTTGAAATAAAATGCTGATTAGATTTCACACCCTAGTCTGAGTTTTGTTTATTTTATATGTAGTATACCTAATATACCTGTCTGTGAGGTTAACACAGACAGAATTTAAATATATCTGTGTGCAGATGTTCTACTCACACAGTCTTGTGGATCATGCTCATTCATTCTTTAGATGTTCTAATATGGGAGAAAGAACTACTCTAAGGCAGCATCAGTTACTCCAATACTTTAAATTTTTAAAAGATCTTTCCTAAGACTTCTTTATTAATTACTTCTGTGTTAAATCTCACAGGACATATATGTAACAGAAAACAAATAGCTTTATTGTAGGCAAGTAACTGTCCAAGCAAACTGAAAAGGATGAAAAGACATTTTCAGGACTTTTCTTTACAAATGACTCAGAAAATAACTATTTAAGACATAGTTTCAAGCTGCACCAAGGGGAGCCTTAGGTTGGACATTTGGAGGATTTCTTCACCGAAAGGCTGATAAGATCAGAAGGCATTTTGCCACAGTATTTGTGATTGCCCAGGCCCTGTAGATTAGGTTATCACATGATTTATGTCTAAGGAATAGTATTAGGGATGAATTAAAAAGATATATAACCGATTTATATATAGCTACTATTCTTGTGCTGCTGGACAGATTCTCCATCTTCCAAGCTTGCATAGTCCTGCAACTGGAAATTATCCTGTCCTATTTTTCCAGAAGCTTGTCCCCTGATTGCAGAGAGCCGGTTGCTGAGCCAGAGTCTTCGGCTACTGCATTATTTTTACTTCCCTACCTTCCCTAGTAATTGTTTTGGGTTAAATGCACACTTCTCTTGTTACAGGTAGGCTTTAACTTCTACTCAAGGGTTCTCTGGAGTCGCATCATCTCTCCTTACATACAATTTGAAACAGCTGATTTTCCCTGCTTTTGACTTGTCACCCCCAATGTATTTTTCCTAACAAGAAGGGCACAGTACAATTTGCACAGATGTCAAGGGAGAGTGTCTAGTTAAACTGTCTTCCAGAAGCAGTGGTTCATGGCAGAAATGTGAGTCATTATTTTGTTCAGAAAATTATTTCTCCTGAGGTCAGTAACTTCTTGGTCTTAGTTCTTATTACCTACTTCTATATTCTGTTTATGGCCAGTGATTTCACAATTCATTTCCAAAGTTAGATGAGGTAAGTGGCTAGCCATCTCCTAAGGAATTAGGAGTAAAAGCTCCTGCCATACCTGCCCTGGAACATGGAAAGTTGAGTGAGATTTTACCAACATTTTTTGAATTTAAATCATTTTAATAAATGGAATTCCTCGGAAAGCTGAATTCATGGTACCCATTAAATATTATGCTGAGTGAAGGGAGACATTTTACCAGAGATATGCTAAATCAGAAATTGGAATTGGTCTGTGGAAAGCATGATGAAGCTGGGGACAAACAGAATTGGCAATATTTTAAAAAGGTAAGAGAAAGCCAGTAGGAAGACACCAGACTAAACTAAAGTGAAAAGAAGGATGTGATGGCTCTCAGCTGTTGGACAGATATTGACTCCGAATGCTACAAACAGCCAAATAAAAGATTATTTTGTAAGCCCTCCCATGTCAGTGGGTGAAATACCACCCTGTCTTGCCAGATGTTTGGAGTCTATCCTGGAATCTGAAGCCTGAAGGGCACTTACCTGACAATGATACTTTAGAGACTTATGGAAAATTATATACTTCACTAACAGACAACTGCTTCCAAACAAATTTATTATTTGGCAACATACAAGTAGTAATGCAAAAAATTAATGTGAATGTGTATTTCTCTGCTTGTGTATGACAAAAACATTCCAAGTACTGAACTGTTGTATCTTTACTCTACGGGAGTGTGGTTGTCCCTTGAGGGGTCCCATGAATTAATGCTTCTATAAAATACGGGGTTTGTAATATGATAAAATGGTTTATAGATGTTTTAGAAAAAAGAGAAATTGTGGGGAGTCTATTTATTGCTGGTAAGTATTTGTGTGCGTGTGCTGCAGTATTACCACATGATGTACATTACAAGAATTCCCACAGATGGAAATGATAATTTGGGAAAAAGAACATGCAGATAGTGCATGTGAATACTTGTGTTCAAAAGCACTTCCATCCTCGGTTGTTAATTTGGAGAACACCGAAAAACAAGAGGAGTTCTCTTTGCCTTGCTCCCTAAGCTTGCTGGGCTCCAGTAGGAGCAAAATTCCTAGTCACTTAAAAAATAACTCATTTCTGATAAATGAAAACATTAGGAGAATATTTTTCTCATCCCATCTTTTTTGTTTGCTTGCTTGTATTTTAATGAAAATAACCTAAAATACTATGTTTTAAAGTCTTTTAAATATTTCTGTTTTGATTTGCTTTTATAGATGTCAATCTTGCTGTCCTTTATATTCATTTTGGCTACCACAGAATCATAAAATCAAGCTGAGATTGGAAAAGACCTTTAAGATCAAGTCCAGCTGTGCTCACCACTAAACCTTGTCCCAAGTGCCACATCCTTGTGCCTTTTGAACACCCTGTGAATAAGATAACAAGGTTGCTGCAGATGCACTTAAGTGATGGACCTATAGAAAAACAGGTGTGCTTGGATATTTCATTCTTTTCATTATATCTGTTTATAAGCAGGCACTGTCTTGGGTTCTGGTGGTGTCAAACAGTGGTTTTTTCCAACATCACCGCATTGTTTCCATACCTGTGTTTTGTCTGCAGCTGTCTTTTCACAGGCAGTGGAATGAGCTGGATTTCAGAGTCAGCCAGCAGCCCCTGCTGCAGCTCCCCTGCCCTCTCACACCGCAGATGGAAGGAGGTTAAAAGATTTCCTTCCATCGTTTAAAGCCTGGTAAAAATTATGCATTCTTCTGAAAGAAAGTCCTATTTAAGTCTGGCTATTTCATAGTGGAAGTGAGAAATTTGATTTTTAGTTGAAGTTTTTATAAAAGTGTTGCACTGATTGGTTGAAAGCATGATTGATTTTAGATTTAACACAAGGAAGACTATGGAAGTGTGACTGCCCTCCCACCTTTCCTTTTTCAAGACAAGGACACAGGAGGTGGGGTGTTCTGGGCTGCTCTGAATTACAGATGTGACTTTATCTCAGCAGAAGGTCTGGGGACCTTAAATGTATGTTTTCTAGAAAATACCAACATTAAAAATTATTTTGAATTAGAATGTAATATAAAGATGTAAAAAAGTTGATAAAGGTCAACCTGACCAATTTATTTAATTTATTAAATAACTTTATTTATTAACCAATTTATTTAATTTACTTTTTCTATCTTAATTTAGACTTATAATTTGATTTGAATATTAAATTTATGCTTTCTTATACACATGAGAGACATTGAAGTTTTCCCCATTTAAAGACTATTGAGGGTTCTTTCTTTGTGCTGGCTTTTTAATAGCCTATAATTTTACCAGGGTATGCTGTTCAGGGATGGAATTTTCAATAATTGTGGTCTGCTCCATTATTGTATCAGATCTACTTTCCTTGAGAAAAAGGCCTCAGAATGAAACAAGGGAAAATCAGCACTTTTCAGGGGTAAAGATTTCCTTTGAAAATTTAAAAGTACTCATATTTTAGAACAAGGATTTGACATTTCATGAGAAGAGAGAAATACATTTTATTTTCTGCTTAGAAATCCATACAACTTTATTCAAATTGTAGATTTTTGAAAGTTATGATTTGCTCATGCTGAAGAGGTACTGCTTAATTTCAAGGTGAGATACTCCATTTTCTCTAAGTACAGCTGTTTCTTTCAGGTCTGAGTTTGACTTATTTTAGTATGTTTAGAATTGTAACATTCAAGCTGGGCTTTCTCTGCAACCGCTTCCTTATGTATTCAGGCACTATGGAAAAGGAAGACACTTGATTACAAAATACATGGGCAAAGAACTCATAGAGGGCTAAAGGTGGAAGGCAAGAGGAATATATTGGGATGCAGCTGAGTTGATAAACAGCCATTAGCAGAGAATCAGTTTTCTGTGCTGTGTTTTCTCACCATTCTGCAGGGTCCCAAATACCATCAGTGAACTTTACCCTGTTGTGCCCAGTCACACTGGACTTCTCCTCTACTGTGTGAAAGGACAAGTATTATGCAGATCCTTTAGCACTGGTCCCTCTCAGATGCCTGAACACCACAGAAGTCCTATTTGCCCCTTCTTCTCAATCAAGAGCCCCATTCATTGCTTCAAATAATGACTAAGTTTCTTTACATTTGGTTTACTGGAAGAGGCAGGAATGGCCCTGACACATTGCCATTAATAAAATGTTCACTTAGAAAAAACAGGCAAAGTGGAGGGTTCTTTGCATTCTGTGGCATTGCTGATGGCAGGAGTGATCTCCTGCAGGCTTCAGTCATGCATGTGCTCTGTCAGGGCAGGAAGACAAGGACAATATTCCGGTGCATTTAAGCATGGATGATAACTCCATTTGAGTGTTTGCAGCAGACATTTAGTTGTCGCTGTCGTTAGCATGGGTGAGGCCAGCTACAGCTCTGTTCTTGTTTTGCAAGTTTGTTCTTTAGAGAAAAAAAATGGTCTCATTTTCAGCTCTGGCTTTTTTCTTTCAAGAAAATCAATATTTGGTACAATTTATTTCAGGGGCCTCTTTTGCAGTTTTGTGTCGTGTTTGGTGAACTGATGAAATATGTTGCTTGTTCTCCATTTTGTAACATTTTAGCCACTTTTATTTGTCCTATTGCCAAGCAAGAAATTGGAGATGGTTAGCTGAATGATTTTGGAATTTTAGATTAATATTTCAATTTTCCAGAGTTCTCTATGTGCTGACCTTTAATGAAATTGTTGCATCAGTATTGGAAAGATACATTGCATATAATTTTTTGTGTAATGGTAAAAAAAAGCTTTAATGTCTGAAACTTTTATTCTATCCTCCTAGATAATCTCTCGTTTTCCCCAGTCTTTTCTAACTGGCTACTTCCAGAAAAAAATAAAACTTCTTCTGGTTCAAATATTAAGTGAGATTTCTTTTTCCAAAACTTTCATTTAGATTTTGGCAGTTGATATCAGAATTCTGGAAATACCTGAGCATCTTTATCTGTGTCTGTAAAAACACTTCTTCTAAAAGTAGATGCTTTATTTGATTAATTTCCTTAAAGACATAAAATGAAGGACATGAATATTTAGTAAATATTGTTTGTCACAAAATTATAGAACAGACTACTGAGTATTAAAGAAAAAGCAATTAAATTAAAAATTAATACTGAGTTGTAATACCTTAAAAATAGTTTCCAGATTTTAAAAAAAGTTAATAAAGTATGTGGAAATCATACTTTATTGTAATAATACACCTATATTGTAGAAACACAATATCCAGTATATTTGTTAGACTTTATTAAATTTTTTCATTGTTCACCAGTAGAATATGATTTTTAGCAGCCAGCTCTGCAGTGTTCAGATATCTGCAGTCTGTAGGAGTCCAACAGCTGTTCAGTAGCCAGCTGACTTTTCACTCATTTCTGAGTTCTCAGGATTCAGCCATGCAAATAGGCTTTTGCAGCTGGGCTTCCATCAGTTGAACAATCAGGTTTCTGCTTTGTTTCATGGATTTTATAATGGGGAAGAAAGGAGGAGATGTGTGCCTTAATGCAGGATTCTCTGATGCAGGAAGAAAGCTTCCACGGGATTTATGGGCCTTACCCAAAGCCCCTTTTTAAAGTTTAAAGCCATTCAGCACCACTTGGCTGAGATTCATTCTGGTTTATATAAATCCCTTCTCTAGATTCCACAATGCAGAATTAGTCTCTTGACACTAATTTTGAGATATTGCTACAGTAACAGTGAGAGAATCTAAACAAGAGGTTAACTACCAAGTTAAAAGACAAGTTTCAGGGATATAAAATAACCCTCCTGAGTTTTCACTTTGCTTTGATATAAGAACTGTAAAATCGTAAAAAATTATGAATATTAGTCCAGTTTTGCATAAGGCTCTTAAGTCTTTGGAAGTCTGGAGCAGAGTTTTAGGGCAGAAAAAAAAGAGTGGGATTAGATATTTTTGGTACATTTTGTTTGCTTCCCATTGTGGCATGTATTTTACCATTTTATCTAAAGAACACATGATTTTTCAGAGGGGTAAAATATTTATGTTCTAAAAAGAAAATATTAATAGAAAAATGTAGATAAATAAACGAGTCAGAATGACCAGACAGTTATTGAATGGGAAACCTCTGGATAACTGAAAGAAGAAAAGCATTTAAGTCAATTGAGCTTTTTCATTTTCTTGTACATTTCTTGTCCAAGTTTTGTTTATCTGGAAAGAACATGAATTCTTGAGAGAATCACCTTCAGCTGTGCTGCTGATATTGCTGCTAGTCAAAGAAAATTGAATGTCACAAAGATAAAAATGCATAGTAATGCCAAGTCCTAGGGAAGGGTAATAGCATAAGTAAAACTTTTTCTTTTATAGCTATTTTGTTCATCACCTTTTGCCTCCATCTTTTCTCCTTTGATTTCTCCTCTGATGATCATTACAGACTTTTGAAACTATTTATGTCTAGAAAAAAATCATCAGCTATGTAAACTCATGAGCTGATACTCTTACAACTATAAAATTTGGTGAATGGCACAGTGTGTAGCACAGCTGGAGTAGAAAAACACAGTTAAAGGAGAGGAAAGAAGAGCCTTTGTACTTGCCCATCTTCCAACCACAGTTGTCTGAGGGAGCAGGGATGTTCAGAGGGTCCTGCTCAGCACAGCACACCTGTAAATGAGGAGTAAATGAACTGTGAAAAGCTTTAAGTGTTTGGCATCATCCCTTCTGTTGAAAGATTTCGGTCAAAGGCATGGTTTAGACAAGTCCTTTGCAGTATCACTGCGGGTGCTGCCAGTGGACTTGAGATGTGCCACGGCTTTTCTGCAGATGTAGTGAAGTCCATCTGTCATGTGCCTCTGCTTTGTCTTCAAAGGTTTAGGAGCAGAGGGAAGCTGACTACCGCACTCCCGGTGTATTTCTGCAGTGAGTCTTGACAGACTTGCTGCTAGGACACCTCTGGTCAGTGCTGCCTAGGCCTAAGAAGGCTTTCCCTTTTCCCCAAACACCTTTCTCTTTAGCTTTTTGTGTTTGAATTAACAAACTGTGGACGAGTTAGGAAGGGAGAGTCTATAATTTGATGGGTTAGCTTTTCTTGAGAAATGAGGTTATTCTGATCGCTATTGTTTTCTTTCTATGAAAGGGAAAGGATAACCTCACTGTCTGTAACTGAGGCAGTATTTTTCAAGTTTTGTCATGGGAATGTAAAGGCTGGTATACAAAGAAGGGTTTAGTGAAGAAGACACCTGGGACATAGGTAATCAGAGATTTACTGTTTGACATGAGCTTCCTGAGGATGCTTAGAATGTATCTTGTCTGAGCCTTAAATGAAGGGAGTAGGACTTGATTTTTTCTTTATCTTTCGTGAGGAAAAAGAATAATATTAGAAATTCTGAGGTGCCTTGATATTTAGACACCAGTAGCTCAAAAGTGTGGTATGCAATGTTTTTCTTGTTAAAATAAAACTGTGTTTGTTTTGGAATTTTGAACCTGTCAAAAGCTTAAGGATCAAAAGCTGAATGTTATGTTATATATACTTAATGTGGCTGGCCTTGATTTTATCAGTTTGATTTGTTATGAAGTCAAGATCCATTACCAGTATTTTGTATTCGTTTTCGTCCATGACTGTGGCATTTTGTTCTTGGACATTCTAATGTTAAATTATTAACCTCCTGTGAGCACTAATACACAAAAGGATTCTTTGAAGGAGTTACAGCAATCACTGTATCTTTTAAATAATTGACTAATGGAACCCAAGAGTTGCCCTCTGGATAAAGGAAAAGCAGTGGGTCAGTAAGTTCTGCACTTCAATCAAACACACACACAGGGTTTAATTACCTAATGAATGTCAGTCCTGCAGTATAGTATTTCATTCCTCACCAGTCTCTATTTTACTGTTGTTACCCCAGAAAACGTGTTCAGAGAACATGGACTTCAGCTCTTGTGTTTGCAAAGAACAAACTTGTTTTCCAGACACCAGCTGATGCTTTCTCAGGTGTGACCTTGAGCCATGTCATAAGATATATCAACGAGGACAGTGTGTTGTAATTAGAGTGGTCAAGGCTTCGATGATATTACTAAGGGAATAAATCTCTATCTTGTCATCTGTGGGTGTTTTGTTTTTTAAAGACATGTTACACATTTCTAAGAAGCTGTTTTGGTAGATGGCACTGCCACTCTGACAACTGAAGTAATTTTAATTTCCTACAATATTTTTTCTTCTCTTTCTTTTCATTTAATCTAAAAGTGGCTATTCTGGACCCATATATGTGTGGAAATTCTAATAAGATTTCAAAAGGCTACAAATTCACAATGTAGCTAGGACTAATGGAACAATAATTGGAATTTAAATGAGAACAAAAATCAGCATATATATTCTCAAATCATAAATGAAACAAAAAGGGATAAAACCACTTATCAAATAAAGAGCTGCTGGAGTATTTCAGGCAACATGTTTTCAATAAAATCTTTTTGAAATTTTATCATTCCATGGGCAGTATTTCTTGCTTTTTAAATTTCCTTTGGTTCTGAACATAAAAATAACACAAGAGGTTTTTTGTCAGATCTTCAATAGTACACTTTAAATACTTGCAAAACTTACTGTAGTGCTTTGGGTCGGCAGATAACTAATGCATGGATATCACAGAATTTAGCAGGCTAGTCTGTCATAAATGCATATTCTGTTACAATAATGTCACCTTTTTAGAAAACAATACAAAAGTTAAATTATAAGGCAGGTGGAAAATTCAAAAGGAAATAAACCGAAGTCTTCTGATACTTAAGATGCATCGACAGTTGCCCTCAGTAGGCCCTAATTTTGGAATGTACTGCAAGAAAAGTTTATTAGTGAGCAGGTAATCTTTAGCTGCAATTAGAGGAAAGAAAACATAATTATGTATATTATGCCAAGGAAGAAGAGAAGTTCTTAGTGAGTCTCAATTGTCCCAGTATCCCTACGAGTCGATACGTGGTGTGGTAACAATCAGCAGTAAATATAATTATGCTATTCCTTATGGTAGTGATTTTCTAAAACATGCACATCTGCTACCACAGAGCGATCTGCCAGCACTGGGGAAATATTGCTAACAAAACATGCAGTGCACACAAAGCAATTTCCAGAAAAGTTGTTTGCTAAACTAAATCCAATACACTGGGTATAAGAAAGTTGTAGATGAGGAAATTCTAGCTGATGTACCTTAAGAGATGGCTGATATCATTCATGGTATAGTGTGGATCCTTCCAGTGGTGAGATGTAAAAACAACCAAGAGATTTTGAGCAGGGTGGAACCAGGTGAACACTTACAGGAGTGTCTTAAACACGTGCATAACCATGTATTGCTAGTTTGTCACAATTTGTCTCTTTCAGCTTTCTTTTTTGGCTTCTTAACTGATCCTTCCTGAGATCCGTAATATCACTCAGTATCCTTAGATTCAGCACATGCTTGAAGCCAAGAAGGGACTCTGGAGCTTCAGTTTGGCGAAGTCAGGGCTCTTGTACTGCAGGGCAATACAGACCCTGTCCCATGGCTTTGGTGTGACACTGTCAGCGTGGTTCTCCAAGCACTGTGAGGATCTTAACCCTCCTACAAGTCTGTTGGCTTTTATTAAATGGATGCCATCCATAAAATTATGGCTTGACATTGCTGTTTATTGCATGGGCAGCATTGTTACAAGTTTCAATAAGCATTGCAGATAAGAAGTCCAAGCTGTGCTTAGGACTGGAGCCCAGCTTTGTGATAAAGCTGTGTGTGGGGTTTGGCCAGGACAAGCTGGTTTGGATGCAAGGCCCTGTGAGGCTCTGAGCTCTGTGCTCCAGAGCTGGGCTGAAGCACCACCCTCTGCTGTGCCATAACCAGAAAGATCTTCTGTCTCCATCTTTCTCATCACCTTCATACTTACCAATGCTTTATGACCTCAAAAGATGCCTTAAACAAATCTGAAGGGCTGTTGTTCATGGTATTTTTATGTAAATTGTATAAGAACACTCCTGCCAGAAGTTTTTATGTATAGCACGGTCCAAATCCTGCATACATTCTGAGCTTTTTTCTTTTTATCAAGTGACTATAAGGCTTCAAGTATCTCTTGAAGAAAAGCTGGTAGCTAAGAAGTAGTGTTTTCCTCCGTCTATCTGCTACCCTGAGGAATATTGCCAGCCGAATTAGGAAGCCCTGAGGGAGATTTAGACAGAGCTATTATATTACTATGTTTATAAACCTGACTATTTTTCCTCAGCTATCACTTAGTGCTAAAGGCTACTTAACTGTACAGACCATTAATTATTTTCCTTGAAATTCCTCATATAGCTTCAGGTTTTGTCTCCACGTGTGCCATTGAGTGCTCCTGTTCCCACACAGCTGAGCAGCAGAGTACCTGCTGTATGGGGAACTTGGTGTTTCTGGATGCCAGTCTGGCGGCTGAAAGTCTGACAATTAGAGTGACACGGTTAGTTGGACATAGTATGTGTGACAAACTGAGCACTGATTAAAATAATGACGTTATAAGTAGGATTTTTAGTGCTTATAGCCTTAGTATAATTGTATTTCTGTATGATGGTGACATTCACATATACTCTAAAGGAAATCTGTTCGCTGCTAAACATCTCTGAGACTGTCTGCCTCAAGAAAAATAGTGACTCAAATACTGAAGCTACAGTGGAGCCAGAATTTCTCCCACTATTCAATGGAGGAGAAAGCTGTCGTGTTAGATTGAAGACATCCTTGCCTCCATTTGCTTTCATCTAGACTATTTCAGGGATTAAGTGGAGAAAAAAGGGAAGTGAATGAAAAGAAGATAATTCTTATATTAGTGGATATTGCTGGACTCACAGTGCTGGCAGAAATGGATGAAGAAGCAGAATGAGATTTATCACAGGAAAACAGTGGAAGACCTAGACTAGGACTCGTGAGTTTTATTTTGAGACAGTGCTATTATCAGTTCTTTCTGTAGTATGTTCTGTTCATCTAGTTTGGGACAGAGTGATGAGATTTTGGTTTGTTAGTAAAATACCATGAAATGCTGAGTGAATATTATGCATTCGTAGATGAATAGTGCTGGAGTATAATAAATCAGCTGTGCCATAAAGAGGGCATTTCCTCACTTCCCATTCCAGTTCATGTTGTTGGCTTTTCCATGTGCATTGAAAACATCAGAAGGGTTTACTGTTTTCTTACTGTTTTCTGAGTTTGAGGTACATCCAGGATCAAGAGCTATGGCAGTCATGGTTTCTATGTAAAATACCTGATTGCAGCAGGTGCACTATGTGACAGGGAATATGGCAAAGCACATGGACTTACTCATATGCATCAGATTTCATGACTGCCATGAAACTACTTCTTTTATCCACACCATATGGCAGCTCAAAACACATTAAATAGCCTTTTTCTTGTGCCTGGATTGGCAAAAGCCCTACTCCAACAGCAAATTTCTACATGAAACCAGCAGGCTCTAACAAAATGACACAGTCACAATTCGGCATGGTATCAAGTGATGGCATTATAGCCATCCATCTGCCACGCAACAGGAGAAACAGGGTCTTAAAGCAGCAGCCACCATTCTAAATGACTCTCATTTTATTTCCTGTAAAACATGGCTAAGTCAATAAATGAGATACATTTCAATGCAAATGAACTTCCATGAAAACATAGCTATATCTACCTGCCTACAGATATACACGCAGAAAGTTAATCTGCACACTGCTGCAAAATTAAAACTGCACTCTGACCCAGTGTCCACGCCAGGCAAGGGCAGATTCCAAAGTGTTACTTGGAACAGAACCTAAGAAGAGCCAAGTCCGAAGTCTCACCACATGGTAGCAGCATCATAGCACCATAGCATGCTAACGAGCACCAGGACACATTTATATCAGATTCACTGTTGACACCTTCAGCACACATTATGTCAACTGAATACATCCATGTTAGATCAAGAGGTACTGCACGGGTTTAACCAACCAAATCACTTAGTCCATTGAACCGGCTCTGTTTAATTATACGTTTTTATTATTTTTATCATTTCATCAATGGCAGACTCTGGGATGTGCTGTCTGTAGTATGTGGGGTGATTAGGCTGCCTATAATCCCGTTAGGCTATTGACATTATGGAAGAATTAATACAGGCCTTTTGGGAATCTGTAAGACATGGCCCCTCCTAAAGTCCTAAGCTCCCTTCAACCACTGGCTTAATTTTGGTGCTCTGAGGATTTTGGTTAAAATGGGCATAGAAGTTAAGGTTAGAGTAACCCCCAAAATAGCCTTGGTCATCAGCAGAGATATGTTTTGTGTGCCTCAATTTTTTTTAAAATATTGTAGGTTTCTGCAAAGATGGGTTTATACAACACTGCTGAAGAATATCTGTATGTGGCTTATATATTTGGTCTTTGCAGTCCTGTGGTTTTGCATTTTTATAATGCTACAGGGCAGTAAATAACTTGATATTTGCTCTTCTAAGAATATTTTTATGCCCAAGATGTATGATGAAGAACAAGATTTCATGTTATGTTGTACCATAAATAATTCTATGTAAAAAAGAAAAAAAGAAAGGCAGACTGTTTTCATGTCATTTGGCTCCTTGTCATGTATATATGCTAAATTTAATAAGGATTTATGAAAGGCAGACATGGGCTAAAATGTGCCATGTTCTGAAGAAATATGGGTAAGTCTGTGACATTTATAATCTGAAATCTTGATTCATCGAAGACAAATTTAACAAAAATGAAGGCTAAATATTGCTTTCTCTATGCTTTTCTTCCTGGGGAGGAGATTTCTCACCACATCATACTTTTTAAAGTTGCACTCAGCAGCAAAAAAGGATTCAGAATACTGAAGAAAACAACATAAAAATATATTTAAAATAGGTCTAAAACTGCTTTAAGCTCTCTTAACATGGTAAAGTTTGTTGCTTCAAAATTGTTACTAAAGACTCAAAAAAGGATGTGGAGTCATTTAATAAAATCATATGACTTTTTTTCCTGGGAAATCAGGTAATATGAGCATCATGTTTCATTTTGACTATGAAAGGCTAACAGTAATTTTTTATTACCCAAAGAGCTCTCTTGTAGACTGTGGACAGAGAAGTAATGTTAAACACAGAATAAACACTGCTGGATGATACCAGAGTAACATAAATAGTGCTGAATGCTGCACCATCCTTTGCACACACATAGAAACCTCAATTACTTCTCAGAAATCTGTTCCCTTGTTCATACAGAAGAATACAGACCAAAAAATACACTCTAAATTCTGGCAATGTAAAACTATGGCTTTATGCCCGAGTGCATCTGGAATAATGAAAAATAATTTTAGAAACTACCTACTTATTAATAATAACTGCACTTATTCCTAGAGCAGCAAAACCAAATAGCAATTGCTTATGATATTTCATTTTCAAACCACTCTTCTGGTCCCAAGCTTGTAGTATGATTTGAATTTTTTTTCCACCAGTTTTGTGTAATTTTAAAGGTCATTCTGGGGTGCAACTCATATGAAGTGTTGGAATACTACAATACTTTAAAAGTAGTTTCGAAATGTCCTGTAAATCTGTTAATTTAGTAGCTTTTGGTTTAAGGCATGCAAGTTTAGTGAATAAAGTGAAAATGTTGCTACTATATCCAGTGATTCTAAAACAATTGAACAATGGCTACAAGGGAGTCTCTGTAGCTCCAGTAACAGGATTAGGCAATCTGGAGTCTGTTTTCAGATACATTAACTTGAAACATGCACCCACACACCCCACCCTCAAAAGAAAAGGAAAAATAATAAAAAAAGGCAATTTCTAATCACTGCAATTGCTCATCATGTAGCAACTACCTGCAGCTATATAGGCCCATTTAGTACTTCTCATTCATGAAAGGTTTAATTGAGTTTATATGAAGGATTCATTATGTCTGTCATGCCTTCAATGGCATGATTTTAGTGAGAGAGAGTAACTGATTCTGACCTGAGAGAGATTGCAAAGGCTTCTCAAAATGTTTGCAATTTTAGTAAGGATTTTATGTGCTGTTTTGATGTGTTAATTTCATTCTGAACCATTTTCCAGCCTGATGTGAGTTGGCCATGTAGCAGTGTTGATATGGATCAGTACATAAACCAGTTGCATATCTTCACTGCAGAGCAGCACCCACATTCAGTTAGGAAATAATGGTGAACTAGTGATACATTTGACATTAACTGTGCCTTCATTTGCTGTCAGGATGCGACTTGCAGCCAGCCAGCCATGTGTGTTCAGATCAGATAGGACCAAAGCCTCAGAAATGCTGTGTATGTTTCTGCTTTTCAAGATTTGTCCTTTAATGATAACCCCCGAGCTGTGATGACCCAGAGCTCTGGAAACACGTGTCAGTTCATAAGGGCAACATATAACTGCAAAGTTCTGGAGATGAAGGGCACAGAATCTGTGCTATTTTGTGTCATGTTAAAAATTGCCAAAGAGCTTAAAGGTGTATCATGGTTGCTGATGCCTCATTGTCTCTTCCCTTTGTGCTGCACCCTCATTACATCTTATCTGCATTGCCTGTTTTCAATAATCACAATTATTATCTAAACAACTCAAAGCATGCAGATCCCTACCTGGTGATTGGCTGCCCATCACCATTAGTCATTCAAAAAGCAAGGATTTGCATAGGAACTCTGGGCTTCTTTCTCAAGAACTGTGTTGTAAATATGCCAATTACCTATTCTGGATGCTGCAATCATTTTTTTTCTGATTGGCTGCTGATTTCAGATTTCTCAAGTGACTTTATAGCGACATAAACACAATGCTAACATTTTAGTTGAGGTAAAGAGTTCTAAAGCTTACCTAAAAAGACCAGGCAACTACAAAAAATAGAGCTAGGGTCAAAGGGAGGTTATTGTCTCTTGGATGATTTATGGCTCATTTCTTTGCTTTCCAATCCATAACAGTGTACAGGCCATCAGTGCTCTTCTTTCAGGATTTACTGACACATGCATATTTCCATTTATAATATTTGTTGACTTTTCTCTGTCTTCAGTACTGAAATACTACAGATGCAAAACCAGAGTTATCCTTTAGAGGAGTCTTGATCTGTCAAGGTGAGGTGAAATTCTGGGAAAAAGGAATGACAGAAGACTGGGAGGAAACAGCAAATTAGCAGTTAAAAGGAAAAAAGATCTTTGCATTCTGGCAGGATCTTTACAGGTATTTTCACTTAAAGCGTGGATTGTTTAGTTTCCCATGTCATGATAATAATTTCACGCCTCTTCCTTTTTGTAATAGTGAAGTCCTGGGCTAGCAAGGATGGGACCAGTATCCAGCAAGTTGTTTGCTCTGGCTCCATTCTAGAAGAAAAATTAATTTCCCTGGTAACACTTTTAAAACAGTAGAAATTTCTTTCACATAGCTTTCATCTGTAAGTCTACATGATAGTTATGAAACATGATCTGCAGGGGGAAAACTAACCTCAAATACTGCAGAAGCTCAGGATTGCTTCTAGGCTGAGTCATACATGCACTTAAGGACTCCTTCGTGTTCTATATGTAAATGTTTAAATTATTTCAGTGTAATTACTGTCATAAGGAAGGTTACACTTGCAGAAATAAGGAATTCATGAATAATTTTTCTGACAGAAGTGAAACAGTGATTATTTAGAAATAGCTGGGGCTCTCGTCATCAGACTTCAAGCTGTAAGAATTTCCAGATTGTTTTTCACTGTATTTTTCATTAATATCAGTGTGTCTATAGACCCTGAGTCTTGCAGTGATGAATTATCTGTGGAAATGTAACCCACTAATCAAGTTAATTTGTTCATCCTTCAGAGGTCACTAAGAAAGTAGAATCTTTTACTGTATCCTGAGTACCATCAGCCTGATCTCAAAGCTACAGAGAGAAAATAGTAAGGCAGAATATCTGTGCTGATTTTGTCCATGATGAAAACTTCTCTGTGTATGTGCTGGTTTTAAGTACTATGTATGATCTTTCAAGGTCAAGAACTCCCATGCCCCATATACCACCTTTTTCTGTGTAGTGTTCCTATGTAGCAGATTTGCTTCTGAGGACTGGCTTAAGGTTAAAGCACTTTAATCTGATGGAATCTTGGTCAGATGCATAGGGTGTATACTGGAACTTGCCCAAAGCAGTGGGGTCTTCATTCATTAAAAAGTTTGTTTGTTTACACCCATGTAACAAAAGATGAAAAGCAAACCTCTTAGCCAGTGGGTGATGTTTCTTAAAAGAATTCAGGATGTTTTTGTTATCCTCAAAGTTACAAAGTTGTGTTCAACTGCAGGAGCAAAATTCTGCTGAAATACTGGAAATGGTCAGTTTTCCTTTCAGTGTTAGGTTCCTTCCATGACAAGTACAGTCCACGTATTTTCCCTGTTCTCACTCAAAAGCAGGCAAGAATGGCCCTGTCTCCTCAGAGGAAGGAGTGTTGGCTGAATGTGGGGCAACTGTTTTGTAGGGGCAGCTTTTATTTGCTGGTTGTGGCCTTTATTGCCCTTTAGTTCAGTATCTGCTCCACCACTTCCCTTTGCAGAATCTCTGAAGATTTCTTTTGAAGGTATGTAACAGATATGTGCTCAAACCAAATTTACTTTGACTGAAAGCTGAACAGATGCAGCAGGATTGGTGAAGGAGACCTGCCTCCGTTAGAGGATGGCAGCAGGTCTTCAAACTAAATCTAGGGGGTTTCAAGGCAGATTCACATACTGTAGAAGTATTCTGAAATCGCCAGCCTGGCAGCTCACCCTTAGTGAATCTGAGCTGTGGCCCATAGTTAATCAGGTGCCAAAACAACTCTAAGCCTCCCTGCTCCTCATAAAGGTAAAAATTCAGTGTAGTAAGCTGCATCCCTAGCTAGATCCTCAGATTTATATTGTCAAATAGGTCCTGAAGTTACAGAGACACTCTTAGGTTTCCTTGACAAATAAAAACCTGTCTCTCTTTGGTTGGTGGTTTGTTTGCTTGGTCAGTTTGTCAATTTTTTAATTTTATTTTCATGAGGGCAGAACTATTCTGATGTTTTCTAAGCTTGTGTTTGACACTAGCCAAAGAGAGCTCAGTATGACTTACACAATGTATGGGGCAGTGGCTTCCTCAGGGCATTGTTTCAAGCAGACCATTTTTCAACAACTCCAGAACACTACTTATTGATATTTTAGAGGTGCACAAAAGCTTGAAACTCTGACTATTTTGTAGCTAATTTATTCCCTTGCTGCATGCTAGCCTAGCAACCACTCTGACTGAACCAGTCATATTTTTCATTGTGGGTGAAGCTCAGCTTTAGGGAAGGGTTCATGCTGAATGGCCTGCTCTGAGATTTGCTGGAAAGGAAATTAAACTGCAGTTCACGGGAGCAAGCCGCCTTTTCTAAAGCCTTCAGTGGGCTTATGCTTTAACAGACCAAATAACAAATGCACTTTCTTTGGAGACAGAGGAAAGTACAGTAAGTTGAGAGCTATTTGGAATGGCTCAACTGCTGCTTTTTAAAAGAAATCCATCCCTCTCAGACCCCTGCCACAAAGGACCTAAAGGCGTTTTCCTCCTTTTTAGCAAGGAGACACAGTTATGCATTATTCAAACACCGGGGCTTTGGAAGCAAACTGAGAAACCTCATGAACACCTTTTGGTTAGATTTTTAGCAAGAATGTAGGCAATCTTCTCTTTACATGACTTAGGATACAGTTTATCTCATAGTTCTGAGTAATTTGGTATAATGAGTACAATGCAGTCTCAGCCTTGTAAGTGCTATTAAGAGCAGTATTATTATTATCATTTTAAAAAAATAATTTCCTTAATTGTCTCTATCTTTGTATAAATCATGTACAAAATATTTATAAAGTACATTCCAGTTGACATTTTGGAAGTAAACATGTCTTTCTAACCAATTTTTTCTGGTGTTGAGGCTAACCCTGTTGGATATCAGAGGAGACAAACCTGCAAAAGCAATTCTAGATTATGAGGATTTGCTCTTTTCCTAGGGGTCTTTAACCTTGAGGGTTTTTTCTGCAGCAATACCACAAAAGAGGAGAAATAGGCCTGAAGTTTATACATCAGTTTGAAATGTCAGATATTAATTAACATCTTGTTTTCAGGGTGCTGCTCATCTTGTGTTTTCTTCCACAAGACACCTCCACACACATGTACAGTGTTGTTATTCTGACTGTTTTGGGGCAGTGCTGTTAATTCACACATCTCCTGGCATGTTAAACAGAAACAAATTTATTATCACCTGTTGTTAAAAGATGGGAAGATAAGTTAATGAAAAGCCAATGTAAGAAAACAAGAATGTCAGGCACACTTGAACTATTGCAGCCCAACCTGCTGCTGATGTCGATGATGGGGGAAGTGGCAGGGCAATTACAGCACTGCCTCCTTGCCTGTTTTACCAGTTGTTTCTGGAACTTACTGAGACACAGATTCAATTCAAGTTTGGGATCTTATGCTCCTTGATAGACATACTTCCCTGGATTTGTCTAGATTTTAAATACGTCTATAATTTTTACTTCACAGCATCCTGTGCTTCTGAATTTCACCACTTAACTATGGGTTCTGTTAAAAAAACAAACCCCAAAAACCTATCCCTTTTTAAAAAGAGCCCTTGCCTGAAAAGTTCACGGGGCACCACATCATTCTTTTGCATTGGGAAGCTGTGAGTAATCACTCACTATTCACAAAGCTCTCATTATTTTGCTCTCTATGAAATTTTCCTTTCCTCTCATTGGGTCTTTTCCGAAGTGATGCCTATTACTCAGTTTAGTCTTGTATAAAATATATTCCATTTTCTAGTTATTTTCACAAAATTCCTTTATGACTTTTTCTGAAGAGTTTTACTCTATCATTCTGAATTAGGTGAGCAGTTCTGTTTGACTTAAGGATTTTTCAGAGCATTTATTATTTTTTCCAGGTGACATATTCTTCAATAGAAAGACTTTTTCATAAAAAAAAATATGGATAGAAATAAAATGTCTGTAAGTGACACTTCACAAAAGTTTGTGTACATTCAGCTTTACCCTTTTTGAGGTGTTATCTTACGACCTATCTTGAGAGCCGTGACCCAAAGTTTATATGCAGTTTCCTTCACCAGAAAAAGAGTATTTAGAGCATTATTCAGCATAAATGTAGCTGGGTGAGAGGGTTTTCAAAAAATGGAACTTAGGGTGGCAGCAGTACTGACATGAATTTTAAGGAAACAGCTATGAATTTTGGGTTATGTGTTTTGCTACATATTGTCTCTGGCATGAGCAGCAGGACCACACCATTTGTTTTCATGCTCCTGTGCCAATCAGAATTTATTGCAACTGTTGCAAAAGGTACTTACACTCATCTGTGTCAATTTATTACTCCTCCTGACATTTTATCAGTAATTTTTTCTTCACTAAAAAGATAATGCTCACAAAGAAAAGAACTTTCCAAAGCAGTCTATTTATGTTACAGATACATCTGGCTTCATGGTTTTCTAACAGGTGAATTTATTTATGGCAAGTCTTCCACATTCCTGTGCCTAAAGAAGTTGAAATGTAAAGATGCCGCTAATACGAGAACACTGTTCGTATTTCTTATTCTCAGCATATATTACTTATATTTTTTGAGCTTAAGGTCACTTCTATGTGTGGTTTATCTAAAATTTAATTTTATATTTTCAATTATGCAGAAAGCATTGCTCAATTACTTGGGTCTGTAACAAGTGAACAGAGAAACTGGAGCCAGAAGCAGCTGTAGCACCCACCCCCTTTTTGTCCCCCAGCAGCTGGGATGCATAGGGGCTACTTCACTGCTGAAGTAATTTCCTCTAACATAGTTTCTGGAAACAAAACATGGGAAGAAGAGCCTTAAAATATTGACAAAAATAGACAGTCCTACATGATTTTGTTATTAGCAGTTGGGCCAGATCAATCCAAAGAAGTAGAAAATTTTTCCAGACACAAAATGTAGGTAGGTGCCAGTGGAGTTAGACAGTTGTTAGGCTTGGTTTCCTTTTTGTTCCTTAGGGCACTGCCCTGTGCAGGGGAGGGTTTTTCCCATTCTGTGGCTGCATCGTTGCCTCACATGCACTGCAGAGCTGGGGGGGTTGTGCACTGTGTCTCAAAGACTTGAGATTACCTCGAGCTTCGCATTATTACTCCCCACCCTGATTCATTTCGGGGCACACATTGTTTCCCATTGAAATCTGGTTCCATACTAATCACCACACTCAGACTCCAGATACAGCATCTTCCTCTGATAAAACAATGTAATTCAGGGGAAGATGAAATGGTAATTACAATCAGAGTTCAAGCTGGCAGGAGATGGAGCAAAAATTAAAAGTGCTAAATCTGTAGCATTTTGATTATCTGAAAAGTCCCCAGATTTTGCAGCAGAGCTGCTTTTAAATATGTAGTAAAGTGGCTCCTTGTAAATCAAGTCATAATTGTTCAGCTCTAGGTTGCAGGAGCCGATTTCAATTTTCTACTTCTCTACAGAAATCTCAGCTTTGATTAAGAGCAGAGGTATGAATAATAGGCTTCCCCCCATTAAATACACAGTCAGGAGAAAAAAGAAACAACAAAATATTCAAGATGTGTTGTACAAAGTTGCAAGATACACATAACATTTGTTTTAATATTGAGATTAAATTCCAGTCCTATAAGTATAGAGTCTCACTTATTAAAGTGAAATGAGATGGATAATGAGTTTCTGTAATACCCATGTCCACCTCAGATATGTCTGTGGTGTTCAGTAACATTATGGTACTCATTATATGACATTTGAAAATCATTTAGATTTAGCAACTTCCAAAGATAATGATGCAAGGTTTGTTGGTGAAAGGGACAGGTAAAAAGCATTTTCCCAAGAAAAACACCCATTAAACAGCATGTAAAATGTGTGATTTCTTACAGTCTTGACTAGTGAACTTTGTCAGGATCTTTACTGCTCCCCAAATGGAAACTAGCCACTTCTGGCCGCAGGCAAGTGTATTTTATTTTCCGTTTAGACGCAGCTGTTCAGAGACCCCAGCAACCACATTTAACTGGTCATTGTTCTGGTTCTGTATTAAGTATGAATTAAGTTTCCTGAAAATTTATCTGCACGGCCTCTAGTAGTTCTGTAGTTTTGGTCTTACCTACTTTGACTGGTAAAGGTCTTATCCTAAAAGATTTTCAGAGAAATTTCAGGAGCGTAGGATCTTTTATGTCAGAAAGACATTACTGTTATGGATAGAGGATTTGGAAAAGCTCTATTTTCCTAAATATTTTGTTTTAAAAAATATTTACAGACCTGTGAATACGCTTGCTTCCTGGATGGTTCAGCTACAAAACACAGTAGGTGTTAGAGTAAAAAAGTCACGTAACTTTAAGAGGATAGTGCTGTGGTGAGTTTGCTGTGCTCATTAACTTCTCACCATAATACCATGTAATATTTGTGATCTTTAGTTTACCCGTATTTTCTTTAGCAGAAAAATAAGCAATGTAGGAATTTAATGAAGTGTCTAGAGGACTTTCTTTGCAGCAAGTGGCTGAACTGAATTCATTGCCTAACACTGAATAACCAGCAAGATTCTTCAGCATCTACCAGATGCTACTATAACTCTTTCATTATCAAAAACTGAATGTAAATATAGTTGCATAGAACTATAACTAAATGGAAAGTGTTCAGATAATATAGTCTAAAAATCAGATGAAAACTTTCCCAGTGGCTGCCGGGGCTTCACGTCTTCCCTCCCTGAAGCCGCTGAGCAATGCCAGTGCCGTGGCAGTCTCTGTGAGAAGGGCTGCAGCCACAGCCAGCCCTGCCTCGAGGTGTGGCAGGGCTGCACACAGTGGGAGACTTAGAAATGGGCACAGAAGGTCTTGAGGGAGGGGAGAGTTTTGCAAATTTGAGATGTTGATGCATGTGCACTAACACAGAACAGCAGCACATCGGGAATCTTTGCCAGAAATGCAGTATCATTTTAGTGACAGTTTTAACAGTGTGGAAGCTTTGTGAATTAAAATAGCAATTGCTTCTTCTAATCTCAGGCATCAGCATGAAAACGGATCACCTGGAGGACTCAGGCAGAGGGGGGATTGCCCTGTGTGTACAGCACAACACAGCCATGTGTCACATAAGAAACTTTACCTTTTGAATAGGTCTAATAACAGTATGGCAAATTGTCTATGAAATGTTCAAAATAATTAATTTTTTTCTCTCAATTTTTTTAAATGAAGCTGAGAGTGGAGAATTTATCTGCTTTATTCCCATTAAAGCTAACCAAGAATGTTTCACTAATTGTAATGTTACAGGGATTTGTAATTGATTTGATTGAGTTTAATTGATTTACTTCTATGGGCAGGCCTTAAAAGGAGTACCTGAATATGCCTTGGAAGCAAAGAAAATAACAGAGGCTTTGTGTAAAGTGCTGGTTGCTTTGCTGTAAAGCTAGATATGTTTTTCTTTAAGAAGAAAGGATTAGCTTTTATCTCTATTAATTAAATTTTACTTAAGACTATCTTATAATTAAAAAAAGGGTTTTCTGTATTTTATTTTTATATTGCCTTAAGGAACACAGGGAAATACTGTAAAAATAGGAGTTTCTTTAAAATTTAAGCCATGGTAACAAAACCCTAGGTGTTAGAGTCATAATTTTAAAACTTTGTTCAGATTAGTGCCTTTTGAATATTTTCACTTGTGCCTTAGGTTCTAGCAAATGCCATTAACAAAATCCATCTGTAATGGTTTTAAGCTCCTTTAAATAACAAGATGTAGAAATAGTACAATATAATGTAACATAACACGTTCTTTGAAAGAGAGGGACATAAAAAGAGGAAGCAAATAAATCTTTGTGTTTTTACACCATTTCGGTTTTGGAGCTCTCTGCCTACGGAAACTACAAGCGTTGCAAAAGAAAATACTTAGTTTGTGTAGTTGTGCTTACCCCTGATATTTATAGTCTATATCTGAATTTTAATATTTGACCATTCGTTTTATGAAGCAATTAATGGAATAAGTTTAAACTTTTAAATTTCAATTCTTCTATTCACTGAAATCAATTGTAGTGTGACAGGGAACAGAGAATTGTCACTGATCATCTTCCCACCAAAGAGAAGCTTTCCTGTTGTGCAGGTGCATCTACCTCCTGCTGTCTGCTGCGATCACAGCCAGCCCTGCTCTGTCCTTTGGAAAGGAGGAATTGTTATCCACTTTCGGCTTCAAGCTGTGACAATATCCAGCAGAGGGGGCAGAACAAAGCAACACCCACCTTGCTGCCTGCACTCTCTCCAGGCCCAGCAGTGTCCATCCCGACCTGAGATAAACATCACCTTCTGCAAGGTCATGTGTTTAGAAACTGTTCCTGCTGTTCAGATTCTTAATTAACCAAATACGCAGACACTACTCAGGTTAACTCTATCAGATTTAAGAGGTAAGGCAGGTCTGGTAGAGACATCACGTCCGTAAATTGCTTCTTCCCTTGGCCGGATTTGCCAAGTTTATGGTATATTTTCCTGTGACAACTACAGAAGTGCAGAATAGAATTGTATTTCTGTATTCAGAGCAAGTGTAAGGAAAACATATGTTTCTTCTACTTGTTAGTAGTACATCAAGCCAGCTTTATGTCTCATGTCAGTAGGCATTTTTTGACATAATTATACTACTCTTGTTGCTTTACATTCTAATCAATCTGAGTTGGGCAAAACTGCAATTATAATCAATGCTTATATTGACAGAGGAGAGTGATAATAGGGAATGGCAGAGGAGTAACAAGCATGGTTTGTTGTTCCTTTTAAGAGCTTGCAATAAGAACAGCAGTTCCACAGCCTAATTTACAAGCTAAACCCAAAATTTGGGAGTGTCCCAGTGGAACAAATGTTGTTATCCTTGAAAAATATTCAAGCTGTCTGAGTTAATCAGACTGCATTTTAAACATTCTGACAATGCAGGTGACTTAATCTGATCCTGACAGTCTTTATAATATCAGGGGTGGTCAGTTTTAACCTGAGCTCTATTGAACGCTCATTTCTTAGCACTGTTGAAAATTGAGACGTCAATTCCCTTTGTTGGGAGCAGGGAGAGGAAAACAAATCTGCCTTTCTTTCACTGCCACAACTGGAATGTCAGGCTCTGTGCTCTCAGCTTCTCTTCTCACCTCAGAGTTCATCCCCTCTTTTTGCTGCATATCAAGCTGCTGTTAAAAGGAGAGGCACAAGGTCATTCATACTCAGTCATCTCGAATCCAGCACCCAAAGAGCTCCAACATAATAAGGAAAGCTTGATTCTCATCACATCAGGCTGGTGGAACTTCTCATCTGCCAGCCAGTGGCGTCCCTTCTTCACTGAGTGCTGAGTGGATGTGGAAATGGAGGGCACTGTTCTCTCTGTGTCACACAGTGTTTTCCTGAATGGGAGACTCAGTGAGTTAGGCATTGAGTCTGCACAAAAGACTGTTCTGAGGCTTGTAGCCAAATTAGTTGCCTGTACACAGCTTTGAGTGGGACAAATTCCAGGAAAGAATACGGGATCAGGTATAATGTGTAAGATTATGAAAATGGTTGTCTGAGGTCAAGTGTAGCATAGCATTATATCTTTGTCAGTTGTGTCTGCCTGTTGCTGAGGAAAAAGTTTAAAAAGCAGTGGAAGTGTGTATGGACAGCTCACAAGGTTACTGTCCCAGCACCTGAGTCAGTGTCTCAGTAGCTTCCCAAGCCAGGATTGACATCTGCGTATTTGAGAACGTTTCTCTAAACTTTCTGACTGTTTTTTCCAGGCCATATGAACATTTGGCATCTTTACACTCTGGCAATATGTTCTGGAGGCCATCTAAGCACTTTTGGGCTAAGCATTGACTTGGTTTCGTGCTGCATGAGGACATAATAGAAAATTACTACGGAGGATCACCCTATTAGCTGGTTGTTGGATGGTCCATGGTGACCATCCATGGTTTTTGGGTCGATGTTGATAATATTTGCGTCTCTATATTTAATGGTACATGGACTGTGGTGTTCTGAATGTGTGGCAAAGGACTGGCACTTCCCTTTGAGGAGCTGGGGACAACATGTGGCTGTGCAGAGCTTGGTCCAGATGTCAGAGGTTTGGGGAGTGGACCAAAGTGGAATGAAAGCCCTCCTTTTCTGCTGGGATGGGGAAAGCACTTCATCCTAGCAAGGTGCTTTAAACAAAGGATGCTTCAGGGAAACATTAATATAATTACAGTCCCTAGTCCAGGAATCAGCCTTCGAGGGAGTCAGGAAATACTATCTCTTTGTCTAAATAAATTTTAATTTAAATGTTATCCATGTTGAATCTAGACACATTCTGCTTGGTAATTAGTTAAAATGTATTTTAAAGCATCAGGCATGTATTTGGTGCCACATACCTGATGTACTGGGTGATATTTTTGATTCAGTAGGAGACATATTTGAATCAGATGGTGGATTTGATTTACTGTAGGAGATATCTGTTTTGATAGATTATGCATCTCATCCTGCATTGAATAAGCAGTGATTCAACAGGGATGTGTCTGATTTGGTGAATAAAATATTGTATCTGATTTTGATCAATTTTTCCTGTAATACACGCATTTATTTTAATAGTTGATGCATTTATTTTAGTTTGAAGTGTATCAAATTCTTCATGTAATGTTCTTTCTTCTGTTGGAATGATTTGTGGATTTTGCAAGTGGTAGATACACATTTCAATTAAAAGTAAAACGTTCATTACTGGCTGCCTTGCATTCACAATATTCTTGAGCATCTCAAATTCTGCTCATGTAGGCATTTGTGGTGGTTGGATGTAAGGCCCCTGTAAGGTGTAAGCAGAAACATTTCTTTGACAAAACCATCAGTGCATTTTTATGTGAAGGTAGAATGTCTTTTTGAAGAGAAACAGATTCTGTTTATGCCTCACACGAAGAGCTTCTGTGTGTGCCACAGATATTTAAAAGTAATAATAATACATGGGTACTTCATAATCATCATTAACCAGGCTCTTTTCCTGCATGCAAATATTCAATGAGAGTTTTCAGTTGGAATAAACAGGTGCAGGACTTAGGGCCAGAGAATTTCACTTTTAGGGTATTATGACTCTGATTTTTTTTGTTTGGTTGGGGTTTTTGTGGTGGGTTTTTTTGTGTTTGTTTTTTGTTTGTGGGTTTTGTGCCATAACTTTGCTCCTTTCATATCCAGGAACACAACGATTTGTAGAGCTCCTGATCACCTCTAATCTGTACCTGATCAAGCAGCCACACAATGTAATTTGGTGCACATTTGCAATAAAGGGTAAACTACAATACATTTCGGCTGGCACCAAATTACCCTTATCTTATGTGTTTAAATTTTAGAGAAGTAAAGGTCATTTCCCTGGATGCTTTTTACTGCATTTAGTTCCATGCTATGAAAACAATTATATTGGGCTTAGCCCATCCTGACCTTTTGTATGTTACTACTTTTATTTAATACAAAAAAAATTGCTACAAGAAGGAAACTGAGATAAAAATATTAAAATTATTAACCACCCCCCAGGCTGATACAAGATTATATAAAAGTGTAGCCAGCAGAAAAGAAAAGCTGGAACAGGCTTGGAAGAGCTAATCTGAAAGTGGAACTAATGTTAAAGGCTTGTGCTCCCCAGCAGAGGTGCTGCTGAGCCCCAGCGGGAGGCCGGGAGGCTCAGCCTTCCTCCTTCCCCCCTCACTCTCACGGGGGATGCGGGGCTGTGCTGGGGCTCTGGAGAGCCCAGGTCTGCTTGGCCAAAGTGCTTTGTGCTTTGTGCCATAAGCCCCAGTTTGTACAGCAGATAATGCTGAGCTCTTCTGGGATCTTCTGATGACAAGAGTCAGGCTTTGCTGTTTTAGCATAAAATAATTGTCCTAAGGAGAAGTGGGATGAAGAGATCAGGTGTATTACTGTTACCTAATTCTGATCCATATGTGTATATATTATTTTAGTTTTTAAGGTAAGAAGTATTTCACACATTAAACCTACAGCATGAGATCCTCTTTATCACTTCAGAAGGAATGTGAGATCAGATAGGTGCCTTCACCTCAGCTGTGCCTGGCAGGATATGTAAAGTACTGATAAAATGGCTCATCTCCTCTGATACAGGTGTAGCTTCAGGTTGAGCACTCTCTGCCTTCTAGGAACTATTTCTGGATTCCCCCAGGAGAATTTTGCATCTAAGCACTGATCTTTCCTGAGAAAGCTGCCAGGTGTGGAAAAGGGAAGGACTAAATGATGTAAAACAGGCTATGTGACTTAGGTCAGGATAAGTATTGCTACCTTGCTGTGTATTTTCCTGTTTGTTTTGTGCTTCCTTAGCACATGAACAGAACAGATGCCGGGGCTGGAAGGCATTCCTGGTGCCTGTTAGCCCAGGAGAGATGAGGGATGCTGGCTGCAGGCAGGCTGAAACCTCCCTTCCATCCTCAGCAAGGTTTACCCACAACTGGAATTTACTCCCTATAGGGAATTGCTTGGGGAAATGTCTAGGGCCATATTCTCCTCCAGGCTCTGGGCTAGTTTTGGACAAGTACATCTGTACAATAGAGAAAATGTCATATGATGTTAAATAATAATAGCTATCTATCCACCTTTTCATCAGAAAGATGATTGACTTTTGATTTTGAGCTTTTTGAGAAAGAAATTTTGTCCATGCACCCACAACCAAGCTTCGTTTCCAGCCCTTGGGCAGCTCTCACAGTGTTCAAGCACTTCAACAGTGGTGAATTTGGATATTTAAATGCTGCCAAACTGTTTAATATTTTATATTAAATTTTATTAGAAGTTCATGAAAGCTATGAGCATTAGTTTCTGCAAAAGATGGTAAAAAGCCCTCATAAATGTCTACATATGGAGAGCCATTCACAGATAAATGACAACAATACAAGTTTCTAAACTTGTAAAAACTTGTCATTTTGCTTTCTTCTTGAGCAGCTGGGCTATTGAATTACCTGGGTTTTGTAATGGACAATACACAGGCTGTTGAGAATTAAGTATAAAGCCAAACATGTGGCCTTTTAAATTTTTTCTGACTTGTTACAGCGTGTAGCACTGCATTATGCCATATCACATTGGTGTGATAGGCAAGTGAAACAAGACAGTTCATGCTAATGAACAGGGAAACACAGCAGTTTGCTAGTTACCAAATTCACTTAGAGTATTTCAGGGCATTTGGAAGTATTATGGGAGAGACAGTTATTGCTGAGAAGAGCTGAGCTGTAATGAAATTAGGGATGTGAAAACCATATGTTTGCCTCTGTTTCACCAAAGCATGAAATGTTCTCTTACTGTATATCTGTATCTTCTGTCTGCTTTAAAACAAAGGGTGTGCTGCAAGATCACTTGACTAGGGTACAGGAAGCAGATCTAAACATTAATTGAAAAGACATTTAATCTCAGCATGGTTTGTTTCAAATGGATATCTGGCTTTATGGCCTTTATACCCAAGGCACATTTGTGTGTTGTTTACGATTATAATGAGAGGAAAACAACTGCAAATGTGTCCCAGCCCTTTCACAATAATAGCACTTTGGAAACCATGATGGAAAACAGTTTTTTAATAATCATAAAAATTTCCGTGCTTGGTGTTGCCAGTTCATCTATTTGGCCAAGTTTACGAAGTGCAGTATGAAATGGGGCTGGGTATTTTTCACTTTCAACTGTGGTCAGGTTAGATTGTTTCCTCTAACTTTTCAGTGCACCCAAATTATCTAAGCCTTGGAGTGTTCACTAGTTTTTATAAAATTCATCTGTATTGTCTCAAAGTAGAAGCTGTTCCCAAACCATCCAATATAGCAAGGACAGCTGGAAGTGCCCTCAGGTCACATCTGTCTCTGCTGCGCTCTGCCCTTCGCCCATCAGTTCCTTGAACTGGAACAGTTTTCACTGTACTGTACTTGAGCTGGTCATTTCAGGTGAGGGAAGGCAGTCAGCATCAGACAGAAACCAATTTTTACCTCCTATTAAACTCCAAACAGGAAAGGTAAGAAGTGCAGACAACCTTGTCATCTCCCTGTCTCAGTTGCTGAGTGACTGACACAGGTGGGTACCTGGCTACCTAGAGGGGAGTTCAGGACTCCTTTCCAACTATTTATTGCCCTGCTGTGATTTTTTATGGTTGAACTTCATGAGGACTGGGAACACTGCAGAGGATGGGGTGAGGGAATTTAAGGGCAGGGAATTAATTAGCAGCTGCCAGTGACTGAAAGGAAATGGGTTGGACAGTCTTCCTCTACAAGTATGATGGGCACAGCAGAGTGCCAAAGAGTGCTAAAATGATAACACCAAATTGTTATGATCTTAGGTGGGAACACAGAAATATTGCCTTGGATAGTAAAGAAAGATACAAGAAACATCCTTTAGATCTTTCCAAATGTACTTTCAAAATCCTGTGAGGTACTTGAGATAGACACAGCATTTTCTCTGGAGTTCGGAATTGCTTTAAAAATAAAAAGGTTCTGGTGAGTGTCATACATAGAAGGATAGAAAACATGATCAGTGTCCTTTTCACTTCTTCAAAATTATTCTGGAGGAACGTGATAGAGTTTTGGCCTATGCAGTGGATTAAGACCAGCCCTATTGTGTTATTAAAAATGTCTTTCTAAGGTCATTTAGCAATTCTGAAATTCTTTCAAGTATACACCAGAGCAATGCAATGAATAACTATCAGCCCACATTTGGGCAGTATAAAATATTAGAAATATTAAGTAAGGTTATTTAAGATAATTGCCTCAATAATTGTCAAATTTGCAACAAACTACGTATTTTCTTTCTTCGTATAATATTTTTTTTTGAAATATTGAAAACTCTTTGCATAATTGGAAAGATCTTTCTGATTTGGCATAATGTAGTTCAGGCTGCTTTGTTCTTTCTGATGTTTTTCATATTTTAAAATCTATCTTCTGGACTTTCAAGGAACTTAGTCTTTCACCATTTCTTTTCCTGCTTATAACTTAATGCTTTGGGCTGGCAGCATTTGACCTTGTCTTTCTTCATTGACCTCTGGGAACTTTATTTAGACCTTGGATATGTTTATATTACAGCTGGGAACAAATGGTGGCTTTTAGTACTGCAGTAATAGTTACTTGGATGGGAAGTGGCAGGACAGACCTGTATAACACCACCCTCTGTCCTCTCCCAGTATCAGATACTGTTTACTTCTAAAGCTGCAAGTCCCACTCCAGCTGGACTGCAACTTCTTGAAGCTGCTTCTTACACAGTCCCAAACCTGTTCTTATCACCCGTATAACGGTCTCTCCCTGCAGTGTTATCTTTGCCATAAACTGCATACTCATTGTTAACCCCATTTCCTAACTGAAGAAAATAAGGCTCGCAGGATGTAAGGATGTGGTTTCCACATTCAGAAATGCAGCAATTACCTGTGCACGGTTACTGTAGCTGCACACACACCGTGTATTCCAGAAACCAGTTAAGTGCATCAGATCCCGATTCCACGTACATCTGAACATTTGACATACATATTTGTGTACTGTAAAAGCAGCTGTGTACAGCTGGGCAGGAACAGCTCCCAGTGAGTTCCACAAGGTCATTCAGCAAGTAAATATCGAACCTGAAGCTGGATAACAAGTCTCTCTTTTACTAAGCAGAAAATAAACTGTTGAAAAAAGTTTCCTCTAGGTTATATTGCCTGTTGAGTTTAAATAGGTTTTCCAGTCTCTTAGTGCCACTTTTCCTATTGTTCTGCTTTGAAAAAGCTCACTATGAACTGTGCAGCAGTGTCATTTCTAAAAGATGGGCACATGAAGCAGTAGTATACATACTTTAATAATAAAAAACTTGTTACTATGATAAAAATGTTGTTTCAGCTCTTTTTCTAGGCAGCAGAACAGTGGCACCCAGTGGCCATTCATGCAAAAATACTAGCCACTAAAATTTCACAAGCTCAAATATCAATGCAAAGAAAAATGAAAAGAAAAAGAAATTAGCACTTATGTGTCTTTTGTTTCTATATGCCTCTAAATATTCCTTAAAACCCTGTCAGTTTCGGACAAGTTTCAAGGACATTTCATGTTCTCTCATGCACATATTCGTGTTAACCCTAGAATATATACATGTGCTTGCAGGTATGACTGTAGCAGTTCCATTTGGATTTGTTTCTAAAAATAAATTTACTTCTTTTTGCTTTTTAAAAAAACCTATTGGCTGAATGGTCACAGACAAATAGTAATTCACGTCCTCTTGTCTCTCCATCATAGCCAGGAATGCTGTGGATTTGGAAATTGTGCTAAAAGACAAAGTTTTGTAGTTGCCATGAGGAACCGATCTTCAGGCGAAATTCTGAAGGAATGGGTGGTAGAGACCTGCCTGATCAGCCCTTTAGTCCTGTGCTGAAATGAGCCTGTTACTTGGTCTAAGCTGGGCTTACGGTTAAAGACTTTATTACCAGAGGATTGGAGTCCTTTTGTGAAGTGAGTCTTCAACAGCAGTTGTCTGTCTGCTTGCAATTCCATTTTAGATCAAGGAAGCCTTTTCTATCAACATTGTCAAAAATTTTCCTTGAAAAATGTAGGTTTTAACATTTAAGATGCTCCACTGAACCCCAGTTCCTTATCAGAAAATAACCAGCCATCTCAGCATATAATCTCTTTCAGTTCTTATGAGGGTTAAATGCAATCAGGTGAGTAAAATGTATAAGTAACTTCTGTGTCTATCTGAAGATTCTGTGCAGGCACTCTATTTCAGATAGTGCATAAGCATGTATGTGGCCCACATATATAGGCAGAAGATCTAGTATCTGTCTATCCACGACCTGAACCTAAGATTGATGGTGGGTAACCCATCTAAGTTTTATAGCAGTGAAAGAATTTAATGTATTAAAGAGCTACTCTTTCTTAGGTTATAAAATATTTCTAGTTTAAAGAAAGTTTAACAAGCTAAGTTCACTTGCTTGCATATTAGAAGCAAAGTCAGTTTGATGTTTGAATTGGTAATGGCTTCTTAGCTGGAAAACTCATATCTTATGTTGAGTTATTCCAAATCAGACAATAAAAATGATTTGAAGGAGAACTCAGAAATAAAAAGTAAAAAGGCTTTAAATAAGGCATGTTTAATGTCCCATGAGTCAACAAAATTGCTTTGTGGTTTAGACTGATTTTATATTATTAATAGGACTGTACAACAATCTCCTACAAATCCTTGATTCCATTGGTAATACCTTTTTCCTAGTGCAAACATAGAAATATGCATATAGCAGAGGATGATAATAATTGTGAAATTAAGATCTACAAACTTGAAAAACTCCAGGTACTCAGGATTTGATTAGAATGTTCAGCCACTGTGTGAGTAATTGCAGTTGGACCTGCCTTCTATGTGCAGTTTCTTCTTGACTTGGAATTCGTATCCTTCCCTGAGACTCGGAAAAAAAGATTAAAATCCTGAAGAGTAAAAAAGTGGAATTGTGGGAACAGTTTGTAGATTACAGTGTCACAAGATGGATTAAAAAAAAAAGCCACTAATAATCTTTTTGCAGATGGGGTACAAATGTTTTGTACACCTTTGTTGACAGCAGCCCATGAGCAAATATCCGAAAGCTTTTCTGAGACTGGGAAATGCAAACAGAGCTTGTTGCCTTTGAGTTAAACTTTCTGAAGTTTTTCTGGAGCAGTCATTTTCTTACAGATATCTCATGCTCCAACAGAATATTGAAGGCTGATGAAATGAGTTCAAGGCTTTGGATGGCAAGGTGTACGAAATCAAAGAGTGAGGAGAGCCTGGCCTGTTGTACATACAGTAGTGTTTGTGTGTGGGAAAACTGGGAGAAGATATCACTTGTCCTTTCAAAAACATTGCAGGAGACAGAAGACTTGTCCCTGCAGTAGCCAGACCCCAGCCAGTGTTAGATGTGCAAATAGGGAGGAAAGAGATGTGAATCTCTTTGCAGAGAGTGAAGAGGAGTGCAGGAAGCACTTGAAGTGAGGGCAGCTGGCTGTTGGATATCCGTAGTGAAACGAGGCTGGAAAACCTTGGGCTGGGGACTTTGGCCACAGACCTGTGAGAATGTGCTCTGGAAGCTGAGGGGCCAAGAGAATCCAAGAGCAGGAAGGAGTACTGGAGGTTATGTGAAGAATAAGTTAGAGAATTTAATGTAGAAATATTAGAGTATAGGCAGGAGTACGACGGGAACAGAGAGTTAAAGGAAAAGGAAAAGGAAATAGTTGAAAGATAGATGAGATGTTTAGTACGTTGACAGAAAAGGGTAGGTATGAAGTCCCTGAAGAGTCCAGGATTCACCTCAGAAGGAGAAGATTGACAGACCTTTAAGAAAGAACCTGAGAGAAGGGCTTGAACTTGTCCTTTGTTTTCTTGGAGGCTGGCTACCTGGGATGAGCACGGAGTTTTTAGTGTGTCTGGAGAACTGAACTAATTAATGAGGTGAGGCAAAGGTTCAAACCTACTGAATGTGCTGAGGAGGAGAGAAAGGCCTGAACTCCTGAGAAAACCTGATTATGCCACCTGTAAGGCAGAAGTTCTCTTTAGACTGTTACATGACTCTGAGATGCATTGAGAGTTTTTTATAAGTACAACTCAATTTGCAAGCCTAAAAAGGAAAACATGACCAGTAAAACAAGAAGGTGCAGAAAACTTTTAAGATACATATGTAAACAAACACTGCTTACACTATCAGAAACCCCTGAGAGGGAGACATGTATTTCTAAATACTCCCATCTTAGAAGTCATAACCCATCTTTCCTTTAGCAGGTCACAAATATATTGTACACCCATGTGGAAACTGTTGTAATTGATTTAGTAGAATGAGTACCAGTGGTCTTTTTGTTCTCATTTTTGTAAGCTGTAAGCCTTTATCCTTCCCATCCTCCTCAAAAAACTAAAATATCAAGTGAATTCTTCTATGAATCCTTTAGGCCTTTGCATCTCATGAAGTGTAAGAACTAAGCAGTTAACATTTGTAAAGCATATAATACAAATTTTAAGAGCCTTCAGAATTCATACACTGTTCTGTTGAAGCTGTGTGCATTGAGTTGGGCTTTATTTGTATTTTTGTTGTTGTTGTTGTTGTGTGGTGCTTTTTAAAGTTGGCAAAAGTAGAGTGACCTTATTCAGGCTGCTGCCTCCTCTCTTGTTGCAGCAAGAAAGTAGGAAAAACTGGAGAGGGCAACAGCAGGAGATTACTTCTGCAAAGTTTGTGGTTAGACTTAAAATCTGTGTTTAAAAATACTGGCTTGTGTGAACAAGGTCACTGAAATGAATTGCACTGTCCTCTTTCTTTTTAACTAAGGCTTTTCCTTTGTTAAGAAAACAACAGGAAGAAGAACCTTAAGAGCAAAGGTCCCCAGATGTATTTGTTGGTGCCATCAGGTGTGCTGGATCTGGGTATGGATGACTGCAAGAACCACCCTGAGTCTCGCTCTGCAGCCTCCCACCCCGCAGTGCTACTGCAGGGGACTGCCCACATTTCCTGTGCCCCCTTCTGCCATCAGCACCTGTCCCCACCTGCAGGACACCGCAGTGCCCAGGTCACCTTCAGCGAGGGCAGGGGAGAACCTGCTGTCCCTGAGAGGGGTGGGACACCTCCTGTCACACACAGGGACGGGAGCAGGGCTGACTCCTCTCTTCAGACAGGCCCCGAACTTATCTGAGTTTGCAGGGAAATCAATAGATGTCGATTGAGGATTTTTTTTTCTAAATCCCAGAGGTCAGCCCTGGGCAGTGTAGTGTGTTTCCTCACGGAAATAGCAAATGAAAAATTTTTGACTGGAGAGGAGATTTACTGACTGTGTGGCTATCCCAAAGGTTTGGGGCTTGTATTTGCTGTCGTAACTGGGAAAGATGTTTATTTACATTTCTGCAAATTAGGAAGACAATGCCTATACAAAGAGACTTTTTTTCCTTTCAGCTGACTCAGAAGACACAATGTTTCCAGTGACTCATTCTCAGGTCCAAGACTCTCTGTTGTCATCCATGGCATGTTCAATAGAAGTGATTTATTGCCTGTCTGCAAGTCAAGACACTTGATCATTATCATCTTCTTTTTCCCCCACATCAACCTTTTCCCATCTTAGGCAAGTCCAAGCTAATTTAGATAAGGTCACGATCTAGGCCACTCCTTAAAAGTTTTTAACATGGCTTTTCCTTCAGTTCCTTCCATCGCCTTCTTGAAACATCTTTTGTAGTATCCCCAAGGCAGAGCGGGAAGAGAAGGTTAGTGGATAATTCAGTAGTTAAGCTATCCTCCAACATCTGATATGCCTCCAAGGCATAACATTTTTGCTCGTATCTGTTAAATTGCTGGGAGCTTTCTTCAGTGGTTAATTATCTTTATGAAATATGTGGGGTTTGCAGTGATGCAGAACTTGGACAAATTCTCCTCATATTATCATTCTAAAGGTGGAAAGATAGATATTTCAGGTTTATCTCCATAAAATTTGGAATGTGTGTGTATATATACGTGTGTACATATAAATATATATTATATTTATGTGGAATAGCAAAACAAATTAAAAGGCTATTTAACCCTTCTTATAAATGGGATATGTTCTTACACCATCCCTTCCCCCATTACTATGAATGCAGAAATCCTCTCTGAATATTTCTTCTCATGTTTAGTGTGAAAAGCAAAGCAGGAACAAGATTTTTAAAGGATTTTTTTTCCCAAACCATCCCCGCAGACATTTTCTGAAAAGGATAATCCATCTTAAAACATGTTGACTTGCAAATTTGTCATGCCTCTGCCGGATCGGAAGAATGCTGCAGCAATTAAAGAGCCACCAGATACAGTTCTATCCTCCAGCAATATCCTGAGGAATTTTTCAGAGTTGGTGATGGGCTTTGTGGGTTGCTTTGACCGGCTGAGTGCAGAGCACAGGACAGGCAGGATGAGCAGGAACAGGCAGGAACAGCCATCTGCACTATAGGGAACAAGGAGGGAGGGAGGGAGGAATTTCTATAAGCACTTTTTCCCTTAAATCACCACTTGCAAGCAGGATGAGTGTTCTTTGTGTATATCCCTGACCCGAGTGCATTGAGACATCCCAGCTTTTTTCTGTGGCTCAGCAAAGAATTGTGTCTGTGTATTTATTGGATTAAATTATTTTTAAATATATCAGTCAAAGTCTCTCAAAAACATCTATTTTGCCAGATTGATTTGAAATACTTTTTAAAAATAATTTCTGATGATATCTTACAAAAAATGAAAGTATCTTATTCACACAGACACTTAGTATTTTCATTCCATTATAAGAAGGCTAACATTACTCATATCATCACTGTGATACTGAGTAAAATCAATATGATTTTAATTACTTGTGGCCTGTGCTTCTGTTATCTAAGACTGCCATTGCACACACAGTGAACCTAAGGCAAATTTAGGTATCACTGAATTAAGTTTGGTTTGTCTTTGTAGTGAAGGTTTTCACATCCCAGGAAAGCAAGCTGGATGTGGCACTTGGTGCTATGGTTTAGTTGATGTGGTGGTGCTTGGTCAGAGGTTGGACCTAATGACCTTGGAGGTCTTTTCCAACCTGAGTGATTCTGTGGTTCTGTGATTCTAAGATGTGTGATGTGATTGTTTGATGTTTTGTTTGGAATGCAGCTGCACTGAAAGACTGCACTGCACATGAACAGAAGCCAAACCAGGGAGTATGTGCACTCCTAAGTCTGGAAGACACGGAGTCATGCCTGATAGAAATAATTAAGGGCAGGCAGAAGCAGCATCTGAGGTACCTGGGACCAGCAGACTCTTTCTCAGGTTGTTTATTGTTTGTGCCAGCTTAAATGGTGCAGCACTTTGTACCTCTGACTCCGTTTCTGCAGTGGGGCTGGGCTGGGCTGGGCTGCCACGGCCATCCAGCTGAGGAGTGGGGAGCTGGGAGGGTCAGCATGGCTGGCCAAGGGATTTCAGCCTGATCCACGAAAGGCAGAGAGGCATCACTTACACAGGGACACAGCATGAGGCTTTCTGCCACTTGAACTCCACTCCTATAAATTGCAAGTCTGAACAAGGGCTGAGCAAGCAAGATTATCTTTGCTTCAGCTTGTTGGATGATGAGCATGCAGATAGACATTCTACTCAGCACATTTGAGAATAGCTGAATTTCTGCTCTTTACCATTCTGTAAATCTGCAGTGTCATATCCTAAATCCAGACTTTGCCAAATGTTTTTCTTTTTAGTTCAAAGAACTGCATTGAGTTAATTTGCTTTTCTCGTGCTCCTCCTTTTCATGAACATTCGCATGGTTCTGTTCTGCTAGTCAGTTCCTCAGGGGAGAGCAGGGGAAGGAATACACTTCAAAGTTTTATGAGGGTGCACTCACAGAAACTTAATATTAAATTTAAGCTGGAAGATGTGCATGCCTTCATTTCTATTCTACTGTGCGGCTCTCTGACTCTGGAGTATTGAACATGCCAAGAAAGTTCAGAATGCGGCTTAACTTTTAGGAAAGCTGTCTGCTTAAAAACTGAATGTACCTAAGGTTGGAACTAACTACTAGAGGAAATTCTATGGAAAAAAAAGAAAATACATGTCGGATAAATTATTCATTGTTTGCCTTTGACTTAAAAGGAAAAAAAATACCCACCACAAAACCAATCATGTTTTGCAGTTAGTTTTGAACTTTTTTATATTTTTAATTTTAATATTTGTCTTATAAACTGCTCCGTGTTTTTGTGAGAAAACTTCATGTAAATTCTGCTTCCAAACTCAACCTCAGCAGTGAAAATTATTTGAAAATTAAGTTACAATTCTGTGTATTGAAAGGAAAGACGAATGTTACTTTCATCTTGAGGCTGAAAGTGTCTCTCTAGCAACTGGAAATAGAGTTAAGCTTGCCAAGAGTTCCTTGTGAAGCAGATGGAGAGGCAACTAACAACCTTGATGAAATCTTGTTGGCTAAGCCTTCTGAGTATCCATGGGGCTCCCAGAGCTACCTATCAAATTAACTTGATCGCTGCCCTATATGAAAGTATTCTTCGCTCTTGTCAATGGCTGGAGCAGTTTTGCACCCTTCCCCCTCCCTGCACAGAGCTGTTTGTTCTGAATACACAGTTAAACTCTCAATTATCTCTTCGTGTGATAAGAGTGATTACAGGTCTGTCCTGATTCCTGAAAAACTTCCACGGCCATGTGCATCTTTTCTCTTTAAAGGCTTTACACTTTTTTACTGGTATTCAAAAGACACCCAAGAATGTGATAATTAGTGTCTGCATACTTTTAATGGCTACATAAAATAGCATTACATGTGGCTGCATGCACTGAAGGATAGAAAAGGCTAATATTTGATTGTTGAGTTAGGCTGGCTTGCCGAATGCAGAGAAACAGCCTTGGACTCCACCGGCACTCTCAGATGCACAACATGATCCAAAAGCTGATTGTAAGATGATGGTATCTGTCTCTCTTTTCTTGCTGCTGGTGGGTTCTGAATATAAATCACAAGCTGTGTATGCTTCGGCTGATCCTCTGTTCCTGCAGTGACCTTAGAGTAAATGTATTGTTTTTTCATTTATATTTAAGAACACATGAAAGTATGCTGGGACTTGCTTCCCTAGCCGCACAAACTAAATCAATATTTCACACACATTCTGCGTTGGCAATTAGCTGTTCCCCATCAGAAGTAACGTCTGCTTTAGAAGCTTCCACACCATCCATTCTGTTTGTTTTTATTCTTGCAAGTGTTCAACCAACTAAAGTGGGATCAGAAGTTTGTTTAATTGACATTTCTTTCTTTTTCACTGCAAGAAAACTGTCTATACAGAAAGGACACTGTGAAGTGAGTAGATATGCAGGTGTACAGCCATGGAAGTCCTCCCTCTGCTTCCCCCATATGCTACTGAGTATTCACACCTGTGTCTGTGTGTCATTTTAATTATTAAGAGCTTCTCTGTCCACAAAGCCAAATTATGCTCTTTGATATGCATGGATCACCTTCTCTGAAGCTGGAGAAACCATAGCTGGTCCCTACATAAACCATACATGATCATATGTGATGTGGCCTTCAGGGACTGCAGTGTTCACCTGTGCCGGGGAGTGAAGGCAGCCTGTGTTGTCCGAGTGGGCAGGCTTTGGGAATTGCTACTGCTAGAGGAAAGAGTGCCATTCCAAGCCTGTCTGGAGAGCATAGGTGGCCAAGCCTTGCAGGAAGGCACAGCCTCAAGCTCGTGTGTGTCAGATATTCCTCAGTGCTGGTTTCTCTGTAAACTGGGGGCCAGATACCAGCAAGGGGAGGACAGACAGATGGTGCTCAGTGTACAGAAGAGTGAGTCACGAGAGCTTTGGACCAGACAGAAAAGATGCAGCTGGCATCTTCCAGATTGCTTCTTTTGGTGTGGCTCTGAATTGTTTGCTTCCGGGTTTAAGGGAAATAGGTAAGACTCAGTGTAAAAAGCAAGATTATGTATATTGTCAGATAAGTGCACGAGTAGGTACAAGAGAAGGACAGGGAATAGACATGCAGGCAGTGGTCAAGCATCTAAAGTAGTATTCTGAATCATTGTAGCCTGCCAGAATTTTTTTGAACCAAAATGGCAATTCTTGGACTAAATTAACATTGATTTAGAAATGCTCAATTTATAGAAATTATTTTTAACAGGAAATATATATCTGTATTTTAAAAAGTTTTTTGAGCAAAGCCCATTTGACAGGTGGGTACTGTGTGGACAGAAGGGTTTCAGATCTGTATGGAAAATAAAAATTGTTTGTGGAAAGAAATATTGTTCATTCCATGAAAGGGGGTAAGAGATTTCTTCTCAGCCTTAGACAGAAAGAAAGCTGGCTTGCTAAAGACATTATTTTCTTTAAAATGTATTCAAGATTAAATTATTAGCAAATGCAAGTTGAGTTTGTCGATTAGTTTCAGGTTCACTAAAAAAGATTTTCAAAGAATATGATGAAATTATGATGGATGCAACTTAGATCTTTCATTTTTTAATGAAGTATTTGAAAATTCTCAAACTTTTGCTGGAAATTTGCCCCTCAAACTGATTTTAGATTGACTGAAAACAGTATTTTTAAAAATTTCATTAAAAACAAATTCATGTATATAAATACACACACACACATGCGATTCTCTGCTGGAATGCCCAAAGAAGAATTCCTCATTGAGGAACTTTCCAGTAGCAGAGAGGGAAGACGGCAAATTATTCCTGACAGTGTCAGCACTATTTTATCACCAAAGTGCTAAAGACAAGGACAGGGACAGCACAGCGCTGTGACAGGGCCCACAGCCCAGCACACACGCTGCGGGTGTGTGTGTCCCACCCACTGGAGCAGCAGTGGGGTTTGATCCTGCTGGCTCATTCCAGTGCCTGAGGGTGTGCACATCATGACTCTGTCGTTTGAAGACTGTGTGTTCTGGGCAAATCTGCTGGAAAAAGGAAAGTCTTTCTCATCTCATGCTAATTCCTACAGATGCAACCACAGAGAAGCATTATGCTCTGTGCAAGGAGATCGATCTCTTGGAATGGAGGCAATTTCTTGTTTTCATGAACCTATAATGAGATTAGGGAAAAAAACTCCAAAAACCCCCCCACAAATTTAGTAAATTTGCTAAGAAGGTTATTGAACTAAAGTGAGACAACTTTGAAAATGTATTTCCTGTTTGCCACATTATAACTTTTTCATTCTTAGTTTGCCAGGGCTTACCTGGAGGAAGCTCCTCTGCAGAAGGTGTTTGGCACTTCCCTTCTTCAGACAAAAGATGCAAATATTGACAAATGGAAAGTCATATAGAAATACACATACAGGTCAAATAGCTGCTTTTCTTCTGGAGAAAAAACAATCTACTGAAGATACAGCAGATTCCTTAGGTGATGTAACCTATCCTGGATGCAGCTCAAGTCTGGATTTACTCTGCTAAACCACAGCTGTGGCTTTGGCTCTGGCATACAGGCAAAGAGCTTCCTATTAGAAGCCTGAAGCCTTCTGACAAGTTGAGCTGTCTGTAAGAGAGGCATGTATGGGGCCTGAATTTGAATTCTGAAATGTTTCAATGTTATGGTGGTGGAAATCTGCGCAGCATCACCTCATTCCCAGTTCTGACAGACTCATAATTTCTTCCTTAAAATCCAGTTCCTTTGTAGGCATCATTTTAAAATAACAGCTTCTGAATGCTATTCATATTTGCAGTTACCTACGCCGAGAACACATGAAGAAAGAGTGACAGTTTCACAAATAAAGCTTGTAACAGCTAAATAAATAGAGACAATTTAGAAATAAATTATTTTCATATGCTTAATATTATGTCAAGTGAAAGATATACTTTGCATTCATTTTTTTTCACAAAGGAAAGCAAAAATCCCCACACCACCATATAAATCATGCAGTTTTTCTCTGAAATACTCGGTCCATTATAGTATCCATACTTAAAATTATGTACATGCTTATTTTCTCTGTGCTTTGGTCAGACACAGATTTGCCTCCACCAGCTGGTGTACAGTGAATCCATTCAGATGTGGAAGCTTGTGGATAATATGCCAGGATAATATACCAGGTTACCTGACATGTATCATGGAGTTCATGTGACACTTGGCCTTACATTCTGTACTCACTGGTGTCCTGAGAAATTTGGAAGTGTTGCTTCTGACAGAGAGAGTTGAGAGGGCTTGGACCTTTTCTCCTGAGATGACCCTGCAGTAGCTGTGGTCTACAGAAATGCTAAATTCCCTTGAGATAAAAGCAGGCTGCTCAAAAAGTGTCTTTCTTAGAGATTTGTACTCAGCTTCTACTTTCTTTCCTGAAGTACATGTAAGGCATTTTTGCACTTTCCCAACTGCACTTGCCAAAGCTTTGTGCTGCCTTGCTGGCAGGAATCTCAGAACGGCAGGTGCTTCAGTGCGGGCTTTGCAGTGGGTGCTGACCTCTGTGCTCCTCTGCTCCTGGGTTAGCTGTCTTAAACCCAGTTTACAGCAAAATGTAACCCCCAGAAGCAGATTTTAAATCCATCACACACTTCCCAGCAGAACAGTTTCATTCGATTACAGGATTGTCTTGGTTTGAGACAAATTTGGAGGAACATCCGAAATAAACGTAACCTCTAAGAGAAGGCAGCTTTCTGCAGCCCCTCCCCCGCAGGTTTGGAAAGAAATTTCCTTGGAGGAAAGTGAAAAAAACCTATTTATCTAACAAGCAAAGTGCACGCAGGCGTGGAAAAAAAGAATGAATAATGTTCAATAATAAAAACTCTTGCCGTGGAGAAGAAACTGGGGTAGATTTCAGAGTTCTTTGTAGGTGTGTCTCTCTCCTCTCCGGAGCTGGGGTCTGGTGTGGGCCTCTCTGGGCCCCGGTGTAGGGCCCCCTGGTGATGTTCCGGTGCTGCTGAACAGTCCACAAGAGAAGTAGAAGAAGCCAAAGTCCCAGGAAACTCCTTCATTTAGCTAACGAACAAGAAGCTAGCTAAAAAAGCAAAAGGAATGTAACTCCCTTCCCTGCTGCAGAGAGCCAAGAGCTGGCTAAAAGCAGGAAGGTGCTTCCTCTGCTCCGCTGCAAGAACGCAGGGGAGTTTGTGTCCTTGAGCACAAACCACTCTGAAAAATTCGCCTGGCTTCTCTCCCCCCTCTCCTGAGAAACAGCTTAAAGACACAGGAAGGCACAGGATTCATGTCTGGCATAGGGCAGACAATAGGGAATACAGTATCATACAGTCACGCCAGGACAAGGGTGCTGCAAGTAAGGAGCCCAGAGCCCAGGTGGGCTGAGAGTACATTTTTCTGGCTCATGGTTTCTCACCTGCAGCATGTGAAGGTTCTCCTAGGATGCTGGATTGCTGATAAACTCTAAGGCTAACTCCAAGTCTAAGTCTGAATTCTAAGTCTAAAAAAATTCTCTTAGAATGGGGCATCTGTGGTTTGGTTTTGGTTGGTTTTTTTTTTTTTTTTGGTTGGTTGGGGTCTTTTGTTTGGTTGGTTGGTTTTCCTTTAATTTATTTCCTCTGGGAGAACGGAAGCACTATATCTATTTAGCAGATGTCAGCTTTCCTGTTATCCTAGAGCTCTCATTTTCAACCTCCATTTTGCTAGGCTGAAGCTATGGAGAGTTAACCTTTGTCCTGAGAAGGTCTGAAGTTATTCATCAAATAATTATAAACTTCTTCCAATATTGAGTACTCCAAGGTGATAAAAGCCTTTTGGTACTAGGGACAGGTCCCAAAGATGGCTGCGTAAATCAGTGTTGAGCCTCGTCTGCAGACTCGTCACTGCCTCACTCAACCCAATTTCTTAGAATATCCAGCAACCTGTGGCAGACCAGAATAATTGTTTAACATTATCTTGAGATTTTATTGACTGCTAGGTAGTGGAGTTTAAGTGTCCTGGGTTGCAGTGTATTCTTTCACCATCCTCATGAGCTGTTGAAACCAGGTGGGGCAGTGTTTCCTGGCCCCCTCCCTCCGGACTATCTTCTGTTAATGGCCCATCAATGCCCTGCCTCATGGTTCATCATCCCATTGTGAGATGCTCCACCCAGAAGGAGGAACCAAGCATTCCATCCTGGATATAATCTGAGAATCCGAACACCACACACAACCCTTTCCACTGGATTTCCAGAGGACAGGAGCTGCATACCCACCACTGGACCTTCCGAGGAAGAGCAGATCCTTCTACCGGACCACTGCTTCAACAGAGCCACATCCATCACTTCAGGAGAACTGCAGGCACCATCTCATTGGACTGCTACCACCACCCTGACCAACAGGGTGTCAAGTTGTATCCTGTATCCTGACTCTGTCAGTTTAAACCACTGTTTTCTGCCTTTATTTTTTAAAAATTTCCCTGTTAAAGTGTTATTCTGACTTGGTGCCTCCCATTGGTTTGTTTTCAAACTAGTACATTAAGAGAAACATTTTTACTGAACACTGTGACAACAGAAGTCTAATATTTCAATTTTGCTCACTTTTTCGGTTACGACCCCAGCAAGTCAAAGCACTGTCAAGCGCCCCCAAAGATATAGCTGGGGAGCTCACCTGGTAGGTTTTCTGTCTGTCACACCACTGTCAGGGTGTTCATTAGGTTTGTTTCAAAGAAAGGGCTCTGAATGTAGAAAGGCCACTGGACTCAATCAGTAGAAAAGGTTGGATGCACTCTCACTAGCTACCACTTTTATTGTGTTACTGATCTACTTCAGCTTTCAGAATATTTTTAATAGTAGTAACTTTTAGTTGCCATTAATGCTACAACTATCCTCCATGGGAGCACTTAACAATGAAAAATGCACATGAAAAACTGCTGGAATTTAAATGAAAGATACAGCATGCGGACAAGTAATTTGATCATGAAAATTTTCCACAACCTTTCCATGGGGGAAAAATACTGAGTGCCAATTGGTATTTCAAAGATCAGGTTAAATTCACATCACAATGGCAGAGAATACAGTAGATCAGTTGTAAGGGAAGATGAGTCACAGCTCAAAAGGTGATTATGTCAGATAAATGGACAGAATCTTGAAGGTTGCTTGTAAGTATTTTAAGTTTTTATTGCAATACTTTATCGTTAAGGGAAAGTTTGAGTGAATATAGAACCATCTTTACATACTATGCTCCAGTACCTTCCTATACATTATACAGGCTGTAAGAAGATTGATTGGCAATAATGACTGGTCTATTCATGGGAAGCATGGGGAACTTTGAAAGATGAATGACTGAAAAAAATGTAGAAGTGCTATACTGCTGTCTGTCCAGTTATTAGCAAATGCATGCAGAGTTGCTCCATTTAATTCACTTTTCTCTAAGGGGGAGTCACTTCCAAGAAACAGCCCAAAACCTTCATATATAAACCCTTTTGGAAAAGCTGCTCAGTCCCTGCAGAACCTGACGAGGCAGCCTCCCCTATTTACAGAGAACAGAGTCCTGCTAGACTCCAATTTGCTCTGTGGTGAGCGCTGACCTCAACACCCACTGGGAGAAGGGAATTTGAAACTCAGAGTTACTCAGCACTGTGTAGGATTAAAGGTTCCAATTTCACTCCATTTAAATGCATGCTCAAACTTTTTTTTGGTACCTTGAATTAGATTATCAAAATGGAATTAAATTTGAGAACACCAAAATTTAATGTGGAATGGAACTCTTATTTTCTTGCCTGCCTCAACTATAACAAAAAGACCCCTGTGCTTTTTGTACTTTTATGGCAAGTGCCCAGTGTGAAAAAGAAAAGAGTATAAGGAAAATTAAGAGCTTCCCTTTGCTGGATTCCCTAGTAGCACTCTAACTTTGAACAGATTGGTATCCACAGCTCCAGCTTCAAACCCTGAAAGAAAGTGGCTTTGTCTGATAGTTTTATTATATGTTTTGAAACTACGTGAAATGAAAGAAGTGGTGATTTAGAGGTTCTGCAGTGCTTTACTGACTCAAGTTCAGATTATAACAGACTGCTAACCCCTATTTCTCACCTGTAACGCCAACCTATAAATTATAAACATGTTGGCACAATTGTTAGATTATTATTCTTTTATAGCTCTCAATTTACAACTCTGGCTGTCCTTGAGAGGATTCTCTGTATTTGTTACAGTCTCCTGAGGCAGGATTGACTAGTGACTCCACATTTTAGCTCAGAGAAAATTCAGTCTCATTCTGAAGTCTTCAATTTTTCACAAGGCCTTACTGTTCCTCATTGATTATGTACTGAGGATTAATTATGCTGTCACTTCATCTATTTACATGCTTGGACAATATATGGGCCCACTTATTCTGGCATGGTCAGCATTTTCCCCCAGGATGGGACGTGCTTGTTTTATTAATTGCAACATGTTGCCATTAGAATGCATGGAAGTGGTTGGTTAACAAAGTTGTATTTATTCCCTTCATAAATCTATGAAGATATTTTTCTCTGTGACTTTGAGAACTGGGCTGTCTACATTTTTTGCCTTGAAGGCATCAGAAAAATTTGTGTTTCATGAAAGAAGATTGGTAGGTTGTTTTACACAGGTCAGTGCACTGTCCAGAGAAATATGATATTATGCAAATCTGCTTTTTCACGTACACGATGAAAGAAGTGTGATCAAATATAGGAAATATGTGGCAAGGATTCTTACCTTTAACAGTCAGAAACTTCTATCCATTCATTTGCAGATATTTAAAGATAGAAAGATAGGTGGATGTTAAATATATAATTTAAAGATTTTCTCAAAGTTCAGAAAGAGAAAGTAGGATTTAAAATAGCAAAGAACTAAGCTGTTTGGTGAACTGACACTATGGCTCCTTCAGAGCCTAACCATCCACTCTTCCACGCAACCACAAAAGAGCTAAAAAAGAGGACATCCCAGGAAGTTTTTTCCATAAAATGCTGTGCTGTGCCTTTGCAGGGGGAAAACATCATTATTGTAGTTTACTTCTCTTGCTTCTCCAGAGGCTGTGTAGGATTAGCCCCAAAATTGTTAGGAGAATGCTAGAAAGCCAGTGCCATTTCCAGAAAGGAATTGTGCTCCAATGCCAAGCCAGTTCCCCAGCACAACGTAACATCTCCATATGCAGGTGCATAAACTTACACAGTATAAGATGAACTTATACTTACACAGATAAATTTCTTCCTCTCTATACAATATATATCTTCTGTGAAAATGGTTCCTGTCCGTGGTGGGAACTGTGGGGGAGTCACTGAGATGAAATGTCACTGAGACATCACCTGATGTGACATATTGCCACCTAAAATTACACAGAGGCAACTTGAGAGGTACATTGCCCAAAGGGCTGAGTAGCAATATCAAGTCTGGGCATTTGTTCCTCTCATTCCTTCCACCAGGTCCCCCTTTTGGAACTCCGAACTTTTGAGATCCTAAGAAACGAGAATTCTGCTATATGAAAAGTGTAACCATGTGAGCAGATACTGCAGAAATGTGTTCTGAAGTTCTGACTTGTGAAATGTTCTGACTTATCAACTTGGTAATAAATAAATATTGTATAGAGGCTGAAGTTAGAGATCAGGAAGAAGCAGAGCTTTTCTTCTACCGCAAAAAGCAGAAAATCCACCACTAATGTTTTTTTCCCAACCTAGGTATGTAATAGTTCCTTCTTGGATGCTGCAGCAGATGGTTTTCATGTGTTTTAATTCATTGTAACCATAAATCCCAGACTAACAGAATCCTTAATCCTCCTCTTTGATTCATCTAGTAAAAGATAAAGTTATTAGCATGAGAGGAGAGAGCACTCTGAATTATCAAAATAATCCTAAAAGCTTCTAGGTCTGTGACATGCAGAAAGAGGGGGTTGAATATAATTTTTCCACTTTTTTTTTTTTAATGTGTGTAGGGAAGTATTTTTAGCTGACTGCATCATTTGTTTTCTCAGTGTGATGCTGCTTGTGTCAGATGCTGGTTGTGTTAGATATTTGAATGTTACAGGTTTGGTGTTTCACACAGCATCCTAGTCAGTTAATAAGAGAAAATAGGCAGGGCTTCATTAAACACTGAAAATAGTGCAGCTTAGGCTGGTGTGCTCAGAATTGGTTGCTGTAGTCATCCCCACACTGATCTCATTTTCACAGGAATTTGCCCTGAGTGAGGTATTTTTTCTCACCCAATATTTCTTAAATACTTGAATTATTCTAAGACTGCATTTTACACTTAGAAATTACATTTGGTTAGCAGTGGTGTCTAAGAGATTTTCTCCCACTTTTGGACAAATACATAGCTGGAGGCCTGGGACATGTCTGTGCAGTGAAATAAAGCAACACCTGTGCTCACATTTGCAGTGTTACCTCTCTGTAAGAGAGGAGATCGAATGAACAAATAGAGACTTCCAGGGACTTCTTATTCAACACCTTGGTGGCAGTGACCTCACAGATGTCTCTCAAACACACATTCTGTTAACTGCTTAAGTTTTCCTAGGATCTAAGACTGATGCCAAGACATATAGTGCCAGACCAGACCGTTAACTAACACTAGTGTAAATTTGGTATTCTTATTTTAAGGCAGAAAGCTCTGTTATCAACTCAGTAGCTTTTGTATGACAGACCATATTTTGACATCACAAAATTGAGATTTCTCATATTCAGAGAAATTCAGGGTTTACTCAAGTCACAGATCTTTGACATCCCTGACTCTCCACCTTGTTACATGACTGCCGAGAGCCATTGGACTCCTGAAGTCTGGCCTTGCAATCTTTCATACTGATTTGGTATTGAGGTGTAAGCTTCTTTATGTTGTCATTTCCATGGTAACTTTAGGATGCTGGGATGACATTAAACTACCAGTTTCAGTAAGAGTTCCTGCTCTGTCTCTCCTGTTGCTGTGTGAGTGCAAAGGCAAAAAACTGACTCATCATCTCGGGTAAGATGGGCTGGTGACACAGTGTGAGGGCTATGCCAGCGTGTCTTCAGCACATCCTGCCTGCCTTACATGAAAGCACAAGCATGTGTGAGGGTACACAGTATCACAGAATCACAGAATCACCAGGTTGGAAGAGACCTCTGAGATCATCAAGTCCAACCCATGCCCTAACACCTCAACTAAACCATGGCACCGAGTGCCACATTCAGTCTTTTTTTAAACACATCCAGGGATGGTGATTCCACCACCTCCCCGGGCAGACAATTCCAGTACTTCACCACTCTTTCTGTGAAAAACTTTTTCCTAATATCCAACCTATATTTCTCTTGGCACAGCTTAAGACTGTGTCCTCTCGTTCTGTCAGTGGTTGCCTGGAGAAAGAGACCAACTCCCACCTGGCTACAAGCACCTTTCAGGAAGTTGTAGAGAGTGATAAGGTCACCTCTGAGTCTCCTTTTCTCCAGGCTAAACAACCCCAGCTCCCTCAGCCGTTCCTCATAGGGCTTGTGTTCCAAGGCCTTCACCAGCCTTGTTGCCCTCCTCTGGACGCGCTCGAGCGTCTCCATCTTCCTGAACTGAGGGGCCCAGAACTGGACACAGCACTCGAGGTGCGGCCTCACCGGTGCTGAGTACAAGGGAAGAACGACTTCCCTGGTCCTGCTGGCCACAGGCCAGGATGCCGTTGGCCTTCTTGGCCACCAGGGCACACTGCTGGCTCATGCTCAATCAGCTGTCGACCAGCACCCCCGGTCCCTTTCCGCCTGGGCACTGTCCAGCCACGCCGCCCCCAGCCTGTAACGCTGCAGTGGGTTATTGTGGCCAAAATGCAGGACTCGGCACTTGGACTTATTAAACTTCATCCTACTGGACTCTGCCCATCCATCCAACCGTTCCAGGTCTCTCTGCAGAGCTCTCCTACCTTCCAACAGATCGACACACGCTCCCAGCTTAGTGTCGTCCGCAAATTTACTAATGAAAGACTCAATACCCTCATCCATGTCGTCAATAAAAATATTGAACAGAACTGATCCCAGCATAGACCCCTGAGGGACACCACTGGTGACTGGCCGCCAACTGGATGCAGCACCGTTCACCAGCACTCTCCGGGCCCGGCCATCCAGCCAGTTCTTAACCCGCCGCGGCTGGGGGCGGGAGCGGGGCCGGGGCCGGGGCAGGGGCCGGGAGCGGGAGCGGGGCCGGGAGCGGGGCCGGGCGAGTCGGGGAGCAGCGCGCTGCGCGGGGCGATGAACCCTCGCAAAGTGCTGGCCCTGCAGGCCCGCAGGCGGCGGCCCAAGCAGTCCGCGGCGGCCGGCAGGAGGGACAAGAACCCGGTGCCCCACAAAAAGCCAGAGCCTCAGCAGAAAGCTCTCTCCGCACCTCTGCCTCCACCCCCGCCCCTGCCGGAGCCCGCCCCGCCTGAGCCAGAGCAGGAGATTTTAGGGTCCGACGATGAGGAGCAAGAGGATCCCGCACATTACTGTAAAAGAGGCTATCATCCAGTGAAATTGGTACAGCTTCCACAAAAAATTTACTATGTGGTGCTACTAGTCGTACAGAATTTCTGGAGTAGGCCTAATCTGTGATCACACCAGTCACTTTAAGGAGAAATCACTGAAAACGAGGGTCTTTTAGGAACTACAAGGAAAGTTCTGTTTCTTCTTATTTCTGGTGACAGCATTGTTGCTGAAACTGGAAGAATTCTGGTAGGTGCACAAAGCTCTAAAGTGACATTATCATTTTACCAAGAACGATATAATCTAGTTAGAGTCATTCAGAACAATAGGATACCTCAAGTATCATATGTGACACTGTCCAAAAAATGATTGATCTGGGAAGAGGAAATGATTGTTCACTCAAGAGACCTGAAAATGGAGGAGGGGTTTGCTGTGAATAAAAGATACACTGTGTGCCTTAGAAGTTTGAAAGAAAGGTGAGACTGGGAAGAGGATTTAGATCTTTGTGTAGGAAAAGCAAAGGACAACTGCAGGAAGACAGTTGTAGCATTCTGAAAGCTTATTCTTCACAGCAGGATTAGCTCCATGCAGTTCACTGAAGAAGAGCCATGCATTGACTGCATGGCAAAAGCAGCCTGTGGTTATTCACTGTCTTGTGTTTTTTATTTGCTCTTTTTTTTTTAATTGTATTTTTTCTTATTATTTTTATTTTAGTACTTCCCCACCCCCACCCCCCCCCGACTGGCTCACATTATTTTACTTACCATGTGTGTCCTAAGGGATTTTTAAGGAGGATTGAGAGCTATGCTTGTGTCAGATGGAGACTGAATGCTAATTACCAGCCTGACAGAGTATAATAATAATACAAGAGCATCAGTGACAGAAAAAAAAATGAGCAGAATATACAATTACTTTATAAAAGAGTTTCTTTCCTTGAGGGAAAAATCTGCACATTTACCATCTGTGACAAAGGAGATGTTGGACTGTGTAAGTGAATTACCCATAGCTCTGCGTACATGCGTGCATGGAACAGGATGAACTTGAAATGACATTAAGCAATTTTGTTATTGCAAGAAAAGACCAGAAAAGGTACTGAACTGCAAAGCTGCATTTCCTCTTTCAAAAACCTAATTCAGGTTGATAAATGAAACATGATGTAAAGCAGAAATACTATATAGACTTCTATGGAAATGTTTATTATACTGCACAAAGCTTTCATTTTTCTTCATGCCATGTTCTAGATGGAAATGTACAGTATGTTGGAAGAAAACTGTAGAAGACCTAAGCTGTGTCAGTATTAATGATATGTTTAGATGGAGTTTATTTGTGTACAACAAAGGACATTTTAGCTATAATAAGGGATGGCTCCCAGCAACAAAACACTCTTACTCTAAAATAAGTGTATTATTTAAAGTTCTTCTCTCAACTAACTTCATAATATGTACTGCTGTCTGGTTTTCAGTCTGGTCTTCAGTTTTCATTTAAGTAGCATCAGAATATTAGGCCATGTGACATTCCACAAATTAAATTCTAGATTTTCTCAGTCAATTTTTTTATGGACAAGGAAAGGTTTCTTACCCTTGTACCTCTTGCATATTTGATCAGAAATAGTCCTTCAGAAATTTTTTAGCTCAAGTCCTGTATAGTTGTATGTTATCAAATGAGAGCTGAATCTGGACCTTTCATATGTGACTTTTTCACCTTGCAAAAGAAGATAATATTGTATATTTGATGTCTAAACTGAATGCCAGGAGCTGGAGCACAGACATGCCTGGAACAGGCTATGGAAAGCAGCAAAGGAGTCTGTGTGCATGAGAAAAGAGTGATTTCCCTCAGGAGCCTTCCAGCGGGGAAGCACCTTCCCTCTACTTGATGTTCTTGGGCCACAGCTAACAGCAGAGTCATGACTGTAGTATTAAATACTGATTTGTAATCAAATTAGATGAAACAGCCAAAATGAGTGTAATTTTAGAAGAAATCTGGAAGAAAACCTGTAGAAAAGAATTGAAGAAGATGCTGCAGCCAGATGATCTAACTGTCAGTCCTGAGGCCAAAGCATTTTAAAACAGTGGAAGAGTTGTAGACAATCACATACAAGAAGCCAGATGGAATTTCTGTGGATCAAGGAGCCCGTGTACACTACAGACTCAAGCATGTAAATGACATCTACATATTCTATATAACTAGAAATACATAAAATAGTATCTATGCATTTACTTGAGTTGTTTTATTTTCTGTTCTTCTTTGAGAAGTTCACTATCAGAACATTCCTCTACTCCTATCAGAACATTCCTCTACTCCTTGGAAGAATTGGGGCAGCTCACATACTTTAACAAGAACCTGGATCATTACAGGGGCAGGAAAATGCTGTTATCACCAGTTCACCAAAAAATGATGCCCATGCAAAAATATTTTGTTTCCAACTGTAAGGAGCATCTTATTGCATAGAACAGGGGTTCAGTTGAATGTGCTTGACATTACACAGGTTTCATTTGGCCAGTGGTTAGCTTTCTTATCATATAGGTGTTCACAAGTACATTTTCTATGTATGTTACTAGCCAGTGACAATTTTAACTGAGTTAAATAATGACAACTATGGAAGGCAGGTCTTTGGACTACAGCAGACATGTACACAAAGCTGCCATGACACTAAATTACTGTATTCTTTTTTGCCATGTTGAAGGAACATTATATGATACTACAAGAGGTCAATTGGCACAAGCCGAGGAAGTTTAGTGTGGGTCAGCAGTCATCATTAATATTTTGCATACTAAATAAAATATTTAATAGTGCGTGTCAAATATTTTAACAATGTAATCTACTTTTAGTGTCTATTTTCTTGCAGTTATCTTTCAGAGAAAATAGAAGGTATGTTATTTATCTTCCTACATTTCATACTGCAGTCAGAGTTTGCCAGTAGCAGTACTTGCACAATCTATATGCTAAAAAATGTAAATAATATATGTTTCCTACATCTGTGGCAGATATGTGACAAGCTGGCAGACCATGAATGAAATACTTCAAATATTTTTGCCCAGAAAAGACAGGCATAACATAGACTGTGTACCCAGTTGTAGAGACAACTGGTGAAATCTTGACTCTAAGTTGAGGGAAAAACTCTCACTGGATGCACTGATGCATTCTTTTACACAGTTATTGTAGAAATGCACATAACCAAATTCCTCCTTTATCATAGAAAAAATGAATGTATGCAGTCTAGAATCAAGCCTGAGGAGTTAAATCTGTCTTACTCTGCAACTTTCCCTCCTCCGCTGCTTTTTAAAGAAATCATCCTTTCTAAACAGTAACTTCTGTGCATAACTATCTTTATCTTTCTAGGAGAAACTAAGAACTATTTTTAATATTGCTGTTTTTTAACAGATAGATAACTCTTCCATTAAATACTCTCATGTCATTAGAAAGCTCTTTTTCTTTAGCTTTATTAGGCAGGTTTTTGTGTTCTACAAAAAAGTGTATTTCATACAGGTTTTGACATGATCTATATATGACTATAGCAATTTGCAGCGACTTTTCATGGTTGTGTGGACCAGATTAAAGCAAAGGGCTAAGAACTCCATGCCATATTTACAGCTAGCTGTAATGAAGTACTAATGCCATGAGCCAGTCTGTATATTATTAACAAATACAAGCCATTGAGATAATAGCAAAGTCTGAATTGTGTCAGACTTGATTCATATGGTTGCTCTCTGGTAGCTAAAAAGTTAAAAGGATGATACAAGTTGGACTAAGTGGACAATTAATCTGATCAGTACTCAAGAGCCAAAACCTGTATCAGTTTGAAATATATGTGATTTTTCAAAGTTGCTGTCACTGTGTCCTTGAAAAACAGTAATTCCTTTATGATTCCCAGCATAGCAACATGCTACAGCAGTGTAGGCTGTTCTTCTACTATTAGGTAATCATTCCATTGAAATGGGCATTTATTTTAGAAATCAAACAGATTATAAATTCTGTCAAATTCCTTCAGTGCAGAAAGTAGTTCTCAAAATATTGCCCTGACCAGCAAAATGGCTGAGCCTGAGCAAGGGCCGCCAGTTCCCTGTGTGAGCTTCCCCACAGAAATGCCTTTTTCCAGTTTAGTGCTAATGTATAATGTGGAGACTCTAATCTATCAATATAGATACCTTATCTCAAAGCTGCAAAGTTGACAATTGGCCATACTTTTTACAAGCAAATGTTTGAGCTTCAGCTTTCAAATTCGTCCATTATTTTTCTATTACAGATGACCTTGTGGATTTCTTGCCAAATGGCCCTTAGTAAAAATCTCTTTCACAAAGATGGGAAAAAAACCCCCAACACTTAAGAGTGTTCTGTGTTTGAAGATGTAATCATCAGCAAGCACATGACTGATTAGGGACAGCATTGTGAGGATCCATCGTGTTTGGGATTGCTGGAAAGGATGGGTGCACTGAGGGTTGGGCACTGACTGGGAATGATGGGCAGTGTAGCGTCTGCTCAGGGCTGAACTGCAGCACATGGGCTGTGCTTCTTGCAAAACTTACACTGAAAAGGAAAAAAAATTGACTTCTTCACCTTCTTTTCCACAAATTTGAGAGAGTTCTGATGCAAAATGGGGGAGAAGACTTGAACTTTTGTGTAAGATGTTTTTTCTCTTGATTGTCAGCATTTTATGAACCCGATTGCTTTGTAGTTCAAGGAGAGAAAAAAACCTCACATATAGAAATAATACTATTAAGGATAGAATTATTAATAAAAACAAAACCCATTTTCTAGTATTCCAAATTTGATTTCTAGTATAGTAAATTTAAGAGGTATTTCATAATTAAAATACAAAATATTCTTTCATTCTCTGCAAATTTAACTGGGGTTTTTTCCTCATTTTTGGAGCATATTTTGCTATATTGCATTTCATATACACATAAATAAAATTTAAAGAAAATTATTTGGTTTACAAAATCACACAGTGTAAGTTAAAAAATGTCATAATAGAACTTGCTCATGCAAGTTAAGTTCATCTGTTCTGTACTTTCATGTTTATACAACCTTTAATTACATAACAAATATGGCTATATAGTATTATTAATAAATCAAAATTATGTAATTTCATCATCCTAATTTCCACATGACACTGTCCTTTTCCCTGCAGTCTCATGCTGTGCTTGACAACAGAGAGCAGAAAATTGTGCAGAATTGTAGACCTTTCATTACAGCAATTTGATTGTTGGTGTCTGAAATAAGATACCTAAATTGAAAGTTGAAATTATATTTTGTGAAAGACCTATGTACCCACCCTGAAGTTTGGAACTGGTCTCACTCCACAGCAGTATAAGTGTGCTTATACTTATGCCAAAGTTTGGCCTTTATTATAGAGTTTTACTGTAGTTAAATGTTAGGATTACTCTGCAATTTCTTATTTTAGAAGCAGTGGCACTTAGCAGCACCCCGAATTTCATGTCCCTGATGTATTATGTCTGACAAAGAACGTAATGGTACAAGGCCTTGCGTGGCAGAGCTGACATTGTACGGCGCTGGAATCACAGAGGGTGAGCGCGCGACAGTGTTTGTGTGTGTGTGTGTGTGTTTGGCTCTCTCTCAGATAATCTCTCTGCTCTCTGTGGATAACAGAGCCTGTGACACAGCTTATAAGTGGTTTGCTGTGCTCCATATTGCCTGGCATGTTCACAGATTCCTCAGGGGCCTGTTACAGTCTAATATTGTTAAAAGCTTCAAAACCTCTCAAGCACAGCTCCCACTGGAGCCGCAGGGAGTTCTTCATGCCTAGCATTTGAAGGATCATGCCCATGAATGTAGAGCATTTTAGGATTCCCTGGGAAGGAACCACCACCCTCACAAGAGAAATGCCTTTCCCATTACTGCCGTATTCCAAACCCCTACATATGTTTAAAGTTTGCAAAATATTACTGGGGAAATATAAATGGAAAACTGCTTCTAGTTCCTTTTGTTTGGATTAGCTACACAATTAATAAGCAAAATCTCTCCTGCTCCGAGGCAGATCCTGTCAGCCTGTGCAACAGCAGGCAAGATGTGCCCAGCTGACGATGTGATGCTGAAGGAGGAGATGAGTGAGGGGCTGTCTGGCTGTGCTGTCGGAGCATGATGGAGGGGACTCGTCCTTCTCCTCCCTTCTCAGTAGAACTGCAGGTACTTTGCAGCATGGAGCTTTCCAGTTCAGGTTCTGGTTGGGAACTACAGACTAACAGCACCCCTAAGGCAGGCAAAGATAACCCTGTGAAAGTCCTTAGCCCTGTCCTGACCCTCAGCTGTGAGTGCTGAGGGTTCCTTGGCAGAGTGTCCTGTGCAGAAGTCTGGGGGCACTGCAGAAGCTGATCTGAGAAGCAGGGCTGCCCTGGTGAGCCCCTTTACCATGAGTGGCATCCACATAGTCTCCTCTTGCATTCCCAGCCTGTCCGACCCCTTGAGCCAATTTGACCCCCACTACAGCAGCAGCCTCACCTGTAAAATGTTTAAATAATATTTACCTTCTCCACAAGGGTGTTGTGGGAGTTAATCATGTCTTTAAAAAGCGCTTTGAGAGTTTGAGATTGCTGCTAGCAGTATCTATAATACACAGAATAATTTAGCAGTGGAAACTCATTTGGTTTTTTTCCTCATTTGTCTTTGATTGCCATTTCTGGTTTTCAACTGATAAATGACTTCCAAACTTACTAACGTAAAACCCTGCAAATGTGTGCCACTTATGGTCTTAAATACATGTGAAGCTTTGTCTTCCTGATGATAAGTACTGCACTTGAAAAGGGAGCATCCCAATCACATTTGACCTGTTACATAAAGTCAATAGTGTCTGCAATTACTCTGCGATCCAACAATTCAAACCAATCTGTTTTTAAAGACAAATCATGCATAAACTCAAGCTAAGTAGTGGTCTCCAATGATTCTGATTCATGCTGTGCTGACAAACTCTCATGAAAGCAGATAAGCTGTATCAAGAACTAATTAAGAACAGAGTGTTTTATGCCTCCTTTGCATGAAATTAAAAAACAGCATTCTGGGAAGAACTAAAGAAAAAAAAACCAGCCTATTTTTTCTTATTCATACATAGGACTTTAAAACATTAGATTTTTCTGAAGCTTCAATTTCTCTATGTATCTCTGGGATGTGAATGCCAAAAACGAGCTATAGGCAACACAAAAATATTTCTCATTTCATCCAGTTATTTTGGTTTTGGTGAGACTATTTGGAAAAACACGACTGAAATATTCTTTATGGAACTGAGGGTAGAGTTCTTGTCTGCCTTTAGTATCATGCTTATTTCACTTTATTGATTTTTTAGTAGAGGCATTTGTTCATTCTTTGGGAAGAACATAGCACCTAATTGATTAATCAAATAACTTTGAGCTTTTAAACCACCAGGAGGAGATTGGAAAGTAACTTTGTGTTAACTTGCTGCTTGGTACCTCTACTGATTTAGTCTTTGTCCCAAGAACAGATGGCCCTAGCACTCAAAGTCATTTGTTGGGAAAGTAGTTTAGAGGCACAGTATGACGTGGAATGAAGCTTAGCATAGTGCCAGTAGTTATGCTGATTTGAACGAGTTAAATGTGTCTCAGTATATCAGTACTTTCTTCTATAAATTTGCTTAACAACAGAAATATCTTCCATGTATATACATGGGAATATTGCCATATTCCCTGAAAAAATTGTCTGAAGATCTTGGAAGAGTGTATGAAAGTCTGTTTCAAGTTAGCTTTGATCAGCATCAACCTTCCATCTAATTAAGACAATGATTTACATTGCATAATGGCACATTTTGATACTTTATGAAGTCGAGGTAAAATAGCAACAGTGGTTTTACCGTTTCTGGAAATTACAATTTGAAGATCACACAATGCTTTCCAAACCTGAGGCTTAACAATACTCTCATGTATTTATGTTATGCCTATTTACAGAAACGAAAGAAAAGGCAAATGAACTGAGGATTGCTCGGGTGGCTTCGTGTTCCGAATGAGCTTTCAAGAAAGCAACTAAATTAGCTCCCACATAGATACATTTCTGTTTGTTTTCCCATATTTTATATTGTAATATGTTTTTTCAAAATACACTTCACATTTTATGCTGATCTTTTAAAAATATTTTCCAACTTACTTACACTTGAAATAGATATTTGTCATGTGTCGTGGAAAAGATTTTTCTGCAAAGGAGGGCTGCTGTCTTCTTTTTACTTTTATGCCTTCTGTCTCATTTTGACATTTATCTCAAATGACTCCAGTGCTTCCTCCAGATTTAAGTCTGACTGTATGTGGGGCAGGCAGTGGTCTTGGGGTAGTTTGCTGCATTCCCAGTGGGGAAACAGGAAGTGGTAGCAGTTCTGAAACAGCCCATTTTAACTGCAGACACCTGTAACCTCGGCCCGCTGAGACCAAGCGAGTGGGGAAGCTACCTTGAAAAGGATTATTCTTTGTTGAAAAGGGTTACTTGTCAACTACTGGTGAGATCCATTAGACTAGAAAGTCAAAGCATCTGAATCACTCCAGCCTGGGGAACGCTTGTGGAAGATGTACTTCCAGCGGATCCAATTCTTAATCTTCATTCAGATTGAGTAATTTCTTTGTAAATTTTCATTCATTAATGTTTGAATATCTGCTTTTATAGAAACATTATTAAATATCAAAGTATTGTAGTCTCACCAGAGATTCCATGAAGCTCTTAAAACTTAAGAGCTCTTAAGAATTCCTTAAAACTCTCCTTTAACGATAGTTCCTTAAAATTCTCCCTTAAGGATAGTTTTTCTCAAATAATTTTTTTTCAAATTGTTCTGATAATCTGTTTTGAGCCATTCATGTGAACATGGGTGAATCTTTTGCCATTATTAAAATTCCCATGAATACATAGCCCTTTACTCGAATGTTCCTTAAGGCTTTGAGGACCTTTTCTCAGATTGCCATCTGAAATTCAAATACATATCCATGCACAACTTAGAAATGATTAGTCATATAATTTGATTGGTGTTTTTCTCGTTCCCTGACTGATATGAATGTTCACAGAAGGCTATATTTAAATGATCTCATCCTGAGATTAAAATGCATTTTCCCTGAACATCTGTGCTTGTAAACTGAATGCTTACGAGAAGTGACTATAAATGGGCTGCTCACATGTGCAATTCAAATGTGGCTAAGTCTAGTTCAATTGAAGATTTAAACCAGCATTATTTTTGTTTGTTTTTATTTATTTATTTTGACTGTATTTGTTCAGTTTCAGTAGACCACAGCAATAATAAGTAAACCCAACTGCCTGCTCTGGAGACTCCTGTGTTTCCAGTGTATGCGTGTGAAGCCAGTGGAAACGTTTCATGCCAGCCAGAGAAAGGTGGTAGTAAGATGGTGGTTCTATAGGCAGAATTAGACACTGCTAACAAAAAACAGCTGAAGGAACAGGTGATGATTTCATCCTTAATTTTTTTCACGTGGTTGGGAAAAAAAATCACACATGTGACTGTACCTAATTTGTTAAATACGTATCTCCTGCAGAATGTGAGCACGGGGTGTGGTAATGTTCTATACACTCCTGTACACACAGATTATACTCCAGGGATTGTCTTCCATTGTGGAGGGGAAAATGCTGATGCTTTTTTTGACAAATTCAGAGGCGTTGCCAGTCTTTTGAAATGCAAAATGACTGACTCTCATTGCTGAAGACTGGTTTCTGTTAGGTATACAAATGGAAACTTGTAGAATTCTCTTCTATGAATATCAACACCACACAGCTGTCCAGGTGGAAACCACCTTTCCTAAAACATTTTTGCTGCTTAAGCAGATCTCTGGTCTCACTATCTGTACTTTGCAATCTTTACAGAGGCAATCAGCAAATAAAATTGTAATATGTTGATATGGAAAAGGAAAAATTTGGTTCCAAATTTAGGTTCCTTTCTCACTAATAATTTGATAGCAATAGAAATGTATTAGAGAATTCTCCACAATTATTTTGTAAGCCCTTTTCAAAATTAAATGCTTCATTTCAGCCATCTGGTCCAATGGCTGGGTTGTTTGGGAAGTACAGTCCCAAAAACACGGTGTTAGGAGTGGTGTTAACTGCTCCCATGCAAATATCCACCTTTTTGTCTTGCAGGTGCACACATGGGAATTAGTGGTATCATTTTTCATGCTATGTATTTATTATAATTTTATTAGGTATTCTTCAACCATTCTTTCTCTTTCTCACACGATCCTTTTAACGGCTGCAGTCTGCTCCGAAAAAGCACAGGAGATTTGGTTTAATCAGTGATATGAGGTCTGATTTTCAGTACAGTTTAATCCTTTTCTGAAAAGCTGGGACAAAATAGTGGGCTTTGTATTGAACAGGGACAACCTGTGGCTCCCTGAATCACTGCTAGGGAAAGAGACGGCACAGTTTCAGTTTTCCAGCAAATGAAAAAAAGCAACTTGGAATTGTAAAAATGTCTCACAAGATTTTACCCTTCTAATTGACAAGCAGATTATGGTGATAAAGCAAATTTATAAACAATAATAATAGATGCTACATAGTATTTATTTTCATTTTTTTTACTTTAATCTTCTCATGAAGTTTTGACCTTTGTTGTTGTCTATGGCTTGCTGCTGGGTCAGCTGTTATTAATACAACCGTGACTGTTTAAAACTGATATTTTTTCGTCTTTTTAAAAGTGCCATTTAAAAGCCTTCTGCAAGATGATGTACCTGGTATACAATAGCTGTGTTTAAGTTTATAAATCAGGTTCATGAAAATTAGTAAAATAGTTTTATGTTTTCCAGCTTCTGTGTAATGTTTTTCATGCCTTGGGAAGCTGATTTTCTTGGATCTGAGAGTTTCCTAAAATCCCTCAAATATCCTTTAACTTATCATCTTTTTGGTGACAGCTTTAATAGTAACATTCAGAACTGGAAGATTAAATAATTTATAAAAGTTGTTTGGTTTTTTTTCTTTATGCATTTCAAAGGTGCTGTACTCCGTTGATCAAAGCTGCTTTACAAGGATGTTTGAATGCATTGACCAACTGTGTTTTTATAGGACTGGACTATAAACCATGGTTTAACCAGCTGCAGAGACTTCTTCTCTTGCCAAGGGCGTTGTAGGCAGGTTCCAGGTTTGTCTCCAGTCAGAGGAGAAGCTCAGTGGGATCACTCTTGCAGTGATAAGACAGTAGGCATAATTCACTTTTAAAAGTCCATGAATACCACTGAAATTGTTCCCTTTACTTGTTTGTTGGATAAAATAGGTGGCACCTTCTAGCTCTGTTGGACAGGTACACGTTTTGAACACTAGCAAGCTGCGAGAGTTATGACTGTTTTACAAGATAGAAAAGAACTAAAACGTTTCAGCTCCATCTCTAAAGATGATTTTTGCCTCCTTTCTTTTCTTTCATCTGAATTTTTCCTTCATTTTGCATGGGCTCTGTTTTCAGAACCATACCCAGTGTGCCTAAACTGAAAACATTCATCAATATCACATAGATCTCCAAACAACTAGCTTAAAGAAGCCTACTATGATAGGTAAAACCCGTCCATGGACTTGAAGCTAATAATTTTCAGCTCAGTAGATGTTGCATATGGCATATATTTCAGATAGTTATGCATAATTATTTTCTGTTAGTCTATTAAATACTGTCTAGGAATACCTATAGCAGGGATATATTTGATAATGAAAGTTTTAAGCTAGAAAATGTACGTACGTATTGGCAGTTGTTACAGGATACGAAAGGGGACATTGATCCTCAAAAATAGTAAATATCCCTTATATGGTTAGATACAATAATAGTGGTATAAAAAATAAGTTTTCTAGCTCTGCATTGGCTTTCTCATTCTTCTCAATTCCCTTTGACACCATCTCTATCTCACTTTAGCCACTAGTGCTTTAACAGTTAAGAGGTGTGTACATAAAGGGTGTTTCGTGTGTGTGATAATCCATATCTGAGTGAATGTAAATGTCAATAAATGTGGGTGCGTTTATGTGTGGCTTTACACATGTGAAAATACTGTTCTGCTGCTTGCATTGTTCTCCAGTTCCAACTCCCAGGCACTGAGATTTGAGCACAGATGCTGTTTTCAGTAAGATAGTACTTGTCTATTCTTTGGATGTCATGGCAGATGTTTTACCTCGAGGTTAATATCTGACTTGCTTTAAATTCATGTGGGAAATCTGAAAGTTCCATTTCCTATCTCAAAAATCAATAGAAACTTAATCAGAGCTGCTAAAAACAAGTCCCAGTTCTTTTGTAACAGAGAAAGTAAACAAGGTACAAAATTAAAAGTGACAGATTATTTTACATGAAGGACATGGAGTGCACCACCAACTAAGCTTCAGCTCTACAAGCTGAGTGTCTTTCAAGCTGAGGTTTGACTAGAGAAAGCTCCATCTGTTCTTTTCCTATACTAAGGCACTATAGCACATTTAAGGTACATTTCAATTTTTAGTAAAATGTAAACTAATTTTTTAACAGACATTAGCTTTGCATTGAACAGCTTGTATGGTGACCTAAAAGATTTTCTTTGTCAGAATCTGAGTGTTTAATCCAGACTCCTCACGTATGGTTGTTATTCACAGGCATAAGAAACCAGATCCTAAATGTTTTTTTGGTCCTCCTGCCCCAAAAGATTTTGTGCATGTGCTTCATATAGCTGAAAACTCATCTTCCCTTCTAGCCTAGACTGATTATTCTCTCTTGCTTCTGTTTTCTGTTATCTTTTTTCTTTTATGTTGTGCTTTAAGAAACTGCTGCTTCATGTCATTAGTCCTAAACCTGGAAGGGTGCTGGGGGCATATAATTTAATCTCAAAGGCACAGGGAAGTTGAGATGGCTGTGTTCAGTTTTTGTTATGTGCTCAAGTTGGCTGATCATGGGACATCCTGGTCGCTGCATTCTGCAGCTGGGTTCAGTCTGGAAACAAGGATTATACTTGTCAAGTAATATTACATGGCTAAATAATCGTAGAGAAAATAGTGTAAAATATTGAAGAAACAATGAGAAAGAAAAAATAAAAAATACGTCCATGACCATCTTAATTACAACATTCTTTGTCCTTGTTAAAGCTTCAAAGAGTGCACGTATATATGTGAAGGTTGGTGGAGGAGAGCCAAGACATAGAGAGAGGAAACTTCCTTCAGTAACCCAGGTGACACAGCTGGGTTCCAGCAGCTTCCTTGGGATCATTGCCACTGTCCCAGTGGAGGACACGGAGCTGGATACAAGACCATAAAGATTTACTAGTTTGAGTATATGCTTTAAAACATATACTTTATGCATATAAAGTATGATTAAAACAAAAAGGGTGACTTAATTTCCTTCAGATAAAAAATTCCAGCAATGAAAGAGCTTAGTTTGACAAGTGGGTTTCATCTTAAAAATAGAAACATTGTCATTGCTATCTTTCCTATCTTCCTAAAAACCTCAGAGATTTTAGTGTGTATATCAATAAATAGAGTGAAAAAAGCTGTTAGCATTATTGTCTCATTACTTAATTTGAAAAGTTCTTGCTTTCTTTAAAGTTAAATTTAAGAAAACAGAGCATTAATATGTTAATTAATAAGAAATTCAATGGAGAACTAGAAAGCAAGTAGTTAGACTACTTTTTTCTTTAGTAACTCTGTGAAGCTCATTAAATGCTTCTTGGAACACATGCATAGGAAAGAAGTACAGAAGAATCTTCTTAAGATGAGCTTCTGAAAAAAACTCCTGTCTTAAGAGACATTGGTATTCTCAAATGTATTGAGTCTACTCTTCTTAGAAAATCACATTAATTATACAAGTGATTTTGTTTAGTCCTTTGGGCAAATACTTGAGATAGTTCTCTTTAGGTCCTAGAGCTGAGTGAAATATTGACTTTTAGATCAGTGGCTGAACTAAAAAGTGCTTTTAAATAAGTACGTATTAGTCCAAGGTTTTTAATTTGCTTCTTAATTTTTTTTTGCATCAAAATAAGATTGCTCGAAAGTGGGCTTGAAATTGCTCCTATGGAGATAATTTTATTGATTTAATAAAACTTCTTCTTCTCCTCAGTTTTTAAAATTAAATAAATTCGATTGTGTAAAAAGTTTCAGAGATGAGTTTTGAAACATTATTAATTTTGAAATATATTTCCAAATACCCCTCTTTTATTTCCTGTTCTTTCCTGGAAGGGAAGTATCCCTGGATTTCAGCACAGACACGAAAGTCTAAATCAAACTGAGGCTCCATTTTTTTGTGTGACAAACTCTTGACAAAAAAAATCAGCATTGTTGAAAGAAGAGCTGTGATCTTCTCCAGTGTGTCAGGATTTGGTATCTCTTTGCGTTCTCTGTGACTCCTATAAATACATGAATCAGCTATAGGGCATAATATGACTTTGGTACCATAACAATCGTGTCATTTTTGTGCAGCTCTTCTCTGGCTTTATCATTTTCTCTGATCAAATCTGACTGTACATGTTCAGTCTCTCAAAAGAACTGTTCTTCCTGCATCCCAGTCTCTGTGTGTAGCAACACCTGGATTCAGGTATGCTCCCAGAGTGACCCCAGCTGTCTTCATCCTCTCTGATAACCATTTGGGAAAACATTTTAGTCTATGCTGGATGCTGAAACCTGGCCATTAACACAGCCATGGGTGGAATTTGGGTTGCTGTGCTTGTTTACAACCCATTTCCATGTTGCATGAGCAGGAGGGGCTATTCTATTACTGGTTCTGTTGCCCACGGCATTAGCTGGAAAATCCTGTCTTCTGAAAACACACTTTTGTTACAAAAGTAAGTGCAAGGCCAGCCCTTGACACCAACAATGGCAGCGGAGGCTTTTAGAGAGGACTCGCGCATTGTTCAGCCCTCTTTTGCGAGCAATTACTGGTACCGTGAATGATTTCTCTGTGCTTGTGAATGCATAACTTCAGGAGGAAGCTGCTGTTAAAAGCTCCTTTAGGTCACGGCAGCCACTTGGGGCACACTGAGCTCCCCGTTACGTAAGCGCACACAAAGGAGAGCAGGCTCCCTGCAGCTCTCCCTCGTCCTTGTCTGCCGCCTGTGAAGTGTGTGAAAGGTTTGCAGCTTTGCCTGTTCCATGAAAAGAGGCCGAGCAAGCTGTCCTCTTCTGAGAGCCTGAAATTACTGGGTTTTAAATGGGAAAAATATATTAGAAGGATTAACGCTGTATTAGCTGCCTCCTCTCTACTCACTCAGAGCTGGGTTGGGGCTCCCTGTATTTATGTAATCCTTCACAGGTGTTTATTGACACAAGAAAATGTTTAAATGAGGTGTTTCAGTGCAGGCTGACAAGGTTTCAATTTATGAAGAGCACAAGAAGATAGGCTGCTCATCAGAGTTTACCCAAACCTACTACTGAGGTATAAAACCCTTTTCTCTTAGAGGGATGAATAAGGCTGAGGATGTCTGAATCTTGTTTGGCTCACTAGTGGTAGCTAAGAAAAATGGAATGATTTGGGAGAAACCTGTCTGCTACTGCATGGGAGCACCAAATTAGTCTGTGCAGAGAACACCAGAAAAATAGGTAAAAAGTGGGGATTCAGGGGGAAAATAAATTTGTCCTTCACCTCCAGTGGATGACATACTGGTCAAATACTGGGATCAGGGTCAGTGATTTGACATTATTCTTTCAGCAGTCAGGAGAAAATAGCAGAAAAGAGAGTGTTGTTTCTGAACCATCTTCTGTCATTCCCTGCCACATTCCCCTAACATAACTGCTCCTAGTTTTAAGGAAGAAATAGTAATTGAAAACTATAAATAAAATAACACTCAAATTTATTAAATAACATTCAGATATATTAAATTGAGGAATGGCTATTCATCTCAAATAGGAACATAAGATGGGAAAGTGGTTGCTGTTTCATTTTGACTTGAATTAAGTCCCTCTTAAATTTCCTGCTGCTATTTTTTTTTTTCCTCTCTAGTCCAGACAAAAAAAGGGTGATTTTGCTGTTTTGGAACCTTACTCCTCACTGGTTTGAATTAAATTCCTCATTACAAGACTGTATTAGCTTTAATAAGATTTCGAGTTACTTGCCCAGTTTGTGGTCTTACACATCAGTATTGTTTCCTGTTGCTTGTGTGCACTGATCCTCTCTGTTGTACTTCTAATCATCTTTTCTTTGAGATTTTACCTTTCTCTCTTGTGCAGTACAGTTTCTGTTCCCTTGTTATTTTTGTAATAAAAGCCAAGTTTATTTAAGATTGAATTTTTCCTGCTGGGGTATAGGTGATCAGAACTGTGGAGAGTAATTCAGATGTCATGCCATGAATGCTTTGCTTTATCCCTACTCGAAATTCCTTTTAGAATCAAATTTCTTGTCACAGACACCTCGTTCCCAATTACCTTCTGTTTAGCCAAGACACCTATATCTTATATTGCTAACCTCTGTCTTTAATGAAAAATCTACATGGATAGAATATCCTTTAAATGAATATTTAGAAAATGTCTAGTACTGTTGTCAGGTCTGCCACACTGGAGCAGAGATTTCATTGTCTACCTAAGATTGTCTGTTAGCACATTTTTGCGTAAAATATCTGTCTTTGTTCGTTTCCTATTTTGAACATTTGCAATTCTGTCAAGTTCCATGTCACAGTCAGTCAAACTTTCCTGACTTTCAGCACTAACAATTCCTGTAGTCACGTACAATTCACACAAACTGCTCATTACTGAGAGCATAATTAGCCTTCTCTATTGTGTGGGACACTGTGTGACACACAGAAGATTAACAAACAGTGAATGATGAATAGTTTGAACAAAACTCAAAAGAAGTATGGGAGGAGAAATGAGTGTTCCTTGGCTCTGACCTGTGCTGAGTACCTGTCTTCTAGGACAGTCAGAAGAGAAATAATTTTGTGAGTGTGGATGAATTATTTCAGGAGGTGGGACTGTTTCAACTTTACACGGAAAGCTTAAAATTTGATTTTTGTCACACTTCCATCAGTCATATTTTGCTATAACCTTATGGATTTCAGCAAAGCTATTTCAGGTTTATTCTACTGTAAATGATACCAGTGTCATGTTCTTAGCTTGAAATACAGAATTTTTATGAACTGCACAAATTAGTCTTTCTGGTCTAGGATAGAACTGTGATGTAACTTGCAAATACAAATGTCTGACAAATCAAAATCTCAAAAAGGAATGAGTTTTGCTGGCAGAGTTTTTGTCTTTTGTTCTCCCAAAGGGGTGATTAGTGTAACATGCAAAACGGTTCCAATTACACTTGGAAAAAAGAAAAATGCCAGCTTTTCACAGACGCTTCCTCCTGAGGACTCAGACCAGTTCCAGGATTTATTAAGGTTTAGAAATATTTCATTTGTATCTGGTGGCTCAATAAATTCACAGCAAAACCAACCACCTATGAGCAAGCACAAACCTTGAATCTAAAAAACTCTCAAAGGTACGTACAAATACAGGCTGGTGTCAGCTTGGATACAGCCTGACCTGTACCTGCCTTGTGCGTGCTGCTTTTCATCTCCATCTGGCTGAACGCCTTTGGGGCAAGGTGGAGCAGCATCCCGAACCCCGTGTCCGAGAACGCTGGGAAGGTGGTTGTCATTCCCCATCTGAGGTAAAGAATTACTGGGTTTTATTTTGAAGAGTGAAGGAGAATTATCCTTGTGCAATCTCCCAGTGAGGTGGCTTGTGGCTTTGCCCGTGTCCAGAGCAAACCGACTGACAGTTTGCCGTTCTTGTTGGCTTCTGTTTTGAGGTGGTGGTTTCGTTCAAATCAACATCTTCTGAACAGGATAGGCATTTCACATAAACTCCATAAAGCCAAAGAATCTGTTCAAACTAAATTTCCTGTGAACTAATCCAATGTTTTACACATAAGCACCAGAAATATGCTCTGTGATGTCATCTGTGCAATGTCAGCTGGCAGATGTATTTTCCTCCCCCCCTCAGATACTGAAACAGATAATACATACAGACCATGGTGTGAGGACCACTGGCAACCTTAAAACTCATTTAATTGCAACATGCCTAAGTGGTCTGCCTATAATTCACTTCCTTTTATAGTACAGAGAAATGGTAAAAATTAGCCTTACCTGGCTTACACCAGAAAGCTGTATTGGTATCGATGAAATCTTTCCTGTGTGAACTTATTCTATAAAAATGTTAAATAGCACTATTAGGTAAGGCTAATATGCTGTACTGGCTGTACTTCAATATTTATTTTTGACAACAGATGAAGAAAATTAACACAAAATAAACTTGATCTTTTAAAAACACAGCACCCAGACAGATTTTCAGAAAAAAGGAAATATTTTAAAAAATCTGTTTGTTTGGACTCAGTTTTGCATGGTGCTGTGTTGTGTTCTGTACAGAAGAGATTGTTACTCTGTGACCCAAACCCAATACCTATCCTGCTTTTAGGGTGAAATATTTTCATATTCAGCATCTTTTTCTCCACCTGTAATTATATCACAGTAAATATTTATGAGTGCATTTCAAAGTGTGTGTATACATAGGAAAACACACAAACATAGATGAACATATAAACCAGGGTTTTAAGCTTTAGTCTTTGCACCATATTGTCATAGTCAAAACAGGAAAAAGCCTAAGAAAAAAATCCCTACTAAATTCTCTGGTCAGTTTGTAATGCTATATTTTACTTTAAATATTTTCCTCTGACATAGAATACTTCCAGAAATAATAGATAGCCCTAGTTTTCAAAAGACTGACTTATGTAGTGTTCACAAACTACTGTCTGTAAGCAAACTGGATGGAGAGTGAGGGGAAAATAGAATAAACCACAGCAGCTTGGAGCTCTTTGTATTTGAAAAATCAGTTTCTGGGAAAGACAGCGGCTGTGTTCCGAGCGAAGTTCCGAGCAACACCTTCCTTCAGCACAAGTTATTGAGAATGTGCAGCATTACTCAGCCACTCAAAATGGGTCCACAGGGGGTAGCCATGATGTCATAGAGACACATGAGGAATAATGTTATGTGATCCCCAATTTTGCAAGAGATTTTGTCAACAGGCTGAAAAAAAAATCCCCATAGCTCTGGGCTGCATTATAATTGGGGTTTTTTTTGTTTGTTTGATTGGGATTTTTTAAGCAACCATTTAAATCATATTATTTCTGTCCCTTTTCTTTCCCACTTTCTTTGATATGGGTTTATACTACAAAGTGCAGGAGTCATGGGAGTTGTAAGCTTCCGCTATGAGCCTTGAGTTCTACCCATGGTCATGTACCTTCTGGTCTGTGGCTACACAGGTTGAATCTCCTAGAATTTTGCTGCTTTGCTTCTTAATAATATTTTTATGCTGAATTCTTTCTTCACAGTCGAAACTCTTTCAGGTGAAAGCATTTTTTTCCTTATTGTCCACTACTTAAAATGAGCTTTTGATACTGATTGTTATTACTTGGTGCTACTGTAGTGTTATAACCTAATGATGACAATAATAAAGCTACTTTGAAAGTGGAAGGTTGCTCTTTTTTATAGCAAAGCACAAAGGACAAAGGTTTTAATGAAAAATTTTATTGTCTTACTTGACTTCCTATTTGAACACTGGACATTTGGCCAGCTACTCAGAAGGAAGTTGGACATATCTTGTTTATAGTAAAGGACACTTTTTTCCACTCTAAATTGATGCCCCTGTTGTATGGAAATACTGTTCAATATTACAGGAAATCTAATTAAATAATACCCTTCAATGAAACAAAAAGAAAAGCAAACCCTTAATCTTCTACAATGAAGATTGTGTGGCTGATAGAGGTGCTTTGTTCGTAGATAACAGCGCTGAGGACAAAGAGGTACTTGTTGCTTCCTTGGGTTCTCAAGGGACTATGGTGATAAAAATAATAACAAATCAAAATACAGCTTATATTAAAAAGCACAGCAGAAATGAACAGCCTCACAAAAGGTGCATATCAGATTGGTGTACCTTAGCTACAGAGCTAACTCTGACAGGATATGGAGGAGGAAGATCAAAATGAAAGGAAGGTGAGCTTTTTCATGAGGAGGTGTCACAGTGAACACGTCTGAAATCAAAATAACCAGCAGATAAAGTTCATTTCTCCCAGATGGCCATAATTCAGAACAATATATGAATGAAAAGTAAGACCAAAATGCTACAGAAAAGCAATATAACTCTTGGGAATAATTACTTAGTGGTAGTAACACAGGGTTGTATTATTAAAGATTCTTCATTTTCAAAGGTTTAGGCTGAGAGATGAACCTTTGTTTTCATGACATTCACCCCTCTTTTGAATTCCTGTGGGAGCCTATGTTGGCAGTTTAATTGAGTCAGACACTGCTAAACATTATATTCATCAACCATTTAATGCAGAACATTCATTTTCCTTGTAAGTGATATTTGTGAAATAATTCTTTAAAATTAAAATGTATGGTAAGGAGTTTACTTCATTGAGATCTAACAGAAAACAAAATCATCTTGCAATGCATCTGTGCCAAAATCTAAGAGGTCTTCCCTGCTATATATCTGTGTCTACATATCACATATCTGTGCAGAGAGTCCATACCTGCCCCAGCTGAAAACATCTGGCAGTGTCCATGCCCTCTGGTGCTCTCCTGATGGCCTGTTGTTGGGGCTGCTGTTCTTGGGGAGGCCTTGCCTTGGTGGGAGGAGGGCCTCTTCGTGAAGTTGTGTGTATATATGAAAGAATTTAATATCGCAAATATTCTTGCACATTACATGGTTTCTGGAATCTGCTCTGAGCAAGGCTGGGACCAGCAAATGGCCCAGCTGTGGGATTAGAGGGTGCCTGCTCAGGGCTGTGAGATTAAACACTGGGTGGAGGCCTGGCACCTCTGCTACTGTGAATACATTCCTGCCCTGCTGAGCCCAGCTCCGCCTCTCTGCAGAAGTGGAAAACCTCATAGGAAAATCTGAGTGCAATGTTGGCATTATCAACTGCTTTGTGCAGGACATTGTTCGGCTTTCTCTTCTAGAAGCCCCCTTTACCTGATTGCATATTGGATGTACTTCTAGTAGCATCAGTCTTTATTTTATGGGGAGAAGTTGTAATAAATCTGCTACACCTTAGACCCCAATTAGGGGGGTATCTAAAATTTGCAGCAATATGTTTAAGTATGAAGTCTAAATTAAGAGATTAATTCCATCCACTACTTCCTCTAACAGGTTTAAGGGCTTGACTTTGCATAGTAACAAGATTATAGAAATGCCTGAAGGACAATTCTTGTATAAAACCAAATGTCCCCAAGTGATTTCAAGTTGAAAAAAAATGTGCCTTTCATCTTATTATTAATTGTATAATTAATGCATCCTGTGTACTGATAATAATAATGCCATGTAATTAATTTTTAAGAATTAAAACCTTGCCTTTATCCGGTCTCATGGTCCACTTTCATGTTTATAGCTGAGAATATAAATCCTCTTATCTAATTATAACATGACTGGTTTCATTGTTCAAAAAGAACTGCTCTTTATTATTTATTATTTTATTATGCTATATTTTACATTATTATATTAATTATATGCTTTTCTGTGTTCTTTAAAGACACCAAAGACACAAAATTTTAAGACTTCTAAAGCTCATCAGTGCAATTTTGTGCTGGTTTGGATAAGGTGCGATATTTCATTTGTTTTCTGTGTCTGTTTTTGTCTTCCATGATTACCCATTCTGTTTACAAAAAGGCTCAATTAGCATTTGAATAGTAAGCCAGAGAGCAGACAGGTTGAGAATTCTTATAGAACTAATTTGGCAGGCCTCTCGTCCCCCCCACCTCTCTCTCCTAGCTTTTTCTTTCTCTCTAATCAAGCTGCAGTTATTAAAGCTAGAATAAAAGAACTGATTTTTCCATTACACTGATGCATGCTGAACAGTGCCTTGCTTTGCTTTTTCTTCCAGCTATGCTAATTGGACTCAAAGGAAATATTTAGTTTATAACAGCAAATGAAGAATTCATTAAATTCTAGCAAAGAAAAAAGTTAAGCAATGGAACTGGACATTATTTTTTTGAACACATCTCCCTTTAGAGGCACTTATCTTAATACTTACTTTTCAATAGCAAAAATATTATTTAATTTTTGAACCTAATTGCTTTGGAAAAAGAAAAGTCAGAATCTGGGAAAGTAGGGAGAGATTTCTTTACAGTAACAGGTATCTTGCAAAATCAAAAATCTCAGTGGACATTTGACTTCAAGGCAGTTACACAGGAGCTCCTAAGGAAAAAAAAATGTACTGCTATGTCTCCAGCTTCTGTCTTACTGCCTCTGGGGTAAATCAGGAGTGACTGCATAGAAATCAAAAGGCTTCCATTGACAAGAAAAGTCTGCAAAGCCTGGAATCGCACAAGAACAATGTTTTACACTAGATTGCCAGAATTTTTGCCTCTGGTCATAGCTGAATGTCTCATAAGAATTGTCTTGCTCACATTCCAGACTCACATACAGTAAATCGGGGAAGGTGATGCAGTACCTTGTGATTCTATGGTTGATTTTGTGATTTGAAAATGGAAATAGAGATTCCTTATGTGAACTATTACTAAACTCAAGAGTCTTATGCTAGCCAAACCAAAAGCCCTCTCAATTATGAAGAAGCACTGTCTAAACCAAGCATTCTTAAGTCATGGTTTTAAGCAAAGTCTTGATTTTTTGCTAGTCTAGTGAAAACTAGAAGAACTGGAGTCCCTGAGGTTGGAAGTAGTGGTCATCTGCATATAAGACGTTCCCTAGAACCTGATCCAATAAATGCCTGGGTACCTGAGTAGACTTGCTTGGGCTGGGACTACTTGTAAGTCAATATTAAGCCAAAATTTAATTTATTTGCTGAACTGAGGTTTTAAAATTGTCTGTGACTTCTAGGAATTGGCAGAAAGAGATTTGTGTCTGGATTTTTTTCTTCCAAATATAGGCAAGATAATTTCTAGGCAAATGGAAAGCTAGAAGTCTGCATTATCTTATAGTAGCTGTATGTTGCTGTGCCGTCACCGCTTCATTAGACTCCGACCTAAATTGTCAGAGTGTCAGAGTACTCAGGATCATCTTCACGATCTGAAATCTCTGGTTGTTCCTGTGACTACAGAACTTAGCAGAGCATCCTCACTGATCTGGTGATTCATCAGTGCCTTACAGGCTACAGATTTTGAAGCACTTTTACAGACAATGTATTACCTGAGTCATGCCTGGATAAACTCCAGTTAACCTGTAATTCTCCCAAGAACTCCTCCCAAAGCTATTTTCATTCTGTGAAAACCTTAGTTTTGCTGACAGAACTCTCCAGTCCTGGCTGCCATCATTGCCGGGCTGCTGGAGTACAGGCAGGCAGTTTGTTGCTGGTAGAGGCAGATTTCCTTAAGCAGTGGAAAGCCTGAGTTGTACCAATTTTTAGCAAATTTGTGCCTTTGTGCCTACACAAGAGCGTAGACTAGACCTCAAATCTGCCTGCTCATGCTGACGATGACAGGTCAAATTTGACATCAGGCTGGTTTGTGTGGAGAGGTGTCTCCCACACAGGGATTACTGTCTTTGTTCTAAGGAATATCAGGATCGACTCTTTGAGTAATGAATTGTAAAACCAAATGAACTGTACATTGCTTTGGAACTTCTAGTATGGTGCAGAATCATTTGTCTTCTTTTTTCTTTTTTTCTTTTTCTTTTTTTTTTTTTTGACAGTGGATATTCCTTCCCTTCAAGCATTTCATCTACATGATCACAGTGTGTTCAGGCCCCAGCCTAGTTCTGGTCACATTCAGGAAAAGGTGCTGCAGGTACTTAGCACTCAGAAAATTACATTTGCTTCTTTTTGGCAGTTAAATTGTAGGTACTAAAATCACGGTCACTGTTTCAGAAAAAGATTTAGTCTCTCATGTAGACACAGCTCTGATGAGAACAATTTGTCTTGTAACCTGTGAATGCCTCACAGAGGTTGAAGATAAGCTGGTAAGCCCTTGCTTAGTCAGGAAAGTTTTTCTAAGTGTTGAGATCTGAGACAGGCAGGTTTTTAAGTGGCTTGTGGAAGGTCTGTTTGATGGTTTGTGGTGTGGTTCAGAATCTCTGCAGTCTGGAGAAGAAGCCTGGTTGTTAGTGTGGCTGTATCAGCATTTGGCAGCCGGAATCAGTTAGGTCTGAGCATTCTCACATTGCTGCCGTGAGAAGGGTAGGCCAAGGGAAGAAAGGTCCCTACACTTGTGATGTACCTGTACGTGAGGACACTGCCACTCCCCCGATAGTCAGGCTCTCGTATTGTCAGTGCAGTCATAAGTGAGAGCATCTATTGCAGCAGAATTATTACTGTACAGTGATTAAATTATTGCAGTTGTGTGTATAAATTCTCTAACAACCAATGCCTTGCTGGGGCTGGCACACACACCATGATATTGTAATAACAGTAAAAGTTGGAAGCAGTTTGTAGAGAGCTGGCCTAAGCCACTGATTAAAAAAGCTCAGAGCTGAGGAATTTTTGACCCTCCATATTTGTCAGACATGATTCTAACCTTTGCTTTGAAATTAGCTGCTTATGGACTTCGTTTCAGTAAACTCTGCTCTTTCAGGCCCTCAGTGGCAGCCTTGCATTGGTTTCAGAAGTGTGAGTGTGTGGTGTCAGGGGTTGCATCACAGCCCACGTGGCATTTGACTCGGGTCGGGCTCGTTTTACAGTCTGGAATTGCTGTAAACTGCAGCAGGCTGGTGCAATTTCTATGTTTCACTACCTAGAAAATAGCGCCTTTTCTGTTTTTTATGGGATGGGCTGTCCCTTGTAAGGGATGCATAATTTCGTCCTTTCCAACTCGAACATTGCTACATTTTAATAGCAAACCAGAAACCAGATCAAAGCTTTAATCGCTGTCTAAATGAAGGAGCAGGCAGATCGCAGCAATGATAAGGCGGATCAGACTGGGAACATGCAAACAGGCCGCCAGAACGAGCCCAGAAACAAGCCCTGATGCCTGGGAACGGGAGCGTGGCTCACTCTCGCCGCTGTGACACGGCCCTGCGGTGGCTGTGCGGCCGCAGCCTGGGCTGGCCCCAGCTGCCCCGGGCAGTGCCCGCCGTGTCCTGGCTGTCCCTCTGCCCTTCCCGAGCTCTCCGGGAGCTCAGGGCCAGCCGGCCTCCGGCTTCCCTCTGCTGCGCTCGCTCAGCTTTCCCTTTGCTCTGATGTTCCGGCTCCCTGCGCTCCTCCTCTGACCCCTTCTCCCTTTCCCCGTGCCTCTTCCCGCTCTCCAGCTTTCCTGCTCTTTTCCCCCGAGCTCCCGGCACCTTCCAGCCGCGGCACGGCCGGGTCACACACACCCCGAGCTCCCCCCGCACGCTGCTGCCCCGCCGCGGGGAGCACGCGCCTCGCTCCTGGGCGCGCAGCCCAGACACAAAACAACCCGCTTTTTCTCAGAGGAAGATGCTGGACAGTGAACGAAATCAATAAGAAAGTCCAGTTGCAAATATGCCAAATCTTTCCCTTTCCTGCCTGCTAAAGTATCTGAGTCACTAAGAGACAAACAACACTATGAAAATGCTGTTAATTTCTAAAAAAATATAGCATTTATATTTGTTTTAAAGCACATACTGGAAAATATTATCTTATGAATATTTTGTATGTAACATATATTCTGTATAATTACAGTGATTATATATAAAAATGGTTATGCAGGTTGCATATTTTTATGTTACATTTACAGGTAAAATGAAGGCTTTACAGAACTGGGCCCAGTCCAGCATCACCTTTATTTAAATCAGTATTTTTTAATGTTGAAACACCATTTTCTAGCATGACAACATTTTATTTTTGTCCAGTTCAGCAGCAGGCAGCAGAAAACATGGATGTTTAATACAAATAGATTAATTTAGGATACACAGCTGGTCTGTCACTGCTGAAGGTAACAAGCTGCCTGCAAGCAGCACTGCAGCCTGTGCGAGCTTCAGCACAGGAAATAAAGCAACTTGTTTATGGCTGAAGTGTAGCTGTGTAATAAGGCCTCTGGTCTACCCTTTGGGATTGAGGTTGTGCACCCTTTTAAATCAGAGCAGGAAATGAAAAAATCCACCTGCAAAACAGTTTTCAGCCATTGCACTCCAGGGAGGAGTTCAGTCCCATGGGACTGGATTTAAAGAAGTGTTTAGGAACCTACAAAATGTCTGCAGGGTTGTGAAATGTCTCTTAGCACCAAGAATAGGCATCCAAAAGACCTTGAAAGGCTGGACGGGAGGAGGAGATGTGCCCTTGTGGAAGGGCAGCTGGAAGCCAGCTGTCTGTAATGGCACTTGAGCACTGAAATTTGTCATAGACACCCAAACCTCTTCAGGCTATTTTTGAACGGTGGTTTTTTTGCATTACATTGCAGGGAAAGTTGTTTTAAATAGATATATAATTATTCTGATTGCAATTTGCAATCCACTCCATTAAACAGCTTGAGCATGCAGACTCTCCCTACAGTTAGCAGAGATGCCACCAGCTGGTCTTCCTGTGCAGTAGGTGCAGTGTTCACTTAAGCTGAAGAATTCATTTGTACTGCCTGGAATCCCTTGTAGGGTAACCATGATGACAATCAGCACATTCTGTGTTTCTCCAAAAATGCTTGCAGAAATTGACTACTTTTATTTATCATGTGAAAATGAACTCTGATTTTATTTAGTTGTTTCCTAAACAAGGGGCACATTTGCACCAACAAAAACAACAAAACAAAAAAACCGAAGTGAAGTCTTCCCAGATGTATTTTCATGAATTTGTTCAGGATGAAAACAAGAGGTGGAATAATATTATAGCTAGAGAACAGATCCTCTGAAGACTTTATTAAGAATTCTGACCAAACTGTGGTTGGCAGCTGAAAATACTGCATCAAAAATCGAGGTCCATTTTCTCATTAGCAGCCATTTCTTGCTGCTGTGCACACCCAAAAACTGGAAAAAACATCTTGAAAATTCCTCCACTTCAAAAAAGTGAAATTCTTTGTTTTATTTCTGCTCTCCTGAATGCTAGAAGCAGCTGGAAAACTCATGACAGTTTGTGCTCATACAAGAATTTTATGCTGGTTTCAGTTCAATGAAGACCTTCATGAATTGCAATTTTGTTAAAAATCATGGCAGCCAGATTCAGATGCCTCTACTATAAACAGCCTTTGAGGAGGGATGGAAAGCTACTTTCTATCATCAGCTGAAGTCTCTGTTTTTCATGTTTAGTCCTATCTAATTATCATCTTGATGACAGTCGTTCCTTAGATCTGTCGTTAATTAACTTGAGCTTTTCAGGCTGTGTTGGACTAGGAGAGGGAGACTTACATTGTAAATATTCAGCCCAGATTTTTCAATCCTTTCTTTATTCAAATATAACTATTAGAGAGCAACAACTACAGTCACTTCAGCTCAGACTATGAACATACAGTAAGGAGATGGTAAATTGAGGAAAAACATGGCATTCTTGTCCTCGTTAAGGTATAATGGGGAGGAGGAATCCTCTTGTAGCAGAGTTTTCAAGGTACAGACCAAACTGAAATGTAAGGGGAAAGTGTAGTCAAGTATATGCTGTAACAAGATCGTCAGGTGAATTTTGCTGAACAATTCGAAATTGCTTTCAGTAGAAACCAGTTTTTCAAAATATAGGGTCACTTTCTGAAATGAAATACATGAAATTGGTGCTACGTATATGAGGAAATGTGCTAAATTTAATAGTAAAACTTGGATTTGTAAAGTTGTGCACATGGCTGTACAAGTGACAGCTTTCACCGTGGCACTGACATCTCGTGCAGTGGTTCATTTGACTGTCATTGATTTAGGTGGAGCTAATTGCAGTCGTAACTTCAAACACGTGAAATCTTGACAGTGCTGTGAGCTCTGTCATAAAGTCCTAGAGTTTGGCTCAAAACTTTTCATGAGAGATTGAAAGTACAATCCTTGGCACACAGAACTCCTTTATCAAGAACTACTAACAGAAGAAAACAAAAAATTTTTTTCTTTAAGGAGAAAGTGTGTTTTAGTTAAATCCGATTGCAAATAGAAGTTTCATTTCCATCAAGTTTGCTTTAGCCTGGGAGGTTTTCTGATTGCTTGTACAAAAATGTTGATTAATGATCATCATTTATAAATAAATGTTTTTTCCTGCAGTGCCACTGGGGAAAGTGCTAATATTTATTGCTTCCCAGCAAAGGGTTTTCAGCAGGCCTGTCAGCATAACTAAAAATGCTTTACAGTGTTAAGGAAGATTAAGCTGACAGCAAGCCATTTTCTGTTGTCACATGAACAACCTTACATGAGGTTTATTTATTGAGTCGAGTGAAAATTAATTACATATATCAAAGGGAAAAAAAAGTGTTGATTTAATTTGAAGATTTGTTTACCTTTATTTAAACAGCCTGAAAGCTCTTCTCAAGATTAAGTATTTTAATTAAGTGAATTAATAAATTAAAGTGATTCAGGGTCATTTTCTAAGCCAGAGTTGTTATAACTTCAGAATAAATATTATTAAAGTGTGTAATTAAGTGACAATTAATGATCAATCGCAAAGCTGACTGTATCACATAAGTCTTAATATTGTTTGTTAAAGGGAAACACCGTGAAATAGTACAGGTAGTCATCATTATTTTAAAATTCGTGTTCTCTTGAAGTTTGTGAAGAGGAAAGGAGTTATTTTCAATTTTAATGCAGGCAGTGTTTCAGCTGCTCCTGCAAAAACTGGCAGATGGTAATTTATTAATATTCAATAGACTGTAATAGAAAAGATAAAAGCTAGTAAAAGTTTGTTATAGCAGCTTCTCCTCCAGCAATAGGTATAAAAAAGATGCTGGCATTTAATCACAAACATATAGGCAGGTTATGTGTTATTGTTCTAAAGAAATTAGCGTTTCTGCCTTAGAATGAGAAAACAAAATTACTTCTGGCTCTAATTCCTTGTTTTTCAGATAGAAATTCCCAGCTGTACAGTCTGTATTGAATTTGTTTCAGAAATCTCCTGCATCAGGACTCTGCATTTCAACATCCTTGTATTATTTGAGACAGTCCTACTACTGGGAAAAACGTGGCATCTAGTCTTGCACTAGTGTACAGGTGACACAAGCAGTGTTCAGTCCAGGTAAAACCAGACAATGTTTTCACTGTCTGAGACATAAATCACATTCCCTCGCTCTGCCCAGACCACTGGACATGAAATTCTTTCTTCAGCTCTTTGAAAGCTGAGGAAATGCGTCAGGCTTCCCCTCCCCAGCCTATGCTGCATTTTGATGATTGTGGCACTCCCTTTCCTATGAGGAGAAAAATGGGAATTTTTAATCCCTTCAGGCAGAGCAAGGAACTGCACCAGGATTTCCCTCATCGTGGGTGGTTTTTATAGAAAAACGAGAGGAGGGATGCCTTTAGGCATAAGAAAGACAGATCCACGCTCAGCTGTAGGAGTTCCTCTCTCCTAAACAGGGCTTGTAGTAACACTTTCTGAATACACAGTAGTGTGGTATTGACAGCTTCAGAACACAAGTAGAGGTTTACCAGGCATTTTGGAGCAGGCTGTTCTCGTTTTTTCCAAGTCTGTCTGTGGGTGACTCCTTGCTCAGTATTCAGATTGTCCTGAATCTCATTTTGAGGAGCTGAGGAATGATACCAAGCACTTTAAAAAGAGCAGAGGAAGAGGTTTGGTTTTCACTCTGGATGTCAGATACCTAAAAATCTGTATGTGATTTGATTTTCTCTGAGTAAATTAATAGTATAAAAATTTTCTGCATCTGAGGTGTTGTGAGAGCACAGACAGTGAAAGCTTGTAAGGTGTTCAGGTGCTAAAGTAATGGAGGCCGTAGGGGGACTGCAGATTGATGTATATTCTGAAAGAAATACTTAAAGGAGCCTGGGGATAACCCAGCTCCATTCAATCTCACGAAGGAAAAAGAAATAAAAGCTGTAATACAAAGCTGTAAATAACAGAATTGCAATAGTCATATTCTTTTGTCCTCTGGGCTCTCCATATACTGGTACCATTGTTTGCTTATACGAGGCAGAGTTTTTGTCTTGCTGTCAAGTTAGATGGTATCTACTTCAGTAAACTCCACAAGCTACTCAGTGAGCTAAGTATATGGTGAAGAGACAGAAAAACAGGTCAACATGGAGTCAGCAACTATTTTACAGACCTCTAAGAAAGATAGGAGGAAAAACACTGGAAAAAAACCTCAGCAGTTTAGAGCAAATTTAGCATAAAATGTCCTGAGATGATATAATCCATCTATGAAATGCATAGATAGCCTGAAATAGTGCTTCAGGTTATGTTATTTATTAATGGTCATGTGCTAATTTTCCAGAGTGGAAAGGTAAACAGCCTTTTTTCACCCAGATGGATAATCAGAAATTCATTGTGCATTATTGAAGTTAGGAGGAGAAAGTACTGATAGAATTGGATGCCTTGCAGCCTTTTAAATCAGAATGGGCTTATGTGAATTACATATACACAAATCAACTATCAGGAATGATATTTTTCATGAATCCAGTTGCAAGTCTTGTTCAGCTGCCAACACCCTCAGGTCCCGTGACCCCAACCTTCATCTTTGCAAGGGCTGTCTGTCCGTGCCTTCTCCCACCCAGGTACCCTACCTTCCTCTTACCTCCATAGGATCCCCAGCTGTCTGACATAGGAAATTTTTTTGCTTTGCTCAGCCAGGAGAGGAGCGGGAAGGATCTGTTTCAATTTATAATCAAGAGTGTGAGTTCACTATTTTTGCACCAGAGTATAAATTCTCCTAGAGGCAGTCTGTTATAACTCTCAGGCTTGTCTCTTCTTCTGTACAAAAATTGGTTAATTCTGTAGTTTGCCAGGATATTAGTCTCTTGACCTTTAATTACGTTCATGAAATTCATTCATATTAGAGGAGTTTTGGAGAATGAAAATTTTAATGCCTGTCATGCTACAAGAGTATGAGACACCTTTGCACATTAACATTTAAAAGAATGGCTACTCTGTTCTTCCCAAGCCCAGTACAGTCTGTACTGCCTTCATTTTGATTAAAAAAAAAGGCCAGTGGCTGAACAGTACCTGTCCTGGCAGTGATTTGGTTTGCCACCATGGCTGGTGTTCCTGCTCTCTGCAGTGTGCTTTTCTCATCTAGTTTAATCACAATTGCTGATGAACTTCAAATACATAGAAGTAAAAACAATCTGAACAAACATTCCAGGAATCTCTTTACCTGTTATTTCCTTTTTCCTGAACATAGAAATTTCCAAGTCAGAGAGATTAACACGATTATCTACAGTTGTATTTTAACCCTCTGACCGGAATGCTGTATTTTGTAACTGGTGGGAGAGGCGAAAGAACAGGCTAGAGTTCAGAGGTTTCCATGGGAAATACAAACAGTGCTTGATTTCAAAACAGTGTGTGCATCAGGAACATGGGGAAGTATGAGGAAAGGAATATTTTGTACTAATTTTTTTGACTGTTTTGATAATCAAAAGCTAGAGGTTGCAGTGTGGAGCAGAGAGACTACAGATCAAAAGAGAGTGATATGGTGAAAACAATCCACTGGGAGAATTTTAGAGGAAGGACAGTGATATTTTAACATAAGATTTGTTCTTTGGCCTTCAGAACAGGGGTATGACATAGAATTCTGCAGAGGGAAGGGCGAACAATCACTTTTAGATTTGCCCTTTTGCAATATACCAAGCTCCCCTTTCAATATAAATTCATAATGGGAACTTCTCTTAGCTACTATTATATAAAGATTTGCAAAGACAAATGAGACAGGAAATTAAAGGATTGAAAAGAAAGCCAAGGTAAGTAACTTACTGAATTCATATTGGAGAGAAGAATAAGAGGCAAGTGGGCAAAGAAGGGTGCTTTCCAACTTTTGTAGTGCTATCACAAGCTTATTACTCTGCAGAGATAATAGAGCAATCTCATTTTCCTCTGGGATATTTTCTGGTATTCAGTTTAGAATAGTTCTGTGAAAACAAATTCCACCTCTGCTTATGGTTTTGTTCATGAGAAAAGGACAGAGTCACAGTCTAATTAAAGAAAGGTTGCTGCAAGTGTACATCTATATAGGTGAAGCTGTCTTCCAACAGGAACATTTACCAAACAGCATTTTGTGCTCAGAGAATGAACTTCCATAAAAGCTTTTAAGAAATTAGTACTCATGTGCATCCTTCAGGGGGGAAGTTTGGTGTCTTATGGCAACTGATATTAATGTTGGGAGTGTAAACTACCTCATGCATCCCTTCAAAGAGTTGGACGAGAGGAGCCACGAGGCATTTTTCCACAATTGGCCAAGCCTTAATCTCTTTAACTGTTATTGCCATCCATAATATAAGCTGAGTTCGTGTGTTTTGTGGTATGGAATAGTGATTCATTAGTAGCCAGACAAACAACTCATTCAACATAGTCATGCAGCAAATGTCAGTAGAGTATTATTTCAATGTTATAAAGCTTCTGTAAGTTGCCACAGCATGTGTAAATTCAGAAAGAAAAGATCAATATAAAATATCAAAATCCAAGTATTTAAAATTCCCTTTTTTTTATGTGAACTTGGAAATAAAATTATTTTTTGAATTTATTTTTATCTCTTAAAAATTTGTTAGCATATATTTTTTCCTGAATTTTTAACAAGAGGATTATATGTGAGTTTTTAACTGTGCTCAAGTCTGCTGAACATCTGTTAACATTTAAACCAGATAAGAAATGCGAGAATCTTCCAGAAAACCAAAAGCAAACCAAACACAGAATTTCTTTTTTCTGCCATAAGATAGGGGCTAGTTTTTTGTGCCTTCTCTGCTCTTTTGCATGTCAGCATATACTCATCAAAATAGGATAAATAAAATGTTATTGTGCCTACAGTGAGAGATGTTTTCATGTCAGAAACCACAGCTGTCATACCCTCTTCTTAGGCTTACTCTAGTAAGCACACTCTGGGACTTCCCAAGGTGACATCAAAAGCTTTTTAAATCGAGAATTAAAAAAGCTGTCATCATGTAAAATATTTCTCTGTCTGAGCAAAAATGCGTAATCTTTGTACAGTTCCTTGGAAAAGAATCCATTTTCTTTCAGAGGGTATGTCCTATAGTTTAAAATCATGCGCACAAGTTCGAGCAGTATTTTACTGTTTCCCTTGCTGTGCTAAAATCAGAAGTTTTGGCAGTGTTACCTTAAAAGCAAAGGTAAATCACAGACAACTTTAATAGCTTGTCTGCATTTACATGGATGTTCATCATTTGTATATGCATACATGCACATCTCAAAAGTAAAATGCCCCTTGTGGAAGAAGTGTAGTATTAGGACATCAGTATGGTTTATTCTGTGTACTATATAGAGTGTGATGTCATAAATAAACAGTTTAAAGGATTTTTAATATTGTTACTGGAAAGCATGTAAAAGGCTGGTCACTAAGGGCGATGGATTCTAGGAAGTCCTAGTTTATTGTGTGGCTTGTTCTTCTGACCTGGAATGAGAATGAAAGAGATCAACAGTCAGTTCAATGTAAGTGGTTTCCTTCAATTTTTCTGTTTAAAAATAATGAAGTGCTCACTAGGCTTGGACATGTCATAGGATAATACCTCACTACAATGAATTATAAAAAGTAGTAATTCAATGTGAGCTGTAATTACTGTGTTCTGCAGTAGGATTAGCACTCACAGTGTGATATAAAATAGATTTATCTATACATACAGCATGTCTGCAAAGTGCTTGCCAAGGTAGGTTTTTAAATGAATACTGTCCTTGTTCAGAAGTACGGGAAGTCACAACTGGTTGAGGCTCTTCTAAGACAGAGAGGTCCCTTTGGCTGAGTATTCTCATGTTTTGCTGTTTTACTTCTTTAGAAATTCTCACCATTACTGGAGTGTTTTAGACTATTCCCTTCTTTGAAAACTCAGTAGTTAAGGAGTTCTTTCTTCGGGACAGACTGCAGCAGTCTCTGAAAGTGTGCGGGTCCTGCTAAAGCACCAGGCCTTCGGTTGGTTCAGGTCACTGATCTGAGGTGTCTGTGCACAAATAGAACAATTATGCAGCGTAAGATTAATAACCTCTGTTTTATGGGTCCTCTAATGCATCTGATGAGCAGTTCCCTAGGATTCAGTCATGATTTTTTCTGATGGCGTGATGTACTTTGTACCCTTGATTCCACTGTGTTTTGCCTTCTGTTTCTCAAGGACCTCTCCTTGGTTAGTGCAAGTCCCAATAAACTTGGAAGCTTCCTTGAGGATCTCTGCAAGTTAAAGAGTTTCATTTCCACAGCTGCACCTTCCCTGACAGGCTTCACAGGACAACTGCCTACAGAGCATTTCCTCTTCTTTCTTTGCATATGCCTTTTAAAAAATATTATTCAAATACTAAGGAAGTCCTCAATCTGTGCCAGTTCTCTTTTGTTTGCTGAAAGGCTCTACGAGTTTATTCTTGTTTCTTCCTCCATTACCTGCAAACAAGAAGAAATTGCACTCAGTACTTTCTCTTTAACTACCACTATTCAATTGTAATGAATATACCACCAACCCAAACCACACATTTTTTTAAGAACTGGGATCATAGAAAAATCAGAAATATCCTTTTCTCTTTCTCTTCCTTGTTACTGAATCAAGAGGAAAAAGCAAGGTGCGTCTAGCAATATGGATTGGGGAAAAAAGTCTACAAAAATCTCTCTGAAATGAAGAAAAAAAGACTGAACTTTTTATTTATTGTCAAAGGTACTTTAGGAAAGTTTGATGGCCCTTTTGCAATTCTTATTGTAAAAAATTCCGTGATCAATAATTTACAAACAACTGTTACTGTAGGAGTTCTCATTTATGCAGTTTTTTAACCTTACACTTCAACAAATCCATCTTGATTTTGTGGCAATGAACTAAAATCAAAGATAAAAGATCAGTCTCGTTTACTGTAGAACTGAAAGTTTCTGTATTAGGAGCACTGGCTGGACTTGACTAGACCACCTCCAGAAGGGGATCTCTTCTGAAATAAGATGAAAAGTCAGACTACTTGCTCTTTCATGTGTCAAAGGGGGGTAAAATTCTAGTGAACTGTGCAGTAACTGTCTATTCCCTACTGTGTACCAAGATTAAAATATCATTTTGACTGTGATCGTTACCAATCTGAAACTTCAATAGTTGTTCCTTAGAACTGAAGATGCATTCATCTCTCATGCCACACAACATCCATCTCTTTTTCTGTGCTACTTTTAAAAAGATCACTTGTGAAACCTGATGGGAGAAAAGTGTGTATTGGTTTGGATAAAACTGTATTTTACATGTCTCTAAAAAGCATTTGCAAGAAATTCAGGTTTGTGAAGGAAGAAAAATTACAGGCTGTTAATGGAGAAGCATTTTTGCAGCATCTATAAATACTTAACGTAACATAGGAAGAGAAAGGAGGAATAGTTAAAGAGATGGAGGTAATCCACAAATAATGCTGGTCAGATTTTGTAGATTTAATTAAAAATGATAGACAAAAGACAGAGTGTTTTCCCTCTATAAACACAACAGTACTGGGCTGGATTTCAATGTACTCAGGTATTCACACTGTTGGGGTAAAAAGGTGTTGGTCACTGCTGCTTGGTTGCATATTGTCAGCTTCATACACTAATTAGTTGAGTCAAAATAGGTGTGCAACGAAAGCTCAAAGCAAGAGAAAATAATCCTCTTCTTTCTTAAAAATGAAATTTCACAGTAATTCCATTTAATATGGAGCATAAACATCATTTAGTGTATTTGTCTAAATAAGTGAATTTTCTGAAATGCCTTTTCATATTTTAGAGAGGCATTTGCACAATTAAAAATAGGAGAGTAAATAGGGTCATTGTTATGATATCCAACAAAGGATATCCCACCAATACCTGAGCTGAACTCCTCTGATCAGGGCTACTGGGGTTAATCAGCAGGCATTGTAAACCAATGCCATCTTTAGTGTTTGTAATTTCTGTTTAGAGGATAACACCATTCCTTACAAATTGAATATGTCTTTTTTTTTATCACACTATTTTTTTAAAATGCCACTGAAATTATCTCAGAGGAGCAGATCTGACAGGTCAATCACTGCAGATGGTAAGTGCTTTGTTAATTATACAGAAATTTAGAAACAATTGTAGAATGTCTTGCCTCAGGAGGAATTTCTCTCTTGCTCTGAGAGTAGATTTCCTCTACTGAATTAATTTTGTGTTTTTGTGCAGATAACAATCTCTCTGCTGCTTTGTAGGAATGACTCCTTGCTCCTTGTTCAAATATGCAACTGTAAATAAGCAGTGGATATTGCAAATAAACAATGCTCCTCTTTTTAAATAATGCAACGTGTGTAATTAGGACAGCGCAATTACAACTGTATACAGCTCTCAGTGTAACAATTAGTTTTTTTGGTAGAATGTAATTTGTTCCAATGTAAATGTTTTCCCTTAATTCAGAAGATTCCCTCGAGTTGTTACAATAACAAGCCTATTTCTACAAATATATGCTGTTGCACTGTATGTTCCAATACACAAATCAAAGAGGACAGCTACATTATAATAAGCTATGGGAATTATAAAGTCAGAGCAAAATGATATCAATCCTATTTTCTGAGGGGAAAATATGCCCAAATATCCTCTTTCCATTTCTATTTTAATCCCAGAGATGTCAAATGCTTTTTCCAGTTTGATTTGAATTTACTTGAAAAAAATAGAAACATTTCCTTGTGTTACACTGCTGCTGTTACCCTGTCCTCCTGCTGATGATGTCTGACCACTTTCTAGCCTTTCCACTGCTTATTCCTGCAGATAAAGAAGTGCTATTATTGTCATTTTGCAGAGGAGTAACTGAGTCTCATAGAGCAAGAGAAATCTGCTTTAGATTTCATCAGAAGTTTGTTGGGAAACAGGATTTCAAACCCAGCCCTGTTCTCTTCCTGCCAGTATCCCCCACGTGCTCAGAGCAAGAGGGCAGCAAAGTGCCTGTGCGGCTCTTGCTCACAGCACAACCACTGCTCCATCCAGCTCCCTTCATCCAGTTCCACACAATCCCTCCTTCTCCCGCTCACCAGTTCACACTCATTTCCATAACGTTGCTCTTTTAAAAATCTGTACTTCCCCCTCAGCAGTAAAAAAAGCATTTGGAGCATCTGTGTGTGTGTCACCACATCAGGAAGTCAAATTTTTAATGTCTCACAGTTTTGCATTTGCCGGTAACTTTCCATGGCTAAAGTTAAACAAAGGGTGGAGATTTTGTGGCGATAAGCACAATATGCTACTAGTTCATAAATAGGCAATTTTAGGTCAGCTGAATTAGTACTCCTGAAAGTGTCTGGGAGTTACAAGAGACAGAATGAATGTAATTACTCAATACAGATGGATGGGAGTGCTCAACACATTCTATGAAAAATTAATTTTCTGAACTTGATTTTAGAATCGGCATTTCATCCTCTTTGTACCAAAGTCTGCAAAATTTTGGTATTTTTTCTTGCCAAATACACTGTTGTTATTTTGGAGGCTGTAAGTTATTTAATTTAAGCCTGGGCCTGCAGTTTCCTGTTGTCAATATTGCAGAGCACTCAGTGAACAATTGATAAACCCCCACACAACAGTAGTAATGTGCAATGATTATAGGGCAAGGGGCTGCGATAAGCATTGTCTGCTCTGGTTAAGTCATTGCTAATGAAACATCACAGCTGATTAAACTGGCAATGAGAGCAGTTCCCTATAAACAGGCTCCATTTTCTCATTGGATCTTCACCTCTCTTTCTTAAAAAGCAAGATTTGAGCAAGACAAACAGAAATGCTCTTTTAATTATAAATCACGCTAGAAATCACATTTTATGATTAGTGGCATGTTCTAGAAAGACTTTGTCTTAATTGTATGTACGTCACTACATTTCTTTCCCTGCATTTTAATAAGATAAAGAGGATAAAGAAAACACAGGGAAAAAAGTACAAGAGTCTCTGTTATTGCAGTGAAACTGAATTGATATTTACATTCATCCTATAACCAGACTTGGGCCTCTTCTTGAATAACAGTAATGGTGATCAAAGCAGAGAAGATCTTTGAGTTCTGTGCTTTCAAACTGCTCACTAATCACTATAATTCAGCAGAAAATAGGAACAAAACTACCCCAACAAACACCACAATCATTGCACTCTGAATAAAAGGGGCTCTCACCAAATAAAGCTGAAGCAAGGTAAAGATTGCTCTATTACACAGTATGTCAAAGTTAAATATGGTCTAAATCTATTCAAAAATTTAGAACAGTCAGTCCCCAACCTAGAAATGAGTAGAGAGGCTGCTTTGTTAAGTAAATAACCTTGTCCAGAGCCTGCAGTGGCATCACCACCAGTGACAGCAGTGTCTGTTTCTGCATAGGCCTATTTCAGCCTTGACACTGCTAACTGTGGTACTAAGGTGGTGTTTGATTTAATTAAATGCCACTCCAAAGAAGACCCGTGTGCGTACAGCACGTGTACCTGGAGGAGCTTCTGGTTCTTCCTCCTCAGCAGTTTGGTATTTTTCTGTTTATGCATGGAAATGAAACTGCTTTCAGATACGAAGCTGAACGGTAGCCAGGTGCTTTATAACTGTGTTAGCCTGAAGCTCTCATGAGAAATATTTTTTCCTGGAAAATAAATTATAACACGGCTAAGTGGTGCCTGACAAAGCTAAACAGGAGCCATGCTGCTCTATTGCAAATTCATCTGCAGTCTCTCGGTAGAAAGACAAATAAAAGCACTTCATCAAAATCAGTCAGGGAAGCACAGGAATGCTCATCAGAGACCACTAAACTCTAAATACCAATCAATTTCACCAACTTTTTGTCAAACTTGCAAGTCCCCTCAAGCACTGTCGTCTAGAGCTGCCAGAAGATGCTGCATGAAATGTGGGAGCAGAGCAGGGGAGCAGTGGCTGAAAGCCCCTCTCTGACACTCGTAATTAGTGCATGTGCTTATGATCAGCACGGGCCAGCATTTACCGAAGTCAGTAGGGGGGGCTTGGCTGACATTAAGGTTTTGAAACCAGGCCTAAGGGCTCAGAAACCTTACGGTCCATTTGAGAATTGGGCTCACCATTTCTTTTTACTGTATTGGCTATTTTTCAGTGACCTGGGCATGTCCCAGTGGCCAGCAGGCATTTTTGTTGCAAACATCATGAGTGCAGACAGGCACCTTTAGACTGCCCTTGAATTCAAAGTTGATGAAATATATAATATTGAAGGATTTCTGTCGAGGAATTTGCACTGAGACTTTTTCCTGCGCAAAGAGATCCCAAAATTGTTTTACAGCCGATGGGACATTAAATGTTATGACAGTGTTAAGTCCCACTCCCTGCTACCTTTGTCCTCACCATTCTTCTCTGTCAAATGCAAAAGCAGTTCTGAGAGAAGAAAAAATTAAAATGTAACCTCCTCACCCATTTCTCTAAGCTGTGGTAATGTCCTCACTGTTTTAATGTTCACATTTGTCATGTCAGAAATGTATTTTAAAGTTTTGTTTAAACAATGTCAGGTCCTGTAAACACAGCATAATGGACAGAGAACAAAACAGCTTCTCTACTGCACCCCTCACCCACTTTGTGTCTGTCTGTGCCAGATTCAATCACTGGTTTGCATGTGCTTATGATCAAATGGCCCATCAAATGGGCTAGGAAGCAGAGTACAGTACAATACAAGTATGTGGTGATTAGGTCTAACCTGACTCTGAATTATTTTTAAAATAATCCAGCCCCTCCTGAGTTGTCTTCCACCTCCCCACAATACCCTACTGAGTGTCCTTTTACTCTCAAGCCTTTTTCTCTGGGATTCATTCCTTCACCTCCAGGTTTTTGCTTTCTTAAACAATCTCTGCCACCTTTTTTCCATCTCATTATTTAGATATTCCTCCATTCTTCATTTCATGGTTTCTTTACATTTCCCATCCAAAAGAAGACCTTCTTTTTTACCTGCCTCCAGCTCCCCCGTTTTCTGGAATTATGGATCAACCCAAGCTCCACATTTGCCTTCTGGGACAAATCTTGACTCTAGGCTTCTTGGAACAAATCTGATTTTATTTTTGGATACACTTTGCTCAGAAAAAACAAGATCAAATAAACAGAGGTTTCCAGCTATTATCTGCTGAATTCTGAGTCTTCAGTCTCAAGGCTGTGTGCATTGTTCTTTGAATATCATGTAGAGCACATTTTGTAAGAGGCTTGTGGTTTCTGTATGTTCCCTGAATCATGAAAAGGTGAGGGAAGCAGGAGAGGAGAAGGTTGTCTTAAGCATTGAAATACTCACCTGCAGTGCTCTGTAGCCCACAATTCCTGTATACACTTTCAAATGCTGGGCATGAGGAGAGATGTAACTTATTTATTTATGTACATGCTCTGGTAAGAAAAGCAATACAAAAGCAGTCACCACTGCAAAATAAGAGTGCTTCTGTTTTGCTAGACTTACAAAAGGGAAAGTGCTTGGATCGATGTTCTGCTATTGTATAATGAACAATGCATCACAATTCTGTATTGTTTTCTATAAAAATTCTCCATTGCAGTTGACCATAAAATTACAGGAAAAGATACCTACATTTTCTGTCACTTCTAAATGATAAAAACAACACATAACCTCATCTTAGAAACAAAGCCTTAGCATTTGGAATAGAAGGTTTGATGATAAGCTCTAATGAGTTTAGTCCTTTGAATCCTACTTCAGGTGAGGGTAGTGAGTCACCTGGGGCTGAATTCTCAGCAGTAAAGAAGTAGAGGAAAACAAATCAGTAGTTTTCCTGCAGAGCAGTGGTCCAATCACATCTGACACCAATTAGCATCCTTGCTGGTGGTCCCTATTAGGACATAGTTGAAGTCTGAATTACATGTCTCAACAGTGCAGTGGTCATTTTGCTGAGCAAAATTGAAAGCCAAGCCTTGGCGGTAAAGCCAAGGATGAAAAAAACATCTTCAAAAACATCAGCTTCAGAACTGTCCCTGAAATGGGCCTGTCCTTTTTTCTGTCACCATACTTTCAGCTGAAACAACATCAGTTCAGCTTCCTCCATTGTCAGCAGTGAGTAATTCTCAGAGAAGGTGAGAAGTGTGAATCCACATCATTCACAATTGAACTCGGCATCGAGTGTGCTTGCCAGGGTTAGTCCCTGCAAAAGGAAGAATGCCTTGTAGCTCACTAAACATTTTCACCTTGCTTTTGCTGGTTATATAAGCTAGCAGAAGTATCCTTGCAGAAAAGATCCACGATTTTAAAAATGTATTTAACTGGCAAAAACATGTATTAAATTCCTATAAATTTCAGAGATATTGTGGAAGTCACAGGATTTGTGATGAAGTGGGGTAAGGGAGAAGAAGTTACTCTTATTATATTTTCACCATCTAAAAATGTTTTGCTGCGTATTTTCAGTTTCCTGGAATTCACCACGCAAAAACTGCTATGGTAACAAAGACCTACTGGACCTTTTTCAAGTGTAGCTGACTTAAAACCCAAGAATTTCTTGGCCTGTTTTACCTTCTCAGGTCTTAAAACATATCTATGCACTGAAATTGTGTCAAGAGACACATATTGCTTAATTACAGAGAAGCATTTTGACAAAAAATACATTTCCCATGCCTTCTTCAGCTCTTAATTGTTCCTGCCAATTCTCCACTACCATCTGTCATCAACTCCCATTTTTCTCTTCAGCTGAAATATGAGTGTAATACTGATTCCAAAATATCATAATAGAGTCTGTGTCCCCTTTGTACTGCATTTTCCTGAAGATAACAGCAGAGGATTGCAAATCCTGTTCAAGATTGCCAGTAGGTTTGTCAGAGTTCAGAGGCAAGAAGAAAAGCTCATCTGCTAGAATGACTCATGACAACCTCATCTTTGATCACTGGGACAGTTTTCAAATTACGTATGTCCCCTCCAGTTCCAGGTCATTTTCAGATCTCCTGTTTTTCAGTTGGATTTTGAAGCTTAAATAATTTTGTTCCTGGCACAGGCATCATCAAATATGGGAGAAGGTAATTCTTCTCTTTGTCCCAATTTTCTCCTAATGAGGGTATTTCCTTAGTGGTTTTTGGTCACTTAATTTTTTAAACAATGAGGCAGAAACAAATGCTGGTGAGTAACAAGCTTAAAATTCAGGATACTTTCTGTAGGAATAAAAATGATATAGTTCCTATAAGTTCATCTGTCCATACTTAGGAGTGTTTTTCCCCATCTTCTTACTTGACGTGAAACCTGTAATTTCTTTGCTATATGGATTGACCTGGGAGTAAGTAGGAGCTTCACTTGTACCTTGGCTCTCTGGGGGGGACACATCAGGCACAAGTGCACCTGGATCTCTTGGCCTGTCTCAGCCGATCAGAGATAACGAAATGAAAATGTCAGCTTAAAAGAAATGAGTGGCACATAGAAAACACAGCCCAGGTACATCTGGGACACGATTTTGAAATGTAGCCAATCAGAAACGACTGAAGTTTGTTCCTGCTTGCTGACTGCAGACAGTCTTCGGGGAAATAAGTCACATCTAGTCTTTCAATTAGTAGGACAAACTGTGCAGATGTCACACCGAACACATTCAGCCACATTTCAGAAGAGGTCAGTAGAGTAAAGGAAATCAGTATGTCGATGGTTTAGCAGAGTACCCAGGGAATTTTCTTCAAGGTGTGGTTGCACCAAAGGAGCGAGTTCTCCCTGGAATCACTGAGATGGCTTTTCTAAGGAAAACTGTCCTCACTGGAGGCTGAATGTCTCCAGCCATTCATGACATGCACTGTGACTGCAACAGAGCAAAAAGTACAGGTTTAAGCTTTTTCATCCCCAGCATGTCCAAACTCACGTGAAAAGGGGCAGCTCAGACAGTGGCCTTTTGCCATCTCAGGCTTCAGCAGGGAAACACTCTGGTGCTGGGGTCATGTGTGGATTTGCCTGCTAACGAGCGCGCCCAGACTGTGCTGGTTATGAGGGCAAATTGTGGCTGTTGCTAAGATAGATTTGAAGTGAAACTGATGCATAGAAATGAAATGATTGATATCTTATTTTTCTGAGCGTAGCAGTGTGAACATTTGCTGTAAATTATATTTGTTACAGACCCAGAATCTTTTGGCAGTGACTCTGAGTTTGGATGGACTGGCTAAACAACTTGTTAAACGAATGGGTTTCAGTCCGCATTTTGCAAATTATTTTGATTATACGGTGTAGTTTGCATGATTAATGAGTTGCAGAGTTTTATTATTTCTGTTATCTGACTGGATTTATTTATTCATGGAAATAAATAACTTATTCCATCAATACTATTAGATTTGAATGTAGTAGATAATATTATTATCTTGTTATCTAGACAGAGCTGTAGATTTATACTTGAAAAGGTACCATGTTGTATTTAATGATTCAGCCAAATTATTCCTTACAAGTACTGTTGAAAATTTAGTTGCTAATCAATGATTAACTTGGATAAAATGCAAATTTTGGAACAAATATACATGTACATATGTGCTCACACACCCCTCCCTGTCCCTAGATACTGAGTGTGATTAGTAAATCAAGCTGCTGACATATCATTATTATCAAAAAACTGAGTTTCCATATAACGAGGCAGAAGCAAGTCAATGATAAAACCTGTTTTTTATTTTCATCTTCTCTGAAGTTTGCAATGAAAGAGCAAAGATCCAATAAAACTATAGAAACTGGTGATATATATTGCAATAATAGAGCTGCAAAATATTTCAGGTAAACTGAAGGCATCAAAGGAAAAAAATATTCCAAATATGCTGCAGCCAATATGTGCATTAAGTGAAGGAAAATTCCTGGAACTTAGTTTTGTTAAAAATGAGCTAAATTAGTTTCTTTTCTTCTAAGCAGAATTTTTCTACCTGTCGTTTGCAATCTGTGTCATTCTATTTGAGTGATTCTTAGGGCTGCAGCAAATGATTTGGCTGCCTGCCGAATCTTACCTGAAACAGCAGCAGTAAAGCTTTCCCTGCTCCTGGCCCATCTGATCTTTGTAGTGGTCACTGCCTGCATATCACAAAGGCAAAATGGGCCATGTGTTTATCCTTCAGATGCTGAGGTTCACAGTCCAATGCAGCTTAGGGTCTGTGCTCTAAATTACACACTTGAGGTGCCAGAATAAGCAGCTGCATGATTTGGTAACCCCCAGCAGTGGGCTGCAGTAATCTCTGCAGTTGTCTGGGAGGATTCAGCAGATCTGATTTACATGAAGCCGTAGTATTCAAGTCAGCTTTCAGTGACCTGCTAGATTCCATGTGTGGACTTCTATCTCTTGGTGATTTGGTGTAAAGATGAGCTGAAAGGAGGGTTAGGTTCTATTTCATGTAGGGATTACAAGATATGCTTTTCTTTCTGTGTTCATGATTTGCTTCATGTTTATAATAAATCTAATGGGGTTGGGAACATCGCTTTGTCCTACTACAAGCTGGAAAGAAAATATAAGAAAGAGCTATGCTGCTAGAGGAGAGACCTGGGTCAGGTCTGCAACTAACTGCTGTGATCAGCCAAGGGGCACACATCAAATTTCACATATCAAACAGCCTTTACAGCTGGGATCACACCCTAATTAGTGGGATTAATGAGAGAATCAAAAGAAGGAGGAAATGGTACGTGTCAAGGATTCTTTATTTGAATACAAACAGTTGTGCTTCTCTCTGGCATGTTTGTAGATCTAGATTGTGCTGCATGATGTTAATATCCTGCCCAAGCCTAGCTGGGGGTGAATCAGTCACTAGGTGGGTCTCAGTGCACTACAGGGAAGCCAGAGCCACCCCACCCAACCCTCAATACTGAATATCAGGAACAGAAAGCTGTGAGTGTTTCAAAATATCTGGATGCTTCATCTTTCCATTTCTCCCACTGATGTTTGAATCACAGATCCCAGAACAAGCATTGCATAATGGTGTCACAGTAGCAAATGTTCAGCAGCTATTCCAAGTGGGCCAGGTAATGACTGAAGGGTTTAAGTATTAACATCTCCACGCAGCACCTGCTATGTCATTGTTTGATACCAAAATGGATGTGAAATACACAATACAAATAAGGGAAGGAATGATGTGATTTTATTCTTACTAAGGGGAAATATCAATATCAAGATTTGGCTAGTAAGTTTATCCTGATGCTGATGTGCATGTGAGGTTACACAGGAAAATGTATATGGGAGGCAAAGTGTAAATGGATTAAAAAAAAAAAGAAGGAAGGAACAATGTGGATGTCAGGAAACTTTAGGAAGAAAATTAAAATAAGGAAGCAAAGTGGGAGATATAAAACAAACAGTACTGTATTAACAGTGTGCTGAGACCATGACAGTCATTACTGCAGTATCTTCACAATTTTTTGTGATGCAGTGGAAATACTTTCTCATTCTACAGAACTGGATCTGATACATAAACAGATTAAATGATTTGAAGAAGGTCAGTGACAGAGCTGACATTCCTGGCTAATATTAAGATGCTGAAACTCCAAACTCTACATTCAAGTGTGTGAGCTGGTAAATTCTAAAAGGAGGAGCATGTAAATTATTGTTTATTTTACTGTCCTCTCTGATTTGGGCCTTCGATATTTCAGACTGTGTTTCAGTACTCTTAGGTACCCACAAAGGAAGATCAATAAAATTTTTAGTTCTATATGTCTTGTATAACTTAGATTACATTTTAAAAATTATTCAGAGTCTAAAACCTTTTGAATGTCTCAAACATTTAATCAGCTATATGAGAACTATGTTCATTTGCATTCAAATTGGAGTCATACATTCAACACATTTGGGAATTCTCTCTCTCAGTTCCTTTGAAAACCTACAGTGCTATCAAGAAGTTATATAGACTGACATATAAATAACTCCAAACATGAATTGTCACTTGGCACTGTCAGCTAAGCTGACTGCAGGTTAATGTAGGAACCCAAATCATTGGTCAACACAGCACACCCCAATGCCAGTTATGCTTCGCTGCATGGAATTTACCAGGGCACGTGTGCTGTGTTACCACACCTCAAACTGGAGTTCCACTGAGTACTGTAAACATGCCTTTAGGCTCCTGTGAGCTGAAATCCCTTGAAAATGGGAGGAATAGACAGGTTTTCTAAAATGAAAGGGAAATAGCTAGTGGGATGTTTAGCAGGAGGCATCACACATCACAAATCACAGTAACTCTCTACAGGCCCAGAAACACCTTTAACCTGTAAATATTTGATAATTTTACTCTAAGTAACTTCGACATTGACTTCTGTGCCTAAGATAAAGCCATTTATAAAGGATTCACACATGACCTTATTTGTTAGGAAAGTAACAGAAATCTTTCTTTAGAAGACTTTGTCAAGTCTGCAAACTCAAGGAAAGTCACAGGTAATGCTATCCTTTTTCATAGTTGCAAATACACATCTTCAGTAATAGGGCAAGTCACAATTCACTCTCAACATTAAACAAGGTTTCCTACAGTGATGACATAATAAAGGCAACATCCCAGACTTCTTTCTGGAGAGTTTAAACAAACTAGAATATATGAAAAATACTGAGTAGTCAGTAGTGGATTTTTAAGTCAGCCACAAAGCAAGTCCTCCTCAAAGAAGAATTTCCTCCAGGCATAAACATGAAATAGCTTTTAATAAAAAATATGACATATGAAAATCTTCATTGTGAAAGGAGAATCCAGCTTGAAAGTCTCTATTTCCCTTATTTGATAAGCAGTCTCAATGACTTTTCAGTGAACAGTGATGTTTCATACAGAAATGACATTTAAAATAAATCAAGATAAATTATTAGAGGCCCCTAATATTTGGAAAGACTTGGATTTTACTTATAAAGTGCTTAATATTATAAAACTGGAGAATACTATAGAATAAAATATTTAAATATATAACAAAGCACAAAACACCTTAATGTGCTTACAGATTTTGAGTTCTGAGGCTGAACTAGACCATAGGAAAGGTAATGATCTAATTCGTATATTTGTTGGCTTAGGAAAGTAGTGAGCAAAAATAAGGGTTTTGGCATAATTTCATACTAACTGTATAGTTAAATATGCAACAGTTTTTTCAGAATATTTTTGTGTGGTCTTTCTTTTTCTGATATGTTAAAGAAAACAATAAACAGTTATGATTCACCTAAAATTTTTTTCCATTTTTCATATGAATATCTTTAATAAAAAAGAAAGAACAGACAAGCTAACCAACACAACAACAAAAAACCCTGAATCCTTTCCCAGCTTTAATTCTAATCACGTGGAAAGGGGCATTTCTCAGAGGAGATCACCTATCACCTGGTCCTTTGTATTCCTCGGGTCAGTCCCAGAGCCCTGTGAAAATTAGGAGAGCTGGTCCTGCAGTCTCAGGCTTTTGTGTAACGGAGTAGGTTACACAAAGCAATAGATTTCATTTAAATGTTGCTGTGGCCCGGCAGTACCAAGCACTTCCCTCTGCAGTTAGAAATGTTTTTATTTGGTGAGCACACATAAAACCTCTGTCAGCAGCACTCGGAAAGTCACTGGTCTCAACTTGTCTTCTTGGAGAAACTTTGCTGTAAAGGAAAACTATGGAGGAAAACAGTAAAATTCTTTTCTCTTTCAGTGTGATAAGCAAGTGTCATAAAAAAATCTGAATTACAACTTCCCAACTGCACACAAACAGAATTCGTTTCTGTCGTCATGCAAAGCTTGACATGAGAGCAAAAGAGCCCTTTACTCTTTTATGAAGCTGTAGGAAGGTGATTGTTTTTCTTTAGTTGTCAGAGATTATTACTGAATGGCTATAATGTTAATTCCATTTCTAGGATGAAATCAACCATATCTAATATTTAAAGGGAATAAAATAGCAAGGCAACAGTTGAATGAATAATTTCCACAAATAATTCCCATTCACTTTGTTTTCTGTTTGTACTTCCAACTGTGAATGGATGCCAAATCCTCAAATATAATTGTATTAATTCTTGTTTTACATATTTCTCCAGCAAATAATTTCTTGGATTGTTATTTATTTAAAACATTGATATTGGTGATGTTGCAATCAGGTTAATTACATTTCATGTTCCTTTTTTTTCCTCAATTGATTGTTATACACAAGTATCCAAAATAGTATAAGTTACATTTGGAGAAAAAAATACAGTAACACTTGTATATTAGGTTACTGTAACTAATTAAGTTTAAGCTTCATTTTCTCTATGTTCCAATTGCAAAGCAAGACAAAAAGTAAAAACCCCATAACTGTATCCATGCCTGTGCTCCCTGGTTAATGCAGATTTCTTTCTGGCAAGATCACCTGGGTGAGATTCACAAGTGCTGTGAATCTCCATGTGTCTCATTCCTACTCTAAACTTAACATCAACCATATTTATTTTGTAAATTTATGGCTGATATTGCCTTTGGTAAACTGCAGTGTTGAAGTGTATCAGTCACACTGAACAGAATGAGTATTACAGACATATTTCACACATTTCCATAAACAGAGAAGGAAGCTTGTGGTTGCAGAAAAGCAGAGTTAAATAAAATCCGTCTCAACAAAGGAGAAGCGGCGTCATGGAATTGTAGAAACAGAACTAACAGGTGAGAGCTGAAGCAGGGAGAGAATAGAAGGAGTGAAACAGGTTCATGCCCAGGTTTTCTTTCTGGTGCAGAACTGGAAAACCAGATTATGTCTTTTCACTGATGGACGTATAGTTCTTTGTATTGGTTTAGTTATTAAAAAAAAAAAAAAGACTAATGGGATGTGTTTAGCTGCATATTTTACACCTCACTGTCTTGAATAAACACCATTGCAGTAATACTACTAGGTACAAAGCTGACCAGATTTGGCAGTGCAATCCTGGCTTTCCTGAATTGGTGCCAACTCTGAAAATAGCCACCTTTCTCAGGTTTTGTGTTTTGTTTTTATTAATCCTGATCACTGCAATTAGAGCTCCAGCATAGTTCTCAAGTAAAATAGCTAAGACACTACCCTTTTATTTCTCCTTTTCATTTGTTTATGGTTATTTTTCTTCCCCCAGAAAAACTGGAAACAAAATCTTTTTTTAATCTTTTGAGTTCAGGAAAAATAGGGTAATTGTACTTTTCACTGCAATTTAAAATAAGGCAAAGGACAACTTTCCTAATCTGGAACACAGCAGCTGGGTTCAGGAAGCAGGAATGCACCACGATGGCACTTTGAGCTGAGCAAAGATCTTGAGAGTTCTGTTAAATACTGATCAGATTGCTCAGTGTTCCGAGCCTTGCAAACATATGTGTATGTACAGTTGGAGTCACTATGACATTTCAAAGTAATATTTTTTTCTTCAACCTTTGAAGAGAAACACAAGTGTGAAAGAGAAGAGCAATGGGTCCATTGGAAGAGAAGTTCTACCAGGTGCATTTAAAGTTGTGGGAAGACTGTTGGATTATGAAAGCTGACTGAGGAATCTGCCTAAGTATCAAAAATATGTCTTCATGTTATGCAACCCCTTGTTTTCTACTGCCTTTTACTGAGGAGCAGGAGAGTGATTCTTTCAAAATAAATTTAGTGCTGCATTTGAGCACAGAGAAAGATTTCTCCCATGTGTCTGTTGTTTCTGTTCCATACTGAATGCTAATTTTCTGTCCGGTCTCCTTAAACTGAGTCTGACAAAAAAAAGTCTGGGATTAAAGAAACCCCTCTGCTATTTTTTTTTTTTTAAACGGGGTTAAGTCATTTTCATTCCATCGACATGGAGGAGATACGAGACTGCACTCTCAATTTTCTAGATGACACCAAAATGAGGGTAAGGACTGATGTGCTTGAGGACAGAGCTGCTGTGCAGATGGACCTGAACAGCCTGGGAGAATGGGCAACCGAGACCTAATGAAATTCAGCAAAATTCAGCAAGGGCTGTCTCAGAATAGGAAAGGTGTTGCTGAAGTGAAGTTCATCAGAGGGACACCAAGATGGTCAGGGGGTGGGAGCACTTGCCCTACAATGAGGGGCTGAGGGAGCTGGGAGTGTGGAGAAGACACAGCTTTGGAGGTGATCAGTGAGCAGCCTGCTGGTGCCTTGGGGGCATCAAGGATATGTCACCTTCACAGAGGTGCGTGGCTGGAAGAGCAGCAATGGGCATATGTTGAAACAGGAGAGGTTCAGACTGGAAATAAGGAAAAAGCTTTGACATCCTGAGACGCTGGAAGTTTGCCCAAAGAGGTCGAGCAGTCTGTGTTCTTGGAGGTTTTTAAGATGAGGCTGGATAAACCCTGAGCAGCCCGGGCTGGCCTCAGAGCTGTCCCGATTTTGAGCAAGAGGTTGGACTGCAGATCTTCTGAGGTCGTTTCCAGCCTGAAATATCTTGTGATCCTCTGATTCTGACCAAACCAAGCAAATGATCATATCTGTGAGATTAAAAAAAACCAAAAAAACCCCAAGTATGATGTGGAAATGAGCACAGAGGGGCAAAAGCTCATGAGATTCACTGACCTGAAACCAGAGCAGCATATTTGAGTGCAAGTAAAGTTATTAAGGATTTCCTCTTAAAGCTGATGGTTGGGCTTTCAGAACATCATTACAGTGTGGAAATCTATTCGTTTTTGAAGGGTCAACTTACAAGACTCTCTAGTTTTGAACAATTGCAAAAATTTTAGATCCTTTAGATAGAATATCCTGCTCTGTTATGCTTAATGTGGTCTTAATTAAATTCAATTATTGAATTCTGGAATTATAAGCGAAGTTTGATGAAATACACTGAAATCCATTCACTAAAAAATAATTAAGCACACCAGGGAACTTTGAAATGTGTATGCTTCATATAAATACTGATCTATCCCCCACAGGCACTGACAGCCAGGGTTACCAGAGCCTGGTCACCACACTGAAGGGCAGTTTGTTGGCTAAGCAGTTTGCTCTTGCAGAGTGTCCGTTCATGCTCTCTTAGGGTATTAACATGCACTTTAGAAAGAGATATTGTTTGAAAACTTCCAAAAAACTCCAACTTTAATAATGGCAGAACTATTGTTTTTTAACTAAAACCTAAATAGTTAAACATCTGTGACAAAAAATACTTATTTATTTTTTAAAAGTTTGCTTATGATGATAGACAAGAAAAAGAAAAGATTAGGTGGAGATGGTGTGTGGTGTCGACTCCCATATTTGTGAGGGGCATTTAACTAAACCTATAGGTTTGTTTTACACCATGTTTCAAAAATTGCCAATGGATTTATACTCCTGATGCTCCCATAATGCAACAAATAATTTCCAGTCTACTTTTCGTAGTTACTTGCATACAGACTTGGAGGCGAGACATTTCACTAATATAAGCAACATCAGTACTTACTAGAGGTGGTAAGTGTTTTTCGATTATTCCTCTTCCTCCTCTTTGGACCACATGCCAAAATCATGCCTGGTTACGGTTAGAGCAATTGTTCACTTATGTTTTATTCTGTTATGAGAATTTCTTGAGGCTACAGAGTAAAAGGCAAAATACCTGTAAAACTACTTAGTGAGCCTGGTAATTCACACTTCAAATTGCTTTATTAAATAAAGCAAGACAGTACAAAGGCAGGGAGAGACTCTCTATTGAAAAAGTTGATTGGTTGCTTTATCTTGTGCCAGTATGAATATGACTTCACCACATTTAACAGCGTTAACAAATCTTTTCTAAGATGCAAATGGCAACCTTGAATTTATAGTTTCACCCTTTAACCTCCAATCATATCAAGGATAACAGCATATTTTACAATTTCTTCTCTGGTCCCAGATAAGTAATAATTGCCAACAAGAATCATTAAACAAGTTAAAGCGTTTAACTTCATTATAGTCATTCTTGTTAGTCAGGCACGTCGTGCCATTATCAGACCTTTTACATCAGTAGAAACAATTGATAAATCTGTAATAATTCTGTGTCTCAAAGATTGGATAATGATCCCTTGTAATTCTCTGACATGACACACACAAAGTACTGCTTTTCAGTGTGTAATTTCTCATTTCAGAGAATGTTAACCAGACTGAAAAAAAACCCTGCTTTCATACAATCTGTTCAGTGGAATGTAAATGAATGTGGGGAACAGTTTCTTAATAAATGAGCCGCCATTGTGATTATTTTCAGTAACATTTGCTGTACTTAATGGTACCATCCATCTAAGGATTTCTACATTCATCCTGTTTATAGGATGGTTAAAACCTTTATGAAGGAATCATTAATTTCCTTCCAAATGTCACTGACTTTGAATGCTTTGATCATTCCAAGATTAGCCCAGCCCCTGTCATCAGTAGTCTCTGATGAGTTCAGGCTGGTTTGCTTTGTACATCAAAGGCATAAAAGGGCCACTCCAAGTCACAGTCTTTTTGGTTACACTTTTGAAGTCTCCTGAATACACATGAGCCATTTAGTGACAGGAGAATGAGAAGCTGAGGACCACTGTGCATATGGTGGACAATGTGCATCTGGACTTCTGTTGCCTTTCATTAGGGACACAGACCGCCCCAGGACGTCCCCATGGGTGAAATTAATGGTTCATAACCATAACGATACTCATTAACATTAAAAAGGGAAAAAGTTCTGCAGACATCCCAGTACAGGATAGTCCCAATTTTACCCTGTGTTGCAAGGTGACAGAATACACGTAACTGCAAAGCTGGTATGTTTTACTTGTTGAAGTCTGTGAAGATATTACATGTGCCGCACAGAGCTGAGAAGAGTCAGCCTCTTCATTGCAGGGATTTTTATCCAAGTTTTTCATCCTGTTTCATCTTTCAAATTTAACAGTGTTTGCATTTCAAAGTATGTATAGAGCAAAAAATAACAAATAAACCCCTGACTATTTAATTACATTTAAAATAGTAGCTATCTTTATGTGAAATATGAATTTCCAACCTCTTTGAATTACCTATTTTATCCTTCAAGCCAGACTTCGATGAGGTACAGTTTTGCTCTAGGTTTTGTCATACAGTATCGATTTTAAAAGTTTTTTAAAAGCTTCCATTTTCAGAACTACTATGTATATTGTTCTGGAGTTGTAATATCATATGTTTATGAAACAAGTGTCTGAGTAAAGATTTTCAGAAGTGATGCTTAAAATTAGCGTCTTGGATGTCTATTATAGGTCCTAATAGGCAGTTTGATTTTATAGAATTGCTGAGCAGTTTCCTTTAAAGAAGTTTCATTCAATAATGAGGTAATTAAATAAAAGCTTAAAAGGTTTTAAGACACATAAAAGATAATGACATATTTTATATGGCTGATATGTCATAAGGCAGCAATAGTAAGGCCATGTTAGGCTTCACAGAATAGAACTGGTCATAATAATGATCAGTGACAGAAAAACATGAAGTGCAGGGCAGAAAAACCAGAACTCTCTAACACTAGAATCTGTAGAAGTCTGGAAGCTTCTGGTATCAGTGGGCAAGGGTTTTACAAAGCAGTGCTGCTGAGAAATGGCTCTAATATTTGTTTGGATACATGGAGATGTCAAGTGACAAATAGGTGATGTTCTCTCTCTTACACACTACAGATTGCATTTGGGATGCTCTACAAATAGCTGTTTAAAAATTAACGTCAGTTTGACTCCAGCACTGTGCATGGGTTATTTAACAGTCTTTAGAGAACTGGAAAGAAAGAAAGGTAGAGGATTACCGAAAATGTTTGAAAGAGTGTTAATTAGAGTCAATGGGATGAAAGTGAGAAAACAATGCACACAGTGAATGTAAAATTCAGATGAGTGTTACAGCAGGGAATACTGCCACACCGAGACCTTCATGTGACAGTCAGCCTATATTCTTAGACAGCACAAACACAGACATAGTCATGGGTATCTGTTACCATGAAGATTTTAGACTTTGTGTAAAATGAGCAGACCTCTGGAGAGAAAGAAGGAAGGAAGGGCAGAAAGAGGGGGTGTGATGGGAGTGGTGCTGTAGAAGGCGTGGAAGGTAAAGCTGGCAGGAGTGTTTCTCTGCCGTCATTCACTGTTGTCCCAAGCGTCCAGCTGAGAATCCCCTTCTACTGATATGAAGGTGGATATGGAGTTACCTATTTGGCCATTGCCAGCTCTCATTTTTGTATTATGTTCACATGCTATTCTCCAAATGAAAATAGAAGCTGTGAAGAGAGCAATTAATGTTTGGGGTTTTTTGTTTTCCACATTAACTAAAATCTTTTCAGCCAGAGCACAGATGGCCTTGTAGCAGTCTCCTAACAGTGCTCTACAGACTGCACTCCCATGGGCCAAACAGTGCTGCTTGAAAAGCCCCCTTTCAAAAGGCAGCACAGGCATTAGAGTGTAGTAGCTCTCTGGAGTGCCAATACACGTGTTGGATGCTTCATAATAGAGAAATTATAGGACAATTCCTTTTTCTTTTGTCAAGAATTAAAGTAAACTTTTTGCTGCATTTACTGTTCAGTGAAATATTACTGTAAATACTACAGATGGTGTGGTAATTTTAAGTGCAGTACATGCCTCTCCTCAATGAGGATCCCATCCTAGAATTATGGTGGGTTTATTTTATAGCAACAGACATAAATATCATATGCATCTACAATACTGCTACTAAAACGTTAATAGATTAAAAGTAAAATTATTACCATTTCTCAACTCAAAACAGCTTTGTTCTTACGTGTCACAGACACGAGAAAATGTCTTTGGAATAGAGTCTTGGGAACTTATTTTTCAGTTCTTCAAATTTTCAGTTTTAAATACCTAAAGAAGACAAGTGCAGGAAGATTATGGGAGGAAAAAAAGCATTCAGTGCCTCCAAGTGCTGTTTTTAGTTTGGCATCTTTTGTTATGCCGTGTTGTCACAGCTGAGGTCATACTATGGTGCTGAGAGGGTTCTGTCGAGTCAGAGGAAAGTGGTTGCCTTTCACAGATATCTTAATTTACATCTCTGCCCTGTTACATAGGTGATTTCCATCATTATTTTTTGTCTCTCTGTGCATGTGTGTGTGTGATCTCTACAGGATGAAAAATGTTGTAAAGCTGTGGGAATTTTCTGGCACAGATGCATTTAGAGAGTGAGAGTTGCTCTGCTTTGTTTAAAGCAAGACATTTTTTGATTGTTTCCATGATGATTGGATGCATCGTTAACCCCTTTATTGTTGATGTCCTACAGAGACCTGATATGTAGTCTTAATTATTTTAAAAGACATTTCTTTGTTACTTAGCTGGTGATTAAAAGTAAATTAAAAGATGGCAATGGCAGACTATTGTTGTTCATTAGCAGATCTAAAACCCTAATCATCTAGTAAGGGACTAATTTTCACATAATTTTAAAAACAATAAGTACGCTGGTGTAGAAATTATTTGTGCTGCTTCTACCATTTAATTAACCAAATCACCAGAGAGGGAGAGTGTGAGAGTGATTATTTTCTATTAATCGAACTGAGAAATCTAAAGCAGAAATCCCACTCAATTCTCTTAATAATATTTCTTATAACAAGAAGATGAGTTTGAACTTCAAGTGCTGAAGGATATTGAAGAGTCTCACAGGGGAGTATGGGAAGGGCAAAGGCAAGACCAAGGTGACCAAAACACTCATTCATAATTTTGCAGAGACAAAAGATAAATTATGCTGCAGGAGGCAGTGATGAAGTATATACAAGAACCCAGCCATAATTTGCAGAGCCCTAGAAAAGAAACATTTCTGAAGAAATATTAATTAAAACTCGTTGAAAACTGACCTTTAATACTTAACTTTCATGAAAATTTCTTGAGTTCAGGAAGAACAAAACCTCGAATTTGTTGATTCAAATAATGCTTCAGCTCTCAGTATTAGTTGATTTTAGTATTAATGATCCTCTTTTTTCTCAATTTTCAGGTTTTTATCTGGTAAATGGTGGTTCCTTTGGTGAAATAAAGCAGTGATTGTTGAGGTTGAAGTCCTGCACCTCCCTCATACATTTCCAGAGCACCTGGCAGATAGGACTGATCATCAGAAAAGGTATCAGAGAACTCTCACTCCTAAGGAGGAAACACCTTCTCTTGAAGAAGCTGGTATTACTGCAGAAGGGATGGAATAAAAGCATAACAAGACAAGGTTTTAATATACTTTTAAAGCTGTGATTAAAATATTTCAGCTTTGATACATTATATGAACATTTTAAGAAAAGCAAAGGCACACATTGAATTTTTTAATAAGAAAGCAATTCTTTAGCTGCAGTGGAGGAGCAAAATCCTGAAAGCTGACACTGTGCCTCTGTGTATCACAAAAATTCTAACACTTCCAACAGGCCCCTGATTAAATCAATTACATCCTTCTCAACCTTTATAAAATATATTGTGCGACTCAGCCATTCACTCAAATTTCTGTTTCACTTTAAACAAGATACAAGTATGCTAAAACTTGAAAGTCAGACGCAGAAATACCCCTCTGTGGTCCTAGTGCTGACCACATTGCAGTGTGGTGGGGGTGCTCTCAGGACTGGGAGCTCTTGTAAAGGAGAGAAAGACCTTTTCTGAGCCATGTATCTTTACTAGCAATGTTTCTGTTTCTTCCATGATCCTGGTTTACTTGTCCTTTCTAGAAAGATGACTAGAAAGTTACTAAAAATGAACCAAAAGGGGCAGAAATGCTGTGTGAGCAAATAGATTCCTCCAGTCAAGTGAATAATAACTGATAGTGTTGGCCCAGTTCTGCTGCTGTGGATGCAGGGAGAGAAAAAAAAATTAGTAGAAAAGACAAAATAAGCTGAGAATTTTATCTGGAACAGTAAGAAGGAATCTCTAGTGTGATCCTCCCTTGAGTGTAATTCCCTACATGTTGCTGCTGACAGTGGATTTCAGTTATAAATATTGTATCATCTGTTCTCCTCTGCTCTCTCAAATAACTGGATCTGCTTAGTTTTATGTCATTTGTTCTTTATAATTTTCTTGGTTAATAATTTGATCACCTTTGTGCAGGTTAAAGTTTTCATAAAAAGATTTATCTATATTTTCATATGTCTTGTTACTGGATCTCATTTTTGCTTTGTTTGTTATGAGCATCAAAAATTAATGTGAAGATTTTTTAGAGAAACAAATACAGCTTATATTAACCTTGGCTTCGTTCTAACACTACTGTAGGATCTTTAAATGCCTACTGATTTCCTTTCCTTGCTAATCACAGACAGTATATTTATTTTTATTTATTTTTATTTATTGAAGCCATTTGAAAGAATTGGTTAGTACTTGGCTTTAAATGACTTTTATAGAAAAGTAACAGGCTGAGTCAGTAAAGAAAAAATGACCAGATGGTAACCTCAGTATGGGATAGAGATAAATGTGGATCTAAAATGAGGAATGTCCCAAATAATGAGGGTCATTTGAGAGTAAGATGGTGTGTGCACTTTGTGGCCATGAATAATGCATCGATGTACCTCCTCCAGTAATCACGATGCATGAGTTCTCTATTGAAACTGTCACGGGATCAGTTTTACAGGGGAATCAAGTGCTTTCGGTACCTTAATTATTTAGATTATGTATCTGAGAGAAGAAAAATGTTTGAATTTCATATTCCTGCTTTTCATCTTGGTGTCAAAGAAGGAGAAGGGTGAACTGGGGACAAAATCCTGTGTGAGCTTCCCAGGCACAGTGCTGTCATGGAAAAGATTATTCTCTCGATTCCTCTTTTTCTTTTTACCCACCTAGATGGCAAACTTTTCAGCTCTGCAAATGAGTGAACTCAAATTCGAGTTGGTAAGAACATCTTATCCCACCTCAAAGAAACTGTGAAAGTCAATCGGTCCCACCTGTTATTCACTGTGTGGAAAGTTACACATGGAATTGCCACGGGGGAATCTCTCTCCAAAAGGACAAATCACAGCATCTTCCCTTTTGGGGTTACCCACTTCTTTTGCCTTGAAAGAAAGCCAAGAAAAAAGATGTTCCTGTCCTTAATTTTAATTTCTAGGCCTGGTAACAGAGAGAGGTGCTGAAACACAAGGCAGCTGAATCAACGAGAAAGGAAATGCTGGTGCTATCAAAGTGATTTGCCATGGGGGATTTGCTGCAACACAAATGCTGCTTAGAGCTCAGCTTGTGACGTTGTTGATTCTGCAGAAATTTCAGGTACAAGCCCTTACTGATCGTTCCTCTTACGCTTGCTTAAGCCAAACAGCCAACATTCAGGCCCTCCTGGAAACAGAAATCAAGCACTTGCCAACTTTGCTACTTGAAGCGATAACTGTCTCTGAGGCACTTTTGCCCCCATGGTCTCCTGTAACCTCTGCACTTTCCTCTTTCGCACGCAGAAGCAATTGTGTTGTTCTGTTCTCTTAGGAATGCTCAGCAGAAGTGTAGGAACAGGCTGAAGTGGTTTGTAGAATCCTTTGCAAACTGAGCAAATTATTTGTTTATTATCAAAAAAATGAATGCTCTCATCTTGCTGGGAAAACTCATTCCCAAAGAGCTTTCTAAATAAGTAAGTCTTCCCCGAGGAAAATCTCCCACATAAGACTTTAGCAACATGCTCAGTCTAGAACTGGTTTTGTTCAAATTCTTCCTCAAAACTATTAGAAATTTGAGAGCACTAAGCATGTCACTAAGAAACAGTAAATATCTGTTGCTAGTTCTCTTTTTTTCAGATAAATTTGTGTTAGAGAAGTTTTTGTTATAGTGTTCACACTAAGTGATGAGTTCATTCCCACCCAGGTGAACCTTATCACCTGTCTGGGTACTGAGGAGTTCTGCACCTGGTGCTGGACAGTGACCAAATGTGCCTCTTTTGAGGATCTTTGGATTCCTCCTGGTGTTACAATGAGTTCAAGCTTAGCAGTGGACAAGCTCTAATGATCAAAATGCAGTTACTTACAACACAAATTTACATAATGGAATACAGTTACAAAAGTTAAAGAACAAATTGAAGCGTTAAGATTATAGTGAGCCATACCAATTGTATTTGTTGCTATAAAACCCCAGCTAAATTGCAAGGCTGGCTAATTGCCTTGTGCAGCCTCCCCTTTGGCTGGCTCTGCACTGAGTTACAGCTCCCCTGATCTGACCATTAGCCATGGCTGTTAAACCGTCTGAGGGTTAAATATGAGACCAGCTCACAGAATCTGCTATAGGCAGCTTCTTTTTTTTTTTCCTAGCACAGTAGGGTGTGAGATTTTTCCCTTTCTCTCATGCCCTTCAATCCCTCAGACTGAGTGTGTGACGTAGAATGCTAAAGCGGGAACTACAGCATTTCCTCTCTTCTGTCCTATCACTTTATTACCATTTCTATTATGTATGTTAATTAACACTTTGTTTGCTTTAGGCTTCAAGCTCCAGTCTTCTGTTGCAGCTTTTGAAGACACATTTTGGTGAAGCTTTATATCTCATACCATAAGAAATATTAAATATATGCTCTGCTTAATAGATTCTTTTTGAGCATCATGTAGAAACAAAACAGATGGCAAAACTAGGAACAGGATGTTTCTCTTGGGTAATACTTCGCTTCAAATTCACTGTTAATATTAGGATCCCTAGTGATGAGCCTGCCTTTTTTAGAGTACAAGGACAAGTTATCCTTAGAAATAATAGCAGGAAAATTACAAAGAGTCTAAGAGGAAAAATTTCTCTGTACGTTTTATTTAAAGCCTGTTGGATTCATGCCATGGGGATGAGTTGCGACTGAAATTTTAAAAAGTCTGGATCATTTCAGGATACTTGCAGTTCTTACTAAAATAACAGTAATAAAATTTCATGGTTCTGAGCCTTCACCGACCACAAAAGGAGTTGGGAGAGCATTTTCCTCTTATCCACACAATAGCATAATTGGCTTAGGGCATTGGTGGAGATGGATCATCCCCACACAGGACAACAGGTAGCAAACTATCTAATGAGATGGGACTGAGGGGACCAGTGGACTAGCATGATGTAGTACAGTTAGCAGACTTTGTGCTGATGTAGCAACATATTCCTGAGACTCAGATTTCCTATGCTGATGTTTTACTCTTGCCTCAGTATCAGAACAGCTGAATTGAAATTCCAGGGCTTTTAGTTTGTTTGTGAGACTCTTAGCAAAATTCATCCCCATCTCTGACTGCTTCCTGAGCACCAGAATCTAAACTCATTTGGAATACCAGGAGTTGTAAGATCAGTCCTGCTCTGCTGCTCTGGAAAACTCATTAATTAATTAATTAATTAATTCACTCATCTGTCAGTCAGCAGGGAACAGGAGCAGGGCAGTGCCACTGACTGCAACACACTGCAGGTGTGCACTCACCTGCACAGGCCTGAGAGTGCACCTAAAGCAAGCACTGCAGGTGCAGTAATCTCAGATGATTTGCAAGAAACACTGCAGAGAGAAAGATCCCACATTAAACTTAGTTGGCATTTGCATTAAAATAATTCTGAGCACTCATGGTCTTATCCATGGATTCAGTGCAGTTGAGAAGTAGGACATTAGAACCTTAGGCTTTCAGGAACATCAGTTAATAGGAAACTCCCAACTGGCTGCTTAGGCAATACTCTTAGGTGTTCCAGGGGAAAGGGGTTTTTTAATATGGCTGGAGGTGTAAATAAACCAGTAAATCTGCTATATCACCTAATTAAATTCTGTAGATAACACACAGTTCAATCAAGGAAGCTCTATAATGTATGTAGTAATATTTTTATGCAAAAAATACCCCAAACATTTTCCTCAAATATCTGAGGCTTATTTCAACCTTATATTACATATTCTTCTTTTGCCTTCTCTCAGTTGCTTTGGTTTTAGAAAATGTAGCTCATCCAGACGAAATCTGCCAAACTCCTGTATGTACAAATGACTGTGCTGCCTGGCCCTGAATGTACCACCTGGCATGGAACACCTTCCAGCTGCCCAGAGGAAGCCAGAGCCTCTTGCATCTCCTTTGACTGCCGTCATTCTTCATGTTGGTTCCAAGAGTCCTCCTGCCAGCTGTCCCACTGCTGCCACGTTCAGGAGCTGACAAGCAGCTGAACTGGTGCACATTTTATGAATGAGCACAAACTTGGACTTGATGGCACCTGCAAAAGAATTCAAAGGACAGGGAAGACTTTGTTCGAGTGCTGACATGTCTTTGTAAGGGCAGCAAAGCAATTTTCCCTCCCTGTAATCCAATCAACTAAAGAATAATCAAACTAGAAATATAAGCCAAAACCACAGCTGAAATAAATGTTCCATGGTTTACATACCACTATTTATTTGGTTTAAACTCCAAAGCAAGCTTTCGATTAACAGGACTGATTTTTCAATTTTATTTTTTTTTACATTTTTAAAACATATTTTTGGAGAGTCTAGCATTATTGCACAGTAATTTAGAAAAATCCAGAAGGGAGGGTGTGTTAATGGTTTTAAGGCTAATGACATGTTCAATCTATTGGGCTGTGTCAGGCTGCTGTTAGTACTTTGTCCTGCAGCAATTGAACATATCCTTCATGCCAAGGCCCAAACTCCCAGCCCACTGCTGCTTCTGTTGATACTGTCAGGTAAAAGCTTTGCTCAAGATCATGCCAGAATGATACAGGAGACATAAGGAGATGAGTGTTTGAACCGAGGTATATATGACCCAAAATAATATGGAGCAAAGAAAAAAGCAAATTTCAAATTTCCTGTATTGACTGTGGTATGTACAGTACATTATCGAGACAGGGTTTCTATTTCACAGGGATAATGAGAAATACAGTGTGATTAATTTTTCATCAGCATGCATTTTTTGAAACTTCAAAAACTGACTTTTCAATGTATATATAAATTGCCCTATATTCATTTTCTTTTCATCTTCATTCTTAAACTTCTTAACAAAAAAAGAAATATGAGTTTCTAATTTAAAATGAAAAAGGGGTGTCATACATCAGAGGTTAAGAATGTAGGTTTGCTTGACTCAGGTACGTTTCCACGAGCCTGTATTAGGTGCTAATGGCACACATCACTAGAGGCATTTAGGCATCTGAATCTCTTTGATACATCTATTTGTATATCTTTAAAGTATTGAGTATAAATCTCTTTAGAATAAATGACACCATCCAAGTAGTGGTTAATTGTCTGTTATTGAGGGCATTCTTAAGGTAGGGTTATTCAAACAATTAGGCTTTAACACAAACTTTTCACCAGCCTTGAAAACAGAGCTGCCAATTTGTAGTGTCATGCAGTTCTTTATCCTCTCTTCTGTTTCTCAGCAGTAAAGGAAAACTTCAGTGGTACCATCAGCAGCTGAATTCCTTGAATATCCTCAAATCTCTAATACCAGTAATATGTCCCATGTCATAAGCTCATTGTGGTTAAATTAAAATCATGTGTCAATAGCAATTCAAAAATTTTAAATTGATTGTTCTCAAGATACATCTAGATACACTATGAAATCTCCATTGCTTTGGCAATTCTTTGGTTTTGAGAATGTCATAGTAGCTGATGGTATAATTAAAAGAGCTGGTTTGTTCTCCCGTGAGTCTCTGGAGATCAGTTACACTTGTCACACAAAAGAGTCAATCCACCTATGGTGGAACTGAGCTTTGGACCATGACTCTTGCAGCTGTACAACATGATGCTTTTTCAAATCATCAGCCTTGGGTATGGGTTACAAAATAAAAAAGTAGCTTCTTATAGTTGCTCTTTATAAGAAAACCTGTAGTCTTTCAGTCAATCTCATGTTTGAAAGCATCACTGCCTTTTTATCAGCAATTTCCTTTGATTTTAATGATCAGAAAAAATGAACATAACATTTGCACTGAACTTCTGCAAAACACATGGGTTACAGAATGAGCTATTCAGTCCCTCTGAAGGGATGTATAGTTATTATGGTGCTGAGGAAAGAGGATAAATAAGCCAATAAAAGGGAAAAGGGAAGATGATATTTCCCCTTAGAGGCTATAGTTGGTCAGGTTCAAATTTGCAAGCAAATGTGCAGGGTTCTGTTCACTAAACCCCTCTGGAGCAGAACTGCAGCTTTCTATTTTGTCACGTCAGAACAGATGTTAGGAAGACGTGCCTGAATACAATGCATGTGTCCTTTCAGATATTCCATCTATCTGTCATTTCAGTTCGAGTTTGGTTGGCTGACTTTTGATTATTGTACAGGTCTGATGTGAGCTTGTAAGAACTACACAAATAGCCCTCACTCCTCTGTGCAGCGATTGTCCTCTGTGCCCAATGTGTGCTGCTGGGATTCTTGAAGTCAGTGGGCTCGTTTCTTTCATGACACAGCAAAGAGATAATTCGGAGTTTTGTAAACTACTTCTGTAAGTTTTAACTCCCACAGCCGTGATAATGTGACCAGATTATTATTCTGACATCGCTCCTTGCAGTGGGAGAGTGTCTGGCTTCCCAGGGCCAGGGGAGATAACATCGAATACAGGGAGTCCAGACTGCACCAGGCTTCAGCAAAGCTCCCTGGGTGATCTATGGAGTGGGACATCTGCGGCAGCAACACTGGAAGCTGTTCATCCATCTTTTCACGTGGTGGTAGCAGCTCAGATAACAGCTAAATCTGTGAAAAGAGTCACCGAGGACATTACGGGAGACAGAGTGATGAGGCCCTGGGCTTTTGTTTAGACATCTTGGGACTCATTCTGGGGGAAAGAACACTTTTCAGGTTTGCAGCACAAAAATACAATATGCTACGGATTATAAAAGTATAAAAGCTCAGCTTTTTTAATAGCTGAAACCACCACTAAAATTTCTGAGATGCAGACAGATAGCAAACTAAAATGGGGTTAGGTGTTTAGATGTCAGAGGAGTTGCAGTTTTTCCTAGAATTTGCATGGTGTTGGAGATAATAAGGAGTCTTTTATTGTTATCTAGGATCAGATAGTAATTCTGTCTAGCCTGTCAGGTAGACTGGAAGCCAGCATGTGTTCCTACTCTCCCTCTTTGAGTCATTCCCTTTCCTAATGGAAAACATTTGGGCATCCTCTAGGAGGCATGCTGATTGTAAAAATGCAATATAATCAATGAATTTACAGTCTCATTGTATAATTCCCTAAGACTGTGGGATTTCTCACTGTTCATATCCATAAACTGTTTGACCTCTTCACTTCTTAAAAATGTCTAAATAGTTCTCAGGCGTTTACTATGGTTTGAGGTATTTAGATGGAAGAACAACAGAGTGAAGTATCCGTCACATTTCTGAATGAACAGTATTGCATTTGATATGTACACTGTTAATTCACAGGATTATTTTTAGTAACACTATACACTGCACAAATAATTTACACACTATAGTTGTATAGAATTCTGAGAAAAGTAATATAATAACTTTATGTTTGTTGTTTGGAAAACCTTGTACATGAAAAATTTAGGCAGAATTCAACATTCTGGCTGTGAAGCTGATGTGAGTGTGTGCTTCAAGATTCTCAGTTTGAAGTCCGCATTTTTGTTACCAAACCATCCGAGAACACTGTTGCTAATAAAGGGAGACATTATAGTAATATCACTGGAATCTGTGTCTTCATAGGTTTGCTTGAATGCTTTGGGCTAAATTCGTATGTAATTGTTCACGATGCCCTCAAATTTGCATTCTAAGATACACTCAGTCACAGGTTTAATGAATGGCCATTTGATGGGTGCTCAGTAATTTTAAATATGTTGGTGAAGAGGACGGGAGGTGTGGAAAAAAACTGCCAGAGAAAATAGCCAAAGGGAAGAGGGAGAAAAAAAATGTAACTGATAATGAGATGGTGAGAGGTACATGACCCCCAAAATAGCATTGTTTCGAAGGCATTTCCTCTAGGACGGGTCCTCACAGCTGGGCAGCTGTTCATCTTGCTTTTCTGCGCCAGCGCAGCGGGGGCTGGTAATTGCAGAACCCCCTCCCCTTCCACTTGCCTTTGCTTCTTGCAGATCTGTGCTGGTCTGGGCTGGGGTAGATTGATTTGCTGCCCAGTGGCTGGTATGGGCTGTGTTTTGGGTTTGGGCTGGGAACAGTGCTGATAGCACAGGGAAGTTTCAATATTGCTGGGCAGTGCTCTCACCTCTCCTGCCCCTCACCCCACCTCACAAGTGGGCAGGCTGGGGATGCATGAGGAGCTGGAAGGGGGCTGACCCGAGGGAAATTCCAGACCACACAGCATCATGCTCAGCATGTAAAGCTGGGGAAAAAGGAGGTGCTGGAGGGACATACAAAGTCATACATGCATTTGTCATCCTCAGTCATTGTTCCCTGTGGTGAAGCCCCGCTTTCCTGGGGATGGCTGAAGACTTGTCTGCCCTTGGAAAGTGGTGAATGTTGGGGTGCACTGTGTGCTGGAAGAGAGATAGACCCTGAGGGCCGGAGAGAGAGCCTCTCTCTCGGACCTGGGGGGTGATCCTGGGAGTGCATCCAGGTCACCGGGGATGGGCTGAGAGAGGATTGTGGGTTTCTGGACAGTGCTGGACCTATGAGATGTGATAATTGTAGTTTGTGACCTTATAGGGTATTGTTTACCTGTTACCATAATAGGCAATGTCTGTGCAATACCCCAGGTGATTGGGGGACACTGAGGTGAACATCTTTCCTGTTTATATGATGTGATATCCTGTTAGGTGCTGGTATTTAGGGAATATTCACTGCGCAATAAACGCTTGCACTTTTCCATCTTGTGTGCGGAGCCGTGCCCCTGCGTGATTACTGCAAATGGTGACTGAATTCCTTGTTTTGATTTACTTGTGTATGCACCTTTTGCTTTGCCTGTTAGACTGTCTTTATGTCAATCCATGACTTTTCTGCCGTCTACTCTTCCCATTGTCTCCCCAGTCCTACCAGTGAGGGGAGTGGACAGGGCGCTCTGTGGGGCTGAGGTGATGGCTGGGGTTAAACAGCAACCATATCACACTAAAACATGCCAGTGAATCATAGAATCATAGAAAATTCTGAGTTAGAGGAGACCCATCAGGGTCATCGAGTCCAACTCCTGGCCCTGCACAGGACACCCCAAGAGTCACACCCTGTGCTCAAGAGCATTGTCCAAATGCTTCTTGAACTCTGTTTATGGATTTTTTTTTGATGTGGTAAGGAATTTTGCCACATGCTTTCTTCTCCCGTGGGAAGAAAGGTAAAACCAGAGCTGTTTCAAAACATTCCACTATTTATATCCCAGTGAAATATCAGGTGTTTTAAGCTTTGTTTTCAATAACAGATCAAAACTTAAAAAGTTATTATTGTAATTGTATGAACAATTCCAAGATTGTTTCATTGAAAGCATCAAAAATCTTGTAGTTAGTACCACAGGAATCATAGGAGACACTAACTTTTGTAGTTAGTTGGAGATTGAACAATTTAATGCCCTTTTTTCTTCTGTGGCCTCAGTAAGGCCACTTATCCTACCATAAATTAAGCTATGGTTTTCTGTGTTGCCAGCTGCAATAAAGATGAAGAGGCTGTCATGTACTCTGAAGTATCAGCACTTTTTATGTCCTTTTGTTGCCCAAAGGAAAAAAAAAAACCAACAAAAAACCATCACAACTTTCAAATGCAGGCAATCAAATAATCTGAATATCTAAAAAAAAAAAACAAACCCCAACCAAAAAAACTCTTTTAAATGAACAAGAGGGTTTATTTTGGCTTATCTTATTAGCTATAGCTAATGAACTTTAGCTGGTCAGTTCCTAGCTTTGTCACACTGTAATGAAAGTACTTTATTTAAAAAAAAAATGTAGCAAAAGAAAGCCTATGTATTGTACTAGTCCGAAAAACCCCCAATTCTTTCTGTTTTGTATTCATTTCCCTTGCATTCTTTAAATTTTTGAAGTTAGCATTTTAATGTTGTGGGTTGTTTTACTTTATACAAAATGTTTTCCCATATGTGCCAAAAACTATGACTGAAAAATGATAATAAGAGAGAAATTTTCCCAGCACATCTAATTACATTAAATTTAGTGCTATGAAACAGACTAAAAGGTATTTTAGTATAATATACTAATAAGTGTGTCTTAACTGCATGTTACCTTAATAATCACGCAATTTTGGAAAGTTCTCCCAAGAACAAACATCTCTTCCCTGATATCTGAATTAAATTAGGCTGAACAGTTTGGTAAAATGATTAAGGAGGCCTTTTTGCCTATGTTAATGTGTTTGCAGACACAACATTAACATAGGCGCGCACCTGTGCAACTGGAGTCCTAAAATACATACAACAACAATTGATCAATGTAGAGTTACTACACTACTCCTGGGAAATCACTAATAGCAAACTTCATGGCTAAGAGAGAGAGATGAGAAGTTGTGTATTAAATTTGATTTTAAAGTAATGAAAACTGGAAGAGCTGTGTATATGCAATAACAAGAACAATTTCATTTTTCTTTTATATTTTTTCTTTAATGCAATTAGTTTTTTTTCTTCTGCATATCCAAGTGGTTGTACAAGTTCTCTTTCTTCTGCGTTTTAATCAGAAACATGACGAAGAACAGAGAGGTACATCTAATGAGGTTTGTTTCCCTCAGAGCAGCACGAGGCAGTTCAACATTTCATGGAGCTGCTCAGACAACTTTCTTAATTCTGAAACTTGATAACTTTGAGGGCTGATCACTTGGAGGATTCATTACTTCGGTGTGAAGGGGCAGTTACATCACCACCTCTGTCATAGCTGGCCCTCACCCAGCGGTGTGTCAGAGGTTTGGTGCTCAGCTATTTCTCCCTTTGGTCATTGCTGTGTTTATTGCCAGGGAGAGGTCGTGACCAGTTCAGTTGTTGCTCATTTTACCGTGTTTTTCATTACAGACTCAAGCTGTAGGTCTCCTAATGTGCCTCAATACTTGGCATACTAGTTTAAAAATGGTATCATTTGGATATACGTGCACTGGGGGTTAAAAATGTGCCTCAGCTTCCTAATGACTCAGGGGTTTTGAAACTACTGCTGTCTGTTTATTGCAAATTTGCAGGGCAGGCAAACGGGCTATAGCACTGTGTCTGACTTAGGCATTTTAGGCATATGAGGAAAGGGGCAGAGTAATCAGAGCCAGCCCAGAGAATGGAAACAGATACCATCAGAGAAAATATGATCTCCCAGGAAAGATTGACAGAACTGGGCTTGTTTAGGTGGGAAAATACAACTGACATGAGAGAGGATCCCAGTCTTTAAAAGGAATAAAGGTTATCACGAATAGGAAGGTAATAATTTGTTCTCCATGTCCATTGCAGATCAGGATAGGGGATAGGACATTAAGTAATGTGACTCTTTTTCAGTGAGAGAGTTTTAGATTGGACATCAGGACAGAGAAGCAACAAAAACCACTTTTCTCACTGCAACAATAATTGAGCACTTGGATATGTCACCCTGGGATGCTGCAGCCTTTTCCACACACTGGAGATTTTCAAGAACAGATTAAGGAAACAGCTGTCAGAAATCATTTTAGTGTAGCTTATCCTGCCCTGTTGAGGGAGATGGATTTTATGACCACCTAAGGTCTTGAGGTACCTTCCTGCCCTATAGTAGAAGACTTACTGAATTTAACTTTTCTTTTTCATTGAAGAAGGATATTTTCTGAAATGAACATTGCTATCAAATTTGCTTTCTCATGGAATATGTGGGAATAGGGATGCATATCTTTTCTCCAAATATATTCCTAAATTATTGCTAAGTCATTGCTAAATTATTATCCAAGCTATTAACTTTTTTCTCTCTCTGCTCCCCCTTTACAAAACCTTATTATACTACTTCCTTTCAGTTTTGCCTCTGAGAAATGGGAAGCAAGGAGAAAAATGGTAAACATTAACCGTTTGTTCCTCTGTCAGCTGTAATTGCTATACAAAATAGTGTCTTGATTGCTTTATGCAGATAAGAGTCAAGAAATAAATTAGATTTTTAATTCCAATTCAAGTAAAATATTTCAGTCAGTCATAGTTCTACCTTTTAGCAATTGTGTCACTCCACAACCTGAATTCCAATCTTGATTTTTTAATTAATAATCAATGTTTGGCTTTTCCTTTGGAATTCAGTATTAACTAAGCTGTCAAAAGTAAGGTATTTAAACAGTATCTGGGCTTTCCATAGCTTAGAAGTCCAAACTATCATGGCTGCAAATTGCAACAAGTATTCAGTCTTTATGCAGAGAGTTAATGCTGTGAATTTTTATCTAGAAACTGCACAGAATTTAAAAGAACATTTAAAAATACAAACAGTGACTATATAGAAAGTAGTCTAATAACCATCATCAATGGTTGTGCTGGGATAAATATACCACGTTCAGCATGAAAATCCTCTTCTTATACTAAAAACATGTTTGAAATTCTGTAATTTTTCTTGTAATTATAGAACTGCAAATCAAGAGAGTAAGTGGCATCATAATTCTTGGGCTCTGATACTCAGGAAATGTTTGTATGGGTGCTTTTAAAGTGTTTTCTGTTGCATTGCTCTCTCCATGTGTCAGGAGCCACGGGGAGTTTGCTAGGGACAGAAGCTTGTTCTGCAAGCCCAGAGAGGAGCCCAGCTGGGCTATGGAATGGCACTGGGCTGTGGAATGGCACCGGGCTACGGAATGGCACCGGGCTGTGGAATGGCACTGGGATAAGGAATGGCACTGGGATATGGAGTGGCACGGGGCTATGGAATGGCACTGGGTATGGAGTGGCACGGGGCTGTGGAATGGCACTGGGTATGGAGTGGCACCGGGCTATGGAATGGCACTGGGCTGTGGAATGGCACTGGGATATGGAGTGGCACTGGGTATGGAATGGCACTGGGCTGTGGAATGGCACTGGGTATGGAGTGGCACCGGGCTATGGAATGGCACTGGGCTGTGGAATGGCACTGGGATATGGAGTGGCACTGGGTATGGAATGGCACTGGGCTGTGGAATGGCACTGGGCTGTGGAATGGCACTGGGATATGGATTGGCACTGGGTATGGAGTGACACTGGGTATGGAGTGGCACTGGGCTGTGGAATGGCACTGGGATATGGAGTGGCACTGCTTCTGTTCCCCTGTGACAGTGAAGGAGTTTCCTGGAATTCCTTTAGAGGGATAGAGGCCGACCACATCATTCAGACAAACCAGGCTGAGTGTCAGATCTGGTTCCTTAACTCTGCCCTAAATAAGTGTTACAGATCACCTTTATGCAGAAATATATTACAAGTAAAATAGCTGGACAAGGGAACTTCCAGCCAATGATGTGAGCCAGCTCAGCTCCTCATTCCAATTGTACTTTTATTCCTCATCTATCTTCTCTAGAAGTGAATTCTGGTTGCTTTCTTCTTCAGTGCAGGGTAGAAACTTTATGAGTAATTGTAGCAATCTAAATTCCAGATATGCCTTCCACTCATGTTCAAAAAAGACATTGAATACTAAACTTCTCTTAACTACATCTTGGTATTTGGTCTAATTATGACTTTTGTGTAATAATAATATATAGATACAGTATGTGTAGCTACATACCAAGAGTGGCATTAATAACCATTCCATCTTAATGAAAAGATATTCTTTGGTAGGTACCGTTCTGCATAATGTGATGTTTTGGAGAATAAGATCCTGATTATCAGGATATATTCAATATGGGACATAGGATTCCGTTTGCACATTCTGATTTGAAGATCGAGGAACTTTTTCTTGAAAGGGCAATAGAGGACTTCTTCCATGATTACTTTATGAAATATTGTCTGCTCAGAAATCGAGTATGAATATATATGTGCACACACATACACACAGAGCAGGTAAAATTTTGCCTTAAAAAGCACACTGACCTTATATATCAAATCCATTCTTTTTACATTTGATTCCATCTCTTCCTTTTCACAGCCTTAATGAAAAGGGAAAATAATGAAAAATGTTTGCAGCCCTGATTATAGAGCACTGATCAGAACCAGCTCTGAGCACATGCACATATGAATCACAGCTCAAATGGATCTTTGATTGCTTGTGTGGCTTATACAGGTTGTGATTTGTGATATTAGGGAGGGCTACAAATAATTTTCAATACATTACATTGCAGTGCACTTCAAATCTGCTGTAAAAAAATAAGTCAAGTGTTCTGCTAGCCAGTTGCTATCCCTGTTATTATGGAATGCTTTAGGAGGCTTCCTTTTAGTCATATCAGTTGTGTGGTTTAATTTAAAAGTAATACCAAGCATCCAACCTTCTCCTTTCATGTTAAAAGAGTGCTATTTAAAAATGGAGAGAATTCAGTCATTGGTTGGAGACACAAACATGGTATAAATAAGCCTTGTCATTGCATGTCTGATGATTTCTGATTTAAATAGTTTTTCATTAAATATGAAATGTCCAAATTACCAAATCATTGTTAGTTCCATTATAAACCATTTTACAGTACTTCTCCAGCATCTTATCTCCTAGCTGCAGGATGTTTGGGGATAATGCTGCCTTCGTGTTAGACAAGCAGACAATAATTTGATTGTTCTGTTTGCTGTGTTGTGCAGAGCAGTACTTTAAAACTAAAATTCTTTCGTGTTTTGTGATGTAACAAAGTCTATTGCTTTTATTTTTTGGTACATTGGAAAGCTTCAATATTATTGCTGTAGATCTTTTTCTTCCTTTTAAATTTTTCCTTGCAATCAGTTTGAAATATGAACATGATGTACCCCTTGTAGTCACACACCTGCTAGATCAAGAGTGGGGAATCTTATGTTACCCAAACTTGCTCCTCAAGCATTCACTGGGGTGGCACCAGATGCAGAGAGAATGATAGAAATGTTTTCCAGTATGAGGTAGTAGGCAGAAGTAAATCAAGGGTTGTTAGTCCTGTTGTCATTATAGGTTCTGATGGATATGATTTTTCTAAGGCAAGATAATTATACTCTTAATGTCTTTTGAGATGACCAAAGTATGCTGAAGAATTTTTAATGTATATTTTCAATGTCAACACAAAGGTACTTGCATGTTGCTGTTCTGATTTCAGATGATGGAAACAAATAGTCCCCAAACCCACATTTTCAATCAATGGCTCAAAATATAATGAGTTTGTGTCCAATTTATATGGAACCAGTGCTTTTTTAATAATTAAATGTGGCACAGTTTCACAATAAAATAAACATGTTTATAATGATATCTCAGTGCAGAGGATGTTTGAAACGATGAGACTATTTTCTGATGCTTATGAGCCTCACTGCTTCTGTTCCTAGTGGGTTACAACTTTGTCAGGATATGTCAGACTCTGTTGAGTTTTTGCTGGTACTGTTAGAGAGCTTGGTTCAATTTCATCAAAGCCCAAAGAGTAGTTTCCAGTTGGTTTGGTGAGTACATTCACTGCAGGTGTGTATTCATCACCCCAGAAGAAAAACACAATATTGGTAGAAGACAGATGAGTGGAGTATATTTTAATTTTTTGTTTCCATTCCTCTTATACTGTTAGTGTAAAACACAATTTTGAGGGTTGTCATGATGCCTTTTCTTGGTCTTAAAATCAAGAGTCAAACACGGTTAGAAGGGAAAAAGGGATTTTACCTCCATATTTATTTTAAGGATCCTTAGGTGCACCACGTCCAGGTGGAATGCACCTCCATGCACACCGCAATGCACGCACCCAAAAGATCTGGTATAACATTATAGGTCTTACTAATTAGCATATCTATCATAAATTCCCCAATGAGAGGCTCGAGTGAGGCCCCCTCCCCAAGGAACCTTCCCCCTTGGATGGTTCTGTCTTAGTTTACAAAATGTGTTCTGGAGAGGACCTTGGGGTCTGGGGCATTCTGATCCCTAACTACGAAACCTCTAAAATGTTTAATCACCTAGCTGAACAAACAAGCCCAAGAATGTAGGCAAAAAGCACTAAGAATACAGAAGTTGTAAAAAGGTATAACAGGAGTATAAAAAAGACTAAAATCATCATGGCATCAGTCAACACGCATATGGTGACAGTCTTGCTCTGCCTCTGGATGTGACTGCTGCCCTCGGTCCCTCCCAGCCTCAGCCTCTGTACTGAACACCTTCAAATCCAGAGGCAATGCAGCATCCACCTCCTCTTTGGAAACCCTCCCAGAACGTGGCCCGGGGGGCAAAAGCACAAAGTCCCTGGTTTTCTGAGTGTGGCAGGCCATGGGAATGGCTCTTGTCTACTCCCTGTTTGCAGCAGGGAGAGATCTCAGTCCCACCCACTTTCCTACTCTACATATGCTCTGCTGGGCATATACAAGTAGCTGCCCCATCTGTAGTCATGTTTATTTGTTTTAGAGGATTCAACTGGCATTAATTTACAAAAATGAGGAAGGGTTGCCATCTACAATTATTAATTAGCGTGCACATCTGCCGAGAAGGTGTTTCCATAAGCCTGTCTGAAGCACTTTATTGTTGTTGTTTTTTCCATTTGAAGGGGATCAATGCTAATTTTTGGTGTTTACCAGCAATCATAGATGACTTGCAGTTAAAAAGCCATCAGCTCTGTCACATTTTTCAGTGAACAGAATCCCTTTCCAGATGGCCCTTCATTTGGATAATGGACAGCCTAAGGGGATAAAAATGTCACCTGTTGTAGCTAGACAACAATATTAATAAAAACAGGAGAATAGACCATTCATAAAATGGGAAACAGCCCAAGAATAATTTGTGAATTATATAGTGAATATTTTTGGTAGCAATCTTGCTTTAAGAATTCACAGGCATTCTCAAATCTGGACTTTTTTGCCTTTGTACTGTTACCTTGATGCTTAATCATGAGCTAATCTAATTTTTCTTAGTGTATTTTCTGAGAAAAAGAAAATATATGAGTGATTACGTTGTGATTATGATTGCAAAAAATCATGATTACGAGGAGGTCAATAACAGATTTCTTGGCTTGTCTCACACCAAATAATTTGGAAAGATGCTTTAGGTTTAACAGAACATTCAGATTGATTGAAAATACTGAAATTTATTGGGTTTGGAGTTTTTTTTGTTGTTGTTGGGTTTTTTGGGTTTTTTTAAATTATTTTGGTCATCTTAAAGATACTTTAAAAGTTACAAAGTATCAAGTGATGTAGCAAATACTTACACTAAAAGTAATGTTTACATCTGAAAAAATACAGCAACACCAAAATTTTGAAGTCTCTTATTTAAATAGTATTTTTAAAGAAAATTCAGAGCATCTCCCTCCCAATGTGGCAAAATCGAATGAATTTCTGAAGCATCCAGGAGTGGCTCAGTATGCCTTTTTGCCAAAAAATCTTTTATCTGAAAATTTTTGTCCAGCAATTTTGGTAATCACAGCTATCTTGTATACAACAGTTATAATTATGAATACTAATAACATATTTTTCAGAGTTTTCTGATAATTAGAGAAAAGTTAAATATCTTATAAGTTAAATATCTTAACCCAAGACAGGAAACCAGATCTCCATGTAACCAATGCAGCAAGAGGTGGTGGAGCCTGCTCCAAGAATCTGTGGGATCTTGCCACACATGATCCACTGGAGGACAAGGTTTACCTGTGGGAGGACAAGGTTTATTTGTGGGAGGACAAGGTTTATCTGTGGGAGGATGAGGTTTATCTGCTGGAGAACACTGCATCTCCTCACTGCTGATGAAAAGAGGCTGAAGACCTCCTGATCCGAGCATCCACCCTGGCAAGGAGGAGTGAGGATTTCTAAGTTCTCTGTCCCCTTGCAGCACATTTTCCACCTATTCTTTTTCTCACACACTCTCTTATTTATGCTTCATGTGAAAGCAAGTGACTTTATTGATAATCCATCTCTTCTTTAGAACCTGAAGGCACCCACTGACAAACAGGTGATGTACATACTGCAAAATAATTGATTGTCTTGAAAAAGTCTCACCTTGAAGGAATATTCCAGAGCAAATGAAAGGAACAGTGCCGTCTTTATACTTTTATATATTTATAATCTCACAGAAATTTAGGTGATGGTTCCCTGTCTTCTCATTCAGAGACCTCAGATTACTCTGCTGCATGAGGGCTGGATTTTTCCATCACTTTAGCAATTAATTCAGATCAGGCGTAACATTTTGCACCAAGGTACCTGACCAATTACACAGTGGGAGGAAAACCCACAATTTTCTTTAATAATAACACTGATTTCCACTGTATATCCTTCAGGAGAGAAAAAAACAGATGTCAGTGACATGCTCTTCACTTATGACTCCCAGTCAATAGACCTTGGGTGCAAAACAGATAGACTTTCCAATCACAAGTACAGATTTTTTTTTAAGGAAAAAAGATTTTTTTTAAGATTTTTTCTTTTTAAGGAAGAAGTCTTACTCATGCTGTGCAAAGTATTTTTGCTAATTACTAGCATGCTTTCAAGGGATTTGTGTTGGGTACTCAGCTCCATGCCTTTAAAAGAGGTAACATCGGTACTGTAAGTATATATTTACTTTTGTGAAATCATACCAGAGTCTTATGAGAACACATAGAAGGTAAATATGTAAAGCAATGAAACCCATGGAGTTACACGGGGTTATCCTAGAGTAAATGAGTTAATGTGGCGCATGGATCAGTAATAGCTCCTACAGCTGCCAACAGATGCGTGTGTAATAAGTTGTATATATTTTCTTAACTTAAAGCATGGTAATTAGAATTTTTCTTTGCAGGTGAACAAATGCTGAACATGTTGCATAGAGACAACCCTCCAACCATCTGGAAAAGGAAGTGTTTTCCCTTGGTATTTAATGACCCCTGGTTAATGTAAAAGCACTGTTTATGGGCCTAACTGAGATCAGTAATTAGCTTTTTGTAGGTAGGAGGTAGATTGAGTTGATGTAAACTCTGATGGTAATGGAAAACAAAAGAGTGAAATCCTCAGAGTGGAAATCATTTTAAGGAGTGTTCTCAGGAAAGAAGAAAGGAAAACCTGTGAGTTCCTGTTTAGTTTAGAGCATATTTAGGAGTCATGAACAAGAATAATTGTGTTACAGGTTTTTTTTATAGCTACATATTGACTGAGACCTATCACAGGACCCCATTTTATTTTTCTGACTATTTTTCCATTTATTCTTTAAATTGAGTGTATATGAAGCAGTTTATTTTCACGGTAGAACCATTTTTCTTCCAATAGCAGGTGAGTTTGAAAATACCAATATATGTTTGCAATCTGACTAGAACTACCTCCTGAAACCAAGCACTGTCATCACAAGCAGCTGATAATTCCCATCACTTCTTTCCTCCCTCTGTGCTGTTATAGCCAGGCAGGCAGATGTGGCCATTGCCCAGAGGATTTGCAGCTGGAAAGCCTCAGCACTTCTTCAGAGTCCTTCTTGCTGTTGCTTTTATTTGTTCTTCCTATGGAGTTCTAGTTGCCAGTCATGTATATTAGATCATCAGAGGGCCAAAAGAAAGTCATGTTTGTCATCTTTTCTTAATCTTGAGCTTCACAGGGGGTAGAGAACTGTGCATGGCAAAATTTGATTTCCTATAATAATTATTCAATTATTATGTGAATGGGATACAAATCTGCCTTTGTGGTACTGGAAGGGTTGGTTAGAAACAGGTGGCTTTTATTTATGAAATAAGTATGTAAAAAATTTATTTGTATTTAAAAATGAGAGAATTATTGAATTCTAATTGCTACCTATGGAAGCACCAAACAGATTCTTCAGCTTTAACCTTATAAGGAAGTTAGCAAGGATATAGATACAGAAATCGCAAAGAAAAACACATAGAATAAAAATGTTGAGGGAATCTCCTGATACTAATTAAGTAAGTTATACTTAATTGGCCAATGCTTCAGTCAGACCAGCTTTTATTTTTGATTCACACAACAGAGAGCGTGTTTGTCAAAAGACTAAATGCTTTAATATTTTGCTTAAATATTATGTTCTGTGAAGGGCACTCTATCAGCTTCTATGTTCAGTGCTTTGGTTTTTCCTGTTAGTCTGAATATCTTCCTTATCTGTGTCTGATATTAAAAAAATCTCTTGCTGAGTATTACAAGGCTATTTTTCCACTTCAAAGTGTATTTTCTCTGCAAGATCAGAGTACTGTGAAAATAAATAAATTCAATACACCATCTATAGAAGAACATGACAGATTAATTTTGGGTCTCGTTATGTGAGTGCCAAAGCCCTGTCCATCCTTTCCAAGGTAGGGTTTCATATCATATGTATTCACAATCTTATTTACAGAGAGAAGCTACTTTACTGTTACTGTTCAATAATTAACGATATTTTAATGTTGGGTCAGCAGTGAGTTTCCATAAAATATTTCAAAAGAAACACTGAGTTAAAAATTCCACTGCACTTCCCCAGCATTTCCCTGGAGCTCAGGTGTGCATTTGCTGCACAGATGGTGCAGCAGCAATACCACGCAGGGCTGTCAGATCCCTGATATACCTGCTGCAGCACCATGAGTGCAAGATAAATGAAAGCTTGAGCTGCACATTTCCCAATGTTTTAGGGATTAATTCTCCTCTTTATTGATTCACTGATGCCTCCTGGAAAACTTAAAAAAAAAAATCTCAGTGAGAATAAATTCTACATCTGAGTTATACTAGATGGTGCCCTCGTTTGCTTAAATCATTTTTCGTTATTATTGACATTTCTTTGAATTTATGTGATACTTTTTATCCTGGGGAGTTCATAATCCATTGGGGTGGATTCCATCAGATATCATAGTCATGGTTTGTGAGGCCAAAAGCTTCCATAATTTATCTCTGCTATTAAGGGGCCATGACTCAACTGCTTGATTTTGTAAGGCTTTGAACAGTCTTCAATTAAATTTTGGGGGAGGGTTTTTAAAAAATTTTATTTAATTGTTTGCATGTAGTTAGGAGGTACATCTATGTACTTACTGTGTCTGCATACGTGTTATAGGTAAATATTAATTTTTTGGCATGCAGTTTATTGCACTGAGGCTTACATGGACACAGTGAATAATTCCTGATTAATGGGCTAAGCTTTGCACTTTTCCAAAGAAGCAAAGCATAAGAGCTATCTGAGCTTTTCTTGCAGGAGAAGATGGACTTGAGGGTCTCCTCATGCATCTGCCCAGCCTTTATTGGAAGTATTTTAGGATTGTCTGGTCAATGCTGTTGTTTCATTTGTGTTACAGTAGTTTCTAAAAGCATCTCTGCACATTCATAGTGAGGGACCCTCACTTTAAAAAAGAAATAGAAGTAAAACAGGCAAAGAAAATAAAAAGAAGTTACTTCCTCTGCCAAACAAAGACAGAACTGATATGTAAAGAAATGGGTTATTTGTCCAAATTATACCGTGAACATTTAGCCAGCCAATGTGACTCCTTATCTGCAAAGGAGATAAGGAGATAAGGATAACTGACCTATCTGCCTTAGGTCAGTTCTTTTCTGCTGCTGTTGATGAGTATTTATGCATATAGAAATACTCATTTTGTGCTATCTCCCTGCTGACATGAATGACTGGTACTAAATGATTGCAAAGGTAATGCAGCCAATGCTGAGGCTGGCAATAGGCCATGTCCAAATCAGGACATCACAGCACCTCTGGTACATCCAAAACCCTGTGTATTCACTCTGCTTCTATTATAAAATGAAACACCTTATTAGATCAGGTTTTCTGAGGTGATGTCAAATCACACAACAGAAATTAAACCCAAAAGTTTTGCAAGTGCCAGATGCTGGAAATAGTAAAATATTTATCATTCTCATAGGCTGGTGCTCAGCCAGCAGTTACAAAAATCTAAATTCTACTCATTTCCCATTATGGGTTCAGTAGTATTTTGCTAGAAGGGAAAGTGGAATTTGTGAGATTTCAGGGAAGAGATGATACTGCAGTATTTCCTAGCTAATGTACTAGTGTACCACATCCATTTGTAATGTGCTGTATTCCCTGGTTGATTGCTCAGGGTAGTGTTCAACGTACCAGAACAGCATGGCAACAGATACAGTGGCAAAGTTAAGAATAAAGCCACAGGTGGTGGATGAAATATATTGACTTCCTAGAAGTGAGAAAGTGGATCAATGCTGGACTCAGTCAGACTTGTGGCACAGGGCTTTTCTCAAGCAATCACTCTGTTGATTTAAGATCATTGGTCTGGAGATGCTACAAGAAGCTGAATAGGTATGAAATGTTTATTGTGCATCACCTGCTTTCTTCTTTCTCCTGTACTGAAGAATTTAAAATGTGTCTGTTCTCCTATGAAATAAAAGTGGGCTTAAAGAAATTCCACAGTTTAAGAGTAAAAATCCAAAAATGCTAGTGCAGTAATTTTCAGCCAGTGAGGAATGAAATACTCTTTAGCTTAACCAATTTAGATCTGGTTTTAGCCATTTAAAATCAGTAAGGATTAACATTAAGTGTTACACAACCGGTATTGGAGCAGTTTTAATTTGGATTAGACTTTATCAGATGTCAATTCTGTGTTACACAATACAGTGGGTTTTTATCTCAGAAGAAAGAAAAGGCCCAAATTTGTGCCCATTATCTTTGCCAGCAGTTCCATGCCTCTGACAGATGATGGGGATGGTTTATTCCTGGGGCATGGTCTCAGCACTCCTCTCTCAGACATTCCTTCTCCAGTGCAGGGAATTCTGAGGTTTTCCTGCACTGGCTACACAGTATTTTTAGGTTCTTAAACTGATCCAAAAGCAAAACTCTTGACACATGGTGCCCTTAAATAACTACAAAGCAACCACATGAGGTACCTCAGAGAGGGATCAGGTAGGCAATTGGGGGTCAGAATTGCTACGTCTATCTCAAGCTGAACCATTCTACCCTTCAATTAAAGAAAGAGGGTAAATTATCCTCATGTATATGGAATCCTAAAATCACATGCCCATAGTGGCAGTCAGATACTCCACACTTCATGTTCTCCCTGACCATTTCCTGCACATCCTTTAGACAACAGTTTGAAAGAGAATATCATGAAATCCATTGTGCATGTGCTAACGGGGCTTCACACAGGTATGGGAGAAAATAAAACAGCAATCTGTGCATGAGCTCAAATTCATGTACAATGCTTATTTTTATCCAAAGATACCAAAGATATTTTCATATATAAACTTTTTTTCCCTTTTATTCAAATTGGCTTTAGCAGAAAAAAGTGATTATGAAGCCCATTAATCTTAATTTTTCACACTGAGATTCATTTTACAGAACTGGAAGCTACAGAAATGGAACCATCCGCCTCTTGCTCTGTCACTTGGATATCTAAATGTAATGCAGGTTGAAAATTAAATGCAAGAGACAAGATAGCAGTTCTAATAACCCAGTAATTTCTAAATAAATAGACTTAGATTGATGGAAGAGAAAAAAATCTGTTTACCTGAGAACACATGATAGCAGTACTTATATAAAGAGTCTTATGTTGATTAGGATTTTCTAAAGTTTAAAATGTATTCCTCCAGTCTATTTAAACGTATGTGAAGTAGAACTGATACTCTTATCTTGTATCTTCTTCAGCCACTAACAGGAAGCTGTAAACTGTGGGAGATTTGGATGACAGTATTTCAAATCTCCTTTGTACAGTTTTCTCAAAAGGGCAAAATAATCAAGGACTTGATTTGGTATGTTGAATAAATATTCACTTTTCTTAATGCAATATGTAACCCTCATGAAGTGCATAGCCCCATCCAGCAATGTAACGTTAAATGCTGTGATATTTTAAGAAGACATTTTGGATCATGTTTTACCTAGCTGATACCAATTATTATCTAAGAAAATAATAAAAGAATGTTATTTTGACTAACACTTTTACTGGAGAAGAAAAGGAATAATTTTCCACTACTTTTTTGTATTTTACAGTGGATGTAAAATAGTAGGATAGAATTCAGAAAATTATTGGCTCCGAGGTAACCTGTATACCTTCCTAAAACTGAATTTGTATTATTTTATGTCTTTGAATTTGCTTTTGTAATGTAATATTTCAGTATCCCCCCAAAAATAAAAATATAAAAATCTCTCACTCTGCTTGCTTTCATTTAAATTCCAATCAAGTTATCTAAACCCATTAATTTCACCTGATATTGGTGGAAAACTAGTCCAAGATACATTAGAATTTGGCATTTTCACAGTTCACTTCAGAAGCCTTGTTATAAAAATGTCAGGATATTCAGGTAATTTTTGAAAGTGTTATTTTTTGATAAACTTTAGGGGGATGGACTATGAACTTCTCACACACATTTATAGTCTGTTGCTAATTATGTTCTATAGGAACTTTGTAGCTCTTGCTTTGATTAGGAAACCATTAACACACTTAACTCATGTGAGTGCCTGCAAGACCTCTGGATATGTCAGCAGCTTTTCAAATCGACTCTGCCACTGGATGATGGCAAAGGTGGATTGGAATCATGTTTGAGTGCCTCTGTTCCTTACTCTCAGAGAGATCCCAAAGGAAGGTGCTGGGTAATTGCTCGTTCACTCTGAGAGCTCTCTCTTCATTATAAAATAAATAAATGAATAAAAATGAAAGGGGAAATTGCACCATTTGCTAAGAAGACCAGAAGTAGTAGTAGACAATTACTTCATAATTGTTCAGCAGAGAAGAGGGGAAACCAAATCCTGTGCTCTAAAGTGTGCAAGCACAAGAGAAGAAATTAAAGAAGCTTCTGTATCTGTGTTGCAGACAACTGTCTGTGTTTCATCTACCTATCAGGTAAGGAACTTCCCCTTTGTAAATCCATTTTGTTGATCAATATTAGACTGGAATTTAAAATAAAACAAAACTGAAACTGAATGGGCCATTTTTCTAAATTATGAACACTGTTACAGTTCTCTTTTTGTAAATTAGTACAGATGTGACAGGTTTTTCTATATGTCAGTTTTATTATGACAGAGACTTGAAGAATGTGTAAAGCCAGCTAAGATGGACATACTGCCTAAGTGTAGCAGTAATTTTATTCTATCACTTCTGCTTCTTGATTTGCTTGGCATACCCCAGTAGAGTGGGATGGAATGGCAAGTATCTCTCTGCTGTGGTATGTAAGGGGGGCCTGTGGCCATTAAATCTGAAATGGCACCTGTCAGAAGCAAGGCTACCCAAGCCATGAGGGCCCCAGGCAAGCAGCAGAGAAGACTGAGGTAGAACTGTTGGAGCACTTGGTGTTAAGGAAATGGAACACACAACTTACTACTAATGTTCTTTTAAGAGTGTGTCAGGTGCCTTGTTGTGCAGTAGATGTGGCAGGCTGGCTCTGGGATCTCCTTTCAAGCCAATCAGGACAAGTTTCAGAAGAGAGAATAGCTTATAATTTGCTGCCTTCCTAATAAAAAGGAGATGTGAAAGAGAAGAGCAATTGTCTGCAGGGCTGTCTGGCTGAGGAACAGACATCAGAACACTACAGGTGCAGGGGAGTGTAGAAAAAACCGTCATGTTTGCAGCACTGCCTGACAGCAGAAACAAGGGTATTGAACCGAGGATTTTGTAGTGGACAAGGTTGGATGGAAACAGTTTAAAAGCCAGCTAGATAAGCCCGCTTAGGGCTACAGCCTGCTTCGTGATCCAGGACACAAAGAGACACTTTGCTTCACTATTCCTTTGGAGTACAACTACAGAAGTGAATTAAATTGGCGGCTGTTTTGTTTCAGGTGCCTTAGTGTTTTGGTATTTTAAAATTTTATTTCTCTGCTTTTCTGTTACAACATTTACTATTGACAGGTTCTAATTTAAAAATGTAGGCAAAGAATCATATGTTTTTGTCTCAGTATTAGATTAGACAGCATGCTGATCGGCCAAGTTTCCCTGACACAAGCTGCCTTCTGCCCTCAGAGAGCACTGGGGTTCTGTGCTGATCTAGGAATCTAATGTCACCTGCAGATTAAACCTGAAACAAATCAACAGAAGTCTGCTAGGAGACAAGAGTGCTTCTCTATTTGCACAGTGTTCATAAAATAATATATTGATATCAGGTTGGCATAGGCTAAAAGGGAGATTTAGGATAATTCACTGAGAATGCGGAAGGAACAGTAGAAGGACACTCAGTTAAAATACTCTTGCTTATCAGTCACCTATCATCTTTTTTTCTTTTTCTAACAAGAATCCAGAGATGAGCAATAGAAGCAATAATATGAGACACTGAGGACAAACCATTTGGGGTTACAGCAAACTGCTTTAGAACAAACTTGATACAAGGATAAGCCTCTCCATTTGAAGCAGTAACTCTCTGGAAATTTTCTCTCCCAAACTCTCTCTGATGTCTCTGATATTTCTAACTGAAACATGTCAGGTAAAATAAACCTGAAAGCACAATAGTCATATGGCATAGAAGAGGTCAAAATTACAAAGAACTGCAAATATTTAGGATGTTACTGTCTTGTACATGGAGGTTACCAGGACTGATGGCATAGAAAGTACAGGAATTCCTTAGCTGCTTCAGTTCAGTCATGCATTGATACAATGGCTTGGCAGTGCTGCTGTGTCAGTGGAATCTTCTGGCAGTTTGAGAAGGACCAGATGAAGGTCCCTGCTTGTGCTCATGCTCTGCAGGAAGTCTTCCCAAGTTTCCCATTTAACATTCTATTTTATGCAGAATGCCCTCAAACTCTAATTGTAGGAAGAACTAAATCTTCAAAAGGATATCAATGAAAGATATATATATATATATATATATATACACACACACACAGAGATGTACACACACACACACACATGTATACACATATACAATGTGATCTGTTTTCTTACTCCTATGAGAACTGAACTGTACTTAAGAAGAGTAAACATGAAGAACCAGAAGGCTACTGGCTTGGGAGATTTTTTTGTGGCATTCACAGGAAGAGAAAAATGTGGAACATTATTTCACAAGATGACAGGTGGATAGTTTTCTTCGGTAAAGTCTAAGAAAACAAAGGTGTGGCTATCATCTTAGTGGTTAACTACACAGCATATGTCCAAAACTCCCCAGATGTAAATACACCTACATATTTATAGTTACATCTGCATATTTGAAAATATGGTATGTTGCATATAATTCTACCACTCTATGGGGAGTTTATTCTTGACAGAAATAAGATATTTTGATTCACCACAAAACACTTAAAATGCAACAATAACAAAGTAGTGCACAAACATAAAAAAGAGTGGTGGTATTTTTATATGTCCATATAGCGAGTTTCTTGGAATATATTATGTCAGTCCTCATTTATTTCATCTTGAAATACCCAAACCGTTATTTCCTGTATTACATCTAGTCTTGTAACAATCCTAAAACATTATTAATGTCCAATGATGTGATGTCAAGTGCTTCTAAAAAAAGCCTCTTAAGCATAGTGCAAACAACCCATATCCTAAGAGTTATTTCTGATGGAGTGCAGGACATTAAAATGCTGCTAGATGATATCCCAGCTTGGGTTTAAAGAATTAATGAAGAACAAATGTTCTAACTGACATGTAAGCATGAAATTCTCTCTGTGGGTTGACCTTCATTCTTCTGCAGTTAGTTAATGAGGATTCTCTTTGTTATCTTTCTTGCTGAAGAACCTCAGGGCCTTGTATCATTATTGAATGAACACAATGTCACCTCAGCTGGCAGAAATGTTTTGTCTTTTGTCAGGAAAAGAAGTTTCCTCATGTCAGCTGGTGAAAGCACAACAAGCAATTGAGACCAGATATTTCAATTCAGCTAACTTAGCCCAGTGGAGATGTTGAACCTGCTGCAGTTGTTTTGATCAAAATATTCAGGCTTCATTATTTTACAGCTCTTGCATCTACTCCTCAAGTTTGTGATGCATTGTTATAAATTAATGATAAACAAAAGCATTTTATCTGGAGAACTGCTCTCAATATTCCCCTTTTGACAGTTAATTGCCATTTGTTTCAGAACAGTATGTATTTTTTTGAAATGAAAGCTTAAAGAACAGCTGCTTTTTATCTGATTCAAAACGACAAGTGTATTGTTAACTACCAGAGGATCTTGTGAGGCAGGGATCACATCTGCTCAGAAAACTGGAGCTGTAACTTTGAGCTCTTCTGTGAGCTGTACCTATTATGCAGAGCTGTAGAAGGGGTAGAATGATAATTGCAAATTTCATCCAACATGAGTATATTACTTGGGGTGGCTCCAACACTCGTATGGTTTCCCCATTGCTCAGGGTACCTATGGTCATTACGCACAGCAGAAAAGCCCCCCTATCCTCCACAACCGCCCCCTCCCACCTCCTGCAAAAAATTTTAAAAATGACTCTCCTATCTGTACTTCAAAGTGGCACAGGATGAAAGTGCACATGGGAGGTGAGAGAAGGCATTCATGGGAAACAGTGCAATAAAAAATTATTCATGAATTATTCATCCAGGTGTATATATAGTAGAGTTGATATGGGAGCTTATCATGGCCATACAGATCTCTGTTCAAGGAAGGACAAGATGTGCAGATAGCAAGTGGTGGCAAACAGAAAGGCAAATACTTTTTTTCCATCCATTTTGGCTAAGAAAATATACCTGACACTTAATAATACTTTTCTGCTTCCTGTCCTGGGGGAACACATGGAGAACAGCTTTTTTTTTTAATCTTCACCCCCCAGGAAAACCGACACCAAACCAAACACCAAAAAAACCCCATAACAAAACCCACAGAGCCCCATCCTGGCTTTGAACACTTCCAGGGATAGGGGGAATCCACAACTTCTCTGGGCAGCCTGTGCCAGTGTCTCACTAACCTCTCAATAATAAAGAATTTTTTCCTAATATCCCATCTAACTCTGGCAGTGGGAAGCTCATTCCCCTTGTCTTGTCACTCCAGGCCCTTGTCCAAAGCCCCTCCCCAGCTCTCTTGGAGCCCCTTTAGGCACTGGAAGGGGCTCTGAGGTCTCCCCAGAGCCTTCTCTTCTCCAGGCTGAACTGCCCCAACCCTCTCAGCCTGTCTTCATTGGAGAGGTGCTCCAGCCCTCTGAGCATCTTCCTGGCCCTCCTGTGCCATGATGTTCTTTGCCATTACACAAAGACATATTCACATTTTGATAAATCACAGCAGGATCAGTCTGTTCTCTGTCAAAGCTTCTTATGAGAACTATCCTAGAAAAGACAAAAAGTCAGTGATCAGGCTTTCCTTTGGAAAGTGAAAGACATAGGCAGGAATTTTTATTCCAGTTAATATTTGCCTATTTTTTTACTCAGAGATGTCTTCTCTCTAGGATTTTGACTGGAATTTCATTTTGCCATTTTTACTTTCAGAAGTGTGGGGGACCTAGGATATTGTAAAATAAATCGGATGTGATAAATCAGATAAGAAAACAAATGTGGTTGGAAATTTCAGATCACTCCAAGCTGAACTCTTGTGTGAGATAATGGTGATTATTCTATTTAAATAGGTTTGCCTACTTTAATACTGTGAAGAGCGATACTCTGTTATAGTCTGTGTCATAAGGTAATGAGCAACAGCAAATGAGACCTGAAATTATATGATATATTCAGAAGTTTTGTTATGTTTGCCTTATAGTCACTTTCTCTTTTCTTTTAAAGAGTATTAGATTATTAGATACACATTATTATAAATCCCATTAGTTATTAATGTAAAATGGGAAGGAATGGCATTTGTGAGGTTTTTTATCCCAATATTCAGCTTATCAATCTCATAAACTGCATTTTTGAGCTGACAGGGACATATGTTTTCTTAAAGTCATTAAAATAATGCTGTATTAAATACTTATCTAAAGTAAGACAAGTACAACTGTGATACCTTCTGGTTATTAGGATACATATGTCTAATATACATTCATTTTGGAGTCCCTTAGGGGACAGCCTTGTTATTAATACAGCAAAGAACAGCTGAGTGAGCATATGGTTTATTAAGACATGCTTATATTAATTATATGTGAATACTATTCAAAAGGGTCACTGTTCTATAACTGAGAGACCCTTTGTGATCACTACTTTGGAACTCAAAGCTCAGTAAGATTACTCTTGATCCAATCTACTTGTCTCTGGTTGGAAAAATCATTATATTTGTGTCTAGGCTGGAAATTAACGAAACACTTCAGAACTTAAGATCATGACAACTCAAGCAATTAACGAATATGCAAAACTGAAAGAAATTTTGCAGGCATGATGAAATTGCATGTGAGAAGTCTAAATCTCACATATTTCTGTAATACCTTATGCAGTAATCTGATCCATAATGCAGCTTTACACAATGTATATAATAAAGAAGAATAATTTGGTTGTTGCAGGCCAAAACTAAAAACCAGCTATAATCCTGTCTGCATGGCTTCCATCCCTCTACTGCTCAACTGATTTGCCTTTTGAATATCATAATTCCTGCTCTGTTACCTAAAACCAGTGAAAATTAATGGTGATCTGTTATTCTTAAGGCTGTTTTTCATTCCAGGAGATGACACAGCCCGCACTGTTTCCCACAGTGCATCACTGCATCTTTTACTGGAGTGCCAGGCAGAAGATCGTTTAAGAACGAAAACAAAAGTAATGTGGATTCAGTCTTGGAGAAGAAGACACAGTGGGGAAGGAGCTGAGGACTGTTCAGTTTTATCTTTCTTTTTCTCACTCTAAATCACCTCCGATCCCAGAAAAGGTGCAGCTCATACTTAAGGCCTGGACTCACACGTTCCGTCTCAGCTTTGCTTGACTTATGACAAGTCGCAGGGTTCCTGTGACAGTGCTGGAACAGAGCAGTCTGTGCTTGGCCTTGGCTGTCCCTTGGCTCCTGAGCCAGGGCCTGGCACAGGCTGCACAGAACACAACTGCAGGAAAAAAATGCCCTAGGAGGAAAGATGGTTTCATTAATGTTTCTCCTTGTTCTGTGGATAGAGAATGCCATACTGGATATTTCCTTTTGTTAGCAGAATCTGAAAATTCAAACATAATGTGTCAGGCTCCAGGACTGTGAAAGTAAACCTGTACAGTAAGAACAACCTTCCAGTAATATTTTCTATACAGTGTATTTCCTCAATATTTTTTTGAAAACTCAGGCATACTTTTAAGTATTACACCAAGAATATTAAGGCAGGATCTATTATTAATTCCCATCTGAAGCCCTTTACCCCTCATGCCATCAGTCTGGGGGCATTGAGGCATTAAGACAAACTCATCTGTGAGATATGGAAGAGCAAAAGTTGGTCCAAGTGTATAAAAGTAAGAACAATGTAAATACTTCTGTACTTCTGGGTCTGTCACCAGCTATCTTAAAATTTTCCTGGGACATTCAGCAGCCTGAATGGTGGGTGATCAGGAAGGCAGTGTGTCCCCAGGGTTACCCACTGAGGATGAGGGGGCTCTTTCTGACTGGGGGTGCCATTCCTGCCACATTCTTGAGCCTCAGTTTCCCCAGCTGTGAAAAGAGATAGCATCCATACAGCATTGTACACCTAAAATAAAAGCTGTGAGTCTTGATTGGGAGCATTTCACAGTTATCAAAAAAAACCTTTAAGCTTCTAGGATAGAAAAATATTCTAGAAATCTAAACTCTAAGTAGCCCAGCAATGAAATGTACTTCTGGTTTATGAATACATACATTTTCTCAGAAGTTCTAAACTTCAGCTATAAGATTATCCAGAGAGAAGACATGTGCAGCAACACTTTGTTGTAGTGCTTCAGAAACAACCAGAGCAAACCAAAGCAGTTCTCATTTGAAGGGGAAAACAAACAAGCCACAGGTGTGTGAGGCAGGTGGCTCAGGGGTCGTTAGGATGGGGTCACAGGTGGCCTGAGTTAAGCGGAGTAGTTTCTTACATGACCAGCTGGGTAGAGGGCCACTAATCATGTTTTTGGCCTCCGGTGAGGAGCATTAGCTGTGGTTCCGTCTGCCAGCTCTCCTCAGAAGGTGAGGGCAGCAAGTAGGGGAGAGGTTTGGTTGTCTGGGCCTGTTCTGGCTTCTCCTCCTGCTCCATGAAATTCCTCTCTCTGGGACTGGACACCAGCAGTGGCTTCTTGAGCCCACGACTTGGGTCTGTCAGAACATCCTGCCCCTTGTGAGGCACTCGGTGAGGAATATTCTGGAACAGCGTGGCAGTGCTGGTCTACATCAGGGAAGAGGCCTACTGACCTCTCGCTGGCTCAGATAAAGCAAAAGAAGCCAAAACCTGATGGTTTAATTGATTTGTTTGTACTTGGTTTGGTTTAAAGTTGCTCTCAGGAAGTGGGTTGGCATTTTCCTGTGCTGGTTTGGTTTTTAAAACCCTATTTCAAGGTCTGTGAGGGAGCCACGTGTGGACATTTGAGCTGTGGGAGGGTGATCAGCACCTCCCAGCCTGAGTGCCCGGCTGAGGGGGACGAGAGTGCCAAGAGCTTCCTTTTGGCTGCAGCTCTGCCTGACCTCGGGAGTTTTAATCGTGGTTTTGTTAGCTCCTGGTTTACTTAGTGAAGCATTCAAGGATCAACACTGAAACAGAAATCCTTAGGGTGGAAATCATGGGAGGAGCTGAAGCCTTTTTTCAGGGGAAGCATTTTACAGTCATAGTCTGAGAGCAGCCGTTGGTAGGTAGCTCTTGGTGGCTATCTCTCCCCTGTGAAGGAGAGGCCTTACTAGTTCTAAATATCTCTCTGTAATTTTTTATTTTGGCATTTAGTTTTTAAACCTTTTTAGTTACTAAATCTTGTAGCTGACCTGAAGAAAATACAGATTTTGTGGGCATTTTTTTAGTCATACAACATATGCAAAGAAAGGAATAAATACAATTATAAAAACAGTAGGGCATAAAGGACTTTGCTGATTTCTCAAAATATTCTTCATAGTCTTCAAGAGCAAATACAAGCACCTGCTTTATTCAGTGCAGGGAGGCATCTGTTAGTTTCATTGGAAATGCAAACATACATTTATAGAATGTTTGGTGGCTGAAATGGAATTTGTATCTATTAAGCTTCAGATTTAAAGCTTTTTTCTTTCTGTTATGTGAGTGTTTTTTCCTAACCTAATTAGTAAACACTGCTTGTGTTTGACATATATTAAGTGTCCTGGAAGCTGGAAAACAAAATTCCTAAATGATCATGTAGTTGGTAAAGGACTGAAATCTTCTGACACGTTCAAACCGACAATACTTGAAATATAAGGAGCTGAGTATTTGAAAATTGACACAATTTCATAAAGTCTTAATACCAGAAGAGACAGGTGTTGTACTTTGATCACACTAGAAGAAACAGCTGATGTGTAGTGCAACAGTAATAATTCCAAGATAGAAGCCTACAAATAATCTAGCTGCAAATTATATTGTCAGGAGAATCAAAATACTTTGTAAAATATTCTAATGCATATTAATTTGAGAGCCCTATAGGGGACAGTCTTGTTATTAATACACAGAGGAACAGATGTGATAGCATATGGTTTACCAACTTGTATTTATGTTAATTCTATGTAAATAGGATTTTAATAAGGTAACATTAGTCTATAGCTTCATTTTCCTAATATATCTTTCTTCTTTGAAGATGATAATGGATTTATCTAAATTGGGGTCTAGGATCATAGAAAAGGTTAGTGGAAAGAGTCCATTTTATGTAAGACATAAAAGGGGGTAAAAAAGCATCCCTTTTTGAACATTTTATCATCATTTAAGCTTTCAGTGAAGAAGTTTGAATTATTTTATTCACCAATTCTACCACTTCTAAAAACACTGCTTGATACCTACTCTTACCATTTTTAGATTCTTACCTATTTTAGATTCTTACCTTGATTTTTGGTAGTTTGAACTTCCATTCAGCTCTTTTTGGGAAACTTGCAAAATTTTGGAGAATCCCAGAAAATTTCCAGCATTACCTTATATCTGATGTCTATTGAACTTGCTATGCAACTGCTCTCTGGCTGTCAGTTGGAAAAGCTGTGAGTGCATTTCCGAGTTAACTCAGGCTTCTCGGCAGCCTTCTCCGGGGCACAATTTTTTTTAATTATGCTCCCAGGCACTGCTTGGAGCCATTTCAGTTTGTGATGAGAACAGAGTAAGCAATCTGTGTTCCTGCAAGCAGGTGAGGAAATAACGTACTAATCAGCACTAGTGCTTCAGAGGACTTCGGGAAAGTTTCTGCCTGCTATTAGGAATTTCTGGTTTAAACTATTGAATCAAACTTCTGTGCCACCTTCTGTTGAGCTGCACCATTATAGTTGGGCAAGTTAAGTTCTGTGTCTCTGGCCTAAAAAGCCCTAATTTGCATTGCCTGGAACTTCCAGTTCATAACTGAAAAATTGTAAATAGAGGAAAAGAAATATTTCCCTCCCCCATAGACAGAGCTATCGCTTTCTTCTTTCAAGAAAAAAAATTTCTGAAACTTATTTTGCATTTCTAATGAACAGGGAGCTTGGAGGGTGAGAAGTGGAAATGGTAAATTTGTTTAAGCCTAAATGCAGCTTATAAAGGAGTCTAGCAAAACTTTGTTATGCAGGTATGTCAGAAATACTTTGCTTGGGTTTAGTTGGTTTTATTTTTCCTCCAAGTCTAGAGAAGTTGTTTAGCATAACCTATGTGCGAGAGTTCCATGATTATGTTTTGAATAAGTAAGTCAGCAGCACGATTTGGAACTGTAATTATTTGAAAAATGCTGATGAAAGTAATACTTCAATGTAAATACCAAAAAACCTTGGGGTACTTGGCTCTTTTCTGTTCTGTTCCTCAGGTCTTGGGTGCTGTCAAGGATCCACAAAAGTAACAGGTAATTTTTTCTAGCAAAATGCTGCTCCTAGGGTCTAGGGAAGAGTAGCAGGAATGCACAGTAATCACAGAATGGGTTAGGCTGGAAAGGTCCAACCTCCCTGCTCAAGCTTTTGGAAATAGTAAATATGCAGCTGGGCAACTCTATGGGAACAATACTTAAGACACAAGAGACAATGAAAATACTTTTACTTTTTGATTCTCTAGACAGATAAGCAAGCACCCTGGAAAAAAGTGAAACCTGAGCAAAACAATTTTAAAAATTTAAGAGTTTTTTGTTCCTGTGTCTATATTTATAATAAACTGTGTTTAAAGTGGTCAGCAAGGAATATTTCCTCTCACCACCAGATACATCTTTTCTCATAGTAAGAAACACTGGAGATTCATAATACATCCAAAGTGAAAGGACAGTTTGTGTCATCAGCCACAGGGAGATATCGAATCATACATCTTTACCTGACAAGAGGTGGCAATTTAATCTGACAAGTTTCCTGCCAATGAGGACAGCTTTTGGAGTTCAGCTGCCTTGGTAAAGATTTGACATGTCACTGAGGGATGTTGTGCACAAGCTTGACAATAAACTGGAACTTGCTAATGCAGTTTAGGTAGCTGTGAAAATTTATTAGAAACCAGAGTCTGTAAAATTACTGTACTCCAGAAATGTTTTTCCTTCCCTGCTGAATATAAGTGATATTTAATGCATAACATATATTTAAAAGCTTGTCTCCTGATCATGTAAAACAAATCTACAGTAATGCCCATGAAATGGTAAGGAATTCAGTTAAAGGCATGTGAGAATAAACAGAATGGGAGGGCTGCCTTCTGGAGCCAGAGGAGAAGCCTGTCTAAACTGAAGGTTTGATTGCTCAATTGATGTGTCCTGTTGTGAAGTCTTATTCACGTGCCTGGAGAGGGACCTAAAAGGCCTGTGGATTTTAGATGCTTGCAAAGCCCCAGGTGATATCTGAGGAACTCTTGCAGCTGGACACCACACTCACAAATGGGTACTGGAGCAAAGCTTGCAGACACCTTTCAGCAAACACTCCAAATGCCCTTTTAATTCTGGCTAATATCTAAACATAAAAGAAAAATAATTTTATGTTTATTCACTAAAGTAACTCATTTTAATATGAAGCGAAAAAACATCAGCTGCATATTTCTAAGTTTGACTGGGGATTTTTGAGGTGTTTGGGATAAGGTGTTCCTAATTCCAAATGGTGAAACAGATCTCGTAGCAGTTCAGCACTCTGAGATGCGTTGACAAATGCCACCTGGAAGGCTTTTAGTTATGAACTCACAAAATTTGTGAATAAACTTTTGAATGAGAGAAGTGTGTATAAAAAGAAGACTGGAAAGAATTGAAAGACCTGCCAGAGTGCATTTTCAATCACAGAGTCTTTTTTGAATAATTTCTGTGTTAGTTCTTGATAACCCTTCAAGAAAGGCATGTTTAATACACCTACCTTTCCTAATGTGAATGTTTTTATAATTTCTAACTAGGCAGTCATCTTGAAATTTCGTGGTAACAGAAAATGGTGTTATTGCTTGAAAATTTCATTGATTGCTGATAAAAGGTGAATCATTGTATTCCTGCTGCATGGTTTGTGACTTCAACTGAGGTTGATGTCCGAGCAAACTGTCTGTAGTAGTTTGGGTAGATTTTTATAGTTGACAATATTAAGGTGGGTTACGATATCAAAATCCTGACTCTTCTTTCTAATGGCTACCTTTGTCAAAAGGGGAGTAAATTAAATGACTGAGTCTGTTCCAGAATAGCTAACTTGGTACATATCAAGGCTGGGAAAATCCCAAGAATGTTTCAAAGCTGGTTTAGTTTGTCCTAATTTGTTCCTTTTATCCTCTTAGTACAGAGAGAATGTATTGATCTCACAAGTTAATGAAAAGCTTGAAAAAAAAGGCTCCAGAGAGTCTTTCCAATGGCTTTCAAACACATTACAACCAATTAGGAAACTGAGGTCACCATGGGTGTCACTGGTGGCCAGAGCCAGTCTGAGTGCAAGAGGGAGCTATACTCAGGGTGGACTAGCACCTTCCACCTGGCTTTGCTTTTTCTGAAGGCTCTCTGTAGCTGCAGTTGCTCACTAATTGCACACTTTGGCTCTCCTTTTGGCATATTTCTGGCATGTGGTGACATCAGCATTCTAATTATATTCTAATTTAGAGTAATTCGTGGACTTCAACAGCATGTCTTGGCAGCTGGGATCTTGCTGGGGAAAGAGGCTTGAAAGAAGGGAATCCAGTTGTGTAGGGTGGTGTTTGCAAGGGGTCACCGCTTTAATAAAATTCCTTGGACAGCAACTTGTATTTTGTAAGTGATAATAAAAGAGCAAAGGCCACTTTGGGAACCTGGGTTGTATGTAATTTTATGATATTAGGCCTGATGACATAAATTTTATTTTCTCCTGACTCTTGAGATGGCTTCTGTAATGCTGTAACAACTTGACCATTGAACTGCAGAGAGTAAGCTCTGTTCAAAGCCAATTCAGGCTGGAAGGGGGTTATATTTTGGTAATGAACTGCTTTGAGCGTAGTATAACTGAGAGAATATACTCAAAATAGATCTGAAATTAAATGTAAAATTAGGTAATTTTTTCTTCTAAACAAAGATTGAAATAATAAGCTTAACACAAAATATGGTGTCACAGACTCCAGGATTTTACTGAGAAGTTAGAACTGTAATTCTTCAGCAAATTATTTGGTGGGGGGGCACGTAGGGCATGTTCGTGCTACCAGAAAGTAGTGGCCCTCCTGGACAAGTCCTGCTGTCATGCTTACTGTTTGTGTATGTCTGTTCTTTGTCTGCCAGAACTCCATTATTGCACTGGTGCTGAACCTGTAGCAGCCCCCCAGCCTCGGATACTTTTCTGCTGGAGGGGCTGGTGAGATCCAGTGTGTAAGAGCAGCTTTTCCAGAGCTCGTCTGGGAAGTGCATTGCTCAAACTGTCTTATCCACCTTTGCGCTCTTTATTTGTTTCTCTCCCCTGCTGCTTCAGGGGGATCAGCTGTGTGTTGCCAATTAGGCTCATCAGCATTGTCAATAACAGATGTGGAGCTCCTGGTAATCCCCCACCCTTGTTAGTGGACTGCAAGGGCTTCTGTCTGTTTGTGATGAGATTTAACCCTTATCCCCCACAGGGAGCCAAGTCACTCTGTCAAAGACCAACAGTCATTTTATTCTGTTCTGTATTTTAAGGGTTCTTTTACCACTATCTTAGTCCCAGTTTGATTAGACTGGTTTTGGCTGTGGATTCCAGCTTGCACAAAAATATAATTAACTTCATCACAAATCAATATGAAAATGATATTTGAAGAACTCTGCTTCAAGCTAAAGGTAATTGCAAGAGGCTTCATTATCTGTCAAGTAGATTATTTGGACATGTTTTGAAATGCAAGCTGCAAGCAAACTTTTCAGTTACCAGCCAGCATGCCATTACAGGGCAGACCTGGAAATGTGTTCATTAGACAGGATGCTCAAAGATTTCAGCTTTTGCACACTTACTGTCACTTTTGCTCAGGGCAACCCCTCAATGCATGTTTTTTATTTATTCCAAGATGAGGCAACTTCAGTGCTTGTGCTACAGTGACTCTGCTCCTCCCAGGGGAGTGATTCTGTTTAGGGAGAATGTCACACTTGGTGACTTCTGCAAACAAGTAGAAATCAAAGTAGTCTAGACTGTAAATTTGCTCCTGTGAAAATCCGTCTTGCAGGGTACAGTTTTCTTGAAAGAGCAAGTTCTAACTAACCTTAACATTTTTTGCCATCTTACTGATGGCAGGGGTTGTTGGTCTAAACATGCCCCAGTGCCTGTAGGTGAGTAAGGAACCTACAGATTTGTTCTCTGGCCATTAAACAGGAGTGCGTGAGTGTCACAGCAGAGTGCTTGTGTTTTGTCTTTGAGCTCAAGAATAAAATTGGAGAAATGCCACAATGAGACTAAATTACTGTCTAATTACTAATAGTGTTAAGATAAATATTTAGCATCTGAAGTTACTCTCTCATGAGCAACCTCTACAGAGTGACACATCGAAGTATTTATGTACATGATGCTATGGACCCTTGAAACTCTGAACCAAACAAGTAAACAAAATCTCAGCTGAGTGTTTTGTGAGCCACTTGCTGGTCTGAGCATCAGCCAATGACAGGATAATGCTAGTGAGCCTCTACCTTTAGGTGCCAGTGACAATAAGTCAAGAACGTGAAAAAGCATAGCACAAAATTGGAATTTAATTTCAGAAGGTATCTTTTTTTTTCTTTTTTTTTAATTTGGCAAAGACTGTATGAGAGCCTGAGGCACAATTTATATCAGGAAGATGAATTATAGTGGTAGATAAATACATACTGATCTGAAATGAGCAAAGAGTATTTGACTCATCTGAATTGCAGCATTGAATAACGATCTTGTTCTCACCAGTAACATTCTTGATGCATTTAACTATTGAGATTGTAAGTGTTTTCTGGGATACCTTAAAGTCTGAACTCAGACTGAAGCAAAGCACTTCACTGATGCATTCTTTTCATTAATCTATGAAATAATTTTTTTCGAAGCTGAACAGAACATCCCAAGCTTTTGTTCCACTCACAAATTTTAGTAGAAATTTAAATACAAATAACAGATTTGCTTCACAATACCATGGCTGATGGATTATTGATTAATAATGAAGTTTTAATCCTCTGGATATTGAGTAAATTATGAAGCCATTACATTGATATGAGTGCATTCCATCTCATTTGTCATTAGCAAGTTACAAATTATTTAACTTTGGTGCTTTGTCAGCAAAACTTTGTTGAAATTGGATTTGCACAAGTTAACGCCTACAACAAATTTTTGAAGTGAGTTATGAATCACTTGAAATGAGCTGTTATCAATTGGTGAGTGCTTAGGAGTTTGTACGTGAATTCTACCTGAGGGGAGACTCTAGGTTTTCTGGAAGGTAACTTTTAAGTGTTAGATCTTAAAAAGGAGTTTAACAATATTCTGTACAAGGATGAGTTCATTCTCAATGATTATTTTCCTGTCTATTTTGCTGAGTCCATTGGGACCGGTGGGAAAGGCATTTCATGGAAAAATGTACACTGGGGTGAATGCACAGGTCTACTTATGTCACTCTGCAGATTGGCAGAGCAGGGGAGTTTCTGAAGGATATTAAGTTAAAACAAAAACTGTCAACTGCACATGGACTGTGCAGATACAGCTTCCATAATCAAAAGTCACATACCCTTTCCTAAATTAGGATTAAGTCACAATTGCTGCATAGCCCTGTGTGTTGATTTTTACTTTCTTTGTATGTCTGAAAAGTGGGTTTTCATTTACTCCTGCTATCAGTTCCTCAGTTGATATCTTTGGGTTTCCCATGGCAACAGATTTCTTTGTGACTGAGCAAGTATCATTTTCTTGCTTTGGGTGTTAGCTAAGGTATGAATGCAGAGCCTCAAACAAAGAGCTGGTAAAATACAGTTTTCAAGGAATTCTTTCTTTGAACCTTAACTGTTGTGTTTGTTTTTTTGTTTTGTTTTTTAAAGCATTAAATTGGGGTATGATTTCTTATCCATATAGAGCATGTAAATACTACAAGGTTTGATAGTAAGAGTTTTTGTAAGCAAAATGCCTTTAGTGCTTGAGATCAGAATTCATGTGGAAAGTTGAATGAATAGCTCAACTTGCTGATTTGTTTATTGCTTTTGTGCTTGGCTTGTGATCGCTTAAATGCTTGGGAGAGACTGTGATACTAATTACACTAAATACAACTATTCTTCTCTCTTCATAGAAATATCTAATTTTATTTTCACTTTTGTAGGTGATCTCTGTGGAAAGGACACTCTTTGCCCAATAAGTTCAGTAATTATAAGATTAGCTATGTCCACTATTTCTATCCTGATACAAGCATTTTTTTATGCCTGGGAACTACATTCACAAAATGTGAGATGCATTCTAAAGAGCAGAAGGCTCTCTTCCAAGGGACATGATGTTGACAGAAACATGTTGTAGTAAGGAATTAATCTTTACTTTTCCTCATTTGTTTTATTATGCATAATAACCCCCCCAGGAAACAAGAGTGAGTAGCTGCACTGCTGCAACTTGAAGCATCCAAACTAATCTGATGTAAGGCTGATACAGCTGTCTGTCTCATAATTAACAATCAGTCAGAAATCAAAGCAAGCACAAAGGCAACATTTCACTGCCATGGATTTCTGCTTTGATGAAAACACACATTCTTTTGATAGGAATTTCTTATTACTACAACCCTATGAGATCTGGAATATTTAGATTATTAGGAACAATTTGACTGCACTGTAGACAGCTGCTTGAGTCAAGTTCTAGTTTGCTTACTCTAAGTGGCATGATCTGCCAAGCTGGTCTTTCAACAAAAAGCCATAGGTGCAAGTAGTTCTCTGTTAATATTTGTTCAATGGAAAGGAAATAGTTTTTTAAAATAAAAGAAAAAACCAAACCAAGAAAAAGAAGCTCTTCATATATTTTTTATTCTTAGTAGAAAAAAATAGTATCTCTAACAAAGAGCCAGAAGCAGATAGTGATGAAATCACTAGGAAGTACTCTACATGACACTGTTGCAGTTAGACAGAATTTTGTGCAATCTTTCAGCCCTGAAAATTGCAAAAGCCTATTACAAATACCCCTTGACCATCCCGTCACTTGATTTTTCTTCTACTGTCTTCTACCACAATCTTAACCCAGTGTATGTGTGTTACTAAGAACATGGAGCTGTGGTACAGCTTCATTCTGGAAATGTGAACTTGTTCCTTTTTTTGTGTCATACTCTGCCTTTATTCTGTCACTTCCAATGTAGAGATTGGAAATGAATGAGTTTGACTATACTTGTTTAAGTGCCAAGATATTTTCCCACTTTTTGAGTCAATGTGCTGTAGCTCTTTGATAAGTAACATCAAAGTGCATTTTGTTAATTCATTACTCTCCACAAGGTTTAATGTTTCCTGCTCTGCAGCTGCATACCTTAAGCCTGTCTTACCTCTCTCTGACTTTTGACACATGAGAAATAGGAACCTATAATTTCAGTCAATTGGTTAGTTGTTAAACAAGATGGATATTGTTTGAATAATTTTGTCAATACTGTTCTAACTGTTTTAAAAATGAAGGAACTGTACAAAACCTGGTAGAAGAGTAGCAATGAACTGTAAGTGTAAAATGTGAAACCTAGACTTAAAAATATTTATAAAAAATCGTACCTGCTGGTTCAGATGGACAATACTCGCTATGTGCTCGTTTCCACGTGCACAGTGCGGATGGTCATGCAATGTGGATAAGATGAATCTTTGAAGTGGCCTGAAATATTATACTTTTGTCCAAGAATTAGTTAATTTGCTGTTTTCCGTTCTTGTTTAAATTGTGATTTGCAAAAAGGTGCATGAAGTCGCCAAACAAGCCTACCAGTAGGCATAACATTTGTCAGGCAGTAATCACTGCCAGTGTTTGAAGGATGACATTATTGCAAATGGAACTAGCAATGGTTGCATTAACACTGAGCAACTCTTAGTTGCAAGGCATTTATTCTTCATCAGGATGCAAAATTGGAAGGGCATGTCTTCACATGGTCATTTTTTATAGTAGATATTAATAGCTATTTATTAAGACTAAAACTTGGACAGCACAAAAGCTCTCATCAACTCTATTTTTAGATAATACTGTATGATTGATAAAGCATGATATTGATAATTCATCACAATAAGAAAAATATTAAAATCTTTGTTTAATAAGATTATTTTTCATCATGTATTGAATTATGAGAACTCAACATCATAAATCTTTGTTAGGGAGGGAGGATATTTCCTTTGCAGGTCTGCTGGTCAGATTTCTGCAAAATTGTCGACGTGTTAGAAAACGATTAAAAGAATAGAAGTGCCAAATAGTTGCCTTCAAAATTGTGTAATTGGACCCAGCTTGCTTAGGTTGCCAGTAAGCTACTGCAGGACAACAATTCTGTGTGGAGCCTGGTTTTAAAAATGTGTGGTTGCAAGGAAAGGACTTCTTTCAAAGCACCAATGTAAAATTTTCATTCCCAAGGATTTTAATTATAGTCAATTATAGTCAATTACAGTTTAAAGAGTATTTATCGCCATTTGACTATTAGAGCATGTTCAATTTTGCTTATTTAAGAGGTTTTGGGCAAACTGGAACACTTTCCTTTTAAGTTTGAAGATGGAGCTCTGGATTAGAGCCTTCAAATTGTACAAGAGATGCTGCATTTCTCATCCTGCTCTTCTGTTGTGCTTATAAGAACAAAGGTAGGAAATAACTTGGAGGTTTTTTGGTTTTTATTAGCCCATAACAGTTTTAAGAAATTCACATCTAAATACGTCCAACTACTTAGAGAAACCATTTCCGTTATTTTATACAGATTTTCATACACCTTTTTTGCCTCTTAAATATGGTACACTTCTTTATCAAGCAGCAGGAAGCTTTATAGTGTTTTGCACCAGTCATTTTAGTGTTACCATAAAACCTCCTTTCCCCTTACACCTATAAAACTCATAATTTGCTGCAAGATCAGTGGAGCTGTTTGTAATATTATTTTAGGTTTAGTCTTTACCATGAGCCCAGTGAGCAGATTTACTCTGGAAAATGAGACTATAGGTTGAACGGGAATTTTTTTGAGAGTTTGCTACAGGGACAAAAGTTTTTGTTGTTGCATGTATTTCTACTTGATACTATGTTTACAAAGTAATCAGGTTTTAAAAATGATTAAGTTTATTAGTCCATCATCAAACTACTGTTTTGAAGAAGAAATTACAGTAATTGACATCAATGTAATCCTCTGTGACTTTGTTTATATGGAGCACTCTGATTTATAAAGAAGTGTTTATGAGAAATGCTTTTTGAGGTGTCTGAGGAATGCAGACCTACAAAATGCTCAGGCCTGGATGATACACTTTGACATTCATTTCAGAGTAAAAAACTTTGATAGAGCAATTAGAAATAAACTGAGTGGCTCTGTTATCCCTGGCAATCTGAAATTAATTTGGTGCATTACTTCATCATAGCTTTACTTTCACATTTAAATATCAAAAATGTAGTAATTGTATTTGCAGATCAGCTTTGTGTTTTTCTGCTTTCTGTGATACATGGGCAGCTGTCATTGCTAATCTCAAGGAAATGCAATCAGAGGGAGTTTAATTTCTTTTCTTTACAGCATTTGCAGCTTTTTTGCTATGGTAACAAAAGCCTTATGAAGCCTTTTATCTTTGGATCTCAAAACTATATAGATGATGACCCACCCTTGAACCGTAGCTATGCAATGTTTTTCCATGGCAAAAGGTTCTCTATTGTAAATGAGTAAACCAACTGAGTTTTTTGACATTTATGAAAGGAGGGGAGAGAGAAAGCACAGCTTGGTTCCATTAAAAAATGAAAATTCCATTTTAAGTATTGGTTTTGAATAGATTTGGGAACTTAAACCTCAACTCTGCACTGAAAGCTCTCTCTTAATGCAGGTTGATTGCAAGAATGAAGCTCTGGAAGTGAATTGTGGGGGGACAAGCAGAGGCCATGCTCGTTCAGGGTCCCTTCAATGCTGCAATCTGCCTCACCACGGCAGGGACCACAGTGCCTTCACTTGAACATGTTCTTTGATGGTATTTGCACACCTAATCAGATGAATAATACCTTTGACTTACTGTGTTTAGGGTAACAGGCCCAGCTGGGTCATGTAATTACTGAAACAAGCTTTACATTAATTGCTGTTTGGGTCCTTAAATTGATTATGTGCTTTGACAGTCAGCTTGGAGACCCTTAGTTTATCATTAAGACTTATCCTTGTAATCTAAAGAGGCCTCTTATTCATGCCTGTTACTGTAATGTCCCATTCTTAAATGAACTGCTGCCCTTTGGGGCCTGAACTAAATTCTTGAAAATACTTGAACTGAAAACTTCCAGTTTTGAATGAATTCCTGTGAATAACTCCAGTAGCTGTTATACTACTTAAGTAACTGCAGCTGGTTTCATATTCTCCTGCTTTTCTGCTTGCAATACCGTAATTTTTAAGCAAATCTATTGAATGTTACTTGCTAAAACACCTAGCTGGAGCAAAAATAATGTATTGCCTGAAGTATTTGCCTTATTTGGGACATCTGGTTTGGACAGCAAGGTAAGGAGCCTCAGCTTCACAAATAGTCAAAGGAGTCTGAGGAAAACTACTCCATTAATTTAGTGTTATGATTACCCATGTGTTATTTCTAGCCTTCAGTGGATCCTAAAATGAGGACTTGCGCATCTAGTCAAATCATGCGCTCCCTTACAGAATGGGTGTTCCAATGCCTGCAGTTTATTTTTTCATCTATCTTTAAATGAACATCAAATCTCCACACCTCACCATTTGTCTGTAAAGCAGTATCTTCCCTGACAACAGTCCCCTTCAGCAATTTCCAAGCCCCCTGAAAGAACTCTGGGGCAGGGTCTCTGGACTATATATTTTTTAACATTCTTGGACACTGTATTTTATCTGCCTTTCTGCTTGAGCCCATCCAAAGACTACTTTTCTACTTTACTGAAAAGTACATTGCAATTGCTCTGCTTCTATGTTCCTGAATTTCATATTTGTTATCAGTAAGGATTTTTTCTCTTTTCCTGCTGTTAGCTAGTTAAAGTTGGGGCCCCATTAAAGCAATAACTGATCAACTGATTGTGGAAATTAAGAAGGGGAACTGAATTTTCTTTTTTTTTTATTTTGTCATCATAAAAGATAATTGTTGCCTTTGTAACTGTAGGACAAGGGACCAGTCTGCCCTGCACTTGAGGGTGCAGGTGCCACTAGGCTGAGCTGGGCTCATGCTCTGGCTGGCTGGGCCATCATCTGTCCCTGTCCCAGGGTGCCAGCACAGCTGTCCTGTCCCAGCATGTGGGCTGAGAGCAGTGGCTGCCTGCAAGGGCAGGTGTCTGGCTCTGCGAGCAGACGTTCCTGCATCTGGGTGCTGTTTGTCACTATAATGACTTGGCTTCTCACCATCTCATCTCTGAATTCCCTTAATGTGCATGTAACCACCACTCCCCACACTGTGGCCACAGGCTGATTTATGGGTTCCTGTCTTGCTGACCACTCTGCTGAAGCTTCTTGTGTGCTGCTAAAGCATATGGAATGCTTGATGTGGTTTTAAAGCACCTGAATGATCTAAATATCATGGTGGCCAAATTGTGCCTTTTGCCCCAGTGAATAAGATCATCTGCCCCCAACACGCCCTTATCCTTTCCTGCATTGGGTCACTTAGCAAAAAATAATACTGACATTCAAAAAAGAACTTCAGAGTTCCTGAAAGCTATTGGAAAAGACCAGGAGCTGCATATGAAATTTGCTTCATTTGTTGATATGTGGGTGAAAATGTGCAAGAATAAGAGTTCAGGTAGCTATTTCCTCCCCTCTGCCGCATAAGTAGCTGGCACATTGTTTGAATGCTTCACTTTTGACCTTCATCCACAGGACCCCCCTCTTAGAGGGGATTTCTGTCTGATTGCCTGCGGATGCAATATAGTTACACATAAAACTAGACCTCAGATATTTGTAAAAGTTTATTAATTATTCCTTCAAAAATATATTTTTATTCCAGCTGGTTTACATCTAAGCTGCTTCTAAATGCAGCTTATAATTTTAAAGCCCGAGAAAATGGGCATACAAATATGAACATTTGTTAGGGAATTTAAATTTTTAACAAGGTTTTCACTTGTCAGTTTCCTTACCTGGATTTTCCTTGGTGATATTCCCAGGGGAGAAGCTGTTACATGAAGGGCACTACTTTGCTTAAAAAGGCTGAATACTGAGGATGACAGTTCTCTACTGAGTTCCTCCAGACAGTGTTAACAAAACTGCTGCAAGCAATATGTTGGAGAGGGATGGTGCTGCTAAGGCCAGGTGAGGACAGTGCTCCCCAGGCAAACCCGCAGTGCTGTGCAGGTGAGAGTACTTGGTGTTGGCTCAAGCTGATGCTGTCCTAGCAGAGAAAAAGTGACTGGGGCTACTTGGTTTTGACAGACCCTTTTTCCGATCATGATTTTTGGGGGTTTTTGTAATGAAGATTTTTCTTCTCACAGAGACCATGGTTATTGAGAAACAAAACTTCTCCAAATGTGGTATTTCCATCATGTCCAAACCCACACAAAGTGTTAAAAGCACACAATTTCAAATTGGCTCACATGAGAGCTGGTTATACTGCAGCATGGCTTTTCAATATATACATTTCCAGTACTGATTTCTTATCAAAATTTTAGTCCAGTTTTCAATCAAAAAATATTTTGTCAATTGTGTATTAATAAAAATATTCTTGAAGGAGAAATGCCAGGTTTCTGTATGGGAAGTGCATTCTTGTGGAAAACCTCAGCTGCTCCTTCATTAGCAGGTGTTTCCTCTTTACCAATAGAGGAATGAAGTTATTTTACTCAGTTTCCCTAATATTTAGATGCTGAAAGAAATATAATGGACTCTTTACCTATGCCCTTTGGTAGACAACAAAACAGTTAATTTCTTCTACAGTTTTGTCATGGACAATGTAAACATGCTAGTGCCTAAACAACTAACCGGAAAATACAACACTGCTGAGTATAATGCACTATGAACAGCACAGAATTATTCACTAAGGCCTGAAATAGATCTGAGTGCAGCTAAGTCGGTGCTGCAGTGCTCCAGGTAATGGTTCAGACTTTGAAAGTGAGAGTAACCAAAGCAACTTGAATTGATTTTGCTTCAAACAGCACAACTTAAGAGGATAAAATTGAAGGGAAGATAAGTAACACTGTGTTGCACCAATACTTAGTGCTTTTCCAGGGAGCTGCTCCATGTGTGCACTTGTTGGGAATAGTTCTGCAGACCATGGCACTTAAATCTGAAAGGTTGCTGGCAAGGACTTTGTGCCCAAAAAGCAGCTTGTAGGTATTGTATTTAACTAAGCATGAGGAATACTAATGTCTAAAAAAAAATGAGAGATTAGGTTTTATTTAACCTTTTCTTCTATGTAGAGGGTTTGTGTGCTTTAGATATGTTTTTCTGTTCTGAGGTTTTTATTAGGCTTGCAACTCACCAGGCAGAAGATAGGCAACAGTAATAGTATTCTAAGGGATAGGTAACTACAGCTCTGATTCAGTTTGTAATGTGCAAGAGCAGAAATAATTCAGCTGTTTTGAGTCATGACCTAAAGATATTTCTTACCTGGACAACTGTGGTGTACAGAAAAGACAGACATTCTTTGTAAGTAAGAATTATTAATGCACATTCTACAGGACAGTGTGGATAGTTTAATCCGATTTGGGGGTGTGATTGTAGCAAAAGCATATACAGGGCTAGATTTTACCAGAGAGAGAGAAGAGATATGTTAATGGCAAGAGATTAGAGGATGACAGTGAGACTATCTCATCATAACTTAAATTGTTGCTGTTCTTTCCTAAATCTGCAGCCACTTCCACTTCAGATTGCTCTGGGTGCACTCCAGTGTCAGTGAAGTTACTGCTGTCCAACAGATGTTCCAACACTTTTCTTATACAGCTATGCTTTGTGCATTTCAGCAAAACTCTGTACTTTGATTTCTTCTTTTATTCCTAGATAAGTCACATCTCTGGGAATGTTTCTAAAGGTACTATTTTAAAGGAAATAAGAAAAAATGACATTTTGAAATTGCTTTTTTCAATAAAGTAATTTTGCATTGTTTTCTGCTAGTTTTGGGATTGTCCTTATTCCAAATTTTTTTGTTAAGTGAAAGCCAGAGAAGTAATGGAAGGGAGTGAGGAAAACAAACCTTGCTGCTGAATCTCAATCTAAATTTAGTTTCTCTTCTCTCATCACTGCTGCACTGTTATAAAGGCTGCTTATTGTTAGGGATGGTGGAAGAAAGAACAATCTAATTTCTTACTGAAATCGTTAAGAGTTGCCTTTTTTTTTTTTTTTCCCCTGTGTAAAGTGCTCAAGCTGGCATAGCAGTCTTAAAGGACCAAAAAGAGTACTGCATTTGTGGATCAATGAGCTAAGTGGAGAAGATAGCGAGAAACTAATTTATGGAATAGAGGAAGTTTATATTATCATGACTGCACACAAGGACAAGTCTGTCCAATGACAATGACAAAATCACCCTTTTATAGTTCTAAAAGAGATGAGCAGTAGGGTTCATTATTGACAAAAGACATGGTACCTTAGACTTGCTATGGTAAATTATTTCATTGTTTGTGCAAATATTGTTTGGGGGTGCCTGCAAAATGCAGGAACCTTGGAGAGGAGCTGTCCTCAGTGAAACTGCAGGTATTTACAGAAGAAGTGAAGCTTTGCTGTAAAGAGCCATAAAACTGCCACAGGGCATAAACAATGTTTGAAATGCATTCAAACACACACTGTGCAATTCACAGTCATGAATTATAAATGTCTTTGTGACCCTTCCTTAGCAAACTGGCCACTGGAGTTAACTGTCATCTAGTCAGGGTTTATGACTCCATGGAAATGGGGGGTTGGATTACTTTGTGGTTCTGCAGCCTGGAGGAGCTGCCAACAACAGAGGGAAATAATTACAGACAGACTTGAAGAGAAGAAAGAGGAAAGAGAAGCTCTCTAACTGGTTTTTATTGCATTAGTCCATTAAGGGGGGAAAAAGTCACTCCTTTAAATAACAATTAAAGAAAACACTTTAACTTGTGAACAAAGAAATTGTCATCTTTGCTTTTTTGTTCCTGTCATAACTTTTGATTCACATGGTGTTAATTTCTCCAATGCTTTGTAAATTAATTGTGGCAAAGCAAACTGCTAAGCTTGTGCCCTTTTCTCAAAAGATGGTAAATGGGCTTCTAATATTGATAACTTCATTTCTGCAAGGTGATTCTACACTTTGATTTTATGCACAGCCAAGTGGCTTCTTCAGCAGAATACAAGTTGATATCGAAACCATAATGTACACCACAAAGTGTAGGTTCATAAAAACAAAAGGCCTGTATGTCTGTCTGTGATTATACGTGATAACTTGTGCCTCCCAAAAGTACTGGGGCCTATAATTTAGTGAGCCTCAGATGAGTTGCTTTGTGAGTACTCCCTCAATCAATGGTGTTTTCTGTGCCTTTACTAGATGGTCTGAGATGTATCTAAAAGTTTTTTGCTAGATAACGAAAGCTTAAAATTTGTCATTTTGCTAATATTTACAGTATATGAAGCCCAAATTCACTTGGGCCATGCAAATAAGTTGTGAATAAAAATATTTCTGAGAGTGAATGGGATTTGAAAACTGCCTGGTAAAGCCACCAGCAGCTGCTTTTGCTATGACTATGACACCTCTGGTGGTGATTGCTCTATAGATCTGACAGTGAGGTGAGCTCTGCTGTATCCCAGCAGAAAGCTGGAGTGTTCCACAGATTATACCTGGTAACTAAAACTGATTTTCTTTTGATCCTGCAGTGGTCATTGTCAAACCAGCCTGACCGTCTTGGAAAAATTATTTTACTCTCTTGGAGAATGTACTGAGAAGCCAAAGCACTTGTAAAGGAATTCCCTATATTCTGGTTTTTAGACTTGCTCTGCCTTTAGGAGATAAGTCCTTTTTGGAAAGTTACCTTGAAGTTCCCCTTGATTCAAGCCAGATTAAGGTAAAATGTAAGTAAATTATTTATTTTCATAATACCTAGAATACACAGCACAGTTACTAGTGTCCACATAGAAGATACAGATGAAGGAATAAATGGGTGGGGGAGAGATTAAGTCTGAAAATTCTCTTTTGTGTATCTATTCTCTCATTTGTGTATCTGGCTTGCTGCAGCTGCTTTCCCAAGCAGATATTATCAGGGATCCTTTTTCTGTGTATTTCTTATCTCAGGGAGCATTTTTGAGAAAGTGACCTCTTGAATGTTCTAGATTACTTGCCATGGTTTTCATTTCTATACAGTAATTTTTTTGGATGTATATGTGACAAATGGATAAGATGACCTAGAAGTAGCCAGTTGGTAATAAATTACTGCTTCAACCTACTTGTCCTAAACTGAATACAGAAACACTTAATGTTACCTGGTATATTTCTAGTAATCAAGTCAATCTGTGTGGAAATCTTGCATTTACAATTTTAAATTGCATATTTTGGAGAAGGAGAATCATGGAACTTGCTCAGTAGTTTGCTGTATCTAGGCTGTTCCATGCCCTCCACATCCCTCCCAAAGACAGACGAGTTTCCTAGTTATTCAGTAAATCTGTGCTTAGCTGGCAATTGAAGAATTCCGTGGGTTTTGGTTTGATTTTAATTCAAATACCAACACTGACTCTTTTCTGTCTGGAATAAGCAGCCCCCCAGTGACTGTGGCCCTCAGCTACTGTGGTGTGAGCTGACCTTGAGCATCCACCTGAGCAGCAGCAGCAGTTTGTCAGCTGTGGCCTGCCCAGGGCTCTTGTCACTGGTAGTGCCCTCAGAGGCCCCTTTTGCCCCATGCAGGAAGTGCACCAGCTAAATTGGAGAAATGAGATAAGAAAGTTGGTGTTGGCTGTACTAAGTAATGTTCTCTTTGCAATGCTCTCATTTGGAGTGCAGTGCTGATGGCAGATGGGAGGTAGATGAGTTATTGTTGTCAGATTATTTTTTCAGTTAATGATTATGCAGTGCTTTGAAGAGGTAAAGTGCTATATCACTGTTAAGTATTATTATTATTCAGTTCCCAAAAGATCACAGAGCAGATAAGGTTTTTACTATATTTTTCCCTTGGATTTTTTACTAGTGTGTTTGAAAGCAGAATGTGAACAGGCTCTTTGGCTGTGGCAGTTTAAATGTGTGTGATTTAAAAAAAGATTTGATGTGATGTTTCTAACTATCTCATTCAAACTCATTCCAAAACACTTCATCTTCTGAGTGAAACAGTTCTCCTGCCTGAAAATTAATCCAAAACAAGATTCTGTGCTAGCTGTGAAGAGCTGGATTGAGCTAATTCATTTGTTGGGTCCAATCCATCCATACAAATGTGTGTAATACAGATCCTGCTTCTCGTGTCATTGCCTTCTTGAGACTATGCAAACCCTGCACTGTTTTATCATCTTTAATAAAAATTGAGGCACTGATTTCTGAAGCCAGAAGCAAGACAGGGAGAATAATAAAACTGTAGAGCTAGATTATTTATGAATTTCAACACCTGTAGGTCTTTTTTTCGCCCAAAACAATAATGAGGATGAAATTGTAGTCTTCTGTAATTCTGCCTGGAGCAGATGTCACATTACACTGCATCTCTCATCAATATTTGTTAACTTTAACCTTGCATTATGATCTTCCATCCAAATCCCATGGCTTTTAGAGATGGAGCCAAACACAGATATTTTTGGGTTCTTCATTCCCTTTCTGGAATGCTTTGGAGCTAGCAAGCATGTTCATGTATTTTGCCTCTTAGGTTTGAAGCAACATAGCTAAAATAAGTTTTCAGTGAGAATTGTTGCAGAATTTAGCCAAGAGAAACAGTTGTTTTGACTCTGAGGGAGACTTTGATTCATTGATTTGAGTCAGTGCACGCAGAACATGAAGAATCTTGTATTTGGACACTGAGTACAAGATAAGCTAATTTTGGATGTGCTGTCATTTCCTGCTACAGAGTGGGAAGTGGGTGATGCCCAACTTCTTACTATGTAGTTTGCCTCTGGTTGGAGGATGTTTGGAAAATCCTGATTTTCAACGTATGTTGTTAAAGTTTAAGTTCTGATAAAGTTTCAGTACTTGACAAAATTCTGTCAATTCTAATCAAATTTTATTTTAGAAAGAGGGAAATATTTCTGTGAGGAGAAACAATAAACAATATTTTAAGGGTTTTTTGTTCTGTTGGAGAGTGAAATCTTCAAACTGTGTGATTGATTTATCATATTGAAATTTTTAAATGCTAAAAATTCACTTATAGTGAGGGAAAAATTCCCTTGGCATTTTCTTTCATAGAGAATAATGGAATCATCATGACCTAGATTTCTTTTGCACAGCTGTTCTTTTAGAATGAAAACTTGTTACTACCTACTAAAAAAATAGGAGGTTGAATTTTAAAAAAACCTGTTATCCTCAGTGACAGTTATGATTTCTGGCTCAAATTCATTACATATATTACATAGAAAAGATCTCTTCTGCTGTAAGGTTGTGGGACCACTGGCAGAGACAGCTGGGAGAGTTCTTGGCAATGTTCTGAATCAACAGAACCCACTCCTAAGCATTCTGTTGCAGCTGCCCCTGCTCCAAGATTGAGGTGGAACTCCAGGTGCCATGTCCAACCTCAAATATGTTGGAGTATGTGGTCAATTCTTCTGAGTTTGTCTTTAAAATATATAAAATTCTACAGTGGGAGAAGGAGTTGAAAGAGGGAGGATATTGCTCTTATTTTTGGGTTTGGGCTTGGCTTGTTGTGGATCTTGTGCCATTTCTCATTTTCCCCCCTGTTAAAGAAGTATCATGGTTAGTTGTGCTGTTGACCTTAATTGAAAGTCTTACAAAAATAATCTTCTGAGTGCCTAGAATAAAGGATCTGGGTGAATGAAAAGATTATCAAAGAGTCAGATCTGGAATAGCCCTGGATCCATTAGACAATGCAGTGGTTAGGTCAAAATGAGAGGTCAGGTGGGAAATGAGTACTTTGAGGCAAAACTTTCCTAGAAGATATTGTTGAACTGTTTCTTTTCAAAAATGTGGTAGCACAAGTGAAGGTGCAATTTAAATAAGCTGAACTGCAGATAAAGCAGCAAGGTTCTAAACAGCTCAAATTTGCAAGTGTGTTTTCAATGTATTTTATGCCGTGTGAATCCCAAACTACCAAGCAGCCTCATATGCTAATACTGTACAGCAACTGTTTTTTCCTGTTTTACTGGTTCCACAGTCAGTACATTGCCAGCTAACTTCTGGCATGTGAAGAAAAAAGTGAATTTGTCATTAAAGACTGAAACTTGTCCCTAAATTCTAAATGAAATATAATTGCAGGCAGGTTGAACTGGATATTGTACAATGCATCCTCCACTGATTAATTTGTCTAATCTAATTCTGTCTGATCTGGTACCTGACTTATTTAACACTGCAGGCCTGAGTTAATAAAGTCTTCAGGGAATTGGACACTGTGCTGGTTTTAACCAGTCTCTTTTGGAGGAGTAAAAGGGGACAAGGTATGTCTTTATACTTTGTGACCTTGGTAATAAGTTGCAATAGTCCATGTTCCTACTGTTAGCCTTAATGTAGTTAGTTTTGGTATTATTAAAAGAGCAATTAACACCTGGAGATATGATCATAGATACTATCAGAGAGGAGGAATTCAATTTCACACTGAAGTTCAGCTTCAACTTTTACTTCTGAAATAAAAATTGGGTACACACCATAGTTGTGGCATTCTATTTCTAGATGTGACTTAACTCATGATAAAAACTGCAATTACTATAAATAATGCTTACATTACAACTCAGTGGGAATAGACATGCACTCAGTGTAAGGAGAGGATACTCCTCCCTGGGATGGGGTGATCCAAGCAGATCTGCTCTCAAATCCTATATTTGAGAGGTTTAGCAGAAACAACACTGCAGAAAACAGTTGTAACCTTGGAGAAAGAAGACTATGGATGAGTCATGGCTGTGAAAACTTTTAGGAAACATTGTCTCAGGTCTGAAGTGACATTCACATATGAACACTTGGTATGTTCATGTAGAAGTTCCTTGTGTGTCTATTCTGAATATTTCAACAACGAAATGTGAGTACGTGTAACACAGTGATGAGTAAGGGGAAGATCTGGCAGTAGTAACTGGTTGGATACATTACATGCAAATTCTCAGTGTTGGTGGTATTTGTTGGCAACTAATAGATAATTGCTTGTAGACAACTGAGAAATTGATAGCACATGTATCATTTGCCATTACCATGTAGAAAGAAGTGTGGTGGAAAGCTGAGAGCAGTATTTGAAACTTGCCTTTAACTTCTGGCACTCTTTCTGTGTGGGGTTTCATATTTCACTGGGGATCCCTGACATGCGTCCCTTATCAGGGTTGTACTTTGAAGCCATGGTTGGGGTCACCAATTGCAATCAGCCACTGTGCAGACAGGATTTGTGACCCGTGCAGTGCCCTTGTGGTTGCAGGTGAAATACTCAAGTCCTGTTTGAAGGAGTCAAGACAAACAAAATGATGGGGCTTGAGGAAAAAATGTCATGAGTCAAATTGAGGAGGAAATGTTTTAATTTTGTCTCTCAAATAAATGGGACTCTCCGCTATTTCAGGTCAACTTCTCCTGTATTATTTCTGTAAGTAATATTAAGCTGCTCCTTGCTACATATTGTACAGTATCATGGAGAAAAGACATTACCATCCATGGGCTGAGAAACTTGGATGCACTAATGTGCCTAATAATCTCTTCATGATGTTCCCTGTAGTCCAGTAGACTAACAACTTTTTCTTTTCTAAGCTGAAACTTATTTTTGTTACAGCTCAAGTTTTGGGTTGATGTTGGAGTTTGTTTGTTTTGATTTGGGGGATTTTGTTTGTTTGGGGGGGTTGTTTAAAAAACAGTCAAATCTGTTTAGAATAATTGTTCTAAATGGTTTGAAGATACATAGCACCAATACTTCCTGATAAAATTGCATCCTCTCACTTTTTGGTCTCAGCTGAGACAGAAAACTGCCTAAAAACAAGGAGGAAACCTCCAAGATGGAAAAGTATTTCCTGTTCCAGCGTGACAAATAATTACAGTGTGCTGATTGTCCAGCTAAACCCCTGAAGCTCTGGCCCCTGTGCCCTTGATAACATAATCCTACAGCCTTTATATAATGCCCTGGGCTAATACCAGTGTGGAGGTGTAGGGACTAAGCTGCTTAGGGCACGCTCTGGCTTTTGTTCTGTGCTGGTGTAGCCTCCAGAGCACCGGGCTGTGACCGAGCTCCCATGGGCCCTGGAATACTGATACTGCAGCACTGCAGAGCTTCAAGTGTGTGTGTGTGTGGATGGGGTTTGTTTTCTTTGCTTTTATACCCAAAAACTTGTAGTCCAGCCCCCCCAACATCCAAACCTATTTTCACTGTGGAATTGACACTGATTATTCCTTTTTGTATTTATTTATTTATTTTTGGAATGACTCTATTTCATTTTTCCCTTCAGTTTAGGTTTTCTATCTGCTAGAAATACTTTCTTGGTATTTTCTTTCCTTTATCATGGTTAAAGGAGTGTTGCCTGAACTCAATGCTGCATACTCTTGAAAATGTCTGAATAGGCTTTTAAGGTAGACATTTAGGTTTGTTTCAGAAATAAAAAAACCCACTCAAATTAAGGATTTAGTAGGACTTTTTGAGATGATGTAAAAGACCTACTGGAGGTAAAAATAAATTACAAGCAATAAAACATTGGCACAACAAGGGTTTCTTAATGTATTCATTAGCCGCTTATGTAATATTGCTGCGCAGATTCAATATTTGACTGATCTCTATGGAAGAAAAAGCGTCCAAAACACCTCCCCAGCAAATAAAAAAGCTCACAAGAAAAAATAAAATATTGCTCCCATTGACCACTAGGTGATAGCCTTGCTCAATTTATTCATTTTATCAAGGTCATTTATATAAAGATTAAAAATGTTGCATGCTGAAGCTCTTAAAGAATTGGATTCATGAAAAATAAATCTTTTCTTTCCTGAACATCAAACCCAACTTGACTGTTTTCCTGGTTTATAAATATTTATGAGTCATAACCCAACCTTTTCCATTGCTGTATTGGATTTATTTTACTATGATTAGTCCCCAACAAACATACAACAGTGCACACTAACTGCACATGTACTTATCTTATTAGTCTGCCTCAATGACACCAACGCAATTAGGACTCTTGGGTTTTGGTGTAGACTGAAGTGTTGACATTTTAAGTTTGAATTTTATCATTATTAGTCTTCATAACCAGAGTCTAAAATATCTTTCCTGATGTTACTGACTTCATCTATTATTTAAAGGGCTAATTTTTACCAAAATAATCTTTTTTGTCTATTGAGACACTGAGAACAAAAATATTTTGCTTTTGTGAAAGGATTTTCTCAAATCAGACTAAAAAACCCAAAATATAACCTAGTTAATAACTGAAGTGTTGAGTCTTCACAATATTGGAATTCTTTCGGGAGGATTTATTAAGACTTCTCAAGATTTGACCAGCAATAGCCTATGGAGCTTTATTAAGTTAAGAAATATCCAACATTTATAGTACAGATGAAAAAGCAGTAACTTTGAAGTATTTTCCTTAGATCCAGTAATACATTAATGTGTTTGGTACTGTTTTATTAATTCTTAAGCTATTGCATCTCTATCTTAATATTTTTGAGGAGTAAAAAACATCTTGATGATTTCTTTTCTAGAGCAAGAAAGGGGTAAATACTTGTGAATACTTTGAATTGCATTCAGTACAGCTTTAATGTCTCTGTGTCTTTGCTTGGATGTGCTGACAGTCTGACATTGAAAAGTAGCTCTCCACATTGACTACCTTTACTTTCATGCCAGAAATCTCTTGTGAAGGTGACTATGGGAATAAACCGATTCTATGGAAATATTATTCATACCACCGTAGTGCTAGAAGTGAAAGCAGGACTCCAGAGAACATGCTGAAAACCATATTCTATGAAAATGTGTCTTTGAAAATTGGCATTGTTCAGGTTTCATTTATTTGTAAATCATCTGCTGAATGCTCACACTAGGATCGTCTTAGCTTTGCCAGAACTCAACTGCCACTTTGCAAAATCACTTTCACGTTTTTTCCTGTGAAGCTCTGGGCATGTAAGGCCTAGAAACTGGGTGGAATTTTCGGAAGGGATTGTCATGATCCAGACGATCCATTAATGATACCTACATTCCTGTTCCAGCTCTGGCAGCAGTTACTCTTCCTTCTCCTACCAGTCTGCAGAGTGTGCTTTCCAAAAGGCGGCCAAATCTGCTATTAAATTGACTTTTATTATTGGCTTGTGCTTGGAGTGCTCATGCCTGATGCATTGACAAATCGATGTTGAAATCAGGGAAAGTTGTCTTACCTGGCCTTGAGGAAAATGCAGAATACATTGCCTCACACTGGGGAACTGACTTCACTGAGACCGTGATTCAAAAGACATCTAATCCTGTCTGCCAGTGGTCAATAGTAAGTTTTCCTTACTCCTAACCTTATTTAGAATTAGGAAGAAAAAAGAGTTCTCATGGTTAAAAAAAAACCCCAAAGCAATCAAAACAAAAACCAAAACTAACCCTGAAACAAAACATCTGCTTAATTGTATTCTACAGGTGAGTGAGTGACGAGTTTTAATGTGTAATTCATGAGGTCATTTTCTTTAGACATAGGTCCTTGTCTTCTGTCAAAAGACCATTCCTTTTTTTCAGGCATGGCCATCCTAAAGTAGAGCTGGATTATGTGACATCTGTCCCATCTGATCCTCCCCTGCCATTGCTTCCATTGCCTCATTGTCCATAATAGTTCCTCCCACTTCTAAAAGAGAGTACAGAAGATTGATGGGACTTGGAGCTTCTGGGAGAAGGCATCTAGAACTGGCTGTATCCAGACATGGAGCAAATTGGGAACAAGAGCTGATGAGCTTGAATTACCTGAGAGGGTCAGAGAGGGTGGCTTCAGAGAAAACAAAGAGCACTTTCATTGTTTATCTTTGAAGAATGTCAGTCTGATGTCAAAGCGATCTACAACCCATCAATGTGTGCAAGCTTCAGCCAGGAGTGGGTAGGAAGGCAAAAGCAGCAAAAAGTAAGGAAGAAGGCAAAATATTGCTGTGACACTTTGTGAGGAGTCAGGAAAAATGAACATGTGGAGCCCCGAATGGTGAGGCACTCTGTGATGAGCAGCTGGAAGAACGCTAAGTGGCATCTGCAGTTAGTGATACGTTTCCATGTACCACATTCTTTCCATTCAGAGTAGAGCTCATTCAGATATAGGCTGATGACTAATCTCACGCTTGACCCTTTTTTTTTTTTTAATTTCTTTCCATTTCCTACTGCTTAACCCAAACCCTGCTGGCACTGGAGAATATTGAGTAATGCTGTGTCAATAAAACTGCTGGACCTTGGGCCAGTGCTGTGATTTCTCATGTTTAGCTGGCTGAAATTTCATTTTCTAGTATTACTGGATGGTTAACTTTACTGAGTTTTGTATTCGTGTCTGTAATAGCCATTTTGTTTTTAATGAGGGGAAAAAAATATATGCTGCTACTTACAGAGCAGATTTGAACTCAGATGGGGAGATACCAGGAGTTTTTTTGTCATCTTCCTTAACTGCATTTCGTAGTACAGTCTTTAGTGAGAATGAATGAGCTTTTAGTACTTCCTGTAGAAGTCATATTTCCACACGTTTTTCCTGGTCCCATGCTATTGTCAGCTGTACTTATTCTGTTAGTTATTGGGAAGACAAGACTAGTAAATGATATCCTGATGGAGAAATAGGGCTCGAATCCAAGCCTGATTCAGAATTCATCTTGATTTTGACTAGAAGTGTTCTGTAGCCATGCAATGACTATTTGCGTAATAAATGAAAAAAAAGTCCTAGAAATGAGTGACTCAATGGCAGCAGTAAGCAGAGAAAGGCAGCAGGTAGGAAGGATGGCATGGTGACACTGCTGAATTAGTATTACTCATGATACTAAAATTGTTAGGGGTCTGGAGCACAGTAGGAGAGACAGTGGGAGAGCTGGGTCTCTTCTAAGGAAAGACTTACAGGAGGATCCCATTGCTGTTTTCAATTCCTTAAAGGGATTTTATAGAGAAGATGAAGACTCCTGGAAGGGTATAGCAAAAGGGCAGAGGAAACCAGGTATAAGCTAGAACAAGAGAAATTGCCCTTGAATGTGAGGGCAGAGGGGCAGCCACTGGAGCTAAGGAAAGGTTGCTAAGAACAGGTTGGGTGATCTCCATCCACAAACATGTTTAGAACTCTACTGGATATACAGTAATGTAGTCTTGCCTTGGGTTAAACTTGAGATGATGTCTAGAAATCCTTTGAAATCTAAATCAGTCTGATTCTACTGTCCTAGACAGTAGGATTGTCTTGGCTCTTGTTGGACCACCTGGTACAAGAGTGAGTACTCACACCTGGTGTACAGTGTGAGTGCCCATAGCAAGCTACAATGACTTGCAGTATTCCAGCTTCCTGTTGTCAGGCTGGGGGAAAAGTGGATGGTCTGAAGGGCTCAGCAGAGCAAGATATCCCGAGGGGTTGGATTTCACTGCTCCTGTGAAATGTAGCGCCCTGAGAACCTTCTGCTCTGCACAAACAAAGTAAGCAGCAGGGTAGGCTCATGTTCCACCTCAGAGCTGGAGAGTGGGGCACAGCCTAGCACCAAATCCCTCTGAAGGTGTTTTGTAGCACCCTTTTGAAGAGCTGGGTGAATTTTTGAGCTCAGCATGAGCTAGCTGGGGGCTGGTACGGGCAGTGGGCGCGGTGCTGCGGTCCAGCCCCAGCTCCAGGGTCTGCACGCCGATGGAGCGCAGTGCTGGGAGCTGGCCCCAGCCAGGTGGGGATGCATTCCCACTGCTGAGCCTTGCACCTACCTAAGGACGGCCATCCAACAGTGCCGTCCCCATTTCTCTGGCCTTTTTCCAAGGAAAACCGGAAAGCGTTCATCTTTCTGTAGGGTTTGTCTGGGAAGTAGTTGATGTTGTAGGGATACTGTGAGAAATGTGTAGATATTTTGAAATTACTTAGGTAAACCAGCTAGCTAGACCTTCAGAACAGATGCTGTGGCTTTTAGCACTTATTTGTTAGAAAAAAAATTAATGACTGTAAAGCTCATCATATTACAATTTTCATTTCTGGTGTGTGTCATGCTGCAGTTTCATGTGTATATCACTTTTAGTTTAGATTCTAATTACAGTCTATGTGCAGCTATTAGAAATCTGAAGCTACCAAGTGTTTCAGATTTTCTCAATTCTTTTAGTACATTGCACCCCACTGAAGCTGCACAGAAGCTTTCCTGTCATTTTCAACTCTAATACAAACAATAGTAATTTCTCTGCTTCAACAGATTAAAAAAATAATTATACCGTACTTGAATGAAATAATCTATTTCTTTTAACTAGTGTGTCAAAAGAAATACTGATCTTTTGTGTTATCCAGATCTACCCAAATGTCTGACATGTGTCCAAAAGAGTCTTGAAGAACAAAAATGCTTTTCAGAGACTGAATTTCTTTTCTAAAGATAGAGTATTCATTTAGGGAAAGAAATACCACACTTAACCTAATGTTTTGAACTACCATCCTTATCCTAATATTGTTGAACTCATGATGGTAATGTAGGAATGCTTATGATTGAAGCATATATGCATTAGTTTCTGGAGGATTTGATATCTTCTCCTTGAATAATTCAAATTACTTGCCTTTATACTGGGACCATGAAAGCAATTCTGAATTTAACAGTAAATTAGTGAAGTATACACTTTCTCATCTTTTCTGGAGAGTTTTATCTGAAAATTGAGATGTGAATGATACCTCAGGTAACAGCTCCTTTGTAATTATTGTACCCTCGGTGCACTGAGGCTGCATTTTCACAAGTGATTTAACTAGGGCTTTATATTTCTTAATTTGTGAAGATTTGTAAAGACTGCAAAAACTTTTTACACAAAGTGTTTGCAAATAAATAGAATATCATAAAGCTTTCACAGCTTTGCCCTTTTCCCAGAACTGGCTAAAAAAACCACTCCTGCTGGTACCAGGTAAAAAAATGTAGACTGGTTCTGAATTCTATAGATGCTACATGGGACAGGTAGAGCTAGAGATTCTTCAGTTTGCATTTAGGAGCATGAGTTGAGCCTGTGTCAGTAGTGTGAACCTAAAAAATACTTCCTTTGAAGTTTCTTTTATGGGTTCAGAAACATTGTTTCCATGGCAGGAACCTTTTTGACTTTGAATTTCAGCAAAGGGCTTGTGCTGTAAATTCCTGTACTCTGGTGTGATTTCTGCAGTGATAACAAAAGCCAGCTGCTATCACAAACTTAGAGGATGCTTCATTTGCTTCAATGCACCTTCCCTGCTGTATAATCATGCAATTTAATGGATAGCACCACTGGTTGCTTCATACCATTGTATATGAAAGCAAGGTGATTGTGAAGTGGTAAACGTGTCACTGTTTGTGCTCAGTGCAATGTCGTGTAGCCCTGGGACATGGAGGGGCTCCACAACAGAAGCAATGTCAACAACTATAATAGCCCCATCTATCTTGATCTTAAATGTAATTTTTTTGTATACAGGAGAAATGCTCTCATGAGAGACCAGTGACTGTGTTTCTTTTGTTTAATCAGTAATGATGCCTTGAGTCAGGAAAGAGAATTAGTAGAAATACAATGTGAAAGCTCAACAGGTGGTTGGGGTGAGAGTCTGTTAGTCCTGGCACATGTCCAAGTGACTTGCACGAAGGTGTGAAAACTGTGCTAATGAGGGGGGGCAGATTAGTCATAGAGGATGGACTTCAGGAATCCCCAGTTACTGATTGAAAAAAATGTAATTGGCATCTGTTACTCATTTATCTCTAAAAAAAAGGATAAGAATTGCTCTGCTGTTATTATGTGGAAGAAAGTTAGTACTTGCCATTAAGCAGAAGCTTTCACGTGTGGCTTGTCACAAACTGTCTGACAGGAGCCACGTGTCCTGATAGAGTTAGTGCAGTCATTCAGATAAGCAAAGGCTCCGGCATGAGAAGAATTGGATGCTGCTGCAGAAGGGAAATATGGACAAAAGGGCTCGTTTCTGGCTTACCTGAGGAAGCACCAGAACAGCCTCAGTGTCAGTGAGGGCAGCATTTGAACCCTGATATAATGCTTCATTAATACATGTGACTGCTTCATTAAACACGTGTGCATGACAAAACAAATGTGCCATCCCACGATGAAAGCTGCTACCTACTGATGGACACACCGACAAAAGGGCAATTTCTATGAGTGTAAAATAGCCTCATGCCTCAGCCTCCTCTTACAGCAACTACTGGGCAAAATATGTGAAAATTCTGGTAAATTAATCATAAGAATGTGCTCAAACCCACCAACACACCTTGCCAATCACTTGATTGTTCCATAAGATTTCCTAATTGCAGGTTGACAGAAAAGGTGTTAAGTGAGGGGGGGTTTTATTGCATACTCACTCTTACTGCTAGAACCAGGGTTATCAACTCTTACCTGCATTAACGTGGAATTAAGTGTTTTAAACTAATCATTTGGGTTTAGAACAGAAATAGAAGTTTTTGTCAGGTTTATTTAGGCCCAGTGATTTCCACTTCCCCCTTTGGTTCTCCTCACCTGAAGTCTGTAACACAAAGAATATGTTTTTATACCTTCTTACGTCTGTATAGTAGTATCACAAAGTCCTCTCTGCCCACAGCTGGAATCCCAGACACTCTGTAGTAGAAATAGTAAATAAGCAGGTATAATAGCTGCTCTGCACTTGTAAAAATGTCTGTCTTAACATGATCTTGGTGAAAAAACCTTTTCCAGAATAAGACGGTTATTAAAAAGAATATTATATTATATTGTTATAACTAAGAATACTTATTCCTGAATGAATCCATACTAATGCCACATAAACAATCTAAATCATTTCTGCTTTGACAGGGAATTTTCAAGCTGCCTTTTCCTGACATAATTTTCATTTTATGTTCTTTCAGGAGAAAACTTAGCTGGTTCTCATCAGAGTACATCAAATACAACACTCCTTCTGGTAAGAATATCTGATTATTTAAGTTATATTAGAAAATGTAGCTCTCTGGAATCTGACACATTCAGCTGTTTTTCATTTTCAGTAACTGTGGTTAACAGTTCCATCTTCCTTTCAGAAGCACTTTAATTATTTTTATTCCTTTGTTCCTGTCTCCTCTGCTTTCCGAATTTATTCTGCAACTTCATGAACAATGCTGTAAATCTTCCTGCAGTCAGTATTTCAGACAGTCACAAGCAGCATGTGGGACGTGAAATCCAGGCATTCCAAGATCTACTTTTATTTATCCTCTTGTGTTTCTATTCATTTTGTGAAGTTTTTGGCATCATTAGTGATGTCAAAATTGAGCATGTTGCCCTAGGAAGACAAATATAATAGTAATTTTTCCATGGAAAAGGAGAATGTTCAGGAGACACCTAATGGACTCCACAGTGTTCTGCCATTTAAAGAACACACTACAGGGATTTTTCATCCGTGTCCTATCCTTTCTCTTTTGGAGGACCATGCTATGTTTCTAGTTCACTGGTTCTTTGCATCCAACTTTACTATTTTTTTACTGGTTCATTTTAAATAAAAATTATGCAATTTATGTTTGGGATGCTTTTGAGAGCACTGTCTATCTAGTTCTGTCTTACTTTGCCTTCTGTGTTTTGGATAATAAACCTCATATCATGGTGTATATTACTGTTATTGCACTTAGTCCTGATGCTGCAGCATTTTTTTTTTTTCCTGCCAATGAACTGAGAAGGGGAGGAAGCTACTGCTTCAAATTGTTTAAAACAGTGTAAAGGAATATATTCTAGATCATCTCCTGCTTTTGACTGTCCTGTGTTTATAAATGGAGTGCTGAACTTGAGTATGTGGCAGCCATAGGGGATCACAGAGGCCCAGACAGAAGAATTGCATGTGTGCAATTCTACAGGAAGGAAGCAATTCTTAAATGGACAACTTCAGAGAATTGTGCTTGCAGAGGTGAACTATCCCCTCCTAAATGCATGCCTTTATTTCAGTGTAAAATATTTGCGCATGGTGTGTTAACTCCTTTCAGGTTTAAAAAACCCCAAACAACTAAATTAATACAAGCTTCTGAAACCTGTGTCAGCCCTTCAAACTGACTCTGAATTATAGAAAAGTTCGGAATTTGACAGTGATTCTGTTACAATGCAAATATTTGTAAGAGATAGCATGTTACTATTGAATTGAAAGCGCTGCAAGAGAAATACATGAAGAAGATCAATAGACAAAATGTTTGATGTCAAAATGCCTTTTTAAAAAGTTTTTTTGGATCCATGGAAACTCTTTCCCTCTTTTGAGAAATAGAAAAATTGAATGCTGTCCCTAAAGAGATTCAGTCACTTCAGCTGTGTAAATGGGAGGGTCCAGATTTTTCATCTTTTGTTTGCTGGTGATAACAAATGTTCTATTTCTATTTAATTTAGCAGTCCAGGAGAAAGGATTTTCTTTTAATTTTTTATATTTGCAATGAATGTATGTGATGACTTGAATTGCTGAATGCTATTTTTATGCCCACTTCCTATTAGAATCAGACAATTTACTCAGAAAAACCAATTCCCGTGTCATAACTGGTACTGCAATCCGTGGTGAGAGCTGTGTCCTGTTGTCTGTGGGCATGACCTCCCGAAGTCCTTCCAATCTCAATTATTCCCTGATGTCTGATTCATAGCGAAGTCCAGTTCTCTGAGCCTAATTTGTAATGATTGGTTTGCCATCAACCCCTCTACTCTGAACTGTGCTGTCTGTAGTCTATAAAGGGTTCAACTCAATCCAGTGAGAGGCTGTACTGCAAATGAAAACCAGGGCATTGTCCCCAGCCTCTTCACAAAGTTTAACGCTGGCATTAAAGTCTCCTGTTTAAAGTTATCCTCTGCGCCTGACTTAAAGTTTTGGGGAATTATTTATGCATGTGGAAAACCACTAAACCTTAGAATTTGTGCTGTGTTCTATGAAGAATAGCACAGAGTAGAGCTGAGTTTATATTTAGGTATTGAACATAACTGCCTGTGGTCACTCTATTCACAGGTCTGTCCGTAAGGTCTAAAATGCATTAATCCCAGGGATGAGCAAACAGAAGATTCAGATGAATATGTAGGCACTCATCAGCCCATCGACCTTGCTGTTTGGTCTTATTTGTTTTGTTCTGCCTTTTCTTTTTCTGGATCTCTATTGTACCCAAAATATCACCATCTTTTCTCATAGCAGAAGGAGAAGTGCTTTCAAAAGAAGTACTTATAATTTTTTATTTTAAATAATCTGTAGAGAAACTCATTAATCTAGAATTAGTGAATACAGCTGAACATTCAGATTGATTGAACTTAAATTGATTTTTTTTGCTGTTCCAAAAGACCTTTTCTTGTGATTTATTTCAACAAAAGTCTTTGTCACCTTTCTTCTTGTGCAAAGTCAGTAGTCCAGGAAAACTTGTGTTTTCTACTGCCTTGAGTAACAGGATTTGTGTTCACATTTGTACATCTAATTCAGCAATAGATTTTTATCCTTGTTGTTAGTGATACCATCATTCATCTTATGATCTCCTATTACAAACAATTAATTGACTAAGCTGCAAGATATAACACTTCTGTTAAATATGTAAAAAATATATGATGGTCAATTCCCCCCGCACTAATGTGCAGTCACCTTTGGAATAAGACATGGACACTTCATCTGTGTGCTTTCACAGGGTCAGCATATCCAGGTGAAGCTTCGTTCAGAGGTCAGGGAGCTGAGAATGTAATTATTATAATTGGCATTTGGCCAGTATGCTTAGGTCAAACAACACTCGTAAGAAAATCAAAGTGGGGAAATTTTTGTCATTCCCAAAAGTTGTGATTTCCTGCCTTGAAAAAAAAGTAACACTAGGCAAAACATAATTCAAAACAACAAAGCCACCCCTTCAAACAACAATCCAAAGCAACCTGTATGAAACTTGGAGACTAGACTGTGACTGATATGACAAAGTATCCCCCGCTAAATGATGGCTACATCCCTCCATGACTCAGGTATTGATCTGAGGTCTTTCCAACATTGACTGAAATTAGCTCACAATATTTGACAGAACTTTAGCTCAAGACACATGATAAACTTGGATGCCTTGGATATTTCAAATATGTTAAGTTGATATCAGCAGGTGACACTTTATACCACTGTGATTTAAATCCCTCACAAATCGTTTGGCATCAGCAGGAAAGAGAAGTAAGTGGAATTATTAATAGGAAATTGAATGAGGAAGCACCTGTTTGTCCAGATGTTTGTTTAAATAGATATCTTTACCCTTTCACTGCAGAAAACAACAAATGATTGTGTTTACAGTCTTAAAATGAATATTTTCCAAATTCGAAATATATCAACTCTAAAGATTCCAAGGGCAGAATTAAGAAAAAAAGAAAATTTTAATAGTAGCTAATCTTTTTATTTTAAAAAAATATTACATTAAAACATCAGGATTGGTGGAATTCCATTCAACTGAAATCTGTTAATGAACATTTCCAGTTAAGTCCATTTTCCAGAAATTCCTTGTTTTTATAGGGACAAGCTATTAATTTTACTGTTAACTTCAAGGAAAGTTAAACTGGTCCTGACAAACACAATCAACTGTGGGTTTGTTGTCCCGGAATACCTTGTCAAGGGTAATAAATAAGTGCATTCCAGCAGTGGGATGTGTCCTGTTCCTGCCTGGTCTGCAGTTCCTGGGGGCAGCAGTGGTGTGTCCTGAGGCAGGATGTCTGACAGGGAATGTCCTTGGTTTCAGCCCTTGTAACGTAACTCTCTGCTGTGAATACGAGTGAGATCGGCAGGAAAGGCTGGAAGATGTCCTAGTTAGAATCTAGGATTGTATTCCTTCTCTGGTGAACGTTTCCTTATCTGTGCAGGAAGAGCTGCTCTCAGCAGGATACCAAGGCAGATCTACCTCCTGTATCTGTGTCTAACATCCTTCTGTAGGATGAAGGAAGAGCTTGTACCATCTCTCCCCTGTCAGTGCCCCCATCAGTTTTGCCCCCTGGTCTGATTGTGAAGTCCTTTCCTCATTATTTGTGAGCAATTTGCATTTTAATAGTAGGAAGAAGGGAAGAACCCTGTCGTGAGGGAATTTGCATGTGTTTACAAACAGGTAAATTCTAAGTATGATTTATGTAAAGGTATAGGTGAGTCTTAAACTACTGCATGTGATGCTCAGGTGTTGTTTAGTACTTTCTCAGTTGCTTTAATCACACAGAATAAAACTTGATTCCTTCCTTTCAGAACAGCTGGCAGCAGCCCAGTTTTTCCAGGATAAGGCCAGAAGTAAAACACAGCTGCAAGGTTTGTCTGCTACTCTTTGTGAGCCAAAATTTTCCCAACTACCCTCAATTTGGGGTCCTGTGCTTTAACCTGGGGTAGAGCAAGATATGCAGGTCATAGTTATGAAAATAATTTTGGGTTTATTCTATTCAGATTCACACTTTGAGCCTTTTTAAGAAGAATCTTTTTTTGTGCCAAGCAGATGAGAAGGTTTATAAACCATAAAGAATGGTGTAATGGAATAGCGCTTGTATTTCTAGAATTAAATCTCTTGAAAATCCCATTTTAAAAAGACAGACACAATTTCATGACTTTATGTAAAATGAAATATTTCTACTAATGACTAACTTTCATAGAAGTGCTTCCTAATAAAAGATACTAGTAATTTCAAAGGAATAATTAAAATTGTGGGAAGAAGTTATACTAAGTGAGGACCATTGAATCCTTGAGAAATAATAAGGAAATGAGCTAACACCACTTACCATCACAGTCCTGTCAGAGCCAAACAAAAGAGGGCTGAGAAAGATGTGATAATGGCTCAGGACGGGTTGGATCACACCCTCCCTGGTGCACACGAGCAATTAGCAGTCAGGTGGAGTTTGTTATTGTTTTAATTGGCTGCGCTATTACTGGGCTACAAGAACCACAGCTCAAATAGGCAACACGTTTGCTGGCCTTTGCCTTGAGAACTGACCTGTTGCCATAGCTGGTTCCCACGTAGAAATTAGGATACTTTTATAATACCTCTTTTTTTTCTGCCCCTCCCCCAGCTTCTACTTTGGCTTAATGAAACTCAAAGTATTTCCTTAGAAGAACTCCTGTTCCATAGGAGTGGTTTGGTTGGCTGGGTTTGGATTTTTGTCCCCCTGCTTTTCTTCCCAGCTGCTCTTATAATCCATTTTCTCTCTTGTTTTCTCCACCATATTATATTCATAATCCTCTCTTTGCAGCATCACCAAATAATAGCATCACGCACACACGGAGCAGCCCCTGTTTTACTGAGCTTTTTATTTCTCCAAGAACATTCATGTTGCATGTGGCCCCTCCTTAGGGGAGAGCAATACGGATCAAAGTGAAACAGTCATTCAGGTTGTGTGTGGTGCAGATGTTTATAAAAAATTTTGAAAAAAACCCAAAACAAGAAAAAAGCCCCCAGTTTGCATTAAACCAGTCATACCTCAGCTGTTGCCACAAGCTACAAGAGGCAAGGCCATTGTTCCCAGAATAAAAAGTTGTGGTATTGAACAATTCCATTGTTTGACTTCATGATCTTTTAAGTCCAACACCTAAGGTTTAAGGTCGGGACTTTGGAAGCATCTAATACAAGAAAATGTTTGCTGGGTACTCCAAGGCACAGGGGCTCAAATTGTCTAAGAATTTTGGTATTGATGCAAGCTTGATAGTGGAACATTGTGATGATCTCTCATTATTGAGGATTGCTCCATTAGAGATTACTTTTTGAAATCTTAAAACTTTTCTCAACTTCTGCATCAATTACATTCCATATCCGCATATGTACTGGGTTATCTTTCCTACATAAGCAATTAGTTGAGAAAAGAAAAAAGTACCCCTGTAAAATGGAAAAGAAAAGGAAAGATGAGTTGTTAAAAGAAATACCATTACAGATGTGGCTTCACTGTTAAACTTGGAATTATTCATCAATTTTCTACTGAACGTAAGAAAAAAAAGTCATAAGAGAGAGAAATATTTCATGTAAGAGATAAACCTTAATAGGATTATGAGTTTAATAGCAAAAGTAATAAAATTTACCTCTCAAAATGCAGAAGAAATGATTAGAATTTCCCCTTTCTCTTGAAATTAAAGGTGGGGCAGAGTGATAGTGGGGGAGTTGTTTAGGAATTTGTTTTTTAGTGAATTGCAGAGCAGAAAAAGAATAGGCTTGGTTGTTTGGGGATTGAACACTGAAGCTAGTAGTGGTAATAATGTTCTTGTCTTTTTGACCCATAAATTTAAATTGCAGCAAAAACTGGTACTTGGACAAAGCAGTATTTTCTGACATAAATTTTGAAGCAAAAGTCCAGGACAATATTTTTAAGTTGATTTAAGAAATAAAAGCTTCAAAAGTTCTGGAAAGAAATAATTTAATGAAAAATGTTTTGGATTTTTTTTATTATTATTTCAGTTTGGCATTTAAATGCAAACAGTTCTTTTTCAATGAATTTAAAGTTAAAATGTCACTTCGTTTTGATTTGGTGGTTAAAAAAACCAAAATGACATTTCAAAATGAAATAAAAATACCATTTTGAATCAATGTTAATATGAAAGGTCACTTGGTTTTCATAGCCAAAAAATCCTTCTGGAGCAGAATATTTCACAGTTAAGCAGGAATTAGGGGTTTTTTTTCAAAATGTCTTATAGAAAAATGTAAATTATTTTATACGTATGATCATCAGCTCTCATTTGCATGTGAAATATGTTTTCCGGCTGTATCAAAACTATACTTTGTTTGAATTCCGTATCTCTGCTGTCTTAGAAGTACTTCCCAACTCTCTGCAGCTGGAGCTTTGTTAGAAACGGGGAAATGGGTTTTCCACTGGTGACCCTGGGCAGGCTGCTCCACCTTTCCATGTCTCGTAGGTGGTCACACTCCTGGGAATGCCTTTCCATCCTCTCTGTATTTGTAGATGCCAGAACTCAGTGGAGCTGCCCAAGGGCTGGTGTTGCCTTCATGTGCTGTCATTTAAAGGTTGAACACAGTGTGGGGAGAGACTGGGGTCCCTCTTCTCCTAATGTCAATCCTGCAGGAGCTGTTGGACTTTGTGCGCACAGTGCTTTATCCCTCAGCTAGGGAACATACCGACAAAGATAAGATTATACTCAACTGGGAAGGAGTTCAAAAATATTGGGTTGCTCCCTTTATTGTTTTTCTTGTTTCCTTTCCCAAATGAGGGAGTCTCGTGCCGTGCTTTGCAGTGTACTCCTGCTTGTTCTACAGAAATGTTTACCATTTTTCTCAGCTTTTGCAAGCAATTACTGAAGATGCAATTTTGTGCTTAATGAGCAGCTGAGCGCTGAACCTTAAAAGAAAAAAAAGCTTCCCCTCTCCAAATATTAATTAATCTTTCAAGTTAAAATACTGTAACCTGAGCATCAAATTTTAAACACCCTGACTCTAAAATACTTTTCAAATGGTCAGATCATTCATTGTCTTTCAAGGGCTCACAGGCAGCACAGACTAAAGAAAAAAATAAGACCAAGCAAACTTGCAAGGTATTCTTACTTGTTTGGTTTTGTATGCTTCCTTTGCTATCCACAGCACCCAGAAGTTTTTCAAATTAAGGTGCTATTAGTCAACCTGTAGCTGGAGACTGACCGGCTCTTCACCTTCCCTGCCTGCCATAGAATCTCCTTGACTGGTGCAGGTTTCCTTCTGGTTTCCCCTCAGGCTGGGACTGGCCCATGCTCCAGCAAGGACCCTCCAGCTGCAACTGGGACTAACCTGGACCTGGGAGCAGCTGGTTCAGGACCTCGATCCCTCAAGTTTTAATTATTTCCAAGAACAGGGAAAGCTGCTGCACCTCCTTCTCTGGGGTGAAGCAAGTATTAACAGGCAGTAGAGCAGGAAGGCATTTATAACCTCCTGTGTCTATTTCTAGTTAAGTAAAATTGATATTTGATGGAAACAAAATTGTCTCGTTTTGGTTTTTTTCAAACTAGTTAATGAAAGAAGATAGAATGCTGTACTTCGATATTTGTACTTGAAAAGAGAAAAACTAAGTTTCTAAGATTTTTGTTCAAGGTCTTTTGGTTTCTCTAAGAGCTTCTCAATACTTACTCTTTAGATTATCTTGGTTGTCACTGAACTCAAGCTGTAGGTGAACAAAGGCAGAAGAAAAAGTAGGTGTAGATAAATCAAATTGGATGATATTTTGCATTCATATGGTGACTCTTTCAGAGAAAACAGACACAGCTACATGGGTGCTTTCAGACTGGCAGCTGTGCCAATAAACAAAGATGTAGGTGAACCACATAGGAGAAACAAACCTGATACTTGAATCTAGGAAAGGACTCTCTGTAATGTTAGAATTAATCTAAAAGAGAAAAACACGACCCATAGATAGTGAACATGTGTTTCAACAGGGAAAATAGACAAAAGAAATCTTCCAGAATGCCCACCCACCCTGTTCAGAGAAACAGCAACAACAGCAGCTTGTGCTCCTGCCTGCTGCTCACTGTGGTGGATATATCCAGCAGAGCAAAGGAAATCCCTGTTCTGAAATGCCTGGTAGCAAAAGGCAGGAGCCTAAGGAGTGGCTGTGCTCCACCAAGGAGGGCCTGCAGTTTGGTAGGAAGTGTGCAAGTTCTCATGGGTACACAACACAGAGCTGATTTGGATACTGTGGCTTTTGGCAAGTGGACTCAGAAATACTAACTGCTCTCTCAAGGCTTGGTTTGCATTAGTATCTCCAAAGAAGGAAAAATGGCTTTTCAATTTTATTAAACTGAAAGCAGTGCTATTAGTGATGTCAGCAACTGAAAAAGTAGGGAGAAGGATGTGATTATGGCATGTAGGAATTCTTCACTGACATTGATGTACCTGTTTTGCAAAACTGTAAACACAGTGGAGCTGACATAGGTGCACAGTATCTTGTTTTGTACGTGGTTTTTTTTCAGCCTTAGTACAAAAATGTGGCTGGGTTTTATTCTTTCTTTGTTGGAAACATGGAGAGCGAGTAATGTGGGGTTATGCTGTTATGTAGGGACATTTCGGTTTGCTTTCAACAAGTTTATTCTAGCAGGTAGTCAATTATAATCAAGAGAACTGAAAAACAATCTAATATATTTCATAGTTGCACAGTGATAACATTACACTGAACGTGGTAGCCGCAGATTTCCAACTACATACAGTGAAATAAATGGTATTCTCTTGATACAGTTTTCCTATTAAGAATGAAAATACACCGTAAGATTCAACTAGGCAGAGAGAGATATTAGTAGGATCTCAGAGTTGTTCTGATTAACAGCTGAGCACTTCCAAGTCATAAATAAATAAAACAAAAAATATATTCAGCTTGTCAGCCTCTGGGCAAAACTGCCTTCTGTTGTTGCAGCCCTCTAGGTAGTATTACTAAAAAATGCTAGCAGAAATGCAAAAGGGAAAATACTTTAGTATTTTTCTTCTTTTTTGCCCTTTTATTCACACCTAAATTTTGCATTCATTTCATGGCTCTGTTTGAACAAGCCAGAGGGCTAGGAGATGGATGAAATGTTAATATTGTGTGTGTGGACGTATATATGAGGACACACAACATATATCAACACAAATGCTTTTGCTTGAGGAACCTGTACATACCATAATGTGCTCAAGTAGGGCAAGCCCTCCTTCCTAGTCTCTTTTTTTGTTTCTTTTTTTGTTGACACCTTGAAACAGTATATGTATAAAAATGCATCTTGAAGATAATACATTTATAAGCAAGATGTTGAAATTTTTTTAATATATTTTATTGGCTATTGAATTATGCTGTAATAGATTCTCTCAGTGCTATCTAATCTTAGAACTATACCATGCAGTGAAACCTCCATGAATTATTAATTCCTAAAAGGGTCATATCAGAGAATATTTTCAATGGGCTGGTTCAAAATGAAAGTACAGCACTGGGCAGAAAAGTGACTGGTTAAAGGGGAGAAAAACTCTTAGTTGGCATAAAGACTATATTGTATTGTGTTATTTTTGCCTTTTTTAGGAGTAACTTGTGTGCATGTTCTGCCCTGAAAGTCTTGGGGGTTTCTACTCTTTTCTTTCTTTCCTTTTTTGTTCTTTTAACTTCTCTGTGTTGCAGGATCTGAGTGTACTTTCTGTTTCATACTGTACTGTCAACTGAATTCTAATCAAAAAGTAAAAGCAAAGTCAAAGCGGGGAGGATAGTGATTGTCTTTGTAGTACTTGAGGCCTAATGTTATCCTGAATATCAGTATTTTTATTATGAAAAAAATTACAATATTGTTACGAAACCCTCCATGATTGCATACAATCTCTATTCTATCGAGTGGAATTCAGCCGTCATTTGTGAGAAGCAGGGAAGCTGCTGCCTTCTAAAAAAAATCAACAGCATTTTTTCAAATGACTCGTGAGAAAGGGATGTGCCATTGAACTTGCTCTGATGCTGAGATGTGCTAGAGAATTTGGTGCTGGCATTCCCAGTCTGGGGCTGGCCAAGCTCTCAAGCCAGCATTGGTATTCCCATGGCTTTCCCCAGCAGGTAAAGGTACCTCGGTAACTCCTGAAATGGATGGGAAGGACTCACAGGAGGCAGTGCTCTGGCTCTCGGGAAGGAGCTGCAGTGACAGTCAGCTGGAGAGATTAATTTGCATCTTTAACTGATGAGGCTCTTTCTGAAGTGAACATCTGACCAAAGCTTCAGATTTGTGAGGTCTTATTCCATGTTGTGTTTAGTGCACTGACTGCAGCCAGGTGAAAAATTCAGCTGTGACTTTCTCTGGGTTGTTTCCATCCCATCTGTACAGCCCAGTGAGATCCTTCTGAAGGGTGCATGCTTTGAACATCTTATGTCTTAATTAGCTAGAATTGTTTCAAGGTCTTTAGTTTATTGTTAAGGGGAGATTTTGCAATAAAAGGATGTCTCATTTGATCTCTCAGCGTAATCTGTGCAAATAGCAAAACAAATTCAAAAATGTCCATATGGTTTAGTGGCTTTGCTTGAATCTTGGTAGAGAGAAACCAAAGGTCTTTTTTGTGATGCATGACTCTACCCTTGTAATGTACAGCCATATGTTTGTAAGGAATGCCATGCATGTCTTTCAACACAGAAACATGGGAAAACCAGTTGGAACGAACTCTGTTCACCCACGTTATTTTCACGACTTCTGAGTAAATTTATATCCACTCTGAAAGTTACATCTTTGAAAGGAAAACCTCTGAATGGGAGATAGCAAAGTGTCCGCAAAGCCACTGCAAGTGTTTGTCCTACATGCAGATTGGCTGCACTCAATGTAGAGAAGAAGGATATTTCAGTCACATAAACAGATGGAACGAGTGACACTTCTGGTCACCTCTACAGACTCGTGTTTGACACTGGCAAACAGAAGTAGGTTAGAACTCTGATGCAAATGCACAAATAGATCTGGAGCTTCTCACATTGACCTGCAGTGATAACAAACAGATGTTTCTGGCTTGATGTTTGCTTGTGAAGATTATTACCACAGGTTTAGGTAATACATTCATGCTGGCAAAAATAATAAACATAATTAAAAGGCCTCCTTCAGTGAGTCTTGTCCCTGCCGAGTGAGTCCATGTCAAAGCTTTATTGACAACTTGGCCTTGAAAATAAAAGATAATGGTCCTTTCTGACACTTCATTTTCCTATCACTTTATTAGCTGAGGGAATCTGGCACAGAAACATTAACTAGACATAATTAATTTGCATTGATGACATCAATCAACCTCTATTTAACTAATATAATCAAGTGCTGTAATTTGTTTCCAAATATGATGAAAGATGTAGTACTCTATGTCCAATGACAAAAGGAAGAAAAACAAAGTGAATGTTATAACAGAAACTTTGCCTACACTACATGGAGGCCCAAAATAGAGAGTATGAACAAAGTAGCCACTATTTTGCATTTGTATGTGCTTCCTTTTACCTAAGATGGCAGGCAGAACACAGCACTTTCAAAACCAGCATCTGCTTTCATTGGGGGAGGTTATAGATTTTCACAGGGGAGGTGATAAGTGCTGGTTGAGGCTTGTCAAATTTGAAATAAATTCGTTTTTTCTTGGGCATATTTTTAGCAATTTAATGATTGCAAAAATGTTATTCCCATGACATCTCCTTTCTGTCCACTTCTATAAATTGTCCTCTGTTACTTCGTGGAGAATATGCAGAATGTAACCGCTCTGCAAATCAAAGAATGGTTGTGCCGTCAACTACATGGTGGATAAAAAGATCGAGGGAGTAGGAGGGCAAACAAATGTGACTTCAAGTAACACAAAATGTAAACAATACAGGCTAAATAGAGGTCTGCATCAACACAGTGATTCACATACACGAAGAAGAGAAGTCTTTTTTCTTCCTTTAGAGCCACAAACGAGGGTCAGTCAAATCTGCAATGATAATGTATCTTATTGCTGTAGTTGTGTTTTCTGCTCCTTAAAGGGTCAAACTCCTGTAAACAGAAGGTACTCTCAAATGCACCTATAATTGTCTAAATGTCTTGCATAGTGATGAAAGACAGCAGGTATCTTTTGAAATGATCTTTAGATAAACGTTATCATAGTAAAGAGTTGTTCACAAAACATTTTTCTGTGTAGTTTTCTTTGTCTGAAAAAATCTTGAGTAGAAATGCAAGGAAGAAGATGGACTTTTTCAAAAGATAGGATTTCTTCTGTAGAGAAGTTATAAATAATATTGAGATTTAAATACTTCCTTAAAAATTCCTCCATGCAGCTTGTGGTTGAACTAAGTTTTTTTCCATGAAAAATACTCAGCTATAACTCCAACTAAATACAGAAAGTCATTAATTCTCCCTGGTTCAGAGATATAAAGGGGACAAAACAAGAGAGTACAAAATAGCCACCAAACAGAGGCAGGAAAAGCCAGGACACAAGGTCTTTGTCAACACATAACAAATGTAGAAATAACACATTTTTTTTTACATTTCCTTTATAGTATTTTCATTGGAAATACACAGTTGTACAAAAGAAGCATCTCAGTAGCAGAGATAAGTAGATATTTTGATAGAAGCAAAAGAAGTTCCTCCATAGATAAAATAGTTCAGACTCTGTTCACGTTTTTTTCTGATTCTAAACGTTGTTTTAAAATTTCTTTTAGAAACATGTGGTCAAATTCTAGAATCTTTTTTTTTGTCTCAAAAGAAATAGTATAGCAATATGAATCTTAAAGTAATTGAAGGGAATTGATCATAGAGGCTCTGTGATCCTGCTCACTGGTGTTTGGTAACTCCGCCTGGATTGACATAAGTGGTGTTAGAGCTCTCCTGCTTCTTTGGTATAATTACATTATCACCGATCATATTTAGTTCTCTGGCTTGCTTCGCTTTGATCTCCCCTCTCTCATTCTGTTCTTATCCAGCTCTTCTTTTTTATTTTCCATGTTTATATCCATGTCCTTATTTGTAATATTTTACAATGGCTCTTTGTCGCTGTTCAGATTCTTGTGTTTTTGCATGCTGGCCACTGAATTAGAAAGCAGGCTGTTTGTATAAGCAGGTGAGCTGCACGTTCCTTTATCAGGAGTGCTGTATCTAACACATTGAGCTGGAGACCAGGGCTTATTGAAGTTAATAGAAATCTGGCTCTAACAACCTTTTTCTAATAATTGATTTGATTTAAAGAGAGGTCATTTGTTCATATAATTGATCTCTCTTTTTTCTATGTGTACTTAGTCTAGTTTCCCAAGTTCATTAGCAACAAACTTTCATCTCTATGCTTGTGATCTGGGTAATATGTAACATGTGATGATTCTGACACGATTTGGGGTGAGAAAGAAAACCAGGACTTCATGTATCAGAGTGGAGTTCTTCTGCAGAGCAGGTTGAAGTCTTTGTGTTCCAATATTCATAACCCTCAGCTTGGTAAATTTGAAGTTATACCATCATTTATCCAGTACAGTAGCAAAGAAACAGTTCACTAATTTGCAGTAGAGAAACAAAAGAAGGAAGCATAACCTCTAGCTGATACAATAAATGAATCATTTATACAGGGCACAATAAACACTTAGCTGTTTCCATTCCTGCTTCTTTTACTGAATTATTTTCCCTCATTTTCTGTCTATTTCTGAATGCTGTTCATATTAAAGGGAAAAAGGTCTCTATCTCCCAACTTTATTTCCTCATTGTTATTCATTGGTCCAAAGAAGCTGAGATGGGCATCTCAGTTTATTTAATCAGTAGCTCTCTGCAAGGGAGGTTAGGAATCATCTCTGTGTATCAGAACTGATATGTAGCAATGCCCATCAGAAGAGATTAGTAGGGCCATGTCGAGGTGGATGCAGCAGGGTAGAATGAAATCTGAAACTGGGTTAAGTAATTGGGTTCTTGTTCAATAAAAGTGCTTGTTTGTGTGTTGTAATGAAAGATCTCTGGTGCTATGGACATCTGAATCCAAATATCCTCCGGATTTTCTGACAGAGAAAGTGATAAGGGTGAAAGAAATTTAATTTAGGACTGTTGAAAAACTTTAAAGAGATTAGAGAAATTTGTAAATATGCTCTTTCTTACCACGGTGGCTTTTGTGTCTTACCAGAACCAAACTGGATAAGGAGAAGGACCCAAGGTCATGGCTGTCAGGGCTCTGATTTGGGGTGGGGCTGCTCTGAGGACACTGCTTCTTTCAAACGCCCATTTGAGGTGCAAGTGTAGAAAAGATAATGAAGAAATTTTTGGCTTTGTTTGTGTTCTCTTATTTTGGACTTAGGAGAATGACTCTACATTTATTTTTTTTCCAAATTCATGGTCAATAGCACTTGCAATTTTATTTAAGCACTTATTTTTTTATTTTTATTTTGTTTCATTATAAAATTGCTTTCTAGGCTTGATTACACCATCGGATCTCTGATAACTCCACAGGCCATGTTTCTTAAAGCTTAGCCATTCTTTTTGTCATGTTTCATTTAAGTGTGGTAGTTTTCTCTGACTGCAAAATTATGTTCCTGTGAAACTTTAAATTCTCCAGATTCATTAGTTGCGTTTATATAGAAAAAAAATAACAAACATGTAAGAAAGGAATGCTGAGAAAATAGATAATGAAATCTTGCCTACCTTTGAGAGATTGCTTGTAAAATTATCTCTGAATCTTTTTTTTTCTGTGTCTGAACAGAACTATAATGTCTATCTTGGAGCCAAGTTTTGTCTTGATCACAATTTTCTATAAGGGTTAATTGTCTTTTTGCATTACTAAATCAGCTTTGGAAAAGATATCAATCTCCTTGAAAACAGACTGGTTTGGTTTGGGGTTTTTTCTCCAAGTTGATTTAATGTACTTATTTAGCCACAGATTCAAAAGTGTTAAAAGGTAGACTAAGACCAAAGGTTTCTAGAACTAAAATGTTTTCTTGAAGCACCTGTCCTTGGAAAACTCTCTGTGATTTTGCAGGCACATGTGGGCACATATATAAGGAGGAAAAGCCACATGCTTCAAGGAATTTAAATGTGAAGCATTTCCCTTGATTTGTTTATGCCAATGCTTATTTTACCATGATGTTAACCTCAGGCATTCTGACATTGCTCACACCTCTTGTCTATGGCATCCTCTTCCCTTTGTTCCTTGAGATTACAAGGATGCATTAGGGATGCTTTGTTTCCCTGGCTTTTGCTACAATTCCAAAGGGTAGAATCCAGAAATAAATAGAAATCTTTCATGCTTTTTTGTTCTAAGGATTGCTATAGCAAACACTTCCAGAACTGTATTATAAAAAAATTAGATTTGGAATGAACATGAGAGTTGGTAGCCTGTGGCAGCTCAGATGATCTGAAATGCTTAGAGAAACCTTTCCTTGTAATGGGGAGTTTTTTCAAAATGTCTTGCTCCTTAGGTATTTTCAGTGAGAATAATATTTTACTTCTAGTTTAAAAACAAAACAAAAACAAAAAAACCCCCCAAAACGTAACACCACACAGCAATAAACTATTCCTGTCCATCATGTGCTGGAGAATCCTCTGCAAATGGTGACATGCCCTGCCCTTGTGATTACCATATTCCGTCTATACATTTGTCCACAAGGTCAGTGTAGTGGGATAGTCATGGATTTAATCAAATTTGAAGGTAGATAAGTTATTAAATGTTTACAATTTCTGCAAATGATAATGTCATCTGATCAGGTATTTAAATGTGACATCTTGCTTTTTATGAATCAAGATTTGTCTGGGTTTCTTTGTGTTTAAATCTCTGTACAGGTGTAATAGAGTTAGCCAGAAGAAACAGTCTCAAAGTCAGAAATTTTTCTTTGGCTTGTGAGGTCAGGGATGGCTACACAGCTCATTAATTTCCACTGATATTGACAGTAAGTGCTTCCCTTTAAGAACTATGTAACTCTTGCCTTTGCCTGCAAGTGTAAAAGGAGATTTTCAATATTTATTTCCCCTCTACTAACATGAAACTCTACCTCTCAGATGACAAGTTTAAGTCAGATAATCAGATTGTCTCTGCTTATCTCCATTTGGGAGCTGCGAGAGAGGATATAATTAATGTCCCTGTTATAGAAAAGGGGAACTCCCCTGCTCCCCCAGCTCACGCCAAGGCCATTTCCTCCCAGCCTGGCAGTCAGTTGTGCAGATGATCTGCTCCTGATTCTGATAGCAAAGGAAAATCCCTTCCCTTACAGCTGTGTACAGCCAGGGGCGGTACCTGTGAATGGTGTTCATTTTGTCACTTGGGCAGTGGCAGAAACAGAAGTCGTCACTCACATTCAGAAAGGAAAAAAGGGGTCCTAAGTAACAGCCTGGCTAATGGAGCAAAGGGATTCCTGACCCCAAGGGAGGGTGAAAAGTGTTTTATTCCTCTCCCTAGACATGCCCTTTAATTGGTATCTTGTGTCTGGGTGTTTAAACCTTGATCACATTTTTAGCTTCTACCCTCCAAAATCCAGTCAGTGCTCCCACTGGCAGAGAATACCAGACACCCTCCCGACCCTCACAGGAGGAACGGTTTCCTTGCAGCCCTCTGGAATATCCTCTTTGCTTATTTCGACAGTGACCCGTGGCAGCCCAGAGCAGTAGCTTGTGTGCTTGATAAATGGTGGCTCTTACAGCAACATTTCCATTCATACCTTACTGTCTTTTTCATCTATTTTCGTAGGCTAATTGTATTGGGTACTGGTGACATGTATGACTAGCGAGACATGGATAACTTTTCCAAGCCATGCTCTTTCTTAAAAATAACTCTGATCTCTCTCCAATTAATTCAAGCAATTAAAATGAAACAATTTTGGGAAAAGCAGAGCTGAGTTTGGGGTCTAAGCCTGTGTTTTTCAAAGGGAGTGATTAACAGCTGATAAAAATATTTTCAGGTACAAAAGTGGGCATATTGGCCTCTTCTTGTATTTTTTCGTACATTTAGAGTAGAATTGTTTCAGGGAGAGAATTATTTCTGTCTTTCATTAGCAACATGTTTTCCAAGCTTTTGTTTGCTTCAGTATTACAAAATTACTTGATAAATAACCACAACTTTACATTGGGTTAGCTAATGTCAAAAAAGAAATCATTTCTCAATGCTCTATTTCCAGAGATAAAAAGGTTTATTATTGAAAAAATTGCTTATGTTTATTTTGTTTACATAAAAAAAACTCCAAACTAAACCTGCTTCAATTTTATGAAAAATCAGCTCTCAGAAGGAAGTGTACTTCATGGTGAAAATAGGATGATTTGCCCTGCATCAATTTCTGTGTTTGTATATCTGTGACACTTTTACAGCGATGAAGACTCACCCAAACCAGCTATCAATATGCCACCTCAATAATATTTTTGTGAAGAATTTAACTTATGTTTGAGTTTGCTGTCAAGATATGTCCCAAGGTAAATTCGAGGTAATTCTATTTTTTGAGCTAAAGATTTCACAGGTGGCCAGTGCCAGTCTGAAATCCCCACTCAGTCCAAAGGCTGCAATCCCACTCACATGGAGAAGCACAGTTCTCCTGTTTGTGTCACCGTGTCCTCTTCCCATCCCAGGGAGTGGCACTGAGCAGTCCAAGTGCTGTCACTCAGTTTACCATGGAAAAGGAAAGTCAACACTCGTGACCAGAGATGTAGGCTTGCTTTGTTCCCTGGAATGAAATTTTATTCTATTCTGCATTTTGTTAATGCAGCAAGCTCTGGTTTTTTGATGCCTTTTTTCTTACCAGAATATATGGCCTATATGAAAAACAGGCAAGAATTTTCCTAGCTGGCCAGCCCAATACATTACTATTTCTAGTAATACAATGCCAAAAGGATAAGGCAGCTTTACACACCTAACGACAGGGGGGTTGTGTCTTAAAACTGACATTATTGAACAACTTCACAAGGCTGGTGCTGATTTAAACCAGCTTATGTTCTCAACCACAATATTCAGCCTGTGGTGGTTAATCACAGACTTTGTAATGAAAAAGATGCTAAGAAAGATTTCTGAGTACTGGGGGAAAAAAGTCAACTTTAAAGTAATTGATGTATGTTCTCTGCACAAGATTCAGTGCCAACTGTTTGAAAAACATGAATAGGGAAATAGCATGTAAAACACTGCCCTTTTAATACCTGTTCTGCACACCTGTGTAAAGCTTTCCCTGCTCCTTTTCAGCACAAATTCCTACAGTATTTCACTCCTTCCAACCACTGATTCATCAGAGGGATGAGTTATTTTCACCTTCCTCAGCTTCAATCTCAAATGCCATTAATATTATCAGCTAAGCAATGACTCTAAATTCTGTCCTTTACTGGTGGAAATATGGATGTTTCAGATTGCTATAAATAATGGCCCTTCCTGGGAAGGAAATATTCCCCACAAAGTAAGTAAATGAGAAATTGCTCGTTCCCTTCCTCTGCAGTTGTTGAAAAAATCAAAATCTGGTTTTAATAACTAAATACCATACAGAGGAAGAGAGTCACCTGCAGTGGCTCTCCACCTACCATAAATCATTTGTCAGAGATGTAGCTAAGAGACATTTGAATAGTCATGATTACAGAAGGTCTGTTATTAGGTGTGGGGGAAAAGAACCTGTAGTAATGTTCAGCTAGAAATAAAGCTACCATTTTCTTTCTTAGGGGAATAGCACTGTAAAGAAGCTCTGTAATGACATATTTATCAACACTCTTGTCACTTAAGGAGGAATAATTGGCACAATTAGTACTTTTACTAAGTTCAATGGATAGTTCTTCTACAAGATGTACAGCTTTTATGGAAATAATTGTAAAATTCTTTAGTCTTATAAAAAGCTCTTGTTGGACTGAAGACATAGAGGAGCTGATGACATAACCTTATTTTATCTCTATCATTCCACAGTGATTAACTATATATATATATATATGATATTTTAAATGGTGCCCCCTCTGGATAGCAGCGTGTTACACTGACCAGGAGGAACTACCTTGTAGACAAAACTAATGAAGTAAACTGCTGTTCTTTAGTGGGGCGGGGGGGGGGGAGCCTTAAGCCATTTTTTCTTAGGTTCATTACTAGCAGTAACCATCTCACTTGGAGCATGAACTGAAGAACAAGCTCTGCCAGTGAAGCTGATTTAGCCCTTTCTGCTGTTGAACACCTTTCTAGCAGATCTGTTTCTATAGACTCGATATTCACACGAGAGAGGGTGGGCTGGCAGGTAGCCATGTACAACTCCCTTGTTCCACGGCCTTTTGTGTGCTGTGCTTCGCCCCAATGCCATCAGAGCAGGGCTAGTGTGGAGGAAAGGATAGGAACATGGCTTCTATGCTAATATATTTAAGGGTATTTAAGACTGGGGATGCTACAACTTTGGATCATAAAAAGCAGTGAAGATAAAATAAATGTCCTCAGGAAATGTTTCAAGTTTCTGCTTATACCACCACCACAACAGCATTTCAGTTCTAGCCTTTAAAATTCAGCTCATCCAAATCATGTCTGCTTTTTGCTCTTCCCTTTTTCTTCATTATACTGTTCAATCATCCAACCCATTGTCTTTCTTGCTCTGGAAATTTCAAATAATATGAAAAGAGAAATAAAACTGTAATCAGGGTAAGTTTGAAGGAGAAAAAAAAAAGAAAATTTTTGTTATGGAAGAGAACATGGTGTCATATAAGCACTCAAATCAAAGAAACAGTGAATCAAGAGATGCCTGTCTCTTGACAGAATGCATGAGACAGGAATTTTGGTGATGTGTAATTTACACAAAGACACAATTTATATAATGTAATAGCTGAGAGCATGCAGTTGTGGGCTATCAGATGAATAATTGGGATTACACAAATCATGTGTCAGGAGCCCTGGAGGGTGGATAGGAAGAAAACAGAAGATAGATGAATAGTCTGGTAAAGAGAGAATTTTATTTATAAGCAGCATATGAAACAGTTTTTTCTGTATTTTTTGACCACAAATTGATGTCTGCAAACTTTCTTTTAAGCTTTTTATTTATAGGAGAAAAACTCTGCTTTACCTGAGAAAACTGTAGTTGAGGTAAGTTAAAAATACTTGTCATTTAATCTGGGTGAAAATCAGAACACAGTGAAATGTTTTTCTACATCTTAATTTTTTCTGATGCTTGAACAGATGATATCTGTGAATCTGCAAGCTTCTTAGGCTAATAATGTGTGTTGTGTGATTATCATTGCTCTGGAGGAAGTTGCTTTACGTTGCCTGTTTGGATGGTTCAGGACTGTAACTGTTTGGGATTGTAGGAAAATTTACGGGTGTGCCCCAGCTGAAATCTCAGCAGCCTTCCCAGAAGTGCTGTGTCACTCTGGCTGCCCAAGTTGTAAATCTGCGCGGAGCCTCTCCATGGTGCCTCTGGCTGTCACACAGGGCACTGATGGCCCTTTCAGCAGCTGGATGTTCCTCAAAGCATGGGTGAATTCTCTTCCATTCCCTTGGCACTAATGCAAATATCAGCTGAATCTGTGGGTAATTTAATTTATAGAGAGGGAATTCCAATCTGAGTCTCAGTGTTAGATTTGTTGCTGATACTCTGTATTTCTTCTTTTTGTTGGGTAGGAATGAGGGAAGGGGTAAGAAGAAAATGTTTTTCAGAGATCATATGTTCTCTTCTTTTTCTAGAGCTGTAAAGGTAGAGAGTGTAGAAAATGCTACAGCAATAAAATTTTTTTCAACTTGTTGGACTCCTAGTTTTCTACGGTGTTTTTTACCTACTTTTTCTAATAAATTTTAAATTACGTTTTTTGGCTTCACTAAATCTTGTGAATGAAACACCAACAAGGAAACTATAAAGCAGATGATTTTTTTTAATGGGTTCTACAATATATTTCTAATTCTGAAAACAAAAGACTCCTCATCTAAGGAACTTTTCTCCTAGGACACCCTGCAAACATTCCCAGTTTGTACTACATCCACCTGATTCAATAGTATGAAAATGGCCAATCTATTTCAATAGCAACCAGGATTACAGGGTCAAAAGAGAAACAAATAATAATGTAAAACATCCAACCCTGCAGTCCTGGCTGTAGGAAGGCAGACCCACACATCAAAACATGGACTTTCATGGTCACAGTCCTGTGTGAAGGTTAGTGGAAAGCTGCAGTACCAAAGAAGAACTCTGAGTTACACTTGGTTCTGGTTTGTTAGCTTTCCTCATTTTTGAGAGAAAAAAGGAGGAGATGAGGCTGTAGGAGAAATAGGTATGATATCAGGTCCAAGAAGGTGTAGTGATTTGAAAAGTCTGAGTGGCATTGACCCAAATATAATCTTGCTAGTAGCTTTCTGGATAGGGAAAAAAAAATTGATTTTTCTTTTTTTTTAAGCTGCTGCTGTATGATTTTTTAACTCTTGAGGTTTTGCTTTTGCTGTATTGATCTCTACTGATGCTTATCTCTGAGTCTGCATGTAGTCTATCCCAAACAGTTATCTGCCCAACCCCTGAGTTCAGTGCAGGCTGCCTCCAGTTGACCTCAGTTAAACCTTCTTGCTTTGTCAAACATCAAATGCTGGTGAGAGAAGTCAGCCCTGCCCTGGGATTATGATCCTGACTGTTGTGTGCAAGGCCTTGCTGCCTATGGAAACCTTTGCTTAGGATGAAGTCCAGATAGTTGAGGCACTTTGGATACAGGCTGGTATTCCTTTGCAAATATAAGGAATAAGCCAAGGCACGTTCTTTTGTCTTTTCTTCGCATTTGCAGAAGACTGCAGAGGTGCAGATTCTGATCTCATGGTATTGCAAGACAGGACGAGCTCTTCCGAGCATAATGCACCAATATCAGTATAAAACCAGTATAAAAGTGATCAGAATCTGTTCCTCAAAGCTCTAACTTTAGAAGGTGAAATCCTTGTGACAGTTTTAAGATAAAAATATATTAACTGATTTATTTAGTATCTCTTTAAGGTCAGAATGTTTTTTTAAACGTTTTTACTTGGAATGAAGGTCATAAGTCCCAATTAGTAATAAAAGCAGAAGATATTTGGAGCATACCAATATATTTTTTAAATATTTATGATACTCCGTGTATTAAGCTTAAGGTTACTAATTTGAGCTGTAGTTCTCTGAATGTGAAATTTGGGGGCAGGGGAGCAAGACAGACCAAAAGTACTATTCCTTTTATTATGCTCAATCTGAAATAAGTAGTATCTGACTCTACAGCTTGTTAAGTCTTCTGACATTCTGTAGCAGATATGAAAAAATCAATGACAGAAGCCGTGTTGTACAAATACATATAAGAAAGCATAAACAACCAGCAAAAGATATTTCACAGAGTTCATGCAATAGTGTTCTGTAAAATGCATGTCAGGACACTGAGATCCAGCAAAGTGCAATTGCATAATGATAAAATCCTTAGTACTTGCCCACTCAAGGTAGAAGTAGTGTCTGTTACTTGAATTCTCTGTTCCTGTGCCAGCATTTCCTGCCTCCACAGGAAGAGATAGGTACCTTTGCATTAAGTAGAGCAAATAACCTTAAAATCCTTGTTTATGCCCTTTGATCAAATAAAGCAGAATTCACAGGAAAAAAAAGTATTTTAAGACTGGATTTTCAAAATACAGTAATGAATTTGAGAGGTATTTTCAAAAATCTAAACTTGATCAGAATTGCTGATTTTGCTACAATTTCCTGTTATCATATTATTCATATAACAAAGAATTGCTCTGAAACAGTTTCTGTGCCCTTACTCAAGCCCCAGTCCTTCTAAGAGAATTCATAGGAAGTACTGTAGATCCTCTCTCCAGATTTTTCTCAAGAGGGTACAATTGTGCCTTGATGCCCACAACGTGTGAAACAAGTGCAGGATTTGGGTTAACATTTAGGAACTCGGAAAGACTCTTGTTTTTCAACATGAAAGCTCTGTGGATGCTGTTTATCTGTGCAGTGACTGCAGATCTATGTGAATGAGAGCTGAAATGAGTTTACTGAACTGTATGGAGAAAGAGGCCTTCCCAGGGTATTTTTAGTTCGTGGCCTTTTATGGCATAAAAAGACACACATTAATCAGTGCATCAGTCACTGTTATATGCACAAAGGACAATAAATATATTCATAACTATGGCTTGAAGATAACAAAGGTGATCTCCGTTTCCACAGAGGCAAGCCTTCATAATGTCCTCTGATCATTTACAAATGACATTTGATTAGCACCTAGAGATGGAATCATCTTTATGTAAACTTTGTGCTGCAGTAGGAAACTGCTCAGTTGCCCTTCTTTGAGATAAGGCTAAAAATACATTTCCTTTAAGAGGCTGGACTTTTATTGTGAAAAAAGAGTAGGTTTAGATTTTTCACACTAAGTGCAAATGCTATTTGATGCTTTCAGACAGACTTCATGGTACCCTTTCTGCCCAAGATAACATTACCGAGTGTGCCTCTATAGCATTAAAATGATTTGGAACAAATTATCTTCTGCTGTGGCAGTCAGCTGACTACTGTGAAGTTGAGCCAGTAAAACTGGGGTAATTTTGTTGAATTTAAGGCTTCCTCTGCTTCCAAACAACATCCATGCTCAAAATGTAGCAAGTTACCAGCATAACTGCTGTTATTTTGAATTGTTTGACACGCACGATTGATTTTAATTTGTATAAGAAGTTGTAAACAATTCCTTTATATGCAAGAGAGATGTGAGTAAACAGAGGATTAAAAAGAAGTATTGCTGGCATATAAAACATAGATATGAACCTTCAGAGAATTGATTGCATTAAGCATTTGTAATGCTTTAGGTGTTGAATTGCATGCATGCCAGAGTCGGACTGGTGAAGGTTGTATAACACCACTGCTAAGTGCATGATGAAGCACTATCACTTCTCTTAGCACTCAGAGAATTAGCTTAAACACTTCTGGATTATTCCAGTTTTAAAAAATGTGTCACCTAGAGTTATAAAATTCCATTGTAAATGTAATTCTGAATGAACTCTTACTTGAGTGAAAGTGTTAATAACTACTGATTTATTGGAACAGTGCTGGAAAAAAGAACTTAAGAAAGCATATAAATTAAAATGGGGTTTATGATAGTGTCGAACTGCATCAAGGTTTTCTTCAATATTTGCTTTCAAATTTTTAATTTAGAAATATTCTTTCAAAAAATATGCTTGTGGCAACGTCAAAGAAGCACTTTCCCTTTTATAGTGCTAGTTGAATTACACATATAGAGTATGAACAAAGTGTAAAATCAATAAAGGAAGTTGATTGTATTGTAATATCCCTCTATTTCCCCAGCAAGTCATAATAACTTGTTCTGACTTTTGCAGTACAGAGTGCATTCCTGCTGTTAAAAGTAAGAAAAGGTGTTCACACAATACTTTTTAAATGTGTAGTTGGAAAAAATTGACCACTTGAAGGTCATTAGATTTTCTGGGTTTTTTTTTTTTGTTTTGTTTTTTTTTTTCTTTAACAGAAGTTTATAAACCAGAAGTGAAAATAAACTTATTAATCTGCCTACATAACAGTGATATTTTAAAAAATCTGTAGGAAAAATTTTACCTAAAATATTTGACAAATCTTATCTCCTCACTGAAATAAAACAAAAGGATCAACCCTAAAACAGCTGAGCAGGAAGAGCTCTCATTCATGATGTCCCAGGTTGAATTTGAGTATGTAAGTCTATGATCTGGTAAAAAGCTCTTTGCAAACTTGCACATATTAGCAGTGCTGAGCTTAGAGTGAGTACAGATGCACGGTATGTACACCTGGAGTCGGAACCTGAGATCCCACTTACTACCTTCTATTTAAATGAGCGAGACTCAGGAATATGTTTTAGCAGAAAGCTAAAACATAAAACACAGCCCTTTTGTAAAGAGCACTTGATTCAGTTTTGGGCATTGTACCTGAAAAAAAAGACTGTGAGAAGTTGGAGAAGGACTGGGAGAGAATAAAGAATAATCATAAATAGCAAACTCAATACTTCCTAAGAGGAGAGGAACTGGCATTTTTGGGGTTAGAATAGTGGAAACTGAGGAGACCCATCAAAACTCTTCAAATATGTAGCCAGCCACCGCAAAGAAAAATGAAGAACTATTCTGAGATTTATCTGGAAAAAGTGAAGAAGGTACCCTGAAGGAAAATTTGGATTATATAAAGTCCTTTTCTAACAGTAAGAGAGCTGAAGCATTGAAATATTTCTTTGGGAAACTGAGGAAGCATCATTACATAGAAAATCTTTTAGAGTGGGTTATGCAAATTGCTTTCTGAATCATAAGCTACAATGAATGGATTAAATGGTCTAACACCCTTTCCACCTTACTTTTTTCCATATTCTGTGATTATTGTATCTTTATGCATGAAGATATGGTATGGGTAATAAGTCTTCTTGGAACCAATCTCTGTCCCGTGGAAATCACCAGAAAGAAGCTCTAATCCACAAATGACCGGAATATATTTATGTCAGTCATGATTTTGAGCTTCTTGCATTATCCTTCAGCAAAGTTAAGTGAATAATTTGGACTGGTAGAAATGTTAATGGAAAATGATTGCTCAACTCAAGAGGTAGGCACAATCCTAGGGAACATATCTGGCCAAAAATAACTGGGGAGTGCTTGTACAGTTTGGTTAGAAAAGTATTTTAGATTTTGAAATTACTTTGTCATTTATACATTTATGTCATTTATAGTGTGTGCAGGAGTATTTATTTATCCTTTTGCTATATTTTTTCCATTGATTCATGTTTTTTAATTTTATTGGGTTGAAAATATGCCAAGTTTAACATTTTTAAACATCTTTGAACTACTTAAAATGGGAATTTTTTTTTTCTTATTCTTCAGTATGCTTCTTCTGCTCAAAATTGCAGTATGAACCAGTGTAGGTCAAAAGTTTTGTTTAATGAGAGTTGAGCATTTTCACCGTTGAATACAAGAAGAAGAAAATGAGTTTATCTTACTTATAGAGATGTTCTGCAGTGGGCAATCCAAATGTATTCTGATTCAATTCAGATTGGAATGAAACTAGAGAAATTAAAAGTATTTGGTATAATGTTTTAGAACTTAGCTGTGCCCCATATCAACCCTGCATAATCTGTTACTTCTGTTCTTCTCTTAAAAGAACAACTTTTAATCTTCATGCTGGAAGCAGATATCACAATGAAAAAAAGCTTAGTAGAAGCTGAAGTCTGAAATTCTCCAAAAAACAACTTTATGTGGATTTTTAAAACCATAGGCACATTTTAATGCAATATTATTTCAAATTATTTCGCTCTTCCTGCTGCAAATGTAGGATGCCCTAAATAATGAGCAAAGTGTGGTGTGAAAAATTAGGTGTTCTGGAAACATTAAGTGAAAGACAGAGATTTGCAGAGGGAATGAAGTATCCTGCCAGGATGCAAAATTATTTCAGGCCAAGAAAACGGAGTCCAAGCTGTTAGACATACTGTGGGTATCCTGTTTGGGCAAAGGAATGAAATGCTAGATTGGAACATTCTCTAAAGTGTTCGAACCCAGCTGGTATTATATTTCACTTTGTGGTTTCTAGCACAGTCACACTGACAGAAGTTTTCAGCTACAGTTGGCAACTTCCAGAATGCAATTCTCCTGAGGGTGATGAAATTTGCCTTCAAAATCAAATCATGAAAGGTCACGGAGCCAAACATGTCAACAGAGTCTGACTGAAAGTGTTAGGTCTGGGAAAATGTGATCTGATCACTGTTCTTAACACAGTGATGCAAATATCTTAGTGAGCTGCTAATTGCAGGTTAGAGGAGTAATGTGTGGTTGTTTCCCTTTTATTGGCCAGATTCTGCCTGATCTCAGCTGATCCCTGAGCCTGTGCAGGACATGGGACCATCATGTGGATGACCAGTTCCTCCTGGTCAAACCCAGCAGTGCAAACATATGGCATGAAAAAGTAATAGAGGCTACAAAAAAATCTGTGTACATGAGTGAAGCTCCTCTTTAAATGCCAATACAGTGTGTGTAAGAAATACTGCATGTCTAGCATTTTAAATAATAGGGATCATGTTTTAATTATTGTGTTAGATTGAAGTAATCTCCAGTGTTGTGCAGCTTTGTGGTCATAAATTCTGACAAAGATATTGTGCTGAGTGGTTGACTTGTTACTGCATTTTAAAATGCTACAGGCAGGAGAAAAATTTATCAGCTCAAAAATCTTTATTTGCCAGAAATCAGTAAGTTTCAAAATAGTTTAATGTTTAAAACTTGGGAGACAAAGTTTGTTACATATGCAAAAATTTCATTTCAGTAGAATTAAAATAAAGTTTTAAACTAAACTGAGCTGGTGAGAAAAATTGCTTAATACAAATTGTTTTTAAAAACAGAACAGGATATCAAGAATAGTTATCCTAGCATGCACCCCACAAAACCATTATAAACTTAATAGATCACAGCAATCTAGTATAAATAACATTTTACACTTTTCACTTACACTTGTATGGTTGTGTTTCATTAAAGACTACTTTTTAAGGACAAGCAATATCAAATCATTGCTTCTTATCATTTCTGTAGACAATCAAGTAAATGCTAAATCTCCAGCTAAAAGCACATGGCATGTACTGAGCCCGAAAATGCAGGCACTTTTCAGAGGTTTTACAGGATCTGTGAAATTATTAGTATGTTGTGTCCAATGCCAAAACCTTAGAGAGAAAACTGCTATATGCAGCACACATTACTGTAACTTGACTTTGTTCTTAGCCATGGATACATTGATTCAGGCTTTGAAGGGACAATGAATGCGCATGGAGAACGTGTGACTGGCAGAGTAAAAGGGTGACACCTCAGCTCCAACTGCACTAAAGCTGCCAAGACCGTCCCTCTCGAGCACACAGGGGGCAAAGGGAACACAGCTGACATATGTGGCTCAAACACTGTTTAAAAGTGTAAGATGATTTCCTGCCCTCCTATTCCTCTGCCTGCTCTTGTGGTTATTTGTTGAAACCTAAAAGACCTAACAAAATTTGACAAGGTATGTGGCAATGCAAAGGAACATTAGGGCAGTGGGGTCTTCATGCTTGAATTGTTACATGTGCATCCTACTGGATTTTGCAGCTTTATTGAGGCTAGGCAAATTTGATACCTAGTGGCACAAAATTTACCCCTTAGTTAAGGAAGCTTCCACCTCTCTGAACTGCAAAAGTCACATCCAAACAACTGAAACTTCTATGGAAGTTTTTGTATATGAGGACTGGAAAGCCTTTATGGACATAGTCTGCTACAGGTCTCCTGTAAGGAGAGGTATTGATACTGCCCCTCTTTGCTTTTGGGAAGCACTGAAGCATGTAAGTCTAGTGTAATTCCTCAAGAGAGCTTTTCTCCAAGTTCTTTCCTCCAAAGAGATTTGGTATTTCTGATCAGGATCTGGATGTTCAGGATTCTGGAGTACTGTGTCCACCCCTGGGGCTCCCAACATAAGGACGCAGACCTCTGGAGAGAGTCTAGAGAAAGGCCTGGAAGATGTTTAGAGGCTGGAGCACTTTTGCTCTCGAGACAGGCTGAGAGAGCTGGGACTGTTCAGCCTGGATAAGAAAAGGCTCTGGGGAGATCTTACAGCCCCTTCCAGTGCCTAAAGGAGCTCCAAGAGAGCTGGGGAGGGACTTTCAGTAAGGGCCTGGAGTGACAAAAGGGCTTCACCCTCATAGACAGCAGGTTTAGATGGGACATTAGTAAGAAATCCTTCCCTGAGGCCCTGGCACAGGCTGCCCAGAGAAGCTGTGGCTGCCCCATCCTTGGAAGCCTTCAAGGCCAGGTGGGACAGGGCTTGGAGCAACCTGGGACAGTGAAAGGTGTCCCTGCCTATGGTGGGGGCTTGGAATTAGACGAGCTTTAAGGCCCCTTTCAGCCCATGTGATTCTATGTAATTTTTACATGGTGTAGAACGTACTGGTCCTAATGAAATGCTACTGAAACTGGCATAGTGAAAGGGCTAAAAATCTGTATTTCAATAGCTATGTAAGATTTTAGGGTCCCATTTCTTATGAATTCAAGTATTTGTTCTTTCAGCAATTGAAAGAAAATTCTGGATGATCTTTGATGGATAACCATAGCTATGACATGCAAGCTTGCGGAATATGGGGTTGTACTTGTTAAAGTGGTTGAGGCTTATGCTCACCAGAAGGCCCTGTGGGAAAGGCCCAGCTGCAGGCTGGACGGTCGGAAGTTGGCTGAGGGGTGAGAGGCAGTTGCGAGTGAGGAGAGAGTCAGGTGAGTGACAGTCGGCAGTGAGATTGTGATTGGCTGGAGGAACGCGTGGACAGCACACGTGCAGGAAATTGATTGGGTGATGGGACGCGTGGACAGCAGCACTGCAGCTGTGCCAGCCAATGGGTGCCCTTCTTCTGTTAAGTTCGGTTTGGTTTCAGTTGTGTTTGGTTGAGATTAAGGGTATAAACAGGGGGCAATTTTTGGCAAAAACTGGATCTTCTTTGGACATACAAGGGGGTCTGTCGTCCTTGTTCCCTACTGCTACACAAGCTTAACGAGCTTTGTTATTCAGTGCACTTTAAGTATCAGTTAAGTCATGTCTAAGCTGATTATACCTGTATTAAAAAATTTCCTTCTGTGCTAAAACAGTTAGAGATGCATCTGCATTTCCTTTGATATGTACCAAAATGCATTTCTATTGACACAGAAATTAAACATGGGACTGCTCCGGGGTTACGGAAGGCAGCAGCAATAACTGTTACCAAAACTTGATATTTAAGGACTAATAACAAGCATCTAAACAGAAAGATTTCTTTTCCCCCCTGAAAAATCTGGCCTGTTGCATCATGGATTCCCTTGTTTTTGCAAAAATTAAAAAAAAAAAAAATTCAGAGTGTGTGACTCTGGGGAAGTAATCGTTTGCAACAATCTGAACATATCCCATGCTTTTACCCCTTTTGCTGTGCTGTACAATATCTACATGTAGATCATCATTTTGCTAAACTACACCAGTTATTCAGAAGCATTTCATTTTGTATGCCTCTGTCTTAGAATGTATTTTTAATTTCATGTATTAATGGCAAATTGATTATGCAAACATTTCATTTGAATAGACACTGTCAGGGCTGTAGTTTTAGCTATTATTGGTTAGGTGTTATTGCTCCTGATTCTAGGGTGAGTGAACACTTAAAACACTTCTGCTGTGAACAAACTTAATTATGAATGTAAAATTAATTGCCCACAAGTCTTTTCTCATAACATCTTTAGGTGTTAAATTTCTATGAACATTCATGCCAGTTAAAATACTTCACTCAATAAAAGCAGAAAAGGCCAGACATTACCAAAGGAAGTTTGTTGAAAAATTCATCTTTGCAAACCTAGAACAATTATCGGAACATTAATTTGAGTCTGTGTTACAGCTAACATTTAAAATACTGGTATTTCAAAGCTATCTTTGTCAGCCATAGCATATTTTGCAGGTATTAGAAATTAATAATTAGAGATATTGGTGCTACAAATTAACCACAGCCTCCCTCTCATTTTAATAAAGTGCTGGTTTGCTGTCGTCTTGGGTGACGTCACTACTCTCAAACATCCTTGCAGTGTAAATGGACAGTGGTTTGCATGGTTATTCAGTGGCAGTCAGTATTCAGTTACCAGAGGAGTTTGACTTTGTCTGAAACCATAACAGCAGGGTTTTCCTGGAGCCTGGTGGTTTGAAGTAGCTTGCTCCATTCTGCCAGCCTGGCTTTCCTGACACAGCTGAGGCTCAGTGACGAGTGCGTGGCAGTCACTGCGGGGTGGCTTCTTCAACCGTGGCTGCGGTGGCAGCTCCGGGGCCGGATCCTGCAGCCCAGAGCCACCCGCAGCCTGCTGCTCCTGCAGGACAGGACATGCTCTCAGCACACACAGGGAGCAGCTACCCTTGTGTTTGAACCTCACATTAAAATGGCAAGAGCACTGGCATAAAATACAGGCTGAGAGGGAAAAGGGGTCTGCAGTCTGGAATAATATAGAACTGTGGCAAGTAAAACTGGCACTTCAGCAAAGGATAACTTTTTTTTTAAGGTAGTCTGTACTTTGCCTGTTTCTTCTTAGAACCCCAAGGGGTTGACAGTGCAGACCAATGGTAGGATTAAGGCATTGAAAATAAAAGTTCTGCAGTAATTTGCTTTCTCTCTGGGCTGACCTTGCTCACAATGCTGATAGCAGAGGTGAACTTCTGGCTCTTCTCACCGAGGCTCCCAGCTGAGGTGGTTTAAACAGTTGACAGGGCAAATGATTGAGGCCACAGTGTCAGAAAAATGATCGAGGAGGGTAGGACTTGCTCACTGTGTGAGAAGCAACGCGGCATTTCCCTGACAGAGGCAGTGAACGGGACCTAAGGCTGTCATTGGTGTCACTTGGCTGAACTTGCTAGACCTGCAGTTTCCTTAAGATGGAGTTGTGCTGAATATGATTACATTTTTCTCCACTTGTTGTCCTGCAGCGTCCACAGAGTTGCTGTACAGCATGCACAATCTTTGCTCACCATTGTGTACCACACAGTGTCACTGTAACTATTGGATCCTCAATTGCCCTAAATTACTTTATATCAAAAAAATCTTGTCCTCTGACACATCTTCTAATTAAACTAAAAATTTTGATCAACAACATGTATTGAACATCCATTCATCTTTAAGTTTCTCTCTGGGCACCTACTGTAGTGCAGGTCACCTTTGACTGTGCTCGGGTACAAAGTTCTGCAAGATAATTTTTTTTTTTTTTTAACACTACAGGTTGTTGAACAGGCTTGCTGAATAAACAATCAGGCTTGTCCTCCTGGGACCCACTACAGTAGTGTTACTTTTTAAGTTTTGCATAAACTTTGCTCTGATTGCTGTCTTGAGGACTCGAGGTTCACTTTTCTGTAAATATCACTTGACTCATGAGCCATAAGAAAATACTAAATTAATTTTGTCTAGCATATGTAACTCAAAAACTAATGTGAATTTCACATATCCAGTACAGTAAAACATTTCAATCAATTCATGTAGTCCAAGTCTCATGGAAATCATGGGAATCTGGAATTTAAAGCAAGATATCTGTAGAAAGTGTCATTAGTTTACAGAAACTCTTCTGAGCAAAGCATATGGTAAATTATTAATTCTAATTTATTTGCTCAGCTTGAAAACCTTCCATCATGTTACTTTTTCAGCTCTACAAATCTAATAATTTGACTTTTAGGAATATCAGCTTATCTTCCTCATTACATCATAGCAGTTTTACAAAATCCCCTGCTTGTTATACCAAGTAATTGTTTCTATCAGCATTATCTTCTCCCTTCGTATCCATCATCCCTGAGAACATATATTGCTTTGCCAGCTCTGTTTTACGGTGTCTGTATCATATTAATAATGGCACAGATGGAAAAGTTCTGTGAGGTCACTCAGTACAATCCATTTCCTGATGCAATGTTGGGCTTTTATATATTTTCCAATATATGTAGCCTGATGGTAAAGGAGTCAAGTGACTGGATTTTCACAATCTCATTCAAGCTCTAATGCAGTGTATTTTTTTCATCTATCTTTCTCCCCTTCTTCCCTCTTACATTTCTTGCAGTAACTAAAAAGTGCTTCTTGACAGATAAGAAATTGCATAGGCTTATGAAATCTGTGGCACAGTGTCAAGCACATCATATTCTTAACAGCATTATTAATGTTAACAGGTGGAAGCTTATTATTGTTCAGTGCTTTAAGTGTAAAATATCTCATGTTCTTTTCTTTTTTTTTATTCACCTTTGTAGTTTCCAGTTAATTTGATTAAGAGCTTTGGCTGGTAACTTCTTAAATAGTTTTATTTCACAAAAACAAAATACAGTAGTTTGAAATTCTTTTGGTTTTGGTTCAGAAGCAGCACTCTCTTTGGCTTTTAGTATGCACAAAATCTAAATTGAAAGGTTTTTTTTATCTGCGTAAAATAACTCTTTAATCTAGATTGCCTAATAAAACTGACAGAAAACAAGGAAATGAAAAAGGTAGGGAATGTCACAGCAACTGAAGCATTTGCTTGCTCCAAGTCTAAAAAGTAGCTTCCCGTATCTTGTCTGCAGGCACTGCACCAAAATAAGAAATTTTAACAATTTACTGACTGATGAAGCCACTTTGAGGCTTTTTACAGGCCAGCTGTTTAGAGTGGTGAAAATTGCCATAACAGAGATGGAATAAAGCAGGAGGTAAACTGCTCTGCTCAGGCCAGCCTATGCATTTGCTCTCTCTCTCATCTTTCTGGATCGTCACCTCTGTTAGAGTGTTACAGTGATTTTTCTACCCCAGCCATCTGATTTGCATATAAAATATATAATGATTAAAAAATTATGATTTAAAATGTTCCAAAACTATGAAAGGAAAAGGTCACAGAAGACTCAGTGGTGACCTTTTCAAACATGAAGAGACTTCTCTCCCTCTTGCAGAAGCAAACGTATTTGTCGACTTGATCCAGTGACCTGTTAACTTGGTTTTATGCCTCCTATGCTGAGCTGCTCCTCAGCCACTGCATTCTCACCAGGGCAGTTGTGTGTAGCAGCCCCACGCTGCTCTGTTTGCTCAGGTGACACACCGAAAGCCTGGCTGTTCTCTGCAACAGTCCTCCCACTGCAGGCACCAGCTCAGGCACACATCTGTGGTGTGTGTGTCAGCTCTGTATCCCATTTTCTCTTTTGCTCATGTGTGTTTGATTTTTTTATTTTGAGTATCCTGTGGAAGCTCTAATTCTTTAACAAAGAGTTGAAATAATATTAGTTTAAATATACTTTATAAATTCAAGTATTCAAATGAAAAATACCAAATCCTCAAGCATGTGTTTCTGTTTAGAGGCAGTCTAATAATGTCAAAAGTGAAAGCGAGTTGTGGTCTGGCAACTGTCCTTTCATGTGATACTGGCCAAATGACTTTATTTAAAATATTCTGGCTGTTTCTTCTCTCATGCTTCATTTAAATAAGATCTATGGGAGAAAAATTCTCTCCTACACAGTGTCCACAAAGTACCTAGTGGAACAGGGCATCATTCTGTTGTCTTCTGGAATTTACATTCCCTTTGCAAATGTAAATTAAGGAGCCTGTAGCTATTGTACACAGAATTCCCTAGTAAAATTCCTGCTTAAAATTATCTTCCTAAACTGTGCATCTCAAATGCACTGCAGAGAGCCGGTTTTGATCCCTCACTCCCTTCTTTGCACATGTACAAGGTACCCCTGAAAATGCAAGCCAAGACAAGCCAGAGGTTTAATCTTGATCTAGAGTAGAAATTCTCCTTGTATTAGAAATTCTGCCTGATAGGAATGTAAATCAAATTTTATTTTAAAAAGGTTTCTCTATGAGCAAATTGGCACAATGAAAGAATGTATTTTCAGTGTAAACCTTTTAACATGATTGGACTGATACCTCTTTATTTTATTTAGGAACTAGCAAAACCTCTCTCTCTAGAATCAACTGTTTTACCAACATAGTGTTGTACCTACAACAGACATGATGATAGTTATACTAGGTGACATTTTTAGGGCTTGTTATAATTTGCAGAAGACACCTATTCAAACTATTTGAAATGTTAAGTATATGTTACTGTTCCACGAGCACTTAAAGGTAATATAATCCTGCCTCTGGAGGAAGCTTTTCTTTCCCTTCCATCCGTTTGAGCAGACTGTGAAATGAACCAGATGAGACGTTGCTATGGCTTAAACTGGCATTATTCCCCGCTCCCCTGTTTGGTTTGAACTCCATCAATTCCCTGCATGGGTCATTTCAGAATGACTCGAGACCTGCACAAGGGAGAGGGCGAAGAGGGGAGGTGACATGGAGTAGCTAAGCATGAAAGGGGCATCTTTTGCATCAGTAAAATTTCTGCCAGGTTAAAGTACTTGCAAAACTTCATGTTACCTCTGTTACGATCGTACAATGTTCAGGGCATGAAGTGGGGGATTATATTTAGGGATCCTCCAGCTGTCTTGTTAAAATTTCAACTGTATCTTAAGTTTCATATTGGTCAAAAGTTTTCAATGATCTTTCAGTTGTTTGCATCTCTTTTTGCATATTTGTGAGACATTATCCTGTCACTCTTATTTATGTCACAAAACTTTATTACTGTTTTGCCAACAAGCTCTACTCTAGGTGATTCTTCTCAAATTTTTAAAATGAACTCTGCATATTTTAATAATCCCTTGAGCACTACTCTTAATTACTCTTTTTGCATTTTTTTTTAAGAAACAAATTTTCTATCAGACTGGATCTGCTTTACTGGCTTAATTTTTCTGTATAGTTGTAGCACTGATTACATCATCCTAATCACTCGAAAGAGCTGGCTTCCTGACTTTGTTTATTTGCCCTTCATTTGTTTTTTGTATCTTGCCCCAACATCAATTTCAACATTCTTTTTACTCTTGTGATTACTTTTTAGGGACAAAAAGAGTTGCTGCTAGTCCTTTTGGAAACGCCAGCAGGACAATTAAATCAGTTGTTGATACCAAGATGCTATTTTATATGCTGTAGGAACTCTGTAACTACTGAAAATATCAGATTCTAAATTAAGACCCATTCAAATCTTGTGTCTTCTGATACTGCAGATAAATTCAAGGTGGATAAAGGAAGGAAGGAGACCATTGTTATGCACTGTATACCACAGGTTGCATGTTTTACACATCAGGCCACAATATGCTAATCTGGGGTCCAAAAGGTGGCCTTGCCCGTGTGTTACAGTGAGAGTGGCTCAACACGTTCTGTGAAAAGGAGTAAGGAGTACAAGGTTATTTAAAAAATAAAAGGCCAACTGTACTGTCTTCCAGTGTGATAGCTGCCACTTTGTATTCTCCTTTAACAACAGTTTGTGTTGATCTTCTGCAATATTTCTGAAGGGTACTATAGCTATTTTGAGGCTGAAATATTTGGGTCTGAGTGTACTTTGGATGAATGGCTGCATCTAATGGTATCCAGTTGCATCATTGCCTTAGGTTGCCTTAGCTATTATCAGCAATGAAAGGGGCTTCAATCTCAAGTTAATGGGGAGAGAGGGAGGGAATTTAAGTTTATAAAGAAGACAAAGCCCCCTAATGTGCTTAGGGGATAGAGGAAAGGAGATTTGGAGGATTTGGGGATAGGTTTGGTAGCTGGGCTGCAGAGCCACCTCGGCGGTGTGGGAGCCTTGGCATGGAGAGGGTTGCTATGGCTACTGGCACTCCACGAGCCAGGTGTTGGAATCAGGGAAGAGAAATGTAGCTGCTGCATTCAAAGTTATGACACTTGCTATGCTTCTGCTCTTTCTTTTAAAGGTTGCTAACTGTCATTTTTCACCCAAAATTGGCTCTTTTGGTGAGGTTTTGTGTGGAATTTAGATACTCCTATGCCTTCTGTGTGAATTCCTAATTTGATGTATCTGGCTTTTTGCTTTGGGTTTTTCTTGGAAGGATTGGAAAATGAGAGGAGAGTGAAAGAGGAGAGGGATTTTATTGCAGGGCTTATCCTTTTCTTGCCTGTGTTTTGCTTCTGAAACAGTATATGTAGTGTTTGTTCTTATTTAAAGACTAAATATCCCACCGTTTAATCCAAATTAATATGACACAGGCTTGTATTTTGATAACCGATATACTGAATTAAATATTAATCATTATTTGGAGCCAAAAATATTAAATGTGCTTTTTAATGAATGCCTCACAGCTCACTCTGTATCAATGCTCACCTAAATACTGGGTCAGCTTCTGATGGATCTGCCGGATAGCTTCAAGATTACTGCAATACACTACATTGAGTATGATGCTGACTGAAAACCTTTCAAGTGTTCTACATTGTGAAATAAGTAATTTCTTGCAATTACCCAGGAAGTGGCAGTTTTATTCACAAACAGAATTTTTCTAAAGTTCAGTGAAAGATGTATATAAAAACAATTGTCGTGATTCTCGCAGTTGATGTATGATCTGCAGTGGCCTTCCACATGAATGCTTAGTGATTATTTGAGTGACATGCTTTATTTAAAGAATATAATGCCCTTTCTCAAACACAATGTATTGAAATTCTTGCTCATAGTGAGAGAAAGAAAAGGGAAATAGTCTTCTAGTTAGTAAGAGAAAATGTGACTGCTAAATGCAACAATTGGAACCATGATTTGGTTTGTGTCAGTTCCATTTGGTTCAAATAAAATTATTGTTGAGAACTATTTTCTTGATGAATATTGTGAAATATTTAGAAAAAAAATGAAAAATATTATTTTGAAAAAATGTGCTCAAACATCAACAGATGTATAACCCAGCTATCACATACATGTGCGAGTTCATGCACACATGTAAATTAAAAGATTTTATGTCTTTGTAAAACATTTTAGAATCCAAGAAAGTTAAAACAGTCCATGCATTCTATCTTTGTGCCTGCTGTCCATTCCTTAAGTTAGATCACCCATAATAATGTTGCAGAGGCCTGGAAATATTCCTTCAGAGGTGTGTTCTGTTCTCCTTCAGTTATCGTTGTCCAGGAAAATACCATGCAGATCACAGGAATGCTCAGGAATTTTTGCCCAGTGCCTGAATGCAGTAACTCTGCAGTCAAACACTCTCACTCAGTAAATGCACAACAGACTGTGAAGTTCTGTGTGTGATAGTAATGACTATATGATAGTAATTATGATAGTTATTCTAATTTGTAATCTATGTACAATGGATCTAAAAACCAGATTATTTCTAGGTACCTGTGATGTTTTGGAATAAAAAAATCCCCAAGACACTACAGAAAGGATTCTATTATACAGTCTTGTAATTGTGATGTCAACAATTTATAATTGGGTTTGTACATAATTTTCATTACAAAATTCTTTAGTACATTAAAGTAATAAAATTGTAGGTAGACTGAAAGTGCAGGTGTTAAAAACAAATAAAAAGCCCAAACAAACCTGTAACAGGCAGGATTTGGAACTGTGTTGAGGTTTTTTGTATGTTTGTACATGCATAGCTAAAGATGTGCTTCTTAGAGTTCAACTGAAATTGCTAACAGGGTCAGATCACTGTTTTATCTTCAGGCAATAGTTGGTTTTAAAATGCATCTCCTCTATTATTTTCTCTCTGTGATGTCAAGAGAAAATAATCATCTTGGTAACATCAACTAAGCAGTGCTTCTGCAATGGCACTGAAGTGCAGCAAAGGATTTGCCCACGGCATTTGAGCAGCAGGAAGTGTGCAAGAACCATCTCTTCAGAAAGCATGAGAGTCTAAGTCATTGCTCAGGCTAGTGAAAAATTAAATAAGTACATTCATTTTCTTTATTAAATGTGTCTTTCTGTGCATGCCGGGTCTAAGATTTTTGTCAATGTACCTATATCCTGGGAAGTGTAGTCGTAACTGAACCTTAAATCCTTTGCAAAGCCCAGCATATGGTACAGTTTATTTTTTCCTCTACAAAGTTCTTGGTGGAAATAACAAAAAAAAAAAAAAATTGTTCCACATCAGAATTATCCTCATAAATATCTTTCTGGCTTTTGTCAGGCAATGCTGTCATCCTCTCTTATCTTTTTATTGGTACTTTGCAAAATATCATCTTTCTCTCTTAACCACACAAAACTCTGTAGAAATTACTCAAAAAACCCCCTTATCCTGCACAAGGGTTTTATATTCCTCCTTTGTAATGTTTTGAAGTGCTAATACAGCATACAGAAGTTCTTTCAGGTTTGTATTCCGTTGATATTACGGAAGTGTGGCTGTCTACAGCAAGGTGGGAGAGGGTCGTGCAAGGAGAGTGGTGTGGATGGAGGAGAGCAGGTGGAAAACAGCTCAAGTCTCCAGGCATCAGGACACAGCACAGGCTTCTCCTTTGCTCTTGGTTTCTCCTGCATGCACCCAGAGGAGAGGGACTCTTGCTAAAATACCTACTTTGTAATCCTTAGCTCGCTTTGCCCCTTGCACATTATAATTTTCTTGCTGATCCTATTCCGGAGACTTCATTGCACTGAAATTCTTTCGCTTCTTTCAATCCCCTGTTGATTTCTTTATGTTGGTGAATTGAATCAAGTACAAGTAATGAATGAGCAAATAACTAAAGAATGGATCCTAATTTTGCTGGGAATCCTGTGTAATAGGAGCACCCATGATTGCCTGTGTTGTGTAAAAATAATTCTAAGTGTATGAGCAGACACCAAGGTCAATTATAGCTCAAACTACAATGACCGAACAATGCATGAAATAATGTTCAAATATAACCAGTAAGCATTGGTTCAATTAAAATAACAGGAGTTTTTTTCTTTGTCAAGTTAAATTGCATCTCTGTGTAAAGTAGCTCACCAATACCAATGAGTTTGAGTTACAAATTGCACTTTTACTGTACCTGTGAAAAATTCCTTTCTCTGAATTTGGCAAAACTGCCTGAATATGTATGACTTTATTCTGTTTGTTTTTCTGCATCTTTTTAGTCATCTTGTCACTTCTAGCTCATGCATCTTCTGTAGCCATGGTTTTGACAGGTTTTGTCCTTCTGGTGCATGCAGTGTTCCCAAAAGTTTCTTTCTTGTTTGTAGCTGTAGTTCATCAGGCCTATGTACAAGCATGTAAACAGTATTTCTTCTTATATATTTTCAAATCTGTTTATTATTTCATGCAAATACTCAGCTTCCCTAATTTTCTTCATATGGTATGTTTTCAAAGAATTAACAATTAGGATGTATGTAAATTAATTTTAGCTTGTAAGATAGTAAGTAGAGTTCTAAGAACTGACTGGGCTCTCTGAAATCTTTCCAAATTAATCCTTGCCTCCTCTGATATGCTAAATAGATTGTTACCCCGTCATGCAATATATATTCTATACAAAGTTAGAAAATCGTGTACAATGATTAATGTCATTATGGATTGGACAGCTAAGAGTTTACCTCATCGCACTTAACTCTAGTGCACTGAAGTTAGATCTGTGCACAGTTTTAAGTAGTTAATTTATGGTCATGACAGAGACTGAAGGCTTTATGAAATTGTGCAACATTCAGAATCTGTGTTAATTAAAAGTATATAGCTGTAATAATTTCTGACATTTTATCAGTTTTTGAAAAATTATAAGAAATTTAATTGAGGAAATATGTAGCCCCTCCCAAAATGTAAACATCCTTTGATTCACTTTTTTGGATCAAAGCAATAGCTGCTTAGAAGACAGAATCATGTGACAACTAGCCAAGACCTTCCAGCATGATATGACTAAATTATCAGTCTGTTTAATCAGTGCCACATATCCTCTGCTAGAATCAAAATATAGCTAGGATCCAGTTTAAAAACCTGCACTTAATTTGCCATATCTTGTTATTTGGTATTTTTCTGTCCTTTTAAGGGACCACTGAAGTGATTTACTATGGGTGTCTTTTTCTCATCAAGGTTAGAGATTATGTTGGTGAAACCTGGAATTTATTATTCAAATTGTAATTTGTTGATTGCAGCAGATTAATCTTTCCCAGGTTACAGAAATATAAATCTGCTTTGCGGAGTGTAACAGTGAAATTGCCGACATCTGGTAAGAAGCTCTGAGGGAGTTATTTCCATTTTCTCAGATCTTTATAGGGGTCTCTCCAATTCCTCTTCACTGACTTTCTTATTTATCGCTGTATCCTGCTTCCAGACTAGGGCAGTATCATAATACGTTTTAAATTGATTGTATCCAAATGGTTTAGCTCTCTTTGAAAATGTGATTTCTCTGTTGGTTCCTGAATGTGCTGGGGAGAGCAGGCTATCTCACCTAGCTTTAATATGAGCTTCTGTTCACTTTGTCCTATGATCCTCCTGTTTTCCAAGTGCTTGCATGGAGGATAAAGAAATTTCTTACATTTGTCATAGAAGTTGAAAAGTCTTCAATAGAATGGGTCTCTTATTCATTACAAAAGCATTTGGGATAAGTTAATTAGAGCAATTCAGCATAAGATGTTATTGCAACACATACAGTACATAAATGACACGATATATATTGGTCACACAACCTTTTTTTCAGCAAAATGCTGAAAGCAAAGCCTCCAGCCTGTGGCCTTGAACAAGATTTTATGCTTTACAACCTCCCCCAATCCACGTTTTATGAATAGGTTTCCCTCTCCGTGTGTGCATTGGACCATTGTGGCTCCTGCCGTTCTCCCTGCGCCTGTCACTGAGCTGTGCCGCCCAGCACCGCTGCGCTTCGATGTCTGGTCCCTAGTGACTATTCAAATTATGAATGCTGAGCCTCACGTGGTCCCTGGGGAAGCTCATTCTGGCTCTGGTTGAACTCTGAGTTGGCTCAAAACCAGCTGAAAGATGACTTGATTTCAGCTTGGTTTGGGATGTACCTCTTGAGCATGTTGAAGGATGTGTGCATTTGCATCTGTTGTACAAACTGCATGCATAAATTTTTTTTTTTTCTTCTGGGAGTATTTGACTCTTAGATGTAAATTATGGTAGAAAATAAAATCACGCAATTTCAGTTCATCTTGCAAACCTGACTTTCTGTTAGGACTCTTGCTTTGGTGATTAACAGTATGAAAAAGAATGATGTGGGCCACCAGCCACTTTAGTCAAAGAATGATCTGTGTGGAATAGTCAGGAGCCTTTGGTGAAATATACTGATCTATCTGGTACTCTTAGTAATAGACACAATAAGGTTTAATTATCAAAACTTCACTTTTACAAGCAGTGTTTTCTTTCTTGAGTAATTTACATTTGAATCTACGTGGATTCCAAGCACTGAAAGATATAATTTTTTTTTTGTAAGGAAGCTGTATGTTTGGCTCCAATACTTTCTCAGATGTGAAAGGTGATACTAGTGAACACAAGCAGTCATCCTCCAGACTAGAAAATATTTCTCTTGGGTGCTATGATTTCTTGAATGTCACAGAAAATCACCTGCTGTAATCACTGCAAATACCAAGCACTGCCTCTCTCGTGCTGTTTTCAGCTGTGTAGTGCAGCAAGTCCTGAGCACGAATGATAACTTCTTTGGGTGTCAGGGCTGTGTACCAGGACAGGACAGGTTTGCAGCTATGATGCATATGCAGAGGCAGAAGGCTTATCAAGGCATGCTTAGATGTGCTTAACTAGAATCTAGAGTTAGATGCTCTGTAACAAGTAAAACCTGCAAGAAAACCAAGATTTTGAAGGAGTTCAATTTTTTTAATAAGCTGAGATGCCTTATTTATGAATGTTTAGATTTTTCCCATTGTGAGAGAGGCTACGTGTCATGTTTCCAGACAAATTGTTGACTGATGATTTTTTTCCAAGAAATGCTGGCTTAAGAAGAGTGATTATTATGCACAGTAGGTATAAATGAATTATTTATCAAACATGTTTCTGTTCTCAGTGAAACCACTGTTGATCTGCTTTTCTAAGTGCTTTATTGTAGCAGTCATTTGCACACAAAGCAAGTCTTTACTTAAGTAAATGTTTATCTATCACCATTTGTATGAAAAATGAAAGATTACGAACAGAATTGATCATGCTGTTTTGATTAAGTGCTTCTGTTTTTTAATAAAAAACCCTGTATTTTTCAAAAAAACCTCCAGAACCAAAGAAATAAAATCAGGTGTGGGAACAGATCTGTTTAAAAAAAAAAAAAGTGTCAAAGAAGTTGTCCAGATGATGGGTGGGTAGCAGCAATTACTTTTGGATCATCCAGATTGCACTGAAACATCCTGTCCTGTTTTTACCTTCTCCTGGGTAGAAACATTTCTGCCTCCCATATTGGGACTTTTCCATTCTTTATAAAAAATAACTAAGAAATACTTGATTCTGGGACTGTCATCCCAACTGATTTCCCTGCTCACTGACTGTTAGCTGTTCAGAGTCATAAAGTGCTATTGTCAGGAATTTTGAGAGGCTTCAGTTTGTCTTTGCTTGGAATAAAAATAAGTTTTTGCTGCCACATTCATGATGAAATGTTTTGAATGCATAAAAAGAGTAGTTAATGAATAATCACACCATTTTATAAAGCTTACACAGACAATTCTTAGAGTACAGAACTAAAGCAGTATTTTAATCCTGGAACAAGACATTAGAATTTCGGCCTTTTAGGGAATCATGGAATCATACTAATTTAGGTTGGAAAAGACCTCTCAGATCATCACGTCCAAGCATTAATGCAGCACTGCCAGAACTGTCTGGTGTGTCAATCTCAGTCTTTTTATATGGAAGTAATTCAAATAATGCCATAGGCACTAAAGGAGAGGATTGAAGGCAATAGAAGGAATTGGGCAAATAGACTTTCATGTATAAGAATTTACCTAGAATGGATAGTTGAAAATGAGTTTCCTGTCCTCAAGTTAGCTCAGGCAAGGAGTCTGCTGTATTTTTGCTGATGGAGCACACCTCTCCTGGTGGATTTGTGACAAGATTAATTTTGATGTATTTCTTGGTAGATCAGATGAGAATGAAGGGAATCAGAAAGACCATAGTACCTCGAACAGGCCGAGGGACCAAAAAGACATTAGTACCTCAAGCCAGAGAGACATTATGAGCTCAACCAACATGGTGACTACTTTACCCCAATACAAAGTAATTAAAACCAAACCAAAATGTAATTAGTACAGGTTTTTTCACTTTACTCTGAGCCACGCACTGGGCGTCATTAATGATTTGTCCTGGTTTGAGACAAATTCGGAGGAACGTCCAAAATGAACGTCCTCTGATAGAAGGCAGGTTTCAGCCGACCCTCCCCCGCCAGGTTCGGGAAAAATTCCTTGGAGGAAAGTGAAAGAGAAAAACCCATTTATTTGAAAGACACAATGCACAATGGGAAACGAATAATGCTAAATAATAAAACCTCTCGCTGTGGAGAGAACCTGGTAAATTTCAGAGTCCTTTCTGTGGGTGTGGCTTTCTCCTCTTCGAAGCTGGGTTGGCTTGGGCCCCTCCGGGCTGAGGTGTAAGGTGTCCCGGTGTGTTCTGGTATTGTTGAACAGTCCAGCAGAGAAGGAGAACAAACCGAAGTCCCAGGAAAACGAAGGAGTTTAACTCTCTGTCTGTCTCTTCTGAGAAAAGAAGCCAAGAGCCGGGAAAAGCAGGAAGGTGCTTGTCTCTGCTCTGCAGCAGCAGCAGCAGCTATCTCCGTGTCCTTGAACACAAAACCGCTTTGAAAAGTTCGTCTGGCTTTTTTACTTTCTCTCGCACCCAGTGTTAAAGGCACAGAAAGGCACAGGATTCACATCTGGGCATAGAGCGGTGATAGGGGATACACATCATAAAGTCACCCCAAGACAGGTAGGAAGGGTAATAAGTGAGTCTAGATGTGAAACATCAAAAACACATTATTCAAATTAACAGCCATGAAGAAATCACTCTTCACTCTGCCTTGCTTTTTCGCTGAATTTCAGAGTTGAAGAACAAAATATGTTTCTGTGTGGGTAAAGAGAGAAAAGCATGGGTTTAGTTCCTTAAGATTGATGCATTCTGGGTAGCTACTACTGTATGTAACCAAGTAAGATGTAACTTAATCCTCTAGAGATCAGCAGACACCAAGACTGAGCTATGAATGTTAAGTCAAGGGAAAAACTCTCATAGTGAAGCTTTCCTTTTAGTGTAATCAAAAAAATTCATCATGATCATAGGGGCTGAACAGGCCTTTTAGGAATGAATGAATATAAACCTTTAAGTCTACAAAGAAAAATTTAAACCTATCACTTTTCTTTGAATAATTCTAAATTACAGAGAGAAATGTGATCCTAGTGCTCTCAGCTCATTCACTTCCACACAAGTGAGTACCATTGGTGCTATTTGGAGGCACTGCTTGTATTATGGCAAGAAGAAAACTTGTCTTTTGAGGAGGAAAGGAGAGGGTGTTCCACAAGCCCTCTCCCATCTATTCCTGGGGAGTCTCAGGGGACAGGGGGCTTTCTCAGAAGCCTGGGGATGGGCAGGAGATTGGTGCTGGAGTGTCAGAGCCCAGCACCCAGAGGTAGAATACTCTTACATGTGGGCACGTGCTTTAACAGAGGGAATTAAAATTAACCTTTACCTTACGCAAAAGTGAGTAGCCCAAAAGTCAGAACATAGTAATAGAGAACTGCTTACATTTCAATTCAAGGTGTTATGTGGTGCCTTAAAGGATGAAAGCTACCAGAATTTACAGCTACACTAATTGACCCCTGCTGTGATTTGTAGTTCTACTAAACAGCAATGTAAAAAAACCCCAACCAACTAAAGAACAAAAAAACCCCAACAAATGAAAACTCCCACATTCTAGAAAACTGTCAGTTGCTAAACATACATGAAGGGATTGTTTAGCCAGGCTTTTTCACAAGCTGTCAGGCTGTAATAGGGAATTTGGAAAAGACAGATAACTCTTCCTCTGCAAAGTTGATTTTGATGATGAACCTTAATAAAACAATTTGCCTCCTGGGCATTTTCAGATTGTGCAAAATCTCTTTTCAGCTATAGTACTTACTCGATATGCACAGACATGTGGTGATCTCTGAGACAGAATGAGTTAACTGCAGACAGGGACACAGTTTTTAAAGCACAGCATGATGTCGTTATTTTCCTATGCAGCCACAGTAATAAAACCAGACATTATGGGAAGAATATCTTTGTTGCTGTGAGTTGTAAAGAAAAATGTAAGGTATTACTTCAGTGAGGGGAGAAAGGGAGCATCACATTTGATTGGTTGAGAACGAGCAATGGGTTTCTGAGCCTGTACATGTCATGCAAAGGGGAATGAGGTGCAATCAAGTGCTGTGATCTGTGAACCAGTCAGGACAAGGAATGAGCATGAAAGAGCTTTTTTTTCCTTGCAGCATGATACTCCAGTTATGATGTAAATGGTGATTTGTAAAGCTGCTGCAGGAAGTGACAAATGGTAGCGCTGTGGTTGTCAAGGGGTTCGTTAGCACGTAGGTGTGTGTCAGCTGCAGGAAAAAGATCAGAGTTCCTTGTTCTAATAGGGAAGAGTTCCAAGAACTGTCAGCTGATTTCTGATAGCTGCAAGACAATTAAACTAAATCGAGGACATCGTTGGGAAGTTTAAAAAGTTGACATTACGCACTGTTAAAAAAATTCTAGAGAAACTTGACACCAGTCGAAACCTGAAACCAGCAACAGGACTTGGAGAGAGCAAAAGTTACAGTCTTAGGTGAGCATTCAAAGAATAATGAAGTTGGTAGTATCCCTAGGGAGTAAAATAACATAACAGGGGTCTGCATGTCAGCAACTCACCTGCAGTCTTTTCCCTAAAAGAATGATGGGCTTTTGCATCATCAAGAAGCATTTTTCCCTGTTGTAAAAATAATTAGTGTGAATGACATGCCCATGGATGTATCACAAGAGAACAGACTGCAAGAGAAAATCAGCAAGGGTTTCTCCATGGTAAAAACAAAACTTAAACAGCTGAAAAAAATGAAGACTTATTGCCAAGAAAGTTTACATGTCCAGAAAAATACAGCAGTTATGGGTATTTTAGAATGTAGCATAGCTAAACACTGGCTGATTTCTGAGTACGTGTGGATTGAGGTGGTCTGGAGTGAGACTGCACCCTTCTGCCCTCTCCAGGTGGGAATGTCTGAAGTATGGTGTGCACAGTGCCAGAGGTTGTTCTTGGAAGGAGGAGAATGGGAACACTGTCTATTGCACACATGAAGTGGTGAAGGTAATTTGGAGTTGTTAGTGGCTGTGGAAGAAGGCTTTGCGGTCGGTCTTTTGTCCCTGCACAGCATTTCAGCAGTCTTTGTTAAAATGAAATTTCTTTCCCCTGTGTAGCTCTGTAAATGTGAAAACACCAAGAGAGTTCAGGTAATTTACTAAATGAGTACAGGCTGAAATAAGAAGCTTTGCTTTTGCCAGACAGGAACGCGTAATAACACTGAAGGAACTGTTTTCACCAAGGGTCAAAAATGATAATGAACTTTTTCTCCCACTATCTCTGGAAATCTTATAACTTAACACAGATGCAATGCCTGGACATTTTCCCAGAAAAGCTCAAGTAAAATTATTTATTGCCAATAAAAACAACATAGTGTTATTTCCCTGCTGTTGTTAAATTTAGGATTGATGGGATGAATAAAGTCAGGGCATTAGAAACTTCCTATGCCAAGATGCAAACTGAAGGAAGAGTTAATTCCAAACCAGACTGAATATTTGATGGTCTAAGAAAATGATTTTATTATTATAATACACAATAATCTGAAACAGGACAACTTAAATATTTACGTTCAGTAGACCACTTTGGAAGGGAGACTCTACCACCTATAAATGTAGCGTAAATCCATTAAAGGATTTTCACACCACAGAGTGCATCTTAAAAGGAGAACTGGTTGTTTGCTGGACTCAGTTCCAGGAGCTTATGTATGGCAACAGTAATAAAAAAAGAGAGGTTGGAATCATCAAAAAAATACTGTTTTATTCAATCTGTACCATTTGTGTTGTGGATGTTTCTCTGCTTTTCTTAGGTTTTTACCTATTTCTTGATGTACTACTTCTAGCCAACTTTCTGTCACCTTTTCCCTAAAAGCAAAGGATTTCCCTTGGTAGTAGGGAACTTCTGCAATAGTTACGCTGCAATGCCTGATGGTTTATTCAGCTTCATAGCTGTGAGGAAGGTAGGCACATATTGTAGTTTTATCTTGCTGTGTCAATAGGTTGAGTAATATAAAATGTTAATATATTCCAAGAGGTTCTTCATTTTTTCTCATTATTTGATACACTTGTGCAAATGCCTACAAATGTCTGGGAATTGGTATTCATTCCTGCACAGACATGCATTAAAATTTCTGAAATCAGTGCTTCCTTGTTACAAGGAAATAAGCACTTCTTATCATCAACTTTTGTGGGGTACACACAGACATGTGTTTTCTTATTGTGATGTTTATTCTGAAACTGATGAATACTTTCTGTTTTCCACAAATATTTATAGTAAAGTATGCTATACTTTACTATAAATATTTGTGGAAAACAGAAAGAGTTTCACGGAATTAGAACAAAACAAAGCTTACTTATATTTCCCACTTTTTTCCTCTACTATTTGAGATTTACTTTGAAGTATGTCAGTCTTTGAGATGTCCAGACAGAAGAGCCTTTGTAAAACTGCCAGTTAGTTTAACATCTGGAGTCACCAGATACCCAGCTTAGAACCACAAAGGGTTACTAACGCACAATGCTGAGTGCACTCCAGATGACAGCATCAGGCCTAACATGCACATTCATAAAGCTGAAGCGGTGTATGTTCCAAAAACAAACTCCTTATTGTACTCTTTCAGTAGTGAAAGATACATTTTCTAATAGCTGGTTATCAGAAGAAATTTGCTCACTGAATTACATTCATTTTAGAACTGTAAGCAGTTAACAATAGCTTTGAATGGACATTATAAATTAGTGCCAACACCCCCTTCAGCTCATAATGAAAAGCACAGTGAAACTTGCATGAGGTCATGCTAGTTCTGCTTTGGGTTTTCTTTTCAAAATTACTCAGTGGAGAAGTACCTCTGCGGCTGCATTTTATAGGATTTCTTATGCATAAGAGCAAAGCTAAAACTGACTTTTCAGGAAAGCACAGATTCACTTAAACTCAACTTTGTTTTTCGCAAAAGCTCAAAGAGCACAATCTGGAGTCTTTGCTTCAGTTGCTCATGAGCTCTGCTGCTTTCAGCTACGCCCTTCCTCAAATCCAAATTCACTGACATTCATCCCCCTCATCCCCTACCTTGTTTTCTAAAATCATATAGAAAGTTTGTGATCCCTCCTTTAACTTAAACTTCCATTGTAGCAACACCTACAATGAACTGAGGAAGCACATTCCTACCTGTTACACTGGTTTAACAGCTTGTGTTGCCTGAATTTCTATTGATTTTAAAGCAGGATGTGGGTTGCTATAGCAATCCTATACTTGAACATTTGAAGGAGAATACCACTGAACCCATCACTTTATAAATTCTACAAACTTAAGGTCCTAGGCTAAAACTTTCAAATATATGTTTTAAATTGCATTTCCAGTGATGATTCATTTCAGTTGTTGTTAAGTTGATGAATTTGTAAAATTAGGGAGCCGTGCAGTTTGTGCATGTGTCTGACCCAAGATGCTTTCTCCCTGACTGGATTGGTCATAACAAAGAGAAAAAGGATCAATTTCATCCATGTAGTCTCAGGGCAAACTTGTCACTTGTGGAATAAAAATCTGAAATGGGTGACAGTACTCACAGCAGCTGCTTGACATCCAGGCAGGTGCAGGAGCCCTAGGAAATGTCACACCGTCAGATGCATCTTCAGAGAGCACAACTGGCTCAAAAGCTTTTAGGCACAGCCATCACCCCGGGCCATGGCTGACACCCCAGGCCACGTCAGCCCCTCGCTTGAAACCATTGCTGAGCTGTCACTTTAATAAATGAGTAGCCACTTTGTTTTGATCAGCATTGTCAGGGCTTATTTCAAAAGTGATTCTGATTCCATCATGCAGCCCAGCCCAGCCAAAGTCAATTGTTACAATTTCAAGGTGAATTTATTCATTCTTTATAAAAGTTCTATGCACGCATATATGAAGACAGTTGAATAAATTGAAATAAATAGACTTGGACCTGCATAGTCTCCTGGTAATTGAAATAGTTTCCCCTCAGTGTAATAAAGTTGTAGTAATAATGCTACCTTTATGAAGACTGGACTGTCTACAGATGGGAAAGTGTGGAATTATCATATTTATAACATATTTGGAAAATGGAATTGAGCCTAATATGTTGAAAAGGATAGCTGAAAGTTGTCCTTGCCTTCAGTTTAGCACTGAAGATAAAGTTAGATGAAAGCCTACCATCAAATGATGCTTTATAATTAATTCCTTCTTCCAACTTTAACTTTTCCTTTTTTTTAATGCAGTTGTTAACTTTGAGAATGGAGAATCTAATTGGTAATACGTGAAAAGTTGATTACTCCAAAGCATGCTGTATGAACAGCCTGTTTTGTACAACCTAAAGATAGGAAAAAACAAGTGGAAGAGGTCAAACCTGTACTGTTTTGATTTTTTTCTTGTTTGGTTGCTGTATTTATTGGTAGATCAGATGAGGATAAGTGTTGCAATATCAAATGTCCATGATCTCTAGTCATATTCTTTGTTTCACTTAAAAAAACCCCAACCCTTTCAATGTTGAAAATATTTTCTATTATTCAGAAGAGAGCTTAAGCTGAAAAAAGGGCATAAAAATATTCTTGCTTTTCTACAGGGAGGAAAATGAATAGAAGTGAGGGAAACAGAAGGCATGAATTAGGAAGCAACAGTTCATTACTCAGGTGGCTTTTCAAAGTTGGCAAGTACATCAGCTATCAGAAGTGCAATTCTGAGTCTCTTTTCCAAGTGCTCTCAGCAGACGTTGCCAGGGCAATGGAGGTTTTGGAAACTTTTCAAAGGAGGAGTCACTGCTGTTTTGTTATTATGCTTCTAAAACAAAGCCCTCCCAAAAACCAGAGTAATTATCATGGCCATAAGAGATGACATTCATTCTTTGCTCCTTGGTCTGCTCTAATGTCACCAAGAGCTGTAATGGTGTCAAGCTTCCTCTTTGGGATGATGATCCCTTCCCCTGTGTCTTGGTAGATGGGAACTTGGCTACAGGTCTGAGGGGGGATGGGGATTTATCCTTTGCTTTCCTTTCCCAGGAAGGAAGGAGTGTGGGACTGGTCCAAGCTGTAGCTGCTGCTCCACAAGCTCTCTTGTAGCAGGGACTCAGATGAAATTTGAGTAACTTGAATGCTCAGTGGAGAAGACCCTGCTGACCCAGTGGGAGAGTATAGAAAAACCATGGGAAGAGCAGGGATCTGCAACAGAGGCCTAGGGAAAGGAAAGGAAAAAGCCACTCAAACACTGGGAGCATGGGAAAGGAGGCAGTAAAGCGAGTGGTACTTAGTAATGAGCATGTACTTAACGGAGTCAGGGAAGAAGACAAAGTGCTCAAATGTATTTTGGTTTTTTGTTCTTACTTTTCATTCTCACTCATCTTCTTACAGTCTTAATTACCAGGTTAATAATGAGCACAGGAATGATTGAGTGATGAGGTAGAACTGTCAAGATGGGGAATTAAAAAAATGGAATTCCAAGTTTTCCACAGAAGTTAGGATATAAAGAACTTCTTGAAATGTCAGCTCCAAAAGTCCATTTGTTTTATTTCTTTTTGAATCATACCATTTGAAGGTGAAGAAAAGATTCCTGACCTAATAACCTTGCACAGTAAGTTTCATTCTAGAGCAAAATTTTATAGATCCTTTTAGTATCCCCTTAAAAACTGAAGTTTTTATAGTGGCATCAGCTCCTTGACTGGAACAAACTGTGCTGTGCAGTAGGAGAGAAATATATGTTTGACTTTGGGAGATTCCTCTTTTTTCCCGAATTTTGATTAGTAGGTGGTAGGACAATATAGCATTGAACTGTATGCAAAGATAACCGAGACTTGAAATATGAATGTTTTACCAAGGTAAAAGATGAAGATGACAGTTGTAATCTCTTCAATCTCATAATTTACTTGAGTTTTGGGCAAGTCTGAAGTGACTGAAGTCTCTAGGCAAGGCTTAGTGATTTGAAAAGCATTATACACAAATGTGAAATCTGCAAGTTTTAGTTCATTCTTATCTATAACTTGTACAGCTCAGGGGAACTGATCTACTTTTGGAATGTAAAGGAAAGATTGTGGAGTAGCTGCAGTAAATGTACTGTAATTTATTTCTTTTTTTTATATCACTTCTATATGGTGAGCTCTACTTACTAAATTGCACAGCCCCCAAGAGGCCACAGCGTCCATGGCAAGCTTGGGTTTAACATATTCAGCAACATGTTGTTACATGATAACAGTGCAATTAATGTATGGGCCCAAAACATTTGCATATTTGATTTCATTGGGTTAGTGTACCTTGGGAGGTATAAATAATAAATATAAATAATATAAATAATTCACTGTTGATCCTTTCCAAACACTTGTATGAAACCGAGGGCAATGCACTAAACTTGAACGCCAGGGAAGTATTTTGCATCTCAAGTGTCAAAGGTGATGGGTGGATGTTTTTTCCAAATTAAACAAGGCCTCAGCTTGTGGAATTTGTTCGACTCATCTCCTTTACTGACTAATTCTGTTGACTGCTGCAACCCCTAATAGTTAGGGAACTACTTCTGAGCCCCCAGGAATGTCTGTCAATTTTTTTTATAAAATGCTGTAAAACAAGATCAGTTCTCACCATTCATTCATGTAATACTGCAGTTTCGTTCTCTTCATCATAGCTAATCTGGGTTTACTTGGGATTAAAATCAGCCTTTATAAATGCCCAAGTATTTCATCAAAGATTAAACAGATCTTTCAGAAGTTTAATTTCCCCATCAATAATTTAACCATTTTGATCCCCTGAAAAGTATCTTTGGAAGCAAGATACATACAGGATTTATGAAATTGGAAAAATGGTTCAAAAAATTAAAAGAAGAAAATAATTAAAAAAAAAAAGAGAGATGCTTCATTTAATTGATTTTTTTTTCCCCTTGTTCTTTCAACAAGCCTCACCAACCACTGAAAATGCTTTAAGATATTTTCATGAAATTATTTTGGAATTGACCTATTTTATGTAGTAGTTCCTATGTTATAATTTGCTGGTAAATTCATCTATTTGCCTGAGCACACCTGAAAAGTAATGATGTGATAAGCTCTGCTCCTTTGCTGGATATGCTTAGGCAGCTTTCTTGGGCTGGCAACACTGCTAAATGTGTGGGTTTGTGGTGTGGACGTGAACTGAATCAATAAAATAATACTGTACCCCAAAACTGTGCTTGAAAACCATTCTGATGCTTTCCTTGTGCTTAACTCCAGATCTGTTTGAAGCCTTGTGAGAGCTTTGCAGAATTGACTTTTGTCATTGTTTCATTATTTCTTTAATCAGCCATCAGCAAGAATTAGAAAAACCTCATCTAGGCAATAGCGAGCAAAAATACAAGGAAGGTGCCTATTAGTAATACACAAAATCCAACAAATTTTATATAATAGCCTGAGCAATCAGAAAATTAATTTTTAAAGCTAGTTGAAGAGAAAAATTAAATAGATGTATTTATTCAACCATGACCATTCTGAGTTTCATGTCCACTGGAGTGTCAGTCCTGACACACTATTAAAAAGATCAGATTAAAATAGGAAGAAATTTAGCTAATGAAACTGCAGGGAAAAAATTCTGTAATGTAATTGCTTGTTACAGTTTTCAGCCTCCTGTCTGCCACCTGCCATGGTCTAGTAAACTGTGTTTTAGGAAAGGCCATTATATAATAACTTTTTATATTGTAACAAGATTATGTTTTCTTGCATTGACATTCAAGCACAAACATTTGTAATTAACTCTGGGAATATGCCTAAGCTGTACCTCGTTATGAGTGATATAGCTGTTTTCAGAATGTGTACTGTACCACTGCCCTTTTTAGCTGTACCCTTGGCATGAGTAAATGTAAATTTTGTAACACTGTACAGACAACAAAGAAATCGGAAGAATGAGAAGATATGAAAGAGGATTTGCCAGAACTTTGGTTTCATAATTGAGAATTTATTATCAATTAATGTTCTCTGTGATATTGTCCTTGTGAAAAGGTGATTATAAAAATAATGCCATTTACTGGTCCCATACTCTGAATTGTAGAGGGATGCCTTGATTTTTCTTGTTATTGTTTACTGTAGTTGTGCTGCCTTACCAAGGGTTGAGTGGTTCTGGAGATCCCACATATGGCCCCCTATGCCTTGATGCTTATTAAGAGATGATGATTTGAGTCATTTTCTCACCAATGTATTGCTGCCAAAGCCATGGTAGTTGTGAAACAAGCACTTGTTGAAAAATTCAATGAACTGTCTGATAGCTAAAGGTGTTTGTTTGGTTTGAAACTGACATTGTGAATATTAGGTTATAAACTCATTATTTAAGCATGCCACAATGCTATCAGGACATGAAATTCTGGGGTCAGCTGGCCACCTACAAGGCCAAGTGTGAGCCAGCTGATAATTGGCTGACAGCTCTCCAGGAATTTCTCCCACTTTCTTTCTATGTAGGTAGCATGGTTTCAGTGAAGTACAAGTAATCCGGTCACTGACACTGGAGTTGTGTGTGGGACCAAAGGTGACCTGCAAAAATAAATGTTATGTGAAGTGGGACCTGGTTTCAAGGGAAAAAGTCTGCTTTTCTTTCCTGACCTGTGAGGGGATGTCCTTCTCAGAGCAAAATGTCCTTCCTTCAGCACATTGACTGATGTTTGAAGCTTTTTCTCTAGTGCTAAAGGTCTCTGGCACTGTGGGGTTTAACATCATCATTATCCAACTTCTGGCTTTCATAGATCTCCCAATCTAAGCATTCCTGCATCAGGTACTGCATAGGTACTTTATAGAGACAACTAACTTAGCTGATGTTTCATAATTGTGCCTCTACATGATGGAGATCTGTGGAGGGGGGTTTGTTTTGGTTGGGGTTATTTTTGTTGCTGTTGATTTCTTTGTTTTTGATTGAGTTTTTGTTTTTTTTCTTAATTGATGAAACCATTTGAAACTTGTTAAATGTATCCTGTTACTAACAGTATGGAAGGAAGGAAGCACCACTGTCGGGCTACGGTGGAAGCAGTTGATGCCCCATCACTTATCTCATGAGACCATTGCTCGGTGGCAATCCTGCTGTGGCAACATCACAGCTTTTACAGCAATGACTCAAAGGAAAGTGGTCCTGCTCTAAGGAAAAGTGTATTTTTAGTGGGAATGGGGGCAGAAGATGGCCTAGGAGACAGGAGAACTGCTTGAAGGCAGTAAACAACAGATGATTAAAGTTGGATGTTCTTTTCATTATTTCTGGCACAAAGCAGTGGGACAAAATTAGTCTTCATAGCTATATCCCTGACTGTCTTTAAAGTGAAAGATTATGAAACTGTTGAAATGCTGACACTTTCCATAGGAAAAAAAAATCTTGACTAGGTCTATCTGTGTTGCTTCCCCAACAAACACACCCTTCAGCAGCACAGCTGTGCCCATGTTTGTGAGGCAGGTACTCCTCCCACAGGTGAAATACCTCAGTGTTGCTGTTAATCGTCCAGGGATATATGGCCATGTGTCTGATCAGCAGGTTTTTTTTTTTTTAATATTGTATCTTGCAACATTGTAATATTACACTGTTACAAGAATTCCACAATACCTAGTCAAATTCTAGCTACATTAAATGAAAATGTAGTGGAGATTCATTGCGGGAGTAGTTTAGGCAGATATTTTTACATTGAAATGTAAATTTCTTTGATGTAAACTTACGCTGCTGTAGAAACAAAACTAAACTTTAGATATTTTTGGATCCTACATCATTCACAAGAGAAAAAAGTAATCTAGTTTAAGGCTTGGTATGATTAATTCTGTATGTCAAGAGCAAAATGGTGCATTTCTCTTTCTACAGGAAAAACAAATGACCATCAATTCCAGCACTGACTTCTGATTACAATTTGTCCTCTTTGTTTATTTCACAATTAGTGTACATAGATTAATAATTACAATTCCTGAACCTGATAATTTATGTATTAGTATTTAGCCCTTGTCATGTCTTTAATTTTTGCAATTAATTGTTTTAATAATGGAAAGGTTAATTGCACTATTCATCAGAACTGCTTGCTGTGAAACAGTAGACAAATAAGAATCTTCAAAGATAAAGGGCAAGCTGAGTGCTCTGAGCTGTCATTTCAGCAAGGGAAACTCACTGAAATAGCCCTGCAGGTTCACTCAGTTTCTGAGATCTTGGGCATGAAAACTCATTCCATTCAGACAAAGAGAATTGTACCAAATCACAGGTCATTATAAACACCCAAACAAACAACACATTATTGAACAATATGTGATGTTCTCATGTCTGCATTGTGGCGTGGTCCATAGACACACACTGCTCTTCAGCTTACTCTGAATGCTGGTGAAAACACACTTAGAATGTGTTTTCAGACTTCTCAGGACTCCTGTCAGGACCTGAGTGCTGTTTATATCCTGATTAATCCTTTGTACTACAAGGCCAAATTGTGTTGCTGCCTGAACCTGTCACCCAGGTGCTGCTCAGTCATTAGACCTGCAATAAGGCAAATGCATAATTAGTGTATACGTGTGGTTATACAAAGTGCTTAATGACCCCTTATTCTTAAATAGGAGTCAAATATGCAGGTGTAGGTAACTGCAAGAATGACCACACTGGGATTCAAGGCCATTTTTATTTATTGAAAAATTTGCGTAGGAATTGACTAATTAAGGTGAGAAGTGTTTGCCCTGCTATAATGGTGCTAACTTTTTCTCTTTTTAGACATATGTAGTAAAGTCAGTAGTAATGTGTGCTTAAAGGAGAAAACAAGTTATAATTCTGGAGCCAGTTTGAGATATTTTAACACTGCTCTCTGGTAATGTTCAATCATGGTATTGACAAACCTTGTGTGTTAGAAAATAAACATAAATAGCTACTAATTTTTGTTAGACCACAGGCTTTTTCCTTCTTAGAGCTGTATTTCATAAGGCTTCATGTGATTACAACTGGACCGCAGAGATGCTTTCTTTATCATGGCTGTAATTAAGGGTCTCTCCATGCAAACACTTTTGATGAAGTCTTTTTTCCATTGGCATCAACATAAAACTTTTTATGTATTTTTCTGGGCATGAAAATGATATCTTTTTTCTAGTTGCACACTTGTTGGATTTCTCTTTTCTCAGCCCAAAGTCAGGTGCTTGACTGCCATTTGCAGCTGACCAGCACTTTTCATTCCTACCACAACACTTACTCTAAGAAGAATCAAATGCTTTTATTAGACAGCCTTCTGAATTCCAATGCAAATAATTTTTACAATTTGTGCATGTGTGCACATATATATTAAATATATACAACTGTAGATTTTTCTTTCCAATCTTTTGCACAAATTTCATTCTCCCTGTGACCTCACAGAAGCTGATATTCAATATCTAGGACTTTGAGAAATGCAGAACTCTATTCAGTCACACTTTCCTCTGTATATGATGAAGAATGTAGTTTCCTTGGCTCTTGATGGATGTTGGTGGAGAAGTTCTCAAGTCTGCACCGGGAGGCCACAAAGCAGAAGGGGCAGGAGGCTGCTCTGGGCTGCAGGCTCTGTCCCACGCATAGCTCACACTGCTGGGCAAGTGTCCTGTTTAAACAGCAGGGTCTGGAGAGGTGGGTGGGAAGTGGTGCAGAGCTGTGGCGTGTCTGAGTCACTGTCATTGCGCAGGAACATGGGGAATGGGGAGGGAGTGATGGCACAGGCTTCCCCCAGGGATGGACCCCAGCTCAGGGAGACGGCCCCCGTGCCCTCTCAAAGGAAGCAAACCATGAGACTTTCATGACATCTCCACCAAATCTATGAGTTACTGGTTTATTGTTGGGTTTGGTTATAAACCTGGCAATAGGCTCAGCCTGCTAGAAACGACCCTCTCTCTAACCATAATCTGCACTCACAACTGTCCAGTTGCAGGATGATGACCTGATTGTGGTCTTTGAGGACAAAACATTTTTTTTCAAGTGAAGCCATGGATGCTCTCACTGACAAGGGTGGAGCTATTCTGGAAGGCCCAGCTGTTTCTTCAGTCCACACTGTTCCAGGGATCCTGTGGGCTCAGGCCTTGCTCTACAGCCGGTGTGGTTCTTTCCAGGCAGGGCTGTCCTGGGCTTTCCTTGGGAAGCTCTGAGGCGTGGATTTTGCAGAGGTTTATCTCAGCAGTCACTGGTGCCCAGCTCTGGTCCTGCCTGGCTTCCTCTCCACAAATGTCTGTATCACCCATTTTGGAGCAGAGTATACTGTTGAGTATACTTGAGTATCTGGAACTACTTGCTTGCATATTGTTGGAATTACCTGTTCAATTATGGAAAAGTAAGAAAAATGTGCTTTTAGGTCATTCTTGAGCTTGTCTGTTACAAAAAATTCTGGTGAATGCATATATGTTATCCTAATTAAAGAACACAAGTACCAAAAATAAATTTAACACCTATTTTCCAAAGTGAAATAGTACTGCTTTTCTTTTATCTAGAGATGAGCTATTTTCTGTGACGATGACTTTTTTCTACATCTATAAGCTGCCTTTAAAGGCACCCAATGAAAAACTTAGCACTACTTTAAAATAAAGCTTGCATTAAGTATTTCTGGCTGAAATGCTGTTTATAACAGCATACTGCTCGTTATGCTTGCTTTTTTCCCTCTGACGCAGTATGCTTACAGATCATATGCCAGAAATGGAACTTTCTGATATTTATTAATACTTTTAAGTGATTAGCAAAAATTACGTATTGGAAAACATAATAACTACTTGTATATAGCTACTCATCTCCACCACAAATATGGACTATAAGCACCAAACAGAATGTTTTGTACTTTGGCTGTGCTGATGCTGAAGGCATCAGTTAAATTAGAATCCTTTGATATGTTAATTATTTATTGTTGTAAATTATGCATCCTCTAAAATCAAAGAGACACATAACCTATAATTTATTATTCATTTAACATGAAAATTTGTCTTCATATAACAACTTCTCTGTTAGATATGGAGTTCTGATTTGAAATAAAACCTTTTAATATGGGCTACAGTTAAAACATAAAAGAGGTTGAGGTTTTTCTGAACCTGTAAAATATTCTCTAAGACAGTTTAACCCCTACAACTTCTTTACAAAGTTTCTAAGTTCACTGGGTGATGGACATTTATGGATTCATTAGACATTGGCTAAAAGTGAGTGAGGTTTCACTTGTGTATCTGCTGTTAAAAGATTGGTAGGTGAAAGTGGATTTTGTTAGTGCAAGACCTCTGAAGAACAGCTACATGTTTTCATACACAACAAATTTTGCAAATTTTGATTAATATTTACTTTGAAGTGGAAGCTGTGAAATTCTTGGGCTGTGTCTGACTTGCTCTTTGCATTTGTTTTATTCAGTTTGAAAGTTTAGAACAAAGTTGGGGTTTTGAGTTCCAGACAAACTAAAACAACAGATCTGCACTGCATGATTAGAACCCAGGGATATTTGTATAGCAGTAATAAAATTGTAAGCTTTCCCAAAACACCATTTCATGTCTTCATTTTCCTCTTTGTGCACTGTGCATTCTGTTTCTGTTGGAGCAGAATGTAAAGAAAGGATGTCTTGATTGCTAAGATCTTGGAATTTCTTAGAAACTTTTCTGTTCCGGAAGAGAATAGAAGTGGGTAGGAGAAAGATGGTTTTGTTTCTGACTAGGAAATGGTTATGCATATGTCACACTCATGTACATAACATGTACTGAACACACTGTGAAGTCTCGGGGTCAGCAGAGAAAGAAAGAGGTCACATTGAGTTCTTACTTCTAATGGTTTGTCAGGGAAGAAAAAATGCTACATTGCAAAATATTTTAGCAGTCTGAGTTTTAGTGTGAATGAAGAACCATGAATGTAAGTGCAGTAGAACAAAGGTAATGGTTATGTTCTTTACGTTTTTTAGAAGAGCTGCTTTGATCTTCCTATGATATTAAATACCTGGGGAAATTTCAGACTTGTTACTGCACTTAGAGCTAGTATAGAGTATTTGTAGTAAAATATTTGGAATTACTCTATATGAAAGTGTTTACAGCTAATGTAAAAGCTTCATTGTTTCTGTGTAAGAACTGATTTTGGGTAAGTGTCCAATTCAGCAAGTATGTGACACTCTCCTATGATCAGGCCACCAGACCTTTCTTCCTTTGAGTCATAAAAAAGGTGTAGCAAAGACTGAGAGTGAAAGACAAGTTCTAAATTCACTATAAGCAACTCATGTGATCTGATTAGATTAAAATTAAATTGGGATGAAGAGTGTGAGATGAAGGATAAGTCCCCAGACTATGTTTTAGCATTTAAATTTACTTTTTGTGCCCTTGTTCTTGGCAAAAACAGTGGATAAAAACATCAGCATCTTTGAGTATCTGCTGAAGAGTCTTTCCACAGCTGAGGAGGTCCTTTCTGCATGCAAGACTCATGTGCACATTTCTAAAAAAAAATGAAGGAAATTTTTGTTAACAACATCCACTGAAAATGGAAAACAGAGCCTCTGCCAGATTAAGAAAAAAAGAAACATAGGATGATAACAGTATAGCTCCTGCATTCCGTGTAGTTTCACCTTTAAGATGAAGCAATGCTTTTTTTTCCCTCTATCATAAAGCTCTTTAAAGCTGCTTATGTGCACACTGATTTTGTTGAAGAGAAAAATGATCCAAAATAAGGAAGAGTTTTTCAATAGTTCTTGCAAACTCAGCAGGGAGGCCAAGGTCTGTCAGCTCTGTTCTGCATGTGAAATATTTTGAATAGCTCCAGAGCGCAGCTGATGTTTCTAAGGCTTCCTTAAGGAAAGGTCAATGCAAACTACAAGAAGCTGTAGGCAGTAAGTCAAAATGAGACAAAAAAAGCGTATTCTTCCATTTTTTGTTATGTTAACAAGCTCAGCTCTCCAGTGCTTATAATGGCCAGTGTCAAATGAGAATATAGTCAACCATCTTGTAGAGATAATGCAAGGGTTTATATACACGGGTGTAAGCTCTCTGTACATGTATACACCCAAGTTTTGGTATAGTTGCCTGCTTCTATTCTTTTGTTTCAATTAGCAGTTGCTTTTTCTCTCCTTTCAGTAAGTTTTCCTGCTAGCTGACCTGAGTAACAAACTTATTTTTTATGAACTAAATGAATCTTTTTTAATGCACTTCCCTGCAAAAGATGTGTGAACTGATGTGTGTTAGCAACTTCTGGTGTTCTCTTTGGTTAATTGCTATTAAGACAACTGTTTAAGATTGGTACATTCTCACCATTTTTTGTTGAATCCTGGTGTCCCTGAATATAATGCTGGAAAAAAGAAATCCCTGTCATCAAATGATTTTTTCCTATAACTTCGTATAACAAAAGGTAATAATGTTATCTCATAATCTAAGACTATATTCTGTGTAATATAAATCTTTGTAATGTTAAACCTTCATATTTATTACATGTTCCATCTTGCTGCTGGCATTCCTATTAATGCTTCACTTAGCAAGGCAGAAATGGTACTTCTGATCTTTATAGTGCTAGAAAAGAGTGAAAAAATTCTTTGTGCACAAATCACAAGAAAGCATAATTTATCTGTTACAGAGCAGGGAGATTAAATACATGGCCATAAACTCCTTGCAATCATGGTGACTGAGTAGAGGCTTCTTCTGATTGCTTTAATAAATCCTTTAAGTATGCTTTCAATCTCTCAATGATTCCTGACAAAGCTTGTGTGCTCTTGTTGTGCATCTGCCTATATCTAAAGTTCCAGTTATGAATATTTTATGTGGCTTATCACTGTACTTGTGCCACTGGTTCTGGAGATGCTGGTGTGCCATTTGTTAGGGCCTGTTAATGCTGTACTAGGCAGAAAAGGGGAGGCATGGGTATATAGTTTGGTAATCTACTCTTTCATTTCCTTGTATAGAAGATATAAAAAATAATGATTGTGAATGATTGATGAGGTGATTGTATTTCACAGATTTTCAGACCTTGGTCCATTAGTAAAATCATTTTAAGGACTTGTTTTATCTTTCTGTGTGCAGGGATGAGGTCAATGGCATTGCAATGGCATGGTGCTGAAATGGGATACTGGAAAACCTGCTGTACCTGTAACTGCCTGGTTTCTCTCCTGGTGTAGGAAACTAAAGCTGAGCACACGAGTGTCCTTGTGAGAACACTTGTGTTTGCATTTAACTGTTTTCTTTTTAGTTATTCACAGATATTTAGACACTTAAAGGTATTTAGACCCCATCTGGAAGAATACATCAAATGATCCCCACATCCTCCCATCTGAACCTTAGCAAGCTCACTTCCACGCTACTAAACACATGTGCCCACCTCCATTCAAGCACTCCTGTGCTTACTGTGTCAATGTTAGGTACAAACGAATAATGAGATAAAATGGAATTTCGTTTGGTATCCATTTGGGATTCCTTCTCAGGAATACTTCATCTGAAGGAGCTTATAGCCAGGATTTCTTGCAGAACAACATATTTTAAGTCAATGCTAGTAAATACAGAATGCAAATTTTGGACTCCTAAGTGAGACTGTTTTCAAAACAGATTTGGTGGGTTGAGTCTCTGGGAATGACATGATTATGTATTTTTTTCCAGTATAGATCCTGCAGTATTTGTCTGTAAAATAGCACTTAACCAAGTGGTTTGGGTTAAAGAAATTTTGTAAAGTAATAAATGTAGAAGCAGAATATGCAACTAAACAGTGTAATGACATGCAAATAGAGAAGAAACCACTGTAGGAGAAGTGCTAATGTGTCTGGGTACACGACTGAATTGGGTTCAACAGTTCAATGAGAGCATTACCTGACTCTTTACATTTGACGATGCCATTATATCGGCTGATACCTGCTTTCAGCACATGTAGGTAGCAGACCTATGCAATTATACATTAAATCAAAGTACCACTCACCTTTAGGTTTTTCTTTTTACCTGTCATTATTTGTCTTGGTAGAAAACAATTTCAAGAAGAAAACTGATTTGAGATTTCATGAACTTGTAAAAAAGATGATGCATCTGGAAATTAGAGCTAAAACAAGCTTGCACCTTTTCAGTACCTTAGAGAAACTCCCTTGCAGAGTTGTCAGTGACTGCATTTGTTTCTCAGGTCTGTGTTTAATGACTCTTCTTCCTTTAACGTGAACTGGTTTCTTCACTGCAGTTTCATTTACTGAGGCATTTGTCCAGAATGTGTTTATTACCTTCTTTCAGAGATTTAGATTGTATTCAAATATTCAAAATTAAGTCACATAAACAAGCTTTTAGCTTCCTATGCTTTCTGTATTTTTAAAAATGAGATATTACTATATCAAAAGCAGATGGAAAATTGTCTATTTTAATTTGGCTGTGGTTTCAACAGCTGAGATTGCACTTAGATGAACAAGAATAGTTACACATGTATCTTAAGAACACGAAATTTGCATTTCCTTCTTGCAAAAAAGACACAAGGTGTATGTTTTACTTGAATAATGCAACATGTGTCTAAAGATTTTGGTGAATATCATCAGATCACTGAAGATGTTTGGATGAATATAGAACTATAAAGATAATACTTTCTGATTTTCACAATGGGATGACATATCTGGGATAACATATAAGATATATAAAAAGTGTACAGGTTCCAGAGATTTGTGTCAGTAAAAGCTAACAATAATGCTAGCTAACATCTCATGAATTTTCAAGAAATTGACAATACACATATTTTTTTTTCCTTTGTAATTACACTTTATTTAATTTGAAATATATTGGCTCATAAAATGTGTAAACTACTTTGTAAGGCTGTGCTGAATGGTTCTGTGTTTGTGGGGTAATAGCTGGTTTTCTTTTTGGGTTTTTTTTCTTTTTTTATCTACTAGCAGTTTAAAATTCAACATGCAATCACGTAAGAACTTTCACATGTTTAGATTCTTTGAAATGGTAACTCTTGAAATGGAGATAACAGCCAACTCCAGGGGCTGAGACAATGTATTTTAATAGTTATGATTTTATTCCATTAATTGTCATGATAAGTAATTGACTTCAATAATTTTTGAATTTCTCCAATTTTTAATGTAATTTCATGACCAGTTCTAAATCCACAATTAAATGTTTGATGTGTCTTCTCAACCAAAAATCTGATTGGGGGCCAAATCACCTTACCTCAAGGATCTTAATAATGTAAGACAATTGGTTTTGATTTAAGTGTTTGTGATGGCTCAGGTGAAGAGGAGAGGGCTGGCAGCAGTCACACTGTGCAGAGGGGTCTGTTCTGGGAGAACTCTGCAGGTCTGTACTGGCAGCACACAGAAAGGGCTGCCCTCATCCCGACACTCCACACGGCCAAGCCTTTTTTACTCAGGATAAGATCTGTTCTCCGTTCTCACTGAAAAAATTTCCCTACTGCATCTTCGTCATCCTGCTCCTTCGGTATTTCTGCTAAGCCCAGGATTCCCATATGTCTGTCTGATTGATTTGCTTCCCACAGTCCTTCAGAAGGCTGTTCCACACATTTGAGGACTGTTCTACTCATCCCCGGGCCCCCTTTCCTTCCAGTAAGGCTGATGGGGCTGTCAGTTCATGTTCACTGATCCCTCCAGCTGGCAACTTTCAGACTGATTTCTCTATAACTAAGCCTAGGATTTTTTGCTGGGATACTGATAGCTCTAATATGGAGCTGTTATTATTTATTTCCTGCTACTAATAAATTGGGCTTTGATTACTGCACCGAAATTGGTTGTGGGGGTCAAAGTGTAGTTGGAAGTGCATTTTTTAGGGGTATTATATTAGAGGCAATGAATACTGAATTTAATACTGCTGCTGCTAACAATAACAAAAGGTCTCATTTATTATTTTATTGGACAATTCGCAATACTTGAGGTCATGTAACCAAAGTCCTTGGCCTGAGTAAGAAAACACTTGAGATCTGTACCAGCATGGCTGGAAAAGTTTTAAGTCACAAATATTAAAAGCTCCAAACCGAGAAGTCAACAGAAAGAAAAGAAGTGAGCTTAATATTTTTATCCTCAAATCTGTTTTGGCATTACAGAAATTCACTTCCTACTCTGTTTGATAGGTAGCTATAGGTAGGGGGGTTAGGACAGCTATTCTGCTATCTACTCTCTCTCTCCTCTTTTTCTGCTAGAAAGAAAATACTTGGGCCTAGGTAACTGTTGCAGCGCAGTGCTGGATGGTAAAGCACCGTGACCTCCCCAAAAGCGTCTCCAGGAGTAAGCTGCTCGGCGAGGCCACCACACTTGCACACACGTCCACACACACACCCACACGTGGATAGCTCCAGGAATAGATCAACAGTAAAGAGCCAGGAAGGGTCCTCGTATGGGGCTCCACGGGGGAGGTTTATTCCAGCCACGTGAAGGGGTCCAGGGACGAAGACAAGGAACAGGGGAGGGTCCAGGTGTATATATGGGAGCGGAGAGAGCACCAGAGACCAATGGTCTGAGGGCACAGGGGCGGTACACAGGCGGGACTGGGGTATGGGAGCCAGTGGGGGAGTGGTGAGGGGCAAAGGCCAATGGGGGAACAGTGGAGAACCTTCTGGAGTGGGGATGTATTAGGTAAGAAGGGGCAGGGAGGCCAACGGGCCAACCAGGGAAACAGAACTGGGTACATTGACATAATGGAACAAAGCATCCTGGGGGAAGCCATTTCGGTCACCCTAACCTGGGAGGATCTCTGGACTTATGGACAGTCCCACCAATGGACTGCCTTTGTCTGTTGGCCCACTGGCCCCCACAGGTAACTTTATAATGGTTTTACACATTACTTTGAGATCTGGAAATACCTCATGATATGCAGTGAGATAGGGGTTTTTTTGCCCACTATTTCTTCCCCACTGGATTCTTGCTCCTTACCATTGTGACTTGAACTTGGTTTAGGTCTGGTTTTTATTATATGTCGAGTGAAGAAGGTCCAAGTCAACCAATACTACTACTACTACTACTACTAGTGGACAATTATTTCTGTAGTGTTTTAATTGGAAGCCCAGTAATATTCTGATATGTTGCTACTGCCCTAACTGAAACATAGTCTTGCCTTAAGTGAGGAGTCAATACATGATAGATTCAGAATAGAGCTTTTGGAAGAAATAGTTTATTTTGTTACTGGTTTGACTCAACTATAACTGTGAGTTTCCTTTACTGGAGACCAGAAATTAAGTTTCTTTGGGATTGAAATTTCTTTTTGCCTCAGGGAAAAGATATAGGAAACAATGGAAAAGTTAATATGATTAGCAATTTAAAAGTATTTTCCAACAATAATCTCCTGCTGAGCCATGGAGAGCCACCCTTGTGGGATGGCCGGCAGAAGGAGCATGGGCTTGGCTGCTGTGGCGCTACTGAGGGAGGGCACTTGGGCCTTCAGCTGCCACCACTAAATCCAACAGCCTCTGTGTGAGCACATGGTAAAATAAACTGCTTGGACAGTTTGGGGTTGGCTCCTCCTCCCTACTTTCTGTCCCTATGTATCCCCAGCTCAGTGCTTGTACTCCACTCTCTGCCATAGCAGCACTTCCCTGGATGGGATACCAGGCTTTGAGCCAGCTACTAAAGCTGAAGAGAAGATAGAGATCCTGATGAACTACTGTAGATGGTCTACTTTGAAAGATTCTTGTCTGACTTGAAATTATTTTGTGTGAATTTTAAGAGACGCAACAACTCACATTCACTTTTAATATTTAAAGTATCTTACATTAAACGTACATAATACGGAAAAGAATTAATTCAATTTCACAGTAGTAATGAGTATACAGCAGTGAATTCTTGCACTGCAGTAAAATGGTTCCTTTGATTTAAAAAAAAAAACAACTATATTGGTAGCTAATGTATCATTTCCCCAAACAAAGTTAGCAGTTACTGTCTAGGCTTCCTCTCATGAAAGCTGACTCCTGTTAGCCACCACTGCATAATGGCTTGTGGGGGACTGAACAGAAAACCAAACTAATGCCGACATTTTTTCAGTCTCTTAACATGATTAAAGTTGATGTAAAAGGACTCATTAAAATTGAAAACATTAGGATCATTAAAAAGCCATTAAATCACCTCACTCCTGTGATTTATTTAACAATAACCATATTTGGTCTCTGTTTTAAAGTCACAGATTCCCATCTTTTGTCTATAATTATTGGCAGTCACCCACCATGCAGCAGGAGGACATGTTCATGATGAATTCATTCTTTTAAGTCTTCTTTTAGGTTAATTCTTCAGCCTTTGCAGATCCTGCAACTGCAGACTCTTTGGCCAAATGCTTAAACTCAAACATAAACAGATCAGTTGAGGTGTGCACAAGTGGTTTCCCTCTTAAAGACTAATGTTCAGGGTATAGGGGCTAATTAAAATAACCCACTCTGAATTCTACTATTACCTTAATAGGTCATATTTAATTCCAAGTGCTTTGCTTACAATTGACATCAGAATTTGCTGTAAAATCTAAACCAGATTTTTTGAAGCATACTTCAGCTGCTATAAATAAACCCAAATTTTCTTTAACCAAACATAACAATGGAAATCTCAGACCATGGTGAAAAAAAGAGACCTTTATCACAGTTCTCATTTGATGTTGGTCCTTGTTACTTGTGGGAGTCTAAAGTGCAGGGCATATTTCTTTGCCTGTTTTGAAGGATTCTACCCCCCTGGACAACACTGTCTTTAACCTTCATCCATGGAGAAAATTACCTACCCTCTGGGAAGAAGCAGAATCTACACTGGTGTGAACTAGGTGATAGAACATTATGTAAGATTGTCACAGGGTGAAAATTTAGAGGTGTTGGTTTTGTTAATATAGTAAATAGATAAAAAGCAAAAAACTTCAAAATGGAGGATTGTTGTTGTTCTCCAGACCTTCTTCTTCTACTACTCCATGTTCTGCAGCAAAAGTGGATTGAAAGGATTGGGTGAAAAATTCCGCAGTTCCTTCTACGTGACAGAAAGATTTATTGAACATTGGTAGAAAAGTAAAAATATCTTTCGTTTTGGGTTTTCATTGGGTGATTTACCTTTAAAAGACTGTGTAATCTTGATAATTCGCCTTTTCTCTCGCATTCTCTACTGTGAGTCATGTCCATGGCTCGGCTTCTCTGATAAGACTTAATAAACAACTATCTGAAAGCAAGAAGCGTGGAAAAGTCCCGTTCGTCTACTGAGTCCAGGCAAGGACTCTGGGAAATCTCCCCCATCCGGGAAGGCATAATTAAGGCACGGAAAAGTGTCAGTCACTGAACGACTCATACATTTTTAAAGATTGACTTTAGATATATCTGCTGTCCCATGGAGTTCATGGAAGCTATTCAAGTACCTAATGAGCAAGCATATTTAGAGGTTTTATGTGGAGAACTAGACTTTTCAAAAGGCCCTTTTATCTTTATGAAAAGGCTCTTAATTTCAGCAAACAAGAATAAAAATAAAGTCATTTGTGTTTCTTTAGTCAAAGGAGGCTACTATTACTTTTGGAAAAATGTTGAAAATGGGTAGAAAATAATTATTTTGGAAAGACTGTGCTCAAATTACCCATGGAGCTGTCAGTCATACTGAGAAGAACAAAGCCAAGTTTTTTATAAACATTTTGCGATTAACTTGTACATCAGTTGTTAATTCTGAAAGGTACATCTTCATTAAACAAGGGTGACCCAAGAAAATGTGAGAGGAGTTTCACAAAATATTCTCTGATGAGAATCCTCAGGAAAACCCATGTTTAATATCTTCATGAAATTTTGAAAGCCATAAATAAATCCCCACATTCCAGGATTATGTCTAGTTTGCCTCCCCCAGTGAATGCACTGCCCTGAGTTTCTTCTTAGTAAAACCAGGAGTAGGTTTCAATCCACAGCCACAGTTATGGCTTCTTGTGGGCATGGCAGGGGACCACACTCCACAGTTTGTGACTGTTTATAGAAGGATGAATTGACATCCAGCCTCATCTTACCCTAAAGTTCAAGGTTCATAAGAACATAATTCCCCAGTGGTTCCAATGCAGTGTATATCTTGGGCTTTAGGAACAAGACATTTGATAAAAGTTCTCATTTTTCGTAATGACTTGACAGATACTTAACTCCATTCTGTGTCTGATCCTTTCATTCTTGAGACCACAGTTTTTTATATCTATTTAATATTTATTGTACCTGTGCTGTGTATTGTGCTTTCTTTTAGTCTACAGTTTCTATCTTACCAACTTTAATCACTGCTATTTAAACATTACTTCCACAGTTTTTGCTTTGTGATTGTTAAAGCATCAAAACGGATCAATTGCATTAAAACTAACTCATTATTTTGAACCATACATTATATTATAGACTGAGCTTTGTACTCTGAATGTTTTTCTGAACATTTCTCTGACAACTGTTTTCAAGAGAAAGAATGGTGGATGTGGTCATGTTTTAAATTACAGAATTTAGTGCAAGTGAGGTGCTTGTCTATGATAATTGTAGGGACAGATAACAGTTCTCAGAAAAGAATGTAGATGTTGGACCAATCAGCAAACAGCTGTTAACTGCAATTTTCCATCTAAATATCTCTATGTGTACATTCTGAAGGGTGTATTTGGAAATCCAAGGGTAACTTAGGGGCTGCAATTTTAGTATTTAATAGTAGAAAGGAGTATTTTCAGTTTTGGAAGGGAATGTGCCAGGGGAGCTGCATTTGGGGAATACGTGATGGGAGGTCTGGAGGTCTGCTTTTCATGTTCTGTAATGAAAGTAGTAGAGTTTTAATAGAGAGTTACTCTTTTATGTGCTCTATACAGCGTGATCCTAATAGGACATAGAGCATAATTCCTGGATGCTTCTCTAAGATTGCTCAAATATTTTTGAAAATCTAGATGCAAAAATAAGATTTGAGACTCATTGTTAATGGTGAGTTCTATAAGATTTCAGCCATTTAAAGCAGGACAGTATAGCTCAGGTCTCACATCTGGGGACTGTACTAGATGATTTGTCAAACCTAGAGGTGGTCCCTGGCAGTTTTCTGTATTATCTGCTTTACTTTCTATAAAACAGTCAAGCACTCTATTGGTTTTTCTTCCCGATATTATGCCTGTGCATAATTTTGCTCCTCTCTTCCTGCAGATCATTTGGCTTGACATGTAAATCTGCAATGAGATAGGAAGAAAGCTGCCATAGGTAAGTGCTTCATAAAACAAAAGGTACATGTCAATCACTTCCTTCCAGGAAATCAAATGGACTTTTTTTGTCTAGTGTTGCTATAGTGAGAATTCATGGTGTGCTACTGATAAGGCTTTCATTTCGCTATGAAATGCTTCTGGCTGGAGCTGTGGTTAAAACATGATTCATTAGAATATTGAAAAAAATATTAGTACCACTTCTTTCATATGCTTACATTTTCTAGTCACTGAATGGTGTAGTAGTTAATGTACCAATCAACTGAGTGCCAGCTGCTGGTTGGGCTTGTGTTAACATCACAGGACAAATCCACTCCTAGATGTCATTGTCCTTGTGACTGCAGTACTCAGACCTGGGATGGCCTGAGGCTAAACCCATGTTCAGTAAGAGAAATTCTCAGGCATTCAAATCTGGGATTTGCAGGGGCAGAAATTAAACCAGAATACAAGAGAGGATTGTAGAGCTGCACCTGTCTGATCAGTGCTCATATGTGTCCTTTTTTAAAGCTACTGATGTTTTGAAATATAAGAACGTGTGAGTAAAAAGCGCTGGTATGGTGACACCCTGGTAACATTCACGTTGTGTGTGTCAAAGATGCCTGTGGAAAAGACAGGTAACTTATGAAGACTAAATTTTATGGAGATTAAACCTACTAAAAAGAAGCATAGTGACATACAGAAAACCTGGCTGGATCTCCTTTCAGCTGGTGACCCAGGAATTTAAAGCCATGCAGCCTCGTAGAGTTTGGAGAAAGGTTCCTCTTCAGAGAGCAATCAGCAAATGCTGTGCTTTGTTTTAAGTCTATTTCCATCTATAGAGAAATACTCAGGTTTTACTTGGCAAATTGTCTGTTTTTGCTATGGATTTTATTTATAGCACATTGGAATAATCCACAATGTTTTGTCAGTTACTGCTGTGGTGTAGTATTGGAGCATAAAGTTTAAGTTTGAGAAGAAAGCCAGAGAAGCATTGCTGCAAAAGAGTTATGCTCTCCTTCTCCATTCTGCAGAACAGTCCCTGGGTCTCATCATTAATGGTGTTTGTTATAATAAATTAGAGAGAAAAAGAGAGATCAGAGTGTCTTTGCACTGGGCATGTTAGTTGTACATATGACTGATAAGGCTAATGGACTATTTTTTTTACAAGACAGCCACATGAAAAATTGATGTGCTTTGTAACAATTGATATTAAGCACCTCTTCTGCCCTTTGTGAAAATTAAAGCTTTTTCTGTGCCCAGCACAATGCAAGATGAGCAAATTAAAACGTTTATTTTTAAGCTAACTTGTGCCAGCATACTGGAGGAATAGATGCAAGATCATAAATTACATAGTCATAAAGGTGAGGTCCTATTTTACTTCCCAGTTTTATTTCAGCTTACTTTTCCATTGCTGGGAGGCATAAAACTTACTGAGTTATACTACATTCACCTCACGCTGGTCTCCTATCAAACAGAATATCAGTGGAACACCTCCACAGAACTCTCTACATGAAATTGTCCTTTTGTATGTCTCATAATCGGCTGCAATGTGACCAAGCATCTGGCGGTGACAAGCAGATGTCTTTGATTTATTGGCTAATATCACTGCTTGTTAGTGGATGGTTGAGCAGGAGACTAAAAGAGCATAAAATCAGAGAGAATAAATTATGAAGGCACTGAACTGTGGCATTATAAACTCCTCCTTGTCACAGCTGTGACATCTCCTAGGAAATGTGGAATGAGAGAGACATCCCCTCTTCAAAGACAGTGGCCACTGTCTAATGATTTTGAATAAAATAAAAAAACCCAAACAAACAGCTCAAATCAACCAATACCTTGCCTAAAGGGGTGGTTTTCTCCTGCTTAAACAGTCTCCTTCAGAACAGTTGATCTGCTGGGAAATGGAGTTGATTAGCACATAGTTCAGAAGTTTGGGGCACCTGAAGGATGCTGGGGGTAAGAGGTATCTCTCTGCTGTGAATGGAGATGGTTTTCTTTAAATGCTGTCTAAAAATTGGATCAGACCCCACCCCAGAAAATACAGGTTCAAGGTTCTGCTTCTCACTTTCAACATTATTAGTCTTGTAAAGAGGACAGTATGCCTGGCCCCTGTTGTGCAGGATGGTTCCCCATGCCTGGTCCCAGGAAACGCATGGATAAGATGGGCGTTAGCTTTGCAGGCTGTGGTGTGCTGTTTTACTCACAACATGTAGGTAACTGAGACGTTCAGGTATGTTCTGCATTGCAGGTTCTTTGTGGGCTTGACAGGAGGATTTCAGTGGGGTAGCTGTGCAAGTACATGACAAAAGTCTCAAAATTAAGAGTCTGTAGCATTCTTAAATGCACTTGCCATTTTTTATCTGCTTTAAATATCGAGTACCTACCAAATTAAACAATGTGTGTGACTGAACACAATGTCTCTGACAGTCCCTTGGGATAGGAATGCAATAGATCTCAGCTATTATTCATTGCTGACAATTATTTTGAGCTGCAGAGCAGTGATAATTGTGACTACTCACAATGTCAAATAAACATTATGTATATGTTTATTCAATAAATCAACTTGAAGTATGAAAGGAAGAAGGTACTCACTATATCACTCCTGTGCAGTGCTGAGATGTTAAACTGACTAATGGCAACAAGCCATGCAGTGATTCAGTAGGAAGCCATTTAAGAGTTATAATACCTTCAAAGAATAACTATGGATGTTACATATGGAATTAATAGTTTTATGTTAAAATATTTATGTAAATATTTTTCTTCTCAAGTGATAGACTAAGAACCAAGTCAAATGGGAAAGTCAAAGGTTGTATTTGTTTCCATTGACAAGATGAATTTTATTATTTCAATTAAAATCCAGTGTAAGTTCTTGTAAAGTTTTCTTTAACCTATTAGATGTTAGATAAGCTGCAGCCATAATGAGGAGATATTCCTTGTACTTTTAATGAGCAACACCAGTAACTGGTTATGACTTACTGAGAAGTGAAAGGAAACTTTTAAGGGTGCCCATTGGACCTATTTTGCTGCTGCGGTTATCTGAGGGTATTAGCCTAGAGCAGATGCTGGGAGCTGCAGAAAGAGGCTGCACAATTAAAAAGGCAGGAGGGAGCTGAGTGGTAGCTCTTAGTAAAGGGAAAGAGGAGCACAGGCTAATGACACGAGGCCCTCAGGCAGAAGGAAGTCAGTGCAGTACTACACAGCAGTTACATCAGGATGCCCTAAAACCATTTGTTCAATGATTTCAGTTTACAAGTGCAAAACCCAGGAATTTTCTGTAAAAAATGTTTGTGGTTGGGTTTTTTTGTTGCTGTTTCTTAAATTTCCTAGCATTCAGGAAGAAAGTCTTCCAAATACTTATGATCAAAAATATAATCAAAAGATAGTTGATACATACCATCACAAATAATAAAATATATCTCATACTAAGAAATGTAGACTGGGGGCTTGGTAAGAGTTGTAAAGGGGAAGTCATGATGCTTCGTGTTTCAATGTATTTTTCTGAGTAGTTCTTTTTAATTTTAAATTCTTTTTTCAAGTGAGAGCTGTTCTATCTAATGGATTTGAATGTACTGAATAGATTTTAAAGGATTTCCTTCATGTTCACTTTATTTCTGAAGCAGTTCAGCCTGTTTCAGCTTGGAGTTACAAAATGGAACAAAGAGGAAAATCTCCATAAAATATGCATACAATTTTTAATAATGAGTTCCAAAAAACTCTCCCATAAATAAGAATTGCTGATCACATCCCTGGGTGGGTTTTCTGTAAGAAGAAAAGCATGACACCTTGAGACAGAATTCTGTTGGTTTTTAGACAGTGGCTGTGTGTCAGTCAAAGCATTTCTGACAGTGAAAGACATTAAAAAGCCACAAACACACAGAGTCTTGAAAGACAAATGAGATGGAAGGTAGTCTATTAATAGAAAACATAAAAATAAATACCAGCTAAAACAAGTGTTTCATTCAGAGTGTTCAAAAAATCAACTTGTCAAAAACGTCATAGGCATCAGGATCTTATTGAATAGACTTCACTTTCTCTGAAGAAAACATCATCATAACAAAAATAGGGGGAAAAACCCCCTAAAAATAACTTGGGTATAGGAAAAGTAAAATACTTTAGAGGAGAGTCTTAAATTTCCAAGATGTGCTGCTTCAAAAATAAGAGGTCTTTCATTTAAGAATGTAGAACTCAGGAAATATTAACTCAGTGTGCAGTCCCAGGAAAAACTGCAGATAAACTGGACAGGGCACTTAGCTATTTCTTGGTTCACCAGCCATACAATGGGAATTTTAACTGTGTTGTTGCTTGATGCAAATTTACTTTTTGTTTTGCCATCTCTACAGCTGTTTGCTGTTTGGTGGAAATGTGACTCATGAACAAAATATTTCCACTTGTATTCTTCAGCTGTGTTAGGTCCTATAAATGCTTTGTGATTTAGCACTTTTAAGGATAAATGGTTTGAAATGGACATTCAATGAAAGGTCTTTGAACAATTCGAAGGAGCAATAGTTGATTTTAAACAAAATGTGTACTTATATATATAGTTATTTGTTTTGAATTATTAGAGGGAATTCTGCCTACTTATAGGAAATAAATAGAATGTACTTTTCTGAAGTTCACAGCCAATATTTATCTTGAATTTTCTAATGTGGTTTGCTTTCCTGTGATAATAATATTTTTTATCCAGACAACAATTATTCAGTATATGTTCCTGATGAGATTATTTTCTAAAAGTGTCCATAAACAAACTGCAGGTTATTATTAATTTTTTTTTATTTAATCACCTGGAACATGCTGGAGAGCCTGTCCATAGCTGAGTGCCTGAGCTGAAAATAGAACGTGGACCTTGGTTCACAGTATCCCAACTTAGTGTCTATTGTCTTGTGCTCAAGATATTCAGTTTACATAAGAACTTAGTCTCATGAGGTCAGAAAGAAACTGTAAATAAGTTTGTTTTAATACATAAGGAGGTGGAAAACTCCTGCAATCCTTGCCTGAGTGGATTTCTAGTCAAAACTATAAAGACATCCATGCTATATTAGCCAATACTTTGGGTATTGAATTATTTGTAGAAAGCCTCAGAAAATGGTAGTTCCTGATTCCAATCAGGGGCATTCTCAGGGGGTTTTGTTGTTTTTTTTTTCTCTTGTTGCAGTTTTATCTATGATTTCCAAGTGATGTGTATAAGTGTCTGCTGCTTATGGGAAAGACATCTCTTGAAACATGGGAGAGACCTCAGTAAGTGTGCAGACAGCTCTCAAGGCTTGTGTTTTTAAGAGTCCGTGAATCACTCTCGATACTGCTCTCATATTATTACTTCTTTTCCTTTAAATTATTATTTTCATAAATCGTGAATAAATGTAGCTAGTGGAGAGATGCTTTTCTAGTGGGCAGTTCAAAGCAGAAATGTGATTCACAATGCTCTAAGTTGTTCTCTGAAGCAGTGCATCCCCACTGACTGCACGGCATGTCTAGAGCCTGTACTTATTCTCCTCTCTCACTTGGTGCACAACACTTCAACACAGTCCATATCAATATTAGACATCATGTTTTCCTTCACAGTTGCTCATAATGAATGAAACATTCTAGCAAGCAAGAATGGCAGCATTTTATGCTGATGTAGCACTCAAGTGGCTGCTCATTTGCTAATAATTGCAGGTTTGAAGAAAGTACCTTGACTCGGATTGTCCCGGAGTTGGCCAGCAGAACTGCAGTTGCATCTGCTTGGAGCAATGCAGGCTCCCCCCTGAAGGGCTGGCTGATATGATTCATTAGCAGTTCAGCATCCACCCGGTTGCACGTACAGGTGGGAACAAATCCCAGAAGTGCAAACACCTACATCAGAGGGGAAGAGCATTTCTAGGCTGCCAAGCCCCTTACCCTGTACAGGGTTGTTGGAGAGACTGTGTAACTATATACTATAAATTGAGCTTGCTTTTCAGGTCATAGAAAAGGCTCCATTACTATAAGAAAACTTTCACCATCAGGTATCAGTGACTCTTCAGCATCTTTGCAATTAAAACATTACTATTGCAAAGTCCTAGAGGCTTAGGAATAGACATGTCTTGTATACTTGAGTGAATGTAAGTGTAACCGTGTGCAGCCATGTGTGGTGAATGTGTCAGAACTAACAGCAGGAACTTTGATAAGAGTTCTCCATCAGTGAACATGCTTGATAGCTCAAGGTCTTTGAATTGTTATTATAAGTGGCATCCAGAAGGGCTGCTGCAGTTAGAGGTCTGTCAGATTTCCCCACACACAGACTTCCCCAGGGTTTTATTATATTTCAACTTTTCCAAGTTACGTGGGGCCTAAAACTACAGCCAAGAACTTGTCAGCACAGGCATGGTTTTATCTTTCTCCCCTGAATGATCCAATGGCTTAGTTTAAGAATTGGTGCTGTGGAGGATCAGGACAATATGTGTGCTTTGGGGTACCCTGGGGTGAGAATCATTAGCAGCAATTATTAAGAATGAGCATTGCTTTTCTGGAAAGGGAGGCAGAACAGCAGGTGAACAGGAGACAGGTGAGGGGTAGAGAAATTAAAACAGATTACATGCATGAATTATTTTTTTCAGAGAAATGACACTTTCAGAAAGTTATTTCTGTATGGCTCAATATTTGGAAAATGGCAGAACTATTATTTTTGAATTTGCATCTCCCCCCAGAATTTGCCATTATCATTTTTACTAGCCTTTTCATTAAGGAGAGACTAGATAACAAGCAGAGACTAGAAGTAGACACAAGAACAGATACTTCTCATTTATATGTGGAATTTTAAAGTCCCACCGTGGCAAAGTTTCTGGCTTTCTCCTGTGAAGACTGGTCACAGAAGAAGTCAGTAAAAAGGCCTGGAGTACAGGCAGCCAAAACACAGAGGTGGGTAGGCTGCTGAGCTGGCATACAGTGGGGCAGGAGAGAAAAGGATCCCCTGTGCTGGGAGCTGGAGTAGTAGCAAAGTCATATTTAATGCTGTAGGTAGCACATGTAGGTATCTATGCTGTTCTCACACTTGCACAGCAGATTTAGGAATGTTTCTACTGTAACTGCAGAATGACTTTGTAAGTACACTTATGCAGTTGCACAAAAATTAAGATAAACGTTTCACAGTTTTCTTGCAATCCCTCTGCTTTGTAGATTCATACCGAAATGTGCTGAGCACTGTGGACTGCTGAAATAAGTAAATGGATAGAGGTTTTTAGTCTCCTGCTCCTCATGAGGCATGGGGTAGGTCAGTACAGAGAGCCCTGTGACATTAGCTGACTCTCTGTGGTACTAAATCATGTTGCTACTTTGGGAACAAAGACAAACATGAGGGGTTTTATTCATCTGGCATCCCTCTCTCCTGCAAATAAGTGCTGCCTACCAATTTCTCTATGCTGTAATGTGCACTCAGGAAAGAAAAAAAGCTACCTAAGAACATAAGAAAGTCTAAGCACATATTTTGGTGTATTATGTAAGAGCTGTCTCGAGTTCTGCAATGCAAGGTACATTCATTTCAGTGTAAAGGCCTTCAGTCATATTTCATTTTAGTGATATACTTTTGGTTGAGGAGGGCATTTGAGGAAAAGCATCCTACCCAAGTGCAAAATAGGATCAGCTGTTCCTTGTCAAGTCTTACTTTACTGGACAAGATCACTATTCATAACTCTGGTTCTCTCTCCTCTTAATTTGGTTTCTAGTGTATCTCCAACAATTGTTTGCTGCATTTATTATTTATTATTTATTATCTTTTAATTCCTATCAGTTTGACCTGTCCTCCTTCTACTGCTTCAGCTACATACAGATGTATCCTGCATGCTTTTTTGCAAGAGGCAAATGTGGGAGGCTGCCTGTACGTGGTCTGTGTAGGAATTTGGCTTTTTCCTATTAAGTCAGCATGGTAAGGGGGCCCTAAGCCTGAGACAGTCCCTACATCAAATTAAGCCTATGACAGGATACAGATATAGTCCAAACAGATCAAAGGTTTGCTTTTGACCTTCCCTGCCCAAGGCAAGCTCTCACCACACAAATAAATCCTAGATGAAAAAATTTATTCAGCTCTTTAAATCAGGTCTCTTTAAATCCATAGTTCCCAACCTAAATATTGCAACCTATCTGTCTTATTGCAGGAGGCAAGACTTGTATTTCAGCATTACTATAGACAATACAGACAGGTCACTTTTTGTATGATAGTGGCAGCCTGTCCCAGAGAGGCTGGGAACCAACAAATGGGCCCTGGTGGCCTTTGGTTTGAGTTCAGTTGGTTTGTTTGTGGCATAGATCAGAGGGGTTGTCTGATAGCCTTAATAAACAAAAGGTGAGCCGTGAGTTGATGTGAAGAACTATCCTTATGCTCTGTGATTTCTATAGCACTTTTTTAAATTGTCAGAACATGAAATCCTCTGTACTTTATTCCCAATATAGTCTGGCCATAAAAAAAGTGACGAAACAGCCTTGACGAAGCAGCTCGCTGACACAGTTAGGGTTTATCAACACCACATTTGAGTTTTGTTTATGTGTACTTATGTCACACTGTAATAAACACGTGGTGTGCATTCTCCTCTTCAGCCAGTGAGGTTACCCAGAATAATTCCCAATACATCTTGGAATGCATCAGGGCTGCTCATATGAAGCAATCCATCCTCTTACATGGAAACCTTCCAAGTTAAGACCTTGGCTTAGGTGTTCGTTCTGCTGAAAGAACTTTGATCCCAAGGTACAGTCAAAGTATAAGTCCAGTTTCTGAAATAATCCCTTGTATCCCTTTATCGCTGTCATTCTTTTCCTTTTGGTTGGCCTTAGGCAGAGGTCCCTCCCTCCAGCTGCTTCTGTCCCCAGTTTTGTGTGTGATTTTTCTCCAGATTTCGAAGCTCTCTCTAGGTCTGAAACAGGAAAAGCTAAAATGTCATGAGAGAAACTATTATATTTTAATTAGAGCCAGGAAAAAAGGAGAGATTTTTGTTATTTTTACATTAAAATGGAAATGTTTTGGAAGTTGGTTTAATTTCTGTCAAGGTTCTGTGCATATGGAAAAGGTTTTAGCCACAGTAGTCTTTTCTGCCCTAGGACTTAAGTTATCTTGTCAGGGGCTCCAGTCAGGACAAGGATTTGTTTTCAAAAGACTGTATTTCAGGGAATTTGGAGCTAAATGTTGCACAACTCACTGCTGAAACGTTTTATTGGCATTTTACTTTATTTCAGCCTGAAAAATATTTCTGATGACAAAGATTGTGGTGGAACTAAAATGCAGTTTTTCAAACACCTGAGGCATTTTAATGGTGGGTCTACCAGAAAAATAAGAATTTTGTCCCTTAGTTTACCATTGCACAAAAGTGAAAGAATATTGATTTAAATTAAAAAAAAAAAACAAAAAAAACTGAGTCCTTCAGGATATGATCTGAATTTGGACATTTATTTTTTCCATATCAAGTAGATTTTCAGGACTTTGAAACCACAGGTAAGAGTTTAGTTTTGGAAAGAATGTAAAAATATTTTTTTCTGTTTAGATGGGTAGTGTGGTGTTTTATAACAGCTTTACCAAACAGTTATCAGCTGCAGCTGAGCAGTACAATTTGTATCTACTTAAAAGCGTAGGGTGGGCAATGTGCAATGGCTGGAGAATCTTCAGCTTTATTTAATCACTTCACTTTGCATTTGAAAAGTAATTCATCATGGAAAGTCAGTGGGGTATAGAGAGCACTAATTGCAGCAAAATATCAAGGACAGTTTTCCTCTGTCTTAATTAAACATTAATGAGTGAAGTTATTTGCAAATTCATGCTGCAGGGATGGACTTATCTATCCAAGTTTTGTAAATACTGACACCGGGTGTCAAAATAAAACACCTTAATTGATTTATACAGAAATAGTTTAAAAGAGTACACCTGGAGTGACATTTCTCTAGCTTTTTATAGAGTAGTTTCCTGATGAATTATTTATAAAGAAACGTGGCCTGACCTATCTTAATTACACAAGTGATTGTTTCCAAACTAATCAATTTTGTAAGCAAAGTGAATTCTCTCCACTGTCAGTCCTTACTACATCAAGAAGGAAATGGAATAAGAAATGCACCTTTTGACAACAGTTCCTACGGTGTCTATCAGTGTACTGCCAATAGCACCCTTAAAGTTACTGGTGAGCTCCACAAAAGACTAATTCTAATCTCGATTTATCTTTGTATTAATGAGAAACTCAGAAAGCAATAAGAAAGACTGAAAAATCCAGTATCAGTACCTAATTTTTAGTGCCAAGCCGTAGGGCAAATCAAGTAAATAGAGATAGCAGAGAAAGAAGAGGCCAGATTGTTTAGTGTTAAGGGGTCATTGAAAATGCTTTGTAGCAGGTATTCAGAAACATATTAATAAGACAAGCAATAGTTCAAATCAAATAATAAAATAATTTTCTCCCCTTCTGTAAGAGGGGAAATATTTTTCTGACTATTTTATATTTATGTAATTTTCTACGTATTTATTGTGATCAGTTCTTAAAACCAAAACAAACAAAAGAGCCAATGACACTGAAGCTTTTGAGTTAGTAGAGTGGAGGTGTAAGGAGTGACAACCATTGCTGTGCAGCTGGAGAGGAGCATCTGTTGGAGGGTGAGAATGCAAACAGTCTCTTGCTGAATAGCTGTAGTGGAATGGTGAATGGAAGAATTACAGAAATACTTATTCTGAACTTCTACAAAATCATGTACTCACTGAGAAAACATGAACAGAGACATAAGGGAAGAACTGATTTATGTAAGAGAGGAAAAAAAAGGAAATTTAAGTTCTGCTTGAGGAAAGCTTTGCACTCTATGGAGCTTTCCAATTTTTTTTAATAAAAGTTAATTTCTTTCCCGGATCAGACATATCTTGTTATTAAATACTGCTGAAGTTGATATTGCTGAAATTATTTTCATGTGTGTCCTACCATATTCAGCACATGTAGTTTAATTTCTGAACATGCCAAGTATACTTTGAAATCTTCCTCAGCTTTGGAGGGGAAAAAACCATCATCATGATTGACAAACTGTTTGACAAAACAATTCTCAGAGCAATTTTCAGTGGTTCACTGTCATATCAGAAAAATGTATCAGGTACAGTTCAAAAGAGAGGTGGCACAACTGAACATTTCCATAAGACACAGACAATAGAATTAAGAGTGACTATATTTCATTTACTTGTATCAGATGTATACTTGGCTACATGATAAGAATTCAGAGTGATTTTGAGATTCTTGGAAACAGCTTCCCCAAATTATTCCAAATTCATAATTTGCAATACTGTGAATTTGCAATTATTTGAAATTCCTTTTTTTTTGGAAATATCTGTATGATCTGATCAAAATGTGAATAATCATTTCACCATTTTGTCTACAGCAAATTGGTGAATAGGAGCAAAATCCGGAGAATTAGCATAACTAAGAAGATCTGTAGGTCTCAGATCATAAGGTTCTCACCTCAAGCTATCCTACCGTTAGGAAAACCTCAGTGCATATTATACTTTTATGTTTTGGGATGTGTTAAGGTGCTTTCATCCTATTGCATGCACTTGGATCACCATGAGCAATTCTATTATTAATGTCAGAGGCCTTGTGAGTTTCTGGACCTTTTCATTTATTTATTTGTTTGTTTTATTTCTGTTTCCAGTGATGAGAATAAAGCCCTCCCACCTTTTCATCATCGCTGTAGCTTTTGCCACACTCTCACAGGAAACCCAGGATGATACTGTCTTCTGTGTCATGCTAAATTTTTTTTCTTTAATTAAAAAAGAAAAATTACCCAAACCTTTTAATTGGCTGTTTCTATAGGCAAGACCATCTAATGTTCCTGTGGGGCCTGGACTGTCTCGCAGTTTTTCTTAACATGGCCCAGGGAGTTGTTTAAAATGTTACACAGAAAAAATTTGGAATAATCGAATGGTCACGGTCTGTTCGAATAAGTTTGTGCAGTGTGCACTCAAGCAGACCAAGCCATTGTTCATGGGCAACATGGCAGTATTTATTTTGTTGTTTTGCTCGTGGCACTACTTTCTTCATGTCTCACTTGATTATTGCAAAGTAAGGGGCCTTTGTGTAATTATATGAGAACCATCATTGCCTGTGGCTGCCATAGGTGTGGACAGACATTTACCACTCAGCTCTAGGAAACATGCCTCACCAGCCTCCCTTTTTCCATGGGCTGGAGCCATTTGCCACGTTTATTTAGTATGAGCAAGCAGAAGAGAAGCTGACTTGTCCTGCTGCCTGCAGCTGCAGTCCTACCCTTGTAAAAAACATTTATACGGCTCTCATGTTACGAAAATATCTGTGCAGTTGCAGGAGGGCAGAAGGTTCTGCGTGTGCTGGGGTGGGAAGGGGGAAAGGCAATTCCTGCAGGGATTTTGTTACACTTGGAGCATTCAGGACAAGGCTGTGGAAAGGTGGTGAGAAAATAATTTTCCCTCCTTTACATAAAAACATTTTAAGAGACATTCTGAAATGGAGAAGCACAAATTATATCTGCTGCTCTTACGGATGCTATGAAATACATTCCTCTGTTTCTTCCCTGTGCCTGCCTCTTCTGCTGCTAATGCGTAACTCGGAGTCCACCCTGGTTTTATCACTGCTGGTTTGCATACACATCCTCTGCCATTCCCTGGTAGGTTGCTGTCACCTTAACTGCCTCATGGGTAGTGGTGCAGATGGATAGTAGTGATCACAGGATCTTATGGTTCAACAAGTGTTGGCATTGGCAATAACTCTGAGAGGTACAGCGTAAGTGCTGTAGCTAGGAAATCACGTGTGCTCAATCAGCACGTGTCAGTATCGTACATTTGCTGGGGAGCTACCATCAAACATGCAGTAATTTTAGAAAATAGAATAATATGGCAGAATGGATGCTATAATGGAAAATAAATAGGCAGATTGCCTTCATGTACAACTAATGGAGCTAAAATCTGATATTCATCATCAGAATTGTCCAGGAAGGAAGTAGAAAAGGAGGGCCAAAGTCTGAGTGTGCTACCATCCCTCTTCCTGCTCCCTGCACCAGCTCACACTGATTAGAACAGACCGATGATCTAAGCTGTACATTGCCTAAACTGTGGTTTAGAGTGTCTCTGCATATGGACCAGAGCTTTTATTTACCAATTTTACACACGTTTACATGCGGTCTGCTATTTTAGTCAGGTTTGGGTTGAAAATCTTGCCGTATAATTGTGGTTTGAAACTTCTTCCATATGTTATGTTGAACAGACTTTTTTTTTCATAGTTTTTTTAGGCTGTCACAGCTCAAGACTGTTTCGTTTTCTAGCTTTTCAGCTTTGCAGTGTGTTTCCTTGGAACTTTTGCCAGGTGGACAGATATAAGTATAAGGTATAAGTGAAATGAGAGATCCCCTTTCAGTTTTTTAAGAATCTCCATGTTAATTAAAATCTTCGGCTTCATTGTATTGTAAAACCTACAAAGATTGTAATTGACAACATTGTTGCTTACTACTACCACAACATTTCTAATTGACAGTAGGTATAGTTGAAGACAAGGTCAGGTGTTAATTGCACAGTGATTAATGCTTGTGACCATTTATGCTGGGTGTTTAAACATTTAAAACAAGACGTGGATGGCAACAAAAAAATTCAGTTTTTGAAAACGATTGAAGAAGCTCTAATTTTTCATTTCCTCATGTATTATGCAAATAATAGCCCACGGTGACATTTACCCTTCAGCAGAAAGGTTCGCAGACAGTACCTAATCTCTCTGATAAGCAGGTCATTCAAGATGCTGTCTCTATCAATATTGGTAGAATAATAAGTGGCTTAGAGAGAAGTGGGATTAAGGATGAGATTTGTCAGATTTAATCCAGCACTCTGCCCTTTGCATGCAAGAATTGAACTTTGGAATTTGTTTACACCTAAATATTTTTTGTATTTTAGTTCTACTTAGCACTGGGCTATGCAGTTCAAGTTTTGCAGCTGAACAAAGCCCTGTTTGAACTAAGGAAGTTGACTCAAGGAGTAACCATTTGATAGATAGGAGAATCTGAACGTCTATTAACTGTGCAGAGGGTTTCTCCATAACATTGCTACCATTTAGATGAGGTGTATGGAAAGTAGCATTTTTGTACTGAAGTTCTTTAAGTACCATGGTGCAAGTCCATAAAGAGAATTTTTTGGGGTTTTTTAATAATACATTTTTTTCTGTAATTATGGCCATCACTTGGGCACTTTATATTCTCATTTCTGTCCATAATTTCAGTAGATATATTCATATATTCAGAATAAAGATTTCATCAGAAATAGCCAATGCATTGTACAGACATGTCTCTGTTGTGAAATGAATGAAACTCAGTCTAGAGATTCCCTGAGCTAACAGAAACATAGGCCTGGTAATCCTCACTGCTGGGTCCATCTTACACAGTAGAGCATCCCCAACTCTTACTCAGGTTCAGTTGCTGCTATCAAAATTCTCAAGGTGTTTCAACTCAATGCATTGTGTGAGAGAACAGGACATAAATAAGTTGTTGTTTAATGCTGGTCACCTCGGGGACCTTTTCTGCTTTTCATTTCTGCGTGCAGACTTTCCAAGCCCTGATTCATCCCTCCCCAAGATAAATGTATATTGCTATATTTCAGAGAGTCATCTTTACAGAATTTTCACTACTTTTGCATCCTACCTATTTAACATTTCCCTATTCATACTGGGCAGCCTTACAGAAATTGCCTGCAGCTCTACCACTTTGTCTTAAGTCTCTGCCTCCTGCCCCTCCACTCCCTAATTATACAGAGCAAGCAAAAGGAGGATTTAAAGATCATCCAAATTTTGAAAATAAGATCATCATTAGCAGGTGTTTTATTTCTGGTACATTGGAAAATTCCCCAGCAGGAAGAAAGTTTGTGTATATGGAAGCAGTGATCCTCACTAATCTCAAAGTATGCAAGAAGCTCTTCCAAAAGTTAAATTCAATTGCTACTTACTGTTGTCTCCTTCAATTATGACTTGTGTTTTCCTTTTTTCTAATGTTAACGTATAATTGTATGTACATCTCAAAATAACACAAAAAATAAGACATTCTATCATTGACTCAGAAGTCCCTAGGTTTTCTTAGTAATCAAATGGTGGGGCTTTTACACCAATATGAACAGAAGAAACGTCCCCTTACAGCACATGTTAGGAGAGTTACAATGGAGAAGTATGACTGTAATGACTAAAAAGATTCCATGAAACCCTTTGTAAGATCAAGGTTGTGAATCACAGAGCACCATTCAAATTCAATATTTGGCCTATTTTTGGTGCCTCAAGTTCTTATTTTTCATCCTGTCCTTGGATAATAGTGTCAGTATAATTGGCACAAGGAGCTAAAAACCATGGGCTGTTCTGTTGTTTCTCAGCTCACAGGCTGGAGGTGCATTTGCACAAACTCAAAGTCAACCATAGCTACAAATAGTTTCCCATATGGGTTATGGGGCTATGGCTCCAGGAAAGTAATTTTTTCAGAATTAGCTTTTATGGCTGTTTGGTTTTGGCCCTCAAGCTGTAGACCCTGAGCAAGGGCCAGAGGAGCAGAGTATTTGTAGTGCTTGTTCAAGCATCTGGAGTGTGCTTTTCCCTCCTCTGAAAGTGCAGCAAAAGGACTCTGCACTTTAATGTGCAAGTTGTCAGGCCATAGGTGTAGTGCTGTGTTAAAACCGTAGGCTGTTCAGACACCAGTGGGGTGTAAACAAAGTTTAAGAATTACTTATAGTGCATCTAGAAGGCAATTTTTAATATTTGTGTTAAAACACAGTGTAACAAAGTAATGTATGCTAAGTAGGTGTTGGATTAATGTATGTCAACTATATGTTGTGTTACACATAAAAATATTGCAAATGTGTAAAAAATAGTGACCAAAAAACTCTGGAAATTCTTTAGATCGGTTCACCTGCATATGTTTTTTTTTCCCCATGGAAATGTCCAATTGCTATTTCTTTGGAAGTGAAGCAAAAGAGTCATAGTGCATATAATAAATGTAAACATAATTGCCTACGTTAGAGCAGTTGTATTAGCTGGTAGAAAAAAAACATAATAGTGGTACCTTGATTGCCGAGCAAAGGGGAGAAAGGAGGTGGCTGTAAATTGGCAATTGCTATAAAAGAACAAAGGAGGAGACTGCTGATAGCGCAAAGCCTTGAAACATTTACACAGCTTAAAAGGACTTAGACATCTGAATTTAAAATAAAAACCACAAAACCTTAAAAAACCAAGTATCTTAAACTATCTTATCAGTACAGAAATGTTCTCAGGAAACAAAGACTATGGAGTTAAGTGTGCACTATAGGTAAAGTCTCCAGCAGGGTTTCTGATTTAACAATCCAGATCCAGAAATGTGATGCAAACACTGCAGTTCATCCAGGCCCAGGTGGCTCAGGGACTGGCAGCATCATACAGAAACTTCATAGGCCAAGAGGCTGAAACTGGGGTGAGGCCGTGGCACAGGGTGCCCAGAGAAACTGTGGCTGCCCCTGTATCCACGGAAGTGTCCGTCCAAAGCCAGGCTGGACAGGGTTATCCTGGTCTAGTGGAAGGTGTCCTGCCCATGGCAGAGGGATTGGAAAGAGATGGTTTTTAAGGTCCCATCCAACCCAAACTGCCCTATGATAATCATTAATGAGTGAGAATTAACAGACTCTGATTTTGCTTGGTCCAAGGCTACAAAACTCTCCCCAGGGAAAGCCAAAGAATCTGAGGGTTCCCTGTGCTTGGGGTCTGAACTTCCCTCAACCACAGTACAGAGAAAAAGCCTATGTACATTACCCCTTATTAGCAGGAAAGCCAAAATAAATGAACATTTGTGTATGAAGCGCAATTTCCCAGTCTCCCTTAATGCTTTACTATCATTCTAAATATTCTACTCTTCAAGTATCATAGGGGGACCCAGGATAATGACAAATTTGGGAATCTGCAGTGAGTAGTATTATTTTTGAGTATCTGCATGGCAGATGTTTTTCCTATCAATATTCATGTTACTTTTCGACTGTAAGACAAATATGAATAATGGTATCAGCAGCTTCAACTTATAAGTAATTTTTATGTTTTCTGTATGGGTATTTATTTCCGTTAAAAATGCAAGTTTTTATTTTAAATTTGTTCTCCAAATAATGGACTCCTAGGTAATAAACTGTCATAAAAGACAATGTACATTTTACCTTGTGTCTGTTGTTCACATTTCATAGTGGTTTATCTGTCAAGTTAAACAAAGTCTTCAAAGCAGAAATCTACAATTTAATAGAATTCAAGAAAACAATGATTGTGCCTTGACAGTACTCCAGACTTTATTTGTTGATAGTATTTATGTTTCATTTCCTGTTAAATTCTAGTTTTAGTTAACTTTCTTTGCACATGTGTCGTGTAGTGGTACCAAACCTGATGTTAAAAATCCATCAGAATACGCTCCATCTCACAGACAGCCCCTCTTGAAAGGCGGGATGTCTTTATGTCAAGCTGTCCAATTTATCGTCCTCTCCCGCTGCTCCTTGGGGAGACTTCTTGTAAGCACTGATCTCTTCCATGACTGATGGTACAATGAGAGAGCTGGAGGTTAAGGGGCAGGAACAGGACAGAGCGAGGAGATTATCCCTTCCTTTACTCTCGATAGTTAAAGATGGAGGTGTGTTTCTGTTGTTTCTACGTTTGCCAGCCTGAGTGTTTGCTGCAAGCACCTCCTACGTGTGGACACTGAACTTGGTTATGTACCACAGATGTGCTCCATGGCTGTTGTCACTTGCACTTTATGTGCGTGGCCATTCAGTGGCAAGGCTGTGCTGCTACTCTTTCTCCTCTTCTGTTTCCCTAATTGCATTGTCTAAACTTTGAGGGTTTAAATCAGCAATATCTTACTAAAAAGACTGTAAGAACAGAGTGTGTTAAATGAGGTCTCTCTGCTACTTGGGAAACCCATGCTGAGCACCAAAGAAATCGAGCTTCTTGAATGAATAAATGATAAATGAATGTCTAGAACATGCCTTTTTAACTTTCAGTTTTATAGGCTTCATATAGTCTCTAATCTCCATGAAATTTAGAGAAAGTAATCCAACAGATAAATTGTCCTGGATGCTAGTAAGCTTATGTGAAAATTTTGAATTAAAATCCTTGTGTTTCTCATGTTAAACTAATTCTTAAAATTAAGATTACAAAGCTGCTTTGTAATTTGCCTGATGTCCCAATTCACATTTCTTTTTCTTGCAGTCAATTTGAGCAGTTTCTATTATCTTCCAGTTTCAAATGAATCAATCAGCATCTGACATAGCCTTGTGGGTCCTCAGCCATGTTCGCCCAAGGCAATGGAACTGAAATCAAAAGCTACCTCTATGAGTAGGGGGTTATAACTCAACATAGCAAAATAATGTTCTACTCTGTTGAATACAATAAAATACACCATGAATAAATTAGACTAGCTCTATTTTCTGCTAGTTGTGAATTGGGATTTTTAAGCTTATGCAAGGATTTAATCTATCTAGTCCTTTAGGATCTAATTTTTGAAGATGCCTTTCATTCTGGTCTGAAGGGATGTTTGTCCCTTTCAGGTTTATAGCCTGAAGTTTATACTCTTAATTGAAATTTAATAGATTCCCTCAGGTTATGATAACTCCTTATTACAGTTTCTGTGCAGTAGCTTTGTTCAATTCTGAAGCCAAAAGCAAAATAAAAATCATCTTTCATTCTGTTTCCCCCATTTGGAGGTAAACATTGTACACCACCTAAGAACATTTCAGAAAATGCTAATGGTTTTTCAAGTGTATTGTGTTCATAATACATTTTGTATTCATTTACATTCAAAATAATCAGTGACAACAATCTCTGACCAGTGTATCTTGCTGGGTACCTGATTTGCCCTTGATTAAAACAAGTGCTGAAAGAATTACTGCTTTGACCTAATTAAACAGAGGAAGGCAAAGAGGCTCTTCAGTGATAGGACTCTGGGGAATTAATCTGCCCAAGTTTTTGAAGCTGTCAAGAAAAGCTAAAATGTTGAGAGCTTGCATAGTTGACTGAAGCACAGGTTAACTTTCTAGAATAAAAATGTCAGGACCTTACTGAACAGGGGAAGTAGAATCATACAATAATAGAATGGTTTGGGTTGAAAAGGACCTTAAAGATCATCTAGCTCCAGCATTCCTGCCATGGGCAGGGGTGCCATTTACTAGATCAGGTTGCTCAGGGCCTCATCCAGCCTGGCCTTGAACTCTTCCAGGGGTAGGACAGGAGCAGCTTCTGTGAATTAGGAATTTAGGTGCTGGGGATTATGTTCAGTGCAGGTGGCTCTGGGTGAAGCTGCAGTGGGAGCTGCACATTTAGCTCTGGGTGGCAAAAGCCCCAGACAAGAGGCTGTGACCTGCTGACTCTTTGCACAACAAAGGGCTCAGGGAGCTGTGTCCTGTCCAGGTGAGGGACACGTGGAGACCTGCAGACTATGCCACGCTTAGACTGGGAGGGTATAAACAGGGGTTCCTTTGTTCTGGGTCCCTCCTCAGAGGCAGCAGCTTGAGCTGTTATTTTGTGGTTGCACCATGATTAAATTATTTTAAGGATCTGAGACTCTGCTGTGGGAACCTGGGGCTGAGCCAGTAAGGAAATGTGGTCTGACTGTGTGAGTGGGGTGTGCAGGGAGTACAGCAGGGCATGCATGGCAGCTGGGGCTGCCCCTGCAAAGGGCCCTCAGGCCCAGCTCAGGTGGTGTGGATGTGATGGCAACAGTGGCTCCTGCATGGTCAGACAGGAAACTTTCCACAACATCAAAGGCAGCAAACCTTGCATGGTTCATCAGATCGGTCCTGTGATGTTGGAGGGAGCAGGGGAGCCAAGGGCCCTGCAATAAGTGCAGCAATGTGCACTGGCTCACCAGCAGAGCCAGTCTGAATTCTGTTAAACGCAGCCCTGAGGTATAAAAATGTTTTCTGTCAGGGTGTCATAGGCAGGAACAGGCAAGTTTACCAACTTTCTTGGTAAACCTCCAAACCAAGGGTACCAAAGAGGGAAATGCTGACTGTGAGATTGTGGATATGTTTCTATCCTCTTCAAGAACTTAGATTTGTAAATTCTTACTAGCATTTGAGCCACAGTCTTGTTCATACCTATGGGAGTACCTATGGCATAGTTAAAATAGCAATGTTTTGTTTACAAGGCCATTACCAATACTAGTTGTGGGAGTAGTGGAAAACCTGAATTAATTTAGGTCTAAACAAGTTGTATAAAGAATGAAAGGTCTGATAATGCATATGAAAACTTAAGGTCATCTCAACTTAAAGAGACCCCCTCTGTGTCACACCAGGATGCAAGTGTTCCTTGGTGTCTAGATAGAATACGTCTTGTATTTAATATTATCTCTTTATATGAGCTACAGTGCTAAGAAATTGGTAGTGAGAACACATACTATGCTTACAGCATAATGATTTAACAAGGCTTTCCTTTTACTTGACAGACAAGAAAAGCTGGTGGCTTATACCTGAGGGAACCAATGTTTTCTTCATTTCAAACATTTAATTCAAGACTTAAAGAGTAATACTGGAAGATAGGCATGCTTACTTGACTTTCTTGTAGACTGGCTTTATCTTTTTGTGAATAAACTGAAAAGAAATCTTCAGATTTAATTTGCATTTTAAATTCAGAAATACTTCAAAGCAGTCCAGAGTAATGGGATTCATTTGATAATATTAAATGAATTAATTTGTTATTTTCCTGAATATTTGAAAATGTGAGGAATATAACCATTCTGTGGGAAAAACCCTGCAGTACAGTAATGGCAGCAATGAGGTTTCTAGGTCCTGTGTTTCATTGCTTTTGAGTCTGTGCTGGAAAGAGTAAAGCATCATCTGGGCCAGAAATGGAAGCTATAAGACATCCTAGTTAGAGTCTTTTTGAATCAGTTCTGGTGTTTCTGTGATCAGAGTTCTGTATGTTTGGTTTGAGGTTTTTTTCTTTCTCTTACTTGTGGTATTCTGGCTGGTGAAGAGCCTTGTCCTGTGTAAGCTGGCAGCCAGAGCCCTGCAGGGCTGGGAACCTCTAGTCAGGCTCTCAAGCTCATCTCAGCCCACGGGTTTCACCTTTTCCCAGGTCTCCTCCCCATCCCGTCAGGGGAGGAGTGAGTGAGTGGCTGCATGCCACTCATGTTAAACCATGACAACTTCTGAAATTCACGTCAGAGGCAAATGGAAATGTTCTATCCTCTCTTATTGATCAAGTCCTTCAGAGATTAACTATATCAATTAATGCCTTTTCCTTAATGTTTAGGGGCTGTATGTTGTCCAGGTCTAATTACAAGTTTGTACATAGTTACAATAGTTAAATACTTTCTGTAAGAAGCAGGGGGCGTGTGAAGCAAGTTGTCAGCAAGAGGTACGTTAGAGGTGCTATCAAACTTTGTGCAGAGAGCATTGCCAGGGTGCTGCTTCTTGTAATACATCAGCAATTGTCCAATGGCCATAATAGATTGAGGTCACTTAATGGTGGGTAAATATTTAAGAGACTGCTTTAGCTATTTTGTGCACTCACCAAGAAAATCAATCTTATGAATCGGAGGGAGTTTCAGCTGACATTCTTGTTGTATGTTTACTAAGATGGATTTGAGTCGTATCAATTCTTTTTTCAGTCTACCAGGATTTTGATTTATAATTTTAATTAAGTGCTTTATAACGTGAAAAAATATATACGTATTAAAATTTCATCACAGGGTATTAGTGAGCAAGGCTTATATTTTTGCAATAAACTGAAATCAGATGCTAATTGTTAAAAGTGTACCCGACAGCATCACTGCAGTGGAATGCAAAATTGATAAATGGCAAAATTGTCAATGGTTCACCAACCACTGCAATTCTTGCCCCCTGCTTTGGAGGACAGCTGGGATCTGCGTTCTGTTGTGTTTCAGAGTGAGACAGGGTCTCTCCCTGTGCACGCTGCTGGGGCCCTGCCCTGTGCCAGCAGCAGCACGGCTGGGGACGAAGCTGCTGGGGAAGCACAGCACAAAAATCACTAGAAACATATTTCTGGAAGCAGTGCTGTAGTACTTGGCAGAGCATGGGCTACACAATCCTACCCACTTGCCTGACCTGCTCTGGAAGCTGTAGACATGACAAAAAAAAAAGAAATCTGGTAGCGTGAGCTGCTGAAAAGTTCAGCCCAAATGTTTTATTTTTGCCAAAGCTATAAATAGTCAAAATCATATTAAAAACCAGTGGCCATTGGAAGCTACATCAACTCCTTTTTCAGCTGAGTGGTGGATCACACAGCAACTTGGTCTCTTTTAGCTCTCTTATCTCTCAAAGTTTGTTGTTCTTCAGGTTTTGGTTTATTTTTTTTCAAACTTAAAAATGTATAGGATCTGTGTGTACACTGAGCTACAAGGTAGTTGGCAAATAAAAACCTGATAATTAGACCTCAAAACAAGAAAAGTGCCTTCTGAGAATCAGAAAGTTCTCTGCTGTAGCAAAACTTTTTGCTCCTATGTTGATGCTGCCGCAGGGAAGGGAACAGCTTCCTGCATTTGACTTTATAGAGAACATTTGCTTTTATTTTTCCCTCTGTACATTAACTCAGCCCCTGTCAGCCAGCCTTTTTCCTTTTTTTCCTCGAAGATTAACAGGAGGGGGTGTGCAGATGTTGGTGGGAAGGGGGAACAAATAATCTATTTGTTGAGCAAAATAGGTTTTAAGCTGTTATGAAAATTGAAAAGTTGAATTTTAAAAATTTAGAGAATAAACATTTTTATCAAATCTGGAAGTGTTTTTATTTTCCTTTTAAATTTTTGCGTAAGTTACATCTATAAAAGAGGATTAAAGAGGATTTTAATGCCAAATAAAATATTTTTCTGAACTAGAATGAAATTCTTTTTACCTTAGAGGACTGAGAAAATTTATTTTGCTGTATTTGCTTTGTGTAAGCCTCCAAAATACCCTCCTTAGATTTCATTGTCACTAAGTGTGTTGGAAGCTATTCATTTCATTTGAGAGGTAATTCCATGTCCCGTGAAACTGCTTCAATGGAAATAAATAGATCCCAATTTTAGAATGCCTATTTTGTCAAATGATTACATCACTGAGTGCTGTTACTGTTGCACTGGCAGGCTGCTGCCTGGCGGGTTATACTGCCTTGGATAATGCATATCCTCAAAGTCAGCTGGGACACAATTTAGGGGAATGCACCAATGAATGTGGGGCACAATTTTGACTTTGGAAGCCCTTGCATATAAATGTGTCCTTTTGTGATTGATACTTGCCTTCAGAAATGCTGTAGTGTCCTAGTCTGACACAATTCTTTGTTTGCTGTTGCTTTGTATTATTATTTTTAGAAAATATTTTAGAAGTAAATAAATGAAAAATGTTGAGTTCTGTTTTGAAATACGTAGTTCCTCAGTTGAGGGGTAACAGCAACATCACAGACAGAGTAAGCCACTATAGCTGAGGACAACAGATACCTGGGGTTTCTACAGCCTATCCATATGTAGTAAGTGTGATTTTGACAAGCCAAGGCTGTTAAAAATGTACTCAGATCGAGCAGAGGATGTATAGTGAGACTATCCTTTACTAAAATGCTTGATCCTCCTGAATAGCAAGGATATTAACTTAACTAATGATCCTTTAAATGGGTATGTAAAATATAATTTAAGCTACTTGCAACATGCAAAAGAGAGGCATCATTTGTTACTGCCAAGCTCACTGGCATGTGGAAATCAGAAAATCATTAGCCTTGATAGAAATAGTTTAATACAGCAGGGAAGAGAACACATTATTTAGGGCAGTTAAATGACAATTGATGCAACTGCTGGCAAAATGCAGAAAAATGAGTGTGATTTAGCAATTGATAAATACTGCACTTAGAACTTATGCATGCATGCAAAAAATGAAAATCTTTCCTCATTATACTACATATTTTACCTAGGAGACAAACTTTTCTAAAATGCAGCATTTACCCACCCTGATTTTTACAACTTTATCTCTTGACAAGCCTCATTCTTTCTTTGTCCATTGCATGCCATATACCCACATAAGGAGTAATGTACAGTTCCATCTCTCATTCCATAACCACAGAAACACATTAAGAAAGATTTTCACACAATTTTAACATTTACCAGTAGCAGACTTGAGTCTTGTTCCAGGTGACGTCAGCTGGCTCTGGTACGAGGTTCACCAGTGTATAAACCAGCTCTCATTCTTACACATGTGAAAATTATTTTAGGAATCTCTGGAAGAGATTTTACATTGAACATCAATGCAATTTCAACTTTCTTAAAGGCCTCTTCTTACAGTGATGATAGTGTAAAGTGACATTAGGATAACTGAGGAGCAACTGGAGTCTGCTCCCCAGAGCAAAGCTGTGTGTACTGCTCAGGGCAAGCTGAAGCAACAAACATCTTGTTCAGTACTGGGAGAATGTAGCTGCATAGAAATTGAGGTTAGAAAGGGAGAAATCACATCAGTATACACTCATCCCCTCTCGACCCCTCTCTATTTATCTTTCTAGAAATACAGAGAAAAAAGCATCCCCCTCAAGAAAGAAAGAAACTCAGACACCATACAGACACACACACAGAGCTATACATTTCTTAGCAGAACTCACTGTGTACTTGTCAGATATACTTTTCTGTGTCACTGAATTTCCTCGCAAAGGCAGGTTGTTATGTCAGGTTTGGTACTGTGCCTGTCTGCCTTGGAACCTGTAATGGACGTGGCTGTGTGGCTTTAGGGACATCCATCTGAACTTGCAAGAGCTTTCCCTACACTCTTGGTTTGGAGTGGCATTCCTGCATTGCCCTGACACAAGAGACCAACACCTGGCCTGTTGCTTTCAATCTCTGCTTTGATCTTTAATTATGTAGTGACAAATTTTCTTCCAAAGAGAAAAAAATGTTTTAAATATATGAGTATTTGCCTGTGTGTCTGTAGAGATTTGTGTAGTGTATGTCAGCTCTGATAGTGGATGAAATATGACAGTAGATTTTTGACTGGCAGGTTTGCACATCTGAAGTCACTCTCGTATGTAATACCTATACTGTTTTATTGCACTGATACAGACAGTGATATCAAGTTGACACCAGGTTTGCACTTGCTGGGGTTCTGTTTTAGTGAAGACTGTTTATAAAGTAGAAGGTAGTTTACATCGATGCCTGAAAATATTATTTGTGATTAAAAGAATCTTGAAGTAAGGCTGTTGAATATAAGGAAAAGTAAATAAAGGCAATTAACAACCTTTTATCAGTGCCAAATTTTTCTGGTCAGCTATACACAAAATTTTCTGATTTTTTTTGTTGTTTTGTTTTTGTTTAGTCTTTTTTCCTCCTTCTTATTGCATGTATTTGTGATCTTAGAAATTCTCAGAGAAAATAATTTGAAGTTTCTTTAGAGCTACTGTGGGAGTTTGTAAGTGAGATTGGTTTTTGTGCCACACCCCCTGGACCCTCCCCTTCTCTCCCCCTTAATTTTTTTAAAGTATGATGAATAAATATCTTTTTCAATTGTGAGGGTTATGAAAGCAAGAGACTGTGAAAAATCTGATTTTAAAGATTTTGCTGGAAATCAAGGAACAGAAAGTTCACTACAAATAATGGATAAAAGCATAGTGCTGTTTCCTTGATATTTTGAGGCATTTAAGTAACTATTGTAAATCCAAATCAAGTACACGTAAAGGATCCAGTGATCTTCACATCTGCAGAAGAATATATGGCTCATTCTAGCTATGCAATCTATTTAATGGATGGAATCAGAAAAGATTGAAAAATGTTCTTGAGCCATACATATTTAAACTGTACATTCTTGCAACTACAATGGGCAGCAGTTATCAGGATGTGCCAGTAAGGTTCTTGTTACTTTGTCTGCAGTTTTGTGGGTGTAACTGAGGTGCATATCATTGTGTTTAGACATCTGACTGCTCATCACAATTTGGAAGCTCTGGGTAAGAGCCCATAAATCAGGTAGCTCATACTAAAGATATTTTTCTAAACATGTAAGTAGTTTAGAGCTCAAGCATTACCTGCTAGAATTTTCTGCAGCCACTGTGGTTTGAGATTGACTATATCCAGGAAATTTGTCACTTTATGGTCTAAATTATCTGTCTGTCTAAATTTTTGGAAAATGGTGTGCTGGAAATGAGCAATGCTCTGGTTCAAAATGTGCTGATCAAGTGCTTGATCTGAGCAACTAAAGCAATATGAAACCAAACACATTTGTTCTCAGGCACAGTAGAAGTAAAGAAGATAGACAAAGGTTTCAGAACTTTTTTTAACAGTCAAATTACAGATGTAGAAATATATTTTCTTTGCTTCAGTACATAGTGTCATTTACTTTTCAAGTCCAGCTTAAAAAGGGCTGAAGTATAAGGTGTTATGTACATGTATATTCATCTACAGAGACAAGGCTGTGCTGCTGAATTTGTCAGGATGTTGCCTGCAGCTTTCATGTAAATTGGATCAGACCAAAATAAAGTGAGAGTGATTGTTCCAGAGTGTAAATCTGCAAGACACAGCAGTATTCAGGGATCACAATACTCATGTTTTAATCTCTCTTGTGCTGTAAATACTAGGGTTGATCACAGTATTTTCAATGTAAGTGCCTGCACAACTTCTGCTTCTTCCATTTTTTAGCCCTCCCAGGCAATTTTGAATTTGTTCTTGCAAACTTCCTGAAAATAAATGCCAGACAGGACAAGCCTGTGTGCCAGAGCGGAGGGGAGACAGCATTTAAACCTTGCACATCAGCTGTCATTGAAACATACCCCAGCTGGGTGGTTCTTTCTTGGATAATAATGATCAGGTGGTGTAGAGTGAAAAGGATGGATAAGGGCAAAGAAAGAGATGGGAAGAAAACTGCAAGAATGTGTGTGATCCTACAGTTCATGCTTATGCTTATTCTTATTCTTTTTTTGTTGTCTTCTGTTCCTTGAAGGCTTTTTGTACCTCAGAAGGATTTTGACCTAGAGTTTGAAAAAATCTGACAAATGCTTTTATCATTATTACTCCTTTCTTTTCATAACAGTGCTTTTATCAAAATATCCCTGCTAGAAGCTTGGAGTCTGTTAATTCCTATTGTTGTACAGAAATGACATTGACATTTGAGTTTGTTTCTTTAAAATGGAATAGAGTGAAAATCGTTTAGAAGTCAGAACCAGTACAAACATTACAATTAAAACAATATTTACATTGCGATTGGTTTTGTTTGTCAGATTCTAGTACTGTCTCCCTTATTTGATGAAATTTACTTTTCAAGCTGTACAACTGGAAAGTGTTAGAAAGTGGCTGTAGTGCTAGAGAAATCTGCAAAGCTTATTTTAAATTGTTGCTTAATGGAGAATAATATGTACTGTAGGTTAATTTTTTTATCTTCTCTTGTATTTTACTACAAAATGTGTCATATGTTGTTCCCATAAGTTCATGGTTAAGTCATACACAGAGTCAAGTAGAACTTTTGAGTGTTTCTGTAGCAGCAGATAAAAGCATCAACAGGTGATTCAGGCTAAACCAGAACTGCAATAGCATAGAATCCCTCATGTTTAAGCACTTGTAGTCTCCATCATCATTTGGGTTTCTCTCACATCCAAACAAAAACTCTGGGTTTTGTCATCGACAAAACATATTTTAATGAACTTTCTTGTGACAATGGTAGTGAATACTCAAAAAAATGGCTCCTTTTTAGGAAAGTACATACTCTTATAACTCTTTCAAGGTACCTTTTTAATAAAAAATATTAAGTATCTTGCTTTGAATGAAATGAAGGGTCTGCTTGGTCCTTAAGCAAATCATAGTTATAATGGGCATGAAAATACAGAAATTCAGTTCTCCTTTAATACAGCAATTGATGGTTCTAAGTCTATTGGGTGGGAGGGAAGCTGACTGTCATTAGTTTCTGAAGAGCATGAGGGGGTTATTTAACTTGTCTTTGATTAATTTCTGGCACAACATGACACACATTTGTGCAATAAGAGTGCATCACATCAGAGTTGCATGCTTGAAACAAGTTCATCTTGTTCCAATATATTGAACATGAGTTTAAGTGAATGTTTACCTGCCCAGGCTGAGGAAGGTGACAGAGCACGGGGAGCGAGGTGACGGTGGTCTGGGAGCTGAGCTGACTGGGAAGAATCCTTCTCTGAAAATAGGGCTCGACATTTTTTCATGTAAATATGGGTAAAGTCCGGTTTCAGGTATGGTGAGGGGTTTGTTTATGTAAGGCTTTTTCCCTTTTCTTGTATGCATCTGGAATTTGGTCATTGAAACAGTGCTGCTGCTTCATCAGAGGCTGGAGCATGTGTGCGTGTTATAGCACTCCGTGACCCTGCCCAGCTCTGGTTGTGTGCCTAAAGGAAAGGACCAGATAGACTTACTGCACTAGGCTGAGTTTCAGAAAGGTGAGTGGCTGAGTGAAACACACACGGGCCAAGTGGGTGAGATCTGATACTGCAAGAAAAGGAAATGGATGATGTGAAAGGAGGCACAGTGGCAAACGACTCATAGCCAGCCTGAGGTTCAGTCCAGCTATTTAATCACTGTCAACTGTTACTCTGTAATTAAATTATAAATCCTGAGGGTTTAGAATTCTATCTTTACTTGTAAGCTTTTTTTTTTTTCCCCGATAGTGGAAGGTTAGCTATCTCATTAGGGTTTGTTCTAGGCTAGCATTAGAAAGTTGATTTCTTTATATCTATATATAAATATGCATAGATATGCATACCTGTATTTAGATAAAGACTGTTACATATATTTCCTAGTTAAATAATAAAACACTGAAATATTCTACCAGGTTTTGGCATTCATTGTAACTCAAGAAGGTAACAGTGATTGTACCAAAGGGAAAAAAGGCACTCCAATTTCTCCTGCAGTTAAGATAATTAGCAAGTTAATGCTGCTTCTAGCCTCTCTCTTCCATTTCTGTGTGGCTGCTGAATAATTGGAGACCAGATAAGACTATAACTAGGGAGATGATAAAAAGGAAAAATACCTTGACCCTTTATCTGTGTGGTAGATAGTGAGGCACAAGTACAGTTACAGTGACAGCAGGCAATACCTGCTGGTTGTGGAAATTTAAAGGTTTTCTTTAGAATCTGTCTAGTATTGGTTCCCAAACTACCTATTCCATAAGTACTGATGAGGAATTATTTGCCTTTTAAGTAATATCACTGCTTAATCTACTAAGAGTTCGTTGCAAAGTATCATCTTTATAGGACCAGATTCTGAATTCATTTAAGTACTGTTTTTTTCTCATTGTGTTATCATTTCCATTTCCATCTATTTTTATGTGAAGATGTTAATTTACTGCAACACCAACTGTGAGAAACTACTGCAGTGGCAACAAAGAACAGTTTCAGTGTGAGTACTTATAGTAATAGAATACTACGTTTTGTAGATAGTTGCCAGTCAACTGGAGTTCTTTTTTTTTCCCCTACTTTCTCACAGTTAGTTGTATATTTCTCATTTCCTTTTCTATAAATTGCAGAGGGAGCCAGCTTAGTGAATTCTCTTTCCTCTGAAGATAAATGGAACATACTTTCACATTACTTGCAATTAAAAAGATAAGTGGGGATGTTCTATGTGGAAAAGTTTATTTAGATCATCCACTATGACATACATTATCTACAAAATGAGTCTTTTTTCTTTCTGGTACTCATGGAACTGCTCTTAAAAGTAGGCAATATAGGTTACTAAATCAAAGTATATTAGCTAATGGTGAATAAAGAAAGATGAAGAGAATGGTTTAAAAATTGCATATGCTCAATCAAAACAGAAAATTTAACAGCCAATGACACATGCTCTTAAAATATTATGCATGTGATGGAGATGCTTGAAACTTTATTAGGTTAGAAATTCCTGGTTTTCGTATTGTCTTTTAAAGTGTTTAGGATTTTTTTTTCTACTTCTGTGACTCTTGAAAGCATGTGTTTACATGAATCAATTCCTGACTCATTAGAGTTTAAGGTATGGCATAGTACACAAATTCTTTTAGTATCCTATAGAAATTTCTCTGAAGCAACTTTCCACAAAATGTGACATAATTATCATAATAATTTTGTCATACAAAATTGGATGTGAAAGCTGAGGTTTCTCAGGACAATGAAAGCTAACATCTCTAAGTTTCCTTTGGAAGCACCCCACACTAGAAAATGAACGCATTTTACTTCTTATGTATGAAACGAGTAAAATAAACTGTGATTCTTACTTGCTCTTGCTTCTGATGCCTTGGGGTATTTATTTTGTGTGGTTCTTCACTGACATGAATAGGATTTGCCATAAAATCTGGAAACTAAGTACAAAGTTCAAACGTTTGCAGTAGTTCATAAACAGTGCTTCTGTTTAACAATTTCATTGGAAAACCATTTACTGTCATGATGGCCACAAAAACACCTGTGGGATTGACCCTGTAGTGAAATAATAGCAGAAGTGTGGTTAAACCCATTTGAACTGCCAGGTCTGAAAGTCTGAATTCAATGAGTAATCCTCAAAAAAATAGCAAAGAAAGTCTAGTTCAGAGTTTGAGAAAGGGTGAAAATAAGAAAACTGTTGGTAAAACTGGAGCTGCTGCTGCCTGCTGCAGTGAGCCGTTCAGCTTTTCTGGTTTCTGAGATTCCCAGTAGGATTCTGTAGACATCCGACTGGAGATTGGAAGGCAATACAGGATGACAGTACAAGAATATAAAAAATTACCAGCGAGTTTCTCAGAACATCTTTAAACCACACAACCCATTTTAGGGTCTTGGTTTTTTTGTTCTTTTCTTTTTTTTTTTTATTTTCATCAGTAGGTGACAGATTTTGTTTTAAAGGAATGGTTCAAAATATACCCATCAGGTCGATTAAATTTTGACGTGCCTTTTCACATGGGTAGTGTGAAATCTCAGCTCTCACAGCTGAAGAGCTGATCACATAGCTTTTGTATAGGCAGGAAAATTAAAACAAAATATATTCCTATCACCCCAGCAAATATTTATTGTTTAGTTAAGGATTAAAAAACAGACACATTGAATCTGTCCCTGGAGTCTGGCTTTGGAAATCTGCAGTTGCTTTAGTGCCGTTTTTATTCTAATCAAAACTGTCTGCTTTAGGGAAGATCAATTAAGAGTCACCTTCCTCCAAGAGTCTGGAGGCAGTTTTTGTAAATTAATCAAGTTTCCAAATACCACTGTGAAATAGGTAGAATAATACCTCTTTTACAAATGAGGGAAGTGACACACTTCAGTCACATGCCTAGCTCAAGGTCATTTAAATTGTTAAATTGGTGCCATAACTCATTAAAAAATTTCCAATCCCTTTTTTACTGCATCCATTGTATCACAAAGTCTCCAACAATTTCCTCAGCACTCAGGGAAAGTCAAATATTCTTTATTTGAAGACTCTTTTTTCTATAGGTGGCCAGTACTTCCATTAATGTCAGTAGCCCTGGTTTTTGACTCTTTTGGTTTTTTTCCTGTTGACTCATTGAGCCTGGCTATTTGCTGTCTTAAAGCTCTGCTTTGAGAATTTACCCAAGCACTCTCTCCAAATTCTGGGAAACATTTTCCTGTTTGAATGACACTAAGTTAGTAACTCGCCTGCCAAACCTTTCAGAAGGTTTTCCTAGAAAACCAGTGAAAGTTAAAAGACCTTATGGTCCTATAAATATTCTTTTAAATTTTAATGCCTAACAAAAATATGGCCATTGAATTGTCCCATACAGAACAGAGAAATTCCAGGCCACACTTGTTTTCTGCTGTTGACAGTTAATGCTACCTTCATTTTGGCAGTATTTATTAGTGGTATTTTTTGGTTTTCCTTATTTTTGTCATCCTTTCACTTCTTTGCTTGATGCTCTTTCAAAACTGTGACACCCTGTCTCTGGCTGACAGGACAGGTGAGTTTCAGTCCTTGAGGAATACTCCTTCCTGCCTCAACAGAGCGGCATGGATAGAAATCCTCCTCTAGAGAGACTGAACATATCATTTCTTTGACGTGTTTAGCCTTTGCTGACCAGACAGACACCCAGAAGCCGAGGTGTGCATGTGGGTGACAGTGCATTACCCTCTCATGGCTCCCTCCCCACCTCCAGCCTGTTGTCCCTTTTTTGGAAGAAGCAGAGGTTTAGTTCCATGTATGAAGAATCAGTGATTGTGCCTTAGATGATTTTACTGTGAAGTTTAATTATTTAAAATATCATTTGAGTTCAATTTGAGCAGCTGTTTTTATAAATTTCACAATATCATCTATTGTAGCTGCAATTGTTGCATCAGGATTTGTGGAAACTAAGCTCAATCCCTGCCTGAGTGTGCTTTCTCTAGATTGATTGGCCATATTGTTATTTAGCATCTGACAGAGCATGGAAGAATATTAGGTATGAAACATTAATCAGGAAATTATGCATTGCTTTCACAATTAATGTGCAACTGGACTTTACTTTGTAATATTGTATTAGCTCTTAACTTGCAAATTATTGTAGGTAATTACCTCATTTTTCAGTGGCCATTTGATGGATTGAAGTTTCATGCAGAATGTTCAATGTAATTTAAAGCCTTGCAATGATTTGCTTCTTTATTTTTCATAAGAATCTTAGTTTAACACACATCAGGCATGAAGAGCCTACAGCACTGTAAAACCTAATGCATAAAGTTCCGTTTTTCAGTCCTTTTTACTCTAGAGCTGGCAATTTGGTCAAGTGTTACAGTAAAGATGTCTCTTGCTGCAGTATGTTAAAAAAAACGAATCGCCCGTGATTCTATTTATAGCTTCACACAAGTGAAGCTGCCTTTGTACCATCTGCTTAAAACAAAAGTGAAACAGTAGTCTACCAGATTATCCTTTTTATTCCCTAAAATGTGAAAGTATTGTACTCAATAATCTGTGAACAGTCAAGTATTAATGCTTCAAGAGGAGTAATAGAATTATACAATTAATTGTTAAAATGCTTCAGCAGTTTTGAATGTAGCAACTCTGGGTGCTTGGTTTTTTGTGTGTCTCTAAGGTGTATACAGTTTCACATTATATATCAGGAAGGCATTATCATAACAAATACAATCTATTAGAAGGTCTCTGGCCTATGGAAATATTTTCTTGTGTGTGAATAACTCTGAAAATTAAGGTAATTCTTTCTTCATGTTTTCAGATCTTACATGTCAAAGTCACAAGTATTTATTATGATCTTTTCAAAATCCTGCTTTAGTAAAACAGCTCCTCTATAAAAGTCAAGCAATATAAAATTGAATGCTTATATTGAAATAGATTTTAACAGATAATAAAGTCCTTGAGATTAAAATGGTTTCATTCACCAAGACAGACAGTTTACTCCGCAGTGTGCAATTTGTGTCACATTATGTAAAATTTCAGAAAAAAAGATTTGAAATAAAAGTACAAATAAAAAGTATCTTATAAAACAAAACCAGAGATGTGCTTTTAGTCCTAAGTCAAGTAGAGAATGAAAGCAGGATATGAAATCCTGTGTAAACACTGAGTTTTTATGACTTGATTTGTGTTCTTTCCTGCCTATGTGGCTTTGAAGCTTAAATTTCCAGCTGTACTACCAGAATTTCCTCCCCCTGACATCTCCTAATAGGTTTGTTCATTGTTTTGAGGCTTGTTTTTTTAAAATTTTAAGAGAAAACCTAAAGAGTTAGACTTTGTCAAACATGAGAGAGAACCGCTTTTGCACTTGTAGCTAACAGTTTGGTGTTTCAGAATATAGAGTTTACATCACATAATTGGTTCACCAGCATAAAGGTTTGTATCATGTCTATTGTAATGAGAGCTACTGTCATTTTCTCAGAAAAGAGTATTTAAATGGGTATGTGAAATTGTGCATCTGAAAAATGTATTTCTCCCATCTATTGGCAATGTCAAACATTCTGTTACATGAAATTTAGTACCTAGAAAACAGTTTTTGTATACAAGCTATGAGGTAGTGGAATGATGAAAACACCATTTCTTGATAAGTGGTGGCAGGAAAATAGATGAGTCGTGATCTCTAAATTACACGCTAATTAACAATGCATGGATAATCCAGGTTCATGCCTTTATCAAGCAAGGTTGGTTGATTTTTTGAGATGGATGCACCTAGTTTGGAAGACTTCTCTTTAGGATGATGTTCTGAGGGAATTTGCCAACTAGAACCACGTTTGTATTCTGAGAAGGGCAGGAGCACACCACATGTGTCACTGTGTGGATGCTGCAGTGCATGTACTGAAAGAAAATTGAGAAAGTTCTCATTAAAGTTAACTTCTCCCTCCCTGCTTTTCCCAGCCCAAAGGTGTACAGATAATACTAATGGCATTGCACTCTTCACCTAAATAAAAATGGAATTAATTTTTAATAACAAAAGAGCAGCAACCATAATGAAGTTCTGACTCTATAGTCTGGAGTATGAGTTAAATATGTAGGTGGCCATTCAAAATACTGTACTTTGCTCTCATTAACAATCCACTGCCATGTATGTGAGCTATTAATATTTCAAGCATAAATGGAAAATGAGCAGAACAATCTTGCCAGTTATCCTTTTTCTCAGAACAGTTGGAATTGGTTTAAATGTCTCTACCAATCCCATTCGAAGGCTGGAAATTAAAGTGGGAAGTGAGTTGTGCTATGCCATGCAGAGATGCATGACATTGCATATGCTGATACCCATGAACTCTGCTGTAAAGTGCCAGGGAGAGGCACTTTGGGTCCAGAAAGTGACACTGAGTGGTAGTTCCTGCTGTTTCTCATCTAGGCAAACCTCCATAGCATTTGCCAGTGCAATATAAGGTACCTTAAACACTGAGTGAAATCAGCAAGAAATTATTCCATTTTTTGCTATTACTTTCTCCGTCAGGAATATGACTTGGTAATTTTGCCTGTTCATATGCTAATTGTGATAAGAAAATAGGTGCTTGGAGTGTGTCTTAATGATGCAGATGGCGACTGTCTCACCCAAGCAATGGTATCCTTGCAGGAGGCACGTGCATATTGAAACTCCTGTTTAAATAATTAACTAGGGGAAACCGTGGAGAGAAAATAGAAAACTGTGGTCCTTGATGGGTGTTGTGTCTGCTCTTTGAATTTTCTTCAGGTTGTTAGGAGGCATCTGTAACTTTAGGTAGCAGTGATGTTCTTCTTTCTATTGGAAAATAATGTAATTATCAAGTTGTGGAGGATCTGCCTGAGCTCTCTGTTGCCTTTTGTTTGCTGCTTTTTTTCCAAGAGTAAGTTCTTTTCTCCCTGGTCTTACATTACATGGCAGGTAAAACCGTAAGTAATGTCCCCAGGTTGCTAAGAATGGGAAAATGATATTTGTCACCATAGCTAATAATTCCGGAACAAGCTCTGGGGAAAAATAAGAGAAAGTGAAAAAAAAATCTGATATATAGGTAAGAATAACCCATATGTTTTACTTTAAAAACTATATTACTTAGTTAAGTTCTGTTTTCCCTGCTCTGATCCCACAAGTTATTCATAATATTTACTTCAGCTTTACTTTAGCTCTCATCCTGCTTTCTCTTTATTGCAAATAAAATTGCTATATTAATAAGTAATTTTGTAAAAAAAAATAATTTTAAACAAATTAAAGACAACTTGAGAGAAACAGAATTTTGGAATAAAAAAAATTAGGCCATGGAGCTTTGATGTTGACTTAAATAATTTACGTAAGTCCCATTAATTCATTGCACCATGTACCAAACCGATTTGAACTGATAGCTGTTCCATTTTGTCAATATTAGAAATCCCTGCATCTTTTTCAACTCAGAATCATTTAAACAAACTTGAATTATTGCCTCTTGCTGAAGTCATTAAAGAGCAAATACATCAATTGTCACATACATGCCAATGATGCAATTGTATTGCATAAATCTGTTTTCTGTCAGATAGCAAAATAATCTACACAGACCCGTGGAGCACTGAAAGTCTAATAGAAAATGGATTTCACTCCAGCATGGTGCTTAAGTGTGTCTTCCAAAATATTACAGCAGATTGATACAACATGGACGTTAAAAAAGCAACACAAAGATTAACTGGAAGCTGAAAAGTTTGTCACAGAACAATTACAATAGCCTCTATTGTAAGTAATGGGTATCTAAGACAACAGGAGTTATTGCATTCAGTCACAGAGTAGCTTGCAGGATCACTGCAATTTTTTACTTGTAGTATCAAAATAATTCAATCATATGTTTTGACTTGTTTGGAAAAGTAAGGCAGGGTGTTATGCAACCTTCATTTCCTCTACTCTAGCCACAATTTCTTTTTGGATTACTGACATTTCTCTATCTCCTGGAATGTTCAGAACTGCCAAAATCAAACAAACTGATTGCTATAGCAATGCTGTGAGAGAATAGTTGAGTCTTTTATGCTCAGCAGGAGCTCTTCCCTGGAAAGGCTGTGTGAGATCATATAATACAACAGAGATGATATTGCAGTGAGGAAGGCCAACCCCATACTGTGCCACACTATCAAGAGTGCAGCCAGCAACTTCAGAGGAATGATCTTCCCCCTCTATTTTGCACTTTAGAGATCACAATTTGAGTGCTATATCTACTTTGGGCTCCCTAGGACAAGGAAGACATGGACATACTGGAGAGAGTCTGGTGGAGGGCTGCTGGGTAATTTGACTGTGGCAGGGCTTCAGCATGGTCTCCGGCAGTCAGCTTAGTCCATTCAGAGAGGTGCAGACTGGTGAAGTGGTGGAAAAGATTGGTGGAAAACTGAGCAGGCTCACAGGGTTGTGATGAGAAGTAGAAATCCAACTGGTGGTCAGGTATTACCAGTGTCATTCAGGGATCCATAATGTTAAATGCCTCTAACATGAGCTGGAGCACACGTGGTACAAGGAGACTGGGAGAGCTGAGTTTAAGGCTGAAGACTTAAGAGGGGAAGGGGAAGTATTGATGATGTCAATAGTGTTTGAGGGGAGAGTATAGAGAACATGAAATTATAGCCTTGGAGTCTTATGGTGAGAGCATGAGAGGCAATGGTCATAAGCTGATAACATGATTCTGGTTAGATGTAAGAATGTCTTCCTCATGAGTGTGGTTAAAATTAGAAGATTTGTTCAACAGCATTGCAGTCTCTTCAAGCTTGCTGATTTTCAAAGCTTGACTGGACTATAGCTGATCAATATGATCTACTTGAGAGGACAGAGCACAAGGTCCCTTTCAACATAAATTATTCTATGATTCTGTCAAATTAAATACAATAATTTATAAAGACAGATTCAAACGCATTGTCAATAATGAAATTCTTTAAATGCAAAATAGTGTAGAAATTTCCATTTATTTTTAAACAAAACATTGGACTGCCTGCTGATTTCAGTGTATGGTCAGTGAAGCAGAATTCATTTCCTTCTGCTCAGAAGTGAAGAGCTAAGACATGCAAATAATGTCCTTCATTCAGACTCTATTCATTTTTTGTTAAATTAAAAACCCAAGAAAATAAAAGCTAAAGGCAATCAACTGAATTTCCCTCCATCAGGTTCCTTCACCCTCTGGTCTCCCTTATTCCTCTGCTTGACCCTCTGTCCAAACCACTCTCACAAGTGTCGAGGGGACTGTCGAGTTCAGTTGGCTGTTCAAGTCTCCTGGCACCCGTTCCCTTCTCAGCAGGAGCACACGGGAGTTCTGAACTGTTGGGAAGCTCACTGGAATCCATGAGGTGTTCAGGAGCATTAGGGACATGCAGAAGGACCTGAGCCCAACAGAAGCATCCATTCAAGTGACATATATGATGACACAAACAAGAGAATATTGTCTGTTAAATCCTACTGAAATATCAGCTTTCCTGGTAGCTAATGTCAGGAGCTAAAGCAAAAAGGACATTTCAAAAAATTTGTAAAGTCACTAAGGAAGAGAGATGAAGGCAGGAGAAAATACAGTAGGAAGTTAAAAGTAATTATATAATCAATAAAGGATAATTACAGTCTCTGTCTAAGGATCCGTGAAATGGTATTGCATTGCTGTATCTTTTTGAGCTGACATAAAATGCAATTCAGTTTAAAGAAAACACAGAATTAGGAACCAATTTTTACAATCTGTAAAAGTTTTCAAGATTTAATTTTGTGTGTGATTATTCTAAATTAGGATGAAATCTTCGAAAAAATACATGCTGACGTGTTGGTAGCCAACAGTCAATATCTTTCTTTCCTACTGTAATTTTTTTAATTGTAAATAGTGAATATTTAAAATACTGACCTCCCCACCAATCATGATGACATCTCCCTTCTTGCACTTGAATTTTCAGCCAGGCACCTTCATGCACAGATCTGCATGAGTAACAAAAAAATATATTCTATTAGAGAAAGAGAGATAACCTAACTTTTCTGAGGCGTTGAAAGCTTGAGATTCAAGGCCATCTCTGAATAAAACTTTTCAATTTCACATGCCCCAACTCCATTCTCTGTCTTTTGTGCTTGGGGTTCTCTGGGTCATGGAAGAGAACCAGTGTGCCACAGTTCTATTTTTCTGCTCAAGTGTACTGCTTAAAGTAGTATTTCACGTACTTATTGGTGCTCAGGTTTATGAGTTTGAATTCTCTGAGTATTTTCTCTTTTTATCCAAGCTGTCTGCACTTGTTTTGACTTCTCTTCATGATGTCACAGTTACATAAAGTATGCCAGTCAAATGAAGTACAGCAGTTCACTGAAAAGTGTCAGGCTGAGTGGTGCCATTCTTTGTGGGTTCTGTGGTCTCTGTGTGGATTATAAATCTCTGCTTTTAGTGAGTCCTGGTTCCTGTTTTTCCATGCCAGGAAGCTGGGGGCACAGGCCTGTCAATACCCTGTTGAGTGATGGCCAGTTATCTCAACCAGTGCCACTGGGAGATGTCCCAGAAGTTATAGGAATAAAATGGTGGTCTGGAAAAGGCAAATTTCTGGGATTTTTTGTTTCAGTTTTTTGTTTTGTTTTTTTTTTTTTTCCAAATTGTTCTTAGAAAAGAGATTGGCTTTAATTCATTAAGAAAGAGATCAGCTTTAATTCTGTGATCAGCTTTAATTTATATCTGTGATATTCTCTTTAAACTGCTCAAAGCACTAAGAAGTCAACACTCATGTAAATGCTAGTTATGAGTTTTGTGTTTCCTTAGAAAGGTTAAACTGATTTCAAGTAACATACATAGTGTCCTATAAATACTAATTATCTTGGAACAAGAGATTTGGCAGGTGCAGACTCTGAGTTTTCAGTGTGCAAATGTGTATTTATGGATGTTACTGAGATCCTCTCTTCTGTTTTATTCTTATAGTGTTTTACTTTGCTTATCTTGAATTAACCAGAGAGATTCTTAAAATCCAAAAAGGGTCTTCTGAAAAATGCAGGGGGTTTTGCATATCTCCCTCAAGACCTTCAGCAGTATGAAATGCAGTACAGGGTCTTTTGTGTTAGCAATTGCATTTCTGAAATAGAAAAGATTGAATATTTAATTTTCCCTGCAATTTAGGAAATATATAGAAGTCACTGTTGTTAAAATTACACAGATAGTGTATCACAAATAATGTAAACAGTAATTTAGAGTTTCTGTCTGTGAAATAACCATAAACAGGACATTATTTTCTAAGTTTAAGTTTTAAACTTCATGAATTGATTGTGGATGGTTTGTAGCAATTTTTTTGATTCTCAGTGTTTCTTCATTGTCATCAAATTAGAATCCTAGTACTGATTATCAGGATTTTTTTGAAAATGGTATGCAAGGATGCTGAGTGTAGTCACACACATGAATTAACATATTAAATCAATGTGCAAGTATACAAGAGTTTTTGAATTTAATAAAAATGTTTTATTCTTTAAAGGTTTGTGGAAGCTTTTGCTAATTTAATTTAGTTCTGCTCTTTTAATTAGCTTATCATCAATGACCATTGTTCTTAACGCCAAAGTAATCTACCACAGTAAAACTTCAGGTGCAGAGATTATAACCTACTTTTGCAGCATTTGCATAACTATAGGGTTTCCTTTCTTCACGTGTTATTTATTGATTTGTCCCATGGTTCATATGGTTTGTGTGTCCTAGATGAGGGTAGCAGCATCTCTCATCTGACTAAAACTCATGAGCTCATCTACTGACAAAGTGAACTTCAGCACTTTGCTAGTACAGTGCAGTGATGGGTGTGTACTGGTACAAAATGTGACAGAGGCAAAGAAAGGGACATGATGAAAATGTGGAGTTAATGGATGAATGTCAATACAACTTTGGATTACAAAAGTTCAGGCGTATTGCCAGAAGGAAGTTAATATAGCGGAGACAGCCGTTGTTCCACCACCTGAGTGTTTGCCTCTGGAAACTACTTGAGAATGATTCCAGAGATCAGGGCTGAACTCCTTGGGAGGTTACGCTGTCCTTTCCTTACCAGGTCCCATCAGCAAAACTCTCTGTGCTTTGCACTGGGTTTTATGAGATAAGTGATCTTAAGTTCTTGCACAAAATCAACTCAAAAGGAGAAAGAGCTTCTGGAGATTGAGATTGAGGTAGGACCTAATGGAAAGTTTCTTAAGCACCCAGGAAACGTACCTTGGAGCCAATTATTGTGCATTTTAAAGCTGTGAAAAACTTGAGATACTAAGAATTTCCTATTCCATCATTATTTTATCATTGTAATCCTTATCTAGAGAACAATGTCCTGCATTGCTTGTCTCATAATTTGGGACATTGCTCTTCCATTCATGGGCTGCTTCCAGAAATTAAATGCCTAGGGCTGTAGCTAGTTATTTAGTTGGGTTTGTGCCTAAAGTCTTCCTGTCTACTCTTTAGAGAGAGAGTTTTATTGTTACTGAATTAGGTTGGGAAATGAAGACTTCAGCCCAAATTATAATTATTTTTCTGCATCTGCTCCAATCATTTACATGGTTTATGCTTGTAAATTAGGTGTTAATGGAATCCAAGTGGGGTAACAGTGTGGAACATCAGAACTGCAATTGACTGGAGAAGTAGACAACATTCAAATATCTGAGGAGATCATTTGAGCAATAACTCTGGGGTGTTTATATGACATGCACGGAAACATCATTCTATTACAGAAATTATCTCAAATATAAAGAGAACAGAAAATCCACCTTATACAAGGAATTGTACTTTTGTTCTTGTCATACTTTTCAGAGACTGGATATTTTCCTTCTTGAAGTTGTTTGGGTTGTGTTGTTTTCGTTGTTTTTTTTCCCCTTGTAGCGCAATTACTCAGCCTTTAAATTTCAGATAAGCAGCTGTTGCATGTATCAGAATGTCTGCCCCTCTCACGAGTGTTTTGTACTTTCCCCCCCTGAAAGCACCAAATAAAGTGAGCCCTCCAGTGCTTCTCATTTTAGGTATATTAGATATAAACTGATTTTGTGCTGTGAATACCTAATATGAATGTTATAAGCCACACATGTTAAAGTTAGTAATTTCAGAAAACTGAATCATTAAATGTTACTTGTAGAATTATAGGGAACCTTGACATGGTTTCAAATTTTTACACAGTTAACTTCTGTGTGGTATGTGCCTGAATGTTCCTGATTATGTGATATTGTGTAAAATGCCGAGCCTTAGCTCTGAAGCTATATATTTGTGATACTCTAAATATAGCTGCCCTTTTATCATTATTTACTTGACAGTGACATTCAAATTCTTAAGAGAATATTCATCAACTTAGAGTGATGAAAGAATGAATTAGTGCTGATTTAGTATGTGGAAGGTATCTTCGGTGGAGGTATCTCCTTGAGTCACACTGTCACTCTGATATTCTCCCTAGACCTTAGGGATAGCCTTTTTCTGATTAGGATTTATCAGAGAAAAATGAAGGGGGAAAGAGGTGAACCAGTCTGGAGTGTGTTTAAAAGTTGATGTAGACTGACAAATTGGGTTTTTCATAGTCCTAATGCTCCTGATTTAACAGATATAAGAAGCTTTACAAAGGAATCACACTAAACTGTTTGAGAGTTAGGAGTAAATGCAGAATAAAGTTATTTAAAAATACAGAAATTAATATTGCTAGGGCACCTTAGTCTGAGTGATAGTCTGTGAAGATAAAACCAGACTTGGTTCCTCTGCTGGGAACCAGCTGATGCAGAAGAACAGCAGCTCTATTGTAAATTGTGTAACACTTGGGCAGATTCTTCCAAAACCAAGCAGAACTGACCCCCCCATGCTCTAGAAGGCGCAAGGCAGATAGTGAGTTGAAGACAATAATTTTTTCTTCTTCATTTAAATCTCTGTGTCTCCAGTTATGCAAGTGTCATTAAACAGCCAAGTGTCTATCAGTATTACTCTCACGTGATCAGATCATGGATTAGAATAGACCCCAGCTTGGGCATGCTGATCACCTTTTGGTTTGTCAGGGCTTTCGGAGAGGCTGAATATGTTCAGTATTAAATGATAATAATTTTCCCCAAACTTTACTGTCCTCTAAGTGGCCCTCAGTAGTAGGACTTTGACTTGAAGATGTCCTTTGTTAATAGTCTCTCTCTACGGTCAGTCACAGGGGACAGTTCTGCTGTCTGTTAGAGAACAAAGAGCGAAAGGTTAATGTTAGGTAAAGTGAGCAGTTATAAATTAATCCTTTGAATTAGAGGAAACTCAAGATTCATAGTGGCTGAAATCAAAACATGAACGCTTGCAGATTATCATTACTTCATACAATTGCTATTGTGTATGAAGTGACACAACAGTTCATATGTGTTTGGGATTGCAGTATTCATATAAATCTACAGATGTCTCAGGTATATAACTCAATAAAAATTTCAAAGACAAGTATTTTTGCCAAGATTAATATGATCAACTTAAGTAGTAGCACATTTCTTTCTATTAAAAAAAAAAAAAGAAAAAAAAAATAAAGAAAAGTGGGGAGGGGGAATTTAAATCCAAACATTTCATTTGGACATGATAAAACTACTTTGAATTTTCATGTCAGAATGATATTTTGTGTTGGAATACAATTAGGTGCAATCAAAAGTAAAATTGAAATGAACTTAATTAAATACAGCCTTGTATTATATAGTAAGGAAAAGCCCCACAGATTTGTGAATGAAAGAAAACTATTTCACTTTCGAAGTACCTCTGATGATTGGAGGGTTTATATTCTTTAGGTCAAGCAGGAGAACAAACACAAATCAATCAATTATTCACTTTTTGCTACTGGGGTACTAAAATATTCAACTTGTTGATTTACTGGGGTGTCTCAGTATTGTTCTCTCTCTTGAATTCAAAGTTCTTGATTGGCCACTACAACTATTTTCTACAAACTACATCAAGGAGACAATGAAACATTCTTTTCTTGTCATCTTGTGATACCTGAAAAGTTTTTTCCTTGATGAATGCTAGGAGAGAAAGATACTTCAATCTTTTTCACTATTTAGCCCTTTTTGGCCTTTATATCACAGTGACATTTTCTCAAATGGAAAATTGAAACTCTAAATATGGTACAAGTGTAACAAGTTCTTCCAAAGTTAAAAAAAAAAAAATGGTTTGGGGGTATTGTGATTGAAATGTGTTATTTTTAGTGCTTGTCTTCAAGTCAAATTTTTTATCTGTAATCTTCTAAGAGTTTGGACGAGAATTTCACATAGGGTACTGGAACAATAGATGACTGAAGATCTGCATTCTAATTAATGCTGGGAAATGTAGGTCCAGTTGACACGAATTCTGTTTCTGTAATGAGGAATAACCTTGATGTTACTGCACACAAATAGTTCTCATTGGGGATTTAAAGGGCAGGTTATTTTATTTTCTTGTTTCATTCTAATTTACTGAAATTAGGAACACACTTTCCTTGAAGTCATTCTTCCAGTTTCTAGCACCGCCTAACAAAGATGGTGGCAATGACTTTCACACATGATGAGGGATTGTAGAATCAGCCTGAAAAATGAGTTGGGTTTTCCAGAACAGATAATCATATCCCCTCCAAAAACAATTCTGCTGATCCCCAGACTGAGGGAACTGAAATTAACAGAGGCTTTTTTCTGGGTTTTTTGCTTCATTTTTAAATACAGACCTATGGAAGAAGTTGGAAGAATATTATCATATGCAAAAGAAAAGTGTTAAATGTGGAAGCTAAGAATCTTGATTATAATCTCTAAGAATATAACATATCACTCTGGGCCATGTTGGAGAAAATACAGCTGCAAGAATATCTTCCTGAAAGTTGTTCTCTCAGAACTCAAGAAAATTTTTAGAAAACTTGGGAAAAGTTTATTGCTTCACTTCACAGGCAGAGGGGAAAAAAACCCACTATATAACATTTTTTGTTTTCTTTCCTCTTCTTAAGCAGCTATTTTTGTACGTAAAACTGTTTTTAAAACTCTAATGAGAACAATATATCACTTATGGAGAATTCTACCTGAGATCGTGGAAATCTTATATCTCTGTGATTGTTTAATTTGTCAAACTGTTTGTGAAAAATTCAGCCTCGGAAATGTATCTCATACATCTTCTCTCTGGACATATCAAAGCAATGGAAGGTAATAAGGGATACATTGCATTCATTTTTTTTTTTTCCTCTCTTTAAAGCATATGCTATGACTGGTACATAGGTCAAACAATCTTATTTTGGTTTCTTTCTGATCGTTTTCTCAGACTGGGAATATAAATCAGTTTTTGTTAGTTGACATAGATTACTTTTTGTTTATTCCCTTTTTCTCAGCAGCATGTTTTCTTCCTTTTATACATTCTCAAACCAAAACACTTGCTTTTATTTCTATCTGCTTTCCTGTGAATATAAAACAGATTTATGAAGCATTTTGATTGGAATAAGTAGAGCATATCTTACTATTCAAGAACATTTTTCTAACACTTAAATGCTTCTTTTCCAAACTCTTCGTTTAGACTCATTAATTTATAATTATGACTTGAGTGTTTTTGTTTGATTTGAGGTAATAATCTGGTTCATTTAAATATGAAGAATGATTTGATATTGAAAAATAAAAAATGAGAGAGGGAGGAAGAGGAATTCTTCAGCCAAACATTAGGTAGAATTTTTTCACTGTCCATGGTCATATGCACTTTGAATTTGAATAGTTTTTAGACAGTGAATTAGACAGCAAATACATGTGGCAAAAAATTGTTTCTTTCATGAAATAGCAACATGAGCGGATATTTCTGGCAGCAGTGTTTAAGTCCTGCTTGGGGAGCTTGGAAAGATGGGAAGACAGTAGAAGAAGTGTCACATGGGGAAACAAAGTTACCGGGCTGATCTCTGTGCCTAAAGGAGCACAGGTTAGGCAGATGTCCAAGAGAGCTTGGACATCTTCCTCTGTTTTTAAAAAAATAGATCTTTGGGTAAAAATCGGTGAACTGTGAAAAATATAACTGTGGTGATTCAAAAAATTGTTATCCCCACTTGCCTCGTCCTATTTGCCTGCAGTTATTCGCCTTTGTTGTACTTTAAGGTAAGAGCAGGAACAGAAGGACCTGATGCACTGGCACTTGTTTAAAACATGTTCAAATTCCAGGGCACAGCATGTTCTTCAACAGCCTTCAATGCCTATCAAATTTGGATATCTTGGTGCCCCCCTGAACAAATGCTGATATGATGTTAAGTGGGTTAACATCTCTCTCAGCCATACTTAGGTTACCATAAGACATTAAGGTTCATTATACTTGCTATTTGTTAGTATTTTTTTAAGAGTTCTGTAGTGTGGGCCTTTGCAGGAGTGGGAACTATTGGTAAGATTGTGTTGGTTGCAGCCAAAATCTCCTTTCTACTCTCACCCTGAAGTGAGGAAATTCTATTATTGTAACAGGCTCTGACTTCTCTGAGCTTTGTTTTTTTAATATTGTTTATAGTGTAATATAAAAAGTATATATTTTTACTCTAGAAAAGCCCTTTTCTACCTCACTCTAGGTATAAAATTAGATATAGATTAGGTCTGAGTCATACATAGATAAACATGACTCTGAAAATCCTCCTACTGCTAAACCTGCATCATGCAAGTGTAAGTGACAGGCAGAGGAGAATTTTAAATGAAGTTTATTTAACCTGCTGGTAGACAGTGCTGATACACACAGTGAAAATGATCATCCATGGTTTGGTATGAATTGTTAATCCTGGAAGTTTTTGTTTTAGAAAGGAAAGGCACTTTCACTTGCTTCATTATGTTGCATATAAATGAAAAGTAGGCAGCAGATAAATATCTGTTGTCATTACAAAGAAAGCAGTTGTAGCATTTACAAGGAATTCTGATAAGTTGTGTTTACTTTTTTATTATTACTTGCACATCTCAAGCAGAGCAAAATTATTCATTGTGGATTATATCGTTTGTTTCCATTAGCACATGAATCAAAGGAAGTTCAGCTCAGTGAAACAAAGGGAAAAAATGCATGTCAGTATATCTGTCCATGATTAATTTAAACAATAAGTTGTTGAGTGCCCAAAAATACATTTTAATGTCGAACATGAAGAGAGGTAATGAGTAATGCTGCTGTCTTCAAACAGTGGCAATAGCTCTGAGATTGCTCATACCACCAAATGAAAATGTTGCAGCTGTTTGAAAAGAGGTCAGGGTTTAAGTTCAGTGGGGGAAGGCAGGGAAGAAAATGATATGTGGTAAGGGCACATAAATGATTGATTCCAGTCATATGAAATCAGATGTCACAGGGATCAGCAAGTGTCTCTTGAAGAAGGGCTTCACACACTGGTTTTACGAACAATCACTGGTAAAACAGAAACTGTTTAGAGGCATGCACATTATCGAAACTGCACTTTAACTGTGCTGTGGATGTAGAGAAACCAGGGGGCACAGCCAGGCTTACTCATGGAAGGGTTTATTAGCAGAGCTGGGAGCACTGTGACAATGCATCTGTCCACCTCCTTGAGCAAAGTCACGTCTTGTACAAAATGTCACTGTATTTATCTCGTCCCCTGCGCAAGCCAACACATCCTTGTACAAATCATAATTCTGGAAACCACTCTCGTGACAAATCCAGACCTCTGCAAAGCACTGCAGGCTCCCAGCTGCTGCGTCTGGCTCCAGGCTCAGCACGTAGCTTTTTGGGGGTAAATGCATGCAGTGTGCTGCCCAGTGTGACCTGCACCTGTGTTTTATTGGAGAGATCTTCCTGTTACTAAAGGTATCCAGATCCCCTCTTTGTTCAGAAAGAAGTAACTTCAGCAAATTTCAGTTTTTGAAGAAGCAAAACTTTCTGTTGGCTTTCTTTCTCCTCTCGTGCTTTACATTCTCCAAAATCCAAACTTTCTTTTGGAAAAATATATATTCAAGCCTCAGATCATATCAAGTTTAAATCCGAATCTTTCAGCTTTCTATTTTTTTGGGCCTGCTTTTAAGTCACTGGAAAAATCTATTGACTTGAGTAAATAAATAAATAAAAAAATAGTTGTATGTGATTTCATCATGACTTGGAAGTGAACAGGTGCTGCATCCAGCTGTGGCTGAGCATGAATTCTCTTATTAAAGCAGGTGAAAGCGCCCTGTGCACATGGACTGGAAAGACCTCTGACCTTGGCACCATTGCAGGAGTGCCAGGAGCCTGAGGGCAGTGGGATATGTGTCAAGAGAACTCAAGCCTCCCCTACCCACAGAAAGCTCACGTGCCTCAGTTAGATCGTTTCTCGTGCTTGTGTCGCGTCGCCTGACAGATCCCAGTGTGTGTGTCTGGTGAGGACAGGGCCAGCACGGGGGCTGTTCAGGACTCCCCAGCCCTTGCTGCAGTGGTTTCTCCATTCCCCTGCAGTCCTACCTTGCAGTGGAAGCTGGCAAACCCGAACACACCCTGCAGGCTGCAGCCTGGCCTCCTGGAGTGGGATCAGGGATTGGTAACTCCTCTTCAAAGGCACCAGGTGCTCTTCTGGTGTGAGCTCCTAGGACAGTGAGGGTCACCATCCCAGGGGGATCAGCTCAGCTCTTGGTAGAGTGCTTCCCTAAACCAGACCCATGAAACAGTGCTTTTAAAAAGAGGGAATGTTCCTGAGGTTTATCATTTGACATGCTCACTTAGTCGAGAGAGCAGTCACGGGGGCAAATAATTTCATATGGATGAGACTGTCTAGAGAATGTACCTCCAGGGAACTGCAGCAGCCTAAACTGTACCTGCAACCTGTAAACTGAGATGAGGCTCCAAAACCAGCACTGTTTGCTTGATTGTTGTCCATTTCTGTAAGTTATTTGTGCTTACATATACACACTTGTATGAACATATGTGCGTTTCTGCATTGCATATATTCTATCTATAGCTTTTATAAAATGAAATAACAGTACAGTTTTAGATGCTTGTTTCACCTGGAGCCACATAACAATATTACAACTATTTGCTGCTCTGAACTCAAAAGGGAAGTGGACTTTATTTTAATTTGGGTCAGTTGCATTATTTTTTAATATTTAGGATAGTCCAAGGTGAAAATATGTACAAGTGGCCCTGGGTGAAACTGAAGTGTCAAATTGTTGTTTCAATGTTCTGCCGAGGTGCGTGAATAGGATGCAGACTTCTGGAAGGCTGTACAGAGAAAAAGGCTCATTGCCTGGCGAGCTCAGTCTTGCTGCTCTTTTTATAAAAGAATCCTGGACGTCAGTCCTTTGTGCTCTGCATCTTGTGGGATTGGCTTTTACCAGTGATAAATAGATGTGGCATGTTACTAAATAATTATGATAGAATATTCTGTTCAACTGTACTATAGGGTGTAATTTCCAAATACAGATATTTAAACAGAATCATTTACATCCTTTCACTTAGTCCAGAATAAAATTCTGTATCAAAATATTTTTTACAAGCTTTGAAATGAAAAATAAAAATGTACAAAAGTGTACTTTTGTAAATTCTGCTGCACCCTCCAAGCACCTGCTGGCAAAATTGATGGGAGGGTGAAGCTTTAGGTTTCATTGGCATTGAATTCTGCCTTAGAAAAGGAATCTTCTGCCATCCATATTTGTGTAGCCTTTGGCTGTGATCTTATCTCTCTCCATCCTGTGCCGAGATGTTGTCCTTGGCACTGTGGGGTGTGAGCATAATAAAAGAAACAATTGCTGCCATTGTAATTGATGCTGGGATTACCCATCATTGCAGTCTATCCATGTGCAAATGTGTGCCACTCTTAAGAACATTAAGGCTTACAGAGTCAAGTACCCAAATATTTACAGGAAAAGTAGGCCAAGACCAAACCAGTCATCACTCTGGTCCTTTGTATGCAATATTTATTAAGACTTTTAATTAGATGAAAATTTAGTCCCTTTCTTAACCCTGTGCCCTTCCCTTTAGTAGGTATGTTCAGTCTAAAAAGACAACACTTATTCCCAAAACATTAGTTGCCATAAATAAATACTGAAATATTCACTGTGCTTGCACCTGCTCTTTTTTACCAATAGAACTCTAAATATCATCCATAGAAAGTACTAAATACTCCAGTAGTAGCCTGGTTTTCTGACTGACTTTTCATGGAAGTAGGTATTGTTGGATATATCAGGGAATCAACAGACCCACTGCCACCAGAGGAATTTAACCAAGGAAATCTATAATGAGAATGAAATAAAAAATTGTCCTCAGTTCCTTTAACATTAAGGATATTTTTTCTGTCTGGAAATGGAATATGCTGCTGCACTAAAAGGAATAGTTTGGATATTTCCCGGCACACACACTTGCATTGTTAGTTGTCATTATTAATGGAACAGGTTGTCTCCAGAAGCTGCAGGAGGTAGGACAAACAATGGATCTAACATTTAGTCACATTTTCTTTTGCTTATTCTTTCTTGAGACTTCATAAGTGTTTGAGTTAAATGCTCTTCTGTTTTACTGCTGGATGTCTAATGAGTGTTGAGGCACTATAACATATCTAGGTAGATAATCAGATGTTTAGCAAAGTTCCCAGAAGAAACCAGTTGTCTTTATCAACTTCATAAAGAACCATTTCTTTTGACATTTGTGTTTTTCTTAAAAATATATATATATATAGAAAGTATTTTTATCCAGAGAGATCTAAAATCTCTAATATTGCACTTGTAGATAGCAAAAGGAAGTACACCTAGGTTTTAAGCGTTGCCTGTAGATGAAACAGTCTATGATGATTTTTAAGGATCATTGCAGTGCCCTTTCACTTCTAGGAAACCTCAGTGAATGGAACCTGGCTTTAGATTTTCTAAACACGTAAATTAATAACAGCAAAGGTGTGTATGCTTTGATAAATTCAGGATTCCATCTGGACAGTGATAAGAGGTCTTAGTCTGTTCAGTAGAGAATTAACTAAACATTATGCAAATATTTATCTCAGCTGGTGGCTGAAAATCTCATATATTTATTCCCACAGTTGTATTTAAACTACTGCGGTTATTTTACAATGTGATCAAGAGAGAGCAGAGAAGTGCAAGGATGTTAGCTAAATTTGTTATGCAGAAAACGTAATACAGAATAATCCTTGAAAACAGTTGGATGTAAAATTCAAAAACCCTGCCTAAGCTTAGGAAACTGTAAATGTTTTGAAATTCATGACTTTCCAGCTATGGTGCTCTGTAACTTGGAAACAAGAAGCAGTACCAGTATAGCAATCAAGAAAAACAAAATGCTTACTAGGTACACGAAAGACAGACACTCTGCTGTGCCATTTACAACCATGGCTTTGATTTTTTTTTTTGAATGAGCCTTCAAATTACTGTAGCAAATTAAGGGATTGTTTCCTACACATAGTTCACTTTGAACAGTAGTCATCCTCCAACTCTAGAATAAGTTTGGGGTTTTTTTATATATAGATATAGATATACATATATATATATATATATATATATATATATATATATAATCCCTGAAATGGAAAAATTCCCCATATGCATGTACAGCCAAGCCAAATAGGCTGTACAGTGTAGAAGCTATAGTAGGTGAACACTTCTTCATGATGCCATGTTCTACTGACTTTAGGTGTTGCCTTTCTTAGTTTGCAGTGTCCATCCATCTTTGAAAAGTGAAGGACATATGAAATTCTAGATTAATTAATCCAAATTCCATAAGACTGCACAAGTGTGCTTTGTTTACATGACGTAGCCCCTATTTAATAAATCCATGGAATCCGTTTGTTGTGTTGTGATGAAAGGAAAACACCTATAATTGGCCTGGTCTCCTTTTCATCTTTTGGTATAGGTGACAGCAGCATTTCAACATCAGGTGTGTACAAACTTTTGAGCCACATCCACGTGCGATGAGCTGCCTCAGAAAATGAAACTGTGAGGGTGTTGTAGGGATACTCCAGTGAGCCCTGGGGGCAGCACTGCCAGCTACTCACAGTCTGAACCAACGGCGGCTGAACTCAGGATTTTCATTGTAAGACATTTCTAGCAGTGCCTTTCTTTGCACTCTGATATAACAGCTTTAGTCAGAGAAGTTAATTAGTCATAAAATGCCATCTCTTATTTGATAGCTTTCATGCACAGATTTCTTTGCATCCTTGGCATTCCATATGCTTTTCTATTTCTTTTTTAATGTACAGTGCAACTTAAACTCAGTTCTTCAAGTCTTGCTGGCATTTCAGGTGAATTTTCACTCTCTTTGTACACTTTATTTTCCAATATTTTGTGTTTTCTGTAAAGTCTACAAGGAACTGCACCACCTTCTTTATTAAAAAGTAACTTCTGCAGATGAAGAGCAGCTTTAACCCATCACCAGTTCCCTGAATTATACATTCTCCATCTTTTTGCCCTCTTTTTATTAAATTAAATTGGTAAATATATGAGTCAAAGGATGGCTCGAACATTCTGTTCTTTTCTTGGAATGGGGGAATGTCATCTCCTATTCTCTGTTAGGCCTACAAATCTTTTCTCATTTTCTTCAACTGACCTCTTCCAGTTTGTATTATCTAACAAGAGAATCATTTAAAGTCCATGAGCTAAAGCACTGAGAGAATTATGTCACTGTTCTCTTTGCTAACAGTGCTGTATCAGATTGTATTTAACAAAATGTGAAAAATAGTCACAAGACATTTTAGTTTTTGAGTTTTTATTCTGCCAACCTCCTGCATGTATGGCAAGGTGAATACAATGTGCAGGATATTTGCTAAAAGCATCAGTCCAAGACGACATCCTAGTAAGGATGAGATCATTCAAACTTATAAAATACTGAAAACCAGAGATTCTAAAAGACTTTCTTGTAAACTGACCACCTGGGAAGATGTAGTGCTAGTACACTTTTCTATGCTTTTGATAACATTCAAAGGTTATTTCTACTGTGCCTTATTTGTACTTCTGTCTAAACTCTAATTTGAAAACTACATTTGAAGTTAGATAATATATTAGCCATTTTTTCCTATTACATTTACATTGTAAAATAGGATATCAGATTTTCTTTTTCCAGATTATAGAGAATTATAAGGATCAGAGTAAGGTTATGTGAATGTTGATGTATAATAAACTGCCATCTCTGAGAGAAGAAATGCTCGTATGGTGCATGGTTTTGCTTTCTGCATTGAAACTCTACTTTTTAATACAAAGGACTTCAGTGTTACAGGTCAAGATCAGACTGTAGAAATAGCGGAATAATTCCGTTCCTCATTTGATAAAGAAATGGAATTTTTTCCTTTTAGGTTGACACAGTCACTAGACATTTTTCTTTAAAGCTTCACAAATATAATTTTTGGTGTCAATATAACCACTCTGTAATATTATATTGATGCTAATTTATTAAAGTACTTACTGTGGGCTTATTTTAAACGTAATGTATGATTTTGTGGCAAACCTTTTAGCGGGTCTGTAAATTGACATATCCTGCAATCAGCAGCTCAGAAACAATGGTTTTCAATCAATCAGTGAAAAACCCACTCTTGTAATACATACACAGTTCTCCAGAGAATGGCTGAGCTTCATAATTTAAACATGCACTTTTCCCTTGTGAGTCATAATAGAGCAGCGACCATTTGGAGCCCTTTACAATGGCAAAATAAAAGGAGTTCAACACTGAAAAGAAAAAAACTGCCAGTTAAAAGCTGGAAACAATTTCACAATGATGCTTTTGCCATGCAATAAATACTCAAACTTCAGCTTAGACCTTTCTATTAAGCAGATGTTGTTATTGGCATGGCTTGCTACTTTCTAAAAGAATTGGTGCACTTTCAACAAGATTTGTACCTTGTAACTACAATAAGTGCATTAGTGGGAAAAGATGGCAGAATTCATCATGTCCCAAAATACTGCCCTACATTTTATAACCATTACAGGAATATTTGCCCCATAGGCAGCGTTGTTCCTTTACTTGAATTTCTCTGCTGGTTTGTTTCACTCCTTTGCATCATTCCTCAGTAGCAGTGCCAGCTGCATATTATAAACATTACCTTAGGAAGAAGAGTTTAATATAAAATTAACGAGATTATGCATAAACAGACAAAAAGAAATAGTCTTTTTCACTCTGACTTTTATGTCTATATTTCATTTCTGGTAAAGATATTCCCCAGACACCATGCAGTAACAATTAGCTGTGCAATAGTTCAAGCCGAAATTACTTCCTTTTCATCCCTTCTTGACATTCAATAGCCTATTAGTACCAAAGTTACTAAGATGTATCCTATTGCCCAAGGAATGGACGTGCCCAAAACACCACTATGTATATAGATGGACTTTCATTACATGTAGAAGTTTCATTTTTTAATCTGTTTCACTGACAATTGAAGTAATTTTTGTCAAACGTCAGACTAGAACAGTTAATCTTTGTGTTTTGAGTAAATGATGGTTTGCTGACAATAATTTCACCTTATAATACCTGTTAACAACTACCTTGAATTTGCACTATACAGTCTTGGATGTTGCACACACACTTTAGGAGAAGTTAGACTTTAGTTAATCTTGTCCAGGAACAAGGAATATTTTAAAGCTGCAGGGCAATCCCAGTGTCTTTAAAATCTGGCCCAAACCACTTGAGAAAAATTTCTTCTATCTCCTTTTTTATTCCAGGAATGATCAGCTGTTAAGGGCTCTAGTTGGGAGGGAGGAATGCACTTGTTATACACTCAGGCTATTCAAGTCAATGAAAAGGCATTTATTATCCTTAGAAGCCTTCTCTGAGTTACATTGTAATGCTCTTTCAACCTTGGTGCCACATGATGAGTAAAGCTGCTCGGGCAAAGGCAGTGCAAAGGAGTGTTAAAACGTGTCATGGTAACACCAAAGGAATAAATAGAAAGTCAATGAGGTGAGAAGTAAATATTTATAGATTTGAACTCTTGGCTTGTCTTGGTAGAATTAATTGCACAAATATTGGTGCACAATGGCCCACACAAAACACTAGGAATGTGTCCTCTATCAGGAACAAAGTAAAATCTGACACACTGGGGTTTGGATGGGTAATCAGGGGTGTCATTCACACGTTTGTTCCTTTTATCTTGGCCTTAGCAACAACATTCTGTACGATTCAACCCAAGGATGTGGGTGAGCTGCTGTGTGTTTGGCACTTTATATTCCCAGAGTGTTTTGCATATAATCACAGTGTTAAGAGACACAGCAGAGCAGCACCATTCAGAACTGTGCTGAACTTAGGCCCAGAACTCCCCAAGCTGCCCCGGTGCTCTCTGGTCTGCAGGCACTGCTGGGCTGACTTACCTGAGTGATCCAAACCACCTCTGGGATCAGGGGGTGTTATTTGTACTGCTTAGGCTATAAACCAATGCATTTCCTCTTTATGACACCATACTAGGATTTTTTGCTATAATTTCTAGCTGTTTATGATGGTTTACACCAAAGAAAGTACAACCTGGCATCATATATGTATTTTTGTTGCTGATAATAAAATGGGTGTTCCTGCAGGTTCAAAATATTTTATGAGACTTCCCATTAATTTTTTGCAGTGTGAATACTTAACATTAAGAGAATTTTAACTAATGTTTCATACTCTGGTTCAAGTAGTAGTTGCTCTAATCCATCTCGAGTTTCCAGAATCTTGAAAGTCAAATGTTAAAGACTCAAAAAAGAGATGACCAAAAAACCCCCTATTATTTTTACATACACCACAATTTAGAGTAACATGAATTTGACATACTTTTTACTTCCAAAGTTTTTGGTGACACAGCTAATGAGTTCACACACTCGGCTCAGATGAGCAGGATTTTTCAGAATGGTAGCAAGAGATTAATAGTCTGACTTGCAAAAATGTTATTCATTTACTGCCAGACTCTCTATAAGCAGATATGTATTTTGAAACAAGAGGATCCATGTGACAAAATTAACCTTTTGCTTTGGTGTGCAAGTGCCTCAACAAAGAACACTGCTAACAAGACATCTATTTAAAACAAATCTGGGAAAAACTAAGTCTGATTTTTTTTAAACTTCTCATTTCACAGCACCTATTTTTGTATTGTATGCTAGATGGACCTTCTTTAACAGTCCCCTTATTTTCCTTTCACTTAACTGAAGAGGAAAATGAAAGCACATGGAACATATGAAGGCACAAGGAACATATGAAGGCACATGTCCTGCAGAGTTCTCTAGAGTAACAAACCACTGCAGCTTGTAGAAGTGACAAGCTGCTTTGAGTTCTGCAGAGTGTTTTGGCACAGTAGTTGTGCTGACCACCAGGATGAGGAGGCTAATAAAACCATACTGTTCTTATACTGGCTTAACATCCTGTGTTTGGATTACATCATACAGGATTTCTTTATTTTGGTTGCTGTTCCTCCTACAACAGCATACTTTGAAGCTTATTTGGTCATATATTTATTAACCTCTAATTTTTTTTTTCTTTTAAGAATTATAGACAAGGCAGAGCTCTATGTCCTCACTGCACTGAGAGGATAGTGGCATAACCAGAGGTCTGCCAGAGGAATCAGTTATGATCTGGGAAATGGCAAGCCCGGGGTCCCTGCCAATCTGCAAATAGACTGGGCAGTTTGTTATTTCTGCCAACATGTGTGCAATTTTAAATGACAAAAAATACGGGGGTTTTTCCTCAGTGTTTTTTGCAACAGCAGGTGACATGCTGACATTAGAAATAACAGGCAGTGTGATGCTTAGGACAGTGCTCTGGAGCATGAGCCAAATTCTGCATCACCAGCGACAAAAAGATGTAAGATTTAGATATTTGTACCAATGCTTCCCTATGATACTATTTTGATAAGGTCATATTTTGATATAAATATCACATGTCCATATTTTTTCTACTGAAAGTTTTGTAAAGCATTTATGATGAGTGTAACAATAATGAGACATTCTTTTCAATTATTGCAACAATTTATGCAAAGCAAAATTTATCCCTCTGTGCAACTGGATACCTTACATTTAGATGTGAAAATTTTCAAAAATTTCTCTCTGCGCCTTTTTTTCTTTTAATTTTGAAATTTTTTTTCCCAGTAGTCAAGATGAACAGTTGGCTAATAATTTCTCTGCTTGGAATATAAACACAGCAAAAGAATCCGAGGTCTGAGTTGTGCACTCGGCTGAAGAGTCAGTTAAACCAATTTAATAAATTAGCTGACACCTGTGAGAGAGACGAAGAAAAAAGGCACGTGTGTGTGTGGGCTCAGTACTGCAGTGGTGGGTCCTAGTCTCAAACTTTCCTGAGGTAATGACTGTGATCACATATGGTACTACCTTGTGTAGCCTTGTGGCAAGCACGGGCCAGGCTGGTGAATCTGAACCAGTGTCAGGATCCCTGAGGGGTTTGCATAACTCATGCTAAGAGTGAGGACTGTGTGCTGTGGAGACCTGGGGGCTGGAAATCCTGTAACCTACCCTTGAGCAAACAGCTGAACTTCGAAGGGAACAAATGGGACACCAATAAAGGGAGTATCTGCTCTTCAAAGCGTCAGAGTGAGTTCCCAGTGTGCTTTGTAACAGGTAATGCCCACCTGCAGATGCTGTGCGTTGCTGTCATTGTTTAGCCCAGGCAGAGCCATGACCACCTGCAATCACCCTGACACCTGACAGAAGTTGTGTGTGCAGTGTCTGTGTTGAGAGAAGGACTGCTCCCCTTGTGTGTCACCCTTGTAGGCTGGTTGGAAATGAAAGAAGGGAAAACCATTATAATGTGGAATACTGTTGTTATTTTGTGGGGTGTTTTTTGAGACCAATGGAGACAATTAACTGAACAAAACAGTTACTGTTTGAGTTCTGAGCAAGTGGTTTTTAAAGAAGATAATTTGTTCACTCTTAATTATGTGAAGTTTGCATTAAGCAATATCACCCAGGAGCCTGCCAAGTTAAAAACAACTAAATGATCTTAAGACTCAGCAAATGCTCCTTGCTTTCCAATTGGCACAGTTCGAGGTTTATAGCAATTATATAAATGACAGCAATTTTGTTTAAAAACAATAGTTGTATGAACAATGATTTCTAACTTTATGGTCTATTGAACATTCCTCAGCCCTAACCAGTTTGAAGGAAATAGCTTCTTAACATGCTATAAATTTACAGTTAGAAAATGATAATAAAACTGCTGATAAAATTTTGGGGTTATAAGCTGAGAAGCTTATAAAATAATGCAGTTAGGCTTATTTGCTTTAAAGAACTTAATTGTTAATTTCATGAATACAACTTTGATGACTAGGAAATTTTGAGCTTGTAATGTTAATCAAATGATTTTGCTGTGGTATCTTGAATGCTTTAGCATTTTTAAGTATTTTAAGTATAAAACAAGGTTTGAAAGAACCTCAAGAGGTTATACTCCTGCATTATAACAGACCAATTTTTCCTCATAGATATTCGTCCTGTCCTTTACCTGTGAAGGTTTTAGAGCTACTTAATCTGTTCCACAATGTGTTTCTAACATCCAGCCTGGATCCTCAATTCCCCCCTGCTCAAACTGTGACAAGCATGTTGCTTTATGTGCTATATTTTGTTGCATGCAAGTGTGATCTAATCAATCAATTGTTTTAATAAATATTTCTGTGCTAGTTAGAATGGGAGCACAATGCCTGTACCCTGGTAGTTTGTAGATAAAGGAATTTTTCTATATTGTTAATTATCCTTTGTTTTTTGGTGAATGATTTCATGCATATTAAGTTCTTTTTGCTTATAAATATTTGAGTGTCTGAAGTTGTCAGGAATGATGTTTCAAACCATATGAGGAAGTACAGAGGTACATCTTGCAGCCTGCTGGACTCTGCTCATGGCATTACTGGTTCTTTTGCTGTTTTCTCTGATCCATGAGGTATCCAGAAAGTATAGCTGAGTGTCCTGAATGTGCCTTCAAATCTTCAAAACTCTTCAAATCTTCAAGACCCTTTTTCCCCTGTGTGTATAAAATCTTCAACATAAGTTTACAAGGGTAGTATTTAAAAGAGGTCTAGACAATTTGGATATATAAATTTCACAGCCAGCAAATCTGAGTTCTGGAATATAGCATAGGTGATTTCTTGAGCTTAGCTTACCTTTCTAAGGAAAGGGAATTTATGTACTCTTATTTTCACACTGCAGCACAAGTGCCCAGCTCAATAAATATGTTGCAGTGTGAAAAGATACTGGAATTATATTTTATTACAATGAATATTTGAAAGATGCAGAAAAAGTACTCTGAAACCAGCCAGTATAGTCAGTAACAGTACGTTTTCTATTACTCTTAATCTCAAAAATCTGATCAGTTCTACCCAGCTCCAGGAAGGTCAATTTATTTGCAAAGAAAATTATTCTGTTTTAGCTCTGGGTCACACAAGCCCTTTTTTGTTCCTGAAGCAAGATGTCTGCTTCCGGAGTACCTGATACTGCTCTAAGTTTCATTAATGGTGAAAATAGAAACCACACCATTGTTATTAATCATTAGCTATGGCATAGACAGTGTTTGGCAAACTCCAGATATCTTTATGTGCTGGAAGTCTGTGGCCCCTGGAACAGTCTTTACTTGAGAGTTGTCACAGAGGGGAATGCTGTCATCAGCCTCCAAGCAAGGTTCTCACTTGCTGTCTTAAGTGAAGCTTGGCATAATTGTGAATAAGTCTTTTATTCTTTTTCTATTCTCCCTCAGTACATAGACATTCTCTCTGCCTGTCTCTTCTATATTTCTATCAAGTGGTAGAAAATGAACTGTGTTAGAAAACAAGTGGAGGCTGACAGATAGCAGATGAATGCCAGACAAGTACCCTATTTTTGCATTATAGCTGAGCTTCAAAACCCATCAAGATTGTGCCAGTCTTTTCTGGGAATGAAACATTAACTAGTTTAGAAGTTTAGACATAGTTGTATGGGCACAACTGCATTCACAAATGCTTAAAGACTATTACTAGATTTAAGAACTTCAAAGTTGGAAATACATGTGAAATATTATTTATTGTGTGTAACTGTAGTGTAACTGAAAACTGTCTGATGAAGTTTTTTTCCAACACATTTCTGCTATCAAACCAGTGTGCAATGACAACGATTCTTATCAGTAGAACACCTTCCCTGATATTGTTTGTCTCCTTTGATTTGCATTGAATACAAGGTTCTAACAGTAACTGTTTCATCACTAACTGTATTCTGATCTTTGAAACCTAATTATGAAATAAGAATCTTAAAAACTTCAACTCTGAACACAAGCCCTATGAGGAATGGCTGAGGGAGCTGGGGTTGTTTAGCCTGGAGAAAAGGAGACTCAGAGGTGACCTTATCACTCTCTACAACTTCCTGAAAGGTGCTTGTAGCCAGGTGGGAGTTGGTCTCTTTCTCCAGGCAACCACTGACAGAAGGAGAGGACACAGTCTTAAGCTGTGCCAAGGGAAATATAGGTTGGATATTAGGAAAAAGTTTTTCACAGAAAGAGTGGTGAAGTACTGGAATTGTCTGCCCAGGGAGGTGGTGGAGTCACCATCCCTGGATGTGCTTATAAAAAGACTGGATGTGGCACTCGGTGCCATGGTTTAGTTGAGGTGTTAGGGCATGGGTTGGACTCAATGATCTTAGAGGTCTCTTCCAACCTGGTGATTCTGTGAAGGGCTGTAAGAGGAGAGTTACAACTCACAGCTTACTTTTAACTTGCACTGTAGTGCAAAATGTCATTAACAGTCACCTGATGGAGCTCATGTGCCACCACAGTCAAATGTCTGGATTCTTCAAAATTAACCCAAACTTTGACAAGTTTGTTCTTGTCAAAGGCGGGGCCATCACCATTTCCAGTGCTCTGCAGCATTCAGGATCAAACATGCAATTCACTGGTTCAGTGTAGGACCAGGTACGGTGCTGGTTTTCTGGAGAGAGAAAAAAATGCAAAGTGGAGGCATTTGCTATTACTGAACATACAGAATGAGGGAATGTAGAACCAAGCTAGGACATCTGTTATTACATGCAGTCTGGGTAGTAATTGGATCAAAACCCAAATAAATACTCTCAAGCCAAGCATTGCTGCAGAGGCTCACGTCTCCTCTGACAGTAATGGTGATGATTTGTGTACATAAAGTTGAGTATAAGTAACTAAACTGGAAGAGAAATCTTGATGAATGGCTTTTGACACTGATTTTTAAATTATTATGAAGAGATTTCCTCTCCAAAATGGCTAATGGAATAGCATCTTAATCAGATAGAGTCCCCACATGTAGTTTTCACTGCGAGAGGCTGGATCACTCCTAGATGCTGTTTCTCTTCTCTTATTAAGTCATTGCTAAGGACATTAGGACTAACATCCTAACTATGTTATTTTATTAATATAATTTTTTCATTAAAAAAGCCAGATTAAAAATAGAGAAAGTTTATAGACGTAAGAGGTGTAGCAGTGGTTTTAACAGCTATGTACACTTAAAATCTATGGTTCAAGTAGACCAAAACCCACATATTGCTATTTTTCTTGGGATTAAACACGTTTGACACTTGTATTCTAAAACGTCATTAAAATGACAGAGAAATTTTGCTCAAAATTATCACTCAATTGACTATGACTTATGTTGTTAGAAAAAGGAGGTGAAGAAATTCTGAGAAAGAAATGCACATGTTCTTAAAAGATCTAAAAAAAATCTTTCACTTTCCAAAAATGTTTTTTTTTCTGAATTGCTTTTCTCTGTGTGATTTTGTCAGAATCATCCTTTGCATGGGCATTTGCTTTGGACAAATAGGTGTTTTCCAAAAGAAGAATGTCTGCACTTTTTCCATATCAGTTTAAGTGCTTTTTCTTGTTTTAAAAAGATGTTTGAGTTCAGTGCTTACTGAAAGCTGGGGAGGCTTTCTCTTTGCTCGGCTTGCCCTGTTAAGTATTTTCTTTTTCTCAGTGACCAACACAGCTCAGAGTAAAAGCCAGAATATTGGCCTGCATGGACAGCTGGCTCATCTTGTGACTCACGATTTTGTGCAGATGTTTTTAAAGGCTGAGGTTTTCTTGGGAAGACCTAACTGGGCTCATTCCGGTGAGATTTGTGCAAGATATAGCATAGATGTTAAGGCAAATTCACTGTGTTCTCTATAATTCTAACAATTGTGTTTCACAATCTAACCTATACCGGTAGCATGATTTATAGGAGAGTGTATGGAGCCCTGTTATTTTTTTCTCTTTGAAATGAAATCTTTGCTCATGGGTGGGGGTTGATAATGATGGTAAGAGTGTTTGCATTGTAAGAGATCATGGCAGGAAGGGTTTCATCAGGAGACAGATTTTGCACCATTTACAGAAAACAATTATACTCTAATTTTCTAGAAAATCGTTCTCTAGCTGTATCCTCTTGATTAAGAAACCTCCCCACAGTTTTTAGCCATTTTGGATCTTCCTTATCACAGAATCCCTATTATAGTATTACACAACTTAAGATTTATTTCTGGTGTGTCTGGGTTTGATTTATGAGCTGATTTCAGTGTTTGAATCAAGCCTTTGAGTGGTACGAAGTAACTCAAGCTCTAGAGGAAAAATGTAAATATGTTCTTACTGCAACCTAATCCTGCATGGAGAAGGAAGAGATACACTCATTATTAACAGGTGCTGTGCCTTTTGTCTGGGTTGAGCAAATAGCTTAAAGCCTAGAGATAGGACCATGCTTGTATAAAGAAAGCAAATAAAATTAAAGACCATAAAACTACAATAACTTTTTATTTTAATTTTTTTTAAGTGGATGGTTAGTACTCACTCAGACTTTTTCATTTATAATACCTATTTAAAATGTGCATTTATATTATATTTAATTTATCTCCTGCTTGCACACATATAATGATCTGGTAATCAGTAACAGTCTGTGGTGGGCTGACCCTGGCTGGATGCCAGGTGCCCACCAAGGCTCTTCTATTCCTCCCCACCTCCCTCATCTACACAGCGGAGAAAATATAATGAAAGATTCCTGGGCCGAGATAAGGACAGGGAGAGATCACTCGCTCCTTAGCATCACAGGCAAAAGAGTTAACTTGGGGACAAATTAATTGAATTTATTACCAATCACATCAGAGAAGGATAACAAGGAATAAAATCAAGTCTTAAAACACCTTCTTCCTACCCTTCCCTTCTTGCTGGGCTCAACTTTATTCTCAATTTACTCTCCCTGCTCCTCCCCTTGAGCACAGGAGAAGAGGAAATAGGGGCTGCAGTCAGTTCACCAGTCCTGCACATGCAGTCCCTGCTGCTCCTTCCTCCTCGGGGCCAGGACTCCTCACACCCTTCCCCTGCTCCAGTGTGGGGTCCTTCCCGTGGGAGACAGTCCTACTTGAGCTTCTCCCACATGGGTCCTTCCAGTATGAGAATTTCCATTGTTTGAATCGCCATAAAAATGGCAGCAGTGTAGCTTTAGGGCTTGGAAAACTTTTGGAAGAGTTGATTGGAAGTGATATTCCATCTCTTGTTCCACAAGTTAGGATTTAAGTTGTTGCTAATATTAGATTTTCAATTGTCAAGTGGCTTGGATTGCTCAGTAGGAGAGGTGAGACATCAGGCATTAGTCATATGAGTGTACTCAAGAGGTTTTATCACTTTCTTTTGTTCTAGACAGGTTTGCTGTGTCACTTCTACTGTCTGGTGCTGTCCTGGAACCATAAACCACAGCAAATTAGCAAAATTATTGTTTTATTAAGGACTAGTAAATAGGAATGCTTTCATGATTACTTGTACTTACTGACTTTTTAGTATAATTGACTGTGTAGTTAACTGCAAAACAAAAAAAAAAAAAAAGAATTCTACAGATGGTCTAAATCTCCCTTCATCAACTGGCCATTTTTGAAGGTGAGCAGCAGAATTATGTGTCTGGGTGTGAGAGTCCAACACGTGTAACAGTTTAATCACTGGAGTTTAGGGTTGTACAGATCTAACCATTGCAAAATAGATCTTGCATGATGTTGTCCCCTACAAATTATGTCAATGGAATAGCAAATGCTGTTGAGCTGAGGTTGAAATAAAGGGGTTAACAAAGAACCTCAGTATCTTCTATTTTACATCTCATTGATCTGGAAGAGTCTTTGCTGTAGCAAGATGTGCTTAGGGGCATGAGACTAAGCATGTGGCATCATCATTGCAGTAATTACTCATCAGTTATGAACACAATACAGACATTGAAGCTTTTTTCCTCAGTTGTGTCACTGGATTGCTGCGCATTAATACCTCATCTCTCTGTGTTTCTGTATCTCTATCTCTTACAATATAATTACATTTTATAACAAAATATTCTGAGATTCTTTGAAAATTTATGTAATTTTTTCTTTGTAAAATTATGTGTAAGGTGCAAAGTGCTACTGCAGTGCTTAGTAAACTGGATCTGCAGCAAACAGTATGAAATACGCCTTGGAGAATCCTAATTAATTTAGAACCACAGTAAACAAATGGCTTGTCACTTTCAGTTTATATAAGTATAAAAAAAAGTGGAGGTTGGGGTTAGAAACACTTGCAAGAACATATGCTTAACAAACCACAGTAAGCAGAACAAACCAGAGAAAGTCTAAGCAGCAGCAGAGATAACCCTGGCACCATCAGCAGATTGTATGGCTACGATCCAGAATGCAAACAGAAGATTGTTCAAACAAGTCATTCATATATTTAATTAACTATGGCACAGTGTTCCAATCATGAGAGGTTATTTTAATATTGTGCAAATGCCATACTAACCACATGCTCACCCCTGCTCTTCTGAGATAACAGCAAAACTCCCACTGACTAAAACAGGAGCAAGACAGGACACTGAATACTGAAAATTGGGGCTTATAGTGGGTGCCATTAAATCTTCAAATCTGTGAAAAAAGCAGACTGAAGAGAGCAGAATATGTGCTGTTTAAATAGGAAATCATAGCAATTTATTATCTTTTTATACCCTGAACTCCTAATAAAAACATTTGGGTAACTATTGGAATTTATTTTCCATCCTTCCTAGGGGTGTGTGTCTATTTCTACAGAATATAATTAGGTGTGTCTGTACCTGTGTGTGCACAAAGAGTGTGTACTGAGGGGAGGATCAGCATTGTTTGTGCCTTGTTCTGGCCATCAGGAATGTCTGGGAATGGCACAGCTCCTGCAGCCCCACAGGGGCTCTGCTGCCTCTCATGCCCTTGCAGAGGGAGCAGGAAGAGGCTTGGGTTTGTTTGTTGGTTTGATGTGAAGCAGAGGTAGGACTGAGAAAGGGACACCCCTTTGTGGTGTCTCGGTGTAAGGCGCGGATCCCGGCAAACTCAGCTGGAGCTGGGCTGGACCCGGGGCAGAGGGTGGTGCTGGAATACAGGGGAAGAAAAGCTGAGGAGGGCAAGCCAGACCCGTTTAGCCCCGGGTGCAGTTTTGCAACCCCTTAGGCCCAGTCTGTCGATCAGCACCGGTAAGGCTGAAAACTAAACCAACCCCCCCAAAAATAATTTTGAGCCCTGTAAGTGAAACCATCTGGGTGAGTGAACTTAGAGGGCTCAAAACTAACTTTGAGGCATTTGGAGTGCTAGTACAGGGAGTGGGGAACACAGAAAAGCAGAGCCGTGCTTTTGGAGGCTGTGTGGCCTAAATCAGTGACAAATTCATCCTGGGCATCCTGCAGCAGTGCCAGAGCCAGCCTGGGAGCAGGCAGGAGATGCTGACGAGATGGAGAGGAGAAGAGAATTCTGGCAGGCCCAGGAAATGAGAGGCCAAGGGTTGGGCAAATAAAGTCAAGTGCTGAATCTGGTGATTGTGAAATCTGAAACAAAGGTACAAGTGCCAAAATGTTGGAAAGAGTTGATCTGTACAGCTCCATTGGATCATTAGGCTAAAGGTCAACTCTTTTGCTTAATCTTGAGGACAAGAAGAATTCTGAGATAGATTTGAAAGTCTTAGCCCTACTTAAGTGTTCTGTGCCATTTCTCCCTCTGCAAGTAAAGTGTTCAATTGCCTAATTTAATATACTTAAACTTGTCAGCTTTGGTAAAACCTTATTTAAATAAGAAAGGTGTTGTCATAATTCCTTTTATTCTGAAAAAAATTTACTGTCAGACATTTGTCCTCAGTTGGAAATTAGTAGATTTTTTGAAGAGTGGTTTAAATTTCTAGTTTTTCAAGGTAAAAGGGAAATTTACAGTCCTGTCTTAGTTTAAGTGCAAAACTATGTGAAATGTATGAATTTGTCACTACTTTGAAATAATTGCATCGATAAGCCTACCTTTCAAGATTTGTGTGCTCAAGGTAGTCCCCCACCAGAAGCAAGAATATATGTTGGTGTGCATATATATATGTGTATAAATTAATTATTAGTAGTATTTTTTAGATGTATACAGAATTAGACAAGACACATGTATAAATTTGACAAAGGAAAACTATGATTTTTATCATTCCGAGGCAAAGTTTCAGTCTCTGTCTCAGTCAGGGAATGAACCTGAACTTTTGTCTAACCTTGGTGAAATTTTGAGGATACAGGCTCCCTCACTCCTGTGGGTGGAGTGAAAGTATAGGTACTCCACATCAAGTAGCACAGGTTTGTCAGGAAGGAGGGAAACTGCTCCCCCAAATTACAGAGTCTGATTTAGATGTCAGGGAGGTGACCTGAGTCCCGAATGTCTGTCATCATGCATCACAGAAAGAACTTGTGACTCTTCAGCCATGATGAAGACAGTGTTCAGCCCTTCCAGAAACGTGGGGATTGGGACACTCTTTTGGGATGCAGGGCATAGGTGTCAAAGCAAGAAAGGGAATTAAACTCAGATGATGTTAGTAAAGATTCGTTTATTGTTAACAAAAACATGGATTAATTTCTTCTACTGTTTTGGAAGGTAACAAATTATTCTATGCTTAGAAACACACTTGGGCAGGAAGTATTTCTGCTTGGATTTCCTTATGTATTTTAGCTTAGGCACCAAACTGGAAAAGCAATTATTTGTACAACATCAGTCACCACCTTTATGGGCATAGATTGGTCCCATTTTATAAGAAAAAGATAATATTTTCTGGTTCTTCACAACAGAGAGGCAGAAAGAAAGCAGTCACCTGCAGGTGTGCAGAGGTCAGGAATGCTGCAACAATTACAGGCAGCGAGTAAGTCCCAGGCAGAGTATGGGGGGACTGAAAAAATACCCAAGTGGGTTATTAGAATGAGCTGAGGAGTGGGGAGCTTGTGGTGCCACAGCAAACTGGATGAACTTGCCTTGCCCAAATAGCATAAAGGGGTTGAGATGGAGAATGATTTTTCTGTCTTTAAATGTATCAAGAACGTAAACACAGTGAAAGGGAAAACTCTAAGCAGAAGAGTGATAATAGCATAGTGGTAAATAGCTATCATCAGACTTGAAGAAAAGCAGGGCAGAAATTAGAGGATTTCTTACCATAAGAATGGTGGTTTCTGGAATGGTCTCTCAGGTGGAGGAGACTTGTTCTGTGATGAACCTTAAAAATTTTGTGAATGGTCTTATGTAATGGGAATGTCTGTGACAGTCTGGAATCAGACTTGATGACCAAGATTCCTCTTTCATTCCTTTAGTTTTGTACCAGACTTTTGAATTTACGCAAAGTTAATGAAAATGTAATGAGCAGTTTATCACCTCACCTTGTGACTTCTTCCTAGCTTTGATGGAAAATATTCAGTGAACCAATGTAAATCAACAGATTCAATGGCATCCAAATATTGTTTGTTTACATTTCAGTGGTTTAATTTTAGTTACTTAAAATCTTATAGCTTTTAGTTACTTAAAATCTTATAGCTGTTTTATTTGAATATGTGTATATCCACGCTTTTACATTACTATATCTGTAAGCACTGCAATTCTACACTATCTTCTCTAAATCAGTCACTTTACTGTATTTTCCCAGAGCAAGTACTGTCACTTAGACATTTTTGCAGACTTTTTTTAGCTGCAGCTATTTAAAATACTACATTTTTTTCTCAGACTTTGGTATCCCCAACCTCATATAGCTCTTCCAAATGATTATGCTAGAAACGAATACAAACTGTAATCTTCCCCAGGCATAACAAATGCTTGATGGGAGTGAGAAGGATTCTTCCTACAGAAGGCACCAGCATGCTATCTGAAGACAGAAAAGTGTAGATTTCCTCAAAATCAGTATCTATATATATACATTTAAGGATGAAAATAATCCAGATATCCTAAATTAGTCACAGCTTTATTAAACAGTGATAAGCACAAGAGGTTTTCATGGTCATTAGGGGGGCAATTGCTACAGACACAGAATCTATTACAGCTCCTTCATGAGTGACCGTGAATATTGGAGATAGGGATAGCATGACTGATGGGTTTCTAACCCCAGGCAGAGTTTCAGGTCCAAAGCTAGACTGTTTCCCTGGAATTTTTTTTCACTCATTAACCTTGTGAACCAATCAGAGCTTGTGGGATTGGTTTTCCTCTGTAAATGGAGATGGAGGGCGGCTGGGTAAAGTCATGGGTTTGTGTGTGCACATTGGCATTTCCTTCTGGAAATTCTGTTGATTCAGATTGAAATTATCTTTATCTGGTGCTTGGACCATATCAATAATCAAAACTCTGACAACTTCCCCTTGCCATGATAACTAACTAGATCTTTAGAAAGCTTTATTTCCGTGTTTGAAGCAGGCCATTAACTTTCCATGGGCAGGCATGCTGCTTTCTGTACCAAAGGCAGAACTGTTGGACAGTATCTTTCTGAAGAGAACAGCAAAGCGCAGTATGTGAGGACACATTGTTTATATGTATTTAAAGGTTATCACATCCTATTCACTATATGAATAGCCCCAGCTGACATTTTCTGTCTCTTCTCAAGCGATGCATGTCTTGTTCATTGTGCTATGCCGAGTCAGCTGTCAGGCACTGCATCAGGGGACCAAAAGCTATTTTCTTTCACTGTTTTGTTTGCACTTCAACTAAAAAGCTTTGGATCTTATGATTTCTTTGCAATACAAAAAATAACGTACAGCCAGGGATAGCAACTTTTAGCAGACGAAGAAATTCCACAGCACTTTATTTCACATTTCAGCCATGCCATACAGAACAGTAAACACGGAAGAAAAGCTGAATTTGGAAAAACACAGTTATTTTAAAATGTATTTTTTAACAAACAATGTCTAAGTTATCTGTCTCTTTAACCTCAATTAAAATTATCAAGAAATATATAAAGGAAGGATGAAATTACGCTTGTTTTATGCTCACGTTGCTTTAAAAGACCTGTCCAAGTCAGTCTTGCTAGGCTAAGTGTCAAGTCCTGCTGTGTGCAGATTGCTGGCTTGGGATGGCAGCAGCACCCAACAGTCCCAGTGTCAATTAGGAACCATGTAATGAGCAATATTTCAAGAAATATGGCAATGGGAACAGGAGTTGCACCTTAAATACATGATTTAATGTACAGAGCAAAAACTTCAATGTTTCAGTTAGTACCAAGCAGGAAAAAGTAAAGTCTCCTACTTATCTCTTAGATATCTGTTCAACAGCTCATGGATGCTGATTTAATTAAAATGCCTAATATTTTTAATGTATTACAATTACAGTTACAATTTAGGTAAAGCTACTCAGTAGATGACAGAAAGCGTTATTAAAAACAATTTTCACAACAAATACACAATTTTTTCAAACTTAGATTGATTTTTATAATTAGTATTCATTTTGTACTATCAAAACACATAATACAGATATTTCCATACTTTCTCTCCCAAATGCATTTGTTTGGCTTAGAAAAGTGATGTAAGCATTATTAGTAACAATGTTAAAAACATCAGTGCTACTAACAGAGCTTTTCCTAGTCTCGGTTAAAACTGGACAGTGATGGCTCTAAAGGCTTTTTGCTTTTGTCAGACCTGGAATTAAATGAACATCTTCTTCCCTTTCTTTTCACAGCCAGAGTTGAGCTCTGCATGTGTAGCTGTGAACACACAGAATATTCTGTTTCAGATAGGGATCCTAATGTAGTGGCTGAATTCTTAATGCCTTTCCTTGTTTCAGTATCTTTAGTTCCAAATCCTGCAGAATTTGATCTATCCAGCAGCTTGACAGCTTTTAACTGTTTGTCTAATGAGTACATCAAGAGCAGGCACTGTATATCAGATTGAGCAGCTATAAAATAACTGCCTTGTTCAAAAGGTGAATTTTATCTAGCTATTTTTAAAGCATTTCTCTTGTAACAGAAAGGGAGTGATAGGAATTTCCAGTTTTAATGAATAGGAAGGAGAAGTAAGGTGACTTTAAAAAAAAAAAAAAGTACCGCAAAGGATCTTTGGCAAAAATCCCCCAAAGCTTTTATCATAATAAGATGTGTTGCATCCAGTGCCATCAAAAGTATTATATGATTTTCAGTTGATTTTGTAAAGTTCTGTTTAGGACACTATACGGTAAGCAAGCATATTATCAGCTGAGTAAAAATCAAAGCTATTTGCTGCAAACTGGGTAAGGCCATACTAGAGGATGCCTCATTCATAACATAAATTATCTTCTTTATATTTAATCTGTTAAAAAAATGTCTCTGTAGGTTTAAACTTTTTTAAAGATGCTTTTTCCAAACATTTCATTCCATGAATCCCAAGGATTTCTAATCATACCTAAACAAATCACATGAGAGAGCAAGGTCACCTCAGTCCTTGAAGGTTTTTGCAAGGGGGGCATTTCCAATCATCGTTTTCACTGAGTGAGGGATGAAGAAACTGCCTAAAACTTTTATGAAAGCATTATCACAAGATCTTACAGAATTGTGGTGTGTTGCTATTATGAAGTTTGATTTTTTTGAACACAAAAGACTCCCATCATGTGATACAGCTTAAGTTCTGAAAAGGTGCCTGTTCATTTTTTCTTCTGCAATGATTTTAGACAAAGGAAATTCTTTAGATTATGACATGCATACAACACAGACACTCATGTACCCTGAGTTATCATGTCATAAAAATATAAATCTTCAGACAGTCTCCTTCATTGAGATATAAAACTGAAATACAGAATAAGGATGGTTGTTCTGGAGAATGAAAGGAAGAGGCAACCTGATGGGTCTGATTAAGCAGCCTTTTGAATTCTCTCTTTCTAATGGGGGTGATGAAAGCACACTTTGTCTAGAGTTCAGTTTCGATTCAGTCTGCCATGAAGCTGTTTGAATTTAGGATTATGCCCACATTATTCATATTGCCAAAAACATCAAAACAGGAACAAAGGGAAAACTAACCTTGAATTTTCAGCATGCATTTCAGTCCCTGTAAACAAGTTACCATGGAGATAGAACCCATGTGAACTACAGCCTTCCTCCTAACTGCTGCAGACTTTGGACCAGCAAGAAAATGTGACATGGCATTGGTGTCATTTGTGACAAAAAACTTATTCCAAATGCTACACTTAAGCATTTCCTTGCAACACTACCAAGTGAAAGCTAGAAATTGCTTAAAAGCATTGAATTGCTTAAAAAATAGGCAAGATAAGTGAGAGGCAAAGCTTTACCAGTTTCATTTTTCCAAATTAATATTCTATCAGAAAAGAAGATGCGAGGTCACTCTGCCTGTCTTGCTAGCAGGATGAGTCTGCAAAGACAGATTGCAGTTTTAAATAGTTTTCACTAGGAAGTGGTTTCAAAGAAGCTGAAGTTGTGACAGAAAAAGAGTTCTTAAAAAGGAACAAAAATATCCTTGTCATTGATTTTGTTGTTGCCGTTCAAATATTTTTGAATAGAGCTGCAATTGTCATGTCAGAAATAAAAAACAGCCATCATACTTACTAGCCTACTTATCTTCCATGGACAGAAAAGGATAAATACAAAGAAATTTGTAGCTTTTACTCATCCTTCAGATTTCCAGATTTTGTTCAAGAAAGTCTTTTGTTTGCTAGCTCAGTAGATTTATTGCTAAAACTATGAGTTCTGATCATCATCATCAGTAATCCTCTCTCTACACAGCTACTAATTGCTTAAATCACATTATTCCTTTATATCCTGGAGATAAAAAAGGAAAAACATCCAGCCCCTAGGACAATGCCTATGACACAAGCTTGTGAGTAAAACCATATTGCAGGTGTCAAAAATGGGATTGATTCTAATACTGTAGTCATTAGTGTAAATAAATGGTGATAACATAAAAGCTGTGGTCTAATCTCAAATTTTCCTTTTGTTACTCCAGTTTGAAGTCATTATTTCTTTTCACAGCTTTGAAGACTAGAAATTAAGTCTTCTATGATATGCCCTGGGTTTCTGCTGTTTAGCCTGATAAAATATATGCTTGAGGAGGGGAATTGTCTTTTTATCCATACTTTTTTTCTGTTAGTTTTCTTTCATTTTGCAAATATTATTTTCTAACAATGCAATTATCCAGTTTTCTTCCTCTGACTTTTACTCTGCTTCTCCTGATTTAACTCTTTCCATTTCTTCCTTTTCCCTTTGGTCCCTCTGTCTCTCTTTTATTTTATTTTTTTCACAGATGTCATCTGTTTTAATTAGTTTGCTTCTTACCTCCTGCCATAAGTCCTGATCCTAAAGCCACTGAAATCCATGGCAACCTTTTCTGATTACAGTAACAGTTGGACCTTATTTCTTTTATTGATGGCACTTTCAGAAGTCATCAGTTCTGCTTGAAGAGTTTAGGCAGTGTAACCAAATTGTCACTATAAGATAAACGAGTAGGAAAATATTCTGTTACAAATGCCCAGAGTTTACAGTTTTAGAGAATCAAATAGACATAGAGGAAGCAAATAGTCTGGGTCAAAGTAGTTTCTTATATAATAAAAAGATGAACATCAAAATAAAATGTCTTCATATAGACAATTCAGTGATAAAATGTGTATTTCTATTAAAAATTGATAAAATCAGCCATTACATGAAATACTGTTAATAATTCTAGGTAATTTGCTTGTAAGGCCCTGAGAATCTTGCTGCCAAAAAAACTGTCTGGCCATGTTTACTGACAGCTCCCCTGTGTTATAATGCAAGCAATATTTTTCCTACGCAAAACAAAGCGGTTAAAATTGTGTTTTCCCAAGCTGTATGGAAATACACTAATTTGTAACTTTCTAAAGCTAACACATTTATGCTTCAGAGATACATAATTTAGTAACAAACAGCAGACTGAATTTTGATCAGGTTTAAAAAATGTGTACAATAGCCTTCAGACTTCAAATGAGCTGAAAAGGCTCCCTTGGTAATTTTTTCATTCTGAAATTTAAGAGGTAACTTTTTTCTTGAAGATTTCTTTAAAAGGTAATGAACAATTCAAAACAGCCTGTTTATTAAGCTGCTACCCAGATACCTTGTTAATGAAGCTTTTTCTGTCAGCCAAGCACTGGCTTCCATAATGGTTTCTTGCATTAAGTGATGCAAACTGTTCCACTTATCTTACACTGCTCTCGTTTACATAATGGAAGAGTTGTATAAATTAGAAACATACCTCAATCAAGTATTCTATAAGAGTCTATCAGCTTCTTGGTTAGAAAATCATGGTAGCGTTTTCAAGTCTTTGAGGAATGAGGAAGGTACAATTCAAAAAATTAAGGAGTTTTTCCATTAATGGATTAGAGGCTAAACAAAGCAGGCAATTGCCTAAATGTCAGCCTGATGTCTACATTTTACACAATACATTTAATATATGAAAATCTTCTGAATTATGAGCTACTCTTACACATAAATGCTCAGATGCAGTGAATCCTGAACCTTATTAGCTGTAACATAAAAAAAGGGAGTAATGTGTGTTGTGTGCTAAACAAGGTGTATTGTGGGAACTGCTCTTCAGACAAGAAATTCTTATGAGAACGAGTCTGGCCAAACTGTGTGACTTTTTGTGGGTCAAAGCTTAACTTCAGAAGCTCTAAGCCTAATATCCATGGGCTAGCAAAGCAGGCATTTGCTAAGAAAAAGCAATTTCATATTCAGCACTGTCAGTGGTAATGCAGATGTTACAGATGTCTCTGCACGAGAACACAGAACCCTTGTTCTGCTCAGGCTGGACTACATAAAGTTTGACCCTCTTTCCAGCCTCCCCAGATTGTGCTGGGGAATTCTGGCCTGTCTTCTCTCCTGTATAGGTCAGTTATTTATCCAAATAAACATCCAAATAATAAATGTGCATGTACTGCTGTTGCTTGCACACCTGATAACCTCAGGAGGTTCAGGAATTTGTTGTGCAAGTGTGTAGACAGTGCTGGGACATTCATGTCATGAGGGAAGCAGAGAAATGACAGCTCATCATAGCTGTTCAAATTACTGTCTTACTGTCTCTCTGTGATTTCAGTAGCTAAGTATTTCCTCACTAAATTTATTTTATAAAGAAGTGGCCCCTCTCCTTGTTTTTTGGTTTTTTGTTTGGTTGGGTTTGTGTGTGTGTGTGTGTGTGTGTGTGTGTGTGTGTTGTTTTGTTTCTTTTTGTTGTTGTTTTGTTTTGTTTTTTGGGGTTTTTTTCTTGTTTCCTTGGGGGGGGGGTTGTTGTTGTTGGGTGTTTTTTTTGTTTCTTGGGGGGGTTCTTTGGGGATTTTTTTGTGGTTTGTTTGGTTTTTTAAGTGCTGTTCACTCATCCCTTAACATTAAACAGCTACACTGGTGCCAAGATTAGTTCTTTCTGACTGTACTTGAGGAGAAGCATTTGGACCATAAACGATCATGTCCCAGCACATGCAGCTAGCAGGGCAGCTAAATGCAGAGCGGTTAAGTGGCAGGAATGCAGGCAATATTTATTTCACATGAAGCATGCAGTCTCATTCCAGCTTTAAACTGTTGGCTGTAGCTGTTCTTCTCACAGGTAACACCTGTGAGCTTAGGAGGAATCAGGGAACAGGTTTTTAACTGTATGGATCATCTGGATTTGGCCTCGAGTTCACACACAAGACACACCTTGGGTTATCTGTACAGTACCTCCCAATAACTTTTGGACCTTTTGTGGTTCACATTTCTTTCTTCTTTCTAGTGTTCCTCGATTAGAACAAGAACAAAAGAAAGGGCAATATTCTGTAGACTGATTCCTACAGGACAAGGCTGCTTCCAAGCAAGAAGCCTAAAAGTTGACCCTAATTATCAGTACCCAGTCATGCTGCTGAAGGCACATGACAACTTTGGAGCTGCCTGTGGACACTGAGGAAATTTTTTTGTCTGCCTTGCTGTTCGAAGCAGCACTTTGCATCACTGGCATCTATGATTGTTGCCACCTGACAGACCACGTATTGATAATAAAAACAGGAACGACAGCTGGACTACAAAGCAGTTCTGCAGTGGGAAAATGGTGCTTTGTGCACGCTTTCTATCAGATATGTGTTCAATTATGATTTTCAGAAGACTACAACAGAACTGAAAACTTCTTGATTATTAGAGACGTTGAATTTGGTGTGCTGGACAGTTTACCTTTGGTTTAGGCATTGTAATCACAGGTATTTGGTTTATAGGCTTATGACAGGAAGGGCAGGGACTGATCCTTTAGAGATCTTATGAGACTCTGGTGCTCTGTCCTTGATTCTGTGAAAGTCTCATTTACTGCCCATGAGTTTTTATATAGCTGGTATTATAAATATTATTGATATCTAGTTAATAGAAAATGTTTTCTTCATGTATTTAATATTTTTTTCATAAGATTCAAGTTCTCATGCTGCATTATTCACTTACTATTTTTCTCACAGAAGTTACAAGTCTAGATCATACAGCACATCTAGGGTTCAGCATTTGAAATCTGAGTAAGTAATTACAAAGTCAGAGCAATTTTTCATTCTTTCTAGTCACGTTGCATGAATGAGTCTGTATTTCTTAGTAATTCAAATGTTACTACATTAAATAACGAACAGAATTCAAAGAGAATCATTTACTTCTACCCTTCCACTGACTAAGAATGGCAGTCACACCACACAACCATGCAGCAAATGCAGCATAATGGCCACAGAACCCCCCAGCCTGGGCCCAGATGCAGCTTCACATTTCTGACTCCTTAATACCATTATTCAGTTTTTATTCATTACAAGGAGAAGAAAACGATCTGTTTTAAATCTGGGAATACAAATTTCAAATACTTTCAGCATCCATATTTTAACAATGGATGGACTGAAAATTCCAAACTTGATTCCTTTATAAGTAAAATTGGAATATTGCAGGTCTCTCTTTTACCATTAATGGAGGTTGAAATGCTACGTTTGCAAAACTTTTAGAAATAATTTAATAAACCAGATGCAGTTTTATTTTTAACAGGATATTATGGTACCTGCATACAGCAAGAGAGAGGGCTGACATGACTCAGACACTGAATCTGGAATATTGTCTGTCTTCTAGCAGTAAATACTAAAGTACAGTGTGTTTTATGGTCAGATATATTCACACGTATCTGACCATAAATCAGTGCCTCAAGCTTCCTCAAGGAAAGTTGAAAGAGTGCATCTCACAAGAGAGAAAAATGCATTTAAAATTACTGCAGCTATAAAACAAACTGACATAACCCAAAGCAACAAATATGGGGAAGGAAATCTTCTGGGGCCACATCAGTACTCTGAGATGATTTCCACTTTTTGGTTTTATTTCCAATGAGTGATCCAGTGTTGTTTACAAGTGGAATAAAATCTATTCATTATTTCCCCTAATATTCAAACAGCTGCATCCCTTCTTTGGAGTTGTTCTCTTACAAAAGCAGCATAACACAGAGCTCAAAGAAAATGCTGCATGATCTCTTTCCTTGAAGATTTCTTTTTTATAGTCAGAAGTGTGTCCAACTCAGTTTGCTGTAGGTGCACTCTCATTTGCAGACGTTTGACAAATTTTGGGGGCATGAAGGAAGAAGATGGAGAAGCTAGAATAGTTGTACCATAAAGTAAAATGGGATTGTAAGTCCTCATTTCAGGAAAAAGTGAGCAAGTTTTATCTATATCCTGTTAGAAATATCTCCCAGCATCATTTTCTCATTTGAGGCTTCATCTTCCAAGGTTTGCACTGCTCGAATTACATTATTGTACAGGTTACTTCGTTATAACTGCATTTAATTGATGGTACCCACTTAAGATTTTATCACTTCTACTGATTCACAGTGGTTTTAAGAGAGAAGGCTGGGTAGTTTGGATGTAATTCAGGTTTTTAATACATGTTTTAGACCCATTTATCATTTATTGCTGTTACCAAGATGGCAGTGTATGTAACTGTACAAGGCTAAATCATGAACAAAGTAATACTTTGAATTTATGCTGAAATTAAAAAGAAAATATATTCTGAAGTCACTTGATGCTAACTGATGGCCATACTTAATACCTTAATGTGATTTTTTTTAAAAATCATCACTGAATTTTTGAACCCTAGCAATTAGCTTTCTGTCTTGAAAATATTACTTCTAATGGGACTGATTCTGAGCTAAAACATTCAAGTAGGAGTTAGAAAAGAAACAGCAGTTTTGTAAAGAAGTTATCCTGGAAGCCAAGTATTTAGTAGTACTCACAAAAGTTAGATGCATGTGGGTAGTGAGAATTTACAAACAATACTTCAAATAATTAAAGTCTTGTCACATTATGGTGCTGGTTATTGAAGATTATGACAAAACTGTGTATTTTATCTAGCCTTGATATTGTGTCTTAAAACCCATCTCAGAAACACAGGGATTTTAGACCTTAATGAGCCATTGTCACCAAAGTGTTCATATCTCCACGTGCAAAGGAGGAGGAGTATCACTGACTGAAGAAGCAGAACTACAGGAGCTGCTTTGCTGCATTGGTTACTTTTCTGCTTATTTTGGTCATGTTGGTTGTTTTTCTGATCAAGACATTCTGCTTATTCTGACTACTTCTAAGTGACACCTGGCTCCCTCTTCCACCTGAAACCTGAACTTCGGATTTCTGCTTTTTTTTCTAAATTGAAGAGCTCTTTCCTGCCAGGCATCTTGTCATGTGAGTGAGTTTACCTTAAGGAAGCATTGCTCACTTTTCTTGTTCATACTTTGAGTATATTATGGAACATCAAATAATTCTATTTTTTTTAGTTTTTCCTCCCCATTTCAAACATGCTTTTTTGAATCCAGTAGTGAAAAAAAAATAATAATTCAGGCCTGTTGTTTTGTGTAATAGCTACTAACAGAAATACATCTATTAATTAGATTTGTTGATGTTTTTAATGCACATTGTTGCATTTTCAGAAAACACAGAGATGATACAAGCTTTGTCTTTCTTCGCTTTCTTCCTTCACACTTTGTGAACCTTGCTCTGTGATTGTTAAGTCATGTTGTGTGCCCAGGAGAATGCATGGAAGGAAGAAACCCACCCAACCCCAAAGCTTTATTCTTGTGTTATTTCTGTCTCTGTGCTACTGCAATCTGACCCTTATGAAAGTTCAACACACAGCTGGCCATGGGGTTTTTGGCATTCAGACAACTTAGGAGCTGCTGAGAGAGTGTATCCATCACCCAGCATCTCCTGAAAATATCAGTGGGTGGACTCAGACTAGGCTTGGTGAAGACATTGGAGTTCAATAATGGTTTTTCATTTCCATGACAGGCTAGTTTATGTAAGATTAAGTTCACCTCTATCTGTTAAAATTCTGCCCAAAATGGAGCGGCCCTCACTGATTTTTCTATTCATCCATTACTGTTGTTTCTAACTTCTTTCCATCTTAATTGTCATTTTAAAAAATTAGTCATGACTTCAGACAGTCCTGTGTCTTCCTGAGATATGTTGTTGCTATGTTTAATAGCAGGTTGTTAGGAGTGTAATGGCTTTGAATTGTGACTGAGTTATTCATCAATGAATGGAGATAAAATCTGCAGCAAAATAGCAAGAATTGCCTGTAAAATCTAGCCTTAGCGTGTTTCTTTCTTTTTCCAAAATTTAACGAATCCCTTCAGCATTTTGAGAAGTGAGTGAATGGCACTGACCTGCCTCAGGCAGGGCATAAGGACATGACCCATAAACTTGCTCGACTGAAAATCTACTGAAACCTGTGCAGTCCTCTGAGAGTTGCATTATGATTCCAGGCCTTCAAATAAATGCCTGAACACCATATACATTTCTGTGTAGGATTTTAAGGATCTTTGGTAGTAGTGTTCTGTTTATCTTATTTTAGTTGATCTGAAACTGTTTTTCCAAATCGGGAGTTCTATGCAGCACATAATTTCCTGCTACTTAAGCATGGCCCCATGGGATATTCAGCAGTCTTTTTAAACACCCAATTAGCAAAAAAAAAAGTGTTTTAAAGGTTGAGCTTACTCTCATGGACATAGACTGCCTTTGAAACTAGAGCTTCCTAAAAACAAGGAAAATATTCTGTTACTTCCACGGTAGCTTTACTCAGTCAGCATGGAGGAGGAGGGAACTGCCAGACTTAGCAAAGGCCTTGGCAAAAGGAATGAAACTTGGCAAATGAGATAGTAGGGGATGAAAAGGAATTGCTCTGAGCAGGCAGAAAAGATGAGAAGGATTGAAAAATTGATCGTGGCTCGAAGAGACATTAAGTTTGGAGTTAAGAGGAAAAGAAGGGTTTGGTTGAGAAGCAGATGTGGAAGAAATGAGGTTTAAATGCAGCTCAGGTATGGCAAAGTTTGAAAGATTTAACCTAAATGATCATGCTCCCAAGACCTAGGGACATATCTTAGGAGCTTTGTGTTCAAGGTTGAACAGCTTGAAATCATTGTACACAGAAATCACTGACCATAGGCTTTTGTGCTCACTCAGGGTTAGAGCCACAGGACTGGTCTGTCAGGCAGAAAAGAAATAATTTTTAAAGTTAGTTCAAAGCCTAAGAAAAGTTAACATCTTCAGGTCAAGAGATGTTTCACCTGAGCTGGATTGGTATAGGAGAACAGTGAAAAATATTTATTTAAGTCTTTAAAAGGTTATAGGATTTTTTGGTGGGAATTGTCAGTTATTGAAACATATGAGTTCTCATAAAGGCATATCTGTTTATCTTTCATTAAGACAGATCTTTTAGGTCCAAAAGAAAATCTGTGATCAAATTTGATAATTTCTTGGTCCAGCTCCATTACTGGATTATTCTAAGTGGGAGAGGAAAGGGTGTGAGTGGAGCTGGGGCAGGGGATTATGCTGCACTGTCTGACCAAGTTGCAAGGCACTCTTAAAAGCTTTTAAGGTGTTAACCAAAATTTAGATTCTGCCCAGGGCTCCTCGGGAAGGTGAGTTATATGAGCACCGAGGCTTTGCTGTTTCAGGAGGTGCTTCTTATATGAAGGACACAGAGAAGGCAGTAAGGACGTGTCAGAGCACTGGCATTGTGGCCCCAAGGAAAGAAATCAGGGGACTTAAAACTAAAAAATCTGCTTCCTGAACGGCTTTACAGGACTTTCCATGTTTTTTTAAAAAGAAAGTTACTGATGTCAAGTCATTATTGGCTGAGAATTGTATTTATCCCAACAGACTTGGCATCCTGAATTGTGGCTGCTTGGGATGAAATAGGGCAGGAGTACCTGGGAGGGCAGAGTGAGTGATCTTTGCCAGACGTGCCAGTTCCCAGCTCTGCTCTAGATTCCCCCAGACACTGGAACTGCACTTTTCCCCTAACGTCCCCAGCACACCGACAAAGTAACTAATTAATCAGTTTGTCCACTAATCTAGTGTATCATTGATTCCTTCTAAACCACTGTCTATCACTCCAGCTCTGCTTTGGGTTCTGTCTCTTTCCTGTCATCCACTGAAACTGGGGACCAGCAAGACAGTGAAACAAAGCCCCAAGAGCAATAAATCAAAAGCATTTAAATTGTTTTGACTGATTAATTTTGTATGAGGATTTTTTGGAGATGTCATCTGTGCATGTCACTAACATTACGTTGGATTAAGTTTTGTCTTCAGTAGGTTTTGAATTATTTCCACACTCTTTTCACTCTCTAAGTATTTTTGTCCAGTGCACTCTTGCCTTCAGAAAGCTGTAGAAAATCCTTCTCTGAACTGCTACTTCATTATTGCTCACTCATCCCCACTTTTTGGTCCCTTATGAATAATAAGTTTTCTGGTGTTGCTTTCAAAGGAGTGAGTTTTCTAAGAGGAACTAAAAAATATATTCTTTGTTTAAGTTTAAGCTTATGATCTACTTGAAAATTTTGAGAACAATTTGCTTTTATGTTGCTAATTTCAGGTTGTCATTTCATGATTCTTGTTCATATCTAATTTATTAGATCACTTTGTGCAGACTTTTTCTCTCAGTCTAAGTCAGTACCTGTAATTAAAGTTGTCTGTAACTAATAATGAGTAATTTATTGCACAAAAAAGTTTCTTTAAAAAAAACCTCACAACTTAAAATGTGCATGGTGAAGATTTCTAAGCTTCAAAACTACTTGCAAATTAATCATGGATGGACTCATGCAAGGACTGATGTCCAAGAAGAGTTGCTGTTTTTGATGGCAGATTAGTCAATTAAACAAACAATGCTTTTTCTGTTGTTCATGGGGTACAGAGGTGCAGAGTTCATAGCCGTCAATGACAATCAGTTAAGAAGGTTAAGTTTTCTCTAGAAAGAAAAAAAAAAAACTGCTCAAATCCCTCTCTGGAATGAAATTTTAACAATTTATTTCCTGTAGAAATTTCATTTCATTTGAATTAATAATGATTTGGCAATTTCAATTGTAACAAACATGTAAAAGATAATACAAAATGTGATTAAAATTATGATCATTATCATTATGACCATTATCAAGTGCATTCTCCTAAGTGAGCATTTGTTCAAAGCATGTGTCCAAAATCTCATCACTTGGACAGTGTGATGGTTGGTTTCTTAGTTAAAGTCTATGGCAGGATGAGGAAGATCTTCCAATAATCACCAGAACTGTGTATGTGCAGCATTTTAGAAATCACGCTGCCTTTCCTAGGTGTCATATTGGAATGAGAGTTGGCTGAAGGAAGATAGGGATACTGGGAAAGATGAAAATTGATGAAAGACTAATTTTAAAAAGCAATAATCTGAAATAAATACTGAAAGGGAAGTAACTACTCAGTAAATTTGTTATTACAAAGGGAGAGAGAATTTATGAGGAGAGAAAGATATCAGGGGAACTTTGGTCTGTGATTGGACCAAAGACAGTACATTTTCAGAACTGCAATAACTGGCACAAGCGAATTGGAATTTTGAAAGGAATTGAAATGAATATTGTATGTTCTACTGAAGTTAAAGTCTGTTGTTCTTTAAAGCTTTATTTATTTAAGTAAATTTAATTTTCCTCTGTCCTTGAACAATTACAGCATAGGTAAAACATTATTGCTTCCCTGTAATTTGTACACACATTTTCTCCTCCAAGTATTTATGATATTAACTTACTAGGTGATACATTTTTGTACTGTTGACTTTCCAACTCAACAAAGTGAAATGAACAAACTTAGAAAATGGACCAAAAAAAAGTTATTAGCTAACAGAGAATTCTATTATTCTTTGAATTATTGTTCTTGAATACCTGTATTCAATATTTGCTTAGTTCTGGCTATAGAATCCACTTGCTTTTATAAGGGGCATGGTTGTGTGTATAATGCAAGATTTATGAAAAGGTGAATTTGAGTTTTGTAAAAGTTGACTGAATAGAATAAATATAGCATCTGCTCCCACAGGACATACAGCTTGAATATTTATAATTTAGCAATAGGTTTATGGAAAAAGGCCAACATTTTTCCTTCTTTGAATGAATGTTAAGATGTATTGTTTTTTAGAATACAGAACCCTCCAGCTCTTGCATGCTGTGTTACAATTTTAACTGTAAATACAACATAGTATCCTATTTACGAATTCTAATCTCAAAAGCTAATTTAATTGGTGTATTCCAACTACTATTGCTTATTTCACACTTCAATAGGTAAAGATGCATTAATAATCGAAGTTTCAAACTGTAATTAACATTAGCTTTAGGCTCCTGACAATGAAATGATTACATTTTTATGTATGTCTTCATACACAAAGTTAATCTAACCTGTGATTGAATAACGAAAGAAACACACATTTGCTCTCTAATGCAAATCACTACTTGTAATTATGTGTACCTTGCAACTGTCAGGAAGGAGAAAAGTAAGACACTAGTGGCTGTAAAATCTGTACATATGTCCCTCATTCATCTCCTCCAGCTCTGTAGGTAATTTCAGTGAGCTCTGGATGATGTGTTTCATCTCATTTGTTTCCACACTCTCCCTTGCAGAACTGAGCCATTGGTTTCATTCACTGGGGTTTGGGTAAAACGTGACATGGTGTCTGTCTAATGGGGAAAGGTTTACTACACAAAGCCCTACCACTCCCTCTCCAGCAAAGAGTCTTTCAGAATCCATTTTATTACCTTTCCTTTGAAGCTACAGAATAGTCTCCCAATTACTGTTATGATTCTGAAAGTAGTTAGTGAGCTCAATCTACTTTAATACAGGCCGGGGAACATGCAGCTATAAATCACCAGCAAGCAGGACCTAAACACAGCACAGTGAGGTCACTGGATCAGCAATTCTGTGCTTTGCTGTGGTCTAGTGTTGATTAAACCAAACTAAACATTAGTAACAGATTTTATTGCCCGTTATGGTCATTACAAGTAACAAGAGAGCTAAAAGCAAAATACTGCCCTAATGCACTTTGGCTACACTAAGTGTTTGTAATAAAATTATAGTGGTGATGCTTATAAGCAGAAGTTTCTAGCAATAAACCTCAAGGAGGTGGAAGTGAAAGAGCAGAGCTGCTGTGAGCCTGCTGTGCCTTGCCAGGCCTGAGGCTGGGGAGCTGGGCTCTGGGCTGGGCTCTGGGCTGGATTCAGCACCGCTAAAGGCAGCTGGAAGAACTTGCACTGCCAACAAACGCCCTCGCCTCCTGCTCCCGACACCACTCTCAGTTTGCATTTAAAAGTGAATAGGGTGCAAAGCAGATGAATATATTTTTCAATGAGAAATGTATTTATTGTAAGCAAAGATAACTGAAAAAGGTTAATATTAATTGTTTAAAGAGCTATTTATGTACTTTTTAATAAAAGCTGCAAACTGGGTTTGACTCAGTAGGAAGTGGGGAAAGAGTAATTTGAGGAGCTCCATATTCTGTGGAAAGGGCATATACGTATAGGAGGGCAGTTAATATTTATTCTTTCATGCTTAGTCTTTGTTCTTCTCAGTTCCTGCCTGTTTTCATCTATATTCCCACTGATACCTTTTGTCCTCCCTTTAACTCCTCACCCAATCTTTGTACTCCCTCAGACCTTCTCCCTTAACATTTTTTCTGTAGGGAGCAGTGGACACAAATGCTTTCATTTAGAAATTCCATCTGGGACCTTCTCAGTTCATGACAGGAAGAAAAGGAAAAAATAAAGGGGAAGTCAGGCAGGATAATAACCTGGGAAATTAGCATATCTCCTGTGCTTCTAAATTCTCTTCACAAATCAAGTGGTGCCTGAGATAGTAAAATGCAGCTCAAGGAGAGGCTGAACAGATATTCAAAATAAGATGCTGGTAATGTTTTGGCTCCTTTTAAGTGAAACAGCACTGGATAGACTAGTTAGAGTCACAGGTACACTTGATATATACTTTTTAATCCAAGTTCCCAAACTAAATAACTAGTAGCTGATGCACAAAAGTCCTTAAAGAATGGGTTTTGAGCTCCATAGCCACGCAGAGAAGTTTGGTGAAGAAAGTGTGCGCTGGGTGTGATGGATGAAGAAGGTCCCAGCAGGGAGAAGCTGCCCTCTCTGCTGGTCCCATTGGCTGGGGAGTGGCCTGGGGAGCTCCTTCCACCCTGGGCTTTGCCTTGTCCTTGTCATGCTCTGTTTCTTGGGAGCCCACTCTCAGTGTTTGGCTCCTTTTATTACATCTCCAGTAGCTACAAATTCAGGACATAAAAGCAGTTAGTGCCTTATGCAGAGGTGGCCAAGTTTCTGTGCTGAACTGGACAAATGCCAAAAGCTTCCTCAAGTAATGAAGTCCTCCTGTACATTTATTACACAAGAGTATGATGGGAAGTGGAGCAAAACTCTGGGAACAGATTGCTGAGGTGCTGATGCTCTTCCAAGGGGCTCTGTGTCCTAACTCAGCATGCAGATGAGTCTGTGAAGTTTGTCAAAGAAATCCATAGGATCTTGTGTCTTGTTTGCAGCATCCAGGCTGCCGTGTAAAACCCCCAGCCTCCACCAGCACAGTCCTCTGGCAGACACAGGATACAGCCCTGGCACGAGAGCTGCTGCTGGATTTCTTGAGAGCCACAGGAAATTCCAGACGAGGCCCCCTGAGCTATTGTATGAACAGATCAATACCCTGACATTTGTTTAACTGGTGGGAATCTAGATAGATGGTATTCGCTATCAGGCATCACTTTATCTCTCATTATTTACATTTTCAGCTAAAACTCCATTTCACTCTGTTTTGCAGGTTTTCAATTACATCTAATTCAAAACTACGGTACTTTAAATAGGATAAATTAACTGATGTTAGTAGAAAAGAGAAACCTCTCTTTTCCCTGTTTGGCAGGGGTAGTGGAGGACTGATTCTCTGATGGGTTGTGATAATATGCAAATATGTTCTTCCATTACAGCCCAAGCACAGTCAAAGTTAGACTGGGGAAATGAGCCCACAGCACTGAAATGGATGCTGCTGACAATGTTATATCAATCTGTAATTTCACTTCCTCCTTTTTTCTGCACTTTGAAGAATAAGCAAAAAAAAAAAAAAGAATTAATGCAAATATTACCATTTATGCCCTACAGATTCTCAATAGGTTGCATCACACCCAGGAGAGAGATTTTTCTGTGTCCTGTGCAAATATAAATCTGGTATCAATTCGTCAATCATATTTTATTTCTTATTTCAGAAGGACTTTCTTTTTCTCACAAACCCTATAGACTGAAGGCTTTTAATTCTAGTGAAAGGTGATGAGCAGAAAGAAATGTACATATAAAAGGCAAAAACCCCCTCAGGTTTACTGTTTCTGATTGACCAGGGTAGAATTTATTACTTATGCTACAGTAAGTATTGGAGATCACTCTTTACATACTGTTATATTTTACAGTATAGATATATTAAAGTGTGATACTTAAGGTTATTCCAAGTGATATTTTTCCCTTGTGTACTTACCTCTTCAAAATTAAGGAGATTTCTTCATCAGTAGCAATTTGGTGAAGCAGGTGATAATTTCCACAGTGGAACAAGGCACAGCTGCCTGTGTTTGGGAGAATTTTTCTGTCTTTGGGGGATCAGTCATACTGAAAATCCCCTCATTTTCCCAAGACTATCATGGTTTGCAAGTTACTTATTTCTGTCCACTTTGTAGAAAAATGACCTGGCTTGTGACAAAAACCAGTGTTGTATTTCATTAAAATGAGGGGTGAGCCTGGGATGGACAAAAAGTAAATGTTTCTATCCATATATTTTCACATCCTGTTTGCGAGTAGATGTTCCAGAGAAATAACAGTAATTATTACTGTCATTCTGATTTTACTTATTTTGCATTTGAATAAACAAGAAAGGGTTTTTACAAATTGATTCTAGTTCTGTCAGTGTGACCTGAACCACTTTTTGACCAAAAATAGATAAATACAACTAATATGTCTCTCCTTCATCCATTGACCTGGTCATGGACTTTGATAATGTAAGGCCCATTTGTAGAAATTTTGATGGAAATTAAATTAATATTGAAAAATGCAAAATGAGTTTTGAATTATAGTAAAACTTAATGGGAAGGGAGGTACGTGCATCTCAAAACGATGCTGCTATTTTCACATGTGCTGCTGCTTAAAAGCAAAGAGAGAAGACTTATAAAAACTAAGCCAAATATTATTTTTCCTCCCAGTTTTTGCCTTTTTTTCCAAAAAAAGAAATGGAGTAATAATTGCCTGGTTAATTACTCACTGCAGATGTAAAATATTTTATTTCCTGACATTTTATGTCTCCAGATTTCAGTCCAGATCTGACAAGTGACAGATATTCCATGCCTCATTTGTACATTGTGATGTTGTTTTCTAAGCATGCGATTGCCTTAAAATACAAATATGGAAATCAATATACAGATGCTTTTAACAAAGAGAGCATTGTAAAGTATCTGCTGAATTGGCTTCCGTGGAATCATCTGTCACGCTGCTGACAGCCCAGCTTTTAACCATGATGGTATAATCTAAAGTGTTCACTCTAAAGTTGAGTTAGATTTATAATGTTTTAATTGGGATCTACTTTGTTATATTTTGAGTGAGTCAGACCAGATGGTCTGAGGAATATATTAATTAAATTAGGGGGCTATTAGAAAGGTACATTAACTCTTTCCATCTTCAGAAAGGCTGAGCAGCCTTTCCCTTCTTGCATTTATGTTTAATCTTTCCAAATGTCATGAATAATTGTATTTTATTAACAACAGCAAAGAAAAACACCCTGATCTTTTGAGCTGAAGTGTACATGGGGAGATTTTTTTTAAAATTATTATTGTTAATTTTGATTCAGGTAGTTTTCACTTGCTTTAATAAATGAAGATATTTGCAAAAGGAACTTCAAATGACAGATTAAGTTATTCTGAACAGACCTATGAAATGCTAACAATGGGTTCCTTGTCAAATAATTAAAAATTGGTCAATATTTTGGTAGTGGGAGTTTTCTGTTTAAAAATTAATATGAGATAGAGGCTCATTACAACAAACTGTTGCTTCTGTGGCTGTAAAATCATCACAGCTGCTGGTATTAATTAGCACGTTCTGTCTGTCCTTTGCACTGAGCAGAGACTGTAGCACAGACACTTTCTGGGGAACCGCAACGCTAAATTTTGGCATGGTTGGCATTAAAATCCTGGTTGGAGCTCTGTCTGTGTGTGTATAAACAATAAGCTTAACTTGATGCATAGCGATAGTCACACCAGAGTCACCTGGATGGTTTGCATCCATGGAATACTGGAGCTTTGCTATTTTTAGCTCCTTCTGGAAGAACAGATCTCTCTGAACCCTTGCTTCTGTGGGCTCTGTGTCTGTCTGATGGTTCCTGCCTCTCCAGGGCTGCCATCCCAGCGCATTTTGCAGCTGCTTCTTTCCCAGCTGTGTTGTTACAGTGAGACTTTGTACTGCTGCTTTAGCCAGTAGCAGAAAGCAAGGAGATAAGCAAGAGGATAAAGGGAAAAAGTTCCATAGTGAGCATGGCAGAGAAGTTTAGTGTAGATGTTTTCCCTCTTTCTGACAGTAGCTTCTCTCCTTCATTGTTACAGGCAAGTGATTTTTTTTCTGTGCCCTTTCTGCATTGTTAGCAGCGACATCTCTGGGTCTGTGCTGCTGCTTGTATACAGTGGCATAAAAATGTGTTTACATATTGCATAATTCTAAACCAAGGAACAAACTGGAAGGTCAAGCAGATAGAAATGAAATTGAGAAAGAAGGAATGGAGGATTTAGTGTGCAGTTTGTCTGCATGTGTCTTATGTTTATTGGGCTAACAAAATTAGCCTGTGTTTGGAGTATACACACAGAATTTATTTTTTTTCCAAGGGACTTATAGCTATTTTGAGACTGCTAACCCCTCCTATAACATCATCTCAACATTTCTGTGCCTAATGCCTGAAGACTAATCCTCTGGATTTGACACTTGTCCATGTTAAATACCCACCCCCACCCAAATCCTATATTTTTGTACTTGTACCATGGAGCATGCATTTGTTGCTTTACCTAATCGAAAGGAACGCATGTATGCGATCCAGGATAACACATTCCTGAGATGATAAATATTAAATGGACATCATAAATCTGTCCTCTTAAAAAAATAAGAAAAGAGACTAGAAAATGGCCCAGAAGATACCCATTTTCATTATGGCTTTTAGGCTATAATAGCTTCAGCGTGTTCTGAAGCCAGAATATGAATGATGAGCAGTTGAAATCCAATTTGAATTCATAATACCACATTTCGTTTACACTACCACCTGTCAATAGGAAATAGACTGAGATGTATCTCCTGAGATATCTATAGAGAATGCTCATTTGTAGTGAACCTTTTTAAAAAAAAAACAAACCAAAAACCTAAATATTTTTCATTGCAGGGGATTGTTTATGCTGTTTTCCATTTTAGTAATAGTCCCTCACTAAATAGTTGAATTTTTATCTAATATCCTCTATGAAATATAACAGAAAATTCCCATTATGTTTTCTGTAGTTTGCTGTCCATCCCTTTCTCCCTTTTGTCTGTGCCCACATTAACACCTAACCCACAATACAAGTAGAATGGCTTCCCCAAATTCTTGAAAGCTCCAAGTAACATCATGCAGGTTTAGGTCAGAATATCTAGCATAAAATGTAACTAGTGCAGGTCTGCTTTTTGAAAGAGGATGTCAAAACCAGATGAAATGATTATGGAAGTGGGCATTGGCACAGATTTAACCTAGTCATTATTCTCATTAGACTGTAATTTTGGGTTCCTCTTTAGATGACAGCACATGATAAGAGCTGACATCTACTCTGAATTCATATTATCATGCTTAACGTGTTCAACTAATATTTTCCAACAGCTGAAAGTGCAAATGCATGTCTTCTAAGATGTTCATATAAACACTGTTCATATCTATCTATCCACAAACACTGTGGATAATACAGATGGCTGGTACTTAAAATTTCAGAGATAAGAGTTCTTCTGAATATGAACATTTGAGATTGATGGGAAAAAGAACACACAAAATCAAACCATTTAATGATTTTTCCCCCCATTCAATTTTATACTTCTTAATTCCAGAAGCAATAAAATTTATTTCAGTGTTGGCACATCTAAGAGGATTATACTAGTTTGACAAAGCTCCTGAGTCTTTCAAAATCTTTCTTGAAAAGACATATTCAACTGATGTTTTGTCACTTAATAACATATGGTGAGGAAATAATGCAGCTTCATCAATAATTTCTTATGGCTTCTGTGATGCTTTGCTCTTAACATGAGACTCAAAAAATAATGCTAAATAAAAAATCTCTCTAGAGAAAATTCCCTTTTTCCCTCTGAAGCTTGGAAAAGAAATCAAGCCCAAACGATATGCAAAGTATCTTGGCAGTGGTCTCAGTTTGCAGACCCCCTCTCAGCCCATACGCTGAAGCAAACTGCATTTTGCTCCTTTGTGTGTTTGCATTTGAAATGCAATGTGACTCTGGAAAAGAAACATGATTTCTATACCCCAGCTTCTTTTTTTTCTAGTTTCTTTTTTTTTTTTTTCCCAATCCATAAATCCTTCCAGTTAAGACTCACTGTTAAGCTAACCACTGTCCCAGCTCACTGGATATTCCTGGCCTGAGTTTCAGTATTTCAGCAAAAGCTGCATGAAGTCTTTCTGATCTTGATGATGGTTTGACTATGACTACTGAACATGGATTGTGGTTTTGTCTTTGTTTTGTTTAACAGTGTTTTTTTTGGGGGTTCTGTCTGTGAATTGTGATTAGTGTCTTACAAAGTGGGTTTGCTGGAGTCTTGTGATCTTGAGTTTTCTCATTATATTTCAATCAACCTCAATGTGTTAAATGGTGGCAATATTAACCCTAATGTTATATAATTTTGAGAGCAAAGGGGAATGTGTTTGTGTGGGGCATAATTTATGGTATGCGTATTTAGGATGATCTGATATACATAGAATTTCAGAAATTCAGAATGAAACATACATACTTCAGAACAATCTCCATCTCAGAATCCTGCTGGTTGCCAAAGCACTAGAGGAACTGGTTTCTTTCCTCTATTCTCACACATCTGTTCTACACTCAGCAAAGCAGAGGTACATGCAATTGTACTAGAACAGCACAGAAATGAAGCCAGAACCAAATTGTTCCCCCTTTCCTGCTTCATCCTAAGCTCTGGAGATTTTGGCATTTGTGTTATTTAAAAGGGCCTCGAAAGCAGCAACACAGCTAGCACTGCAGTCTAGAATGCAAAGCATTTAGTCAAATGTAGCACATCCTTTCATTTTCCAATGGGGGAAATTATCTTCATAGAAGGAAATTAAAATCAATTCATCTTTTAGGACTAAAAAGCTATAGATTTGGAAATTATAGATTGCCTTTCTAAAATATCATCTACTCACATAGTTGATCTTCTTACATTGAACCATGGTCAGTTATCAGATACTTGTCCAAATTCAATTTTAATTTTGAAATTCCCTTTCACTCAAGTATTCTTCTTCCTGCTTCCTGGTACTGACACTGCTTTGTGAAGAACTGTCCCACACTGACTTTGGCACCTATTCTATCATGTGGTTTTGGAATTGGTGAATGAAGCCATTATCCTCAGATAAATCCTGATTCATCTGTGGGAGTAGCTGAACATTTATTCTGTGTCCTACTGTTCTGCCTTTCCAAAGTTCAAAAACTCCTTATAACACTTGTCTTGAAACAAGCCACCAAAGTAACAGGAAAGATACTTATTGGATATGTTTGATTTAAATCACTGTAGCCTGAAGGAGTGCTTGTGGTGTTAAACTTTCCCAGAAAAAGCAGGAACAAGGAAATTCAGGGAAAGTAAATGATATTTTGTGTGAAAAGTTTGTTTGTTTGCAACTCCTTTGCCAAAAATATAACTTAAACTTCTCTGCCTTGTTATAAATGGTTAGACATGGGATCGCCATGTTTTACCAGCAGCTATTAGAATTTTCCTATAAATCTGAGTAGTTATGTACACAGATGCATAGTTACACTCCCACGACGTTGTGTCTGGGTAATCTGATAAGGCTGAAACACAGCAAGCTGCAGCTCATTTTCAGTCCAGGGTGGGTTTAGGCACCACACCTCTTAAAGCAGAACTTCTCCCTTGGCTTGTTATCTCATGCACATTTCATGACTAATGTATGTGTATGATTTTCTGCTGGCTGAAGAAAGCCCAAACAACTTTAGCAGATGATCAGTAAATGTCTTTTCCTCTTGATGTTTGTTATTACACAAGAGAGAAAAGATGCCCGTCCTGTGTAGGCTGAGATCAGCAAATCTGCTGTGACCAAGAAGTCGATTTTTGTCAGGGATTGCTTTTACCCTGAAATATCACATTTATTATGATTAAATAAGAGGTGAATTTCTCTTCTTGATATCAGCACTATCAAGGATATAGCTTACAGTAGTGAGGACAGAGATCTTTGGGAGTATGTAATGGACCTAATGCATCAAATGTAATGGTGCGAGTGATCTCATACAATTATTTCCGAGGGGTGTTGAGTCCACATGCTATCAGCATTAGTGTGCAGATCCCACAAGAAACCTGAGACTATAATTTCCACATCCAATTCACATAATGGATATGGAAATAGAAGTAATTTCAGATAGTAGATAGATATCCCAAGCCAATAAAAAACATATATAGCTCAATTTCCTCTTCAGCACTATAACAGAAGGTAAACAGCCGTTCAGATACCGTGCCGTTCTCACATTGCTCTGGACACGTGCAGAGTTATACCTTTGAAAGAATTAGGAATTGTGCAATGTGAAAGGGATCCTGTTAAACTCAAAAAAAAACCCCCAAAAAACCAAAACCATAAAAGCCTGGCTTTTTATGCTTATTGTGATCTTAAAGTTCATGATTTACCGTGAGAGGGGGGCACTTTGACAAAATAATTCATTTTGGGCTTGCAAACTCGGTGAGAGCCTAACACCGTTTTCAACAGAAGCAGAACAGAAGCAATGGGAAGAAATCTTCTGACCTGTACAACCAAAAAATATCTTGTTTATTGAAGCAAACAAGTTTCCATTTATATTTTTGCTTGACCAAAGATTGTAAAGTCTTATTTCATAAGGATAAAAAATGTCTCTGCTTCACTTGTTCCTGTTGAGTGCAGTTCTGTATCCCTTTAGCAGAAGGGTTGAGACTTTGTGTGTGTGTATGTAAAGGAATATTAACAGCTGGGTGTTTTCTTGATACTGAAAGTTTGGGTTAATGATGAAATTCCACACTTATGGATGGATTTTTAATGAGTTAGTAAAATGTGCAGTAGGAATTTAGCTTCCATATACTCTGTAAAAGGGTTGAAATTTTCTGCCTACATTTATCTTTCTGCTGCTGTTTGTCTCTCTTGGCCAAACGTTACGGATTGCAAATTGCTCAGGGCAGGTACGGTGCAGGGAGGCACAAATTTTGGTCTGTCAGTATGTCCACAATAAATATAGTTCGTGAGAGCAGCACAAATGTTCAAAGACTTCAATATTAGTTTCAAATTAGTGAATATGGGTCATGTTCTTAGAAAAGCTCTATTTTCAAGTATTAAGTAAATGTTTACAAAACCAGGTATTATTTTATAACCAGTCAGCGAGTTCTTAGTGAGATTTGAATAGTAACTGAACATGTAAGGACAGTTTTCTTTGGAAAATATAATAATTTTTAATCATAATGATAGTGTTTCTTTTATAATATAGATTGTAATAATGTATATTGCATTTGTAAAATTATAATAATTTCAACTGTGCAATTCTTCTGTATTCACATGAATCTGTTATAGTACTAGTTCCTGGTTTATGCTACTGCTGACTTGAACATACTTTTACACAAAACCCCTTTAATTAGAAAACTGAAATTCTCATATGTTTATGAGAAAATCATGGTATTTGAGTTCAGTCACTCTTCCAACTTTGTGTATACATGCAGAGTAGGGTGTATGTGATACAATTATAAGTGATTAAAAACCACAGAGTGAAGTTTGCAGCTCACTCTGAAATTGTGCAATTTGTTGCTTTCTTGTTGACTGGCAGTTGGATTTTCATGAAGATGAGGAGAGGACTTTTTTATTAATGTTTGTTTCTTTGAAAAACAGTGATCACAAGTGAAACTTGTAATACAAATGTTACTTTTCATAAAATTTTAATTCTGGGATGTGAAGTTTATTTAAAACACAGAGGTCAAAAGAGGCGATCCAAGATGCAGGAGGAGCTGTATCAATGACTATCCTCTTCCTCTGTAGCCATTATCTTTTAGGTCTCTTTCTTGATCAGAAATGTTTAATAACTTCCCTAAATTTGGACTCATTCTAAAAAAGCAAAATTCTCCAACTGTTAAATTTCCTAAAGTCCATACCATATATATTCTCATCCTCTTCTGGATTTGATTTTCATGGGTGGTGGTTGTTTTGGGTATTTTGATCCTTTTCTTGCTAATGTAGTCCAGGGCTAGAAAGCCCTCCTTAACACTTAAGAAATTTGGTTTAGAGAAAGCAGAAGATTCTCACTTTTTAACACAGGAGAAATTTCAGATCAGTTTATCACCATGTTCTTCTCTCAGATAGTCTATGTAAAAAATATTCTGATGATATTTCAGAAATTTGATTTCTGGAAATGATTAAGCCTTAAAGTCTTGAAGTTCAGATTGTGTGGGATGAAAGTTTCCCATGTTCCTTGAGCTTATGGACTAGAATCAAAGTTCTGTGTTCTGTATGTTTACAGTTTGCACTGGGGATAAGCAAGTTAAAAATATGTATTTTATCAACTTGTTCTGATGCTGTAAAATTTTGTTCTACTTTCTGTAATTTGCACAGTTTTGAAGAGTTATTGAACGTCAATCCTTTAATGTTTTAAAATATAGTTTGTAAATTCACACATACAGATTTATTTATGTCAAGTCTTTGAAATTTAGAACCTTGCTTAAAATATTAAGTCAAGAAACAAACCAGCTTTTCCCTCATCCATCTCTGTGGACCAATGCAACAGGGAATTATGCATTTCCATCTGATTTTCATAGTTATATATTTTGGATCAAGGAAAAGCATACACTGTATGACAGCTTCATTACAAGCAATGTGAACAAATAATAAGACTGTTCTGTATCATGCAAAGCTAAACTCTACTTGATCATGCTAATATAAATCACTTGTTGAAGCAACTGTATTCCAGTTCAAAACAGGTGCAACTGATTGAACACTGGTTTAGGTTCATTAACTGCATAAAGCTTTGCAAAAATACTTTCATCCAGTTCCTGCAGAGTAATGTTCATGTCATCCTTTTTGTGTGCAGTGTATGAAATGTGTACTGTTAACACTGTACCAGTGGTTTTCCTGAAGGGAACTAGCCATTGCTTGAGAAGCAACTATGCTGAAGAAAGGAGCCACAGTTCTTTCCTTCTCCTGTCCTTAGCTTACTACTGAGAGGCTGAGCATAAAGAATTTTTGCCTTTGGGAAATAAAGACTTCCTCATTGCAGAAATGCACTACTTGATCTTATGGGCGTTTAGTATTTTATGACTTCATCTCAGCTTCTTCATTACTTATAAATCACTGACACTTCATACTTAAGCAATTAAAACAAGTAACAATTAGCTTATTACCCCCATGATCCACTGCAAAATAATTGCACTAGAGAATTCATTTAACATAATAAAATGAGGAACATTAGAAATCATTTTGTGCAGAGCCAGCACTAGTTTGACAATAAGCTTTATGGTGGTTGAGTACCTTATGCTCTACTAAAAGCAAATAGATTTTCCATTACTGCAAGCTACTCATATAAAGCCAGCAGGGCAAATTGTGATTCTAAGTAAAGAGTAAATAATCACACTGGCACAATGTCTCTCTTCAAGTTAAAAAATTACAACTAGTTGTTTTTACCTTTTTTTCTTTTACATCTTTGAAGGCACGGAATTATTAGGTGCACTAGAAGTATATTTAGGTGTACTAAGAGGATGTACTTATGCTAAATAAGTTAAAAAGTTTTAAAAGTAGATCAGCAGTGCCAACTGTCTTAAAATTCATTATGGGTCAGTCATGTGCACAATAATAAACAGAAGGTCGTGAAAATGAGAAGCTGGAATTTATCAATATCTGATTTCACAAAGCCTTTTCTTAGGTACTGCAAAAACATGTGGATGAAATCTTGCCATATTTCACCCAAGTTAAGACCTGAATCAAACCCTAGTGAAGTGGTTAGTATTTTTCTCAGTGGCTTTGGTGGGTAATATCTTCTCTCTTCTTGAATGCAATGCTGGCTCAGTATTGTGTCATGGGAAACCATTAGCCAAGTGTCTTAGGAGAGAGTGTAAACAGCCTGTAGTGGCTGCTTATTCTACTGACCTCTACATTCCCCTAAGTGCTCTGTACTCTGTCAGATTTAATACCTCTTATTTCTTCAAATATTACTACATTTTCTAGGTCTTTTCAGATACTTCCCTGAAATAAGTTTATAATTTCCATTTCTTTTTTCCTATGATTTTGTTTACCATTTTCCCATACCATTGACAGATCTGACACTTGCAAATTCCTTCTTAGAGATGGTGTTTTCAGAGACTTTGGGAACTGACCATTTTGAAATCTACAATTTTACTTATTCATTTCCATGGGAAGTGAATACATTTGGAAGCAGAATCCTACTCAGTAGAACTCCTTGTTGTTCCTTCCCAAAAATGTGTGCATCTTGGAATTGATTGCCTTGTTAAATGATTTATTTAACGTTACGTCTGCTTGATATGGAATTTATGTTCTTATTGCAAGGCATATGGGAACTGTTTCTGCCAATTTCTTCAGGGAAGTAAGACATCAGATGCCCTTTGCTTCTATTCTCATGCACTGACTTGTTTGGGACAGAGCCTGCTGCTATTTTACTTCCAATAAAAGTGTACAAAGTGATGCAGTAAGACAAGGCAAATGTGCAGTTGAGCTAATAGGAGATGAACATGAACGGCTCCAAGAAGAATGCCAGCGGAGTTCACTGCTTTCTCTGGTGACTCGCAAGGAGTCAGAGGCTGATTTGTGATTCTATTTCAGAAAAAGTGCAGTAGCAGTTTAGGAGAAGGGAGACTTCCATGTGGCATCGCATCAGGTCTGGCTAGAATTGTGTCCAATGTATCCCTTCCTTCCTAAACACACAGTTCCCAACATGTTTGAGTGTTAGTTGTCTGAAAATTTTGTTCCAAATCTCTTGATTTCTTTCAGTTTATGTTGTTTTATTTCTCCCACCAGACAACTAAAATTAGTTTGAGAGGAAATTTAAATCAGTGCTCTACCCAACATTGTCCTACTATATGAAGTGACAGTACCAGTGCAGGAGAGATGATAAAAAAGAATTCTAAAAGCATGATTGGAATTAGTTGAGAGTTTATTGTAAAGCCTGAATTAAAGCATGTTGTGTGAAGTGTATTTTGAAAGGTTACATTCTGAATGTTTATATCTTGAAGAAAAACACACCAAACAATTATTCAATAAGCAAGACACTTAATTTAGTAATTATTACTGACATGAAGACAGAAGAATATAAATGCAGAATTTGAATATGTTATTTCTGTTAGGATCATTTGTTCAGCTTTTTCGAATACATAAGGTAAGTTACTCAACAATACTAGGAAATCAAAACCATATTAAAAAGAAGTAATGCCCTTTCCACAGCCTTTTATTGCTCTTTCTATTTGGAAGAAAGAGCATTTAACCTCTGTGTTAGCAGTGATGATAATGGTAGGTACTACAGCATAATCTTTCAGAGGAAGCCTACAGAAAGCCATTTAAAAATATGACAAGTAAATAATACATAATTAGTCAAGTTTTCGGCATTTAGTGATGTAAAAAAAAATAATGAACATTTCAATTTGAAGAAAGCATTGAGCAATTATTCTAGTTGTTTCTACAACATAGCTTTAGAGTAATTTTTGTAAGTACTTGTGTTGGTTTTGCATGGCCTGGTTTTTGGTACTGGGGGGGCCACAGAGGTGGCTTCTGTGAGAAGCTGCTGGAAGCTTCCACCACATCCAGCAGAGCCAATCCCTGATGGCTCTGAAAGATGGACACGCTGCTGGCCAAGCCTGGGTGAATTAGAGATGTTGGTAACACCTCTGTGATAACATATTTAAGAAGAAAATCCAAACAAAGTGGGGGCAGTCTTAATTGCAGCCAGAGAAGAGGAGGAGGTGAGAACACGTGAGGGAAACAACATGGAGACACCAAGGTCAGTGGAGAAGGAGGGGCAGGAGGTGCCCCAGGCTCCGGAGCCGAGATTCCTCTGCAGGCCATGGTGATGACCATGGTGAAGCAGCTGTGCCTCTGCAGCCCCTGGGGATCCATGGGGGATGCAGAGATCCACCCACAGCCCATGGGGATCCACGGGGGATGCAGAGATCCACCCACAGCCCCTGGGAGAGGTGCCCACTCCAGAGCAGGTGGATGCCTGGAGGAGGCTGTGATCCAGTGGGAGACCCGGTGGAGAGAGAGGGCCCTGCTTTCCAGGCTGGAGCAGCCTGTCCTTGGAGGACTGCACCCTGTGGAAAGAGAGAGCCATGGCACAGCAGTTTTGGGAGGACTGTGTGCCCGTGGGAGGGTCTCAGGTTCCAGGAGTTTTGGGAGTACTGCTGTTTGTGAGATTGGAACCACACTGGAGAAGTTCACGGAGAACTTTCTCCCATAGGAGGGACCCCATGGTGTAGGAGGGGAAGGACTCCCCTTGAGTCTTCTCCCTGAGCAGCGGAAGAAAACCTCTGGTGATGAACTGACCAAACCCCCATGCGCTGTCTCCCTGCTCTGTTGGTGGGAAGGAGGGAGGGGCTGGGGGAAGAAAAGGTGTTTTAAGGGCTTATTTTACTTCTCATTATCCTCCTCTGATTTTGTTAGTAATAAACTCATGTTGTATCTCTAAGTTGAGCCTGTTTTGCCCTTGGAGTGTTTTCTCCTGGTCCTTATCTCAACTCATGGACCCTTCATTAAATTTTCCTCTCTTCTGCCCAGCTGTGACAGGGAAGGATGAGTGAGTGACTTTTGTGGGTGCCTGGCATTTGGCCAGTGTCAAACCATGACAGTACTATACAGGAAAGTTGCATATTTATTCCTTTTCAGACTGCCTTTATTTCTGGTATTCTTCAAAGAAATTCTTTGTGAGGATAAATTACAGTATGTTATTGAAATACTTCCTGTTTTATGGAAGTGGCAGTAAATTTGTCTCCTTGCTGACATAGCTCCCATTAGGGTAAGCCTGATCTAATTTTCCCACCTCCTGAGCTGCTGTTTGCACGTTTGCAGTGCAGGTGGTTTCCCTCACCCATTCATCAGTTGTGTCTCGGAGCACTATTCATCAATAGGGTCTCAATGGAGCTGTATCCTAGGACAATCCCTGGATTATCTAATCTATTTTAATTTTAGATGAAATACTGATGCTCTTTTCCCTCTGGGTGATGACAGTAATGGGAATTGGTTACCAAACAGTCTTTTTGAAACAGAAGTGTTTGGATTTTTGTTGGTTTGTTTCTGCTCTGTTTTTGTTTTGTTGTTTGGGTTCTGTTAATGAAAATATTATAGAAATTTTTATTCTAAAATTATATATTATTATATATAAATTATTATTATAGAATAAATTTCCTAGATTTCTTCAAAAACTTACCTGTCCCTGCCAATGGGAAGACTCAATTCTGAAGAATCACAACCAGACCATCTTTCCTCATGAGAATATCTCCCAGCACAATTTCAGAAAAATAACTGTTTTGGGTCTAGTAAAAAATAACTTCAGGTCCTTCATTTTCCCCTCATCTGTCCTCTTCCCAGAGATTCATGGACCTGCAAAAGTCAAATATCTCCCCTGAAGTATTAATTTGTAGTTATCTGAGTTACAGAAAATATCTGAAATTATTTCTTTAGTTTGCATTATGCTTTGAACAGTGATATTTCTGCCTTCAATCACATATCAAGTTTTAATGAACAATTATAGCTTTCCTCTGAAATATTCTGGGGTTGGAGTTAATATGTGTTTACCACTGTCAGTGTATGAGTTCTAGCGGCAACATTTTTACCAAGCAACCTTTCAGAATTGTTGGTTTTGATTCTTCATTGATTTAGAGTATCTTAAAGGCTTTATCCTCATTGGCTCTTTACAGCAATAGAGATTCCACGAACATATTTATTATTGGTTTGTTTTACAGTTTTCTGTAAAACAATGAGTGAGCAGCATATATCAGGTGCTTGAATTAGGCATTTATTCTGAATATACATATAACTGCATTAATCAAACCCACAATTCTGCACTGAACCTTCTCATTTCCCTAGTATGCCATAGATGTTGGTAAAAAAAAAATCTTTCTATTTTTGCATTTGTCTTGGAAAAGTGATGATAGAAGGTACTCTGACAAAAACAGCTCTAAATACCAGCCTGTCTTCCTGTAGTAATAGATAATATTTGAATAAAGACACTGATTTCCAAGTACAAGGTGCTCATTATAAACATTTTAAATAAACATAATAATTTATTATTTGACAGTGACATATATAAGTGGTTGTATTTGATATGGACAGTATAATCAGTTAGTTATTCTACAAAGTGTATATATAGAGAAGCAGGCCAATCATCTCATTTCTTCTTTTATGAGTTTTTAATAACAAGACTTTCTCAATCAATTCTAAAAAAAGCTCCTAAGCCAGCTGGAAAGTGTAATTGCCAAGGAATGTGCTTCATCCCATTGTCCAGGTGCAGTAATCACCCAAGGGCGTGGACTTCACACACAAGATGGAAAGTGCAAGGGTTTATTGCGCACCCAGAATTCCCTAAATACCAGCACCCAACAGGATATCACATCATATAAACAGGAAAGATGTTCACCTCAGTGTCCCCCAATCACCTGGGGTATTGCACAGACATTGCCTATTATGGTAACAGGTGAACAATGCCCTATAAGGTCACAAACTACAATTATCACATCTCATAGGCCCAGCACTGTCCACAAACCCACAATCCTCTCTCAGCCCATCCCCGGTGACCTGGATGCACTCCCAGGGTCACCTCTGGGTCCAGGAAAGAGGCTCTCTCTGGCCCTCAGGGCCTATCTCTCTTCCAGCACAGAGTGCACCCCAACATCCAGGTTGTAAATAAGGGCATTAAACAGTATTGGCATGAATGTCTGAGTGACACCAGTCACCAATTGCCTTTTCTACCACTGGCAAAGCTGACCCTTCCAGCCTGAGAGCCCAGCCAGTCTTCCATCCACTGTGTCACCCATTTGTCCTGCCCATGTCTCACCAGCGTGGCTGCAGGAGGTCTCTGGGGCACTTTGATTTCAGCAGGGCTCTTGAAACTTCACAGTAGCCACTGGACCACAGCATCTGTCAGGCTGGAGGAGTCTGGTTCCTCTCCCCTGCCTGCCACCTCCAGTCCTACCCCTGCTTCCCCCAGAAGTACTTTGGTGGCAGCTTGTTGTTCTAATTGCCTGTCTAAACAGAAGAGCACTGGGGAGGTTTGGGATGTTTCAAGGCTTCCTCAAGGAACTGTGCTCAGATCTGCAGAGGCAAAAGGATCAGACAAGATCATTCTGAGTGAAGATTTGGATCTCTGGGTGAAGTCTGAATACCATCCCCTTAGGCCACTGTGTGATATTGGCATAAGAAACCCTAAGAATAAATATGAAGAATTTAATAAAACTGTTCAAACAGACTTGCTGCAATTAACAGAGCAGGGGTTTTCCCCCTACATTTTTCAATTTCCTAAGTAATCTCCTATTTTATTCTGAAGCATCAAATTTGCCTAGAAATGTTATCTTTTCCAAAGAGACTACAAGGATATCTTCAATTATACCAGCATATATATTACCACTGTTCCTATTCAAACTAGTTACAGAAGAATTTGCATGCATTTCCAAAGTTAGAATAGTTTTTCTATTCTTTTTACAAGATCTGCTACTGCACTGATGTTCCTTCAACCCTGCATTCTCTTTTTCCCAAGTTAGGTGGTTAAGAATATTTAAAATATAAGTACAATACTTTAAACTTGTTAGACCATGCAGTACCGTAAACTCCAGGATGGATTTTAGTCTGAGCTCTCTACTTCATGCTTCAGCAGTGTGTAGTTTAGCAAGAATCTAATAATGCATAACAATGTTATACAAAATTAATGTAATAAAACCTTGGAGCAAATTGTCCTGCCTATGTACAATTAAGAAGCAGAAGCCTCCAGAATTTTAATGCTGTTGGAAATGAGGGATTTGTAAATGGGTTGTTAGCTTTACCTAAAGTTCCCTATGAGCCTCCTGATTTGTAATATATACGTTTTAAAAAACCCAAACCCACTAGCAACTACACATTTAACCAAACTATAACAGGAATAACTAATGTAATAAAGGATGATAAAGGCATTTATTGAACCTGTCATAATTTCTTCCTTAGATGGTTGGGGTTTTGTTTTTTTTACTTGTTTCTTGGTTGAGGTTACTGAAGTGTGGTCTGTGTAGATCTTTTGGTAAAGACATTCAGTGTTTAGATATTTATCATGGAGAGGCACACACTCAGCTGAGGGGTATTAATGTTATTTTGAAACAAACTACAAATACAGTCATGGAAAGAGGTATATGTGCTTTTATATTTGCTTTATCAATGATGCCTTCTTGTGCATTCTGAATCAATAGTTATGCAGCAACTCAAGCCCATCCAGTGCATTTATGTGTCACATGATCATAAGAAATGAAATTGAGAGAATCCTGAAAAAAACCCCAACCCTATAACTGTACGTGTGAAATAATATATTTGAAACAGTGAGCGAGGATGCTCTTTAAATAACACATTTTCTTCTGAGGATTTTATTTCCTAATAATATTTGTGAAAAAGGTGACAATTGGCAAAAAATATAGGTCTGTCTAATAACTTTAATTGTCCTGTGCATTTTCTGAGGTCTGTATCCTGTTTCCCAAAGAAAAGGATGTGTAAGATCCTTTTCAAATTGTCTTCTTTTGAGGATTCAGAGAGAGCAGAACCAACCCCCTTGCTCACTTCCCTGAACAACTTTTGGACATACTAACTTTTAAATTTGGCAATTACCACCTATCCTGCCACCTTTGAACAACTTTGACCTTTGCAATTTGTATTAGGAAGCATCATGACTACAGCTGACTGGTATTAATTTTCTTGAGAAGTATTTTACTGAAGAAAAAATGTTAGAAAAGATCCTGAGTGGGATGGGATGGGATGGGATGGGATGGGATGGGATGGGATGGGATGGGATGGGATGGGATGGGATGGGATGGGATGGCCACTTCAGGAAACAGAATGAGAAAACTTACTCACAGTTTGTGTTTCTACCGCAATAACTCTGGCAGGTTCTCATGTGAAAATCTGATGGTATTGTTCATACTGGGAATACTGGTGAATATCAGTGTGTTAGGTATTCTGTGATTGTAAATAACGAATCTCTTAGCAACTAATGAAACATTTAGCAGTTTCTTGTATGGGAATAAAGGACTGTCATGAAAGCCTGCCATGAAATCTCCACAGCAGAACTTCTTCCAGGAGAAGAGGTCAACAGTGAGCAACTGTGGCAAATGTTAACATGCATTTTTTTCCAATAAGAAATCTTTTTTCTCTTGTATTTTTTTTCTTCTTAGAGTGATACATAAGGAAAAGTATGCTAGTAAAAGTTATATTAATTAATCTACATGAACGCAATTCAGCTAGAAATAGCAAACAGTAAGCTGCCTTAGCACCTTTGTCTCAATTTTAAAATGCCATGTTCATTGTGGAATGTGAGAAATTAATAAAAAAAATGTTACAAGTGGTACTTTATACTCTTAACTGGTATTTCCATTTAGAATGATTTTTGCTTGTCCAAAAAACAACCCCAAACAAACAACCCCTCCGCCAAAAGAAAACCCAAACCAAAATCAAAACACTCCCAGTACATTGCTCCCTCAGGGGCAAAGAACAGTTGTGCTTCCTTCCGTTTAAAGAGGTTTAGATGACAACAGGCCTCAAGAAACCCTTGCTCTTCCAGTTCAGTACAATGCTGAACTGCACTTGGAGCTTTGCAGTGCACAGCAGCTTCACTTGACCAGTGTGGAGTTTGTGTTACTTGACTTGGGACAGAGGACAAGGGATGTGAAAGGACAGAATTTATTTTGCTCCGATTCTCCTCCTCCTCTCCGCCATGTGAATGCTGTGTGATGAGGAGATTATTTTGTTCAAGACTCAAGTGGAGGTTATTGTCATGACTGCATAGCATGAAAAGTAGTCCCAACACCATGGACTTTAATACTGTTAAGTGTTAAAGCACTGGATACTGGCTGCATCCAGGCCTATACCAATGATATAGCCAGAGTAGAGCCAAAGGTGTGGATACAACAGCAACAAAGGACTATTATAACTCAGATTACTAAAATCTGACTCCTATTGTAAATCCTGTTGCAGGTGATTTGTTGGAAAGCTGTGGTGCACTTTTTAAATGCTGTAATTCCTTATGAAACTATGTGTTAAACCATGAGGCATGGAATGCAGCCAGGAAACTGGGATGGACAAAGCTCTGAGGCTACCAAGATCATGATTTTCATAATTTCATTGTATATTGATCAAGTAATTGAAGTTTTAAAAGCTTCTTTTTAAATCTGCAGTGTTTTGGGCATAAAAATGTGAATGAGTGATTTTTGCCGACTCTAAGTGCAACAATTCCGTGAAGCAACAAGATATTGCAGAATTATGTTATAAAAATTTTAGTCATGTGAAAAAGCACATTACCACAGTTTAATTTGATAATGTGTATGTGGGCTTGCTCTCGCTTTTATAAATACCATACTGTTTTGATAATTTCCCAGACACAACTGTGTAATAATTGCATGTCTGGAATGGTTGAAAGCACGAGGCAAATATAATCTAAGCAAGTTTTCCTAGAATAATTGTATACTGTCATGTGTGATTGGCTAAGTGTTACACCAAATATACAAAACATAAGCAAGCAGGAATCTTTAATTAAATAAAAACACTGCTGTGCTGGTATTCCTCTTTTTCCATGAACTTCAGGAGTGCATTTTTATGATTAGGTCTATTGTGAATGTTTTTTTCCTCTCATGGATAGCCTTTGAACTTGAAGTTGCGACTGTCATGCTGTGCCCAACTCTAGAAGTGGAGTCCTTTCCAACATGCTGTGCCTATGCTTTATGTGACTCTAAATGTGCTGTTCCTTGACCAGAGCCACTACATCCTGTAGTGGTGCCCTGTGCATCCAAGCTGCCCATCTTCTTGTAGGACACTCTACTGACATGCATGAGGGTGTGCAAAGTTTCAGTTCCCAGCTGGCACATGGTCACTTCGGAATAAATTCGCTTCTTTATTTCTTCCTCAGTGAAATGAGAATTGGGCTATTTACCTTCTCAGAGAATTGTGAAGACAAATTCAGTGAAGGTTTTAGGTGCTCAGAAAATGTAATGGAGGAGGTTGTGTAAATACCCAGGAAAAAAAAAAATCAGTGAAACCAATCTATTAGGACATACTTAACAGTAGCTTACAATGGATAATTATTCATTGCTTCACTGCTACTGGGCAATTACATTGCCAGTAAAGTAAATTAGTCCATCTGTGGGTTATGTGTCTCTAGGATATTCAGTTAATTACCATTATGGTATATTTTTACTCATGTGAAGCAGAAATACCTAGTGGTTAAAAGACTGAATAATGAATTTGGAGGTGTGGTGTAGGTGCAGTTCATGGCACAACATCCTCATCCATCACACTGTCTTGTCTCCCTCAGCTGAGGCTTGGAAGGAGTTAAGCACCATTCTGTGAACTTCATTACACACTTTGTGATTATCAGAAAGAGAGCTGGCATTGCCTCCCTGTAGATGAATGCTTTGCATTATTTTATACGTGTCTGCAAGCTAGTTGAGTGATCAGCATGTGATAGAAAGCTTTCTGTATTAGGAAGAAATGGATTGTATATCAGCATTCTGAGGTAGAAAACCCGAAATCCTTTTAATTTGTCTTAAAATTTTCAGAAGTGGGTACTTAACAACGTAGTTGTGTAACCCAAAGCTGAGATTTCTAAAAATGCTTATTGTGGTTTAAATATGTATCAATGTAATTAAAACAGTCAGAAGAAAATTTCTGACAAGCTGACATTTTCAAAACAAATAAAGATTCTCCAGTTATTTATAACTTTGTGTCAAGGACAATTTATACTCCATGTCATATTACAATATTTAATTTGTTTTTGTTGTCATACTGTATTAACTCTAAAAGACTTTTAATATTTCAGCAGCTGCTGCATTGCCCTAATCAGTACTGAAAAAACATTCACTAGTGAGTATACACAACATGCCCAACATTTTCTTTGCATCACTCCCTGCTCACCCCTAGGTGAGTGTCCTGTGCACCATGTTAGTTTCTGGAAGCAGCAGAATCCACATGAATGAAACTTGGAGGAACAGAGCAGGAAGCAGCAGCTTTGGTTGGTGTTTCTAATAATTTCCAGTCATTTATGTCCACGGCCCTGCTGACCTGCTCTGTGGGATGTGGAGTTAGATGTACCATGCTGTTCTGAATGAGTAAAGGGGCACAACTTGTCCCTCTCAGAAAAAAGCAAATTTTTCCCCAAATCGCCATGAATCAGGCCTGAATCATGGGCTTGAAAGCAGATCAGAGCAATCATTTTTATTTTTATCTACTAAAATTCTGTATGCACATTCCAAGAATGGCACACAGTGTATTTAATTTGAAATTCTTACTGGTATCAGGAATTTGAAGAAAGTATTATTGTTATCACTACCTTGCTTCTCATATATACTGACATGAGAGTTACTCATTAATACAGATGCCTTAGGGTCAGATTTTGTTTAATTATATCAGTCCTGGTCATTACAGATTTCTTAATTATTTAGAGAGTGCCATTTAAATATATCTGATTTCTGTTATAAATTAGATTTCCTTCTGATGGCTATAAAATATTATACTTTATTGAGCAATAGAAGTGTATAGCATTCCAGGATAAGGATAGGATGGTAAATATTATAGAAAAGTTCTGATTTTTATGGTATTGCTAAGCCTTTTTTTGTTGTTTGTTTGTTTCCCCTGCTAAGGATTTTTTCAGCCCTCTAATTATCAAAATTCTGCAGTAGTACTGAAAATATGACACCGCCACTTGGATTGATAAATCGGAAATGACACACTTCAGGACAGTGCTTTGAACTGGTACCAGAGGTTAAAACTATTAATAGTGAAGTACCTTACTGAAATTGGATGCTACTTGCAGCAAATTGATGTCATTGATTTGTATGACAGGCTGTAGTGCTCAGCCTTTAGTGAATGTGAATGTATCTGTCTTAAGAGGGTACTGTCACCTTCATATTTTTAAAGACCAACCCAGACTATTCCCACTGTTAAATTTCAATTAAACAAATTTGGTTGGAAAAAATGTTCTATATGTCTTTTATCTACCCTGAGCTGGTGGCAAAACAAACTGGCTGTTCCATATTTGGCATTTATTAATAATATTTTGAATACCACTGCGCTTTTTAAGCTGAGTGTGGTGGAATTCTCATGTGGGATTATTAAATGAGTCGATTTGCATTCTAATGAGAACAAATGTTTGGGATTGCATTGTTAAAATGCTAAAACGGTGTGTGTATAATTATTTTGCAGCTTAGATTTGCAGAACTCATTTCCCCAAACTCTTTTTTTTAAATAACTAAAGAGACAGAGCATACTGACGGCTGGAGGGGAGGTGATTAGGGTAATTTAAACTGTTCACAAATGACTTTGCTACTGAATGAAAGCATTTCTTTGGCTTTGCTGTGCTCCTTTCATTATCTTTGAGCGGCTGCAGTGTTGAGTCCCATAAGAAGCCTCACCAAGCTCTCTTTCCTTGTACACTTTCTCATTTGTATTGATTAATCATTTTGTAATTCCATTCTAGGTTGCCTTGCTCATCTTTAAGGCATGTGCAGCTTTTTCTTTGCTTGTCTATCCTGTAACGGTTATGTTGTCTCTTCTAATACCTTAGCTTTATCACTGCAAGTCAAGCTTTAAAACATTAATCCCTTCATGCTTTAATTTCATATTCTATTACCAGAATGAATGCAAATACTCTTTCCTTTTTGCTCCTTTTTAATCTTCACTACAGCTTTTGCAAATGGTCCAAGAGAAAAGTAAGCTTTTTATTACAGTCAAAGTCAAAGATTTCTTTGGTTACTCTTTTCATATATTCTTCCACAAGTATTGCCAAACAAGAATTGTTTACTGCAGGCTTCTGAGATGTTCTGCTGCTTTTCTATTCACCATCTCATGCACTGCAAGGCAGTATTGTTTAAAATACTGCTTTCCTAAGAAAAAGCTCTGTGCTTCTCAGAGTAAATTACCAAGAGATACTACAGGGAGGTTTTAATAAAGACTTCTCTTCCCCTCCTGCCCCCTCCAAGTTGTCTTGTCATTAATAATTGTGGTTGCAAGGTGTGGGTAGGGACTGCTCTTTAACTTACTGTGTGAACCACCAGGCAACACTCTGGCATTGTAAACTTATGTAAAATTTATAGAGAGAGACCTTAGCAGCTCCACTGTTAAGCTCAAGTTATACTCTTCACGCACGTTTTAAATCCTTGAGATTGACACAAACTTTTTCAAAGATCCCATCAGAAAACTTGTACCATTTTCAGTAGGAAGAATATGTGTAGAAGTTTCTAGCTACAGAAAAAATATATATTCTGGCTACAGTTTAGAATTTTAAGTAATTTGCAAGCCTCTATACATTTTTTCTGTTTGTTTGGGGTTTTTTCCCAGGTCCATACCCTTTGTAATTGCAAAAATTGCAGGATGCCAGTTTCTTTTAGAGCCTAATCCTAGAGTAATCCAAATGAATATTCCTGTTTTGCTTCAGCAGGAGCATGTTTTGCCAAAAAAGCCCAAAAGTCTCATTCTCTTCATTTTTCCTAGGGAAGAAGAAAGATGCTGCACCACGGGAGATGATTCTAAGTGTTACATCAATTGCCTACTAACCGTTGGGAAGGACAGAAACAATCCTTTTCCTTCTCACTGACTATTCTATTGTTTCTTGTGTAAAAAGCCGTCTTTTGAGTTAGAATAATTATGTTGTATCAGACATTTTTCTTGCAAAATTTAGTTGTGTTTCCAATTCTCTCTCCAGCAAGCTTGCAATCAGTAATCGTGTGCAGGCTGAATAAAAGATTTGTTGGAACTGCGAAACCTTTGCTTTTATTGACTTATCTCTGTAAAAGCAGAAGTTTCCACTGCTTCTTGAGCTGGAGACTCGAGAATATCCCCCACATACTGTCTCCTGTGGTGCATGATCTGTTTTTCTATGCAAGTGAAAACACACACAAGATTTAGGTATGCTGATTCTCCTTTCTAACAACATCTCCACCAAAGCAGAGCTGCTGTTGCTGCAGAAGGCTGGTTTCTTTCAGCACAAATATTAAATTTCTGAAGTAAATTAAAGGAAAATAACAAACATGCCATCTCATGCAACTTCATGGACACTGTAGTCCTCAGAAATAGTTTGTTTTTCCCCTCCTCATCTTGCTCTCTGTTTTTAGCCATCCACATTGTACATGATTCATGCCAAACCTTCATGTTGAAGTTCACAGCCTTTATGTTTACAGAAAGAGACTCTCTGTTTCTATGAAATTAGTGAGAAAAAATATGAATTTGTCTGCGAAATTATGGAAGAACTAAATCCATTTTGTATGTTCTTATGGTAACAGGATAAAGCCATTAATCATTATTAAATCACGGTGCTCATCAACACGTATTTACAGTTTAATTAAGAACTGTGCTCTCTAAACCTGCCAATTAATTATCAGAAGCACAAAAACCTTTCCACCCACAATGTGTTAAATCACTGGTTATCATGACCTTTTATTCTTTCCATATCTTCACAGCGTCTTTTAAAATATCATATGCCGTAGCTTTCCTTAGAGGCTTTAATGTTTAGGTATGCAGCAAAAGAGTTACCAAACTTCAGAAGCTGGTGGTTTGTGCTATGTTTTTAGAAGTTAGGTTGGTTTTAGATCCCTGGAGTTTTGGGCTGGGCCTAAAGGAGCATAAAACTCAGCACTTCAAGCACAGTGTTGCACCCTATTTATTCCAGGAGTCTCTCCTTTAATTAGGGCTATTCAGAGATGAGTGTTCTTTTATCTGTTCTTCCATTTTGCACTCAGCAAAGCAGGAACTGGCTGTGCATATGCTAAATTTTACCATTTTTTTACCACAGTGACATTTAGAAAAAGTCTGGTATGGCCATGATCCAGGTCAGGGAGTGGCTGCAGTGAGTCAGGAAGGGCCAACACGCAGCCCTGCTTGAGGCAGCACACGGCTCCGGAGTGATGTGTGAGCTGGGCGAGAGGCAGAAAAAAAGCATTTATATTGAAATTTTTGCAAATGTTATGCCTGGCACTAAGTTGGCATTTATGGAACATTTCAGAGTTTAACACGTTCAACAGCAGCTGTTGGACGTCTCCTTCTAGAAGGTTCCTCCTGGAACTGTGGCAGCTTGGATCGCACCTGCTGCCTGAGGGAGCTCACAGAACTGCAGTTATCCAGGTCAGAAAAGACCTTTGGGATCATTGTTTTCCATTTAATGCTTACATTGCTAGCATTTAGTGTCCCATTTAATCAGTATTAATTTAATCAGTAATCACTAATGTTGTGCCACTGAATGCTGCTCCAGCCCTGGGAAATGTGCGTGGTAGAGCCGAGTGCAGGATGGGGGAGCAGAGCTGAGGGGTGGCTGCCATTGCAGGAGGGCTGCTGAGGACACCACGGGGGCACAGAGGCTGAAGAGAGCAGGCAGGAGAGTGGCTGTGTCCCTGAGCAGGGTGCCCATGGTGGGCTGTGCTGGGCTGTGAGGGCCGCAGCCTTGCAGGGCTGGCACGGGGCTGAGCTCGGTGCTGGCACTCACCAGGAACCCTGGTGCCAAGGGAGCAGCCGCTGGAAGCACTGTGCGGGCAGAGCTTCTGGGAAGATGCGGTGCTGCAGCCTAAGAGGGAGCGTTTGAAAAGAGCTGTTTTCAGGGATGTGCTTGGTGACCCTGCTGAGGGACTGCTGGGCACAGAACTGGCAAAGCTGGAAACCACCACTAGTAAATACAGACTGGGTTTTGCAGAGTGCTGCTGTCGGGTCTGTGTGTCTTGTCTGTGTGTTAATGTGCAGAGGTGCTCTTGGGCTGCAGCTGGACAATTCTGCCTGTTCCAGCCAATAGTCACGTGAAGCGATATTGGTGAAGGAGGAGGCTGTCCCACTGCTATTTCTGTGTTAGAAGGGAGTTCAGGGAGTTATGTCTTGTATGTGTGTTTTATTTCTCTGAGTAGCCCTCAGTGCTGGCAATAACAGGAATATCACTTCTCCTTTAAAGTTAGCCATGCAGAAACGCTTTGGGATATGACCCATATATAGGCTAATGCCTCTGGAGACAGTTGTGTCTGTGGGGTTGTTTCATGATCTCATGTCGTAAGTTTTGGCACTATTACCAATACTTGTATTATTAAGGAAAAAAAATATGCTTTTTTCCTTGCATTTTCACATTTATGAAACAACTCACAGGTATGTTTAAAAAGGAATAAAAAAATCCTGCCAAAACTCACCTTGAAAACCAAACATTTAATTTGCTGTACGGTACTGTTTGCACTATTCATAAACAGTACATTCAAGGGGAATCCTTTCCTGTACTGATTTTTCAGAACTATCAAATTTCTAGGAAACATTTATTTTGTTTGTAGTACAATTTACAGAATGGTGTTTCCTTTCTATTTCCAAGTCTTGCAGTGATGGACTTCTAACTTCTGCAAGAACAATGTGAGTGAAGAAAGAATGAAATGTGTATTTTTTCTTATTTGTATTTGTTTTCTAACAACATAACAATGGCTTATCCACCTCAGTCTTGATGTCCATAAGGTAAGGTTTCCAGGACTGTGAGCTTGACAAGGAATACTGATATACAGAAAGATGTGCATGTGATTCCTTCATTTTTAAGTAAAGGCTTAAATTTTAAGGGGAGAGTGATACAGAGCTGTAAGTTTGACAACAGGCTGAAAATAAGTAATGCAGGTATCCAGATAGAGTATAACCTTAAGAGGTTAATAACATTGATGATTTTGCCACTAGATACAAAGATAGAGGGATGTATGGCTGGTTTTAATTTTAATCTTACTAACATGCTGGAAAAACATTGTAGGAACCTGCTCCGCATGTTAACCACTTGCAATTACATCTATTTGCATGTTTCCATGTAGATGCATTTTAATTTCTGGGTGTGTACACCATGACACACACATTCTATTTACCTTTACTTAAGAATATGAAGCCTGTTAGAAACTTCAGAAGGATCATATCCTGTCTATATAAAACCAAATAAATAGCTCACTAGATGTTGGATTTGACATTATTCGCTAAAAAAAACCTAAATATTTTCTCTGTATCTTTAGACCTGTTATGTTCTCCCATCCTTTGTGTCTACTATACTTGGCTGCCTGTAATTTCCTTTCTTGCTCCATACTGCTGTTTCCCTAAGAATTGGGAATGGAGGGAGGAAAAAAGTAAAATAAAAGGTTCTAAGGAGAAATTTCCCATGGTAACAGCCTGAAAAAGAAAGACATGATTTCCATAGCTTGCATCTGAAAATTACTAAAAACACCATAAAGAGTAGAGATGCCAAGCAAAATGCTAAAAATAATTTTTGAGCTTGGGAACTTGTTGCAGTGAGCCATGGCCAGGGCCATGGTCCACTGGACCAAGCAGACCAACAGGTCCAGTGGTTTGGTGCCTCCACAGCACAAGGACAGTGAGCACACAAAAGGCTGTGTGAAGCACGCTGGCCATTGGCTGCTGCCCCTTCCCCTCCTGGTTCATATTTGGTTATTCCTCTAGAAAGTTCTATGTTCCTCGGTTGGTAATTGGCTCATGTTACTCCTCTACCCCCCTCACCTTCTCCCGTTTGCCCTAATCCCTTCTCCCCGCCTTGTAAGGCCCCCTAACTGGTATTTTATTGGTTACTCCATGTTCTCCACGCCTATGATGTAGGGGTATAAAACCCCGCGCCCGCCTAATTTTATCGGCTCTCCTCGTGGCTCCTCCCTCGAATAAACCCTTCCCTGTCCCACGAGGAAGTCCCTCCGCTTTCTCCTCCCTCCTTCATGCACCTGCCCATCGGTGGGCGAGGCGAACCCGAGCCGGAGCTTCGCCTGCCCTCCAGCGCCGCGATCGGCCTCCATCCCCCACCCGGGGCAGGTGGAGCATTGCCCGGTGCCCGGGCAGCGTGCCAGCCGGCACAGCACCGCGGCAGGATCCGAACATACTTCATGGTCCTCAGTTATCCACAACTTCAGGGCCTTTGCACACTTTTAGTCATGCCATGTCCCAGGACAAAAGCCAGAATTTTAATTGTACTGCACTTGCATGGTATTGGATCTGATTTAGGATATCCCTGAATGTGAAGGGCAGTTGGCAGCTAATCTGCCTCGTGTTTTGGCATATTAGAACTTTTGGATGTAGTTGACTTGTTCCCCTTCTGGAGGGTGATACTTTAGCAGTAAAAATAAAGGAGATGATGTGTTAGTATGCACAGCAAATACTAATGATATTAATAGCTTTAAAAGTGCTCTCGATCTTCCTGAAGAACAGTTCAAGATTATCTTCTCCACTATCATTAAATTGTAGATTATGTGAGCTGAATATTGAAGGAAAATATGCTCTGACAGTATCCAGATCCCTAGAATTATGATATTTCATGGCCAATGTGAAGTCAGTGATACAAGAATTACTTAATAAAAATATTAAGTATAGCTCCAGCATCCTAGATGAAAGCACATTTTTCCAGTTTCAAGCAATAACTTATGCACAACAGTAAGTAACTCATATTCAGGTTTTGTTGGTGTTTTGGGTTTTTGGGGTTTTTTTTCACAAGTGATGTGACTGAAGTGAATATAAGGAAGCAAACCAGATTTTGGGGGTTTTGAGCACTAGTGCTAAGACTACCCCAAGAACTGCTTTCCTAGCAGGGAGACTGATGGGAACTCAAGTTATGTTTGAAGACCAGACTGTGTTTCTGCAACTGGAACTCTGCCAGGATATACAAATAATGCTTATCTGTAAACCAACATTAAACCTTTGTTTTCGGTGCTTTAAAAAAAATGCCAAACCAATCTTTATAGGCCATGACAATACTCAGTGACAAAGTCCACGTTAGGAGGCAGTGCACGCTAAAGAATGAATGTGCAAAGTGAAAGAGATGATGTCTTGGGCTTGGCATTTACACTCACACTTTTTTTTTTGTTTTTCCAGAGATTATATTCTGTGCTAATTCTAGGCTGGTTTTCCAAATGGAACACTCATTTTGGATGGGAAGGATTTATGTGTAATTCTGGCACACCTTCTAGCTTCCTTTCAGGTGGAAGGCATCTTGTTTCTGCACTCTGTCTCCTGATCGTACTTTGGTTCATATGATGCACCAGATTCAGTTGTGAAATTAGCATTAAAAACAAACCAGACAACACTCCTGACCCAAAACAGAGTCCTAATGTAGGCACACCCAGAGCTTATTATCCAGTGCCAGTATGGAAAATCCGAGTGTGTTGCCCTTCCAAGTGCTTTTCATTATGAGGGACAGGGCTCATTACATTTGTACCCAAAAGTATGAACAGGTTTGTTTGGGGTGGGAAGGGCTCACTTTTGTCATTAACAATTAATTTGAGTATTCACAGGCAATCAAAACACTAAGGTTATAGAGAAAGTGCCCTGCGTTACATTAAAGGGAAATAAATCCCATAAATCCCAGTATAGTTTTCCAGCCACCTGCAGCGAGTGTGTGCCCCGAAACTGAACACTGGCAGGTTCAGAGGGATATTGCTCAGCAGAAGCTAAACCTGTCAGAGTAGATAGAATGCCCCAGATCTACCACAGATGTAATGAGACAAGCTGATCTAAAATTCAGATCTGTCAGTAAGTATAAGGTGGTACTTTTTATTCACCACCTATAAAATGTATAGGTATCACTATTAATTTAAGCTTGGAATAGAAGATAAGCACAAACACTATTAAACAAAATATTAGTGATATTTGTTATCCTGATAAACTGACACTTACAAGAAGCAAAGAGAAATGCTGAAGAACAGAATTTCAATGTGTGTGTTGTTAAGAGAAAGTGAGAAAAAAATTATTTAGAAAATCCATAGTAACTTTGACATTGTTTTTCAAACTACAGCTGGTATAACTATCTCAGCATCTTCTGGGATGCGTAAGTATGCTGAAGGTCTCATGAGCACCCATCAAAACTGGAATCATTCCTGTCATTTTAACTCCCCAATCCTGGCTGCAAAAATGTGGAGGCATCTTTTGGGTCATGATGATTCTTTTTTTCCTTCCACTTCTTTGAAGGAAAAGTGACATTTTCTCAGTTCAGAATGCCCCAATTGCTGGCATGAAATGTCTGCATCTCTGAATGACAGAACTTTCCATATCCAGTTCCTAACTCTTGATTTTCATGTTGCTCCTAAAGTTACCATGAATCACAGTCTCTTAAAAAAAAATCAGGCTTTTAAATTTAAAAATATGTCTTATGCTAGTGTATTAAATCTTGCAGTATAAAACATGACTTTATATACTTTATATTATGATAGTATGATACAGGAGACTGCAGAAGTAAGCCTTGGTTTAAAGTTATAAATAAAGGGAGTACCACACCATAAGTTAGAAATTGTTCTATGATAAATAGCATAGAGCAGTAGGAGTGTTTGTGGCAGGTTATGCCTTTTAAGGTCTCTGAAGCTGTAGGGTGATATTAATATGTACCATGTCTTCACTCTTGTGTGCTCTCCTGAAAGTATCATAAGCTTGATAATTGTGACCTTTTTTGTTAATACAGTATATGAAATGAAATCCTCGCCTTTCTTTGGCCTCAAGGAATTTTTACCTGAGCTCAGGGTATACAAACAACTTCCTAACTGAGTTAGATAGCAGATAGCACAGCATGATGTCATACATCTTTGTAAAAAAGGAAAACATACCTTATATGAAAAGATTAATATATTGCTATTATATTCAAAGCCTAACAGGCAAAATGCAAGATTATTACTGATGTGGATTTAGTTGTTACAGAAAATAGAAAAGATGAGTGCTACTACACAGAAGGACTCTCCATAATGTAGCTAAAGTTGTTCTGTACCACACATGTCCTATTTTGTATCGTTTTCCTGGTGACGTGCTCACCCTTTCCTTTCTCATCTGGGTCCTTAGGCTATTGGCTTCAGTATGGAGTGCTTGTGGCAGGGAATGGCTTGACAAGTTTCAGCATTTTGGGTCTTTTACTGGGAGGAAAATTATCATACTTTAGAATTTTTCAATTTATAATTTACATCCTTCTTCTAATCTTAGCTGCCACTTAAATAGAAAGGGACAATTATCAGAACTTCCATTAAATAAAAAATTACCAAGCTGGTAAAATATTAGCCTTTAATTTTTCTTCCCTTGGTCATAGGAAGAAATAAATGGGGGAAAGAATGAAACAAATTACAGAGTTTGTTGTAGTTTTTTTTTCCTACGGCCTAAATTTCATTATTGTTAGTTCTGAACACCATATTTTTCTGAATATGCATCACGTTTGTTTTGGATTATTTAATTGAACTTCTTTCCAGATGAACTAGCTTTATTAAATGCTTGCCATGGATGAGCAAACAAAGTTTGTGCAGACTATAAATATCTATGATTAGTGTCATACAGTATTTTGTAATCTAAGGTTTAACAGTTATGTATAATGTTTTTATCCGAGCTAGGGAAGACACTACGATGAGGGAAGTGGGCAGGGGTGGGAGAAGGGAATGGCTTAAAATCCATTAGTGAAACACAACCACAATTCAAACTACTCCAAATTAAAAAAAATTACAGTCATCCCCTGGCATAGGCCACACCTGAGGATGAACTTCCAAGGATCTCTAGGAAATGTGCTGTAGTGTTGATTGTGAGAGATTGAATTCTTCCTTTCTTCTCAAGTGCCAGGTTTTTAAGGTGATTTCCAGAGTTTTACAGATTATATTTCAAGAGTGTTAAATTCATTGAACACTGGTTTTTAATACATTGAAATGACAAATTACTAAGTTAAACACCAACAAACAGGTTGGGGTTTGTTTCTGCAATTAAATGGTATGCCTGAAGTTCCCACTCAATCAATTGTAGTCATGAGTCTTAAACAGTCTGAAAGCTTTTCACTTTGATTGAAAAGATTGATGTTGATTATTTAATTTTGAGATGTTTTTATCTGGGATTTTTATCTAGATACTGGAATGAATGCCACCAATATTACAGCAGCTGTATTGATCACTTTGTTTTGATTTATGTATCGGTGATTTTTTATCTGAGATTCAAACATGCATTTTGAAGCTCTAATTAACATTTGTGTTCCGACAAAGTGGAAGTGGCTTTTCTATTAAGCGGGTGTAATCTCAACTGTGTAATGAGAAGACTTGCAAGCTGAGTATGATGCAAGGCTTAGGCTTCTTAAAATTTGTTTAAGATTTAATTACAATGTTCCCTGAGGAAAACCTAAGGTTGTTTGACTGCATACGTAACACCTCTGTTTTTGTAATGTACTTCAAGGGTATAGCTACAAGATAAGTCACTTTTGGTTTTCCATAGATAAATTAGAGACTGTCTAAAAATACAGTATTAAATGCACTCTGCCTTCAACCCAACATTAGATGAAGTCATTGTCACTTAATACTCAGCACTGACTGATGCTAAACAAAGACATCCTTTCTTTAAAAAACAAACCCCCCAAGAACAACATTACCATCCTTTTTGGGGGTAGTAGGGGAGCAGGAAAATGGCATCTATATCATAGTCTGAGACCAAGGTATCCATTACCAGGCATCATCTGGAATTTTGGATCAGGTTAAAAACTGTGTAGTCCCATTTAGCAGTAGAGTACCAGGAGTACAGCACTGTTGTCAGAAACAATGAAATGAAAGTGAGTGTCAAACTTTTAGTTTGGTTTGGGTTTTTTTAAACTATTCATTGGGAAAATGTGGTGGGAAACAACACTGTGACCTGACTCAAGGGAATTCTTTGGATTCCCTGCTCCAAGACAGGTGAGTGGATCAAGGGCAGTACCACCACTGTGCTGCATTTTGAGTGTTACTGAGTAAGTTTTACTGTGTTGCTGAAAATGTTCCTTGTGGTTTTTTGCGGTTCAGCAAAAGGGAATACAAAAAGCCTCTGCTAAATCTGAGAGGACTGTTTCAGACAATGAAAATGCTCTTAAAGAAATGTGATATCCTTGTTACAGTGGAAACCGTGAGGCAGGGCAGAAATGTAAAATATATATTCATAAGAGGACTGAGATATCCACATTCTGAATTATGATAGGAAAGTTAGTAGCCAAACTCCTGTTTGGCACAGTGCAGTGTCCAAGCATGTAAATTAAAGCAGGTCCTTTTGGCCTATTGGACCATTTTATATTTGGAAAACAGCACCTCATGTCAAGAGGGTGACGCAGATAAACAAGAATGAGCCAGTGCTAGAAAGTTATTTCTGCCATGATTGTAAGGGCAGATGGAGAATACATGGCATTTAGCTCAGAATAGTATATAATTGCACCAGATCACTATCCATCAGCAAGTTTTGATATTTTTTGCCAGGTACCAAAACCTAGGATATTCTTATACTTGAGACTAAAAGCTGTTTTTTCACCCCTTCATAAATATAGCCCTCATTTGCATTATCATCTAGTTCTCTAAATGTCATTTTTTAAATATGAATTTATTAAATGTCAGTTGAGCAGAGTAATTTGAATAGTTATTTTCCCTACTATTATTCTGTTGCCACTATCCTATTATTAAGGACATTTTAACTGCTGATTGCTTATATTACTGATTGGAACCTTTGTTTGTTGTTAAAAACAAGCTGGTTTTTTGGTTGGGTTTTTTTTTTATGTGGCCTGATTTTTATTTTTCTCCATTAGAAGCCTGTGCAGACAATGGAATATAATTGCAAAATCATAGTGCAAATTCCACTTTGTTGAGAGGCATTTTTGTCTATGCTGAAGATAATTCCTGCCTTCTTTCTACCTCAAGCTGGATCTTGGTGTTCTTTTCATTTCTCTTCATTTTGTGTCATCAGAAGATTTCCAGAAATGATTCAGTTAATTGCAGCTACAATTGTCACTATGAAATTATCAATCTTCTGCAAAATCTTGTTCTCTAATTAATGTTGTAGCATATGGACATTAATCGGTGTGCTACTTCTGCTCTCTAATGAAACAGAGACTTGCAGTGCTTTTAAAGAAATAATAATAAACTGACTGCTGTGCAGGACGTTATCAGGCTGTAAATAAGGTACTGGGAGCTTTTGTAATCATCCCCATCCTTCAACTCTTACATCGTCAATGTTTTTACTCATCATACTTTTAGATTCAAATACTGGGGACTCAATATGTACTTGAAATTTGGCAGCTACTCACCTTCAACTAAATGAGAAAGTAAATATGACTAGAAAATAACTGATTTCTAACTTTTGTTTTTTTAAAAAAATACAGCAATAAAGCAGGAGACTGTAAATTCCATGTGAGTGTGCAATTCTAATGTTCTGCTTGCAGTGACATCTAGTGGTGCACGTTCTCTGGGCTAAATGGGAGAACCCTGTACAAACATATGAAAACATGGTAAGACAAAAATAGCACATGAAAATCAAATAATTAACTCTCTGATTATAGGAAATAGTACTGACCTTAGAACCATGAATTAATTTACAACAGGCTTGTTGTCTTGAAAGTCCTTTGTAAAAGAGCACTTGTATGATGTGTGTTTCATGAAAGCCATGCTCTTACTTTTACCCATCATCTTTCTCATCACTAAACAAATCATAAGACAGCAGAAGTACCGCTTGTGAATCGAGGTAGAAGCCATGCTATTTTTGAAAAGTAACAGAGCCAGACAAGTAGGTATAAGTATTTCTCATATGGGCAAACAGAATTAAACCGAAACAAAAAAAAATAATTACTTTCCTGTCCCTTCCCTCAGTCACCAGGATCCTCTGATGCTGCATTCAAGCCTGATTTTTAAATGCCTTGCTTTGAAACAGGAAAAGTACTTAGGAAGGGATTAGCTGATTGCAGTAGCTTAGTCCCATTCAACTAAAGGCCACAGGTCATACTCATGATAGGGTGGCTGGTATTTTTAGAAATTGTGTTATGTGATGATCAGGTTTAGGAAATCAGGATGATTTCTAGTTCATTTGGCTTGAGTTTTGGCTGGTGGAGATCTGATCAGCAGCAGAGAGTCAAGAAAGTGCCACACATTGATGAGTTTTCCCCAGCCTTAGCCAGGCAAACAGCTTATGTTAAATGAAGCAGCCAACTTTCTAGATGGATCTTATTTATTCCTTTGAGAGATCATTTTATCCCTTCCCCCTCTACTCCCCCACATTTTTTTTATTGTGCTGAAACCTGATACATATTTCTCTACAGCGTTTAGAGAAGTAGGAACCCACATTCCAAATAACATTTTCTTTTCAGTTGCATCAAAAAACCTACAATGACTTTCCAGAAAATTAAATATATGTTCAGATTCTTTTCCCAATATTAATCAATATTGAATGGGTTTGCTTCTCTCAAACCTTGCTTTTTCTAAATAAAACCAGTGTGGATGAAGAGGCAGTATTCTTTCTGAACAGCTTTATTGATTATCCAAGGGAATTTTTTCAACTATCCAAAGTGCCTGGAATAATCTAGGGTTTGTTTAACCAGTCACTGCTTGTTATAATTGCATCTGTGTATCCATCTACTGAAATATTCTTAATGTTTGGTGGAACAGTATTAGTGAAAGCCAGGACATTGAAGTCCACATTTGACAGAAGCATTACTGGGAATTATGAAACAAAATTTAATTTTAAAAAAGCCTGAACTGAATACATGTTATCTCTTAAGCCTGCAGAAAGATATAGGCAATTTGGATGTGGATCTGTAGATAAAAAAGACGTATTTCACTAAAAGTCTTTCATTTTGGTGTACAACTACATTTTTAGTTTCTGAGACTTAAGCTTTTCCCCCTCACTTTTGTTCTATGTGCTCAATATTGTCTTCCTTCTGACACAGCTCTGACAGTTCTGAAAGATTTGGCTAAGCACAACTATGGCTGGAGACAAACAAACATAAGTGTCACCCTGTGGGTTCGTGGTTTTTCTGTGGTGGTGGAATAGCAAGGAACGATCTGAGGAATGTGTGTGAATTTATATCCTTTATTCTGGGAGAAACATTTATATCCTTCACCCTGCAATATGAGGTATTTCAAATTGATCTTAGTGAAAACACAGACTTAATCTTTAGAAGAAGTGCTTGGACATTGCCTATCAAAAAGTAAATATGTATGTGCTTAGGAAAGACGGTGAGAGAATTCCTTCTTCCCATTTTCTAAATAGATCTCTCTTTCAGAACTGGCCATTTGCTCCTGCTGTGGATGCCTGAAAGTGATACTCTCTTTGAGCTTTGTGCTGGGTACTGATGAGCTTCATTAATGATTGAATTCATGATTGACCTCTCAGTATAACAAGGAAGGGGAAATAGTTTTCTTATAAGCAGTGAAAAGAAGCAGCATTTCTTGTAAACATAAAAGCTATTTATAAATCTCTATGCATTATATGACTAGTTCTAGTGCTCAAGCAGAGACCTTTCCACACACAGCCAAATGAGACTTAAGGAGAATGTGTAAACTGGTCCCCAAACTTGCAAAAATTAAGTAGTGGTCAAGACTCATTAACAGGTTTGTTTCTCTGGAGCTGTGCACTGATAAACAACCTTGGCTCTGGTTTTCCTGAAAAAACCCTGTACACCTTAAAAACTGTTTTCTGTTGGGCTTTGACTTATCCATTCTATCCACATTTACAGCTGGACTCCAGCAGATATCAAAGTCTCCCAGCTGCTCAATAGAGCCACCAAACACCATCTTTTCTTACTGGACTCCTTTGAAAAGCATGGAGGAAAGAGAAGGGAGAAAACCCCTAACATGATGTGCCAGAAAAGTAAAGAGGTGGAGAAGAAGCAATGCAGTTCTGGTAACTGAAATCCATGGGAATTACATGTTTGATTCCAGGAGCACAGCTGTGCCTTAGGAGTCTGGGTTACTAGGAACTCATTAAAGTAATATACAAATATTGACTGCTATTGAGGGCAACAGCTGTGAAGTCACACTTGGAAATTCAATAAAAGTAGCTTTGTGCTCTAAGGCTTATGCAAGAAGTATCATGGAAAAAGGCATTTTAACCAAAGTACAGTTTTTGATGCTTTTGACATTTAAACAACTCTGTATGTTTTATCAGTTGCATTGATAATTAGAAGAAATAGTGCTCACAACTGTGCTTTTGGAAAGCATCAAGGGACACCACAGGAAATTGTCAGTTCCAAGTTCACTTATATTTCTGCTAATAATTGCAATGAATTGTAATTAATGGTAGAGCTGGGAGTGGTAGGAGAGAATTTGTGGGTCTGTGGATAAAAATTGCATTTCGTCATTTTTCAAACTGTGTTTAATAGTGCAAAAACCCTAATGCTGCTTGATACTGGATCACATCTGTACCTACAGCCCACATGGCTGTTGAAATTTCAGTTAAATACTTTCTCAGGTAGACAATGTTGAGGCTACTGATTTACTTTGTTCTGTGTTCTTCAGCTACTTTACCTCCAAGGTCTCTTTCTGTGTTTCAGTGTCAAAATGTTTACATCCTTTAGAAAACTGTAAAGTACTTGCATGTCTTTCAATTGTACCCTCAACAGAGCACCAGCAGGAAAATCAATAGGGAGTCATTCTGTCCAACACTTCAAGAACCAATACTGAACAATTTATCTTCTTCCTTTTTTTCAGTGATATAGAAATAAGTGCTATCAAAAATAAAAGGTAATATATTTGCACAGTCAGGAATTTGCAGAATTTCTTTTCATTGTAATTTTGTAGTGTATTTGGATCAAACTCTGCTTTGGTAACACTTGTGCAAATCTACCAAAATTAACTAATTGCATTATGTTGTTTTCTTTCACATATGTTTTACATCTTGACAACAGCTGATACTGTTGTAAAAAGTGTAAGGTTTACCTTTGAACTGTGAAGTGATTAGCACAGTGAATTTGGGTGTTTCGTGCTCCATCATTTGCTAAATGCAAAAGGCTATCATTAAAATTGCTGGGTTAAAATTAACAGTTAACAGTAAACACATTTGGAAATAACTTTCTGGATAAACAGCTATAAGAAGACAGACTGAGTTATGAAAGATAATGAGGCTGGATTCTTTTTCTCAAAAAACCAATAAAATACTCCAAAACCCCAAGACATTCCATTCCTGATCATAAGTTAACCCATACTACATTTTTTCAGTATTATAAACTTAGGTAAATTAGAATATATTTTAATATAGATGATTCAGCATGAAATTAAAATACTTTAAAATATAAATTCTCAGGAAAGGTCTCATGATTAAACAAGCTTAAATAAACAAGTGCAAATCAAGGTTGGAATGAAAGACTGTGGTGTTCCTAGTGTGTAGCTGCATATCATTGTTTGCTTTGTTGTGTTGAAGGAGTGTTCTCCTTTGGCTTCTGAAATCAGCTGGCAATGCAAACTGTCCTAACTATCCTACATGAGCATTCATGGCTCTGCCTCTCATGGTGCCTCTCCTGATAAAAAGGGAGACTGAAGCTACATATGCTCAACTTGAATAAACAGTTCTGATCTATTCACAAATCACAATAAATGTGCATCTAAAGAGAAGTAGAGAATTTCATTGGTATGCCCACCTGCCTTTATGTGCTGATTTCAGTTATGTTTTTCTCACTCTTTTTCCTTTGCTTTTTTTTTTTTTTGATAACAAAGCAACAAGTTTTCTCTTAAAGAAAAGGAAAAAGCATTAAGAAAACAGATGCTAGCTGCTTCCAAGGCACTTTGAAAACCTGATTATCAATCTATAAGTGTTCTTTGAGGCTAGATTGTGATCTATTTACTGAAGTATTTAAAGTTTTTCCTTTACTTTATCTGACCTGTCTGTAGTCTTAATGATCCAAGAAGGTACCACATAATAATGAAACATGGGGGTCAAGAATGAAGAACATTACGAAAATATCAACATCTGTTCAGAACAGCCAAAAGCAATAAACTGATTTTTTACTTTCATGTCTAGACAAAAGTGATAAATATTTAAAATAAGTTGAAGAATACAAAGGAGCTTAACTGCATATTTTCATGGACAACTTGCCAAAGAAAACAGTTTGCAATATTTTCTGAAATAATGTGTCTTAATACAAATAGTCCCTGGTGCTGGGTCCATGGTTTTGCAGTTGATACTGTGATATTCATAAAAATAAATCCTCCTCAAGTATATAGTGATACAAAAAAGGCAGCCTTTTACTTGGCAAATCCCCTGTGCTTAGTTAGAAGCTCAAATATTTTCTGAGGCACTCCAGTAAGAATTAGACTGTCTCCAGATGTTTTGGTACAGTGAATGCTGAGGCTCAAATTCACTTTTAATGAACCATATTTTAATGTCAGTCTCTCCTGTCTACTTAAATGACAAAGAGCTCATCTGACTTTGTAATGAATTGCACAACTGTATCATTTATTGAACCTCTATCTCAGTGTTGTGCTGGTCCATGATAACACAGGTTGGCAGTCTAAGTAAACTGCACTGAAGGTTTATTACCAAAGCTCCGGAACGTGAAGAAATGATGTCCAACACAGCAGGAGCTGAAATTTCTACGGAGGAGAACTATAGGTGTAGGTGGGAGACGGGTTAAAAGGGCTAAAAAATTATAAAGTTGGGCATGGCAATACATGAGGAAATATTCAGCTGAAAAACTAATCATAAACAAACCACGCAATGTCTGATTCAGACAGTAATCAAGTCTGATTAGACTCTATGTGTGCTTGTTGGGAGTGTGTAAAAGTGTAGGTGATCAAGCAGGTGTCTAAATCAATTGGCTTTTTAATAAAGGCATGTGAAAAGTAAAGAAAGATGGTACTAGCAGTTTTAGTACATAAGAAGTCTAAGATTTTTATATATATAGGTATAAGGACTAAAGAAGTAGCAGTAAAGAACACAAGATGTACTGAGATGCACATAAATGCTGTCAGTGCGTTGTCTACATAGCAATATTTGCTATGTAAGAGAAAGAGAGAGCTTGCAAGGCAGTCATAAAAAGATGGATGTATAGAGTGAGGACTGACAAATTATAAAATGAGGCAGAAACTACCTTGTACTTTCAAAGGAAGTGCCAAACTAGAAATCAATACCATTGTGTATTTTGGACGTAAGGAGGCATTGGAGGAGGCTGATCATTGGTCAATGTTTATGAAAGACTCGAAGAAAAATTAAGTTTTGCCTCTAGGCTCATGCTCAGGAGTGACGCAGATACTGGAAGAAAATGCTAATTGAGGAACCTCTCTGAGATAAACAACTAGTGAGATGTACTTTTTCATCTGGCTCTGTTATTATAAAGGATATTAAACCAAACCTTTCTACTTTGTTCTGGTGACATTTCTAGTGATCACTTGCTCACCTGTTTCAGATGTTAGAAGTAGTCATGGTCCCAGCTGTGAAGGAGTCCGTTCTTACAGATTTAGACATTTACTTTCTACGTTTGCTTCTGTTTCTTGTAGGTGAAGTGTTGTTCCTCCTCTATCTGGACACCGGGCTCTGATTTCTCACTGTAGTACTCTCTATTATGCAAAGTAAATTAAATTTTTCTTGAAGATTTAATATTTTGGGGTCTATGCACTGACAGATATTTACAGTAATGTAGGAAACTTATCAAAATGAGTTTCATTTTATTCATCAAGTAGAATATAAAACAGTGGCAATCATGAAAGGAGGTGAAGTGTTTGTCCCATTTGGCATTTCTCTTGAAAGCTGCATTGATTGATTGAAATGTTCTGAGTGAGCATTTGGACCAGCATTTCTACTTACAGGTATCATCAGGCATTTCAAAATCATATTTTCTCTCTTCAGTTCCACAAGTCCTGACTAATACCAGATTTACCTTTCTTTTCTCCACATGTACACTGTGTTGTACAGGCAGTGGGAGCTCCGCTGGCAGTGGGCGTTTAAAGCCCTGTTTGAATCTCTTTGGAGTTACAGAGAAAAAGTCCCAAGTGCAGTGCATGTTTTAGGTAAACATTTAATAAAACTGTCATCCTTCTACTGCTTAGTAGATCTCAGGCAACATCAGAAAGGAAGACCTTTGTGGCTTTTAGGCATATTAAAGTGTCTGAGAATATAAACCGACTTGAATTTTGGAGTATTACAGATTAAAAAAAAAAAATCCATTCAGGACATTTTCTATGCAATTTAAGACAAATTTCCATCAACTGCAACATAAACCTCTCTTTGGGTGTCCTGTCTGACACCTTGTTACAAGGAATACCAAATTAGAATGTATTTTCTACACAGGATACTGGATAAACTGTGACCCTAAAGTGGGCACTGGGACTAGGTTGGAACTTCCAGATGATTGTCTTTAGGCTTAATCTTCCTGTAAACAATCCTTGAGACTCTGCACAGATTCCAAAGGAGTCTTCAGCTGCCAGCAGACTGACTTGTGGGGCCTGTAAGCAGGCCTGGGCTTTGAGGGCTGGAAGCTGCTGTACTCGGGAATTCAGAGCTGTGAGCAGAGGCAATGGGATCATATTCTCCACCATTTCAGAAGGGTTGGGTGTTGTGATGCCTGTTATGTGGCTGTGATCCATGAGAGACTTGGATGCTGTACAGAGGATGTCTCCACGTGTCTTCTTGGGGAGAGGTGACATGTCCTAAAGTATTCTTTTAATTTCCTCAGTGGGAAGGGTCCATCCCATTGGATCGGCAAGTACTTTGGACTGACTAGGTACACATGACAACAACTGTCTAGAGTACAGCAGGAAGCATGGTTACTCAGGACCATCTTTCAAGGATATTCTAGTTCAGCTAAGGGTTTTATATTTTTAGCTGCAAAATAGAACATTGAGTTGAAGAACAGCAGAAATATCATTGCACAGGACCTTGGTGTTTACTGGGGGGAGTCAGGGAGCAGGGGGAAGTTGTGCCAGGTGAAGGATGTGTACAACAGTAGCATTTTAGGAAATTTAAATGATAGTGTGATAGCATCCAAAAATGTTTGCTGGCTGTAGCTTTGATTGACTGAACGTACATCCACTGAGGCTGACTTTCCTGTTCATACTATGGCATGGTCATCTTCAAATACAGTGGACTTGAACAACATGAATGATGAAAACCGCAGATGTTGAGGCCATTTAATCAGAGTAGTGAATCCAGCTCTCCAAACCCTGCATGTCTTTGCTTAGTAGCTTCTGCTTTTTTATGTAAGGCATTTTCTAGTGAGTTCTATCTACATGTATTTGCCTTATGCTTGTAAATGTTCTGAGGGGAAAAACAATAAATGGTGATTAAGTTTTGAAGTTACATCCCAGAGAACACATAACATCTACAACCACTTAGAAATCTATCTTTCAGTTGCAGAAGCCTAAAGGAAATAGAAATAGCTTTTGTTTTCTCTGTGTTTATTTCCTGTCTTGTATTACTTTTATTAAATTTCTATCTAAAATTCAGTTGTCTATTCAGTAAATGCTAGTATTAGTCAGGCCTTAGATAGTATAAATATTGATTTACTCTGACAGAGAAGAGAATCAGTGTCTCCAACATATGTGAAAATACTCAGTAGAAGATTTTATTCTGTAAGCTTGTGCACTTTGTGTGCCTTTGAAATGTGTTATACATGGTAAGTGAACCAGGGACACTTGTCCCTGCAGTGAAAGCAGTTGCTTTATTTCAACACTTAATATCTTCCAGGGTGTCCTGTTACCAGCCCCAGTAAATATGTCATGCTGAATGCAAACTCCCCAGCTATATTCAATTGAAAAAACAAAAGCTGAGTAAATAAGGCTGTGAAAAACAATAGTCTGCTCTGTTCTGCAAGTGTCCTGGTATACTCACTATGTGAAAAGAAGCTAAAAATGCTGTATCTATTACTGTAGGGGAAAAATAAAACTACAAAAGTATATAGTGCTCTGTATTGCATTCCATTCACACTCCAATTAACCTTGGAGATTGTTTTTGTGAGCTGTACTCTTTATCTTATACAGCCACCTAAGTTAAAGGAAGTGAATAAGGTTTGCAATGTAGCTGGGCTGTTTCTTCTGTCATGCTCTAGTTTTACTTTCACAAGATTTAATGTAAGGTCTTCTTCAGCAGAGGACTACATTTGCTGCAGCAGCAAAGCAAGTTTTGTTCTTACCCAGGCAGGATGCCTCATGGAGAGATACCATATGGGGAGTGTGTATTTTTAGCGGGCTCTGAGCCTATTCCAAACTTGTGGAAATCAGATGTGGAGGGAGTGGCTCCTTGACTTAGAATGGAGGGCCTCTTCACTGCTTAGTCAAAGAACCTTAAGCACTTTCTGGCATCAGTAGTTCCCTGCACTCTCCCAGTTAAGTAAAACTTTGGGTTGTTAGTTTTGAGTTGGTTTTGGTTTAGTGACTTTTTCTTCTGAATCTTTTAAGACAATCCAGCTTATTGTGATCCTCTGTCCATTCTCCCTTCTCAAGAGATAATAATGGGCTCACTTCAGTGGCTTCGGAGAGACTGTTACATAAAGTATGAGTGGCTTTATGTAATGGCTTCAGCATTCTGGTCTGTAACATCATCCCTCAAGGCCATTGCAAACACATGGGTTGGGGAGAGGCTCTCACCTGCTTCAGTTTCAAATTTTTTTTTCTTCTTTAATTAATTCTTTGTACTTTGCCCAATTATCCATGTTTCATGTCACAGGTTAATACTTTATTTGTGTTTTTGTACACTTCAATCAAATGTCCTGTCTGATACTTCATATTTCTCAGTGTCACTTTACCTGTGGGAGTTTTTTGCAAGCTGTTTAACACTTTGGATCCAGGTTTGCCATTACTTTTATGTCCTGTTTAATCTCAGTTTTCCAATTTGCTTTGCTAGCAAACACAGCTTAGTTTGCCAGGTCTGTTTTCCCTCTGTTGTTGTTTTCTATATTGACTTTGACCTATGAGTGCAGAGATGATCTTGACTCCAGCTCAGTCTCTACTCCAAAGTAAGCATTGCTGGATTCCTACCTTGGTTTTGTTCCTGTTGCTGGTAGCTCTCTTCCCATTAGTTTTGTTACCTTCCTGTGGATTTGAATCAAACTCACACATTTTAAAACCTTGTAACATTCTAAATAGACTTTGTTTTAAACATCCAAAGAGCTTAGTTTTCCCAGTGCTTCTCTAATTTTCCATGTATAGCTGTTGGACTAATTAAAGATACTATTTCTAAGTGGAAGTGTGATCTGCCTACTTACAGAACACCATGGCAAAGCACACTGTGGTATAAATGTACAGCACTAGATACAATTTTGGTAGTGTGATTAAATATATTTAAGGGAATATGAGTCCTTATCTTTAACATTTTTTACATCAAATTTCTAAAATTATTGCACTTCTATCGACAATTTTGCACTTTCAGTGCAGTAAGTGAAAAAAGGAATATGTGACGATGTATTTTACATACATTTAATGGGAGAAGCTAAAGTGTGAATGAGTATTTGCTGCAACTTGTGAAAGCAGAGTGGTAGAGCAGAAAAAAAGGAAAACGCCTTACTTAGGAAGATAATTCTTTGAAGGGATTACATTTTTAAGAGGAGAATATGTAACATAATACAGAAGGATTAAAAAATACTGCATGAAAGGTACCTTTGCATTCCTACTTCCACATATATGCCTGGGCAAAGTGAATGAATTTAAAGGTAACCCTGTGCTACAAAGCCATTAATTTCTGAATAAATGGGGAAATATTAACTATATTTAAATTCATAGATTGATAAGCATGTTTTGAAGTTTACAGTTTCCAAAAGGGAAGTAATTTTGGAAACAGTCTTGTGTAAGGCAGATATTACAGACCTTAAGTGGATGTCTGTGTGGCACGTCTGTGCACACTGCAGCGTGTGGGTCGTCTGTGCTTGCTGAAGCCTCAAGAAAGAATTGACTGAGTGTACTGGTTTGAAGGCAAACCAGTGGGAGGAATTAACTCCACACAAATATCTTGTGAGAGATTCCAAGTCAGAACTACAATTTAATAGGAAAATTAAAATGAAGGCAATAGTACAGAAGCACTGGTTTAAACTGACAAAAGTCAGAATACAGCCTGACACCCTGTTGGTGTGGTTGGTGGTAGCAGTCCAATTAAATGGTGGCTACAGTCCTGTTGGAATGATGGATGTGGTTCTATCGAAGCGGTGACCCTGTAGAAAGATCTGGTCCTTCTCTGGAGGTCCAGTGATGGTTATCGAGATCTTGTCCTCTGGGAATCCAGTGGGAGTGCTCTCCTGGTGTTCCAGGCCTCAGATTCTATCTAGGTAGGAATGTTCAGTTCCTCCCCCTGGGCAGGGCATCTCACAATGGGATGATGTAATTCTGTGAGTCATTCTGTGAGACCTTGATGGCCCATTACTGGAAAGGGCCCCCTCAAGGTGACTGCTGCTTCCCTGGAGGGAATTATCAGGGCTGAGTCATGGAGAAGGTAAGGAACGCTGCCCCAGCCACTTTAACAGCTTATGTAGACGGTAGTAGAATACATACTTTTGGTTACACCTTACACTGTAACCCAAAACACCGAGTACAGCACTTCAATGCAGTTGTATCAACTTACAGACAAATAAATTAGTCTATATAAAATAATAAAATTATTTATCTATTAAAAGGATACAAAATTGTTGCTCTTAAACCTGAAGTAACTTCTATACATGTTTTTTATTTGTCTGTGCTTGTTTCTTGTTCCGCTGCTTTGTTTCAGGAAAAAGAATTCTAAAGTGCCATTGATATCTAATTGTTATTTGATCAGGAGGTAATCAGCAATCTGAACTTCATGATTTTGACTTTTGATGGAAAATTTTATTTTCAGGTTTTATGTAGAAGTTTAGATCTCACTAAGAAAACCACATTCAGTGGAGCTTTAGGATAACCTGTTCAAGTGCTTGTTTACAAGCTATTGCTTACCAGGTTGCTTTTCCTGCCACCAAAACCTTCACAATGTTTTTGTTTGTTGCTTTTCTTTGCATCATTTCTCTATTTAAAAAAAAAAAATCATTTGTGGCAGGAGGCCACCTGTAAAATTTTAAATTACTACATTAAGATGATGTGATAGGGACCTCACTCCTGAAATTTTAGGTAACAGGTGCAATGGTGCAATAATGGTGCAATACATAATTTTGACTATTGTCTCTCTCCTTTCTGTTACTTTCCTTTGTCAGGGAAACGTAGCTTTCTGTACGTGCTTGTGTGTCAGAGAAACTGCAGTGTCTGGTAGGAATAGTCATTTTGTTGGTACAAGAATAGAACAGCCAGGAATAAACTCCTAGCCTAAAGTAAAAGACTTGTTACGGGTACCAGAAAAGGCACCGTGTACCAAGGTATGGAGAAAACAACAAACATTAGGAAAAAGAAGGTCATTTTTGTTTGTCATTTTGTGATGTGAAGGATTATATTCTGAAGGCTTTGTGTAATGCAATAAGATGCTTTTATTGTTTATTTGTCATATTTGGTGCTGCTGGAGACTGCACACTGCTATAATTTGGGAGCCTTTTATAATTTGAGACTGTGTTTCTCATGGATAATTGTTCTTTGTGAGGAGTCTAGTTCTTTGAATGTTATGTACAGCTTCATGCTCTTCCTTCCAGCACCTGCTGTTTGGGGTTTTTTCTAACTACATGCCCCTTCCCACTTGAATCACTGTGGCATGCAGAATACTCCAAGGTTTCTTTGGAATAAATTTCCAAATGATATCTAATGATATTGTGGACTTGTTTTATTTTATCTTGTAGCTATAAAATAATCTTATTGTTTTGGCTTGTGAGGTTTCTAACCTCATATGATTTCTTGTTGCTGTTATCTATAAATGCTTCTCAAAAGTTTAAGGATCATAAGTCTTATTAAATAAACATGCACAGAATCTATTTTATTTAATTGGCAAGCTGTCTAGGTGACTTAAAACTGTAGATGCTCTGTTTCTTAGTATGTCTATAACTACAATGAGAGAAAAAATGAAACTCCACAGTATTTATTTTACCTATTTTTTATATGGGCTCTGCCTGCAATTATAAGAAAAGCTTCATTTTGGGAGTAAAACATATCTAAGGAAATATTGGCTCTGTAGAGCATTCTTTAAAGAATTTAAAATACCACTGAGAAATATGAAAATTAATTCAAAATATTACATTATCTATGGTTTAACATGGGGACTTTGTGATGGGAATTTCCCTTTAGCAGGATAATTTAAGTTTTTTCAAATAAATTAATCCTGTGGGAATTTCTGTTAATTATAACTATGTTTTTGTATCATTACATTAATTGCTGGATCAATTAGCAGTATTTAGAATAATGTTAGTCTTAATATTGTTTTATTTTTCTTAAAATTGCATAGTTTTTTATTATTATTTTTATGTGCACAGTATTATGAATATTCTGGAAGCTTGATATTCATGCACACTCTTACTTATTCAGCAAAGATTTTGTGTGCTGAAAAGGTAGTCTAGGTCAAAGTAACGCGGAGGGCTTACCCACTTGAAGCTGATCTGTATCTGAATTACTTCATGGGCTGATCTAGAGCTTGCTTCAGGGCTTCTTTGAATACTGCTGCATTTGTGGTGAAGTAAAAAGCTATGAGTTTTGGGTTTTACTTAAATTTTTCCTGAGTAAATCCAAAGAAATTGTGTGTTGCTTCCTCTGCATGTTGGGGATGGAGACGTGGAAGTCAAACTAAAAAGGACTTTTAAGGAGCCAGTCAAATCTGCAGCAGTCGGGCTCTCCATGCTTTCACTCGTGCTGGTAGCATGGACAGCACCAAGACTTGGAACTGAGGAAGAACTACAGGATTCTTTAGCTCAATTGCTGATGCAACTGTAAACACAGTATGGGAAAAATTAATATGCAAATTAGGATCTTTTAACTTGAAAAGAGGGGCATATTGTGCTCTTACTTTAGTTTATTTGATTTTGGGGCTTTGTGCACTGGATTTTTATTTTTATATAAATGTACACATATATATGGGGGTTTTTTAGCAACAACTAAATATCTTTTGCATTTCTGGAAATTTGGGAAATTTGGAACTTAAACTTTTGCATTTCAAGATATGGAAAGTGCTACATGTCTGTCTTGACAGTGAAATTATTGGAAATTATTAACACTCATGTTAAAGACTTTTTTCCACTTTTACAGTGTTGGTGGAATTTTGAAGGGGGTTGGCATAACTGATTTAAGTTATTCTTGCAACACTTGCTGCTTATGTGGTTATTTATCAGGCCATCTTTTTAACAGAAGACACAAACAGTGGTTGATAACAGCCCTAAACACAGGCAAATAGTAACAGACATTTTCTAGAATAAAAATTTTATATAAATTTTAAAAAATTATATGGGAAAATATAGAAAAATACAAATAGATGTGCCTTGTTTTGTTCTTGTCAGTACTTTCTTGCTTTTTCTGGGTTTTGTTTGTTTGCAGTGCTTAACTCTACTTTACTGATCACTTTTGCAGCATGTTCTTACAAAATTTGAACAAACAGGGGCAGTGAGCCATAGTCTGGAGCAGCAACATTTCTCAGGCAGTTTGGTCTAATTAGCAATGTACTATCTATTTACTTTACTTCTTTAATACACACTGTAACCGAAGGTGTGGGGTTGTGGTGCCCGCCCCTGGTTTCCTCTGAGCTGAGTTTGACCCATCTGCAGGTGCTGCTGTGATTTTGCTTCCTCAGGGTGCTGTCAGTGCACCAGGTTACATTGTTCCTCCTCCCAGCAAGTACCAGACCGAGTGACCCTTGTAATGCTCAGCTTAGGACGAGATAAATCAGTCTTTGGTGGTTTTCTAATTGCTCCACTGGTGCCCAGTGTTAACCACCCCACCCATTCATCCCTTATGGGCTCTCCTGTGGCTGATGGAGCCTTCCTGCCTAGTTCAGCATTCGGAGTTGCTTCTCTCTTTCTGTAAGTCCAGATTTGGCTCAAACTTTGCGAGATGTATAAATGTACTTCGTTAAAATCTTTCCTTCTGTCTTCTGTGTCTCAAGAGCTTCACCTTCCACAGAATTTAAACTGTATTACACTTTCATGCAGATATTTTAGAGGGAAAAAAAGCTGTGTCTCTCTGTAGGAGCTGTGAGCAGCTCATTTAGGTGGCCTCTGTCAAGGGCACAAACATCTCATTGTCTGGTTGGACAATGAGAGCTCTGCAGAGCAGAAATCTCCTTGGGTTCTATCTATCTCTGCAATATCTTTTTCTTTTCTGTGAGAAATAAGCTAATTTACCTGATGGTATGAAGCTAAGCCAAACCCCCCCTCCCCCCTGCCAAGCAACAGCCCCCACACTTCATTTGAGAGAGATGGGTGGGATTAGTGGAGTTGTGACCTCATGTAATATTGGTTTGTAAGGTCAGTTCTTATCACCAAAACCAGATTTGTTCCACGCTTTGCAGCTGCACTGGATAAAAGACTCATAGTTTTATTACTTCATAATTTGGCAATTTCTCCATCTCCTTCGTACTGAGGGTTAATGGTCATCTGATGTGTCCAAGGTCACAGAAACTTCAATTGCCTTCAGGGCCTGGTGTATATATATATATATTTCTGGATGATTCTTTCTCATAAATTTGGAATAGATGGCAATCACTGATCTGTGAAATTCTATATGCATCTGTGACTATAGTTTTATAAATAAAAATTCCTCACCAGGGGAGTTACATTATAGTAAAGTGGTGACTTCTACCATGTGCCAAGAAATAGCTTGGTGTATGCAAATTAGTTCTCCCTGAAAATATTAATTTTCAACTCCTTTGACATTATTCATGTTATTTCACAGAAAACACTTTAGAATCTGAGCTGATATTTCTTCCTTGAACATATAGCTGAAGGGCTAATAATTTAAGATAAATATAATTTTTTCTTGAAGTGGACAGAATGCAACTCAGCTGTTAATGAGCACATCTTTTATAAAAAATATTTTAAAAAATCCAAAGGAAAAGGAATATTAATGCAAAAAGTTAAGGACCAAGGCAGGAATTAGAGAAAAGTGACTGTTAGAATGTGAACATGATTTAAAAAGAAGGGTTTCAGGAGCAAAAGAAAAATTCTTTTTATATCATGTGGCCTGATGTGCAGTGAAAGGGATTAAATTGAATATTGATTTTTGGAAAGGTATGACTATGCTGTTAAAATTATAAAGAAAAAACCCCAAAACACTATACAAGAAAACAATGAGAGAATTGATCCCCAAGGAAAGTTGCAACTGAGGGCCATATTCCAGTTGCCATGTCCTCAAGGGAGAGTCATGGATTCTGTAAGTGGCAGAAATGCTTTGGGCTGATGATGGCAATCAAATAAAAAGTATCCAAGTAATTGATAGTGAGGGTGAGAATGTGAAGCTAATGATGAAGAATTCCCACCTAAAAAACCCTCAGCAGTAATAAAGAACTGATGTCCAGTGTGATGAAGGATGAAATGCAAGGTAGTAAAGAGTGTAGAGAGATTAGGTCATTTTTTCAAGTTGGCCAAAAATAAGATAGATGAAAGAATTAATCCCTCATAATTAAAGATGTGCAAATTACTTGACTAGGCTGAAGCTTAAGCAATTGAAGTGATTCTTTTCAAAAACATAATTCAGCTTTCAAGGGGTTATAGAGAATTAACTGGCTAATGAGATTTGTACTGGCCCTGTCATGGAGCCTCAAAAATGTTCCAAAGTAGGAGATCTGCTTTCTTCAGATATATGGAGAGATAGTTTAACTTCTTCATTCCAAGTGGGAGGTTTGGTCTAGATATGCATTAGTCAAGGTTTATGTAATAGTGTCTTTTCACTTCTAGGAGTGAGAAATCCACTTTATAAGGATAAGAAGAGGAGATGGGATTTGAGTGCTAGAAGGTGCAAGAGTGATGAAATAAAATATGTGGCCAGTCCTAAAAATGTCTCCTCTACATCTCTGTCATTAGAATTCATAGGTATGTGATGAGGAATTAAAAAGGAAAAAAAAAAGGATTTTTTGCCAATTTATATTGGTTTTCGAAAGCCTTTTCTTGAAAGGACTGAACAGCTTCGATCTTTCCTGTGTCACACACAAAGTACAGGTCATCAGCTACTGTTTTGCTTTCTTGGCACAAAATATTATTGTGTCCTCCTGCTATACTATGGTTGAAGCACAGCTTTTGTTTCAGTGCCTTCTCCCTTTAAAGATATTTATATCCACATCAGCTGTATTTTCAGCCAGCTGTAGGTTAAGGAAAGGAGTTTGCAACACTTAACTTTTCTTTTTATAGAGTGTTAGGAGGCAGAAGTTGCTTTTGGTTCAGTAGACCAGAAGAGAGTGAGAGTGTATTAGGGAGCATGGTTTTACCACTGAGACTAGATCTATATACTGTTCTTCCCAGTGGGAATACTTCATGGAAGAACAGAGAGACAGTTTTTCAGACCTTTTTCAAAGACCTGTTAAAAAACCCCACCTAAAGCAACTCTGAAATTGCCCCAGATTCCAAGTCAGAACATCAACTCTACCAGATAAGGCTCTCATCAGTATTCATGTATTTATTCATACAGTAATGCTTTCTCTGGGTGCTTTGTTACCATCTAACCCTGTCATACAGAGCATCAGGGAACATCAGAAATCCTTGGCGGCATAAGGAAGGAGGAAGGAAGATGCTGATGTGTCTAAATGCAGGTGCTCACACATTATTGGACCTCACCCCAGCTTGTCAATTCTGTGCTCAAATGAACATGTTCTTGTTTTGGGGACACATTTTAGTAGTGTGAAAGGCAGATAACAGCTTGTAGATGCAAGTGGAGAAACTAGGAGATGTGGCCATGGCTATGAAGTGTTGCAAAGCCCAGAAACAGACTGTACTGTTGTGCTTATGGATTTCCCTTCAGAAACCTAGAGAATAGAAAGTACTATTAGCTTCACAAACCTACAGAAAAAAAAGTACTATTGCCTCGCTCATCAGCTGCTGGCAAGCAAGTGTTCAGTGGCAGATATCCTGGAAATTCAATTGAATAGATTTAGGAGTGAGATTTGGAAACCACTATGGACAATACAAATAATTTAATATCTGTGTAGTTGTGACTAGTGGAAAAAATATGTTGTGGCATAAATCAAGAGACAATAATGCATTTTGTCTCCTTGCTATCCATCCAAGTTTTGTTTGACAAATAATGCTGCTTGTTTCTCTGTGTTGCTTTTGGCATTCTACCTTTTGCCTGTTTGGTGGCTGTACTGGTTCTGCTTCTGAAGCTTATTGCTATCTGCAGTATTTGATAACGTGTTTTCCTCACGGGCTCCAGATAGTTTGTTTTACTTTGTTATTAAATAAATGATGTCAGCTTTGCCAGTGCAAAATCTTAAACAGAAGCAGGGTTCTTTGATTCCTCTGAGGTTGCTATAAAGAGCAGCAAGATAAACTGCATTCCTCTGGTTGTGCACATTTCATGTTGCTTAGCTTACCTTGTGTAAAATGCTTTTGACTCCACTGTTCTCATGCATGGGTAAGTTTTTAGGTATTAGTTATCCCATGATGAAAACAAGTTTTCCTTTGACAGCAAAAGTAGTCTTAGAACTGCTCATCCATCTCAACACTTGCTCCATGGAGTGCCATCATATAATATGAGGCTGTCCTTTATTTCTTAGAGGGAACAGAAAGAAACCCTTTTACTATATTGAATTCTGGAGTTATGAATAATGCTGCTTTCCCTAATGGAAAGTGAATTAGTTGGTTTGCAATTTTGACTATGTAGCTATATTACTATTAAAGATTAAAATGCCTTAAAAGTAGAAATAGCCTAGTGATGATACCTTGATGCTTCTTAATACAGATTGTCTTCCTTATGTTGCATCCTTCATTCTGCTGTTCCTGGCCACCTGTCTGGTCCTGTGCTGCTCCCAGCATCCGTCAGACCTGAACATGGGCTGGGTTAGCCAAAATCTGAGCAGGATGGGCCTTTTTTATTGTCTTTGTGGAACTTCAGGCTAGAGAGCATGTAGAGCATAGTTCCATGTTCAGAGCAGAGCTCAGTCCAAGAACCAGTGGGATTGGTTTTTCCTTTGAGCAGTGAAAGCACAGTGTCTTCTACCCTGCTCCTTGTTGTCTTTCCTTTTCCAGTATATTTAGGGTTTGCAGGACAGTAAATCATGTGCATTTATACATGCTAAGGAACATCTCTGAAGATTACAGGTAATCATGTGGGTTCTTTACTGTCTTCTGACATACCCTGTATACAGGCAAAAAGTGCAGAGGTGCAGGAAAAAAAAACCAGCAAATACTGCATCATTTGTTGTTTCTGTTACATCAACACTAAGGCTAAGGATTAAAAAAATATATGTGGAACATGAGATCTGTCATGTGAAGCAGTAACTGCAATGAAAGACACTTCTGTCTAGATCATAATATGGCAAACTTGTAGCAATTTAAATATTTATAGCAGTTTAAAGAATGACAGCTAATGCTTAAGTCTTGCTACAGCTGTCACAAATTATATTCCCTGGGTGTTTATTGTTCTTTTGTTTGCTTGTTCTTAAATGATGTTTTTTGAATCTCACATTCTGAAAGAGAATTCAATCAAATTAGATAACATAAATTTAAGTATAGAATCACTTTCTATTTTCTGTTGGTATTACAAAATTATATTCTAACTGTCCTGTGAAGCCTTTGCTTTAGAAACTCAGCCTGAGTTTTTAAAGAAGTTTCTTCGGAATTTCTCTGAGGAAATGTATCCCTTCCCCCTGTCTGTTCTGTTAATGGTGTTTGAGCAATCCTGCCTACTCACTGGAAAAGCAAATTTGCTGTGTCCTTTATGAGCTGTATTTATCCTTCATGAGTATCCAGAAAATTCAGCAGAGATTTGGCCAAGAAAGTTGAATCATTCCTCCCAGAGAAGAAATTTGTAAATCTGGGAGGGTGGTGCTGTTTGTACAAGATCTAAAAGCAGCTTTCAGAATTTGCTAGAGAGGCTTGTGTAGCTTTAAGTAAGGAGATTATGTAAAATGCTGAGTAAAGCTGAGAGCTTGCAAAGGCTCTGCCTAGCAGAAAATTAATAAATAGCTTTTGAGTTCTCCCAGGGCAAGGACTTCTCACTATGACATATTTTGGTTTCCTTGTTTGGCCATTAGTCAACCCAACTTTCCTCATTTCATCTGTGTCAATCCTGTGCTCATCTTTCACTAATACATTAATGATGGGCTTTCTTTTGGCTTGAATAATTTTTTCTGGGTATTCATTTTATTCTCAAAGCACTAGAGCAGAACATCCTTACCCTTATATCAATCCCACTTAATGAAAAATAAAAGAAAAGTATTTGAAATTCTATTTAGATGTTCATTTGAAAATTCGTATGAAAGCAACCACTAGTGATGGGTTGGGTTTGCTTTGGGTTTTTTCTTGGGATGCTTTTACTGTTTGAAAAACTGATCGTATTTTTTTATCTCAATACAAGGAGATAATAAAAATGAAATCAACTTGAAGTAAAAATGTTGGAGGATAAACTGAAGGATTTTTCCAAAGGGACATAAATAGCACAGATCCCATTCTATTTCTTTGCTTTAAAAGATTATTTTGGACTCCAAGGAGTATGATTTGAATAAACAACTGCATGCTACCTTTGAGGATTTTTGTCCCATAACTTCACTGATATGTTTGAGTAGGATCAGTGAACAGGTGATGACCTGGGATATGTCAGTTTATACCTGCCTTGCACGGTGAGGATCTGATTTCCACATTTCATTACTATTTTTCAGATACCTTGTTAATGAGGTACTGTAAAAACTTCTGTTTTGTTGAATGCAGTGGCTTGAAAAACATACTGACTACAAAAATCAAATTGGGCCCAATTCTGTCTTCAGTAAGCTTAAAAAAAGAGAAGTCCTCTTGAAGTAAATGGATATCATAAGCATTCTCGATTCATTATTGAATGCACTATGTTAGAGAAGCACAGATATAAGAACTACCTTTTGATCATACTTCTTGAATAGCAGCTTAGTTTGAGTGTACAGTCCCTTTTTTATTAGCTTTCCTGACGAACATCAAAGAAACGAATGTTTCTATAAACTTCTGTTTGTAGAAAGTGTATAGAAAGTATCCCTTATTAATTCAGAGCCACTGAATCAGTTGTCATAGAGAGCAGCTGCGAATTCTGATAATTGCCTAATTAATCTAATGATACATTTTTCCTATCATGATCCATCTAATACATTTCTGCATGGATTCAAATTCTGCAGCTGAGTTGTTTTGATGCTGCTTTTGGATAGTGACTTTTAAAATTGAAATATGCCTAGGTGCATTAATAAAGCTGAGGAGGTAAAAGTCATTTTCCAATAACTCAATTATTCTCAGTAAATGTATGGTAACAAATGGTCTCAAGGATGTGGGGGGTTTATTATTCATCTGGTAGATTTCTAATTAACTGCCAGAACTTGGTTAACTGGTATTTCTCCTCTCCGTCGTTTTTCTACCTGGGCAGAGAATATACTGGAGTATTGAAATGGGAGGTGGCAGTCTTGGGAAATTAAGTATTCTTCCAGCTCCAAGGGTGGCCAAACTACATAGTGCTGTTTTGGGATAATTAGCCTACTTTGTATAGTTATTCTGATATATTTTTCCTAAGCTTTGATTCCAGGCAGTTCTGTAGTCATGCAAATCACAAAACAGAGCCTCAAATGTATCTCCCCAAAAGAGCTCAGAACAAATTAGTCTGCCAAGCATACATGTGTGGATAATCAATTAAACTAATATAGTCTTGATTTAAAACAAAACAAATAATTAAACACATACAGCATGTTATTGCTAAAATACAGGCTAAAGGAAAATAGTGTAGTTAAAATACACTACTAATAGATAGCTACTGTCATTTTGTAGAGTTCATTTGATATCAATTTCAATTTTATTATTGGGTCTGTGAGTAGTAGAAAATTTCACAGACTAAAAGGGAATTGGGAAACAAAGAGTTGGCAGCAATTTGGAATTTCCTTTTTTTTTTTTTTCTTTCAAAATTCCTTTTTTTTCCCCTGTACTGTCTGTAAACCTTTGAGCAGGACCAAATACTATATAGTAGATCCCCTTGCTTGAGGGGAAAAAAATTACTAGCCATCTTTTAGTTCCTGCTCTATCCAGCGAATTGACAAATAAGAATGGTTTTACACATTGAGCAGACTCCGTCACTGGAAAAGGTTTTCAATTCCCCATAGCACCGGTGTTATAAAATTTGTTTCATTTCAACATAAGCAGTGTCTTTTGGAGAAAAGACATAGCTTTGGAATCTGTAATCTCATATGCCATTTGAGTCTTTTCACCTTGTGCACTGCTAATCAATCTCTGCTGACAGATTTTGTGACTTATGCCATATATTAATTTGGAAAATATCTTACTACAGCAGAGGTTAGGATGATAGAGGGCCTGACAAGAGAAAAGGCATGTTTGGGGACAGGGAATCCGAGACTCCAGTTTTGGATTGTTCTCTTTCAATTAACCCCTTGTGCTTCAGGTGTTTGGAATTTAAGCAAATGTGATGGATATTTAATAATAATTTCAACTTGTACAGCAATTTAGTTTTTTTTTAGCTGGCATTAAATGCAGATGAAATGTAAGTTAGAGTAATCTTAGCCTGTACAATTATGCTGGAAAAGTTGAAAGTGGTGTCTTTTAATATAATTATTAAAGAACAGGAAACATGGGCTAATACTTCAGTGATACTGAATTGTAAAAAGATTGACTCATCTTAGTGGCTAGAGGCAATGAAAAAAATCCATATGCAACTTACTCCTACTGTTTCTGTGGAAATGAATGGAGTTGATTCTATGACAAGAGCAAATGCTGATAAAAATTTTCTTTTTCAAAGAAGAAGTCATTTGTTTCATGAAGGATTTTCCATGCTAAATTACTGTTCATGCCATATAGTACTCTACTTGATAGCTAAGATACAAATATGCTAAAATTATTTTGTGTTTTTAAATGGATGGAAGCTGTTAAGCCATAATGACAAGATTGGTTTAAGCAACTGGTACTTTAGTGAAATGAGAATATTTTGGAGTAGAGTAGTCTGCAGTCAAGATTAGATCATACTATTTCCTTCTTTGTCACCAAAGAGCTGATAAATGTGTTAGGTTTGAATGATTTCAATGAAGCACTGAAGCTTCTATTAAATTTCTATAATCATAACCAGCAATAGTGGTTCAGTTTTGCAGGTTTTCTGAAGGGAAGCAGAATATGCTAATAACCTAAATGCATCTACAAAGCTGCACTTCACTGTCACAGTTTTCTTCCCCTTAAAAATAATTTGTAAGGGATGTTGAAGGCTGTGGTACATTTTGGCCCCTCCTAACATTTTTTGTGTGAACTTTCCAACAATTACCTACCAACTTAGATTTCAAAACACAAAGCTGATTTTCCTGTACTTTTAACTTCCTGACTTGTTTATTCAGAGTATATGCTCACAGGAGAATGGTTTTGTTGGGGTTTTTTTTCACTTTATCTTCCTAAAGGGTGTAGTTTAATGATGTGCTGAACTTGGTATAACTGTAAAGTATTTCTGTTGTTGCAATGCTTAAAATTTGAAAACGACCAAAATTATCTCTTTAGCGTGGTTGTTGACTTTTTGACCACTTTGGGAATCTTTCCTCCTCTTCTAAGGAGGAGGAAAATAAAATGCTTTTTTAGTCATAAGTAATCTTTTTTATGCATCTTGCATGGTAGATGAGTAGGTCTTTGGGCTTTTTAAAACTTTTTTTGCTGCATTTGGTAACATGCTCAGTTAGCATTGTCCTCTTTGTGCTTTTTGATGCACCTGGGTTAAGGTTGCCTGGTTTATTTTAGCTAAGCACTCTTAAAAGGAGCAGCAAAAGGAACCCTCTAGGGCTTTTTCAAACAATCTAAAAACCTGTACTCAGTACAGCTCCTGAAATCCCATTCCTAATTTGACCATGGGTCAGAAAACTCTCAGCCTTAAAAACTCAAGTGGCTTCTGTGATTGAAGTCAGTGCAGTCTGTTACAAAGCCCTTAATTCAGGTATGAAAATAACACCTTACTGTTTACATTAATAAGAAAATCCTGTATTTCGTATATTTATTCTCTGATTTCTGAACTTCAGAAAGTAATTTCACTCCGTTTTTCAGGATTACTCTTTGTCCAGAGCTACACTGCTGGGAATGTTTATTGTATCTGTTTCTTACATGGAAATGAAAAACTGTATTTCCTCAGTTGTTTTCAGATGCTGGTACTTTAACGAGAAGGCTGCCTACCATGCCAGCTAAACTAAATTTGACACTAGAAAACTCTTTCTCCTTCTTTCTCAGGCAGAACATGGCATTGGAGAAAATTTCAAACTTATCTTGAATGTGACTGAAGAATTAGTTATTAGCTATATTTTGGAGCTCTGAGCAAAAACATACAGAGAGCAATATAAATGGAGCTGTTCAGAGAATAATCTGTTCTCTGCAAGAACAAAGACATGCAGGGAATTGTCCAAGAAGAAGCTGCTGATTGAAGTGTTGGCTGATAATCACTTTTGTGTATGCTTAAGTTATGCCACTAAAACCTCTTTCTGTTCAAAACCATCTGCAGGGATTGTATATTTGTAAACAAATACAGATTAAGATAATTTATTAATTCTTTGTCTGCCATCCACTCATTATTTCTACTAGAAGTATCCACTTCTAAGCTCCCAACCATGTTAACCTCTGAGCACTGAGACAACATTTTAATTGGCTTACAAGTATGATTTGGCTTTTATCCTTATATAAAACACGAGTGTTTCGAAATCTAATTCATGCTAGGAAGTATAGTACCCACATGCTTTCAGGATTAACTACGGTGTGTTAACTTCACTGAGTGCAGATGTGCAGGGAGTCCTGTAAATTAGGCACACTCCTTGTTCCAGCCAGCGTGGACAAAAACTTCCACAGGGACAGGACAAGAAGCTGCTGTGAAAAGTTATTCAGGTTATCTGTGCCAGCTCTTTGCAGCAGTGAACATGCTTAATGCTCCCAAGAGAACGGCCAGGCTTTACAATTGCAGAGGCAGTAAGTACTCTGGGCTTAGCAATTAGCACAGGAAAGTAAAGCTGTATTTTATGTGAAAAGACAGATGAAAGGTTGGTTAATTGAACTTCTCCTAAGTGCCAAACATAGAGCAGCACAGAGAGGCATCCTGTCAATACGTTTAACACTATCAGAGAAAGAAAGTAGAGAACATCCTTGCTACCAATTACCTGTTAAGCTGGAGCACTGCATCTACCAAATCTGTCTAGGTCTCTATGAATTAGAGCATCACAGCTGAATGGTTTTATTAGACCTATGTCTAGAGGTGAAAAGATTAGCTGCTTTACATGTGAACTAGAAAAAAATGGTTGCAGCAAGAAACAGCAAAAAAAAAATCTTAGTAGGGTTTTTGTCTGTTTCCTTTGCTTTCTTAAATGGAATCAGTTTTCTGTACTTTCTTTTCCTTTCAGTGTAGGCTCATTATATAGCTTTTATTTCCTAATCCTCAGTGTTATCAGAAATGTTTTTGGTATATCTATTTAAATATACTTGTATATCTAACAGATTTTTGTAACAAAGCCTGGCCTAATCTAAAGCCATAAATATCCCACTACTCTTTTTAATGCGCAAAAAAAAAAAAACCAAAACCACATACACCTCCAGTGTATCATGATGTATATATAAAATGTGTGTAAATAATCTGGATAATGTTGATAGTCAGGAGGTGTATATATATTACAAAGAAGGTCTATTCTGCTGCATGAACCCTGCCCACACAGGCTCCCTATTCCATGTCAGCTCACACCCATTCCCCACCTCAGAGCACGAGACTCTGCATTCGAGAGGTAAAGACAGTTCCTGAAAATGACCCACTGGAGGTGGGCAAGTCCCTCCAAGAGCCTCCAGTTCAAGAGCTTTGTTGTTCCAGTTCACAGAGCTTGAACAGAAAATTATAAAATTGGCAGAAATGGCATCGCCCAAGGTCTGTTGGGATGAAAAATGCTGACATGAGACAGGGTTGGATGGGAAAGCTCTGACTTTCCTGGTGTATCCCCAACCGAAGGTAGCAGAACTGGGTAATGAAGAGCCTGTGGCTTATTGAACTGTGAATCCATCTCTAGTGAAGCGACACAGGAGAGTTGATGTCACTTGCCTGCAAGCTTTGAGCAGCAGGAATTGTTTCTTCCCTTCCTGGGATCTCTGAAAAATAAAAATTCAATTCATTACAAGCTGCTGGTTCCAATACATGTAGGAGATTCAGAGCAAGTTGCAGTAATAACTCTAGAAAAATAATCAGAACCTTGTGATTACATGCACATGAAATTAGATCTTTTTTTGGGACTCTTTTGCTACAAATCAAAAGACTGCTCTGAAAAATACTTTGTTTTGCGTTAAGATTACATTGTAATTTTATGTTCTCATTTTGACATTTAATTTCATGCTTCCTATTTTTTTTAATATTTGAAAGTCTTTGTGATTTCTTGCCCATACTTTTGTCAGTATGTATTATAGTCCACAAATTCATACAACCAATTGAAAACTCTCTGTGTGACTGAGGATATATTTACTTGAAGCTGTAATGCTAATGTATCCTAAGCAAGAAAAAGCACAACAGTCATACCCTTCAGATTCCTAGGTCTATACTTGATTACTTAGGTTGTTAGTGGTACTTCGGAAAAAAAAAAAATCAATGGCATTAAAAAAGTTTGCTCAAGATACCAGCAGCAAGTTCTATGAAGTAGATTTTGGTACTGCCAATACTTTTCAGTCTTTCATGTCTTAAAACCTACTGTGTATTGTTAAAATGAAAATAGGTTGGGTTTTTTTCCCCCATGAAGCAGATGTGACTGCTGGCAGTCTGCAGCAGTGATACAGGATGTACTGAGTGTGCAGAGGCTATGGATCCACTTCTTCCACGTGGGAAATCAATCAAGTGTTAGATGCTCTGTGATATCTTGTATGTCATTTGTATTTTGCCTGGAGAGCACTATGACACGTGCATAATCTCCATAAAATATCATCTCTGGAACTCGGCTCATGCACTGCACCACCAATCTTGGTGCCAGTGGGCAAACAACAAACTGCTGAATCTATCACCGATTCCTACATTACAGCGGCCACCTTCACAGGTAATGCATGTGCTTTGCATGTAGAAATAGCAAATTAGTACCCCTGCAGTGACTACTGACATCTTCATACCTCTTTCTGGGGTTTTTACCAGAGGATTTGCAATCTCTTTCAGTTGCAGTGTGTCTGCAAGTTAAATAAACTCTGTATTTTGTCATCCATCTTGTTTGGCAGCCATAAACATCATATTCTTTTTCTCTGATAAATAAATACTCTTTGATTTTCAGGGCTTGCATTCATTTTTCAGTGTGCACATATATTTCACAACAATATACTCACCTACGTGCTGAAACTCATGCTCTAAACTTTTCTCACAAAGCAACATCTCCAGAAACCAGTTCAATAAAAAGTTCCTTTCCCAAATTAACCACTATGTTTTGAAGGTGCAGGTGGTTCAAGGGGATTACTTAGAAAGCATAATGTTCATGCTCTCCTGTCTTCTGTGGGAATACTGTCTCCATCCTCTCCTGCTTGTCTTCAAGTTTATTTCTCAAGACCTCTTTTAATACAGCAGATACTCTGTGAAATACCTTCTGAAAGCTAATGGAAAGATCACCAATGGAATGAGTAGATGTTAGCTTTATCAGACACCCACTTGACTTTCAAGAGAGAAAATAGCAATGGTGTGGCTGGTGGCTGTGAAACTGCTGCCAGACCGAGTTGTCTTGGTTTGAGACAGTGGTCTACGGGCTGGATGAGTAAGAAGGCAAGTCTGCAGTGCTGTCATCAAACACCTTTTCCCTTTACATTGCAACTCATCCCATAAAGTACAACAGGTACTGCATAACAAATGCAGTTATTTAATGTTCTGTAATAGTGGGTTTGAGTGGTGGGAAAGGCACCTTCAGATCAGCTCAGCTGGTTAGAGCATGGTGCTAATAATGCCACAGTTGTGGGGTAGATCCCTGTATGAGCCATTCACTTAAGGGTTGGAGTTAATGATCCTTATGGGTCCCTTCCAACTCAGAGTATTCTGTGATTTCTCCATTTTTCCTTTGTGCAAGCTCAGTTTCTCCCAAATCATGTACAAGGACTAGGTAGCAACTGCACATACTTTACAGCATCTTATATAATTAGGACTTCTACTTATCAGTGTGAAGATCCCCAGTCAAAGGATGACTTTAGCACTGTGCTTTAGTTGATTGGGGTGAAGGGAAGTGAGAGGGAGTTGTGTGAAGAAACATACTCCCATTCCAGTTTAACTTTAATTACAGATAATGTCAAACAGCCAGTGGTTTTGTATTAGGCTTGATTTACTTGGTTTGTTCATTATCAACGAAGTGTTACTCTCTGTTCTGGGGCTGGGAGGAGATGCAAAGGGGATTGAAGTAATTTCCTGCATGCAAACTTTTTCTTTAACTACTTTATTTTTTTTTTCCATTATGTGTAGCAGGCACTAGTTTGACATCAAATATATTCAGCTTACTGTGATGTGTGGTTTCAATATATAGACTGCTCCAGTGGGCCCTATTTGTACATAATGTCATCACAAATTATTGCAACTGAGTGTGGCTCCAGTCTCAGTCTGTGCCATATGAGTAGGTAGATAAATTTCCAAAGACCATATTGGATAGATTTTTTATCAGCCATGATTTTATATCAGTGTTGGCCACTGAAATCTGTGTTGAAGTGAATGATAAGTTTCAGTATTTATTTTGGAAAAGGGCTACCTAAATAAAATGTATTCTGAAATTACAGACAGCTTTTCTCTGCTGTCTGAGTGCTATGGACTGGTTGTGTTATCTTTTTAAGAAACTGTTCTGTATTCTTGCCTGTGGAGCTTTGGCTGAGGGTGTGTTCTTATGGAGAAGGCTGGGTTGACTTCTTTATTGCTTTGTTTCTTTCTCATAGTGATGCTCATAGAATTATATTTTTTATTATCCATCATTGTGGGTTTAAATATTAAATTACAGGGATTTTGTTGAGACTTGAGAGGCTGTTAAATACCTGAGGTAGTAATAGGATACTTGAGCTTGTAGGTGTGCACTGTTGTCAAGACAGGCAGCGAATGCCTATACAGACTGTTAGAAAACAAGGAACTGATTGTGTTGTGGTTTGCTACATTTTTTTTTCCTTAAGGGAGAAAACACTTCTTAAGTGGATGCTTTCCTTCAAAATGAAGCTGTTAGATTAATATGCAGACATTGTTTCATAAATAATGAAAACTGGAAAAGGTCCCCTCTATGGCCAGCTAATGGAAAAGACTGAAAACAGTAAATGTCTCTTCCTCCCCTGATTATTCTTCTGTACTGAAGCTGGCCGCTGAGCTTCTAGAATAGAGCAGCCCATGTACTCAGAAAAATAAAGTGCTATTGCTGTGCCTCATCTCTGTAAGGTTAAAGTGGAAATGAAGCTTTTTGTAGGTTGGGGTTTTGTAATTACTTCATTGTGTTCATTACAGGGACTGACCAATATTTGCTTCAAAGGATATATATCAGGCTAAGAACTGTCTTTATTCTGTGATCATACTGTTGTTTGTATAGCTGAATGTCTGCTCTACACCAGGAAGCTCACAAAATTAATTTACTTTTCCTGTTATGACCTACTGTGCAAGGTTGTGCGATATTGTCAAGTGACTTGTGTACAATTTTTATTCATCCAGGCTCATCCCTTACACTGTATACTAATAAAATCAAAAGATTTCACTGTGGGAGACCACAGTCTCTTGGGCAGTTTTGAAATGGTACCTCACTGAAAAAAAATAAAACTTAAGACCTGGTGATAAAATGCAAAAATACTGTTGGCCTGATTGCCAGCGAGGTGAACGATTAGAGAGCTGGAATGAGACAAAACTCTTCCTATGTATTCTGAATGGAACCTAAGGCAGAGAGGTCCAGCAGAAACTGTTGACACCACATATGGGTTTCCATCACGGGAACTTGCCCTGAAATGTTCTTCCCATTTGAACGTGCACAAGAGTACCACTCTCCCCTTCCTCAGGAATGAAGGCAAATTCAACCTAAAGTAAGAGTCCTGCACACTGACAGATGATGTTAGAAGGCAGGCTGATTGTGTAAATAGAAGAATGTGAAGATGCCATTTGTTACAATGACTTTCTCTTTATTTATTCTTTTTATGTCTGGAACCATTTGCAGGAGTAAAAGCATGTTAACATGATAAACACTTGTTTTGGCCTATCCACAATACTCCAAGTGTCTGCTTGTCACTGCCCTGGGAGATAGGTCAGCCTCGGGGGGTACTCGTCCCCCCTAGGAGGCTGCAGTGACCTTTCCCGCAGACAGGCACTGAAAAGTGTCGAGTCTCGGCAGCCGCTTGAAATGGGCTGCACTGGCTCTGTATCAGCAGGTGCACCCAAATGCGAAGGGACCCAAAGGTCTCAGTCTCTCAGGAATCCCGGGGGCAAAAGAGGCAAGGGAGAGGACCAGTCCTTGAAATCTTCCAAGGGTTTATTTCCCCGAAAGCAAAGGGGAGGAACTGGCCGACGAGAGCCAAGGGCACCGTGGTTTTCTACAGGGGTGGTACAGAATAAACAACCAGTAGAAGGTAAGCCCGGAGGGGGATCCCAGGGACACAGAACCAATGGCCAGGTTACAGAGGAGGGAATTTACAGAACAAACCTATTAACAACCGAACTTAACAGAACTTTCTGGAGAAGTGGTACGGGCTCAGAACCGGGTCTCGCCCACGGACTGGTCCTCGCTCTCCAAGTCGTCTGCCCATTGGGTAGGCATGCCGTGATGGACAGCGGCGGACACCGAGTGGTCCGAGGCACCCCAATATCTGCTTAGTGCCATTCTGTGTACTTCCCAATGGAATAGCCCTGGTCAGCTCTCACACTGTCTGCAGATGTGTTTGTCCTCCTCTGTGAGGACTGGAAATAGTCTGTGGGTATACTACTGTGGCTCTGGCCTCACTCACCTACCATGATGATTGTAAATGCAATTCAGGAGGCTGCACAACTGTAAAAAACCCTGTTGACTCAATATGTGTCTCTAGGAAAAGCCATCACTCTCTGTAGGTTTATTATCAGTCAATATATGCTGGTAGCAGAATAAAAAGATGATATTTCTAGTATCTAAAAAGCAGGTTTATTCCTTTAAAGACTACCTTGTCATTAAATTTAAAATATCCCTATCTAATCATTAGTGTGTATTTTGTGGCAACTGCTTCTGTCTTTCTGCTAAGAACAGTGAGAATCTGGGATAGGATGCTCCCAGGTCACTGTTCAAGGACCTGTCTTACAGCTAACATGGGTGCACAACACAGTTCTCACAAATGATAAAGCTCCAACTTCCCTGAGAGCTGTTGTTCCCTATAGCAATTGCCATGGATATCAAGTAGTTGATCTGCAATAAACTCTGCTTTTGAATGTCAAGCTGTTTAAATGCTATATAACCATCATTTGGGAGATAACAAACTTTCTTTCATAAGTGCTGATTGTGACATGTTAATTTTGAAAGTGATAATAACCACAGGGTGAGTGTGTAAATTACCACTTTGCAGACGCAGTTTTTGTAGTAAGACAATTGTTCAAAGGCAGAATAGCAGATGAATTAGCAGATATTTAAGCCCTCAGTTAAATGCTGCATGGTTCTATTTTTCGTTTAAGGAAATATGCTTTTAGTGCTTGTAGCTCCAGAGAATATTCAGCTTTATATTGTTTGGGTTTTTTTGTAAATCTTACTAATAAAGGAGTTTGGGTTGTTTAACATATTCTCAGGAATCTGTGCTCCAAACTTTGCCCTCCAGTTGGGATTACAGTATCAGTAATTGCTGCCTCATGTTAACATTTATTTAAAGCTGCTGATTTAACATTTAAAAATTCTGAGGTTAATGGATCTGTATTCACAGATCCATTAACCTCAATAAAAACAAATGGGACCTTTAGTGAACTAAAATAAGTGCAGATCAAGGATACACTTTCACTAATACTTACTGATAGCATTTAGATTGTACTGTTAAAATGTCAGGTCATAAAAAGGGCTAGTAATGTACTAATATTCAAGGTGAATTTCAGTGTTTCAGCCTCTCATGTGACCCAAGATAGGATAGTTTAAGATTAAGCAAGTTCAGTGTTCTAATTGCAGGATATTCTGGGTGGATTGCTCTATAAATGGTATATTATTTGGGCTGAGCTGGATTTGCATAAGAGCAAATTTGGTTTAAATGCATATTCATCTAATGAGCATATTCGTCTAATTATTATAGTGCAGTTAAATTACAAACATTGATCTTATATAGAAAAATTGAGTTCTAGCTTGCAGCACAGAAGAAAACTCTAATATTTAAGAAATTAATAAATAAAGAATCCAATATATTTTCTTAGAGTTTCTTTCATTTAGTCCTCATATTTGATCTAACATTGCCATAAGAAAAAAAAAAATTGAGATCTAGAAACATGGTTTAGAAAGCAAGGTCTCTTCCCCAGTTCATCTCCTGCATCATAATACAGCAAATGGGCTTTTACAGTAGGTGTATACAGAAATTGGAAGTGTAAATCCTGACTGGAATTCACTGACACAGACATATTTGCTTTTGTGGGAATGAGTTGATTCTGCAATAAACACGTGATTATATCTCTGTTCATCTTTAGATCTTGTTTATCAAAATTATGTTTTCTGTCAAGGTCTTAAATATGTATTAGATACACTAGTACACCGCTCAGGAAGTTGTAAATTGCTCAGTGCTCACTCCACACTTGTACTTGCAGAGCGAGATCATAAAATACAGACAAATGTGTGTTTGTGCTCTGTCCTGTGTATAGTGAAAGACTGCTTATACCTGTTAATAAAGTAGCTTATATACTAAAAATATATTGTTATTTTAATCATGCAGAAAGGACAGATGGGAAATCACCCAACAGAGAACTCTGAAGAGTCATATATTGGGGAGTTTAGAGCTATGTTAAACTGAACCCAGAGTAGATGGGTTAACATAAAGGCAATTTACTTATATGGGCATGCAAAGTTTTAGTGGATATTTATTAAAAATCATAATATTTTCTGCACAGCAAACACTTAGAGGAAGAATGTGCAATGTCTTTAGAAGCCAAAGTCCCATGAAAAATCCACATTACCAGCATTCCTCAAAAGAGTTTTACTGGTTTCATTTGCTGTATCAAATAAGAGTGTGATATATTCTTGCATGGTACACCATAAATAAAAATGGGTTTGAATATTTTCTTCAGAAAATCAAGTTAAAAATGGGAAGAACTAAGAGGGCCGTTTGAGTCCAGTTCCAAGAATGTGCTACTTTTACTTCAGGTTTCTGCTAATACTATTAATACTAATACTGCTAATACTATTAATTCACAGTATTACACAGGCAGAACTGTAATTTAAACTGGGATTCTCCTAGAGTTTGTTACAATTCAAAGTAACTCATTATTTATGTTTGTGCTTTCTAATATGAATATTGATTATCCTGTATAAATCACAATAAACAGGTGTGTATTAAAATCTAGTAAGAAAGAGAACTAAAAAAAAATAAATCTCAGTGACAAGCCCACAGATATCACAGTAGTCGCTTTCCAAGGTGTAAGTGTAGAACAAACCAGACTATAGTTGTCAAACAAAAGAGGTGAATAGCTTAGATCTACTGCCATAATACGTGTTTAGATAAATAGAGCCCAACACTATTTAAGAAAAACAGAGAAAAGCCATTTTTAAAGTACTTCTCTATTTAGCAAAATAGACAATGTCAGTTTTCCGCTGTTGTGATTTCATTTCAACTTGGCTACACATCAGGTAGATTGGATTCTCATGTTGGAACCAGGATGCATTACTCTGTGAATTAGAATGAATTAGGAACACTCCAGTGTCCTGTTGTCCTGTCATATTTCTGCCTTTCTAAGAATAGTCTTGTGAGAATTTAATATTACATCTAGGACAAGACTTTAAACAAAATTTAATGGAGTTTTTCATCTGTTAAATTTTAGTAATAGTAATATTAAGGGGGATTTAGCAGTGGAAGTATTTTTGTTATCTCTGAAAATTGCACTTAAAGCATCCTCCAATTTGGCTGATGTGAATGAACTTTAGAAATGTTTTCTTTAAACAATATTAGGTGGCATTAAAATCTTCACTGCACTCTCAAATCTTTTTGAAATGTAGAAATTTTTTCCTTACTACCAGGGTATTCTTGTATTTCTGTTGAGCTGGATATCTAGCTTCCAGGTTCTTTTAAAAATGCCATTCTAAAGTCTTAACTGAGGAGCCATCAGCGGTTTCCAAATCTATTGTTGGAGCTATAGTATCCCTAAGAATGTTTGAGGCATCAGTTAAATCTTCTTCTCTAGCTTGGAATCAAGCCTCATGAGTGTCTACTTTGCACTTAAAAATCAGTCTTCTTACATATACCTCTTTATTTAATGATGTGGCCATAACAAGAACTTTTTGAAAAGATAGTTATAGAGTGCCCATGCTGCAGAATTTTAGCCAGAATGGTGAGCTGTTTAAAGAGAAGGGATGCTTTCTGGCAGGTAGCCTGCAATGTTTTCTCCTTGGATCTGTATCTAGGCTGTAGCCAAGTTTATGCTGTTTCATTTTCTAGGAGTCTTTCCTGTGACCTAAATCTGCTAATGACACACAGCAGCAGGGTAATATACTTACCCTCCTCCTTTGGTACTCTTTTATTAATGAACTGCACTGATGAGAAGATCTGTTATTGATTATTGTATATTGGCCCCAGTTCAGCTAAGTGCTTCAGCACTTCTCTGACTTTGAGTGGAAAAGTGTATTAAGTACCATTAAAGTATTGACACAGCCACATTGAGGTACAGCCTGAGAATCATAGTGAACTGCTTTTTTAAAAATAAATTCAGGAGTGAAAGAAGACAAACATTAGTCTTTCATCTTACAAAATGTGTGAATCATTAATTTGGGGATCTCTCTAGGTTACCCTGTGTTACATGTATATAGTCTATTTTAAGATAGAATGTAGGAATTTACTTCTGGTGCTGCATTTACATTTGGTGTTATGTGCCAATGGTTCACAGAATGGTTAAGATTTGAAGGGACCACTGAGGTCATCTAGTCCAACCTCCCTGCTCAAGCACATCTTAATTTATTTCATGTTAAAAATAATGACAAGACTGGGAAATATTTTACATTAAAAGGAAAAAAAATGGCTGAAATCTCTTATTATTCCTATTAGTCTATAGCAAAGCATAATACAGAAGGAACAACCACATTTTCTTACATGTGTCTGAATAAGTGAAACTTTAAAGTGTAATTCCACAAAATATAAATAATCATTATTAATATACGCTGGTAAAGGATTTATCTTTTGTGAAACAGATGGATATTAGAAATAAGTGTATCTGCCCCAATGCTTTAAGATATCTAGTACTTTGTGCTTTTTTTCATTCAAAATGAGGGTCTCCTTGCTTGTCTCTGACTCATAATCCACTGAAAGGTGGGAACTCTGAAACGTGGATGTGCAACTTTTCTGAAAACGCCTGTTTCCCTTTTTTAGTTTCATTCAATTCAGACTGTGCATATTGAAATAAATTGAAAGCAGTCTTTGCTTTGTGTAGACGAGTGGCCAGAGAGTTCCATTTGTCTGGAGCTGCACCTGACTCCCAGAGCAGCCTGTAGTTCCCATTTGTCCCAGCAGTGCTGGTGCTGTACTGTCTGTGAGGTGTGGCCGTGTCTCTGAGGCACAAGCATCGCCATGAACTGCTCTCTGTGGCCTTGTGTGCTGAGTTTTTAGATAGATTAAACAACTCTGGAAGCCCAGCAGAAAGCTTTGAATGCTCCTCTGCACACATGGTCAGCGTGAAAACAGGACAGTGGTGACTGCAGAGACTTTGGAGCCCCTCTAGGAGTGTTCACCACGGCGGCTGGAGCTTGTCAGGGAATTGCTGCTCTTGGTATTTGGAGATTTGCTTCTTTTGGCATCGCTTTGTTAGGTTCAGTTCTCTTACTGGGTTTGAAGGGCTTTCTAGTCTGAAGGGCCCACCTCCAACCAACACCTTTCCAGCTATTTCATTGAATGGGAGCTTGGGTTTGCAGTCACTGAGGCTTCATTTAGGACCCATGTATTTTATTGTCTTTTTTTACCTGTTGTTTTGGATTGTAATGACTGTAATTGAAGCACCTAATTCCAAAAGAGGTTATTAAGTAAATAAATTAATCAGATTGCATTTCATGGTAATATAATCAAGATGATATTTCCCTAGTAAAGTATTATCATTTTATAAATAGTTCAAGATATCTGACTGTTTACATATATATTCATGAATATATTAACATTCAGGAAAAGTATTGCAACAGAATTCTAAAGTAGTCTATTTTAAATTTTTTTTTTTTTTAAAGTTGTGTAGCATAACAATAACACACTATTTTACATACTTTTATTTGTCTTCCACAACACATGAATGCACTGTAAACAGTTACAGAAAAGGGAAAGTATGTTCTTTAAAAAAGCCTCTTTTGATATTATATCTGCTGGGGTTTGTATTTCACAGCTCGCTGAACATCCTGGGCTTCACTATCTTATGTAAAGAGAATAGCAGATTATAAGCTTATTACCATTTCAGTTTTTATGATCTCACAAACAAGCTCAGCAGCCTTCCTTCCTACCCTCGACAAGTTGTGGTAACTAAACAAAATTAAGCTTGTAATTCATCCTCTTGTATTTAAAATACTTCAGAAGAAATAACTGTGTTAGCCTTCTCTCTGCCATACAACATAAGCAGAACAGAAGGTTGGGTAGAATGTAAATGACATCCTAATCATGAGAAAAAAAAAACCAAGAAAAACTGAAACGCAGCACTGGTTCTTCCCCCATATAATAAGAGCAATTCATTGTCAAATAAAATTGAATGCTGACATGTTGAGAACAATTAAGCAATAAAAGCAGTTGGTTATGGTAGACATTATATCAGAAGCCTTTTCAGACATGACTGGATAAGTGTGTACTGACATAGAGGAGTAGTGGTATCTCTGATCTGTCTTGGCTAAAATGCATAATTGTCCTCATTTTAATCTGACAAGAGGATATGGCACTTCAGCTTCAGCTGGCAAGAATCGGGATGGCTCCTCCAAAGTCACCAGCTGAACTGACTGTAAACACAGCAGCTAGGCATGTACACCCACTGACAATTTTCCCCTAGTATCTCTTTTCCATAAACAAGGAGAACACAGCACTGTCTGGAGAAATGTAAACCACAGCTGGAAACGGTGCAGTTATTATTATCTTTTGCTCATTACAGTCTGAGTGCCATAGTATTCTTCCCAGTGTTGGTAAGGAGACACACTGTAGTGTGTTGGTGCTGGTAATGTTTGCAAATCTTTGGTAATTCATCCTCAGGTTTGTTATTTGACATAAGCTGAGCAGCTCAAGGAACCTGAGACAGATAGGTTTTCATGGGAAACATCTCCATTCTGGAATTGAAGAACAAGGCTGACTATGAGGACCTTTAGGTCAGCAGTGCCTCACATGTTTGTTCAGCTTTCACTGCTACATGAGCTCAAACACTAAACCTGGCTTTACAAAAACCTGTATTAAAATGTATTTGTTGTGGAAGATCTGTGTGAAAATGCTGAGCAGAGGCTCTTTCAGTGTTCTCTATGTAGAAGATTCTGAGAAATTTCAAATGAACTCTACTCAATTTTTATCTCAATGGTAATTCTTTGACTCTTTTCCTAAGCAGCAGAGGGTAACCTGATCACAAAGGCCCAGCTGTCCTGAAATATGAGTGCTGCTGAAGAGATGATATACAATTAGGGCTTGTCTCCTGGCTGGGAGAATGAATGAAGAATATTATAGCTAGCCTTTGTCTTATTTGAATAATGAAGAAAAGAAAAAAAAAACAACCAACCAAAAAACCACAACCTCAAAACCAAACCACCACTGAATTTGTGAATTCACAGTGTTTCACCATAGATAATGGACAGTGAAGAATTGTGGGTTTTTAAAGATAACTAGATACTTAAAATTACCCCAAAACTCTCTCTACTAAAAAGTATTAATTACCTATCTAGCTATGCAAGTACATAGATGCCTAAGCCCATGGAATTTTTTGGAAATTAATAGCTAGGAATTTTGAAAATTTTACTCATCTGGTAGTTGTCTAGTACCTTGAAAGTCTGATTGCATCGTAATATTCAAAGATGAAAAGTATATTAAATAATCACAGGCTAAATTTTAAATGAAAGCTAATTGTTTTCAAATACTTGGGTTTTTTTTCATTTCAGTTGCTTTTTGTTATATTTTGTAGACTGTTGTTTTTATAATAGTCAAATAGTGTAAAAGTTAAAATGCCTGGTAGTGTAACACATTTACAGAGAAATTTGGAGTTCAGGATTCTCTCTCTCCTTTAAAGGACTTTCAGTCATTCCAGTAGTAGAGAAATTATTTTAAACTTGACCTAAAAACTCAAAAATAAAAAAGCTGGGACAACACCAAGCAATTAACCCTGAGACATTTCCATTCTGATGAGCATTCTACGTAGGACAGGTACTTCTCCCCTTCTAATCCACACGTCTTGTGTGCTGCATCCTTCACATATTTTCAGTCCTTTCAGAGCAGCTGATGTGGAGTGAACATTCAATCCATTTTGCTATTACCTTTATGAAAGCTACAGTGCACCTTGAGAAGAGCATGTCTGACCCAATTTGATCTTTCATTTCTAACACCATTGCTTGCGGACTTTCTAAAGGATACTCAAGAAAGGCTTATTAGCAGATGTTATCACTGGAATCGCCTTTTCTGAAATAAGGAATGACAGGACCATCTGTTCATTTGTTGCTTGATAACCTAAGCTTCCGTGTTGTCCTGGAAATCCTGCTGATAGATCTATCTCCATGTGGTCACATAGCATTGATCTGTTTGGAGTGGATTTTTGTGGAGCAGAACAGAAAAAAATGGAAAACAGAAATGCTATTTTAAAGAGCAAATAGCAAAGGCTCCTGTAGGACATGGGTAGAATTTTCAGTGGAACGTAAGTGAAATAGTACCACAAATCCCACTGCCCCAAAATGAGGGACAATGAAGCAGTGAACCTGTACTTGATGCTTATGGAAATTATATCTCATATTGGTTTCTATAGCTGGAGGATGTGTGCACTGCTGATTAGTGAAGAACTTAAGTGCTGCTTGTAAGTGTAGAGAAAAACAAGCAGTGAGGCTTAAAAATTCTCTGAAAATACAAAACAAATGACGAAATCTCTTTAGGGAAGTAATTGACCTTTTTAAATTATATGCTCTAGAGAAGAAAGATTTAAGAGTACTAATTTGCAGTGAGCCAGGTGTGACAGCTTAAGTGATAACGTTTTACTGATATGGTGTGTGAAGTCTAAGCAGTCTATAATGTTTCATAATGGATATATAATAGACATCTTAATAATCCACGATGCCTAGAAAAAAGTAAGTGTTGTTTAAAATTACTGCAATGGCCTTTGTAGTTATCTAAATCTGCAGTGACTCTCATAGTCATTGATTATAGTTGTATACAGTTTTGATCAAAAGTCACTTAAAACAGTTATATACAGTTTTGATTTTTAAAAAAGTGACGAATTACATCTACTTGATATGATTGACACGTTTATGTTAATTTTTTCAGCAGAGTACAAAGTGATATAAAAGTAGCTCATGAACAGAGATGCTTTGTTGGTTGTTTATTGCCTGGGGAGGATTTATATTGCCAATGAGGGAGTTGTGTGGACTTTTTACTGAGTCAAGGAACTCTGGGTTAATCTATCAAAGACAACAAATGACACCTAGTCTAACAGAGCTTCAGTTGTTTCTCCAAGGAAGTGGAAAGGGAAGTAAGGAAGAACTGAAATTTGGGGATAAACTCCAGATAGAATATGTATTGGACTTAAGAGCATAGCAGTTCAGTTGGAATCAGAGAAAAAAATATCCTGTGGGATATAATATTGATACAAGTAGATAAATTGCAGGTTTTCTTTCATCTGATCACTTATGCATTTTTAAACATGGTGTTGGGGAACATATTAATATATGTACAAGCCCTCAACACATTTTCCAGGCTATTCAAAAAGTAGCAAAATTCCATCGAAGTGGAGCTACACAGGCTAAGCTGGCGATGCACGAATCCTTGTGGGAGAGCAGTGCCCCAGGGTTTGCATTTTAAGCAAGAAAACCGTCTGGCAGAGTGGGGAGAGTGTCTGAACTCTAATAGTCCATGCAAGATATATCACAAAAGCAACTACACACTACTGCTTTTGGGGCATTACAGCTCATTTTGGATTCCTTCATTAAATGCTGACTTAGTGTAAGAAGGTTGTTCAGAACCCAACCTGTAACAGGGGAAAAAAAGTCTCTCTTAAGGTTTTTTTTTATTCTACAGTTTGGCCCAGAGAGATACTTTAAATGATTGTGAATGCAAGTAGCTGAAGCTATCTAGACATGGAGGTGTTGGGGATCTGGCCATATGCATAGTGAAAACATAGAATGTATCTAAAAGGTAAGAGACCTGTGTTTCAATTAATTATTTTACAGGTTAATTTTTGTAACACTTGACCGAAGGAATGTCTGCTTGGCCTGCTTACGACGAATTAGTAGGATTAATTCTTGTTTAAAAATGTTGCCTGGAAATACACAACAGTATGCATAGAGACTTGTAATGAAATTCCGAGAAGAAAATTAACTCAGTTCTTCATCTAGGATTCTTCTCAGTACTCATGGTGGGGCAGAGGGAGAGGAAGGAAATTTCTTTGTCCAGTAGGAGTTTCTTTTCTGCCTGGGCTTTAAAATTGCACTGAAAATCCTGCATTTGTTTCTTTGTTTTCTGTAAGCTTTTTAAATTATCAGCCAATAAATATGAATGGCAGTATTCAAGTTCACTTACTGCAGAATATGCAGAGCTAATGAGTCCCCTCCTTTTACAGGGTCCTGTGGGAAAGCAAAAGAGTCATCATGAAATAAACAATTGTGAATTGGGTTGTGTAAATATGCTACCTGCTCTCTTTCTGCAAACAGTGAATCTCTAAAAATAAATACACTAAATTGTTTTCATTACAGCTATTATCACTGTATGACTATCCAGTCTGTCAGGTTTTATTTGTACATTTTTAGTTAAAGCATTTGAGGATGTTCTCTGCCCTCTTTAAAAATCAAGATTGGCAAAGTTAGTCTCTATTTCCAATTCTTCAGAACAGGCTACACTTCGTGGGGTTTTTAGTTTGGTTGGGTTTGGGTTTTTTCCTAATGAAAAAAAAATGTTTTTGAAGGAAGTCTTTCAAAAAATGGGCATATTTCCCAGGTTAGACATTTAGTTTGTACTTCATGTGTGTCATAAATAGTACTTTATAGCTATAAAGGTGATGAATGCAAGGAAAAACTTCTGTGGAAGTGCTTTATTGTGTATGAACTGTCATAGCTTGTTTTTAATTTTTCTACATTTCCAGTTTTCATTTGCTATGATTGGGGAAATAAGCTTTAAGAGAAGCACTGCCATTCTGTGAGGAATACGATATCCACTCTGCATTACTCCCAAGGAAAAAAAGCTTTCTCATTTGTTGCACTCTCAGTTTGTCATACTTTGGATCTACTTTTCTGAGTGTGTCTTGTGCTCTTACTGCCATGATACAAGTTGGGGATGTTGCGGTTTTGTTGTTTAGTTCAGTCTGTGCTCATTTGCCTTGCCTGTGTATCCTTGAGCTTAATGTTCCTATTTCATCTTAAATTCTTGTGGCAATGTCAGATAATAGCATTAGCTAAAAGCATGAGCAAATGGATTTATTTGATGTCCTCCTGTAGAATGGAGAAACAGTATCTCCAAGAAGCAACAGGTCTCGTGTACAACATCTGCTTCTCTGTAAACTCCAGACACTTGACTCATAGCTGGAGCTAGATTTACTGCACTGGAGCAGGTAGGAAATCAAAAGTAGTATGTGGAGGAAAGGATAAGCTTTCATGGTTTCTATTTCAGAAAAAAACTTTTGAAATATGTAGGAATATCCCTTTTGAATATTTATAAGTAAAATGCTTCTCTATTCTGGTTGAGGCAACTTTGTATTAAATTAAGATAATCTGCAGTATTACAAATAATGAATTTGGAAACAAAACCTAAGTTTTCTGAATCACTCAGATGATTTTAATTTTTATTTTTTAGTTTTCTTATTTCTTCTCTGAATTCAAGGTGAAGAAGTGTTTGATATGTCAGAAATCTTCAGAGACAGAAAAACTATTTATTTTTAGCCTTTATTCAGCAACATTAATAATAAACATCATAATTTCCAATGCTGAACATAAGATATAATGTGGCTGAAAATACTGTGACAAGGAACATCAAAGAAAGCTTGGTTACACAGCAATTACTTTCAGTTAAAATGTTCTCTGCATATCTGCTTTTCAGTCAATATGCTGTTATGCAAAGTATCAGAATATAAATGGTTTCTCTAAACTGACCTGGAGTTCCTAGTAAGATGCAAAGAACATTACGATAACTCCCTTGATCAATCCTCACTTTAAGGATGAAGGATTTCTACAGTTAGTAGGATAAAATTATATCAGCCAAATATATACAGCCAACAGAGCCTTGCCAAATGCCACTGGCCTTTAATGCAGAACTGAGAATGCAGGAATATGGGCAAAACCTGTTAGAGGAAGATGTCCAAGTGTCACTGAAACGATAGCTTGGGGTTTGGGTGTACTTACCTGTGCCCTGTCCCACAGGCAGCTGTAGATGGCAGGCCAGGGTTGGGTCTCTACATAAATTTCTTTTTCAAGGCTTAAATCAAAATGTTGGAGGTGATAGATTGGAAGGAAGCGTGTGGCACATTTATGTTATGCTCTGCTGCTTATTTGTCTGCGAATGTCAGAAAAGTGCAGTCCTCTCTATGGAATTAAGTGCTTATGGTCTTCTCCCACCAGAGCAATGTCTGTGTGTGTCCATGGGTGCTGAGCATTCCTGCTGGAGCAGGGAGTACAAACAGGCCATGGCAGGCAGTCCCATCCCCTGGACGCATAGCCAGGGTAGCAGACCGGGGATGTGTTCCTCACCTACTGGAGCTGCAAAGCAGGAATTGTCCATGGACACTTTCTTAGCATAAATTCAAGCCTTTTGCTTTGGCTGTGAGACATGTGAATGTGGTTTCATGGGGTCCAAGTGTATGTCCAAAATATATTGTTCCATCACTTCTGTGAGTGCCCAAACAGCTTTTTGGTTTGTGCCCCTGAACTTCTCTACTATTGGTTAGATGTCATAAACCTTCCATGGGCAAAAAGGCGTATAATTCACATCAATAAGAAAGGGACGATGTTTAACAGTAATAAACTCAGCAGTACAATATTCTGTTTGTTTTCTGACAAAGTAACCTGCCATGCTTAATATTAGAGGACAATGCTGCTCTGTTTTGACAGACTGGTAGGTGAATGCCTTTCACTCAAAGCCTGGCATATTTTTCTTTCTGCACATGGGCTGTACACATGCTACACATTTATTTACTGTCATTGTTCTGCTCAGCTTTGCTTATTTTTTGTACAGGTTGTTTCCCATGTTGTTGTTTGTCAATCCAATTTTGGGTTTGATTTTCCTGATTTATCTGGTTTCATTTTGTTTCTTTTTGTATTTGGAGAAGAACTCCTCAAACAGAATGGGGTACCTACCTAGCAGTACTAGAGCTTTTAATTGCCACTTTATTTGTAAAATAGCTTTCTTGCCTTCAGTTATGTGAGGGCTGATATTGTAAAAATAGTGTAAGCTATTGTTGCTGGGAGTATTTTATTTACCAAACTGTTTTGAGGCAAATCTGCCTTTACTCATACAGGAATCCTATTAGGTGACTCAGGTGTGCATCCACAGCTTTGTCCATCTGAGCTCTTGGATTCCTTAACAGTCTGAAAAATAAGGCAGTGAGCATCTTACTGAATTTAGGAAAAAGAATTTACCTTTGAATAATTTCTGTGGCTCGCTGAAACCAGACAGAAATCCTATCTTCTGCAATATCTGTAACCACAGACGAAAACACAGGGCAGCTTTGTCCTTAGGTTTTGAAATTAGCAACGTCCTTAATTCATTTTCACATAAGGGAACTTATTCAGTACGAAGTCATACCGAACACTTTTGGCTGTTATATGTCCATCGTCTTCAAAAGTGCAAATTAACTCACAAATCGTTTTTAAGTCTGTGAATTGTGCTGTTAATTGACTGCATATAAAATAAGCAGTTAATGCCATTTTTTCAACAAACCGAATGACTCTATCTACTGTCCCTTCTTTTATTACAAATAGCAGGCACCATAAATTCAGTGTTGGGCTGTGGAACAGCGGCTATCAAGTACAGCACTAGAGCACAGAGCAAAGGTGAAGGAGACTTCGGAATCATGTTCTTGCTTTTCACATTTAATTTTTCATTTGGAGCTTTAAAAGGCATCTCAGACAGTAGGTATTCTCAGGGGCTCATTGGGTTCCTCTGCTGGTTTAATAGTGATCGTGACTCTTGTAGAAGTGTGGCACTGAGAGAATTAGTGAACTCATCAGAGGGAAGGAAGGAATCATCAATTATTCACCACACACCACCAACTACAAGAACCATGACTGCCTCCTGTCTCTCTCCTTTTCTTTCTTGTGCACACACTCACACTCAGCTTATGCTATTTGTGCAATTACATTATTTTCATTCAAACAATCTCTAGAGAAACTTGTTTATTTGAGTATGCTGGAACATTCATCATTAGGGTGTTGCATCAAGTGTTCTTGACATTCACTGCTCTGTGCCTCCTGCATCTTCTTCTTTAATTATTTTAATGCTTAGAATAAATAAAACAGAAAGATCTGGCTGATTTACCTAGAAAAAACAGAATGCATAGAGACATTTCATAATTAGATCAGTCATGGATTATTTTTGGACTATGTTTATTCCTTTCTTCCTAAACTTTTATGCTTGAACCTGGTTTTCAAGGGGAGGAGTCTAACAGCCTTCAGGTTTTTACATGTAAGAAAGACTTTTGTTCTGCATCTCTAAATATTCATAATGCACACAAAAGAAGATTACTGGGTTCTTTATTCACTTTGAAATGTAAGAATATTTTTTCAAAACTCAGAAGTTGTAACAAAAAACTCATTAATCCTTGATCATGCCTTTATATGCTAGAGGGATATTAGTGTTAAAATAGCACATATGCTCTTTTAAATATTCAAGATCACAGCATCTTTGAAATAATTTTGATTTTTTTAAGTTTGATTATCATAAAATTGAACTAGGATATTTCAAAAGTACATTAGTCTGAAAAATCAATAAATTGTTGATAGTTGCAAAGAGCTTGTAGATTCTGCCAAAGTTTCATGAGAAACTAGAAAATGAGAGACAAGAACTCTTCTTGGGATTTAGAACTGAGAAAAACCTGAAGGCAGAGTCAGAGGATGGAATTTATCCTTCTCTTCTTGGCCGTATGTCTTGGGGTGACTCTATCATGTGTATCCCCTATCAAGCTCTAAGCCCAAAAAGTAATTTTGTGCCTTTTCTATGCCTTCAAACTGAGCTTGAGAAAAAAAAAAACAAACGAACGAACTTTTCAAAGCAGTTTCTCAAGGACACAGAGATACACTCCTCTGCGTTCTCTGGCTGCGGTAGCACGGAGGGAGCACCCTGCTCGCTTTCTTCAGCCAGCTGGTTTTTTTCTTCCCGGCGTGAGACAGAGAGCTGAACTTTGTTTCCTGAGACTTTGGTTTTTCCCTTTTTCTCTTCTGGACTGTTTTCAACAACATCAGAACACATTCAGGAGAATTTCCTCCCCGAGGCCTGGGGGGTGGGCCCTCGCCGACCCAGCTCCGAGGAGGAGAGAGACCACACCTACAGAAGGACTCTGAAATCTTCCCAGGTTTCTCTCTATAGCGAGAGATTTCATTTCATTATTTAGCCTCATTATGCTTTTCCTGTGTGTTTGTTAAAATAAATAGTTTTTATCTCTTTCACTTTCCTTCGAGGAAAAATTTCCTTTTTTCCCGAACCTGGTGGGGGGAAGGGTGGTTGTAACCTGGTTTTCTCTCAGGGGATATATTACTAGATTTTGGCCAAACCAGCACACCATATACAGCAATGTCTGTTTAAGTCTTTATCATAGAGCGAGTTCTATATGAGTTCCTGAGTCAATAGGGTGGAATATTTCAGTTCTTGATGAGAACATCATGGAGGAGAGCCCTGTAGAATGAGCAGTGCAGAAGATGCCATCATGATGAGCTTAATAGAAGTGTTTGGAAAGCAATGCTCCAAAATTTTGGCTGGTTGTGACAATGCATACATATTTAAACCTTTGCTACTAATACTCGTTGTGCAACCTTGTTACTACATTCCAGGTAGTTTGCAAGTATTTGTGTGTAAATGTGCTCCCCTCTGTGACAGCCTCACATGCAGCTTCAGCCACGCCACTCGCTCTGCTCCCCACACAGCCATGTGCTGGACATATTCTCAGCTATCACTGTGCTCCTCGCCTCTTCAAGAAGCATTTAGAGTTTTTCATATTTCAGCTTTAAGCCCTTGTTGTCTGTTTTGCTTTTACACAATTTTATATTCAGGTGCTCATAACAGATGTGCAGGAAGTGCAGGCTGGGCGTGGCCGTACCCGGTGCCAGCCCTGCTGTTTGTTGGCCCTGTGGCTGCAGGGAGCAGAGGAAAAAGGATCACTGTGGAATGGTTCCAAGCCCAGCAGCACAAAGCTACTAAATCTGATAAACTTCAAACTCCCTCAATAGCTAAGACAGAAGGCTGAAGTGCAGTGTCTCAGGCAGAGATTATATTCTGTATTTATGCTCAATGTGATCATCAGATACAACACAGGTATGACCTTCTCTATAAAGAAACATCTAAAGCCCTGTTAGATCTAAAGAGCCGATGCAGGACCAAGTGCCTAAAGTGCTGTTTCACAGCCTGGGGTTTGCCCTGCATGAATATTAGGCTGGATACACCTAGTCTTTTCTGAAGTGGTTGTGAAGTGGACATGCCTGGCTCTCATTTGCGTGATTTTATCACAGGGAGAAAACATGTCTTGTTTGTGGGTTTTTCTGTTTTGGGGGTTTTTTTTTGTTTTCTTTCCCTCACTGTCAACTGCATGGAATATCTTAGTTTTACTTGCTTTTTTTTTAAACCAATGTTCTTTTGTAGATAGTTTTTGTATCCTTTTATTATTTGAATAATAAATCTGAATACCAAAAACCTAATTGGTTTTGCATTATCAGGTTATATTAAAGTCTAAAATTAAAAATGTTTACTTGCAATAATAAGAGTTTCATGTTGCTTGTGCATGTACTTCAGCCACTTTGCTTTGAGGTTCTGTTTATGTACCAAGGCTGTCACAGTTTCATGTCATCCATAACAGCTGGGCATCACAGCACTGCCTGCTTTTTGCCTCTAAGTGTCGAAAAACCTCAAGATTCCAAAACAGAAATAATGAGACTGATCTTAGTCCATTAAATACATATGTTGCTGTTGTGCAGAGAACGGAGAGAAAGCGATATAGACACGATCCAGGAAGGAATGGAACCATTTATTAATATACAAACTCGTTTATATATCTTAGTGGTATAAAGTTACTGGTTCCTTGTTCATTCACCTCTCAGAGGGATTGGCTGAACCCTACAACACCAACTTCAAAATATTTCTTCAGTCAGTATCATAACAATACTGCATAACAATTTAGCACCTGCAAGATAAAGGGATTGGTTTACAAAAACCTCTAACTGTTTTTGGCCAGCATCCGTGTGAAAGTCTTGCTTTCACATGGATGGCACTGTACGCTGGCAGAAAGCTGGAAAATCTCTCCGTAGCCAAGCTTTCAGCATCCACATACATCCTATCACCTCTTTTGAGGTAATTACTCAGGCTTGTTTGCAAAAACAGAATTAAAATATTGAATTGATATTCTCATCTCAGAAGCCCTGTAACTGAGAGTGCGACTGGTACAGTCAGGTTGTAAGGAAGTTCAAAAGCAGTGTCTTCTGGGGGTACCAAATGTGCTGTTATTAAAAACTGGCAAAAAGCATCATTTATTTCCATTTTACACAGTAGGTCAGGAAACATTAATCAAGTGTCTTGACAGGAAATCTGTCTTGAATCTAGAGAATAAAATACCATCCTGCTTACTCTTGGTCCCATGCCTTCGGTTGTAGAGCAGTCTTCTGTTGTTGACATCAGGGACAGTTCTTGAATTGAGGTAAAAATATGCCACACATTTACTGTCACATTTGTTCAAAGGCTGGTTGGGAATGAGTAGAGAGGAGTGTTTATCATCACATCTCTCATCAATGTATTGCTGTTTCTGATTTGATGTAAGATTAATTTCTAGCATTTGTTGACAGCTCTGTGGTTTCCACAACAGAGTGAAATATAGATATTAACATAAAATGTTCATTGTGTGGTAACATTCTTAGGAGCCCTGACAGTTTATTACAGCTTGTGACTATTATTAATAATATTATTCTAAAAGCAAAGATACCAGTGTTTGTATTTTTCAGTCTATGCCATACTTAGTAAGAGATGTCAGGGATAAATTTATTTCTGACCTTGATTTGTCTGGATCACTAACTGTTGCTTTAAAATGCCTCAGGTAGTATTTACCATACAGAGAAATAAAGAAAAGCATTGGGATGCTACTGCATAAGAATTGTGGAATTCCCTTGGCATAGAGCACTTAATGGGTCACAACAGTGAGCTCTATGCTGTAAGCTATCATAGACATCAGCAGGTGATATTTTTGTTCTTTGCTTCTCCTCTGCAGTGCTGAAACAAGAATTTCTCATGTGTTGCTAATATTGAAGTGTTAAAACTGATCTAATTAGTTTTATTCTGAAAAATACATGTTTTAGAACCTGTTCTACAGGTTTACACCACCTCTTGGAGATGAAAAAACACAGTACAGCTTAAAAAAATATCTTCTGATGTCATTTCCCTCTTAAAAATACACAAGATTTTTTCTCTTTGTCTCTTAGGCCTTCTCCAGGGATGTCAGGGGAATCTGAATACTCAGGGATGTTAATTTGTATTGGTATTATTGACTGACTTGCAAGTGCTGCAAGCAATGTTTTAAAACTAAACTGTCAGCCAGGAAAATTTTAACCGTTTCAGTAACTGTAAGGAAAAAAAAAGGGTAGTAAAATGTACATCTTTTATTGAAAGAAAGATGCAAGACTAGGAAAGATGTACCAAAGCAGCACATCTTCATGTAGGAGTGGGGCTCAGGACTGCAGCTCTGCAGGACCAACACCACGTGGACTTTCTCAGGCTGGAGATATGGTTTAAAATAATTAGGAATGTTAAAATGGAGATGAAACCTTTGAATGTGAACACTGAAAAGGAAACCATTATGCTATAAATCCTTTTGGTGCTCCTGTACCAGGTAGGAAACCCCAACTGAAAATATGTTTAGTCTGTTTCCATATTTAACCCCAATTACCCTTTGCAGGGGAATTCTTCTTAACATTCAATTCCTCATGTCACTTTTTAGCTTCTGTAGGTCTTATTTTCCCCCACTACATAAATTGCAGCAGGTGCACAGAATTGAAGACATTACAATTAAATGTAATCAAATATTTTAGGCACTAATGAACAGCTCCAGGAAAACAAGTCAAAAGGGAAAAAAAAAGAAACAAAAAACAAGGGCTTTAAGTGAGTGAATTTTCAAACAGCCAAGGCATCATAGGGCCAATTAAGGGAGTCAGACACCAGGACACATACTGGCATTAATTATCTTTGAGTTCAGGGAAATAAAAAATAAAAGCAACAATTATCATAATAAATTTCCACACACACTGCTTGTAAATTGTGCTGATCTGCAGCACACCTGCGTTTCTGAGATTGAAAGTGAACGCTCAGTCACTTGGTAAGGATCTCACGTCGAGGCTCGTGGGCTGTGCTGGGGTTTGCCAGAGCCTGGATCCCAGGTCCAGCTCCACGTTATCCCAGGGAGGTTGGAAATTCAGCACTGCAGACCCTGTGCTGGCTGGAAAAGCAGAGTCCGTCCTAGTGAGGATGTCATCGCTCTGTCCCTCCTCTCTCTCACTCTCATTTTATTACACACCTAATGAAAATTTTCACAATGGGAGTATCAGTCTCAATCCACTCTAAATACCTGTGGGTCCCTCTAAGTTTCCTTCCTCTAAGCTAAGTAGGAGCCAAACTAAAACAGCAAATACTTCATGCATGTCATAAATTTCTTGAAACATGTAAATGCAAGAAAAAGTGGGATACTCACTGAGCTAGAGGAAAAATTCTGGAAAGGTATTAAAAAATTTATCTTTCTCTGACTGATATTTGAACCAGCAGCAAGGTATTCTCACTGAAAATACAGGAAAATGGGGTAATATATTTTGGACTGTTGGTTCTGTGTCAGCATTAGGTAAAATTAGTGTCTGTAGTGGTTTTCTTTGAAGCATTGTCTGGTTGTTTGGTTGCATCTGGAGGGTAAATGTCAATCACTCCAACTTCCACACAACATAAACTAGAAAACAAATCCCTAAATGAGCAAGGTTGAGTTTAAATTTGTAAGTAATGTATTTTTTTTAATACTCTTGATTATTCTAGGTTAAAGGAGGAAAAAAGTCATTATGCATTATTTCCTTTCCCTTTGTATCTGTTAATCAAATTTTCGTGCCTGTAGTGGAAGTCCTTTGTGACATTCTTTATGTTTAGAAGGTGTTTTGCATATCATGGACAGGATAGGAGGATGGAGGGGGACCTCAGGGATAATCTGGTTCAACCTTTCTTGGCAAAAGCACTGTAAAACATGGTCTAGCTAAGATGGCCCAGCACCCTGCCCAGCTGAATCTTAAATGTGTCCAATATTGGGGAACCTATTGCTCTCCTGGGGAGATTATGCCAATGGCTGATTGTTCTCATTGGGAAAAGTTTCCTTCTTCTGTGTAATCAGAATCTCCCCAGAAGTAACTTGTATCCATTACCACTCCTCTTTTCCATGTGACTCCTTGTAAAAAAGAGATTCTTTGGGGTTCTTTGATAATTCTGATGTAAAAATTCACTGTGATCTTTTCTCAAAGCACCCATCTGTAGCAAACACATGGGACAGCATTCAAAAAAATGTAATATTTTCATAACTTAATGTCAGCTAAATGACTGTGTTTTCATTTGCTGTCTGGAACTAGTTCTTTCAATTACTTTAATTTATAAAGAATATATTTAAAAGGTTTCAAATCTTTACAAAACCTTTTAAAAATTTCAAAGTCAAACCCCACAGCTTTAAACATAATATACTACTGTGCCTCAGATGTATATTTTAAACTGTATGTGTAGGATGTCCTTTTCATAATATAAGAAACATCTGCTGTTTGCTCGTGCATGTATTTTAGAGAATTTAAAAACTAATCCTTTTTCCACAATGGTTATAGAATCCAATTATTTTGCAAACTGCCACGTAACATTTTCTTCCCATAACATTTGCTTCATACCTTAATAATCCTTAATATGAAACTTCCTTAGATTTCTTTTGGAAGCTTCCCAAATGGCATTTCAAACAGATTAGTCTAAAGGAGACAACGTGTCTCCAAAGATCAGCATGGAATCCTGTGAATCTCTCCTAAAGAACAGAACGATGTTGGACAGTTTCTGCAGGCTTCTGAAAGGTTTGGAAGAAAAATTCTGTAGGAAAGAGTGCTTCCTCAAAAGCAAAAAGAAATAAAACAGGAAGAGGATTCAGTCTTGGTTTTTTTCTCTAGTGCATTGGTGCACTGAATCAAAAATTATTCCCAACATTCGCAATTCCTGTTAGCGAGATTCTTTAGTTTATACCCATCCTTTGATTACACTTCAGTCCTAAGTTCAATAATTTCTTGAGGCTTAAGAAATATTTGATTATATCTTATAAAATCTCTGTACTACTTTTAAAGATCATAACTCACGTGGATGTTTTAAAATAAAAGCACAAGGGTTAAATCAAAATGTTCAAATTTTGAAAGGGTTGTTTTGTTTTCCTCTTCTTTTTCTAGGTCTTAAGAAAATTAAAATGTAGATTTTATGCTGGTACAAGAGTAAGGCCAAGCTCTAGTCCTCACCTCCCTGTTGTAAGATGCTGACATGGTAAATAATACTGAACTTAGCAAAATATTTTAAAATTAACTGAACAGTTATTAAAATTCCTATCTTTGTATCCAGACCCAGAATTATTATCTAAGTAGAGTTTGTACTTATATGGTAGATTTCATTTTCTTTCCTTCCCATACACACTGATTAAAAAAAAGTACCACCATCTCCCCCAGTTATGATTACAGGTATGTCAATTCTTACTCTGTCTCCTGGAGAGGCATTTTTTGCAGCTCTACACCACCTCTGCAACTCATTATCAAATAAAAGCCCATAAGCTCTTTACATGCAGGTGCAAGATTATGATTACTCTTTTATTGTTGATAGAATTAGTGTTTGAGTGCTGGTATTGATAGATATGATGTTGCAGAGGATTTTCTGTTGAGAAATCTTTATTAGTAGTGTATCCAAACATAATGAAAAATCATGAACTTAGCTTCTCATGCTGTTTGCTTTCTTCTGGATCTCTATAAAGCTTAAGCAAAGTTTTTACGCCTGAGCAAACAGAGTTTTTCAGAGCAGGCTGGTTCTAAGAGTGAGGCAGCAGCTCAGGAACAAGAGCTTTTCACTTACTGATGGTTCTCTGTCGTGTGTGTGCACTTCCCTGCCCCAGCTCTGTGACACGTGCTGGGTGTCTGTCAAAATGTGGTGCCACCGCATCCTGCCTGATGACTTCAGTGTGGATCTTGCATCCCACAGGGACATGTTTGAGAATGAAAGTCCTTTTCTTCCCAGGAACACTCATCAGTGTGAGGTAGAGGCTGATGTTTAAGGAGTGCTCTAATGATGACTTGAATTAAGGTGGCTTTTCCACGGGATATTTCAGTGCATTCATGTGTAAATCACAAACGTTGGGTTTAGTTGGGTTCAAGGTCTGACAAGCTCTCTGTGCTCAGAACCTTCTTAGTAGTTAAGTTTAATGAACTTTAATTTTCTGTTTTCAAACTAGCTGTAGTCTTTCAAATCAAGGATGTGACCAGTTAACACCTGAGGCTGTAATATTTTTTTTCCTCCATGATTTCCAGCCTCTTTATATTGGAAAGTTGTTGACCTGATCTGGGGATCAAAACCAGGTGAAGTGGATCCCTGTTGGAAGGCAACCACAGGCTCACACAGCATAAAAGAAATAAAGGTTGGAGGGCAGGGGGGTGTATCATGCAACACAGTATCATATTTTCCCATAGCTGTGAAAATTATCTATTGAGTTAATAGCAAAAATAATCTATTAACTAAAACCAAAACAACAAAAAAAGGATGCTTTGTGGATTCTGTACCTCTTACTCCCCTGCTGTGGTTTGTTTTTTTTTTAGTTAACAATACTGAGAATGCTTTTGATCATTCCTTTAATGTGCATTGCTTCGGGTTTAATGGGAAATCTGAATTAAGGACCTTGAAACTTATACAGGCCTGAGCTGCGGATCCATGGAATTGCATACATAACAAATTGTATGCAAAACTCATTCCTGCACACAGCAGAGCATTCTAACCATTAGCACCAATGAAATAGATTGGTAGAAATGTCCTTTTCCATATAAACTTGTCTTTACACTTAAAAGTATTTTCACAGTTACTTGCAGGTTGGTCTGTAGCACTCTGACTAGCACTTCTCACATATGTACGAGTGGGTTTAAAATAGAGAGCATAAGGGGAGAAAGAGAACTCTTGAAATACAGGGAAAAAAACCCTTTTAATAAAATGAGAAATCAACTTTTAGAAAAGGGCAGAGGGGAACAGAAAGGTCTGGCAAATAACAGAATAAAAGCAATCTTAAAATTTTTTGTATGAAACTGCACCTAATTCATTTCAAGTAAGTGTCTCAAAGCGTCCTTTTAAAATATCACCAACTGCTAAAATCGAATACTGTCATTTTATTGTAGTAACTGTAAGTTTACTTATTTCATAATTGGCTTGGCTAGGGAGCTCACCTGGAGGGATTTTACCAGTAGCCATTCTTATCAATTTTTTAATAAATCCCACAGATTGAGTAAAGTAAATAATGAATGGTGTAGTGCTTGGTAAGTCAATATTTAATTTAATATAGATTCTGGGAAGCTCACATTTTACATGCAGATATTACTATTGTTCTTTCTTAAGAAAAAAAATATAGATTTTGTTTACAAAAGGTAAAGGAGTAGAATTTGTAGGGTTATTCTTGTAAAATTTAGTTCATATTAGTGTTTCATAGCTTCCGATTAATACAGTACGTGAAGGGGGTGTGCTGACTGCAGAAAACACCAATTATTTTTCTGAATCTCAAGATCTGTTCAATTGGTATCAGTTCCAACAGGTCCATTCAGCAAGTGCAAGGATATATTCAGCCACAGGGTAACTTCAGTAGGATTTAAGCATAGGTTTAAATACCATTCCATATAGAGAGAAGCTTAAGATAAGTTTTTGTTTTAAAATTAGTAATTTTGCTGAAATTTTTTTCAGTTTAATATTCTCAAGTTGTTTGTTTATGGACATTTGCAAGTACTGTCAAGGGACATAATTTCCCCTTTCACCAGTAGCTTTAAAACATTTGACATAAAAATATTTCTGCTGAAGAAAAGGTTTTTTGCAAATAACATCTTCCAAATAGTGTTCCTTATTTATTTATTGTCATGATTACTTGACTGTAAGGACTTTTTTGAGTTTTGAAATTACAAAAGGCAATAAATACCAGTCTTTAATGCTGCAGGTCTCTGATAATTAGTGCATCACCATAATTAGTCTTATCATCTGAGTACTTCAAAGGAGAAAAAAACAACAAACACCTAAGAAACACTATGCAAAGGCTACAGACTGAAGAGCTGCCATCTCGTAGTAGAGAGATTTATGTGGTCTATCATAAAAAATTTAGCTTTTCTACAGTTATTAATCACCCACATCTGTTCCTAATGTTTCCACATGACACCATTGACTATAGTAAAGAAGCTGCTGCAGATGAAAAAGGGTAAATTAGCACTGGTTAAAAAATGAACATCCATAAGAAGAGCCAGGTTAACTTAAATTCATCTCCTTTTTTATTCTGTTTTGAGAGCTATTTTCTAGAAATCTGTTGTTCAGAAGGGTAAATAAGAGTAAACTTTAACAAGGGTGTCCCCGTGGCTACCTGGGTGACAGTCCCCATCAGGGGGAGGAAGGGGTTACAAAAAGCTGTCAGCATCCTGAAGCCTTTGTAAGGAGGGATGTGGGAAAGTTAGTGAGGAAGGTTTCCTTCTTTCTTTTGGGAACCCTTTCATATTGGCAGTGTCTTCCTTCCCGGTTTTAGGGTGAATTTGGTTTGTTTTTATAAAACATAATCTCCTTATGTATTTATTTTTACTTTCCATTGGTCCCATTGCTCATTTTGTTTCCTTTGTTTCCTTTGAAACTGGTTTCATGGGAACAAAAGAATGTTGTCCTCACAGACTGATCCTTATGATCTGTGCTTATGTCCTGGAGCCTGTGTTTGTGCTGCCTGAGTCCTCTTCCACAGCACACTTTTGCTGGAATGATGGTTCATTCACTCCATGGTGAATAACTACCTGTCATCGCTATAAATTAAAACTAACTAAAACTAATTCAAGGAACAATTACCTAATTGCTAGACAATTGCTGCTAGAGCTAAACAAGGCCAGGAAAGACCCTGGACTGTCTGGATGATACAAAGCTTGTAATCAGAGAAAAAGTATATCTTCTCTTTCCAATAGAGACACTCATTTGTTCTTGGACTTTTTTTTTTTTTAATAATGGAAGCATGGAGCCAAAATGTATGTGTAAGTCCATTAAACAAAAGATATAAACATAAGTTGGGACCACTACCGTTGCTAAAATCTGTCAAATCTTGAACTTGTAAATAGTAGCTGCTGGTGTTTTATAAAGGCAGAATATAATTACAGTAAAAACCTTTTATAACATATGAGACATTCAACCATAGTTATCTCAAAGCTCAATCCTCTAAAATGTAAATTCTATTTTTATTTCCTTGATAATGAGACCCTATGTTTCAAAACAGGATATAATCTTGGTTTCCCATTTTTTAATTGCCTAAGCACAGTTTGTCTATTCTATACCTTAAAGTATGGCAAAGGCAACGAGTAGCAAGGTGACATTACTGAAGTTATTTCATTTAAAAAAAAACAACTTTTGTTTCCTTACTGATCCCTTAAAATACTGTTATTAAGCATTGGGAGGTGAAGATATCAGATGAAATAGCAGGAAGTCCTGAAGTCCTTCAGGAGGGTACAGTCTGTAGGAGGCCTCATACAGATACAATCTCCTACAGAAAAAAGCTTTTGCTCTCAACAGGTAAATCAGTCACTTTGTTTCAGTGTTAACCAAACTCCTGCAGGTGTTTCAGTATCATTATCCCCCACAAAGAGACCAGGACACAGTTAAATATAGAAGTTAGTGAAGTTAGTGTAAACAATTGTTTTTACACACAAGGTAAGGACGAACACTTAGGTTCGTCTTTACCTTTGATACAAAAATACTTTGTATATTTTTTCTTTTGGTATATTTGCTCATACCCAGAATTGACCGATCAAGTTAACTCTTCAAGTTTGAAGTGGTTGCAACATGACGAGATGCTACTGCCTACAAAGGGCCCAGCTGCTTAGGCTCTGGATAGGCAGGGTACTTAAAGGCTCGAAATCTGAGAGAAGCCTGTGCTTATACCAACCTCAGGCACTGTGGGACTCTCTGGGACAGTTAATCATCATTGGATAGAAAACACAGCAGCAACCCTGCTGAGTGGAGAGCCTCGGGGAATATCTCCTTGGAAATGCTGAACAGTGTCTGGAAGATCCCCTTTGTTCGGATATTGTCCATTCCAGTCCATATGTCAAAAAGCCTGACTCTGTAGTGGAAGGACATCAGTTTTTTGTCGCAAAGTTTGAATTAATTCCTTTTGTTAGGTTCATATTCTTCTGATCTGTAGGGAATCTTTAATTTGACTGGTGCTCCAGTTTCAGGAGGTTGGTAAAACATCCCCTCACAAAAGCTGGGATTAGGATGTTCTTGGGGATGGGTGAGATGGGGCCCTAAGTCCTTTCAGCACAGCTGTTTTGTGGCTGTGTTCTACAGAGCAAACAAGAATGGTTCCTTTGTTAACAGATGAAGACTTTGATATTGCTTGATTTAGATGCAAATATTCACATAAGTAAATATTTCTATGATTAACTGGTTAGGGACCTTGATTCTACCTTGAATATGATGGTAAATGATATTTTGTAAAATATGTTTCTAAAACTATTTTTAATGTCCTTGTCTTCTGATAAACTTTGAATGACCAGATTATTCATTATGATTATCACCTACATAGGATTCTTGTCAAAGAGCCAGAAGATAAAGTAGTTACAAGACCATACTTTCTCCATTAATTTTCATGCCAGATGAATGATTAAAATGTTGTGTAACACCAGAAAGCTTTATGGCCCAGGAAAATTTATGATACTGTATTTCATTTCATTTTTAGGGTGTGGTTTTTTTGTTTTGTTTTTACCCCCAAACAATCTTTATGAAAATTAATAACTGCTCTATTTTACTTCTTACTTATTCACAGGGGAGTTTTTCATTGCACTTATACCTTCTGGAGGGAAAGCAGGTTTACATCAACATAGTGTTATGACTGGCCTGGGGGCAGCAGAGTTTATTTCAGCCAATTAAAATGACAATTAATGTTAGAGACACTAATAGGAAACCCTTTTGCTCGTTAGTTCTACAGCCCAGATGGTATGATTAAAACATCTCCAAATTATTGCATTGTCCACTCTCTAGAAGATTTTTTACTAAAAATATGGTACAAAACTCTTTCCATTTACATGATGGTGTTCACAGTTTCTTTGACCAAAAATGGCAAGTTAATACAATCACTGCTGGAAGCTATATTATCTGATGTAAAATAAGATAAAGTTGACTGGTCTCTTCGCATTATTATATACATGTTATAGGGAGTTTTTATATAAATTTTCAGATTATGCACACAACTATGTTGACCCAGGTACACATGGCTGCAGCTTAAACACTGAATGTAAATAACAACACATTTGCCAAATATGATGATTGAAGTTTGCATCAACTGTGTTAGAACACATTTACAATATCATTATTTCACTTTAGTTTGTACCTTGTCTGAGCTGTGCACTTGTGTTATTTCATTGGGCCTGTTAAAACTGCTTTTGTTTCTGTGTCCCTGTTAAATTTCTCCAGAGGCTTGGGTATGTTGGAGCCAGTTAGAGTAATTTCAAACGCTTGCATATGTTTTTAGAAACAAAAAGAAAAATATTTCTTAGAGTTTGATCTTATTAAGTCAGAAAAAACTTCATTAAGAAGAGGAAAGATATTTATTCTTCCTTGAGATCCACAGATTCCAAAAAACAGTTTAAAACTACTCATGTGTTGATCTTTATTATGATGGTTGCATCCAGTCCCTGTTTCACCCATGTCTGTGGCTGCCTTGCATTTACGGGCCAGGGACACAAGTGGTGCTATCTGTGGGTAGGCAACCAGGCCGAGGGACCAGAAGGACATTAGTACCTGAAACCAGAGAGACATTATTACCTCAAACAACACGGTGACTACTTTACCCCAATACAAAGTAATTAAAACCACATTGTAATTATCACTGTTTTTTTCACTTTCTCCAGCCCCACACTGGGTACCAAATTATTTGTCTTGGTTTGAGACAAGTTTGGAGGAAAAGTCTCAAAAGAACATATCCTCTAAAAGAAAGCAGATTTCAGCGGCCCCTCCCCCACCAGGTTCAGAAAGAAATTCCTTGGAGGAAAGTGAAAAAACCTATTTATTTAACAATCAGGGTGCACGCGGCACGAGAGGGAAGAAAAAAATGAATAATGTTAGATAATAAAACCTCTCGCTGTGGAGAAAACCTGGTTAGATTGAGAGTCCTTTCTGTAGGTGTGTCTCTCTCCTCTCCGGCGCTGGGGTGCGGCGTGGGCCCCTCCGGGCCGCGGTGTGGGACCTCCCGGCGGTGTTCTGGTGTTGCTGAACAGTTCTAGGAGAAGAAAAAGCCACAGTCCCAGGAAAAAGTTCTTGCCTCAGCTAGCAGGCTAGCTAAAAAACAAAAGAACGCACCTCTCTGCCCTGCCACAGAGCCGAGAGCTGGGGCGAGAGTGAGCGAGTTACCTGTGTTTTTGCACACAGGCCGCCAAAGGAATTGCAGCGCCTTTCCCTCCCTGTCCCAGTCCTGGCTTTAAAGGCACAGAGCTCGTGTCTGGCATAGGGTGGACAACAGGGGACACAGCATCATAAAGTCACCCCAAGACAGTGGTGCAGTGCAGCAAAGAGAAATCTGAACATCTTGTCACTGCTCTGCCAACTTCTCTGTCTTAGCAATTTCCCCTACTAAAAAGCACTGTCAGGACAGGTAATACATGGCTGGTGTCTGTACCTCCAGGTTACTGTTCCGTGATGCCAGGGACATTTTAAGCTCTCAATGCATTTACTTTAGGAGGCTTTAGAAAATTTGTTAGTACAGGTCTACTTGGAGTTCAAGCTTGTAATCAGCAATAAATATTGTTTTAACCCTGCTTTCTAAAAATTCACTAAGTGTGATTTACTAACGCACTTATGTATGCCACATTAAATTCATGTCTCATATATATATATCTATTTGTCATCCGGTTATCATGGTTCACAGTTGTTTTCTTCAGCTCTGCTGATGGTTTCTTAATGTATGGCCAAGAAGTCTTGTAGCACTGCATATCTCACAATGGCTCAACACAATTAGAATTGCAGTATGTTCTATTAAGAAAAAAAAGACAATGTTACATGGCCTTGGTGTATTCTTGTCCCCATTTATGTTATGCTAAGATAGCACTGGTAGCAGTCTTTTCAAGCAATACACATTTAGATTATATTAAATACAGAGGATTTGTATAAAAGATCCCCATCCCTTTCCTTGATACAGTTTAGACAAGAAACAAAATTAACAATCACACTTGGAATTGTACGAGCAAAGAAATAAATTAATAGGTGGTCTCAGGGTTCATATTATTTATATTTCTGTATTAGATGGATGGAAATTCCTGCCACGTGTAGCAACATGATCTATTTGTGAAATAGAGAAGTAGTTACTCATTCACATAGGCAGACACATCTGGGGTTTTTTCCCCCTAATAACTTAAAAAGGAAAAAAAAAGCTCAAAGCACGATAGTACTTGTTGCTTGTATGAGTTTGACTAGATCACAAGTCAGAATGGTTTTCCTGTTCCCTGGTACAAATGAGCAACCTTGTGAATGTCAATAATCTTATCCATTCCAATGCAAATATCCTTCTGATAGTCTCATCTTACTGGGTGTGTGAAATCTATGGCCTTCAATCTTACGTGTTCACATGATTTTAATTTAGGTAGCAGTTCATAGAAACGTGGTCACCAATCTGCATGAACATTCACCGGGTATTTACAGGTGCTTTTAACCTCAGCAGCTGTGAATGCAGCAGAGCAGCAGCTTCCCTGTGAGCAACTGAAAGGAGCAGCACCCCTGCCCAGAGGGAAACGCTGCCTCCTGGCTCCCTGCTTAGCACAAATCTCCTGCTTATTCTGCAGTTCTCTGGCCTGCTACTGCAGAAGAGCATTGCTGAGATTTAAGATGATATTTGAAAGAGAAGTAGGGAGGCTGGATACACTCTCTGGGAGGGAGGAAGGAATGATGTAGGAAATGAAGAAGAGGCACAGGCATAATACTCTAATTAGCCTTGTCCTGCTTCTACCAAGCTGTTCTTACATCTGAGCCATCTGCTGAATAATTTGAATCACCTCCTTGTTACTGGACAGAGTTGAAAAGTAATTTCTTAGGAATTTTCATGCCTATTGGTTTGCCTCATTTGCAACTCATCCTTTCAGAGTACCACTGAAGCTCACCCAGACAAGTCAGTTTAAGCCGAATTTTTACAGTGACTATGGATTTTTATTCAGTTCTTTACAGTATTAGCATTGTTGTGTTCTAAATGGTCTTCCATGTAGATCAATTTTGAATTTATGTAATAAAAATTTCTGAACGATCACACTGATCCTTCAACATTTCTTATACTGAAAACCACAGCTATAGAACTTCTTTTTTGATCGAGAGCTTTGCTTTGATCAAAATCCAGTTCGGGATTTTAAAATATCTGGAGTTTGTGGGTATACAGTGCCGCTCAATAAATGGCTGGAGAGGTTAAACACTTGCAGTATTAAAAGTGTACATTTCAAGATGGAATTTCTGATACTTAGGCTTGTAAAAATTGTTTGGTCTTTTATGGCTAGACCAAGAAGTCTCCATTATTAAATTTCTGTTTTCCACAAATGATTAAAACTAAACTGCCTAAATAAAGGAGTGAGATACTGTAAAACTCATCCAGGTGGTATCCATCATTTATATATTTAATATCTGGACCCATATATCAGAATATCTTCAGTGCTGTTGGTAGCAGCTCTTAATCCTTTCAGTAGATCTGGAGCTTCTTTTCTACTCTGCCCCTTGGTGAACCACAGTGGCCTTCTTTCAGATTGCAATGATTTGAAATAATTGGAGTTTTGGGACCCAGGCATCTGAATTTTAATTAAAAGGTAAGGGGTTTCTCACCCTTTTCAAAATCCATTTTGACTACCTAATGTTGAATATGGACCACGGTCTGCCAGGCTTCCCAAGTGAAGGTACTGTAAACTGAAAAGATATTTTTGCACTCTGTCAGCTTCTCTCTTTCTCTGCCATTAAGTCTTCATAAATTTTCAGTGTATTGTGAAAGTTTCAAAAGAGGGTGGAGCTCCCACTCCTGCAAAATTTATAGTCTGGTAGCTAAAGGAATTGGCATGATAATTATGCTCCACTCCCTTATGTTTTCTGCTTTTGTTTCCTTTTCTTTCCTTTTAATTTTTTTTATTTTAAATCTGGGAATTTCTGGGTTCCATGCCTTTGGCACTTATAGGTTTACTGTGTCAGTCTGGCAAACTGAAGCTGGTGACCTAGAAGTGTTGCTACAGCTGTAAATTCTTGCTGTAGATAAACTGCTAGCCTTTTCTATTATCAACAATGAACAAAAGCAGGAACAGCCAAAAAAAAAAAAAAAAAAAAGAAAACAAGCCAGAAAAGGTGAGAGAGTGTGTGATACAATTTGAGTATACAAATTTGGCAGAGGAAATGACCAAACCTTCAGCTTATCTCAGGAGTTCAGTTATTTTCCACTCTTTCAATAGAAAAATAACTCTAAGGCTGAGAGAGGTAAATATGTTTATAATGTAGTACTGGTTTGACTACTTTTTGGTACACCCTTGTTTATGTTATTGTCAGGCACTGACGTCCTTGAATTTCTAATATTCTCTGGTATGCTATGGATCTATTCTCTATGTGTCATAAAAGGCACACTAGCAGGCATTTCTCCCTGTATTCTTCCTCATAAATACTTGAATTTGTTAACAGTGGTAACGTTCAGAAATGCTAATAACACTGAGCTTTCTCCACCTCTGCAGCTACTGCTTTCATCTGATATTTGTATCTGATTTTATTTAAATGCAGCTATTGCGTTCATAGAAAGGAGACTTAACATTTCTTAGTGGGCTGTTATGTTGCATTTTTCTACCAAAACTCTGAGGATCATATTTGTCTCTGCCTTCTTTGTGGTAATCATGGCAATGCTGCTGTATATTGTCCCCGTAATCAACTGTGTTTGACTCATGTTACTATAAAATGGAGACCATTTTTAAGGCAGAGAATCTTTTTGTGATACCAGTTTCTTGAGGATGCATTCCTCTCTCTTGAGGGGGAGAGGACAATGATCCAGGGTGTAGTATTTGGTACTTAAGGCTGTGTGAAGCACCCACACAAGCAAGAGTCCAGGGAAGTATTAGGCACAACTTTCCTTTTCTGCACATGCAGAAAAAGTGCATAAAAGCCTATAATGTATTTTTCATGTGGATGTGGGATCCGTGATCAGTTTGAGTACTCTGATTTGCACAGTTAATATGTCTGCTTAGCATTACAATAAGGCTTTTCCCCAATATTAACAGTTCAGAAAAGTTTGTGATCAGATTTCTTGGTCACTGTTAGGACAGATAAGCAGCTAGATGTGCTGCTAGTTGGAACTGTGGCAGAAAAAAAAATCTACATTGTAATTTCAATATACTGTAATCACAATTGTAGTTTCTGTTATGTAACTTGTCAGTGTAATGGTTATGGAATGAAAATAAAATAATAATATGAAAAAACCCAAACCAGCCAGGGAGCATTCCCATAACATTCATGGTAAATGAGGGATGTAGCTCTGTAAAGCTGTTTTTACTCCATGAGTTCTGACAATCCCAGTAGTTGGTGCTCTTCATTTTGAGACGTGTGTGAAGTAGTGTGCTAATGTGAGAGTAGAAGTTCATCATGCATGGCTTGAAAAATTGTGATGTAAGGAATTTAGCTTCCTCATAATTCAGGGGATTAGATTTCAATTTAAGTTGTGAAATGTTTTGGAAATAGGTATCAATGTTGTTGGAGTTAACATCACGGTTTGCACCACTGATGTGCTGAGCGTGTTAGAATTGTTGAAGGTAAAATGTTTGATAGGAATCTACCTCAACATGTGGTTGCTCTGGTACAAACTGGTTTTTATCTAAATAAAGAGATAAACCTTTTGAATACCTTTATGACAATTAGCACGTCTTCATTAAAGTCACTATGCTGCATGTGTTTATAGAAGGTCTGGAAAGATGTTTCCTGGCTTTATAACTTTCCAGTGGTATGCCTTGGCCTTGGAAAGTATTCAGAAAAAAAGAGCAAATATTTTAATCTCTCTTTCCAAATCTGAAGTTACGTGAACAGTCACAGAACAAGACTAAGTTCTGGGACTGTCCACTTAAATACGTATGATCAAGGTTTACGTGTAATTCATGGCATTATCAGAAGTAGTCACATATGAAAGTTGGGATTAATTCAGAAAGCAAAAATCTTGGTGCCCAAGTCATTTAAATGCACTTGTGTAAAAGGTGCTGTACTTGTTAAATCCCTGTAGAAAGAATATGAAGGGGTGTAAGCCAGACATCTGCATGATCAAGCTGGTTTCCAATTGCGAAATATTTTTTTCAGAAGCTGAGCCGAACATCTTTGATATTTTTTTAAATAAGATATTTGGGATTTTTTCTAACATTTTCTGTTTAAGATAAATTCACTAAGGGGGTGGGTTTCATTGCTTTGAGGTCAGTCCATGCTTATTATAAATGTATCAGCAGCCTCAGGGAAAGCAACCAATCCACAGCAATTGAGTGTCTAGAGGCAGCAAGATGGGGAGATGATGTAATTAGTACTGCATAATGAGTCACATGATGGAAAAAAAAATCCTTACATTACACAGTTTTGCCTGAGAGGCCAATGTGGTTGTGTATGCTTATTTATTCTTCCATTTTTTCTTTGTTTCATGCTTATGTATCTGATCAGTTTAATGAATTAATCTAATTATTGATACTTGGCTTAATCACCATCCCAGGCCCTCTGTCAGGGGGCTTTTTGGGCTAATTGTTAGCCTAGTTTGTTTGGGATTTACTGGAAAGGCGTACTTGTTTTTATTTGTTTATTTGTTGTCTTTGGATTGAAATTTATTGTATGGTACATTTTAATAGCCTAGCATTTATTACTGTGATTTCCCCTGGAGACTAAGCTGACAGATTCATAGTTTGCAAGGTCCAGGTAGGTTTTGGGGGACGAGAACACTCCATGTAAAATTCCATATATGGCTCATTTTCAAAAGAATTGACATTATATCTACGCATTACACTGTGTAGCTTGGGATTCACTGGAAGAAGACTTTTGACAATTTAGTGGGTTGAATTTTATTGCACAACAATAAAAACAATATTGGCCAATATGAAGAAACTGTAAAATGTGGCTGGGAGTTGATATTTTCCAGAGAAGTACCTATATTGTGGATCAGATGGGTGGAGGGGAGTCCTGGGCCATCTGATAGAAGCCTTCTGCCTACTTTTTCTGGAATAGCTTTCGTGTGTTTATAGCGTCTGTTTTTAATAAATGGTGCACTGTGTGGAAGTGTAATCCTGCTAATCCATAACACAGTATGAGAGACTGAGTTATCTCCAGGGGCAGTTCCTTCCTGTGAGCAGGGTCTCATGGATGGACACGTGGGATTGTTGAATCCACACGTTCCTCCTATGCAAAGCTTTGCCATCCTTTGGACATTGGTAACAGAGCCAGCAGTGCAGGTTCCAAAGCTCCATGTGCATTGCAGAAGCTACATTGAAATAAATATGAGAAGGTGATGTATATTATAATATTGGAACTTATGTATTACCATGTAGATATTTAAAATGAGCATTTGCGTATTCCCTCAGATCATTGTGCCACAGAAAACCTTTTAAAATTGCGACCTAAAAAGATGAGAAGATGATGTATATTATAATATTGGAACTTATGTATTACCATGTAGATATTTAAAATGAGCATTTGTGTATTCCCTCAGATCATTGTGCCACAGAAAACCTTTTAAAATTGCGGCCTGAAAAGAGTATTTAACTTTGAAGAGCAGCCTGCAATGTTACACTAGTGTCTCGATTTGAGACAAATTTGGAGGAAACGTCCTGTGATGAACGTCTCCTCTAATGGAAGGCAAGTTTTGGCAGCCCCTCCCCCCACAGGTTCGAAAGGAATTTCTTGGAGGAAAGTGAAAAAAAGACTGTTTATTCAACAAGCAGGGTGCACACAGGCACGAGGAAGAAAAAGTGAATAATGTTAGATAATAAAACCTCTTGCTGTGGAGAAGACCTGGTATATTCAGTCCTTTCTGTAGGTGTGGCTCTGCTCTCTCAGGAGCTGGGGTGCGGCGTGGGCCCCTCTGGGCTGTGCTGTGGGGCCTCCCGGTGATGGTGTTCCGGACTGGAGCAAAGCTGAACAGTTCCAGGAGAAGAAAAAGCCACAGTCCCAGGAAAACTTCTTGCCTCAGCTAATGAACGAGAACCTAGCTAAAAGCAAAGGAATGCAACTCTCTTTCCTGCTGCAGAGCCGAGAGCTGGGGAAAGAGTGAGCGAGTTATCTGTGTGTTTTTGAACACAGCAGCCGAAGGAATTCCACCACCTTCCCCCCCTCCCTCAGGTCTGGCTTAAGGCACAGGACTCATGTCTGGCATAGGGCAGGCAACAGGGGACACAGCATCATAAAGCCACCCCAAGACAACTAGATATTCCCAAAAAGACTTTTCTTTCTGGGTTTATAAATCACAGTATATTAGGAATGAAACACAGGGCACCTATCACAGAACACCAGGTGTGCACTGTAATGAGTCTCGGAGAGGCCACACATTTTAGCCGCTAGGTGAGATATTCATACATGCTACCGTCAGAAAGTACCAAACACTTTTTCTTGCAACATGCTTTCTGTGACCCTAACTTTCTGACTGAAAAATGCAAGTCAAATTGAAAATTTAGACAATAAATCTAGTGATTTATTTTTCATTTTGGTGTTTCCTTGTCTCTTCATTTAGATGTAATCACTGCAATGGCAGACTGAGGGCAAAGGAGATTAAACCAGTCGGGTGAATTAGCTCAGCAAGGGACGGTTCACAGGAGAGTCTTTATCTACTCTTTCCACAGACTGTGTGTGCATAATTGCAGGTAAGGGCACTGGCTACATTTTCTTCAATAGAACAATTATAATAGAAATTATAATTAAAGGTCTGATACTATACTCATGACTAGATATTTGGATCAAAATTGTACATGCACTAGCTTGAAGCGTGTTCTATAAACGTATTTGATTAAATTTATATTTTATTACATCCCTTCAGGGTTATGATTATGCAGCCAAAATTACTCAGTTAATTTTAAAATTATGCTTTTAAAAACTGACTATTTTTATTAAGTATTTCAGAGTTTGAGTGCATTGTTTTTTATATTGAGGTATTGTTCAAAGGAAAGTTCATATATGCATATCTCTGCATATTACAGTTCTATGCTTGTAAAATTTTATCAGATTAATATATATGTATGTACCATAGCATGAATTTGAGGTACCCAAGACCTTTTGAAAGGCCATGGCAGAATCAAGCACCTAATTACTGCCTGTGACAGCAGCAATCTCATGTAAATGTCTCAGTGCTGTGTGTCACAGTGAGAATGAAGACATTTATTACTCTGCACATAATGCTGTGCCAGATTTTGTGATAGATAATAACAGAAAATCATTTGTCACTGCTGCAAATACTCTGCAGGAGGAGTAATGTTTTTGCAAAATACCTTAATTCAGATCATCTCTAGCTAAAAACCAGCACAGAATGCGAAAGTCAATCGGTGGCCCTATAAAGGTGAATTTTATAATAGTTTAATCTAGAACCCAGTGTGCAGATTTTGAAGAGTGTTTTGCTTACAGTGAAGAAATACATATGAGGATTTAGCAGACAATATGGCTGGATAGTTTTCTGCTACAACATGTTGGTGAGGCCTTTGAACCTGAAAAAGAAAACATGATATTAATTAGCAGGTGACATTTTTCAGTGTGAGCCATCAGCTTACATTTCCAACACACAAGGCTCTGCTTCTGCATGTATAGCAAGCACATAAGTGTTTTTTGAAAACCCTGGAAATATTAATTTTTCTTGTTCATAAAATATATTTCTTCTTTATAGAAGTCTCTCACAGAATTTAGAATAGATAACGATGAATTAGAAAGTTTACAGAATTAAGTGATAATATATTTAATGTACAATATATTTGGTGTCAATAGAGGAAAATAATTGTGTTGATTTAAAATCATAATTGGACCAGTAATCAACGTCTTGACTTGAACCAATATTGGATCAGCTAGAGAATGAGCTGTACCTTTGCATATTCTAAATATTTTTGTGAAACCTGTTACTTCTGTTGAAGAACTCTTATACCCTCATACTGCTAATGAATGATATGCTATGACAGGAGTTTCAGTGTGTATCTTGTTTTATCTTGTTTTCATAGGTTTTCTGTGCAGGGATTTAATAAAGTCTTGATTTCATGTGTCTTTTAAGGTATTTCACAGAACGCGTTGGGAGAATTTGATGGTATACATAAAAAATGGAATTTGTTGTATTTAAAACTACATTTAAAAATGAAAAAGAATAGGATTCCAGCCTGAAAGTAAGGATTCTGCACAGTCCTGGTTATCCCTAGGCCTGGTCAATTCAGTTTCTGATTTCTGTTAATTGTATGTAGGTAAGGGTGTGTGTGGAAGGTGGGAACACTCCCAGAACACAGTTGCTGTTTTCTGAAGCCGAATCTTTGCGATGCACCTGCGTTGAGAGATGTTTTCCATTGGAGCACCCCCTTGCTGTTCTCCCATATTCTCTTTGTGAATGTCTAACAAGTGGAGAGAAGCTGGAGATTTTTTTTTTCTTCAGTAAACAGCGAGGACAGAACCAAAAGGAATTTAGCAGGATGAAAACAGCAAGGGCTGAGTATAAGTAGATGAGAAGGTTTCCCAACTCTTTCGTTCATCATCAGAAGCATTCTAAGTGATCTTTTGATATGAGATCCTTATAATAGATCAGAAATGCCTTCATTTCTTTTTTGAGATCCTCATTCTACAGATCTAGCTAGTGTTTTATTTGGTACACTTTTCCTCAAAGATTAGGGGGGCAGATAAAATACAGGTTCTTTCTAGTCAAGGGAGTCCTGTTTTGTTTGGCGTTTTTTTCTGTTTTTAACTGTGAATGAGAATTGTGAGATTGATATAACAATACCTGTTGGTAAATAGTGATTTAATTTTAACCCTTAAGGTATGTCTAAATTTAGAAAATGAAGAGACTTTATCATGCATTAAAGTATTTCTGGTTGAACGGTATATGTGAAATTCCTAAAAAAACCCCATGGCATCATATAAAAATGACTTTAAAAATTGGGATGTTAACTTTGGATATATATATGTATATATATAACCTCTTGTGCTTTCTCTGTACAAGTGGAATTGCATTCATAGCACTATTAACAGCATTGTCTATTTACCCAGTTTGTAGATGTCTCTCTAAAATATACATGTTTTTATCTTTGCATTCCCAGGGCTAATATCAACAACATTATAGAGCTACAATTTTATTAGTTCACAGTCTCACAAACATTATACTACCTCAATAAACAAGGAAGATTGGAAACTAGTACTAAAGAATGAATAGTAAGAAAATAAGAATTCTGATGCCCTAGATTCTGGAGTTAATTATGCAAGCCAACTCCTGTTGTTACAGATGGAAGGTTATAATGTCTAGATTCAGAGATATGTAGGTGCCTAACTCCCATTGAATTCAAATGAGAATTAGGTTCCTAACTACCTTTCTGAGTCTGGGATAAAGTGATTTCAGCAGCATTCAGTGCTTTTAGTGTGGAGTTTCTGCCTGCTTCAATGCAATTATTTTGCATTTACTCTGTCTTAGTAACAATAAAACTCTGGCTGCAGAGTTAATTTGTTGACTATAAATGGTCTGTGATTTTACTCTTTTGAAAGAGAAATCTTGCAAAAGAAACCCTGTTGAGAAAGTGTATTTGTATCTGAAGGAAATCTTCTCCAAGTTGCATCCCCATGCCTTGCTTGGATTGCTTGCAGCAATTTCAACCATTACTGCAGAGTCTGACTTAGAATGCAGAGGGAGCAGTGTGTCTATATATTAGTAAGGCCTTTCATTAAATCTTTACTTTTAAAAATAATTGGTTCTTTTAATCTATAATGGAACATGGACTTACAGGCTGTCTGTGATTAAAATTAAACCTTATTTGTCTTTTAATATGGTGCTGTGTTCATCTGTAATTGAGTAGGGATCGATGCCAGCCGTGTGATGGGCAGTGAGCTTATCCAACATGACGGAGATAGATTTCAGGGAAGACAGACTTTGCTGTTTCTATGTACAAGTGGGATGGGTAGACCATATCAGCAACATTTAATTATTCTGTAGGTAATTATTCATTTGAGGGACACAACTTTCAGAGCAGTATTGGAATAGGAGGAAGACCGATACCATTTGGCTAAGTACACGGTTTGCACTGGTAGCTGGGAAGTCATAATGAGATTTTCATTATATTTGAATAAAGGAATGTTTTATGTAATAATAAAGGCTCAGACTAATGTTTAGTATAACAATACCGACTTGGAGGAAAAGAAACAAAAAAAAAAGAAACCAAATGATAGATCAGTAGCATGTATTCACTTTTTTTTTCTCTTTTTGTTAAGATCCTTTGCTCTTGCAGAAACATACAACAATTTAGTTTGAGAAGGACCTCTGGAGGTTAAGTAGTCTAACCCCTTTGTTAGAGTTGTTCTCTTCAAACCAGGATGTTCAGGGCTTGTCCAGTTGAGTCACACAGAATCACAGTCTTGAACACCTTCAGTGATGGAGATTCTGTGTCCTCTTTGGGCATATTTGACCCCCCTCATGGTAAAACAAAATAATTTTCTCCTAATATCTAATCAGGATTTCCATGTTCCGACATGTTTTCTTTGCCTGTCAGTCTGTTGCTGTGCACCTCTCAGAGTGCAGGAAGTTGCAGAGAACAATAATGTGTCTCCTTAGTGCCCTCTTCTTAATGCTGAGCAAACCTTCCTCTTGCTGCCTTTCATGTATTCCATATTCCCTATCCCCACCTATCTTGGTTGTCTCCACTGGACTCATTCCATTGTGTCAGTATCTTTTATTGGCAAGGCCTTTGCTGAACTTCAGTGATTTCCCATCAGGCCATGTCTCCAGTCTGTCCCAATCCCTCAGTACAGCAGCCCTGCCCCCCACGTATCTACTGCTGCCCCTCAGTTTGTTGACATCCACAATTTTGCTGAGAGTGCACTTTGTCTTCTCATGCACCTGCATTAATGAGGGCAATTCCCAGTGTTAGCCCCCACACTGACCCCTGAGAGACACCACTGTGTACAGATTGTCAGCTGGACTTTAAAGCACTGTGGATCCTGGCAGTCCAGTCAGTTCTCTGCCTGCCTTGTTGTCCACATCTCCAGCTGTCACTCACCAACTGCATGACAAGACAGCTATGGGAGACTGTGCCAAAAGCCTTCCTAGGGTATCCTTCGGCACCCTCAGACACATCTCACATGTTCCCATGAATCTATGCATGTCCAAGTAGGCTGAGCAATCTATAAATTTCTCTTCCTCTGCTGTGGATACTGCTTCGCTCCCACAGGAAAAATTGGAAGGATCTTCTGCCTTCAAAGCTGAAAGGAAATTAATGAATCCTCCCAAATGTTATGCAGGCTTTCATAAGGAGTATGTTTCCATCCTGCTTGAACAGTCTTACTTGAAAATGTGTTTTTATATATGAACTATTGTTCAGGAAAACTAGACTTCTTTCACTGCATTTTCTGTGTCTCTTGCACCATAAGCAATTGTTAGCTTTATGCTGCTTGCTAAGCTATAAATATTAATATACTACCAGGGATACTAGAGGAGATACTTAATTTTATTAGGAATGCCTGTGAACTGGAAGGGCTATGACCAGAGCAGGTATTTAACTATTTAAATTTTCATCACTTTATTTTTAGAGAGCAAATAATGGTGATTCTCTCTCTCTTTTTTTTTCCAATGGGGATGTTTAAATAGTGGTATTACAACGGACAAGATTTTAAACCAAATGACTTTTTGTCTTGGCTTGGACAGATTATGCTTGTTCAACGTTTCCCTTTTCTGTTCATTTAATTCTGAGTATCTTTCAGCTACAGTCTGCTGAATATATCTCTCTCTGTCTATCCAACTGCAATATCCATTGAGATTACATTTATGAATTCCTTGGTTAGTGCAGTGTGGTATTTGATCTTCATAACTTCTTAGCTTGTCCTAGAGATGATCATAAAAAATTTGTTCAAATTAAGAAACAAAAGTCAGTAGGACTTTAGCTATTTTAAAATTTTTGGGGTAGTACTAATAGTAAGTATAAGTAATTGTTGTGGTTTAACCCCCGCCAGCAAATCAGCCACACAGAGCTGTCCCCCCACAGGGATGGGGGAGAGAATCAGACCGATAAAAGTGTGCATACTCATGGCTTGAAATAAAGGCAATTTAACAGGCAAAGCAAAAGCCACATGCAAGCAAGGCAAAATAAGGAATTAATTCACCACTTCCCATGGGCAGACAGGTGTTCAGCCATTCCCAGGAAAGCAGGGATCCATCACATACAACAGTTACTTGGGAAGACAAACACCATCATTTAGAAGATCCCCCCAAGCCCTTGCTTCCTTCTTATTCCCCCTAGTTTATACACTGAGCATGGTTCCATACAGTCTGGAGTATCCCTGTGGTTGCTCAGGGTCGGCTGTCCCAGCTGTGTCCCCTCCCAGCTCCATGGGCACCCCCAGGCTCCTCGCTCCTGGGGTGGGGTGAGGAGCAGGAAAGGCCTTGACTCTGTGTGAGCCCTGCTCAGCAGTAAGGAAAACATCCCTGTGTTAGCAAACAATTTCCAGCACAAATCCAAAACACGGCCCATAAGATTTACTGTGAAGAAAAATAACTCTACCCCAGCCAAAACCAGCAAAGTAATTTCTATTCTTGTCTGGAGTATCATTAACATGAACTGTGGTTTATTTTATCTTGGTCTGATAGAACTTGTCACTCTAATCAATACAATAGTTTGATCCTAAAATAAAAAAGTAGGAAATTTCATTTTCCATGATGATATTATCAAAAACTACTTCATAAAGCAATCAGATGCTCCAGTGGACTCCCTATGAAGACATTTTTTTAATAGCTGACGTGAGTAGCTTAACTTACTTTACTGTGTTGTTAAGAAAAACACAAATAAATCACATAAACATTATTTTTTCCTTCACTTGTTTCATACAATCCTCCAGATCAATAACTAGCCCCCAAATACACAAAAGGACATCCATATGCCTCACCCAGGGGAATGTATTTAGCAATTTATAAAGATTTTTACATTCATCCTTTAGTCCAATTCATTTATTGTTTATCAATTGGAGGCCTTTTCTGAAATTCCTGTGTGGTATTTTCACACGTAGAACCTTAAACCAACAAGAGTGAGGTTAAAATAAAGCTGTTCTAAAGTATGAATAAAAAGTGTTCTTGACAAAATCATTGATCATACCTTTAGATCTCATGACTCCATGTGAGAATAAATGCAATTCTGTTGCTCATTCCTAACCTAAGTTTGGCTGTGCATTGGGCAAGAGAGCTTTTCTAAACAAGTGAAACCAGGTTCATTTCATGTGCTTTTTTAAGGTTTGCATAGGTTGTAGATACACCACAGAAGTTTAAGTGTGTAACCAGCTGCCATCAGAACGAGTTTTAACTAAGTTTCTGCTGCAGCTATTCAGCTGGCAAAGCCTAGTGCTTAGAGCAAGCAGTTAATTTCTTGCAGAAAATCCATGTATAATGCCCTCCAAATTTGTTCTCACTGCAGAGAAGAGTCTTTACAAGAGTCAGATTCTAATCCAATTACAATCCAATGCCATATTTTTCACAGTAACTATATTTTTATGACATCTGCATACTCTGTTTTTGGTGAGTGTTAAATCAGGTTAAATCTGAGTTTGAATACCTCTGCGTACTGTGAGTATAAAACATTTCCAATACCTGCTTCACCTACCTAATGGCAAGTTCTTATTTTGTCCTAATTACAGCTAAACACCATCAGTATAGCAGCTTATTTCAGTAAAAGCCTTAGTGCAACAACAGTCTTTGTTTTAGTCTCTATTTTAGGAGTTGTTGGTTAGCAAAAGGAACTGGCACTGCATTCAAGGAATATTCTGAAATAGCTTTTGAACTTTCGACATAAAGGGTGTTGCCAGATCATCTGCCAAAGATGTCACCCCTGATGTAGTAAAGCCTATTGAATACGTAGATATGAGAGTTTCCTCCAAAAAAGTAATTTCCATTTTACAATAATGATATGACACTACGCAGAACATTTTAGAGGATTGTTTTACTTCTTCAGTGGTTCAACTCACACAACATTTGGCAGCTTCCTCCTCATCATACTTGACTCATGCAACAAAGACTTGCTCAGGAATGAAGTGTCTATCACTTAGTATTCATTCATTCATTCTAGTCATGCAATTTTACTTATTCATGCAGTTTCCATAACATCCAAGTGATAGATTGCACATAATTTACACAGATAAATTACGCACAGCTGTGACTTCTAAAAACTTGTAGTTCAGGTCAGTACTTTTAAGTTGTAGCTTGAGAGTTACAGAGATTCAAATTCTAAATATTTTTTTCCATTTTGTTTTATCTGTTACATAAAATGAGGGCAGTCTAACAGAAGATAATGGATGATAAAATAATAATTAATGTAGAAAAATGTTATGAATTTTAGAGCTTGTACTTTAACCAAGATAGGTTCTTTGAGAGCAGTGAGGAATGTCTGCTTTCCAAGACTTGCAAAAAACCATAGTGAATTGTTTATGAATTGTTGAACATAACCTATATTTTGTATTAAGACATTGAGACGTTCCTAAATGGCACATCTAAAAGGCATTGTAAGGAAAGAGGAGCCATCATTTCAGTGCACAAATTCTTTTGACAACCATCAAGGATATTCTAGCTACAGGTGAAATATTCTTGCATGTTCTTGTCTTGCATTCATGGAGGTTTTCTGTAAACCTCCTAATTGGATTTCATTTGTTTTCAAAGAAGATCTCTAACAATGAGTGTCAGCTGCTCACCATAGCTAATGGAAAAAAGCAAAATTAAATTCTTAGAGCAGTGTGGGATAACATCAGAACCTTTATCTTCTTTAAACTAATAGCTAGCAGAAATTGATCAATCAAAACTAATTAATTCTGCCAAGTAAAATTAATCAATTATCAAAGAAGAGGGAAAATAAAAACTTAAACATTCAGATTTTTTTTTCCTTTAGGAGTAAGTGCATTGATCCCAAATAATCACTATGTTCTTACAATGCATTTGTAGCTGCTAAAACAGGAATGATGCACTGATGCATCTTTAATGCTGTCAAACTAATCTTTCTAAAGAGAAATGTACTATTTCCCACTTAGATTTTTAAGTAATTGTGAAAGGTTTGGTACTCTTAACTTCAAGAGCTGTATTCACTCCTGATAACAAATTAATTCACAAAAAATTATCAATCTGTGTTTGCAAAAGAAACTTATATTCTACTAGAAATTTTAATCAGGGGTATGGACTACACTGATAACCTGTTTCCTAAGAAAATGCTCAAATATTTCCTACCAGAATTATAGTTACAGAGCAAATTACCCAAAGTACAGTCTAATAATGCAGAAAGGTTTGGGGCTTTTAAAGTTGTGTAGATATTTTGTCAGTGTTTATTGTTTGTATCCTATTAAAAACTTATAAAAGCTTTATGCTTTGAAATGACAGTTTCTCCCCTCCAATTTTTTTTAGTATTATTATCTTAAAAAAAAAACCCAAGAGTTAAAATAACACCGTAATTATTTCACATGATTTTGGAAGGAAGTATGGAATATTTTAAATTCCCAAACAGCTGTGGTGCCTTTGGCAGTGCCAATGGCTGTGTTATTTATTTAATAAACAGGATCTAGAAGTAGAATGTTTGGACAAATGTCCAGCATCCATTGGTGGGTTGTTTTTTTTTCTTTTTACATCATTCTTTCACTTGGAGGTGAGGCAAGGTAACCCAGCTGTCCATCCACTGTGCAAACTGGCTTTTACTGGTTTGCCTTTTGGGTGCTATTTAACATGTTATGGTAGAGCTTCTTTCAAAATGGATAGAAAATAATATCAATTACAAGGGTTTTTTAGGTGGCAGTACAAACCATCCTGCTAGAGATTTGTCCCAGGGAATTCAGAGCAGTGGCACTGCTGAATGGCCTCTCTCAGCTGTAGCACGTGGGCCAAGTATTTCCCCACTGGAAGGACGTGTGCTTGGCAGCAGCCCTTCACTTCACCTAGACACAAATCAGAGCAGCTCTGAACTCCCTCCTGTAATGGTAATTGATCCGTTTGTAGTGGTACGAATGTCATTATTCTGCCTTGGAGGCACTGGGGTAATCTCCAAAGCAGTACAAGGAGTGGTTACTAAATAGCAGCAATGCCTTCTTGCATTTGTTTGTACAATTTCTATTTTTTTTAGTGAGAAAGCAAAGAAGAGCGATCAGTATCATACTTTGAGCAAGAATATGCTGGTAAGAGTCTACAGTAAAAGGCTAAAACTACTCTGTCTTCAAGCAGTTGTATTTGCTGAAAGATACTGTGATTTCATGCTGAATCATGGTTTAATTTTTGGTGAGTCTTCTTTTTCGTTTTTTCCTAAAAAGGCTCATAGTGATATCATACTCTGAAAAAAAGTGTCACAGCAAATGCACAAATGGATGTAAATGAAGAAAGAAAATTTCAGGAACTCTCTTATAAATCAGATAATTAATTCCAAAGTTTTCCATTACTTTTAAATGTCTTATTTGTCCACAATGCAAATTAAAAATACTGTTTAATAATTTAAGGTAAGAGTAAATTGGTACTAATTCATTGTTATGAAGTTAAATCCTATAGAATTAATTATTTTACAGAAGTCACCAAGCACCTATCATGATACTTACTTACCACAACAGCTGATTCCATTTCTTACAAGAATAAATTACCCTCTGTTCAGCATGCTTTAAATAATATTAAAAAAAAAAAAAAAAACACCCCCAGAAGTTGAAGTTCCCTTTATTGACAATGATAATACTTATTTGTTTATGCCTTTATTGACAATGATAATACCTACCTGTTTGTGCCTAACGTCAGTGAGCTCAGCCTTCATAAATTATATCTGTTAACAGTATGAAAATACAGCCTCATGATTTCCTTGAGACTTATGGCATGAAGAAAAAAAACCAAAACAAACACAAAACAAACCACAACTTTTGCTTATTGATTTTTAGAATTTAATACAATTCAACTATGTAGATCTGTTTAGAAAAGGTCTAGTTATTTAAGAAAATAATCCCTGGAACATTTTAGCTACTGCACTGCATCCACCAAGGACAGGGGGTGTTTTAGAAAACTCATTAGTGAAACCATCTGTTCCTCTCTCCTTCTGAGCTCTGCAACTTTGTGTGACTTCTCTACTTGCAAAATGTCTGTTCTCGTCTTGAAGAGCACTATCAGACTCACGAAATCTTTCCAAGGATCAGAGATGATGGATATTTCCACAGGGTTCATTCTTGCACAGAAAAGCCTTGTAAAATAGCTTAAAACCTCATCAGTGTGTCTGTAACCTGTCAACTTAGCATTGGAGTCCATTTAAATTTCAGAAATCCTTGGAGAGTTATTGGCCCCTTATAAGTGCCTGGCCATTTTATAGCCCCATGAAAGCATCAGTGGTGCTGCAGTGTTAGGTGGCTTTCGGCTTTGGGGTTTGGGTTGGGTTTTGTTTGTTTGTTTTTTGGGGGTTGGGGTTTTTTTTCTCATTTATTTATTCGCTTATTTATTTTTATTTTAGGGGGTTATGGGTTTTTTTCTGAGGTTGTTCTGCCAGCTGTCTTTCCTAGTCTGTGACACTGTTGCATGGGGTGAAAGAGGTGGGTGAGCCCCTGTCTCATGATCAGTATTATTTGTGGACTCTAAGATCATGTAGTGATTAGTAAAAATTGATTTAGCAAAAGAGGGATGTTATTACTGTCTTGGTATGCTTCCTAAAAGCATTTATGCAGCAGGAATGAGTGGTGTGTATCTCTATGTGATAGTTAAACCCAAAGAGGAGAAACTTAATTGAGCACATGCAACATTGTAAGTAACTGATTGAGTAACTGAAGCTGTTTGTCATTCCATGAGTTAATGTAGTTTTGGTCTGAACAGCTCAGGGAGAAGAAGATTTTGGAGGAAAATAGTCATTGGTTGTTACAAGCTGCTGAAAAAGACGTGTGGGAACAAGAAATTTAACTCCTTATGCTGAAGCTCAGTCTGACAAAGCACAGAAAATACTCATCTAGGCACTCTGCTGTAAAACTGGTTCTCTTGCTTTTCACCAGAGAAGCACATTCTGTGATACTGAAGGGTCGCTGAATGGATTTAATGGATTCCTTTAAGTGTCTTAGGATAAACCTCATGCCCAGAAGGCAAACAGTTCACTCCCCCCCTTTTGTTTTTTCTCTCTATATATGACAACATGAAGAAGTGCGTTTGTTTGGTTGGTTTTATTTAGTGCTTGACCAAATTTCCGGTTAGGTATGTTGTATTAGCAGCTCTTGGAGAGGTAACACTTGTCTTGATTTTAAATTTGCTAAAGTAGCAGCAGCTGTTGGGCTGTGTAATATACTTGGAAGGTGAGTCCCTTGCCTTTTTGAGATTCATTCCTCTACAACATGAACGGAAAAAAGGCAAGTCTGTGAAAGTGCCTCAGAAAGGAGAACATCTAAAACTTGCTGTGGTGTTCTTATTTATGTAGAGGTAAAAATTTGCATAACATGCTTTTTCAAAGCACCCTTGTGAAATTCACAGAGCAGCATGACTTATGACTTTTACTGTTTAGGCGTGAGTAAATAAAGGTCTTCAGCAAAAATATTCGACATTACGATGTTACCATATGCAGTGATCAAGTCCCTTGCCATCTGTATCTCAATATAGAAATATTTCTTCATCTCCATGATGAGAGCTGGTATAAGAACAGGTGAGAACGTGTGTGATTCCATGGAATCATAATCCCCTGTTCTGCACATTTATAGAACTGGTCAACATTTCTGAGTTTTCAAACCTCTTGCCTGAGAAAGAGGAAATACTTTACAAAGAAGTAAAAGTAGCTTTTCTCCATCCTTTGACTACCTTACCAATAAATATTTTATACTCAGTTCAGTGTCATTCAGCTTTCAGTCTTTGTGGTTTGCTGTGTTAAAAACATGGGTATATGGCACACCGCGGTCTCAGGCTTTTGAAATGTAATGGATAATTTTAGATCATTTGTAGTGAAAATTAAATTTGTCAAATCCTGTTGTGGTTCTAGGATTAGAAAATGTGCTGTAGATAGGCTTAGCACTAGTCCTGATGTAATCACATTAAAACATTACTATCTCATTATACCACATGAGTCACTAGACTAGATTAATATTTGTACATTTTTGATCTACAGACTGTGCTTAACTAACACAAACGCTGAAGTCTCATTGCAGAGTATTGGACAAGGTTGTCAACTGCCTGATTTTGCTAATATTCTTTCTAAGTATTTACATATCAAGAAGCATATGACTACTAAATTATAATACTATGATTACTTCCATAAATATTGCCCATTTTTATGTTAGAAGAACATAATCATTTTAGTTCTGTATTTGTTAAGGTTGGGTCCTGAAAATGAGGTGTACAGTTCTATCCCGATCCTCTCTTTAGGTATCAGTGAGGTGTGGATTTTATGATTTGTGTAATTGGAGTCAGAGTACCTTGTTTCTTGAAGATCACTTTCATAATATGTTCCCAACAGTGTCACATATTTAATAAAGTAAGATGTGTTCTTATGAATTAGTGATCTGTCCAAATTTCTGGCTGTTTTGGTAAGCAAGCTTTCATCATAGGAAACAATACAAGTAGAAACACTAAGGATTTGTGTTTTATTTTAATTGGAATTTTGGTTCTGAGTTTGTATATGTTCAATTTGATTTGAAACATGGCAGGATTTTTATCTTTGTGTGCTTTTTTTCTGGATTGTCAACGAATAGATAAGCACACACAAACATTCTCTAGAATGGATTCTCGCATGAAAACTTGAGAGTCCATTGTTACATTGTGCATAACATTGCAGATTTTTTAACTAATATCATTAATTGCTTAAATAATACTTCTTAGCAATATTTTTGCTGACTGCTTGCTAAACATAATTAATCATTTGAAACAGAGTTTATAGTTAATTCTGAGTAATTAAAAGCACAGTATCTGGTCTCTGTGCATCCAGCCACCCCATAGGTTACAGCAATGTCAGCATTTTGTATGAACTAACTTCAAAGAATTTTAAAAAAAGGTTTGATTTGTTTTGCTTTTTCTATAACTAATTCTCTTATAATCATCTTTCTTTCTCAGACCACGATACTTTCTTCACTACCCCTTGTTTAGCTGTTGTTTCTGATTTAGTGTTGTTTCTGTGTATGTATGTCTGTTTCCATTGCAGATGTCTCACACAATATCATGATTTTTTCAGATATTCAGGGGAAAAGAAGTAGCATATATAGGCAAGAGACAATAAGGAAGATATTTGATATTTAACTTACCTTACTCTACCTGGTTTCAGTGGCTTTCCCTGCTAGAGAGGATGTTCTGGGTGGGAAAAAGAAGGGTTCTTACGCAGAGTAGGAACCTTTAAAATAACTGTATTCACAAAGTCTTCTGTTTGGCTTATGCTCATCCAGTACCTGAATGCATCCAGTTGAATACTGTCACAAGTCAAACCTTAAACATAAATAAATAACTAACTAAACAAAATAATGATAGTTGAATTGTTCCAAAGTCTTTCCAAAAATAACTAAAGAAAAGTGAAAAGTGATTCAACTTAGGCATGCTGCAGTCTTCTCACAGACACTGTGTGAGCAGAATAAGAAAAAATTATTGAGGAAATTATTCAGTGTGAATTGTTTTCATAGTTCTAATGATGGGATAATCATCCAGTGGAGTATTTTGAGTTAATGTTGGAACAGCCTCATTTGATTAATCTACGCTTTTTTTTCTGTCAGTATTTACTAGAGGAGAAAATGCTTTTCGTTTATATAAGGAATGTGATGGGTCAATCACTGCACGCTGTCACTCGCCCTAGATTAAGGAAATTAAGTTTCATATTCTAGGTATGATAATTCCTGGAGTATTTTTAATTGAAAAAAAAAATCAAGCTGTCTGCACCATTTATTTTATGATATTGTATGACAGTACAAAGAATATACACACAAACCTGTGCTGTGGATTTTTCTACCCTTCTTCAAACTGAGTTTGAGTCTGTGTACACAGCAGATATGACTATAATTAATGCATATTTAGCTATCTTTAATTATCTGGCTTGGGCAAGACACGAAATCTCACTAAATAAAATGCTGCATGGACTAATGATCTGAGCTGTGTGTTGCCATGGCTAGATCACTTTCAGGATCATTTTTTAAAGCTAGACAAGGTCTCATGGTCTATTTTATGGACTGTGATCACAATAATTTCCCCTGAACTCATCTCATGCTGCTGAACTTTTTAATAGGGAATTTTTTTTCTCTTTTACTATAGGCACAAGTCAGTTTTAATTACTTAAAACTGAGGTTGCTTGAAACAATTTTTATGTAAGGATTTTCAAAACAGAAAAAACAAGTTATTTTTGCTCAGAGAAGAAGACATAATTTCCATTTAATTCTCCCTCTTTGATTCGAACTTCCAGAAGCATGATTTTTCTACAGTTTCAATGTGAATTATTTGGATACTGCTATTTACATTGGAACAGTGTAGGTGAACGGAAAAGTCTTTGAGCCATTTTCAGTTCTACGTGTCCAGCATGTCATTAGGTCAAGAATTATGGAGGCTTAATTTTGGTTGGCAAGATTAAGCTAATAATTTTTATCAAGGTTGTATTATAGGACCTAGTAGTAAAACAAAAAAAGAAAATTGGGCACAGGGATTTGTGCTTCTTGCACCATCCCAATCTAAGTATGACCAATTGTCCTAGAGCAAGCTTCCAAGAGAAACTCTTCTTTTAGGTGAAGGGTTGGAAAGACAGAATTCTCCTAGGAGTGAATTTTTTACCACTGGATAAAATTCTGAAAAATGAATTTGATAACGCAGTCAATGATAAGTCCTTAGCTACATTTGCATTGTCAAGGGTGCTGTATAAATAAGCATTCACAGTGTTTAAAGTCATTCATTACCACAGAGATTCTCGTAACAGTCCAAGACCACATTTACCCCAAACAGCAACAGACTACAAGAGTAATCTTGTCTTAGGTTTTTTTTATACCTTCACTTTACTTCAAATTTAGTGCTTACTTGATGGAAATCTTCCCACAATTCAAGCAAATTGCAAATCTTTTTTTTGTTTGTTTGTGTGTTTGGTTTTTAAATCAGTTCTTTGTTATATGTGGTGTTTCCATCTACCATTTCCTATCACATAAACCATCCATTGGGAAGTGTTGAAACACCTTTTCCTGTTATTCTTTCCAAGACTTTTCTGGTGTGCATCAAATGTGGAGGTCCTTTCAAAAATGTAGTGATCCCTTTGCACAACTTGGCAGAAAAATGCCACTCATGAGAGAACAGATGAAAGAATGCATGATCGGGGGACTTAAGAAACATGTGGGAGAGAAACACTGTGACTGACATGCCTGAAGGGGAAGTGGACAATGACTGACTGAAAAGACTATCATGACCAAGCACAATCAATTCCTGTTCAATATTGCTGGAGCTGGAGATTGTGTTTTCCCCCATGCCACAGTTTTTGCTGTTGTTGCTGATGTTTGAGGATCATTACTGCATAGAAACAAATAGTGACATCAAAGAGTGACGAAGAAATTATTTTGGAGACACCTTAAGCAGGATTTTTGTTGTTTTCTGTGCAGAGTAAGATATGTAAGACTTTTGAACAAAGAAACTCTTTGAGATTTTATGTCATGCAGTAGTTTCAAGGCCCTTGGGTACCTGTTCTCTTTGTACAGTAAACCCCCAAGATGACTGGTTGTGGTGATATTATGTAAACATTTATCCTCTGGCAGTTAGAACCATTCTAATCCTCTGCCTCAACTCACTGTTAGCTTCTCCCACCTTGTTCTGATTGTTACATTATCCTCCGTCTCAAGCAGTCATTTGCTGCCATGGTATTGGACTGACAGAGTCCTGGCTTTAAACACAGGACTAATAAAGGACTGCACACGCTGTATTCAGGGATGGACTGAGAAATAAAACTTTTGAAAAACCCATACCCAAATCACTATCCACTGAAGTATAAGCAGATACTCAACCACAATATCTGGCTTGTGTTCCAACTCTGCTCTCTAATACTTGTTAAAGAGCACCCATCACTCCCAAAGGTATGAAAATGATCAAAATGTGACTAACTTTGACCTGTCAGAGGTATGGAGCTACAAAAAACTTCTCAATTACACAATTGGTTTTTTGGTTTTTTTTTTTTTTGGTTGGCTGGTATTTTTTTACAGTTTTCTAGATCTAAGGTCTGCTGTGAAATTCATGAAGACTTAAAAGACATTCCACTTTTATTCGAGAAACCATGCACTTTTTAAGTAGTGCTGGAAATCTGTTCCCTGTATTGTTTCTTTCTATATTTTTATTACTATAAACTTAGATAAGGACTGTATCAAACAAGTTAGAACCTCAGAGAGCTATGATTGTGACATGATGTGATGGACCTTTGACTGTGCTCGTTCAAGGTAACAAAAGCTCTTCACAAATATCTAAGTGTAAGGTAGTATCATAAAGATGAGGCAAAGCAACAGAAGAGTAGAAATAAATACTCCTGAGTAAGTAATCTAATCCTTCACACTCTATGGACACACAAGTACAGAAAAAGAGTAGGAAAGATTTAGCACTTGTGAATTTGCAGGTTGTGAATACTCACAGATGCTGTCCAACCAGCTTCTGGATCAAGAGCCTGAGCCACTGGTATGGTAAAAGCTTGTGCAAAATTCAGCCTCGGTGTCCTTGGTAGGGCTGGGATGGAGATGAAATGATCCCTCCCATGAGTGTTGTACTGGGCCCACCAGGTAAATCTGAGAGATGTGGAAGCAGGAGTGCAGGTTAGAACTGACCTTTCCCAGATTAATTACCAGCTCCTGAACTTCATTATGTTTCATTCTCCATTCTCCGTTATTAATTCCCTGTACAACATGGTTGAATGCATATGTACCTGTCAGTCTTATTTTGTAAGAATTAATTAATAGGAGATGCATGTGTGAATTTTAACATTTTTGCTATTGTTTTCCGTATATATGTTACTTTGTACTGAGTGATCCTGGCTTAGGATACCCTTCCATATATGGTGTACTATATAATGATGTATTCCCTGTCAATCCAAATTAAACCTCCCCTGCACTTATATATCTACATATGAAAAAAGGGAAAAATTAAAATGTAACACTTATTAGAAATTTACACAAGAGGGTTTTTAAAATTATTTTTCTACATAAATTGAGTTCAAATTAAATGTCAAATATAATTTGGTGTTAGAAGTTTGAAATATATGATAGTCCTTAGAGAAAATCTAAGCACTCAGTCCTCCCAGCCAAATTGTTATTTGCATAATAGTGAGCTATAAGGTTATATATCATTATATGGCAGAATGCCAGACCATAATCTGCACAGTGAAACTACTGAAAAGCTCAATCTGAAAAGCATTCATCTTACAAAGGAGTTTGCGTCTTCTATAAAATATGAAGCATATTGACTTTTTTTTCCTTGAGCAAACAGAGCACTGCAATCTATTTCCAGCATTCTTCTCATTTGGCTGTGGTAGACACAAATGTAAAATGAATGTTGACATATTTGTTTAACACCCCTGAACAGATTAAACTGCTTTAGAACTTCTTCAGTAATCAGCCTTGAAAAATATAAACTTAACAGTCACATCCCTGGATAGACTAAATTGTTTCAAAAGTTCTTCATTAATCAGCCAAGGAGAGTTAGAAAAAAAAACCCCAAAACCAGCATCCTTTGTCAGACATGCTGGATTCACCTTCTGGTAATATTAACCAATTTCACCATGGGGTATCTTTAGTCATATACGTATGTAGTTACGACACTATTTTAAAATGTTTTTATCTAAAAGATCTTCTTAATTCCTGACAATTTGACCAAGATGCTCTGAATGAATCAATTCAGAAATAGCTAATATCTATGATTGGGGGTGAGAGGTGGGGGGGTTGTTTGTTTGTTTGTTTGTTTGTTTGTGTGGGTTTTTGTTTGTTTGAGGCTTTAGGGGGGCTTATTTTTTATTTTTATTTTCTTAATCTGTCGCATGCTTATTTGACACTAAGAATTCTTCAGGAACCATAGTAGGAATTGCCCTTGGACACATAATTATATTCATGTAATATAGTTATTCCCATTTCAGTACAGCTATTTTGATTCATGCAGTTAAAAAAAATAACCTATAGGCAGAATTAAAAATTCACAAACATGGGCAATTTTGTCAATCATGATTGTTTAGGGCCAAAGTGTTTTGAACTTACTGTAGGCATTGATCACGCTGATATTTAGAGTTTACATGAAGACAGACACAAATTGAACATGGAACACACATTGGACTCAATTGTCTTTTTAACAATTCAACACAAGACTAATTTTTAAAGACAGAATTCTCTCCTCGTACCCTAAAAAACTTTGAAACATAATGTTTCAGGTACTGGGAATTAATGTAGCTAAGAATGAAGGCAATGCAGCACATATCCAATCTTATCAAGTCACTGTTGCCAGGAGTTATTGGTGTTTCTCAAAAATGAGCTCACTTGTTTTTTAAACTACAATAATCTGATACAACACTTACTGACATCCAAAGGCAGTTTGAACTCTGACTGAACACTGCTGCCTCTGGGGTGTATAAAATATGCAGCAACTTTGCATCAGTTCATTAGGAATGTCAAAAAATTTTTAGCACCAAGTACGTCATAGTGGGAAATTTTTCTTTACAGGTCATTTAGATAATTTTACTTAATGATAATTGAGATGAAGATTTATGCATTTTTAGGATTTGTAATTATTTTATTGTTTTCTTCTCCAAATATCATAACAGGCAAATTTTAAAGATATTCTAAGATAATAAAGCTTGTATAAATTCAAAACAGTAATCCCCTAAACAAAACCAAGAAACTGTATGAAAAGTACCAAATCCAAAAATATATAATTACATTTAAGACAAAACCATGATAGGTTATTTGAATAAGTTCAGCACAATTCCTTGTTTATAAGTATTGCCTTGAGCTCAACTTTCAGAATTTTACAGACATTTGTAATATCTCTAAGCACTGGTCATTTTTTTTACTACATTCACTTTAAAGGTTAATATAAAATTTTTACATTAAAATCATTAAAGTCTAAATTCCATTAGGAAATAGAATTAAAACATAAAAATATTTTCTTATTAAAAATGACTTATGCTCGGTGTTCTTCTGAATATTAAAGAAATGATTCAAAGGTGAAATGTCTGCATGCTTGTGTCTTCTAGAGAATGAGGGCCCTGTTCTTGTGAGGCAAGACTCACAAATATTCCTAGGAAGGATTCTTGTTTATTAGCATTAATTAAAATAAACAAACTACTCTCTGCACTGCCAGTGAAATAAGTTTTAGTATTAAGATAAAAAATTATCACGTCTCATAATATTTTACTGATTTTTCAGTCTCAAAGGTCCGAAAGTGGTTTATTATGTTTATAAATGCCTTTTGTAAATGGTGCATAAATATGTTAGGGCAGACACCTTTGAACTGCTGTAGAATGCAACAAATTAAATTATAAAGGGGAAATAGCACATTAATAAGGTAAATGAATGTATCTAGGAAATAGCTTAACAAGGAAAGTTATCTCAAACTGACCTTTTGGAAATTTGAACCGAACTTTTAAACCTCACTAGTAGATTACATTTAGAAAAGTCAAGTTATTGTTTTGTACCAAATTATGTTCGCACCATAATAAAACACTAAAATGCGCTAAACGTGCACAAATGAATGCAATAATAGACACAGAGCTCCACACATTCTGGCCTTGGTCAAAACAGAAGCAGCACTCTGCAGAAGGCCTGTTACGAAGTGGCTTTTGGATAAAAACTGAATTCTCATTAAGTAGAATTGTTCAGGTCACTTGTTCTAAGCAAGTGGGACTATGGGTTCCTAGGAGCTTTGTCTTGCACAAAATAAATTTCCTGGTAACTTCTCATGTCATATTCCTATTTTGAGAGTGTGAAAAAGAAAAAAAACCCAGGATTTATTTTTGTCTCAACTATGAACCCTGGTCATCTTATATAATCCAATGTCTTACATAAATTTAACTCTTCAGTAATTTCCATTCCTTTTTTACTTGGATGTTATGTATGCCAGTTTCCTACTTTTCCTCAAAGGCTTCTTATTCCCTCTTTGTTCAAGGAGATAGTTCTGAATACACTTCAAATACATGTTTAAGCTCTGTAATTTAAATATTCATAGAGTATATGCACATAACTCCTTTTCAGAAGAGAGGTAAGGTGATGAATTCTCAAATTCAAATCACTTTTTTATAAATGCTACTAGTAATCCAGGGGCCAAAACTAAACAACTTTAATCACTACAGCTAAGAGTTTGAATTTGTGAGATCAGTGAGTTTATGGTCAGTATTCTAGTGCAAAATATCCCAGATAAAAGCATCACTCAGGAAATTAGATATGTAATGCATGCATCCAAACCTGCTAAGTTCCTAAGTGCCCTTTGCCTGCTACAGAATACAACTGCTCTCACAGGTATCAGAATTCTGGATGCAGACAGAGTGTGGTGACAGTGCCCTCAGATGAGGCAGTGTCAGTGCTGCTGTGGAAGCCACCAGGGAGGTGTGTGTGTCCTGACCCCCTGAGACCTCAGTCAGTGTGACCAGCACAGAGTGTGAGGTTCCCGTCTCCCTGCCTGGCATCTCTCTAAATCACTGCTTGCCATTACCAGGAGCAATCTGGTGATCCAGCAATGTCCTGTCAGTACAAGAGAAACCCCTGTGAACTCCAGACTTTTATTATTATTATAATTACAATCCTGAAGTAAAAAAGAATTCATTTAAAAACAGCTTTCGTAGTTGAACCTCTGTGAAATACGCAGGTGCCAACTGGTGCGGGATGCTGGTACAGATGTGACTGTCGCTTGTGAAGTAGATGAATGTCAGAGTTCATTATACGACTGTTAAATTTCAGTGAACTTTCTTTCAATAATCAATTCTAATCCTTCAGATTTGGAATGTCTGTCCTATTAGATCTAAATTAAATGCACCTCTATGAACTTTCATTAAAAGCTTTTGTTTTACCTTTTCCCCATTTGAGATGTAGTAACAGTAGCAACTGATAATTCTTACTGCCACTGGGTGCACAGGGTCTGGTTCACCCCATCCTTATAATTGCAGTTGTTTTAAAATGAGAACTTCTACTAAAGAAAACAGTGATCAAGCCCAAATCCCAACATTTCTAATATATGCTGCCCCAGTAGGAGTTTTTTCTTTGAATTTCTAATTAAAAACCTTTCAGCAAAAGACAGCTTGAGTCGGAAGCTGTCAGGTTTCCCCTTGTCCTTGATGCATACAGGGGGGGAAACAATAAAAAAAGCCAGAGAGAGGATTTTACTTTTAAAGAAGCTCCATTTTCTTGAGACATTTGTATTCAGATATTACTCTCTCTTTCTCATGGGAGCACAGCTCTACTCTTCAAATGAAAAAGAAATAATAAAACACATCAGGAAGACTGGACCTCAGACCTACTCTTTCTCTCCTTCTCTTGGACTGTTATTTCCATATAGAAAGCTACTCTAATGGGACACTTGTAAATGGCAGGGAATTTAGCCCTTGTGGAGTCTTCTCCAGAAATTGGATTTTTGCTTAAGCAAACAGCAAACCATGCAGCAGGGAAAAAGCTATTTATTTGGCTGCCTGTTGAAGAGCCTCACAAAAATACAATTCAGTCTGCTGTGATCAGGGAAGTCAGTCTAGTATGCACTGAAAAAAGAATCTTTTTGCCTCACTTGGATGTTGAAACAGTCTTCTAAGTGCAGTGAAAATTAATATGAAATCAGTTCAAATTTTAAAATTTATTTAAAACAGGAATCACATAATCCAGCAGTTGTCACTGAGAACAGATTTCACGAATGGCTATCAAAACCTCATTTTTTTGTTTGTGCTTCTAGGTATGTCTAGTTTAGGGAGAAACTAAAACTCTAGGCAAATGGAAAGAAAACCAGGATGTTTTCTTCTTGTTTAGACTTCCCTTTTTAATGTTTCGAAGCCCCTCAGTTGAAAGATGCCATCAATATGAACTGTTGCCTCTGATTTGGACACTTTGTGCCCTTTTAATCTGTGCCAATTAATTGATTTTTTAGTAGGAAATAGTCCACCACAGACATGAATCAATTCCCTCAGCTGAACATGGGTACATGTTCATTGACAGCCAAAGTTCTCCTGTCCAGGGCAGTCTGTGTGCCTATCACTTCCCAAAGCCAGATCCTACTTACATGAAAACTTCCTGCAGAGATGAATCTGCTCAAATTGCCATAATTTTGTTGTATTTGAGTGGAATCCAAGTCAGATGAAATCTCATTTGTCTTCTATAACCTTTTGTTTACTATTTAAAATTTTCTAAGCCTACTTATTTTAAGTTCTATGTGATAATCTAAGTTTTTAGTGGCCCTAAGCTATATTTTCAAAAAGTCAGTTGTTCCACATATTATTTTAATTTCAAAAACATTATGAAAAAAGAGCTATTTTGTCCTTTTTTTCATATTAATAATTAATGCTCACGCATTTTGTTCCAAAAGCAGATTTACAGAGCGAATGACAAAAATCTCCTTTTGTCTCCAAATCTCCTCCACCAGTTGCATTCCACCTATATGTATTCCTACAGCAATAAAAATCCATGGCAAGCCTTACGGAGTTATTTGAATTGGAAGTAGGAAACAGTTTAATGGGGAGGAAGGATGGCAGGAGGAGGATGGAAATGGCAGAGAATTCTTAGAGTGAATGGTTCTATTGTGATATTTAAGTGCCGCTTCAATTAGGGCTAAGTGAATACTCACAACAAGGGAAACTGGCCTTTACAGTTTTAACTGGGAGGCAGGTGGTGATTAATTCTGTGGCATCTTTCTGTTCAGTCAGATATAGAATTGACTCAAGTGCTTTATAGAAGACAAAATAGCTCAGTGAATTATGCTTCCTCTCCATTATGGAGTGAAAAAAATGTCATTAACAGAACTCCAGAGTGAAAGTCACAGTCTTTGAGAGTTCTCTTAAACACTCAGTTCATGTTCATTCAGGAATTATTCACACGCTAGGGGTGAACACATCCATTAAATTGTGGTCTTGAAACTTTTAAGCAGCGTGGGATTTTGTGATGATATTTTTCAATTACACATAATAGGATAGATGTGAACTCTCACATCTCTTCACCTTTGTAGTATTTATAGATATGCTTCCCATAAATTGAACCATTCACAATCACATACAAAAATTTATTTCACTGGCTCTAGATATGCTTCTTTGTAGTCATTAATATACTTCCTTGGTCCTGATTCTAACTACTGGATTTAAGAGTTCCTGTTTTGTATTAATGCCATCGTGTTTAGGCTGCATATAAATGTAGTGGGAAAACATCTTACTATCACAGTTCTCTGTGTGTTTTGAATGTTGGGAATGTGTATGGTATGTTTATCAGTCTTTGTACTGACATAATAATTAATACCTGAATGTATGGAATAATCTGTAGGTGGAAAAGTCTTTGGGCAGCAGTGGCTGCAAAATCACAGTTGCTTGGTAAATGTCAAATCAGTGGCTGCACATAAGAAGGGAAAACAAAGTACTTTGGACTAAATAGCTGAATCTTGGTGGGTTTAAGTGGTGAGGTGCATTACTACAAACAGACCTGAGGGCAGTCTGGGTAGTTCGTGGCTGGGTTGTGTCTGCTGAGGATGCCCAGTTGCTGTAAAGCCCAGGGTGGCTGTTTTCTCTGAGTTTCCAGCTGACCAGGGCAGGAGCAATGAGCTCCTCACCTTGACCAGCAGTGGCTCTTTGGCTCTGGTTTCACGGGCAGCAGCACAGGCTGAATGTTTGCAGAATGTTTACTGAACTGCAGGGTGAATTCTGTTGGAATAAATGGAATGCTTGAAAGATAAAAAAGTTGTAAGAACCAGATTTTAAAACACAGTAGACTGTTGTAAAATTAAAGTGAGAAAAGCTCCATTTTATTAAGCAAAAGTAATTTCAAAATTCTGGTTTTCTGTCTCTGTGGAAATCTCTATGCTGACTTTGTGATATGTCTTTATTATGATACATAGGTTATATATAAAAACATCATATAATAAAAAAATTATCATTTTGGGGTGGTTTTAATTAACATCTTCAGATAATTGAAACATTTCCTGTGCTTGTGCCAGATATCTTATATGTTAATACCAAAAGATTTTCTTCTAATAACATTAACTATAATTGAGTGTAAATGCATGTGAGTTCTCAATGGCACTGGGGGTAAAAATGCTCCAAAGGGACAGTAAACGTCTGTATTTTGTATTTTAGGGGAACAGCAGTGCAATTACTGTACAACCCTCACTTACCAACCATTTTAACCTCAGTTTAATGTGTGTGGCAGTTCTCCCAGAATGACCTTGATGCTGTACTGAATGTTTTGCATTTTTTATCAGGCTCACACAGATACAAAGAAATGTAATCCCAGTTAATGGGATATTATACCCAAACGTTATTTAACATTTTATAAATTGTATTTGTATAAAAGTTCCATCTATTTACAGTATATTAAGTAAAATCCCTTTAGCTGGACCAGAGCACTTTTTGTAGTGCACTGAGCATCTGATCACTTATTAGTTTGTACATGGAGAGATGCTATTTAAAGTCTTAAAAACTCCCTTGAAGTAAATTGTACCCTCCAGCTAAAACCTGACACAGTGCAAATAACACATAGAGAATTCTGTACAGTCTTCAGTGGCAAACTGCTGTTTCTGAGATCCCTCAGTGGCATCCCCAGCCTCAGTTGTATGAGCCAAACTTTTGTGCATTGGTACCTTTGAAAACTTCAAATGCTCTACAATGCTATCAGGGCAATGGAGGAGCTGATCTCAAAGTCCACTATTAAAACTTCCCTCAAGGACATTTTCATTAGAACTTTGTACATGGACAGTTCAAAAGACTTGGTTATTGATTTTTGCTCAGAAGTCCTCTCTCTCTTCTTGTTTTGTTCAACATTTTGACAGAATTTCAAACCCCACAAACTGGGCAGCAGAAGATTCCAGCTACGATTTTATGCTGTTCATTTGATTTCTTCAGGCCACATCCTTCCTGTGTCCTTGTCAACACTACAAGGAGAGGAGCCGTCTTAGAAGATTTCCTAAAAGGCAGAAGCAATTTCACAGCAATCTGAAAAAAATCTGACCTTTCCACATACAGAAAATCTCTCTTAAGTAAATAACCTTTTTAGCTGTAAAATTTTGCTGAGACATTCATTTATCAAAAACATAGATAAAAATCACTCCGTGTTTATCTCCTCACCATTAAAAAATTGCATTAAAAAGAAACTACCACCAATGAAAGTGGACTGTAGTAAAATACCTCTAGCAAACAAAATAATTTTTTTAAAAAATAGAACTGTTGATTTACAGTTTGTGATGTTGGAAGATGAGCAATTAATTATTACCATCTGCACTTCTATCCTTACTCCTATTATCATTTTCATGGACACCGTGTAATGAGGTTCATTTAGCCTCAGCTGCATTTCCAGGATATATAGTAGCTCAAAATTAATAGGATTTATGAAGAAGTTAATGAATGAGCAGTGTAATTATTTCTGTTTAAAGAAAAGCATGATCTACTTGATCTTTATGAAAGGTATTGCAGGTCTTTTAATTGCTCAGTGCTTACATTCTACATTGATGGTTGACAAGGCTGATATTCTCTCTCCTTTCACTTGATTTCACTGAACACATTTTGATATAACAAAAAATTCAAGATAAATACCTTTTCTGAGATGAGGCTAACCACCCTGCTGTTGTGTTGTTAAGAGATTTCTTAGAGAATTTTACAGCTATTTTTTGTCTTTTCACATATTCTACTCTGTTCTATTTTATTTTATTTTCATCTGTATCACCCTTCTTTATAAGACTTCTGAATTCCTAAGCTCTCAGGCTTCAGAAGAACATTTAAATAAGTACTTACCATCACCAAGTGTATCTGTTATTCACCAAGACAAGTAAACACAGTTAATTTCCTGAATATGCTTAAATCTTTATTCTCCAGACAGAACATGTCCACACACAGATAAATTAGCCAGAATACAAACCTAATAAACTATCAAGGATATTCAGTTTATTAAAAATAATATTTTAATTATCCTGTTGTTTTCTGTGTTTGAACACCTCTGTCAAATCAATGGCATTTCATATAAGGAAGAGGAGCTTGTCACGTCTTTCACATTTCAGGATTTCAGCATTTTCTAATGTTTCATTATTAGAACATTTTGCTGAGTTTGGTTTCTGTTTTGGCTATAGTGTAAAAGTGAGAGATCATTTGGAAAATGAAATTTGAATACTCCTCACAGTGTTACCAGGTTCAGATGCCCGACTTAGTAGCTTCTTGTACTGAATAGATTACCATGCTCATTTAATTTTGAATGTTCTGCTACCAAGCTATTCTTTTAATATTTGTATAAATAATCTTTTAAAAGGTTGTATAAAGCTACTGTTTCTCAAATCTCAGCCAGGATACAGTCTCTCAAGCACAAGAGGAAAACACAGTGTGTATAAGGAGGGATCTTCAGCCTCCGTGGCGATGCTGAAGTTATTTTGCCAAGGCTAATAGAGGAGATCAAAAGACACTGATCTGTTAAAAGACAGACCCCAAATAAATTGATGTATTTGTACAATGACAAGAGGGAGCTTACGATATGTTAGTGAAAAAGCTAGCAAGCCATGAAGTCTGATTCAGAGGCAGATACAGCATGAGAGCTTTGTGAAAACCTGAGCTGCAGATCTGCACTGCACAAAATTGAGGTCAACCACACACATTTTGCAGTAGGGGCCTCTTGAATCTGAAATACAAAATGGTGAAATCCTCTTTTTGCTCCCACTTTCAGAAATAAGCTCCAAGATTTCCTCCTTGTCTTTGGTTTTGTAGCGGTGTTTCAGTGGCTCATTACACAGTCCTTGCCTTCCTGTTCTGGCAGAGGGGCTCTCTGGAGTGGTTAGAAGAGAGGCCAGCTAGGAAGGTCTGTTCTCCAGGCATCCTTTCAGACAGCAGTTGAGATGGATGTTTTCCTCTTCCTCTGATTACTCAGTGGATCCTTCCTAGCTGGCATTTTACCTCAATTTGTAGCATCAATTGCCTCAGCAACATTGTGTGAAGCTGCTGCTTACACTTGAATCCACAGCGTGTATTTTGTTTTTTAAGTGACCATGCCTATGAAGGTCGGCATACAAGGTTTTTTAAGTTTTTTTCTGTGTTAAGATAGTGCTCAAGAGATTGACCTAATTCAGAGAGTTAATGCAGACTTCTTCCTCTCTTCTTAATAAAAGCATTTTACTTGGAGAAGGATGCAGTATGGAGGGTATTTCATTCACATGAACATCCCCATTAGTTGCAGTAAGTTCTATTTCACAGAATCACAGACTGTTCTGTGTTGGAAGGGCCCTACTAGGATCATCAAAGGCCAACTCCTGACCCTGCACAGGACACCTCAAGAGACACCTTGTGTCTGAGAGTGTTGTCCAAATGCTTGGTTCTGTCTATTTGTCAGAGTTCTGGTCTGTTGATGAAAAACCAAACCAATAAACAAAATCAACTTGGGGCACTTAAGAATTTTCTAATTTTATCATTAATATACAGGAATTACATTTTCTCCCTGTTCCATCAACAACTCACTGTTCCATCTCAGATTGAAATCTGCTTGCAAAACTGAGCAACTTTTCAAAAATGTGCATTCCTTTTTTTGATTTTTCTCCAAGAACTGGGGAAGGGCGAATAAAGGCTTATGTCCAAAATTCTAGCTCTTCTCCAAACAGTTAAATTACTTATCTTTTCAGAAATGCTGGTACCTGATACCTTCAAATAATAAACTGTTCATATTTATTACTGAAGGTAAATATCTCTAAATTTTAGACTTGTCTTTATGTTTCCAAGGCATTGGAAATTCCTGTTCTCCATGTTAAAAGTGAATACAAATATTCTAGTTATCCAGGAAAGTGATACATTTATAGTTACGGCATTTTCATGTATTAGAGAGCAGTGTTAGGAACTGTAAAATACCCTGTCCTGTTCTTTCCCACCATTACCAGTCTTGTGCTCTTGGTAGACACAGAGGTGGCTTTACAAAAGGTTATTTCTCTTACTTCTCATGCTCATAGATAGTTGTGGAAGTTTATGAGAACAGGCTTTCTGTGGAGGCTGTGGAATGAGCAGACTAATAGGACAGTGGTTGGTGGACTCTTGGCACTCCATTAAGGCCAGCTATGCTCCAAGCAGGTCCATCCCCATATAACCTTTCTAATACACCTTATCCTTACGCAGATACAGAATGTCATGGGAATAGTTTTTCTGTGTGGAAGGACATTGGAATGAAAATATTTTGTTGAACTTGATCTAATTACAATCATGCTGAATTTTATGTCCCCCCAAATGATCTGGGGAGCTTTCTCTTAGTCTCTGATCAAGTAATTCTGGAATGTTTTGTCTAAATATTTTACTTTATTGTGCACATTAGCATGGTTTGGATATAACATACACCCTCCTGTGCATATGAGCATACACTCTTGCCATTAAAGATGAGTTGAGTTGAAAAAACCCCATCCCACAAGAAAAACCCATCCATCAGGTGACAACTTGTGCAGGGAGCTGTGAACTCATCAAAGCAGTAACAAATGGCTGTAAAAATACCATATGATTCCTCTTCCTGCCTTTTTGGTGGGAACAGAACTGATGCAGAGTGATTGGGCTGCAAACCAAGAAAGTGAGTAAACAAATTCCATTTCCATTTGGAACTCAGATTTGAGAAAATACTATCAGGAAGAAGCAAGTGTGGGAGAATGAAACAGAATTGTTTAGAAGGGAAAAGGGCAACCTACAAAGAAAACAAAAGATATAAACAGCAAAAACAGAGATGCAAAAATTGAGAGTATTAAGTGACATGATCCACTACTTGATTGAAATGCTTTCTTACCAGTTTAATTCAACTGAATTCCATAAAGCTGAACTGGCAAAATGTTAGTGATTTTTAAAGAGTTGCAGTAAAATTATACTACTCAAGCAATTTGAACAAATTAGTTAAAAGCTTGCTAACAATAGGGGTGTCCTAAGGGAAACAAAAATTGCTCTCAACAGGAAAGAAGTGTCAAATCAGTTTTATTTGGTTTAATATTATCCTCCTTCAGCATTCCAGATAGTGAAAATACTAGGAACTAGTTTGTTCCCTTGTTTCAAAAGATTTTATTTCATCTTAGAAGTCAATGAAAAAATTCCATTGACTGCACAGGCACTGGCTCAGGCTCAGATAAAAGAGGGGATGATGAGCAGATATTTCTCCCTTCACTTACTGGGTGAGCAAATAAGCTCTATACAGTTGTCCACTGCTTGCTAATGCTGCTGATTTGTTTACTTCACTAATTGGCTCCTAAAGCCTGGCAATGCTTCATTGCTGCATCTCAATTCAAACACGTTATCGGGATTTTCACCTTATATATTCCATTTGCATCAATTCATGAGCCCTTTTTGGCTGTTCTCTACCTCATTTCAGGTTTTAGCTATTAGTTCTTAATTATATAGTATCTGAAGTGTTTAGGAAAAGCTTATATTTTTTTATACTGCCTTAAATCTGGACGGAGGTCTAAATTGCAGTATTTGAACTGTATGCTGTCCTTTATTACTTAACTTATTCCAGCAATTGTCCTTGATATTGATCAGAACAGTCCAGCATTTGAAGGAGCAAGAAGTGTTTTCATGTAGCATTGCACAGAGAATTTGCATACACGTGGAATATGAGAAGGCAGGGATGTGATGGGATAGCTAGAACTGAAAACAGATTGTCTCTTTGAAGGAATGTATTTAGGTTTTGGACATTTGACCATGCCTTTTATTGACCTGTCTTTTATTCCATTCACCAACCTGAACATTTTTGATGGTGCCCAAAACAAGATAAGAGGCAATGGGAAAACTGAAACAGAAGAGGTTCCCTCTGAAGAGAAGGAAAAGCTTTTTAACTGAGGGTGACTGAGCACAGGTTGCCTGGAGAGTTTATGGAGTCTCCATCTTTGGAGATATTCAAGAGCCATCTGGACACTATCCTGATCAGGTCTAGGTGACCCTCTTTGAGCAGAGACATGGGGAAATTATGATTTCCAGATGTCTCTGCCAACCTTGACCATTTTGTGATTCTGTAAATAATAGTATTCATACTTTTATAGTACTTCTGTTTATGTTTTGCAACTTAGAAACAAGCTTGATAATTCTTTAATGATGAAAGTGCTACATAAACTTAGTGGTCCTTCCTACCTTAAATCTACAGAGAGGAAAAACATCCATAAAAACAATTTTCTGCTTTGCAAAAATTAATTAAGATTTATAAGCATCACTGTGTAGATGAGGAAGTTCAGATGAAAAGCATGATTTGCTCAATCTTCTTGACAGTGACAGGAACACCACCAGCCTGCCACTGGTTTGCTGGCTTAAACAGAAAGTGGTGGTTTCAGGGACTGCTCTGTGCACAGTTTAAATGAGTTGGAGTGCTTTGGAACACATTTGCAACCTTCACTCGGTCTCCTGGTTCTTAAGGTGTTAGCGGACTCTTAACCTTGTGTTCATGCAGTACTCTATGTATGTTCTTATCACCTCGCCCTTAGGACTATCTTACCAGCTCCTAAATTACCAATCTTTTGGTTAAGCAGTTGATTCTGTAGCTTTTGATCTCCTAATTTTCTCATCTATCTTCTGTTTCCACCTTACCCTTTTAAATTCATTCCATTGCTTCTCTCATTTGATCCTGTAGTATTTTTTGTGACATTATCTTCCCTTCAACCCCTTTCCCTGAACTATTTGGCCCAATTTGCTCTCCTGTTTGATCCATTGTGTTCGGTTCCTTCCATTTCATGCTGTGTGACGAACAGTTCTTAGCAGTCACCTGTTGTATCACACACTATTCTAGTGTGAGTGCAGATAACCCTTTCTATTAGCAAAAACTTGATATACAGAGCTCAAATTTGATGGAGTCGAAGCAGCTCACGTGAATACCAGCAAATTGAGTCCCTTATCTTCTGAAATGAAAGCTTTTATTTCCTAACAAAAATACTGACTCCGAGACCAGTAAGAGAAGCACTTCTCAGAGACATTACGAAAGCTTAGAAACTTAGTAGTTTTCTAAATAATATCACAGTAAAACAAGTTTGATTATACTGGTAAAAACTCAGTGTGAGTCTCCCTCTGTTTGTAGAAGTATTAAGAAATGTCCCATTGACAACATTTCAGATTGGCTTCAAGATCAGAAGAATGTGATTTTATTTTTCTTTGCCCTCTGGTAAAGAGGGCAGAAGGAATGGTGATTTCCAGATTCCTTTATATCTAGGAATGTATTTAAATTAAAAAATAAAAAATGAAAGGCAAAATATTTGTGCATTTAATCTAATATTCACTATTCACTAGCTGTTGACATAATCGTTCCCTGTGCAATCATATACAATTTCAATTAATAGTTTTAATTAAGTGCTGTTTTAACCTTCAATCTTCTTTTCCACTTTTGCTGTTACAGTCCTCAATGATGAACTGGTCTTAGCTCTCTTTATTATTTTCCTTTCTCCTCCATTTATATATTTGCTCATGAATTTTTGTATTTGCCTTTAGTACCATTTTCTTGTTATCCTAATTTTGTCCTTTTGTTAGAGACAGGCCATACCACCAGACCTGTTCTTGTTCTTTAAATGGCTTTTTTTATTTTTGCTGTTTTATTTCTACACCTTTGTTTATTTTCAAACGTGCTTCAAATATATGTATTTCTTTCAATGACATTCAAATGTATGTTTATTGTGTACAAAACGGTAAAAAAATGGGACTTTTTTTTTTTACTACAAAGCCTGCAATTTCAGCCTAAGAAGAGCTTCTAATCTCTTTTTCTTAAAAAAAAAAATGGTACATGTGTTCAATCCAAAATCTGGGCATCACTGTGTGACTGGTAAATTTTGAATTGCTGAACAATTCTAGCACATTTGAAGGGGGGAAAAAAAAAAAAGAGAAATCAAAGACATTAAACTTAAGCAATAGTTGTGAAAATTAAGCTTCCCACTTGCAACACCCCGTTACTGCCCCTGTGGTGGAGCACTGCGGTGCCACGCTGTCCCCTGCTCGTCAGGAGTGAATCCACGTAAGGGACCGGTTTTGGAAGCCACGCTTCGTTAGCTCTGGTGAGCACACAAGTGCTTATAAGGCATTTGAGCAGCACATAAACCCGCATATAAATATTTCCTTGTGAGCAGGGCAGAGGGAAAGCCCCTGCTCCAGGGAACAGCCTGCTTGCTGTGCATGGCTCTGTGCACAACCACAGTGAATGCAGACAAACCCAGCGCGCAGGGGGAGCAAACAAATACTTGTCCCCTGCTGTTTCCTTAATAGCTTTTATTAGTGGTCAGAGATGGCAGCACTAACATTCTTTTCTCATCAGAAGAAATTGTTCTTATCTTCTCAATAGGGACCGTGAATGTACAGTTCATTTGCCAAGCTGAGCAACAAAACAATTTTTTCCTTGCCAGTGGAATCATTCCCATCACGACACATTCATTCTTTTTCCTCCATAACAAAAAATTAAGGAAATTTTTGTGGGTTTGGGTTTTTTTTTTTTTGGCATTTTTTTCTGGTAATTCACACTGACTTTTTGGCTTTTTTTCACAGTTTCAAAACTCAAATACAATTTCTGCACAAATGTGATTTGATGTTCTTTAAGGTAAAAGCAGGATGTTTAACTTAGCAAGAAATTGGTGTTCTTATAATGCTTTCTAGGATAGACATTTTACAACATCACCAACTTTCTGGATCATATCTGCTGTTTTCACTTAGTTGCATGTCAAGTAAGAACTTCCACAACACTGAAAATTGTTCTCTGTGGTTTTTACCTTTCATTTCTTCATCTGCCTTACAAAGGCAATTTTTTATCTGGTCCTCACTTCAACAAATTTTTTAATATGCTTATCCTTACAACTCTCTTCACAGTTAGTGAAATTACAATAGCCCCATTTTATATGCCGTACCCATCTCGAAAACAGAGCTGCAAAGGGTATAAAGAAGTCAATAAGTTGTCTCCTCCATCTCCCTGTGATAATACAAGATTATCTAAGTCTGTGTTAAATGTGACAAAGAGTATTTGTCTCATTTGGCCTTTAAAACCTTCGATGTATATTTGCTCATTTGTTTCTCCTAAGCTACAGGATCTTAGGCTTCCTGAACTAGATACTGTATTTCATAGAAGTTATGCAGTTTGTCAGTCTTCTGTATGACAAGCTGGTCTTTTAACATGTTTGTGGTTCCCCTCTGTTTGCTGAAAGCTTTCAAGAATAATTCCTTCTGTTCTCTCAGTCAGCTACAAAAAGATATTTGCACTCATCTACTCAATTCTACTCCATGCACATCTCTCTTTACAACCAAGCTCTAAGTACAGTTTTTCAACCAGTTCTACCCTCAACTTTTCACAATTTCCTCTATCTGCAGTTTACTTCTGAAATGGCATATGAGATAGTGTGGCAAGACTTAATAAAGCAGAATATATGATATTTACTGTGTGTCTCCTATGCAGACAGTTTTCTCACAGAAGGTAATTACCTCTCAGAATTTACTTAAGCAGGTTGGTTCTTTCTCCTCTGCTGCTGAACTTACACTTTCTTTTTCCCAGGTGGTGTTTCTGAGCTAACAACCCCCTTTATACTCAAACAACCATGGAAAACCTGTGAGCACTTGTGGAAGGGCACAGAAGCAAGAAAGAGGCAAAATCCCTTCTGTCTGGGGATATAAAATGGAAGCTTATGTGTACCCTTTGTGAAAATGCAGTCCAAGCTGCCTAAGCTTCCGTGGACTTGAGACAGAGTGCACAGTGGCTGGACAGTGACCGTGCTGTTGAACTGATTCCATTTAGTTGGTGTTCTCAGACTACAGAGTTAAGTTGTCCATTGGTTACTACTCAAAGCCTTTCCAGCTTTTCTAGTGGCACAATTAGAGCTACCACTATTGCCAGGCAAATGTGTAAATTAGAGTAGAAACATGGGCTGGATATTGGACTCCTGCTCTTTTATTCCGTGTGTCATTTAGTGACATCATATTTTCTTTTATTTTCTGGTAAGCTTGTCATCACACGTTTTTTTAAGTGAAAGCAGTCAGTCTTCTGGCTTAACATCCTTTTCCATCTTTTATAATGTTTGATGCCAGTCTCACAAGCATAAGCACATTTGACAGAAGAACACATCCTTAGACTGTAGCTGGATTGTGCCTAGACAGCACAGACTAGGGATTATAAGAATTATTACTAACAGAAGTCCTATATATTTCCCACTTCTTTGCTTTTGGGATTAATACAGTGATGAACTAATTTTCCATTTGATGGATGAGAAGATTAATTTATAAGCAGTATGGCTGGAATCCTTTTTCAACAAAATATCGGGAATGGTAATGTGCCCAGTTAGCATGATTCACTACTGACAACTTGAACTTTGAATTTCAAGTTCAGCTCTAATTTTTCACTAAATTAGTTAGCTGAAAACCTGTGTGATGATTAAATATTATTGCTATTTTAATGAGTTACAAAACACATGATGGTCAGACATGTGACAGAAACCTTTAAAAATAAACTTAGAAACCTTTAAAAATATACCGAAGGGATGGCATTGGTAAAGTCTGTCAATAAATAAAACACTGCTTTAAACAACCCTGGGACTCATTTGTCTTTCTGGACACTTAATAAAGTCTACACATTGGAACAGAACTAACAGTGAACTGCTAGTGACATGTTTCCAAGTTACTCTCAACAGTATTAATAGTTGATTCACTGAACTAAAATTTAGAGTGGGGTTTGAAATCTTTTCAACCAAAAAGTGGTGGAATGGCTTTTCCCTCTAATCATAAATTTACAACACAATAAAGCTAGTTTCCTTTTTTTCTAACATTGAATGTTGTGATAGGTATGATTTGCAAATGCCATTCAGGCTTCTATTTCTCTTAAATAAATTCTAAAAGTAGAAATAGCAAAACAAAATTTCCCGGTTTGATTTAATTTTTCCATTGCCATATTCTGTAAAAAAATTGTGTAACTTTTTACAGATAACAGACTTACTTTAGACTATGAAATTTATATTTAGTTTACTTTTGGCTAAATTATTGAAGTCACAATAACTTTTTGCTGTTCTTCAGAAGTTACCCAAGACAATAATATGAACCCATTCTGAAAACCTGCATATGGAACTTCCCAGATTTTGGACTTTTTCTTGGAACAAAATACTAAAAAATTTGATAGCTGCAGTCTGATAAAAAGATTTTCTGTTTTTAGTATTTTTTTTTATCCTTCTGATAAATATGTTCTTCATGGCTATTTAAAAACTATTAACTGTCTTCTCATCTGGCATCCTGATATCATAACCAGAATGAAATAAATCCAACACAGGAATCCACACTGAGTCTAAATCCAGACAGTGCCCTGCAATCACTCACAGGAAATCGGTGCAGTCCAAACAATGTCCAGACCCTGTCCCAATCCTGAATTAAAATTCTGAATGATAATGTAAACCCAGCTGAAACAAGAACTTGTCTTTATGAACTCTTTTCTAATTCTCAGTGTTTTTTCTTGTATAATTAGAAAAAATTTAACTCTGTTTTGACTGAATGCTTATAGGTTTAGCATATGTGTACCTTACTTGTGCTATTAGATTTTTTTTTTTGTTTTTAAAATCTATTTAATTAATAAATTATGGGGGGGAAGGTAGTCTCTCCAGATGTAGTATAGATTTAATTGTACTAGATATAACCATATCCAGATGTGTTGTGCGTGATCTGCAGGTGGCAGAATATTTATTACAAGGTTCTCTGTTGCAGAAGGAAGGGCTGTGTTTGGGATCTGTTGTCTCCAAACCTTGCTCCAGGTTTAGATGACTGGGTAGCCCTGCGTTGGTCAGATCACTGCAGGATTTTTCAATCAATGCTTAGGACCTGATTGTTTCAAAATATCACTTGCTCTTTTTCAGCACGACAGTGATATAAAGGTGAGCCTTTCTTTTTTCTCTGTCAGCTGGAAATAGAACACATTTCTTTGATTCTACTAAGTTTGCATTGCTCTCTTTCACTTTCTTTCCATGTATTCTGAATGCTCAGCCATCAGCAAAGTGTAAATTGGAAGCGCAGGCTTGGTTTTAATTTGCAATATATCCTAAGGTGTTCTATTTGGAAAAAAACAGTTGATTTCTTTGCCCTGACCTCTTTGTCTGGACAGGAATTTAATTTGAAAAGACGTAAAAGTTCAGTGAAGGAAAGACAAAGGGTTTAGGCAAGAGGACTCCCTGCCATAAGGTTTTCATTTTCTTTCCATGCTTTCTTATTCAAAATTGGAGGCCTCTTTGGTATTTATAAAGTTTTAGTTTACATTTGTAATGAAAAGGAAGTTAATTAATGAGATTATTGCCAACTCTTCCATTTTTCCCAGCCTCTATTACGTCCATAATGTTGACCATCATCATAGTGCTTCACTGGCAAAACCAATAAAAAGCTGGTACTACAGATCAGCTCAGATGATGCTCAATGAAATGCTGCCTTCTGCAAGGGCTACGTATTGGCAGGCAGGATAATGGCAGAAAACAATTTTCCTTTTAGAAAATAGGATAATTTGAGGAAAAAAAATTAGCGAATAACACACACAAAACAAAACAAAAAGCCTGAAATTACTATGGTATTGAGTATTTGTCAAGCTGTTTATAAACAGTTCATACGGAGGTTTCAAATGTAATGTCAGCCCACTCCAGCATTGACCAGTGAGTCAATATGTGTTTTGTTTAAAAGAATAAGTGAGTAGCTTGAAACCTTAGTGTTTCAGTTTTGTGTTATTAGTAAGCAGGCAAAAATTTATTTTTAGAAAAATCACTCGTTAGTGACAAGCATAATCTGTGGTAGAATTTCTTGTTCAACTTAAAATGATTATGACAACTGGCAATATTTATGAAACATAGTGTAGCATTTAGTTTTAGGAAGGCATGAGCATCACAAAACACTTAAAATGGGAGAAATACAGTAACAAGAAATTTTAGTTACTTGTAATGACACATCAGCCAGTGGATTGCATATATACCTTTCAAGAACACCTTTGATAATTTGCTTTTCCTGCTTTGAGGCAAATACCTTTTTGTCCTCACAACACATGAAGGACTGAGAAGCCAAATGTCCATTTCTCTGTGGAAAATAAGCAAAGCAACTAAAGAAGAAAAATAAATCTATCTCCAAATCTTTTTGCATAATTCTTACCAACTTCAAAGTCCTGGAAATACAGAAAAACCATAATAAATCTAGTGTAGTGATTGGAAGTGCATTGTGCAGAGCGGCATGAGATCTGAGGGTAATTTAAATAAGGTTAATATTGTAGTTGTTAAAACAGCATGTGAAAGTTGTTTGCTGTAGCTTATGTCCTGTTTTCATTCTCATTCCATGCCAAGCCAATTCTCCTGATGAGCATAACTGAGAAGTTATTTGTGCCAGTATTCACAATTTTTATAACAGAAACTAAGTACCAGTTCTTCTTGAATATGAGGAGAAATAATTCATAATGCCTTTGTCAGATTATTGGAATACATACATATGTATTATAGCAGCAAGTGTGGTTCCAAAAATTGAAAAATTGTCGTAAGCACCAAGAGACTCATAAATGTCAGGAAGAAAAATCAATTGTCTCCAGCATTCAGATTTGAGAAAACCCACAGCAAATTTGCCATCATGCCTAGAGATCAAAGGCTGTCCTTGTCATTTTTCAGAACTAATCACAGGATCTTGACACACTTCTAAAATAATTCTATGAAGAGAGAGAAACTTTGCCAAAATTTTATATTGAAACATTACAAGATTGAATTTCAACTTTAACAATCATTACAGAGAAGTTGAATAGAATTTAACTATGTCAGTAGATTGATTGACTGATTGGCTTGACAGTGCATGGCCGGTATTGTGATAACAAAAAGTCTGTCCCGAAAACTTACAATAGAAAAGAGAGAAGACAAGATTAGGAGGCTAAGGTAGAATAAAATACTGTAACTGGGATAAATAGAATTCTAGACCTAGAGGAGTCTTCTGGGTTGTTTTGGTGTGGTGTGGTTTTTGGTATAATAATGAGAGGTGCTGCAGCACAGGGAGAGAAACTTTGAAGAAAAATAATATGTAAAGGGAACAATGCTAGAGAAAAGAGAATATATAAAATTACCTTAAGATAGTCAAGTGAGACAGAAGAGAAAGAGCAATCAGATAGTCTTTGCAAGAGAAAGTTCATTCAGAACCAAAGAAATTTCTCTTTACAGCCATAGATTTGTAAATTATAAACCTATTGATAAGAAAAATAATATATATTTTTCTCTAATACCACAAATAACAAGCTATGGTATGTCAACACATGTAATCATTAGCATTTTTCTTATCATTAAATTAAAATTAGTTTCCTTAAGTAATTAATCAATTAATTTTGAAGCAAGACACAGTCCTGAAAATGGAAGTCTTTTATAGATAGCTTATGATCACCACTAGAGGTGAAACATAGTGATTTCTCTATTTACTGGATTATTGGTTGAGCACTTGTTTCAGCAAAACACATTAATTCATTCTTTACTTGAAATTTCAGGGGGTGTTTTGGTGTTTTCTGGCTTATTTTGCTTTTGAGAGACAGAGAGAGAGCAAGAACATCTTTGTTGTCTGTGACCCAGTAAATGAAACGGGCAGGACACAAAACAGCTCCGTGCTATTTGCATCCTGAATCTGAAGCACTGTGTATTGTTCTTGGTAACACGAATAGCAAATGAAAAAAGATCACAGTTATTGTTAGACTTATCATTAGATGTTTCTCATCTTTTGGATTTCACAGCTGTAGCCTTAGTGTTTTCTTTTTCTCTTGCGTTTTTAGGAATAAGAGTGATACTCACTACAACTCCCACTTCTTTGGGTTCTAAGCCTTGCTTATCTTTACTGTGTTACTGATATTTTTCCCCCATGACTATACAAAGATGTTCACATTCATAATGAAAGGATAATTATAAACTTCACATAGAATTTTGGTTTCTAAGGCTAAGTATTTTCAGAGCCAGGAGGTACTGTGAGTGCTTTATGATTACATTTACCAACAGCATGACAACATACACTTCAGCATATTCAAAGGAAAACATAATCAGGTAGCCAAAGGAGGACAATTATCTTTCATACTAATTGGCAAGTTCCTTTTAACCTTTAATTAACTGTGAATTTTCAATAGGTCTGAATACTCTTGTTAGGTTTCTTGCTGGTAGAAGGTCATGGAAATATCTTTTCTCTTGATTGCACAGATGCGGTATAAATAAAATATAGGTGCATATACAATATATAAGGTCATAATCCTCATCTGCACTTTGAAGTGCATAAAGTATGAAAATCTTACACTGCTGAAAGCACTGGTGCTGCCAGGAGTTTTTACTTGTATCTTCAAAAGAAAATTCAAATGGATTTTGCATTCACAGTTTGTTTCTCTTGGCACATTTTTGATACAATCAGCAGCAGTTACTTGAAAGGCTCAGAACTGATTAGCATAGAGCCTAATATGCTTTCTTTAGATGCTGTCCTAGAGAATATTCCCTGCAGAGCAGAGGTTAAGATGCACAGAAGAAACAAAACGCTGTTCTCCTGAGTGCTGAGTTATTCAGCATTCTGGAGACTGCTTCCTTTAATGCGTGCTACTTCCTTTTGGTGGGTGGTTCATTAGCAAAACCACTCGAAATGCTACATTTTCAAAAGATTTCTACCATATTATCTCTGCAACCAGGTATTTCACAGTGCAATGTGTTCATATGTGTTTGTCACGTAGAGTGATGTATTCTCCATAAATAAGGCATGTAGGAAACAGTGGCTAGGAAAAGGTGTTAGAAAAGAAATGGTTTTGATCAAAACCTCTTGTGACACATTTTGCAGATGTACAGGCAGTAGTACCAAGCAAGAGCTCAGACCATTCCAGTCATATGGGTTACACTGATTTGTTTCCTGATTGAATAGAACAGGTAACAAAGCAATCTCTACATTATGCATGGGATGAGTAGCTTCTCGTTTCCAGCCTTGGGCAGCTTCCAGCTAAAAGGCAATGGGGAATCCTGGCACTGGTTTTGAGTCCACAGTATCCACCTTGCCTTGTACTCAACTTTTGCTCTTTGTTGTGCTTTTTGCTTTCACATTATAGTCTCATTATGCAGCTGACTGCATTTGACTATCTCTGTTATAGGTAAATACTGCAAGAACTAATTTTTGTGTACTTTTAAACTTTTTCCCTAGTCAAATGCTACCTCTGAGATGCCTTGTTTCTTGTTTGAAGCATCGTTCACATTTGTATTTCTTGTTGTCTTGCACCAAATTGTCTGCAGTATCCCAGAAGAGCAATCAGGTGACCAGAGCTTTGCATTAGTGGATTTTCTGATTACTTGAGGCATAAGGAAGAAAGAGAATGTGTGCAGTCCATTACCCAAATCGCTATTTTTAACAGAATCATCCAGACATTTGGGGGCAAGAGAGATTGTCCAGTGTGAAACATAGGAGAATGCGATTCTGCAAAAGAAAAATTAGAAGTCAGGATAACCTTGGCTTCCTTTTGTCTTTCTAAACACATCCAAAGTCTTACCTCTTCTTACTTTGGTATCAGGTACTGTGTGCATAACCTAGCAGAATTAACTGATGAAGCCCTTTGACCTCACTATATATGATAAAAACTTATTTTCGTAGAGAAAGAACATTTGCTAGGCAGTACAAGGACTGACTGTCAAACTGGATCCTAAATTGCTGTTGTGGAACAACTGGGACTACATTCCTACTATACACTGAATTACATCAGTGGCTGGGTTAACAATAGTTTTAAGGAATGAAGACTTTTGTAGGGTATTTTGGGTTTGCAACGTATCACAATATCTCTATAAATTGATGGATTTTTAATTTTTTTTTAAATTCTGTTAATGCCTTATCAAAAATGAGAAAAACAAATGATTTTTAATAAAATATGTTTGTGACAACATTTGATCTTGCCTGTGTAGTGTAAAAGAAAGACATAGGCCGTAGCAAATCTGGTATTACTGACTGTGTGTTACTTTTTTAAAAAATATAACTTACTCAGAAAATCATAATGGACTGTTTATGATCAGTCAGTCTTCTCTTCCTTTGGAATCAAGGCTATTTTTTGGAAAGTATTTACTGTTCTAAGGGATAAAAGGCTCACAAAGGTCATCTGTGGACTCTGTATCTTAGACTTGCTTAAATAAAGTGATGTCACCTGATGCTGTGTGTCATCTTCATCATGCCAGCAGCATTCACAAAGGTAACAGATGTGGAGTAGTCCCAGCAGAGACATACGCTGGGATATAAAGAAAAAAGTGATTCTATCCAGGGAAATACAACCTGTTACAAAATTACATACTGAGTGAATTAGATCTTTTCCTCATGGGTGAGTGAAACACTATGCCTTGCAAATAGCATATCTTCTCAGCAGTGGATTAGGAAGGAACAGTCATTCTCACTGGAACCCTGGAGGGGGGAAAATAAAACATTTTCAGAAATTGCTAAATTTGCTTTCCTGAATTTCATGTGATACGACAGGCCAGATCATTTTGGCTCTTCTCACATTGATGATTGTCTTTTCTTACAAGTAGTTCCACTAAAAATATAAGATTATTCACTTAGGCAACAAGCATTTTCAAAATTCAGATAGACATACAAGTAGGAAGAATTTGTCACCACTTAGCAGCGTTATTTTATGGTCTTTCCTTTAAAAAGAGTGTAAGATGCTTCAGCATTCTGACTACTGAGTTGTAACAAATATGAACCTGTTTATCAGTAGCTGTACTTCTTTTTCAAACTAATGGTTTTTCAAGAAAAACACAGAGATAGTGAACAAAATACTCCTGCCATGTCCAAGATAGTGTGTAGGCTGATTCCTGTGGTGGTTCAGTGGAACACGTGTGTGGCTGGAAGACCTCTGCACTGGCCTTGAGGGAAAAGGTTTGCTAACCTTTGTGTCAGCTTGTGTGGGTGTACTAATTGTATTGCTTTGCTGCATTTGAAAGGCTCAAACGATAGCTGGAATACCCAACACACTCACTTTTTCCCTAGACATTTAGGGAAATAGGACTGTATAGAACAGGTTCATTCACTTCCAAGAACAGGAATATCTGCCCTTTATTAATTTATTGCAAGGAAATAGAGCACACTTCCTTGAGGGACTGATAAGCTCTGTTTCTAATGATAAATACTGTTTTGATAGATCTGAGAACTGACAACTTTGTTTGTGACCTAGACTAGTGATATCATTATTTTACATGGCAAAAATTAGGTCAAATTTTTTACTTTCTTCTCAGACAAAAAATTTCAAATGGTAAAAATCATAATTTTATCTCAAAAGTTGTTGTACTTATGAAATCAAAGATAAGTCCATAAGCAATGTGTAATACAGCCTAAAGTAAAGAACTGGATCTAATTTAGCAATTAGACTGATTTCATAACATCTCATTGGGGGAAAAAAGCAAAGAAACCCTTAAAAATTAAGGATCCATTTTTAAAAATGTTGCTTTACCTTTCCCTGAAGTAATTATACTTCTGCTGCAGGAAGCATCAAACACCAGGGCAGAAAACACCAGGAGGCTGGGTTTGCTTTTCTTCTAGTCTGTGTGTAAGGGCTGGAGTGTTGTGAACTAATCTAGTGATCATTAGAGCTGTTTTCTTTGCATGCCACTCTGAAACACTGCCTGAGAGTGCTGCAAAATGCAGGTGCAATCTGAAAATTAATGAATTATAAGGATTGGCAGTGACGGTTTGTGAGGCTTTGTTTGCTCGTTATGCCTGCGTTCAGCTGCTTTGTTACAGCTTCTGTCTCAGAAGCATTCTCCCTCATTGTTTCGTTTTCAAAGAATCCTCTCAGTCAAAGTAGAACTTCCTCAGTTGTCTTTGGAAGGAGCCCACTTTTGTTATGTAAAAGTAGCTATTGTCCTGGAGGAAAAGATTATTTAAAGATGCTAATTGCTAGATGGGAAGCACCTTTTTTTTGCAAAGTACATTTCCTTCTTCACAGGTATTTCTTATACATGAAGGTAAAACTAGACCACTTTTCCCACTGTTCCTTGAATCTCACATGGTTGATCAAATCTAGGACATAAATCACTGTATTTTTGTATTTCTATTCTATATCATCAGCTCTAGAAAGCTAAGAAGTACAATTTCAAACGTAGAATTTGTTACAAAAAGCCAAGTCTGATTGTTTGCTTTTATGTCATAAGGCTGCCCCTGTAAAGGACCCCAGTGGAGAGTGTCAGGGCAGGGAGAGGGACACAAGGGACATTGCCCCAAACAGGCCCTGAACCAGTCTCTGGCTCTGCCAGTACTCTCAAACTCTCACCTCTGTAACTGTGCAAAACTGCTCTTTGAAAAGGTGCCAAGTTATTCCTACAGTCTGAGGATTTTACTGACCACTACTTAAGCACACCAGGAAATGGAATTCATGACCTTTTTCTTTATTATCCCATCTCCCCTGGTGCTTTAACCCAGAGAACCCTTCTTTTTCTGCAGACTTACAAGCACTAGCACCACTTGTCGGCAGCTGAGCCCGGCAGACAGTCACTGAAGTTTTCACCCCAACTCAATATTATGCTTGTAATAAGCAAACACAAACCACAGAAGTCGTTGGAGGAAATAAGATGTTGACATGTTCAATTTCTGATAAAAATGAGCTGTTTGTTTATAAAGAAGACCGACAATATTTGGAGGAGACTGTTACTCTATATTTTGAAGGTTATGAAGTTCTGCTGAATTTTCCTAAGCTCAAAGGTAGACAGAAAAGTCCCCAGCATTGGCAAATGGCTTTTCTTCTCCTTCACAAGCACTGAGAACTTGGAGAAAAAGACATGATTCATTCTTCTGCTTTCATTGCACCCTCATCTTCAGGCTTTTGTCTTTTACTTATGCAGGGAAAAAAAACAAGTTTACAAACTGCAGCTTTGGTACAAATAGGAAAATGACTTAAATGTATTTTATAACATATACCTACTGTAGTCAGTAATGTTGATTATTCGAAGCAAAGTAGATAAAGCAGGTGAATAAATCCAAGAATATGAGAGCAGAGAGTTTACTGAATCTATCTTCCACACCTGCTTGATGCAGCTTTGTGCGCTTCTGCAGCATAAGTGGCTTGCTGCTTTTGAGGTTTTTTTTCTTTTTCTCCCCCAAGAGTAAGAAATATTAGGACACTGTACAGCATTGTTTTCGAACAGTATGTTCTGATGTTTTCAGAATTTCAAGGCTGTGCATTTTTCCAACTTTACCTGAGCCTCCAAGTGCATCCTCTCACTTGGAATTCCTGATCAAGGGTAAACATGATTTCATTTCTTTTCTTACAGGTTTGCCTGTCACAGGTGATAGAATATAAATGTTATTTGTCAGTAGACCACAGGAACTTGGTAACAGTGTTGAACAGTTAAAGCTGGTTAGACAGAGTTTAGTTTGGTCTCACTTTCCATTTATAACTGTAGTAAATCACCCAACAAAGGCCTGTGATGGCAGAATATTATAAAAGTTTAGAAGATTTGTTTGTATAAAGACCAAAAACAAAGAGGCTTCGGGTGCTATGACTCTCTCAAGAGTTTCTTTTTCATATTTCATTTCTTCGTATCTACGGACAATTTTGAACCCACATAAGGGACACTATTTTCCTACAATGTTTTCTCCCTGTCATTACACAGCCCAAAAACCTTGTCAGGGGGTTTGATCAACTACACTGCTTTTGAGGGCGTTATTAATATATTTTCCTATATCTTGTTGACCTAATGGTATTTAAGTACTTTGAATGATTTTTCCCCTCCCACCATCAATTTGGATTGTAAGTGCTTTGGTGCCGGAACTGCCTGTGTCTATATGTTTGTATAATGCCTATACATTAGAGGAAAGACCATTATATATTCTCTAGGCATTTCTCAGCCTCAGCTGACTTGCCAGGAGAGTGCAAAGCTGTGAGCTTATTCTCTTCAACAAGTACTTGCGAACATCATGCATTCAAAAAGTTTAAATCAGGCTAAGGTATGGTAGAAATGTTAGGGGGTTTATGCCATCATTCTTCTCTAATTGTGAATTACAAACACTTTGTTGGGATGAATAAGCCTCCAAAACCTTATAAATGAAAAAATCTTCAGTTGGGTTGCCAAAAAAAAAAAAAAAAAAAAAAGCTTTCAGCTGTATAGAATTTTACAAAGAAAATGAAAAGAAAATCCAGAGACAGGAGACCACAGTACTGCAGTCTTTGAACGTATAATAGTGCTGGTGCCAGACTTCCCTACCTCCGAGTGCCAAACTGGCACTTGCTGCAATCCTCCCCTTTCCTAGCATTACACTCAGCAGTCAAAAAATCCTGGAATGAGTGGAAAGTGTTGATTTATCTCTGGGGAAGTCCGATGCCAACATTTAAAAAGAGGATAAGGAGGATGAAATTATATGGGAAAACAGAAGAAGTAAAAGGAAAGAGGAACAGAAAAGAGAGGGAAAGGAGAAACTGGGATAAAAACAGATACAAAGGAGTGCAAAAGCATATGAAAAAGAGATAATAGAAAATAATATTTACTGTGGAAGTAAAAAAATTAAAGGTTTGCCATCATTTCCTACTGTGCATAAGAAGTGCATTTTGTCTCAGAGTCTTTTTCCATCCTGAGTACTCTTGTAGAAAGCAAAGATTCCCTTGCCAGAACTTCCCCATTAAGTTATACCCTAGATGACCCAAGCAAAAGACTTGGCTTTTTTGTAAAACATCTGTCAGAATGATGTTTTACCAGGTGTCATACACAGTTTTGAGAGTCAAGAAGAAAGAGTAAAACAAAAACAAGACACACACACAAACAAAACAAAAATCCAAACAAAAATGCCCTTGAATGAAAAAGGTAGAGGTCGCTCCTATCTAAATATGATCACCAGAAGCAAATGGACTTGCAAGAACAGTCACGGTTGGGCGACAGTGATTGATTGTCCAAGGGCGTGTGGTTAGCACAGCAAATAGCTCCCACGATAGGACAGGCACAAACAGGATTTGTCCTGGGGTGCAATGTTATTGTTTAGTGAGACAGGTGAAAACCTTCTGAAAGAACATCTCACGTTGCTCTGCTCCATGTCTCAGTGCTCACACTTGTATGCAAAGAGCCCACAGTTCACAGAAACTGTCTGGAATATCTGCTATTATTTTGCTGGGTAATAAATTCACTTATCAATCTTTTTTCCTTCCTGAGTGGTCAAAGCTGGTTTCTGAAAAAAGGGAAATATTTCTATTATATACCAAAATAAATGTAGGGGGAATATATTTCCTGAGTTTCTCAAAAAGTGTGTTGTTATGCCTTGAAAAACCATATTTTATATTCTGCAATAATCAGATTGCAAGATGCAGTGCATTTTTATATTCTTCATTCATAATAACTCAGAATTCAACCATCTACCTACTAGGTAAAGGGTGGCATCCCCCACTACGTATTTTAACACTCCCACTCTCTGTGGGTGGAACTGTGGAATGTTTTGGAGTCCTCAAACTGATACTCGAAATAAGAATGAAAATGTTGAATAATACGTGCATAAATATATTTTTATATAATTATTTCTGACAAAGGTTCATTGGTCATTTCAGCATTCTGTTGGAGGAAAAAAAGATTACTTCAGAAAATGCTAAAAATGTATTTTCTGCTTCAGGTTGGTAATTTTTTTTTTTTTTCTGAAATGGAAGATTTAAAAGAAGCCCATAGAGTTCCTGAGGGGGGAAAAAAAGTTATTCTAATAAAAATCAGTTTTCTGTGCAGATAGTGAGGATTTTGATTTGACTTTAATAATCAAATTAAGAAATCAGTGGGAAATTGTGTGTCCACTGCCCTGTCCCTTGCAGAATCCTCCCCTGACTTTGAATAATGCTGTGCGTACCTGCCCAAGCTTTTGTAATTTAAACTGATTTGGTGATTTGCTGTTACTTATTTTGGAAGAAAAGCTATCAGAAAAGCTTCACAAGGATGATCTTGGGAAGAAGGACAGCAGAGATGCATTGTGTGTGTTGCTTGGAAGTGTTCAAATTCAGCAGCAGCTTGAGCTGAAAATGATTACACATCTGGTGGGACAGGGAGCTGCGTGGTAGGAAACGTTAGTTTAATTTATAGAATTAATAAGCATGTGCATAAGTACAATTTATGAGTGATAAAATGGTTCCTTCTGTGGTAGAAAGGGAAGAATATATATTGAACATGTTACTGCCAATTAATCAAGACAATCAATTTTTTTTAGTAAGTACAAATAAGATAGGGGTGAAAATGACAGGAAACATTTTAAAATCAGAAGGTTCTAAGGCACATGATAATTACGTTTCCTTGTAAAATAGGAAGATACCACAACTGCCTTTCCTGTTTAATTTCATTATTTCATTCCTTGTGGGCAAAATTTGTGCAATTTACAGAAATGATAGGACTGTCTCTCAATGAAAGTTCTGAATTGTTGCAAAGTACACAATGCATGGTCAGGAATAGGAATTATTGCAAAAGGAGAGGGTAAATTGGCTTGAATAGCATTTGGTTGCAGGGAAAATCTGGTTTCTTAATTAAGACTATACATTTTTATCTCAAGAAGATCACACAATCTCATCTGCTGTGGTATCTATCAGATTATACATGGCATAGTTCTTAGTGCTCCATTGCATTGCCTTTCCCTTTATGAAGTTTCTGTTCAAGAATCACTGCACTGTGATATTTTGAAATCAAAGTTTTAATTCTTGCCAGGTGGCTGTTATTAGAAAAAGAGGAGGAGGGAAGGGACAGGAAAAAAATCTTCTTGTAGTTAGAGGTTTTCTGCAACTGTTCCATTTGACGAGGGAAGTCATTACAGGTGATTGAAATAGTTCACTCTGGGCAGGAAGTCTGTAATATTCCTGTTGCTTTCTGCATGCAGATGACGAGCTGCTGCCAGCTGTACAGCACCGCTGGCTGCAGCTTCAGGCACTTCTGCGATGTCCATCCATTCAAATTGGTCCAAACCACCGAACTTATTCCCATCGCCAGCATTTGTAGAGCCAGACCAATTTGCCTTTATCACAACAGAGTTGCTGAAGGCTTTGTGAATTACAAGCTGTTTCTCATGTTTATTGATGGACTGATATTTGGGAAAGGACCAAAATAATAATAGTAAAAAAGTACGGTTAATTTCCATTGGAATTGATTTCTTTCTTTCTTTCTTTCTTTCTTTCTTACTTTCTTTCTTTCTTTCTTTTCTTGCTTTTTACCTTCCAATTTTTCTTTTCCGTTTTTGGGGGGATGGTAGGAGGATAAGGAAATGTGTAGTGCTCAGTTTCTAAATGTGAGACCTCTGGGAGAAGGAACTGAAGTAATTGAATCGGATTAGACAAGCCAGTGGAACAAAGTCACATTCCATGAGGTTTTTCCAGCATTGAGTAGATGAATAGTAATTATTTAAGGATTAGTGCAAGTCTAAGATGTGGTCCACTCTGAATACTCTTCACCATATATAAACAAAAGCAAGATGTAATATGTGCTATTTAAGCTTCTTTTTATCTATAATAGATTTCTTTTAAGGCTGCAAGAACTTGAAAAAATCCTGTATGGTGAGTAAGCACTCTTACTGTTTTTCAATAAAGAATTAAACCCTATAAGCTTAAATTCTAAAGAGATTGTAAAGAGAGCTTAATTAAAGATACTTACTCTTGCTTTAAATTATGTCTGCTCTCATTCTGGTGGCTTTTGGTTGTGGTTTTTTTGAAGTACATCAGTGAAGTGGAGGGGGTTGGGTTTTTTGTGGTTTATGGTATCCTTTTTTTTTGTTTTTTTTTTTGTAGTTTCTGAGCTCTTACTGATTCACAATTATACTCATTTTTGGCCACATCTTTAAAAGTGACTTGCAAAGCTAATTTTAAACTAGATTTGAACCCCATTTTTTTAAATTTTCTGTATCCTTAGTGTTGAAATAAGGACATTAGCCTATAGTCTCGACAGACCTTTTAAAAAAAAGCTGGGTTTTTCATTCCAAGTTCTATCTCCCAGTGCATTGTAAAGATGACTTTGAATGCAATATCTGAGAGTACCACAAATATCAGAAGAATTATGCTTTACAACAGCTGTAGTTCCTGTGTGATTTTTCTGGAGAACCATGAAATAGCATAGTAGGAGATGAATAAAGATGAGGTTATGGCTGTGATTCCTTGTTCCTACTTCATTTTTGGGAAATATTGTAAATAGTTTTCTATATTCAAGCTTGGATTGCTTTTATTCCCAAAAGACCTCTTCTCTTGGTATTTTTACCACATACTTCATTTAATATAGCTTTTGTTGTGGTTTCAGTTTCCCCCCTTTCTCTATATCATAAGATAAATGAAATAAAGAGTAGATCAACCACCTGGTGGCCACATTGTGGATTCACTGAGAATAACAGGAATTTATGGCTTAAGCAGAAGCAAAACATTTGTCTTCCTGAAAATTCATTCAGGCCCTGCTCTTGGGAAATTCCACTGTTCTAACCTTTATATATCCTGTCATTTGGGCAATTTCAGGTGCTAGATCTAGATGCCGGAGAACACTATTTTTTTCTTTATTTCTTTCTTTTTTTTTTTTAACCTCCTTTAAAGCCTTATTCTCTGGATTTGCTTCATTTTGACCCAGGTAGCCTCCACAGTCCTTTCTGTTGTTTGTAATTGCTCCATAGGATTGAATGTGTTAAGGGCTTTGGATTTTTAGAGGATATGTTCCTATAGAGTCTGAGGTTCTGTGAATACTTGGTTTTATGGACCCTAGAGGGTTGCAGCCAGGGGATGAACATTTGGGCCAGGATTGATGGACAGGAGGTAAAATCAAGATTAGAGGGTTTGAAGACAAAACCAGAGACCAAGATACAGGAGCAGGAGATTCAGTTGCTCAGACAAGATTTAAAGATTTAAAAGACCTCTTAGTATGAAGAAATGACAATGTTCCTTCCTAGAAAGCATAAAACTTGATCAGCCCATGAAAACCAACTGCATTAATAGAGTGGGATGAAAAAGAGGATGGCCTTCCTACAAGGAACTAAGGAAGGGCACTAGGCCAGCTTCTTGCACTTGCAGGGTGGATGCTAAATTCAAGGTCTGTTGAGCTTTCAGTAAGCTGTGGGAAACACATGTGCTTGTTGATAGACTGATAAGCCAAATGAGATCTGACTTCTTCTGCTAGAAAAAAACCAGCCCTGCAATAAACAACATACAGAAGTAAAAAAATGACACACACCCAGGGAAATGTCAGTGGTATGATTTGGGTTTTATCTCAGTGCATACCTCAGCCAGCAGAAGAAGTACAATCACTAGGAGCTCAAAAGAGGCAAGATTTGCTGCTGTTGTAACACAGCCAGGAAGGGCATTTCCTTGGACTGAAGGCAGGGTCATTGCCTGTCCCAGCAGAAGAACAGGCTCAATATGCTGCATTAGCAGCATGAAAAATGCTATTACCACATCACAACCTTTCATTTGTGATCTCTTGGTGCCACTTCTGATGAGCGAAGGTCTGAGGCACAAAATATTTCCGCCAACTTGTCTTTGATCAAGAGATGTTTCTACTGTCTGTATGTATCAGACTTTTGCTATAATTGGCCTTACCAATTTTGTTCACACTTCAACTGTGAGGAATATGTAGCACACCAGTAACAGGCTGTCTTGTGTTGATAACAAGCTTTTTTAATAAATCACTCAACCTTCCTATAATAGTAAGACTTTCTGCTGTGTACTCTCTACTTTCTCTCAAAAGTAAAGAGAAAAAATAATTCTGCCACCTCGATTGTCATTTTCTTGTCTGTCTCATTTTCATTCTTTTGTTGCATGACATGGTGCAACATAAGAATAAGATAGAAAGGAAATCTGCTGGTTTCCTTTATTTTGCTTTTTTCATGGCACACTACTTTTGTTCCAAAAGTCACAGAACCAAAGATGTACTCAACTGGAGGACATGAGAAGAGAGATGAGGGTGTGCAGATATGACCAGAAAAGCAAACAAAACAGTGCTAGGCAAAAAACAGAGGAGAAAGCTGTTTAAATGTTCAACTTGCAGCTTTTTTTACTTGTAGTAAGGAGTAAGCTGTTGAAAATGTTCCAGTTTTAAGTTTTTACAATTTATTAACTAAGCTGTAAATTTTAGGATCTAAAACAGTTACAAGGAGTCAGCTAAGCAAGATGTAAGAATATTCATGTGAGGTTTTGCATTCAATTCAGTGGGCCTTGGATAAAGCCCTAAGACACTGGACTGTCTAACAGGCCTTCTTTAAAGACTAATAAGCTATGACACTGTGCTTTTATAATGTGGGTGGCTAGGTATCTCCTTTCCTAACATTTAATTTTCACAGAGAACAGGGCTGAGAGGTTCCTGAAGACCAAAGAGATTATCATATCCTCTATTTATAATAAATATAGGGTTGAAAGGTGCTATGGAATAGAAGGTATCTTAGTATAGAAAACAGGACAGGCTGTTCTGCTTAGAAGCACAAGGGCAGCCTATGAAAACCAACCTGGAGTGGGATGGAAAAGAGGATGGCCTTGCTATGAGGAACTGAGGAAGGGCACTAGGCCAGCTTCTCACGCTTATCATTGACCATCAGAGACTTGAAATATAATCTGTTTTGATTATCAACTTTCTGAATTTTCCTTCATGTTGAAGCTCGAGCTTATCATGCCCTCAGCCAGGAAGAAGACCAGGTTGCTTTCCTGAACAGCTGAACAAATGTTATATGTACAATTCCACATGTGCCCAGCCTTCTGTAGTCAGAGATGTGTCTCTATGGTCTCAACACTGTTTTTTAACTAAAATTGAAATGTTTTTTTGAAAGAAAATATGTACAAATGTTGTATCACATGAGCACCAGAGCATCCAGATGAGGAAAATTTTGAAGGTTGGTACATCTGGCATTATCTTGAAGTTAAGAACCATATTTTCAAAGACGGGAAGGCACTGGGATTTTGAACATCTTACAGACACATAAATCCAGAAAGAGAGGCTTTAAAAAAATCCCCCTAGGCATTATTTGCCTGCTTAAAGAGCACTGAAAGTCAAGCTTTAGAAAATATGGGCTGTGGATACATTCTAAATCTCTCTTTCCTTTCAAATTACTTTTTCCATATCTTAGTAGATCTAGAATTACACAAAGTATGTGGCTACTGCAATCTTAGACATAACGCTGAACACATTTCTTTATCTGTTGAATTTTAGTACTGGCCAGAAATAGAGTCAAATTTCTTCTCTTCCTGCACACAATGTCTAACAAGTCCTGCCGTAGCAGCACCTTTCCATTGCTCAGCTTGTGTGCACCTCACCTTTTACCAGGAGCTGCTCCTGCTTTCCCTCCTCCAACTATGTCTGCATCATTCCCAATTAAAATACTCATCCCTTCCCTAATCAAGATTTTGCTCGACTTCCTTTCCTGATTTTAAAAAGGATGTGAAAGCTTTCTTTCAAATCATTTTATCTCAACAGCGAATAGTCATTTCTTCTTGTCTCATGGAACAGTTCATGCTCTAAATCTATATAACAGAACACTGACAACACAAGTGCAAAACCTGGTGCTGAGGCTGCCTTTGAAGAGATTGTTTTATTTCTGTAGGGCAGCCTTGATTAGCTGTTGCTGGTCAGATGGGTGTTGTGATGCATCCAACTTCAAAATACATGAGATGAGTTTACAAATTTTGCATTATCTGTAGTCTCTGCTCTTCTGCATGGAGTAACCTTAAATACACTGAATTTCATATTAAAATGGTTGAAAGCACACTTATTCTTTATCATTATTTTATTCAGCACACTTACAAAAATGTACTAACATCCAATAATCTTCGGAAGATGTGATCTGTCTCTGTGAGTGAGAGAACTGAATAGTAACAATTTTTAAATAGAAAACCTATAATTCAGCCTACCTGACATCAAATCATACCAGACTGTTGCTCTTTAAGGAATATGCTACATCAGTAACAGCATTATTGGATGATAGGAAAAAGACTGTAATATTTAGTTAGGTTGCAACAACAAAGCACATTTGGGAATCATTTACTGGAGCTCAAAGAAGATGGATAAAAATCAATATTGCCTGTTGCCTACATAGCTATTTCATTCTCCAATTGCCAAGAAGCAATAAATTGGTGCTAGAATTAGAATTCTGACATATCATTAATCAGAGGAATAAATATGAAACAGCTTGATGAACCTTGGTATAAGAAACACAATTTCAAATAAAAAGTCATCCCACATGTGTCATTTCTTGCTAAGGCTTTATATAAGTCAGCAAATTGTATCATAAATTTTGGCAAAAGGGACACTGGACCTGTCAACTTAATTTTTTTTAAAGGGAAAAGCTCAAAAGACAATATTAGTTCCGTGTCACACAGAGTAATCCTGCCTTTTCTACTCTTTTATGGATTTAAATATTGTTTTCAGTAATGAGGATGCAATCCTAGGAGAGTAGGTATGCACCTAATTTGGTACTTTAGAGTTACAGTATTTTACATCTGTTTTGATCCAGCCACTGGATCCATCTTTCTCCTATGAATCCCCATAGCCATTCTTTTGCTCAGCCAGCTTTAGTCAGCATATTAATGGACTTATATTAGAATGAATTTGTTCCACTGAAGACAAACAGGAATTTTGCTGTCAGCCTCTCCAGAGGCAAGGTTGGACTCATTTGTTGATGGTAGTCACACCTCAGCACAGGCATCTTTGGAGTTTGAGCCAGCATTCCAACACTTCCTTTTAAAAAGAAGAAGAACAAAATCTGTGTCTTGGCCATCAGAATTAACTTTTTTTTTTTTTTTTTGCATTTGGGTTGTATTCATGTTCAGCCCTCTTCTTGTCTCTTAGGATTTGCCCTTCTGTGTTATGAGTAATGAGCAGCACCTTTAGTTGCACAGTCTGATACTGAATAAAAAATGCTGTTACCCACCAAGTGCTGTGGTACTGTAGAGCTTCCTGGACAAGAGCTTAGTGCATCTCAAGAACAGGGGCCACTTATGATGATCCTTTCACTTTGATCTTGCTGTAGATCAACATTATTGGGTTTAACAACAGAAGCTGCAGTTCAAAATGACAGTGGAAAACTTTTTCATCTCTTCTGCTACTGAAAAAAAAAACACCTTTCCTGTGTTCCTTTCCTGGACACCACAGATTTTCACTCACTGCACATCTAGAGTGACTCTGCTCTTCTGCCACGTTCTGTGAGGAAAAGGGAGGAGAGTAGCAGCTGGGGGCAGGAAATGAGGAGTGCAGCCCCAATCTCACTCCTTTTCCTCCTGCTGCAGTGGCAGCCTGCTCAGACAGCACAGCTGAGCTCTGCTGCGTGCAGGAAGGGCCAGGGCAGAGGTGGAGGCTTAGCAGGGTGAACACTGGGCAAGAAAGGAAGATTGCAGGGCATGAGGTTGGTACTGTAGGTGTGATAACACAGCATCACCATTTTTGCATTTCTTGTCCGCTGCACCTGCAGTACGTTTTGGATGCGTAGAACTGCCATGTAGCTCCTGCAACAGTTTAATCATCCAACATTGCCTGCTCCCTGCTTGAAACAGAATGCCTCTTTTGTGTCCGTAGCCTACAGGACAGGAAGAAGGGGCAAGGATTGTGGCTGGTTCAAACTGGCTGTGTGCAGACTGTCCAGCCAGCAGTGTGTGTTGTCCTCAGCCAGTAGCCATTCTCTTAGTGGGGCTCTGCCTTTTTTGGAGGGAGAAAAGTCATGGTAGCTTGTTTTTAATTTAAAAACAAACCAAAGCCAACGCCATCACACTAGGGAAAAACAAGTTAGGAAATGTGAAATATTAGACAGACTGAGAAAATATGTTAGCAGTCATGTATACATCTTTCAGCCTAGGAAAAGTAAATTTTCATTGTTAGGAGACATTTTCATTAGTTACTTAGGTCTTCTACACCTTTATATTAATTGAAGGGTTTTTTTCTGCAAGTGGTATGTGGGAAAAAAGTATAGATGGTGCCAAGATCAAGTTTCCTGATGTGAAGATCTAGTGTAGAGGTAAAGCCCCCACAGTCACCTGCACTCAGGTGACTCCACCAGCTGCAGTCAGCTGACAACAGGCACGTACCTGTGTAGCACCTGAGCAGACAGTGGCTGTGGTCACCTGCCTGTAGCGGGTGACTACAGGTGTGTAGGTTGTCACCTGACTTCCTAACTCACACAAGGCCAGTGCTGTGACATGATTGTTCCCTATATTTCTCCCACGGTGGGGCTGCTATGGGAGGGAGCGGATGTTGCCGGGGATGTGTCTGTTGTCAGGCTTAGCTGGAGTTTTCAGTCCCTTGCAGTGTTTTAATTGTGCCTCTCTTCTGGGGTGCCTTTAAGCCCAGCTGTTTGTGTGTAAGCATTAACTCTGCCACAGTGCAGTGTTTCGGTCTTTGTGTGGTTTTGAAATAATCCTATAATCCTTTCACAGTTGTTACATAATGTGGACGAAGTAAAATATGTACTTTTGTCCTGTGTTACTGGCACACTGAGCACTTAAACGTCACACTGCTTTATTGGAAAATCAAGGCATTAAATAAGCAAAAAGTTGCATAAATTTACAATAAGTCCTTGTAATTACCTGCGTTCCAAGAACCAGATGTACCCCAAATGCTCATGTTTGGTCTAACCAAGAAAGATGTTCCTTGCTATTTGTCTCAAAGCAGGATAGAAAACAGGCTGGGGCAAACTGTACTATAGATAAAATAAACATATTCTAGGCTGCCTGAATGCTCCTTTTAAGTCTGAGTAACTCTGAGGTGTTATATGTGTGTGGTCCAGAATAATCTGAATAATCTGCCTTTATGTTATGGTATATAAATATTTCTTGTGAAGTGTTTTTTCATTAGTAAGAAAATAGTGCCATGAAGTTAAGTGTCAAAATTAACCTTTTGGCTTCAGTAGCCAATTTTCTCGTGTTTTCTATTTCACAGACTAGGTATGTGCTCACAGACACTTCCAGGGCTAGAAGGAGAAGAGTGAGAACCAGTGAATGCTGTGAATCTTCTCAGTGTAACAGTTTCCAAAACACCTGCATTAATCAGGGTTGAATGGATGTAGTGTGAAAATGGCTGGACTGCTCAGTCTTTCCGTTTTATGTGATTAATACAGAAAAGCTGTTTGGGGAGAAAAAAAAAGATACCATAATATCTTTTGAATTTCTAGTCTTGATTAAATTTTTGTTACTGACAGAAAGTCAAAGTATCAACAAATTCTGAAAAGTAAAGTGTATTAACTGTGCATAAAGCAGGGTTATCTATTTGAGGAAGAACACCAGCTTTTCACCAGCATTTCCTTCCTACTTATGAGAGATAGTGTTGATCCTCTAATACAAGAGTCAAGAAATCTAATCAAATGACTCAAAAGTGTGTGATCAACTTTACCTGATCTTTCAAAAATCTTAAGATGCTGCATCTTAAACAGTTGTGTTTATAGGACTGTCTGCTCTTCTAACTGCCAAATAAATAAGGCAGATTCTGTGCAAAACCTTGCTTCACTGGTTTATCAATGACTTTAGTTTGGGCTAATTTGCCCAACTGAGAAACAAGCTGAATTAATCTTTTTGGATTTTTCACGCATTCAGTGTTAACATGGTTCAGCTGCTTCCAGAGTCTGAAATTGCCCATTGAAAGATATTTTATGTTGGTGATCAGAGAATTTCCACAAGAAGAAATGTGGATTTGGCAATATTTCTTTTCCCAGTAAACATTAACTTCTCAGTTTGCAAAATAGGCTTTGTTTCTTTTTATCAACTTTTAAATAAAGTCTGTCAAAAGAGTATATGAGACCACTGGTCTGGGACAAATAGTTGTAAGAATTGATGAGATTCAGTAGCAGAGAACTGGTGGTTCTTAGACCTTGAAGAGCTTTGTTTCACCATCAGGTTTAAAGGGGAGTTTCTAACAGGAACAGAAGAGTAAATTACACAATAACTAATTATCGGTGAAATATGTGTGGATAAATCCATACTGCATGATTCTCTTTCAAACAAGGCACATATGAAAAGCTATTGTCTAAACACAAAAATCACACTAGTCTGGACTCTGTAACAAAATCCATCTTTGATTTTGGAATTTGTTCTGATTAAGTGTTAAATGGCAGCTTACCTTAGATTTGTTCTGTTGACTACAGTATGGATAGAGCACTAAACAGAAAGTTCTTTCCCTTCCTGTATGAACTTCAGTCCGTTTTGGACTGAGGGAAATATAGACTTTATTTAATTTTAATAAGAAATAAAAGAACAACAAGTACATTATTGCTTAAGTTAAGAAATGGAGTAAGCAACTAGAATCATAAAATAATTTAGCTTGGAAGTGGTCTCAGCAGTTCATCTCATCCAACCCTCACTCAGAGAAGGCCTAATCCACCCAGCTCGTGATGAACAAGGCTTTGCTTGGGTACTGCTGTGAGAATAAAAGATGATTTACATCTTTTATTCTCACACACAAGGTGAGAGATTTTAAGAGCTCATGCTGAATTTTTAACTATAGATCAGAAAAAGAAATACTTTATTTGAGCCATTTCTTACTTTATGCATCTGCTTGCAATGAAAAACTAAAATAATTTGTGAGAATAAAAATCAGTTCAAGACATATTCAAAATGCAAGTAACCTTCATCAAATTTAGTATTTGCTGGGGGTTTTTCCCCTTGTCTATTCGCCTCTCCAATGTGTTTTGCTTTTAAGATACTGGAGGATTAATCCAGCATATCTCTCTAGCTTTGCCCTCTGTGATCTCATAGGATAAACTTAGAATTAATTCCTCGTACCCTTTCTGATAGAAGAGATAAGCCTTTAGATAAAATGTTATTTCAGTTGCTGTCTTATCCGGATGTTTGAGCTGCCAGTTAAATTGTAAATTAAAGGCTCAAAACTCTGGATTATGGACTCCAGCTTCATTATTAATGAAAAAATATGCCCTTTTCACAGTTTGTCATTTTCTGTCTTCCAACAAACTCAGAAAATATGGTGAATCTTTTCCACTCTCCTGTTTAAACAAAACAAAGATACAGTGATACAGTCCTCCCTTTGGAAGACGAAGCTTCTACCATAAATAATTGATTTGTGCCTATTTTGTCCACTTGAATGACCCGCCTATGAAAATATGAAGTTACTTCCATATGGCACTTCTTGCTTTGGAATGAAGAAAATCAGAATAGTATTTCCCTCCTTATACCATTTGGCAAAGTTTGTGTCCCAAATTTTAATGTGACAAAATCCTCCCCATTGGCATTAACCTCTGATTGCAGCCTGTCAGTTTTGCCTCTTCCATTGACTCATTTTTCCACTCACACCGTGGAGATTTGTCTCAGTCATCACTTCATACTTTTACATTAAGTCAATTAAATGATTAAATAACAACTATCATAAAATATCAAAACTACTAATTTTATTGGGCATCCCTGTAAGGACAGCCATCCTTTATACAATGCTACATGTTCTTACAGTTCTTATTTATGTGAAATCTTTGTACAGTTACATTTTAGATTTTAAGAGGGAAGTGTCATAAGAGAAGTGAATTATTTGTAAGATCCATGAGGTATTGATTGTTTCAGATGTAAACTCTGGCTCTTTTTGTGGTGCTATTATTTCTGGGCATAGCATATACAAGAGAAAAAAATGTATGGATATGAAAAAAATATGTATTGACATTAAAAAAACCAAACACAAACAAAACCAAAATAAACAAAAAACAAAACAAAACAAAACAAAACCCCACACCCAGGATAATGTTTATCAACTTAATAGGTTTTCTGTTCACTATAAGCCTGATGGGTAGGCAGACCAGTTCAATAGGGTTAGGAAGTGATCAGCCAAGAAATTGGGAATTTTAACAATTCAGTGCTGTGTGTATATCTGCTTATTTTATCTCTTTACAAATGCTTATTTCTTCAAACCCTTTTCCAGTTGTTCTTTAAAGGCAGTGCTCCCATGAGGCAGAATGCACACTGGCCTTCTCTGCTGGGCTAAAGCTGCTTCCCCTCAGTTCCCTCAAGCTTGCAGTCTTCAGCCTCAGAAATTGGCTCTGCTACATTCTGGTTAGATCCTGTGCTGCATCCCACATGTATTTGCATTTTTTATATCCTTTGTATGTTAACTGACCTTGCAAATGATGTTGTCACCCTTTGCTTGCAGAGGGCTGTATGTGTGAGCTAGATTCACTTACAGGTTGGGGCTGTATTTAGTGAAGTGCTTTAGGGCACTTTGGAATAGAAAGCATTATCAGTATATACATTATTAATGTCAGCATAATAGAGTATAGGTCATATTGGTGAATGTAACATGACCTGCATTATTAGGAAAGAGCTGTGAAAAGAATCTGACAGAATAAAACCCAAAAGAAAATAGCCCTTGTCTATTGGACATACCCTTTTACAAAGTTTCTGTTTTCTGTTGCACAGCACATAACCACCTTGAGCCAAGGGGACTGTGATGAGAAAGACTGAAGAGCCTTTAGTCATTGTACAGGGCAAAAAGAGACAGAGGTGTTGCTTCCTGTGTACAGAAAATGAGTATGCTGAAAGCAATTGCAGAAATGAGTCTTGAAAATGAGGCTGTTTTGAGAAACAGTCAGAGTAAACAGAAGATACGAGGAGTACTTTAACAGTTTATCTTTTTTGGAAAGTAGTAATAGTTCTTATGCAGTCAGGAGACCTATTTTCTATTCTCGACTATTACAAGTTCAGTGTCTCTACTAATTATCCTCTGTGCTCCATTTTAAAGGGTATGAAAAACATCTATCTACCTTCCTAGAGCTCCAAAGCATGCCGTGGTCTTTTAAACATTGCTTCTTCAGAGTGTTTTCACCTTCAATGTTCAAAAATAACCAGTAGTATACATTATACCCATCTAAATAGAAAGATAAATTATTCTGTTGGTTAAGCCACAAACTCACGGGAGCCAAAGCTACACTTATGGGAGCCACGGTTGTGCACATCGGCACTCGTTCAGTGATTGCTGCCAGGGTGGGTCCCCTCAGACACTCCTGCAGACTCCAGCCCTCAGGTTTTGTTCCTCACAGGTTTCTCTCTTTTCCTCAGTTTTAATAAAGGCTCTCTCCAGCTGTAAAGTAATCCATGCAACTGAGGTGTTGCATGAACTCTTCGAGTTCTTTTGACTTGTGTTGATCAATATTTCCTTCTTCTGGCATCTGCTTAAATCATAACTGCGGTAGGCTACCATACTTACTGCTTGCATACTAATCCTTCCTTAGATTGAATGCTCTCTGTTTCTTTTTATTAAATGCAGATGCATGGATTCAAGGAGAAAAAGTTATTTTTTATTGTGGCCTCGCACCTCCAGATAATCAGCCACTCTGATGTGATCCATCCTTTTGACTATTATAGCTTACTAAACAGCATAAAATGATCCTGAGAGAGGATTTTGTTTTTCCATGGGTTAATTTCAGATGGAGTACAAATTCTGTTCTGGATTATCTTTTTAACATCTCTACTGTTTAGAAGAGATCCTAAGTTATTCATTCAATGTTCTCAGAATTAGAACCAGATACTCTTATCAAAGATGAAGGGCTAGTGAGAAGGGATGTTGACTTTTTTGACGTTTTTCATTATACTGCTCGTAAGATTTTGATTTTCCACAAAAATAGAGCCTTTCTACATAAGAGCAACTTGAGTCAATAGCGGGAACCTTTACAAGACACGGCAAGCTATGTCCACACTGGTTTTGGGGTTTTATTTCTTCAGTTTAAGATTTTATGTCAGATACACCAGACAGCAGCTTTCAACGTGCCTTTTGTCCTCTCAGTTTTTTCGTTTTGTTCCAGTAGCTGTAATTTACACAACAAGGGGTATATCTTATTATATTCGCCACCAAGACAGAAGGAAACTTTGTGATCAGAATACATCTAACAGTGAGATGCCTTGAATTTGTTGCTAGAGGTCTTTGTAAAAGATGCTCTTTTACTTTTAACATAAAAGTAGGTAGAAAAACTAAATAAAGTGACAGTGTACATCCCTAGGGGAAGTATGAGTTGCTTCAGAATGAACAAAGCTAATACACTTAAGACCAAATCATGCAAAGTCTTGTTTCTGCTCTATTAAAATTGCTGCATTGTGATTAGAAAGAAAATAATGATTTAGGTAGGACTGAAAAAGCTGATTAATTAATCCTCTCTGTTATTATTGTTACAGTAAAAAATGCAATTCCATTCATTAGAAATTCAAACTTTGATCACAGGAAGCTGTGCTTTCATCTGAAAAATTTAGTCCATAAGTTTGTCAGGTGGGATTCTGTTCACATTGTGTCTTAAAGAAGCTAATGTGTTACTCCCTTATTAATTACTGTCTTGTCCAACTAGTCTGTTCATTCCAGGGGGATTGAATGGGAGAGTAACTGCTTGTCACTGTACTAAAAGCAACTGTCTAGCTTTTAAAGATTAATTAGATGGGGGTTTATGTGTCTTATTCCATCAAATATTTAGTTTCTTAAAAACTTTGGCTTCACAGTACCCTATTTTGTTGTACTCTGAGGATCAACTTGAAGCATTATATCATTGCTTAACCAATAATATCAGATGACTGACATACCTTTGCTTGCAAAAAAAAAAAAAAAAAAAAAAAGTAGACACTCAAAATGAGTACCTGAATTCAGAAACTACCTGAAATAAAGAACAAGTACTTCCTTTCTGGTGTTCCCACTTAGTGAATGTATAGTAGTAAAGCCTATTTCTGAGCCTGCTTTTATCCAATATATACTATTGGAAAAAAAGTCCTATACTATGAAAGAGACCGGAGCAAGAAAATATGAAATTTTTACACACTCACCCTCATCTACTCTTCCATCTTCCAAGTCACCTTTTATTCTTCCCATAGTAACAGTGTTCTGTACAAATATCACTGTTCATCTGCGGTGAGTTTTCCTTGTCTCTATGAACTGATGCAAGGGACCACCAGTACTACAGGAAGAATCAATCACGAGTCATTGGGAAAGCCGTTTAAATAAACTCCACCTCTCTGTAACAGATGCAGGAAATACCATGCCAGAAACCATACTGGGCACCTCCTTCACCTATTTATTTGGTTAAGAGCTGAGCTGGGATCCCACTGCCATGGGATAATGATATAAACTGCCATGGTTTTGGCAGAGCTGCTGGGCAAATGAGAAAGAAGCAGTTCCCAAAACCAGAGTCCTCTTTCATGCTGTCTGTCTTCTCAAGGAGGAGATACTTCTTACTCCATACAATTGGAAGTATGACTGTTGGATTAAATGTACCGGAGAAAGCTGTAAAGAAAATTCATTTTAAAAAAGCCATACTGAATACAGAAGTTGAATAAAGAAGGAGGAAACCCAACCCTGGCAATCAAATTAAATTGATAATATGATACAAATGATTTCTCACCTTCCTGTCGGCAGCCAGCTTGATGCTTGCAGCATATTTGGATCCATTTCAACCATTTAGCTGACAGATTATTTTTCCTCTTCTGGAATGTTTCCCCAAATGGGCAGCAGGTGAAATAAACATTGTCATTACAGGCACAGGAATCAAAGGGTGAGCTCCCAGCCTTGAGCCAGCCCAGCATTCCTGTCCTCTCCTTTTCAAGAGCCCAAAGGTCACATGCAGTACTGCCAGGCTTATAAGGCACTGATGAATGTTTCATTTCTCTGTTACCTGCCGAAAACCGTAACATCTATGTGCATGAAGAGAGAAATAGACCTTTAAATAAGCATTCAGGAAGGAGAACTCTTGCCCTCTTGTTTAAATGTGAAGTTTTTTTGAAAAAAAAGCTATTTTTGTCCAGTTCTATACACTTCAAATTCTCTTAAATATTCCTTGATGCTGGTTGTGCAGATCTACAAAAATATCTTTGCTCTTGGTCAGGAAATATTTTTGCTTCTCTACAGAAAATGTGTGTGAAAAATATTGCAACCATTTTTATCTAAAGTAAATATTAAACCCTTTATTTCAGAGGGAAGTGATAAGCAATTTCTGTTTTAATTTTAGCATTAGAAAATTAAAACCTGTATTTCAAGAATAAAATTACTTTAGAATGAACTTTGGGCAAAATCGGTTTAAAGACTTCTAATGACTCTAATAGGTTTTGGACCAGGTCTGAAGAAGATAAATTATGAACCTACCTTCTTCTTCTCTCTCCAGGAACTCATGAGATCTTATCATCAGAGTGTAAATCTCAAAGGAACAGCTTGCTGCTGCGTTTATTTATCACCTCCTAAAGTTCATTGTAGTTCTTGGGGGAATCAGTTTAATTACAACAGTAAATACTGTTCTAAATTTTTTCACTCCATGATGAAAAAGTATGGAGCCATAATTACAGTCTGTGCATAGCATGCTTTGTCTCTGATTTACTTGTTTGCCAAAAAGCCATTTTCATGTGCTAATATTGCAGCAGTAACAGCGTCACATGGCCCACTCGAACAGCGAGTGCTCAGCACAAAGCTGAAGTCAGCGCAGGGCTTGCATTCTAAATAAACACTGCAATCACTGTAATGATGACAACATGAAATCCAGGTAACCAGAACAAGGTTTTCAAATGTCACCCCTCTGCAGTGGTGAGCACTCGCTGCTTATGTCCTCCTCATGGGGTGACTTGCGTTACACAGGGGAGGAAGGAAGGAGTGGAGAGGAGAGATGAAAGATCTGTGACTTCTACAGTCCCTGTCTTTTTAAACAAAGTGGTCTGAAGGTTTCCCACCCACTTCACTGAACACAGTTCATTGTGAAAAACAAAGGCACCTCTTTGTTTTTCTCCTGCTTTTCATTGTAGTGCCACCTGCTTACAGGGATGGCTTAAGCACTCAGCTGGAAGAGTTAGAATCCAGTCCTTCAGGGGTGTAGAGAAGGCAACAGAGTTTTGGGGCAATGCATAATGGGTGGCTCTTGGAAAAAGAGGGGGGTGAGTCATAATTTGAAAATATGCGATTACAGGGAGGTGGGCAGCCTTCTTTTATTCTGACTTTAATAACATCAGGGACAACTTACTCTTAGCTCTTAATTGAAGTTCTCCTTCCTGCAGGAGTTCGAAAAGAGCTTACCAGGCTTGTGTGAATAAATGATTGTCTAACTGTCAAATAGCACAGACCACCTTGATTTTGTTGCTGCCAGGTCATCCAAAAGTGCCAGCGCTCTATAAAAGAATCAATCCTGTGAAAGCACTAGATGTCTGTTAATAGATTTTTTTTCTCTCTCTCTCAAATAGAATTGGTTTTCTGTTGGTCTAAGCTTTCTCGTGTATCCCCAACTATCATACTGATAAAATTAAAGCTACACTAATTCACAGAAAGGAAGTATGGCAACATATGAAGGCTTTTCAAATTAAAGCTTAGATCCAATCATCTTATGAACCAAAACATATTTTAAGCAGTAGCTGGTAAACTGACAGTCACATACAGGAGGAAATCTTGGCACCATCCCATCAAATCTCTGATGTGTATCAGAGAGACAGGCAAGAGAAAATATTTTTTCCTTAATGAGTCATAAGGGTTATTTAATCTGCTGCTCCATACAGAATGAAGTATTTTTTATTATATTTACCAAGTAAGTATATTAATATATTTTGGTCCCTTAGTTGAGATGCAAATTAAATTCAGAGGTGAATGAAAGTTTGGAAGTTTCTTGGTGTGAGGTTTCTAAGTGTCCTACTGAGAGCAGGTCTATAGTTACTGTGCACAACATATAACACAGATTATTGTGCTCTGCTGGCCGTTGTTGAAAATACGTCATGGAAATAAGTCAGTTAAAATTAATTTATTTTGATTGTGAAAGACTTCATTTTCAGCAGGAAATACAGTATATATCTTTTCTAGGAAAGAAGAACTGGAAGAGATAACAATTCTGTGTGTTAACTGTGCATCATCCTTTCTGAAAAACACATTTTCAGTTTTAGAAAGCCACTAAATTAAATCCCATGTCAAGACAAATATATTGAAATATTTGAAAATATTTGTATGGAAGTCATTGAATAGAGGTTTAGAAATATTTTGCATGTTTAGATTGAATTCATTAAGCATTTTAGATTTGGAGAAATATTTAATTTGCTGTCACAACATGTAGGACTAAAAGCGTGGGTTACTTAGAATCAGATTTTGGCAGAGAGGAGTAACATCTTTTAGTATATATGCTGTATCATTAATTTTGAATTAAAAGTTTTTGGTTTGAGATATTTATTCAAATTTTTCCAATGATATTTTTAAAATAATGTCTCATTCTTTGCTTAAAATTGATGTAATTTTTTTTGCTGATAAGTCCTAAAAAGACTGAAAGAAACAACGTGTATGTTTCAGCCACTATTTTTAACATGGCAACCAAAATAGATTTTTTTTTTTTTAATTAGCTCTGGATCAGAATACCTCATTAGAAAGTATTAGAAAAAAAGGATATGATTAATGCCCATATATTGTAAGATATAGATCTATATCTCTATAATTACTTTTTTTTTTTTTGATTTCAATCAAGGTACAGGCAGTTATAGGAGGATGTGATGATTATCGTGTTATTTATGCTCAAATGAGGTGCAGGAGTTTCCATGGTCCCTTGAGAGATCTTGATCTCATTTTCCTGCTGGATAAAATTCCTGTTTTACTGCATGAGCAATTCTGAGATTCACGGAGTCAATAGAACTCTGCTTCCCCAGGATATTCAGATCAACTTTCCCTTTTGGTTAATCCCTTAGGCAGAGAGCGTGTCACTTCCAACGTCTAGAGAGACAGACTGCTTTATAATCCAGCTGTGTGCATCAAGCTAGAGCTCTGCAGACTTGGAATTAAGAATGAGGGGCACAGAGCACGGGTATGTTTTAGGGTGTTTAGAACCATGTATTGGTATATTCCTAAGATAAATGGAAGAATCATACCTCCTGTTTTGATTTTCTCACCCGGGAGCACCAGATGTCATCAAGAGCCTACAGCAGAAGCCCTATTTCCAAGTACCTCACAGACTATGAGGAAATAATTTCATATATCATAATTAGAGGCCCATCTTGTCACATGCAAGTTCCAATTCATTTTCTGGTGCATGCATGTAGCTCATACATCCTAAATAAATCCTCTTCTGTCTTTTGATACTTTCTGATTACACAGAAATGTTCTCTTTTTTCCCCCATCTTCCTCTCCCCCAGTAAATGGCTCTAGGGCATGTTACTGCAGTGCATCATTCAGGGTAGGGGCTTCACCAAGCTGTAATCACTGTTTGGTCACTGTTCTGCTGTGTCTTCTTTGTATATTTTCATCTTCAGTCTCCAGGCAGGTCAGTGAAGCTCTACTTAGTCAATTTTGAAAAGAATGCAAATGATCGTGTTTTAATAGGAGATGTGTTAATTGCAGGCTCTGGTAAATAACTGTTTACAAAATCCCCTCAGTGTGTTTTCACCACATCAGGAATTAACGTGAAGACTTTTGTGTATGAAATGCTTGGCTCATGATTGACACAGGGATTGAGTCAGAGAGATTGAAATAGCTCAGGAGTTATTGTTTATACAAGGAAGTGTGTTAAAAATAAATAAAAATATGAGCACTTGTAAAGAACAGGGACCTGGTTTTCTCTTCCTGTCTAACTTTGTAATCCTGCACTGAGCTTAGCTGTATTTAACAGCCTGAGAATTGGAATTAATGAGTAGTGCTGAACTCTTACAGGTAAATCCTCCAGAGCTGCCATGACTCTGCAAAGGCCTTAATTATGAGGGTTCTTTGGTTTGGGATTTTGTTTTTCTTGGTTTTCTTTTTGTATTGCCACCAAACAACTTGACAAGAAAGTTTCCTAAAACCAAAGAACAAAAGTGTAGTCCTTTAGCTTGCCATTTCTTTGCTAACTATTATTTTGATGTTGGAATTTAAGCTTGTCAAGCATTCCTAACAAAAAAAATAATGAGAGAGAATGAAGGATGTGTCATGCCAGTTCAAAGATTTTGCTGTTTTCCCCAGCAAAGGCAATTTAGAAGGCAGATGGAAGTTTTAAAGAAAGCAGGTTTAAGGGTTGTGTGGGGGCTGCTTACAGTAATAGACAGGGAAACCAGCTTTTTGTTCTCTCTAAATGAGGTATGTGAAAGTCAAGGCTGTGACTAAGACTGCACAGTTGGCTACAGCAAGAATGGCTTGTTGAATTTGATTTTCTTCGGATTGTTGCTCACTCCCATTTTTATCACCACAGCATCATTGTAATTTTTCTCAAAGGTTGGGTATGAGAACATAATGCTCTTTGTGGAGTAATTAGGGTGCTCATATAACACAAGCAAACATGCCTCACAGCTGGAAAACTCTCCTTTAGAAATTACTCAGAAGGAATTTTCTCTCAGAGCCTTATTGAATAGCTCAGTGTAACAGAGGAGAGATTCCCATCCCACACTGAAGGCTGCTTCTCAGCCATAGTGAGCAAGTGAATGACTACTGCCTTTAAAAGGAGATTTACTTCACTTTGCACTTCGAAATTTAAGCAGGATCTGCTGAGTAAAGATTAAGCCATATAAATTGAAGTGGTTGGATTGTGTGTGAGATGATTTCCGTGGTAGGACTTAGCCTGCTTTTACTTCGCATTACAAGATGTGCAATTAGAAGCACTAAAAGCTACTAAAGAGGAGGTTGGAAATAACATATATCACTCATACTTTCCCACAATGGGAAGATGGGATGTATTGTTTCCAGCTCTAACAAATAATTCTCAGTGTCATTTTGCTGCTTTTCAGATGTATTATTTTACAGTGTTTGTATCTTGTCCATCTAAAGCTTCCCACACTCATAAAAAAGCCTAATGCCATTTCTTTTTCAAACTTCTAAGTACAAGATGTCAAGGGTAAAGTCTGTAGCTAAAGGTGTTAGGACAAATCCACCCTGCAACTCTATCTTTGGGAGCTCCACGTTCATATGCCTGGTCCCTGTCTCATACTTTCTGTGTGCACACACACCTTTACAGTCAGGAGCCTCCTGTGTGTTTATGTTGCTTAAGATTTTCCCAGAGAAAGGCTTTTATGACCTTTCTGTGAGAAGCTTGAGGTGTTCTGTTGTTTGCAGAAGACTTTTGAAATTGAGCCATGCAGTCAGAGCATTCCCTTTCTTTGTCCTGAGATTCCAGTCAGGTTTAGCTGAGGTATAAAGACAGAGTTATCAGAGAAATACTTGCACAACAGGTAAGCCCAGGTTCCTGCCATTGCCAAAGGAATGTACTGCTGGCAAAACCAGGACTAAACTGAAGGAAGTGGGACAGAGATCTGAACGGGATCTCCTACAGTAATCTGAGCAGGTTGGGTGAGGGTGTGCTGCCCTCTGCACATACGAAGTTCTGCTGAGCAGAAGCAGTAACTGAGGCCTCAGACAAACACTTGTTATTTCTTCCTCTAGCTTTTAAGATCATCGAGATTATATAGACCCAATAATAATGTAGCAGTTTAAAATCCCATATAATTATATTATTGTCTCTGCTGGATTTGCTTTCAAATTAATTCTACTCAATGTTGTGGCAAATTAATTTTGGAAAGTCATTAGTAGCATCAAAGTAATCCCATTGTAAATCAGCTTGTTGCTGCTATATGAGCCAAAACCTCAAAATATTAGTAAAAAAAAATAGTTGTGGAGACATTAGTAACAGTAGCTGAAGGGTTAATTAGCCTTTAATTGAGTCATTACTTGACCAGACGAATTATAATCCTATCCAGTGTGTGCCATTTACACAAGTTTTCCCTGATTTTTTCCTAAGGTAATAGGCCTAGCAGTTAGCTGGCTGCTGCTCCTGCTATGCTTCGGCAGCTGTCATTTTGACATATTTTCTGCTTTCTTTAGAAGAGAGAGGTTGATTGAATGTGAGAAAAGTGGAACTTTGACAGGCTGTCAGAATCCCTTGCAGCACAAACCTACCTGCCAGCTAACTTGTTTCAGGTTTATTTCAAAGAAGGTTTCCAGCACACAAACTTCTATTACTAGCCCAAGAAGGTCTTAAATAGGTAGCTTCCATTTTCTCAAAAATCTAAATTACCTAATTTTGCCTTCAAATTGGTTTGAATTCCAGAAATTCCACGTATGTCAGGGAAAGCAAAAACAAGTTCCCTTTCCCCGTCCACATGCAAAGGCCTAGGTGGATGAAAGACATGCTGTTCATCATATTCTTCCTTTTTTTATTTTTGTGGTAATCAGCTATTTGCCCTAAACCATGAGCAGCCTTCTGAAATTCTGAAGTCCGTTCATGAAGTGGTCAGGAGTAAACATGCTGTAAATGATTATTCCTTAATAGGGGCTCAAGCTGGGAGGAGATGCATCTGTTGGTGCTAATGGAACCAAGCTGTTGTAATTGATAGCAGACAGCTACCCACACAGCACAGTCACCTCTTGACTCGTGCATTCACTGCCCAGCCAACCTGCCAGGGCAATCCCCACAGTGTGCTTGGAGCCAGAGGTGCTACTGCTGGCCTCACAGCACCCAGCTAAGGGCTTGGAAAGTCCCTCTGGGTGCTCTTTGCTTTCTGAGGTAGAAATGTGTGTTCCTGAGGCCTTCATCTGCATGGAGCAGCTGCTGCCCCCTTGGCTCCTGTCTGAGTCACAGCCCAGGGGTGATGCCAGCATGGGCTGGTGGCCTTGGGCTGATTCAGTGTGTTCTCAGTGTTCTGATTATCTGTTCTTGCAGGTGTGACAGGGCTGCTGCTCTACAGGCTTAAATTAGCCCTGGGAAATATTCACACAGTATCTTCTCGGCAGGGGCTTTTCATTTCTTTGACCTGGAGTTTTCTGATAAATATGTCTCCACCTAAATCAATACATACCTGTAGAAATGATTCACTCAATTCACAGATGAGTGGTCTTTATGAAAGCCAAAAGAAAATAGAAATAAAATTATCTAAAGAGACTTCTCATCATACTGATCATACTGAGAATTGTGTTTATATTGTCATTTTCACTTTGCTTGGTGGCTTGCATGAGAGAGGTTAGTAACAATCTACAATATTTATACATCTACATTATCAAGTGCCTTTTGAGGCACATCCATAACCTTTTACATGTGCCAGCTTTGGTATTTGCGTTTACCTATGTTTGCTGAATGCAAGTTCTTTTGCCAATGCGCAGTCAGTAATAGAGTTTTACCTCTGAAAATCTCTTCTACAGGACGTACAGTGATGAAATCAAACGTTACGTTCTACTCTGGCCCATATGATAATTGTCATATATCATCTCTTCTGGAACAGACTGTGCTGTTCCTGTCAAAGAACTCACAAAGCCGTGTGACTGAAGGGTGTGCCTAGCCAGGGTCTCAGCTACCAAAAAGTCTCTGTCCCTCCTAATGATTTAAAGAGGTTTATGGAGCTATTTAAAACTAAATAGTTACAGAATGGTGCAAAAGACAAAGATTAGTGCAATTTAATTGGCTGAGACACGAAGTGAGTTCTGTGCCTGACAGATACACTGACATACAGATGACAGCAAACACACACCACTCTTAACCCCCCCCCCACCTTTTGAATCCAGTGGTTTTGCAGTACAATTATCCAAATTGTTCCTCACCAAAACACTCAAACTTCCCAAAATGAGCACACATTATGCAGCACTGCCAGACACTATTAGTCAAACAGGCAAGGCACAGCACTGAGAAGTTTTCCTCAAGACAATTCAGAATGCTTTCAGCAAGTCATCTTGCCTGCCTTACTGCTTATTTATCCACAGTCTTTACAACTGTACATAGCAATTAGTCACAAATTAAAACACTTGGATTATTCAAACTGTGGTTACCCAGTTAATCACTGGAAAACCAGAAATTGCTTAGAAGTCCACTCTGTACTGGGATGCTTTTCCATGCAGACATTAACAGAAAAAGAGTAGAAATTTTTGAAGCCTGGTAGACAATTATGTGGTTTCACTGCTTGAAAGGAACAGTTCAGAAGCAAATTGTAGGGATTTCACTGTCGGCATAACTGAGACTTTTTATTTCATCTGGAGTGGAGAGAGTTTGCTGGAAATCTAATCAGAGCGTTAAGATCTAAAAGTTATGGTTGCTACCTTTAAAAGCAGAACATGGCACTGGAAAACAAGCTAGAAGTCCTGACTGTAACTCCAGTCCAGTTTTTCTATCTGAAAGCAGGAATGTGATGGATTAAATGTTAATGGTTATTGTTCACAAAGAACATCTTAGATTTATACATTCACAGAATCTGACATTTTAGCCCAATTCAAGATTTCAAATAGTGTTGCTCTACAAAGATTTTATTAGAAAAATTAATAATTAAATTAATCCATGTTTTGCTTTTCCATAGGAAAGATTTTTCCTTTTCAGAGATATATGCTCGTGACATGTAAAAAGTCATTTCTAGAAATAGATTTCCGTAGAACTTTGTTTTCCCTCGTATTTCTTTACTTATTTGGCTACTCTTTTATCATTTTTAGTTAATAAATTTAAGAGTTAGGCATGTAAAAGCCAGATATATACTTTGAACAAGCGTACAGTTTGCAAGATTTGCACATGAATCTATGTGCATACAGAAAACCATGTGTTATTCTGTCTAGAATATTAAAGGCACTACAAGCAGTGTGGCAATCTGTGCAGAGTTTGTTTGAATGCTAATAAATCATGGAATCACTTTGTTTTCTGACCACCGGGACTTGCCATGTAGGAAATACTCACTTCAACACAGAGGAGTGCCTTGTGCACGATTTTTCATACCTCCTCTAATCATTGACATTTGGTTAAAGAGCCGATTTGTCCTCAGTGGCAAAGGAAAAGGAGTTTTCAAAGCACATGCAGCGTACTTATCCTCCCATCCTTCAATTTGATGATGATACTACTAATTGTTTAATTTTAATTTTATTGCTCTTACAGTCATATCTATAAAATCTTTGTGGTTTTGGCTGAAAAGGACAAATGTTCATGTGGGTGTGAGCACACAAAGTACTCAAGCTTCTGGTTGCAAGTTAATTGAAAATTAGATTGGGTATCTGTACATTGCATTGAGGTTTGTATGTTTAGTTGTACATTAATACGTGTGTTTGTGTATGTAGAAATATACACACACGCATTTACAGGTAAATTTGCACATATGCAAAATATTTATATATGTTTGTGTGTGCATTAATATATACATGTATATGCAGATATGGTTTTATTCCTGAAATCATGTACTGTATTCATACTTTTACCAGAATCTTCTCTAAGGCACTTTCTAAACTAAATGCATTTGCAGTAAGGAAGAGGATGGTCCTGCCAGGCAGTGTTTTGAAGTGGAAATGAGAAAGAGCTAATTTTCTTCACAACAGTAGGCACAACCAAAGACCTATCAATATAGTACAGGAGAGGCAGAGGAGGCAGAAACACGCTTTCATGTGAAATTGAAGTTGTCTAAGAATATCACTGTTGAAATCTTTAACATACTCCTCCTCTACAAAAAAATGAGGGAAAGTGACAAGCCTATCTTTTTCTTTTCCAGTTCAATGACAAAAATTTTCTTTAAACTGATTTTACTACAGGGTAGCCATCTTACTTCGGAACAAAATATGCTGTTTGTCACATTGGCCCTCTGCACCAATGCGTGAAAACACACAGATAAACCAACCCTCCTGGAAAAATGTCCATAATTATTGTGGTAAACCACCCTTCTTTCCAGGCCACGGGCCAGCCTTTTGAAGGTAGGGCTATTATTTCTCAAATTTATAGAACACTCAAGTTGAAAATGCCATGAGAACATTCTAGGTGGTCAGCACAGAGAACCTGGAGGCAGGTTCACGTCAGCTGCTGCTTCAGTGTCCTTTGTGCTTCACCAAGATCTGCTGGGAATTAAATTAATGCTTTGGAAGAGGAAACACACTGTTCACTGTCCTTCTGTGGCAGCACTTCGGCATCACCAGGGGCTGGAAGACCCTTGTCAAGTGTGAGGCTGAAAAGGTAAAGTGATATTTTCCAGCACAGTTTGTCTCTCATGGACATGGAAAGGAATTATTTTCCTTTTTGAATCGAAGGGAATAAGCTAGAGAGAACAGGGATTAAAATGTACATCTTTGGTAACAAAGTAGACACATTTACATACCTCACTTATGCACACCTATGAGCATCTACTTGATAATATCTGTATGTTTGCAAAAGGAGATTAATTTGAAAGTATAGAAGAAACAACTTTTTATAGCATTTCTTGTGGAGAAATCATTCTAGTGATGATTCTAATCACAATAATCCTCTTTCACATATTTCATTTGTTCGTCCCGAATGAGGGACTGGTTGAATTCTAAGGCCATTTCAGATTTGACAGTGTGCCACAGAGTAGAGGAAAACAAGCAGCAAAGCCAAGGAAGCGCACTTGCCATCCCTCCCCTCGCAGGAAAGATTGTAAAGTAAACTTGGTTTCTCTTCCCTCACGGCCAATTTTCACATTCTGGGCAGAACTCTTGTACTGGTGTTGTATTTCAGTTTTCTCCAAGCACATATCATGCTGTTGTAATTCTAATTACATGCATTTTCAGTAAAATACCAAATTGTTAATTTTCTTAATTAGCTTTGATATTTTAGCTTCCACATCGATCTTTCAATCTTTCATGCATATTTCATTTGGAAGTAATGTAGATCTATACTGCATATACCTAAAACAATGTGTATTTTTAAAATTTTTTGCTTGTTTCAAACTTAGACATGAACTTTTTGTTTAAATTATGTAAGCCTGATTTTCTTTTTTCTCACTTTTCTTTCTTCCTTAATGGTTACTAAAGAATAATTATTCTTTCCAGAGCTGTTACAGGAATAATTACAATAATGATTGAAATTATGACTTGTGGTACAATGGTGTGAATGATACTTAGAGACTGTTATTTGTTCACCTGGTTCAAGTTATTGATAATACCTATATAATAATTCTGAGCTATATTCTCAAGAAACTTCTGCAACCATTTTACTGTGAATCTTGACTCCCCATAAGAGGAAGCATTTCACAAACACAGTAGTGTTCTCTGGAACAAAAAACAAACAAAGAAAAACAAATAAAGCAAACAAACAAAACCACAAACAAACAAACAAAAACAACTTAAAAAAAATCTCCTGAGTGCTGTGATCTCAGCCCAAGCAGGCAGTGGGTTACTGAAATATTTTTGTTTATGGTGTATCTGAAAGGCTGTACAGGAGCTGCTCAACTGTGGGTATTAAGGTCTACCTGCCTATCATGTGGGCACTGCTTTGAGGTAGATATGTAGACTTTTCTTTATGCCAAATGAGCAGAATACTCAGGAGTGAGAGAATAGAAATTCTTTCAGTCATCTATCAAATAATATCACGGCTTATATCTGTTTTTTGCTGTGTGAAACACAATGTTTATAAGCTTCCCGTTGTATACAGGTATACAAAATTAACAAATACACTTTATTTTAAAAAAAACCCACATTTGTATTAAAGAATGCATTTGTATTTGTTTTTACCAGCTGATAGCATCTGGGTATTTTCTTTCAACTCCCCAAAATTAAGATGTTAGACCTTTGTTATGTCCATCCCTTAGGTAGACAGAGCAGCCCTAGCTCACAGAGCTGCTGCTTTTACAGAAGCTATTCCATAATTTCTAGTCCTGCCCTGGAGAGTGTCAGTGTAAATCTAGATTGGGAGGTGACAGCACTATGATGAGAAATAAGAATCTACTTCTCTATTTATTTTTTTAACTACCAAAAGAACAGAGATCTGTGTATTCCTGGTCAGTTGAGTTGCAGTGAGGATGTTTGTGTTCTGCTGCTGGCTTGTCAAGCCATGTGATTTAATTTCTTCCCCAGAGACTTATCTGCAAAAGTTTAATAATATTTTTATCATAGAGATTTAATGTTATGATGTTGATGATAATAGCAGTAATCCAAAAGAGATGTGAGGCATAATGGGTTAATGCTTCTTAAGCATAGAGAAGGTCATGAAAGGAGAACACTGGAAATGTAAAGTACAAAATTGTTTTGTTATATTATTGTTACTATTATCTAAAACTAGGATAACCACAATATATATATGAGGCAGGGAATTCTGTGTGAGGTGGCATTTTTACAGCACTTCGTATGTTCCTTACACAGAAATTCTCACATTCTATGTGTTCTTACACTTATGTCCTTAACTTGTAAAATATTTAATTCCTGGGTAGTTCATTAATATATACAAATATTATGTTTTCATATTGGTCCCACATTTGTTATATTGCAAAATCTTGGAATAAAACTCATAGTTTCTGCTTAAGATAAGCATGGTAAAAACAATTGTGTTTCAAATTTCTTTGTGGGAAAGAAAGAAAGAGTTCAGTGCAACTCACTGAATCATAGCTGCATTAGCCACTTCCCGAATGACAAATTCAACCAAAATATTTCAGTGAAATACTTTAGCATGTATACAGCATTGATATTTTGGTACACTAGCTTTATTCATTAGCCTGCCTTAATAAAATAACCATCCTCAGCAATTTTTTCTCATTAAACATGGCCAGGAAATTTCTGAAGGGAACAGTACTTGGTTTTCCACTGCTTGTTTTAAGCAAATAAAGTAGAAGTGATAGATAGATAGATGGTGACCTGTATTGTCAGCTACTATTTGAGTCCTGGGTGGAGGGGAGCACCTTTTGCAATGTGTCATTTACTGAGGATTTTATAAAAACAGAAGTGTCACTACCTGAGTTCAGATTAGGAAACTCGACCTGTCAAGTGCCTGATTTTTACAAAACTCTCCTTTTGCCCTACAACCTGCATTTTCATGTGGCTTTCTATTACTTTTTCAATCAATAAAACTTGAGAGCAGTGCCTCCTTGTTGAGATCTAAGGTTAAGTTCCACATACTTTTTCTAAACAGAATTCTACAAAAGGCTCCCTGAGGACAGCTATTGATTAGGGCTGTGATGTTCATCTCTGTTACGTGGCATCGAGGGGACAAGTGTGCTAAAGATCTGCAACTGCAGCCAGGGACGTACCCTAAGGGGAAGTGCAGCACCTGGAATGGTGAACTCCCAGGAGGAGAAAGTGAGGTAAGAAACTTGTCTCTTGTTAGGAACAGCGGGAATGGTGTAGAGTTAAAGAAGAGGAAATGAAAGAAGAAGTTGTTGGATATCATTGTTGGGTAAGTAGTTCCTGCAGCAGTGACAAAGCATGTGGTGGAGCAGCAGACTGCAGAGCACAAGTGGAGCAAACGCAGCTGCAGGTGCAGGGACGGCGGGTGGCTGCTCGGCTCTGGGACCACGGCTGTGCCGTGTGACACTGGAGCAGCTTCACAGCTCTCCCCCTTTTGCTTTGGTCATCAGATAATGGGGTTTTGATTCACATTATCAGTGCCACTCTGCCAAATGCTGTTAGAGGAATATTTTCCTAGATATCATTGGTTGCCTGGACTCTGAACTATGCACTTCTTGTCTGATCAAAGAGCCCACCAATGTATAGGCTTCTGAGCAACTGCCCAAAAAGCCAGAAGAAAACAAACACTAGGAAGCTCAGGAATCAGTGGGTCTTCCCTAATCACTTCTGCCCCTTTGGCCATGGCTGGAGAACAAAGGATTTACAGCTGCCAATTTATGTATACTAACTGTATTATATATACTGTGTTTCATTTTAACCTTGTTGGAATCTCTGGGAAAAGCTGACAGGATTATAAAATGGAAAAAACAAAGATTACACACACCCTGAATAATCAAATGGCTGGGTATAGATTGCACTTCTAAATTTTCACCATATAAGTCTGTTTTAGAAAACAATATACAAGCTAGAAAAAGTGAAGCAGTCCTCAACTACTCATGTGCCAAATATTTTCTTTTTTTTTTCTTTTTTTGCTTTGCTTTTGTAGCACTACACTAAGCACATAAATTAACTTCGGTAAAAAACCTGCTGTCTTTTCCTCCTAAATACACTTCTTTTCCAAAAGCTTAAATGAGAAAATGCATGTGGATAAAGAGACAGAGTAAGAAATACTCCCAAGGAGATCTTGACCCTGTAATCTTTGATATTGCAGCCCAGCATGTTAACATTAGGCCACTGCATCACATGGTGCAGAAGTGTGAGTTTAAAGGCCAATGAACTCTACAGATTTTCCAGTCTTTCACAGTTACAGAAGCACCTGTACTAAATATATTTGTGTTGATGATTCAATAGCCATCACAGGGTTCTTAATGACTGATCTGGGGTACCTGAGCTACTCAGTGGAAATGCAGTGGGGGCAATTATTTTCGCTTGCCTTTACATTGAACAGACATCTATGCTGAAGGATGGACAGACCTTGAGTTTTGTGACAAATAATTTCGAATGTACACAACTTTTCTGAGGAGAGCATGTCAAAACGTGGCTGAAAAGTCTGGGTTCTGTTTCTGCAGGCTGGTGAAAGAATGGCTTTGAGTAAGTGTAAGTGCCAACATTCAAATCAGAATGTTCATATTATAACTCTGTTTATCTCTGACTTTTTGTTCTCTGTAAATGGACAATGACTATGTTGGCAGCATTGCAAAATACACTGTGTGTGTATGTATCTATGTAAAACACATGAATGCATTTCCATTTTTCTCACAAGCATTATTTTAAAATATTTTGCATATTCAATCACCTCTATCTTTACAATAACATCAGCAATGTGCTACAAAGACACTTCAGGGAAGGGAAAGTAGATTGTTAATACCAGTGTTATCACCTGCCATCTGGACACACTTAACACATGGTGAGATGTAAAGATTCAGCCATTTGTGGAATTTGATCCCAGAGCTCACTTTCAATCAGGTAAAGTCATGTCTAGGCAGGCACAGATGTTGTATGTACATAATGCAGTTCATTTAATTTATTGCCTACTTGTGTTAGAATAAGGCTGTGCTGGGATTAGTGCAGAGCCACAGTGCTCTCCTAGGTGAACTGGTGACATTCTAGTTCAAAGGAGAGTGATCCATGCCATCCCCAGTGCATGGCAGCATGTATGGAACAGCTTCAGCAAGGTGGTGTATTCCCACTGATCATGGTCACAGGAATGCAATGGAACAGGGATTTTGCTTATCATCTACCCATTGTGTGCATTGTCCTAAAAAATCCATAGTAGTGTCATCAGACTTTTCCACAAAATAAACAGAGCAATTCAGATGGTTCTCCCTGGGTGTTGCAGGCCAGTGTTGATGTTTCCAATTCTTTCTGCCCATATCCTGCTTGTGGGCCCAGGGTGCACACCCTTTTCCTTTACTAGCTTTAGCAGATATGGTCCTGAACATGTAGATGGAATCCTGCGTGATAGGCACAGCTTTAATGGGTAGACAGTGGAAGAGTGCTGTAAAAAATCCAAAATCTAAGTGCCTTCTAAGGTCTTCTTTAGTGGAACAGTTTCTTTTATTTACATGAATACTTACATTTATGGAGGCAGCCATATTTAAAACACTCAAATGCCTCTGCAAATTCACTACGTCCTCAAACATATTTACATGGGTCTTTTCCCTACTCAGAAATACCCACATTCTTTATTTCTTTGAATAAAAATGTAACTCTTCTCCAAGTGTGTTGCCTTTACAGATGTGTATTCTTGGAATACACATTCAGTTAGCAAAACAACCAGTGACATAGATGATGATGATATTGCCAGGCACCCTGACTGGTCCATAGATGTCCGTTTGTGATACTGCAGCATATGTCACTGTTGAGCAGAGCAACGTGTTTGTGTAGCAGTTCCCGTGCTCTGTCCTGAGCCTGTGGATTCACTGTCAACACTGTAATGCTCCACTCACAATTCACGTGTGCAGGAAGATACTGGCTAGGAAAAGTGGAAGGATGTCTTTTGGAAATGTCAGTGCTGACCATTAATCTGCATCTGCAGGATTAGGATTGCATACCGCGGGGTCATGGAATGAGAGCTGCGCTCATGCAGAAGTGACAGAGGAAAAGCAGGGAGGAAGCTCCCTGTCTCTGCAGGTGGAAGAGGGACAGTAGGAGAACTGCAAAAGGCTGGCAGAGGTAGACCAGTCGGTTTCTGCTCTCCATTGGCAGATGGCACTAAAACATTTCAGTCAGTTCTGTCCACGCCCAATCTGGTTTTGTTCTAAGGGAGCTGAAATCCTCCCGAGCCCACCATCTGTCACCCACCCTGCCATACGCACGAGGAGGTAGGCATGCACATCCTCCAGGGAAAGATGGTGACATCCATTTCCAGAACAGGGCTGCTATTCACCACAACTGGAGATACTGAAATGTGCTAAAAATTCAGTGTTCCCCATCTACACATAGCATCTCTGCTGTACATCCTGTAGCTCAGGAAAGAGAACTGTCTACTGCTTGGCCATTTCATTGATCCCCAAAGGCTGGATGTTGTCTGGAATATGCCACTCAAAAGTTGACATTTAAAGTGTAAATTTAGCATTTGTCAAAATTTGCAGTCTGTATGTGATGTCTTCCCTAGGAATAAATTACTCTTACAAAATTTTTACCTAATGCCAAAACACCCTTGGTTACCTCTAACAATAGCAAGCTTATCTTCCTTTCTATTTCTGAAGCTATGGAAGGCCTTCATGAGTTTCTGCATAGCAGTAGCATTGCACGTCCTTATTTCCCTGTTGAAGATGACATTCATTTTTCTTGCCTTTGTTACAGATTCAGGCTGTCTTTCATATATTAGAAGCTCTGTAAACAAGGCAAGTGGTAGAGAGTTTTGTGCATTACACGTTAAGGCGTAGATAAGGTCAATAGCAAATGAAACGAGTTTGAAAGGTGTAATGGGGAAGTAAGTTTCAAATATTACTTGGAGTGATGCTGGCTGATTGACAGCCACCAGGAAAAAAACATTGTCTCTCAAACTCCTAGAAAATTAATATATTTGTCCTTTTTCATACTTGTTTCAGATTTCATGGCTACCCATGCTGCCTTGCCCCACAGGATATTAAATAATAACAGTCTTCAGGCAGCAAAGAGAAGAACTAATTGTCATTATTCTTCTACTTCACCACTGCTGCTGTAATTGGAAGTTATCTCCTTATAATTGCATCTGTAGTGAATAGTAATTATAATTCTTATCATTAGCTTTTTCTTTTAATTAGTTTTTTCCCCTTATAAAATAATATTTTGTACTAGTTCTTGTCTGACTTAAGGACACAAAGATGGTCACTCTATTGGCACTGTTGTCGCTGTGTTGTTAATTGCAAAGGTGGATTTTGCATAGCTCACAGTAAACCTGTGACATGAGCAGTAAAATGGAGTCAGGGAACAGCTGGAGAACATGAGCTGTGAATAGGAGAGCAGAGCTTTCGTTTTAATCCTTCCTTAGTCTGTACATAGAGTGCTGAACATAGAGGCTGAGTGTAACTACTGAGTAGAGCTTTGAAATTAATTTAGATCAAACTGAATCACTTAAAAGAACCAAAAAAGAAAGCTTGCCAGCTCTTACTCAAATCAAACAGATATGCTTTTTAAAAACCGTATTTTTACGTCAGCTTTTCGGCATATTTAAGAATGGGAGCAAACATTTTATTAACAGGGTATAACTGATACAGAGTGAGTGTGGTGAAAGGATTCCCAAGCTTTCTCTGCAGTGTTTTGTCCCAGACAAGAGTAAAAGTCTCATCTCTTTTCCAATAGCTCCATTTTGTTACCAAAACATGTTAATTTCATTTTTAAAATATTAATATTCTAGGATTATACAGCATGATGCAAAAGAGAGGTTGACTATGAAGTTTTATGAGCTTCCCTTCCTTATATATCATATAAGCATAAAGCTCTTATGAGTCTGCTCACAAACTGAGAAAATGCTGATAGCTTTAGCAAATAATAAAATATATTTTGACTGCCAATTTTAAGTTTAATTTGAGCTGTAAATATTCATTAAATACTATATTACTGCATGTCTGTGTGTTACCAGTATATTTTATAACATTCGTTTGCAGGTCTAAACAGCCGTGTAAGATTGGGCTTGCAGCACCCAGTTGAGTGAATGCTGGTTATTTTGTAAATCATTTCTCTGATCTAATTTTTAGGCTAGGCAGTAGGAGTGTCTGTAGCTGAAAACGCATAGTGAAAGGGTCTGCAGTGAACAATAAGCTCCATAAGCACATTCCATATAGATTGTGATTGACAATACTTGCAGAATCCAGTCCCACTGTACTTCCTGCTATATTGTTGCTCAGACTAAAGCTACTATATGTGGGCTTTTTATCCTTTTTTTAACCATCACTTTGAATCAGATGTGCTAGAAATCTCTCCTTCTCCTCTTTTTTCAGCTTAGACTTAGTATTGTGCACATTCTTAAGACTTTGAAAATCCTAATTTTCGTCTGACACATATCTTCCCCCTGCTCCAAAATTTGGCATTATAATTTGATCAAAACTTCTTTTTATTAGCAGGGTGCACTATATATAGATAGAACATGTGTTTGACATTTTCATAGCAAAACACAGACCATGTGTGTAGAAAATTGCATTATGAGTCAACTTACCTGTTTATTTACTTCTATTTTTTCCTTGAAAACATAAAAGAATTGACAGATGCAGAAGTTTAATTAAGAGGAAGCTATTTTGGCTTTCTGTTCATAAAAGAGAAAAATATATGAGACTGCAAAACTTCTCTTGTCTTCCTTTGCTTTTTGAATTGGTGTGATTTAACCCTTAGGTGAAAACTCTCTGCATCTCCAAACCCCTATTTATACATGTGGAGATAAGTTTCCACTTGTCGGAGGAAATCTTGTGTGCCAAGATGCAGCCTTTAGGGAATTTTTAACAATGAGTTATAAAGCCCCAAGGAACAAGGATTTATAACAGAAATGCTGACACAATCTTAACTAAAGTGGTGCAAAAAGGCAAGGATACCATATAATTAAAACAACAGAAGCCTGGTACTGCTGTCTGTCAGTATCTGAGCTGGTCTCCTTGACAAGTTCTCTGATTTTTAGCTTTACAGCTTTAGCAGCATCAACTGTTTTTTTCGAGGGTGGTTTGTTGATTTGTTTCGTGGTTTTAGGTTGTTTTTTTTTTCTTTTAACAGATGTATTAGAAGAGTTTTATAAAACTGCAGCAGAAGGCAAAACAGCAGTGAAATGATTGAAGATGTGCATTTGAATCAGTTTGGTTTATAGGGATTACTTAGACTATATGAAAATCCATGAAGGTCATAATGACATTTATGTCACTCTAAAACTGATGTGTTCTACTTTTTATTCCCTTTGTACACTGAACAATAAACAATTTTAAATGTACTGTTGAATTAAAAAGTAGTTGTCTTCAGCTTTTAGTGTAAAACAAACTTCTAAGGAAACATGTGAAAAAAATTCACACCTTTTGGAGCTAAATAGCATTTTCAACTATGCTGCAATTTCATCAGAATTTAAACCAAATATCTACTCCAGCAAATTAGTTAATGTGTAGTTTCTACAAGCAAACATTTATGGGAGAGCTTTAAGCATTTTTTAAAAAAATGTTGAAGACTCCCTTTTGCTGTCGTTACTGACTGTAGTCTGAGTCAGAAAAAGAAGTATCTTCCATTCCATCTGTGCCATCTACAAGCTTTCTCTTTAAAAGTATGACGTTTTAAAAATTAATTTGTTATAGGCAGATCTATATTAAAAATTCATAAATATATAATAAACAAACGCTACATTATCATTTTCAGTAGATACCTGATTTCTAATAGTCAAACACCTTGTCACAGGAGCTCCAAAATCAAATGCGTTGTATTCCTAAATTACCAAAATAAGAACATACTCAATTTTAGCAATCACATGATCCATGGCTTTAGTGTTCTGCGTTTGAACTTTCTGCCTCCTCCATCATTTTTCAGCTAGAAATGGAGCGGAGAAAATAAAGCTGAGATTCATAGATTTCCAACGCAAAGAACTGTGGGCAACAGTGAAAATACACAATTAGTATATTGAAAGCACCTTGTTAACTGAGCATGTTTCACAAAGCATTTTGTCATATGTGTTAATTTATGCATAAGTGCTCTTCTGATTCTAACTAGTTATTTTATATAAACATTCCTTTTCGTATTTTTTAATCATAGATACATTTTAATAGATATAGTTTGCTCAAATTCCTTAATCCTTATTCTTTAAATAAGTGGAAGTTAAGGTTTACAGTTCTTGCTTAACCCATGGCCTTTGTGCTGTGTGGCCAGCACTGACCAGCAGCCTTGAAAAAGTACAGCTTGGCAGATATCAGTATTTGTGCTTCATTTCAAATATTATGATGGCCCAGTTGAATCTGAAGGTCCAAATAAATAGAAACCTTTTGCATGGTTTGATAATGTGAAAAATACACCCTTGACCCTTATTGCTTTGTGTTGTCCTTGCAGATCCAGAGCAATATTTGACTCAAAGGACTGGTCGTGGCTACCAGAGGAACAAGGCATAGGTGACACAAAATACCAGTTTTGAGTTACCCTCACCTGTTTAACTCAAATGTAAAGCTATGCCTACAAAATAGCTCCTTTGCTGGGGAAGGGAGAGAAAAAAGTAATTACTCCCGTATCAAAATGACTGAAAATCAAGACAAAGTTAAGAGAATCATATTGCCCATGCTGTTTGCCTTAATGCTAATAAAATCATTTTGGTGGTTTTCCCACAATTAGAAGACTTTTCTAAAATACATTCCTAAATGCTTATATAAAAGAAGCACGCACAGCATGGAATATATTTATTAACCATTTTTTTACTTCAAAGCTTTTAATTTTTACATAATTTCACCAGCAGAAGAAATTTTTTTGAAAACATTTCTCTGAACAGTGCTTGGGTCTCTTGAAATACAGCAATTGGAGTAGATCAGCAGTTGGTAAAATTAATCTAAAGTAACTGTTTATTCAGTGTGGCTCCAATGTAATCGTACAGCTTTAAAGAATTTCAAAACCTCACAATCTATAATTATATTTGAAGAATTTAATGAGTATGAAGACTTTAATGAGTATGGGGGAAAATGTCTTCAATAAAATTCCTAACCCACAGATGGTGCAGCTGGAATGGGGATCAATCGGCAGAGGTCAAATCTCACTTGTAAATTGTGTCCCAGATTACATAAGGAATCACTAGACATTTGAAAACTAGACAGAATTCCAGGATTCAAGAGTTCATATTCCTATTTTAGGCTTCATGGGAGCCTATTATACACAAACAAAATGATACATGGCCAGATACTTTAATAAAAGTCATAAAGAGCATTCCTAAGGAGGTTTTGACATTTTTGAGATATGTTGTTTACCCAGGAGAATTTTACTAGTTACTAGCAACATCCACATGTTGCTGCTAGAATAACACCCTTTTAAACTCTCATACTGTGGTATAATAGCATTTTTCTCTCGCTTAGCTCAAAGCTTTTCCTAGGACTCAAAAAAAAAAAAATCTGCAAAGCAAATGTGGAACCTTGTTTGCAGAAAATATATTGATTTAAACCTACATACCAGCTTACATGGAAATTTCTGCTCTGAAATAGGAGCTCACATCAAATTTGGAACATGTCAGAGTATGGACTGATGTTAAGACTGATGTTAAGACTGATGTTAAGACTGATGTATCATGGAATGGATTGGTCCCAGAATATTGACACCCTTGAGACAGAATTAGATGCTCAGACTGTGACTTTTGTCTTCACACCATGGCATTATGTTATGCAGCTGCATCAGTGACCATAAAGATCTAGTTCTGAAGTGAAAAGCAACTGTTTTCTGTAGCTGGGTGTTCAAATTCAATGGAACATTGTGTTTGAGACAGCCTAGTTACTGCTAGATGTATTCTCTTCCCAAAAGAGATTTCAGAAGAAACAGTGCTCATACAATGGAGAAGATTCATTTTGGTAAGGGTTAGATAATGGTAACGAACAAAACAGGGTTTGTCTTACCTACCACTGCTGTCCAAGTTTTCTGGATATATCCTGAAGTGTTCACTTTCCTGGCACTGAAATATCTAGGGATTTGTGTGTTTCTCAAAGCAAAAATCTTTTTATCTGTGTATTTATCCAGCACGGCTTGTAAATGTTCTCCTCGAATCTTTGACAGAGTTCATGAATTAAGAAGGTGGAATGGGAGTCAGGGTAGGGCAGGAGGAAGATCTGGGGATGATGGAATCCAATAGACGATGACACTCAGCAAAGATGGGTTTTCCGAGGAACTAGAAACAAAATCAAGTACTTCTACTGCACTGCACTTCTGAAGATAAGGACCTATTTGTTATAAATAGAAAGTGCTTCTGTGGCACCATGGTGGCTCAGAAAGTGCAGCCACTAAACTACCAGAAAGCATTTCTCTTATTTGAGAAAAACAGAGCAGGCTGTAAGGCACATTTCTGAGTACTGTACTGCTTAATAGCAAAGCAGAACAGAAAATGGTAAAGATGGGAGAAAAAAAGAGAAATTGATGAAGGTTTTTGTATGTGTACATTGGAACAGATGAAGGTATGTTTTCAGGAACAGGGAAAACTGGAACACTTTTGTTATCAATCCTCTTTGTTTTGTTTTGTTTTTGTTTCTTAGAACATATCTTGATAGTCTTTTGCTGCATTTTTGGTTCATAATACTTGTGTTACCATGATAGCTTAAACTGTCTTCACAGAAGTTTGTATTTGTACAAGGTCACTGACCAAGGACAGGGAAAAACAATTAAAGGAGTGAAGAAAAGGAGGAAAAAAAAGACCCTGAAAGCTTCGGAAGAGCTGTTACATTTCATAAAGATAAAAAAAAGTCCCTCAATAATAATTTGCCAAATGATGTTAAATTATTATAATGTGCTGAGCAAATTGTGTGCCTAAATACTGTACATGCATTGCTGGATAAATCAGGTGCATTTAAAATCCCTAAGTATAATGAACCTCGTTTTTTATCCTAAATGCCTTAGTCCTCATCTGCCCACTGTGACTGGTAAGGGGGACCCGAAGAGTCAAATAGGAAATGTTTCATTTCTCTTGCACAAAGAGCAGGTGAGGCACAACTGTTTCAGGTGGGATATTCTGCGCCGCTGCTTGAAGACATTATGGCATTAACGCATCTTCTCAGGGCAGCTGGCTGGTGTACATGAATCCAGCTATTGAAAACTCTGTCAAAGGTGTATGTATGTATTTTATATATTCTCACCAAGAAAAAAAACCCAAAATACCCCATGGTATCTTACAATTATGCACTTCAGAGGTATTTACAACCTAAAAAGAACTGATGAGACTATTTTCTGCTTTAATTGCACTTGGATGATTGCAATTCAGCATAACTTGGTGTTATCTCGTAGTTTCTTAGGTTTTCTTCTAAGAACTGAATACAGGATCGCCCAGGGCCTTTACAGGGTCACCCAAGGGGTAAATGTGTTGACACTGATGCAACAAGCAGCCCCCAAAGTGGTGCAATGGCAGTGCTCTCCCCACTGTAGCAGCCAGCATAAAATAATACCTCAGTAAATAGAAAACTCTGACATTTAGTCCCAAATAAATACAATTTGGATCTCTTTTGTCTTTGTGAACCATGCTGACTCAAATCTCATTGAACAACTGGGTACATGTGGCAATAGTCTGTAATGGTTGTGACTCTTACATGAATGGACACAAATGGATTCTCAGAAAGTTTCCTTAGGGTCAAGATTCTGCCAGGTGCCATCAAGTTGGATATAATTACAGGAATTATAATAAAAATATTTTTTGATTGAACAATTAGACCAACATGATGATCAAGTTTTTCATGATCATCAATAATGCAAAGTAATCAGTGTGATATTTTATTTTACCACCTGGTAATTTTAAGAAGATCCCATTTATCATGGAAGTGACTTATAGAAACAAAAGAGATTAAACCATTAGAATTATATAGAATATTCTAGAATTTTAACTGCATCACATTAAAAAAATTATTCAAAGGGTTCAGAATTGAACAGAAAATATAAACTTCTTCTCTAAATTAATGTATTTCTGTTATGAAACCCTAAAGATGCAGAAAGAAGACAACTGTTTTGGTTGTAAGTAGGTCTGGTTCACATTGCTTTGTAGAGGTTTGGACACATTGGGGGATCCTGATCCACCCGACTCCAACAGCTTTTTGTGTTCTTTACTACAGAGGTTCCAATTTTCTTTTCCGCTTAAGTCGATATGAAGTCAGAAACCCAAATGCTCCACTGGGTATAAATGATGGTGGCTGTCAGGATGGGCTCTATTACCATTACAAGTAAGAGTAAATCAGAGAAGTCCCAAGGATGTCATAATTTATGCTGGTGACATTTACCTTAGGTGGCTGGGGATTATCATGTACCAAAAAGTCACGTTTTCGCCCAGTTTACGTCACGTTAATCATAGCTTAGCTAAACATAAAGATCCAGCTTCAGGTTCAGTGGCATGTCATATCAGCTACCAAACATAAACTCAAAATCAGTTGCTATGGCTTCAGGCATTGACTGGTTCATCTGTGTTCAAATACTCAGATTCAAGGAAAGGGTTTTTTTAGAAATCAATTACATCTTATTTATAAAGCAGTCAGCAATGTGGAAAGTCAGATTTAAAATAATTTGAAACTTCCTGGCAGTAAATAAAAGCTTAAGTCCAGCAAATCATTAGTTTATCTTCAAATTTAATAACTGTATCCAACACTGTATAAGTGGCTTAAGGGCATTAGGGTTCTTAGTGTCTGTAAACTACATTGTTGGGACTTGTTTTTAAATATTTATAAGTCTACTATTAAGAAAAAATCATTTTCTCAATCTATTTCACTAACAGAAATTATTTATAAGTATATCATTAATTATTTATATTTTCCTGGTATTATATTTACATTAATAATTAAATGCATCTAATTATTAAATCATATAAATAAGATTTTGTTTCATTGATGAGTTGAAGTGCAAACAGCAGTTCCATCACTGACTGTAAACATTTGAAATGAGATACTCTTCAGTACCAAGCCCTCATACTTGCTAGAAGTCAGGACAGCAACCTGCTGAGGTAACTCCTCCCTCAGTGTGTGTGGTACATCATTACTGCACCTGTGACAGGTTTTGGGTTCTCCCAGCCAGAATGAGTTTTGTCCACCTCTCACAGTTATTACAGGTAGCCAGTGTCCGTATGCTGACCACCAATTCCCTCTGTGCTGCCTCATGACAATCACCCTTTATAGGGTAGGTTAAGATCTCATTCACACTCCAGGGACCTCAGCCATCTCCTCATTAAAATTTGCAAAGTGTTCCGGAACTCACTTGAAATGAGTAACACTGCACCTTAGTCCCAGGAGTTGTAACCCATCTCGAGGGACACTGATTTCTGCAGTGCCCAAAATGTCTGGTTGTGCCAGTCCCAGCAGGAGCGGCAGCAGCATTTCCAAGCCACAGAAGGGTGAGGTTCGTGCTCCCTGCTACACACGATGACACATTTAACAAGTGGCTCATTTCTCACTCAGTTTTGTCTTGTACAAAATATAATTACATGATGAGTAAAATGTAACCTGTTTCAGCCCCTGATTATGACAAAGTTAGTCTAGGTTCAAAAGCCTATCATTAGTCTATATGAAGTCTTCTGGTGATTACAGTTCTTTAGCATAAACCTTCAGCTGACACAGTCCCACTGCTATTTCTGGTCTTTCCATTATCAGGGATTACTCATTTCTAGTGATATATGCAGTGGCCCATATGTGCAACTTTTGTGGCAGACAGACACAAAATCTTTGCATCTTTTGAATATGTGGAATGGCTATTTTCTGGCATTATTTGCTGGCACTGGAAGCAAATCAGCCTTTTGAACTTGGCACGTGAAGAACTCAGGTCTGGAGTAATGAAATCTGGTTTTAGAGATTTTTCATCTTTTACATACTCAGTTGGAATCAAAGCTAGTGTATATAGTTCTTCTGGAAGCACTCATAAGCACTCTTTTCAACTTTTCTTTCTCTTTATGAAGTGCCCTTGGGTATAGCCTAATTAATCATAGGCTAAAACTTCCTAGTAAATTACAAATAGTGTAGATTTTCCAAATGGTATTTTCTGTTGTTCATAGCAAGTAAGCATCTGTTATAAATAAGTGCCCATAGTTGAAGGCAGACATAAAATGTTCATAAATGTTTATTATAGCACTCCATGTTTTCAGTACCAGCTTGATATTTTCTCCTCAGGTCTTTATTTCTTAATGTAATCCTGAAATCTTCAGTTGCCTGCTTTCATCATGGTTTCTTTATTCTTTTAACCTATTTCCAGCCATGCTGGTTTATTGCAAAATAAAAATAAAAATAATGTCAATGGTTTCCCACACAAATAGACCCAAGGGAACACTTTAGGACAATTTGAACTACAATGAGAAAGAACTGAGCTGATGCTAATTTATATGAACTTTTAATTTGAGGATAATACTAGAAGTGAATCATAATCTTCAAGGTGAAGAAGTACATTAGCTTCCTAATTAAGCTGCCTTTACCTCACCAGTGAAAGTGACATTAATTAGTTGACATGCCTGTTTATCATTGTTTCCAATGCTATACAATCTCAATATTTATTTTCAAGAGATGATGCACTGGCAGAGTATTCAAACAATGAAGAACATGCCATTGGGATAAGAAGAAATCTAAGAAAGCTTCTCTATGTGTCTTACATTAGCATAGATTTTAAAAGCCATCCAGAACCCTATATAAATAAGCAGGCAGCAAGTCTTCCCAGTTTTCCGTAGCAATGCACCTGCAATGATCCTTGCTAAGCTCATTTATAACTAACTCAGATGCATCTGCATGAGCTGTAAGTGCTACATGAATTTGAAATGTACACCTGAGCATTTGTATAGCCAAACTCTGTGAGACAGTGTCATGTTAATCTATATGCTTACTTGTTGATTATGGGCCTACTGAGTGTAAATAAAAGTATTAGGTTTTGGACTTTTTAGAATAAAGTTACAGAATCACAGAATGGTTTGGGCTGGAAGGCACCTTAGCAATCACTTAGTTCCAACCCCTGCCATGGCCAGGGACACCCTCCAGTAAAACAGGTTTCTCCAAGCCCCATCCAACCTGTCCTTGGATGCTTCCAGGGATGGGGCAGCCACAGATTCTCTGGGCACCCTGTTCCAGGGCCTCACCACCCTCACAGGGAAGAACTTTTTTCCTAATATGTAATCTAATCCTACTCTCAGCTTGAATCCCTTTCCCCTTGTCCACTACACGCCCTTGTAACAACTCCCTCTCCATCTTTCTTGTAAGTCCTTTGCTTTAGGTATGTAATTGTTCCATGTTCCTTTACATTCACCCCAGTCTTGCTTCACTGTCAGTGTTTGGATCTGTCAAATGCTAAGGCCACAAATGTGTATAAAGTATTTTAAAGCTGGGTACAATGGCAGAAATAGCAGCAACAGATTGGAAACTGCTCTCTCTTGTCAATAGAGATTTTGCTTCTCTGAACTCTCATCCAATTTTCTAGTAATTAAAATTTAATGCTCTTTAGCGTGATTAGGCAGGAATCTTAATCATAAGGCTGATTGACCTACATGTCTGAAAGGCTGAAAAATGCCACCTTACACAAATTTCTTCTGATTACAATTCATGGTGGAACCAGTTATTTGGAAATGGAGTTCTGCAGACTCTGGACACAAGAGTTTCAGCAAGTGGTTTTCAAAGTTCAATGAAGCACTAGAGGCAGCTTATGTCATCAAAAAAGAAGTGTGCAGTACTACCAAGCTGTACTTAGCTGTCAGAACACTTGCAGGGTTTCTAAGCTTTTTTTATAACCAAGGTGGGGGAGGCGGCGGAGCCCTCAGGGGTTTTATCGTGGTTTTGTTGGGGTTTTTTTTTGGTTTGTTCTGGTTTTCGGGTTTTGTGGTTTTTTAGGGAAATTGATGGAGTACATTTTAAACTGCAAATATCCTGAGGTTGACATTGGATTCTGATCAAGTCTATGTTTGAGGATAATGAGATAAGATAAAATTAATTCTTAGTAGGATATTAGTGGTAAAATATTGTGTATATTCAGATTTATCAATAGTAAACATAGATGTGAAAACAGGAAAATATTTCTAAGTTCTAGCGAAAAGGGAAGTACTGAAACACTTCCAGACAGTGTGGAGTGTGGAGCGTAATATAATAGAACTATGAAATTAATGAAAAAATTAATAACTTGTGACCTTTTTCCTTATGTGTTCCATGTGCTGGTATCCTCTAGACAGGGTTGCTGAGACTCTCAGGTGTCATTTGTTGATTGTTGCAGGTACTGAATTGATATTGACATTAATTAAATCTGTGCTTGAAGTGTTCAGCTTGGAGACTTAACATGGCTAGAAAGAGATGCTGAAGGGATGCACTAACATGCCTAGAGATACTAAGAAATCTCATAAGTGATTCATTCATAAACCTTCCTTTGCTCAGGTTTAAACTGGTCACTAGAATTGTTTCCCAGAAGAAAATTTTCCCCGTGTCAAATTGGATTTGGGATGAGTAGGAAACAAAGTTTGCCTCTTTCTATGGCTGGGGAGCAATTACGTGGATAACCTGCATGTTTTTCCCTTAACAAATTCTCATCTGTTGTAAGGACAAGGAAATCTATTACTGTCTTTAATAGCACTTTTTCCTACATTTGTGCCATAGGATCACAAGCCTATTGAAGAATGTGCACTTGCTGTGCCATGTGATAATGGGATGAGGGCTGGTGGCTCATTCTTGTCAAATCATCTTTTCCTGGATAGCTCAACTCTGTGTCCAGTGGACCCCTTTCCATCCATGTGTTTCTGTGCTCCAGTATCCATGTCTGTAAGAAAGCCCCAAGTGCAAATTCTCCATAGTTTTAGATTCAAAGATCCACTATTAATGTAAGTATTATAAGGGATGTGCTGATGATATTCCTGTATGCAGATATCCTGACTTTGTGGGGTTTTCTTCTTTTATACTGATAGATATCCACTTCCAGAGGGGAAAAAAATTGTCTTTTTCCATATTTTTATTGATTCCTACTAAACATGAAGCAAATATAGTCATCTAAATATCTTTTTTAATGTCAAGAGTTCTGTGAGTGGTAATAGCTGGTTTAGATCCCTTTCTTTTATATATTAAGGTATAGTTGTTTTTCTCACAAACATTATTTTACATTTATCAACATTTTCCTCTGCCATTGTATCATTGAGACAAAATATCATTAAATATTCTGTAAGTCTTCTCACCTTTCTTTTTTACTATGAATAATTAATTTGTATTATGAAAACTTCAGCTCTTCCTCAGGTTGTCTATGAACACATTGAACAGCACAGTCCCCAACATAATTCTCTGAAGGGTTTGCCTGTAAAAACTGGCTATTTATTACCTAAGTGTCATTTCAGGGTATTTTATCTGCTTACCAATCGATGGCTTTATTTTGTATACCAGAAAATCATAGAATGTTGAGGGTTTGGAATGGACCTTTAAGATCATCTACTCCCAAGCCCTCCTGCCGTGGGCAGGGACATCTCCCACTAGACCAGGCTGGTCCAAGCCCTGCCCAGCCTGGCCTCGAACCGTGCCAGGGTTTGGGCATGTAATTGTACATATTAGAACGTGGGTTTTGCCCAGAAAAGTTAACAGGTGAACAATGGGCCAATTCCTTCTGCCAATGACAACAATGAATGAAAATTTGCAATGCATGAGTGGACAGGTGAAACTTTCCATTTTAAGGTGGAAAGACAATCTTTCAGTTCATTTTTACCTTTGGTAGCCTGGTGCAGTCCCTGGGAGTAGCATGGCAGAGTAGCACATGAGCACTGGAGTGTTACAGGGCGTGCAGGATGTTCTCATCCATAGGAAGGGCTCTGAGCAGTTCTCTGAATCCCTTCTGTATACCTTTGGGCTCATAGGGCATTCCCAGTGGAAGAAATAGTAAAAAAATCACCAAGCTCTTTGGCATACTCTGAGTTTTCTGTGAGCTGATAAGATGCTCCTTGGCTCCAGGAGAGTTTTGATATATTGTGAGCCCAGTCTCACTGAGATTCAGAGTGCTTGGCCTCAGAATGAAATGACTTTGTCAGTTTCATTCCAGGCTTGCACCTAGAGGACAATTTCTCAAAATCATGCAATCTATAAGGTTAGTCTAGTTGTATCTGTATGAATATTTCACATGATAAAGCACCTGTGATTTCCTTGTAATCCCAAAGTTACCCAGCTCTTTTAAACAATTGAAATCAGTCTTTAAATTAAAAGCAGGTATGACACAAGACCACATAAAATGACCCAGAAGTCAGTGTATTTCCCACTGACAGTTTCAGTGCTTGGGAGCTCAGGTGAAAGGAGAAAGCACAGGGCTTTCAGTGTCCCAAAACAGCTCCTGGTGTCCCCCTCTCCCTGCTCCCAGGCAGGGGATCCCAGTCACTGCTCTCACCACAAACCCAAAGTCTGTGGCTGCTCAGGAGCCAGCCAGGAGCCACCGCTCCACACAGCTTCTGGTGTGACAGGTTTCACTGGGTCCAGGTTTCCTGCCTGTGTGACAACAGCATCTCCTGCCTCCCTGCTTTCACAGAGTTACAGCAAAAGGATTCACCTAATACCCCATCCCCTGACCCTGCCTTCTCCCTCCATCTCTATTCAAAAGACCATTCTGAGCCTGGTCTGCCTTAGCATGAAAATACGTTTATTTTTCAAATTGCATTAGGGGCCTTCATCACAGACAATATTCCAGCTCTATTCCCTGCTGGGGGGTCAGACATGAAGCTCACTCAAGGGTGAGAAGGCAGGGGCCAGCAGGCACATGCAGACAGATGCAACATGAAACAGTAAAGCAGCAGTCACCCACATCATAGACGGTGATTTTATTTTTTTTTTTAATGAGACCTACTAAAACCTGCAAACCAACTGATTCTTGGGTCTGTGCCTTGTTCCCCCTCATTTACTAACACAGGGGTTCCAGCAAGTGCGGGAGCCAAAAAGCTGATTTTTTTGGTTGACAATAGCAACATGCATCTTGCCAAGATTTTTACTACATCAAAAATATATTTTGAAAATTGGGGCTGTACAATTCAACTTCTAACCTGTTAGTTTATGTTTGCATAGACTTTCTTTACTACCGTAAGGAAAAAGATTTACTTCACTGGAGGACTGAAAACTGTGTTTCTGTGAAATCCAGCTGCATGTAAATGAGAAAACAGCTCCTCAGGAACTGTATCCTCTCATGTGGTTAAGCAGGTGTGGAAGTTTTCCAAAGATGTTTTAGAGGCACTGCTGTAAATTCAGAATAGAAATGGAAAATAATTTCCATTTCATTTTCATGGGGGAAAAGAAGAAGAAGTTTTCTTTGAATATTCTTAATATTATCAAAAATTTTCAGTACTTTCTCCATTTAGGAGAAAATATAGTCAGGTACAGGCTACAAAGAGTTGGTTACTTTGCCATGAAGAGCACAGGGGAGCCCTGGCTGTGTCAGGCCCACAGGTTAAAGTGAAGGCAGTGACAACAGTGAAAATTGTCTGTGTTTGGCCAAGGGCTCAACAAGGACCCCAGCCAGCCGCTCTCAGGTGTAAGATAATACTGACAAGAGAGGAGTGACTGCAGCTTTTGTCTGCAGGATCACTTTTTGTGATGCACCAGGGCTCAATCCTGTGTTGCTTAATGTCCCCCTGAGCAGCCCTACAGCCTGTTCCTCTGACAATGGCAGGAGGGCAAGGCCTGCCAAAGAGTTTAGTAATTCCTGGTGTAATACGAGTTATCCCCTTTTCTGTGGCTTTACAACCAAAACCTCTTTAGTCAAAAGGTACTGGCGTTGAGCACTTGTAATCTTCTGTCCACCACGTTTGACCTGAGTTTCCCAGTTTGAAATCAGTGTTTCCTTGGAGAGCAGCTACTTCTTTAGATGAAACAGATTTAAAACAATAAATACCAATACATAGATTGCCTTATCTACATCTGACATTCCTGTCACTTCTCTACGTAGATGTGATTTAACCTTGCCATCATCTGTTCTCTTGAGGCGGAAATTACAGTCCATTCCTCCTCTGATCTGTCAGCTTGGAGCAGCTGGCAGCTTGTCAGCACCCCTTCTGCAGATGGACATTTTACTGCTGAGAGGCAATACCCCAGCAATCTGTACGTACTCAGCCTTGACAAAATGACTTCATCATCAATAGCCAAGGAGTTACTTTTCCCAGCGCTGTTCTGTCTGAGCATTTTTGCAGATTCATAGTTCACCTGCCTTCCCTTAACGCAGGATCTCTTAAGCAATCCTCCCCATTATAAAGTAGCTGTAAGTGGTGGACAAGCTGCAAACAGGAAAAACAAGGCGACATCCTGTCCTATGTTGCCAAGGAAGTGAGAGTCTTAATAAAACAAGGATGTAGGTGCTGTATGCAAATCTTAATGAAATTTGTGATTTAAAATCACAACATTTTTTTAAATGCAAGTTTCCAAGTCTCATTAACTTTGAAAAAGAGGATTCATATTCTATTTAACTAGACTTCACATTGAGCCACTTTTCATTTACAGTATATTCCTAAAGGTAGAAGCAGCAGGGAGATGAAACGACTTCATTCACTGGAATTACAGCTTCTTTTATATAAAACGTTAATCATTTTATATATGACAACCTTATGCTTAATGTTGCTAGAATACTCCTCATAAAACATTTTTTGAGTGCATAGACTCCCCTACTGAGCACATAACAGCTTTCAGTGGATGTGCTAATCCAGTTTGAATATATGTAGTATTTAATCTTCATTAAGATGCTGAAGTCTATACAATGTTAATTATTCATTTTGCATGTTCCTTGCACTTTATTGTCATTCATAATTTCCTTAATGAAAATGTAGTTTTTAATTATTACTGTAAAATTCGGATGAAACCTGCCTGGTTTCATAAGCAGATTTTTTTTTTTTTTTTTAGTTTTTCTAAGATTTTAGTACAGGATGAGAAGGGGAAATTCACATAACTGGGGACAAAATGTTGAATGAAGAGCATTCAACCAAGTTTACAACCAAGCAACATTGCCCCATCCCTCAGCACAACCCATGGGGGCTGCAAGGATCAGCAAGGTGTCTTCTACTGACATTTGCTACATGGGGAATCTCAGAGCCTGAGAGCACAGGGTGAATTTTAATCCAGCATTCTTGCCTCCTTTTCTTCAGCACCAGAATGTGATAATATTCTACAGGCAGGGTTGTGCATATTTCTTTGAAAGGATTTCCAACAGGTTAAGAAGACTGCCACACTACACAAACACACAAAAAGAAATACTAAGTAGAATCAAAAGAAGCCATTATAATTTCAACATCCTTAAACAAAATGTATTAAAACAGATGAAAAAAATTTAGCAGAGAAACAGAAGAATATGGGTACTGAAGGTCACTTTGAACAGAGATTAGGAGTAGAAAGCTTGTAGTTTTTCTAATATGGCAGGAAACAATTAACTTACAGTAACAATTTCAAACTGCTGCTGATTTTGATACAGAATAGTTTTTAAACTACAGCTAAGTGCCAAGTTACAAATGTTCAACATGCTGAAATGACAGTGCATTTAATTGACTATTTATATGACACAGCAGAGTAGTATATTCTAGCTTCTGTGGGATTTGTTTCATTTTGAATAAATGTATTTGGCAAAGTACTCAAAAATGACCAGAGGGAGCAGAGTATCAGAGATGTGTACGTTAGTAGGCAAATCATAGATGTGTGCCCTCTTTTCCTTTTCATTCTTGCTGAGGTTCTGGAGAAATAAACTCAGAAATACTTACTTAGGGTTCATATTAGCATCCAGGGAAGAGTAAAACATATATGGTCTCATAAAGGAAATCTCTGTGTCTTGGCAAGTGTGCTGTTGCAATCCGTTGCCATGCCAGATTTAAACAAACTTTTGATGAAAGCTACTTGTGAAACCACCAGGGAGGAAATCACATCTTTTTAGCCTGGAAGATATATTGGCGAATACGAACTGCCACATGAGACTTGATATGAGCTGCAGCTGCAGCCCCTCATCTCTCTGGAATGTCATAGTTCAGTAGCTACACACCTTTGGTCAAATGCTCTGTGGCAGATCCCAGATGACTCAAGGACTATACCCTTTCTCATTAGTTATGTAGTCATGAAATGACCTTTAGAGTAAAAAAAAACCTCTAATTGAAAAAAAAATATATGACTTGGGATATATTTTCCCCACCAAGAGTTTGACACTTCAGCTTTGGCTTGGCAGATAGGGCTACTCATGATCCAAATCCCTAAATGGGCAAAATAACTTTGTTCATGAAGTTGCCTGTTCTCCCCTGCTCACCTGGGACTTGCTGAGCCAACCAACTCCCTTGGCCACTTATTGTCAGTCTTCAAGGGTGAGCTACATACAAAAGGCAGCAGGAGAGGCTGAGCAGAGACTGTGGGAAATAGGCAAGTGGATTTGTCATTTTTCTGAGTGGCAATCACAAGTGTCAGCCTGCCTGCCTGTCCGTTTCGTTTGGATTCATTTTTCCATGAAATCTCTGCTGCATTGATCTAAAAATGGCTGTAACCTTATCACCTCCATGATGTTTTATCAGTGGGAGATCATTACCCAAGGTTCTTTAACCTCTATGTTGAGACACATGTGGTGTCTCCACCTCCTACAGCCATTTTACATTGCCGTTTTACACGTTTGAAAGGTGGTGCCTCATGAGATTTTACACACCCAGGTGTAATATCTTGCAGAGACGATATATTGGTTCTTTCCTCAGTTGTGTCTTGTTTATTTCAAAGTATTTCCATAAGAGTGAAGAAAGGTAACCTATATTAACAGGATGTTTGGCAGATGTGGCTGGAATACGTAATTTTAAAATCTCTTTTCATAGTGGTATTAATGGTTAATATTCTTCATTTTGGAGGTTTTTGAAAAAAATATCGTCATTCCTTTGGTGCTGCAGACTTTCATAAAGCTGTTGTGACATTTAAGAAATTAGCTGTGAATAAATCAAGGATCCTCTGTGGAAATGCAGAGCAATTGGGACTGTAGTTGTCATAAGCAAACAGCAATCACTGATGTTATTGCTTGGACTAGCTGATTTTGTGGAGAGATTTTTGGCTTATGTGTTATATCTGAAGTATTCTGAGCATTGAGTGCTTTTTAAAGTTAATATAAAAGCTCAGAATGAGAGTTTTAATATATTTCACTTTTTCTGTGTTCTAGAAAACTTTTTTTGTCTTAAGAGAGTTTCCAGTCCAAGTGCACAATCACTCAAAAGAAATCTATTGTAGCAGAGGAATTCTCTCTCCAGCTTGAAACCACTTGTATTTAGAGAGAGAGAGAGAGAGAGAGAGAGAGAGGAGTTTTGCTCGTTGCAGTCCAATTTACTGACAAGAAGGTGCAACCTAGACAAAAGGGTGCTTTTCACTAATTTTCATCTTAATGAAAGTTTTGAAATCTTTTTATATGTCTTCCTTAGAACATAGTCCTACTATGCTACAATTCCCACAACTGCTTAAGAGACAAATTTAAAATGCGTTTTAAAAGTTTCTTTAAGTAAACCATTTTGTTTTTTCTTTAATAGTCATTTGTGTATACTCTTTTCAAAGACATCTCCAATTTGCTTTTAAATAGGAATTATTTTTCTCCTGGCTGTCTAGCACAGCCTCACTGCACTGGCCTGACTATGGTTCACTGACAAATTACAGTGTCCTATATGAGAAACAACTAAGTTCCAAATCCCCGAAAAGGATTTATTTTTGTATCATATTCAAGTGATCTATCATCTGAGACTAGCATTAGCTAAGCTGCTATTGTTTTACCTGGAGTCACACTTGATAACAATATTTTAGTCTTCAAAAGCTATAAACTACAGCTCAAGTGTTTAAAACACAGTGGTAATAAACAAAATATGAGATCTACAGAAACTGAGGGGGATTATGCCAAAAAGTTTCATGATCCTCAAGGAAGCAGCATTTCCTTAATTAAGCTTTTTAAAGCATTTAAAAATATTTCTTTATTGACAAATACATATCTTTGTCCTGCTAAAAAATTCAATATGTTAAAACTGTACTGAAATTATGTTGAGATAAACAACTGAAAGCAAAGATTGCACGATGAGGCTTCTGCAGTCTGTGCTTGTGCATGTACTTGTTTCAACAAGTACATGTTTTACTTCCGTGAAGTCCATTGGTTTAAAAATACACAAAATATTTGAGAAAGGATTGTGATGTATTTCAATAGCTTTTTGTTAACTTTCATCTTTCTACTTGTATTTAATCTTTAATGCCGAATGATTGATTGACACTGGAATTCTACATGAAAATCCTGCATTCCTCGGAGGTATTGGTTCAGTTGTAGTTTGGAGCTGTCCCAGGAGAGGCAGTTCAATATTACTATCTACTGGAACCCTGAAATAACCTGATAATGTCTGCTTTGTGGCGTGGTGTGTACAGTGCAGCATCATTCTGCTACCCAGATACCTGAGGTTTTTCTGTATGGATTTGAAATCACCCCTGTCTGAGACAAGATGCAGTGCAGAAGTGATGTGCTCATTATCTTAGAAGGGCAGTGCTGCAGAGGGGTGCGGGCAGCAGACTGGCCAAGAAAGAACAGAAACAGCAAGGTCCAAAGCAAAATGGCTCCCTGATTTTTCAAAAATAAATTACAAAGATAATTCAGAGAGAAAAGGAATTGAAACACCCTATCACTGCTCATGATGATAAGAGAGTCTTGAAAATAGGCCAGGAGAAACAGAGTGGCTATCATCACAAACTACATAAAAATGCCAGTTGTGTTCAGCACTCCAGACTACTGTCCAGGAGGTGGGACAAAGGCAGGTGGAGATTTGCTTAAAAGTCTTTTTAATAGGGAGGTTTGACTTTGCATTAAAGACTTTGTTAACTGAAGGGAATGATGAAATAATTCATGCTCTTTTTAGTAACATGAATAATTTGTAGATGGCTCACTTTAAAATACATTCAACATTAAAATAACCTGTATCCTCACAGTCACAATACTGCATATGTCTCCTCTACTCCATTTGGAAATATGTGTATAACCATGTACATAATTTGAAGTTAGGTGTCCCTGAAGGGTAGTCACCCAAATGTATACCTAAATTGGGAATATCAGATCACGGATCTTGGGCAGACTATTGCATCACACACACATACAAGGGCCAGCTCAGTGCAGGCCAAAGTATTTTGCTTATCCAGGTCTAAATGGAAAGTACAGGATATTTAATGCAAAGGGCTCAACATTCAGGCCAGCAGTTGTGTTGGAGGGTTTCACTTTGGTTCTGTGAGCAGAACACCTGCCAGCACCACTTCAGGTGCCCTCCCAGCACAATTTGTCTGATTTAGTTCCCACACATTCTGCATTTTCTCTGCAGCACAAACCAGAGCATGAAACCAGGGACAGTTTGGACACAGACCTCAAAAGCAACCGATTCGAACAAAATTCTGACATCAGCACTCACCAAATTAAATTGCTTCTGGTGACCACATTTGAGGATGATGGGAAGGTTCAAAATGAGCTTTGAACTCTGGAGTTTGTCCTGTGCTCAAAATACAAGACCTTCTTCCTTGTTAACAAGGAGTTACAGAATCAAAATTTGGCAGAAATTTACTGGCACAAAAGGGAAATGCTTTCAGGAGAACACACATTCAGAATGGACGCTGTAAACCTAAGAAGCACTATTTAAACATGACATGAGATTGTCTCTTAAAACATGTCTTCTATGAAGGGAATCTACAATACAGATAACCTAATGGACTCTTATTCCCAAATGAAGGACAGATACCTTGACAATTGAAAAGGGCCAAATCTCCCTTTGGCTTTGTTTGTAGTTAGAAATAACATGAGTTACTAGAAGGCAATTTCTATTGCCAGTTCCACACTCCCAGAACTGTGGAATTCCATTGATGTGAGAGAATGCCGCTGTTGCACCTCTGTTCTCAGCCAATTTTGCAAACTAATTTTTCCTAGAAAAGAGAGTAGAAACACTTGAAATTAAACTGTGAGTCAGTTTTGTTTCCAGTCTTTTTTGTTTGTTTTTTTTTTTTTTGTCAGGTACGGGTACTCTTTGTAAACAATTTAAAGAGTTCTTACTTGCACCAGCTTGTGCTCAGCAGGTATTTGCTTTCAACAATGACTTGAACTTTAATAAGCTGATACCCATACTTTGTGCTGGGTTGCTTCCAGAGATGAAAGCTTAGGATTAAAATAGCAAAGCAAATCACAGGATTTTAACCGCCATCCAGAAGCAAATTTAAAGTTTTGTTAGAATGGTTTCTGTGTGACTTTTTTTTATTACAAAGAAAATAATGGTTTGCTTTCATTTCCTCAACACAGTTCTTTTATTCCAGAACTTCCTTTATTTACTTTTTTTTTTCTGTTCTTTTGGTGTGTTTTATTTTTGGAGCAGGATATGGGGTTCATTAGCGATGTGCACATTGGAAGACCGTTCATGCACTGCGTATTCTCTGAACATCTACCTGGATTACAAAACACTGCCACCTGTGCCATGTTCTGCACAACGCAAGTTACAGCCACACGCTCACCATGCTTCAGCATTGCCGGCAGAGTTGTTCTGTTAACATTAACATAACCATTCAGATTTAGCATCCTGTTGAAAATAGCTGTCACTGCCCAGTTTTGAAGCACAGGCAAAACCAGAAGCAGAAGGGCCACACTGACACCTGATTAAGCAGAGGTAAATTCATAAACTTCTCTGCAGTTTTTTCCCACTGAAATCAAGGTCCAAATAAGTACTTGCATATTCTTTAGAAGTACTCTTGGTATTCAAGTGACCAAAACCAGCAAAATTTGGCTGACATTGTCATGGAAATTGGTTTGGATTCTTTTTAGTGAGTTTGAATAACTTACCATAATTAATCTTTAAGATCCTACTGATAGTGATAGATTTTGCATGTACCTGAAAGTAGAAAATGTAGCAAAAAAATAAACAATTTCAAAATATTTGTGTGGGTTTTCTTGGGTTTGTTGGGGTTTGTTTTTTTGTTTTGTTTTGTATTTAACAAAGTATTTGGTTTGAAGTAACATTTGAAACCATATTTTGGAGGTTACTGTATGTGATTGCCTGTTTGGAGTAAACTGTGGTAAAATGACATTAGAATATTCTATTAGCATCATACTTCTAAAATTATAATCTTATTCTGTGTTTGCTGATGAAATTGAACTAAATGCTCAATACTGAGTGTTCAGTAATACTGAACTAATACTAAATACCATCTGATGTTACACTTGCACTGGAAAGAAAAGTTGTCTTACTGTTAATACTACTAATACATATTGATAGGTAAGAAATAGGCAGTTAACTGGAACATATGGTTGGCGTCATTAAAGAGTCCTGTTTCCATGCCAAAAAGTTATTGAATACAGCTGTAAAGGACTTGTTAATTGTGGCCACCCTCAAAGGAGCCAGCTGATCATTAAAGCTCCCGTGCCTCTCCCAGCTGCGCTGCGTGAGACGTATTTGTGTAAGGGGCCGGTGGGGAAGGGTCTGAAGCTTGTTAAACAATCTGGGTGTGTGCAGAGCTCTGAACTTTCACACTTTGAGCGTTACTTTTGTGGCAGGACTGGCTGATCCCTTTCCAGTCCGAAGCCACTGCAGTACCTGAGGCGCTGCTGGAGGCTGAGGTGAGTGCTGGAGTTCGCTGTTGGTGGGGGTTCCTCAGTCTGTGAGCCGTGATGTGTGAACTGGCTGGAAGCTCTCTGGAAGAGGCCATGGCCCAGGGGCTTTCTCCAACAGGTTGTAAATGAATCAATAGCTTGATCCAGTGGTGTACTGGTTGTGTGAAGTGTGAGACGAGCTGGGTCTGTGTAACCACTGCTGGTAAGCTGAGCCCAGGCACTGACGGGCAGTTTTGGAGGCATGAGGTTTAACCATGATGATGGGTTAGATATGTTGAGCTTGCATAGAGGTACAGGTGTTACATATGAAAAATATGAGCCTGGGTAGATTTACCCAATGGTAATTTATAATGTTTATTTCTCCACAAACACATTTAAACTGCCCCCTACTCTCACCTTACCTTTCCTAATAGTATCATTTTTAGGAACACAAAAAGACTTAGATGAGCAGTTTCCAGAGCTAGTCTAAATTCAAATCAAAGGTAGGGAGTTGTCTTTAAATCAGCAGAAAGAAATTCTTCAATGTCTAATGTTTTTAGCAATTGTTTTTAATTAGGATTTTTTTTTTGCAATGAAGATATGCATAATAGAGAGGTTAAGATCTTTAATTTAACATGGGAATGAACTAAAAAGAAGACATTTTACTCTCTCTGAATTTGCATTACATAATTGTATTTTAATGAATTAACTGCATTTCATAGACCTAAAATTAATGTGAAACTAATAGCTGAACCCTTGCCACATGGTGTTCTCATTGTGGGCTCAAAGCAACACTCTCTTACCTACAAATTATATTCTTGGTTTCAATGGTGAAAGGATACTGCTTACAATAACAAAAATTTTGAGTCGTTATAATAGTTAAATGCATACAGGGTGCTGCTGTTTGATGCCTTCTCTTTATGTTCTGTTCCATCCCTGTTTCTAAGGACCAGAGTAATTTGGAAACAATCAGGGAACCTTTCTGGTAGCCCTGCTAAATTTGGATTATTCTGCCCCTAGAAACTCTGTGGTGCGTGTTGTATGATGGCATTGTGGGGTCTCTGCCAGGGTACGGGGCCGCACCAGGCTTGGTATCAGAACATTGTGCAGAGCACTTAATTTGGGGGCCTTAATCTACAAAACAGTGCATTAATAGCAGAAAATGTAGTTTGTGTGCTGCACTCCTCTCACCAGGAGGTTGTTGAACTATGATTGCTACTGCTTTCATAATAGCGTGTATTTATAAAAGAAATACTTTGTATGGTTACAGTTTGACTTCTCTAAACCAGCTTTCATAAGCTGAGAGTAGAGAACCACTCAATATCCGCTGCTGATATTTGATTTTATACTTTCCTGGCTTTGCCTTACTCTCTGAGTCACCAGACTTTCAGCTTTTTCTTGGAGTTATCCACAGACCCACATAGGTTCAAAATTAAATGATCTTCCAGATTTTTGTAAATTGGGGGATTTACTTTTGCTAGGTACAGGTGGAAGTATTCTAGTCTTTCATAAAGTGCCATTACTAATTATGGATGGTGTGATTAATTTCCTTTTGAAGGGACATGTTTGTGATTTGGGGTTGGATTTGTTTGTTTGTATTAGTTTTTACATTTTGCTGCAAGTTATGCTAAAGCCTTGTTTTAGAGCAAGCGTCAGAAAACATCTGGTAAAATTCAGCCTGTTTGTGCTGACTCATTCTCTACATTATTGTATCTGAGGGTGCTAAGTGGCCAGAAAGGAAACATGAATAAGAATGATAAGATCCAGTTTGCAGATGCTTATATCGATCACATCTGATAAAATCTTGTATTAAAAGGCTTTCATGGCATTTGATTTTTAAACTCGGTGGCACATCTCTATCTCTTTTATGAGATCTAAATTAATCTACTTATTTGGGGGTTTAGAAAAATGCAAGTTACGTTACAGAAATAATTGTATGCCTCTGGTATTTATTTTTCTCATTACCAAACGTATCTCAAACACAGTAGTACTGTACCACAGGAACAGAGGTAGTTCCTGATGTTTCTATCCCCAGGGAGCTTGGCTATTAACCTAGTTGCCTGGCTACTTAAAATGTGGAGGGGGAGAAAGGGATTTGAGACACAAACCCATAGTTTAAAGTTCTTTATAAATAAGAAGGTTGCAATTAACAATACACACTTTTAATAGGCTCCTAAATGTCTTGGGGTTATATAACTAGCTCTGCTCTGATGTATAAGTACCTCTCAAATAATTAAAAATGTAGTTACAGGTACAATCTCTCACTCTTCCAAATAAGCTTTTTTTTCCTTCCCCTGCCTCCTTTTTTTTTTTTTTCTTCCCCTGCATGTACCAACTTTGTCACTAGAGTTCAGCAGGCTTGTTATTTGTGTTTCAGAGAAGAAATTATTTAGGGAAACTAATTTAAACAAATGAGTTCTGCAATTAGAAATGAAATTCCGTCCTAGTTTTTGAAGTTCTCTGTGTTGTAGTTGTACACCTCCATGTGTAAATTGCTTTGATACGTTTGGGATAAGATTCATGTCAACCTTTCGAAGCCATTTCTGAAAAGTGTCTCAGGTTTTGTGAAAGACAACTTGCCACTGCCCTGAAACTAGGATTTGATTTACTGAGTATCTTTATGAACCCATTCGCATGAATTAATCATTGGAAAATATCTTCATGAATACATGATACATTCATAGGGATTTCATGTATAGCACTTAGTTTAACAAAACCTTATGGAAATAAGCAACATCCTGAATATCATACTGGTGGTGTGTTAACATTATGCCATTGTTAGAAGCACGTCGATTGCTGGGGGTTGTCTGAGGTTCAGTTTTTGCCTGTGAAGGATAATCTTGTGTCTTGAAGATCTGCCCTTTACAACAGAGTGTGTAACTTGCTGTTTCAGACCTTGCCAGGGTAAGGAAAGCAGGCTCAGTCTTGTTGATTTTGAATGGCAAAGGATAAGTTATTTTGGGACAAGCTTAACTATGTGCACTAATGAGATAGAGGAGTTACAGCAAGGCCCCTTAATTAATGAGAAATATGCTGACCTGAAGTAATTATATTTTTAGCAACAGGAGACTGTTACATAATGATTATATAAGCAAACATTTTTATTTTAATTTCTTTCATATTCTTCAGTGACTTATTTTTATGTAAAGAGGACCTTACAGGGCTACTTCTCCTCCTTCCTCCTTTTTCTTACTGATTTGCTATGCTACTTAATGGGAAACTCTTAGAATCTCCAAAATGTCTTAACAGCAATGCAGAAAACCTAATAAGGTTATTCTCTCTGCTTTCTTTGTAATACTAACAAAAAATTATGGGAGACCAATTACAGTTTGATCTCTTCTCACACCCTGGGGTGGTCTTTTTGGCATCATTGGTGTCTATTTAGCCTTGAGCATTAGAAGAGAATTCTGAAAAGCATTCATATCAACACAGATATGCCTCTCCTTGCATGTCTTTGTTATTTTAGTGTGTAGATATTGCTATGTAATAGGCATCAAAGCCTAGAAGGTTAATCATCTGAAATGCAGGCATGGATCTTTTCAGGCTGCAACATTCACCATATCCAATATGTATGACTTGTGAATATTTCATAGTGGAAGTGGTGTTTTGGTGGTGGTTTGTTGTTTGATTTTTTTGGTGGGTTTTGGTGGGTTTGTTTTGTTTTTTAATTTTAAAAAAAACCCCTTATAACATAATGTGCATGTAATAAATTTCCCCTGTAGTCAGATTTGGTAAGTGATACACCTGAACTTCCATCATTCCTGGAGAAAAATCAGCAAGTACATGTCATGTTATTGCTGATGTTTGCTCCTTGCTCACTGTACATGTGTAACACTTAAGAGCATAATTTAAAGTTATAAGCAACACTTTCAGGGCTAGGATACACTAAATCACATACAATCCATGCCAAATCCCAGCACATGTGCGTGTAGCTAGAAAAGATAAGTTTTAACCCCTGGCAGATTGCTTAGAAATCCAAATGACTTTTGGGCAAACTTTTTAACTGTCATTCATTGTGAGAGGTGTCCTTCATTCTGGAGCTGTTTTTACCTCTGGCCCACATACACTTGAAGTTGGCTCACTGTGGCTATTGTAATTATTTATGGGAGGAAAAACTGAATCATGGGGCTGAGAAGTTCTAAAGCATTATTTTTGGAAAAGGCCAATATTAGTACATCAGTTAGAAATGTTTTGGGTTTAGAAGCTTTTCTCATTCGGTTGTTTTCTCTCTTCAAGCACTGGCTTTAACAGCTTAAAGTTTATAAATGGTAATAGAGCTAAAGTCCTGTTCACTCAATGAAGAATGTGTTTGAGTTCTGACTCTGTACTGATGTTTTATTATGTGAGCCCCTTATATATTAATTTCCAGTAACTGTACTTTCAGTTTCAAAATTGAAACTTGAAAAATTGTGGCAAAATGTAGTCTGCAAGTATGTTCTGAGTATAATACAGTTGGCATCAAATTGCTATTTATGTATGAAGAGCAAACATTCTGTAAATGAGTTTTTCTTAATTGGTTTTCACCAAATTGATATATGGTTGAGTTAACTAATGTCATCTATCACTAAGCAGTACTTCTGTTGTATTCAATCCTTTCTAGTATATGTGAGTATGTATATGCTTATTCTTTTTAAAGTTTTGGTAGAAAAATAACATATGGGGGGAAAATGTATGTTTACATTTGCGTGGCACCAATTTGAATATTTAATTGAACTCCTTTGTTCAAGACCACGGGTTCTGTGTGAAATTTCTGCCCCCTCCCAATTTCTGCTCTTTTTTTTTCTCTTCTACAAAAATACACATCTGCATCATATTTTAGTAAATGCATAATTTGGCAACTCAGTGTGAAGGAATACTATGCATTTATTTCTAGAGAAGGGTTGCTCTAAAAAGTTTCAGTCAATGAACAGGTTCAACTGCGTAAAATACATAACTCCTCTAAGTATATATGACTAAATTTTTCTGTGTGGCATATGACTGTCCAAAGGCATAACTCTATCCTCTAAACATTAGAATCTGTGACTTGAGGTGTATTTTTCCCCAAGAAATGGCTTCCCAACATTCACTGTCAGGAACACAGTATATGGTAGAAGTATTTACGAAACTTAGGTAAAATGTCAAGGCTCTCCAAGCTGTTTCTGGTTCCCTGGTTGGCTAAAACAAATATGGATTGGCATGGCTGGCCGGATCTGGAGGATCTGAGCTCTCTTCTGAGTGACCTTCAGAAAATGTAGAGAGGAAATGCTCCATGCATAGCCTGCCTTTACCAGGTAAAGGTATTTTGGGGATTTTACAGGCTCCGGGCATTTGCAGGCTCCTAGGAAACACAATATATCGAAAATCCTAACATTTGGGGGGGAAGAAGAATTGATATAGTAATGGGGCACAGTCCATGTATTTTTTGGAATTGTTTGGGCAAAAAAAGTGGGCAATCATAGCAAGCTAAAATTGTGAACTGTTGAAAGGAGCTGCAATCCCGGGTCGCAGGTGGTCATGATTCCCATTTGTGTTTACTGCAGCTAATGGAGTTGGACTCAGTGGTGATACTGTTCAACTGCAGCCTAGTTTTGGTCAAGTTAATGAAAGTCATTATTTTATTCATTATTTGACTTGCAGATAATGATTTGTAACTGTAGTAACTCCCAGCAAAGGAGCAGGAAAATGTGTGAGAATTGTGTGGTTGATGTAGTGACACTGACACATAGATCCATATGGAACAAATTATTTTACTCATCTAAAAAACCATGGTGCAAAGACCAAGGTTGAATGGAAAGGGTGCTTGTATTAAAATAAAAGCTCAGATCACTTTGCACTTCAGTTTAGTAATAGACATATGTGTGTCTTCTTTAGTGGTAGGTGTGTGTATACATATATATATTTTGATGCCTTTTCTTGGTCTTAAAATCAAGAGTCAAACACGGTTAGAAGGGAAAAAGGGATTTTACCTTGGTATTTATTTTAAGGATCCTTAGGTGCACCATGTCCAGGTGGAATGCACCAAAATGCACACTGCAATGCACACACACAGTAGATCGGGTATATCATTATAGGCCTTACTAATTAGCGTATCTATCATAAATTCCCCAATGAGAGGCTTGAGTGAGCCCCCCTCCCCAAGGAACCTTCCCCTGGATGGTTCTATCTCAGTTTACAAAATGTGTTCTGGAGAGGACCTTGGGGTCTGGGGCATTCTGATCCCTACCTATGAAACCTCTAAAATGTTTAATCACCTAGCTGAACAAGCAAGTCCAAGAATGTAGGCTAAAGCACTAAGAATACAGAAGTTGTAAAAGGTACATAAAAGGGGTATAAAAGAAAAGGCAAAAAATCATCATGGCATCATTTATGTATATATACACACCCATACACACTATATATATATATAATGTTGGGGCTTTTTTTTGCTGGCCAGAGAAACAGAAGCAGCTTGGAGAGTTGTGTGATAGCCTCTGTATCTGGTGGTTCTGAAAAACAGTGAAGTAGAACATTATTTACCTAGCTAATATAGGACACACAAACAGATGATCAACTTAAATTCCTTCTATAAAGTGTGTCCTGTTATTTGAACAGAACATTCTAACTCTGGAAAAGAGACACCATCCTGACAAAAATGTATCTGACAGTTTCCTATATTTAAGGATAGGTAATGCTGTAAATAAGTTTTCCTGTATCAACGGGAACACGTGATTTTCTCTGCTGTATAGCATTATGAATGGCATTTAGTTTAAAGTTTTCTGTCTTTTGTAGCATTCTCAAGTGATTTAATTTGCTCAGTGCAAAGTAAGAGATGCTATCATGACAGAGAAAGTTGCATACTTAAGTGGCAGATTTCTTCTTGCACTGAGGTCTCTATGGGGATTTTGGAAGAGAGTTCCAAAATATTCTGTTTCATGTAAAATAACACCATTTGTAATCACTGATGTTGAGTTAAATTATGTAATCAGAAGTAAAGGTCGGTCACAGTGTATTTTATTTCCATGATGCAAATGGTGAAGTTAGTACTGTGCTAAGCCTTGTCATAGAAGTGACTGCAGAACCACGAAAAACGTGCTGAAACATCATGAAAAGGCAGTAACAACTGAATAACATCAACCCATTCTGGGATCCATTTTCTTCCTTTTCTGTTTTCCTTTTTCCTCACAGTACCTGTTATTTTAATGAAAGAAGTTCTCTTTCCCTGCTGTCAGTCTTGGAAAGCTGTTGAAAATAGGAGCATTTAAAAAACTATGTTTTGTTGTTAAACATGGGGAGGTGGTGTTTCTTGTAGCCTTAACTCTCATTAAATGAGAGGGTTTATGCTGGCTTGCTGCTATGTCTCCTTTTTCTAGCTGGAAAACAGCCAAAGCCAAGGCAGATTTGTGCATGTAGGTTGATATTCCTCTAAGTTTACTGGAGCAATTCCTGATATTCATTGTAAAACAGAGTAAGAAGTAAGGCTACAACATGTATAGGATGTGATTTCAGTAAGTATAAGCTATTCTGTAGTTCAAAGAATGATGAAGGAAATCAACCCTCTTGTTGATGGATAACTTCCTACACGCTGGGAGGAATTTCTAATGGTACTTGAGTACCTGAAGGGTCCTTTACTGTCCCTGTGAATGTAAACATATGCACCTCCTTTGTCCTGTGTGCTTGCTGTTGAATATAGTATTTGTGATTGATTTATGACAAGTCGTAGATTCAGAAAAAGTGCTACTGTGAACACTGTAAATTCTTGCAGCAATGAAAATGGAAGGCTGTTGTGTTTTAAAGTATTCAAACTGTCCTTTTCAAAATGCTCTGCTGTTCTGTGAGTCCTCAAATGCATGTTGGTGTTTCTGTATGTTTCAGCGTCCAATGGGAAGAGAGTTACCTAATAATTACCCAGTGGTATTTATTCTTCTGTCTAAAAAGGAATTTTTAAATGTGATAAATCTTTGGATTGATTTAGGTCATTAGTATTTAAGTTTTATTAAATAGTATTTTAATATTTTAAGAGTACAGAACACATTTTTTAGCATAAATGTGCATGCTTGTTTTCTGAAATGTCAAATATCTGTGCCACTCTGGGGGAAAAGAAATCAAATTTCTATTAAGATATGCTGAATGAGTGTCCCTGTTCCCAAGCAACGCCCTTCGCTGGTGTTTGCATTACTTTAGTCTGTTTCTAAGAGACAGTCATGCACACATTGATTGCAGGTACATGTATGACAAAATGTTTTCATTAGTGTGCTCACAGAATTTCACATTTGATGTGATAGGAAACAGCACTTTCCATTAAGTACGTGGTGCTTTCCTTTTCCCTTAACACCCACTGCAAAGGAGGCACACCTGGAGCGAAACTGCTCTTACCTGTACATATGCTGTTATTTTAAATATTATTTAATTATAATAATTAAAATATTAATTATTATACTGTTATTCAGTATAATAATTCTCCTTCCTTCCTCTCCACACCATCCATTCTATGTGTCCTTTTTGTTCTTCTGCTTCTGTTTTCTCCAATAATGTGTCCAAATTATCCAGTCGGGCCCGCCTATACTGACCACTACATCCACTTGGTGGTTTGGAGATTCTCAGAGGTTTGTCTGTGCTCAGTTGAAAGAGAATTCACCTCTGCACCTAAGGATGCTCATGAATAACTGCTGAAATACATCTTGCAATATTCTGAAATGAAGGAACCCTGAAAGCTACCATATGGCATTGTTGCATTTTTGTTGAGTGTTTTTAAGCTATAGCTCAACTCTGTTCTCATATGTATTACTAAAGCCCCCAAAGCCTCCTTCAGTCTTTGATCAACACAGCTTTGTAGATTTTGTGTCTATGGCTTGAGAAGACATTCCCTCCATCAATGACAGGATCTTTTAGAACATTCATCTGCAACTGTCATGAATTTCAGTCATTGGGATACAGAAACTCGTGTACTTAGCAGTGCCTGCAAATCAGGGGTACAAGAGTGGAGTTGTGCATTGCAGCCATGACATCTGTGCACGTGCAGCTTCCTGGGATTGCCAGAAACACAATGTCAAGTTCACCATTCTGGATTTGAAAGATCTGGGATATGAGCACAGCCAGTTATCTGTGTTCAGAGGTTTCATGTTCAGGCTTACAAAGAGAAAGAAGCCTTCCACATAGGATAGGGGCCCTGACTGGAGAGTCAGGGTTTGTAGGGTTTGCCACTGTGTTGCATATGGAAGTGCAAGTTTTAACATACTTGTATATCTTTCCACTTGACTGGCAGAAGAAACACTTCCTTAGATGTAAACAGAGAAAAATCCTTAGTCAGAAAACGCTAAGAAGAGAAGATAAAACATGAGCCTAGCTGAAAACAAACTTACCTCTTAAAGCAAATCTGAAGACATATAAACAGAGATATTGGTTAAAAAGGCCCATGAAAATAGTCCTTAGTGCACCCCACCTCCCTCAAGCAGTAAAACTCGTCCTGAGGAAGTGAAAGATAGTTTAAGCTCTTGTCTCTAAGTATTCAGAGTAAATACTTTTGCTCTGATTCTTGTGATACGGTTGCCCATTGCATAAATTAATGGGAAAATTCAATTTATATTATACCTTGCTAGAAGGCAAAAATAAATATGGACCAGAAAACATAATAGTAGTGTTGGACTTAAATCTGAATATTCTGGAAATGCAGATGGACTCTGCAGCTGTAGAGTAGCGCAGGGTAAGGAGAAGGAAAGATAACTGACTACAGGAGAAAGACTAAATGTTACCTCTGAGTTCATACAAAGTTAGCTAAACCAAAATCAGTTACCCACCAGTACAGTGTAAAATGAGAAGCCTTTCAGGTTTAAGGATTAAAAAAAAAAGGTAAAAATCTTGTCTTTTTTTCTTGCCCATCTCTGCACACTTTCAGCTGAGTGGGAATAATTTTTTCTTAACCCTGAACACCCAAATATTTGCTGTTTAGCAGCTACAGGCCAAGTTCCATGCTGCAGCCCTGGCTTCCCTTGAACACGGATCCACTTTCACATCCTGCTACACTTAAAGTGCTCAGTGTCACCAGCAAGATTTCAAGGGCTTCAGGTTCAGCTCTCAGGCTCTGTCTGTGTAAGCTGTTCCATAGTTTTGCTGTCAATGATATCAGATTTCAGAGGACAATTTTCAGGAATGAATAATGCCTGCTTTTTCTTCCCTAGACAGTGGTCTTTATTTGGAATGTATTTCTTTCACAGCATGGATATTTAATTACAAATATGAATCCCTTGTGGGTGTATACTACAGAGCAAAATTTTAGTTACTCCTGTTGATATTATTAAGAAATAGCTCTGTTGGAAATACAGTCAAAGGATTTGAGCTTCTTTTTCTGTTTTTTCTGCTTTCTTTTGTATGAAAATCATAACCCTGGTTTTCTTTTTTCGCAGTTCCTTCTGTGAAAGAAAAATCAGAAAGACTGGGCTTAGGGATTCATCCAATGCTTTCTCAGTTGAGGGCATTCACTTTAAGTGTTAAGATGTAGAGGAACTGATTTAATTTCATACATAGGTGGTGGTTTTAAATTTGCCAAATCTGAGCCTTGTAGCATATGGTCCTCAACTCCTGTGTAGACCTAATTGATATTTGACATTCATGGCAGGCAGGGTTCCTGCATCTACCCAGCAGTGTGGAATACCAGCTGTTATTGTGGATTTACTCTCTGGGGCTTTGAGGGAGGAGAGGAAGAGGAGAAGGGGGTGAAGATATGGTTTGCTGTGGTGGATTTTTTGTTTGTTTTGTTTGGGTTTTGTTTTGGGGGGTTTTTTGTTTGTTTGTTTTGGGGGGTGGTTTGTTTTTTTGGGTTTTTTTTGTCTTGAGTACTATATTTGTCTTCTCAGGAATACATAATAGACAATACCTTCTTAGGTTGACTTGAAGAGTCTTTTTGAAGAGGAAAAAAGTTGGAAAGAAGTTAGAATGGAATTAGACATTACCACAACATTATTTACAATTAAAGAAATACCTATACTGAGATATTTAAAGAAATTAATTTTAGACCTAAATTTAATATATAACATGCAAATTTAGGCATACAGCTAAGGATGAGTAAGAAGACATGAGTAATAGACATACAAATGGATGTATTGCAGATATTGCTTCAAAGAAATTAATAAAAATGAGAATAGCAGCAGCTACAATCTTTTACAGTCGTCTTCTCACCCACCCTGTTTCCTTTTCTTCCTTGACTGTAACGGGGAGAGGAGATGAGTCCCATGGTGTAGCTCCCCTCCATACATTACATTCATATATGTATCATCACTGCTCTGCCTCTTTTCCTTATGGCATAGTGTAATAAATATACGAGAAATGGAGGGAGGGGTTACTCTCCCAGTCTTTAAAGAAGTTTTTCTTTCTCTCTCACATTCACAAAATTTCCTTTTGTTTCTCTGTTCTGTGCCATTTCCAAATAGGCAATGCCTTGCCACCTTTGTCCCAGTAATAATTGTGAGCATTGTACTGTTTTATATACTAAGGGCTGAATAATAATGAAGAAAGCTTTTTCTCCAAAGTGAATCAGCTCTCTTTTAAATCTTTCAGATATTTTATAGTTATAAATAGCATATTAGCTGTACATGCAAGGACTGACCTCTGAACTATTATTTCCCAAAGCCAGTGAAAATGTCTCTTTCTCATGAAGAAAGTTGCTATGCAAAATGAGAGATCAAACAAATTAATTTAAAAGGCATGTGGCACATCTGGGAAGAGAGACATTTAGTCATTCATTTCATGAATCAGAAGTGCAGACAGCTGGTTTTGCAATATTTTTTGCAAAATATCTAAATATACTCAGGTAAAAGCAGTCAGAGAATGCAATTTACCTGGTAAAGCTGAAGAGAGGGAAATGTGGGGATTTATTGGGGAGTTACAGTAAGCCTGCTCACTTAGACAGGCTGGCTCCCTCTGCTCTCAAATGTGGAGTGTCACTGGAGAAAGGAGAAATCTCGTGAATAAGAGAAAGGCAGAGCTTTCTTGTGAGTTCTAAAGTAACATTTGGAGCCTTGCTTTCTCCTTCATACCCCCTTGCATGGATTTGTTTGCTGAGTAAAGGCAAGAAACCTGTCCCTACTCTCCTTCCTCTAATGCCTTACATGGTGGAGGAAATGGGAGGTTGGCATGAGGCAGCTGGACAAAGTGGAAGATTTCTTCAGGCATTGGGCATGGATCTTTATGAATCCTAACCATGCAGATCAAATGCCTACTGAATTCCTGAACTACTCCTTTGGCTTCACTAGGATTTAGCTTGAATCCTAGGTGAAAAGGATGGTTCAAGGGTGACAGCTGTGCTGAATAGCTTTCTCATCCAAATCTCACAGGTAATGACCCTTAACAGTACTGAGAATGTGTTTGGGTACGTGTTTACATGGTCCCGGACAGACACACTGTACACTGCAATGGTTGGCAGCTCAGGAGCTTTTGAAGAAAATGCTCTTGGAATAGCTTACATTTAAGGAAGCATTATGACTTCCATGAAAATTCCTCTTTCCCTAACTGTTTCATGGTTTATAAAGCAGGTGTATGCTCTAGAGATTGTGGGTGTTTGTGGGTGGGTTTTTTGGTATTGTGAGAAAACACCTGTTGATCATGTAACTCTGCAGGATAGCAGGCAACCATGGGACAACGTGTCTAATGGAATTAAATTTTGACTCTTTCTCACTTATATAGAGTTATCATTAGATGTGCATGATGAGAAATTGCACTGCTGGACAGCTCTCATGAAAATTCAGATGGCTGGCAGGTGATTCACAGATAGCTGTAAGCACAAGTGATTTGAAAACAGCGGGTGAACTTCCCTTACAGCAGTTTGCCCAAGAAATTTGTTGAGAATAAATTCCTATTAGAGTTGTTTAAAGATTCTGAGAATTTATCTGGGATTTTCCCGATGTTGTTTTAAACCATGATTAATAAGATCTCAGTTTTAAAAGAGCATACAAAATTTGTCATACAATCTAAGCAAGGCACTCCTTAGTAAATGAAAATCAGAAGAAATATGTATCCTGTCTCATAATGCTGACAATTCCCCCTTTGGATTGAATCTAAGTGAATATAGTAGCAATGCAAGTTATTTTAGCTTTGTTGCCAGGTGAAAAAAATTGGTTTGAAATCAGATTGTTTATTTGTACTGAGACAAAAAAAGTCATAGTTTTGAACAAATCCTTGTTAGTGACCGACAAACCTCAACTGAGCCCTCCAAGGTACATTTCTCCCTGTGATAGATGCAGAGACCAACCTATAAATGTTTTTCTTTATCCAAATATAGAATCAACTACATCTGGTTTGTGATGCTAGTGCAGACCTGTCTTTGAGCCAACATCTAAGTATAGTTAAATGCTGAAGGGTCAGAGCAGCACCTTCTACATAGCAGATGTCCTAGTTAAGTTTTGTTGTAAATGGGAAAAGGAAGGTCTGCCTGTCTGATGAAAACACTGGAAAATTGCAAAGAACTCTAGCCCAAAGCAACTCAAAATTAGTGGATGAATTGCTGAAGAAATAGGATTATAATAAATGACAAGAGAATCTTATGTTAAAGGAAAGTATCAACGGATTATTAATCCTTTTTATAATGAAAACACCAGCACAAATCAAAGCATTTAACAAAATAATTCAGTTAATGGATTAGTTATTTCTGTCACTGATGTCAAATATGTGAACAGATTACCTGTTTTGCATTTAATAGATTGTGACTCTTTTTTTGAAGTAAAAAAAGAGTGCTTATTGCCTTCAAGATCTTGATTATGATGCAAGTGCAGCAGTGTGTACATTTTAATGACTTACACAGCAGAAAAACTGTCAAACCTCACAACAACAAAATGTGTCTCCACAATGATGAGAGAATTTGGTCTCCAGTTCCAGATGACATTTTAAGCTCTGGCTGAAGGAACATAAAGTTTGAATGACAAATCAAAGAAAGCCATGCTTAAAGTAAAGAGGAAATTGTAGGTAACAGGCTATAGAGAAAACCACATTCAAATGAAACAAAGCACATATGATTGAAGAGGGCAGATAAAGGAAGATTACAATGGAAGAGAGGAGTGGGTCAAATACGATGGGTTATAGGAGACCTTGAGGAAAGAGATCAGAGAGGACATTAAAAAGTAGATTGTCAACATCATATGGGGTACTCTCAAATGAGAGAACTACAAGAGGATAAGCAGCTTTTGATGTGGAGGTACCAGCAGATGTTCTTTCAAAAAGACAATGATTACACAGTGTGCAAAGAGAGATGGAAAAGGGGCCCCACAGAGTCATGAAGAGTGTCACCAGCGACTTTTTGCATATAGCACTAGAAATACTCAGTGCAAGCATCACAGATGTCTTCCCATTAGAAATGAAAGGTGTGAGGAATAACTTCCTTTTTTTTTTTCCTCTCCGTTTCTTCTTGCCACTTTATAGGATATTAAAAGAAACAGAGTTAAGGCGGTTCATACCACAAAAGCTGAAAAAAGCACTTAAAAATGCCTGAAAGTAACACAAAGGACTGACAAAACCCAGCTCTCAACATACAGAAGAACTTGTTAGAGATTGTAATATGGGTCACTTTGAAAGAGATGCAGCTGTGTTGCATGAGCAAAATAAGTTTCCCAGGAAGGGCAGTTATCAGCTTCACAGCTTCATTGAGGACATTTTCAAAGCAAGTAAAAGGAATGTAGCTTTGTGTTGCATTCATAGAAGCATAGAATAGTTTGGGTAGGAAGGGACCTTTTAAAAGTCATCTCATCCACCCTCCCTGCAATGAGCAGAGAAATCTTCAGCTGGATCATGTTGCTCAGAGCACCATCCAACCTGTTTCTGAATATTTCCAGAGATGGGGCATCCACAGCCTCTCAGTGTAAAACCTGTGCCAGTGTTTTACCACCCTTCTTCTCTATTTTTAATCTAGATCAAGCCTCTATTATTAACAACCATTACCCCTTTTCCTGTTGTACCAGGCTATGCTAAAATGTCTGTCCACAACTGAGTACTGAAAGCTGCAATAAGGTCTCCCTGGAGCCTTCTCTTCTCCAGGCTGAACAAACCCAACTTTGTCTCCTTAGGAGAGGTGCTCCATCCTTCTGATCATCTTCATGGCCTTCTCTGGACCCATTCCCAAATGTCTGCATTCTTTTCATGGTGGGGACCCCAGAACTGGATGCAGTACTCCAGGTGGGGTCTTGATTGCAGGTGTAAGGTGTATTATAAAGGGCTTTTTGTCAATATCTCTTAGTAGAGTAGAGAGCAGTAAATAACTGCTCTGTCTCCAGCATTTACAACTCAGCTTAGCCAGATAAGTTCTTTGTGTTCTACAACAGATTATGGGGTGCAGTTGCAAGGGGAGAAAGAATAGAACAGAATCAATGACTAAACTTGAAAAAAATCAAGTATTTCAAAGGCAGATGCTATCTGGCATCTGGGTGTCAGAGTACCACTTAGAATATAGTGGGTTTGATTACTTTTTCAAACCTTTACGAGAGTAGTAAGCCATGAAGAAAAGAAAAATCTCTTGGTGAAAAAGTTAGTTTGCATGTCTTAATTTTTTAATTGGCATTTATAAAAGTAATGAGTAACATACAAGTATATATAATGAGTATATGAGTGTATATATTATGTGTGCATATATATAGAAGTAATATGGAAAAGAGAGAGGTTTTCTTTGTATTTACAATTAATATTAATTAGAAATGAGACATTCTACACTCTAGATTCTGCAAGGGAACCTTTAATGTAGGGAACTTAATTGTGAGAATGGTTGTGAAATGGCTTTCAGTCAAGAAAGGAGTACTTCAGCATCTCATGGGAAAGGTTGCCTTCATCTTGCCTACTAGGTGACACCTGGCTGACATCTATAGATTGTGATTTAATTCTGTCTTCACTTGCTCTAAAGAAGCTGATCAAGGGAAGTGTTTTCAGCAGTGCTGTGGCACTGTTCTGCCAGTGCACTGAGCTGAGCCATCACATGGCCAGTACGTGCTGGTGGAGAGCAGCACCTTTCATTATTGATCATTGCGTCTCTCTCAGCACCGAGTGCCTTCCAGTCATGCATCTGATAGCCTGATTGTGTGCCACGTGGGGTTCATGCTTTCTCTTCCATCTTTGCGAGGTGAGAACAGCATTTTGGGGTTTTTTTGTCGTAGGTATCCAGCTGTCTTGAAATATTTTACAGATGTGGTAATACTATTCATCCTTTATAGGGGTACAGAAGTACCTAGACTCAAGTTTCAAAGCTCTTATGATAGTTTCCTATTATGACAAATAAATAATTTCTGATAAGTTTTAGTTTGTTTTATTTTGGTGATGCTATAATGATTTTTTGCCTTTTATACCCCTTTTATATACCTTTTTATAGCTTTTGTATTCTTAGTGTTTTTTAGCCTACATTCTTGGACATGTTTGTCAAGCTAGGAGACTCAACATTTTAGAAGCTTTGTAGTTAGGGGTTAGTGTGCCCCAGACCCCAAGGTCCTCTACAGAACAGATTTTGTAAACTAAGATAGAACCATCCAGGGGAAGGTTCCTTGGGGAGGGGGGCTCACTCGAGCCTCTAATTGGGGAATCTTTGATAGATATGCAATTAGTAACACCTATAATGTTATACCCGATCTATTGTGGGTGTGCATTGCAGTGTGCATTTTGGCGCCTTCCACCTGAATGTGGTGCATCTAAGGATCCTTAAAGTAAATACAGAGGTAAAATCCCTTTTTCCCTTCTAACCATGTTTGATTCTTGATTTTTAAGACCAGAAAAAGGCATCATTGGTTTGTAGAGGTTCTTAGGATCATGCAGGAACATTATCTATGAGGCTCTTGAATTGTTGGATCACATCAAAAATTGAAAGACTTGAAGTATATCCAGTTATATATAACCAATGCTCTATTTTAACATTGTTTTGTGGAATAATTTATAATAATTTCAGTAAAGTCCTAGGCAATTTTCTCAGTAAGTCTGAATTATAGGAATCATAGTGAGAAGATAGTGCTTCTGTTATTCTGTGTCATCTTGTCTTTTCCTGATGAAAGAGATGAAACCCTCAAATCAGATTGAATCTTTTCTCTTACCAATATCTTGTGCTTCTCTAGAAGAGGCATGGATTAGTCCATTTTCAAGGTGAAAGAAAAGAAGCAAAACTTAGTTACAAAAGGTTATGTAGGAAGTCTGGTAGAGTACTGGGAACAGGGCTCTGAGTTACATGACACTTGTTTAATCCAGTCTATGACACTGCCTTGTGGAAATTGCTTAAAATCTCTTTACTTAGCTAGACCAACTGTAAAATCCAGCTAATAGAGCTTAACCACCCTTGTAAAGTGCTTTGAGGCCTACATATGGAAAGGCACTATGTGGCTACAAAGCCAGGACAGACTGGGTTTTTTCCTTCCCTTCGTGAGTAAATAGGAACAAAGATCTGAGTGATTTATTTGGGAAATGCTGTGAGTCAGGGAGTAGTTACTGACTATGAAGCTGGAAGATGTGAGTTTTCACCTTGAGTCTGATGCTTTCATATGTTTTGTGCTGGGAGGAGAGCTGTCCTGACTGCATATGCAGATATTTTAAGTGATGAAGTTGTACATGTTTTTAGTTATGAGTGAACAGAATAGCAGCTCTACAATGATGAATTAGTTGGGCCAGCATTACCTACTCCTTCTGGAATTTAATACCACTATTATACATTGCCAAAGTTGTCCCTCTTAGTACACAAGAGAAATTGAAGTAAAGGCAGCTTTTAAGGCTGTAAAGCTTTGCTTCCTCAGAAAGCATTGTTGAAAAGAAGTGAATGTTGCTGCCTACGAGAAAGGACATTCCTTCACTTGTCACACCATGCACATCTGAGCACTTAAAACAAGGCAATAAATAAGTAGTATCTCCAGAAGTTGTACACTATGCACACAATTATTCCTATTAAAAAGCAATTATTACATATTCATCATACACAGGGAAATTACCTCAAAGAATGCTCTTTACTTTGGGTCTGGTGTAATGTAATACACTGTGGTAAATGGTATCTTACATAGACTGGAAAGATGAGGAAAAAAATCCCTAATCCAGGTACAGCAAATTTAGATAATCATCAGGTAAACTCTTATCTCAAATTCAACAGTACATTTCTTCTGTGTTAATGAAAATATTTCATTTCCTCTCCTCGTATCTGTTTATACACTTCCAATTACTCCATTGCAATATGCACACATTATCCACAGGCTTCAGAAGATCACCTTTAGCTCACAGCATGTTGCTTAAAGAAAGCAGTGAATGGTAGTATGTTAATAAGAGGAAAAAATGTGTTATGACATGTATTTCTTTTTTAAAAGTGTGTGAGAAAATTATATACAGTACCAATGGAACTAGAGAATATAGGGCTGGCAAGCTTTGAAGAATTGTTAAGATGTGACACTTGTAGCACGTATAATAACAGAAAACAGAGACTTTCTGGGATTTTTTCGTTTCAATTTGTGAATGTTAGTCACAGATTTTTGCCTCCTTATTTTTACTCCATTTGGCTTACTTAAAAGAAAGGCTTGTAAGGAAAATGCAGGAACTAAAAGCCTAAGAGAATAATACTTTTTGCCTATTTAGCAATAGAGAAAACAGTTTATAATATGCATATCTGCTTATGCAGATACTCATACCCTGATATTATTGAAAATCTTGATCTACCTCTAAATTAAGTATCAGCTAACTACTAATCATACCAGTGAAGTCAGTACATTTTCTGTTACCAGATTGGAACACCATAACATTTTATAACTGGGCCAAGCTTTAAGTAGTGTGTGACACTGAGAATATTTTCTAAATGAGTATCACTTCTCATTTGAGACAATGATGTAGACCTGGACTCTGCACCTGAGGTCAAGTGGTGTGAATTTCTTACTCTTTAAGAAGTTTCACAGACTTAGAAGTGATTCATTTTCTGCCCACCTCCCCAGTTATTAACAATCTGATACTCATATGCCTGGCACAGTGTAAACTGTGTTCTCTACTCTAAAGCTGGTGTACCTTTAATCACCCTGTCATTTGAAAGTTACCCTGTGCCTGCAGAAGGTCCTGTAAAGAAACCGAATGCTGAATGTAATTGTGTAAACAGTCTCTGCTTCTTACTCTGTTTCCTTAATCCTTCCTCTCCAATTATGAAATATAACCCTATTTGAATTTTCCTTTCCAGTTTTAGAGATGTCTCACCATGTATGGTCAGTATTTTATCAATTAATAGTTTATCACTATTATAAGCCATTTGATCTTTTTTCTTAAAAAAGGGTAAAACTAGATATAGGACTGCAAACAGTACTGGAAGCTATTATTCTAATTGTTACTGAAGCTGTGTCACCATTTACCACTTCTTTTTTAAGAGTAAAACCACATGAAAGTGATTGTTCTGCTTTGTGGAACACTGATAGGAGAAAAAGATTGTGCTTGGCAGATATTTTGTGCTATCCATTACTTTATGTCACAATTTGAAGTCACTGAATAAGGTGATTGTAGCTACTACTGCCCTCTTTAAAGATAAACCCTTTCACAATAATTTTGCTGTAATACAGTATTGTCAGGAAATGCAATATGCTTTACCTTCGTGAGAAAACCTCTCTAATTGGAATTGCTGGACCTTGACTGACTTGTCACAGCTATATTCAGGGTGAAGCTGAAATCTTTAAGAAGTCTGATTGGGAAAATTAGACCATGGCTTCTCTGAAAGAGGACACATTCCTATGCAAGATCTTTCTGCTTGAATTTTTTTTTTTTTTTTTTTTTTTTTTTTTTTTTTTTTTTTGTCGTCCTCTGCTATGAGAAGAGAACAATGGGCAGGGAGCGGGGGGGAAAAAGAGGCAGAAAGAGGCAGACAATGGCATTTGAACAGTCTGACATGTTACAGCTTAGCATTTAAAAATACAGAAAAGGTAAACAACTACTCTTGTGCTGGAAGAGTTAATGAATATCTCAAACTTGGGAACAGGTGGGGGAATTGCAGCTAAAGCCATTGAGCTTAATGAGAATTAGTCATGCATTCTGATTGTCAGATATTGGAGGAGAGACCTGCAAGGCAAGTGCTTTTCCTAAGCTCCTAAAGTCAGGATAATAAATAGAAACAAATCATCTTCTAGTGATTAGCAGGCATGTATATAAAGAATTTATAACAGAAAAACATGACAGTTGCATTGCAGTGTAGCTAAACCATAGCTGAGACACCCTTCTCTCTATTTCATAGTACTGCTGTTATCATTTTTTAGGAATTCTGGCAGCTGGTCTCTAATGTTTTCCTAAAATATGAGTGAATCAAAAGAAAATCAGCTCAGGAAGTAAAAAAGAAAATTAGACAGGAAGTATGTGGATTATGTTGTGGTAGTGGAGGTTAGGCAGGAATAGGAGGAAGGCTCAGACTCAGCTTTGCCTGCTTCAGGTGTCTCGCACAATGAATGTTGTTAAAGATGTAACATATAGACTATGTTGATTTAATAGCACAGATTATGGAAGCTGTGATATGCAGGAGGTCTCTGAAGTTAGTGGAAAACTCCTTGGAATTAGTAGGTCAATTACTTTACATGTGGGTATTGACAGAAAAAAAAATAGTTGACCTGAAATGATCTGGAGATTATGCTCCTATGATTATTGTCCGGAATAACGTTCATCAAAAGCCTTCAAAGCATTGATCAGCCAAATTTCTATGTTGGGCTCAGGCTCCTAATTTACATATTTAATTCCTGGCAGATTTCTCTCTGTAACTTGTGCATATGCACCTCTAAGAATTTTAATATCTTTTATCATTATAATGTAAAACAACCTGATCATTACTTTTTAAGGATGTCTTTCCTTGATTTCTGGGAGCCTTATGTGACTGATTAGTGCAAAGCTAAATAAAATACTTGCCTTGATATAATGTGTTTGCATTGCATCATATTCAGAAATTTAGTCTCAGAAGACCAGCTCTCAGTGACAGAATAACAACTGTTACCTCATTTAAAAAGATGTTTTGTACACAGACATTGCTGGCTTTGCTGTAACTCTTGCTTGCATGTAACAGAGAGCACTAGAAAGTGAGCACTGACTTCTAGTGAGCGGCTAGAAAACGTCTGGCTCAAAAAGGTTTATTTAGGCTACCAAATTATTTTTGAGTTCAAGAGTAGTGGTAAATGAGGAAAAAAATAAATTATTAAAACAAACCAAAATACAAGCCTCGTTGCTTGTTGAAAGTGTAACTAAAATCTTTGATGCACTATGTAACTCTTATGTTCTTAAACAGAGGTTTTTTTATGATGGAGCTGAAGGAAATGGAAAAACATAAAATCAAAAATAAATTAGTAGATATTAAATAGTTTTTATTGCCAAATCAGCAACACACACAGCTAATGGGAAATATTTTCTGCAGACAGATGGGATAGTCAGATCCCAGGAGCATAAATATGAAGTATCTGTTAAGATTCTTTTTTATACATTTGCATATAAATATAAACATCATTAGTAGGGGCTAATTGCCCTGTAGGAACTACAACATGAGCATTAGAATCTTCAGGATTGCTGTTTTTTGTTGGTTTTTGAGGGGGGTTAAGTATCTCCATTACCCATCATGTTCGGTGCTGCATGGCTGCAACGGATAATTACGACCATTAAGAATCTCAATCACAAAATCAAAACCATTTGGACTGGCTTCCAGGGCGCCCAGCACAGTAAGTAACCATTGTTTTGTTCATGAATATTCATAAGGGTACTTTGATTTGACATCCGCAGTAGGGGGCTTGTAAAAAGCTCATCCACAGATTAGCTCCTACTGAAGATTCAACATCTAAGGTAACAAGATATCATACATGATGAAAGGCGTTGTAAAAAGTGATGCATAAAGCTGAGATTTAGGTATTGTTGCTCCTCATAGGAAAAATAGCAAAAGGGATTTCGAATATTTAGGTTTTTCAGTTGTTCTAGTGACAGAAAAGGTCAAGGATCTACGCTGTGAAAGACTTGGTTAATGTGGCACGTTGCTGGGCAAAGAGCAGTTGAGTCATCAGTGATGAATGCTGTGGGCTTGTATATAGGATTTGGGAGTCTGTAGGGCGCATGACAAAGACAGTGGTATTAGCACAGTGGTGTCAGTCAAAAAACCTACAGGTGTTTCAAATATTGCTGTGTTATTTCACACTTGAGAACTTGAATGGTGTTTGATTCAATCTTAAATTCAGACAAGCCCTTGCTGACATTTAAAAAACCCAACCAACCAAATGAAAACCCGGTATTTATGACATTCAGCTAATGTTTGTTGCTGTGGAACAGAAGTGTTAAAGTATGTATTAGAAATAATACAAAAAAAATCCTTCTAGAAATCTTCCCAATTATAAAAAAAAATTACGAACCCAATATTATCTAAAAATGAAGTGCTAATTGCTGAAATACTACATCTGCATAACAACATAACACTTAGCAGGCTTTTACCTTCCAGTGACCTACCCAATGTGGTATTTGGCTGGATTATTATACCCACTGATTATTGGCTGGAGTGAACTGTCAGGCAGTCACGACTTTTGCTGGTTTTTGTTTCCTTCATCTGTACATTTTCCAACTCCTGTCTTTCTCTGCTTCTCTGTCTATTTTTCTGTTCACTACTCCTGGCAGTTTTTTTTCTTGTCAAATGCTGAACACTTTCTGATATTGCTTTAGAAAATATCAGTGGGGTTGAAGAATTTCATGCAGATTTATTTTCGTGCAGATCCTCCTTGTCATGTATAATCTGGCCAGTGCCACATGGTGAATTCTTCCCCCACCTTCCAGTGCTGCTTGACACAGTGCCCTCTAACCTTATGAAACTGGAACTTTATGGTTCAAATATGTGCCAAGTTAGGGAAAGACCTTCCAGCAGTCAAACAACAAAGATGAAAGCTTTGAACTGCCTGCATAAGGAGGCAGATGCACGAAATGCCCGTAAACCCCGTAGAGGGAGTCCAGCCCAGTGAGGTTGCACTGCTGTGTGAACTAAATAAAAATTGGTAGATGTGATGAGCTGTTCATGTTAAAGGACATCATTCTCACAGCCATATTAAAAGTCCCCCTTGAAAATTTCTATTAGAAATCAGCAGTTTTAACTATAGATGGTATCAAAATGTGTAGCAGCTTCTGTGACTGGCATAGCAGGTAACACTTAAAATGGAGTAAAACATGTTTATGTAAGTGTCGATAAGGTGTATGTCTCTGCAGCAGCAAGGGGATGAATTGCTGGTTGGGGAGAGTACTCCTGGTCTTTAAGCACTGTGAGACTAATTCCTGTGAAAGTATAAAGCTTCTGTCTTCTCTAGAATAGTATGAGGGGGGAAGTCCTTCAGTCCCATCCACTGCAGTAATTGGCATAAGACACTCCTGCTCTCCTGACAGTGTGAAGTTCAAAGAAACTTCAGCATTAATTGGATGTGCTTCATCCATTCATGAGTTTGAGTATATGCCAGATGAACTATATCACATGCGACTCTGTGTAGAGGGGATGACAGCCCCTGTTCTTGCGGAGCGGCACCAAATAATATGAATAAACTGGAAAATCTGTTTTAAAGTTGTGGTATGCCATGATTAAAACCAAACTGTAGCAACAGGAAAATGTATTTTTTTTTTCAATTCAGAACTTTTAATCACTCTGTGTCCAAAATTATTCTTTTTGTAAGGATATAGCTAATGGGTCCTTCATATAGCAAACTCAGCAGACTTTCCTTTTTGTGAGCCTGTGGGAGAAACCAAGTGTTTTACACACAGTTCTGTTTGAAACAGGAGTGTCTGCTTACAGCTGTTACTAACTACTCCTTTTAGTGAATGTACTAAAATACAGCCTTAAAGGCAATTCAGCCCATACTTGACCATCATCCTTATAATTTCCTCCACAGTTGTAATAATAAGAAAATAATATTCAATCACATGGCAGCTGTGTGTGGAAAAATATGGGAAAGAGCATGGGAGAGATCACGCTATAATGGGGTTAGAGCACTATCAATAGCCATAGGTTTAAAAAGTGTATCTTTAATACGTTAATTGTATCCCATAAAAACATTTCAAAACAACCTGCTACTTCAGCATCCTCTAATGGCAGAACATCACAGAACAGGAAACAATCAGCAGCCTGGTGTTTATCCAGTCTTGGTTTGTAAAGTTCCCTTGTGCTGCTGTGACTTTTTATCCCAGCCAGCTCTGGGGGGTTTTAGCTAAAACCAAGGCAGGGCAGTCAAGAAGCAAAATGTAAATGTCAGCTCAGGCTGTTTGTGTGAGTTAGGGACTAAAATATATGTTTAACTGTACACACAGGTTAGAAATTCTCCTTTTGTCCCTCAGAAATGTACCAAACACTTGATGCAGGTTTTCTGAAGATTGTTTAACGTAAAAGTCATATGTAATAGAACAACTAGTTAAGTTCTTTTCACTTAGTATTCTGTAATCTGATTTCAGAGGTTTGGCAATGTCAAAACAAGTTAGACTTCTATATTAAAACAAGAAATACAGTACATATTGCTATTGATATGAATAAATACTATTCTCTATTTAAAACTACTGATTTAATATAATGTAGTAAAATGCATTTTTTTTTCTGCTGCATCAGCACTATATTCCTGAAAAAATTTGTTCCAATAATGCAGATTTCATGCAAAAATACTCCACTGAAAAATTTTGGCTTATTCTCAGCGTTATTTCATTCTCGGTGCCATCTAGTATCATCAGTTTGTCATGTGCAAGTGCAGGGACACAGCACATAGCATCGTGTACCTCTTCAAGTCACAGCAAATTGATCAAATTTTTGCCCTACCAGAAGTCTGAGTGGATTAGGGAAAGTGGATTAGGTGGTCACAAATGACTTTTTTTAAGTGTTCACACATTGCATTGCAGATGTGCAGATGTCAAAGCAACTATTTAGTCTGGAAGCAGTTTGCTTGATAAAATGAAATGTGAATGCGAGTTAATAGAAGACATTTTAGTGTATGGTTGGGAGGGAGCAGGGTGTTCCAGCCTTTTCCTGATGCCCCCTATTCTCCAGCCTCAGCATGGTCTCCCAGTGGTGCTATAACTCAGCAGTAAAATCACTGCATCAAGGTTGTTCACTAAAATCTGGACTAGGAGCTTTAATGAAGAAAAGGCTTAGCTGAAGAATTTCTTCACAGTTCTTATTTATTGCAAAGGTTTTGAAATCGGTGATTTGAGTTGATTTCTTAAAGAAGGCTGTTTGTTGGTAATTGTCAGACTTGTATCCCACCATTAAAAATGCACAGGATTTTAGAGGTAGACATCTATTTTTTTTTTTCTGCCTTTGTTGCAAACCTTGTCAATCACATTGAAATATATGGTGAAAGGATTGTGGAATCAGTGAGATTTAGATGCTTGTACAATTCTATTAATTCAATAAGTGGAATTCACAGGATATTGCATGGGATCTCCTGGATGATTCAGGTCCTGTGATGTGTTCAACAAAATTATTTTTGTTTAGCTACTCACCATTACACTTTGACCACCTTAAAATTACTGTAAAAATTCAGACGCTCCCAATTTTCAAGATATGCTCTGAGTGAAAATTCTGTATCTTGGCAACCAGGAAGGGACAATTATTCTTTGGAAAAAGTCATCCTATCTGCCAAGATGAATTTATTATCATAATTGTTGCAAGGATATGTGAGTTTATTCTGTATCTCTTCTTTGACTCTCTTTACTGTAGCAGATATCCCAATTCATTGATATTGAAATTGGTGAAGTGGATTTAATTCAATTCAAAGAAATTCATGTCTGGTGGTATAGAACAGCTCTTTATACCATTTAAGATTTCTCGTGCTTAGAGAAAAACAATGATGAATTTAAGCAATCTTGAATCACAATTGCTCTCTATCAGAATATGTGCAGCTTGGCATTTGTGGTTTTTTTTTTTTTTTGTTATGCACATGCAACTTCCCCCAGTAAAATGGCAAGACATTTAATGCAAAGAACCTTCTACTTACAATGGACAGCTGCTATTGCCTAAGAAAACAGTTAAATAGCAGTGTCTTTCCTTTTTCTTTTCTAAGTCTTCAGTCTTATAATTTAAATTATACAAGGAAATATTAGTTCTTTGTATCATTGTTCATTTAAATGCAGGACATGAACTTGAAGCAGAAAAGATAGGGGGATATGTGAAAGTGAATCTGAACTTCTGAATTACATTAGAGAGGTTTAAATTCTTCTTTGAAGGATGAAGACAGAAGCAGACTTAGGTCTGTAAGATTAGCCACAGGAAATCATCAGCTAAATTAATAAGTAATTTGAGAATGAATGAATGGAATAGTAGAATTTTAAGAAGAGGCATTTGCTGGTTAGCTTGGGTTTACACTGGTAATAAAAACTTCTTTTCAGGTCATGCCATAATGTGACCTTTTCATGGTGCTGATGTAAATCCAAGATGAAAAAGGGGGAACATAGCCCAGAACAAAAGCACAGGCTGAATGCACTTGGCTCTGGGCCTTCCCACACCAAGCTCTGTGTATTCCTCTCCTGGTCTGGGTTAGGATATCACTTACCATGGAGAGAGCAATTCCAGTAAGAGAAGCAGGGCAGAAACACTTGATTGTTGTGTTTTATTGTTCCTACCCGTTTAGAGTATTTTTTTACTCTGTTTAAGCTATCAGAGATCTGGTGAGTACAGAAGAGTTTTGTCTGACAGAAAATCTGGGTTTTCTCAGCTGAGCTTTTCGCAGTTTTGAGACCATTTAAGCCATTACAAAAGTGGGAGGAGAAGCTCCCTCGCAGAGCAGGAGCTTTCGTGGGACAATGGGAGCGCTGTAATGGAGTGTCACAGAGGGTCACTAGCCCAGGCAGGGCGGTAGCTCCTGGCAGCCCCTCCCCAGCTCTGCCTTGTCCCATAGGTAACCCCCAGCCTCAGCTGCACAGGACGGAAACTGAACTCTGCAAACAATCTCAGCTAAATAAATTGCACAACACGCTTCATATGCAAATGAATTTCAATCAATTTCCAAATTGAATTCAATCAAATTACTTCTTTCAGTATTCCATACCTGTCACTTGCTTTCTGCCTATGTCTCCTACACTCTGTGCTCGGAGCAGGTGACTGTAAACAGGGACAGGATTTAAATACATCAGCGAGGCTGGCAGTCAGTGTCAAGGTGGCTCCCTACCAATTCCTACTCAAATCTTTAAATGAAAACATCTTTGGTAATTTTCATAGGTGTTTCTTTCCAGTAAGACACTTGAATTTGGGAAAAAAAACCAAAAAAACACAAACCCACTGGTTTTATGTGAAAAGAAATAGAGTTTTAAGAAACACCAAAGCAAATTGGGAGCTTGCATTTGAGTAAATATTTTCTGGTACTTGTTTAGAGTATTTTACTGAGTTTAAGTTTTATTGGGTATTAAAGTAAAAAAAGCCCAACCCAATGAAAAAAAAATGAACATTTAAATTGCTGTGGTTTTTACTTCATCCTTAAAATATACATTTGGATTGAACCAGACCCTAAATAGTAACATGTTTAATTCACATGACAGAAATTTTTTTTTTTCTTTTTGAAAATTATAAGGGCTTTCTCTTCAAGTGCGATGACTAGCATGAATTGAAAACAGTGGTTTATTTATTTGTTTTAGGCTTAATAGTGAATCCAGGTATGAGTTTTTTATACTCCTTATGTAATGAAAACTCCTCATAAAAATGAAAATTATGCCCAGAGTGTGGTGCTCAGGTCCTCAAAATAAGACATACAGAAAAGGGTTGCTTTTGTATCTGTTCAACTCCCTTGAAAGCTCAGCTCCTGCTTAGCTGTTGGAGCCTTATATGTGTGAAACTCATCTGTCATCAGGATTGATAAAAACACAATTAGGTGCGTCCTTTTAAGCAGTTTTTACTCTGGTGCATGAGCATTTATCTAAATCTTCTGTAATATGGCCAGTTTTCCCCTAAGGTGGGTGTCCCCGTAGCAGTTATGAGGGAGTTTGATGTAATGAGCAACATTGACAACGTTTTCAGTAATGACATTTACCAATATTTCCTCAGTTGCTTGAAATGAAAAGGAACTCCTGCGTAAAAATGCCAAGAAACTCTAAACTGGGGTTGTTGCTCTTGGCCATTCCAGCCAGAATTTTCTCTGTTGTTAAATTTTCTTCCATAGATGGAACACAACAAAATAGAAGTGCACATATATAAACACACATGCCTTTTTTTTTGTATTGCTAAAGTCTGTTGTGGCTGCTGCTACTGGTTATTTCATGGTAGTAGGATATATTAAGACCTGATATTACAACCTTTATAATATACCTACTCCTATTTCCGTGCTTATATTAAAGTTTAGCTCTTCCTCTATGTGTGACTGAAATGAAAGTTCAAACCAGTGACTCACTGTCATGGAATAGGTTACTGGATTATTAATATTTTAACATTTTCCTTTGGCAAATATGAAAGCAATTGTAGTTAAGTGTAGGACTTAGTTGGAATAAACTGCTTCTGGGTACAAGTAAGGTAATCGTTGTCTGATTCAGTAGCATTATTTTGAGAGTAACATATCAAAGAGGGAATAATATTTCTTATATTCTAATAAGACCTTTCTATATGAGTCACATTTGATAAAAGTCTCTTTGAGAAAAAGATCAAGTTCATCTTAAATAATCATGATTTGCATATTCCTATTATGACAGCTGCATTATTCTGAGAAGTGTGCTGTGCTATTTCTATGGCTTCTGAAAACAAAAAAAAGGTGAATTTCAGACTGTAAAAAAAATCAGAACAAATGTTCTCAGCATGTAATTAGGCCATGCATATCATGAACATTGTTCTTGTGACTGTTTTTATAATTTTTACATAGTTATTTCAGAAAGGTTAAAAATTATGCATGCAGTCTTTATTATATTACACACATAATTTGGAAAAAAGCATTTCTCTGCACTAAAAATAATAAAGAAATAGATTCATTGTGTTGAGAAATTTATTTCTTGAGCCTCAAATAATTTAATTCCTTTTTATTCTATGCAAAAAGTAATTTTCTCCTAGGGGAAAATTATTGCTTAACTACTGTTATGTATTCACTGGCAGTCTTAGCCACTCAGCCAAAGATAGTTCTGAAAAGGAAGTAGAGAAAGCTGATTGAAGTGAAATCCTTAAACTAAATATGAAAAATAGAAGACTTAAGGTTTTATATGTTTCTTTCACAAAGAATCCATAATGTTCCTGACATTAGAAAATCATTTAAAGCAGAACTGCAGTGACTTTATCACTGTCTTGTCATGGTTGCTTTAATATACAACCATTTAGATGTTTGTTTTAGTGAGGACCTTTATTCATTCCCAGGATGGGCACACTAAAAAAAAAAAAAAAGTGGCTCTTGGCAGGAATGAGGAAACTAATTTTACGTGTTTTTACCCATTATTTATTTTGCTTTTGTTATTGTTGGATTAGGTTGATAACTGGAGCATGGAGAGGGGGGCTGCTGAACTGGCTTTGAGTAGAAACAATTTTCCCAGCTTGTTGCCATGCCAGGGTAGCAGCAATACCAGTCATGACAGGCCTGTGATATTCACCCACTCCAGCTGATAAATCCTGGTCATGGAGATGGCATTTAAGTAGACCAGTAAGGATGGTACTGGTCAGTCATTGGAATTTTCCAGCTATTACTGCCAGCCTTGTATTTCCATCAGGCTACACAGTAAAATTGTGTTGTATATACTTGCATAGGACCTCTGGGTTATTGCTCAAGTGCTGCAGCTGAGTCCTGGTGCAGGTCATTGGTTTCTCCCTCATTCTCTCCACCAGTACATGAGAGATGAGGTTTCTTTCCATCTGTGCAGGATACCTGAGGGTGTGGGTTACCAGAGAAACCATCCCCAATGATCAGTATGTAACATGGGGATTCCAGTAGGTTTATGTTTAATACTGATGGGATTTATATGAGCAGTATGTGTATCTGAGCAGTATCTTTAATACAGAAACTCTATCAGTTCAGGCAAAGAAAACTGAGATGTTTGTATATTAATACATGGAGTGTCTACAGGATAGGAAAGCAGCATACTATGTGGATCCATGGTACAAAACATAGGTGTATGTATGTAAACCAGTGGAATCATGGTGCTGGAACAGAGCTGACAGGGTATGGTTCTCATAGAAGATAGAAATAAAAGGTGACATGGAAGCATTAATGATTTGCCAGCCTTAATCACTGCTATATTGTGCATGAAAAAGGAGACAATCTATTCTATGATTAATATACTCTGTTGAAAGACCCAAGAAAGCTGTTGGAAGCAAAGAACCCAACTGTTTTGAAACTGGTACGTATAGGTACTGTTACTCTACGTAGTGATCATAATTGAGATGGAAATAAGCTGCAGGTAATAAGCCTTTTTTCCCCATCTGTATATCAAAGAAAAATATAATTTTTAGAATTATTATTAGTATACTTGTTCCCAAAGTGAACTCTTATTCTCCTATCCTGTTCAGTGCTGAGGAGGCTGCCTGGATAAACAGGCTTCATCCTGTCATGAAATCATAATATGCATTATGACATTATATTTTGTTGTCATGGAAGCAGTTGCAGTGATATTCCTGATTCTGATGTGAATCTTAACAAGTCTTTTACCAGCCATCAAGTTTCAATCTGAGGGGCAGGTTCTTGCCTGTGTTATGCGTTTCCCTTCAGAGAGCCTGTCAGTCATTCATTACCGGGTCGCGTATCTGATGGAAACCAGCAATCCCACTAACCTTCACAGCTTTACACGCTTTCTATTCTCATTACCATGTTGGGGTGATGAGAAAAGGCAGCAAAAGAAGCTTCTGCCATTAGCACAGGTGTTTCGTGGCCAGACATATTTCAGGGAATAATCTTGCATGTTGAACTACAGAGAAATTGCAGTGAGTCCTTGGGTTTGTGAGATTCGGAATAGAGTGGTTTATGCATTCTCGTTGTTGTTATTTATGAAACAGAGGTGTTGCACACATAACAAAAATTGGATTCGCTTCTGTTACAGACAATTCTGAATCTTTGTTCTTCTCTTTCTACTGGTTCTATTGCAGAGCTCTGGCTGCACCTTTGCTATACAGTGGGTGAAAAGACATTCCACTCGACTCCCAGTATTCAGTGTACATCTGTAGTTTTCTCTTGGTTTGCAAAAATAAATCTACCAGTAAAGATAGTTCTTGAATATCTCTGCTTTTCCAAATGCTTCTCCTCATCATTCCTCTGCATTTCATGTGGCTGTACAAGTGCAACTGGGAAAGCAGGGTTTGCAGTCCTTTTCTCAAGGCTGTTAAGGCATTCTGTTCAGAAGAATAGCATGGATGCACTCCTGTTCACACAGGTTATTGATGTTATTGGGATGCGTGTGAATTCCAGGCTTTGGCTATGTCTTATTGACTGCCCCAGCTAACCTCATTCTGTCAATCTGCTCCCAGCACCAACACAGAGCTGTTCTTGGCAGATGGCACAGAGCAGGACTGTGAGAATGTGCTATCCCCCTGCTGACCTTGTGCACTAGCAGGAGTTCTGTTTAAATAATTCATGGCAAACTAACAGGGATTTCTCTTCCAGTTTATTTTGTTTAGTCCAGAAAGCTATTGACACATCAAGGTGTTCAAGTCTTTAACGTGCATCCAGAGAAGCCATTAGAATATTGAGACCACACACAGCTTCTGTGGAGCATTAAAAGTTGGTTTAGATGGCTAGATAAATTCAGTTTTCAAAATCACGTTTAACGGAGTCTGAATCCCCCTGGAATCCTGGAAGTCTGTACCTGCCTTCAGACAACATTACACCAGGAAGGTTGGTAGAGGTTTAGGAAGGTTTAGGCCCAGTAAAGATAAGTTGTTTCATTACAGAGCTGTGTCATTCATTCATTCATCATTGTGATCTTGGCCAAGATGTGGTTGTATTTCTTGCTGTTTGAGAAGATGAAAGCTAGAAACATTTATTTATATTTTTGGAGGTTTGACTGGCAAAATATTCTGGCAATACAGGATGAATTATGACTGTTTTGCTGGGTTTTTTAGTTTGAGGAAATGTAAACATTTTGCATATTGAAGGAAATACACAGATAGAAAAGGCAAAGAGGTTTTGATATCACTTTCAGATGAGAGCAAGTCCCGATGTTATTAAAAAAAAAATCAGCACAGCACTTAAGCATATGTTGAAGTCATTTTAAAGGCAGTAGGTATTCCACACATGTCCTGTTTATTTAAATCCTAATTTCACAAATGAATATATGTATAACTCCTTATGAAAGCAGAACCCTAGGCCAGGTCTAAACTACTAAAAAGGCAAATAAGTATAGTGAGAAGTTTATACTGGCTGTTGTGGCAAAAGAATCACTGAGCACAGTGGCAGAACCGAGCTTTACCCATGAGAGCTTATTTCATCCAGAAGCAATGATTTCACTTGGTGATACTGTGTGTGCCTTATGGAAGAAGAATGATTCCAGCCAGGAGTGTGTGGGCAGGGTGGCATGCTCCTACTGCTGTACTACCACGTACTCCCACTGTAGTATCTCCACCAGTGTAGTCCCTCCGAAGGCTTCAAAAATTGGGTTCACTGATGCTTAGGTCTCCTGGTGATCTGTAAAGAAAGAATTTTATCTATCTGTGCAATGATCTTTTCAAAACCCCATGCACTGCTTGTTCTTGACACTCGTATTATGGGGACTGAAGTACAATCTCTTTACTATTGATGAATTTTCTCCCTCTATGACCAGGCATTGAAGCTCTAGCTTTTCTATTAAGCTGCAGGCAGCTGAAAATTGGAGATATAATATAGGATGCAATTTTCAAAATCAAAAAATGTGTTTAGCTCCACCATGTGATAATCCTTAAATATAATGAGTGCAGATAATTGGAGGGGAGTGTAACCATCATCTAAGAAATAACTTGCTGAAAAAAAAAGTTAGTTTTATTCCTGAAAGAATGGATATTGGCACTGTCACCCCTCTTGGCTCCAAAGGTGTTCGTCACACTTTCCTTTGCGTGTTTAGGTTATTAATTAGATTGTTTCTTTTTCTAACATATATTTTGCTTTTCTTTAGGATCTGAAGAATGGGTATTATGAATAAATGTCTGTTTTTCCAATGAAATCACTTTGTCTAATGAAAGATGTTATTTATTTCTGCAATTTTTTCTGCACTCAAACTGCCATAGCTACAACAACACAGCAACTCCAATTACTTCAGTGCAAGGATGTAGTCAAAATGCTTTATTGAATATCTGTCTTAAAGCTAGAAATGTAAACTTCTTTATACTTTTCTGTTTTGGATCAACCCAGAAATAGTTATATTCATATTACACATAAAATTGCTAAATTCTGTAGTTAAAGATGCAGAAAGCAACACTACCAACGGCACTGAATTTTAACTATATATTTTTCTTGTATTAGTGGTCAACCTACCACAGTGCTTTAAGTGTTTCATGCTTTCCTGCCATTTGAAATTCAAGCTAAAATCTTACTAATATATTGTGCCTCTTTTTTTAATCCATACAGAACTGAGATAGATTCTCTGTTAGGAATGGCATAATAACCAAAAAGTAGCAGTTTAACACATAGATATTAAACTCACATGATAGTTTGAATACAATTAATTATTTTGCGTGAGCTTGCCATTACAGTGGGATATAGAGTGTAGCTATATTCCCACAATTACAAAGTCATAGAAAAGCTCACTTGTTGCTTACACTTTTATTTCATAATATTAAGTGGAGGAATTGTTTGAATGAACTGTCATGAAGACAGAACAACCACAAAAGTAGCCCCCAAGTTAAAGCTTCAAATGGTCAACATTCCCAATACAAATGACAGCTCACTAAAATGTAATCCTGTTATTTCCAAGGGCAGGTTCTTTCCCACCCCCCCCCCCCCCCCCCCCAGCATTTTTGACTTCTACAGGATGAAATAATAATTCATGTCCTCCACAGACTAAACAGACTTATTAAGAATAAGATATACTAAGGGAATACAGGTCTCTAATCTGGAATCTTTAAAAACGTTGTGGCTTAATAAGTATTTAACAGAACCACAACATTTGAGCATTTTGAATCCATGTCATCCTTTTGGAATTGAGTGGTAGTGATGTAATAGGAGATGTTCAGGGAGTATAAAGGCACTGTATCTACTTGGAAGTAGAAAAGCAGATAAACTGCACCCTTGAGAGGCAATGAAACACATTCTAGGGCAGAATAAATGTGCTTTGGAAAGGGTACAGTGTATACTTCCCCCTTTCTCATTCTCCCATTTGTCTTCCTACAATGCCTCTTTGTGAAGGATGAGAAAAGAAAAGAATTTTTTTTTTAAAACTGGTTTCCCCCTTGCAGCATAGAGGTTTTATGGGAAAAATGAAGCACAGAAAGAGGTACAATGACAACAGCCAAAGGCATTTTTATTGCATTTAGCAATGTTATATCTTTTTTTTAAAAAAACTTGAAAGTCTTTGGAGTGAACAGTAAAAGCTGTTATTAAGATAGGTGATCGTCTGTCATCAAAAAGGGTTTGTTTCTTTGCCTGACACCTTCCTCAGGCTCTTCTCAGACATGAGATCCTTTTATAAAAGTAAAAGGAGTTTGTCACAGCTCCACAGGGTCTTTGAGAAGACCCACAGTCTGAGAGCTTGACTGAACTCTTCCTCTCATGACTTCCTTTTCGATTCCCAAATGTCAGAGTTAATTTTCATTAACCATTAAGGTCTTGCCTGGTATAATAGAACTTTCCGGTGTGGGATTCCCTCCGAAAGTTTCTCATGGTCACTGCTATGGATTGCTGTGCCTGGTGGATTGTTAGCCTTGACAGTGCGTGTATTCAGCCATCCTAATCTGCATCTTGCCTCTCTCCAGTGCACTCAGTCTCTGTCAGGGAAACACACACGCTTTGTTTGTCTCTGATACATTAGTCAAGTGTAATCATCAGTAGTAGAAATGGTTGTAGGGAGTAGCTTTTCTGGAAATAATTTGATTTTCATTTTGAACTCTTTGGACTCCTCATTTACTTATACCTAATTGTGGAAATGTTTTTATTGCGAACAATTGATAATAGACTTTTTTGTCACAGTAAATCATTCACTTTTATTCAAATTTTACTATAGTACAGCTAAACCAGGCTGAAGTTTTATTTTAATTTCTTAAATGAAATCAGTACCCATCTACTCAGAACTGCTTAGAGAACTTGATAGCACAGGCAGCATTACCTGTGATTTCTAGGCTAGGGTATAAATCTAGCAGACTAGCCCTGAAGAATAATTCAGATGAACAAATATGATATTAAAGAAAAGAAGTGACTGAGGTACAGCATGAAAGTTTAGATAGAGAGGCATCCCTAACTTCATACCCAGTAACTAAGAAAAAAAAAAACCAAACAACCCAAACCAAAATGTAGTAATAATCCCATGACCTGCCCTTGATTAGCCTGTTTTAGTAGCTTTACAATTCTATGCATTTATATACCGTGGCTTTGAACTTTATTGAAAGATACATAGTTTTAATATTAATTATTTTGTTAACTTTAAAAGGCTTAAAAAGGCTTCTGGAAATCTATTAGTAAATTTAAAGAAAGTCAATATAGAGGAATAAAAATATTTGCATTTAACTTGGAAAAAAATTATTTAAATTCTCCTTAATTATGACTGCTCAGTGTCTTAGCCATCTCAATAAAGAAAATCATTAGACAAGAAAGAAGTATGTAGAGTTAAAAGAAAAACACGATTACTGCTAGTTATACCTCTGGACATTATAAATAGCTTACCTGAATAAGATGAATTTTTTTCTCCCAGATAATGTAAACCACCCACCATACACAATTTTCACTGGTGTTTGGTATGAAAGGGAACTCTCTATTTCATACCTCTCTGTCAAATCAAAGCCCGACTTTCTGAACAATCATATTTCATTTTCCGTGTACAAATAAGGACAAATGCGATCACATCCAAAACAATGTGGGCTATCCCACCCATCCACTTCAGCTGCAAAGGGCTGAGGGGGCTGAGTTTTAAGAGCTGTTTTGTGACACCCCTTGGATTACCAAAGAGACTGCCTGGCATTTTTCAGAAGAGAATAGTCCTCCACCAGCTTGAGCTAGACCCCAGGCACCGCTGAGAGTGTGAGGCTTCGGTCTCCCTTCCTCTGAGCTTCCTTTTCCTGTCCTATCTCCCACATCTGCTTTCCTGGCATCCTCTCTTCTAATGCCTTTTATTAGAAAAAACCAGATTTACCTGATCAAAACTGTTGCCATACCCTCTTTTGACCAGACAGCAGTGTTATAAACCCTGTTACAAACAGTCCTGAGCAAGTCTGTATTTGCCATTCTCAAGGAGCTGACATGACCTAGTGGTCTGTCTGTCCTTGCCCAACAGGTTTGTCAGGAAATGAGAGACAGGTCTGAAAGTATGAGCTGCTGTCTTGTTCCTTTTCTCATCCTTGTTGTATTGTTTTTCTGGGTTTGACATCAGTGAAAGACAGCTCTACCTCATCTTTCGGTAATTTTTTTCCCCTGAAAAATGACAGCTATTATCTTCCACTTAAAAAGCAGAAATAGATTTTATAGGTTTTCTCTCTATTAAAGGGGCAAGGGAAAAAGAGTTAGTGCCAAAAATAAAATCAATTTGTTGTTGCTTTAGTTCTTTGAATACGACTTCTGCCTTTTCATCTGTATCCCTAAAAAAAAGGTTGAATACACTTTAAATGGAAACTCTTTACCACAGAGCTAATTCAGCTGAAATCCATAAACTCAAAATCCAGCATTTTATTGAAATATTTGTTATAATACCATGGAAAGGATCATCTTAATACTTCTAATGACTCTAGTTCACCAAAATCAGCACGGTATGAGCCTATACAAGCCACCTGAAATGCTGAGAACATAAATATTGACTTGTCCAACAGACAACTTGCTTTTCAGTTATTAATCAGAAGATGTGGATTTGCAGGGTGACTTGGCAAATCACCATTACATTGAATTAAAGTCTGCTGGCAAAAAAAAAAAAAAAAAAGTTGGAGCTTTATAGTTAGTGAAGAGCAGCTGGAAGGAAACCAGGCGTTTACCATGAGAGGGCATGGATGAACCAGTACACTTTTAACACGGAATGCCATGTCCATGGTTTTCTTCCTGTGAATGATACAAGCCCTGTGATATCAACAGTCTGGAGAAGTCCTCAAAGGAAGCTGGTTGTACATTTCACAGCTATCACTCTCACTAAACCTTTCAGGAGTACACCAGTAATGCGTTTTCTGCACAAAGCAGTTTTACTTGTTCCTTGTGCTGTGTCCCCAGCATCACACCTGGCGGTCCTGAATAGAGTTATGTCTATAGTAGGACATTTTAAAAGAAATGGGATTTTCAAACAGGAGCCATTCAATGAAAATATACATTTAAAAACTCAGAAATATATCTTAGGCATTGAATGAGGCAATAAATGTTTCATGGCAAGTGTATAATTACGTTGAGAACTAGAGCTTTGAACACCTGGGTGTGTTGAATATGTCACAGTGATTGCTTATGGAGAACAATATTAAATATACAATAAAATCAATCTCCACGAGGAATCATACCATGGAGCATATTTCCACCTTTGCACAGTAGGTTTGTGTTGAAATTAGAGGAAGGCACAAGGCTGGTGCTGAATCAAGCTCCCCACACAGCCTTTTCTGAGGAGAGATGGTGATTGACTGTCAACACTTAAGTGCATTAAAATAAATTTTTCTTAATCTTCATGATAAATCTGACTAGTCACTGGTAAACTTGGATCCCTTATAGGGGATTTTCATAATTTTGTCATCTGAAGTGTATTTGTCTTAGAAAATGCAGTAATACATTCAGGTGAGAATAAGACTGCAGAAAGTGAAAGCTGTCAGCTCAAATAAAATGTAGATGGTAAACAAATAAAAATACAAATGCAAACCAGAGTTGTGTACATTTTTAAAAACTTTACTTTTGTTATTTCAGTTGACATTTTGCTGAATGTCACTAAGAGTGAATAAACAAGCTAATGAGGTTTTAGCTAAGTCTCTGCAAACAAGTTGTGAATTTGGAAAAAAAAACTTCTCATCCCTTAATCCCTGACTTCCTATTTTGGGACTGTTCAAGTGTCCCCTGGTTTGCAGTGATGCATTCATTCAACATATGACTAGCATCAAAGGCATGAAATTCTGATTAACCATTTTTTTTGGCACCTCACCTCTTCCAGTTTGAACTTGGAATCTCCTCCATGCACAGACCGCTAACGAGGAAATCCTTGCTTATGAATTCAATGCAGAATGAGAGAATTTTTTTCCTTTGCATAATGTTTGCTTTGAAGTCAGACAGTCCAAGAAAGTGATTGATCTCACCCAAGTTCATAACTTTTTCAAAGTACTGCCGATATCATTAAATTTTAATTAACCCTTTGAGCTCCTTCTATGATGTAAAGATGAGGACACATCAAAGGCTTGTGTGTTAGAGCAACAGTGAAATCTTTTGAGCTGGCTTAGCCTTATTGAAGAAATCTAAGCTGCAAAATATTACAGTTCCATAGCCGGCTCAGTTCTAGTTGCTGCCCTGCTCGATGTTAGAAGAGGCAGAGCAATTGTTACATCCTCAGCTCGGGCTATTTATATACTGTCAAACTAAACCCATCTTCCTGGAAATGTTCCTCCTCCTCCTCCTCGAAGTAGCCCATCTTAAAGCAAATGAATAGAATATAGAACCCTATTCCTTCTCCATTCCTTTATGCTTGCTTTGGCTATTATTATCCTGGTTTGTTGCTTTAGGATTTAATAGGGATTAAATAATCTTCCATTAAAAAAAAAAAATCTAGACTTCATATGTTAAATTTTATCCTATGCAGTTCCTATTCTTGACTGGGCAACTTCGTTTAAGAGGAAGCTTCGTACACTCTGAACTCCAAACCCCCTGACTTCTATTTGTGTGGGGGCCTGCAGAAGGCTTTGAGAGGGGCTGTATTCTTAGGGCAAAGCCCAATTTTTTCTCTGTGCTGTGAAATTATTTATACTACTGTGGAGTACATATGAAAGTGTTCTGAACCAACTGCACCTCATGGTAAAGAAATCCTTAGAGCACAGAGCAGTAATAAGGACGTTTTTGCTGCGGGGGTCAAAAGACAAGACCTGGATGGAGAAGCACTCTGCTCTCAGTACCAGAAATGCCTGGGATGCAGAGAGCAAGGTGAGAGAGGGGGGGAAAGAAGAAAAGGAAATACTTCCCAAATTCTGCAAGCGAGGCGAAAGGGAAGGTCAGGAAATGGGTATCTTCTGCTGGGTATGTCAGCCTTTGATCTAATTTCCTGCTGATTCTGTTAAGGAAATGGGTGGTGAGAAGATAACGAAGTCAGTTCTTCCTTTCTGGTCTTTTCATTAATAATGATTATCATAGAATGAATGTTTGATATGCAAAGAAAATGCTGGTCAAAGAAAGACCCTTCAAAAAACAAAATAAAAAGCATTATTTGTGATGATTCATGGAGAAATGGATATGTTTGACTGGGAGTTGGAGGATGTTAGATCTGTCTGGGGAACATCCAAAGAGGATCACTTGCCACTGTAATGAGGGAGGCTGCTTGACAATACAGTGTATTGCATTTACATTTCACCTTTAATGTTAAGTGTGAAAAACCACATTCACATTTAGTATAGCATATACCTGTGGGGGGGGAAAAAAGGGATAAGTAGAGCATAGTTTTTCTTGTCTATCCCTGGCACATCTGGCACACGTTGAATTTGGAGTGCAAATTCTTTGTGGAAAGGGGTTTTTTGTGTTTTCAGCTACACCTGCTGTCACAAGTGAATCAGTGCTTCCTGGATGGATTACATGGGCTTTTCTGTTGCCCTCAGACAGCAAAAATGAAATCAAGGCAACTGTTTCAGTGTTACTCTACTTCAAGAGCAGGAGACTTAATTTAGCTTGATAAAAATAGGACCAATTAAACCAATATCTTAGAAGCAGTGATCAAATATTTCCAAAAGGTTGTTTAGCTGGGGCAGAACATTTGTCTACCACTTTCTAAGGTGACAAGAAGGTAGGTAATGAAAGGATTACTAAAATTATTTTTCTACCTGTCATCCTTAAATCTGTTCTAGGGTTACAGAAAAGAAGAGCATTGAATCTGTTTTGTGATGCATGAACAAAAGTGAAGTTGTGACACCTGGTAAATATGGAGTGAAAACAGACACGTGAAAACAGAGGATTTATAAGGAACAGTTTCCTTTAAAAGCCAAAATTTCCTGCGTCATCATAGTGGTCTGTGTGCACACACGTGTTACCTGTTTAGTGACGGGAAAAGAGAGCCAGCAGGTAGATTTGAGGGCTGTAGATAAAGCTACAGCACATTAAAGAAAATATTCAGCTGTTTAATACTATGGATGCTGCACACCCAATTTCCTAAGCCTGAATGTCAGTGGTTGACACCCAACGAGCTTAAGTAACTCTTGTCAGTAAAAGCATTATTAGGATGGATAACATTACAAATAAGAGACCCAGAATATCAGAAATACTTTCTTTTTGCTTTTTTTCATTGCTTTTATTTCACGAGTTTAGCACTCTTGTTTTGACAAGATTAGATGTTTGGGGGTTTTTTGTTTGGTTTGGTAGTTGTTTTTGTTTTGGGGGCCTAATGAGGGAGATTGGGAGTGTTTTTTGCTGTTTAATTTTTAACCAGCAAACATTCCAGCTGCTCAATGCTGGCCTTCCTCTGGCTGTCAATGCAGGTGTGGCTAAGTAAGCTAAAATAGTAATAAAATCTGTTATTCTATCACATACATAGTCACATACAGTACCTTCTTTTTCTCTTCTTGCCTTGTAATTGCATTTTATATTTTTTCTGACTTTAAGAAACTTCTTGATCCTTAAGAAATCAGTGTGTGACTTTGTGAGATGTTTATGGATTTAGAAGGCTACAGGCTTCCAGACAACATGCAAATATTATGAGGACAGGGTCTGTAAATAGGAGCTATTTTAGTTCACTCTGATGGAGTACTTCAACAGAAGAGACTGAATTCAGGGCAGACTTTATTTAGAAAACAATTTTGTCCTTGAGAAGGTGTAGAGACTTCAAAAAAGACAGGAAGTAAGCAGACCTCATTACAGTGATATGAATTACACTTATATCAGATTGGCTGGAAAACAAATGTCTGCGTTTGCATTTTGCTGCTCTTGTGCATTTCAATGATCACGCACTGCATTAACATTGCAACTGAACTGCTGCGAAGCAATTTGTGTGCCGTCCAAATAATCAGGAATCCTCAATCTAGCTAATGGCAGCATTAGTCACACAATTCCAAACTTCATGTATTAAGAAGCGTTACTGGATATAGAGGAATATTTATGCAATTAAAATGTTCAGATGTCAGTCACTGGAGGACTAATCATTGAAGTTGTGCAGTTCAGTTTTGTTTGACATTCAGTACTGTTCTTCCTAAAGAGATTTGAATTTGATTTAAAGTAATTAAGTGCCTGATAACAGCTTAAATACAAGCGGCAACTTAGCTGCATATGACTGAAAGGCTTGTGGATATGCCTTGTCCCCTAAATTCAGGATTTTTTTTTTAATTATTCATTTGGTAAGAAAAAGGTGGCATTTTGAATGTTATGACGCTTGTGGTCTCCATCCGTTTGTACTTTGACTTCTGACCACCATCACACTCAAAGTGGTTTTGTCACACTCCAAGGGAGAATTAGATACCACTTCAAAGTTTCTTTCCTATTAATTTTTAAAAAATTTAAACGAAGTATCAGAATTTAAGCAGCTCTTTGTTCGCATAAAGCTGCAGCTACACGAGGCTCTTTCCCTTGGATCCATTAAAATGTTATAAACAAACCAGCAAAACACACAACAACCTTTTTTAGCCTTGCATGTCCACGGCTCCCTGAAGGTCCTCCCTCAGGGCATCTTGGCATGTAGCCTCAAACAGTCATTTCCCTGTTACCTTTTTCATCAGACTAATTTTGTTCTGAACCTGTCTTCAAGGCCACGTTGCCTACAGATATCTTCCCTGCAGTTTTGTCTAAGTTTGTCTTCCTTTTTCTGTCTGTTGTTGATTGCTCCCCTGTGTCACCAAGAGGTGGTTGCATTTTGATGGCAGGTTTCATGATCCTTTGATGCAGCAGAGCAGCAGCCAGAGTTTGCAAAGCAGTTAGCTTGAATTTCAGTTTGAAACATCACATTAATAGTATTTACAGTTCATGTTTAACTGAAAGACATAACAGAAACCTAAGACAATTTTAAAGGCAGTAACTTTAAATGAATTACTGATTATGTCTAACTGACATTCTAGTTTTCTGAAAATGTCAGAAGGCTCTAAAGTTTAAAGAAAGAAAAAAGAAATCTGAATTTACAGCATGACATGTTCTTTATTTTTTTTTCTGTAATAGTGAAAGAGCAAAATCAAAATATGTGAAAATGAAGAATGATAAGACTTCAGTATAAATATTTCACAAATTACATAAACAGTTGCTAGATGGGCAATCTGCTCATCATTTTATGCCTTGTAATAAGTTTTTTGTTAGGTGGTTTCTAACCAATAGAAGGAAAATGACAATAGGAAATGTCTTAGAGGGCTAATTCATCTGCTGTTAGAAATGCGTTGCTGTTTCTGGAGTTGTATGAAATGCATCCCTTAGTTAAAGGGATAATAATAAAGGTCAGTTACTCAGTTTTAGAATAGCACAATTACTAGGCAGCTCTGTCAGCCTTGTGGGGGCAGAACTACTGCTGCTTGTTACAAATGCAAGGCAGCGTGGATTAAATGGGAATAGAAAAGCTTTAACAGTATCACTGTACTTGTACCACGGAAATGTTGTGTCATAAAACACAGCTAACTTTGAAGCACACAGATAAATATTCTCCTTGGTCTGCTTATTTTCTCTTAAAAACCTGGTGTTAAAGCAATCTTTGTTTTACTTGCAGTTGCTCTTAAGTATGAGTAAATATGATTAGTATCTAATATAAAAAATCAGAAACATTCCCTGGATAGTCTGTCCATTATCCATGAGGCACTCAGGAGCCTGAGCTACCAATGTTTGTGCTTCTCTTGCTTGCGGTGCAGGGCTTGCAAGGACTGCAGGATCAGTCTGGGACCAGCAGTGCTGACAAGAGTGATAAACACTTAGAGTAGAGCCACTGAAGGCAGCCCTCACTGCCTGCTTACTGAGCACAGAATTACTGGTGAATAGTGTTTGGGAGCTGCTTTTTTTCTGTGGACAAAATGAATCTTCAGGATTTATTTGTATTTGTGTTTGTATATAGTGATGAAGTGAGTTGACTGCTTGGTTTATTCAAACACACATTTTTCATTTCTAATCTGTTTAAAATTGATTGTTTTTATCAAAACCCACAAAGAGGGATATTGAGCTTTAGACATCTATTGCTGTGTGGAACCTAACATTTGGGTATTTAATTGACCAGGCACCTAGCCACCCACTTGGGAGCACAGTTCAAACGGGAGGGGGAGTAGAAATCAGCTTTACATTTCCTGCCTGGAGCTGATACCTACATTAAGAGAGAGAAAATAACTCCATGAGAGTTTGGCAGTATTTTAATGTTCTTCTAAAGGCTTACCGAGGACAACACATTGTGGTGGAAGCATCAGTGTTGTTTTATACATTTTTTCAGATCCTTGCAAACAAAAGAATAACTTTTTTTTTTTGTCTGGAGCTGAATCGAAGTTTGAAGAGTTTACCACTTAGAACTGGTCAAGGGGAAAAAGGCAGTTAGCTAAAATGCAAGCATTTCTAAAAAGGCAGCTTCTCTTCTGGCATTACTGGCTTCAAATGATGTGCCCTCTGAGAGGAACTTAGTTTGATGTAGCCACTTTCATAAAAGCTGAATAGAATATAAAAGAAAAAATAAAAAACAATTCTGAAGGTGTGCTGCAAAGACTTTTTTTTGTGATCCTATTTTATTTTTCATATCAAAAGCACCTACAATTTTTTTCAAGTATTATTTCAAGGATTCAAAATCACTTGACTGTGTGATGTCAAAGGTTGGGATTCCAAAAGTTGGACGTGTTCCTTAGATTGTTGTCAAAAGTTCAGCCTCTGACCTTTTACTTTTTCAGCTCCTTAGAGATACGTATTTATTTACTGTTGATAGCCTAGTTAGCTTTGGGGTTTGCATCTCGTCAAGCTGTGCTACACAGAGCTCAGTGGAAGTAAAACAAAACCTGTGGCAGTGCCCATGAGTACTCTTGTTCCTGGCCACACCAGTTTAAGGGGGCATTGCTGGATTCCCACGTGATGGGCAGGATGTTTCCATCATCATGATAAATGTAAGCAGACACTTATGTATATATTCATTTCTTCACTACTGCAATTGTTGTAGTTCTGAATAAAATTCCTTAAAATCCTTTCCAAAACCCAACAGTTCTAATTACACTTATCTAATATTTGTAATGGGTTACTTACAAAACTGAGGTAACAGTTTAAAGGTCGCTTTCACAATAGGGTGAGCTCAGCCTCCACTGGCACTATTGCACCATAGCTCACCTGCATTTATTCTGTTCAGTTTTAGGGACAAACACAACTTACTCTGCTGGAAAACATTTTACTGGGCTATGTGGAAAAAGCAAAATCTATGCAAAGCATTCTCCAGTTTTTCATAATTAAAGTAGCTGCTTATCCAAAGGGCAAACTGTCCACAGAAGATGCAGATCAAATGCTCTCTCTCCCAATTGACATTTAACTTTATATTTTTGCAACTATGCTCTTTCCATACGATACATTTTTATGTGACATGTACACAAGAAAATAAAAAGATGTTTTTGTGAGCCACCAATATTCTGCTGGCTTAGAAACACTTTGAGAGAGGAGACTGAAGCAAATTAAAGACAAAATCAAAAGATCTGAAGCATGTACATCCATAAATACATTTTTACAATTTTTTCTCCCCAAAATAAAATTGTTTGCACGCATATCTGTCAGGCTTTTTATATTTGTCAGTTTAAGAGCCAACAAATAGAAAACATTAGAAAAAAATCAGTTATTCATTAAAAAATTGTGATGTCCAATGTACTGAAATTCAGTAATAACTAGTGACCAGTTATAACAAGTTTCTGGCAAACTTCAAATGAACAGCCCTTCCTCCAACAGTGCCTGTAACATACAATAAAGTCTTAAGAAAAGCTTCAGTCTTTATGTTTTCTTCTATAGTTTAGTTCCTTAGCTGCCATATAAAGCATCATTGCTTGCACCTTGCAGATTCAGCTCTTTAGGTGTCAGCATGCCAAATTTCTAGGGTTTCTGAATTTTGGCTTGTGTTTTTTACTGACAGGGACTGTAATCATAGAATATTAGAATGGTTTGGGTTGCAAGGGACCTTCAAGATCATCTAATCATGTACTATGCAAACCAGCTCGCTGAGGTGCTTGTTAGTGTCTGTAGGTTTTTGTGTGCATACCTGGTGAGAGTACAGAGCAAACCTAATGCTTAGCTCTGTTCAGGATGAATTCCTTAAAAGCAACAAGCATCTTCCTCCTCTCTGGTACAGGACATCCAAACAGTCATTTTATTTTGCCTCCTTTATTCTTGGCCAGTCTAGAAGAACCTGTTACAATTAATAGAATTAACTAAAAGAGAAGTTTTTCTAATGGGTGTGATCAGGCTCTGAAAACTGAGAGATACAACATTTTTACGATTTATGGTAAATCTGTATCTAAGTAACTGAAGTTTTGTTGAAAACCTCAGAGCAGAACTTCTTTAGTGACAATGAGTTATTGTAATTGGTATCTGCCTGGGAGCTGGTGAATCCATGAAAAGTGAGGATGACTTGAGGATTAGAAGTAAGGAAATGGAAAAGGATCAAACAATGAGAAATTATAAAACTGAGCACAGGCATTGCGCTTTGTGAGTAGCTTCCCTTCTACTTCACTGAGAACTTTCTCTTTTAAAATGTTTCAGAAGAACAGAGTGAAAAAGTTTTCCTTTTGCACCCCAAATTGTTTGATATTAATTTCAACATTTATTCCCAGGAGACTACAAGACATTATTAGGTTGCTGGTAGGGCAAACTAAGCAGTACCACCTCACTGAGCCTTTGTGTGCAGTTGTTCCTCTCAAGCCAGAAACTTTCTAGCAATGGATGATCTTTTTTGCTACAGTTTTTGAAGAGCAGACAGGAATTTACTGGGGGGATTAAAGAAGTAGTCCTGTCTTGTTCCTCCCATTAGCATTGCAGAATATGGAACATGCTTAGATTCACACAAAGTCATTTCTCAATACCTGAATCACTATCACAGCAAGGTTCTGGTTTATCACTAGAAATCTTAGATGCTCTGGTAACACAAATAATAACTACACAAAAATTGTATCTTTTATTAAATGTCATTCTAAATAGACACTTCAATTAAGTAAGGAATAAGGAAAGACATCTTTCATCTTTTTCCTTATATTGCTGGCAAAATGCAAACCACAGTTTAAAGAGTAGAACTGAATATGTCAATCTTTCATATCATCCTCCTGCTCAAGTGATTCTAGAAATGACTGTTTAAATTAAGGCAATAGGTTTTACCTGTCACCCACCCCTAGACCTTCTTGCTGTTCCTATAGATTTTTTCTCTTGCTTTTTTTCCATACACTTGATGGAAAAACCAACTGTGTTTCTGCCTTTTTATATTCCAGGATTCTTTGACTCTTTACAAATGCCAGCAGTCACACACCTGTGAAAGAATCTTTTGATATTCACATTTTTTTGTAATATAGAATTCAAATTTATTTTCACTCTATCTTTCATGCTTCTCAGGCTTTAAATCCTGTAGAGAAAAAATATAGATGTGAACACAGGAGAAAAAAAAATCACTGGTTTGAACTTAAGATTGTAGCCAACTCAAGCAGTGAGAATTATTTCATTTCAGCAGAGGTGTGTGTGCATCTGTGATGAGAGAGATGGATGAAAGGAGATGAAAGTGCGGGGAGAAGATCTGTGTATGCACATGTGGCAGAAAGTGTATGTATTTTTATATGTATTCTTCAGGATGTGCATAAACTTACAGCCCATGTGAAGCAGTCCTGTACATCACATGAATAACACAAATGGGAGATATTAGGCAAATCTTATCATTTGACTTTGGTCCTCTATATCTACAAGGCATCTGTGCTAAAGGAAAAGAAAGGAGTAGCTGCAACTGTTTGTATTTTTTTCTATATTTTCAGATCCCTAATATTTTATCATTTCGCTGACTAGTAAGTTGCTTTTTCCTATGGTTTTGAAGATGTCTCTCTCAGGCTCACAGCTCCTAACTGGTGCCTATTTTGGGGAAAGGAGCTCTTTTTTAATAGTCTTTCTGTCTGTGCTGACATGAAGTCCAGGTTCCAATTGCTAGAGCACAGTGATGCTTTGTAAGGAGTAGAGTTGACACTGATTTACAGCAACTTACCATGAGGTAACAAGAAAACTTTTTTACCATTCCTATTTTAAGAGCAGTATAAGTTGAATTCATCAATATAGAATCACATCTACCACACTACACAAAATCTACTGGCTGTACTTTCCATCACACAAGCTTGCCATGCTATTTAGACCTTTCTACTCACTGAAACTTGTAATTTAAAGAGAAAAAAGCATTCCAAATTCATATCACTACATTTCAGGATTTTACCAGCCTAGAAGGTTTCCCAAACGAGTACTTCAGGTGACAGATGACTTTGTTGTGCCCCTTCTAAACAGCCTCAGTATCCAGTGTTCTGTAGAGGATTTTCTACCAAAGGCAGTGTTATGATCTGATTATTGAGAAATTCCTTTGCCCAAATTAAGGCAGTCACAGCCAATGAAGAAATTATGACTGAAGTACAGTATTTCTTTAATACTACTTTGTCTTGTCTGTTTTTGTTTGGAAACAGCATCAAATTGTCCCAGGTGCATTATCAGCTTGAAGGGAAACACGGGACATGTACTACTTTTCTTAACTAAGGACTCAGTTTTGTGTCATTTCTTTTAAGCCACATAAGAGTTGAGAGGGGAGGTGGAACCTAGGACAGTTTCTGAGAGCAAAACAAAATGGCAAGAACATTTTTGTGCTGAAAAATATTTAGTGATACGCATAAGATGTTTCTACAGGCATTTGTAAGGCTACGTGGCACAGTGGCCACAGTGGCCAGTAAGGAAACAGGTGTGCACTAGGAGTAGGCAGTTTATAATTTCTCTTTTTTTTTTTTTTTGTTAATCCTAAAAGACACTCAGAGCTTCTCACACAAAGTGATATTGAGTCTTTCGTAGCAGGGACTGTTACTCCCCCTTTGATGGCAAAATATGCATTAAAAGAGAGAAATTATTAAAAGTTAGAAATAATTTTCCAGGCAAGTGACTCTGTGTGCGCTGTAACACTACAATTCTTTAAAAGCACTTTAAGGAGGGATATTAAGTTAATGGTTTGAGAAAACAGTGGTTTTGTCTGGGGTGGGAAAAAGCCTAATTTCCTAAGTGCAATTCAGTGATTCCAGCATCAATAACATGGTTTGTCACTTCGTGCAAATAAAAATAATTAAATTGTTCTTGGAGTATGCAGAGTTTATCTGAGCTTTTCAATCTCTATGGGCACTGAAAGAAATCATATTTGCTGTGATACTGTTACTATACAAAGGAAATAAGTGGGAGCATATAATATCTGACACAAAAAATCCTAATTTTTATTGCTACCTCTTGTAGAAAACTCTTAGCAGGTCACATAAGGAATATTACATTACTTTATGGAAAGATCTCTAATTATCTAATATTCAAAAGGACACATTACATTTCAATTGGGTAAGAGAAAAAATTTTTTTATGATGAAAGTGATGAGACACTGAAACAGTTTGTGTTGAGAAGCTGCGGCTGCCCCATCCCTGGAAGTGTTCAGGGTCAGGTTGGAGGGGATTGGAGCAACCTGGGATAGTGGAAGGTGTCCCTGCCCATGGCAGGGGGTGGAAAAAGATGAGCTTTAAAGCTCCTTCTAACCTAAACAATTTAATGGATCTAAGCTGATTATGTGTTGTCAGAACTAATAGAGATTTGTGTGGTAACTGCCTCTGGAGTTGGTCAAAGTACTGCGGTTTTTGGGTTTGTTTGGGGGGGTGGGGTTTTTTTCCTGTTTTAAGTAGAAATAATAAAAATGTGTGATTCTCCTTACTTAAAAATATTTTAGCAAAAGAGTTCTGCAGTACTAAATACTGTAATCCAAATAAGATGTTATTTCTTCCTACTTGGTTTATCCTGAAGTCACAATAGTCTTTCTTGCAAGTGTGTCACTCATGGGCAGGTTTTATTCATCTTGCAATGGACTAATCTCCAGTTTTAAATCTCCATTAAATTTCAACTCATAAATCTTGAACTCCAGCAAAATCTTTTAGGATTAACAAAAAAAAAAAAAAAAAGAAATTATAAACTATTAAACTTTCCTCACTTGTATTTCAATTAAAGAACTCACAAACCTTATACTTCTTATAGTATTTTTGCCTTTTTGCACAGTGCAATAAGTTTGGTCTCTGGACAAATTGGTGTAAATTGTCTTGTGTCCCCCTCTCTAAAACTAACACCCCTTGAAGCAGTGGTTGCATTCCAGTGTGTAACATGGAACATGGGTCAGTTGAGGTGCCCATAGCCTTGAGGGGGGAAAAAATTACTGCACAGTTTTCCTGTATAAAACATGTGGAATAAGGGGAGGGGTGTCTTACAGCCCACTGATGCAGTGCTTTTAATAACATGTCAAAAGGTTTATGCTGAAACCCTGAGCATTTGGAAGCAGAGAGCGACGATCTTATTCTGGCCAAATGTGGTGCAGTCACATCCAAGCTGCGTGTGTGGAGCAGAACCTACCATAAAGCAGACTGGCCAACTACTGCACGTGTTCTTGGGGGCAGTCAGGGGATCCACACCTCCAAGTGTGACTGGACTACAGCAGGCTGACAGGATCACTGCTGGTAATGCTCCTGAATCTGAAAAATCTGTATATTTCATGAGCACATTCATTTTTTGTTCTTCTGTGTAGGTCAGCCAAGATCCATCTTTTAGGACCTTCTTCTGCCCATCCTCAATATCCAATGTACCTATTTCCCTTTTTAGCAACTTCCTATCAGCTTCCCAGTCCTTGTATTTAATCCGTATCTCCAGCAGTACTGTGTTGGCAGTATGTCAGTGCTCCTCTTACATCCAGGTGCATTATCTGGTTTCTGGCTGGTGTGTGTAAAACTCAAATCTCGAGTTACATTGATTCAGGTATTTGAAATCAGGTAGGAAAGTTTTGTCAGGTCAGACTGATAAAAACACATAGAGATTAGAATGAGAGCAGTGTTGTCTTCCTATCTAGATGGGTGCTACATTTTCTATGATTATCTGGGATTTTGCCAAATTCTGTAATGCTTCAGGGATGCTCTTGCCTTTTTTTTTTTTTTAACTATTCCATATAGTAATTTCAGGTGTTAGTTTTTTAACTTGATTTGAACTTTGTTATAAGGTATGAGGAAAGGTATGTAGCTGCAAGGCATTACTGACTGCAAGGGGCATGGTCTATGCAACATGTTGAACTAAGTACTGCTTGTCTGGACTGTGATCCGAGGGGACTGATTTCAGTAATTTAGGTGGCTCCCTCTGGTTCTGTCTTTATATGTTCTTAATTACTCTGCATTTAAGCATGCCAAGATTTTCGTTACCTCTGCTGGGTTTTCAGACTACTCCATTCCTTGTTCTTTTCCTTTAAAAATGAAAAAAAAATCCTTTCATTTTATTGTTTGATTTCCTTTGCAAAATCCAGTTCATTAGGATTTTGTTCATTTAATTTTTCTGCAATGCTTTCTGACCTATTCTTTTTAATTGTTTCTTCTTCTGTGCTTTGTAGTTTCACTGCTTATTCTTAGCATTCCATTTGAAAAGCACACTGTGGACCTTCTGTGTTTCCAATATTTTGGAATGCAAAGCCCAGATAGCATTAGAGCCTTGGTCTTACAGGAATTCAGCATTTGTTCGTATTCGCATAAAGTAAGAGTAACTTTTCTTACTCAAGTCATTTGGCTCCTTATCTAGCCAACTTCAGTTATTACATCTGTAGTCTGACTCTCTTAAATTGGAAGCTTCAGGTATTGATTTGTTTGTTTTGAAATTCAGCATCAACTGGAGTTATCTCATATCTAGACCTTCAAGTTCGTTTTCTGTAAAAATAAAGAATTAAATAGATTGAAATACTAAAACACCACCATGTTTTGTAGAACAAGTTTTTTTTGAACCATTAATATTAACCTATTTTTCAGAATTTGAATTTTAAAAAATTTGTCCACAATTGATCACAAGGCGCAAGTGCTATTTGTTCTTTCAGAGTTCAAATGTAGATCACACCCAAATCTGCACTGGCTGTGAGTGCCAGCTGAATACATGTCCCCAGCATCTGCCTTGGTTGAAAGAAACATAAATTTCTTAGCAGTGGAATGATACATGAAACAAGATTTTCTGCTTTTGTGACATCTGATATTTCAAAGTCTGCTTAAGTTATTCTTTCAGAAATTGAGTTTCAGGCATATTGATTGCTATGAGCAGATATTCATTTAAAACTTGGTGGTCTAACTGGGATTCTTTCTAGGTATTTTAGTGGACTTTGAACCAGGCCATTTACCTACAGCAGGGAAATAATGCACATACTGAGAGGATTTCAAGACAGCAGACAATAGAAAACGTAAGAGATTTCAAGAACTAAAAGGTACAAAATTCATTAAATCTTACATGTCAGATTTGCTAATCATGTATGCTATATGCATTTGTTGCCTAATGTCTTGCTGAAGCCAAAATGAATGTTAAGTCATTGTGACATAAGATGGCCTAGTAGGTAGCACAGAAACGCTTTAAACCTTAAAAATTCTGAAGCAATAGAAGAAGAATTTGTTACCCTTTAGTCCCCAGTACTTCCTGGTTGTATAATACATGGTTAGGTACAACATGTCGAAGAAATACCTTTCTCGTCTAAAATATTTGTCTGATCCATCATTTCCAGCTGTCTGCTATCTTATCTTTTGACCCCTCAGCCACTCTGCTAATAGGATTTTTATAAACCAGCACAGCAGTGAACTTCACAGCTCAACAGATTAGTTCATGTGCTTTCATCTCTGGAACCTGGTTCAAATTCAGTACTGACCAAGTGTACCATAATCCTCCCTTGGGCAGTCTCATTGAAAAAGGGAGTACAGACTATACTATCTTCTAGAACTCATCTGGAAGCTGGACCCAAGTGTCACACAAGTGTCATTGCTCAACTTGGATATATAGGTTTTTTTTTTTTGGTAATTAAAAAGGTATCAAGCAAGCTTTGCAATTAATTTGATTTTCCTGAGTCTCTGATACCAACAGTAATCTATCAGAAATTAGCAGGCTGCAAAAAAAATGTAGTTTAAAAGCTTTTTCATTTTGAAATCTAATGATATCACATTAGAAATATTATCCAGAACAAACATTTCAAAGGATGGTTTTGCTTGATTTAAATTTTAAATTCTTCTATTTTTAAACTTTTCTACTGAAATTAAATGTAATTATATTTAAAAAAAAATGTACATGCTCAAACTATCAAATCACAAGTCAAGTCACAACTCAAGTTGTCATGTTTAGCCAATTAATACAGAGCCAGGAAGGACATGGGTAAGATTGGAGAAATGTGGCTGTATTATTTCATTGCTGGTTGGACTTACAAAAGTGCACAGAACAGAAATGGACTGTTACTGTTTTGGTGAACCCTAAGATCTCCTGTCAAGGTTTTGATAGCACTGTAGTACAAGCCAAGACAAGGAGGAAGCTCCTTGTCCCAGTTGCTGTATGGTTGCCAGGGTAAACAGTTTGGCAGACCTGTGCAGAAATAGGAGTTTATTGAATCCAATTTTTTTTGCACAACTCCAGCAAATGCTAGGATGGGTCAGCTGTGAGCAGCTACTGACAGGGAGCAATGGTGTGATCTCTGTGGAGAGGAATTTTTCCTGAGGCAAGTGACCATAATTGGAGGAGTGGACTTCCCTACTGTTGTGAGGCATGAGGTAAACAGAGCTGTTTTTCAGTTTCTTCATGATTCTTGGGAGAAAATAATAGTTTCCTGGGTTCTGTTAATGCTGCTGACTGTCTTTCTGTGCTCTCCTGAATAGGAGACTGAAAATATAAATATCCTGTACCTAGTTTTTACTTGTGTGCAAGTCACAATTTTTTTGGATTTCTTTCCCACACCGTCATGACAATAATGGTAGTACTTGGTTTGTTTTTTTAATAAAAGATAAAACAGGAATAAAGTATTATGTAACTTCAGCTGCTCCTATATACAATGGCTAGTTTATTTTTATAGTGACTTCAGAAAAGCCATTTCAGTTCCAGCTTTAAATGTTAATGCTAGTCTAGTGATCTGGCTCTGCAAGCTGTTCAATAGGCCAGTTCTGCATCTGTTGGAATAGACAGAATCCTGCATGGAGATAGGAACTTCACACATATGGATACCTTTGCAGAACACAGATAGCAAGTCTTGCAAAGGTTATCCTTGCCAAATGTTCTTGTATTTATTGTGACAGTGTCTTTGTTGAATTCACTGAATGCAACTCCTCTTCCACCATCCATTTGATTTGCAAATGAATTCTCTTTGACTGTATTCACACTCCTTCTGTATTTGCTTTCCAACAGTATTCCAGCAAATTACTTTACTGGCAGGAACACTTAAGGAGCCAGCCAATTTTAAGTATTGCAAGAATATTCACAAAACCCAAAATTCTCATTCATAACTCCACACAGACTTTTAAGATGAGCCTAATCTTAAAAAAGATAACCAGTGTATCACTGAGCATGAACATTTCTTATAACTTATGTTCGTGGTCAAAACAGCTGAACTTTGAGTGTCAAATTACTGTTATGAATGGCCTGTGTATATGCTACAGATCAACACTTGTGGGCAGAAATGGCATTAACAATTATATCTGAAGAGAACTTCTGAAAAGAAAAGATTTGCTTTATAAATTATTCCAATTTATCTGCTTGAACCTAATGTGTCAGAAAACAGTAGAAGTGGACAGCACAGTTACACAGATCTGTGTATTTCTTACATTTCTTTCTTTCTTTCTCAGTGGATAAAAGAACACAATGCTTAATATTCAATGACCAGTGACCTTTGGATATTATAATACAGTTTTTATTGCTTCTCTAATTCGCCATGTTTTCGTTGTATCCAGATGTGAAGACTTAGATATAAAAACATTGCCTATTTCTTTAAATAGTTAAATAAGCCTTCCACAGTCATTGATGTGACCCAAAATTAACCAGTGCAGTTATTTCCACTTTCAAGAACACTTTGCCTTTGTCTGGAAATGCAGTAAAGACAACATACTGTTCCAGGGGTACTTGGAAGCAGCCAACATCCATGGGTATGTGCATACAGCTCTGTTCAATCTGTGGAGGTCAAAATTCTTTGGTATCATTCATGTTAGATTTTTTTTTTTTAAGGAAAATATATCTGGACATACGTATCTAATTTTTATTTTGAACATTTTCTGGTTCCTGTCCAACTTTCCCCTTTATCTCCTGCATACCAGCTTCCAGGTATCTGTCTCCTGACGGTAGAGATGTGTGGAGGATTAGTGTCTTGATTAGCAGGTTGGCTAACATTACAGTTCTTTTCGTATGGAGCTTTCCTTCAAGTTCTAAAAATCCACCAGAGGCAGCCCAGGAAAAAATTCTGTTTCCCTTGTTGCAAAACAGCACATACAACTTTAAATTCAAAATGCAACCTGAATTGGGATATCTTGGTATATCTGTATCAATACAGATAGAATTATGGATGAAATAATAATTTTTGTCTTCCTGTTCAGTAACTTAGAGGAAAGACAAGCTCTAACTCACAGCAATGACAGAAAGCTTAGGGTCATTGATTGTATCTTATTGTATCTTAGTGAATAGATCAGAGTCCTTCTCCAATAAATAGAAACAGAACCATTGTCTTTCAGGATCGAATCTATTCTATAACATTGTCTGTGTGCGCCTACAGATACGTGAAATATAGAGGGAGGGATAAGCTATTTAGAGCTGGCCTTGCCCGTGTCTTCCTACATTATACCCTTTAAACAGGGTCCAATCTTACAGAAGACACTCTGTAAAAGAGGAGTTTAGTATTCTGAGCAGCCATCATGAGCAAAACTTTTAAGATTATTTCCTTTTCATAAACTACACTTTCTTTGCTCCCAAGAGGGAGACCTTGCCAAAACTCAGATGACTGTCAGACTTAAAACATTCACAGACTTTTCCATACATGGGGTGCCAGCCAGGCACTGACCCCACTCAGGCCAAGGATCAAATGACAGAGCAGTGTTACTCTAATATTTCCCCAGCAGTACAGGAGTGTCCCTGTAATAGATGAAAATGGTTTTAAGGAATATCTTGAAGGCAAAACTGTTTCATTCTAAACTGGTGGGAACGGGATGTACAAAAGCCTGGCTGTGGAATGATTGAAAAGGAGCTTTGTCGGTTTGTATCTGACTTGCAGGTGAATTACGAGTGCCTTGTTTTTGTGCAAATGGACCCATTTAACTTAGAGCTAAAAACAAAGATTGTAACTGAGGTCTGCAGACTGATTCTGATGTGAGGGCTGAAATACTCACAGTACTATGTGATTATGAGAGCACTTCAGAATCAATGGCTTGTGTTCTGTTATTTGGATCAGAAACAAAAAGTACTGCTTGGTACATAAAGCTTTTACCCTCAGTTCACAAGTCTAAATTTATCCTTTCTCTAATACTATTGCATTTCCTACTGTACAACTTCAACACAGCTGTCCCTAACTTAAATCACATCCTAGTGAAAAAACTACATCCTAGTTTCTATTTCAGGCCTTAAGATTAGAAAATGCCATCTCCCTTGAGGGTTCTGTTCAAGAGAATAAAATAATTTCATCACGCTTCTCCATGGAGGGGTTTTTTTAACAAATTATTTGTTAAAGTATTTTTATTTTTCCCCTCAGCAAAAGTATTCTGTAAGCTCTGTACTGTAATACAGGGATAAAAGGAACAAAATTTAGAAAATTTCTTATTTATGAGCATCTGAGTGACTTGGGTAATTTGTTGTTTCTTAGTTTGCCTTCAACCATATTAATTTCTACCAGTGTCACTGTAGTTGTGTTAGTTTCCATACTATTTCTTACTTTTTTTGCAGTTATTTTTAGCTCGGCGGTCTCTACGGCTTTTCTGCTGGTACCTCCCTTATCAGACAGAGTTCTCAAGTTGAATAAAGTGGGGAAGTTAACAGAGCTTCCATTCTGACTTTAATATAAACAGTCTGTTGCTATTCACTTTGAGTTTCCTTATGGGAAGAAAAAATCTGCTGTTTGGAGGATGCTATTTTGAGGTCTTTCACTTGAATCTCACTGCTGGCTAATTTGTAAGAGTTCAAGGAGGACTGCATATTATTTATACACTTTATATTGTCAGAAGCCTGCCTTAATTTGTAGGACTGATAACTGAAATAAACCAAGATCCAAAGTGGAAAGTGGTTCTTTTAACAGAGAATCCCTTAGGAGTTGCTTTTAGGAAAATTCCATTAACCTTATCTTTGCAATGTCTTTTCCAAATTGCTTTTTTGCAGGTGGCAATTGCAGTCAAGCTCTTTGTGAATGAGAGGTTCTAACACAGATTTGGCCACGAAAGCCCTGTGCCTCTTGCACCTCGTATCATTGACTCCTGATTGTTGTTTCTATCAGCTCTGCTGCTCACTCAGAATTCACCTTAAAGGTCTCCTTTCGGACAAGGATAGTAATTCAAGAAACAAAGGCACCTCATTGTGCAATAAGCTTTTCTTATTCTCAGACCTGTTTGGATGTGAGCCACTACCCTTCTGAGTGGTTAAGTGATTTCTCAAATCTGTTACAGGAGCAAAAATTGTATCAAAATATTTGATATGCTTAGACTGCAAAAGGACCAGAAAAGAACTTAGTCCTAAAAAGCAACTTAACTGCAGCTTTGGGTGGAATGGATGCACACACAAACCTCCTCCATCAAATCCAGTCTTATTAAGTTGTTAATATTTTATTAATTTGAATGGCCTTTATGCACTTTAGGTGCCTTCTGCACTCTGCAAATTGTGAAGTGACTGCAACTTTATCTTGGTCCCATAAGAGATGATCCATTGTTCCTCTCAACAACTTAATCAGATCTGTCACTCAGGACTAGAGGGGGAAGCACTGCTGGTAGGAAAGTGAAAACTAGAAAAATATTGCGATAGTCCAAAGTATTCCCTTGCTAATTTTCCTAATTAAATTGTTATGCAAAAATTGCCAAGTGATTTAAATCCCATGGGCAGATTTGCTGGATTTTTTCTGAGCTCGTCCTACCAACAGCCGACCCTTAGAGCACTCATAAATCAGAATCTTGCATGAGGCGCAATTTAAGATTTGTTGTTTTGAAGTTGCATCAAATAATTGATCAGGAATTGTAACTGGGATTACAGAACAAGATCAGAAATTAAATTTAGCAAATAATTGCAAAAATAATTGAAGTTACAAATCCTGAAAACTGTGAAACATTTCCTTTTAATGCCCACAGGGATAGGACTTGTGGCTTTGATTAGGATTAACGCTAGGAGATGGGGGAATGAAGAGAACAGAGCAGATTTAGATTGGTTTACAATTATGACATATAACCTATTTCAAGAAAGAAAGCAAAACTTTCCAAACCTGTGTAGAGGTAAAATTTAAGATAAAAACTATTATTTCCATTTCAAAGACTGCAATTTCTGACAAGTACTTTGATCATTTATAAATGGTCAACTAGTAAAACTTTGAGTGTCACAGTTCTAGCAGATCTTTGAGGTTCTTATTTGAGCACCTTGTGTGCTGATTTACTTACTGAGCCTATTGTTTGAGCACCTGCTAATTTACTTACTGAGCCTATTGTTTGTTCATCCATTGAGACTACATTTAAGTGGACTTAATTCCCAGTTATAGGGAGGCAAAAAAAGGATATTTTATTAGCAATTTTTACTTTCTTCGTAAAAAAAAATCTCCGCTTCCAATCACTTTTGAAAAATAAAAATGCTGCAAATGAAGCAATTTTTTTAAAAAATTATTTTTCTTTTTTGAAAACATTTCCTTGGTTCTGTTAGCAGAGGTCTAATCCTACTCCTGCTGAAGGCTCAAGGACTCTCACTGCTTCTATGAATGAGTACTAATTTGGGCTCACTGCTATAGATCCATGAAACAGAGACAGTGTCAGTCTGCTCAGTATTGGCAAATTGTTTGGATTTAATTTAAAACATTCTGAGGGAAATTCATCCTGTATGTTAATCAAATGTTTTCAGAATCACATATACATAAAAAACCCACCCCAGAAGGCATAAAGTGAGAACACAGATACTGTACAAAGCATGGGGTGTCTTTATGTACCAGTTTTTCTCCCACTGTATTCCCCATGGAATGGTAGACTTTGGATGGATTTCTGCCCTTATTGAGTTCAGGGGCAAAATTATAAATTAGTCTTATGGATATGGAAAAAAAAAACCCCTCAAACCCTAGCACAGACACGGTATCATCATTTATTCTCAAAATTATTTCCACTCCTTTTTATTCATCTGTCACCAATTTTTAATGTTTCAGCCTTGTTTATTTGACTTGAAGTGTAACTTGTTAAAGCACTCTAACTACTCTTAATGTTTTTTGTTTATGGAAGTTTAACTGAAACTGAAGAAGTGAAATTCAAACTAAATATTTATTGCTTGCTGAACCATTGTTAGTTACACTTTCTAAATAAGAGCAAGGAACAATTAGGACATTCTTGCAAAATATTCTGAACTTGATAAAGCCACATTTTCAGAAAGAAAACTGTTCTTTCAAAACATGAAACTGGTCTCATCTCGCAAATGCTTATTTAACTACATATAATTCCATGTAATTTGAAACTAGAATGAGATCCAGAGGGTGTACTACATACCAGAATTTCTGCATGACTACTCCTGTGCAGCTAACAAGGTTGGGCAGCTCTGTGTATAATTCATGGCTACTCAGAGGGTATCTTGGGTCTTCAAGTACAGCTTCATCTTGCAGAATTCAGATTTAGAGTTTGGTGTGAGAAACACAGCATTCAGTTCACTTCTGGGCTGCTGTGGTGCTGTGAGTAGAGGAGGTTTTGTGTTGCTGATGGAAGGAGTAAACAACTGTAACTAAAAATCTTGATTAGAGTAGCCCTTGGCCTCCAGAGGTGATCTAAGTTGTAAACATGCTGTTGTCAAAGGAAGTTACGATTAATAACACTGTCTGCAAAAGAAAAATCTTGTGGCAGAAAAAATCTGAAACAAATAGGATGTGTCGGGATACATATTAAATATGTATTAAATGGGCTAATGTCTCATTCCAGTAATTGAAATGCTTATGGAGAATCTAATTAACCTTTCAAACGCTGATTCCCGAGTATTTTTGGCATCAAGAGCTAATTCTTGAGGAAAACATCAGATGCCAGCACCAAAACGTTTTGTTCTCTATTTATTTCATCTATCTCTCTGGAAAAGCTTCAATTAAGGGTTAGAAATTAAATAATATTCTGTGCATGCGGCTGTGGCCGGATCCAGCAAATTTCATCGCCAGACCTTTGCCGAAGAGCCCCGAGGGCCTAAAGGCCATTTAAAAGAGAGGGTTGGGTTGGTTTCGTTCCTTCATCTGCTGGTTGCTGTTCCTTGGAGCATCACTGAACTGCAGCTGCTGAGTCAGCCCGCTCCAAGCAGCCCTGGTCCCCACAGACCCCGAGTTTGCTGCGTGCTTCCAGTCCCGTGGGAAGGGAGAAGCACGGATGCTCGGGCGCTGTGCGGAGCTGGGCGGGACTGACCCGCTGGCGCTGCAGTGGGGTTTGTGTCTCACTCTTTTCCCCCACCTTTCACTGTTAGGCAGTTGGATGATGAGCTCACGTGTTTTGGGTTTCCCTGAGTTTTGATGGATGATTACAATTTAACATAGATGGAAAGTCAGGTGAGAGCTGCATTTCAATTAAAATAATTAGTTACCATTTAGGTCATGAATAGTCATAGGTGAGTTTAACATGCCTCAGGTTTTCTTCCTGTGCTGTGTAGAGGAGAAAATAAATTCTGACTGGTTAGGAGTGTTCAAATACATAATTTCAAAATATTGCTATTTTGCAGAACTTATCAAGTGAAAAATACTTGATTAGGCCTAAATTTAGTGAGGCAAAGCCTTACATCAAAAGAAAGGAAATTGCCAGACCTTCTAGAGGCTTCCATCCGCTTTCACCAGTGAGCTGTGTGCTTTGAGGAGAAAAGCCAGACCTCAGGATCTCTTGGCACTTAAGTGGTTAAATTGTCCCTTTGGATCTTGCAGAACAATATCAGTCATCTCATGTTAAGGGAAAAAAATGTCTTATCTTTGACAGAAATGAATTACCTCATATGGGACAGCTACATTTTGTCTGATGCTTGTTGTCAGCTTTCACTGGGAGATGAGGAATGAAGAAATAGATTTCATCAAGTTCTGAGATGGGGGGAAATGAAATCTTAGCAAAGAAAACAAGTTATGCCTCCAAAATGGATAGTGCAAGCAAAAAGATCTATCAGGTGAAAACTGAATGTTAAAATAATTTGCCAAAAGATGACTTATACAGTGCTGGGGAGACAGAAAAAGGTGAAGGGCCCTAACATTCCTAGTTTATCAAAGGCCTGTTTAAGTCATCTAGGTTTGCTGCTTGTCATCTTTTGTTGTCGTTGTTCTGTTGTGGTTTGGTTTTGTTTTTAATCCCCTGTAGGTGTTTGCCAATGCTACACTTTTATAAATCTCAAGTGAGCTGCCTGTTCACTTCTCCCATCAATCTGTGACGTAGAATTCCACAGACATTCTGTGCTGTAGAATACCCAGCTTTGCATGTAGTTTCCCTTCTGATGATCTCCTTTTCTCAGAAGACCATTTCCTGTGTCACTAAGAAAGGGAAACTTGGAACCTGTGTCCTGGCAGATCAATAGTTCAGGTGTAGTACTGAGGTGTGGTCTTTTTCTGCAACTCATTTTAGGCAGAGTGGAAATACAGAAAAATGGACAGGTGTCTGCAGTTTTGGTCTGATCCAAATATGTCAATTTACAGAAGCTTTCTCATTACCTTCCTGCCACTGGCTTTTCTCCTAGTATTAATTTCCATTATTTCAGCCACAAGGTCAGTCAAATGTAATTAAACAAAAACCTAAACTGATTTATTAAGATTAAAAAATGATTATAAGTGCACAGTCTGAGTTTAGTTTTTATTTTTCTGCTTCACTTTGCCACACCTTGATAAAGTGTTTTTGGCTCTTCTGTGACCTCTGAAAAATGGAGCAAAATGGAGACTGGGACTTGATTCAGAGAGCTTGGCAATATATTATCCCAGTTCAACAAATACCAAATCTGTGAATAAAATGTAGCGCCTCTGTGACTGAGGCTCTCTCTTCTTAAGGGTACAGTGTGAAATCTATTCTATAAGGCAAAGGCAGAGTTAAAAACATCAAAAGAAGCTAGTGCTTGTATCTTTTTTCAAAATGTGTCATTCGAATACCCAGTAAATATGTTGGGGTTTTTTGGACATTGTAGGCTCTCCCCCCAGTCACACTATGTGAAACAAGCTCTAAATTGAGCAGAATTTTTGTTGTTGTATGGTTGGTTTGTTTGTTTCTCTTTCTATCAGGTGTGAAGTTTGTACTTTAAATGAAAAAAGAAGCCTGGTAAGAGATGTAGATTGGAGTTATGTTGATTTGATGTGAACTAGAGTTCAGGGGTTTTTGTTTCTTAAGTTCTGAAGATAAAGCCAAAATTATAACTAATTCTCCTTTATTGTTTTTCCACTTTTAAGATTTTACTTTATTAAAAGTGGGCTTGGGATCACATGAGTTATTTTCTGCTCAAATGATATGGCACTTACAGAAAATGCACATGCTCAGGAAGTTAATTTTTCTCTCGCCTAAAACAGGATCGGAGTCTTTGAGTGACCTTGGTGTTTCCAGTCAGCTGGTCACAGAGGGATAAAAGCATGGATAACATTAGTGGTTGTCCTGTTTTACTGACTGTTCTCTTCCCTGAAGGGAACAGGTGCTTCTGGCTGAAATGTCAGAGTAGAAGTGAGTGGTTGAAATTGCTACTTTTTTGCTTTTTACTTGTAAACAATTTTCAGGATTATTGCTCATCAAGACAGAAGTAATTTGGATTTATTTATAGGCTAAGCAAAGCAAATAAGACTGTTTCCACCAAGATTGCCAGGTACTAAAACAAAAAATAGAAGCTACATCATACTTTGCTTTTCTTAAGTGTAGCATACCACTGCAGGAAAATTATATGACTGAAGTCACCATGTAAAGTAATTGATGCATAACTCCTAAAATGTAGATCAGTGTCATTCATGTTGAAACCAGTGCTGTGCTTGAGTCCAAGTGAACTATATCATAAACCAGCTTTGTGTCATATTCAGATCATGCCATCAGATGGATGTTTTGGTGCCTGATAATATCTGGCTTGTTTTAGGATGACCTCCGGAGTATTTGAGGTTCTTGGTCATGTTGTAATGAGACACTAGTCCTTATTGCATCTGAAAACATTGATCTTCAGAAGAGGTTGTCTCAGTCCAGCCTGTGGAAGAAGCAATTTCTCATTGTCATAGTTGTCTGCACCTGTCCTTTAGGGCACAAAAAATACATGCCTGTAAATCAAGGGCTTTGGACTGTACCTGTCCTGTGATTTCTGTAGTTAATGGAGATTGTTCTGGTGTACTTTGTTTTGCATCTTGCTTCCTGGGTAATAGAGGGGTTGAATGGGTTTTTTCATGTTTCTGTGGTGAGCATTCTCGTGTGCTGTCTATGTAGGTAGGCACATTCACCTCCTGGCACTTTATTGGTGTTTCATTATCTGATGTTCACTGTCTTTTCACACTTCCAACACCTGTCAGACACACCTTGTAATGGGAAGGAATAGTGTACAAGATAAGCTTGAATCTGCACTTGTTTGGCCTCTCCTGCTTGTGCCCTGTCGTTGACAAGCAATTATACCTGTGCAACTGCTGCAGTGTCCCCTGGGCATAAAACCAGAATGAGCTGTGCTTTTCTTTCTCTGCATAAATATAATAAATACCAAGTATTCTTACTGCAGAAGTTTTCACAGGTGGCAGGGTCCATAGAAAGTGCTAAAGAGCTCAGACTGGGGACAATTAGCAGAGAGTGTGACTGGGTGGTTCCAGTTCTGCTTCTCTGAGCTCTGCATACCCCAAACAATGAATTGCTGCTTACTGCAGGAACTGTGATCCTGGAGAAGCTGCAGAAAACACTCCTTCAGACAGGGTCTGGTGCTTTGAGAAATGCTGGTAAGTGATGGAGTAAATCAAAAGCATTTTATTTTTGAAACTACTGTACAGTACGTCCCTGATAAATTTAGCCATTAGCAGATGACATCTGTAAAATGTGATGGGGTGGTATCTGTGCCCAGTTTGCAAATATTTAGGAAGAGTGGGCTGAACCCCACCAAACTGTTTGTTGGGTACCTCCAACTGCTAGGCAGCTGAGAAAATCAAGGGAAAGAGATTCTGATACTCGTCAAGTGAGAGGAATGCCAAATGAAATAGTGAGAGCTGAATGAATTGCAGATTCTGAAACTAAAATGTTGAGTAGCTCAAGTGTTTGAAATGAGTAAAAAAAACTTGGGTGTTTTGATAACACTCATGGAGGAGACCCTGTAATTAATGTAGTTACTCTGAGCAGCAGCTCTTGTAATTTAAGCTAACACACAGATATGCTATGGGTTTTCTGTGTTGCATATGGATTATTTGTCCATATTGCCCATACTGCAATTCTGAATGAGAATTCGACTGTTGTTCTGGACGTTTGTGTAACAAGGCTCTCACAGGCCCTTGTATTTAAAGGCAGAATTATTATTTTAAGCCAGTCTGGAAGACTGAAATCCATAAAAGCCATTAGACTGATTATCATCCTGTAACACTGTCAAAAATCATGTTAATTGGTGAGCGCAAGCCATCCTCTGCTAACAGCTTTTCTCTTTAATTGAATTTTTGCCAAATCGGTGTCATTGAGATTCTGTAATGGACATTTTTGCTCCTAGGGTGTTTTTTGCTTAGATGTGATGCTGGGGGAATAGGACTGTGTTTTATTGTGTATTATTTATCTGCTTCAGAAAGACTGAAAGTTTTCAAGTGATTAGCATGGCTGCCGTTAGCAATCGAGAACCTGATACCCAGAAATTTGTCATGAACAGTGTTACTCCTCTGATGTCAATATCTGCTACTGTCTGGATGCTCTTTGTTGTTTCATCACTGCTGGCTTCTTCCCATTTATTTTATTTTTTTCTTTTATTTTGCATTTTGGGGCAGAGATGGGTGAGGATGGTAATCAGTTGCCCAGCTGTGCCTCCCCTCTCTGGATTGCGACTAAAAAAGGTGTTACTCAGGCAAATACCTCATAATCCTTAGATCAAATTTGCTGCCTCTCCAGCTGCTGGGTTTTGTTTGTTTGGTGTTTTGTGTGAGGGTTTTTGGTGTCTTTTTCTTTGTTTGATTTTTTTTTGTTGTTCTTTAAGTAGGTTATCCTCTCAACTGCTTTAATCTGAACCTTTTGCAGGTAAATCCAAAGGCATTGCTTTTGGGACAGCTGGAGCACATCCTGTCACAACTTTCATTATCAAGTCATTTTCTCCATCTTTGAAAGATTTTTGGCCATATTTTTGAGAACTGATTTACTTTGTGTGTTGTTTGTGCAATGATCTGGATGTACAGCATCTCCCTGTCTGGGGTTCATACCCTTGGCTGGAAATGCTGTTGTCGGATGCAACATTTTGCTTCTAATATGAACAAAAAAAGGAAGATCTCTGTGGAATACTTTGTATTTTCCTTCATTTCAGGCAGATTTTCCTAAAAGCCTCTGGAAATCATTACTTTCACTGAATGGATTTACTGTGTAGATCAATCCCAATGGATGCAGAAGGTCTGTTTTCACTTGCCAGGTAGCTCTCACGTTTGTTTGTTTGTTGGTTCATTTGTATACACTCCAGGAGTGGGAATTGATTACCCCTTCAGGACAGATTACATATGAATGTGGAGGGACAATTAATGGTTATAGTGGTAAATGTCTGCCATTTTTACTTCAATATTTGCAAAAACCCCTCCAATATCTAGAGATGTAGGGCCTGTAGAAGAAAGTGCTCTCAGATAAAGATATGGAAATTATTTATGTTGGTATTTTAGTCCCTTGCTTGAAACAGATACAGAGAAAGAAGTACACAAATAAAAGTTGAAATTTATTCTGTTTTGATTTTGCAGCTATTTAATTTTTGTAATCGTGAATCAGGATAGAGTTAGATGGTAATTATTTTGTCAAATTGTATAATTTTTTCTCTTCTGGTCCATGTCAATGCCTTTAGCTGTAGACTTTTGAGCTAGAAGTAGCATTATGTGACCTCATGTAGTAAATCCTGCATATCTTCTAAACTGGGGATAGAGTCTTTTTAAACATGATCAGACCAATTTAACATTAATTTTAATATCTGTCACTTAGTTTAATTACAGTGAAACCCAGCTCTATGCTATTGCAGATTGTCCCTTTTCAGAGCCTATGTAAATTAGGTTTGGAATTTTTTTTTTTTTTTATTCTTCTATTGGTTTTAATATCCCTAATTATTTTTTTCTTTTTTCAACGAAAGAAATAGTACACATATGTGCTTTCCAAAACTAAAAATAAAATAACTTTGGAAAGTTTCTGAAAAACAAACCAGTTTATTTCATTCCTGTTTAAATAAATAAATGCCACCATATGGCTTTTATTAAAGCACTCTCTGTAGCTGTAATGCATGCATCGTGCAGGTGTTCACTCTCCAAAACGGATTTGTCCTCTTTGTTGCTTTTGTCAAGGTGAGGACCTGCTAAATGCTACCAACTTTCCTTGCTGATAACAGTGTTTCCTGCAGAGTTTAGTGGGATGTAAATACTGTTGTATCCACTGCTGGTACATCTTTACAACCTGGCATTTGTATGAGGGATACCCCTTGCTCAGCAAAAGACACACTGCTAAATGTGAAATAAGGTGGTTGGATTCCTTTTGTTGAGTAAATGTGCACGTTTGTTATGTATGAATAACAAAGCGTAAATTATCATTTTTCCTCTTACTGAGTACTTCAGGATAGAAAAATACACATTCCTCTAGACAACCTCGTATTCACTTGGGATAAAATACACAGAAAACATTGGACTTAATGAAAAGGCTGTGAAGCTGCCTAAAAAGGCTTTGAAATGCATTTTTAGACCCTATATATTTTTTCTGAGATTGTTTTTAAGACTAAAAAGTAGTTGCAACTATCCACGCTAATGTAATGCTAACTTTTACATTTCTTTTTGTGCAAACTAGATAACTCACCAGAAGAGTTAACATAGCTCCTATCTATTCATTTTAGTTCAGTGTGTAACTGAACGAAATGAATGAAATGAACCAGTTGGTGTATCATGCTACTTTCTTTAAGCGCTTCCTAATTTTGATTTAATTATATAATTAAGCAATGATTTTCATTATCATGATGATAAAATATAAACATTGTAAGTTCTACTAAATGTTCCACATGTATAATTTTGAGGTGTGACAAGCTGGGATTCTGTAACAAGGAAGACTTTGTGCTTATTGGTAGCAAATAAGGACATTTCCAAACAGCAAGGGAGCTGTGCTGTGTTAGTGAAAGTTGCACCAATGTCACTTAGCCAGTCCTGAAGGAACTGTGAACAAGTCCAGACCTTCAGAGTAGCTGCATCTTACAAACCACTCCAAGTCATTGACTCCCTGCTGCACACTGCGCTCTCACTTACCAGAGCTGATGAAATAGGTGTCAAACCTAACGCTTGAAACATGCTGGGTACAACTAGTGACAGATCGAAACTGTGCCTAACAAGGTGATGGAATTGTATCTTTTGTTGTCCATTGCTGTGTGTTGTTTCCATTACTGTTACTTATCCTAAATATTCTTTTTTTATTCTTGTCTTTGTTACTCCTAAACCACTTTTGTCAAGCTGCAGATCTGCATTCCATTAGCTGGTTATTGGTAACGTTTCTGTGGCCAGTGCTGAGCCTGTGCCCCATTTCCTGTGACTCCGTGCCTGTGGTCCTCTGCCCCATCCAGTGTCTTCACTGCTCAAGGCCTCAGGCTTGTATTTCTCACCTTTCTGGTTCAAGTATTGCAGTTTGAAATGGACCCACTTGGGGACCTTCTGTCTTGCAGAGTGTTAAGACACTGTCCTAAGTGTTAGACCTGCTCCTGCGACGTGTTTGCTTGCAGGCAGATCAGGGCTAAAGATTTTCCATCTATGCAGTGTCATATAGGGAATTCATCCTGGAAGAGGAACTTGTCTGTGTGTTTGAGTGCAGGTTTGCATGACTTCCAGTTTCCCTGAAAGTCAGGTCTGAGATGCTGATCTGTGTGAGGGAAAACCATGGAGAGTGCTGGATAATCACAGATTTTGTGGTAGAGGCAGAGAAATAAGCTGTGTGCTGTAGCAATGGTACCACTAATCATAAAGGAGGTATATTTACATCCGTTAGAGTTGTGTGCTCCGAGTTTTTTTCACCAATCTGTTAACAATAGCATGAATGATTTCTTTAAAAACCTCTAAGACAAATTGGTTTTGTGGAACTTTATAGCAGCTCTGAGTGTCTCTCAACTTTTATAACTACAAAAGATTTGCAAGCCTACTGGCAATTAAAATTATACAAAAATTAATTTTTGAATGCACCTACTATTGGCAGACTTTGACTGTTTTGCAAGAAGTGTTTTTGTGAATGCCTGCATGACCCTTCTATTACGCAACTACCTGTGTTCAGTAGCAAAAGAGATTTTAAATGTTTCACAGCAGGTGAAATGATTTAACCTGGAGCAGAGTAATTGCTTTTCTTAAAAAGGGCACACACCTTTCCTGTGGACTTTTTTGCCAAATATAATTATGGCTGTTAAAACACAAAGCAATTTTTAATTCTTTTTTCTAACAAAATTACACTCCTGAAATATTCAACCAAAAGAATGAAATTATTCTTTCGAGCATGGTAATTCAACCCCCAGCATGTAAATGGCATTCACACTCAAGGAAAAGGCAAATCTGAATGTGTATGGTTGTAACTGTTTTTTTCCTCTAATTGCTTTCATGTTATCAAGCATCTGAAGAAGACTGAATTGTTGGAGTCCCTTTAAATAACAATTCCTCTGCCTTGCTTGCCACTGCTGTCCCTCTCTCTATAAGAGGGCTCTGAGCAATCACTTTCGTGACCTGAACGTTTTCTTCTTGCGCACACGGATGAAGCAAGAAGTAGCACTGAAGTCTGTTAGCATTTATGGAAACATTTGTCACCAGAGACAACCTGGAGGGTGACATAACTTTTAAATGCAGCCTGCTGGGAAATTGCACAAGCTGGGCAAACCCCAGCTTGGCCAGGATTTCAGCAAAGCTCTCGAAAAGGATTGTATATGTGCAGTTCTGGATTGTGTTGGCTTTTGACGGAGTTCAGCTGAAAGCTTTCTGGTTTTTTTGGTTTTGAAATTAGCTTTTCCCCAATTGAGTTTCCCTCTTAGCTTTCCCTGACCACTTCTGCTGTTCTTAGTGCCTGTGTCAATACGTGAGACACTGCAGAGAAGTGTCATTTGTCATGTTTTTTTCCTGAAACTGAACCACTCTTACTTAGAAATCAGTAAGTGAAAAGTGAGTGAAAGAAAAAGGAATGGACAGTAAAGAATACACTGTATTGGAAGGTGTCATAAATTTGCAGCCACCAGCTCTCCTTCTGCAACCCTTCAGCCAGTAAACATCACAAACATAGCATAATTTACAAGAGGCAGAACAAAGAGATTGGATCTTTTATATATACTTCTGAGTCTAAAAATGTAATTAGAAATATCTTAAAAGACAGTTAATTTTCAAAGACTAGTGATTTTTTTTTTAAGTACAGGAAAAGGAAAAAATCTTGAAGGTATTTTTGTATCTTTTTTAGCCATTTCTCATAAACCCTACAGACTGCTCACCTAAATATATCTGCAGACTGGTTATTTGCAGGTGTTCCAATGATAGAGCAATGTCTCATTTATCAAAATCATACAATACATTTTATACCACTTTCCACCTGCATGTTTCGCGTATTTTAGGGTTTGGCATGGCTGAGACTGAACAGTGTATAGACTCTGACACCTCCTTTTCCTGTCCTGGTGCACTACTGCTTTCAAGGTTAATGTAAAAGCCTGATGTGTCACAGTGGAATTTGTGAAATTTTAAAACTTTACTGAGCTCCTGGCAGCAACTTAAGCTTTAGATATCTCTTTTAAACGTATTGGATACATATCTGATGACTTTCAAACAATTCAAAAATGATAACAAGAGTTTTCAATGAAATAGTGATAAGAAAGTGGGAACACACAATCCTAAATGCATTTCTAAAAGTCTAAGGAATCTTATTATATCAAGGATAAAATACAAGCCAGGGGGAAAAAAAAGTGCTTTTGAGAAGGATGACTCTAGTTCATGAGTTTTCTTCATCAACTCAGAACAGTTTTCCTCCCAGCATCCAGGAAACCATCACTTCTGCTGTTTCCATCTTGCAATATTAAATAAGTGCAGATTTAAAAAGTGCAAACTGTTCATAGTTGTGCAAACATTTCTGGGTTTTTTTCAGAGCTACAGCAAAACTAAAATTGTTAAAACTGTGAAGGGTTTTTTTTTTTTCTTTTTAATGAAATATGAAATTAAGAAGTTTGGTTTTTTAGGCTGAGAACTTTCTTTTAACCTGACTTGCTTGTCAGAAAGTAGCTCCCTCTCTGATTTGATTTGTTTAGGCAGGTTTTAAAGTGCACAGAGAGACCAGTTAAGAAAGGTACTATGGAGTATAAAATGGTTATTTAATCTGAAATATGTTGTAAGTATACGTCATATTGGTAAAGCTGGTAGGCTGAGAATTTGTGTCATCACACATGTGAAAGGATTGTCCTCTGCTGCTCCTTAGAACAGGTGAATGTCAATGTTGTTCAGTTGCTCTTTTCCAGTTCTCTGCTCTTCTTCATTAGGAGTTTTATACTCTACCTTGTGAACGCTTTTCTTGAGCAACTAAATACTGTATTCTCAGTAGCTGCAATTTTCTGTGTGGTTTTAGTGGTCTTACCTTGCTTGACACAACTGCTTGGCTATCTGAACTTCTTTTCATACAAAATTCTGCCTTTTTTAAATTCACCATCCTCTGTGCATTTGGCTTTTTTAGACTAGTTTTTTTACCCTGACCAGCCATCAAAGTGATAACTTTTCTAGCCAATATAGCTGGCAATAGGAAAATGATGTTTTTCTAGTTGCTGGTTTAATAGGATTTCCCATGAAATAGCATTTCAAATACTTACCAAGTCTTAAATAATGAACAGGGGTTTTAGGGTTCTTTTGTTCATGTAGCCTGAAAAACAAGGCTTTGTGGAATCTGCATGGAAGTCACACCTTTTTAGTCTGGAGAGAGATTTTTAGCTAGATTTGTCTGAGTCTCATTTTAATCTGCATGTCTTCAGCTTCATGAATGTAGGTTTTTTGATAATTGCTTTGTTAGTCCTCTGACACTGAGTGACAGTACTTTTCAGTGCTTGACAGCCAAATCCATTGGCATACGACAGTCCTCATACACAGTGAGGTGTTTTCTTTCTGGCTGGTGACAGTAAGAGCTTTCGAGTTGACAGAGGGGGGCTAAGACGTCTTCACAAGTGAGAAGAAAGCTGAGAGAGGATGAGGAGGTTGTCTGTCAAAATAAAAGCATTCGTTTGGTTCATCCTTCCAGCATAATGAAATAAAGATCTGATAGCTACATGTTAAAACATAATTTTATTTATGTGATGCTTATAGAAAAATTTATTACTTAACTTATTATCAGGGTCCTCATGACTTGAAAATTTTTGCAGTAAGTGTAACAAATATTTCTTTTTCAGTGAGGTGGTTAGTGGTTTGATGTATAAAGAGAATATTTACATGCGGAGAGTATTGCAGTACACTCGGACAGCTGATCTGTTAATTATTTTTTCTCAAGAAATAATTAGTATAGAATGGGTTTGAGGGGGTTTTTTGTATACATTTATTTTGTTTTAAAGTTAAAAATCAAGATGAGTTTGAGAATTTTACACGGTTTACAGTAACTCAAGTAATTGGTTGCTTTGATTTTAAAAGCTGTGGACACTTTCCCCCTATAAAATAATGGTTTGATTAGTCAAAATTTCTGTAATAAATTCAAGATATTCTTAGAAATTGAGTGGACAGAAGGCAAAAGGATGCCTGCACTAATGCCTTGCTTGCTGTATCCGTGAGGGCAATAGTATTAACTGGTAAAATTAACTTCTGTCTTTGGGGAAGGAGGCGGGACCAAAACAACCAAACAACAGAAACCCAAACAAAGCACTTGCTGAGCTCAGTCAGGTGGCAGTTAATTACCCATCAGGAAAAACTGTTTAATGAATCCGAAGATGGGTGATTTACTTGATCAAAGAGAGGTAGGCTATTATGGATGGATGTTGCTGATTACTGGCTATTCGTCTGTGCCTGGATGGATATTCGTGAAATGCCCCTACTCTTTTGTCTTTGCAACTGGATTCTATTGCAGCAATATTGTATTTGCATTTGTCCCTTATTTTCATGGTTATTCTCTCTTCCTGTCAAACTGCAAGAATTTGGGTGTTTGGGGGACTGTAGCTTCAGTCATTGCTGCGCTCCAGGACCCAGGAATATTTCTCCAGTACTGTCTGTGTGTGGTGGTTCACTCAAAGCCACCCTTGGCAATGTGCAGTTCTGGTGCCCTCAGAATGAACCCAAACCCGTGGCAGTGGCCACCTCTGTTCCCCTGTTAATCAATGGAGTGCTGGTTACACAGGACAAGGATAAGTTACAAGGACACTTCACCCACAACACCACTTGGTGCACCACTTTGTGTCCTTTTACTTCTAATGAAGAGGTTTCAGAAAGAAAAAAGCCTATGTATTTTTAGCCTGTGTGATACATCAGTTTTACAATATTCCTGTAATGTAAATGTATGCTCCTCTGCAATTAGTTTCATATTAAATCTATTTGTGTGCTTATGATAAAGCCTGGTAATATTGACTTTTTTCTGTCTGACTTGAGTGTTATTTTTCTCACAGGACGTAGTCTTCAAAAATTTTTGGTGTCATCCACCTTCATGTTATTTTACAGCTCCGAATTTCATAGTGTAGTTCTTATTACACCTGCATCAAATGTGTAGGAAATGTTCTTTTGGTGAGGAGTTTAAAGTCAGGCTTTTCTTTTCAGGTGTTTTATAGAACCTGTTTTAGCTTAGTTAATACCAATCTTAACTTGACTTTGAAAACTTAGTCCATTCCAAGAAAATAATGGGTGATTTGAAAATTGAAATTTAGAAGGTATCATTCTGTTTCTGCTTAGTTTTTTACTGTTTTGAAACACTTGAAAACTTTGCGGAGTACATGGGCATCAAATGAAAATGTCCTATCATTTTTTATGCCATATTCCAACTTAAATGTTTGTTTTTCACATTTGTATCCATTTTGTTCTCTCAACCCATGAGTCCCACTTTTCCTTTTTTTTTCCTGTTTTATTTCAAGTTTAGTTAAGTCTCACATGGTGTTCTGTCAGTTGCAGTTATTTTCAGTAACACAGTAGTTGTTCCTGAAAATAGTGGAAATATTACCTGCTGAATGTTATCAGAGCATGAACTAGTATTTTAAACAAATCTCTTCATGTTGAAGAGAACCTAAACCAGTTTATACTCATTCGAAAGGCAGGAATAACACATTTTAGAGACTGTCACAGTGATAGCTTCAGTAAATGTACAACCTTTCTTTGCTGCTTTAAAAGAAAAGTATCTTTGTATGCTGTTAGCACAGAAGTTTAAAAAAGGCCTAATTTTTTTATTGCTCTCAATTATGTAATTAAGCCTTCGGATTGAATCATTTTAAATGGTGGGGGTTTTGGTGATTTAATATTCTGTATAGTTTCTGTCTGTTCCCAAGACATCTGCAGTGGAAGTGTAATATTTCTTAAGATTGAATGAAAATCCGCTGGACTGGTGCAATCTTTTCAGGTGATGTGCTCAGGTCTTTTTGAAAACACTAAGTTGACGAGCGGGTTTTAAAAGTTCTGTTGTGCAAGTTGGTTATTCTTAATGTTCTTAGGCTTATTTGGGTTAAATTACAAGCATAGGGGATTCTATGGAAGTGTGTGATTTCATCAGTGCCACTTTAAAGAAATTGCCTCATTCTTCTCTCTTTTGTTTTCATTAACCACATAACACTGACATAAAGATTTTGAGCCTCAAAATGTCCAACACATTCTATCTTTGACAGTGTGGTTTATTTTTAATTGCATTTTAAGAAAGAAATGGGCCTAAAGCATCTTGCCTTATGCATTATATCAATTATCTTGGTGGAAGAAACACATAAAATACATTTAATTATAGGTCATAACCCAGCAAATCATAAAAATCCTGTTCTGAAGTAAATTGTTGCCACTAATTAGCTTTCCTGTTTGCCAGTACTAAAATAAATTTAATTCATGTCTTGCTGATATTGGTTACTTCAATGAATCCAAAAAGCATAAAATACTGATGTGTGCAGTCACTAAATAGTTTCCTAATATTCAAGAATATATGAGTGGAAATCTATGTTTTATAGCTTTAAATACAGTATGATGAGGTTTATTGCATTTTACTTTAAATTGAATTCATGTTTAACTTCTCTTAAAATCCAGCAAGAAATGTGCTATTTTAAGTTCTGATTTTGAGTTTGATTTTTTTGTTGGGCTGCTTTATTTTTTTTTTTTCAGTAAAAGTATTTCCAAGAAGTTTACATACTGCTGTGCAAGTCTGAATAACAGAACTGAGATATTTAATCAAGGACTGAATGTGTTCATAATCGGTGTGAGACCTTTGACATACTAAATCACAAGGGTCCAAAGCACAAGAAATTACCTAAATTTGCACTGCATATCAGGGACAATTGTTTGGCAAACAGTGTGGAGAAAATCCTGACTACTGTCCATGGAGTTTCACTCACGTCAATCTTTTTATCTGCAGAGAAACTTTTGGAAGTGCTGAACTGTCTTACTACCTAATTACTATCTAATTTGCATGAATTTACAAGATTACGTAGGAGTTTTTTGCTGGTTTAACTAGCAAAGAAAAGAAGATAGCTTAGAGGGATGTTGTCACATTAATAATCATTATATAATTTTTTAAAAGTGACAAATCAGCCCTCCTTTGCTTTCCCCATCCTTCAAGTCAAATAGCAATCAGAATATAGTGAGGCATAATTTTTTTAAACTTTTTGGTGCTATGTTGTTAAGGTCAGAAACAAGAAAGAGGATGAGAAGTTGAATCAATTGCTGTTGTGAAACAAAATACAGCACAGTCATGCCAAAGGGAAATGATAAACAACATTTTAGTCTAGGCAATAGGTAACATCATTTTTACTATTAAATACCAAAAGCATTTTAAACAGAAGAAATGGGAAGTGAGCTCTGTCACAAGACAAGATCGGGATGTGAGTAGAGGCAATGGGACTGAACTGAAAGTTGTGCAGAAAATTCTGTCACATGTGTTGGACCATGGAGCACCCTTTTCAAATTCATGTATATCCTTTAAAGTGCACTAGTGTACATCCTATAGTACACTCCAGATCTCTTATTTTCCAAGAGCTGTGGGAGCTCTAAGCTCTATAAATCAGCTGGACAACTTGTATAACAGAAATAAAGCAGATACCTAAATCACTGCATAATAAAATCAAGCCCAGTGTAGCCTGAGGTACAATGCTAATGTTATATCAGGTGCAGTTCAGAGATAGAAGAAATTATCTTTAGCCTATTAAAACATGAAATCATAACTAATCCTTTTCAATATCTGAGTGGCAGTACATACTTCCTATCAGTTTCTTAGTTTGCAATTTTTAGTTTTCATTGGTGTTGCTGCAGATTCATAAATAAACATGGATTTATTTCAGATTTTTTCCTCTTTAGACCTACTCTGTAAGTTCAGTAAGCTCCGTTGAGTCCATCTTGTGTGTTGAAACCTCTGTGGAGTTTGGTGACATCAGAAGTGGCAGAAAGTCCTATCAGAATTTATGAATGAAATTGTGAGAGGGGAAAAAAATACAAATAAAACCAAAAAAACCCCATATGAAGTAGTATCTCATGTGAAAAGCTTATAATAGGAATGAAATTAAAGTACAGGTTTACTTCTGCAGTCTGTGATTACCATCCAGATTTGCTCCTCAGCAGCAATGGCTCTCTGCAATTCACAAGGCCACATCTAATGATGGTTTGGAATATTTTATGGTATTGTTTTAAAAATTGCTCAAGGCAGCCCAACTGCAGTCTTCCTGAAGTTGAAATGAAGGCTTGGGGTTTTTTACTTTGCAAAGTAGCTCAGTATGCTGGTTCTGAGTGCTTTTGTAAGATGACTTGATAATGCTGAAGTCTGGGTTTGAAAGTAATCCTGGTTTTGTTCCTGAAATTTGCTTTAGTGTTTATGCTGAAGGATAACCCTTGGTTACTAGTCAGTATGTACTTTGTGTTCTGAACTGTCCTGAAAATCCACACTTGGCTTTTGTCCATGCATAAATTGTTTGAAAAAAACGCATTTGAATGTGCTTTGTGTGCATGGAGGTGGTTTTGTTTGGGTTTTTCTTTTTCTCCTTTTTTTCATTTATTTTTCTCCTTTTTTTCCTTTCTTTTTTCTTTGTGTTTTACCTGAGCATCTCTGATATTTCATACTGTTTTCTTGAAGCTGAGCAATTCATTTTCTCAAATGACTACACCTTCCCTGGAGCTTATCTTGCTATGGCAGGAGGCACAGTAAAGGGAAGTTGTCCACGGCTCTGTCTTCCAGTCCCATCTGGAATACACAAGGTAAAATCTTCATCTGCCAGTGCTCTGAAAGGGGCAAAGAGAAGTTTTTCAGAGATTCTGACTAAATGCCTCACAGAAAAGTGCTGTACAAATCTACCTTGCCTTTGAGCAGTTGATACTGCCGTGCCCAAACATTGCTGTACCTAGAATTTATGTTTCCAGTTTTATCTTGTTGTCCATCTGAAGCATCTAGATATTGCTGTGATTAAGAGGCCTTAAAAACTTGCACTGGTGATGCTGATTACAGAATGGAACCTGGAGAAGAATCTAAAAATTTTTTCTTTTTCCTAATGGACACAACTGATGAGTTCAGTGTCTCTTAGTTCAGGAATAAAAAAATTAAGATGAGAATGTTCAGAATGAGAAATTCCAGGGCAGTGCACATGAAGTGCTAAACCAGCTGTTACAGGATTGCAGTTACTTCCTTAGGAGAGAAATCTATGTTAATCCACATAGGAAATCCATTACTGAGGGACTGGAAGGAGCAGAAACAGGTCAGAGAGACATCCCCATCTTTAACATGGATTAAAAACTGGAGACGTGATCAGTACTCTCCAAGTAACTTTGGGGATTTGATGTCCAGAGAGGTATTGTCACCTTGGAGACGATGAGTTCATAGTTCAAATAGTTGATCAGCATACTGAATGCAAAGTTTGAGATTGCCAAAATAACATCAGGGTGGTGGTATATGAAGTTTTATTCCCACAAGGAAGTGGTTAGAACAAGTTAGATCATACAGCACTTCATGCTGAATAAAGTAGTAACGGTGCGAGGTGGGGCTGGGACTCACCGGGGAAAACTCGCAATTGTACGGAAGCGCAGAGGAGGAAGCACAGCTACAGATACATATATATGAGTTATTTAAGATGTTAATTGCATTTTTAATAGGTAAGGGAAATTGAGTGGGATTGATATGGAAGTTAAAGCAAGGAAGCATGGATAAGCAATCTCGTTAAGTGGTTGTATAATGGTAATGAAGGCAGGAAGGGGTGGTCTGTTGAGAGGGAGGGCCAGATTCAAACCCTTTGTAGGCAATTATGAACTTGTTAAACTTGGAATTGAATTTGTGATTTGGATTCAAATACAAAAATAAAAAAAAATATGGCTGGTGGCCTCATTATATAGCTGGGCTAAGTGACGAACTTGGCCAAGAAATCAGAGCAATGCTCTGTCCTAAATTCATGAAGCTGCCTGTGCACTGCCTCCCTAAACTTCACAGACTTCAGCTTTCCCTGTAAAATTGGGTCAAGATTACTATTACAGGCAATATGTGATAATACATGAGGTCTGAAAACTAACAAGATCTCTAAGGTTAATTTTCATATTTGTAAATGTGAAATTTTTCTCATGCAGTTTTCCTTCATGTAGCAAGGGTAAGCAGCCCTTTACACTGGAGACTACGTGCTGCAGTAAAATAGTTTCGTGTTCCCAAGTATTTTTCTCCAAAGACCAGTCTCTTGCTGGAGATGTTTGATGGAGTATTATAAGGAAAAAAAGTCACATGTAATTACATCAGTTGTTTTACTCACAGGCAAAACAGATAAATGAAAACTACTGAAAAAGACTGTCACATGGTGGGTTCTTAGTCTGTTGGGGTTTTTTTCCTCTGAAGTGAATGAAAGTAAATTAAGGGCTAATTTAGGATAGGACTAAAATCACTTAAAATAAGAGAGGGCACACATGCTCTGAGACCTTCTCAGTAACATACTGTAGGTAGAAATCAAGAAATTATTTAAGGAAAATGTTATTAAAAAGGAGAAAAGTAAAGCCTTACTCTATATGATCATTTAGTGCTGATGGTAGAATATTAGTAACAGGGTACTGCCAGACATTTGAAAACTCCACATCTGAGACAATATGCAGACCATTTTGTTTTGCAGGTTTATCTGCTTAAAGCACTGAGAAGCTGTATGAAATACTGATAGAGTTCCAAATTTAAAGTCTAAAGGGAATTGAAAATGATAAAATTTGCTAGGCATGAGCAGATAAGTATTTTAGGATGCTGTGAAACTAGGAATTTTCAGATCTGATGTGAGTGTCCTTCAGAGAAGGTAAATGCTAGTTTTAGAGTAATAGCCAAATACAACTTGAATCAAATCAGAAGAAGCTTTAGTTTTACTGAAGTCTTCAAATGATTGCTTGATGTTAATAACTGAATGAGTTTCCTGCCCATAATCCCGGTTATGTAATGCATTGAAGATTTTCTGAGTTCTCCAAATGTGTTATTTGTTACTACTGTTTATCCTCAGATTCATATCCAGTGTGGGCTGCAGCAAATCAGCCAATTAGTAGTGGTAGGTGGGGAGGTGTCTCGGGGATTAAGGCACTCAGACATCTACTTGTTAATCATACAAATAAATAAAGGCAGGCAGTTGCCATGATCTGTGGTTACCTAGATACCAGACACTGTGACTCAGAAGCTTTTGATCTTTTCTCACTCCATAGAAGTTTTTCTTCTGAGTCTGAAAATATCTACTTTTCACTTTTAATACTTTATTGAATGGGTTTTTTTCTGATAAGAATTACAGAAAATAATAACTTATAATATTTGTGCATATATATGAACGCTCTAGTCATTATAAAATCTTTTTTTTCTTCTTTTGAGAATTTCCCAGGTCTTCTATTATTTTCTTAATCCCTGCTTGAAATGGGATTTTTGTCCAATAAGAATAAACTTAAGTAAAACCTATATGTGTATTTATACAATACCACAATGTTAATCTTTTAGTTCTTCCCATTAAAATGGCACTGTAATGTATCTAGCAAGAAGATGTCATTATTGCATATGCAAAATAAGCAGAAAAATTTGAGGCAAACTTCAAAGACACAGCCATGTTTTCTACCATAAGTTTATTCTCACTTACTGTAAGGAATACAAGAATTAGAGATGAAGTAGTATAAGAGGGAGCAAAAATTGCAAAAATCTTCTGGAAGATAATAAATACTGAAATTAATATGGTTTATGTACCTTGAGTTAGGTTGCCTTCTAAAAATGACATGTCATTTTTCTTAAATATTCAAGTCAATTTTCAGCTCCTTGTCCCAAAATATATGATTATATCACATAGATTTATTTATATACAAACATTAAGGAAAAAATCATGGCTGGGTTACATTGTGTTTTATCATCTTAGCTGTAGCTGCCAAGTTGAACAAGGCTTTTCTTTTCTGAGCTACCCTGTTAAAAATTTGCTTAATTTGTTTTGATATCCTGTATGGTTGAAACATTTAGACCCAGTCACTGCCCTGATTGGGGTTTTGGATGTCATCACAAAGTGTTATACCATTGCAAATCCTCATATTTTATAGATTTGTCTCTTTACATAATTGTTCTATTATGGTTCTTTGCACTGCTACTTCCATATGGGAGCCCAGGAGACCATGGACAGCAACAGTTAAACCAGTGACAACAGGAATTGTCTCCATCAGTATCAAAGCTAACAGGAATTTCTTCTTCTATTTATTGAGACATTTTGTATCAGGTTTACCTCCTCCACCGGGCAAAATAAAAGGAAGAAGTGTGAAAAAGGAAGCAATTGCAGCATGGTTAAACTGATTTATGTGTTAGGAAGAAACTGCATTTCAAATGTGAGAATAGCTTTAAAAATAACATGGTGAAGGTAACTGGAGAGACTCTTGAAGTAATTGTCTCTGAAAGCTCCAGCAATTAAGTACTTCTGGATCGAAATACTGTTTGCAAAATATTACTAAATTACCTCTATAAACCACAATATTCCAAACTTAAGTACAGTGAACTGTGTGTACATTTATTTTAGTAAACATCATTTGGTCATTCAAATTAACTAGGGGAAAAAACCTTTTCTCTTCTTTGATTGAGTAGAATTTCCAGTTACCACTTTTAAGGTAGTCAAGCATTCTGAAAAGGTATGTTTTGTGGGGAGGTTGGCAAGACAGGTTGGACTTCTCAACCAGCTTAATTGCGAGTCTTTTATGTTAAATTCCAGAGAAATATTTCAAAAGTTGCTGATTGTGAGTTTTAGCGAATTTCACAAAATTTCAATTTGAAGACTGTAATTGCATGATTCATCTACTGTGGGGAAAAATGCAGAATATTCCAGTGAACGTCTATTTGTTGGTTGGGATGGTTGGTGATCTCTTTTATCAGTTTGCTGCAGTGAGATCTACAGGCTTCTTTACAAAACACTTCCCTTGCTCTATTATTCTCAGCACTCTGTAAGAAAATCTTGAAATTCTGAGGGAAATGTTAGGGAAGATCCTAAATAGGGCTCAAATAGTCCCTTAATTGTTATATATGTCAGGTAATAGTGCCTTGTAAAATTCTACCTGCAGAAGTGTGCCAAACATCATTTAGTTGTTAATTGCAGAGCAACCATGTCAAACTGTTCTTCATATTTCAAAGTTTAATTTCTTTTGGCATCTGATTTGACATCTGATTTATTGTCAGTTGTTCTCTGTGGCGTGTGTGTACTTTGATATGTGATGGCTGTGTTAACTGTGTTAAGTCAGACCTGTTACCTTTAGCCCTAAGCACTGCTTGCCTGTACTGTGTCATCTTGCAATCTCCTGTTATTTTTATTTGGAGAACAGAGTATTTACAGAAATCTATGACTAATCTTTCCAATTTCAAAAGCCCATAATCTTCAGACTTTCCTTCGAGGCTTGTATTTATTGCCTGGAAAGAGAGACTGGTGTGCTGGAGGAGTGGATAGGAATGGGCCTGGTTGTCTGTAGTGTTCACTGGCCTTATTCACTCCAGCACTGTTCTACAAAGTACAGGCACCCCGTATGTTCAAAATTGTCAAGTAAATGTGACAGCATCATACAGCGAAATTACACAATAAACATCCCAGCTATGTAGCTTTTCATACAGAATTGAGATTGGGGAAAAGAGTTTCGTACTTCATGAGGTACATTTCATAAGGAAGTCATGATCTTGTACTCCCTGCTGGGAGGTACAAAATTATGCTTAAATTATGGATAGGAAGTCTGGACCATATGGAATGCACTGAGAAATGTTTGCAGACATTAACAATTTCATATTATTTAGTGTGAGCTGAGAAATGCTCCATAATTACTGACAGGTGGCCTAGAATAGGACACTGAAATTTCCTATGTAATTGTAGATTGGTGATATATTATGTGTATCCAGTATGATTTTAACATCAAGTCATCACATAATTATATATAAAGAGACTTTAAAAGATACCTGTTATTTCTTCAGGATCCATTACAGTCCATCAGACAAAATATCAGTTCTGGTTTTTAAACTATGTATTATAATATAAGGATTTTTAAAATAAGGGTTGTTTACCCAATAGACTGTGAAGATTTTTTTAGAGTCACTGTAAATAGATGTTTTGCTCCTAGTTAGGGAATTCTGAGAGAGTATAGTGGGTGTTGTAATGAGTTGTTTCTATGTAACAAAAATGCAGTGTCTTTGGGGTTGGGAAGGTTCAGTTAATAGAGGATTAATCTTGATTTTTATCAATAAGTTAAAATACAGAGCACCTGCAGCCATCTGCATGTGAAAAATGTCACTAAATGCAGTGAAATGAGTCATCCTGAAAGTCGAGTGGGCCCAGTAAAGTCCAACAAAAGATCAGGAACATGATCAAAATAAACGCGAAGTGAAAAAGTCTTTCAAGTGTTTGCAGCAAATCTAGGAATAAGTGACGAAAGATTGGTGTCGGAGTCATAGAACATGATATTACTGGATATGGCATCCCCTTTTATATGTGGTAATTTTATTCGTTGAGTGATTTGGAAAAGACTATGTTTTAACTTTAATGAGTCGCTATGAAGTTGAAATTACTTGCCAGCACATTCATGCGTTTCAGTTGTTTTTTACACTGCATTTTACATGAGGGGAAATTGCAAATAGTAAATGTCAAGGATTCACTCGGGGCATTACAATTTCAGAGGCATGAAGCTAATACATATTTGTCTCATTACTGTCACCAGATTGAAGTTAGTCCATGGACGGCAAGAGCTCATAACTCATAGGAGAGATAGTTACAAATGACCTGTGGGAGGTCACAGATATCACAACTTCCTAAAATCACATTACAAACGTGTTGTTAATAAGAAATGAGGTACATGTTGTTCATCATCTTTGACAAAGCCAGTTTTCACTGAAAAAGAGGTGAAGGGATTTTTTTTACTTTTCAGTCTCAATTGATCACATCAGTGTAGATGATAATATATGGGAGAAGGAAGGCAATGCCATCCTTTCAGTTACTCACTGAAGTCATCTTGTGATCTTGCTGTATTAATGCAATTGATACACTGTACCATCTAATTGGCCTGCTGATATTTTGCTTAAGTATCAGTATAGTGCTGAAGGGCAATGAGTACGGAGGCTTTTAAATATGATTTGTATGCAGAGGTGTTTTATCTTCCCTGGCTTCAAAACCACTGTAGAGCTCACTGTAGCAATTCACAGTGGGTACATCTCAGCAACACAGTGTGTTGCTCTTCTCTTAGCTTAATCAAGTTAGCACAGAGAGACTGAAGAGCATTCTTAAGGTGCAGTTCTGTGTCTGAAATGAACTGGGTGTAACTTTAACTGAGTTTGTCCAGTGTTTCACATAGTTGTCAGCTGAAGCTAAATGCTTTGCTTGTTTAGAAGAGTCAATAAGGTGTAGGCCAGTATAACCTGGCTATATTTGTTTCACCTATTAAGACTATGTGGGTTTAGGACATATTTTTGATTATGATGGAGGAATCTGTGCTCTAGAGTAAACATCCTCAAGCAGATGGTTAAGTTGCTGTTTAATGTGTACATCTGCACACTGGAGCTGCTTGCCTGCCTGTCGAAGGGGGAGAGAGCTACAGTTAATGTATTAAATCATTTGTCTGACAACTGCGTTGTCTTTCTCTGTAATTCTAGGTGCAATTTCAGGTGTCAGCTTTGATTCATAAAGCCACACATGGTTTGATTCATAAAGCCATAGAGGAGTGTCTGATAGACTGCTTCTCTTCCTATTTGTAAGAAAGGTGTGACACTGGGTATTGATTAATCTCTTCAGTCACTTGGTGCGCAAAGGGCTGCAAGTGATAGAAGCGCTGTTTGGTTGGGAGGGTGTCTACAATGCAAATACAAATAAATACTATTCACTGTCAGGTATCAAACAGGTGTTTTAGCTCATTAGTTTTAAATTAATTATTTTTCTGTTTGTCTGACTAAAGTGAATCCCAGCAGTTCAAAGAATCACAGAGGTTACTAAATGAAGAACTGTTGAGGACTGAAAAATACTTCCTGCACTTTTTCAGCAGAATGTTTTTGCCTCTCTGATAATATACTCCAAAAGCATGTGTTCAATGTCAGGTGTTTATATAAGCAGCAACAATGATTAGAAATATTTGGGAGTGAAGTTTGTAGCTCTTTAAAGCAGTTGTTAAAAACAAAACCCTGGAGAAACTTCATTGCATACATGAAGATTTGCTCCAGATATGGAAATGAAATACTTGAACTGGCATTTCTGTCTGCTTACCAAGTTTTCAGTAAATGAAGAAAAAGGAGAGGGAGCATAGAAAAAAGCATCACTGACAATTGGCAAGTAGATTGAGTGAGGAAAAACTGTGGAAAGCTAAGAATATATGCTTTTTGAGTACTAACTGGATTCTGAGATTGTAGGTTGTGGAGTTATGCAAATAGATTAGTTTCCTTAAGGTGGGATTTTTAGGTTGTTTTACATACCTGATTTTGTAATTCTTGACAACAGGAAGTCTTGGGTGATTGGTGTGGGTTCCTAATAACTGGGAGTGGGTGAAGAAACCATTCCCCTTTTCAGAAGGCCAAGGAGGAGGATCTGGGGAGGCGCTGGCTGCCTGCAGGAGGGAGCAGCCACCGGTCTCGCGAGGCCCAATTGCCCTGATCAGCCTGGTAGCTTTCTGAGGCTACTTGTTCTCATGAAGTTTTCCTGACTGCACCAAGACTTTTGACAAGGTCTATCCTCATAGCCAAGATGGTTAGGCATGGTTTGGGTTAAGGACTGCTAGGTATGTGGAAAATTGGCACGACTTGCGGATACAGAGTCGGCAGCTGGTTGGTAGCAGCAGCATCTTGCAATAGTAGGGCCAGTGCTGCAAAAAATCTTTATTAACAGCTTGACTGAACAGGGTGCTCTGCTAGTTTGAGTGAGACTAAATCCAGGGTAATGGTTTCTCCACCAAGCAATGCTGCTACTCTTAAGCTGGAGACAAGGTGTGAAAGAAACCTTGTGAAATTCAGAAACAGCCAATGCATCTGGGGTGAAGTAAATCCACGCTGGAGCTGGGGCTGGGGCCAGCAGGCTCCAAAGCAGCTTCGTCGCAGGAAAGGACCTGTGGAGTGTCCTGGTGGACAGGGAATTGAGCGTGACTCAGCAGTCTGCCTTTGTGGCAAAGAAGGCCACCTGTGTGCTGGGCTGTATTAACATGGAGTGTACGCAGCAGGGCTGGGAAAGAGACCTGTGAGCACATCTGGGGTCCCCAGGAATCCAGTTTGGGCTTCCCCAGTACAAGAAAGAAATGAGTGTAGTGGTGGAAGTCTGGCAGAGGCCTGAGAACCACTTGGGTGTGGGCTGGAGCAAATCACTTATGAGGAAAGGCTGTGCATTGAGTCCATTGATTTACAGAGATGTGGGGGGAGCCCTTTTGCTCAAAAACCCCAAACAAACAATGAAAACCCAATTCAACCAAAAAAACAAAACCTCACAGAAATATAAAAAACCCAGAACCAACACCCCCACAATCAAATAAACAGGGAAAAAACCACACAAAAACACCTCCAAAACAAAACATGCTCTGCTCCCCTCCCCAAACATTTCTAAATCCTCAGTCTCAAGAATAAAAACTTGGAATACTTACAGAGGAAAGTATGTCCATTACAGAAGTTTCTAATGTAATTTGGGTCTTTTTAAACTAGAGCAGTTCTTTCCCTACAGATGGGAAAGGCGACCTTTAAAACAGGCTTTATTGCTGTGATAACATATTGTATCTCTTAGCGCTTACATTGCAGTCAGGGGATTTTATAGAATATAACGTTCTTTAGTCACTTCATCTCTGTGAATTAGCTAGCTTTTGAAATTAAGTCTGAGCTAAACTGGTGGGTGATTCTTCCAGATTTAAGTGTCTTGATTCAGAATTTTTTTGTTTGGTTGATGATTTGGTTTCAATTGTGGGTTATTTTTTTTTCAGAAAAGGAAAGAGGGGTTCTTGACTGTGTCTAATGACATTTTGTGTAAAGAAAAAGTTGACATTTATGCAAACATATGAACTGCAAGAATGAATTCCATGTACCTTAAAAAACCAATCAAATCCACCCTGTAAGTTTTGTAGAGTCTCAAAGCTCACGGAAAATACAAAGATAAATGGCCTAACACCTGAAAGAAAGATGACTGTCAAGAATGAAGTTCAGTGTCATCCTTTCTGTAATTAATTCTTCCTTGTGTTGTAATGTTGTTTCCTTATGAAAGCTTGGACAGAAGATCAGTCATTCTACTTTTTTCAGGAAGGTAATGTAGTAAAATAACTACAGGGTGATGATAATCTGTGAAATACTGTAGTAAAGAAATGAGTTATATGGACAGAATTAGTCTAATGTTTTCCCCTCTCCTGTTATCTGTGTGCTGAGTCTGTCCCTTTCTGGGGGACAGAGTAGCCAATTTCCTAATTCAGGTGCACAGCTAAAAGTAGCTTTTTATGAGTATTGAGTATTACTGAGCTTTTTATGAGTATTTGAGTACTTTGGGGTGATATGCAAATGATGCCTATGACACTTTTTAGGAAATAATTTTCCTACCTGCCAGACAATTCCAGTCTGACACGTAGGGTACACATACTGTACTACTTTTGCCGGTTTTGCATATAACTTGAGAACTCTGGAGTATTTTTATTGCTAAGGAAAGGCGTCATTGGCCAATCCCTATTCCATTGACTCTTCTTGTTAGCAGTTTCAGACTGATGAGTCACTATTCATTTCATTTGAAGCTTTGCATGTATATATATATTTCTTACTATCTTATGTGTCAGCTAAAAATAACTCTCTTGCAGAAATGACAGAATAAATTTTATGAGGAAATAATAAAATCTACTGCTCTGAACGTGTCACTTGAGGCAAAAACAGTTGCTTATGCTGGCTGGAGTGTTACTCTGATGTTTTTAAATAACTTCATTAGTCAGTAAGATTCAGTTTAATTATTTAAGTGACAAAAAAAGATGTGTTTGGTACTTACATATACCCACTGTTGACTCTTTTTAGACTATTCTTTATATTAGAGCTGCAAGCACTTACGAAACCCCATTTGGCTGGCAAAATATCTTTTTGTTTACAAAACCAGAAGCTTTTAGCCACTGCAAGTTTTTGAATGTTCCCTGCTGGGATCCCAAGCTAACATTTTTTTGCCAGCAGGCACCACTTTCAGCTCATGGGAACCTGCTGTCACCAAAAGAGATTTTTCCTCAGGTGTCTTTCCTTTTTATTGCAGCATCTGAGAAGACTGATCCTTAGGAGAATCCCACTTTTGTGTCTTTCTGAAAAGCAGTCTGATATTCACTGTGCACATTTTTTCTTGGACTGGCATCTTTCAGTTGTAGTATCCTAGAATTGTTTAGGTGGGAGCAGTTTTGAGATCATTTAGCCCAGCTGTTAACTCAGCATTGCCAAGTCACCACTAAACCATATCCCCAAGTGCCACATCTGCACATCTTTTAAACACCTTCAGGAGGTGCTGACTCCACCACTTTGCTGTGCAGCCTGTTCCAATGCCTGACTACCCTTTTCATGAAGTTTTTCCTAATATCCAACCTAAACCTCCCCTGGTGCAACTAGAGGCCATTTCCTCTTGTCCTGTCGCTCGTTACTTTCTTTTGGATCTGGTTATACCGACCTGTCAAATACGTGATGTTGCTGGCCCAGCCTTGATCATAGATGACAGATTCTGGTCTCTTTAGATTGATCCTTCAAATAGCTGCTACTGTTCCATCTTTCTTTAGACTGGAATGCAGGAATTTGTGGAGTTCCTGATGATTTAAAAATCATTATGGCATTCATACTCTGTCACTGTGAGACAGTGGATCGTACAATGGAGCTTTTTTTCCATACACTGTATTGAGAAGCCCGAACCCATTCCTTGTAGTTCTGTTTCTCTTTTTGCAAAGCAGTGGCAGGAGGAATCACGATTTCATCTTCTGATTCTCTGTGGTCATCCCTATGAGATTAAAAGGGCATTACATAATAAAGTAACAGCAATAGAGCTGTTTCTCCTTTTTTGCTTCTGCTTTGAATAAGCTGGTACTTCAAAGGATACACCATCTGCCTCATTTCAGAGATACTTGCTTCAAAGCTAGCCACATTTAACAAAAAGGCAGGTAGGAAAGACCCTCTAACACCCGTTTCAGTTCTAAAAAGGGAGGAAAAAGCCCAACAATCTCTGGTTGAGTAGTTAGATTCTTTAGTAGAAACATGAAGTGTGTGGTACACTGATACTTTTTAATAATATATCAGAAAAGAAGATATGCAGTTTCATCTTCATGTCCAACAGATCATTTCTTTGATCAGTTCTCTAGGCAAATTCTTTGTCTAAAAACAAAGCATTATCAAGGAAAAGGTTTCATCCTAGAGACTAGGGAAGGTGTTTTACTGTGTGTTTAACTTCAGACTTCCCAGGCTGTGAACTGCACTTGACAGAACTGAGTGTATCTTATGCCAAGCTCAGAAGAGTTGAAGCTCATGATTTGCCATTTTTTCACTGAGAAATCAGACCTGATTCTGTGTGCAGCACATCATAAAGTGCCCTCTCTGGCCCAGAAGACTTGTTTTCTGCAGCTGGATCTTGAGTCAGGAACCAAACTGTTGATGAATTATCCACAAAGTAAATTGTGTATGAGAGATGCACTGTGTTTTCATGGAGGTGCCAATGCATCTGACATACCCTTAAATGTATTTCCCCTTACTCATGACAAAGACTAATCACATATTATAGTGATTGTAGTTGAAATCTAGATCATGTTCTGTAGTACTGCAATGCTGATACTACAAGTTTGTTGGGTATTTGTTACTTTTTTTTTTTCCCATCAGATTTAGCATAATCCTATTTACCTAATGTCTCTGATAGCAAAGTTTAGTTTATTCTTGTCTGGCTTTTTTGTTATTTTTACTGTATTTTTCCATATTTTTAGGATTTATGGAACAGAATTTTTTGCTTCCTGTATAGTCCAAGTGCTGCTGTTGGGGATAAATCAGCTTATTTGCAGACTTCTCATGCTGTGTAATGTCATGCTATCAATCTGGTCCTGCTAGTATCATGTGCTAGAACTACAGTTTGAGAAAATTTGATAATTAACTGGCACTCGTATAATACCGTCCCTGCCTGGCTCCGTGAATGCACAGGCAGGTTCAGTATTAAGTCAGTAGCAAAGAGGTGGGAAGGGAATTTGCTTTTCCTTCATTCCGAGAGTTTATTACATCTTCACCCTCGAAGGGCAGGCAAGCAAAATCCAAGAACAATGGCTCGCTCAAGGTTTTTCCCGGGGCCGGGGGAAAGGCGGGATCAGGGATCAGTGGGAGAGCCCTGGGAGAGTGACGAGGCTGAAAGCCAACCGGGGAATTCAAACCAGGACAGATCATACCAAAGGGCAATGAACCCCGGCACAAAGGCATGTTCACTGGCTCCCACAACTCCTCCTTTCGGTATAAAACAAAGAGGCTTCTCCCCCAAGGACCCCAAAACCCAACATCCTAAAAACTGAACATATACAGAACAACAAAAATGATCAGAAGCACCCAAAGCCCAATGTCCCAACAAACCAAACATACATAAAACAACAATAGCAATTACAAACACCCTCAACCCAGTGTCCCAACAAGTCTTCAAATCTTTCAGAGGATTTTCTCTCTGGATGCTCTCACAGGCAGAGGTGACTTGAAACAGCACAGTTTTCTCTGGGCTGCAGCAAAGTTCAAGTGTTCACTGCTGGTGGTACCAGGAGCATCCAGAGGACAGCAGGGTGATAGATGTTGGGTGCTGGACATCATCGTGGTGAATGCAGGCACAGGCTCTGGCATTTGCTTCTGTTGGGGTTTCAAACAAAGTTAAAATGTTGCAATTTTAAATGGGGGGGGGCCTTTCCCTTCTCTTACTTCAAGTCTGGGGAAAGGGGAATGGTATAAAGGTAACAGGGATATGGGAACAGGTGGGTAGGGAATGGATAACATAGTAAATAAAGAGAGGGGTACAGGTTAACAGAAAACTTCTTAATAAGAATATTGGGGGGTGTGGTTGTGGGAAAGGCAAAACAAGGGGGTTGTAATAGGGAACATTATGATTTGGGGAATAACAGAATGGGGTAGGATCTGGGGAGACACCACAGGTGTTTTGACTGATCCATTTGAAGTTTTGTCTGCAGTTCTGGTTCCTGGGATGTTGTGTCTGTTTCTATACTGGACATCTGTGCTCGTTTGAGTCGTCTTCACTTCCAGGCAAAGGTGGTTTCATATTTAACTGTACCCTGTTCATTTTGGTCAATGTTATGTCTGCAGCAGCCATGATTGCAGAAGTGGAGCAGGATCTGCTGTCCTTTGGCAGCTTCCAGGTGTCATCCGTGGCCCTTGGGTTTTTTTTCTGCTTGCTCTGGCTGCTCCTGCGGGCTGCTTCCGTCTACTGCTTCTTTCACTATGTTTTCAAAGAATTCTTGGGGTTTTGCAGCTTCACTCTTGCTGTCTTCCCCCTTTTTCTGCTTTTCATGCAACACGGGGACAGGAGATGCGGGCAGGGTCGTGACGAGAGGCAGCACTTGGGCGGAGTTTTCGCAGCTGGGTGTGAAGAGCAGCGGCAGCACTTGAGGCTTCGAAGCCGCAGGGCATTGACGAAGCGGTGGAGGGGCTGGCGGGGGCTGGGCGCAGCGCAGCCATGCCACGATAGTCAAACACCAGCTGGAGCGGGCTGGGGCAGTCGGGGCAGAGCATTTTCGCAGGAGCTGCTTCCAGCTCGCTGCCACAGCGCGGGAGGGCAAGTTTACTAGGTTAACAACAAAGACAGTCTGTCTCTTTAAGTCTCGCGCCACATGGCCGGCCGGGGCAGCCTGCAGCAAGCAGCCGCGCAGCTTTCGGTTTCGGGCTGGCCGCATGGCTGGTTTGAACATCTCTTTGTTTTGGTGGGGGAGGGAAACCAAGCATGTGCTGACCGGGGGTCGCGACTGGGCTCGGCGGCAACGGGGACTCAGCTCTAGGGTGCCCTTGGGCAGTGACTCTGGCATGCATTTTTGAGCTCAGCTCTTGCGCCGCTTTGGGACTTTGGCTTGGGGCTCCTCCGACTGCAGCTGGAACTTGCTGGGGTTGTGAGGCTGGGGTGGCTCTGCTGGTGGCTCACTGCTCCCCCGCCCGAGGCTCGGGCTGGGGCTGCTGGGGAAGACGGGGGTACAAAAGGGAGAGGTCCCAACAGGGGGAGAGGGACCCGATGCACCACCGATCGACGCGTGGGAGGGGCCCGGGATGGAGGAGCCACGGGCGGTAACGTGGGCGGAAGCGGATGGGGGAAGGGGGGCACGTGGGGGTGAGAAACGCGCCGCTCTTGCCATGTGGCTGCCGCCATTTTGAGGAGTGGACGCGGGAGAATTGAAAACAAAGGCAGCAGCTGGAATCGCGGGTTGGACCATGCTGCTATTGCAATTTTGGAATACATTTGAAGTGGGGAAAACTGGGGAATTAGGTATAGGGAAGGGGTTTGGGGTAGAACTCGGAGTAGCCTGGCCATCGCTACTCCAGGCAGGGAACAAAGGAGACAGAGAGAGCAGGCAGATGACGGTGGCAAGCCTGTGCACAAGTGCAGGGTCTTTCTCTCGGTTTCCCTTGATTTAGGAGAGGGGGAACAGGAACACAGGGGTGCGGTAAAGAGTTTTTTAAACTGGGGTTAACATTTTTAAACTGTTTTACAAAACTATCAATAGCATTTGCTAGCTTATAAAGCAAATGCCTTTTTCCTGACATAAACAACCATTGAACAAAACGTTTTAAGTACTCAACTAACCACTGCTTAAATAACCACTGAACAAAGTCTTTTAAACCTTCCCTAGTATAACGAAAATTTTCACGAATGAGGACTCTTAGAACTGGGAGAAAGACTTCCCATAGGAGACGAGAGAATTTTGCCCCCATCTCCCTCTCTTCCCAACCCTCGAGATAAAAGGAAATTAACAAAAAAGGATACAAAAGTGACCCATTTTACCTTCGGGGGTCAAATAAAATTCTCGAGGGTGGTCCACTGCCTTAGACCAGTCTTCTCTTTTTCTAGACGACTGTTGGTCTTCCCTGCCGAGATCCCTGATAAAACTCAGAGATTTCTTTGGAGTTATGGCTGCTCAGAAAGGCGACTTTCAATTCCAGCGGCAAAGCCGTGCTGGAGACGCTCGTCATGGTCAGTTCGAGGCTGCTCCACGTTCTGGGCGCCATTTAATACCGTCCTTTGCCTGGCTCCATGAATGCACAGGCAGGTTCGGTATTAAGTCAGTAGCAAAGAGGCGGGAAGGGAATTTGCTTTTCCTTCATTCCGAGAGTTTATTACATCTGCACCTTTGAAGGGCAGGGAAGCAAATACAGAGAACAATGGCTCGCTCAGGGTTTTTCCTGGGGCCGGGGGAAAGGCGGGATCAGGGATCAGGGACCAGTGGGAGAGCCCTGGGGGAGTGACGAGGCTGAAAGCCAACCGGGGAATTCAAACCAGGACAGATCATGCCAAAGGACAATGAATCCCGAGGGGAGCCCACTCCGATCACCAACACAAAGGCATGTTCACTGGCTCCCACACTCGTAAGGTTGACTTTTAGCTGGATAACAGAATTAAGAATTATATCAATTCATGGTGAAGGTTCACAGCATGTTGTCATGTTTCCTGAGAATACTGTATTTATTGGCATTTGGGATAAACTATGGTGTTTAATTTGGAGGTTACCTTAATTGATTATTATACCTTGCAAGTGGCAAACACTCTTTAGTCTTGTTGGGAGTTGTGATGTTAGAAAATTGGTGCTTTAGATGGATTTTCATTTTATCATCAAACTTGCAGTAACTTTAAAAAGGGCCTGCAATTTGCAACCACTTACAGGATTCAGTTTGCATCTCACTTTATTTTTTTCCAGACTTCTACCAATGTTTTCCACAGATATGAAAAAGGCTTGGGAATATGAAGAAGTTGGACTAGGAGTAAATTGTCTAAATGTATCTTTTAGGAAGTGAATTCACCACTTCTCTTGAATTTTCTGTTTTAGAAATCAAGCCAGAAATCCTGAAGAACAAATATTCTGCCCTTCTCCACATCCTCTGTTAGTGGCATTTCACCCTGATCTCATTATGCAATTTAGTTTTGTTTGGTTGTGCCTTTGATTTGAAACCTCTTAATAGTGTTTAATTGGGATCTTTTTGCTGCAACTGAAGACAGGCCATAATTAACAGGACATGAATAAATGTGTATAATGGTTGTCCAATGAGTTTTTCACTGCTCTTACAGGGTTTTCACATAACCTGTCTGTTCAGCTGGTGCAAGACAATCTGGCTAGATGTTGTTGAGAGGTTTACTAAAGTCAAGGTGTGACATTTCCTGCTTCCCTTTCAGCTACCAGGTTTGTGTTGAAGGAAGGTAGACTGAGCTGTCAAACAACTGATTTGCTCTCAAGAAAATTGTGTTGGTGGCTATTCATCTCGTGGTTAATCTCCAAGTGCTTATAAATAGTCAGTTTAATATATATGTTCTGTAAGTTTGCCCAGGGCTGAAGCACAGCTGAGGGGTCTGTAATTGTTCTGTAATTCTGACTTGTCTTTGCTTTCCTTTGCCCTAATCTCTTTAGAAGACAGGAAATGAAAAGCATTGTCTTAAACAAAATGTGTTTTTTAGAGAAGGTCCATAAGAACACGCTAGCCATATGATTTCTGTCAGGAATAAAACTGTGAGAGGGTGTCCTCTGAACAAACAAAGCAGCGTTAGTTTCACAGTTGCACTTGGCACGTCAGAAATCCTTGTGTATTGGCACGGAAGAGTTCTTTCTGAGTACATCATATAATAAAAGGTATGTTTTCCTCAAGAGGATGTTAAAGACTGTGGGAGAAGTTCTAGAAGGTCGTTGAAGAAAGTCCAACTGCACACTTCTGCACCCATTATGTAACTCCTCAAAATGTTCTTATTAATGGGAATACACCCATACTGAGAAGAATTACTGTGTACAGCTGTGATGTTCCTGGTAGGGAATTGTCTCGTGAATAAAGCATGGCAGGTTCTGACACAGCCTCAGCTCCAGTAAGCTTAGTACCTCCTTCACTTAGTTTCAGCAAAGTTACAACAGATAAAAAGTCTGCCTTAGTTATAGTGAGATATTCATAGTCTTTTATTCCTCAGAGGTTATTCCACACTGTTCAAGACTTAAAATGTAAGAGTAATAAGTGTGAGATACTTAAATGCTGTAAATAATACTGTTTTGAAACATTTCTTGTGTAGTTCGCGCTCAGAAATATTATCCTTTTGTGTTAAGCTGGCTTTAGGTGGCTATAAAAAAAATACCGCCCCTGTGTTATAACTAGGCAAGAATATTTATGGTAGCAGTTTGCTGTGTTATGGGAATTAGTGCAAAGACCCTATGAAATGTCGGAGTCTTGAAGTCGCCTAATGTAGCCACAACTGACCATTGTTACTGTTGCTTGTAAAATAGTTCAGCTGGTGGAATATTTTAGGCAGTGGTTTCTCCAAATCTTGGTTCTTTTCCACATGATGATGCTAAAAGGGCTATATTGTTTTCCTGCCCTTGTATTTCCTGTGAAGTACATTTATACACTGAACCTGTGAATAAGGGCCTCAAACTGTACCTCGTTCGACTTCATAATGTTAAGATTTGTTTATCATTATTGCTATTAGGGATACATTTTGAGCAGAAAACCAAAACCTGCTGTTGAAAGCTGTTTTATAAAAGCAAATAAATATAATTCAGTTGTCCACTTATTAGGATTGGTTGTAATCTTTAGGAGTGTTGAGCTGTTTTGCTGATTAATTGCAACATATAAGGCCATTCTACCACAGAAACATAAAAGAAATAGCTAAAAGCTGTAAATTTCCTCTCTGGGTATCAGGTAGATTCAATGTAATGCCCTGTGAACTATTTCAGAATGCTTCCTGCAAAATCTTAGTGTGACAAGGTGTCAGTTTTGACAGATCAGTGGTGAAGATTGCACAGACTTGAATTAATAAAGGTCAGAATCGTCAACAGGAAGAGATGCCTGGTGGCATGTCAGCAAGCACTCAGACATGGTAGTGAAACTGCTGATACAGGAGAGAAAATGGAGCATTTGGGGAAGGGCTGGATCTTCTGAAATGTTTAAATGTATTTTGAAATTTTATAGGTATCTCAAAAATGAGTGAGTTTTAATAGTTTAGGAAAAGCAAAAGCATGGCAAGTGTCTTGACACTTGAAAAACCTGTGTTGTTTTCTGAGTAAGATGAACTCTTCCCTCCTCCCAACACACCATTTGCCATGAAAAAACCCACATTTATCTGCTGAGTGAATGTTAATGTGGAATATGGCACTGTGAAATAACTGACCTATCAGATGCAAGCTTAATTTTCTTTCTTTAGTCCTGTGCTTTGTGCAAATACGTGGCTATTCATCTGATTTGTTGCCTCAAGTATATGTTTTTCTGCCTACCTGTCTGCCTATTGGTCTGGCTAATACATAACCTTTCAGTGGGGACCAAACACTGGAAACTTTGAAAAAAGATTAGGGAAGAGGAAGGATCACTTTTAAGAAAATATAAGCAGATCAATTTCTTTGTTTCTCCAACTAATTTTTTTAATATAAAATAACTTTCTATACATGGTACTGTATACATTGTGTAATATGTAGTAGCCCTTTCTCCAGCTGTATTTATATTTATTTAAATCCTGTGTGATACACAGATATTGCTAGAGTTTCGTAAAAGCTAACTAGCCAATATCATCTCAATTTGCAATAAAGCTTGCCAATGTTATCCAAATTTACAAAAAGGGTGTGAGGGAAGACCCCAGGGAACTACAGACCTGTTAATCTAAATTCAGCTCCTGGAAAAATTATGGAGAAGATTGTACTGGGTACTGCTGAAAGGCGTTTAAAGAGTAATGCTGTCATCAGGCAGAGTTAACAGGGGTTCACAAAGGGAAAGTCCTGTTTAATTAATTTGATATCCTTCAATGCTAAAGCCACGTGCCTACTGGATGAAGGGAAGGTGGTGCATGTAATTTTTCTGGATTTTGGTAGTGCTCACGGTACTGCCCTTCACAGCTTCCTTTCGAACAAGTTGCTTGAATGTGGGATGAGCGTGTTCATGGAGTGCTGATCGTGCCCCCAGGGTTCAGTTCGAGCTGGCTGCAGGGCAGGGCTGAAGGAGCTGCAGTGGGTGGCTCTGCATCCAGACCAGGATCGTGCCCCCAGGGTTCAGTTCGAGGGCAGTGCTGTCCAGGACCCTGATCAGTGCTCCGCATGCATGAGTTGAATGCACCATTAGCAAGTTTGCTGATATGCAAACAACGAGGTGCTGTTGACCCTCTTGAGGGAGAAATTGCCTTGCAGAGGGATCCCAACAGCTCAGAGCATCAGGCCTGCCAGTGTTGAAGAGGCATTTGGACAATGCCCTTAGCTTGGTCAGCCTGAGTAGCTCAGGCAGTGGGACCAGATGATCATTGTTCCAACTAAAATAGGCTGGTCTGTTCTGTTCTAAAATGAATGTACAGCCACCCACAGGTGGGATAAATAAGGTATGGAAAGTAAGTGCGCTGTCACACACTGGGAAAAGAATAGCACTTCTCTAAGTTGGAAATGAACCTGAAAATTATAAACACAGTTCTATTAATACCAAGCCACTTGAGTCATAGTAAAGGCACCAGTTGTTTGGGTGAGGTGATGTGATACATCGATGGAACATGATCAGAGAGAAAAGCCAAGAGTTACTGTGCATAAGTTTTTCTTCTTTCAGATATCATTCCTAGATTGAAATACATGATTATTAATGTATTGTGCGGGACTTGCATGTGACAAAACTCCTTTTGTTAAACACCATGAGCAGGTGACATTTGACAGTCTAGGCCCTGACGTAGTATCAGTCTTATCTGTAAAGTACAAAAATTGCTTCAGGCCATTTTCTCACTCTTTACTGTTACCCATTGCACAAAACTAATTGAGATTAAGCATTGCGGTTGGACATTTTGCTCAAATCACAGATTATATATCCCTTAATTTACTTTACCTTTATTTTTCCTCCATTTATCCTCAGGCTTATATTTTTAAAGGCTTGTCTGGTGAATACACAGATACTGAGATGTTTAACTTAGTTCAGAGAAAACACGTAAATGTGCTACATGGTAATTTGAGTAATTTTTTAATGCCTATGTGCACGTGTGCTGGTATTTAATATGGGTTAATACAGTGGAAATTCAGTAATAGAAAACGGTTTATGTATTAAAAGCATAGTTGCTGTTCCAAGAGAACAAGAGGTACACTAGAGATTAAGATCTGTTTTAAATTTTCTTTTTAGCAAGTGCTATAATGAGTAGTGTCATCTTTCTTAAGTTATCCTTAAGGGACATTGCTGCATGTAAAGTCTTACTTGACTGTAGTGAAGTACTGGACAGTTGCCAGAGTCCTCTGTGCTGTGCAGTTTGCTGGCTAAAACCAAAGCGATTCTCATTCTTCATCACCATAGGCAGTACAAATAAAGATTAGAAGCCTGAATTTTCTGCATAAAACTAATTTGTGTACATTTGGATTTTGCATCAGACACGGTTGTGAAGTGCCTTCATGTCTTTCAGAAAACAAATCTTCCAAAATCAGAATTATGATTTCTGATTTGCCCAGTTTGTGGGGGAAATCTGTGGTGAAGCAGCACTGAATTCAGGACTTTGTGACATTTTACAGGTGTGTTAACCTGTGGATTGCCATTCATCTGAAAGAAACAGGGTAGCTGGGAGATTAATTTTGTGGCTGTGGAGATTAATAGATGAGTTCTGTTCATTTCAGTGCTGCTGGTCCATAATGCAAGTGCTTAAATTTGTAATTACTTAAATTGATCCCTGGTCTCTTGGTTGCAAGCTTGTATTGCAGTGTTAGATTTTCAGTTGTGAAAGGAATGAATGATTCATAGTGTTTCATTAACTAAATCTTAATTTAACAGTGCGTAAGTCAAGAGTTTTGGTTGCAAAATTTTTGCTCACAGAAGTAGATATAAGTTTCTCACTCATGCAGTAGCAAAATGAACAGTGATGTCAGTGAGCTTTGTGTTCTGCTGAAAGGTAAAATTTAGTGCAATACCTAGTTGTGACTGTAGCAAAGAGTATTAGAATGAAAGAATAACAAAGGGTAAAAGAACTGGAAAAACTCTATCAGACCTTTTAGGAAATCTCTGCCTGTGTATTCATTCAGGACACCTGGACTGAAATAAAGCATCTGAAAATGAAGAATTTTTAAAAAGTCTATAGAAACATTAACTCTTGTGAAACTGCATGTTTGCTGATCCAGGTGTTGTTTTCCAGTGGAAACCTATTATTGTACCTGACTTCCAGGCAGTTGCTACACCCTTTGAAATATAAAACTTAGCCCCTGAATATATAATTGAACTAATTAATATCCAGTTTCCTTTAAGGAGGTTCGTTTATCAAGGGGATTTGGTATGACATGGTGTCTGCTGCTGGCCGAGTGTGGTTGTGCCTGGTATGGATCACGGAAAACTTCGTGTGTAGTTTTCATTCTCTTTACGCTGTTCTGTGGAAATACAGTTGTCTTGCGGTAGCTGTGAGGGAAACATGGTTTCCACGTCCAGCTGCTCTCCACTTGCCAGAACCCAAGTGTGTTAAGTACTGCAAAGGTGTAGTAAAGTCCTTCAGACTTTCACAAATTAATAAGATGATGCATGCCAAAATTGTTGCTAACCTTTCAGTTATAAATAAATAACAGTGTTTATTATATTATTATATTATATTTCATTATTATATATATTATATTATTATGATATTATAATGTTATTATATTTAGCATAATAAACTACCTAAGGATTTAAAAATGTTCGCCTTCTTTATCCGGTAGGTAAAAATAGCAGATTCGGTGATTTAATTTCTGCTTTTTGAATTTAGAATAAGGACATTGCAGATTTTCCTGAAGCTTTCTGCTTACATAGAGGAATTTCACATTGGAGGCAATGTTCTTGGAAAAAATAAATAAGAATTTGGAATGGAAGAGCTCCCCTTTGCATTTGACACAAAATTGTTAGCTACTTAAGAAGTTGAAAAGTGGGAGTGAGTATACATAGCAACTACTCTATTATGTGATTAGAAACGTTTATGGAATCAGTTTGTCCTGCTGTTTGTGTGCAAACCGTGTGAATCCTGCTGTTTTATTAATCCAGGAATATCGCACCAGGGACGATGATCCCATGTTGCTTTTTCTCCAGTTATGCAGAAAAACCTTAAATGCTTAACTATGACTTGCAACTGTATTCAGTGTGACTATGGGCCTTAAGTTTCCAGATTATCTTTAAGACACGATTTAGACAGGACCCTGGATTTGAGAGAGCCTGAACTTACTGGTTAAGCAGGGGATTGATTGTGTGTGTGGTGTTTGTTGCTTTTGGCTTGTAAATTAAACCTTAACACAGTTGTGACTGTGTTTGTTCGCCTTGGCTATTCGAGGCTTCTGTCTGATGAGCACTTGAGCTAATGAAAAAATATCTCCTTCAGTTGTTATTTTGTCCACCTGGAGTTTCAGCAGACTAGAAAACTGGTGGAACAGTTTAATTCAAATGCATACAAGGAGAGCAGCTGAGAGAGGAGCAGGATATTGAATGAGGTGTGTGTGGAGGGAACAGGGACAAATTAAGAGGAGAGGAATGAGGGGTAATTGGAATGGGGAATATAGATAGAAAAGCACAGGCTGACTTGCTTTTTAGGCTTTGGGGTTCTTACATGACCTGCTCATTTATTAGGAATATTTTTGTGTTTTCTAGGCCAGTGGTTTCATGTGAGCAGTGCATTTTGTACCACCCTTATTGATTACACCCTTATTTCACACCAAGAGGGAAGAAAGCAGATGGTTCAAATGTTTTTTCTCACGCTGATTTGTTCAGTCTCTGTTGATGAACTAAGTAAGTATCAATGTCATTCTGCAGAGAACTATTTTTATTTGGAGACATGCTTATATTAAATACTGTGGGAAGAAGGAGTATATTGTAAAAGACATATTTAAAAGAAAATACAGATCACTAGTATTCCAGTGACAGATACCCTGAGGATTGTTTCTTATAGCTATGCATTACAAAACAGTTGTTGTTCAATATTTTTGTGCTTATCCTCTTTCACAGGATGAAGTGGATGTCAGACTATTCCTAATTTATTTTTCCAATATTACCAGATTAAGATTGCAGGAACACCTTTAAACTCCTTTTGATGCTTGATTTTTAAAGTTCGTGTTTTTAAACTCTCTCCTTTGTTTTCCTAGTCAGAGTGTCAGAGTCACAGGCAGGTGACTGTGCCTTGACCTGGTGGCATTTAGATTGTCCTTCTGGCAAGAAGAGAGCTGAAGCATATTCCTTAAGTCCTTCTCAATATGGGAAAGAGACAAGATGTTCAAGGGAGAGTAGAACATTAGTCTTGCTTTCCAGAAATTATGTGGACAAACAAAGGAATTTGAGTTTTAAACAAAAAGAGGACAGAAGAATGGGGGGTTTTTAATGAAAATTAGATTATTTCCTGGGGGAAATGGAGGTTTCTGTTTCTATAATCTTGCTGTTATGCATCGTTAAAGGTACATTAAATACGTAAGGCTGTCTTTGGGTCTCCATTCATCACTGTATATTACCAGCGAGTAGTGTAGTTTATTCCTTCTTTCTGACTTTGTTTTTGCATTATAAACATAGCTTCTGTGCCAGGTGAAGTGCTGGGGAATGTCAGACTTTCCCTATAGAAGCTGTCCTTTCTTTTTTGTCTATTCCCCCCTTCTTCCTTTAAACAGAGCAAAAGACTACTTCTAATCCAGTAGTAAAGTTGATGAATTAATTTCTCCATTGTGAACATACAGTTTAAGCTTTCATCTTGACATTGGAATGAGTCCAGTAATTTTACATTCTATTTAAAAGTCATATAATATCATTTTTCTGATTGATGATAGCTGTAAGAAGTAGATGCAAACTATCCTAGGTTTCTGTTTTATTCTTTCCCTAAGTCATCACCAAAATGAAGGTAGTCTCTTTAAAGAAATAAAGTTATACTAAAAGTAAAAAGCAGTTTTATTTAGATTAGATACATTTTATCTCTTATTTAATTTGTCTTGCACCACACAATAAATGGTAATTTTATGCTTTAATGCTTTTGAAGAATAACACCAGACTACAGCTGTATCTCATCCCTCTGTAGAATTCAGAAGCAAGGCATGCTACAGGCTGGAAACAAAGCAAAACAGTTTCCAAGGATTTCCCTTTTTATAAACATTGCTCAGTGGACAGTACTCTGCACAGACGAGTCACAAGAGAAGTATCTATTTTCCAGAATATATATTAAACCAATTCTCAAGAACAAGGTTTTAAAATATTCAGATTTACACTGTAGTTATGCTGCTAAATGACTAATCTATTCAAGTGTAAAGCTGCAGGGAAGGAAAACAGGAAAACACAATTTTCAAAAGATTTCTACTTCATAGGTCACCATCTCTTCTTATTTTTAAGATCATTCATAGCACTGTGCAGGAGTTGAAAATTCTTCCACAGTTTGTGGATGCTATTCCATAATCTGCTTTGTTAAAGATTACTGATGCAGTACTGGACAGGAAAGAAAGCAGAGGATTTATGAGAAGCTGCTTTTCTACAACCATTCAGAGTTGGAGAGAGAGAGAGAATCAAGATAGGAGAGAGCCCACAGATTTTAAAAGATAAGTTGAATCTTGTAGAGATGTTTTTAAGGAGGTATGGAGGTCAGATATATGGATCCAGTAGGAAGTTTAAATCCAAGAAGCCTTTTATTAGGGAATGAAGGCTTTCAGGTGAGACAGGTTCATGCAGACTGCAAAGTGTGGGGGGGTTTGTCTCATTTCTTTTCTCCACATTCTGTTTCTAATGGGGAAGGTGATGGAGTGGGCTTGAAAGAGGTAGAGCTCTGAACCTCTGGTATTCTGTCTCAGGCTCTTAAGAGTGCAAGACTTCATTCATCTAGACCTGAGCAAGGCTTATTGATGTGTGGTGTTTGCAGTGTGGAGCTCAGAGTGAGTGAGAGAATTCGGAACACTTTTTCCTTTTTCTCTCCTGTGTTGTGGATTCTAAGACTGGCTTAAGGCAGACTGAAAATTGTGAGGAGCTCTTCCTCGTAATGAAAGAGAGGAACAACAATATGGACTATATTTTTTGATATCTGTTTAAAGACAGCATCTCTCTGCTTTTCCTAGTGCTCATACATGATTTTATTTTTCTTTTAAAAATGTAATATTGAAAAAAGAGAGTACTACATCCATTAGATCCCAAGCTGCAGTAACAGATTCTGTTAAAGGAACCTTTAAACCACTTGCATATATCCCTTGTTTTTAATTAAAATAACACGTTATTGTAAGGAAATACACTAAATGCAGATGTAACTACACTGCTGGGTGATGGTAATTCTGTGAACACAGCATTGGGATATGATTCCACTGTTCAATTACACCCAGATATGTGATGGCTGGTTGAGAGTCTGTAGCTGGGACATAGAGGAATTATGCAAATATTCAGGTAAATAAAAAGAGGCAAAACTTACATAAAATAGTTATAATTTTTTTTTCTAAACACTAGCTATCAGTCTTCAAATATTTTTTTCTAGGTTTTGTTAAACTAAATTTGAATTAACTTCCTGATTATTTTACCTACTACTTTCAAGGGTGTTGGGGTTTTTTTTGGTCTGTGTTTTTAGGTAAAGCTGCATTAGAACAATCTCTATTTTGGGAGACTTGGACAAAGAAAAGGCAAAGAATTTGAATGGTAGGAGGTTAATGGCAGGAGTAGAAGAAACTTGAGCTGATTTAAATTGTATGTGTGAAGTTCAAAGTTGTACAACTGGAGAAGGCACTACTTGTCAGAGTAGGAATGAAGCGATATTTCTGTGTTATGCAGTTATGCTATTTGAAAAATAATTTTCATATTTCAGCTGTGGGATTAAGGGTCTTATGCTGTCACTCACTGCCAGAGTGTTGATCTGCTGTCTTATGACTCTTTCAAGCTCTTGAATTCCTTCCCTTGTTTAGATGATAAAAGGACTTGTGCAGTAACTGAGTTTGTATAAAGGGAATACAAATCAAATGTATGATACCTGCCCAAAGTACAACTACATTTTGGAGGAAAATTAACTTGAATATTTTAATGGTTTCAAAGGTTGTCAAGGATTAATTCCCAATAAGGTATTCTGATAGGGGAAAAAAAAAAAAAGGAAGAAAAAAAGAAAAAAGAGAGAAAGGGAGGGAGTCAGGCACCCCCTGGGACCATACTTCTTACATTTAAAGAGATACTGAGTTGTTAATGTTTTGCCATCTCATCAGACCTTTGAACTCCTGTGCCTGATGTTACATCACTTAGCCAACTTGCACAGAAGGCCTCAGCACAAAATTTCCATGTTGAATAGGTCATTCTCATTACTCTTGGCTGTCTGTTTGCAGTAGCTAATGCAGCTATTGTACTTTAATAAAGCAAAATAAAAAAAAAAAAACCCCTTACATTCCATCCAAAATGGCAGCACTATTAAAGCTGTGCCATATGCCATTATTATTTTGAATCAGAAATCATATTCACTGCACAATGTTTAAACAGAAGACTGTAGAATTATCTTGCGATATTGAGCAGGGCTGCTGGCAAGGCTCTGTGACCCATCTGGAGTGCTGCAGGCTTATACAAGGCTGGATCCCAATGTTTCAATGAAAAATAGGAGCTGGAGAGGTCCAGGAATGATGTGTGTACAACAGTGCATCCCTATGAATACAGATGCAGTATATAAAAACTGTAGTAGAGATACATCACGCAAGCAAGGATTCTGAGGGCAAAGGATCTGTAGGTTAAGAAACTTCTTTGGACTTTTAAAAGGTTCTTATAGTTTTTTTCCTCTTTGAAATATGGTAGGGTGGTCATATTTATTTATTTTTCCAAACAAATTCACCTTTGGGGGGAATTGTTTTTATTCTTTAAATATCTGCTTTCTGCTGTTGTCTTTAGACTTGCCATGATAAAGAGTATTGATTGATTTTTATTTTTTTCTAGGCAAGAGCTTTGGCTTCAAGTTGGTAAAGTGGAAGTATTTTATCTTAACACAAAAGAAGTTAAAGCTTTTCTTCTTCTCAGGGTGCTGTGGGTTAGAAGTAGGTGAGCTCCTGTCTGCCTGGGTTTGTTGGGATTTTTTGGTTGGCTTGGTTTTTTGTTTCCAGCCATTTATCACCACAGTATCTTTCAACTAGGTCTGGTTTCTGTCACAACAGTCCAGGATGCAGTGGTTAGGCCCCACTGCTTCCTATCCTCAGACAGGTAATCCCAAAACCTCACTCTTGTGAGATACAGTCTTAATCTACCGTAGATATGGTAATGTTAGGAGAACTCCCCCTCATCTGATGCTCTCCTTTGTGGGTTAGAGCACCCCATTTCCTTACTCTGTTCAGATTCTCGAGTGTGGGATGCCCTCCTCAGTGTAGGTACCTAATAGCCTCATCACACTAGCTGCTCTCTTCTATATATTGCATTTCTGCATTTTGTTTTCTGGGTTTTTTTTTTCCTAAAACAAGGGGAGAGCATTCAATCTTTGAGAAGGTAGCTCTTGCCTAATTGTGACTGGGGACACCACGTATAACCTCAGAGGGGTTTCACTGCAAGCTCAGATATGTTGTTACCCACCCTCTTGAAAAGCTGAACTTCTAGAAAAAGCTGGCAAGGGCTGAAATGTAATCAGGTAGCTTATTTAAGAATAGATTTAAGAAGGGAAAGATGTCAGCTTCTGCTATTGAATGTTGCTAAGTAAAGCTACTGGTGAGCTTTGCTCTCTGTTTCACAAGAGGAAGGAGATGGTGATCAACAGTAGGCCTGGAGTTGCTAAAAAAAAAAGACCTGTGGGAAGAATACATCTGTGGGTTTGTTTACTTGGTTTTATTGGCATGTGTGGCGTTGGACGCTGACAGACAGCTTCAGTCCTTTAGCGTTGTAAACTGGCTTTACACATGCATTCTGTGTTTGATCTGAGCCTCCTGACCCACCGGGCTCTTCCTTGCTTTTTATAGCTTTCGCACTTGACATTAACCATATAGATGGGAAATCAGTATGATGATATTTTGTCTACACCTCATCCCACTTCCTGTGTGTTTCATTAGTGTTAGGAAAGCTTCCCGTTTAGGCTGCTTGTCACACACTTGCTGGCAGTGTTTGTCTGATCTTGTACATTAATTATTACTGGCAGGAATAAGGAGTATACAGGAGAGGAGACATGACCCAAAAATGTGTTTAAGTCATGTTGTCTCCTGGGATGCCTGTTCTTGCAAAGTATATCTTAAAGCCATCTGTGTCTAGTTCCATGGCTTATCCCCAAACTCAGTGGATTCAAGCAAGAGAATTAATAATGATTATTACACCACCACAATAGGAATTTCTGGTTACTTAAGACCTTTCATGTCCTTTATTAACTCCTTTAGACTGTGTATTTTAGTATCTGCTTGGTTCGTTAGAATTGTCCCTTACAACCACGAATGCTGTAGCCATAGCCATCATTTTTGTCAGTGCTTTTGAAAAAGCAGGTTTACTCTGTCTGCTGTCAGCTACTCTGTGCTTAAGGACTGAGTAGCTGATGGCCTGAAAACACGAGCACCACTGATGCTGCAACAAAAAGAAACAAATTTTTAAAAAAGAAATACAAACAAACCCACAATCAAACAAAAAAAGTAAGTATGGTTCTCTGTGTTTGATTCCTTCTACGCCTAGCCATGGACATAGTGGTCAAATATAGGTTGGCTGGTCAGTACAAATTAAAAAAAAACAACCCTGGGAACTTAATCACAAGCCTTGGATTTTTTAAAAGGTACTGTGATCCCTCACAGTTTGTTTGCATTTCTTGAATCAGAACCTGAAATACCGAAACATCACAGTAAAGATTTAACACTAAATGGATGTTAGTTGTAGAAAGGTGTCTGGGATTCCATAGAGAGATGTGTTATCATGAGGTGTAAACAGAAAGAAAATATAATTAAATATGATACAAAACAGCTTTTTATAAAGACTTTACTGTTGTTTCTATTGTAGTGTAGCTTTTCCAAAACTACACAGAGCAATCCCAAGACTTGGAGAAGATCAATATTGTGTAGAAGCTATTTCTATCCTCATCAGAACAAAAATCATTTCCACAGCCTTTGCTGAATGAATATCTAAGGGATCCCATCTTACAAATGATTCTGCTCATATGCTGTCTCTGTAATAAAATCTCCTGTACTATTGTAAGGTCTCTCAGTCAAAGCTGGAGACTATATGGCTTCAGCCTTGGGGGTTTGGCAATTTAAAAATCATTTGTGGCATTTCACTTTTGAGATGAGAAGCATTTTTATGTCTGTTAGTTAGACTTTCAGTCCTATTTTCCTTTATTTTTTGTTCTGAAATCTTTTTTTTTGTCTTAGCTGTGCTACATGAAAGAATTGATGTAGGTAATAAACCTGACCTAGTTCTAGTCTTAAAAACTGCAACTGACAGTAACTTGTTAGGGAGTTTGATCTCCTGTGAACTAATCAAGGCTTAGGTGGTAGCCTCTATGGGAAGTAGGTGATATCATAAAAATTCCTCAACAGGTGACTTTATAAATTGGAATGAAAAGTCGTAAGAAAAATGTCAGCAGAAATGCTTTCTTAGATCGCAGGGAACTGATAGCTTTCTGACATACACAAAGACACACAGTGAAAATACATCAGAGGCACACGTATCTTTCAGTTTCTTAGCAAAAAACAGAAATAATTACCAGCTTCAAATTATCAGTGATCCAGAAGGGAATGTATAGGTGTTAGTCTGGCAGTTCTTACTGAGCGGGAGAGGAGGGAGATTTCAGCTCACAAGGTACTCAATGGCTGAAGCTCACATCAAGAATGAAGATAATTTAATTGGCAAGTTTCAACACCTGACACATCCTTTCTAAAGCAGGAAGAACTGCTGCAGTGAAAGCGCATCTGTCATTTATAAGGAGTTCACCTGCTAACTATATTGACCAGTGAGCTAAGAAGCTTGCTGTCTTCGCTGTTGAATTTTGATTAAAAATGAAACATAAAACTCCAGAGATAAAAATCATCATGTAATATTGACATTGGAGATGCACATCAGTTACTTAGTGCTGGATATAGCACCCATGGCAGTCGAACACTGCTTTCATACACAGATTTGCATTGTTCCAAGGAAAACTTGCCCAAATTGGGGTCACAGTTTGCAGGGCTGGAGGTATAACACTGATGGCCATGGGGCTGAGGCCGTGTCTGCTACTGCAGTAGGCTGTGTATACAAGCTCAAAATAGTCAGCAAAAGGCTTGGTTGGGGCAGTACAAAGGAGGGCACTTCTGCTTCTCTGCCTTCCTGGGCACACAGGGAGTGGAGAGGATGCAGCGCCAGTGCTTTGCACGCCTGAGTGAATAAAGATGTATTTCTGTGTCAGCTCACATACACTCTGACCAGTGAATGTGCTAGATAGGAGCAGAGCAGTGGTTGCAGGGCTGGGGCAGATTTCTTCCACTATGCAGAAGAACTGTAGAGTCATTATGCTTAATCTGAACATAAAATAAAATAAAATTAAATTACTAGTCTCTTTGGCTGGACCTCTCCGTGCTTTCCTTGGGCTACTGATGTGAAAATGAGAACTCCAACCTGGCACCTGTCTCACATTTTGTGTATTGTTTAGTTTGAACATCAAGTTCATATAGTTTTGGCCAAAACGATAATGGTATGAATATCTGAATTTTGGTGAAGTTTATTAGTGGAAAAAGTACATTTAAATGTTTGCTTCCTCAGGTTTCCAAATGGTGCAATATATATCTAGATGTCTACTACATGTGCACCTTATCTGAAGCTCATTGTAATCACAGAAGGTACCACCATTGGCTCCAGCAGGCCTGGTGTGATCAGTGGGTGACAGCATAGCTTCCATCAGACTGCATTTCTTGTCCTTTTTGGGGAAGGTACAGCTGATGCGTCCTAAATTGCAGTAATCACGCAGGGGCACGGCTCCGCACACAAGATGGAAAAGTGCAAAGCGTTTACTGCACAGTGAATATTTCCTAAATACCAGCACCCAACAGGCTATCACATCATATAAACAGGAAAGATGTTCACCTCAGTGTCCCCCAATCACCTGGGGTAGTGCACAGACATTGCCTATTATGGTAACAGGTAAACAATACCCTGTAAGGTCACAAACTACAATTATCACATCTCATAGGTCCAACACTGTCCACAAACCCACAATCCTCTCTCAGCCCATCCCCGGTGACCTGGATGCACTCCAGGATCACCTCTGGGTCCAAGAAAGAGGCTCTCTCTCCGGCCCTCAGGGCCTATCTCTCTTCCAGCACATAGTGCACCCCAACACTAAATTACTAAAACTTAGTGTAAATTCCATAAACCAGAAGAGAATAAAGGATAAATAACACAAATTTTGCAGTGAAGACTTCTCTGTTATTAAGACTCGTGACTTTGTTTTTTACCCTGAAATATATTCCAGATAAAATGTTGTAGAGAATACGTTCATTCTCTCTGTGGCATTTATTTATGCAATAATGCACACAAAGCAATCTTTAACTATCACTGTATAGGATATCAAGTTATCTTTAATTATCACTACAGAATGGTTGCAAAATCAAATACTGTTGGCAATCAACATTCATTATACAATAGCATGATTGCATCTGTTCATATTACTAGATAAGCAAGGAAAATCAAAACAGTGTCTGATACATCCACTAAAACTGTCTGAGCAAAATATTGTATCTAACTCTCTTAATATCTCTCAGTGACTTTAATCTGATTAAAGTCCAAAGATACATAACCACAGATGCAAATTTTCTAGGGCCTCATAAATTAAATACTGTTATATTTCAACAGACTGGATAGTTGGAACCATACTCCAGCTGACACGATTATAGGCACAGTATAAACTTATGATAGAGAGCTGTCTAAATCTCTGAGGCCGCAGGTGCAGGATTATAGCAAAGCCCATTGAAACATACAGCATTCTGCCTAAATGCATGAGTATGAAATTAATTAGGCAGTTGATCACATAATAAAAGTATGATGGATAATCTAATGGAAACTACCAGCTCAAAGTCAATAACAAACTTGATTCTTTTATTAGATGCAGCTGATTTTCAGTTCCTCTATTTACAGGATTTTGTGCTTAATAGAAGGCTTAATTTTTTTTTTTTTAAGTGAGAACTTAGTGTATTTATCTCTGTTGGAAACTATAATGTGTAAGCAATGTAGAATTTGTAGATAGACATATCTGTAAGTAAATCTCTAAGATACTTGGCTGAAAAGCACATCAAAGTGCAGGGAAATAATGAGACAGGCTCCAGCTGTTGGATTCCAACAGCTTTTGATTTGTGCTCTAGTAGAAGCTCCAGGTTTTGATTCTCTGTTATTTCCATGGTACTGGAGATGATTTGTGCATTATTTAAAAAATAAGCAGTATATAGCAAACAAGGGTGAGTTTGCAAACTGCATTTGAAAGGACATTTTGCTTCCTGATATGTTATTACTTCGTGTCCCTATGCTCTCCATAACCAGCTGCCATCGTTTTGAAAGTCCTTTTAAAACACATATGTAAAATATTTTACAAAAATAATAGGTAAGGTCATCAGAAAATGGTGTGAGCAAAAACTCCAGCAATGTCAGTTTGCAGGCAGCTTTGCTACTTCTCGTGTAGAGAGGCTATTGTGGAAATTGTTTTTTCAGAGCCTTCTGAGGCTTTCTGTGTCTTACCATGAGGCTGACACAGTTCAAGGAATTATTACCAGTAGAACACGAGTACATTTAAAGAACTTTGGAGGCCTTACAGAGGACGTGGGTTTAGAGTCAAATACATTGATCATACTGCTGTGTGAATGTGCTGATGGCACTGCGCAGATAAAGATCTTGCTTTGGAGCAAATGCAAAAAAATCTGGTGCCAAACTCCTCCTGATTTTTGTTTGGAATGACAGACTAAAAATCAGGATGCTTCCTGTAGTGTTGATTCTCAGTTGTTTCTAGAATTAGAATTAGAATTAGAATGTTTCTACTGTAAATTTTAGGGGTAGTTTATAATTTGGTGAAGGATTTCATGAAGGCTGTTGCTTGTTACCAGAATGACAAAATTCAATTAAGTATACTAGAAAACTTTTGTGATTTTTAAAGTTTCCACTTCTTCTGGTGCAATTGGATAACTAAAGGTACAATTGCTTGGACATTTATCCACAGTTTAGCCAAAGGTACTTAAAAAGATATTAAGAAACAAGCCCTTTGTTTTAATGTAACCTGGTGTTTCTGTTGAAATGGATTTCTCATTAGAGCAGGTTTTCTCATAGGTTTTGAACTTTACTTACCAGATATCACAGTAGGCAAACTACAAATGCTATTTAATAGTAGTAGGCTATATTTGATATGCCTGACTCAAGCATTCCCTTCAGAACAAGTCCATTGTAATTTCAGTATAAAATATAGAAGCAGTCCAAGGAGCAGAAGTGAAATCACGTGTCGTACTGAATCTTGCATTACATACGGCAGTCTGGAATACCTTTCCAATCAAGGATTGACGGTGTTCACTGTCACCTGTTAGGTCATTCTCTGGGTGCAGTTTGACATCTGGGGTTTGCATCTGGTCAGTCTAAACAAACCACTTAGTCCAGGCATCCCATGCCCTGTATCCGTGTGCCAGCTGCTAACTAGGCTCTATTTTTCTCTGGCTGTGCATTAAAAAAGAAGAGTTGACTGTTAAAAGACTTTGTGTGGGCTCTGCCTGAGCCTGTGTCGAAGAAAACTATTGGATTGATATTCCAAGAGGTCTTGGATAGATGTGTCCTTAATTTCTGCTGGATTTAGAGCTGTACGCGACTTGAAACTCTTGAGGTCCTGTCAAAAGCTTGAAAATTAATAGAAGTATGTGAATGAGTAGAAAATGAGTAGAATATGTAGAAGTATGTGTCTAAAACTTTGGGAAAGCATGAAAATAAAGGATGGATGGAGGTGAGAGGAAGCAGGTCTTTTTAAGACTGGTAGTTGGGAACACACATCTGTTACAGATCTTTCTGCTTCAAGATGTAGTTAAACAGTGTGCTGTAAATATGTTCATCATACTAAAGGGGAGAAGATGGAATCTATACCCTGCAATCCTTACTTGCTGTAGTTTCCATGTCTGATGATGATTTACTATTTATTTGCTTGTTAATGTCTGACTTAAATATCCTAGAAAGAAGTCTTAATTTGATAGTAGGGCTTGTCCCTTTGCAGTTTTATTTATTTTTCTTTTAATCTTTGTAATATTACTGTTTCCTTCTGAAATGTAAACTATGATGAGGCTAATAAAGAGATGAAGTCATATCTTAAGCCATTTAAGCAGTTTTAGAAAGCGATCTTCAGTCTACCTGATGGGATCTAGTACCAGTAAGACTTTAAAGAGCAAATTTTATTTGTATATTTGCAAATTCATCCAGAAATTTTAAGAAACTGATTTTTAAATATTTAAAAGAACATTCCTCTGGCGGTGTGTGCAGCTGAGGGGACAAGAAATAGGAGGCATAGGTTAGGTTCTACAGATCTTTGGGGTTGGTCTTTGACACTGGTATATCTTGCTTGCTCTGGCTTTTTTCCATTTTCCCATTGTGAAAACAAAGTGTTTCCTGGCTACCACTCCAGTCCAGCATCACAGTTACAAGTACTGGTTTGGTTTAGGTAGCAGCCAGTATCTCACTCTTTTTCTTATGGCAATAGTGTGGATGAGAAGAATCTTGCTGTTTCATGCAGTAACATCAGTCTGTTACATCCAAGTTTGAAAAGAAAAATCCTTCAAAAGAGCAGTGTTATGAGTAAAAATATAACTATTGAAAAAGTACATCAAACCCATCCATGTGCCATTATTTGATCATTTGGAACCCCTAATCAAGGATACCAAAAACCACTGATAACATTCAAAGTCAGCACAGTTTGTGGCAACGAGGAGAAGCTGTAAGGAGAACATACAGCTCACAAATATGTCTTTAAACTAGCAGTACAGAAATTGAGTTTCAGGTTTAAATTCCTGGTTTAGGGGTTAAAACCGATCATCTATGCACTTTTAATTCAGTTTTCCTTGAAAAAAATGGATCAGCTATGTCACTAAGTTACGTTGTCAACCTGTGAAGGAAGCAGTGGTAGCCTGCACACTTGTGCTAAGCCCATTTTGGCACTGAGATTTGTCAGAATGGATTTCTAAGCACCATCAAATTTGACTGAATATTAAGTTGCAAATAATGAATATGCTATTGGGATGTGCCTGCTGAGCACTTTGGGTGCTACTCTAGGTACACATTTTTTGTTTTCTAAACTAGTCTTTGGTTTGATATTTGCAGATATTGTTCTTTCACTACATGGTGTGTAAATGCTAAATGTAGCACCTATGATAAGTGACTAAAACATTAAGGTACGTGCCATCCCATAATATGGTAAATGCAGTATGAGGTGATGAATACAACGCTGAACATCAGTATAGGAATAGAATGTCATTTTCAAGATCAAGGTATTTATCAGGAGAAATCAAAACAAAGCAATGACTGGGCTAGATACATAGCAAAACAATAAACTATTTTTTTATTAAAAAAAGCCAAATTAATCAGATTCATGCCTTATCTTTAGTGATTGAAAGCAACAAGAATGAGGATTTCTGTTCTCAAAGTGCTAACTACTCAGTAACATCAGCTATAATACTCCCATTTTAAAAATGACCTTTTAAAGATGCTCTATAAAATTAAATTTTAATGAGTAATAATAAATGGTGATTCTTTCCGCAGGACGAAGTGCAACACTAGCCTGAAGCTTTTGCTGTCTGTCATCAGCTTCAGTACTGTGTTATGTATCCTCTTTCCTTGTTTTTGAGGATGGGAAGTATGATGATACTACAGCACTTTAAAATGAAAATACATTTAACAGTACACTTTGTCCAAGCTGTCTCTTTGGCTGAATGATGGTGTTTCTATTGCTTTCAGGATGCTTTTTCTGAGAAGTACTACTTCTTTTTTAGTAGTACAGTATGTCTTTTCAAGGTTCTGACATTTTCCTGTTCAATTCCTATATTGAATAAGAATTGGCTGGCTGAAGAGTAATTTTGGATGAATTAAAAGTATTAAAACATAGGTGTGTACCTCTGAGAAAAACTGTACTGGCTTTTCCAAAAGAAAAACCCTAAACGCTAGTGGCCCTTCGAGGATTAATTGAGAAAAACAATAAGTTTTATGAGGGACATGAGGAGAGCAGAAGGGGAAGAAAAGAGAGAGGAGGAGAAAGGAGTGGCAACTTGCATCATTAAACTGGTAAATGGTACTAGGATATCAGCCTCCCTACTATCAGCAATGATTGGAATTAATCCAGGAACTCAGAATGGGTCTGTAAATGTGTCTTCAGCTGTAGCCATTGGCACAGATTTACATTCTCGGTCCCTTGGGCACTGAATTTCATTTCCCCATTTGCTAAATGAGAACAATTTATCCTAAATCAACGATAATCAGAGTAAACACTATTATTAATTTATTGTTTCCAGACTAGAAAAAAACCAGTAAAATGAAGCTCTCTACTTTTATCAGTGCTTTCCCTACCCCTTTTGCCCTGAGGATCCTATTAGCAGAAAGCTGAGCAACTCTGTTTCATCAGAAATAAATTATGCCTCACTTTTTTAATGTAACTACTGAAGGGTTGTAAAGATTAGAAATACGTTTGAACCCACTATCACTTGATGTTATTTTCCTTGATGTTCTGAGCTTCTTTAGGGGAATGAAACAACATGTTCTTCTGAAAGCCAAGAGCGGAGCTTTTTTAAAAGAACACCAGCACAGATTTTGGTTGATGTACAAAATAATTCTGATTCTGTACAGCAATATTTAAAGTAATGTATAGGCAGCCTGAAACAGAGCTGTCATAATTCCTGGCATGTATAAGAGGCAGAATGTTTGCAGGGCAAATAGGTGGCAGAACTAGTCACCCTCATTTTTTAAATGATTAGGAAACTGTAATTCCCCAGAAACAGTAGACTAATTCTCACTTTCTTCGCAAAGAAGCTAAGGATGAAAAAACACCTTTAATTAATAAACACTGCTGGCACTACTTTGGTAACAAGCTGCTGTAAATGAAACTCTTAATTGCCTCTGTATGCAGTATTGTATACAAATTCATATTACTCTTTAAGTGCTGGTCTTTGTCATTGCTATTTTATATTTTTGTAGGAAGTAAAAGTAGCTTTGTCAGCCTCCTTGTTACTGAAAGTAGTTCCTGTCAACTTTCCATTTGTGGAGATCACTGAGGTTAAAAATTCTCCCAAAATATTCTCTCATGATAGCTAGAAGAGACAGCTCTCAGTGCAGGCTAAATCCAAGCTAGATTAAGATCTGTGTGATGCTTCTGTAAATGAACCTGGGCTTCAAATCTGCAATGAAATTTTATGATGAAGGAAAACATTTAAAAAAATTAATGACTTGCAAAATAAATAGATAAGAACAATATATTTGTATATTTAAGATTTTGGCACAAACTAACTGTTTTGGACTGTTCTATAAAGCTCTGTAAATACTTTTTTTCATTGTAGGATGTATTCTTTTATGAAATGATCTTTTTTTAAATTTAGTCTTAAACTTAACTTTTTTTGGCTGTAACTGTCAAAGACTCTTTGAGATAGGCAGGAGCTGCTTCTTCTAGACTGGTGAAGGAAACACGAGAGCAAACTGGGATAAGAGTATTTTGACTCCTGCAGTCATGATCCTTTGGTTTTTGAGTTCCCAGTTAGAAGTTCCATTGTTAGAAGTTTCGGAAATAAAAAGTCGTATGAGGCATACCTGCATTGGCACCATAGGAAAAGGCATCTGGGTCAGTCCGTGCTTAGGGACTGAAGAGACAATAAAGAGGATGGGAGACGATAAAGGAGATGGGAGAAACAGATGTTGTCTTACACAGACATGTTCAGATCTATTGCCATGATTTTGATCATAGGAAAACTTTTATCAAGTCACAGAAAATTGTTCAACTTTTTTTTTTACTATGCCATCTTTAAATGCTTGTGAAAAATGTTGAATTTGGGATACATCAACTTAAATGTGATGGTGACATCTAAAATAAGCATTCCTGCTTTCTTCTTTTTAGAATTACTGAATGAGGGAATAGTCACTAGTCCTGAAAAGGGCAGATGAAGACCCTGGTAAGTAGTGATACACTTATTTTTTAATCCAGAGTACAGAATGTATATTGTGAAGGAAAACATGTTTGGAATGGTTATACTCCTTGGTTTGATGGTCTAAACAGTTCCACAAAAATTATTTCAGCTCTTAGCATACAGCCTCTGGGATGCACTCAGTGCTCATGCAGACATGAAGACTCTTGGTGTATTTTGTTGGGGATTTTTTTCTGTGTGGAGATTGGGTTTAGATGCAAAATGGATTATGAGGCTCAGCCTTTGCAGGAGGAGGCACTTGCACTCAGTAATAATAGTCTGACGCATTGGTTTATAAGGGGATCAGGAAGTATAAAGATGTAGCACTATTGATTTTTTCCAAACTATTGGGTGAAACTTAATTAAAAAAAAAAAAGAGAACAGAATATAAGGACATTTCAGTTTAAGTTTATTGGATGAGACTATGAATGTTCTCCTGGCACAAAAGACATCCTTGCCAGCCAAGAGATCCAGTAGCTTCTTGTTTGTAAATGTCACCCATTAAGAGTATTTCCCTGTAAAAGGACTTGAGAGTGGAGATCCAGGCTCCGAGGCAGACGAGGCAAATCCCTCCCCCTTGCACCTCCCTTTAGGTGCTGTCTAATTGCTCTGAAGTCAGCACACAGATTTGAGGAGTGCTGCTCATTCCTGTTCCAAATGAAGTGCTTTGGACAAAGTAGAGCAGATGCAGCCCCTCTGAATTCCCACAACAGATGGATTAAGCGGTTCTATTGCAGAATATTCTGGGAATGCAGATTTGGCTTTAAAAGCCTACTTTCAGGTAGGCAGAAAGAGCTTAAAAAAGTCATTTTCCAATCATCTAGAAGTAACTTTTTGACTCTTAGTGTTACAAGGTGAGATGAGTGCACCCTAGTGTTTGATAGATTGCTGTTTGTACAAGTTATGTAATATTTGCTAATGAGAAAAAAATAAATTAATGTGCCACTTTACGCTCTGATGGTTAGAACACAAACTTCTGGAATGTGAGAAAACAGATGAAAAACCGTTTAGGTCAGAATGTGGTGACCTTTCCTTACCTTTGGAAACAGCTTGTGTGAAACTCCAAGAAGGTGTGTGGGAGTGTCATTTCCTATGTTTATTATTCTATACCTAACATTTGAAGTTCACATTTTTTAAATTTTTTTAAATTTCTTTTTTCTAATGATTCTAAAATTTAATATGGTAGTGTGATAGCTCTTGAAAGTACAATCTATCATATCCAGAAATTAATTAAAAGGAAAAGCTACACAAATGGCTGTGGAAAGGAATACATTAATATCTTATCCAAGATAGTTTAAGGTGCAGTTTCAAAGTCAGCAGGGACCATTCTGGGTCTGTGCTGCAGTCAGAGTGCCAGCTTTGATTTCCTCACCTCTGACCGCACATCCTTCTTCCTACTTACACTGGCAATTGCAAAGGTGCAGTAGCCCAGTCAGAGGAAGAAAACAAAACACCACTAAAACCCCCAAATGGCTCCCCCTCCTCTTCCCAAGACAGCTCTGTCCTTCAGAAACCGTAAGAACGTTTTTCCTGTAGGAGCAGGTGTGAGCAGATGTTGCTGTGCAGTGCTGAAGCTGGAATTGTCAGTGCAAGGGGGAGCAGCACATGAACAGTAGCTCTGGGTACTCTGAGATCCACTGGAGCCTGCAGGGGAACTGCTTCTGAAAATGCTCAAGGCAGCAAAATCCAGAGAGCTTATACATGAGTTAGAATAAATTTTAAATTATGGTATAAATGTTAGTTCACAAGCTTCTATGATTCAGCTTCCTGTAAGATAACATTTTAGTTTTATCTTTAACCAGCAGTACATACCGTCATAAACGGTGATCTCCCCTTGGTGAGCGGCACTGAGTGATGCACATATCATTAGGTGCAATTTCACCCAGTCAGTCATTTCTTAAAGTAAGTCAGTGTCATAAAGGTGGCTTGAGGTTTCTAGGAATCCTCACATTTACTGTTTGTAAGCAGAAATGAAAAGGTACAGTTCAGATACTTTATTAGCACTTCAAATTTGACTTGCACTTTGGGCGTTTGTATGTCTGATAGTAATGTTTAAATACATTTGCATAAAAGGAAATTCAGTATTGTCTTTGTGATGTTGCTAGAAATGCTTTTTCTGAAGAAATCCAGAAGCAGCACAAAGCTTCAGGAGCTGTTTAAAAATAAATACACAAGGCAGTGATCACAAACTACAGATTGGTGCCTAACAGGGAAAAGTTTGCAGTCCAGAAAATGTGCAGAACCATTTGTTATTCAAGGTCATCACTGGAAAGATAGCAAGTAAATTTCAGAGTTATCTTTAAGATTATTAGGACTGCTGGAAAATCAAGCCCTGACATTATCTACGTAAGGAATAAATATGGTTAAATATGAGTCTAGACAGGTTTGTGACAGCTCTTATTTAAAATAGTTTTTTCATTAAATAACTCTTCTGTTGATCCATGAATCAAAGATAAACATGGGAAAAAGAAATGTATATACATGTATATTACAAAATATTTGCCGTCACTTCATTTCATGAAAAGCAGAAATTTTAAAAAGAAACATTCTGGGAATTATTAAAGATAAATTTTCTAGCAATTATCTGCCTTATAAGTGACTGTAGTCTAAAGTAGTAGAAAAGACTTCACATAAAATTAAAGGAAGAAAAAAGAAATACAGTAACTTTTGAGTATAAATCTAATTTTGTAGACACCTCTTATTGTGTTGTGGAGTTTTTTTCAGTATAGTCAATGGTAAAATGCACATATTAATCTAGAATTTATTTATTTTAGTAATTAGTTGGTAAGATCCACCAAACTCCTGAGGTTTTCTGTCACCAAGAATTTTTAATTACAAGATCCACAGTTTACAGCTGAATCACTCACAACGTAGATGGATCAAGTTTCAATAAAATGGTGGTGATAAAATTGTATACTGAAAAAAAAGAATATTTCAGCTTAAAATACGTATTAGAATAACCTAACAAGGTATAAAATTAACGCAACCCACACCCCAGGTAACTCTTGTGCTGAATGTGGGTAGAATGGTTGCATTTTATGATGTCATGCATCCCAGTAATGAATGCATGGAAAAGCTTTTGGGTTTCCACTTTTCAACTAATGGTCAAACTTATAAACTTCAGATTTAGAAGCTTTAAATGTACAGGAATATTTTACATACCTATGGTAATTGAAACAACTTACTATTCACTCTTGACTTAAAAAAACAATTCTGTCATATCAGGATTTTTTTTCCAATAGCTGTATTCACACAAACTGCTAGAAGTTAATTTTTCTGTGCAAAAGCCAGAGTGGGGAATGGAGGACAAAAAGGAAAATTGGCTTTAAGGAAAAAGGATGGTATCCTAGCCAACCACATCATGCATGACAAGGGCATGATAGCTCATCATGAGAAGGAGTTAGAGAAAAGTGGAGTAATTTAGTGTAATCATATGTTTAGAGAAACATAATAAGTAAAAGGACTAATGAATTCAGGTAACACGGGTTTGTCTCCTGTGCTTGTCAGGGTCCTGTAACTGAGTAAGTGTCATTTTGCTATGTGATAATAATACATCTCCTTTATGCTTTCTGTCTTAACTATTTTAAACTACACGCTCATCAGGTCAAAAGCTAATGCATATAGTGTGTGTGAACAGTAACCCATTACAATGAGGATATTTATCTTAGTTGCTTAAATAGCTCCAGTGCCATATCCTCCTCATCATCGCTGGTGACTTCTGGCACTTGCAGTGTAACCACTGCATAATAACAGCCACAGAATCTGGTGTATCCATAACCTACCCATGTCTTCTGTACATCCGATAGCTCTCTGGGATTAATAGTGTGCTTTCCTCGGAAATAGTTTTGCTGAAGCTATGCTATCATTTGGACACTATATTTGCATCCATATTATTTTCTAGAATCTAAATAATTTTTATAGGAAAGGGATGTGGGGGTGCATGTTTTCAGCAGCACTGAGTAACATATTGTTGAGAAATTCTCTGCCTATTCTAACCTCTCAGTAGAAAATCACTTTTTGCATTAGGTCTAACAGGCAAAATGGAATATTTTCAAATTGTTTTTTTTAAAAAATAAGGAACAAGTACTGGCAAACTCAGTCTTTCAGCTAAATAAACCTATGTAGCATGTTACTTAAAAATGTAAATGTTACTTTAGAGCTTGGAGTATGAGCTTTAGATTCAGATTCTCCAGTTAAGGACACAGTGTCTCTCAAAATAATTCTTCTCTCACAAGCTTCTTCAAAACAGTTCTAATACTTTGTGTTGGGCAAGAAATGTAATGAACATCTAACTAGGCTGTATTTGAAATTTTCTCCTCTAAACCGCAACAAAACAAAGGAATTATCATCAAATGGAACTGAATTTTTTAAACTTTTTTCTTTTCTGTTAGTGCAATCTCAGAATGTCTGAGAGAATACAGACATGTTTCATCTGCAGTTTCATTCAATCTGTTTTCACTTCTTTGACAATTCAATATGGGTATTTGAGAATTTAACGTCAGTTCTTTCTTTTTTAACTCTCCCTTTCTTTCCAACTGTGCTCACTTGTTTTATATATGTATAATTTCACACTTGTATTTTTTACCTTCTCCACTGGGAAAAGTAGGCTAGTAAGACTGATGTTCATTTTCTGGAACTCGTTTTTTTTTCAGTTCTGTTTCCCTAAGGAGGTTAAAAGAAGAGAAATGTAAAATGCTAAATTGGAAAATTTAGGACTTTTACTACTACTGCATAAAAAAAAATGCTTGGAAAGCATAGGGGAAATCCAGTTTCCATTTTTCTGAAAAAAGCAAGTTGTCACCAAATCTCTATTTTCAAAAAAAAAAAAAAAAATAAAATCAATCCTCTTTTTCTTAGAATAGAATGTTTAATAATAAGAACTGTTTGTCTCCATGATGACAATGTGTAAAAAGTGGATGGACTCATGTTGTGATTCTTTTAGTGTGAAAAATCAGCTCTTAAAACTCAATTTATACCTCTGCATTTAAATTACATCCATTATGATTCTGTATTGCAGAAGGTACAGGTAACATAGGCTGCAGCTACTAGTTTATATTGAATAGAATTAATCTTCGCACTGTTAACCTAATTGTTTGCTCTGAAAAGTAAAATCCAAACTAATTCTTAGAGCTTGGTGACTGAACAGATGTTACAGGACTTGTGTACTCAATGCTGCTGGTAGAGGGTAGACTTCAAGCAAGCACTTGTTCAGCAAATTTCAGCCTTTTTGGTTTGTCTTTGCTGTTGGTGATTTCAGGATGCACAGCAGACACGAGTAACTCACTGAGCTGTTCCCTCAGGGACAAAGACAAACATTCCTCTGCAGCAGCACCTGATGCAGTGCCCGTGCTGGCAGTCAGAGGCCAAGGCACATTGCAGACATCCAGGGTCGCAGATTGGATCATGGAGGAATGGCAAACCACTGTGCCCTGCCTTCCTAAACAGCTCATCACATTTGGGCAGGCCTCCCTCCCTGGCCAATTCAGAGTCTCCCAAGTTCTATTTGATATTTATTTAATGCCAGCATAGGACTATTTGCATGCGATTTCCCTCCCTTTTGGTTTATTGCCTCTAATCAGCTTGCTCCAGCAATACACAGAATTTCTCTAGATAATGTATTACCTCCTTCAGGCTGTCTTACATTGTCTGATTGCACTTCTCTCTCCTGCACACAGTGTGTTCCTGGTCCTCACCATCCATAATACATTGTAACCATAGATACCATGCACAATTCAAACAGGAATCTTCAAGGCTCCACATTTGCTCTTGTAAATATTTTGATGAAAAGTGATTATATTTCAGATCAAGGCTTCAACAAGAATATTAGTTAAACACATTGATTAAGAGAAATAAAAGTATGTGCTCAGCAGTGTGTATCACTAAGAGTATAGGATGAAGTTGAATCTGAGATTCACAACTATTGCATGTTAGCATGGAGTGCTACTGAAAGGTACTTTATTTTTGTATTAGTGATCTCTCAAGGCTTGATCCAAAGTCGCTTGCAATGATGGTAAGACTTTCCATTGATTTTAATTTGCTTTGGAACATAGATCTTTTATAGTTTTAATTAATAGCTTCAAAATTGTGTATTATGCAATTTGTAAAGTGCTCAGGATGAATTCAAATGTAAAATATTATTACTATATTCCATTTCAGTCTTAGGCAGCATCCACATCAACTACTCTGAGGGTATTAAACTACAGAAGTAGTTGAACTGGTTTGTGTTGAACTGGTTTTTTTTTTTTTTTTTTGAAGGGGGGAAAGAAAGTCTCATACTTATTATGACAATATATTTGATTTAATGTTGTCCTTAACCTCATTAGGGAAATTTTTTTATCAGCATTTTTTTAAAAGCAGAAGTTCTGTCTTTGTATATGGCTATTAAAATCATTATACATTTTTAGGAGTAAATAAATTTAGGAGAACAGAAATGCATAATGCAGCACCCTTTTATCAAGGGCATATACCACGCACCAGATGGAAAACAAACTGTGTTTACAACATTACCACTATCGCCACTGACACTACGAGATCTACAATATGTTATAGCAGCAGCTCCATTAACCTTGCTAGTTCTGTTAGAGTTGTCTGGTACTTTGCCCAATCTGTGTTTGTTGTCAGCAAATGGATCAAATTAGGAGATTTTCATTCTGTTTATTGACCTTTTTCCTCCTTTCTCAATTTAGGCCATAGTTCATTCAAAATTGTTCTACTATTGCTCTGTAAAATACCACAAATAGATGGCTCTGGATCTGTCTGCTACTCCACATGTAAATTATACCATCTTACCTCGGAGGTGAAACTTCAGAACAACCATTGATAGCAAATGTGCTGTAAAAACACCAATTCCTACCTAGATGATGGTTGGTGATGTGCCTCGCTGAGGCTCTTGACCTTCAGGAGCAGCATTAGGACACACTGCTGTCCTTCAGTGCAGGTTTACCCATGGGATCTTTCACTTTTCAAATTCGAGCAATCCTTACTGCTCCTATTTATGTGTTTAATGTAGTCATACTTATTTGTTTGACAACTTGGGAAGCGAGTGGGAATGTTTTATTTTGTTAAAGTGAGTTAACTAGAAGAGTGATTCTGTTGCCCGTGCCCCGATGCCTTCACTCCAGACCCGTGAAAGGATGTTTAGTTTCTAACCTGTGTCTGTTTCAGCAGAGGTACTTCACACCACCATTCCATTATCAGTTCAGTTCAGCAGGAACCACTGCAGGCCCATATGTTCCCACCCTGTGTTTGTGCTACAGAAATTCACACGCAGCCACATGACAGCCCAAGTCTGTGAACTGATCCAGCCCAAACAGAACTGCTTGCTGCTGCTGTGGCTTCTGGCTGGATGCATTTCCTACCTCACTGTGTGGCTGCAAGAGCACTTCCACCACAAGGGCAAACAGAACCAAGTGGCTTTGTGTGAGAAGAGCCCAGTCACTCCCCTCCCTAATGATGCTTACCAGATTCAACTGATTGTGGACTGTTATGTTAGCTAGAAAATTAAAATGCCTCAGGAAGCCATTTTCAATTAGATTATTGTTTGAAACAAGGTGATATCCTCCATACACCTACTGGCAGACACCTAAGCCTTTTCTTAGCATTCTTTATTTTTTTCTCCTCTTCGTAGTTCAGTTCATTAAAATTATAAAGGAAACAGAGCTGTAGGGGTAAGAAAATTATTTCAAAGACTGAGGCAGAAGTAACCTGGTACTGGCTTTGTGCAACCTCCTTTCCAATTCTTCCTGTTGTGTGAGCAGTGCTGAGCAGGCAGTTGTGATTTAGATCAACACTACTTGCCACAGCAAGCTGAATAACCTCCTGACCTTCAGTTCTATTGTGATACACAGGTTTCATTTTCTCTCAGCTAAAAGCAACTTATACTGAAGGGAAAATAAGGCCTGCTTCTCACTTTGGACAAGATTTAAGACTTTGCATCAGCAGTCAGGCAGACTGAAATGGTAGGGTTGTTTCTACTGTATAAAATATGGCAAATTTAAGAGTTAGTTGTTGTTTTGGTGCTCTTATATTGACCTACATCTTGCATGGAAAAAAAAAGGTTATTATATGAGAAATAATGAAGGAAAAAAAATTAAGAATTTTAAGTTTTCTACATTCATCGTTGCTGCATTTCCATTCTGCTTAAAGCCTCTGCCAGCAAATCATGGTCTACATAAGGACAGCCAGAGCAACACTTATGATTCTGAACACTTACCCCCAATTCTTTCAAATTTAAATAATATACAAAATAGCTTTAGGATCCATCAGTCCTTACAGCAACAATAGGCAGGGGTTATTTCCTCTGTCCATGAGTACTATATTTGCATCTTAATGCAAATCTTATCTTGCCTTGGATCTGGTGTTTTGTTGCATAGGCTGAAGCCATTTGGTGGAAGTCTTTTGTTAGTTTGAGTGTGCCTCGGCAAAGCAGCTTGATGTTTTCAGATAAGGGGTGATCTAATCACTTCGGAAAAAAATTCCATTATAATCATCACTGTTGGTAGGGGCAGGAAGGTCATAGACAAAAATATATTGATTTACAAAATTCTGAGCTTATCATTGTAATTGCAGTTATTTACGTTATCAGGATTGGTAATACCAAGACAAAAGTTGTGACTATATGCTCCCCTGGTTTTAGCAAGTGAGAACATTTGGGATATAGCTTATTCCAGTAGGAACTGAGGCACAGCTTATGGGCATATATAAATGTGGTTTGAGTGATATGATGTCTTTGACTGTGGAACCCAGACCCCTAAACTGACTTGTATGCATGCTTTGTAAAGCCTGCAGGCCACACATGGTTTCTGTACAATATCTGCCTACACAAGAAAGCAAAAGCATCCTTTATTTCTAGTCAGGTTTAGTTCATGGTTGTCCTACTAGTACTGCAATGTTGGTGCACCTATGAAGTAAGGACAGCCTGTGCAAATTCTGTTTGAGGTTAAACTTGGGGTCAGAAATAAAATAATTGCAGTTTTGCCTTTCTGGCATTTGCTGGAAAGACTTCTAAAGAATGCACCATGTTGTTATCCTTCCATAACTGCATTAATTAATCATTAAACTGTGTATTCCTAATGAAAGAAGGTGTGTGCTTTGCCAGGTAAAGGTGACTGCCTGAGTTTGATCTGCTCTTGAGAATTAGCAAAGAAGACAAAGGGTTTTTTTCAAGACTGTCTTAAATAAAATATTTAATGACAACAACATAGTATGCACCTTTCTTCTTCATGATTATTCTCAAAATATTTACAATAATTTATTTACTATAGCAAGTAGCATTTATTTTAATGTATTGATATTATGCACATTGTCTTCCATATTTGTTTTCAAGATCAGAAGTAATATTTCCTCCCATATAAGCTATTTTCCTTCTTAATCTATCACAACTATTTTCAAAAATATTTTTGCATCTGAAAATACTATGCATAGGCACAGTGTATCTGCTGTCTGAGGTTTCTTTTGTGTTTACTGCTAGAGTTGGCTTCTCTGCAGAACTGCCAAAGCAGATGAAGCCAAACAGTCATGGAACAGTTTTGGAAGCCTCCATGAGATCTGTCATATTTGCCTTTAACAGACTGCACTATGAGGCTGAAACGTGGGATCTCCTGTCACAGCAGAGTTGAAATAGTGCTTTTCTGGGTACCTGATAATAGAAGAGGTCACTTCTTAGAGCATCTTACCTTATAGTAAATGGTTTAAGAGAAGCACTGGTGAGCCATCATTCATTCCAGCCTGCTATAGACAGCTCCTTGTCAGTAACAAGACAACAGGGAAGCCCAAATTGATAACTGAGTTCTACCGATACCACTTATGTATTCATTTCTTCATGTACTTTGCCTTTATCTCTCAGTGTTTGTGAAAGATAAAATAGTGCTTAGGTTGATGAGAAGCAGCGGATAGGAAGAACAGTTTGGACATAATGAGAAATAAGATATCTTAGAGTAGAATCTATTTGTTTCTCTTTTTCACTAACACTCCTGACATGATATTCTTTTAGAGGCTTTATTATGAGCACGCTTTTATCTATAATGTATTTGGGCAGATATGTAAAAGAGCAGGAGAAGGGAAGGAATGAAAAAAGAGGAAACTAACAGCTGCAGAGTAGATACCAAGCTTATGTCAGGATAGGAAATCATAGTCTTTCCTAAAAAAGAGAAAAACAAAGAGAAAAATAGGAACAAGAATGCCCATAGACAAATAAAGAGTGACCCTGGTTGCTCCGGCACGGTTTGGTGTTGTATCTTTGTGAGTCTCCTGTGCTTTTGGTCACTCATTAGAGCAGTACGTTTCTGTGCAGAGTATTTGGTTTTACTCGGATGTTATTGCAGTTATGTTTGTGGGCACAGATCCAGAATCATGCAAAAAGGGAAACAGTGCAGTGTATGGACTTCATTGTTGTCTTCTCCTGGACTGCAGCAGGAGTAGAAGTTGTAATATCAAACAAGCAGGGAAATGCATCATGTATGGTCACCTAATACCTGCAGCCATTTTTCTTTACCATGCAGAGACCTTGCCCTTGTTCTTTATGCTTTTGTAACATCTTTATTCCATTATTGGAATCCCGTCTTTATAGACATGCACTTAAATCTGTTCACTGCTTAGTAGCCTAAAGAATAAGTTCAACCTGTTCTTCAAAAGATTTCTTGGCTCCTAGAGTGTTATGTATACACTATTGCTTCACAGTTCAGGGTGGTTTCGGCCTCAGAGGACACAAATTTCAGCAAGATTTATTATAACTTCTTATTGAATATATTTACCAATCTTCTGAGTGTTTAAATGCTAATCAAGGTTGTAGCTGGCAGGGGTGAATAGCAACAGGGATGAATAAAGACATGGACACAAGGCTGCAGTGTGACTTAACTCATCCAAATGTACTCATTTATCTCTCTCACTAAAGTCTGTAATAATCAGGAATCCTCATAAACCATAGATCAAATGTATTTTAAAAGGTAAATTCTATAGGGCTGTCTCATTTCTATTGAATACTGTTTTGCAGCTGAAAGTCTATAGAAATTCCTGCAAGGCATTAACTGACTGAAATGCAGAGCCTCGCACAGAGGAATGTAACCTGTCACTAGTGGTTCTAGGCACTTCCTCAAAAGAAATAATACTAATGAGAAAGAATAAATATCTGTATTGCTTCTTCTGATTTTTTTTTTTTATTTTAAAAGTTCAATCTTAAAATTTATGCAGAAAAAAGTATTTAATCCTACTAAAATACTACTGGAGAGGTGCAGCAGTGCTTACAGGACCTGGCTAATGACAGTAACGGCTTTTCATGACATCTGTGTGGTAGGCTTCAGAGTGACCTTGTCAAAGTTAAAAGCTCATAACATTCATATTTTGTTTTTATAGCATTATGATTCTGCATAACAGTGCTAAAAACAAAACCACAGTATAATTATCCTGTCAATCAAGCTGCCAGAAAAGGCATTTTCCACTAGCTTTGCACCTACTAAACTGTAAATAATTTATAAAATCAGAAGTCAAGACTAAGTGGAGGCATTTTGGGGCTAGTTAAGCACTTGTCAGAGCTCTGTGGTTTAAGCGACCCCACACACTGAGCTCTGGGTGCTAACTGCTATCCTGAGTGTGAAAATGGTCATTTGTCCTTGTATTGCTGTGCATGCACCTAATAGAAATATCAAGCTGTTAATAGAGCTGTGAACAGGTGTACAGTAGATGCTGTAATGATGTTTTATTCATTTGAATTTCCAGCCCATTTAGTCTCATCCAATGAACAACAAAAATATTTTCTTCATTATCTCCAATTAATGTAAATGTCAAATATTTGAATATATTATCACACTGATAATTCAGTACGTTGGTTGATTTGTGGAGTATTTGCATTAAAGTGACAATTAAAACAAGGGGAAAAGTAATCCAGAATGCATTTTCTTATCTGCTGTCATATTCTTACAGAGATGTTGTACTTGCTTCTCTGAGATCTTTTGACTGTGGTAAACAAGTTGCTTAAAGCCGGTGAGCTTACCATTGTTTGTATCTGGTCTTTTAAAAACGATAGTAGTTGATTTGTATTCAATTCAGAACAAGGTTTATTGGCTATTCATTGTTCTGTTCAGCTTGGATAGGGTTAATTTCCTCCCTAGTAGCTGGTGCAGTGCTGTGCTTTGGATTTCGTGTGAGAATCACATTGATGACACAGGGATGTTTGAGTTGCTGCTGGGCAGTGCTTGTACAGTCAGGGTCTCCTCTGCTTCTCTGGCCGCCCTGCTGGGGAGCAGGCTCGGGGAGGGACACAGCTGGGACAGCTGACCTCAGCTCATCCCAGGGATGTTCCAGACACCTTCCATAGTGTCCTGCTGAGCAATAAAACTGGGGAGAGTTGGCCAGGGGTGGTGACCCACTGATCAGGGACTGGCTGTGCGTCACTCAGCAGGTGGTGAGCAATCCCATTGTGCATCATTTGGTTTGTCTATTCTTTTATCATTATTTTCCCTTCCTCTTCTGTCCTATTAAACTGTCTTTATCTTGACCCACAAGTTTTGCCTTTTTTCTCATTCTCTCCCCCTTCCCACTGCAGGGAGGGAGTGAATGGCTCTGTGGTGCTCTATCTGCTTGCCAGCTTAAACCACAGCACACTTTAAAATTTAGTTGACAGATACTAATCTCTCACAGCAGAGCTGTTCTGAGGGCAGAAGTCTGCTTTATGGATGTATAAAAACAAATGTGTTCTGACAGGATGGAGGCAATAAAATAATTATCATGTGTTTATCTTTCGATAGCTCTTTCTCCTTTGACTTTTTGTGCTCATTTGTGACTTAGTCTGTGCCTGCCCGCTCGGTTCTGGTGGGGGAGTGTATGTCCCACTGCAGCCCTGGGCAAGGAGTGGGGCAGCTGGGCAGCTGAAACTCTGCCTGCGTGAGTGGGACTCTGCTGCTTTCAGGATAACACTGCTGGCATGTTCTGCATGTGCCCAGAGAGTGCACTTGGGACATTAGAAACAAGAAAAAAATTATTGCACTCTCATGCTTAATTACTTGGCACCTCTAAAACTCCTGTTACTTGGTGTGATTGGTACATTGCTTGTTGAGGTCCTTACCAATATTTGGGGCCTAATTTCTTTATTTTTTTTTCTTCACTTTTTTTTTCCTCTTGTAAAGCTAAATTTTATATGAATTCCATAAATCCAAACAGTAATTTCAACTAGCCCTTTCTCACATGGAGAAAATATGAAGCAAAAATAACCCAGGAATTCACACAAACTGTAGCTCATCATCACACACTCCTCATGGAAGGAGTCATGTGGTCATTACACATTTTCCTCCAACTTTTGCATATGACCAAAATCTGCTGTACTGAGAATATTGGACATTCTCAGTTTATAATTACTAACATTCGTGCAAGTTTCCATGGCAAGTTTTTAATTGCTGAAGAACCACAGAAACACTCAATAGCATTTCCTATCCATCCTTCCTTCCCTCCACTTGTAAGAACTAAATATCTGTGGTGTTTCACCAAAAAAGAAGTTGCCCTTTGTGCTGCTCAGCCGTGTTTTCAGTAGTAGGTGTTAAGTGCAGCATATCAAGATCGTGGCAATCCCATCCAGTTCTGTTTCATGTCTAAGAATTTAATTATGGGAGTAGGAGACAGGTGACTGTGGAACAGGAGAGTGGCTATGGGAAAGGCAGGACTTTGCTGTTTTGTAGTCCTATATTTATGCCCACACCACATGCTGAGATTTTATACCTTTTTAGACTGGTGAGGCCGAAAGAGCTGCAGGTAGGATATGGTGCTTTTATTTTTTTCTCTTACAAACCAAAATTAGTTATTATTTTACAGTAACTGGAATTCCAGGTTTTTGCAAAAAATGTCAGCCTCTTAATTGTCTACTCTTTTTTTCTGGTGAACCTCCTTCAATGGAGGGCTGTATATTTTCCTCTGAGATGATTGTGTTAGAGTTTTAGAAGAAGCAAAATTTTACATTCCCCCAGCATCATGGGAACAAAATAATTGGGGAAGTTGGGGAGTTCCAAGAGAACTGGATGGTCTGGAGTGCAGCGGATGTTCCAAGAGCATTGGGACCATAATTAGTTTAGCTTGCAATAAATGAAATGAGATGGTAAGTTGGGGCATAAATTCTAGGTCTTGGATTCAGAAGATGGCAAAAGTGGCTTAATACCTCTGATTTAAAAGATAAAATAAAACCAAAATACTAGATAAGGAGAAATAGTGATAGAAATGTAGATGGGAAAATCTACATTAGACTTTTTGCATACTTCTTGTATGAGTTGCTCGTGAGAAATAATAAAAGGTTAATGTTTCTCTTTTTCTAAAGAAACTCCTCATCACTGTGATCTGACTTTAAAGCTGCTTTTGTTATGCCTACAGTGGTTCAAATCAAACTTCTGAATTTTTAGAGGTTGCTTTGATTTTCTTCTGTTACCTTTGCAACATCATCAACATTCAGAGAACCAAATAATGATCCAGCAAGGTGTAAAGTAGTTGGCATTATTAATAAAAGTAAAAGAGAAGGGACCTGAAGGGGAGCAGAGAGAGAGAGAGGATTCCTAGGAAGAGCATGCTTAAAGTTATTCCATTTCTGTAGCTGAGGTCACAGGGGACTGTCTTGTGTGGTAAAGCTTTCATGCTTTATGATCACACAGAAAATTTAATCCCACTCTGGTTAAAAATGCCAGCTTCATGCCACTGCAGAGGGAAACATACAGCTTATGAATTTGTAGAATAAATACAAGAAGAAAATATTGCAAAATGTGTTCAAGCAGGCTAACCAATTTTCAGTATAAGTTCATAGTGAAAATGTTGATAACAGCTGAAACTTACTGTGTAAAACTATGCAAATAAAGAAATGGGTAAAAACTGTGAGAAGATCAAGTAATCTATTGTATTACTTATTGATCAGTTCTCATCAAAAGAACTTTATACAATCCTACATAGCCTCATTATGGGTGTAAGGTATGGAAGACAATATACCCTAGTAGAATAGGAAAGAAATTTAGATGCAGTAGGCAAAATTAGAGGTAGCACAAACTGGAAATAATAAAGGAATCTGTATGTGTGAGCAAAGCTTTGTGGGACAATGTATTTTAGGTTACAGAGAAGCTTTCTCTACCAGCTTCCTCGAAATTTATATCATGGTAAATTAAAAGTATAATGAATATTAATTCTGTATCTGCAGACTATCCTGAATTACAGAGAAGGGAAGGAAGGCAGGAAAAAACCCCAGTGCTTTAATTCTACAGGAACCTGGAGGGGGAGGGAAAGGGGAGGTCCAGGGGTTTTTTTAACCTGGAAGTTTCACTTAATTGCTTTCACTTTGATTTTGCTGAAGTCTTGGCATTTATAACTCCTAAAGTCACTTCTGTGTTGGGCACTGCCACCGCCTGTGCTTGTCTTCACTGCTGGGGAGGTGGGGGCACAGATCCATGTAAGCTGCTGCCCTGCTCCCCTTTCCTGTCACTACCTCTTGAGGTGCTTTATGAAAAAAGAGTTATTTTATGACAGTAAAAGCAAAAATGCTTCCATTTCATGGTTGTTTTGAGTCAGTCTTTTTATGTTCAATCCCTTTTATCCACGCTGTTCTGTGTCACTGTCTTGGCAGTTGTTCGGCTTTGGGTCAGGCAAGTGTCTCAAGAGACTACAGTTCAAGTGTGCCCAAAAAAGGAAAGAAAGTGGGTTTTTTAATATAGTGAAAACCTTTTTTTCTTTATTTTTGCCTGACTTAATATAAACTTTAAATCCAGGACATTACATGATTCAATTTCAAATTTCAGTGGGAGGGTTTTGTCCCTCAAAACAAATTAATTGACCTATCCCTAGTTAAAAATTATTTGTTATTCCCAAACTCTCTATTGGTTCTAAATGTCCAAATGATTTTCTCAGATTTCTTGGCAGTTAGGGATATGTGTAAATAATTGGTCATAAAAGGAAGAGATTGCAGTGGGTAAAGGGAATTAAATATCTTCCCATTTCATTCAGGAAATATATCATAAAGAAGATACATAACCAGAGTTTTTAGAGTACTCTTATATACATCCAACAAGTTAATCTAATTTCCATGCAGTCATTATAACTTAACTTTTATCAATTAATTGAGTGATTAGTGTCTACATCATAGCTGACAAGTCTTCCCATGCACAATAATGTAAATTTTGGGAATTCATGGTTCAGAATTCACCTGGTGTAATTCAAATATGATGAGTGTCAAAAATTCAACACATAGTAATTTGTTGTAATTGTGGACTATCACTTAAATTATATTTTTACATTTAATCAATGAATAGCGTTGGTTATTTCTGATAATTTGTAGTGCAACACAGAGATACAGATAAGGGGAAAGTGAAGAATGTATTTGAAAATAATCTAACAAAATGTCAGTGTTCAAATTGTAATTTACCAATGAGGATCCAAAAAACCCCCAAACCCTGAACACAAGCAGGAAAAAGCAAAGATGTTTCCCAAATATCTTTCCCTTCATAATTTCTCTAGAAGAAATAGCAAAGAGTGTTCAACTCCAATGTATTTTAAGTAATTGATGAATAACAATTTTCCTGGCAATTACTTTTAATGTCTGTATCTCAAAGGATAATAATATTTGAGCCTCAGGCCGTGCAATTGTATCTTCTGCTGTCTGCATTAAAAATAATGCTTAGATTCATGTGCTTAATTCTCTAGTCCTTGCTCTCTTTGTAGCATTCTGCATCATAGCAAAAATATATTTGAATAAGTATGTTCAGTTTTTTCTAAAGTTATTTTAGAGTAACTATGCTGTAGTATGTGTGGGGAGATAAACTAATCATAACATTGTGTGTGGTGCTAAAGGGCAACAGAAGTGTGCCTGAGTGGAGACAGATAAGCTTGTGCAGCTTTGAGAATTTTTAAAGCCACCATGTTTTGGACTTTTTTTAAAAATGTTAGAAAATTATTTCTAGCTTGCCCCTGAAAATGCTGCATTAATGAGATCACATGCAGCAGGAAGCTCAGATCCGAGTTGAGAAGCAAAAAGATGGTATGATTTGCTCAAAATTCTTTTAACGTCTTTTTTGCACTAATGATTGAATGACTTCTGAGAGAAAGGAGCCTCAATGGTGTATTTCTGCAGCTCTGTGCTCAACAGCAAGGCCAACTAGAAATCTATTCAGTGATCCTTGCAAATTAGGAGTGCTTTAGGGATGTGACGTGTCCCAGCGGGCACCCCAGCAGATGAGAGCAGTTGGGAAGTAATAAGCCTCTGCCATTCAGGATCAGTAATTTATGACCCTAGAAATAATGCAAAGAGTAACTGAAATCAGCCTTTCTAGATACCACAATAACAATGAAATGGACCCTTTTCTTAATATCAGTAGGCGTGCTTCTGATTTCTGCAACAGCGTCCAGGAGATGCAAGCCCAGGTTTACGGACGGACAATCAGCCTCTCGGCTTTTGAGGGTTTATTTCTGAAGGAGAATTTCCTTTTTCGGTTTGCACAGATGAGGCAGCTGCAGCACACGTGGCTGTGCACATAGACATGGATAATATTGATAGGTGTGCACTTGTCTGCTTGTAAAAAACCTGCAGCCAGGGTTCTGGTTACAAAGCTGACAAAACACTGCGGGGTAAAAGATGTGCAACCTGTAACCATGGTCTGTTAGAGGAGCTTCACCTACTGCACTGTGTGCGTGCTCACATCAGAAAAAAACCTCATGGCTTAATAGAACCAACAGTGTTCAGGTTCATGGGGGGATTTTTGTGCTTTGGGAAGACTATAAATGAAGAGTTAATTGAACAACAACAAAATAAGTATCAAGACAATCCCACAACCTATTTTTTGATAATTGTTTCTTCTCTTAAGAGAACATTACCTCTCTCACAGATGGTCAGAGTGATGCATTTGGGGAAATCAGCCAAACTTGGCTTTTTTCCTGGTCGCTCTGCTTAGTAACTGCAGCATTTAACCCCAGAAGTATTATTTAACTTTGCTCCAGATACCATTTTAATCAAAAGTACTCGACTTCACAGTTGGAAAACTCTTCTTAAGGTCTCTGTGGAAATGTTTAATGAATCAGGTTTATGTCATTTTGGTAGGACAATACAACAACAGTCAAATCAGTGGTGTGAAGAAACAATATTTATTTCTACCTCATACATTGACATACGTAGGAAGATTAAATAGTTGGAATGCTCATGTGAAGCTGGATGGTTTGACTGTTAGGATGATGAGTACATTCTCTGAGACTAAAATCCAGGACTTAGCCTTTCTAGTACCTTATGCTTATAACAATGTTTTCGAATGATTTTGGTGTAAACTTGAGTGTGCAAAGATGGTGAGGCAGTCACATGCTAGTAGGTGGGATTAGGTAAGGCCACATGTCTGTGTGGGTGATGTGGGCAGGGAGAGGTTGTTCTGACTCGGGGGACCTGTTCCTCTCTGCTCTCAGGCAGAGGGATCCCCTTCAGTCAGGAACACCACAGAGGTCAGCAGGTGAGGAGGAGGGAGCCAGGCAGAAGGAAGGAGCTGGATGTCTCACCTGTCCTTTTCCCTCTGTCGTTTCTGAAGGCTCAGATCTTCCACAAAGGTTGTACAAATACCATTTTTAGACATGAAACTGCAACTGAAACAATGATGCTTGACTATGACAGCTCATTCAGTGCAGGCTGAGCTCTTGTGAGATGCATGGAAAATCATCTTGTCATTATTCTTGGAAAGAGCTCCTACGATATTTCAGATGTCCTGTAGTTTTGGTTTCTTACCCCATTCCTGCTCTGAACCTTGAAGGCAGAGTTTCTTCACAGAGAAGTTTGATCTTTTGCCAGTTACTGCATTTGTGGAGATTATTCCCCTTCTCACTGTTCCGAGGTGAGCTGGGCTTTCATGCTGCAGGATGCTTTGGTTTGGCTCCAAGCCCAGCACCTCAGCACATTCCTCTTAATGGGCTTAATTTTTTCTTGTTTATTTTTTTGATCTCTATCTACTTTTCTCTTTGCTATCTGTCTTTTAGTCCAAGCAAAATTTTATTTGTATGATAAGCATGAGTGGGCCAGCCCCCCTCTTGCACAGCTAGACATTTCATTTATTTCCAACTCTGCTTTGGTTCCCTTCCATGGAGCCAAGATTAAGCTGGTTCCAACACTGTCACTCTGCAACACAGGCAGGGATAGGGAGCCTAGAAAGGCAGAAAATACTTGAGCAGTAATTGAGCCAGAAATTATTTTTTACGAAATATTTTGTTCAGATAAAACTATATTTACTTTTTGAAAAAGTGTATAAAGATTATGTTTTTTAAAATGCTAAAAATCGACTGTTTAAGAAATCTCTTGCCAAGAAAAGGAGTTTAAAAAAGAAACAAACAAAATCCCCATACTAACTCCTCATAGTCATCTACCACGTGCAGTTAGGGCTGCTTGTATTAACTTTTCAAGTACCTTTGTACACACCCATCATTCTTCCAGAAAACGAAAAATTCTATTTCCTCAGAGAACTGTGTTCCTTTCTGAACACTTCACACTGTGGACAGGTCTCCTTTACCAGGATAGGTTGAAGCAACCTTTCCCACATGGCACATGTTATCACTCTCTGACAGTTGACAGCAGAGCTTTTCATGTTTGTTCTCCCTAATCTATTTGAGTACAAAGATCTGGTTTAGTTCAAGTGAGCTCTTTTTAAACTGCTTAAAATAACCTGCGTGTTACAGATTAAGAGGTTATGGAACACACAGATGAGCAGTTCTCTGGCAAATGCAAAGGAGTGTTACTCTGATTTGGAGTGGCAAGGCAAGTGTCTGTCCCACTGGAAAAGCCCCTTGCATGGCTGCTCATCTGTTAGCACCTCTGCTGGCAATTATCCAGAGCTTACTGGGGGAAGAGATTGTTTGTTTATTTAGTGTTATGAAAAAATGATCTTAGCTATAACTGTCCAGCAGCTGAGGAAACCAAATCTATTTAGATATGCTAGAGAGGACGTTTCTGCAGAAGGCAAATGTAAATACTGCTAAGGCATCCAAATGTTAAAAGGAAATAGCCTGGTTTAATGGATTAAAAAGAAATGCTTCATTGTAGAGGTGTTCCTTAATGTTAAATTGCTTAGTTTATTTCAGCGTAGCTGTAATATATTAATGCATGATAGTTTGTGATTTGTTCATAATGAACAATTCTGTTAACTTCTAATTTTCAGATCTCTAAAAAAAGAGAACACAGAAACAAATCAATTCTATTAATTGCTTTTATTCAATTCCAATTATAATGATAGTGTTTAATGCCAGCTTACTAAAGGCCAGTATGAGTTAGTCATTACCTATTTAGAGGACTTGCTCAGCTTTCTATTTATCATTTGATGTTAAGCACAAACGGTGTCTGTTTGAACAAGAAAGATTATTTCTGTCCCTTTACGTGTGGACATCATTCCACAAATATCTCTAAATCCCGTGGAAATGTTTACAGTTTAGTCAGTAATGTGCTGGAGAGTAACTGTTGTAAGTAGTCAAATGGTGCCCTGCCATAGAATGACATCTGTGTGTCCCTGTGGCCTGGCATGGGGCTGGCCAGGACTGAAAGCCCTCAGACCCAGGAGAGAGAGTTGTGGATGGTGGTGGGTAGTTTGTTCTGAGGCAATGATTGAGTTACCGGGGTAGCTGCTGCGGGAAAGGGGATCGTGGAAACGCTAACTGGCGCTGGTGGCACCAACAGTATTCCTAAACTTGGAATCAAGGTGGTGTGTCCAGCTGGTGTTGGTATCCTGCTGTGGTTTAGTGACTGTTTAATGACTGTTAAGTACTTTCTTTGACAAACAGCAAGGATTTGGCAGAATGATCCAGCCCTGGATCATGCAGCATGGAAGCAAGGAAACTTGTTCCCCTGTGTTCTTGTGGGAGTGTGTTGTGTTGGTTCTCTTACCTCTCCCCCAGACGTAGCTCTCCCATTTTGCCTCTGTATCACTCAAACTCTTTGAGGTCCTTCCTCTGCCTCGAGAGTCTTTCAGGCTCCTGCCACAAGCCATAGTTGCTTCTGCTTCCAGCCTCTAGTGCTTTTAAAAGGCAAGAAAAAACTCTTCCTGGGGTAAGCTGGAAAAACTAGGACCTCCATAATCAGAAACAATTTTGTTTTAACAGAAAACTCATGGGGCTTAACAAAACTGAATACAGGCAGCTCTGTAAGAATTATTTTGTTTATTGTGTTTTTTGTCTCTTAGTAAAATAGCTTAAATAGTTCCACCACATCAGATTGGCTTGTTGCTTCAAGAAGGTTCTAGAAGTTTGTTCACACCCTCTGATAACTTTATTGTGGAAAACACATTCATGTTTTGTCAAAGGAAGAAAACTAAACTAATTAAATAAATACTACTTAATAACGTGTATTCAGCTTCTTTTCAGTTAGAGATCTTCTTCATTTTCAAACTAGGGACAGTTGAGCTCTCTTATGTTGAAGTCATCATTTTTCAAAGAAACCAAGGCAGCTCTTGTATGGTCTCAAGGTTGAACACGGAGAAGAAAAAAATATGAAGTCTGAAATTCTCTTACCTTTTCTACACATTTTTCCTTTTTACAAAAATAATAGAGAATTCATAAAGAAATTTAAATCTCTACAAGCTGCATAGCAAAGCAATTTGGCCTGAATATAAGAAAAGAAGTATGGAAGAATACTTTTTTTTTTCTAAACACAGATTTTAATTAGGAAGAAGGTCTGAGCCAGACTGTTATTTTCAGGTCTGCACCAAACCAAGAGTTTTAATTAGTCCAGAAAGAATCAAGAACTTGACATGATCTATCAGGATTAAAGAGGGTGGGGGAAAGGGGGAATAGTCAGACACACAGAAAGCAGTTGTTTGTCAGCTAGGGGAATACCATTAATGCATTTGTCAGATAGCATACATATACTTCTCTCCAGGGTATTAACTAATTGTTCCTACATTAAAAATATTTTCGTGTATGAATTACAAATAAAAGGAACTTTTTTTATTCTCCTTTGGTTGCCTTTTGTATTTTTTACTATCACAGTTTATTCAGTTGTGTTTTTACATGTGTATTTAGCAGGTCATTTGGACTCCAGATGATCTTCAGAGGTCCCTTGCAACCCCAACTGTTCTGTGATCTACTTTGTCAACTATTTATGCCAGATTTTGGCAGATTGCTTTCACTAATAACATTAATTTACTATGTCGTGTAACATACTTTGTTTACTATTTCATGTCTTAGAAAAAAAAATTGTCATGCAGTTCTATTTTCTTCAGTAGCTGTCAGAAAATAGTAACTGAGATGAGTTTGTAATCAGTCCTCATTGGGAGGCTGAGCTGAATACTGGAGTGGTCCATATGTCTTAAAGGTTTAGGTTCCAGTTTTCTTAATTAATTGCTGCTCAGCTTTTAAAGCATAGCATCTCTAATATAGAATAAAAATTAGTGTGATGTGATTTTCGTACTGTACTCCTTTATCTTGTGGGTTTGTTTGGGGTTTTTTAAGTTTGTTTTTAAATATGATGAGTTACCATTTTAAATCAGCGTAGGCACTGGATGCCTTGCCATTCTGGTGCATGTTAAATTTAAAAAGTGGGAGTTGCCTCCTCATTCTTTAAGAAAATAATGGAAACCTCTGTTTGCAAAAATAACATTTTCTTCTGCGTCTGTCCAATGTATTAATTCCCGCCAGCATAACAAAAACTCTCCCATAATCCATCTGATGGCTGCACTGATGGAGGTGTTCTCCAGCCCTTTGCAGTGCAGTGTCAGCCCAGGGAGATGGAACAGTCTCCTCATCATTTGAAGCTGAAGTCTGTCATTTGACTGATGAAGAAGTCTTGCGCTCCTGTCTTTGGTTCAGCTGGATTGCAGCTCTGATGATTGGCAGGAGTGAGATAACAAGGATGATGTTGGCTGAAACATCTTCAGCCCCTCCTGACATTGGAAATAGAATGTTTCCTTCCCGTGCTCCAGCCTAGCCAGTGGTACTTGTGTTGAATGGATGATACCCTTGTCCTGACACCAATGAAGAGTACAAATGATTGGAGAGAAGAAGTGTGCTAAATACAGCTTACAGACCCAATGTCAACTGTATCCTCTGTCATCACCATTGAAAATACATAAGTTCAGGATGTGATTTTTTTTGAGGGGGGGTAGGAAATGCCCGTGTTCTGTAGGATTTTAAAATTTTATTCTACACCCTTTTACTTTAAAAGGAGCAGACTTCGTGTAAAGTCAGAGTTAACTAAATCATTGTGACTCGCAGTCAGAGATCAAATAATTTCTTAGCAAATATGAGTAATATTAATTACAGAGTTCAAAGGTTCACCCATTATAGAGTAGAATTCAGGGTGAAGTACTGAAAATTAATAAAGTTTTGGGTTACTAAGTGTGTATTGAGAAATGGTAGGGACCAGCCTTATAATTTGTATATGGAGGGAAAGTGGAAAAATATTCATATGGCTGCATGTTTGCAACATGGTGGTTTAGAAATAGGTCCAGAAATGGCACATACATATTTATCCGGGCAGAGTCAGGATAAAAGAGGAAGTTTTGTCTCCAGAAAAGGATATCTTAATTTATCACATTTTGCTTCTTGGAAGGGCCAGTAATTGCATATCTGTTATCTTAGGTCTATGTATGTACAACTGCAATCCGAAATGCTGCAGCTTTTAAGAATTAAAAGATAAAGACATAAACTGTACTTATTTTTCATAAGTAAGCAGAAAAAAAAATTGTCCTGTAAACCACATACCTTATACTTGTTTTTCTAGGAACTTTTTAATATATGTTTTATGTGAGAACATTTAAGGGACAACTCCTCAGTAAAGCCAGATTATTTTACATTTGGGCCTGAAAAGGTAGTGAATTATGGCACTAAGGTTTAGCATATTTTTGTCCTGTGGACTGATCCAGGGAAGAGGATTTCAACATGTCACATGAAACTAGCATTTCTCTTTAGTTCTTGCTGCTAAATGGAGTTAGAAATGTAGTGCAGGCTGGATAATCGGTTTACATGCCAGCAGAGGTAGGAAAGCTATAGGTGGCAGCAGCAGATGTTTGACCTTCCTTTTTGCTGATCCAAACCTATGATACCTGAGAATCTAAAACTTGTCAGAGAAAGCTTTGTGCCACCTCCAAGTTCAGTTGCAGAGTGCAGCACCTCGAGTGACAGTACTGAGGGTCCTGTTGTACTCTGGGAATGTTCATGGGGTGGAGCAGCCAGGTGTGCTTTGCGTTTGCATCCTGCTTCTGGTGCTACAGCAAAACATATTCAGTAATTGTATTTTTACTGGGAGCCACTCGATAAATTGTAGTAGACTGCTTGTCTTTTCTCAATTCCTTTGGCAGTATTTTCCTCACTACACATCTATCTAGTTGTGTTTAAGAACGAGCTTCTACTTTATCTCCATTTGGTCCAGGGTGACAAACTATTAATTCACTGGGTAAGATGCTATTCTGTACAAAAAAATTGCTGCTAGTTCCTCATGTGCATTCTGGCACAGGATTCCTGCACTGTGGAAGGGATCGCAGAGTTTCCTGTGTGCAGGTACTCTGGGATTACCAACAATTCCTCCATTATGTCCAAAATTATTTGAAGAGATTGCCCCGCTTTTCTGTGTCTGAGCAGCTGATTGAGAAAGGCTGTGCTGCTGTGGAAAGAAGCTGCAGCTCCCTGATTGGAGCTGTTTACTCCCTGCTGCCTTGCCAGGGAAGTGAGTTTGGGTTTGGAGCAAGTCACCTGTCAGAGGTGATAGAAGGCCACTGCTGACTGAAACCTATGGAGCCAGTTGGAGAGAATTTCTGTAGGCACATTTTAATGTTGAGTGTTTCTTTTACACCCATCTTGAATTACACCTACTTGAGAGGAGCAAGGTGTGCAAAGAGACAAGAAATTCTGTCAGCTTTATGTGCCATAACCAAACTCAGCACAATACAGATGTAGCATCAAATAGTCAGATGCAATTAACTTTCTTTTAAGGAGCTATATATATATATGTATATAGGTATATATATATAGCATTTAGTGAGGTTTAAGAGGTCCTGGAGAAGGTCCGTGCAGTTTGGAAAGGGAGGACCTGGATTTTTAACAAAATAACAGGGGGTTTTGGCAGCTTCCTGTTATAATATTTTTCATTCTGAAGACGAAGTATCAGTTTCTTCATCAATAGCCAAGTGCCCTTGCTTCATACCAGAGAGGCAGAGGTTGACTTGAGACATCTGTAATTTGAAGGCACCCTATCATAAAGATGAAAACATCCTCAATTTCACATTACCTCCCAGTTATCCTAAGAGCTTGTAAAGTCGTGTAGCCCTGGCCTTGCTACTTAGAAGTAATTAAACAATTCTCTAGGGTCTTTGATAACAAAAAAATCTCACAAGGTGTTCATATTTTCACCGTGTTTTAATTTGCTTTTCTTTCTCCCACTATTCTTTAAGTGGTGTGCCTCTCTGCACTTTCAAATTTATGTCAGTAAGGAAAAGCACACTGGAATTTAACTCTTCTCCTGCTTACTGAGTAGACTCTGTTCTGAAGGAAGAGCAAAAGTCATGATGCCAGCTGTCTTGGCAGACATTTCTCAGCCAGATGTGGTTACATGTGGATGTACATTTTCTTTTTGGAAGAATGTATCTGCCCAATATTAAATTGAATTAGGAGATACTAAATCATAAGGAACATTTCAGCCACTTCTATTTTGATACAATCGTGCAAGATGAAAAGGAAATGCCTTTTGAAAGAAACAATAACTGCTCTGTTTTAAAATTCAGTTACCTTTCCAAATATATGTAAAATAGAATATACCTATGGGAAACAAGTCTGAAGCTAGTACGCTAGATTATTATACCACCACTACCTCTCGTGGCTTTTTATACCTGGCTCCCAAAGTGTAACATTTTGATTTTTAAATGAGCTAAGCAGATATACATGCAAGACAGGCAACTCCTCTGTAAATTATCATAGCATATGAATCCTTATCCCATCTGCTGTCCGTTTCCTTACAGCTGTCCTTTGTTTCATGCTATTCCTGTCACGCAGTCCTGGGGAACCCACCTTTCACATAGTCCTTACTCTTCTGAGTAATCCACTTGGAGGCTTAGGTATATTTTTGAAGGATTTAGCTTTTAAATCTTGACTGCTGGGAAGAACAGCTTTTGGGGTTTGCATTTTGCTTTTTTTTTTCCTTGGCTTTTTAAAAAAAATTGTCTAATGAGTGCACTGTTGATAATATTAAGAGCAGTGCATAAAGGGTTGCTCTGAAAAAGGCTTTCTTACTTCAAGCATGTTGTCTTTGTGGTGTCTCACGTAAGTTATAAAGATTTCTTTTGCTTCTTCTCTTTATATGGCACATAGTGCGATTAAGGACTCTGTACAAATAAAGAGGTTGCGGCATGTTTTAGAATTTATTGCATTTATTAAAGTATTCCAAACTCAAACTTTTAAATATAGTGATATCAATTTCAGATATTTAAGGGGATAAGTACCTATTGAGGATTTAGGGTAAGGTTGATTGAGGAAGTAAATCTGCTTTCCAAATGTCTACAAAGAAAAATCAAACGAGAAATTCAGTATCAAAAACATCAAAGACAATAAAGCAGTTGCTTTCATCTCCAGTGTGTGCTTGCACTTCAAAGAAAAGCAAAATGCTCACCCTTCCGCCAGTACCCCCGAAGGAGGATGAGCCTATAGTTGTAGATAAATCTCCATCACTTCTTTGAGAGAACAGGGGAAATAGAAGGAAAATTTTGCACAGGAAAATAACAGCTTTATAGTATTTCTTTCACTATAATGGTTGTATCATAGGACATTTCTCGTACTCAAGAATCCTCTTGTTTCATTAAGGTATGCAAGTAATGCTGTACCCTTAAAACCCTGCTCTTCACTCAAAAAACTTTATTTTCTTTCTCTCTCAAACGTAAGGATAAGGTGGTGTTCTCTGAGGTAATGTTCTTCATCCTAATTATCACTTCTGCAAAGTGTGCTGATTGCACACAGTTGAACATGTACATTTGCTCACTCACATCCTCCCATACTTTTTATCTTGGAATTGATGATTCTGGATTTAATTCTGTAAAGTCACTTTGTATTAACTGTTGTGTGAGGGACATGTTCAGTAACTCTGGCAATGTGAGGAGAGACAGGGAGGTGAATCAAACTGTAATGCCTGTTTAAACTGTTTGCTGTGAAACCAGCAAATTTTAGGTCTGGCCATGCAATAGAAAATCATGCATGTAATGATTCCCCAAATTCAGATATGTGATTCAGCACTCTTAATTGTCAGTGAAAATGTGGTCCCAAAACAATCTCCAGAAACTAAAAGGGAAAAAAAATCTGAACATTTTCCTTCTGTACTCACTTTGGATATTTTTATTTTTCAGGCAGAGGTTATTGCTAAAGATATGCAGTAAACTGAAACCATGAAAATATCATAACTTTTATATCTTTGAGTGAGAACAGCTTTAAAATGGTTGTTGAAATGAGACTAAATCCAGTTTTGGCTTTTTCTCCATGCTGCTTTAGCTCAGTTTCAAAGCTATCACTGATCAGGAAGCTTGACAGGCACAGTGTTTGCAAATCCTCACCAATGAGCAGTAACAAGATTTAAAAGTGAAACCTCTGAAGAGAGCCATTTTGCTCAGTCAGCTTTATAAATTCAGTTATTTAACCATCTGCAAGCTAGACTTATTTTATTTTTGTCTATCAGATATAAATCCTACCCAAATAGGAGTGTCAGAGCCTGGTGAATATCATCACACAAAATAATTGTACACACATTCACAGTTGTTTCATAACATACCAAGCAGCTGAAAAGGAATTCATAGCGCAGTAAACTGAACAGGTTGCTTTTAAATGATGATCCATAAAAATAGGAAAATTTGGAGGTCACTTTAATAGGGAAATGCATTTTTGACCTTTTTTCCTTGTATTTCTGTGGCAATGAATAGATGTTTAATCATTAAGCACAACCATTCTCCTTGCAGAATGTACATGGCCTGAACTGAAACCTTGTGGTCTGGTTGCCCGACCACTGAGTCCAGTGAGCTACAAATAAGGTGGCAATTTTCAGGGCTTAATGTCAGTAATAAACAGGCCTTGAAGCACAGTAGGGATCCTGGTTTATATTCAAGTCACTGGTAGTTTTTAGTATTTTGTCAATGAATAACATATTTAATTTTTTTTTCCCCAGAGAGCGTTCCTCAGTTAGGGATCCAGGAAATTTTCTAACAGTTTAAAGTATCATTCCCCAACTGTGGTGCCATTTCTGGGAAAAGGGAGACTGGGATGTGGATCAGAAGTGATACAAACTCTTGTAATGGTGCTGCTGTGTTTTGTTGGGTACTCTTGCTGTTGTGTGAATGCACGGATATGTACATGTATTTAATAATAATCAGTATTTCTCACAAGATTAATCATAATGACCAACTGTCATGGTGGCATCATTTCAAGCAGCAGCTTGAAATGTTATTTCTGTGACTGTTTGGACCTGTTCGTTTTGCAAGAGAAGGAATCTGTTGTGTCCTTTTCCACAGACTTGCTGCTTGTGGGCATTTGGCCTGTGAATTTTTCTAGTCTCCACTGCACAGGTGAGATGATGGAATGTCTCAGTTTGAATACTGTAGCTTTATATTATTACAATTAACAATGTATTCCAGTTGGAGTAATAGGGGGTTGTGCAGCACCAGTCCATATGGGAAATGTGTAATTAGCTGGCAAATTACCATAAGAGGGAGGTATTTGGAAAAGGCAAACAGGTCATCAAGAATGGCATTGAATGATGAACAGAAATAAAAATTTAATGTCACTCTTGTAACCAGTTCAAATGTGAATGTTTACCAATAGATTTTTCTGAAGCTGTGATACAGATCTGTTGGGTTATTTGCCTGAAATTTTCTGGTGTAGAGTTATGGATTTCTGAATGTGTCCAAAGCAAGAAGGAGAATGCTATTTATGTCCTTACACAATGGTCTGAGGTTTTTTCACATCCTATGAGCTAGTTCTTATTTATTGAATTATATTGTTAAGAACCCAGAATTTCTGTGCTTTGAAAATGACCTTTTAAATCAAGTCTGATCTCATTGCTATTCAGGTATTTATACATATGTGCATTTTTCTGTGTATGTGTGTATACATATAAAATATGTGTAGTAGCTATGCATATAGCCACGTATTTCATAGATGTGTAATGAAATACCAGATAGGTATATGAAGATATTTTATCCTGGAACAAGTGTGCCTGTGTTGGTTACAGTTTGAGCGTGCTGTGAGGGTAGGCAAAGGAGCTGACTTTTTCCTTGTTTCTTCCTCTATTGCATGAATGTACTTTTTTGGATAAGCTTTCAGAAACATAATGACATAGTTATGGCATTCTTCCTTCATGTCTGGAGCAAATTGACAGTCTGTCAAGTCTATCCTCAGTACTTTAAATTTCCAAAAACTGAAGGTTTGGTTTTGGTTTTTCAATTTGTGACAGGAATACAAAATCACTCTCATCTGTCAGAAATGTTTTTATTTTTCAAGAACAGTCATAATCTGCTGATTTTCTCTTCAAAAGATGAGAAATTTTGATACTTGTAATCATGTATGCTCAGCGAATGCACGAGTGTGTTTGAAAACATGTGAGCACCATGCAAAGTTCTGCTCTTTGCTAGAAAATATTAAATCACTTATGCATCCTGTCCAGGAGCAAGGACCTTTCAACCAGTCCACACCAGATAATGAAGACTTGGTAGGGAAAGGCACCAGTGGGTGCAGGATGGGTGTCTGGACCCAGTGTCCTGAGAAGTGCCAGGTCCCTGGGCAGGCTGTTCCCAACCCTCTGGCTGGCTGTGGAGTGCCGGTCCTGAATGCAGTTCAGCTCTTTGAATATCTAGAAAGAGAAGAAAGCAGATAAACAAACCTCAGTCTCGAGAAACCCTGGCTTCCTTGGAGAAGTGATGAAAGAGATGAAACATAATTCTGTTTTCTGAAAACAGAATTCCCCAGAAAATTTACATCTTTTTAATTAAAATAAAACTGTCTCTGTACCAACCTTGAGACATTTTTCTTTCTTGAATATCTGAAAGAACTACGTTTAGAAAACATGATGGTAGAGGTAATATTAAAGACATTGGATTTCCTATTTTTATTTGCTGTTAGAGTACTTTAGAGGAACATAATGTTTTGTAGCTTATCAGTGTGCAAAAGAAATTACTACAGTTCACATATAAATTTATTGCTTTTCCTTGAGCAGTTTGTGCATGCAGTGAGTAAAAAAAAAAAATCTAGTAGATACTTCACAGAATGCACAAATCTTGCCGTTTTAGTTTCAAAAGCAAATGCGGAATTTGACTCAGTGTCACAATCATCACATTATTGAAACATTTTATTTTGCCTGTGAATATTGAGTTGCTCTGGCATTTTAGTAATGCAAAACAGCTGAAACCCTTTAAGGAGTTGCTGGCTGACACAAAAGCTTTTATTGTTAAAAAAAAAAAATGTTAATCTCTTCAAAATGTTATATTATTGACAAAGTTGCTTGCAATAATTAAGAAATTTAAATGAGTCACTCCCAGCGCTGTAACAATTGGGTATTATGGTTTCATAAGAAATAAGTGTTTCAGATATTAAATGTTCATATTGTGGCATGAAAAATGCTTTGAGTCTTAAGAGTAGCTTATCTTCCAGTGGAATTAGCTCAAAACAATATGCAGTGACTCTGATGCCTGGTTCCTCATTATTATTCGGAGATAAAAGTCGCTGGGGCTTTCTGCCCTGGCTGAGAGACAGCGCCTGTGCCAAATCTCTGAGACAATCAGGTCCCTTGCTCCGATGAGGTATTTCTTTTAGCTCTATGGCAAATCGAGTCTCCAGACTATTTCAGGAGCATTAGAGACTTTTCTTTGAAATATTGTGCACTAAAAGCCAAGTCTGTGTCTAAAACAAATAAAGATAAAAATGCCTGTTGCTTCCATCTATACTTGATCATTATGTTGCTTCCATTTGAGGGATTTTTCTGTTGCTCTCACAGAGACCAGTGCTAGTCCCTTAGCAATTCTGCCTTATGATTAAGTCAAAAGGTTTAAACTATTACAACTTCATTATGTATTTTTACAAAAATATTTGATTGCTTCAAATAGGAGCGTAAGTTCAGAATAAAACTACAGTGGCTCACCTTATTTGGTTTTTGTTTCTCTTTTAGTAAAGTCCAGTGTCATTGATTAATCTTTTTTTTCTTATCTCCTACATTTGTTGCATGTAACACCTGTGATATGAGCCATGGTGTCTGCTGTAACAAATGGGCCTATAGAGCATGAGACTAAATTAAATTCTTCTTGTGACTATGATTTTTGTGAGACTAATTGCAAAGGTCACGATTTTCCTTTGTCAGGGAGCCTCAGCTAAGAATGTCTTTGTTCTGAGCCCTTTGAAATACCCCATACACATCCCTTTAGTCTTTATTAATGTTGTCTCAAGGCAGTGCCTTGCCACACAGCAGTCAGTCAGACTTGGGCACTGTATGAGAAAATATCTTGTTGTTGGGACAGAAAAGATTGATTATTAGTTACAAGGAAAGTTTGAGAATGATTTCTTAATATTGGCATAAGAGTATCAGTGGTTAAGAAAATACATTAAGGCCCAATATAAGCAGGTGCAGCATTTTATTTTTAATTTTACACACTTGTGTCTTGAAAGAGCAAGTATTTTCTAACTCATGTCCTACAAGCTAAGAAGGCAAACTACAGAAATGTAATTTGAAATTAACTGTATTAGATTTTCTACAAGAGTTTTAAAGGTGCTCTGCTATGGGCAGAGTAAATTTGCAATGTTAAATTTGAAATTATTCACCTTTTGAATATACATATACTATAGCTATAAAAACCTAGTATGAAAATGTATTACATGTGTAATGTTGATTAAGTCAGATTGTCCTTTGCAGAGGGACGGCAAATATTTTATTTGTCTCTAAAACTCTATTCCTTCCTGTTTAAATAATCCTGTCTCTGCATGAATGCCTGCACATTAATGTTTAAATGTGTTTAAATGTCAGTTATCTGGCATTAGAAAAAACATCATTAATGCCAGATATTAAGCAATTATCACGGCAGGGGAACTAAGGTTTACAAACACATTCCTGCATTCATTTATGATTTACTTGCAATCTTGATTTTATGCGTATTAAAGCATGAATTAAAATAGTTGACAAATGCTCAGCATCAGTTTGTTACAGGACAGAGAAAATAGACCTATCACTTATTTTTAAAATATATCATTACAGTGACTGACAAGATTCTTAGGAAGCTGAGAGGCTAATACTTTGATTCTGCTCTAGAGCAGACTTATCTTCTTGGACCTGAGCTTTCCTTCTGCACTGCAGCTCTCCATTGGATATTCTGCTCTCATCCTGTGATCCAGCAAATGGAGCTAATAGATATGATGTGTATAGACTGAGCAATAGGTATGGGTGCTGTGGCCAAGAGCTCTGCTGCAGAGATCTGTTCTCTGGTGCAGACAGACACTGGGAAAGATTCACCCTGCTGCCTTTTGTCCCCAACTGCGTGCCATTTTTGCTGCTTATATGTTTCAGCCTTTTGGAGAGTAAAGGCTTTGGGCACAGTGAAATAAAGTGTGATGTGAATAAACATGGGCTTAGGAGAATGTAAAACTAATCTACGTTTTTTACATTAGCCAGAACTTTTTGTTCATATTTGTTCAATTTGTTGTCATACTGGAAGATGGCAAACAAAGAGTTGGATAAAAGGCAATGGTGCTGTTAACTTGCCTTTTACTTTCAGTTACTCAAGTGATGTTGATGCCTTTCCCTGGTCTTAAAATCAAGAGGCAAACACGGTTAGCAGGGAAAAAGGGATTTTACCTTGGTATTTATTTTAAGGATCCTTAGGTGCACTATGTCCAGGTGGAATGCACCTCCATGCACACCGCAATGCACATCCCTAAAAGATCTGGTATAACATTATAGGTGTTACTAATTAGCAGATCTATCATAAATTCCCCAATGAGAGGCTTGAGTGAGCACCCCCCGCCAAGGAACCTTCCCTTGGATGGTTCTATCTCAGTTTACAAAATGTGTTCTGGAGAGGACCTTGGTGTTTAGGGCATTTTGATCCCTAACTATGAAGCTTCTAAAATGTTGAGTCTTCCAGCTTGACTAAGAAGTCCAAGAATGTAGGCTAAAGCACTAAGAATACAGAAGTTGTAAAAAGGTATAACAGGGGTATAAAAGGACAGGCAAAAAATCATCATGGCATCAATGTAACACCTTTTAACAAGCCCAGGAAGGTTTTTTCATTTGCTGGTATTTCCCAGGGAGTTCAGCTTCCCCTGAAACCTTTTGTTTTGGTGCCTGAGTGAGAGCTAAGGACTTCTGGAAATTGGAACCATAGCTTTGTGCAGCAAGCAGTTGCACTGTGGCCGAGTCCTGGTGTGGGTAGGCAGAGGCAAAGCTGTGCTTTTATCCTGGAGTATCCACCTGGATTCCTCAAAGCGCCTCACAAGAGGGGTCATGTCCCCATCCCGAGGGAACAGCAGAGCCTCTAATTGTGCAGGCAGCTGAGCCAACCTCCCAGCCCTGCTCCCTTGCGCCAGGAGAAGCTGGAAATTGCCCTTTTGATATCAAGGTGAAGTGAGTTGACTCCAGCTTGTGGAACAACAGGGAACTCACAGCACTGGGGGCTGTGGAGGGGAAAAGCCAGAGTATGAGGACAGAGTTTGACATCAGTAAAATACCTAGAGCTTACCTAACAATATTAAATTATCTAAAATATCCAGTAACTATTTCGAGGTTAAAGCCTACATACCCATACAATAGCTAAATTTTTGTAGTTATTTATTGTCTGGGATTATTTTCGTAAGAAATAATCTTATTTAGAAATTATGTATTTCTTTGCAGTTAGTGCCTGTTTTAGGAGCTAAAGTCACTGGTAATGTTTGATCATTCTTTATACAGAGGCACTAGAAACAAGTCATACAAGAAAACTGCCAAGCACAAAAGGTCCCTAATTCTGGTATTCCCAGATACTTTTAGTAAGTTTGCCTTAGCTCAGGTTTTAATTTAGCATTAACAAAGGATTTTGTGATGTTTTATATGCTATAATCTAATATTCAGCCTGTGCTTTCATTCAGAACTACTATACATTTAAATCTCAGTTTGGAAACTAGATACCGCAGGAGAATAGTCCTGGAAAAATCTAAATTATCAGTTACAAGCTGATCTAAAACTTACAGTATTGAAGCATCTTTTGAAATATGCATTAGAGGATCTTTAAAGAGATCATACAAAATTCATCAAAACCCACTTTTCAGAAGCAGCTACTTTTTCATCAGGGTTTTACATGTCACTAGTTGTAGTTCCAAATTTTTTCAGGCATTTACATATAAACAAAATTTTGTATATGCACACGCACACAGAGCTTATCTCGCTAAGTTGTATGTTAGAAAGGAGAAAGCAGCTGGGCTGTTCTTGAGTCTGTGGAAGACCTGGGAACAGACCTGAACTCAGTGTCTGGAGTTTAGGGATTGTGCAGGTATTTCTGCAACACCTCGTCAGTGTTTCAGTAGCAAATGGGGCAAATACAGCAAAGAATTTTGCTAATGGTCATCCATACGTGAGAGGTATAAATGTACTTTTCTACCTTCCATATATTTTTAATATTTTTACCTCTTCCCTTGCTGGGACTCCAGTACAAGAGCAGGCTGCTCCTTCAGTCAAACCCATGAGTATGTAATAGCATCTGACCTAACCCAGGGTGTGCACAACTTTGGGGCATTTGTGCATCTGTTTTGCTCATTCTTGTATTTACTTTGCTGCCTCCATGTTTCCCTGGATTTTGCCAATCTCTACCCTGCTTAGCAATTCACATCTGCTGAGACCGTGTTACTTCTGTACGTTGGGCCTGACTGTGGCCCTTTGGCTGTGCATGTGTAATAAACCCAACATCTGCTTTAAAAAGAAGACCAGAGAGGGAAGTATGGTACAAAAATAATTTTAAAGTCCCTGTTAGACGTCCCTTTGCAAATTATGTGCTAGTTGTACATTTTTAGCTAACATAAAATGTCGAAAGTTTAACTGCACAAAACTTGACAGGCACTTGTCCAGGAGACAGAGTGGCCAGATGTATATTAACTGAAACAGCTATCAGAACTTAAACATCCTCAACTAATTCATTATCTCAAAGCAACCTCTGCTGCAGCCACACCAAACAGATCTACCTTGCAGCGTGCCTTGAAGGTAAACAGAAAAGGAAAATTTTGACCAGCTTCTTTTTTCCAAATCATTATAACACTATTTTGACTCCTCTTTTTCCTCCCTAAGGCATTTAAATAATTATCTAGTTGGTAATTACTCTATTTAATGTAATAAATCCCTTTCCACATGTAGATTTGTATTTCTTTGCACAGAATATGTTTTCTAGGTGAATCATCTTTTGAGAGCACCATTTCTAGCTTAGAATTAAAGGGAGAGTTTCATCTTGGGTCAGTTCTGTACAGTATCAAGCACAGACAGCTGATATTTAAAACTAACAACCAGGAAGATGCCCAAAAATTCCTCAGTCTTGGTTTGGTAAAATCTCCATGGATTCATTTGTATTGCCCTTTTCCTGAGGCAATAAAGAGAGAGGGTGTTTTCAGAGGGTCATATTAACACAAACAACCTTCTGTGGATGCTGGAGAGGGTTGATTGCCCCCTTCCTGACTTGCCTTAGGAAGGATAAATGATTATTTTAGCACTGGCATCATTCCGAAGGACTGTAACATATTTTACTTCGTTAACCTTTCTTATTCCATTGGATTATTTGGTCGGAGTCAAGAGACTTAAACTGATGGTTTTTACTTCCATGATTTGCCAACCCTTATAACTGGTGTGGTGCCAGGTTCACTCTGAGCTGTCACTGGGCAAGTGTGTTCCAGCTACATCCACCTGTTTGTGCTCTGGCTGCCAGGAGAGTGATTGCTTGTCAATCTGGTATCTTTGCCAGCACTAAATCCACTTTTTTTCTTTTTTTTTTTTTTTTCTTTCTTTTTCTTTTTTTCAGAGGAGGAAGGTGATTAGCGTTGGTAGCTTCACAATTGTGTTTTATGGATTTTCACCAATATCAGGACAGGCACACTTTACACAGTGGCTTGTTGAATTATCTTTTTTCTGCGTGTTTTAGTGACCACGTGGATATTTCAGGTGGTACTGTAAATCAGCAGATCACAGCTGAAGGCACTCTGTCTTTTGTTAACTGGCTAAAGCTATTAAAGGTAATCAATTCCTGTCTTCAGTTTGTCCTAATCTATGCTATTGCTTAGCTCACCACAAAAACATCTGATCACATGTAGAGGTCTTTTGTTGGTTTGTTTGACCCAAACAATAGTGTTAACAGAAAGAAATAAAATCAGTAGCTGATCAAGGCAAGTTTATCTGTCACCTTTGTCATTAATGAATTCATACGAAGTGAGCTGAGTGGTTTGTTTTTTTCCTTGATTATGTAAACCTGAGACAGAATAAACTCAAATAAAAAGCTTCATCTAAGGCATATCAGCCTCCCACTGTGTCTCCTTCAGCACTGTGATTCGATGTGTGCCTTAGTACTAGTTTTGTTTGGATTTTCTGTTCTAAAAAACTTGATGGCCCTGTCAAGTTAGCTTTAAGATTGTTGTGGATTATCCCTATGCCCAGTTTCTGGGGAGTTTTGCTTGTCACAAGTACACTTAGTACTACAAAGTAAAGGAATTGCACTTTGTGCAGGCTGTAGTTCTTGGTAATAGGTAGAGTATGAATTTCCCTGGCATAGTACCCCTCTGTGTGCTCTTTCATCACAGGTGAAGCCAGGCAGCAGACAGGGCAGGAGTCTTCTGCCTTCATATTATTAGTTCTGGGAGAGAGAAAAAGAGATGGGACTGAAGAGAGGGAATAACATTAAACTGAATTTTCTGTGTATACAGGTTCTTCAAATGGACAGTTCTTCAACATACAGCTCAGTAGGTCAGAGTTACATGAAATGGACACTTAATTTCTTGTCCTAATTACAATTCTGGAGAGATTTTCCTTTCCACAGACTCTCCCAAGCACCCCGCTGTAGCCCCTTTCCTCACAAGAAAGAGGATTCAGTAAGGAGCATTGGCACTAAGCAATGGATATGTCCCCATTCTCAGGGGACACATTTCCCCACTGAACAGCAAAATGTGTGTGTTATTTGTCAAGCTATAAACGTAGGCAAGCCTTGTAAATTGAGACTCTTCTGATACAAAACAATTTCTAATTCGGTCTTCAAAATGTTTTTTACAGTAACTGGTACTCTCTAGGTTTGATGCAAAGTGAGGAATTCCAATGAATTTTAATCTTTCAAATCCTTTTTTTTTCATCTAGTAGATAAAACACTACAAAGCTGCACTTTTTTCATAATTGAGCAAAACAGAGGCTGGAGTTAAGGGCTGTAGTAAGTGTTATACAAAGGCTAAGAAGGAGGCAAGGAAGCAGTATTGTATGGCAGCTGGCACAGGCTGCACCTCTTAGCACCCAAATCTAAATAATTATCTTCCAGAAAACTTCAGGATTTTACTCGTAAATTCCCTGTGAGAAAGGAGGATTTCTGGGAGTTCTAGAAGTTGTTCCTCTCAATACCAGCTTTTTGAACACTGAAAAAAGAAGTAATTTGTGTTCTTACCAGCAATACATTGGCTAATTTCAGGGAGCTGGTTCTCTGAACCTTCCCTGGAGCTTACTGGGTAGTTTGTATTGGGCCAAAGAAAGAAATAGGGAAAGGACTTTCATGGGAGGTTTTTTCAAGCTCTTCTTATGTTCATGATCCCCTTCTGCTGCCTTTACAATGAATTTGTCCGTCCGCTCCAGTTCCCAGTGCTGGGCGGGTCCGTGCTGCAGGAGGTGCCCTATGGATGGGGCCTGAGGGCTCAGCTCCTCATGGAGTGACACAATTCTGAACACACCACTCTCCTCATCGTGCAAGGCAAGCTTGGAAAAGGGAAATCACTAATACAATGCAGTCCTTGAGACCCTGTGGTGTTAAACCCAGCCCCTATAGTGCCTCTGTAGGAACACCCAGAGGAAAATGTGTCCCTGGGATGTGGAGCCAGAAGGCTCAGTCAGTCTCTGAAGGCGTTTGGCTTGTCTGCTTTCAGGTGTAGGCAAGTACTCAATTTTCATTGCCATGATACTGTTTTCAGCTAGAATGCTTTCTGAGCGCATCAAAAAGGACAGGCTGCCATGATTTGAGGCCAGAACTGGGAGCTGGGATAGAGAAGTGAGGGCTAGAAATCTTACATCTGCTCAGAGCAATGGCATCCACCTTCTTATCTGACTAAAATAAATATTGTGTTCAATTTGTAATTATTACTACCAAGAAAACCACCTACTGAGCTAGGGGATAAGTGCCAGAAAGAAGCAGTGCCCTGCCACCATGACCTTAGAGCAGAAGAGGGAGGTACATGAAATGAGGCACGTTTGTTCTAGAGAGACACAAAGCCCAGTGAGAGCTGGGGGGAACAGCACATGCTACAGATGTGCCCAAATGAGTATCAGGATGCATTAACTTAGTGCACTATTAATTTATTATATTTTGAAATAATAGTATAAAATAAACATAATTTCATCTTGTACATGAACTGTGAATTATGTTGTGTGGGTCATTCCGAAGGACAGAAGTGATCTTAGTCTGAACTACCACCACTAAATATTATAAATATGCCTAATGTCTGGTGTAATTACCACACTGCTATTTCGGTTCTGTGCTGAAATCAGATTTGCCCTTCAGCTTTTGCACTGCCAATTATCAAAATAAAATATGAAGTTGAATAACGTAACAGTGGAATGTTGCAAATAAAGTAAGAATCCAGTCCATGTGGGGTCATTGTATGTATAGCGAACAGTGCAGCACGATCTTGCAGCATAAGGACAATTATACTGCTTGCTCAAATGTTTGGAATTCATGGTGACAACACCTGAAATTAGGAAGGTTAATGACTAAACTGATTAGCAACAGAGAAGGCATTTGCAAACAAGTGAGTTATAGTCATTGCAACAGTAAAACCTCTGAAAAACATTTTGAATCATCACTGAGCTCTTTCCTGAAAAAGTGTTTTGACTGATCATAACAAGGAGCTCTGTCATGATGTTTCACCTTATGGAGCCTTTGGAAATGGATCCAGATGGATGGGCATGAAAGATGTTGGTTTGGTCACTTTTGCTCTAACGCTGGTATAGCAGCATCTGAGCAAAAATCAAAAGTAATTTTGAATGAACACTGGTAGTGCAATTCAAGTCATATTTGGCTACCATCTTTGAAAGCTGAATGACCTGCTGCTTTATTTACTCACTCTTGGACACAAAAATGTAAAGTCAAAGTCTGATCCATTAACCTCATGCAAACTACATCCTGGCAGCTGTTACTTACGAGCAGGGCACGTGAAAATACAGACAAATTCTCAGGCTGGATGGAACAGGCCTTTGTAGATGTGAAATATAGTAATGCTTTACTGAGGTAAGTTTACCTGTGCCTGGAGGACAGGGATCCCTATCCCTTGTTAGGGATTGTAGCATATATTTATTGCTTTTCTCTCTGGATGCATTGACCCACTGCAGTTTTTAATTCATTCTTATGTACAAAAGTACCAATTGTAAGCACTACCAGGGAAAGGAGAAAAAAAGAAAAATTTCCAGAGTTGTCAGCCTTTGAAACTTTAAGGAATTAAATGTAAAGGAGTGCAGTCTCATTATTGCATCTAAATTTTCAAAATGCCTCTATGTATGCCTTTCTGAGCCAAGATTTTTTTGTGTCTCATGCCTAATGGTATTCAGAATTTATAGCAATATTGTCTGCTTCAGCCCTTGCATTTGTTGTGAGTTTGCTGTTTCTCTCAAGGAGGTACTGCCTCGCTGCTGTGCGGTGTCAGAACACTGCACCATGCTGTTCTGCAGGAAAGCAGCCAGCACAGTGTCGTGCACACACAGGTACCCTACCTGCACACTTGTATATTTGCATTGCTCCTGTTCACTACCGTCAGCTTTGTTCAGGTATTTCTGTAAAATAATACCTAGAAGCTAATCAGAAACTTCAGAGGGTATTTCCAGGAGCAGTTCCCTATCTGCACACCTGTCTTTATAATACATGGGAATAGAGAGAGGAGCACTGCAGCACAGATACACTATATATAATGATGGGGGTTTGCAGGGTACCATGCTGATGAAGTTGGAATTGGCAACTATTATATCATGTTGCAAAGCAATTGAGGGAGGATTTGCTCTTGGAGATTTCTTGTAACGAAATGAAACTCTCTTTTGAGCCAGTATGTTTTATACCTTCTCGATTTTCTTATGTGGGATCGCTGTCACAGGTCTCAAAACCTTTATGTTAATTTATCCTTAGACATATTAAAAATGCATTCATCCACATGATTTAGTTAGTTCAAAAAAAAAAAGTAAGTGAAGACAAATACCTGGCTGTAGATATAGTGTAACATTTAAATTGATTGTGGCCTATTAAAGCTCATTTGTTCATCAAGGGTGAAAAAAGTATTAACAACTGAACTAGTGCTCCTTCTCCTAGTCCTGATTTATGTTCATAAGCATGAATACAGATGAATGGAATTAGAAGCAACACTCTTTTCAAAGGATTTTAAATAATTTTCAAGTTGTGATTTCAGCCTTAAATTTACAAAAAAGATCTTTGGAGCAACAGTGGTTTGACTGATACTAGAGCAAATATTTTGTGGGTTTTTTAAAATAACTCTTACCCATTTAGAGAGAATTGACTGGAAACTTATTTTCAAAAGGTGTTTTCAGAAATGTACTTTGGAGAATTGTGGTTTCATATAATTATATTTAATGCATATAAGTTAACTTTTCATGATACAGCTGGAGTTACTTCAGTATAGTTCAATGTGGAACCAGTTGTTAAAAGTGCAGCCCATTTCATACCCAGGTGTTGAACCTCTGGTGTGTTCTGCTCCCTCTCATCGCTCTCCTGTCTCCCTGCTGCCCAGGCTGTGTCCCCTTTGCTGCACCTCCTTTGCCATCTTCTTTTTTTTTTTTTAATCAACAATTGTACATATATTTCCTGCCTATTTTTAGCTGCTATTTATTTGGCAGAGAACTTGGATAGAAGTTGTCTTCATCTTCATCAGTGCATGTGTGTTCAGAACAGCAGCAGATTTTGAGTGTGTGCCCTGACTGCTCTCACTTGTGCCACCCTGACCCCACTCACTGCTCCGCATCCAGAAAGGGTTTAGAAGTGTAAAGTAGATTTTTTTCAAAGGAAACAAATTCTGAAAATTCTTTCCATGGGGGCACAAAATGCATCCCAGCCCATAAAAGAAAAGTCCAAACAAATAACTGGCCCCTTGTGTACTTCTCAGGTGTTTATTTAGGGATGGTAGCAGGATACACAGCTGAACGTATCTCAGAAGAACACATGGGAAGTGCATACAGTGCACATGCAGGAACCTCAGCTGCTACCTGCTGCAACAATTGATTGCACCAAATGACTTGTTAATATGGATTAAAGCCTTAGTTACTCACAGTGGTGGATATTTAAAAATCCATCGTTCCAAATCACATTGATGGCTAAGGACCATTTTCCTTGCAGACCTGGGTTAAGGATGTTAGCCCTCAATTACAGCACTAGAGAAGGTAGAGTCTGGCTGGCTGTAATAGCTTTTCACTGTTCTGTTGTAGAACAAGTCATGGCTTCCTCAAGCAAAAGATATTTTTTTTCTGTTCTTCTAGATTCCATAATTACAATAATTCTTAATTGGAAGCAGAAATAAAGAGATCACTTTTATTATTTATACTATTTTACGATACAGAGACTTTTGCTTATCCTTGGTCAATCTGTTGTGCAAACACAAGAAGATGGTAGTTTTCCTCCCCTAGAGATTAAAGAGACTGTTCCCATTTTCTGATTCCTTGCTACATCCTTGTATCCTTGTGACAACTGGGCAGAGTACATTGGATTTTTACTGGAGTGAGGCTGGAGATGGGCTGGACAGCAATGAATCTTTGCCAGCATCTGCAGACCATTAGCATACATTCTAGAAAATATCTCAGTTCAAAGCCTGAGAAAATTGATATGCATGGATCCAAGTACTATTTTCACACGGAAATACAAATTTTGAATATGCATGAACGAGAGAAAGATTTTACTTATTCCAGAAATCTGGCTAAGACATTATTCCCACCAGGACATATGATCATTGAAAGAAAATGGAAAAGCATGGAAGCACCAGCTGTTTGTGAATGAATCAGATTTGGCCTGGTTAACATCTGAGATGAATCAAATATGGTTTTGTTAACATGATAAAGACTGATGAATTGAAGAAGGTTTAGAAACCCTCTAAGGATTTCTCTGAAGACAGTGTCTGGCTAGTAAAAGTACCTATGCTGTTAAATAAATATGGAATCATTATTGGGCTACTTACTTGCTTTAAGTTAAAGACTCTTCATCAGTTTCCTGCTGTCATCATCCTACAGTGTCCTAACAAAATCAAATGCCCTGAGCCTCCGTGTTCCAGACAGGAGGTCAGCAGTCTGTGTGTGACTGTGAGACCGTGTGCAATGCCTATGTATAATGCAGGCTGTGTTTACTGAAGTAAATTGTCTGCTGGTTTGCTCAACTTAGATTTCAAGAGGAATTTAAATATCTTGAATATGTGTTATACAAACTCAGAAAGTATTTTATGTAGGGGAAGGTTGCTTCACTGACATTAGAGCTACTGTGTGAATTGTGTGCAAACTGACTCAGTTGGATTTTCCAAGTAAATGTTTATGGCTCGTTTTAAAATGGGGGAAAGGTCCAGTTTATAATTACAGTGCTACTGTAGAATGCTTGTTTTAGCATTGGATACACAGCAGTGCATGATGGCTGGTGAGAAAAATAGGTGGAATATTTTGTGTTTATACTGTCACCTGCAAGAAGGTTCAAGTGAAAAAGGAAGGTTCTGTAATGTGACTTCAAGTTTACAAATAGATAAAAAAAACCAGTTTTACAAACTGAAATTTTATCAACCATGAAATGAATGGTTCAGGATATACTCGGTGCACATTTTTAATTTGCATGGGTGCATATTAGCAAGCACAGGTAAATATCTATGTGTAGATTTGGAGTATCATGGGAATATGATATGGTATATGATGTGCTTTGCAGTACCACTGACACTTGGCATTTGCTGTTTTCAGCAGAAGTATTTCTAGCGTTCCAAACATTTGGAAGAATTCTGGCAATGGGGAAATGCTGTCTCTCCCAGTGATTTTTGTGTCATACATTCAAAAAAAAATAACCCAGAAGCTCAAAAGTAGAAGCTTACAGTTAACAAAAAAATCCCTAATATGAAACTTTTAAAGAGCCTTTCTGAGGGCATCCACTTCACATTATACCTCTGCCTCAAAGTAAAATTGCACTTGGGTTGACTTTCTGCAAATCAAAAATGCCTTCTATTTAATTTCATTCAAATGTTTAGCTATGCTTCATTGTTACCACATTAGACAGCAAACACAAATCCAATAAAATGTAAACCTTGCTTTCATTAATTTGAAAGCGACTTGCTTGTTCAAAGTCTTTGAGATTGACTCTTTTAGAAAATAGTTTATTCTCTAAGGTAAGCAACCTTGGTCAACATGAAGCTCTACTTAATCCCGTGAGAGTGATTGATTTTTTTTTTTTTATTTTTTTTTTTTTTTTGCTTAGTCCACTGGCATGCACATGATGAATTTACTTGATTCTGAGGTTATTTACTTAGATAGACTAAAGACAAAAGGTTGCTGCTAGCAGTTCTCTGTTTTCAAGGAAAAAATCTCTACCGCTGTAGCATCTAATATTGCAATGTTATTCTTTGTATGTTAATTGATACTTTTACATTGCAGTAATTGATAGATTGTGTTCTTCCAAGTACGTACTCACTCTGAAAACTGCCATTATCATTTGAGAAGTAAGACCATGCAGATGATTTAGGTCACACCACCTAATGCCAGGATGTTTAGGTAAATTTAGAGTATTTCAAAATACTAAGGGCAAGGTTGAGCATGACATTGTCTAATATAGGCCTGGAAGAGCTGCTTGATAATTACCAGAATTCTTTACAGTGACAAAACACTGTGATTTTATTTAATGAGGGAGGCTGTTAGAATATTGGGGCTTTGCATCTGTCTGTGCTGATCAAAGTCGTCTAGTCCTGAGGCACTCCAAAGTCTGTTGACTTTGATACAACAAAGCATCCAAGGAATGCTTCTGGACTTGGTTGGGTGTTAATGACTGAGCAGGTTGCAGACCTTACCCTGTTGTGCAGCATTGAGGGGGCTGAGGGCCAGAGTGTGCCAGGTGTGAGTGTGGATAAGCCCAGGATGGTGTCTGCAGCCCATCTTGGGCCTCGTTGTAACCTGCTGCTTGTATCTTATCTTGTACAGATTTGGGCAGTCGAGGAGTTTGAGTATCTTGTCTGTTGAGTCTGTGAGACTGTGCTTGCATTCAGCTTTATTTTGCCATCACAGGTAGAACGTACAGTCCCTCCTCAGTCCTGTGGAATTTTCCATTTAAAGTCTGGTCACAATGGTAGACTTTTTATTGTCCCAGCTGGTACAGCGCAATGTATTTTAAAGTCTATTTTACTGGTAACCGTAAGAGTTTTGTTTCCATGTTCCTTCAAATATTTACACATTTAGCTTTCTTTGTACAAAGAAAGTTCAATAGTTTTATTTGCATTTAATAGAAAAAATGAAGCAAGAACATAAAATTCTCTGCTCTGTTGGCCTGGGGGAGTCTTGTGAGCTACTAGGGAATTTACAGGAGGTGATTGATAAAGGCAAGCTATTTACATCTCTAACCTCACTCCCTCTCTCCTCCTTTCTCTCTGAGCCTGTACCTGCACTGGAAAATTCTCGTTTCCATAAAATGGAAATATTGATTCATCCAGGCCAAGAATTGCCGATATATTACTGGTTGCATGTCCATAAACCATACAAGAATTCATCAGGAATAAATTCTTGATGGTATTTCCTGTGCATGTGTTTGGAGGAGCAGGGAATAGGGAAAAGCTGAAAAAAAAAATATATATATATATACATATATTTGAGTGTGTATATATATATATGCAGCAAAACAAAATGGGCAAAATGTTTTAGTCAAGTGGGCTCTGTCTGATTTTTTTTTTAGAATTATGATGTGAAGATGCCCAAATTTTGCTTTAGCTTGTGAAGAAAGAAGGTTTTACCTTTGGGCTTTTCAGCTGTCCCACAAAAGGGGCACTTCTTCTGGGGGTCAGAAATAACAGAAAAAATTAGGAACTAAAATCTTTTACTGTCAGGTTAATAATGTCTTTTGACTGTAACATGAAAAACAAGCTTTTTGTTCTACCAGTCATTCATAATAGTCTTTTATTAGGTTTAGCAGAAGAGTTCTATCATTTTTTTTCTGAAAAATGGGCAGCCACTCTGACATAAATCAAAATCTTTTTGCTACTGCTTTCCAAATGGATTATTTCAAATGCTCTGATATAATACAAAGCACTTTAGAAAATGTGAATCCTGTTATTTACAATGATAAGCACAAGAAAATAAAAGGGTAATATCAACTGGTGGGTTTTGTATTACAAATCTTTATTTTATTTTTGAGTTATTAATGGAAAATAGGGTTACTGATTAGTGTTATATAATAAATGCTTATTAAAGTAATTTCCATGAAAGAATACATAGTTCCATATAGCAATATGGAAAAGACACATAGTAATTGTTGAATTTAAAGAGGTTTTGATTTTTGTTTGTTTGGTTGGTATTTTTTTCTAGTGAAAGCCCTGAAAGAGTATAATTTTTAGGTTGGCTGAAGTATTTTAACTGGTATGAACTGGCTTGAGCTGTCTCAAACAATAATAGATGACATTGCTAGAAGGCAACCGTGGCAAATTGTTTGCTGCACTGCGATGCAGGTTACTGTTCTTTTTTTTCCCCCATGATCTCAATACTAATGACAGTAAGGGAATAAATGAAACAATTTCTCCAGAGTATGTCTAATTATGTTGGATTTTATGTCCAGGAAAATTAAGATATAATAGTACATCAGCAGGACTGAACCTGATACCACAGTTTTGTTAGTATTGATCTCAGACTTGTTTGCAGTGGGTTGGGGTGAAGGGAGAAATTGAATGAGTAAGTTCAGATTAGCACTGCTTAGCACTTTGTATTTATTAGAGTGGTAAACCACTGGAGTTGTAATTACTGGTCTGCATTACAAATTGCATCATTTTTACTCCTTGGGACTCGCACGTTTCAGTGAGAAGTCTGGGAAATTATTTTTTGATGTGCTTGTTAGCACAGCTGTCTGAATGCTTGGCTTACATTAACGGTGACATCAGAGACTGTGCTCTTATCCAGGAGTGTTGGGCAGTGCATTTACAAGAGGTAAATTCCCTGCTCTGGGGGACTCTGGATGTCTTTGAGAACATAAATGTATTTCACTTATATCTTCCTTCCTTGCTTCCTGAATTTTGAGAAAGTTCCAAATATATTCGTACCCTTGCTTCTTGCCAGGTAACTAGAAGTCAGTGGGATTCACTGTCCTTCATGCACTGATAACTTCTATTTTAAAAGCATTTATGTAAAACTGGTAGAGATAAATTTGAGAACCCAGAATCCAGCACGCTGCATCAAAAAACAGGATGATAACTGACAGCTTTAGAAACTGTCTAAATTTAGACATCTGAAAATTGTGACATGATACTTTTTTTTTCCCACATCTGACAACCCAGTATTAAAGTGCTTAAACTTGCAGCCCCATCTACCAGTCAGTTCTCACCTCCAGCAGGCTTCCTGCAAGCAGAGTCCTCTAACACACAGAGTATTGAACAACACTGCTTTTTTCTTTTTTTTAAGCAAATTACTTATTGTTTATTTTTAAGAAAAGCACTGGCTAGTTTCTTCATGCATTTCTATATTTTCTCATCCTCTTATTCCAACGTTACTGCTGTACAGTAACTTTTTTCACAGATGATCTGTTCATAGCAAAAAAAAAATTCTTGCAACACCAATCATTTTCTGTGTGTTTCACTTCAGTCTAGGACTAGGGTCATATGGTTATATTCTGTGGCTCTGAAGAACAGAAGATGTTCACTAAAAGAGCACTCTTGTGTTGAAGTAGCAGAAACTGTGACTTTAGCACAACACTTAATTGTATTTCTTCAGCTATTATTTAGAGACAAGAATAGCATAGTCGTGCCTGCAGACATGCACACCTCACCAGTAGTCATGGGTTTTATTCCCTTCATTTGAAGCAGAAACCTTGCTCTCTTTTCACGTTATAATGTAGGATGTCTGTTAGTTTCCTTCAGTGTGAGAGCAGTTGACTTCCTTATGTTGGGCTTGTAAGATCTCTGCAACCATATTTTACAATGTGTGTAGGCATGATAATAAAGCGTTTTTTTTTCTTATAAATGAACAGAGAATAGTGTGTTTCTGTGTACTATTCCCTTAATTAGGGCTTCAACCACAAGTGGGAGTCAGCAGAGGTCATTCCATTAGTTTTACTTTCCCAAGTTTTTTTCATACAAGTAGATGGGTGAAGAATTATTTCTTAAGAAAAAATGAAATCCAAGATGCTCAAAACTAAGGGGTAGTTTCTGATAACAGTCAGGCAAGCTACTCCACCGAAAATCTGGTCTTAAGCCTTGCCTCCTTCCGAATTCAGGACATTTCAAAATATCTGTAGAAACTTTCAAATAGCCTGTGTCATGTCAGCCACTTCTTGATCTGGATGAAGTGACTGCATTTTTGATAAGTTGAAGAATTTTTGGTTTGCCTTTTATGTGTTTTTTTTTTTTTCTGAGGTGTGGAGAAGTTCAGTTGTTTCCTATTAAACCAGAACTTACAGAACCATGGATCCCCCCAGGCTGGAAAGTCCTCATGGGGCCTCTAGTTCTGCTCAAAGCAAAGTCAGTGCTGGAATCAGACCAGGTTGCTTGGGACTCTGTCAAGTTGACAACACCTTAAGGGACAGGGATTCCACAACCTTGCCATTGCAGCTTCTCCAGTGCTTTATTACCCTCATAGTGAGCACTTTCATTGTGTCCTGCTGGACTCTCCCCTGATTCATATTATAGCTGTTGTCTCACGGTCCAGCTCTGTACAGAGCCTGGCTCAGGCTCCACTGTGACCTCCCCATGGGGGCTGGCAGATGGCTCTCCAGCCTTCCCAAATCTGCTGGCTAAACCAGCCCTCTTCCCTCAGCCTCTCAGTCTAGGTCATGTATTCCTACTATCTCAAAAAAGTTTAAAGATTATTTTTAGCCTTATTATTATTTTAGTTAGTTTCTAAATTGCAAAAACTCCCATCAGCTCTTTTTCCAGAAAGCTCATAATCAGTGTAGTTCAGAAAGAAACTACACAAAATAAAGACGATCTTTTCCTTGTAAGTCACTTGAAATCTCCCAGCTGGGTTACCCTGTCAGAGCGTGATGATGAGTTGTGGTATTTAAATAGCAGAAGTGGAGCAGAAAGCTCAGGCAGTGGCACAGCTGCCTCTCTTCTGCTCCGTGTCCCTGGAAGTGCACTGCCAGCTATCCAGGGCTGATGGAGGGCTCTGGTGGAGTTTTGAGAACTATTTTCCTTTTGCCATTCAGCAAAGAGAATGAAAAAAAGGAGACAGAGTTCTGGACTGGGCAACAGCAGAATGGTTTGAAGGAGCAGAGCCAGGTGTGTGCACTGCTCATCCTTGGCTTGGAAGGTTTGGGTGAGGCCCTGGAGCTTGGCCTTGCCTCTGTGTTCTGAGGGTCCTGGTGCTCATACTACTGAGTGTCTGGGTCTCTCTTGCTTCAGAGAATCAAGACTTCATTTTCGTCTATGTAGGCTAGGAAAGGGATAAGTATAGGACAGAAAAAGTATTTAAGAACATTGAAAAAAAACTACTCCTCTTGGGGGAAATAAAGTATTTTTAAGACTGTAGGTCTTTATTTCTATGAAAGAGCATTCTCTCCTCTCTAAATTTTACTTTATAATGGAATAGTTAAATAATGGTGGAATCAAAAATTTAAAAAAAAAAGAACCTTCAATATTTTTAAGGCATTAGAAGATTTTTTAGTATTTTTCAAGCTTTTTATGATGAATTTGAAATGATCTCACATTATGTCTTTATTTTGATGTAACCAGATTTTTCAGTGAAAATTTGTTGTCGTTTTCTGACAGGCTTGATTCAGGAGAACAATTAAAATACAAGTCTATTGTTTCCATTGTATTTCATACAGAATTTCTTATAGTTCTGTAATATATTGCAAAATTGTTACCATGTAATCACTGTAGGAATCGGGCAAACAATATTCCTCCAGGTACAGCACTTTATAGGCAGGTTGTCAACCACTGAAAAATAACAAGTTGACAACAGTTTGAAAAAGAATACCAAGCTAATGGAGCAGTGGCAGAAAACTTGAGTTGTTAAAAGCATGATATATGAGAGAAGGAAAGAATGGGCAGAACAGTGTAACATGAAAAATGAATGGGCATTTCATTATAGAGGACTTCCCTCTTGTTTTCAAACATGTTGCTGCTTGCAGAACCCTGTGTGAATACTGAAAGTGGTTTGTTGGCAGCAGCCAGCCGTGTCATATGCTTATACCTTCTCTTAGCAAGAAATTTGTATTGATGTGTCTTCTGTAAATTTTCAAATTGCAGAGCCACGGTAAATAAAATGTCATTTCCTGAATAAATTAGGATTTTGTGCTATCATCTGAATTACTAAAGTCATCCTGTGTAATATAATGTTTCTGCTTCTCCTGAGGCAGCCTCTTCAATTTTGCTTACACCTGTGGATTAATGTAGGACAGAAGGTCTTCCAAAGACCGATGTTCCCAGTGGAACACTGCTGATTTTCAAGAAAAGGCTTGAAAATTATTTTAGCGTTTCGAGGTAAACCTCCAGGTCTTGTAGTTTTTAATTTGAACAGGCTTGAACACATTTTGATGTACAGGTATCAGCTCTCACTGGGAGCAGCTTTTGTTTTATAGCTCATACTCTTCACCTTGTAACCTCAGAGAAGACAACTAAAATTGGTTTAATTTTCTTTGTTTAGCTTGCGTGACTGCTCCGGCGTTCACAAGTGGTTTGATGCATAGTTACCTATCCCCTCTCCTGCTGGAATGAGATAAGTTCCGTATCACATAGAGATCAAGGGAATATAGGAACATTATAACAAATTATTTGGTAAAATAGTTGCAAGAGAGCTTTTTAAGGGTTGAAGCTGTATTTTTCATCTGATGTGTTTCATCACACCACAGTTAGTAAGTTTATACGGAGCTGTTCAGAACTATTCAGAATTTCTTCTTGAGACCATACTGATATTTTCTTGTGAACACCATTTCTTCATCTGTGGTCCAAACTCTCTATTTATGTCTAAAAATATATGAAATGCACCAGTCAACTGGTGTGCAAAACAGTATAAGCACGACTCATAATTATCCATTATTCACTTAAACACCATGCAGTTCTATTTTAAACCAGGGAAAAGCTGAACAGTGACATAGAAGCACATTGGACGTGTGCTTAAGAACTGCAGCTTTGCACGGAATCATTCATCTCTGAATAAGTTATGAAATACACTAAATGTTAACAGAGTAATCATGCAGCAGATCAAAGCCTTGCATTTCATGGAATGAATTTTAAAGTAAACATTTCTTTGAGAAAAGTAGTGAAAGTAAGATCCTGAGAAATTCTTTGTTACGTGAAAAAAATTAATTAAAACCGAGTTAAATTTTCCAAGGAGTCTGCTACTTGCCCAAAAGGTAAAGTTTCAAGTTTTCCATGACTATAAAAGTTAAGTTTCATATACTGTATTACATTTTTTGTCTGAAAAATAAACACAAAACTCTCTGCAAAACTAAACATTTTCTAGATTAAAACTTACAGGTTTTCATTACCAGTCCTTTTTTTTTTTCCCCTTAAATTGTAAATTTAACTTTCTAAAGAAGGAAAGCTTTGACAATAGAAGCATTTTATCTGGAATTAAAGTGCCCAGTTCTTACCAAGGCAGAAAACTTTCATGGCAGTTTTGCTGAGCAGAAATGTGGGGAAAATAATTTTGGTTTTCTCCATGATAAAAACCCAACCAAATTAAAAGAAACCAAAAAACTCTACATTTTACTGAACCCAGAAAAAGTCCTATTTGCACAGCTCTCAGGGTGATCAGGAGCCCGAGCATTTCAGAGGAACTCAGTGTAATGCAGTGCAGCCGGGCAGGCAATCACTCTGAGAACAGGTTGGATTTTAAAGCTCAGAGTTAATGCTGACAGACCAAGGTAAATCCTGTTTATCCTCTCAGGTGACGAGGTAGATCAGACAGATTGTATATCGAGATCTTTCCTGAGTCCTGCATTTAACTGGTTGGCAAAAATTGCCTTCTTGGAAAGACTCCTGGTAATTGTAGGAGTTCTAAAACAAAGCAAAATGAAGTGATTAGAAAAACACTTCAGAATAAGATGATGGTTGAAATTAAGTTCAGTCACACAAATCTTCACAGTAAGATAGTTGTGTGTGTTGAATTGTTATGTAATCAAATATATTTAAATTAGTGTTTTATATGACAGCTGCCTTTTATTGGTAGAGTTGTGTCAGTATTACCAGCTTTTTAGTTTGGGTTTTTAATATGGAAATATCGACATGCCCATGAACTGCTAAAGAAATGCTGCTGTGTTCAGTGGGCATGTAAAGGAATGAGCTTTGTAAACTCGGATATTCCAAGAAATCCATGTACTGCTTTAAGCACATGGAGAATGCTGGTAGTTTTATTTGATGTAAGTATTTGATGCAGTATTGCACCCAGGATAAACTACGCTATTGGAACCCTTGCATATCAGCCTTTGCTGGGAATGCTGTTGAGTGAATCCAGTTGCAGTTCAAGGATGTCTGTGGTTGGTATCATTGGGAAAAGGGTCTGTACTGGATAAAATGCAGTTGAACATTGAGATCTCTTTGATTTGGTTCCTAATTTTGTTATTTGGGCACCCTCTTCTCCTGGGTTTCCATGTACTAAGATAGAAATGCTGACGTTTGTAATGTACTTTGAGATTTAGAGCTAGAAAAGGAAGGTATCATTCAAAGACTGACAGACTTGATATATGGTTTTGGTTTTCACTGCAGAGTTGGACATTGATCATGGCATTATAGAAATAAAGTCACAGTAAAAACATTTGTACCAACATTCTGCTTAGCATAATGTTGCATTAAGGAGTTTAGCTGATTCCAAATTTACAACGTGTTTATGTCTAAAAGATTTTGACAAAATGAGATGTTTATGTACTTGCCTCTTTTTTTATCCACATCTCAGGCCAACTCCAATATCAAGAAAAGAAACAACATAAAAATATTATACGCTGAAGCTTCCAATCAAATAATTTTTAATATTTTAAAAAATTTACTATGAAGATTAGTTTAAATTTTAAAAATGACAGATGTTTCCTCACTTGTTTTAAGAAAGCTCTGAAAAGTTAAATATGCAATGAGTTAAGTCTTTTGAAAAAAACAGTCATTTGGAGAAAGGATCCCTGCTTGCAACTGTCCTAAGTCCCAAGGAGCTCTTTTGTCCATCACAGCGTAGATTATATATGGAAGCCATAGCAAAGCAGTCTGTATCATCTTTCTGAGTGTTTACCCATTTTTCCCATTTTTTTTTGCTTTCACCTGAAGATTTTCGGTTTCTGTTGTTTCTTCACATTTAGTTTCTGCAAGCAAAAAAAAAAAAACAAACAAGTGAGATGTCACCACATTTTTTATGAAAGCTGTTAAAGAGCTTTTTACATAGTTTCATCTCTTGGAGAGTTTTGATTGAGCATCTTTGAACCCTTACTCTTGCAAAGTATATCTTGAAAACTTGCTGGGATTTGGAATCATTTGATGGAATTTTTCCACTGGGTTGAAAATATCACTGTTGTTAGACTCTTGGTCCAAGAGAAGAAAACTTTCTCATGATCATCAAAATGAAGACTTCCTTGTAAGCTTCATTGAGGGAATAGTTTTGTTACCTTTTTGTTGTTTGCTTTTTATCAGAACTAGGCTCTATTCTACCTTTGATTGGTCTCAGTAGCTAATGTATTAAAAATGGCTTTCACTTAAATATTATATAAAACTATTCATTTCAGAATTGCAATGTAACTTACATCCATTTTTTTCCCTAAGAATTGTTAGAAGTCATCATAAGACTCTCAGTTCCTCAATCAGTAATGTCCAATTCTGTACATTTTGTTTTCTTTCACAGTTATTTTATTTTTAGCTGTACAGCCCTGAGGATTTTTGGTTATAAGATCTTCTGACTACAAGTTATGAGCTTAATAGCCATCACGCTATATTTATGATCCTATATCACACTGCAGGGAAAGCTTCTGTGGCTTGATTGCTGGCTTTGTTTGCAGTAGTCAAAGCCCCGGAGACGTCAGCATTTAGCTGTGCTCTGAAATTGCTGAAGTGTCTTGTTCCACCAGACTGGGTGGCCTACACAGCAACTCTAATAACAAATGGTTCTGGTTTTTGTGGGGAAGTAACAGCACGGGCGTTGTGCTAAGGTTGCCTCCTGACTATTAGGCAGTAATTTCTGAAGAAAAGAGCCCGCTGTTCTCTCCCTACTGAAGTGAAACATGAGTATAACCTGGAATGAACCCGTGTCTTATGTTTTTATTCATTGTTTGTTGACCCTGTGGTCAACCCTCTGTCACTATGATTAATCATTCAGACTCCAGTTGTCCAAATTCAAGCCTTTTCTGCAAGAGAAAATGGGGAGTGGAAGGAAATAAAACAAAGTATTAATGAAAGAAAATGGGTTAATCTTTGACATGATAATTTATACTTGGGCTAGCAAACCAACAGGAGTGCTCTTGTATGTGAGTGATTAATAGCTGCAATGGTTGTGTCTGTGACAAGTGATTAATAAAGTTTGTGATTACAAAAAGTACTTCCTTTTCTTTTCCTTAAGTGTGCAAATCTTGGAACTCCACTTCTGTCTGCACACTGGTTCAATTACAATGCAGACCTATTTGTAATTCAGATGTCATTCTCCATTACTCATGCAAAAGTCTTCAAAATAGAGTTCACTTGATCTGTTAAGTACTGAAGAACTGGGAAATTGAGCGTGTCCCCAAAAGACTTTCTAGACTATAGGGGAAAAAAATGTCTGAGATGCAGCAGTTACTTCATGTAACCTATCAACATGGAATTTATTACATAAAAAACCAGTATTCTATTACTGTACAAACTAGTTACTAGATGCAAATTGAAGTCCTTGAATTGAATCTGTTCTTCATAGTTAGAGCAATAACTTGCATTAAATCTCAAACCTATTCAGATACAGCTGTGATTTTATTTTTTTTTCCCCAGAAGTTAGATCATGCTATGAAGAGGTACATAATCTGAATGGAAATAATTCACAGAGCTGTGAACATGACAGCTTCAACCAAGTGCTGCTTATTAAATCCATACTTTCCCTTCTCCAAAAGTTAATAGTATTAGACGAAAATTTGCAAAAAATTGTTTACAACACCCCCTGCTAAATGACGTCTTTCAGAGCTCATTTGCAAATGCATCACATGCCAGGCCCTAGACTCTTCAAATTGTCAGAGAATAATTAAATGGGTGTGTTGAGATGTAATTATATAGGAAGGTAAGAATGGCAGCAGTGATTCAGACTAAAGGTTCAGTTTGCTGTGTAGCCACTCTCCCAGCAGTGGGTGGATGGGACCAGATGCCTGGGGAAACAAGATTCAGGAGGAAATGGTGCTTTGTGTGTTATACTTCCCTGGTTTCTGGTAATCTGTAGCTTCCAGAGCTGGAATTTGAATTTACACCATCATGTTTGATAGCTATCAATATATCATGAAGTCACATAAGCACTTTTTTTAACCCACTTTTATTTTGTCCCCCATGACATTCCGTGGCAGTTCCCTTTACAATTTCAAATATGAATTGCATGTTTTACCATTTTAAACTTGCTGTGTGAGCATTTCTTTGCTGTTCTTCTAGTTCCTATTTCATGAGGAATGGTGAATAACCTTTTTTTATGTTCTGTTTACTGTGCATGATTTTGTAGACCTGTTTCATATTTCCCTTAGGTCATCTATTTCAAGATGAAAACTTTTAGTCACTTCATCTTTTCTCCCATGAAATCTGTGGCACACATTCTAAATATCTTATTTAAGATGGGGATCAGTATCTGAGATAGATCCATCATGGATTTACACTGCAGGGTAATGATGCTTTTAGGGTTCATTCCAAATTTGTTTCTTAATAATTCCAGACATTCTTTTTGGCTGTCCCTGAGCCCAGAACTGGCGTTTTCAAAGCATCATCTACAACGACTGCAAATCACTTTCTCTAGAAGTAATATCTAGTATACAAAATCTGAGAGGATTGCCTTATTGTTTGGGGGTTTTTTAATGGTTTATGCTTATTTAATAATTTTCAGCATTTTCATCTCCTAGTATTTTACACAAATGTCAGTAAAATGGGGTTTAATAATTTTATGCATCCTCACTTATGGGTAGCATACTTATTTTCCTTCTCTACAGATATATACTGCTTATCAGGAAAAAGAAAATTTAATCTAAGGCTCCTCACAGTGCCCCCTTTGGCTTGTGTAATCTGCAATTTAGAGCTGCAGATTTACAGGCTTTACACTTTTCTAGAAGTCTAATAAGGTTGGACTGATGGATTGGCACAAAAACAATATTAAAGGCCCTTTTCTGGAAATACCACCTCAGCTTATCATGATTTGTTGCAGCGACATGAAGTGAGATTTGTCTTTCATGCTCTTACAGATTAAAGTGCACAGAGAAAACAACACTTGCTCTCAAGTGACAAAGTAAGTGTTGTTGACAAATTTGTATGAAAGCTACCAAATTTTATTCTTTTATAGGCATGAATGTAATATGGGAGAAAAAAGCATTGTCTCCCTGAATGATGGTAATGTAATTGCTAGTTTTAGGTAGAGGTTTTGGAACAATTTGTTTGTTCATAGAAAAGTTTTGGTTGCCCTGAAACATCTCTTCAAATTGTTTTTGACCAGCAAAAATTACCTTTGGTAGGACAAGACACTTAGGTTGATGTGAAGACACAACATTTTGAATTTTTTTTTTTATAATTTCAGAAGTGTGAAATTATTAAATTGAGAAATTGAACACTTGGAAGAGGAGGCTGGCATTGTTCTCAGTGTTCCCTGCTGGTTCAGGTCATTGTCTCTCTGGGGAAGTGAATAGCAGTCTATAATTGGAAACATCTGTCAGAAAAAAGGGATAGATACAAGTTTGAGTCAGTATTCCAGTACTTAGTTTTTAAACTAAATACAAGCTTCAGAAAAGGCATTTGAGAGAAGCACATCCTATAACATTTGAGAGTAGTGTGTGCTCACTTGATATTTCATCAATAAATTTCTAATATTTGGCTGTAGATTTTTTTTCTTCTTCAAACCAGTTTCTTTCCTAAAACATGATTTCCAAGACGCAGCCTCACGTACTTTGCAGAATGAAGTAGAGTTTTTGATGCTTTGACCATTAAAATATTATTTGATATTTCTTGTTCAATGCCCTACTAAGCTTGGGAGAAAAAGGTCAGTACTCAGAGAATGCAGACTCCAGAGGGCCTTTGGCTTGTATGTTGAAAACTCCACAAAAGTTGATAGAATCATGTCTCTAGATTCAGACTTCTCTTCTGCCAGGAGCAGCCTGGCTCATCATTTTTTCAGAAAGGTATCTCCAAACAAGCTGTGTGGTGGTATTAAACCCTGTATGCGTCTGTAAGTCAGTGGGCTCTTTAAGGTGTGTAACTACTGACATTGATTACTGGAGAAACAAAGAGAGAAGGGTCCCTTCCTTTCCCTGCAGTAGCATTGTTTGATTTACGGCATTTCTTTAAAACAGAAAATTGCTGGGACTTTTTCTTTCTAAATAAGTAAACATGTGTCAATGTACTTGGGGAGACCACAGTATTTACATTTAGCTGTTGATATTTTAATTAACAATTTAAGCATGTTGTTTGCCCTGCAAGTTCAGTGGGAAAAACTCTACAAATAAACAGCAGCTCCCTGTTGGACAATCACTCTGTAAATTAGCTTACTTTGTCAATAAAGCGCATGCCTATCAGCCCCTTCACGGCAGCAGGGGGCAAGGATGTTCATTTACTTAAGCAGTAGGTTATACTATTAGTGTGTGTGATTGCTGTTAATTAGAATATGTGTAGATGTCTCAGTGCTGCACAGTTTGTAATATAAAACCTTTAAGTGTTTAGGCTATTAATGAAGTCAATAAACAGTTCTATTAGGAGACCTTTTTTTTGTTGTTTTTATTACTTCCTCTCTGTTTTGCTGTTATTTATTATAATAATAGTATGGTAGTCAAAATATAACCAAGGGTTAAACAGAAACAGTAAAGCAGGGTTTTTACCTTGGGAAAGGGAGTGTATCAAACTGTAAGTTTGAAACAGGAATGTATGTATAGTCCAGATATGAATTCTAACTGATTTCCATCATTTCCATTTGATATTTGGTTCAGTGTTAAAATATGCTTTTCATATCCCTTTGACTTGAAATAATTTAAGCATTTGCTTAGTTTTGTAAATCCATCATAAATGTTCTCACACTTCCTTGTAAACAAGGTTACGTGAGTATATATATTTGAAAGATCAGGCTGTATGAATATGCATTTATAATTTTAATTTTAAAACCAAATATCTATAGCAAATTCTGAAGTAGTATCTTGGCTGTGCCATGCTATTAGCTATATATAACCTCTCCCTGACATCAGCAGCAGGGTCAATTCAAACTCTTGTCACAGTGAACTCTTGTCTTTCAAATGTATAATCTGAAGGCAAGTTTCTATTTACGTGGAAAAGATCAGTTGATGGGAAATACTGTTCTACAAAGATAAATAATAGAGTTTTATATGAAAACCCATACATTACCTGAAAGCAAAGTCAGCATTAGAAGTCTTACATCTCAATCATGGTACCATAATGTCTGTTAGCATTTTGTCTGTCCAATGCCCACACAGACGGAAAGCCAGGCAGTGCAATTGGTATCTGGACTGGCAAAACAGAGACGCTTTTCTAAGCTCATGGTGGTTCAGAATGCCTAGATGAGCTTGGAGGTACCTGCCTACACGCTTTGCCTGACTGTGACAAGAGGGGGAGTGGGACATTGCCCAGCTTGCTGAGGCTGCACTCTATCCCCTTGCCTATGTCATTGATGAAGACATTAAATAGCACTGGTCCCAACACAGACCCCTGAGGGACACCACTTGTCACTGGTCCCCATCTGGACATTGAGCCATTGACCAATGGCTCCAGCTGTGCCTCGGCCTTCCTCACCCATCCCTACACAACCCTATACACTTTCCAGGATACCTGTCCCTGCTTCCACTGCCTGTGAATTTGCTTCTTGCCCTTTAGTTTCTTGTCTTCCTTGCACGATTTCTTGTGCTCCACGGAAAGTATCATTAAAGATCAGCCAGCTCAGTTCTGCTCCTTCTCCCTGAAGGCAGTCTCCCAAGGCCTCCTCTTGACCTAACTCATCCAAGAGCTGGAAGTTTGCTTTCCTAAAATTCAGGGTCCTGACTTAAATCTTTGCCCGGCCTGCATCCCTCAGGATTGCAAACTCCACCAGTGTGGGTCACTGCAGCCCCGGATGCCTTGAGTGGACTTTAATGGTCAACTTGGCAGTGCTGGGTTAATGGCTGGATTCAATGAGCTTTTCCAATCTATGAAATTCTATGAAATGTCTCCTAGAAGATGCTTTTACCAGAGTCCTTTTGGAATTTTCAGCCAGTGCCAGGCCCAGCAGCAGATGTGTTTGTAGAGGAAGTTCTCTAGCCATCAGCGGATTTGATGAGCTTGTACTTTGGCCGAGCTGCTACAAAAAATGCTGGGCAGGGCTTCAAAGCCATATTGTGGAATTTGCAAGATAAACAGGGCCATGTTGAGCTCACGAAAGACAGCTAAATTTAAGAAGATGCTGATCATTAAAGATTCCTACAGCTAGAGTTGAAAGTCCCTCCCTCAGACCTTGTCTTGAGACACAGTGCTCAGAAATTGAAAAACGTGACCTGTGTGAGACAAAGAAAATAGATGAAATACTGTAAGCCATCAGTGCTCTGGAAGGACTCTTTTTTGGAAATCTATACTGAGGGCATTTTTCATTTCAACAAAAACAAAAGAATGTTTTTCAAGACCCATATTTTGAAAAATATTCACTCACCTTTTGATAGACACTTTTCAGGCACTGAGTTAATTTAGTTACAAACTTCACATCAAATTGAACTGAATTGTTGGTGAAATGCAGAATGGCAAAATTTAGGTAGTTTCTGAAAATACTTTTCATTATACATATTTTGCCTTCTAGCTTATTGAGTCAATGTGATCTGCAAAGTTTTTAGATCAGGCGTTGTAGCTGGTCCAGCTATACCTGCACATGTCATTGTAGCATTGATCATGATCTCTTAAGAAGAGACGGGTTTATGCTTTCTAGGATGAGTGGAGAAATGATTTTTGCATGGATCAGTGCAGATCTCAATAACTGCCATAAGGTTTTTTCTGCTTTATGCAGCAGATGCAGGGACTCTTCTGACGACATAAGAGAAAAACTGATTATTTGAAACTCTTCTAGCAAATCTTCTAAAAACAAATTTCTTATTACATTTTCTTTGTCAAAAAATCTGAACACATGGGAAATGATACAGAGACTGCAGAAATTTGGCACAAAAGTCTACTGTACCTGTTAGAACAAGTACAGATTGCTTGATTGCAACAGTAAGTGATCCAGTATTTTGTGGGTTTCAGGGTATTATTGTTAGTTAAAAATCATAGGAAAAGCAGCTTTGTGAATTTTCACAACAAATTCATTCTGCTTTAAATTTGAGAGGAGAATGATATTCTGTTTGAAAAGTAATTTTTTGTATGGTTTCTCTGTTGGCATCCATGCTCTATGAGCAGTGGTTCCATGGAAACAGTGATGTACAGGGAGAAACCACCAAAACAAAACAAAAAAAAAAGGAGTGCCCGGGCTGTGAAATACCCCTCCCAATACTTGTACAGCATTATTAAATGGATGAGAAGTGGTCCATTGTCTACTTAATTATTTTCAATACAGCAATGTAACTCTATTAGAAATGTTTGTGCTAAACACAAATTGCTTGAACTTTGACAGTGTACTAGCAGCTTATAATTTTATCTTTGAAAAACTGCCATCCGTATGCAAATATAAGGAAAATGCAGATGCTTGCTCCTATCCAGTTCTGTAACTCAGTTCATGCATTTTCCAAGGAAGTGAGCTATAGATGAGAGAGCTTTGAAGACCAAATGAGATGTAGCCAAGTTTTCACTCACTTCCTGGCAGAATAATTTCAAAACTACAGAAGACACTTGATTTTGTCAATCCTGAGTATGTAGGAATGTTGAAGAAAGTTCTCATGGAATGGATATACATGCATTCTTCAGCTGAAATGCTTGGAATATGTTTTCCTAATGCAGGATCTTTCTGACAACTGACCTCTTGCATATTTATTACATTTTCATGTGAAGTTTTTCTATGTTCCTCTTTTTTAGTTTTTTCTTTTCGACTTCCCATTTTTTGAGTAATGTGTTGTCCTGCTTTTGTTTCTTGCAAATCAGAGGAAATGTAGAGCTAGAACTGATGTAAAAGACTGGGAGAATAAGACTGAGCTGAAGGTTGTTGGAGTTGACTCAGTTGTTATAGACCAGTAGACAGATAGGGAGGTGGATGCAGTTGAATATTCTTGAAGAACTTCAAGGTCAAAATTTGTCTTTCATTAAACAACAGAAAGTTGAGTTATAGTCATGTAAAAACTCATTCAGAAAGGGCAAAAGGGCATTCTGAATAATTACACAGGTGAAAACACAGAAGGATTCTGTTTTCCTATGATTGAGAAACAGGAGCAACCTTACAGGTTCCAGGAACCTGTTTTCTGTTTTGAGCTCCTAAAGGAGCCTAATTTTTGATTTCATATCCAATAACCTGAGCTACTCAAGCAAACTAAGCTCTTGGAAGCTGATCAAACCCATACCAACTTCACTGACAATAACAACAGAAAAAGTATTTTAGGATTCTGCTGTATCACTCAGATCCTACTTCATACACACACTCCTACGTGACTCTTCTCAATACTTAAAATCTTGTAACGTTTGTGGCAGCCCCACCCCTGGAAGTGTTCAAGGCCAAGCTGAATGTGGCTCTGATCAACCTGGTCTAGTGGAAGGTGTCCCTGCCCATGGCAGGGGAGTTGGAATGAGATGATCTCTAAGGTCTCTCCCAAGCCATTCTGTGATTCTATGATGTTATAATATTTAAGTTTCTTCCAAAGACATCCATGACTTTGGTTTTCAGAGTAATTTCTTCTTTACTATTGCATGCCATCAAAGCAGAGGAAGTTAATTTTACATTATCTAAAACATATGATTTGCCAAAACAGATCAAGCTATGAAATCATTATCTGTTTCTTCTTAAATGGACCAGTTGCTGATGATTCAGATGAACTATCTGCGATGCTTGGTTAGGCCTTAGGTCAGCAAGTTACCTTTGGTCAGCATTCAGCCTTAGAAGTCTTTGAGAATTCTGTGGTTTATGTGACCCTAACTAGCTGTTCATTTTGATATTTTGCTCTAATTGAGTCATGATTTAAAACAATTTTGATTTTCTCTTCCATAATTTTCACTATAGTAATATTTAATCAGAAAGATAAGCAAAAAGAAATCAAAAAGGCAGAGAAAGAAATAAACTAATGCTCTGTCCATTGATAAAAATATTTTACAGATCTGTTGTTACTGCAAAGGATTGCCATATACTAGCAGCCGGTGTTTGAAATCAGTCAGTAGATGGAAATGCTTTACAGTAACTCCTGAAATAGGAGCAGCACCTGCTAATCTTCAAATGAAAAACCACATTTTTCATGTCTTCTCTAACATTTGTGGTATGGAATTACTGACTTCATTTGCTGACCTTAAATAGGACATCCTGACACATGGTCCACTTATGACAGTGATTAATTAGCATTAATGTCCTTGCTTGGTGTTCTGTCAAGAATGACGGGGTATGGGCTGTTAAACTTGTGATCTCCCACTTTCACACAGACCAGTGCTCAGAGGGCAGAGAGGAACAGAGCAAAAAGGATCTGTAGGTTTATTTTGCTACGTCTTAAATGAGCAACTGGGTAAGGGGTTTCAGAATTTTTTGTAGTTCTGTTGGAATTTTGGACCAGGTCTTCATAGACTATAAATAATACAAACATTATATATATATATGGTTAGTTCTGCTTTGTCTGGGCAGTCAGCACGTTGTAGGAGTTGAAGGTCATTCCATAATAATCAGTAAATCTGAATTATATTTATTTGTTGCTTTTTATATCAACTTTTCTTCAAAGTTAAGAATTCTGATTTTTCAGTCTTCTTTCTCTCTGTCTATTTTTGGTGGTCTGGGAGTTTTATTGGTAGCAGTATCAAAGATCATCAGAGTAACAGGGCTTGAGTATCTGTAGTTTATTTTTCTCAGAAGCCTATTGCAAGGCTTTACATCAAATATTTTTACCTCATAGTAAAAAAATGCTGATGACAAAGATCTTACAGTCCCAGATATTATTATTTATTTTTACATTCCATTTTATCTAAATTAGTTCAGTGGGCCTATCCATGTTATGCCTGTGCATTTCTATATTTAAGCACTAAGTAGGTTGTTATCATCCTGAGGCAAGTAAACCTACAATATGGATTTCATTTCAAGATAATTTGTAAACAAATGTGTTCAAAGTACATAAAAGTCCTTGGAATATAATGTTTCACAAAGTCAACAAAAGAGTTTATAATACTTTTAATCAGCGAGGAATATGGCAGTAACATAACACAATTTTGTGTAACATTAAAGCATGCTTTTCCCTGTTAATTTTGTTACCAAAACCCACTTGTGATGACTATCAGCGCTCTATATGTTGGTTATTGTGCAATGCTACGTTAACTGCAGGTGGATAAAATCAGTTCTGAAAAACCCGTTTTCAGATGAAGCCATTAAGTTATGCTGATAGTGATCACTGAACTCTTTTCTAATGTAAAATGTGTCTGGTCTTGCAATGTTAAAAGTATCCTTTGCCTTAAAGGAGCTCAGTGGTGGGGGAGGGAGGATGAAACCTTCCCATCGTGTCCCACTATTATTTGCATCAAAAGTATAATCAAACCCCAGAGACAGTGATATTGCAGCTGAATTGTAGACTGCATAAATAAAGTTTGTATATGTCATAGTCCAGAGAAGCTAGAGGCTTGGAGGTGGCAATTAAAACAATGTGAGGAAGCTGATTTTCATGAAGTGCTGAGTACTTTTTCTCTGTAAATCATGCTTATTTGAGTCAGTTCAAGATTGGCACCCAAAACCTAAAGCAATGTCACTGCTGAAATTTCTGTCCATAACACATGAAAATAGCAGTGATGATATTCAACCCTGTTTCAGGAGGACACAACAACGTCGAGTTAAATTTATTTGCGATTCTCACTAGTACTAAGTTTTAGTGAGTGGATTAGCCACTGGATAAACCTCCACCCATCTGTAGCCTCTGACTTTGAACCTTACTGCTGTTTCTTTTGTGAGTCACAGGAAAATTCTAGATCAGATATTCTTGTACTTTGTAAGCAACTGCCTTTGGGTGCAACAAACTAAGTCATACTAATCACGATTGCTGTAGTATAATATCCGGCCCTCTTGTGTGTTCCTAATGCACCCTGCAGACCTAAAACCCTGTATTTCAGTTCTCTTAAAAGCACTTACTTTTGGCATCACCAAATCAGAAAAGGATTAAAAAGAGTATAGCATGTAATTCCTGGCTGGTTTTGATACATTTTTTTACATAGAGGAGGTAACAGATACTTCAGAATTGTCAGGCCTATCAGACTAGGGAGAAATTAATTCTGGGGAAAAGGTTTCTTAAAAGCATGAAGCAACTTATACATGGAGATTGATTTGTAGAGCTTGCAGGCCTGCTTTACTTCAGCTCCATTGAGCTATCTCCAGGTATGACATTTTACTGTTCTTGACAGAGAAATGAGTGCTGATGGGAATGTAAATATCTTGGAAGAAATAGAAGTTTTAACAACTAGTTTCACAGAGTAGACTTGAGAGGTGGAAGTGCCTTCTGTCAGGAAACCCTACTGCAGAGGCAGAGCACCCCAGGATTGCTGTTTTCCTGGTGCCTCACATTTCACTAAGACATATAAATGGAAATGGTTAGGCAAGACTTAGTGTCAGCATCTCGAGTTTAGTTATGAGCAACTACCTCATAATGAAAAAATGCCTATTTAGATTTCAGAACTGGTCTTGATACTGTTTAACGTCTTTTCACACTGCATGTCATTCAGGTTTTTAGTGTTCTGATTTCAATATGTGAAAGTGCTAAAGATAAAAACAGAGTACAGCCACAAAGATTAGGTACTTTTCCATCCCCTAGGAAGAATTATGCTTAATGTGGTCTTGTTCTAAGTGTCTATGCATGACTAAATTCTGACAGGAAAAAAATTCTTAAGAGTAACTGAATTCTTCTTGTGGACTACTAATGAAAACAGAGAAAAAAATGATTTGTCATTGGACATATCAAGTGGAGAAACTGGGTCATTGGTTGAGCTAGATCTACTTACCAGACTCAGACTTATTTTTCAGATGGCACAGAAGATTATTGTGTATCAAAAGAAAAATCATGAAAAAGAGGCAGTGATGGCAGGGGTGACTGTTACAAAAGTTATCATCTTCTGACTTAGAAGGTTGATTTTATTTTTACATTATTGTGCAGTCTTGTCTATCTGGTCTGTAACATCAGTAGAGAAGTTTCTCTCTTCTTCCTCATTGATCATCCCTGATACATGGTTGAACACCTTATTCCTGTAAATCCTTCTGAAGTGTTCCACACTGGCTTCACCCCATTGTTATAAAGCTGGCGTGGTGCCTTTGAGTTGGGATCTAAAACTTATCAAGAATGTGCTCCCCTTGGATTCTTTAATGTACTTTGTGAGGGGCCCTTCTTATGGTATCTAATGAGCTGTCCCACAAACGCGCTGAACGCTGTCATCAGTCACTTCGAGGTGCTCCTTATTCACTTTGCCTCTAAGAAACAGTTAAGTGAGAATATTTGAGTCCAGCAAGAAAAGTGCTCCCTGTGTAGGCAGCCTTTTTCAAAGCCGTGAGAAGGATGCATGTGATTTCTCTGAGACACCAGTCAGCAGATCCTGCTTATACAAAGCGTAGCCTTCCTTGTCACCTTCCCCTTACTGAGGTATTACTACCTTTGAAAATTTCAGACAGACTCTCTAGCACTGAGACAGAGAGCACAGAATTTCATTTCTTGTGTGCCCAGATGTTATAGCTATGTTATAACCTGTCAAGATCATACAGGAATTTCACAGAAGTCATGGTCTGTAGGAGGTTGTAGCCAACAAATTGTTTTTATTCTTGCAGTTGTGTAAAACAGTTGACATGTTAAATATAGCAATAAATAAAATATAAAAACTCAGAAGTGGATTGCAGCAATACTGGAACAATCCCATTTTCCTCCCAAAATTAAAGATAAGAAAGCGAAGTATGTACAGTTAATGCTGAGAGAGTTAAAAGTTTCAGTCTTAACTCAGATTTTCTTGTTTGAAGTAAAAGATGTAATTTATTCAGTTCTATGGGTTTTTTCTTTAAAAGGAGGACAATACTTTTCCCTGTTGGAGATTAAAGGAACTTCTGTAAAGTTTTAAGCTGTTGTAGCAAGAACAGTAGAGGGACTTCCAGGTATCAGCTGCTATGCGTGTGGCTTCCTCCAGCTCTTGACTAGAGCAGTCAAAAAAGTGATGCCCAATAATCAGATTTTGGTAAGGTTTCTAAATTTGTACAATTCTTTGTTTGAACGAATCCCTGTTTTGCAAACTGAGTACTGACCAGCCATCTAACAAAGACACACAGGTGAACAAAATCAACCAACACAGGGGACTAAAATGGCAGTGTCCTTTCTGTACAAGAACTGTTGGTTTAACTGATGATCTGCATAATTCTGATATATCTTAGTCACTGCATGAAGAAATGCTTGTCCTACAACAATGCCCCGGGGCTCATAACTGACACCATTTTAAGCCTTAGGAAATAATTTCAAATTTGGAGTAGAAGAATACAGTCTTACTGTTCCTGCATTCCTCTGGCTTGCCACTTTTGGTAGTCTTCTTGAAGAAAAAGGGCTGCAATTCTCAAATTTAACAGAGGATGTTGCACCTGCTAAATATTTATGCCCATATACTACGACGTAGTTGGCTATACACCCATGGATCAGTGATACTACATCTGCATAAGCATGGGTTAAATTTGGTACATTTAAATTGCTGAAAGTACAAAATTTCTTCTAATAGCAAAAATAATCTCCAGGTATCTCCCCAATTCAGACTGCTGCAAGGCAATTTTTATTATTTTGCCTTAGGAGTGGTAACAGCTGAATTGAAGTCAGTGAGTTCAAATGTGAAAATACACCATTATGAATGTAATTTCTTTCTGAATGCTGGATACATAAATGGATTAGCTAACAAAGATGATTAAGTGTGGTTTTGGATGCCAGTCTACGTATTGTGATATGCAGCTTGGTCAACCAAATAAAAAAAAAATAGAGAGAGAAAAAAAGGAGAGTCTTTAGCCCCTTAGGCAAAGCTAATGTTGATGCTAATTAATTCAATGGACCTTGGATGAGGCCTGCTTTCCTCAGGGAGGTATTTGTCCTCATTCTTCACTCCTGGAGTTTGTATTCAAACTACTGTACCTTTCTGGCACTATGAAGAAAGTTACCTTTGAAAAGTCATCTATGAATATCATCATGGTGACTGACTTTTACCTTAACCCTGTGGGTCAACAGTATAAAAAATAAGAGCATTCAGATTCAGGTCTCTTTGACCTTTTTAGACTCCATGAATCTGCTTAATTTTTTTACAGCTGAAAATCATTTTTCTGGAGAAGAAAAAAACCCAATTATTGCAGAATAGATCTATTAATAGAATGTGTTCGTTGAAAATGGGAATATCACCCTTTAATTACCGTTGTCAAAAGAAGATTATTTAACTACATTGCATTGTCTACATGTGTTGGTTTTGGTTTTTCTTTTCACAATGTTATCAACAACTTTGTTATTTGTTAACAAAATATTACAGGGAAACTAACCTGCCAGGAGTTATTCTGGGGGATTAGTGTGTTGCATGCTGCTGTTGGTTCTGACTGCCTACACACTCCTGCAGTAGATTCTCAGCTGTAGCTGTTTTTCCTCCCTTCACTGTTGCACCTGGAATTGTTCTGTAGCTCAAAGCTGTTTCCTATTCATTTGAATTTCCATTAGATGATACAATTAGCTGGTTGGTGCACCCTTGTTAGCCAGATAGATTATTTCCATTTGGATTCTGTGATTCTGCTGAAAGCTCATGAAAATGCAGATTGAGAAGCTTAGCAGCTGAAATAAATAAATAGAAGTAAAGCTGCAGTAGTTTCATCATGCACCTCAGACTGGCCTTGCAGCTCCTTTGGAGACTGCTGTCCCAGCACGAGAAGGTTCTCAGTCAGTTTTAGTAACATCTCGTCACAGACACAGCCAGTCCTTGGGCAATCCAATTCTGCTTAGTGCTTCATAGTCAGACAAAAAGCCCTGGAGTACCAAAGGGAACTGTGTGCATTGTTAGCAGTTGATTTAGTGTCTCTAAATTCTAAAGCTACTGCACAACACTGTAATTACCTAGCCAGGTATATTTGATAGTATAATCTAATGCTTTCTTAAGGCTCTCACGAAAGATTTTGTTCTGTTAGCTAATTGACTGCGCACATTCAAACCATGATTATCACAAAAGTAGCTGGTACACATCTCCCAAATGACATTAGGTTTCAGTAAGTATTGGGGGAGGCGGATTCTTTTTCTGAAAAGAGCCTCACAATATAAATGTGTAAAACTATTTTAATAAGTAACTTTGTGTCTCCCAAGTGCGCTCATTCCTTTTGCTGTCCCTTGGTTACTCTTCAGCACATTCAACGTCAAATAAAGATGAATAATGAAATCATTTTAATTAAGAATTAAAAGTAAGAAGCTGTGGAAAATGTTTAGTGAACAGGACTAAGCAAATACTGTAGAATTTGGTTCCTTAACTTCAGCATATGGGAGAAAGAGCAGGGTGGGAAGCGTTGCACTACAGCATCCATTTCCCGCTGTAAATGTACTCGTACAGCTCTGGGTGATGGTGAGAGTCTCCAGTGAAAGCTGCTCAGCCTGTCATCCTCACCAGCCCAAACGCTGCATCCTCGGGGTCTCTCCTCTGGGCAGCTCCCAGCGTGGACTGCTTACAGTCACAGGGGAGGCAACATAAAGCAAGGAGCAGTAACAGAGCTGAGGTAAAATGTAGGCATTTGTGGTTGCCTTCTCATTTCTCGGCGTTTTTGCACGACCCGAGGCCGTTCTGGGGTGTGTCTGCGCTGAGCCCTGCAGGCAGCTGTGGCTCAGCAGTGCCTGTGTCACAGCACAGAGATGCCAAAACTATCACAGTCTCTGCAGGAGCCAGGGGCCATCTAGGTATAAAAGCTATTAAAAATCCGTACGTGTGCGGATTTGTGCTCTGACTAATCCAGTCGTTTAGATTTGGTCTCTGGAGCTATTCTAGAAACTGAAACTCAAGTCATTAATACATAGTGCTGATAACACAGTGACTAAATTAATTTGTGAATTTATGTTAAGTAAATAAACAAATAGAACAGTAATCCTTACCAAAGGAAAAAACATAATAAAACCAAAGTCTTCCAATATATGGGGACTCCTGGCTTAGCCACTCTTCTTCATAATGTTTTTCTCAAGTGTGAAGGAGAGGATCATCCAACTGATTGGATTAATAATAAATTTCCTTGATACATTAATGGAAGGGGAATGTAAGTACTACGAGCAGATGGAGAAAAATTTCATACAGTCAATAAGATAGGATGCTAAATAGTTGTTTTGTACCTAAGGATATGATCTTATTTACTTATGTGTTTTAGTTAAATTCTGAATACACAATTCCATGTTTGCTTTGAACCTGTATTATTGATATTGGGGGCAAGGAATTTCATTGCATTAGTTTGACTGCATTGAGAAAGGCAAAGCTTTTTAGTAATGAAAGATTGTTTTTTTTTTTCTTTCAAGCACCTTTATCAGAACTTCCAACAAAAGTAGTATTACACTTATAATCCTTGTAGACATGATTTATCTTAAAAGCAAACAAAGGAACAAGAAACTTTGCACTCAATTTCTAAGACTTTTTATGTCTTAAAAGAAAAAAAAAATAGAGTCATGTAGCCATGTAATCTGACTTAAAGCATCAGGAGTGAGAGCAGCAGCCTCTCACCTGCAAAGTCAGGCTGGATGAGGAGAGTCATAAATTGATTCAAAGGTGTGGGGGTGGCTCTGTGTCTCACTGGTTTCCTCAGCCACACCTGCACCTTTGTGGGCCCCCACCTACATACCTTCCTCAGACTTGCCAGTTTCAGAAAGAGAAAAGCCAAAAAGGATTAAGTTTCGGTGGCTTGTATCATCACTGCAGTTTTAGAGAAGAGCCTGTCACAGAGGGGAACTGCAAAGATACTTTCACTCTTATTACATATGTTTTTACTGAACTTACAAAGCTGCCAAACCAACTACTTCCCTGAGCTCTGAAACTGTGTGTGAGCATGTGTGCACACAGCTTTTCTCCTTACAGATGCTGTTTTCCTTATGCCAGAGAGATGGTACAGCTGCTGCGTTGTCATTTTTTTATCACTTCATTCTATACTTTGATTGAATCTTTTTCAAGTGTCTCCTTCCTTCTAAGCACAGGGGAAAAAAGACATTTCTAAATATATTCAGTTAAGGATTTATATTTGAATCTAATAGCTATTTATACGTATCCCCAAAAGATGCTGTTGTGTGTAAGGCAAAACACCAGAAGTGATGAAGACAGGTATTGATTATCACCCCCAAAAGGCTGGAAGGAAACAGCAGAAGCTGTCCGGCTGAAATCGTATCAGCTCCTGCAGGGCGTCCTCATTTTTGTCACTGCTGCTGCTCTTTCCTTCACTTTTTTTCCCTTAAATTTGGGTCTTGCACAGAATAGAATAATGATGTTTGGGAATTAAGCTCTGATACATTTTGCAAGCTGTAAAAGGAAGCCCTTCCTGGTTGCAGTATAACTCTAGTCTGAGGATAGAGGTGGAACTGGAAGAGCTGGGTCTGAGCTCTTAATCGCTCTCATTTTGCTCTTATATAATAATGTCTTTTAAAAATTATTGGTAACAATTGCTACTTTTTTTTATTGTGTTATACCTGGCACGGACTCAAGGGTTGGAAATTCCGCTTCCATGTTCATAACCTTATCAAGTGAATGTGTTTTGATCTCTGTCTTTGGAACAAAGGGATTAATTTTGTAGTGTGATTGTTCTATTTCCCCTTCATCATGTTAGAGCTGCTGAACATAGAAGGTGTAGAACAAATCAACAAATAAAAAAGGTGGAACTTAAAATTTTATCGTTGTGTAGTTAGAAAAAAAATTGAATATGAGAAAAAATTCTGGGGCTGGCTACAAGACAGCCTTTTCACAGAAAACCACGGAGTTATGGTCTGTTTGCATTGCTGTAACAAAGGCACAAAATAACTTGAGGCTCTTGGGGGAGCTTGGATTGCTCTTCCCCAGTCTGCTTCCTGCTCTTGCCATTTGCAGGTCGTACCAATAGCAAGGCAGTCTATGTGTTCCCAAAAAGGCACGTGTGCATGAACATACACACAGCTCGTTCACATGCTTGGATACACAGATCAACACAGAGTATTCATTGCCTTTATTGCCACCTGCAGCACTTACAGGAACACGAAAAACACAGCCCAGTCCTGCTCCTCATCTCCAATTCATTAGGAAATTGACTATGTAGTGTGGGCATATACACATATGCATACAAATATATATTTATAAACTCTCTCTGTCTTGATTCACAGCCACTCTTATATTTGCAAAGCCTTCAAACCTTGGCTATAAGTCCACGTATAACTGTTACCTGGATTATTGGCCTCCCAATCTCCAGCCTGGGTTGTTTTTTTTCCAGTTTCTGGTTCATTCCAGCTTGCCAGCTACTGCAGCTTGATTGAAGTTCTCACTTCTCATGCGTCTTAAGCCCTGCACTGGACCTTAAGTCCCCACAGAATCCAAACCCAGAACCTAAGCCCTGTTTATCCTGTCTCCAGTCTCACATCTTTCCAGGACTTACTGCTGAGTCAAACCTCAAGTTTGCTTGCGAATCACACATAAGCACACCAGAGAGCAAAGTCACACAGAAAATTGGTGAATGGAGTTTCATAAGACTGCAGTTACTAGGGACAGTGCTTGCTCGAGAACTCTACTGAGCAGCAGCTTGTTTGCTTGCAATCAGCCTTTTTTTTTCTCTCTTCTTTTTATATTAACCCTCCTGTCCACTTCCCATGCTTGTTTCTACCCAGTCCACTTGATTCCTTATCATGTTCCCAAGAGCTGCTTAAAACACCCCTGCACTATGCAGGGTCCCACAGCCACCCCTGCACTAAAATCAGTCATTGCTATGACACAGTAATTCACCCCTTCTTATCGGTTCTCCAGGACTTGGGATGGTTCCTTCAGTGGCCCATCATTCAGGAACTGGAGAGTTCGTCTTTGGTATTGTCTTCACTATCTCCTCTCTGTGTTAGAGTTTGTGTTTCCGACTGTGATTTATTGCTTTCTCTGTCTCTTGTTGTTGTTTTTATGCTGAATAGCCTTTAACCAGGTACCCCGTCAAGCCCAATGTCTTTACTTGCCAGGTTTTCTTGTTGTTGCAGCAGCAATTTAGTATCAATTCACATTTAATCTGTTCTTTAAGAGCCAAAACAAAGCCAAGGGGAAATCATAAATCTGGATGTATGATGAACCCTGGCCAAGATGACAGAAATATGTATGCCTGCTTCTGATATAAATTAGCCTTGTGTAATAGTGCAGACTCAGTATTAATTTCACTAAGGCACCTTTTTATTTCCACCCTGCCACTGTGAGCAGTGTCACTGTGAGCCTGATGTGTACGTCTGGTAGGGAAGGAGTAGAGCAGGGTGCAATAACAAAATGCTCAGATTTCAAACGGGGATGGGTGTGTGACTGGGCTAAGGTCAGGAGGAGCATCAGGCGGGTGTGTGAGTCCCCGCTCCACAGAGCGCCGGGCTGGGAGCAGTCTGTGCGACAGAGGGTTGTCTCCCTTGGTTTGTACAGCACGGAATATGGTGCCATGAGTAACGCAGTATTCGACAGTAGAATTATGTTTTCTGTGGTCCTGGTGGCTCCCTCACCACAAGGACCAAAATGCAGGATCACAGAGTGATTCAGCTGAAGAGGAGAGGAAATGAGTTTGAATGTAAGGAGAGTGGCAAGATGGAAGGAACTGCACAAGTGGCTGAGGTGCAATGGGAAGCTTTTCAGTTCAAGGTCATAAATATGAATCTTTCCCAAGCTGGCAGTGACCGAAAGCCCAAAATGTCTGAAAGCAACATCACCCAGTAATGACAGAGATTGGAAGCCAGAGAATAGAAAGGCATGAAAAGCTTTTGAAAGTGCCCTTGTGGGCTAATACTGTTACACCAGTGAATAAGTCTCCTGAAGGCTCTGAGTCTGTGGCCATTTATCTGGTAGGCTTGCTATTCATCTCCTTTGAGTGTAGTGTAAATGCACTGTATTAGGGTCATGATGAGAGCAAACCTAAAACGTTTAAATATTATAAATGAGTTAGGCAGTTATCCAGCAAGAAAGTACAGACTATTGCAAGCCAAACACAAAGAAAGCAGGGAAACAAAACATAGCATTTGGAAAGAGGTGTCTGCACTGGGACTTGTGATCTTTCAACCAAGTCTTCTAAGGAGGAGGGAATGTTTGATGCTATATAAGACAAGTTTTCTCTTGCAAAATGATGATAAAATATTCAGTATTCTTTTAGAAAGTCCTCTCTGCTTGCAAAATATTTTATGGACACAAAAAGCAAGAATGTACAGAAAATCATGTCTAGATTGCTGAAAAGTTTAAAATGTTGATCATAGGAATTTTTCATAGAAGAGACTAAGAATAATTTGTGCTGCTTCTGCTTTTGAAGTCTGAAGAAGGAAATATTGAGAGAACAGAAAGTAGAAAAAAAGGGTTGGAATATAACACTCGGACTATATTTTACTATTGAGATAGAAAAAAGTATCAAAATTATCTTGCCTTGAAATCTCTAAAGAAAAAATGAGATGAGGTTGAGGAGCTTGCAAGCAGAACTGGCAAACCAGTTTGTTTGAGACATTTGTTCATAGTTCACCATTGAAACAACGTCTCTCATGTCAGCCTGTGTTGAGGGTCTGAAATCTGCATCCAAATCCAGGTAACAGTTTGACTTTTAGAGTTTGTTTCTTTAGCAGAAACGGGAAAGCCAAGCTAAGTCTACACACATCATTTGAAAGTATGAAATCCATAGATAAAAACAGGAGCTTCCTGCCTGCCTGCCTGCCTTCCTGCCTTCCTGCCTTCCCCTAGAAAAGGAAAAAATCCACCACCTTTAATAAAAAGTAAAACTGCCTCATTCATTGCCAGTGTTGAACAGGAACGTTTTTCAAATCTTGAAAAGGGTGGGAGAATTTCTCAGATGTGAACTTGTAATCATAAAGGATTGGTAAACCTTAGCTGTAATCCAACAGTATACAGCTTGGTTAAAACCCATTTAAATAAGCAATGTATATCACCACTGATGGGAAAAAGAATGAGACATTCTCCTCCCAATTGTGTGTTTCAGTATCTTTCAAAAACTTCAAAACAATTTTGAGAATTTTGTTATGTGGATTCCTTGCAGTATTCCTTAGGGCACATCTTCTTAGGAGATGCATGCAACCTGTATTTGCTATTCTGTTTTCTGGACAGCAGCTTTACTAAGCTTTGAAAAGAGGATGTTAGCATTTTTAAAGCCTTTTTTCTCCTTTTTATTATACGAATCAGTGTTCTTGAAGGAGTCAAAGTTCAATCCTCCTGCTGCATTACAATGCCTTTCAGTCTAATATTAGAGAGCGAGTTCCATTTTACTTTGTAATACGGAGCTTCACTTCGGCATTAATTTCATTCGGAAAGCAGCTGCACTTATAATAGATTCCTTTAAAGCAAAATGGAAAATATACATTTATCAAATGACTTTCTTCCAGTAATGCTGCAGCAGTCTTTATTGCATCAGAGTTGTCAGCAATCAGCCCATCTTTCTGAATAAAGATGTGCCAAATCGTCCAAGTGGGCTTTATATTGAATAAGCAACACATGGATTCTGTGGTAGGAAGGACAGACAGACAGACACTGTCTCAGCCTGTACAATGTGATGTATTTATGTCCACATCACACAGCATTAGCAAATTTGGGGAATATTTCCTACATGGACACAGCAAGTGTCATTATATATTTAAAAACCATGCTTTTTAAATTGTTTAGCCTAAGAGACTAATAACATCTTGTCACAAATGAAAGGCCCTTAAAATCAGCCGTAACAGCTTTATCTTTCTCTCTTGAGACTTCTTTTTTTCTTCCAATGTGCTATTTAATGACTTTCATTTTCATAAGTTTCACAGTCCAGTTCAACATATTTTTACTGTTTGTCTCTGTAACTAAACCAACGTTTAAATTAAATTTTTGTTTTGGGGGGTTTTTTGTACTGCTTGGGAAAATGCTAGGTTTGATTGAAATGTTAATTCAATTATAAATTTTTAAGTTTCATTCTAACTATTGTGTGAATCAGAATATCCATTTTTAAGATAAGAAACTATTGATATGCTATTCTTTGGTTATGCAGAGACACTAGAGTTAGTCACTTGATTCTCCTCTTTTGACATGAAATAGTGGACATTTCAGCATTTATCAGAGTTGGTTCTATGGTTTTAATATAATAAATATATTAAACATAAAGCACATGGACTTGTTGGAGTCCAGAGAAGGCCGTGAAGATGCTCGGAGGGCTGGAACCCCTCTGCTCTGGATACAGACTGAGATTGTTCAGTCTGGAGAAGAGAAGGCTCTGGAGAGACCTTAGAGCCTCTTCCAGTGCCTAAAAGGGCTTCAAAAGAGCTGGAGAGGGACTTTTTACAAGGATGTGTAGTGACAGGAAAAGGGGGAATGGCTTTAACCTGAAACCGAGGAGGTTTGGCTTAGATTTGAGGAAGGAATTCTTCCCTGTGAGGGTGGTGAGGCCCTGGCACAGGTTGCCCAGAGCAGCTGTGGCTGCCCCGTCCCTGACAGTGTCCAAGGCCAGGTTGGACGGGGCTTGGAGCAGCCTGGGACAGTGGAAGGTGTCCCTGTCCATGGCAGGGGGTGGGACTGGATGAGCTTTAAGGTCCTTTCCAATCCAAACCATTCTAGGATTATAGGACCTTCAGGGACACCTATTCTTGCAGAAGTTGTGATGTAGGATTAGGCAGTGGAGATGGAAAGGAGGGAAGTTATTTTTAGTTACTCCTGATGTTAAGGCTGTGAGGTTTTTAACCCTGCCTATTGCACAAACACAGATGATCAGACTTACATGTTTATGGCAAAATCAGTCTTGAAGTGTTGAAGTAAATTTGCAAACACCTAACTTGGACAATATATCATATCCCTATTATGATTTTTACCCTATTTATTAAAAAATAACAGTATTGTTTTATTTTCTGACATAAAATGATCCCAGGTTAATTGCACCTGATAAATAGTAACAGATTTGAAAGGGAGAGGGGAGATACCTGCTCTTCCATACTTTACCTTCCTGCCTGCTTGCCAGCCAAGATCAAGCCTGAGCTGGAAAATAATTCAAATATTGGTGAATATCTTATCCTATAATAAACTAAATGAATCAAAGTAATCACAAACATATTGTAATCATCAACGTATTGTAATCATCTGGTTTCAATTCCAGTGGTCTGAGTATTTCTCCTCTGTGTTCTCAGTAGGTTTAAATAGCTGGTAGGTACAGATACCCCCAGTAAGACAGCACTAAAATCAGTGGAATTACACTGCTTGGAAGTCTCGACAACTATATTGGCCTAGGTCTCTTTCATCTCTGTAGAGCCGAGAATCCTGATATCTTCAGTTTAATGTGTGCTGGCTAAGCCTTGCAGCAAAACACTCAGGATTTGCGGCAGCAATCAGGAAACCCCACAATTAGGGTACAGCTCTGTTGCCAGCTGTCTTCCAGGTTGTCACATACTACAGATGCAGCAAATACCATACACTGGTTTTTTACTGGACTGTGTAAATGAGTAGAAAGTAAGGGAGGGCAGAATTCATTGAAGCTATAGTACTTCTGTTCCCAAACTTACACTTTCCCAAAATTTATATGCAAAACCTCAGCTATAGTTTCTTCCTAAATGAGCTCTAAAACTTAGAAATTAAAAGGAAGAAAAAAAATTTCCCCCACCAAAAAATCCCCACCTCCTTTGGTCATAGTTGTGTGAGACTGACTGATCTAAGTGATCTTACCTCTCTGGGGAAGTATCTCTTTCCTTAATTAAGAGCACAGCCACTAGCCTGATATATGGTTATCTAGGAATTCTCTTGGACATGTCCATCAGCAGTCTGAGGGAGACAGTGTGTCTGTATAATTCATTTGGGGTTTGCAAAGAGGAACAGCGACTTCTTAGATAATGCATAAAAAACCCCATGTGAATTATAAAAAAAGCAAATGGAGCAAGGATGCAATCACAAATATTATATAGAATATATAGCACATGTTCTATACACATATACATGCACACACATATACAAAATACACCTATATATAATAGTATATAGGATCACTGAATATCCTGAGTTGGAAGAGACTGACAGGTTGGACATGTGTATATATATATTTATATTTATATCTATGTTTATATCTATCTTTATGTGAAATCTTGGGCATTTGCTTTCACCATCAAATTGCTTCAAGGATTTTGTAGGGCTCAGGGATGCAAGACTGGTCTGCCAGTTTGTTTCCCAGAGAACAACTGTATGGTGTTGAAACACCTTTGGTGGAGCAGGCTTCAGTCAGGTACAACCAGGCCAAATTACCTTGGATCAAGGAGTTCCTTTCCCACTGATCCATGTTCATGTTGTTGAAGCAGTCAAACAAAGTAGAAGTCTGTATCGTGCCTCTCTGCATGACATATGTAAATAAATAGTAAATTCAGTCTGGTTGTTAGCTAGATGCTTAGAGACAGAGAAATAGAAATTAATAATCTAATTAATTTGAGTGTCTTCAAAATACTGGTGAATTAAGAACTGATTTGCCTCTTGCTTGAAAAGATGTGGATCTTCCTCTCCTAAAGCTCCCTAAGGCATGACTATATTAACCTCAGATTTCTAAAATGCACTCTATCAGCAATGGTGAGAAGAGCTGAAATTGAAAATAACCCCAACTCTAACAAACCTGGGTCAAGAAAAACCCAGGATCATTTTAGACAAGGAATTAATGATATTTGAAATATCTTTTAGCTTTTGTCTGTCTTGCCCATTTCCCCAGCCCCACGCTCTGACCTCACTGGGAGGTAAGCTCAGAGGGATTTCACTTTGTGATGAAGATTGGAGTGTCACTGACTGGGACACTCTCACTCTGGGAGATCAGATTCCCACTCTTTTTGGACAATGCAGGTGGATTCCCTTCATCCTTCAGGGGCAGAAAGATCCCTTAGCCAAGTCTAACATCTTCCTAACTCCATCTCTCCAGGGCCTCACCGCCTCCCTTTGACTGCACTCTGACAGCAAATCTATTCCAGTAATTTACTTGGAGGACAAATGCCATGACATGGCCCCCCACTCCTCTCTTATTTGCACAGCTTTTGTCACTGGACACAGACAGACAAAAAGGATGAGCTGTCCCTGGGGTCAGTTTGGGACAGCTGTCCCCTCTGTCCCCTCCCAGCTGCTTGTGCTCACTCCATGGCTGTGTTACTGCACTGCTCAGCAAAAGCTGAGACCTCCCTGTGTCACCAGCACGGTGTCACCGAGAGGCCCCAAACACAGCCCCCTACAAGCTGTTAGGACAAAAGTTAACTCCAGTCCACAATCTCTGATACTTTATTCTGTGTGAGGAATAACTCAGATCAAACGGATGTTTCAGCTGTGCTTTATTCTGTACCATAACTCAGACTTCTCACACTTCAACGTTAGACCAGCTTACAAATGCCTGCTTTCTTTTCCAGTGCTGCTAGTAGAAAAGCATAATATCATACCAAGATTTCTAGTCACGGCAGGTTTTGTGTTGTCTGGTTTAAGGAAGAACTCTGAGGCTTGTTTTACGTTCCTGAGAAGTAAAAGCAGCTTTTACATGAAGAAATAAAAATAAGCAAATAAAGAAATCACAGAAACTTTGAATCCAGGCCCGTGCAGCCTACGTTTCAGATAACTGGTTTTTAGGTACAATTTTTTGGCAATTCTCTGCAAGTTTTGAGCTCTCTGTGGAATTGTGGGCACACTGCTGTCTTAAGTGCCAGATCTGTAAGTTGCTAGATGCAGCTGAGTACTATTAATTGTTCTAGAGTTGGGCACAGCAAAATTGTGCTTATTAAGTTAGAAACTAAAAGGAAAAAATCAAGCACTAACTGTGCCAGCTGATTATTGTGTTAGAAGTGCAATCTATGTTTATTTAGTGATTATTCCATAACATGATCATAACTGAAAGAAAATATGGGTAATCTTATTTATCTGTTCCTTTGACTCTCTCTTGGCAAAAATTATACAAGTGTAGAGGTTGAAGATTTTAGAGTCCAATTTCTGATAAGCCATAACTGCTACTCACAGTGACGTTTTTTCCCCCACTGGGAATCATGTTATGCATGTTTCCTTTTTTGAAGAAAAAAGTAGAGGGTTACAACAACTCCTTATGATTTTCTGCAAGTTACTCTGCATCTATTATGATCGTGACACTGAAGTCTATACTCTTTTTTGACATGAGAGGAAAAAATGTAAGTAAAATGTTACTTTCATAAGTTTTAAAACCAGAATTCCCACAGCATTGCACAGTTAGGTCTTACATTAAGCATTTATGGCAGCTAAAAATTCACAGCATGGTTTTTGAGGCAGCAAAAAACCAGAATGAGTCCAATTGACATTTTACAGTCAGAACAAAGGTTTGAAAATGTACAGCTTATATACAACTACTTATGCATTACATATTAGCCCCTTAAAATAGAACTAAACTCAGTATCACCCCTTCATGCAGTTAATTATTAGTAAATTAAGTCCTTCAATCATTCTGAATGTTGAAGAACATTAAATTATATAGTGCTTGCCAAATGATGGCCAAAATCTGACTTCATTTACACTCCGGAGGTAGCGACGTTCAAGAGGTTGTGGGCAGAATAAGAGGGCAGAGTGCGGCCCTCTTAATAATTAATGAAGTAGAACAAAAGTAAAGAGCTCATTTGGAATGTCAGTGTGAATGTGCAAAGCCTTGTGATACAGGAGTGTCCACCTCCGGGAACACAGTGCTGTGCAGCAGTGTGACAGAGAGGGGAGGAAAACTCCCTCCACTTCAGGGCCTTTCTTGAATAAAAATTATTTGTATGGATGTTCTGCAGTTTTAGTGTGAGCCTTGGGGAATGCCTTTGATGCACTTGATTAGGGAACAAGATCTCGACCTTGTAGACTCAGTAAGATCTTCACATGTTTAAATACAGGTAATTAGTCTCAGTTTTCTCCTTTTTTTTTCTATTTTTTTTTTTTAACTTCCATCCTCATGATTTTGGTTTGATTTGGGTTTTTTTTCCCTTTCTTGCCCTATTCATTGATTATAAATATTTGTTTAAATGCCAGCACAGTGCCCTGTTCCTAATTTATGCAATATAAATGACCATGTCTAATTTTCATTTTGGAATATAAGATGACATATATTTTAAAATGGATTTTAATAGGGAGTAGGAAATTCCTTCATGTCTATCTATGTACTGCAATGGAGTGAAGTGCAGAGATGCCTGGTGTGAAACACAGGGTTTTTAAAATTAAGATTTTAGTTAAAGGTTAGCTTTGTTGAAATTAGTTAAAACAGATTTAATAAGTAAACCCAGCTAGAGTTAATTAAAGAGTTAATGATTAGTTAGAGAGTTAGGCCTGAAATACACATTTAAGATGTAAGTAACTGATTGCCTGTCATCTTATATTTGTTTAGCTGTGCCTATAATGAGAAACAGAAAACACTGATTAATAGATCTAAAGAAATCTAGACAATTACTAATTTTTCCATTTGAAAACCTATTCAGAAGTAATGAAGGGAGAAACTGGAGATCCTCCAAGGGTAATATGTATTGTCCAAAACCAGAAAGGTAGAAAGGTCAAAGCGAGGGAGATGAGTTTTACTTCATCATCTACGACCTCTCCCCAAATAATGGGACCACCAACTCAATTTAAGGAACAAACCACGCATGCTTAATGACTTTTCAGCTAATTACCATACGAAGCGGAGAATGGGAGGTGTCAATGTTATAAATATGCATTTGTATTTTGACTGTTTAGAACTTTTGTAGATAAATAGACTCTGTATTGTTCTGTGACTTTGCACTGCGTATTAGGGAGCGATCCCACGCAGCTGCCCAGCGCTGAAAATAAGCATACACTTTCTAACCCTGTTAGAGAGTCTTTGTCCATCTTAGCTGGGTATTGATATTAGATCAATGCCCATATTTCGGTAAATCAAGTGGAGCTCCAGGCATACTGACATGTCTAATATCCCAGCGAGATGGTAGCTCAGGAGCAGCCTGGACGAGCTGGGAAGAAGTGTGTGCTCACATGACCTGCACAGAGGATGAGCTTCTGCTGGGCTCCACGTTTGCTGCATGTTCAGCAGGATGGATTTGCTGTGTTGTGCTCAATTCCAGTGGCACAGTTCCCAGGGATGTGCTGTGAGAAGAGGTGGGGAGAAGATCAGGGGGAGCAGTTACCCTGGGCACGGCCAACAGGATGGATACCATTACTTAAAATGTCTGAAAATGGTGTGATGAGCCCTGGGGTTCAGGATCTGATTATCCATCGTGCTTTGGCCTACAGACTTATTTTAGTTTATGATTCTTTGCTGTCTTAAAAGATGGCATATTCTGCTAAATCAGCACATGGATTTAGCTATGGAGCTGGGTAAATACATGTGGCTGAGCCATTTTTTCCTATCATCATGGATGAAAGCTTGATTTTGAGCCTTATTGAACATAGTTTTGCTCTGATTACGCAGCTCTAAAGAGGCTTTGGTCCAAGGTAAATGCTGGTCAAAGTCTATTCCACCATATCTGAAAAATACTCTGGTAGTTTTAATTCTCTCTCTGTTGGCAGACTTATTATTGACTGATTCAAATTATTTAAATAGGGATTTACCCATTTTCCATATCGGTAAATAAATTCCCTTTCTCAGGTGTTGCAAAGACAATTCACTTGCTTATCTCATGGACTTCAAACCTAATGTGATATAAGCAGGGTATTTCAGTCTGTTTGCTGGTTTGCAGTATGTGCCCATTTTGTGTATGGAAGGAAGAGGGTCACAGATTCAGAAGTCTGGCTGGCTGCTGTTTGAGAGACTTTTTGTGAAGCCATTTGAAAATGATTTTGTAGGCATTGTACACTCTGTTAATTCTATGTCAGAGCGTTATACAGGGAATGTAACAGGAGTTCACTATGCATATTTGTCCAAATTCCTGGAGGTGTTCTAGTGTTGAGGTGTCAAATGCACAGATCAGTGTCTTACCTTTAATCACTCTACCCTGGCACAGGCTAAAAGAAAACAACACACCCTTCCTCCCCCCAAAAACAAGGAAAACCGCTGTTTGTGTTCTGCTCTGGTGCACCAGTTCAAAATGGCTTTCTGTCTCACTTCACTGGTTTCTTGGAGGTGGGGATTGATCTGAGAATCTCTTGCATGATATGTTTGAAATATTTATCTGAGGTTGTCAGGTGGTGTCCAAGTCACTCATTACTAGGCAGCAGAGGGAGGCGGTGCTGTCAGAGAGTTATCGTTTTCATAAGATACGGCTCTGTGTACTTATGGGCAGTGGGGGCTGTGCTTTATTAAACTTTGCAATGGGAAAAGATCATTGCGAGGTATTTGATTTAAATGCTGAAAATTGCAATCTGAAGGTAACAGTAAATCATATCGAAACAATGTTATCGTTGTTATCTGTAATATTCAGGGTATTTTCTTTCTTATTTCTAGTTGCACAATTGTTCTTGTATTTTGTTTTTCTTTTTCTTTTCTTCTTTTTCTCTTGCCTGAAGTTTTTTTAGTCTCTAAATATGTCAGTGACTGGCTTGCAACCCGGTATAATTGGTACCTGGTAAATGACCTGTGTTTTGTTGCTTGATCTGAATCCTGCCTGATCTACCTGAGCTGAGTGAAACATGCCTTCAGGGTGCTACAAAGTTTGCCATGATCAAAGAATTGAGGGCTTTTCTCATGATGTACCCAGGCACCAATAAACACTTGTCTTACCTCCTACAAATTGCAAGTTCAGTTTTGCTGCAGATTATTAGTACGAAATAAACCACTGGATGAAATCAGACATCATTTTTCCTGTTGTGTTCCTTCTCTTGTGGCAATCTTATGCCATGGTACAATACTACAGTACAGCCAAGAATGAAAGGTTTCATTATATTTTGGATTCCAGGAGCGTGACAGACATTTTTACATTATACAAAATACCTAAAATTGTAGTTCTTAAACGTTTTCATTGTCTGAAAGGCACATCTTGTAACTGTGGGATAGGAATGTTATCTTTAGGTCAAATTACTGTGTGCTGAAGCATGACCCAATTTTCAGTTTAATGTGAATCCTATTTTTGATTGTGCAAAAAAAAATATAAGAAATACCCATTGACTGTGAGGTGCTTATTTCAGTTTTATTAAAGAGTTGCTGATTGTAAGTTATGGGATGCTATAAAATTGAAACTGCCTTATTTAAAATCATTCTCTCTTGTGCAATGGGATAAAGGTTGATTTTGTAGCTGTGTAGATGTTGTGTGAGGTTATTTAGATAGTGGTTCTTCATCTGCAGGTATTTTCTGTTCTTTCCCTTAAATAAAATTCCTGACACTTTTACATTTCGACAGTTAATCTTTAATTCTTCACCATACTAATTAAATGTGAACTATTAGAGAAACAATAAGCCATGAATCATCAGCTACAAATAGGCAGAGTTTAACAGTCAAGAAATTGAGCATTTCTTAATCTTATATACCCTCAACATCAAAGTGAATAAATCTGAGGTTAAAAAGAAAGGCCATCACATTCCCCACTGCTTTAGGAAACAACTTATTTCTTTCTCTCTTGTTCATCTGCCAATACAACACAAGAAAAGGAAGGACCTGATTCTGTGATCCTTGATTTGTACAAGAAGCTTTTACTTCTATATCAGTCACACTAAGCAGAGTATAATATTAATAGACATTATCCACAGTACACAAATAAAATTCATGAGAACAAACACCCTACTTCTGTAAACTTCAAGTTCTTTGGAGAGTCCTCTTGAAAATGAATACTCCCTTTTCAAGGGTATTATGTGAGGCAGTACAGCTATTCAATTAAGAGCCTTTGAATCCTTTAAAAGCTTGTATTCTGCCTAAGTAGAACATATAAATATCTTCAGCTTTCACAGAGTTCCTCTTCTATCAGAAGTAAAGCTGGGGTTCATGGATGTTGCTGGATCAAAGCCAGACCCTCCTGCATCTTGTAGAACAAAGTTGTGAGATCAAAAGGCTGGAGACATGTCTGTGGTCAGAACTGCAGGGGCACTGGGCTGCTTCATCTTAAACCTTTTGAAAATGATTGGTTAGTGCAGTGCTTCCTAAATGCTGTTAGCAGCTACAGAAGGTTCTGTAGAGAGAATAGTTCAGGTCATATTTAGAATTAAAACAGTTGACACCTGCTAAACACAATTGGAGGCTGGGCATTTACAGAAAGCCAACTGTCTCCAGAGCAAGAGGCTGCATTTCAGACAGGGCAAATGCAAGTGGAAGGGTTTCACTAATGGGGTGTCTGTGAGTCAGGATTTCTGTACAGCCTTGCTGAGCCTGTCACCCTAATAGGGCTCCTGCAACAGAGCTGAATTTCAGATCAGTGGGAATGCTCTGCCTGCTTGGAACTTCGTTAAAATTCTGAGTGAAGCAGGCTCAGATTTGGATTTCTGCACTTGCTCAGGAGATTGGTAAGCAGAGGTAGGCTGGGATATTCTGGAGAATATTTTTCTGTGCGAAAATACTTCCTCATCAAGTGACAATCTGATGGACAAAGGAGTAAATGAAAAAGGCTGTCTCAAACCTAAATTTGGAAATATTCTCAATTGTTAGAAGATATTGTACAAATGATTTGAAGAAGCCTCACATCAGTCAAAGTCATCTGTTTTGTTGGTCTTTGAATATTTGATGGGAGGTGACTTAATTCAGAGTAATTTCTTACCTCATTATCCATACTTGATTTGCCTAATTGGAGTATTTTTCAGATGTCTGTGCAAACACTAACAAAATACTCAGTCCAACATTGAAATATGAGATTGAAGATTGAATTTAGTAGCTGGCACAGCCAAGGAATATCATCAAGTAGCATCCATCTAGATACTTCACAAAGAAATGGTAAAACTTCTAATTTCATGTGGTTTCTATATTTTTAGTCTTGATAGTAAGTGTTTCAGACAACTGTAGTGTTACTGCACCCGAGGCCAGTGCTGCTTCCTTACCATTACCTTTCCTTTCTCAGCCATTTTTAGCATAATTCTAGGAAATTCTGGTACTGTTTCCTTGCTCAGGTATTCCAGAAAAAACCCCACATTTAATCCAAAACCCACAGGAATCAATAATGTTCTTCTATCATTCTTTTTTCCATGCAGTTTTTTGCCAATAGAATTTCCTCAATACCACCAAAGCTTCTAATGTGTTTAAATAAATTAAATAGAAGAATTAATCAAATTCTATTCTGCATCATTAGGAGTAATGAATAGCTAAAACTCCTACTCTGTTGGAAATGCAGAACTGCTTAATTCAAATTTCAGTATCAACAATGCTGATATAGGGGAAACAAGTAAAAATTGTTAAAGGGCTTGTTAAGAATCATCATGTGATATAGTTCTACAAAGATAAAAGTAAATATTGAGATACAATTTTATCTGCATTAAATTACTAATTTACTGTCTCATTAGACATGAACCAGAATGAAAATATTTTCTTCTGATCAGAATGACCACAAGGAGTGCACAGGCCTGGAAGGGACCTGAAAAATTCTACTGGATCATCCATGATCTGAGGACAGAATGTTCCAGTCTGATACTTCCTTTCAGTGAAATTTCCTCATAATTGATATGTTTTCAAGAAGTCTATCAATTTGAAAGAAAAAAGGCTTTTTCAATCAAGAAACCTCAACGATCTATTTCTTCAGCTTTCTGTGAGAATATCTGTAATCACTTCTACTTCCAAACTAGTCAGTAGTTATTGGGAGGGAGTTTCTGTGTATTTAAAGTCATTGGAGCTTTGAAAAGAGGAGTGACAAGGTGGTGTGAAGGGTTTCAAGCAATCTGTATTTACAGGGATTCTTTCCTTTGCATTGCAAATCCAGTGGGAAGGATTGGGTTGTTACTTTCACGTTTAGGGTACAGATTCTTCCAGGCCAGTGGTTTCTGTAGTAAACAGGGATTCAAGCAGCTCATACTGTGGTCAATCTCTACTGCAGCTTTTCTGGGGTCAGTATCCTGAGAACCTTGTCCTTGCACAAACCCACTGTATTCCATGATGAGCAGTCCCAAACCTAGCATGAGCACAAAATAGAGCAGGGCACTATTGCTTTGCTTTTCCTGTCTGAATGGAAAATAGTAGACTATGGTTGGTATTAGGAGATTATGAAAAACAGGCAAGAATAAATCATTTAAGGGGATACAGAAGTAGTCAGTGTGGCTGTCAGTGTACTTTTAAATTCTGGAAGGATAATTTCCATAAAACTGGTGGAAAGGGAGGAGGAGCTGGAGAAATGAGTCCTTCAGGAGGTTATCTGTGCCATCAGGACAAGTTGCTGAAGCACTAAAATGCCATTTGAAAACACACTGAGAACTGAGCTGGAAACTTCCAGACGTAGATAAGAGTTTTGTGTCAAAACAGCAAAAAGCCTCTCCCCTTTTCCATCTCATTTTAGAGGGAGCTGCCATCGAAACTACAAGTGATGGTGCTGGCAGTCTTTTAATGGGGATGTATAGAATAAAAGGAAGGGCACATTAAAGAATATTGCAGACTAATTTGGATTTACCAGCAGTTTTTAAAGTGGTGATTCCCTCATTTCAGTCCTTTGTCTTGCTGAGCAATGGGCTTATTCTCTGTTGAACTGTGAAACTGAACTATTTTTTAAAATCCCAAGCTGATATTTTATTTATCTGTGGTTTTACTTTTGTGTGGGAAAGTCATAAAACAAACTCAAGTGAAATACTTTCCCCTCCTTAAAATATATAAGAACTTTGTATTTCATTTCTCCTGGAAGTTGAATAACAATAACACTCCTCTGAAAGAATTTACATTTGAAAGAATAGTGTTGAAATTTTGATGCCCATTTGATACACCTTTACATCTCAAAGAACACTGAATTTTAACTTAAAAGTCAATTTTAATCAGAATCTCTTCCACCGTTACTGTTATTTTTCTTTTTATATATTTGAGGATAGTTATATATGTACATACGGTTCTTTCCTGCATGTATAAAACAATTGAAACCTGGATATATTCTTTGATGGCTTTTTTGGGTTTTTTTTTCTGAGTTACAGTTTGTTTTCTAAAAATTCATACCAGATTTTTCAGCTCTCCACTGCCCATAACAATTTGGACAGTATCTTCTGTCTTTTTAAAGGGCAGAAAAAGTATCCATCTAGAGCATCACACTGTGGGTTGCCAATGGGGAATAGTTTGGTTTGGTTTGGTTTTTTTATTGTGTTTTTTTGTTTGGTTTTTTTGTTTTGTTTTTTTTTCTCTGAATATTTCTTCTTGTTTGCTATTTATGAAAAAATTTTTAAAGTTTCTTGGATTTTTTAGCTATTATTTTTCGCATGGAAATTCCAGCACTTTATTTAGGGAAAATAATTCCCTAATTTGTCTTGTAGTTTGGACCTTAAACTCAAACCCTTCATGTGTGGTGAGGACCTTCATCTTAAATCCCCAACTAATGCCATGTTTGCACTGGTTTTTTTAAATGGTTACTGCATTGTATTGACATAAAATACTGATATACTGAATTCTTGATTCTGGGATATTGCTTTGGTCAACAAAAGAATTTCTGTTCTTCAGTTGTGGGATTCAACATCTTATAGATATGCAGTAAGAAATTACATTTTTAAAATCAGATGCAATTACACTTTTCATCAACACTGAAATTACAACTTGTAGGACTTTCTGAAGAGTGGTGGTAGGTAGTTGGCCTGAGATGTAGAGCTACCCACTGCTATTCAAGGAATAAAGACAAAAAGCTTTAGCCCATGTGTTTCTGAAATACACCTTTCTGTTTTAGTTAGAAGCTGATGTGTAGTAATACTCTGACAGTTCCAAAAAAATTATGTCAGCTTCCCTTCTCCTGGAGTTGCACAAAGTGGGATTGTGCTTGTCACTAAATAAGCACTTACACATTCCCTAACTTCCAGACTACTAGAAGATTCTAATAATGTCATAGTAAATAGAGAAGAGAATGTGCAAGAATTTCCACATCATGGAAGCAAACAGGAAATTGGCCTTATGGGATGTTCTTCTGATCCAGTCTGAGCAATCCAACCTTTCAACACCTGCAATGTTACATGTGGATAAAATATCAGATGTTTAGCTAAAAAAAACCCAACAAAACCCAACAAAATCCAAAAAACTTCAGCAACCAGATGTAATGAACGTGGTTGTATTTTTCGTGGCAGTTACTGCAGCAATGAGTGATTTAGTAAGTCCTATAGAATTAGGATTTAGCAATATGGTTTGGCAAATACAGTATAATGTTATTTAAATCTCTCCCACATCTCCCCGGAATCATCTTGTTATAAAGTAGCACCATGAGTGGCATTACAAGGTAAATATCACCACATTCCATCATCAGCTTCCCAAGCCTAAGCCCCAATATATGAACAAAGCTGAAAATGAAAAACTGTTTTTCAGATCTGTTTAAAAAGCTGTGCTGGTTTTGGCTTGGGTACTTTGTTGCCAGCTGAGGTTAAACCACAACAAAACAAACAAAATGAAAAACCAAACAGAAGGGAATGTATACGTGCAGTCAGAAGGAATTCTGCAGTTGTCATCACTGGAACCAGATGACTCCCCCTTGTCCCCCAGCATATATAAAGCTTTGTTGTTACTGTCTTTCATTAAGTGCAGTTCGCTACCGTTTTTTTTCTTCTGTCTTTTTCAATGTTTTCTTTGTTCATTTCTGTTTTGCTGTTTCGAAAACAGCCCCTCAGATAGCTGAAGACGAACAAATTGGCCTAGTTGTGAAAAAAAGTTGTTGAAAAACAGAGGGGTGGAAATTTCTTCTGTTGACTTTCCCAAAAGAAATGTCATATTACTGCTCCCACAGGGTATCATTACATCATTGTCGTGTGAACTAGCACCTACTGTTCCCAGAGGGGAATTCACATCTCCTGACTCATGTGGCTTCTTCACAAACGCAAACAGGCATTGGTTACACAGGTCACTTTTGACTATTTTTGTTATTTTCTGAGCAGTCATAATGTTTATAAATTACCTGTGCAGTTTCTTCAAAATAAAGCTGAGATTGAAAAGCAGTGCATTATCCCAAGCTATTGCTCTTGCCATATTGGTAAAGGGACATTTCTTAATCTTTGGGAAATGCTGCTGAGAGAGAAGGGCTCCCATTCTAGTGAATGCTCTTAGCATTTCCTAGCCTTTGTTGCTGGCTAACATTTGAAATAGCAAAATTAGTCAGGGAAAAAGCAATTAATTTACATATGTGCATAATTCTGACCTTACAGAGGGGATTTAGAATTTAGCCATATTCTGGAGTATGAGAATTCAAGGGCAAAGACTACCCTTCAGTTTATACAGTTGCAAACTCCAAAATACATTTCAAACTGCTTTGTACTCTCATATGAAAGCCTGAAAACACAAGGAAGCACTTGAATTTTGGTCCTTGGGGAGCACTGCTGTGCAGTCTGGGGTCCTGCACCACTTTCCAGCGATGTCTTTAGTGTAAAACCATTTGCAAGTCGGGATTCAGTGTGGAGAGGAAGGAGGGACAGTGGGCTATGAACACACAGGCAAGAATACACTGACATAGGAGGTGTCAGACTGGTACTTCAGCCTTGGGCTCTGGCTCAGACATTTGGTGAATATGGCTCTTATCAGCACCAAAAACTAAATAATTTTTTTCCAAACCTGAATCCTACAGTCAAGAAGTGGTAACTTCCATGTTGCTTTACTTACAATACATAGTAATTGTGAATCTTGATCCAGATTGTCAGTAATGGAAATCAGTGCAGATCTATCAAGTTCAGCAGAGGGTTTAGATTCCCATCAGCTTAGCTGTGTATTATTTGAACTGGAGATGTTATTAGTAGACTTGCAGCCTTTTTGGAGCAGTAGTGTTTGTAGCAGAAAAAAATGAAACCAACATATAAGTCATATTAAGTTTTAATCCTGGGCTCCTTCTTCTTTTTCGAAGTGGTTCACTCAGTCTCCTAATCACAGTGTATTATGTTGCTGCTTTACAATCACACTCCAAATGCAAATCACTTCATTGGTTTCTTAGTGACAGCAAGCCCTGACAGCAGTAGGTACTTGGAATATGCCAGTAAGATTTTAACTGCTTTGAAATGGTTGCAAGGGACACTGTTTTGGGAGATTACAATCAGGGCATTCCATCAGAGTGCTTTATTTCCACCCCCAGCCTATATGCAATGAGCTAATAAGTGATTACTGTCTTTGTATCTTTATATTTGAGGAGTAGGTAGAACATTTCATTCAGTGAACAATGATTGCATATTCTCAAGGCATATGTGCTTCATTAATATTAATGAAGCTTGCATGTATGCATCAAAAAAGGACTTACATCCTACATAATCACTATTTATCTAGGCAAATTTAGCTTCATCATTTTCTATTTACTAAAAATAAGTCTTGTGCAGTTGATTTATAACATCTTCCTGTTTTGTGTTGAGAATAGTTATCATTGTCTCGATCCCTGAGAGTGTGTAACCACCTTGTGCTCACTTAAGGGAAGGAAGCTAAATGCGAGTTCAAATAAAGGATGTCTGTTTGGCAGCTGTCCATCTGTCATGTGGAGAATCTGTGGATAAAGAAGGTGAAAACTTAGAGATTAACACAGAAGTTCAACAGGTTTCATTATTGTTTTCCTGTGAGTCTCGTTCTGTGTTCGAATTGTGGTGCACAATGCCAAGCATGAAGTTGCAGTGGGGATCAGAAGGGAGCAAATACTATTCAGAGCACTTTCCATACAAGGGCTTCTGACAAGCCCGTTCCTTTCATTCTGGTTGAACTGTTGGCTCAACAAGCTGAGTTTCTATTTAATCACTTAGAAATTTTATTTGTAAAGAAGAAATGAGAAAGGAGACTCTGCCTTTACAGTACTGAAATGTGTTCATTGACATCACAATAATGTTTCTAAGCTCTTTTCACCAGTTCCATTAAAGTCATGCACTTAAAATACTACCTTTTAAAAATGAAGTTGAATATCAGCCAACTTTCAAAGATCTCTGTAGTAGAAAATGAAATGGATAGAAATTTCTGAAACTTGGTCAGATGGCCGTATCTGTAGCCCATGACCTATCTCAGCAAGATAGATGAGTATATTAGCAACAGTCCAATATTTGGGAATTGCAGTGTATAATTAGCTGGATCTAAGCTGCCATGCAGTGGCCTGGGAAAAAGGATGCATGTAATTCTTGGGGTGTAAATAAAGGAAGACTAAGTTACAGAGGGATAAAATGTCTTATTTTTCTGACTCTGAATCAATTTCTTCATTATTTCATGCCTCTGCTGGCAATATATAAAAGAGATATAATATATTGAAATTAACCTATCCTGTTTCTTGAAGTTCTGGAGTTTCTGAGAGTAGAGCTCTGGGATATTCTACTCTTTCTTAATATACCCTTTTCAAGCAGGTGGTAAAGCTAGTGTAGTCCCTGAGCATGAGAGGCTGCAAGCAGAATTTCTCTTTCAAATTTAAAAGAAGACCTCTGATCATCTGCTATTATTTTACTCTTCAAATAAACGTCTTTTATTCCTCACTTATATAATCCTTTGTTGCACTGTGAATAGAGTCTGACAAAAACGTGCAGTCTCTTGGATGAGTTGCTTCGCCTCTGGGTTAGTCATCTTCCAAGACTACCAGGTTTCCGTATCATCGGTTAATTTATACCATTCCTGATTATCTCAACCTGAGGCCATTCTTTCAGGGACAAAAGCTTTCCCAGCAGCTCAATTAGCATAATTTTAAATGCCTTCTAGCCTTTTGGAGTATTCTGCTTGTTACAGGCCACTTGATTGAATTCCAGATATCTTTTAAGTCCAGCTGTACTAGTTTTAGCTGTCTTTCACACAGAGACATTTCTCAGTTCATACAATTTTACCTTTTATTTAGGTGACAGTCTGTTACTGTGTCCATCTTTGCTAATCACCAGGTTTTTTTTCTGTGAGTTTGTACCCTTCTAGTTCTGCAAACCAAATATCCCCTTGTATTAGTGTTCTTTTGGATAAACCATTCATTATGTTACATGCATAAAGATCAAAAATCAAGTCTTACATGCTCCCGAATGCCATTGATGTTCAAGTGTTCCCTGCAGTATTCTGCTGTGAGAAAGCTTTCTTTTAACACAGGGGGACAGTTGGAGACAATTCCCTTGGTCCTGATCTTTGTCTCAGCCTGTTCTTTGTGATGCTTCTATAGATTTTATTGTCTGGTTCTCCATTAAGCATCTTTAAGAGCACTTTTTGGTACTCTGAGAACCAGGCTCGGAAACCCAGAACCTGGATGTTGGGATGTCCTGGCGCTCAGTTTGTAGATATGTACCCCCTGATGCTGGGAACACCTCGTTCTTCCCTAACCACTTTGGAATCACCCTTGACTTGAGGTAGCTTCAAGCCAAGTTCAAAGAAAACAAGTTTCTCACAGTATCCAACCCCCCCCAAATGTTTGTGATGTATGCAAAAGTTAAATAAAATAAGCAAAGCAATATGTCACTTTACTTAAAAACACAATTTTCTTACCCTAAAATTACACTAGAAAGTTTTCTCTGTGTTTATCCAAAGGTTTTCTTCACACTACTATGGCAGGGATAAAGAAAAAGGCAACAAGAACTGTTCTTGTGAATGACACCTGCCATTTTCAAGCAACATGGTGAAGAGGAGAAGTCTAACGCACCTTTTGGGGGAGGATATCTCCCAGTTAGAAGATAAGTCTTGTCTTTGGTGTTCATTTTACAGTTGTGAAAAGAGAACTCGTTCTCTGCTGAATCATGCCAGCAGAAAATCTCATGTTTTCCTTCGATGGTTCAAACTGGCTTATGATTTCTTTCTAGATTGTTCCCAGCAACCACAGACATTGTCTTTCTGATGTATTTATCCTGTTGTATTTATTGCACTGGTGTGGACTGTGATGCTTATCTCTTGGCTAAACCTCCCTGTACTGTTTCTTTCTTGAATAAATGTTAAAAGAAATTTATCAAGGATGATTTTTAATTATAAAAGTGCTTTGAAAAGATTTTTTTTTTACCTGTATAATTAGAAGACATTTTAAAAGAAAATTTTCCAGTCAATTAGTGCCTAATGAAGCTCAATTTGTTTTACAAATTAACCTTTTCTTAAAATAACAGGATGATTTAATGCAAGAGTTATTCTGCTTCTTTCAGTCTGTACTAAGAGTTCTCTCTTCCACAGATGTACATCCCTCCGAAGTCAATAGGAGATACAATTTAAGTTAATAGGGTTTTGTTCCCTAAAGCTTAACTTAAGCTTATATGTTGACTATGCAACACTGGAATACTAAAGCTGTTTCCAGAACTTTGGGTTGAGCTCTGGCTCAAAGAAAAAAAAAAAAAAAATGTTTAATCTTGTTGCTGAATACTGCCCATGCATATTGGCAGCTGTAGCAACTTAGAGGCCACATTTCCTTCCTGAAAGTGAATAAGTGATGCTCCTTCTGTATCCCACCGTGGTTGTGTGATCGTATGCAGGGGGGAAAATGGGGGAGGACAGTGGTGCCTCACCTCTGCTCTGCCAAGGTGGCAATGTGGTTCACTTCAGTTGTTTTTAATGCTGGAACACTGCTGAGAACTAAGTCTGGAAGAAAATCCTGGGGAAAATTTAGTTTTGTATTTGAGAAAATATGGCACATATGAAAAGATCCTGGGACTCTGGCTTGCACATCTTTCCTATCCTTAGGAAAGAGTGTAGCTGGACAAACACATCTTTCCTAAAGGCTTATTACACTATGCTATGAACAGAGGTGATGGTTGTAGGCAACCTGAATTCAGCTGGAGCTCTGCTACCTGCAGGGAAAATACTGACTGAGCTTGATATTGAAAGCACCTCAGGAGGCTGAGGTAAGATAGCCAGTCTGTGTATTACTCCCAAGTTATTCTGAAGACAAAACCACAGCTAAGGGTTTTACTTTAAATTATCCCTTTCTGCAGCCAGCGATAATTTTGAAGTGGCTTAGAACAGGAGCTGGCCTTTTATTCATTTATTTTTTGATTTGTAATGGTAAGCCAGATTTAGACATAGCTATGAGCAAGTTCTATTGAAGTGAGGAGTCTGGGGTGGGCGGGTAGTTAAGTGGACTTACATGTAGAGAGTTCTGGACAAAATCAGTGATTGGAGCACTTGTTTCCCTTGATCCAGTCTCCTACTGGCATTAGCTCATGCTATGAAAGAAAGAAAATGATGGTTAACGAGATTCTTAAGAGGTGGTTAAAACTGAAACCAGCAGAAGTATTGCAAAAGGGACTGATCACAATTTAAAATAGTTACCTGATGCCTATAGTGGTGCCTGTTGTCTTAGAGATTCACATTTCCTCTACCCTGGGTTTTCCACCATATTCATCCGAGTGAGATTCCATCTGACACAAAAACCTGTTTATTTAGTGCAACATTCACATACTGTGCCTGTCTGTTTTCATATGCAGGGTTTAGTGCTTCCTGGCTTTTCCCCCAGCATGTTCCCATTAGTAAAACTGCTGTGTGTCCCTGTACACTGCTCTGTTCTTGGCTGGGTGGTCTGGGTGCCGTGCTCAGCCAAGTATGGATTGCACGTGGATGCAGCCTGACACGGTGTGGCCCTTACAGGCTCGGGGGTCAGGCATTAGCATCATCCTGGGGAAGGGATGGTGGCAGCACTTCGATGGAAATAGGAAATAGTTGCAAGTGTATGCAATATATCTGTTTAATGATCTTATCTCTCCTGTGGGATCTCTTCCAATATCTTTTTAAAAGTTAGATCATTCACATTCAAGGGGGAAAACAGAGGAACAAATACAGTGCATCTCTCTATTAAGTATCCAGACTTCCCCAGCTCCCTGTTTCTCTCAGAAACTCCAGGTCTTTCAGGGCTATGTACATTTTGTTTAGGAATAAGTGCACTTTCACATTTTTTGCTCGGGGCCAAATAAGCTCTTCTGTGTAAGAACTGCAGTAAGTGGTGCTCCCTTGTTTCAACCCTCCTGGACTGAAGTGACTTTATATGCTGTATGTGAGCTGTTATAGTTGGGTCAGTGCAAGGTTAGATATCTCACCGTGATTACCAACAGTGATTTTTCAAGAAATGAATTTACTATGGCAGTCAAAAATAAAATAGCATGCAATATTGTAATTTGTCTCACCAAAACATGCAGTTTAAATGGGCAAGAAATATGTCATTAATGAAGTATAGTTGATTTAGGTGACACTGGTAGAAATTTGAGAAAACTTTTATTATGTTGTAATTCTTCTATGTTCATTCTTCAATGCAAGTACTATACTTGGAACTAATTTTCATTTATTACACATTTCATAATACTATTAGTCTGATTAATTAATGCATAATACATCCTGGAGACTAATTTGTTTACTCCTAGAGGGCTCATTAGGAGTTGCTATATGAATGTGAGATTAGATTTTAAAGTGAGCCACCTTCTAAAGATTGAATCATATGTCTGCTTTGCAGTAAACTGGCAAATGAAAATCTGGTAATCTATATCCCTCATTGAGATGCAGAAGCATGTTAAAAGTTTACTGAAGCTAGACACATAGCTGGGCATTTCTCACAGCTAAAAAGTACCTATTTCCTTATCACAGGTTCAGCTTTACATATTTTGAATCGAAATACTGATTTATTAGGACAATTTGTCACTCCTGTGAATCTGAATGGGGTAGTACATGCATTTTTATTTTGCATTTAAATGCATGCAGTATTCTCATAGGGTTTCAACTGTGTTATTTTACTTTTTAATGATATTGTCTAACCAAAATGAATTGGTAAGTCTGCACCAAAGTTCAGCATTTACCAAATATAGTAAAATTTGGTCCAGTTCCCTTGAGTGGTGTGAGTCAGTCTAGATTTTGTTGCCCACTGCTGTATAAAAGTGTCATATTGTTATAAGGTTTTGCCCAAATGACTTAATAGGAACTTTCATTTTTAAACCCTATTTTTTTGTCCTAGCAGGAATTCTGAATGTTTTGTAATACTGATGCAAGCAGTGTGAGAGGACTGAATATCATCACAGAAAGAGTCAGTGGTGGCTCCTCTAGGAGTATATTTACTTATGTAATTATATATAAGGTCCATATATATGTGTCTGGGTTTATTTATATCGTGTACATACATTCATAAATAATATATATATGTATATAAATAATGCCTTATTCATTGGGACCCTCCTAGTTCTGGACCAGTCATTAAAGCTGTTTTCTGTTCTTTCTGTTTTCTATTATCCTTTCAAGAACTGATCAATGCTTTTCCAAAAGCTTTATTTTAAGGCATGTTCTCCACAGACAGTTGATTTACAAATATTTATGGTCAAATTCTGAAAAAAGAATCATTATGTTTTTAATTTCCAAAACTTGGATTGGAAAACTTACCAGTCAAGATTGTGTAATGACAGTTCCTGCTTTCTGTTAACTATGTCTTTTTTACTGTGAGAAAACTCCACTTTTCACAATATTGGGGACCTCATGTTTGAGCTCTGCCTTGACTAGGAAAATGTGAATCCACAACATGAAGAGAATGAGTTACCTGAGTTTTACTTTCATCCCCCTGCACAAAGAGTTCAAGCTAAAATAGGAATAACTTACAAGGCTTTGAGTTGTGATTTAACTGTCTTTATTCTTCTTTCAGGAAGAATATTTGCATTCCTCTTCACGCTACTGTGAAATCACAGATGGCCTTAAAGATTTTAGGTGGTGTCCCATTCTTTCTTTTCATCTTTTTTTTTTCTCCTCGCATAACCTTTCATCTCACTGAATAGAAATTATCTTCAAATCAGTCTTTAGACTGAAATCTTAGCCCTGCCAAAGGAATTAGGAGATTTGTTATTTATTTTAGAGTCTAGATTCTGAGTGTTAGCCTTTTGTCGGTTATAAAATATTCTATGGATTTGTGCCTTTCGATGTTTTTGTGGATGCTTACCAGAAACACTTATTGGTTACGGCCAATCAAGGAAATCCATTTTCTGAATCATCCCAGAAAGGCCAGCATACTGCTTCACACATTTGCTCTATGCTTCAGTAAATACGATGCTTGGATTTGAAAGACCCTCACCTTGCAATGGGGTAATTGTGCTTTGACAGGTGCACACACAAAACAGGACCCCCATCTTTTGCTAGTTGCTCGTTGTGTTAGTTGAATACACTGTGTAAATCCTTGGCACCAGTGCTTTGCCCTCGTACTTGAAACAAAACAGGTTTTGGGGGAAAAAAAAGAAGTGTTTCCTGAATTATGGAAACGGAATTGCTCACTAATAGCTCTCAGTCTTATCAAGGTGAAGATGAAATAGAGTCTCTCATCACAGGGATGGTAGCACAAATGCTTTTTGCTTGCAGGGTCTCTCTTTCTAAGTTTTGGAATAGAAAAGGGTTGAAAAACTAACTGTATCTTTCTAAATTATCACCATCCTCCTAAACCCCATTGTGAGGTAGATTTCCTTCTCCAGCAGAAGTTCTGCAGTGGTCAATAAACAAACAGTTCTGAATTGAGATTGTCACTATAATATACATAACCGGTAAATATAATCTTGTCAATGCTATTTTATTTCAATAGTTATATCTAAAGTCAATTATTATATGTCAACTAAAATACTTGTGTATTTTATTTAAAACTCCTATTTTTAAAGTATATTTACTATTTAAAACTCCCTGAATTATATATTCCTCATAGATATATGTTACTGAAAATCGGCTAGCAATAATCAATGTTTCCGGAATGCCACTGCACTCAAATTGATGGTCAGTTTAAAAGAAAAAGACTTACTGAGAATTGTCCTATGTTCATTCCTCTGACCCTTTTGGGTCGTTCTAGGGACATTCCAGCGACACCTGCACTGGAAATAGGACTACTGTGGCAAGGAAATGTAAGGACTAAACTGATTGCCTAATTACTTAATATGGTTCAAAACAGTTTGCTCGCAAAATTCCCTTATTTTTCACCATCTGTAAACTCCAGCTTCAGTGACAGAGAAATACAAAGCCACCTCTACTCTGAGGTTTGAATTTCTGCTTTGCTGCTGTTGTTGTATACAAATGATCTTGATTTATGCTACAGATTAAGTTTGAGACTGAGTTTATGCACTTGTGATGCACTGGCAGCTGCCCAGCGAACACATCCAGAGGAGCGTTGGCTCTTCAGGTGTCAGGGCAGGCATTGTGGAGAGAAGCATTTCTTGGATGCTTCTCCTTGACAACACTGTCGGAAACACTTAAACCTTGATCCCTGGAATGCAATAGAATTTTGGTTTTTACTTCAGTGGAAACAGAATGTGCCCCTGAAAGCAGTTAGTGGAGTGCCCAGGACAAGCTAATTTGTTTTGCTAACACAGTTCAGCTATGTAAGAAAACACTTTTCAAAAAGAATTAAACTTTCCTCTGGTATGGACAGGATTAATGAAACTTCCTTCAGAGCACATCAGCACCATTCATTTATAATCAACCAGAGCCACTGCTGTCTCGTGCCAGGAGACACTGTCCAGTCCTGATGGAAACCAGTAGGATCTGCTGTGTCAGTGGGTAAGCAAAGCGGACAAGTTGAGATGTCTTGAGAGCTCTTTTGCAGCAGCAGGTATTTTATGTGATTCAAAACAGGGTAGGCAAAGCTTCCCGTGATGAGTTTTCAGCATCTGTCCTTATCTGTAACTCCATGGGGCTGAGGAAAGTGTTTTACCTCAGCAATACTGCTGCCTGTAAGTTCAAGTAATAAGACTCTGTGAATCTCTCTTGCATGACAGTTTAAAAGAAATTAATTCTTTATTATTAAGCACTTGTTTCCAAACTGCCCGAAACTATGTAGGGGATAAGCAAAGCCTCTAACTGTCCTTCAGCACTGTTGAGTAAAGCTTAGATTATTTTAGCTGGTTAGAACAATTTGTCTTGCCATTGATATTCGCGTGACAGAGACCAGAGCTCCTGTGCAGAAAGCAATTCCAGCATCATCCAGAAGGTTTTGTGTTCAGCACTCAGTACTCTGTTCTGGGCTCCTTGGAAACCAGCAGGAAAAAAGGGAAAATTCAGCACTTTTCCTTCTGTTTTACCAGTTTACAGTCTTTTTAAAAATTACATCGTAAGTATTTATTGATCGAGGGATGTTCTGCTAAGTGTTTTTGGGAAGCAGATATTTGTGGGCTACCTGCAAACATGTTTTGGCAAGCTGCAGGTTTTACAGACTTGTTTGCCTCTATTGCTGGCTATGGGGTGGGGTAGTCAGCAGCAGCTGGAGCAAGGAGTGCAGGCAAAAATGTACCTGTGTGGACACTGAGCAATGTGCACTGCTTAGAATAAGTGCAATTTACAGGGACCTGGGAATCTTTGACCTGCAGAATTGAAGGATCCATAAGAAAGGAAATAAACTGGGACATCAGACATTTCTGGCAATTCCTGACCTATTGTATTGCTTAGAGTCATATTTCTACTTATTTTGTGTTGCTTAGATCTGCCATGGAGACATATAGTGAGAATAATAACTAATTATCTGGTTTTGTTTCACTTCTTAATTCCAATTCACATTCAAACACTCACCACAGATTTTCCAGTTTTTTCCAGCATCACAGCTAAGAAAAAGGCCTGAGATGTAAATAGAGGCCAGCATTGCAGGAATTTTTTTTCCTTATCAATATTTCTGATGGAAAAAGAAAGTTTACTCTCCAGCTAACTCCTTAGAAGCTTGTCCAGTACTATTTCCAGCCTAGTATGAGTTGGGAAGTTGTATTCATCCTTTGAGATGAACAATGCAGTGATTAAGTGGGATAAGGAAGAGTTTGAATAATTTTTAATGAAACATATTTAACAAATTTTGGATTTGGGTTCGATATTATGGCAATGCATGGCATTATATGGTGTTGAAAAGCATCCTTCTCTTACGGCCTAGAGGTTCAGAAGCATGTATCAGTGAGAAGGGAGAGTGTGTGTACAGCAGTGACCCATGGGATTAATTTAATGGCACTGGAGCTCCTGGAGTTCTAAATTATACAACTGACTTAGAAAACCATAGTCAGTAATCTCCCAACAATTCCTGTATTCTAAAGATCACCTGTGCAGCTGATGAAATGTGTTTCCAAAGGAAAACTACTCTTTTTGTGTTTTAGATACAGAGCACAATAAGTTGTAATGAGCATGTGCACAGTAAACAGTTAATTTAATGAACTTCCATAAGTGTAATACAGGATGAATTCAAGGATAGTCAGCGTTATCTCTGGCTGATTTCAGATATGTTGCACCAGAATAAAAAGACTTAATGTTTTCAATTGCAGGATAACTTAGGTCACACATTCAGCATTGCTATGGAAAAAACCTGTCCTCTCCTGTGTTTTCCAAGCTGGCCATCCATATGAGCCTCTTGCTCTCTGCCACTACAAGCATTTGTGCAGCTGTGCCATGAAGGGATAAGGGAGTTAATCTAGATAAAAAAATAATTTAGTATCATCTAATTTCAGAAAGCTTTCTTTTATTCATTTATCCTTTTAAATAATAGCAAGATCTTAAAAAAAATTGTCAAATGCAACAATGTTCTTCTCCTAAGTGTAGACATAAATGCTGCCTCTTACAGCAAAGGCATTGGATTTTGGCTCTGCACACAAAGCAGATTCCTTTCTGTGTTCTAGGGCACTTGTATGACATTGTTTTAGAAAACCTCTTGTTTAAATCGTCACTTGGCTTCTCATCCTAGTTCACTCCATATCACGTTAGTTTGTCAGCAGTTGGCTTTTACTCCCACCACAGTTTCTAAAAGTCTGAACATGCCATCACTGTGAACTGCTCCAGGATCCGTTCCGTGGAGCACAGCTCGGGGTCTCTCGCTGCAGGGTGGCAGTGCCTGTGCCGGGTGCCCGGTCGGGGGGAGGGACTGCCTTCACAGCAGTTGGGCTCTCGTTTACTCTTTGCCTCAAATCTGATAATCTCATGAGATCTTCTATGGAATTATTCTGGGTTTAATTCATGTAAGGCTCAGCTGCCTTACTGTAATTTCACCCAGAAAACGAGGCAGTGTGATGCCGCTCCATCCAGGGTTGGAGGCACAGGGGCGGGTTTGTAGGTGAGAGCAGCGTTACAAAAGGATGCTTTAAACGCAGGAGGTTTTGTGCGAGCTCCGGTGAGGTCGGTGCCCGCGGCAGCTCCGACCTGCTGCCCTGCAGGGCGCTGCTCACACTCTGCTCGCGCAGTCCTGGGGAAGTCCGTGCGTGTCTGTGCTGGCAGAAAGCACCGCGCCATGGTCCATCTGATGGGCATTTCGAAGTGAGGCACCATCACTGAGCTCCTCGGGAACCGAGAGGATGTTTGAGTAGCTGCCTTCCCTGAAACTGCAGAGCCTCTAACAGGTGAATTGCTATGGCAATGAAGGAAAAAAATTCAGTCTGATGATATGTAAATCAGCGAAGTGAGGCATAACCCTGACTGACTAAAGCCACAGAAACGTGGCCATTTACACCAATAAAGACAAGATTTTTTTTCTCTAATCATGCAGTCCATGTACTAAATTAAGATGAACTCTAAGTGGTGTACTAATGAGTACATGACTTACATGTTCCTTTTAATTTAAAAACAAAATAATTGGTTGGATCTGAGTTATTGCTTGATTTGCATCCTTTAATGTGTATTATAAATTAAACCTTTTTTTTTTTTAATGTAAATGTATTGAAATTTTTTTCACTCCCTGTGCTTAATACTTTCACCTCTCTCCCAGGCTGCCTTCTCTTTGTCATTGAGTGCATTGCACAAGGACAGCTTCAGACAAGAAATACTCCCAGCTTTAAACAAGACTCTGCTTAAAAGTTCTCTTTGGGGAAAAAACATACATGGGACACGATCCTTCGTAATCACATTAGTAAGAGAGTCACTTCTTTTCACCTTGGCAAATTAGGATTTCGTTAGCACGCTTTTAATTTCTTCCAAAGTTTGTCTTAATGAATACTCCAATCTGAGTTAGAGAAAATGGTAGAAATGTTGTCAGAAGATGTTGATTACGCTCAGCAGTAAGTATGCATTTGACAATAATATTTTGTGGTAACACAGGTGAACTCCTAGATGGTGAGGTACCAATGGGAAAAAAAAAAAGGGTAAAAAAAATGTGATTCTGTAGAGAATAATCTTTCTAAAGATTTTTGCATTTAAGAAATGTGAAGGAAAGCTGTAATTTTGCTTATCAACCGGGCCAATAATCCATTCATGGAATGATTTCTGATTTCCTTTATTTTGATGTTGATTTGGAGGGAAAGTGACAGGAGAAGAAGGAGGAGAGGGAACAGAAAAAAGTCATTTTTTCATCACTACAAAACAGTAAAAATGTCATTTTTTCTGCCTGTTGATAGACTTGCAATCCTTGAATATTCAATAAAATTTCAAAAATGGAAACATAACAGAGAATCTTCACACATTAATTTTTCTGAAGTACATGTTTTATGTAAAACTGTCACAATTCTTTTTTCATGGAAAAATACAAGGCTTATTCTACTAAAAAAAAAAAAAGAAAGAAAACACATTCACTTTAGAGAGAGCAAAACTAAGTTTGTATTTTTTACAGGCATCACAATTTTTAAAGAAAACTTCCCCCCATTTGGCCATGCTGCCTGTGTGTGCCAGGAAGGCCCCTGCAGGATATGAGAACTTAGCTAAGATTTTCAGAAGCAACCCATAATTTTGTTTTCTTCATTTGTCAGACATTGAAAATTACATGCAAAAATACCTGGATGCCCCAAATGCTTATTTTTTAGGTTCTTTTTTCTTCTCCTCCCTCCAGTATGAATGTTTCTCAGAAAACTGCCTGTCAGTTTGCACAGCCAGATCTAGTTTCTTAAACGAGGTAAGAGGATTTATCAGCTGACAGTTTTAATTGGTATCATTCTCCAGAGCAATAGCTTTCTTCATGTACGTGTGGATCAAAGTTGGCAGGACTAGACCGTAACACCACAGGGATGTTTTCCAACTGCATAAAGTGCAGGGAAAGGGGTGAAAATGGAACATGTGCTGGACATCACCAGGCTTCTCACAAACCTGCTGTGGGTTAAGCCCTTTTTCTAATAACTTCCTGCATCTGGGGTGATAATTTAGCAGTGATTTTCAGAAGGTGCTTCTTCCTAAATCCCCTGTGTTGCTCTCTGCACTGTAGCTTGTGGAGCTAAATGGGGAGTACTTTGGTAATGCTGAGTTTCCTCGAATACTCTTTGGAAGCGTTTGGGTATCCAGTGCTTAAGGGTTGCTGCTTACATAGCAGTAGCATGGCTCATTTTCTGTTGTTTTGTTTCTACTGGTAAAACACCCTTACTGCAGACTGAGGTAAAGTTATTATTTATAAAACTTGAAACTCTAAATCTTTGAAAGAGCTGCTGGCTAGGACTTGCAAGACATGCAGTTAAACTGTGTTTACCCAAAGATTGAATTCAAGAGGCCTCTCTCTGTCTTTATCAAGTTTGGGCCTCACAGACAAACACATCCCCCCTCTGGTCAGGCATTGTCACAGTACTCACACACCTTACACCCCCAGGTGTGTTCAGAGGAGAAAACGACACCTTAGCCACGCTGTGCTAAACTTCACATCCTCTGCATTTCTTAAGTGCCTTTGTTACATGTCACTTTGCAGATAAATCTTTTCTCCTTTCTCCCATTTTCTAATGCTTCAAAGATTTTCTGAATCTTTATTTCAGTCAAAAAGATTTGTTCGTTTTTCCTCTGTTTGCCCCCTCCTGGGAGAGCTCAAAGCCCGGGAGCACATTCAGTTGCAATATTGCATCTCTAGCCAGATGTGGAACAGGATCAGTGATTAATTGCTGATGGGCTAATGGCTTTGCAGTGGCTTAGCCAGCTGTGCAGCAGAGTGCCCTCTACACAGGGATGGGTAGTGCTGAACTAAGTCCCTTTACATACCATTTTTAACAGTAATTTCTTCGCCATGTTTTAGATATTAACATTTGGAATTAATAGTAAATTCAGATCTGCTCATAAACATGCCCTATAGATGCAGAGATACAGACATTTAACTGGTATGATATTCTGGAATGAGTGCTGGGAGGAATGTTAGACTGGTAAGAGCTTGTTTGGACACTACAGCTGGTAAAAACACTTAGTTTTTCACAAAGGGAAAATAGAAATCAGAAGTAAGTGCTTTCTTTCTATGAGTATTCTGTTTGGAGCTTACCTCAGAGAAATGTGGAAAGTCAAAATGGAGACACTGCAAAAATAAAAATAAATTAAATTCAAATTAGATACTATGCCAGTCTTTCCAAAAGGGTTCTTTTCAAAAGCCCTCCCTTTCCAAAATGGGAGCTTTGCTGAAAACCCAGATACAAGGTGAAGGACAGACTGAAGCATGCAGCCTGCTGATCCAATGCTTCAGTGAGAACAGATGGTATTCTGAAACAGTCCATTTGTGATCATTCCATAATAAAGATTAAAGTTGCATATTCCCCAACAGAGGTGCTTTCGGCAGCCTGCCAACTCACGAGCAAGTTCTTGGCCCTCCTCTTCCAGCATTTGACTCCTTTTTGTTTTTTCCATCTTATCTGAATCATACAATTTTCCGATGATAAATCTTTCTATAAAAAGTCAAGATAAAGAAAAGGTTTTGTATTCCCATTATTTTCCCATTAGAATAGTCTATTAGGTGCAGTAGGAAATCGTTTTATTGTTCCAGCCCATAATCTCACGATAGTGTTTTTAGTCATACACATGTTGGAGCTTTCTCTGTTTCCAAGGTGTGTGAGGTTGATAATTACACAATGAATGCAGGCCATTCTCTCATTGAACGTGTCCTTGTGAGCTGGGAAGTGTGGGGGTGTTAGAACAAGGCAGCAGCTGTAACTGACATTCTAATCACTGTTGGGAGTCGGATATAATTTTTTTTGGTTTTTTTTAAGTTGGCTGCAAACTGTTATTTTACTGGTTACAGTGGAGCTATTCCCTGCCAGGCTGTAGAGTAGCAGACAACCATCTGATAACCCAAGACAGCAACACGGAAAAGCTTGTACGCTGCTCATAATTATCAGGTATTGCATCACACTTTTTAGCTTAGTGTGATATGAATTTTGATGCATTTCCTGTAAAATTGATAAGTATATTTTCAGAGGTCCATTATTTTATCTTAGTTTTTTTAAATTTTAGTTATTTTGGGTTTTTTTTGTTGTTATGCCATGTCAGTTTTAGGACACTGTCCATGTATCATCTTATTGGTAGTACATTTGAAAAACATATGTGTGCAAAAAGAAAGTTTTTAAAGCAGGACTAGACCTTTGAATGCCCATACCAGTGTATTACAATAATGCATGAACACATAGATATTCAGGCCCTGATTCACTCAGAGCTGTCTGGAAGGCACTGAGTTCTTACTGTATTTTGATCAAAGTAGATGTTCATTAAAATTGTGACAAATGCTTTGCTTTCACCCTTCCTCAGTTACTTGTTGGTCAGCTACCATTCAGATGGGGAAGCTTTCTTTGAATTCTGTAATTCTTACAACACTTGCTGGAATTAAGCCAGTTTGCAATCTCTGAGATGGAGAATCCTGATCCACACATCAAGGATGCAGTTGAGGTTACCAAGGATGGGATGTGCACAGTGCTGTGTTTCCTTCTCACCGCAAATGCTGCGTTTCCTATTGTGTTACATAACGAATGTAAATGCCTTCTTACTGTAAGTGCCATATATTATCTCTGTCGAGATCTTCTGCCTTCCACTACTATTTTAGAAACCATTAGAGGAACCTTTTTAACATTTAATCCTTGGTTGCATTGCTGTGTCACTTGCAGAGATCCCTCACTCTGAGGCTGGTGGCTCTGGCGGCACAAGTAGGGAATGTGACTGGTAGGGCTTTTGTGAATAGCACTGAACTTGAGAACATGGCCCAGCATAAAACAGAATGCAAATAAACACATGTGAAGTAATTAATCAGTAAATAAGAGTTCTGGGTACTGTCTTTACTTGTCTTTATCTCTTGCAAGAGATAAAAGGAAACTAAAAAGTACTTGGATGCTTCCACAGATTCTTGATTAGTGTAGCTGAAATGATGTTTGGTTAGAGTGCATGGGTGTGCAGGGCCAAATGTATTATTGTATTGTGTTATGGATGGCAATTTTATAGCTTGAATATACCATGGCATGTTCACATCACAGGGGCAGGCAAAGAAGAAATTCCAAGTAGGCCACAGCCTTAGAACAGCAAGATCACTAAATAAGATTAAAAGATCTTTGAAGACAAGGCTTGAGGGGAATTGTAATATTTTGTGCTGTTGAAGTAAATTCTGTTCAGTGATAATCAGAGAGAATTTAACCATGTTAATAAAAATAGGATATGAAAATTTAGTAGCTTTCTCTCTGTATGCTATCATTTTCTAACCTAGAAGAAATAAACACTACTTTGCTTTAAATGTTTGAAACTGTTTGCAACAGGTACCGTTCTTTCTTCTTTGACTGTTGCAGTCTGGAGATCCTTCCCAGAATCATTCTATAACCAGTTCTCCACTTAAGGCATTTTGTGAAGAGGTGCAGAAGTGTGTCCTTTGAGACCAGACTCACATTAACAGCGCTGTTAACCAAACTAGACTTTGACTCCTGATATCAAGATCCATGCTGTAAGTGCAGCATCCATTCCTAGTGCTTCCTTTCTTTCTTTCCAAGAGCTAAGGGTCTCTACTAAAGTTGCAATGGGCCACATCATGAAAGGATTTGATATGTTTTTCCTAGCAATTACAATTTCCTTCTTTCGCAGTGGTTCCTTGCAGACTTCCTTCCCAAAAAGTTGTCTGTAACCCTCTGCCACATGAGCACACAAGCTTTGTTATGTGTCCCTGAAATACATCATGATACAAGGAAAGAGAACTTAAGTGTTCTGCCATAAGAACTACGTCCTGACATAGCTTAGTCCCGCTGGATGTCACAGAATACTCTGGTCTACAGACTTTAACATTTAAATTCCTTGTGGTTATAACGTAGGAGAAACTCGGAAAGCACCTGACAGCTCTGTTGGGCTGTACTGCTGGAGCAGTTAGAAAAAGTGTCATGTGAAGTTAGTACATGAGCTGAATAAAAGAATCAGTATGTACATACATATATTGCAACATGTGTACCTGTGTGTACATTCCTTTTTATTGTTAGAGGTGAAACTAGAATTTTTCTTTTCCAGTGTAAACTTTGTGCCTCTTCATGCTTCGTTTCTGCTTTTCTTTCTTGTATTTTTAAACCACTGTTAAATAATAGAAAGGCAGAAGGAATTGTACTGCAGGATCTTTAGTGTTATGCTGGGAGATAGCAGCATTCCCACTTACTGGGTCTGGCATTCTTCTTCTTTTCTCTGTTTCTCTATCTGAAAACACTTGCTTTTGGACATAAACATAGTCATGTTGGTATCACATGAAATTTTAAGTATGGCAATATGGTTTGTGCAATTCCCAGAGGTGTGTGCTATCTCTAAAGCCAGCAGTGATCTAAACAACTGAAACCTGGGTAGCGTGTCTTTGGAAATGACGTGTAAAGATAAATAGTTTGACACCAGCTCTTTGGTGAATTTAAAATCAGTTAAAGGCAGTAGCAGATGTCTAGGGAGAAGCAGGTCTGAAATGGTTGAAATGGTTTATATCTTCTGAGATTTCTAGTCCTGCGTGTTTGGTTAGAGAGGAGAGGTAGAGAGGGAGTCACTGACGGCAGCAGCAAAATAAACTGCCTGTCCACATCTTCACCTGCTGTTACTCGGGGGGAAGGTGATGCTGTGACATTTCCCGTACTTCTTTTTGAAATTCATCCAGGGTTACTCAGAAGAGAGACTACTTGAGTATCTGAATTTAAATCTGGGGAGTGGACAGTTGTCCTCTTGGGGGTGGGAGGGAAGGGAACTTTCACTGTTAGAAATTATTTTCTCATGGCCATGCAAAGCAATTGCTTCTGTTCTCACACTCAGGCAGAGTCAGAGAAAGGCTGTAAGACCATCAGAATACCCGAAGTGACAAGACTAAGGGGCAAGAAAAACATTACAGAAATTCTTGACTATATGTTTGGTTTATTAATTTAATCTTTTTTTTCTCCCTTATGTAGTACTTCAGTTCTATCTCTCCTTTTTTGGCTCATTCATAATTGGTGTCATTTATATCCTGGTTTATGTCACATTTGGGTTTTTTCTTGCTGTACACCTTTCAGCTGCTGAGCAGAAATAGATGTAAAACTGATACAAATAATGGAAAGAGCTGCTCCTCCCTGGATTTAGCAATCAGTTAGGCAAACGTTTACATAAAGAGTACCTCTGTTTCTTCTGAGGTTTGGATCTCTACATAAAATCAAGACAGGAATTTCTCTGTGCCTTGAAGTAGACACTGTTTAGCTACATTAAACAAAGTGTTTGCCAGGAACCCGGTGTGAAGCTTTCCCCTGTGTGCTTCTGTTCTTCATAGAGCAGGCATGTGAGGAACTTGAAAGCAAAGGGGATCTGCCTGGGAAGGGCAGACCCGAGCTGGCAGTGGGAGATGTCCTTTGGGCAGTCACTGAGAGCACTGAACAGTAACTACAAATAGAAAGGTTTTGTTGCCTTCCTGTTTTACACTGTTTGAGTGTTAGTTACTGCAAGAGGAGTGGCAGTAGGGGCAAGACATTCCCCATTGCCTCTTTCTTGTGAAAGCTATTAAACAGCTTTTGAATGCGCCTGCACCATTCTTGGTTTGTTTTCCTTTCACTTGGGCTTCTTTCTCTCATCCCTGTGATTTCATGACTTCTGTGAGATCACTCTGTGCAAAGAGTGATTTAATAAATGGAGGTGGGTCTTCAGCTGGTGTAAATCAGCCTTTAATGTTCTGGGGGTTTGACTGATTTACATCACATTATGATTCAGTGTTTACCTCCAGGCTTAAAATTTAAAAACCAAGAACAATTTATGTTGCAACCATTTCACACTGGTTTACATAACAAATATTTTAAATCAACAGTCTCCTTGGATCCTAATTTTAGGGTAAAGTTTTCAGTTACATACAGACAAATGACCACAGTGTTTTTGATCGTTTGCTTTTCCAGACAGATTTTAATTCATCAAGTTGCTTTAAACAAGAAGCACTTTAAAGAAGCACTGTGTTTGCTGCTCCATGCCTTTGGCCATTGCAGCTAATTACCAAAATGTGTGCATAAGAAAAAGCATTTCTGTGCTCATTGTCCTTTCCTGGCTGCGATTCATTCCAGGTTGCCACAATCAAGCATTTGTAGCATCACAGTTCGTTACTGCATAAGTGGGTTTGATGTCACGGAATCACTGTTTTCTTCCTGTGCCTGTAGCTGAGAAGGAACATACAGTGATTAGGAGGGAAGCTGCTTCTGTGATGCACAGGCACACGTGAGGACTCAGAAATCAGAAGTGAATAAAGAAGAGAATAGACAAAAAGAAATAATTTTAAATAGAATTGTTTAAAGAGACAGTTTGAAGGCGATGACTGAAAAAAATTATTCAAATGTGTTGCTATATGAAAGATACAAGGCGATTTGTGTACCTAGGATATATTTGTCCTAAAGAGATGAAGTAGGATTTAGAGTATTTATACCCAACTTGAATTAGCTGACAACTTCACTACAGAATATTTTGTTGACTTATAGATATATTCAAAGAGATTGAATTTCGGTGCTGAGGAAGAGCAAACACAAATCCAAGACTTAACATTTAAGAAACCGTATCACAAGTCTGAAAACCATGTGGTATTTTCAGGGGTCCCTCCCTGCTAATCCTTGTCCACCTCCCTGCTGGGTTGGTGCAGGCGCTTGTTGAGTTGCATCATAGCCATACTATTCCATTCCCAGTTACAATGTGACTACTAATGCAAATACTATTTTTTCAGAACCCTGTGAGAATTATATTATTCTTATCAGTGTTAGATGTCCAAATATTAACTTTGAAAATGTCAGAAGATGCACACAGTCATTTAGTGATACTGAAAAGCTGTAACATATTTTGAAGGTTAAAATTTTAAGTTTGTTTTAATTAATGCCAGGTCTTACTGAATATGTACTAATTTCTTTTACAGCATTGCCTGCAAATTTGCCAGTATTGTTGTCAAATAACAGTGACATTTAATTTTAGAAAGTATTTTTTACATTCATTATTTTACTTTTACTTTCAAAACAAAACAAAAAAAACCAAGCCAAACCAAAGAGACAGAATCATGCTAAGCCTTTCTTGACAGTTTTTAGGACCACTGGTACCACTAATAAAGAACACGAGGAAGTTCTCCAGTATTTTGCACACTAGCTGGAAGTTCATCAAGCTGTTTTCTTTTGATTCTACACCACTAAGGAGATATGTATTGAATTTTACAATCAGTTAATTGGCCTCATGATACCATGTTGAAGCTTACCAGCACTTTGAGAACTGTCTTTCCAAATGGAGTTTAGGCCGGATTCCAGACCTGGTGTTTCTGTGAAGGTCATCAGATGATTTCCAAAGTGTCACAGGCTGAGTCTCACCAGTGGAACGGCTGTGGCTCAGTGGGGCCCTCTGTAGTTCACATTCCTGCTGTGACTCCTTCATCTCTTGTTTTGATTTCCAGTCCCAGCTCCTGTGACAGGGACGATGGGCTGTACCGTAGGTAGTTGTTCATTCAGGGTAACATCTGTTATGTCCAAAATTACATGGTGAAGCCTCAACAAGTAAGAAATGAGAAAATCTCCATGTCCAATTGTGTGTATGGTACTAGTATATTATATTATACAAAATAACAAAAATTCCCACCAATTAGAATGATAATTAGTTTCCCCAGCTGTGCAGGGGGATTGGGCGTTTGTTAAGGCATTAGAAAGCAGGAGAACATAGACACAGTCAGTCAAAATATGCTGTTGATCAGTGTCCCTAGGATGTGCATTTTTACTACTGGACTCAGTCCCAGAATTCTTTGGCTCTGTTTTATACAACATAGAGAACTTGGTTCTCTGGTTCTTGCTGCCTCACAGCATCACAGCTTCAGCTGGGTACCTGCTGCAGGAACAGCCAGAGCACATTCCACGAGTGTCTGACTGAGGCGGAGCTGCTGCAGGTCACTGAAACGCTGCCTGCAAATTAAGGCATCAGTATCTATTTTGTGTACTACTGCTGCTTTTGTAAGGGTGCAAGAGATGGTGGAAACACAGCCCGTGTGTGAGTCCTGGCAGCTACCTGGAATTTTTCCAGTAAGTTCTAATTTGTAGTGGGTTGTAAGGTGGGAGCCTGCAGAGGGGGAAAGGGAGGGTACAGCAGGTACTGAACAGCAATACAGACTGGTAGGAATACAAATTAGCTCCAAGTTAGACCTGGGTAGAATTTTGAAAGTGATAGAGGTGAACTCTATAAAAATTCACTATATGTTTCAGTAAGGTTCTTTGAAAATCATTCTTCTGTAGAGTATATATTGTTAACACTTCACAGTGAGAGCAAAAGCAGAAATATAGACTTTAAAATAATTCTTCTGAGGTCAAATTAAAAGATTTCTCAAGCTCCTCAACTAATCACACTTATTTATTAAAAATCTATTTAAAGCATTCCATTGTTCTCTATAAATATTCATGTTTATTTTAATAAGTGCTTTACAGATTTATTTCAATTCTATCTAAAACCCTCCAGTGGCTTGACAACTTCATATTCAAGTCCAGGTGTATGGGCAAATCCAGAATATATTTCTAAGATGCAGTAGCACAGTTATTAATAGTGTTATTAATGACAGCTATTTTTGTTGTTGTTGTTGATTGCCACAAGAGAACACCAAAGCTTGCAGATGGGATTCTTTGAAGCAATGTTCCATTCCTTAGGGAGCTGTTATTTCTGTAAAAACAATGAAATCAGTTAGCATAGGTAATAAAATAATTATACTAATTTATTTTGGCTGTTAATTGTTGAATCCCCTTAGCTAATCCTCCACTTGAAGCTGTTACTCACACTGCCCTGGTTGCTTTTGCCTTGAGGTTAAACATAATGAATTCTTATTCATGGATAAATCTATTTTTAAAATCTATTTCTAATAAATTCCTGCAGTGCATTTCTTCTAGTGTTAATTTGAATGTTATCAATAATCTAAGGTATTGTAACCCGAAACTAGTAAAGGATATTTCCCACTGTCCCATCAAAGACAACAGCCATTCCTTGACTTGTTTGTACCTGGTTACAAATGTACTTGAGGCTCACCTGCTTCCAGTTAGGAAAAGCTGGTTGCTCACAGAGTGGTATGACAGGAGACTTTATTCATGGGCTGTTGAGGAAACCATCTGTGAGCTGGCTCAACATCCTTCCACAGAAGGGCCCATCTTCCAGTACAGGGGGAGCCCAATATTTGCTGTGCTGAAGCCAGTATAAATTATTCTCTTTGATTAATTTAAACTTCATTTAATTTTGCGTGGTTGTGGCTCCCAATAAGACCTTTAAATGACCAAAAGCAAAACAAAGGTCAGTTTCTGTCTTAACTCAGAAAATGTTGTTAGTCATGCTTAAGAGAAGAACTCTAGGTCTGTTTTTGTTTTATAAGGCAAGAGTCCAGGGAATCTGTTAAAAACTCTGATTCCCGCTCCTCTTTACAGAACACCCAATTATTTACAGATATCGGGATTTGATCTTTCAGAATGTTACTGCTAAAGTACTTTTGAATAAATTGATTGTTTTATAAACTGACAACATTCAAACTCTAGAGAACACAATTTTTTGTGTTTTAACATCCTTTCCCTTGAAATGACTCAACCACTCCTTTCCTCAGTAGACACCGATTTGCTTTGGACTGGATGCTTTCTGTGACATAGATAAACACATGTATCTACAGAAGTGAGATCCTATCAACCTGTCTATGAATGTATGACCTAAAATCATTTGAAATCAGTCGAAACTGTTCCAAAAACGTCATGAAACATGAAGTCCGTGTCTAGTAGGAGATATAAACATGACCAAGTCCAAGTGCGTGAATGGTTCCAGCGAGGTTTGCCCTCGTGTAGAGCAATCTCATTCCTTTTCTAAACGTCGGAGCCTTACGAGCATATGAAAAAATGAAAAATGTCTCTCTGTAGCAGTAATCTATATTGAAGTTTGGACTGCAGTGGTAATTTGAGCTACTTTACTACTGTATTTTATCAGTCAGGCCACAAAAAGCAACAGTTTCTGAAGTTGTAAATCCTTTCAAAGTTGATTTTTTGTGTAAGTGGAAGAGAGATTCTAGGATTTGGGCAATCCAGAGTGTGCTTTCTTAGGTGTATGTGCTTTGTGGTGATAGTAACCCTTATGATCACCATGAAGCATGTACACCTTAGGAAAGGTGTTTGCAATGGCAGGTTTTGGGCTTTTCTCTTTGTTTCTATGTTTGTTTGTATTTTGCCTCATAATGTTTCTTAGCAGTGACTGTTTTCAGGCAGTTTCACTGTTTGGTAGTGTTTGGTACTCCTGAGAAGTGCTGGAGCAATCTTTCCTTCGAGAGGCCTCTGAATCTAAGAAGAAACCATTGTGCATTTTTAGTTAATTAAATGTAAATAAGGAAGAGGTAAGATTTATTGGAAAAGTAAAATAAAAAAAAAAAAAAAAAAAAAAACTCTTCTAGTAATTAGTCTGCTTCAAAAAATGAAAATTTAAGGTCTAATTGGATACATACAGGTGTGATTAAATTACAGTACAGTACACTTAGTAACTTATTTGACTTCATTGGGATTAATAAAATGTTAAATACATGTAGAATTGTTCATTGCTTTAAAATATAAAGTAGTTACTTTAATAGTTTACAGAATGCTTTCCATATTCTGCTGTTTGTAATTTTGTTGGATAGAAAAGTGCAGGTTTTTATTTACTCTGCAGTAGCAATACAAGTGGCAAGAGAAAAGTTAATCATACATTATGCCATGGTTTCCTTAAAGCCTCTGCTGTGGAGATTATTTGATTATTGAGCATCAAAGCTTTCACATGCATAAAGAAAAAAGCTTGAAAATGAACTCAAAATATTGTACAGAGGGGAAATAAATAAGATTACAAAAAGGGCTTGTTTAGAGGTTGAACTTTGTAAAGACAGTTTCATGTTGTCAAACAGCTTGCTAATGGTTTTGACTGCTTTTGTTCATCAGTAGATAATTCAAGGTTTTCTTTAAATCTTAGACCTTCTTTATTTTCTATTTTGACACATGTAGGCAATAGGAAAGTAAGTAGTACAAAAATAAGGTCAGGGAGTGTGTTAATGTGGTAGCAAATTTAGGAATATTACTGTACAAAATCTTGCATTAAATAAAATTAGAACCAAGACTCTAAGCTCACAGTCAAGCAGTACAGTGCCCATAGACTTTTTCAGTCACCATGAAGCTTTTCCTCTCTTAAAATGAAGCAAAATCAGTTCATTTAGAAGCAAGAAAAAAATTTCTGTAAGTGATGGATTTAACACACTGGATAACCTTTTCATTAGACAATTATGTGTTTCAGTGCATGGGATATGAAGTGTATATTTTTTGTAGTACGTTTTCAGATGTCAATGACCCTATTTCATGGAATATAAGTCACACTGTGAATTTAAAGATCTGAAGAAAATCAATAGATGAGACATTGAAGACTCTTATATCAACTGAAAATATTTTTTGCCATTTTTTTCTCTCCCTTTTTTAATCTTCTTGCCAAAAGCTCAACCCAAACATCAAAAAAATCACTGAAAGACTTGGATAGTAATTACTAGAGTCTTGGATTTTACTGTAAAGAGCTTTTGTGTCCTCGAAGTATTTGAAGTCCTAATCCACTAGGTACAATACCTTTGGGTAAGATACCAGTAATGTGAGAGAGTTAATCCATGGAGCAATAATAAGTATTGCTCTACATCAATATTGAAAATCTACTCTTACCTCCACAACCAAAAAAAACCCAAACTGTACAGACACGATCCACATTAAATTAATTAATTAATGTAATTACATTTATAATAATGTGTGTGCTTTTGGTATTAATAATAGGAGAGACATTTCACAACCACACCTTTCCTTAGAGCTTTAAGCAGAGCTGAAGAAATTGGGCCATCCTTTAGTATCCTCCTCCCAATCATCCCCATATATGTGTGCCAAGCAGTCACCTTGTTCCTGTTTCTCACCTATCCCACAGATTTGAAAGTCCAGTGTTGGACACCCAAAATTTTAAGAGCCAGCCCCATTCTCAGAAGTGCATGGTTATGCATCTACACACACATTCCTCAGAAAAAAGGCCTGGATCACCATATGCACTGATTGTATGTAATCTAACAGGTTTAATCCTGAAAAAAGATGCCATTTATGAATACTTTAGTATTGCGGGGATACAATTTTATATGCTCTTATTAAAGCTGTTTAGGATTTGCACAGAGTCAGAGCTTTGGAGCTCTCTGCTTAATTCACTCCAGTGCATGGATATAAACTATGAAAGTCACTTTGATAGTGGAACATGAGAGGAAGTGAAGAATACAACAAAGCAGAACAACAGCCCCAATCAAACTATCACAGATTTCAAGGACACTTACTCTGCTACTTAGTCACAATTAATAATCATTTAACCTTTTTGAATGAACAAAGCACCAGAAAAAATGGCAATGCTTAATGCAATATAAATTTAAACAGAAAATTAAGGAAAATCAATCAGTGCAGGTTTGCAAAGTAAATATTTATCAAATATTATTTGTTCAATTTGTTTTGCTCAAGTAGAATTGTGCACAAAAAAACTGTAAGAATTCATCTTAAGGCTATATTCAGCTTAATGATGCACATGAGAGTGATTATGCATCTCCAAAATTGCTGACAAGGTAATTAAAAAGTTTAAAAATCTAAAAATATCAACCATAAGACTCAGACTGACTTGGCGAGCTTTTTGACTCAAAAAATTTGCCTGGGCTTTTCTTCTTTTCCTCTAGTTTGGAGCAACTATTCATATTTAACTTTCATCTTTAATGGAGCACCGTAACAATTTGGTTTGGTTTACAAAGTGACATCCTCCCTTCAGGAACTTTAGAAGTCTCTTAGAGGTTCTCTGAAAGGCCTTTAGGGTACAGGCAGGGACTGCTGCTGCCTGACAGGCCATTCTGGGAGCTATGTGGACAACAAGGATTGTCATAAAACAGTTGTAGGATACACAGCGCTGCACATTCTTCAAGCTGAGAATTTATAACGCAAAACCTCATTTTGAGCACCAAGTTGCAGAATGTGATAAAAAGTTGTCTTCGATTTGTGTCAAGAAGAACAATGTGAGCATCGGATAGAAGTGGATTACATTAAGAAAGAAGGTCTCAAACATCTCTGTGGCTGTGGAAACTGTGACCAAGGAACATCAAGTAACTTGCTTAAGGACTTGGCTCTCCCACGCACCATCTCTACGCTCCACCTCTCACACAACACTTCCTAAAACTTATATGCTCAAGTTACCCACTTTTGCTTATTTAGTTGATCTAATAAAATCTGGATACTTTTCAGTATTGATTGGTGTAAGTGTGGCTTAGTGGCAGAATCATTACTTTTTTAATCTTGGAACTGCCAGCCCTTACTAACCTAAACTGAAATTCAGCTTCTTCGATTAAGGCCTGCCATTACTAATTGTTTTTAAATGTTGCTTGGATGGTTCTAGTTCAAAAGGTTTAGTTCTTTGGCAATATCTTATAGTTCTACACTCTTAGTAATTCATTAAAACTCTATGTTCTGAGGCGTGACCCAAGCGAGGAAACGGAAGATGTTGGAAAATCCAGGAACAAAAGCTGGGACTTGGAAAACAACTTTGAGAAAATAGTGGCTTCATGACTTCCTGTGCTGCACGTGAGCTGCATCTTTGTCCATTCACTCTTTGCATTAAACTGATGCATGCTGGGTGGCAGGCAGGGCTGAGCTTGCCTGCCAACCTCACATCTACTCGTGCAGTTCTGGAGGAAAGGTCAGATAAGGATAATATGTCAAAAGGGTGTAATTAAGATTCAGAAAGATTAATACCTGTGGTATTTAGTGAAATTGCCTTCTAGTGGAATGCTCATCTATTATTTTGATATTTAACATTTCTGCTGTTAAAATGTTAGTGCTTGTAAAAGTACAAAATTGGCGGCAGACATTTGGTTTATATACTCTTTTATACCAAAAAGGAACCCCGTAGGAGAAGCAATCAGGTCGGGTTTTTTTTCTAACCTGGAACTTTTCTGTGTAAGTCTTTCAGTATTTCCACTATAAATTTGTATTTGATAAGGTTATTTAAATTATGTCGATCAGTTTGACAGGTGGAGCCAGTTTGGGAGGACAGAGAACGTACCGCTAACAGTGTCTGAGATATGTGGAATGGTCTCCAGTGAAATGAAAATGATACATCTGTAGGATGAAGAGGAATAAATGTATTTAATTCGACATTAAGAGAAAGATCTTTTTAACATGATTCAGCACATACTTAATACATAATTGAAAGCAGATGAGCAGCCTCACTGGATTTTGTGGTACGTAGGAGCTACAGTTCCTCCAACTATTCCAGCTACTACACAAACACATAAAACATGGCACACTTCCCAAAAACGTTCAGTTGAGGTGAGAAGAATAGTGCAAACTGACAACCCAAAGGAGTTAAGGTTAAAATAGTAACTAGACAGGTAGTAATATAATAAAGGCATAGCTTTTCTTTACTCATTATGAACATCAAAAGTAGTTTTTTCTTTTACACATTTCCTTTAAGTCTAAAATACATGCAGAGTACACTGCTGAAATATTTAGCAAAACAAATTGGAATGAAAATGGGCACTATTTTCCTGAATTCTTGTCCTCTTTTTAATCTTTAGTTTCTAAAATAAATGGAAATTTTGTTTTATTGAGAAATAGGCCCTGCAAGACATTTACATGAATCATCCTTCTACGGATGAAGCTGATAATTAAGTGAGTCATACGTGGAGAACTTTTAGATTTAATCAGTAAAACTTCTACATGACTTTGCTACAAGTTCAGCAAGTCAAGGTTTAGAGTACTGGCAGTACTAAATATGCTGCATCACTTGTTGTGACACAACATGTCCGGCCGTTAAACTCTAAAATTCCCATTAGTATAAAAATAGGATCTTAAATTGCTTTCAAAGCAATGAATTCAGAACAGCCACTGACATCACCACTAGAGTAAATCATGTAAGAATTTACAGGATGACAGCCCAAAATTTCTGCAGTCCTGAAAAGAGTATAATTATTGTGTCATATCACTATTTCATGCATTTAATTGTGGGTGCATTTTATTTACGAAATCACAGATATGTTTAGTAAATGTAATGAACAGTGTGTGTCTGTCTGTCTTGGCCTGGGCCTGACTGTTTGTCAGCTGAGCACAGAAGGATATTCAACTGTTTCAGGATATTTGTGTTTTAAAGGAACTTTCCTTAGATATATTCCAAAGCTTTGTGAAGGTCTTTTTACTCAACAATCATGTAGGAAAATAATTTATCTATTGGTAGAATTTTAATCCTTTTCTTATACTCAGAAGAAGTGTTCAGCCTTCTAAAACTGAAATACAATTTTTAATTTCTCTTGTGATTCTGAAAGCTGGATAAAACTACGATAATTACTTCATATAATCACATTATAAGCCACAACAATACTTTTAGTAAGCAGCTAGGATGGATATAGGTTAGACAAGGTGATGTAGGAATTCAGAAGACAGCATCTCTAGGAGTTTTTAAATAAATGCATTGTTTAGCTTACTGGAGGTTTCATTGTGTAAATCTGGTGGTTGAATATTATGTGATGAGTGCTTTTTCTGATCATTGAAAACAGATGTGAAATCAGGAACCAAAACGATTACTTTGATGTCTTGTAAGATTCTGACAAAGCTAATAACTTTGTACTCATATAAAAGACAAGGTTATCCCCAAGGCTGTTTTGAGAAAAGTGTGCTGTTTGTTCGCAGTTGTGCTGTAAAGACTCAGGGGCAGGAAATACGGTGTTCTTTTGGGTTCCGTGTTTGTTGTTTGGGTTTTTCTTCACATTTGAATATGTAGACCTACTGACTCTACTAAAATGGTTCACATAACAGTTTGTGGGATCACACCTAAAGGATTTTGCTGTTTTGTGCAGTTCTTCTGGATGTTACATTCCAGACTGCACTTTATTCCTCCGTATCTTCAGATGGCTCTTGCTGTAATCTGCAAGTCTCCTGTACACGTTAGCAACTACAGTGTAGCCCAGGAACTGCACTCCCTGTTACTGCTATGTGACTGCATTTGAAAAAGTGGAATATATTTAGGGTTGCCTTCAGATCCACAGCTGTTTTCACAGGAGTCTTCCTGAGACCACAATTTAGTTGGTACGGCTCATGTAAAGTTTCCTGTTTAGCATCACTATGTTGTTTTGTAACTACTAGGCATTGCTTTGTTAAAATGCATGGAAATTACTTATTCATCTTCGTTGTGGTTTGATGCTGGCCCAATGCCAGGCACCCACGAAAAATGCACACTCACTCTCCCCTGCCACAGCTGGGCAGAGGAGAGAAAAAAAAATTACGAAGGGGTCATGAGCTGAGATAAGGACCGGGAGAAAACACTTCAAGGGCAAAACAGGTTCAGTGTACAGTTACAAAGTGAATTTATTACTAAAAGAGTTAGAGGAGGATAATGAGAAGTAAAATAAGCCCTTAAAACACCTTTTCTTCTCCCAGCCCCTCCCTCCTTCCCACCGACAGTGCAGGGAGACAGCGCATGGGGGTTTGGTCAGTTCGTCACTAGAGGTTTTCTTCCACTGCTCTGGGAGAGTCCTTGACCATGGGGAGACCGTGGGGTCCCTCCCACAGGAGACAGTTCTCCCTGAACTTCTCCAGCGTGGTTCCACTCTCACGAGCAGCACTCCTGCTAAAACTGCGGCAACATGAGTCCCTCCCACGGGCACACAGTCCTCCCAAAACTGCTGCGCTGTGGGTCACTCCTCCATGGGGTGCAGTCCTCCAAGGACAGGCTGCTCCAGCCTGGAAAGCAGGGCACTGTCTCTCCACCAGGTCTCCCAGTGGATCACAGCCTCCTCCAGGCATCCACCCGCTCTGGAGTGGGCACCTCCCCCAGGGGCTGTGGGTGGATCTCTGCATCCCCCGTGGATCCCCATGGGCTGTGGTGGATCTCTGCATCCCCCATGGATCCCCAGGGGCTGCAGGGGCACAGCTGCTTCACCACGGTCATCACCACGGCCTGCAGAGGAATCTCAGCTCAGCTGCCTGGAGCACCTCCTGCCCCTCCTTCTCCACTGCCCTTGGTGTCTCCATGTTGTTTCCCTCACATGTTCTCACCTCCTTCTCTTCTCTGGCTGCAATTAAGACTTTGTTTGGATTTTCTTCTTAAATATGTTATCACAGAGGCGTTACCAACCTCTCTAATTCACCCAGGCTTGGCCAGCAGCGTGTCCATCTTTCAGAGCCATCAGGGATTGGCTCTGCTGGACATGGTGGAAGCTTCCAGCAGCTTCTCACAGAAGCCACCTCTGTGGGCCCCCCAGTACCAAAAACCAGGCCCTGCAAAACTAATACAATCTTTTATAGCTTACTGGAAGAAAGTAACAAAAAAAGAATGGGCATTAAGGACTAAGAGGAGTAAAAGGAAAGAGAGTAAGCTGAGAAAGGGGAGAGATGAAAGTTTGTTTGGAATAAATACGGGTGTGTTGTTCAGTATTCTTTCAGCTGGGTGTAATGGAGTGTTGTGATCACGGAGGCTTCGATGGAGATCATGGCTGAGTGGGGAGGAAAAGTGGAAAAATATTGTGTGGGGTGAGATGGGGGATCAGCTCTAGCTGAAAAGGGCCAAGGCAATCATTAGAGCTCAAAGTAAATTACAGCTGATGGGTGCTGAAGATACAGGAGGGTTAAAGGATTTGCAGCCTTTCTTGCTGCCATTTATATTAGTGATTTTGGAACAGAGGGGAGATAAAAGGATGGGGCTGTAGCATGGGAGCTGTTCTAGACTCTGCATCACCCCAGAGTATAAAAGGCCAGATGTGTCTTTTCCTTTCTGCTGCTGGCCAGAAAGGAAATGTTGGAGCTGGACTTTTCTGCTCTAGACACAAAACTGTGCTGCTCTGAAACTGGCAAATACAAATAGTAAAGCAAATTATTAAAAACCTTGTTGAATTTTATTTTGCCAGCATTTGATGGCAAAAGATAAATGTTCAGTGTCATAAACAACTGATTTTTAATAATAAAGTAGACTGGATAAAACAGCTAAAACACAAAAGTTTAAAATTCATTCAGTCTTTACTCAAGCAGAATATCCAGTGAAGAGGGGAGTTCAGTAAGGATCGAGAAAGCAGTAAAAATGTCTTTACTTTAGCAAATTTGGTCTCTCAGAGAAGTAGCTAAAATATAAACTCAAACTGTGGTTTTAATTGCCAGATATTTGCAGAATAAGGATAAATTCTGTAAGTACACCTGCTGGAATAATGGATTCTTTCACCCCTCCTTTTTATGTAGAAACAAGAAATAGAAATACTAGCCCAGGCATCTTAGCCATTTAGAATCAGAGATGCTTTACTTGCACACAGCTACGTTTTCTATGCATGAAGCAACTACTCTTTGAATTATGGGAGTACTTGCTGGTTTCTCATTACTTCTGTTATCTACTTAATTAACTAGTTGTGTCTCTTAGCTTGTTATAAACTTTTTTTTTTTTGTGGCAACAAAGGCAATTGCATTGAAGACTTAAGAGGCAAATGGAGGATTTTTGTCACTCATGAAGGCATGATTTGCCTTTGTAAACTGCAGGTATCAAAGGAGTTTTTCTATTCTGTTTGGACACACCGTGTAGTAACAGGGGGATAAGAGGCAGCTGTGCCTCAGACCACATGAGGTAATTTGCAGACACATTTTAATTGCCTTTTAGAGAGCATGAAGGAGTTCCAAATAGCCTAATGAGTTCCAGCAAACACCTGTGAAATGCTTTTAGCCCACCATGTAAAACAGAAATTAAGGAAGAAATAAAGCACAAATCTAGCATGGATATTCTAATGGAGGTTAGGGAGAAAAAATAGATTTTCTTAAGTATTCACCACATTCTCTAAGACAGAAATAAAGAAGACTACAAACCATCCTATATATTCATACCAACAAAAAGCTAAAGAGATGAATTTCAGGAAATGGTCTTTGTAGGTCAGTTAATATATGAGCCTTAGGAGCAGAGGCTTGTTTGAGGTTGAATTATAAATGGTTGAATTATAAATAAGCATTATGTTGTAACTCAGCAAAGCAATTATGCCCAGTCTTAACTTCAAGTGTAAGGGACTGTACCCACTTAAATCAGAGGTGTTCTGGAGTGCTTTTGCTGCTTTGGGGCTTAAAAATAGCAGTGGGATCTTATTGCAAAGATCCTGCAAATGAGTTAACATCAATTATATTTATGCCTATATAGTGCTCTGTATACACATATTTTTGTTGGAATTGTGGGTTGAAAACCTCTGGTGATAGTGCATTTGTTGTTTGTGTTCAGTATTTTAACAGTTTAATGGAAATAGTACATGAAATCCTCAATGAAGTTGATCCTTGAGTTGGAGCCTTGAATAACATGAGTTATTTATCCCTGTTATGCTTCATTTGTATGAAATACAACTTATCACCCCATCAAGAGTGCCATGAGATTGTGAATGCATAAAGATGAGGGATTTTCCCAAGTAGATTTTTCAAAAAAAAGTTCAGAAATTTAGAAAAAAATATTCCAAACCCTAAACAGTTGTAATCATTAGAGAAGGGAGAGATTGTGGACATTGCTGTGTGGTGGCTTGTCTTTCAAAATCTATGCTGGGAGAATTTGCAGAAGGAAATTTTCTAAAATTGTTTTCTTTGATGTTTAAAAAATGCCTAACAGTAACTCCTTTTTGCCCCCAAGAAATCCAGCAAGTTAATGGAAGGTATATGAGTTGTACCTTAAACATACAGAAGAGGAATATCAATTTGACAAGAAAAAATGAATGTTTAATATTTGGCATTTGATCATTTGAACTTGCAAGACTGATTTGTGGCATGCAATAATGCTTTCTTAGGCCTCTTTGGAGATGTTATACTTCTCAAATGATGAGAACACTGAATGTTTGGTTTTATAGAGAAAGCAAGGAAAGTTTGCTCTCTGAATGACATGAATGAAATGACATGAATGAAAGTTCATCTCTAGAATTGTGCTGTAAGGCTGCTGTATCATTACTTCCTTAGCAATGAAAAATTCCATTAAAAATAATCTCTATCACACGCTTTGTCGTAACTTCTTCCTCGCTGGCAAGGACAAAACTCTTTAGGGTACATGAGTTGAAGGAAAAATTTTATATGTACAGTGCGTGCTATTGCTTAGCAGAGATTCCAGACTGAGGGAGAAAGTGTAGAATATCCATTCCTCTCTTCTGGTTAATCCTTCAGGATTAATGTCCTCTGTTTTTCAGATGAAGTTCAGACATGAGTAGGAGATAGAGTAATCCATTTTCCAGTTTTGATGCAATAGAGGCAGACTTGAGGAAAAAAAAGTCCCCATCAAGTACAAATTATACAATGCCTTAGATCTGGAATTTTTGATGGATTTGTATAGTTTTTCTCCAGTTGTCCAAAAGGGGTACAACAGATGGCATCAAGGAAGCAGCAAGGCAGTGTTGAAGCGGTGTGAGTACAGTCAGGCTGCTGCAGGATTGGCAGCGCAGTGTCAGCAGCTGCCCAGCACAGTCCCAGGGTGATCCTGAGCTCTTGGTGACACAAAAGCTGAACGAAGGACATTAACACTGAGCAGTAATTATCATTAAAGTTCCTGTTAAACAGCAACAAGCTGCAATACCAGGAATAATCTGTCACAAAACCACAGAAACTGCAGGTGAGCCTCCACACCTCAGGTGTTGATACTTCCAATAAAACTTAGAAAAGCCTTACAAAAACATGGATTTCTTTCAGAAGTAAAATGCAACATCCTCTTTTGCATATAAAAAGGTCTCTAAATTTAAGAATGAGCAAGGGGTCTTATTTTTGTGGAAAGAGAACAAGATTTATATTGACCAGTAGAGATGATTAAAAGTATAGAAGCCCTGTGGTCATACAAAAGAATTGAAGAATAAGAAGTTTTTTAATTACATTGAACTCAAGGAATCTTAAAGTTAATAAAATTCTTTTAAAATGCTGGTTTTGAGATAATGTAATGCTTTATACTGAATAACTTTTTTGTGATATTTTGTAAGGGAACAATTAATCTCAATAATTTAGATTCTGTTTAATTTCAGTATTCAATGTCTTTTACTTTTAAATTTTTAATAATTTTGGTTTACTTGTTAATATAATTGTTTATTTAATATTATATGTCCTATTTTATAATACTTCCAAGTTATTCCTGCTCAAGCATTTGAGTCCTTCGATAAAGTTGATTTAAACCTGATTTTCTATGATGTTTGCAAAAATACTGCCAATTATTTGATCCTAAAATCCACGCTGAGCAGTATGGAAGTTGCAAATAATAAAGTAACATGGTAATAAAGATCTGGCCAAGAACATTGCATGTCATTTAAGCTAAGGCTTTGCAAGGTCTGTACTTTAAAAACAATAAACTTCACTAGAAATAGTAACAGCCAGGGTTAACGTTTTTATACTCATTCCATCCATGTCCACCCCAGTTTCATTTTAATTTCATTTTTATCTACTTAGTGTGTTCTTTTTTTCCTCTCCTCCCTTCTTTCTCTGTGCTTTGAGCAGATTCTTGTGTATGAAGACTGTTTTCTCTGTTTTTGGTTAAAAATTGAGGAACTCTTGTGAAAGATTCCTCTCTTTCATCCAAGCATTTCTTTTGTTTACCCCCTCCTCCTCCTCTGGCAGGTCTCAGCATTTTCACCACCTTTCTCAAGATTTTGTAAAGCATCAGAACACACTTTGCTCCACCCATACCTCTTTATATCTCCCAAGAATTTCCATCTCTTGCTCTTATGTACTTTTTAAAGGGCTAAACACTGCAAGAACATTAAAGATCAGTAAAACCATTATTCAGAATTCCATTATACAAGTACTTGAGATAGGCAGGTTTGGGAGGCAGTTAGACTCTGCTTGTTTTTTATTACTTAAATAAATACATATATTTATTTCCTAGTATCTTTTAGATACAAGTGTTTGATGTCATTATCATCATAAATACACTGCAGCATTACCAAGCACCATTCAAAAACATAACCTCCCCTTCATAATGGCATTACTACTTTTGAGGATAGCCTGAGGAGTTCCCTGCAGCTGGAATGTGCTGGAATTCTAAGGAAAGCTTTACTTTGGTCTGTGTTTGCCAGCAAATCCTCTGTGTATGTGGTGACTTGTGAATTGTTTTCTTTAAGCTGTCCGTGCTCAATACTTGGATAGTCCTAAAGAGATTTAAGGGCTTTTTAAACAAAAACGGTTGATATCTCCTAGTCATGTTTGTGAATAAAAATAGAAAGTTTATTTTGAAACTTGAGCTTTCCTTTAGTTTTTCTCTGAAATTACAGTAGAATCCCTGTCAAGATTACAGTACTGTGTAACAGAAGGATAGTCCTGATTTCAGAAAGAGGTTGTCAGTGCTGGCTCTCTAGAGTCTGTGGACTGTGAAATTCAGTCAGGAAAAAAAACTCTGAGCTGATACACATTTGATAGGTATTGCCCAGGCTGAAGAATTGCTGTACTGTGCTGAGAGCCTGGTTCAGCAGTTCTTGCTCTGGTCCTGCCAAGTAGCAGATATACCTGTTCTACTGCTCAGGACTCAGGGAAAGGAGAGATTATTTGAGAGGAGCAGTACTTTTCTGTTAAAGTAGGAGTTGAAGAAAGAAAAAGTCACCATCCAGAAAGCCCAGCAGAACCTTAAGTAATCAAACTTGGGGAAAAGTAATCAAGGACCAAGAAAAAAAGCTTTAAAATACTTTATACTTATTTGCCAAAATTCATATCAGCAAAGGATTTGTGGCATTAGTGTCTTATGAATATTTATGTCATTGTAGGGTACAGAAAATGGACAAATAGATGGAAAAACGTAATGAAAAGCGGTAGCCTGTTTTTATTCCATGTACTTATGTACAGTTGCTAGTGATGGGTGCACAAAGCCAGAGGTGGGAAGAGAGGGAGGAGGTGTTAAACCATCTAATAGTGAAGTTTAGGTTGATCTAAACACAGCATGCTCTATATATGCATTCTTAAACAGGATAGAAATATTTTTGTGTAGCAGTGCATAATTGGTATACAATTGCAGCACCATCCATACGTTTGTGTATCTCCAAAGAGGGTACAGGAAAAACCGTGATAGAATCAAAATTATATCATTCCTCCTGAAATTTCTGATTGTGGTAAACTGAGGAGAATCTGTTAGTTGTTATGAAAATGCCACTATTGCTTTTCCATTTGCTTCTTTATTGTGCCCTACTTACTATGGAGTTGCCCCAAAAGAAATATTAAAGGAGTGTAGTAGGGAAGAGGAAAAAAAGGTTTTGTCCTGCTTTGTTAAGGCATGTTCTCTCTTCGGATTCCCTCCGGCTAGAATGGATTATTCTTTCCAGGGTTAAAGCCTGGCATCAAAGAGGAGTCTGTGTCCATAGTAAAGATAGGGGAACTGAGTGAATTGAGTAAATGACTGCCCAGGGTGTCAGTAGAAATCTGACAGTTTGGCAAAGGCTTAGAGAGAGAGAAAGGCAGAAAATCAACTGAAGCCATCTGCTGCCCTTTGCCATGGGTGAAACAAAGTGATGTAAGTGATAACCATCCTTGCTGGCCTTTGCCTGCTCATACCTTTTGTCTCCCTAATTTACATTTATATTTTTGATTAATGAGTAACATTTTTCCCTGAAGATGCATGTCACTGCAAACCCACCACAGGCTCCTGGGAGGAAACCCTCACAGATGCCAAACCCCAACTGGAAGTTGTTGTCACAGACACTGTGGGGAAGTTCCTGTGGATGCCAAAACCCCAACTGAGACACTGTCACTGACATGACAGGAAACCAGACAGGTGTATTCCTGCATCAGAGAGGGCTTGGATCAGACAGACCTTTGCTGAGCACAGGACGTGAAGCCAAGCATCAGAATTACACTAAAATGGAACCAGGGAGAGAGGGGCAGATGAGAGAGAAGCTGCTGTTATACAGCCAGTCATAATTAGGAAAAGGATATAAATATGAATTACTGTTCATCATCTTAAGCTGAGTTCAATCGTCTGACTTTTTTAAAAAGTAACTTGTTTTTCTATTAAAATCCATTTCTGTTACAAATATACATAATGTTTATAACAAAAATTTAGGATGTGAACATTCTGCCTCTACATTTTTTGTTTAAATATGCTGTCACTCAGAACAAAGTAAATATTACTAAATGCTCTTAGTGAGAGCAGAGTAAATGTATAGCAAATGTTTAGAGACGTTTCATGTTTTTATCATGACTGCTTTTTACCTGTGCGTGAATTGTTAAACGTTACAGTACATCTCTAACACAAAGCAAGGTGTGTTTTATTTTAATCAAGGTAGAAAATTTGAGCTTTCTCAATTACAGGGATAATATTGTAAAAAGTTTGTGCAAACAGGTTGCTGTAGTGTTGGAATTGAGTCAGACCTCTCCTGCTGGCCTTCCACCATCAGACGTTTGGATGTATCATTAAGAATTTATGAATAATTAAGCCAAACCAAAATACCGTCTCACGCTGTCCTAAATATGAGCCTCCTACTTGCATGGTCTTTATTTGTGTAAAATTAGCTGTCCACATATAGTCCTCTACCCACCATTGATTACCTAATTACACAATCACTCCATCAGTAAATCAGCACAACATCTGTGACCCACCATGTCACTGCAGTAGCCCCTGTGATTCCCCAGGAGCTTTGCTGAGGCGGTTCTGCTGACATAATATATTCATTATCCATTAGATCTGGCACACGCTCTGCAGTGCTCAATTACAATACAATCGAGCGCGGGGCCCGGTGTCAGCCCATGTAATGACTTTCTGATTATCTGTCTTTAAATGATGAATGAAATGAAAATGTACTATTCAAACCCAATGGAAGATTGCTAAAGATGCTAAATGAAAATTTTACACACACGCTTTATGGAAAGAGGGATGGGGTTGGAGGGCAAGGGTTTGCCTCACATTCAGAAATAAAAGGTAGAAATCTTTTCTTAAGCCACTATAAAACCATCTGGTGAAATGGTGCTGCCTTTAAAGGTGTGGTCTTGTGCCCATGTATTTTTTGACCATCTCAGATGTTTTCAGTCTCACCATAATTAATTGGAAGGTTTTAAATTTCAACAGTTTTTTACAATTTCGTATTTTCCCTTTCCGTTGGAGAGACTCAATTGCTAGGGTTAACTCTGTATGTAAGAACATTTCTTTAGATGGAGTTTATTATAATAAAGACCTGTAATAAGGAGTCACTTCCAACTTATTTTTTAATTTCATGAGTTATGGGAAAAAATGCTCTGCATTGTTGCACTTTAAAATACATTTCTCTGTGGAGCTCAGAAATTCATAGCTTATTTTTAGAGACATGTTTGGGAGCAACAGACCTGGCCTCCACTTTTTCTTCAGATAACAAGAGAAAAGATGTTCATCTTTTATGATGAACATCTGTATTGCTGTGCAGTGCTGTAAAACCTTTGATAACCAATAATGTAGATCACTGCCAGATGTGGTTCCTTACATAATTTCTTAAAATCCCAACTTCAAACAGCGTGTAACCAAGTCTCGAAGAGTAGGCTGTTATCTCATAGAGCAAACACCACATTGTGGGTATGGGAAATATTATTTTAACTAAACAGTAACCCTCTAAGTAAACTAGAACAAATTGAGAGGTATCAATATATGCCAGGATTATGAATAGATGGGAGATTTATAAGCAATCTGCTGTTCAAGCAATTATGAAGCAGATGTTTGATGGTACAGTCGTTTCTGTTCCTGTTTACATCTTCAGTTATTTTGGTTATAACTGAAAATCCCATAAAGCCACAGGTTGGAGTGCTCTTTGACTCACTTAAGTTAGAGCTTCCCATTTTACACCCTTAAGTTGAATACTTCACATTTTTGAGTGGTGCACAAGTTTGATGGGAAATGTAGCTCTGATTTTTCAACCACAATGTGACCAGTGGAAGGGTTAATTTTTTGCCAGAATACCGTGGAATTTATTTAAAACTTTTCAACTGCATCCAGATACGTTTATCAGCATCCTGATGTCTCCACTCTAGTAGTACTTTTAATACAAAATTATTTTCACCTGACACACACTGTGGAGAAATTAATTTTGCTCCTTGTAAATCTTGTGTGCACATTCTAAGTATACAATACGTGAGCAATAAATATAATTGCAATACACACATTTATTCTGTACAAAAACAAAGAAAGGCAGTGGCAACCCTCTGGCATTGGTGACAATGTCCAGTTCAGTTATAAAACTTGATGCTGTAGAGCAGCTGAAATAAATTTGGGTTTAGAAATATTGTCCTGTTTGGAGAGCTTGAGGGAGGGAATCAAAATAAATGGTGTTTAGCTCACTGGTTCTTCATGATTTTTGACAAATTTATGGTTAAATTCCAGATGGAAATGAATTTGGGTTGAAAGTGGCATCACTAACTGAAAAACTACCCAAAGATTTCATTGCACTCAGGTGTGCATTTGGGGTTGAGTCAGCCCATTCCAGAAGCAGAAGCATTGAAAAGATTTGTAGCCCCTTAAGAACTTGGAACCTTCTATTTTCCCCAGGGTCTCATTTTGAGTAGGTGTTCAATAATAAGCTTTCTCATAAAATACAGAGAAATATGCCAAGATAACATGAGGTAGAGAGATGGTGTCAACAGAAAAAGAGACATCCATCCCTTACAAATACATTGGTTTAATCTAAACCAAGGGACAGAGTTGCTCTGGGCTGGTCTCAGGAATCCAGATGGATAATACAACCTCATGAAGGTAAATTGTGGACTCTATTAAATAGAAAGAGGAGACCTCCTACTGAAATAACTTTAACAAATACATTACTACTTTTCATACTGTTCATACTATTTTAGTCGTCATCATAGGACCATCCTATGCCTCTCTTATTATAGCTTCTGAGAAAGCAAGGGCTGATGGTTTTGGATGTCAGTAAATTCTTTCAGTTGAATAATACTGTGTCAGATGGCAAAAGAATTGTCTGCATTCAAACTTTCATTTTGAATAATAAAGATGTTTCCACCAAATGTAGTTATAGTACAGTCCTGTCCCCCATAAAAAAAAAAAAATTAAAATTCCCATGATTTAATATTTTTACTTGCTTGTAGAACCCAAAACGTATAAAAGGCTGAAATGTCTGACAAGTAATTCTTGTTTTCTTCATTTAATTTTCTCCACTCTTTCTTCATTGGATATAATCCCCAGCAGCTCTGGAGATTTGCAGTATCAGGTAACAAAGCTGGGATAATGCAGCAGAGCACAAACCCTAGGCTGTTTCTTAAAAAGAGGATAGAGATGACCTCTGGAAGAATAATGCAATTTAGTGCTGCTCCACTGGATTTACTCCTGTTTGTGCTTGTTAGCGTTAGAAGGCAAAAAGCCAGACAGCAAGGAGAAAAAAATATGTGAGGAAAGTCAAATAAAGGTAAATGCTCAGGAAAGTTGTAGTAATTTTAAGATCTTCTTAGTAGATTAGAAAATCTGCAAGTTTACAAATTAATTGGCATAAATACACATACAAAAATAATTATGAATTTTAATTATATTGAAGGCTAATTATAGTATTTCTTTCTTCTGTTAATCAGATGCTGATCTTCTGTAAATAACTCTGGAGAAATCTCATGAACAACATATAGTTAGTATTTATTAATATTTTAAAGTTAGACAATTAGAGAGAATACAGATCAGAATGTTGTCATCCCAGTAATTTTTTTCCTCACTTTTTTCTTTCTTCCTTCCTTTCCATTTCACACTGGAGCTTTTCATTGCTGGAACAAGGGGCTCTCCCAGGATGCCAGCCCCTCTGGGTCCTGTGCCAGTGTCCAGCGAGTGAGATGCTGGATAGACAAATTCCATGGAGTGAACTGAGGAAATTTCACGTACATGGAAATTTCACTGTCAAGCCCAAGGGCTTTGGAGTGACGGGGAGTGACTGGAGTACAGACTGAAGCAGGGTTTTCCTGCCCTCCAGGTCCTGACACTGTACCCACAAAAGAGCTCAAGATGTCGCCTTTGTTTTAAAGGAAGCCATCTAATGCTTGGATTTATCCTAGCCTGGAATACAACTCCCCTTGGGCTTGGAATTACCTCAAGTGATTTACAGCTCATGCTGAAAGGCTCCATTATATTCCCAGGCTTTGTTAGTGGTGTGGGCTGGATGATTTAGGATGGAGGCTATCAGAGGTTATTGTGTTGTCTGGATAATGTGAGGAGATTTCTGCTTGTGTTTCCCACTCATGTAGTTTTCTCAGCCTTTTATCTGCAGGGCATATGGACTGATCTTTCAGGAAAGAAAGAAAAGGGAAATCCATTGTGGCAACCTGGTAGAAATGGGAGTAATCTTTCAGTGGTCAGTTGTTATATGCCTCCATTTTGTTTAACCAGGCACACGTAGAAATATACTGCAGGTGTGTACACATATATATAAATAAATATGTATGTATGTATATGTATATATTTAATCACCTCATGACCACCTTCTGACACCTTCTGGCATGTGTTGCTGTGCAGACAGTGAGGCTGAGCAGCGCAGCCTTCAAGGACAGTCTGAAAAGCTCAAGACATCTGCTTTCCATGATATCAACTACAGCTGCTCAAAGATGCTGGGGTCTGAAAAGAGTTTTTAATCTCCCACGAGTAGCTGGAACATGTGTTGATGCATTTCAGTGGTATTGGACATCATCTGCTAGCCCTATTATTCCACTTGCTAGTGATGAAAAAAAATATTTATACAAGTAAAAGCTGCAACTGTAAGGCTTTTTCCTGATCTTTGATGGAATAGTGATGTGCACACTACTGGTCTATGTGTGTGGGCACATTTGAGAAACTCAGAAGAACGCATAGGTGCTTGCCAAAGGAGTTGTAGGCTTCTGCTAAAATACATACTGATAATGCTGGGAAACAAACAGGCTTTTAATTAGAAAACCTGCTTTGCTACTAACTGGAAATAGTTTCAAGTCTCTTAGTAAAAATAACTTTTTAATCTCAAGCTTCTTACGGTATTAAATAGTAATTTAAATACTCAACAACTGGAAGGCCAATGTTTTTGCAAGCCATGTGGGGTTTGCGTGAGTGTCTGTTAGTGGTTAATAGTTGTTCTCAGCAATCAGCACATTTCAAAGTCAGGTTTAAAACACTGGGCAAGTGAGTCCAACCTTTCCTCTCATTTTCGTATTTGATCACTGTTTTCCTGCAGATAAATGACAAAGACAAGGGGGCCAAATAAAGTTTTCTGGTTTCAGTTATGATCTTTTAAAACAATGCCTTACAATTTGATAAACACAGAAAGCATAACCTGCCTCAAGAGCTTATGAAATAAAGCTGGGTTCCTGTTTTCATAGTAGCAGAGAATCCAGCCTCTCTTGGTTGTCAGGTTTTGATTGACAATGATTTTCCTACAGTTATCCCCTGCTTCAAAATACCATGGGAAGGATATTATGCATTCCCAACCTGTCAGCTTTGGCTGCCTTACAGAGTGTTCAATTATGCTCTAATCGAATAGCTGCCCAGTGTAGGCCACATAATGACTTCCTGATTATCTGACTTTAAATGATAAATGAAATGAATATGTAACATTCTTTTCAAACACAGGATAGTCACTGAGCCAAATGAAAACTGATTTTGTGCCCTTTTGTCTGAAACAAAAAATATATATTTTATTGTAATTCCATTCAACAGTTGTTCTGTTGCTTGTTTTGCCTTCGTTCAGATAAACAGGGAGTGAGTTTTCTAGGAAAATGCTGGTCTTTTTGTTTTCAAACAGATGCTGAAGGTGCTAAACACTTTTTAGATTGTTCTCCTTCCTCTCTTTACATTGACTTTTTACAAAGAGCAAGGTCAGATTGATATGATCAGTTCCTATTGGGAATATTTCAATACTTGCTGGCACTGCAACAAGTCTGCTTGGAGTAATGTTGTATAGACAAACATTAAGGTTTGCATAAATTATTTAGTGGCAATAGTGCTAGATGTTTTTCATCTCCAGTTTGTGGTATTAGTACCAAGCAACCAACACAGATTTGAAATCAAATAAACCTCTACCACCTCATTGGGATAGCACACATTTATTATGCTGAAGTCAAAGGCTTGTCGGGGAGGTTCTTCAGCCTCTTTAGCCAACAGCCCATGATGGGCAGCTTTCTGAAGCACTTCAGCTTAGTTTTAGATATGATTGATTGATTGTGCCAAAGTCATTTGTGAAAAGTTGCCTTGATACAAAGAGTTTATATAAAGCAGCCTCTGAGTTTTGAACACAGTCTGATGCTTGGGGCTTCTGTACCACTAGGAATATCATGTGATGTAATAGATAAAAAGAATACTTGTGTGCAGTTGAGCTCATTTTGAACTTTGTTAATTGGCTAAAGCACTGGCAGCCCAGGTCCAGTTCCTCAATGAAAGATGCACTTTGACCCCATTCTGAGCAATCCTTTCCTAAGATCAGCTCCTGAACTCGCATTCTTTCTGATTTTCAGCCTAATGTGAAGATGCAATGGCCATGTAAAATTCTCCAAGTTGGCTGCAGCAGAACTGTCTTTTCAGTATAATAATTTTACCATTATTCTTCTTATTAGTCAGATCATGCCTGGGAGTAGGATCTCAAGGACCACTTAATTCTTGAAAATGCTCTGGTGATTGAAATACTTGAGAGAAACAACTCCTCTTCATAGGGCAGCATTTTGGGAATGACCCTTTCCCTGAGAACTAAATCCCTGTTGTGTAATGGTGAGATTGACAATGATCCAGTCATGATCATGTGTTGGGACACACTGTGTGCCTCTGTGGCAGAGCAGGTGGCAGAGGGAGGCTGAACACTCCCCTCACCTGCTGTGATTTCAATCCCAGATGTGACACGTCGGGCAGACCTGAGCAGGAGGTCACTTCTGCAGAGCAGCAGGTCTCCTTCTGAAATACCTGCTGTGTGTTCATATTGTTACCACAAGAATTGCCACAGTTTGCATTTCAGTAGGTAATGTTTACATATTGCATGCTTTAAAATATTATAACATAGTTCTTGCACTATTGCATCTTTATACCATGCGAGGAGCTGTGACTCGAGGAGGAATGTGTTCTGGGAGGGAAGAGCTTAGGGACCATGTCCATAGTGCTCTGAGAGCCTGGAAAGAGGAGGGTGAGGCAGAAGAATCTGGTCAGCAGAGAGTCTGTGGATGTTGGTAACAATTTCATCAAGTCAGCAGCCTGCCAGTAAGAGATGATAGTCCAGCTCAGCTTAACTTGATGTAGCAAATTTGTCTTCCTGTGTTACACAGCCCTGTTAGAGTGTGCAAAGTTAATTCAGCTTTAGACTCAGCTGTATTCCTCTAATTTTTACCCAATTACTCTCCATATTCCATTTCTAGGGGCTGGTAATATGTTTTACAAAATATGAAAATTGAATTACCTAAAGAAAACTATTTAAGGTTTGAAAACAAACCTTGTGGCTTAGTATGTGATTCAGGAGATCAGAACTCTTGTTGTAATATTTTCTCCTGTAAAAGAAACAAAGTGACTTGAAAGGGACTAAAGTGATTTTATTTTAGGTATAAAATAACTTCTATTTTGAAATGAAATAAGTAATTCCTGGATTCTGGAAATACATGGGGTTTCTAATTAAACTTCTTGGGGCTACATTATAACAGTCCTAGCTACTACTTCACCGCTGGAACACACAACACAGGTGAAACTAAGGGGTACCTGAGCTCTTGCACAGTTAAAGTACTTTCAGCTGCCCAAGTTCACTTGATTTTGTACTGCTGTGTTTGTGATTCTTTAAATTAGCTACAGCTGAGCTGGCTGCAGCTAATGAATCGCTGCTGTGAGCGTTGTTATTTCCTTAGTAGATCCGAAGCGAGACGGAGGATATTTTCTGGGTTTTGGTCAGGTAAGGTAATATTTATACATAGAACAAACAAAAATTAATTAACTAAAGTGTCTCTTTTGTTTTTATTTTCTTCTAATTTATCTTTTGCATTTTTTCTGCACTAATTGTTGTTATGCCAAACTGAGGTAATTACAGTGTGTCTATACTGCTGCAGTGACAATTCTTAGTTACAATGCAGGCAGACTAGTTCACTGTTCTAACCCCTGCACTCTGCACTTCAGCACAGTCAGCTATCTGAGTGTTTGCCCTGGTTGGCTGGGGTTTTGTTGTTGTTGTTTTCTGTCCTTTTCTACACTTCTGTAAGTAGCTGCTGTGTTCATTTCAGCAGTGCTTGAGCTGCTTTCTTAGAAGTGATGTCTGTATCACTCATACAGACACGCTTTCTCTTACTCTCTGGAATTCAGTAAAGAAGAAAGAAATATAAGTCGTTTAAAACGTATTTTGAAAAACTAAATAATGTGAAATTAAGAAGAGGGAAAGCTTTCACTTGTTTCTTAGTTCATCCCTTGTAAACAGAGCATTTTTGGAGCAAGAAAGACTATAAATACAATTCTGAATATTTTGTTTATTAAACGATGAGAACAGGAAATCAATCAAAAATGCATTCTGTCTCTCTTCAAAAGTTCTTGTGGGAAGAATGTGCCAATATATTTTGCCATGCTTTATGAAGTATACTATTCCCTCTCTTTTGCTTTCTTTCCTCCCTGTGTTTAGTCACGCAGCCTCATGAACAGGCATTGCTGGTTATCTCTTAAAGAGGCAAATCCAGCTAAATTAAATCTTTCTCTTCTGAACTCAGACAGTATAACATGAGTTGTTTTATAAAATGTCCAGTTTTGGAGCTAAAGTAGAACATAAAATAGAAAGAAGGATAAAAGGTGGCAACAGAAACGCCCGTAACAGTCTATCTTCCCCAATTCTGCAGTGTGAAAATCTCAGATAGACCAGCATGGTCTTACCCTTCTTAGCTGTGTAACATTTTATTGGGCCCTAGGAAGGCTAAGGGAAGATAGCATGCAAACAGCTCATCAAGACCAGTATGCACACAAAACAGAATATTTTTTTTCTGGACCTGTAATAGATCAGTATGTGCTCTGATGATGTTAGTCAGGTAGGCAACCTAAGATAAATTTTTCATTTTTGAAGTTTGATGTCACAGGAAGCACAGTTGGTGCAGACAGAACAGAATGGAAGCGTCTGTAAAGGAGAAGATGACCTGTTGTTAATTCCCCAGAATGAAGGTGTGTTGCTCCTTGATTATCAACAGTGAGAGGTCAGAGATGATGATTCTTTTAAGAGGATAGTTGCCCTTTGATTGACTCTCTGGATTTGGATGAGTTAAATTAAGTATATAACTTAGGGTTGTGTCTGTGTGGAGGACTTGGAAATATTGCTGGGGTATGTGGCATAATGACTGATAGAGCTGTGTTGGCAAGTTGTGCATTTCTAATTGTATCAAGATTGTTTCCTGTCAGGTTCAATTACTCCGTGGAAAATTCAGGCACGAGCAGGAGTCCTGCGAGCTCACAGCAGTGCTCCTTGAAGGCTCGGTACTGGCCTGCAGCAGTTTTCCCAGCAGTTAGCAGTTGTTTAATTTTTCACGTTTGGCTATTTTTTTTTTTCCTAGTATTGGTTATTCTGTAGCAACAGGAAATTATTGATTAGTGTTTGTGTGCTAGGTCCACCAAGTGCTGGGCATTCAGAGGGGGATATTGGATACTCGCTGGAAATCATGTGTTGGTAAGCAGGAAGCACAGGAGGCAGTGCAGTATATGGAATAATGGGAATGTTTTGAGGAATTTATTCTTGTGAAAGGAAAAGAAAAAAAACCCAGGATGTCCCTGAGTCTTGATGCACATGGTATACACAAGTTTGGTGGTTTTTAAAAAGAAACCCAGCGTGTCTCCTCTCTCAGGCCCCTCTGGGATGCGGGGCAGTCTCTGGCATGGTACCCACAGCACCTCCTCCTGTGGTCACTGGAAAGAACACACCAGCATGGGGACATTTGCTGGTGGTGTCATCCTGGGGTACAGAATGGCTGGATGGCCGTGAGGGCAGCAGCAACAAAAATGACCTTTTGGTTCAGTAGTGTGAACTCTGGGGTAAGTACTTGAGGATCGTGAGATTGCAGTGTGAGTTTGAAGCTCGTCAGCTGGACACAGGGAGTGGGGCACAGGGGCTGCTCTGGGGGCTGCTCCCCACCACAGCAACCTGCCCAGGATGTGCAGCTGGCAGAGGATCTGCTGTACACAGGGAAGTGTTAAAATGACCTTGCGCTGGAGTAGTGTTTAAAATCTCCTCTTTCATGTTAAATAAATGGGGGAGGGGAAAGGATGGGTCAGATGCTATACAATGGCAATTAGGATAATGGGTAACCTGTCATGTAAATGAGTCTAAAAGGCCTTTAATCATTGGGCCCGCAGGAGAAAGGATCTGAATTTATAACTACTTGTTATAAATGCATTAAGAATAAATACTGGGAAAGGGAAAAGGACTATTTAACCTGAAGGAAAATGTGGATAAAAAACCTGGAAGTTACCATCTGGCCATGATCAAAGTGGATCTGTCCAGCTTACCAGGGATTGAGATTCGCCTTTGAAAAGTTCCATGGGGTCAGCAGAACTGACTTATTTCAAGGCAGAGTGATGGCAGTTGGCAAAGACTGTAAGAATGAGGGTAATTGCAATAGCAAAGGATTGTCCAGTTATCCAGAATCTTTTCCAGATTGTTCCATCTTTTCCCTTATAAAAGGACACATCTAAGTCAAGACATTCTACCTCCTTTCACAAAACAGAAGTGTGGCCTTGTGGAATTACATGTGGTGGGAGAGTAGTGGGTGGCATCTTTGGGAGCAGAGAGGGGCTATAAATAATCATTACTGCCTTGTGAAGCTCAAAGCACTTAAGAAAGAAGAGTGAGCTGAAATATTTCCTTTTTCTTTCTTCAGCCCTGTCAATGTTGACATTTGACATAATGCGACCAAAGCATAATGATTATAAGCAGCAGCAAAATATATTTCATTGTACAACAGTGTTGAATGTGGATTTTCTCATCATGTGTTAGTGGTACTCTAACTACTGAGAGTCAGTAGGACAGCCACTGGACACTGTATTTAAAGAGGAAAGTATGCCTTAATGAAGTTTTTTGTTGTAGAAATTTTATCTGAAGCCAGTACCAGCTAGCATTGCATTTACCTTGTAGTAAACACAGTTATACACCTTGTCAGCTTTGCATGCTAACACATCACTTACCTGTACTCAAGTCTGGTTGTGCTCTATGTAGACAGCATCTTTCAGATCAAATCAAATTCTTTTTCTTTTTTCTGATGGTCGTTTGAAAAATGTGTATTCAAGAATAAATTTTTGATCAAAATCCTGTACATAATAATTATATTTGGAAGCAATTTGTCCAGGAAGACCCACAAGCTATGAAGCAGTTGCATCAGTAGTTGACATTCTTTTAATGTGTTTCAAATAATCCATGAAAAATGCTCTACTTAAAAATCAAAGAGAAGATATGGTTATTCTTACGTGGGATATAAAAGTATCTAAGTAATGTAAAGTTAATACTGACTTTTAAAAAAAGATTCTGAAATTTTCCACCATGTGTGCTTCTGTGTCCTGTCTGACTTAGCAAAGTTTGAGGGCTCTGACTATTTCATTACAAACTTCTGTTTTGATTATTGGGAATGAAAACCAATTAAGGCAGGAAATGCAGCTAGGCTATAGATATTGAAGACTTTCTAGGCAACCAAAAGTAAATCTTCCAAAGCTAGATATATATAGTTTATCCTAAAGACATTTCTTCAGAGAATGGGATGTCATCTTGTAGTTCTTTATAATATATATACTGAGAAAAAGCCAGGGTATTCAAACACAGAAAAGAACCCTAAAACGCCCTGTAGTTTCTGAATTTCAAATTAGGACAAAGGGAAGTGTTAAGTCAACAAAGCCATTTGGTGTTTGTTTTCTTAAGGAAGTGGTAGCAATGTACAGGTAGATTGTACAAAGGAGGTCTGAGCTTTGTGCTGTGTGTCTGCTGATTTCAGAACAGGATACGTGATTTAACACTGAAATATTCTCATACCTGCTCCTTCCAACCCTCCAGCCCCCGCCCCCTCCCCTTTTCTGGGTGTATGTGATAAATGACAGATTCTCTCCGATGATATTCCTGTGGTACTCCAAAATAATTCTGCAGACATGGTAAAAGCTTTTAGAGACTGTAAAACTGATTATCTCTTCTGTAGCTCTTTTCATCTTCAAAGCACTTACCAACATTAACTAATTAATCCTCACAGCATCCCTCTGAATTAGATATCATTGCCATTATACAGATGGAGGAATTGAAGCAAACACTTTGTGAGTAGCTCCTGATCACCAAGACAGTTTGTGGCAGAGAGATGGAATTAGAATGCCCAGACCTGTATGTCCAGGTTCTCTGGCTGAACTGCCCCACCATTCCTCTCTTGAGAAATGTACCTACAGGAATTGGTTATATAGTTTCTGTTAATGAAACCCTGTTAGGAATGGCTTTGATGGGAAATTTATTTATAGTCAGACTATTATCTTTTTAAATCTGCCTTCTGCAATATTTTCTGGCCAGTCCAAGTTTGTCAAAAGATAAATCTCTGCTGTAGGATCACCGTCTGCTGACTGCAAAGTTCAAAATTAAAGATCAAGCAATTGTGGTGTTTAGGCAGGAAGCACAAATTGGAAAACGATCCTCATTCCTCTAGTCTGAATTTAGTGGCTTGTTTATCAAACTACTTAGTGTCATACAATTGAACTTAAAAGCATGCAAATTTACCCTGATGCTGTAATTAAATAATCTACACACTAGAAGGCTTAAGTTTTGAAAGTCCAGAGGACAGACAGAAGTTCCAGGTGTGGTTGAGACCTCTCCCATCTCCTTTAGGGGTGTGGTTTTTAACCGTCTCAGAGGCTGATGAGCACTTGGCTGCACTTCTTTGATGTCTGTAGCAGCACTTGCCATTTGAGGGACTGTTTGCCGGAACAGCTCCTTAGGTGTAGAGCAAGTGCAGGGATTGGTGAGCAGATGCTGGAGTTGTTGGTGCCATGGCTTCGGCCCTCTCTGGTCGCCCACTGCTGAGTGTGATGGCTGTGGCTGGTCCTCAGCAGGGTGAGGGGGATTTTCGGCTCCTGTGTGAGCAGAGGGAGCTGCTCTGAGCAGGGCAGGGTGGGGGCTCAGGTGCTGTCAGTAAATACTGCTCGAAGTTCAGCAGACGTGCTCTTAAATTAATATTTAACCAGATTACTACATTTTGTCTGCTTCATTAATTTTTTATTAATTTAGGAAAATGATGTTGATGGAAGTAATATTGACAGGGTGTGTTGTTTGGTTTTGGATGCTGGAGTTTTTTTAATATCTTCTGGTAAATGGAAACGTATCTTCCTTATGAGCACAAACCATCTAAAAAGCCATATGGGGCAAATGCTCTAATAAGACAACAATTATTAGGGCATGATACATTAATGTTTTATGTTGTTCATAACTCAGCTTTAAGAGATTAATAATGGAGATATGAGGGGAATGCTGTCTTAAGTGTTTATGATTATGTTAATATTAAGACATAGTGTAGGAGAGGAAATTGCTTTCAGGTAGTTAATCTTACTGTTTGTAGAGAGAGTATTGTGAAGGAAATGTTCTTTCTATCTTCTTCCAATAATTCTTAAGGAGTTCTGCTGAACTGAATTTACAGGAGCAACCCTCCATGACTAGAAATCTATGAGAACCTCTTATAACTTTCTTAAAAAGTAATTCTAAGTTGCCAGAGCTGAAACTCTTTACCCCCAAATTACTGGGGAGTAAGATTTCCAGAACTTTAATTAATTTTGGAAATTTCACGGTTTTTTCTTCTATGCCTGAGACAAATTGTAATGGCTCAGAACTCTTTTATGATCTGACCTGAGCATTTGCATTTGGCCCATGCACTCAGATTAGCAAAGCCACTTATAGATAAGCAGCTGTCCTTTCAGAAGGCAGAAAAGAATGCTTGGAAAGTCTGGAGGTATTATTTAATCACAAGGATAGGGTGAACAAATGTAGTAAGGAGAAGGAAAAAAAAGAGATGAGTGGAATTTTGTAAAGCTGTTTAGTTGTGTGCATAAAAAATTATTCTGTATGCAGGTATTTTTTTCTTAGCTCTTTTCTCATTCTTAAGCAGCTGCTGAGTATTCTCCTTTCTTCAAAAAGCCACTGAAACAAAAGTACCTTTTGTAGGAGATGAGAGCTCTTTGCTATGTATTAGGAACCAACACCGTTCAAAGTGGTGGTTGTGTTATTTTGTCCCTGTAGGTAGAATGAAAATGTGGTATTCACACTTTCATGGAGTAATTCTGTCTGGCCCTCTTCTATCACAGAGTAAATGTAGCTGTGTGGTCTTCACTTGGCTCCATTCTTCTGTGTTGAATTTTTGCTCTCTGCCCCTTCTCTTCGAGTCTTTATCATATTTTCTAATCAGAACCTGAACCCTGTAGCAGTTGAGTTGAGCTTATGAGATGCTGAAGTGAGATAGATGTTGAGCAATAGAAGTTCACTTATGCAGAATTGCTCCTACTCCCAGCACACTGCAAACTTCTTTGTGTCTCCCTCCTGCTCTCGAGTGCCTGCACGGGGCCTGTCACTGCTTCCACCCAGTGCGTGAAACACACGCTGTTTATCACAGCCCGGCAGGCAGCGTACAGAGATTTTCCAACGCCACTACTGTACCTTTATCTCAATAGCAATAATATTATCCCCTGCCAAAACAGATATGATATATTGAAGTATCTGTAACCGTTACAGGATCTCTGCATATTCCTTGAATTTTAGCCTGCAGCAAGTCTGTCATCCATGGTGATCCTGATGTTGCAAGAAGCAGCTTAAAAATATCATCAGGGCATTGGTACTGACTTAAAAGCAGCGTAGGCGCTACTGACCTGTGAATTGAGACATGTCCATTAAAATAGGCTGCCTGCTTTTCCTCCTTCCCTACTGCTTCTTTATGTGCTGGTAGTTGTCCCCCGTCCTATTTGCAACCCTCTGTCAGATAGAGGTGGGGTTCAGATCATAGCCACAAAATAGCTAGAATCATAGCTAGGGCTCAAGGTTATCTAATTTTTAAACAGTTAACAGTAGTTAAGAAAATAGATTCCAATCCACCAAAGTCTGTTTAAGTTTTGAGAAAACTTTCCTTTATTTTTGCTGGCTGGATTAGACCTATCACCATAGTGTAGGAAAAGAACAAGTCCAATACTGCAAACCTTTTTATGTTTTATTATCTACAATATTTGTGTACAGCAGTGCTCAATTACACCACAACAGTGCAGAGATCCAATCTTCACAATGTAATGACTTCCTGATGATCTGTCTTTAAATGATAAATGAAAAAAATATGCTGCCTTCTAGCTGCATATACAACCAAGTCTATTGCCTCCCGAAATTGTTTTGTATTCCTTGGGTGGGTGGGGAGGTGCAGAAGTAAGGTTAAAACCGGACTTTCTCCTAACCTGTCCTCAGGTTATATTACTGGGATATATTTCCAGTGTTGTTCAATCTCCCTGAAATACATCTCCCTGAAATTCAAAGGGGAAAAGTGGCTGTGTGGGGTTAATGTTGGGATTTTACAAAAGAGTTTAGATCAAATCAAAACCCTTGGCTATTGGTGAACCACAGGTTCTCCTTGATCATGTAAGTCCTTCCATCACCCGCTCCAGCACGGCACTTCTGAAATGCAGAAATCTGTCACTTCTGAGATAAAGCCACTAATCCACCTCTCTCCTTGACACATTCTCTGTTCAGTGGGCAGATTTCTTATATGGATATTTTCTGTCACTTTTGCCAGTACTGCCTCTGTGTCATAAGCTGACGGCTTTAACCAGTGATTTTCTGTTTTTCAGACTCAACGCAGAAATCCAAACACCTCTCTGTGAAGTGTTTTCAGAGTTTATCCCCTGCTGAAAGTCTCCTCAAGGTAATGGTTGCGAATGACAGCAGACGCATTGTAAACTAAATTTTTGAAAAATGTTTCTTGCTCATCCCCAAAGAGCTTGTGAATTCTATAGTCTGCATTATTCCTCTCAGCACCAGCAGCAGTTTTGCTGCTTAAATATCCATAATGTCTTTGTTCTGATTATTTTGGGTTAATTTTTTCAATCATACTTTCACTTTCCATGCTGTTGTGCAAATGTTGCAGTTTCATATCTCTGTGCTGTCTTTTCCTCCTTTGCAGTCACCTGATCTCAATATCCTGCTGGAATTTTTCTCTGAGAAGTCAACTTGATTATTGCCTTTAGCTGCTCTTAATTTTTTGCCCCATCTGCTCAAGTATTTAGTCTATTTCTCTCTTAAAAATACATTTGGTGTTCTTTGTCGTGAGCTAGTGCACTTTATTTCTGAAATAGGTCTCAATTTAGTTCCAGTGTGGTTTTTATATTAACTCATTGTGTGGATTTCAAAAGGATTTCCAGTGCAGTGGTTCCTTTTGGGTTCTTTAGTGGAAGGTTTAGATATTCAAATCTTTAAGACTGTGTCTGTGCCTATACATGTGAATGCATCTGAACACCCTCTTCTGCATGCATATGTAAAAATGTGTGTGTACGTATCCATCCGTGTATATACACACCTGCAGCTGTCACTGCTACAGTGAGAACAAACCATATACATGCCTATATCACTGAGTGAGATTCTCTTCTGAGAAGAGAGGACATTGTGATGACTGTAAGGTTCCTTGTAATCTACTGATCTCCTTCCTGAGCTGTGGTGATAGTTTTGTGCTCTGCAGGATGAACAATATCCGTTGTATTACAGGCTGCAGTCGTGGGGTTTCGAGATTCCTACTGACACGTGCAGCAGTCTGCTTCCCTCTTCTTGGACTTCTTTTATCAGGAAGTCCTATTATTTGGGAAAATAAAAATGTATATGTTGTTCCCAGTGCTTTGGCTCCCTGGTGAAAATTCAAGACCTAGGATGTGATCAGAAGTCTTTCCAAGTGCTTGCATTGATTGCTGTTACTGTCTTGCTTAGGTTTGGGTGCAGCAAGACAGTCAGTTGCTCACCCTGCCTCACTGGCTCGTAGTCTGCTGTTGTGAGGAGGGTTTCTCTCTTCCTGTGGTTACCCTAGTATTATTTAATTATTTATTTCTCTAGGTGTTTAGAGGCCTGTTTAACAATATGGTTCTTTTTCACAGCAGAAAGATCTTGTCAGAAGATGATTATGGCATGTATAAACTGGTGACATGAGGGGTTGTGTCTGTCTACAGTTTCCCTTTCCACTTGCAAGTCAGAGATGTACTGAAAGACCTATTTCCGAGTTTTGAGAGTCCACATAGCAACACTCAAAGATGCTGCTTCCATGATTTCACTGTTTGGATAGTTACAGATGATCACAGGGTTGCTCGTACATGCAGGTTACACAGAACTGCCAGATGAAGAATCTGCAGCACATATGTGGCACAGCCAGGCAAAATGTTGTGTTAGAAGACTGAAAAATTTAGACTGATGATTACGGAAAAGTAGTAGTCAAATTAGAGAAAATCAACCTATGTTTCAGGGGGAAGATAAAGTTAGAAACCTAGAGAAACATAAGAATTACACTAATTGACACTGGAAGTTCCTAATCCTCTCACCTGACACATTTCATTCTGTCATTGTACATTGCCCTGTCCCCTTATCCCAATGACTGCCAGCCTCTTGTCCCAAAGGCTCTGGAATTTGTAATGCTAATGCACCACAACCTGTAAGCAAGTTGTTGGATCTGATCTCTCACTTTCTTACCTGAAAGGTCATCAGTCTCTAAGCAGGTCTCAAATATTCAAGTGCACTTTTCAGCTATGAACTCAGGTTTTGTGCATGTCTTAATTATTCAGCACTGATGAGAATGGGAGAAAAACAACTTGGGAAATTGATGTTTATATCATAGGTCATCCCTTCAATTGTATTAATTATATTTATTCCTTCCGATCTCTAAATGAATTGGTCAGATTGCTCAAGAGGACAAAAATTTGGAATAAAGAGTTCTACTAGTAGTTTTTTAATATTAAATGTGTTGAAAGGAAGGCAATCCAGAAGATATGCCCCAAACGACTGGATTAGAATATACGGTAGCAATTCACAGGGGATATTTTTACACACTGTGTATCGATGGGGTATATTAATCCAGTTTCTCATGAGATGGTAATTATACTTAATGAAAATGTAACATAAATTTCAGCAATTCAAAGCCACATTCTCTGTGGGTTTTTTGTTGAGATTCAGTTAATAGGCGAGCTCATGGTTTATGCAAAATTGTTACTTCATACCTTTCTTCTTCTTGGGAATTCTTTCTCTGCATCTTGAGTATCTCTAAATGAGATCAGTTCAGTTTGGAACTGATGCCTTATTTTCAATCCCAGAGTTAATTAGGTTGTTTAGGTCCACAAACGACCTTGGAGGTCACTTGAGGAAGGGATATTGGGTAGCCAGTTTCTTTGGTCTCTAAAAGTTTCCACTGCTTCTGTCTTGCTTTGCTGCCTCATATAATGCAAAAAAGAATACTTCCAAAAGTGTATATTTGTGGAACTTCTTTAGAAACTTAAAGTATATTGTTTCAGAAACTATTGTAAAATTGCAGAAAATAATTTAAATACAAATGCAAATATTGAAGTTGGTACCTAGAGGGATTATAAACTAGGATTTTGCCAATCATGAATAAAAAACAAAGCTCCTGTAATTGCTGGTGTCCTGTGAAAACACTGGATGGAAAGAATAAAGAACTACTCAAGTAATTTGGCTTCTCAGTGGTAATCGATATTTGCTCGCTAGGGGTGTTGGGGCTGTTTTTTTCATTTTGTAGTGGGGTTTGGTTTTTGTTTTTGTTTTTTTCAGATACATCAAATAGACTGCTTTATAATGATCTTCTTCTAACAGTGCTTAGTGGTGTAGATTCTATGATAAAGCATTTGTGGGGTTTTTTTCCTCCTCAAAGCTTTTTTCCTGTCTATAAGTGTTTCAGAAAATATCTTATTTCAGTTTAGTTCCTGCAAATTTACTACCATTGTAGCAGGGCATCCACTTTCAAGAAATTTTGACGAGAATACTTCACAGCCAGCTACAACTATTTATAAACTTGAGGTTATCTTTGATCCTAAATCAGCTTTCAATTACCATTTTATTTACACTGGGGAAAAAAAAAAAAAAAAGATTTTATCATATCCAGGGTACAGCAAACTTGGGAGGATGGAGATACTTTAAGGCTTGTGTCACTAATTATAGCTAACTTATTACCATACATTGTTACTGGCATTCTACAATACTTGTTTGTGTAGAACTTGCCTGGCCATTTAGCACGTTCTAGTGTTGGTTCTTTCTTTAGTAATATATGACTTGCTCGATTACTTGAGTTGTGCTTTTTAATAATTGCTAAGATTTGGCTGTTGAATACTGTCAGATTTTCCTTTTTGTAAATGTTGATTGAAGAGGGTAAGGGGTTTTGGGGTTTTTTATTTAGCTGGCTGGTGTTCCTCTTGCTCACTGAGTAAACAACAAAAAATCCAACTTGATATTTTAACTTCCCCTATTTTAACCATCTTCAGTGCAGGGAAATTAATTGAAATAGTTGTTCTTCTCTCCAGTATTACATCCTGTATTTTAATGCCAGATACATCCTTGTGCCAATGTCTTTAGCAAAACAGAAAAGGGGGCTGTCCTTGTAGCAGAATATTGAGCACTACTGTTATTTTTTGCCATTAAGCCAATGGAAATCTTTAAAAAAAAATGTTTTGAGGAATAGAATCTCTGTGACTTCTGTACCAAAGCCTGCAATGGTTATCACAGCAAGTACTCCATTAAGAGACAGCGTTCTCACAGTAAAGTGGAGTCTCCAAACTGTTCACTTTTCTTCCTGTAGTTTTCTGGTGCAATAGTGAGGTATCTTTTTCATGTCAGTAGAATGGGAACTTTATGATCAAAGGTTGCATTCACTTAATATTAGTCACTGTTTTAAGTATAAAGAGAGAGAGACCTGAAATAGAATATGAAAGTCCTATGATGGTACTGTAATCTCTCAAGGTGTTAATCAGAAAGTGCCAGCAGAAATCTTGAAAGAGCAAAACGCAAATAAAGAAAATAGAGAGTTGTGTAGAAGTCCCAGAGGATTGTGGGATATTTTATGCTCCTATTTTAAGTTGTGGGTAGATTTTTGGGAAGAGGTCTTAGAGCAGTGCCACGGTGCTATTGCTGGCCAGCAGGCTGTCCCTGCACTGGGCAATGCTCCACCTGCCCCAGAGAGGAGGGTGGAGGCCGATCGCGGCGCAGGTGGGCAGGCGAAGCTCCGGCTCGGGTTCACCTCGCCCGATGGTAAAGGTGCGCGGAGGAGGGAGGAGTGAAGCGGAGGCACTTCCTCGAGAGGGCAGGGAAAGGTTTATTGAAGAAAAACCATGGAGAAAGCCGAGAAAGTGGGGCTGCTGTGAGGTTTTACACCCCTGTATAATGGGCATGGAGGACACGTAATAACCAATAAAATATCAGGGGGTGTTACAAGGGGGCAGAGAAGGGATTAGAGCAAATGGGAGAAGGAGTGGGGGGAGAGGAATAACAGAGGCCAATCAACTACCAAGTAACATAGAACTTTCTGGAGAAATAACCAAATATGAAACATAAGGGTTTCATATTTCATATAAGGGGAGGGCAGCAGCCAATGGTGAGCGTGTTTTACGCAGCCTCTTGGGTGCTCACTGTACCTTGGAGCCCTTGTGCTGTGGAGGCACCAAACCAATGGACCTTTTGGTCTGCTTGGTCCAGCTGACCACGGCCCTGGCCATGGCTCACCGCAACAGAGCAACGTTGCTTTGCCTGTTATGTTGGGTCACTAGCTGTACCTCTGCATTTTGACTCCATGTTACTGACCACACCCATTCTTCACCTGCTGATCTAGCAAATATCTATGACAGTGAGACTGAGTGCGAGGCAAAAACATTAAGAAATTGATGGTTAGTCTCACAGCAACTTCAGTGTGAGTATTTTTGCATCCAGCGTGCATCTGCATTCGTGAAGGTGCATATATGTAGGGAAGGGCAGGGGGATGTGTATTTCTAAATCCAGCCAGCAATTTTCATGTGCTTAGGAAGGACATGTGTCAAATAAAAAGGAAAAGCATTGTATTCTTAATGTAATATTTAAGGTTATTTGCATTTTAATTCTTCTTTTTTAGAATGCTGCAAGTTTTCTCTAGCAGCAGTTACATATTTGAATATAAATATCTTAATATAGAAAATCCTCCCCACTTTCTACAAACTGAAGAGTAAACTCTGCTATAATTATTTGCTCAAAAATCTTCTATGTGTATCTTGGCTGCAAGGCTGGTCATACCCAGGGTTCTTTAGGAAATGTTTACATAAATAGCTTGTTCACACATCTATTTATAAATATGATTTGTGCAAATGCTGAAATAAATATTCGTTTTCCCTTACAGTACTACTCTTTCTATTTGGATTAGTAGAAGAATAATTAATGTGTAAATATCCTTCAGCTAACACAGTATAACTCTATACCTTCAAATTTTAGTTTCAAATGAATAACCTTCAGTCAGTATAGTTTCTTTAAATGTCTAAGAGCTATAGATTGTTGCTTTGGTGTGGTTGCACCTTGGCCAAAAATGAATGGAAAAGTGACACATGACTGATGCTCCCATATGCATTTATATTCTTGCCAGTGAAAGAAACCAATAGAAACAAGGAAATACACCCCAGAGCTATAGCGAAGTTATTGTTTTTTTGGGTGAGGATCTTGTGATTTATCCAAGAGATGTTGTACTGCAGCACAGTGTGGCTTTGAGAGACAGCTCATCATAATCTCTGGGGCCATGACCTAACAGATTAAATAGAACGATGAGTTTGTATTGTCAGAGCAATTCTGTCTAGAGGACAAAACATTTTATTTAGAGGGTAGATTGACGGGATTAAAGCTTTGCGTTTATTTCCTTTACACACTCAAATTTATTGTAAGTTGCTTTTTATTAAACCAGACTCTGGATTGCTAAAGGAATTATTTTAAGACAGATGATTTCATTTAAATGAATATTGAGGGATCAAAACCGTAAGAATTTATTAGTAAACTCAGTCCCTGCCATTCCTTTGTTCAAAAGCAGCTTAAACTTTTCTTATTTCATGTTTATTTTAACTTGCAGACTATTTAGAAGAATTGGAGGCATGTAATTCTCTTTTCATTCCTTTTCAGCACTAAATAAACTTGGAATGCTGCAAGGTATTGGAATAATCAGAAATTCAAATGATTCTTAAGTCTGTTTTCTTTAAATGCTTTTGACAAACGGCACAAATAAATAGTATCTATTATTTGTCATCCCTTTTTGTAGCTACACAGCTCTGCAGAATAAACAGATAAATGCACATGAAAGCACATAGCCTTTTCACAAATTTAATTCCTCACTGTAAGAAAATTACCTAAATGTTTAAATAAACAGTTTACACGGAGAATCTTTTCATTGTCTTTCCCTTTCCCTGTAGCTCTCAGCAGGTGTTTAAATGTTTTATTTTTTTCACTTCAGACTATCAGTGTAAAGAAATACCAAAAAATGTGTTAGTTTTAGATAATCCAAAATTCCCTTTGCTCAGCTTCTTAGTTCATAGTTATCTGTGTGAATTAGAAATCTATTACTGAGTGTTCATTTTTCACCCAAATCTATTCACCAAGCATCAAAACTCATCAGTGAGATGGAGTAATGCCATTTAATTAGTCTTTGATATACAGTTAAATTAGGTCTTAATAAGGGGTAGTGCATCCTAAAATCAATTATCTCGCTCTTCTTAATAAGAGCAACTAATTAGTAGGTAAATCGCCACAGCTCCCCTTTTATCCTACAGTTTTTACAATCTTGTGGAGGAGATTAGGCTGAGGAAATTACTCCCTGATAGCTCTGAGAAATTTTAGGGCATACCTTAGAAAATGTTTTTCTAAACGAACTGCAGTACAGAAAAGAAACAAAAAATAAATGGGAAAAAACCACTTAATTTCTCGATAATTTTGCCCAAATTGCTTGTGTGAGGACCAAAGCAAACAGAAACAAGGCTTTGCCCTGCCTGATGCACCCTATTAATGTACAGTGAGTTTCTGCCCTGCTGTTTCTTTCAATGCCATCGTCAGTTACCCAAAATATCTATTTTCTACATGGAATTTTGTCCAGCTGCTAACAAGGGTTACTTGATGAGCCTTAAGTAGTCTTTATAAAATATGGTTTAACGTGGAGAATGAGAATGGCTTTCTTTTAGGTGGAATTCCAGAATTCCAAAGCTGAAAATTATGGCCACGCCATACAAAAGTGACACAATGCTCATGGAAGAAGTCAAGTTTTATCCATAGGTACCAAATTTTTTACATATTTTAAGCAAAAAAGTGTTGCATTTGAGATTCCAGGCTTTTAATTAAGACTTCCAGCTTCCTCAAATCAAAGTTTCTTCCATTATTTTAATCTATATGCCCAGTTACAACAACCTAACTGCTGGAAGAAACTCATGGATAAAGGAGAGTATTTTGAGAATGCTCAGGTTTTCTCCACAAGTTTCATCTGTCTCAAAATGCTACTCAACTTCTATTAACTTTGACAGCCCCTAATTTCATCCAGTCATGTAGGCCAATACACGGTATATTGCTATAGATTTGTCAAATTCGATGGTGCCTTGTTGACGTTTTGCTCTCAAAACATGGCGTCATTCTCTTTCCTTGGATAATCTTTTTCTTTTTTTTTTTTTTTTTAATGTCACGGTCAAAAGTTTGAAGGTAACTCAAGGACACCCTTGTGATTAATCAACAAATGCAGAGGCTTTTTTTCATTCTTTTTCTGCTGCTACTACATCCTGCGTATACTAGTCCCTTCACACTAAACTTCCTTGCCAAGCATGTCAGAGAGATGTTATAGCTGTGAAAGTGTGATGTTATTGCTTCAGTTTCCCTTATGCTTATTGTTGCAGCTTTTCTAGACACTTTCTGGTGTTAGTCATTAATGACAACACAGTGCCCCCGTTTAGAGAGTGAGAGGTTGCCGTCTGTTCTTTGTTTTTCCTCCCTGCTGCATTACTCATACTTTTTGTGGAGGGAAATATTCTGCAGGCAACCATTCCTCCCTGAGAGACTTGGTGGAACAATGTAGTCTTTGATATCTATTTCCGATTCAAACGCTTATCCCAGCAACTCAGTCCGTGATCTTAACAGTGCCAGAACCTGGGAGAAGCAGTCCTCTTGGTTGACTTTTAACTGGTCTGGGACAGGCAGCGGGAGTGGTGAATATCTGGCTCTCCAGACAGTAACATTTGCAGCAGCATCTCTGATATTATGTTGGTGGTCGGCTTAAGCAGCAGAGAACACCAAACCAAACGTGTCCAATTTCCTTCTGCATTCTCTGGGTATGACCAACACAGAATATGCGCAAAATCTTCCTAAGCCCTAATTTAGTGTAGGTACCAGTATCTGTGCTCTGTACACGTGCTAATGAAATCAGCTGAGCTAATGAAACTGGCTGAGCACACCCAGAAAATGCCTGTAGGTAGTGGGATGACTGGGCCAGGACAACACAAACAAAAACCCCAGTGAACACTATTTTAAACTTGCCTTTGGTACCTCAGATGACTTCTCAAGCCTGTTTATCTTTTCTGACCCTCTCAGCAGTGTAAAGTTTAAGATGGGGTGGAGATTTTCATAATCTACTATCCACTCTAGGTGCAGTTTAAGCATCTGTGTTAAACCTACTTCTGCCAGTGACCTCATGTTAAGAGGACTGAAGGAAATAAAATGAGCTCATAGTGTGGTTTCATGGCTTTGTTTTCTATACAGGTGTGTGTCAAGTTTCTGGATGGACACTAGTGGCAAATTTTAAGCTATTTTAAAAGCATATACTTTTTTGTTTAATTGAAGTTGGAATGGTGGATTAAAATCATAGATTGGTTTGGGTTGGAAAAGACCTTAAAAATAATCTAGTTCCAACCCCTCTGCCATGGGCAAGGACACCTTCCACTAGAAGTTAGACTAACTTGTAATTAGTAATGAAGCACTGGGCAGTTGGGAAAAAGCCATTAAGCTTATTCCTAGCATTCTTGTTTGTATGCTGAATTTAGCATGTATGAAAATTCTCTTAAAAAAGTAGAAAAAGTCAACAGGCTTTGAAATACAGCTGGAGAATGCAAAATATCAGAAATCCTTCCCTTGATCTCTGCAGATTAGATGTGGTTCAAAATGGGGACTAAAAGGTTGTCACCTCCCACTCTTCCTCAGCTGAATATTTTCTGTGAAGGTCAAGCTGGAGCCCAAAGGGGTCCCTGGGGTTTAGCTGGGTTTCAGAACCAGCTGTGCCTCACACCTCAGAAGTGACTTTCTATTACAGTATTTTGTGATTTGCAACAACAGGTTTGGATCAAACTGCTGTCACAATAAGTACTAACAAGCTGTTTAAGTGGTAACAGAAGGTAGTTTTACAGAGTGAAAATTAATGTTAATTGCTAGTTTTTTTCAATTTATTGTGTAGCCCTGACAAAATTATTGTACCAGTTTTATGTTCTTCCACATCTCTCTCTTTTTCCTGTTTGCAGTGGACCTGGTTCAGATAGGAGTCTTTGTTCTTGAAAAATTTTGAAGGGTTGGTGGCGTGCAAGTTTGAGAAAGTATCTAAGTCAGTATGTTTGCCTTTAAATGAAATTCATTTTTCCTTAATGAAGGCTAGGTGAAGAGAAAGATATCTTCATCTTCTTGTCTACTCCCTATTATAATAGCAATGCATTTTTTCCCTGCCAAGGGGCATGGTGGACTCAGGAAATCACCAGGCAGGACAAAATGTCATCTCCAGAAGCCCTCTTTCTTTGTCTCTCCTTTGACAGCTTTTGTTGCGTGACCCACAGCTCTGTGAAGTGAGGTGAGTTCTCCTCTTCGATTATCTTTGTAAATCGCTGAAGCGGTTTTATGTAAAACTGAAAAAATAATGGCTAAAATCGGCAACCTATGTTTGGTGTCAGGAATTACCAACTGAGCAGGTCTGTTCTGTTCCCTGTCATCTTGTCTCCTCAAAGGAGCTTGGACATTTTGCTGCTGTCACATTGCCATGGTCGCATCATGATTTACATCTGCAGAGTGTAAACAGCAGCACTGAGAGCTGTTTGACAAGTGGCAGTTTCCCTGGTAAACAAATCAGGGATGCACTTAGAGTGATTAACAGGGACTGCCAGCGTTTGAGATGGGGTTGGTGCCTGAAACAGTTTGCCCTAAGCAGACCTTCCTCCTTAGGATTGGTGGAAGAACGAAGAAACAAACAAAAAAATTACCTTGCTTCAGGTGTAATACCTGTGTGAGGTTCATGTTTAATCAGTAGTTTGTATGAAACTTTTGGTGCTGTTTGATCCACTGGCATTCTGTGGGTATTACTGCAAGATCTAAGACCAGGGATCTTCATTGAACAAGATTTTTCTGAGGCAGTCAGTTGTTCTGTTGGGTAAGTAAAGGAAGGGAAACGTCAACATGACAATGAAACTTTTGCTGCAGTTATAGCTGTGACTGGGTGCAGAATGAAGGAAGAATGGCAACTTTGACACTGGGTGACAAACTTGCCCATGGGTACTTATTTTTGTCCTGTCTTTGATTATTTGTAATATGGATTTTTTCATGCGTTCCAAAGGTAACAATGTTCGTGTAAGTCTTGTCTGCTGTGATCTTGAGGTAACCTCTCAGAGCCTCACCCCAGGTGTCAGAGGCCTGTTTTCGAGCAGTGCTTTGACTTAAAGAAACATACAGGTGCTAAAGCAAAAAGGAATTTGAAAAATTAAGACAAAATCTCCCTGACATCCAGATGAAATGATCAGAGCTGTAACAGTTGTTTATCATAAACTTTTCAGAATCCCTCTCTTAACTTTACTATAATTCAAATTAAAATGTTATTTAAAACCTCTTTGTGGCCAGAGACCAGTGACTTTCCTGTCCTTTTCTCTATATGATTTGTTTAATCCTGCATCAGTGCAGTGTGTAAAACACCACCAAAGAAGAAACACTGTGCAAGTATTTAAAAATAGCTTTTTATTGCTATAAAGCACTACACAGAGGAACTGGTGATAGAAATAACCTGTATGGCTGCATCCTGGTGTTTATTATTCGTGAAGGGTTGTTAGTTCATCTAGAGATGTTCTTTGCTAGGTTTGCTGCTTCCCCACACATACCTGTGTGATTTGTCTTCCTATTCCATATCTTCTCCTCAGTGACAATGAGCTGTGCTGATTTAAAGGCTAAGATTGAGATCAGAACCAAGAGACATCACAGGTTGAACGTTTTTATGTATTCATCTTTTCAGGAAGAATTTGATTCCTGTCCTCCCTCTCTTCTTTGAGATAAAGCCTTCTAGCCTCTCTGGGAGTCTGGGGAAAAACAAAAATGTCAGCAGCTGTACAACAAATTATAAATTTCACCTGAATTTAAAATTTAATTTAAAATAATCTAACCTTGACTTTTTAAATGCTAGACAGTTTGATGTTTCTTACTACATGAACTTGAATTTACTTTCCACATTGATAGACGGCTATAAATATTCTTTAGTCTGTTGGCTGTTTATCATTCTATGTTTCATCTCTGTGCTTTGGGTAAACAGAACTGCATAAAACAGTAACTGAAGAGTAACTTTGCTATCCTGTTGCTTCCTTGCTACTGCAAGTATTTAATTCCTTGGTAGGTTTTTTTCCTATTGCTTCTCACTCAGATCTACAGTTTGTCTTCTGCTTTCCCCTTTCTCCTAATTTTCCCCTTTTACCTCTCAATTTCTTTTTAATTTTACAGCCCTCTCCTCAAAACACACGCCTGTACTAATATGAAAATGAAGCAACGTCCTTCTCTGTTCACTTTTCTGCCCCAAGCCATGGGGATTTGCCCCTCTCCAGAGCTCTTTACGACCTGAGCCAAGGGCAGCATGTAGCAGTTACAGTAAACTCAAACCTCTTCTCAGCCTCTCTGGCTCTCACGCTGGGGAGGGTAAGTTCAGCAATACACTGCCTTACTCAGTGAAATAATAATTCTTTGCCATGCTGCTCAAGCTCCTTGGCATTGGGGAGGAGGCTAGGGGAGCAGGATGGAGGATGCACAGAGCAAAGCTGGGAAGGGAGATGGCAGTGGCAATTCTCAGGTTATTTTTCCGCTCTCAGCAGCCTTTATCCCTTAGCACGTGTGTGCTCTACCTATGGCTACAGCTGTCATACAGCTGGCTAAAGGTGTAAATAGTAATTGACTTATCTTGGCTCATTGTTCCATTGCTGAAACAGGTTATTTAACAAATGAGTGTCAAATGCTTTCTCCTAATTCATGAATTGCACTGCTACTGCATGGGAAGAGCTATGGCTCTGAAGTTAGAGTTTCACAACAGAGTCATTGTATTTTACCATCTGTTATGGCTGTGATTAATCCTGGCTCAACACTAAACACTCACATAGGAATCTTAGATTATCAGGTTTTTTTTCTTTTGGAAACAATATTAAGGATGTGCTGTACATTGACCAGTCCCATTTCATGTCACCAGGACAGTGAAAATACTCCATACAATCCCAATTCCTATTTTAGCCTGAATGTTACCCCTACTGTCGTGGGTAGACTTTCATTTACAGAAAAACACTTTTCAGGATGAGTCATTTATTCAGTACTTTTCACTTCACATTACAATTATATTATCTGAAGACAGGATTACATAATGCACTCTCAGATATGAATATGAATTGTTTTGCACGTGTGTGCTTTGCCATCAGATATGGGAAACGCAAAAACAAATGTAGAAGGGCAAATGTATCAGACACAGAGCTTTTATCTTGCTAAGGAGTTCAGAAAAAAAAAGCAATTTTTGTTATTGTAGTTCGTGTCCTTATTTTGATATATTTCTGTTTCTCTCAGTGGCCAGTTTTATCATCCAAGCACTGAACGTGTGCACAGTTTTCTAAATGACATGTATTTAAAGCTTGATACTCATCTTTCCTTTCCTGAAGACCCCAATACTGTCATGAAGGATCAAGGGGTTCTGGACTGTTTTTGTAGGGAGAAGTATCATATCAAAAGTTGTTTTCCTTTCCCAGCTTGTGGTGGCCTCTCCCTCAGCCAGGCTCCTGAGTCACGGGGAGCTCGGAGAGGAGTTTTGCTGCCATCGATTTCACGTTAGCTGCACAACAGTAATACTTTAAGCTTTCTAGGCTTCTGCTTTTTTTATTTTTTGAGTACAGATGCAGATTACACATCTCTCCCTTCTCTTGTGCTTACAGTCTGCTGCAGAGAAGGGGGCTGCACACTTCAACTAGTCACGAGCTAAAAGCTTCTGTCACAGCAAAGAACTTTTTAACCTGTCTGTATATACCCAAACTCGGAGAGGAAACACTTTAGTGTTCCAGTTCTGATGACTTGGAATCATTTATTTGCTGAAGCTGTTTGTGTCTGTCTGTCCTGCGTTGCCTATTTCATTTTGAGGGCATTCTGGTAACAAGGAATCTATCATCGCTGTGAGCTGTGTGCAGTGCGGCTCCTCTGTGTGACCAAGTGATGTTGTTTATTCCTGTTCCAGTAATCTTTAGGCTATCATTGTGTTTAAAGAGGTTTTTGCCCAAAGGGGAATTACAGTCTCATATTATAAGGCTCATTTGGGTCCTGATCCAAGGGAAATTATTATTCAGATGCTCTAAAGAACTGACAGATGTGACAGTATTGCTGTCCTCACTTGTACGAAGTAATTTTCATATATTTGCCCCCTGACCTTTGTCTTTATCATTGATGTTGGATTTATCCTTGCCAGCTGCCCTGTCTGGAGTTCTCAGCTTCCTTTAAATGTTGCTTGACATTTTGTTCATTCCTTAACCGAGTCTGAAAGGTCAGGGACTACTAACACATTTAAGGTAATATTCCCCATATTTTTGGGTCAGAATCTTTCCTTCTTTCCTCTTTTGTTAGTACAGGATTTAGTGAGACAAAGTCAGATACTGCCTCAGCACAGATGATCCTGTGTGCTCAAATAGGAAACAAATGACTGTGAACTGTAACAGGTATGAAATTATGATTTGAATACTGTGGGTTTATTTCCTTTTAGTTATTTGAAACATAGGTGTTCACATTTCCAATTCTGTTTGCACAACCATGAAAACAAAACAACTTCTGTTTCTATCATGCAAGTTTCTTGCACAGCTGTTGTGTAGGAGAGTCTTAAGAAATAAAACCATCCGCTTTGTGAACTTGCAATACCACGTGTGGAAAGGAAGCAGGTTCTGTCCTGCACTAGGCTGTGGATTTTGTTTGTTTTACGAAATTAACAACATAGGCAGATCTGTGTCTTGAGTAAATTTGTACATTCATTCTGAACTTACCTCTTGTTTAGGTCAACACCACATGAGAGTTTTTTAATTTTTAAGTTATTATTATTTTTTGCTCACAAATTAAGGAGAAAAATACTTCTTTTATTATCTATGGGTCTTATATTCAGCTCGAAAATGCAAATATTATTATGAGTGAAGAGAAATTATATTTACTACAAAGTCTTAAACAACATTATTCTTATTGTTTGTGTAACACATTTATGCAAAACCTGAATATTTAAAATAGTTCAGCCATATTTATTCTGTTTATTGTCTTGGAAAGAAATAATCTATAATTAAGTAGGGTACGTAATTTAAATATCTCACCTTTAAAAATCAATTTAAAGTCAATTACTACTGGTTGCTTTTTGGCTTGGTTTTGTTGGGGTTGTTTTTGATGATTGGTTGGATTTCAGCATCCTTGATAACTATTCAAAAGAAGTCTGCCCATTTTAAGCTGCTAAATTTTATGCTCAAGTCTCCATATGATACTATTTTCTGTGTACTCTGTTGTGGAATATAGCAACAAACCATGAAAGAGAATCTGCATTTCCCCAATAATTTTAACTGCATGGTAGGTTTCTTCCACAGTTTTCTTGCAAAAAGTCATAATAACTAAAGCCTATAACTTGGTGCCCTTTCTATTCAAGCCTTGCCATTTCAGATTATTAAAGCAAGGATATGAGGGACTGCGTATTTGCTGTGGGATCACTGCCCATAGAATGTGGGAAGATTCCTTCTTTCGTTAGTCAGTAACACCATTTGTATAGAACAGGTGAATTAATGTCCATTAGCAATTAACAGTTCTTGAATCTTTAGATATCTACATCAGCTATATCAAGCTTCTTCACTAGAATAAAGAAGCAGATACATGGTGTTCACATAATCAGCAGTAATCATGCCAACAATTAGTTTGATTTTTTTTTAAATATCTTTTTAATGGATTAGTTTGGCTTTAGGTTTCTTTATGAGGTAGGAATATTCTACAGTGTAAATCTAAATATGGAGACAAAATTATGCTGAAAAATGAAGAACAGTATCTCTCATGTCGCTGTAATGAAGGCAACAATAAATTCTACTTGCCCCTTCTGACTGGCTGTAATTACAGCATTGGCTGCAATTCATTTGAAGAAAATTGTTTTGGGTGTTTTACCAATATAAATTATGACAAAAATATTTATGAAACTACTTAAGCAGCTTGTCAAAAATGTGCCTCCTCTGATAAAGAGAAAGAAACACTATTACAGTGTTCACATGGTGATTTTTAGGCTCTTCCTTTTCAGCATCCCTGTTCAGGAATTAAAAAAAAAAAAAAGATTATTTGTTGCTTTGTTTATCTTGTCAAAAGATTATCTTAGTAAAATTTCATAATGAACATAGAAAAGTTCATCAGGAAAAATGAAAACTCATACAACTGAGAGGAAATGACTGTGGTGTAACAGCACTGAGAGACCTTGAGGCGATAGTGGGAGAACAAACGAGATGTTAATCTGCACTGAGATAGCTGAGAAGTGGTCAGTGCTACCATAAGCAGCACATATGAAGTGTTCTCAGTTTGGGGCAGGGAAGAACCCTTTCAGCATGAGCTCATGAAATAATAAACTCAAGATACCACATTACTGATAAGTCTGATCAATTATAATCTGCTTCGAGAAAAGCACGGTAGATAAGGGAGCTAGAATCAGATTTAAAGAACAACAGTGCTTGGGAAATAGCAGTTTCATTTGACATTTTAAGGGACGTATTGTTCATCTACTTAACTACACTGCAATAAAACGACAAGCTTTGTTATTACAGCATGAAGATGCTGAAGGCCACAATTTTCTAAACTTTATAGGCAGTTTCTTTGAGATGCGTGAGATGAGCTGCATGATATATTCCATTTTCATACAGTGCCCTCAGTGCAGCTACGTGCACAAGTATCGTCACAGTTTGCCTTTCGTGTTTTAAAAGGGACTAAACATTCAATTAATGTTGACTATCTGGGCAACTTACCTGGTTTTGTTCAGAAGAAAGCAAATGGAAGCCGCAATGAAGGCAACTCAGATCACACACATGCATATATATTTTACATACGTGTTAAACTAACGATCACTCTTCCTACATGTGATATGTATTTTGTGCCCTTGTTGGAAATTAAATTTTTCAAAGTGCCAGGGAACTATATCCCCCAAAGGAATAGGCACAAACAAACTCTTAACCTGAATCCATAAAAAATAAAAAAAATTACAGTAATTACATCACTGAGAGTATTTTGAATCTCCTAATAAAGAACTTAAAAGATAAGGACAACAGGCCTAGTTGTTACCCGGAAAAGAAAATATTTCTATAATCTTTTATCAGCAATCTCTTGAAGGTAACATTGATTTTTCTATGCTATTAACAAGAAGATTTAATCTCTTGGCACCATCTCTGGTAACTTGTTGGGCATTTCATCAAGCAATAGATATAAAAGTGGATCTATCTGACTCAGTTTGTCATGTCCCATGTTTGACACGCACTGTTTGAGTTGCCTAGTGCTGTTTTATTAATTATGTTCATTGTAATCCAGCAGTAGCAAACAGAAAGCATATTCACAGGGAATTCAGCTTCAGCTGGAGTACCATAAGCTGTTAGGTAAATGAAAACAATGGAGTTCAGGAAACATTAAAAATGTAGCTGTCAATTCAAGTTCTGTTCATCACAGAAAAATGCAGACTAATGAAACTGAGAGAAATGATGACGAATACAAGTATATCCATTTTAGAAGTCATCCAAAAAAAGCTCCCACTCAGTAATTTCAGGAGTGATTGGAAAAAGTATGTATAGTTCAGCAGAAATGAAGGTGGTGGTAGCATTGTTTGGATAATTGGTTATATAAGATATGAGGGGACTGTATATACAAGATGTAAGCATGAATTACACCTTTGATTCCTTTTTTTTCTCAATCAATGCTCCTGAAAAGTAAAAGGAAATGAAAATCTTAAGAAAAAGAAAGTATGAAAAGCCCCATTATACTGTGTGAAAATAAATTCTTGTATGAAAACTTGTCATACAAGAAGCAAAAGGGCACAGGTTTCCCTTTTCTGTTTGCTGAAGTGATGTGTAAAGCTGTAAGATTAACCAGTAAGCAGAACAGTTTATAGAAATCATTACAGACATAGGTGCTTCTTACAAAAATACTTGTTCAAAACAAGCTTGTTATATAAAACAGACTTGTTAGGAACAGAGGGATTGCTTGTCAAGCTTTGTCAGAAAAGGACCAAGATAGCAAATAAGCTCTGTGTTCACACCATTCTTACAGGAACATTCTTTGTCTAGAGTTTGAATTTACACTTTTTAAAAATGTGAATTCTGATAGTATAGAGGAAAAGGTGGTAGCAAACACTGGAAATAAAGATCCAAATAGCATTTTATAGTTTTAAACTGTATCTTTCACATTGAAATGTGTTGAATGGGTTGTAGAACTAACAATCCCATTCTGACCTTTCTTCTTTGACCTAGCGTTTTTCTGTCTCTGGTGTGTTTCATTGAATTTATTTTTCAATATCAATCATAGCCAAAACAAATAAGGCAATTAATATCTCAGCACTCCTCCCTCTTCTTCCTCACCTCTTTCAAAAAGGCAATTCTTGTCCAGATCTGCAAGCCAGTTTGGGACTTGTCTTTTTGACTATTACGTTAAAATCTCACAGTATCTCCCTCCATGAAATGTCTGCCTGATTTGCTTCATCTTCATTGACATCATCTTTACTGATACAGCATTCTTTGACTTGGTTTCTCTTCAGTCTCCAATAAATGCAACAAATTGCTTGTCTGACCTGGCAATTTGTTAATATTATCTCAGTTATTAAGCTCTTAAGCTGTGGGATAGCAAACCCAGCCTCAATTCTGTGTTGTTCATGTGATTTTTTTTGCTTGAACCTGCCCCACCTTCCTGCATGAAACCTTCTTTTTGTTAGTTTTGTTCGTTCCTGAAGTTTTGTCCATTATCTTCTCTTTTTGAGTCCCTCAGTGCAAAGCACCACTTCTTTCTGAGTCCTTGGACGATACCACCCAGATTTAATGTAGACAAACAGTTGAGTATCAACAATTCCAGTCTCAACAGCTCCGGTGCCTTTGCCAGCTTAAGATAGAAAAGTGAAGAAGGACGTTGTTTCCTCATAGAAATGTTCTCTGTTCTGTACAGAAGTGTTTTGGGACAGCAAATCATGTCCTGCACACCAACTTTCCATATCTCATTTCTATGCCAATGCAGTGGAATTTGGCTTCTTTCAGTGTAGCAATTAAGCCCCTGGGGGAAAAAAAAAAAGTGTAGAGCAACTCAAATTGATCATTTGCACATTTATCAAAATGAAATCTTTAAAATTTATGCAGATCAAAATTGGATAAATCAGTTTCAGAATTTCCAATGAAAGCAAAGGAATGGCAGCAGACTGCATTTTAGTCTTCCAGAAAGCCTGCCTTTATCTAACAGTTTGAGGGATCATGAAGGAAAAAGTCTCAAATTCAACACCCTTTTGTCCCATTCCATTGATCCAGAGATGCTCTAGTTAGCTTTAAACACCCTTCACTTTCTTACAGTTTTCAGGTATTATATCCATTTTAAATACTTTTTGAAAGAGGTAAGGATAAGATGGGGTAAGGTTTGGGTTATGGCTGTTGAGGAGCCAATTTGAATGTGTGATCAACAATCCTTTTCTTTGAGGTTCGGATTCGCATGCGTACACACTCCCTGTCATCTTCCACATCAAGCCCAAGGGGTCTTAAACAATATTTTAGGTAACATACTAAGCATTTAATTTTCTTTAGAAGAACCCAATTATGCTAGAAATTAATAATTAAAAATTATAAATAGAATAAAGAAGAAAACATGAATATTATATCCTACGGCGACATTTTTCAGCATGATGTGTGGGGAATTAGGTGCAAAAATCCCATTTATGTTAATGGATCTTGCGTGTCTAATTCCTCATACAGTACAGTGCAAATTTACCCCCTGGAGTCTTTGATGGTACAGAGGACCAGCACAGAGGGGGAGAAGAGTGATTTATTTGATGATCTGTCAATCATAATGGCAACCACAGAAAATTGCAAAGCTGATTTTAACCTCTCTAGAAACAGCTAGTTAGACCATATGCTTTTTTTCTCTTGCCAGATGTCATCATTCATCAATTTCTCATTAAGGAAATGGCACTCAAAAAAAAATAAAAGGGGTATAGCTTTGCTTTTTTTTTTTTTTTTTAAGGTCCAGAAAATCGGACTGTAAAACCCAGGATGAGGTAACCTTTTTCAGAAATGGAAGTACTCTATGCCCTGTAAGTTTTGCAACTACAGTTCAGTCTGAAGTGCTTAAACCTGTTGTGTAGTTTGTTGAAAAGGTTTTACATATTTACAATATTTCCAAAATCAGAGACTATTAAAAAAATCCATTTATTCTGATGATCCTTAATCCTGCAGAGTAATCTGGATATTCAGGGTGTCATCTGAAGTTTATATTTTCTTTCATTGCCATTGACTTGGAGGTCACAGATACCTACTTAAGCTCATTCAACCCATGTGGGTAATAGGGATCTCCTCTGCCTGCTGTTATGTGTTCAGTATTTCAAAATGAAACAACCAATAAACAAAAATCACTGACAGGTAACAAAGATGTTAACAACAGAATAAGGCTTTATTTGTTCTTGTTTTCATGAAGGTTGTCACAAGTCAGTGTACAAAGAAAGCTTTATAGCTAAGTGAGTTGTCATTTTTACTTCTACACTGGTTAAATTTAAATATAGTTAAATAGGGTTTTTTCCCTTCTCATTTTTTTTTTTTTCAAATATGTGCTTAAAGCATTCTGGAGAGCCATAGGACATCATTTTCCAAATATGACATACCCTCACTTCTAAATAACATCAGCATGTTGTAAGTGCTTGGTAGACTGCCGTTAAACAGCTGTTTTGTTATTAATATTTTATTGCCCTACGTTTTCCAAGATATTTTGACACTTGCTATTATTTCAAATGCAGCTTTTCTTGGAGTTTTTAATGGTTTGTGTATATCTCTAGACAGTTTCAAGATCTTGAAGCTGTCATAACATGTTAAGTAGGCAAATCAGCTAACACAGTAGTCTCAAGAAAGATAATTTTCTTTGCATAACTTCAATCTGCATCATTTTGCATGACTTATTAACAGGAGCTGACTCATTGACAAACAAGGCATATAGCTTATGGAATCGAGAATGGTTCAGAGTAAATGTCTTCAAAAAGCTAAGCACTGATCAAAATACTGAATTTTCTGTTGCTGACAGTTCAAAATGTGCAGAGGCTGCTTGTGGTTTAGATTTCATTGGAAAGATTTCCACGAGTATATTACAGTTTTGGTATATATAAAATGTTTATCTCTGCAACTGTCAGGCCTTTATGCATGCAACCTCACTCAGTACTTGAAATCTAAATTTCTAAAGGCCATATATGGCGCTGTAGTTGCTTCAACATTTTAATTTTCGGTTTTTTTTTAATTTACTCCTTCCATTCCTGGAGTAAGTAGGACAGTGAAGGTCAGGGTAATGGTGAAAATAAAGAGTTGTGGCTTTTTATTCCTATAACCAGATCCTGTGCATCCGGTCACAAACGTACGCTGTCATTACGTTGCATTGCTATTAACCTGTGCCCTTCTCCTGCTTAACACCCTTCCCAGGCTATGAGAGGATTCACAGCCTGTCAGAGCTTCAGGCTGAGTCTCTTCCGATGACTGCTGATTGCTCTGGCTGTGTGTGGTGATTGGGTTTCTGATATGAGCTGCTATCACAAAGCAGAATGCCAAATTCTGTTTGTTTAGGAGCTTGTGTTAGACAAAACACCTGTCCTAGAGGTGAAAGGATTAATGTTTTATCTACTGAAGCAGGCCTCAGTCTTACCTCTTTTATAAAATGAATCACAAAGCCAGTAAAGACTGAATAGTGTTTTCGCTTCTTGTGCTTTATAGCAAAACAAAAGTTAGCAAGAGCTATTGCTGTTCTTCTCTGTCTGGTTGTTTGTCAGGTGCTGTGATAGCGACTTCAGAAGAGTAACTGACTCTCCACTACAGCAGATGGTGGTTGTTTTGAAGCTTCATACGAAGCTTTAAGAACAGCTATCCTAAATCTGTGTTTGAGACTTTTCATGAAAAGCAAAGAAAAAGCTGCCTGCATCCTTTGAATGCAGTTAAGAAGGTAAAAGTTGATGCTAAATATTGGTTCTTTTTCAAGTGAAAGTCTGTATTAATTTCAAAGAAATTGTGCAGAAGTAAAGTCTTGAAGACTGAATTTTTTGCAAATAAAGATTTTGATATTCAAATCTTTCTAACTGTCATTTTGCTTAGTAGAAAGGAAGCAGCTCTTCCCACTAAATAAGATTTATCAGGAGGACTGAAGTTTAAAAAATACAAATGAATACATTTGACTTTTTAAATATTTGAAGAACTAACAGGACTTAAACTGCCTGCGTGATGACACTTTGACTGAAGAGAGGTTATCTTTTCCATGTGTATGCATTACAAGAACACACGTAGAGCCCAGTTTCTCCCTGCTTTCTGTGTGCAGTGCGCTGCCCCAGTGACACAAAACCAACCCTTTGGATGTTGAGCAATTGAAGGGTTTTTTGTTATGAAAGTTCTGTGCAAGCCCTAGAGCAGAAAGCATTCTTCAAGCAGGAGAAGAGTGATTATGGTACTGCCCTACTCAGTAATCCCCAGAGCCAGAGAGGGCCCTTGCAGCCATCAGTCACTGCACCAGGCGCAGGCTGGGCTGGGTCTCAGTCCTCCTCAGAGTCATGCACATCTCACAGTCCAGTCTCCTCTGCCATCCCCCACGTCTGACCTGGAGCCCAGGAAAGCTGAGGACTCAACTGTGTGATGGGAAATGGGAATTATAAAACTGGGAAAACTCTGATGTGAACACCCAGAGCCGCACCTGAGGTTCTGAGTGTCTGGAGAAGCAGCTCAGGTACAAGGTTCTGAGGGGCAGCATTAGGTTGCTCCTGTGATCCAGGTGCAGCTGCAGCAGGGGTGGCCTTGTGCTGACCTGGGCAGTGACAGGAGCCTGGTTTGTTCTGTTGGCTCATTGAGGCTTTTGATTCAGGATATGATGTGTTGTTGTGTTCTGTAGTGTGACTGTTGCTGTGCTGCTTTCCGAGGACACCTGCAGTTTGTTTGCCTTTAAAGAGCTGTTTGGCTTTTATTTTGTGCCCCTGCATTTTTACAGTTTGTATTATAAGTGAGTAGGATATCTGTTGTCTTTTTGATCCTTGAGCATTTCATGAATTAAATCACTTTTAAATGGAGTAGGCAAGAAGAGAGAAAAGGAGAACACAGTTTACTTAAAAGTAACATGTCAGGCTCATTTAGAAACATTTACTGGGTTTTTACTAATCCACTTATGGGCATAGCACGTTGGCTCAGTGGAGAAATTGTGCAGTCTGTTAGCCCCCCTGTCCCTAAGGGATTCACTCCAGCAGTGTTGTTGAGGTCAGTGCTTCATTTTTGTGTTGAGAGGTAAGCATCTGAATTTTGATTTATTTCTCTTTTGTTCTCATAAGTGGGGAAAAAACCCCTCAAGTTTCCGATGGCTATCAGTAAACCAGTTCAAGTTATGTAGTTTACTGCCTGAATACAGGGACAGAGAAGACTCCAGTTAGTCAAGTTACTTCTCTGTTAGATGTTTATATGAATAGAAAATTCATCTGAATTTGATTTTGTGAAATTTATAAATCAACTGCCTCATTAAAACAATTTCTGAAAACTGGAAGGGGAAAAAAAAGGAGTAACAGCAGCAGTGTGCTCTTTTCTTTTCCTGGAATTAGATGTGCAGAGCAGATGAACATCTCACAGATATATATGCAGCAGTCTATAGAACAAAGAACAGTAGACTTTTAAGTACTGCTATGTAATTTTGATGTCCCATTCATTCCACTTACTTGCCATTCCCCACACCTAGAAATGCATAATCTCTACCCAGAGATTAAAGCAGAATCAATACAAAGCAAATAGAATGGCCATTTTCATCTTTTATCCCAACTCTTTTCTGTTCTACACTAATTTCAATGAATCACTTCTGAAATCACTTCTGAAATTATGTTCTTGAAAGCAAGAGATATTTTTCCTCTCATATTATTTTCTGAAGTCCATTGTTCTGGGGAGGTGGACGATTCAAAATGGTATAAAGGAAAATACCACACCACAAGTTGTACATAGGTGTAATAACCTTGATTGATTATTTTTTTCTTTTAATGCATTTTAACTAGAGATACAGGGACCTGGAGCATAAAGATTACTTGATATTCTGTCATTGGTGACTTTTGAGAAACTTTGAACAAATATATCTCATCTTGCTATCCATTTAGACTGTTTTGTGATATGAATTATTTTTGACTGGAGTTTTGAGTTTAAAAAAGTCCTTTGAGGTGAGAAATCCAGATGCCAAGGGTGATGAAGCATTCTATTCTAATAAATAATGAAGACATTTTTGTGGCTTGTTTACAGAGTAGTAGCTGCCCATCCACACTGGACATTTTATCTGAGGGTCACGATCACCAGAAGTGTTCCAAGCACTTATGAAGTGTTAGCTGCAGTCAAGAGCAATTCATTTCCTCCTGTGTCAGCAGTGGTTTAATTCCTCTAAGAAGGGGAGAGAAAAACACGGGAAATGTTTACTATTTTTAATTGCTCTCTGCAGTTGAATTACTTGTAGATGGAACAGTGTAAGTACGAGTTGACTGACTCAGAGCTGTGTTTTACTGCCTAGCACTGGAGGGACTGGATTCACGTAAAAGCAATCCAAAATGGGAAACAACAAAGGAACCTGGATACACAAGCTGTTTTTAACAGGGCCTTTCACTGGGCCATGGTTTCAGACACTTTCTGAACACATCAGTTTCAGGCATAGCTTTAGTACCATTGCCTGCCTCAGTCTTCTCTTTCTGTGTTGGGGTTGAGACCCTGTGGCCGTGACCCATCCCTGGTGTTCTCTGCAGGCCCCTTCCAGGATTGTCACCTGCTGCCAGAGCCGTGGCTCCCTTGTGAGCAAGGGGACTATCTCGAATGTTGTCTCCGGATCCCAGCACACACCAGCTTAGATTAAGTGATTCTTAGGGTGCCCAGGCCTGGAACAGTCCTGCCTTACTTTTTTTCTGCCTTTAAACTGTGTTTTTGCCTTTTCTGTATAGTGACAATCTAGTGACTGGATGTGGAGAGAATTTAGGCCATGGATATAATGGAAGAATTGCTAGGGAGAGAGGCTGTGTGATGAGGAGGGTGAACTAAATCACTGCGTGTTTGTAAAAGCACAGAAGTAGCCCAAGGGAAGGGCACAAACAGTCAGGGAGGGTGTTCTGGTGGAATCCTCGCTTAAATTGACCAAAACCACAGTGCAATCTCATGCTCAGCATGTCAGTCCTCATACGCATCAGCACAATTCTTTCTTGGAGACTCAAGGGTAATGCAAGGACAGAGCTGAGGTTTGCCCCTTAAGGAGCCGAATATCATTTCACACTATCCAATGTTTAATTACCACCTGCAGATTAACATTTTCCAATAAAGAGCCCAGGAATGAACTGCAATCCCAGTCTTGAGCATAGCGAGTGCATTGGTTAGAGCAGCAAAGCTGTTACGGACAGAGAACACGAATCCCCCGAGAAAATGAATCTCAGGCTAAACTGTAAGCTACAAGAATAAACCAGGAAAGCTGATTTGGGTGAATGTTATAAATAAATAAATAAATCTTTATTTCTAATTTGCATGAGGGATTAATAAAAAAAACAAAACAAACAACTTAAAAAAGATGAGGCATAGATGCAATTTTATGTCTTGGGATTATAAAATAAAATACACAATGGATATTCATCTAAATTTTGCTTGCATAAGGTGATTCAGTGCTGTGTAATCCCTTCCAACCCACATAATCGTAACTGTGGAAATATCATACTCACAGGGCCAAGATATGCAAGTTAGTATTCAGATCTCTTATATATGTTCCAATAATGCATTGAATTGAGAGCATGGTTAAGTCCTCTTTTATTTTTCTTTTTTTCCGCCTTTTTTTTTTTTTAAACAAAGCAAGAAAACAGTCTTTGCAGGACTCTAGGGATACGTGATACAAATGAAAGTGTAGATTTAAATGTCCTTCCACTGCAAGAGACATAGTGCTCTTTCAAGTCTCTGTGTGGATTGATCTCTGAAGGACAATATGAAAAATTTTATTTTTAAATGCTTTATTTTCATCCTAAATTAACTTCTTCTCTAACTTCTCTTGACTATTGAATGAACCCAAGGGTAAAATGCAGATTCTGTTTTAATCTTATTTTGCATAATACATTTGCACATTGTGAGTCATGGTACCCAGAAGGAAAGCAGCAGTGTTTAATTATATAATTCTAGAATTCTTTCTGCTAATTTTAATATTTTGATTCGATTCATTTGTAGCATGTTAACAACAAAGCCATGTTTTGAGATATGTGTGGGCTGATAGGCCCTTTCACATTGAAGAATGCTGGTGTTAAGTGTTTTCGGTCTTTCAAAAATGCTGTGCAATTTTTGTTTATTTTTGTTACAGCCAGACAACACAAATGACTACAAATACACATGTGTGTTTTAAACAAAATTGTGCCTGCATATGCATATTTGTTGTGCATGAGATCTCTGTGGCAGGCAAGATTTCTTGATACAGATACAGTCGATCTTTGGTTTAATCAGATTTTGAACAAGTACAAAGTTTGAAGCTGCATGAATGCTTCTCTTTACAGCTTCCCATATTTCAGAATAGCCAGTGCTGGCTAAGTGCTTTCACTGCAGTATTTGATGAGGTGCAGAATGGTGTTCAGCCTGTGCTGGAGGCTGAGTGTGCCTGGTGCCTCACGTGCTCCTTCTTTGGTAGCATAAATGCACAGACTGATGTGACTGATGTGATACAAGATGGATTGTTGAGACTGGCGGGACTTCTGTCCACTAAACGCTGCATCTGAAAAAGTTGGCTCAGTAAAAGGGTAAGAACTTGCCCAGCATGGTCAGGGTCCTTCATGCATGTCTGTGCCTAAGTTTAAATGTGCATCTCACAAGCATTGAAACTGAAAACATCTAAATTTTGTTCTGTTTCTTGGTGCATTTGGTCAGTGTTCTCTACATTAAGGTTGCACACAGCTTTGAACAAGTCTAACTGCTCTGAAGTAGAAGCTCTGAAACACTTTGCTGAATGGAATCCTTTGTGTCTGGGGTTCTCTCACACATGAGGGTGTGTGTGTATGAAATTAAAAAGAAAGTTATTTGGCACAGTATGCTGCATTTCAATTTAGCAAGGATCTAAAGCATTACTGTAGTCTGATTTATTGTAGAGGCTCTGAAAAACGAGGTTTATATTGTCTTGAGCTATTTCAATGGTGTTGCTGGCATGACACTATAATCCAAAGGACAGAATATCAATCAAGCTAGGATATACAGGAATGTAAACAAGCTTTAGAAAAAGCATCCAACAGTTTGTTAAATAGACCACAACAAAACAAGTCCATTATCATTGCAAAAATAGCTCTGAACTTAGTATGTCTAATTATCTGAATAGCTTGGGAAAAACATAATTAATCCATCAGCAATAGACGGCATTCTAGTTCTGATACTGGATGGTGAGTTTTGTGATTATTCATATTTTTGTCAATATATCGGCATTTCCTAAAGATGAATAAACATAAGATTTTTCTTTTTTTTCTCCTTGTGGTATTCTTATTCTGGCAGAGTTTAGGAATGTAGCCCAAATCCCAAGAAACTTTCTGTTTTATTAATATCAAATGTTCTTTTTCTTTAATATTGAGAAAAGAGATTTTTCTTTTCATTAATCCAATACTGTTGCCATTTTGGGAAGCCTTCTCAGATTATGTTTTGCTGCCTCACCTAACACACCTTTGTGTTGGATATTTCAAAGTAATGTATTTTATTTACATTTCAGTCACGCTAAGTGAGCCCACAGATGCTCCAGTGATTTGTGCAGGGCTACTCAGTGCACTGATGGCTTCTACGGAATGTGGGCTGTGTTATAAGGAGTTGAATGTGCTCCTTTGCAAAATGAGGGGGGAACGTGAAGGCATCGACCCTGCAGCTGGTTAACCCAGTTCCGAGGTCTCTGGGTATTTGCGGGCGGAGCAGCTGATGAAGCTCTTGAGTCACTGTGGCACCTGCAGCAGGAGCTGGTGGAGGAGTCGGTTTGCAGCTCTCTCTGGGAAGGTATGATGGCTTTGCAGAGAGTTTATGTAGTTTCCAGGACCAGAAATTGTTCACTAGATTTATATGTACACACCCATTAAGCCTCTTTGTAAGTCCTTTTAAATCTGGTTTGTATTCCAGGTGGTACAGTTTTTACCATTTGCTCTTTCTTTTTGCTGCCTTTTCACACAGATAGTACTGAAACACACTGATCTCTTAAAACACAAACAAATGTCTTTGGAGTTTGCAAATCAAATAAAATTGGGGAAGAAATCAATATTTATGTTTCTCCAAGTTACAAAAAATGTCCGTCAAACCAATGCTGAAAAGTAGTTTTGAGTGCTTTCTTCTATTTGTATTTTATACAGTACTCCTTTCTTTGCCTCTACCGTACCTGTTACTGAATCTTATTGTTCTAAGGGCACTAAGTGAGCACAAGTGAAAGTATTACAGAAGTTTATGCAGATGTTGGTGTAAATATATTATCATTCACTTCACATTTGGCATTCATTACTTCAGTTTGGCTTACCACCTCTGTGTACTTCCATCTTCTGATATGCCTGGCTCTGTTCTGTTTCCCCTGAGGTGTGCAAATTTCGGAGCCCTCGGCACTGTGTGGCATATAACAGATAGACAGTTCAGGCGAGCAGCAGCTCAACGAGATTCAGCCTCTCCAAAATCAGCCAGCCATGGAACTGTGTGTGGTGATGACACTTCATCTCAGCAAAGTGTTTTCCTAGTGGTTTACAGCTCTCATATCAGTTGGAGCCTTATCTAATTGCTCTGCTCAGAGTATCTGCATGCCTATCTATTTCTTTCGCCCAAATACTTGCACTAATGGCTAGTCCCTCTATTTCTCAGTAGCTGAGACAACTGCACACTTTTGCCCTTTGCTGCTTGTCTGATTTGTTCTTCTGTGAGCTTCCTGGCTGTTGTGTATAAGGTATCTTCAAGTCACAAACCTCTGAGAGGACTGTGAATTTGTTGAGGGCATTAACATTAATACAAGATTTTTTAAATGTTACTATATCAGGATAGTTCCCTCTTCTTTTCCTTTTATTTCTTTTCCTTTTTTTTTCCTTTTCCCTATTCCCTTTTTACTTCCACCCTCCTTTGGTTTTCACTTTTTCCTATTTTGTTTTTGCCTTTCCAGAAACAGTATCCTTCCTTGAATTTCTGACATGTGTCCTTTTTTTTGTCATTGTCCATATGATAAGGGTGATCATAGAATGGAAACCTGTACTGTGAACTGATTGGAAAAGTTAAACAACTTTCTTTATAATGAAGCAAACCTTGGCATTTTTTTAATCTGCAGTACTCTGTTAATAACTGACTTGAAGTTAGCCTGAATTTTGGAATAGAAAACCATGTATTTCACTGAATATATTCCTGAGGGACTCGAGTCTGTTCTCCATTGATGATATTCTCAATGCATTATCTGACTCTTGTTTCAACCTGTGAGTGATGTCCTGGCCCCAAAGCAATTAATTCAGGCACACAGCATTTTGATTGTTGCTTTGTGAAATACATGTGTTCTGCTTATAGCCAGCTCTGTCAAGCGCCTTCCAAAATCTGTATTTCATCCTGCATGGATATCTCAATTGCAAGTTAAATCTCTCTTGCTGCATTTCCAGTGTTGGTTTCCTGTAAGCCTAAAGAACTTAGCAAGGTTTGGGATGTTTGTTTTTAGCTTTGCATTTACCAGCTGTAGGCCACGTGGTGAAAGTGCATACCATAGGTCATTGTTTTAATTTCCTATCTCGTGTTGACACAGTGACATCCCATCTAAAAAGTACCATAAACACAAACTGCATGGCCCAAATTGTTAATGTTGGGATGACAAACAGGAGATTTGTATGGCAAAAACCACAGGGCTTAGTGGCTTCTTTAATGGCTGAGAGGTTTATTTGCTCCTGTCTTAAATACAAGAGGACTTTGATTCAGCTCAGTCTGCTTGCTACAAACTTTATTTTATGTAAACCCTGTTCCATGTCAGCAGCCCTGCTTTTGCCAGCCCCCTTGTGTGTAGTGTGCTGTTGCTGTCGCACCGAGGACGGGTAGAGAAACAACACAGAGTCCAGGCTCAGGGATAAATGGAAGCGACTTAATAATTTTTCCAAAGGCTTTTATATGTTAGTTCGCAAAAGTGTGTTAAATGGCATAATTGGTGCTTTGGCCATCCACCCCTTGAGGGGATTGGCCAAATAAGACACCCATTTCTAAATATTTTTCTAGTTAGAACCGTAACAATACTGCAAAACAACCTGCAGGTGCAAGAAGTTTACAAAACTGTAACATTGTTTTAAATAATTTGCATGGGAAAGACAGAGCTCTCACAAAATGCTGCAGAGGGCTGAAGAAATTCCCTGCTGAAGCTTTTTCGGTATCCATAGTGTGCCTCTTGTCCAGAGAAATAACATGTGTAGGCACCAGTGCCCCCATTCCTGATCATGAGCCATTTTTCCCTTTTTAGGATCCTTGCATTTTTATGACAAGAAGTTTAAACAGTATCTCATTAATTTCTCTCTCTTGGTCAATTGCTCAGCCTTTGATTTATTTTGTGGAATTGCCTCCATGGTCTGAGGCAGCAGCTGGCCAGAGTCAGCTTCAGGCCCTGTTCCCACAATCTTGGGTCCAGCTCTGACTTTCAGATGTTCTCACTAGAAGTTAGAACCAATAACTGCTTGTGTAAGACGTACAGGTGTAAAATATGGACCTGTAGGTGCTTTGTTTTAATGCTAAAAAAATCTCAACTCCTTTCTTCTGAACAAGTGTTGTACTATATAACCTGTGCCCAAAGAGGTGATAAACCTTTTTAAAGAGGAATTTATTATTTAGGGAAAATGTACCGGTATTAAATGTGGGGATGGGAATCCGTAGTACTGTGGGACTACTGGAAAATGGAAAAAAACTTTGGCAAACTTTTTAAAAATAACAATCAGCAGTGGTTAAAAGTGTATGGTTTTTTTCCCAGTGATCTGATCCATGGCAGCAGTTTAAGACTGTGGAAGTGAATTTTTAATCTAGATGGTGGATGAATGATGAAAATTTGATTTGATTTGATTACATTTCATTTAAGAGAATGAGTCACTGGTCCAACTATGAAAGCTCTTTTTTTATCTGGTAGTTTAACTTGAGAAATATGTAGTCTAAAATGTCAGCATTTGCAGACTCACGGATGATGTGCAGGAAGTCTACAGGAGGCTGTCCTCAGATGGTGCTTGACTCTTCATTTCCTGTTCAGAGAAGTTCCTTTATTGTGTGCTTGGATATATATATAACATATAATTTATATATATATATATATATAATATATTTATATATATATATTATATATATATATATTTTATATATGTAACATATAATTTATGTTATAACTGAACATAAATTTCAAGCAAGAAGGCAGCAAACTAAGTTGTGTTTTTACCTTTTTGAAATAGATTTGATATTAAGTTATTCCTGCATTTTGTGTAGATATGGTTTGGCAGGTCTTCTGCATTGCAGATACTGTAAAATTAATGGGAAAAAAGAATTCCAGGCTTTGGAGAGGGTTTTTTTTCCTGAATGACAGGGACAGGATTTCAGCTTGTAGTAAAACAAGAAAGTAATGGTTCAAGTAATATTTATACTACCTGATGTTTTAAGGTAAGTCTGAAATTCTGCAAGGTCTTTTAAAAACATTAAGTCCTAGCAGTACATTTTTTTACTGGTAACTTGGTAAATGTACCAATGATACTGACTTTCCACTAAATCTACAAGTGGCATTCAGTACTGTTGACATTTAAATCATTTTGTAAATTGAGTCTTCGTGCCATGACTGATCAAGGCAAAAATACTCAGTATGAAAGTTTTGAGAAAACGTCTGGTCCTTTAGTAGCCTAAGTCCTATTAACAATGACTTTAGAATAAAACCTTGGGACTTTATTAATATTTTTATTAATATTCCACTAAAAATATTCATAATATATCATGTACAGGAAACAGAACCTTTTACTTGACTTTTGACTTTACTTGACTTACAAAACAACAATGAACAAATGTCATGGGAAAAAATGGCAATGCTAATGCATCCAAGTGGTGGACTGTAGAGCTCACTGTTCTGCATGCATTTGAAGGTGACTTGTCTCCAGGACTGGAAAGGGATGCTCATCAATAGGATTTTACATCTCTGGAGAACACTGATAACAGGGCTTTAGTCTTCTCAGTTTGAATAAAATGTATCAGCAAACACAAAGCAAAGCAACCTGAGGCGAAGGAAGGAGAATGGAGTGAAAAGAGTGGACCCTGGGTCCTTATGTGATGGATGATCTGGGGGATGTTTCCCAAATAACTGAGTGCATCTTAATTTTAAGTAGTAACAGGAGCAGTTTTTTAGTCTTCTCCCACTTTTCCTGATTAAATGTTCATATAATGATTTGCACAAAATGAAGAGGGTTGGAATTTTCTAGTACTGTTTCTGCACAGTAGATCTTTAAGTACAACTGCAGTTAGAAGGAGATTGTAAATCAATATGTTATTATTCCACATATCATGTATTCTGCTTTCTGCTGCTGAGTACAAGCATTTAAGGATTATACCTACTTGATAAGAATGCACTGAAATCATTAGCAGCACAATACTTGGGTCTACATTTCAGAGAGTTGCTCGTAGGCACTTGTTGCCATTCTGTTGTGCAAAGGGAAATCACATGAGCATGGTGTTGTGGTATTTTTTTCACAAAAGCATTTTGCTATTCAGTGTAGGCTTTTTATACCCAATAATTATGTCAAAAGCATTCATTTAGTGTTATCCTGATTTTCAGAGCTGCTGAACACAGTCATTTTTTCACTGAAACTGAAGAGTATTCTTTTTTTTTGTTATCTTCAAAAGTATGGCCGAACAGGCACAGTGGAGTGATCCTGCTGTACAAGAGTGAGCTTTTTACTCAGATTTTGCTTTTTGCAGTTCATAAGTGGCTCTTACTGGCTTATGTCAGCTGTCCTGAAGAAACATCTGAGCAGTGATCGGTTTCCTAATTGCCATTCTTCTCTAAATAATTTGAATCTGAGCTGAAGAAATCTTTGCTCTCTCTAAATACTCTGCAGGACTTGCTTTAAAATCAGATATTGTCAGAGTTGTTAAAGTGTAAACACTCTCAGGTGAAAAAGCATCAATTCACTCTACATGTCCAATCACATAGTGTTTACATAGGGAAAAAAAACAAAAACAAACCTAAGCCCCTAATTTAAAAAAAAAATAAATAAAAAATTGAGTATTCCCCAGAAAACAAAGGAACTGTCTGCATTATCCCTAATTACATACTGTGTACTTTGAAAGCCACCCAGAAAAATATCACACTAGAATTACAGAGAAACCAGTCCTCATTATCTCTCTTAGGGAATTAAAGAAATAGCAGTTTGCACAAAAACGTACAAATTTAAGGGGCATTTAAAATGGATCAAAAAGGGAAAAGTCAACCAACTTCCTGTATATTGTTATATTTAGAAAATTAAGAAAATGGAAAAATATTTATTTACTTTTATGAAACTGTGTTTCATTTTCAAAAGTGACTTCTGTAAAATAATATCTGCACTGTGTAAAGGATTGGTTGGTGGATTCTCAGCGTTCTGATATATTGAAACCAATGCACCCTGGAACCTGTGGTTACTGCTGCCATTGTCTGTCTGCTTTTCAGAGCTGGCTTTAAAAACACCTGGTCTGTGCATGTTTAGGAAACCACTGCTGCTGTTTTGAACTAGGAGATTTGATGTTTGCCTGCTCTGGGGCTATGTTTAGCCAGAGGAATTAATGAAATAAAACCCTAGGAAAAAAAAAAAAAAGACTGAAAATTTAATAATTTAAATTAAAAGGACAGTTTAATTAGGATATTTTTATTATTGATTTTTTGGCAGCTCTTCTGTAATTATGATGCCTAGAAATACTTCAGACTGATCTTTTTTTAATCAACAAATATTCCTAGGAAAAAAAGAAATGCAGGTAGCTCTTCAGTGGAATTTAAAAAGCATTGTATTCCAAGGAAACAAAATTACCACACCTTTACCCTCAAATAATAGTCAGGGAAAAGTGGAACAGCCATCAAACATATCAAACATAGGAAAAGGGGATATAAACATAGGAAAAGGGGATATATTTAAAAGGGGATATAAAAAGGGGATATATTCTATTACTTTATAGACTGTTACTTAAAGACAATTTAATGATGAAATTAATTTGTTTCATTTTCTCTGAAGACTTAGTTTTCAAGCATTTGTGATTTTCTTTACTATGATGTAATTCTCAAAAAGGAATCATTGTAAACTCTTTTTTTTCTTTAAATTTTTTTACACACCAGATACGGACATGTTTGTTCAGAAATGTAGTTGTTGAATTTTGGCTCTTTATGTTAAATACAATGAGGTTTTCAGATTTTCAAGCAACAAGCTTATTCAAAATTTGAGCAAATACTCCTTCAGTGTAATAAAGGATGTGCAAATAATGCAAGGGTAATTCAATGTATATTTGTCTGTGACAGCAATGCTGAAAACTCTCTAGTCAGCACAGCTTCAAGTGTGTACATCTGTGATTTTTAAGTTTTCATCATTTTACTTTCAATTTTTATCCACTTCTTTCCTCCCCCTTCTTTTTTTCCATTAACAAATAAGATCATATAGAAAAGTCACCTTTCCTGTGGGTTCCCTGGGGTTATTGGGTTCCCTGCAGTTATTTGGTCACAACAAGTAAGATTGTAATTTCTGTTGAGGCTTTTTAGAACTAATGAAAATTATCAACATGTCACACAGCTGCATTTCAGTTTTGTTTGTCAAAGCCCAGAACAGAATTGATTTTATAAATAGATACTAAATGTGAGCACAGAATATGCATACTGATGAGCTCAGGATAAAACTTTGTTTAGAAATACTTCTTCAATTTACCCACAAAGAGGAAAAAGAATTATATGTCAAACAGAACAATATAAAGCAATTTTTTCTAAAGTCGTTTATGCACTTTCATATCCTTCACAATTTATCTTCCATAAGAGTTTTTTTCTTTCTGCTCCTTGATGAGATAGAAAAAGGTCTCATGTGTAGTAGAAAGGAATCGCATGCTTGAAAAATAGAACATCTTGTTTGACTGTAGCACAGATTCAATGAGTCTGACAGGAGTTTTTAGATAAAGTTAGTTAAAATCAAATTGATCTGGGCACCATTTCCCTACTTAAAGTCACTTAAAGTGACTGGATAATTGTAGAATGATTAAATTTCTGTTAAGCAACAGAGGAGGTTGAATAGGGTTCTTCCAAAGTCTGGTTTGCAACCCACTCTTCATGAGTCTTACAGACTTGTTGATCTTTTTGGTGTAACTTTCAGGGGTGTCTTTAGGATTATCCAAATTCATCTGCTGCAGTGACCTGGAGATATTTTCTCTCTAATCTTATTATATTAATCAGACTGTATGATTGTTAAAATATAAAAAGCTGCTTGGATCGTGGTAATGTGGCACTGGTTAACAAAGGTATTTATATTGAGGGAAAAGAAGCAAATATCAGCTATACAGCACACTTTCTATCAAAGCTGAAGTGTGTTTTGCTGTTTTGAATTATAGAGCAGGTGTATGCCCACTATGTGTCATCCAGTTGCCAAGGTATGACCTCAGTGAGTACATAAAATATGAGTTTTGTGCTGATGATGAAGCTGTGAAGTGGCCCGTTGGTGTGGCTGGAATCAGAGGCGTCACTCCCGATGGTTCGTGCGCTCCGGCTAATGCTGGGTGGCCCCTAAAGCCTGCCTGACATTAAAAAGGTTGTTGTCTAAATCACTGGTTGTAATAACCATTCTGGTTTGTGGTCTTTGGAAAATAATGTTCGTCCCATAGAACAGCTGAGGATAGCTCTGAAAAATCAACAAGGAAAAAGCTGCTTAGATTGACAGGTATTGGCCATTTGTATTGAGCATACCCAGTGTGGCTGGTGGTGTTAATAACACCAGGAGCAAAAATTGAGATATGTAAAACATTGGATCAGAACTGAAATAATGTTTGTAGCATGCATAAGTGTTGCAATAAAGTGGAAATAATTTTGCTGGTTTTTTTTTTTGTTTTAAAATTTAATGTGTCTTATTTTCCCATTAGTTTTCATATTACATCAAGAACAGTCAGTCATTCATTTTCCTTTAAGTTATAGTTTGCCAGCTATATTTTGCCACCAGGTTATTTTGTCACTGCTGTGCTAGATACCCTTCTTAAAGTGATTTAACTTTGTAGTAAGTACTCAAAAATAATATGCATGGCTGAAAAAATTTGATTCAGCCATTCTGCAGAAGTGAGCATCATCCTTGGCTTTGATTTTGACAGATTAATACCTCTCCCTTCATCTCTCTAAATATAAAGTTGACAACATAGCTGATAGATTAGCCCTTTTCTTAAGTCTGCTCCTAAAACCTCATTGCTAGCTATGAATTTATGTGTTGTACAAAATTAATATGTAGAACAATGGCTGTCAGAGCATGGTTCAAGACTAAGCAGGTCCTTTTACTTTAGTTTCTTTGGACAGATAAAATACAACTTTAATTTTTGAAGGAAAGATATTTTTAAGCGTTTATCTGCATTCTGTAATTTCGAAAATTTCATTCTCAGTGGTTCAGGCCTGGGAGTTAGGGTAAATAGATGTACTGATGCAAATCCATGGTTTGATTTCAAGTTGGATTGGTCCTTGTAATTCTGTGCCACAAATTTAACAGAAGGTGCCTTATACAAATTACATCTTGTTCAAAATGTAGCTGCCAGAATATTAATTTGAACAAAATATTCACAACCCACATTTTTTCCAAATTCTGGATCTTTTGCTGAATTTTCCAATCTGTTGATTCTGTGCTTCTGTGTATTTCCTGATTAACTGGCAAGTTTTTGAAAAAAATCTATCTTAGGGATTCCTTGTGTTCCTCTGAACCCAGGCTGAGTTCTGGCTCTTTTGTCACGCTCTTTTGAATATCTGCTCGTTGGTCCAGCACATACAAATGAGTGACTGGTATGACTGTGTTTATTTGTGAGTTATTTCATTTTGATACAGACTGAATCAATTCATTCCGGCTGATACGCAAGAGATTTTTTCAGCTTCACTTAACTAGACCTGAGAGCCTTAGATTTTCTGAGGGATTGAAGTGTTTCTAAGTGGCAGACAATGGAAGCTGATGTGACTTTTACACCTGAGCTGGACATGGCCCCTCTTCCACATTCTCAGCAATGCGTTCTCCTGGAGAACAGCTCAGAGTACGGACCAGGAGCTGCATCCTGCCTCCGCCTCTGGCCAGGCTTTGGGGTCAGACTCCTCACTTGTGAGGGCTGCTTGAGAGTCAACTGAAAGAGTAAAGAGCAGATTAGAGCTAAAGAATAATGTGTAAGCATCTGTCATAGACTGGCAGAGGGATCTCTCTGCCTTCCATGGCAAGGGAACTCGAAATGTAACAGAGCTGTCCCAGCGCTGCCAGGTCTGTGGGGTGGGGTGGGATGGGATGAGATGGGATGGGATGGGATGGGATGGGATGGGATGGGATCCATGGGATGGGATGGGATGGGATGGGATCCATGGGATGGGATGGGATGGGATCCATGGGATGGGATCCATGGGATGGGATGGGATGGGATGGGATGGGATGGGATGGGATGGGATCCATGGGATGGGATGGGATCCATGGGATGGGATGGGATGGGATGGGATGGGATGGGATGGGATCCATGGGATGGGATGGGATGGGATGGGATGGGATGGGATGGGATGGGATGGGATCCATGGGATGGGATGGGATGGGATGGGATGTGTGGCTCCTACCTCATGTCTGTGTCCAGCTTCTCGCAGTCTCCCACAGAACAGACTTCTAAACCAGTTACAAAGTTGAAGATTACTTTAACAGATATTACTACACTGGTTTGATTGTATTTGGATTGCTTCCTAAGGAGAAAATGTTATTTATATTATAACTGTCAGAGAATAGAAGAAGAATTGCCTTAACAAACGCATTACATCCATGTGTTTATAGATCCAGACTCCCTTAGGGAATGCTGCCAAAGATGATATTCCTCACATTTGGTTTGTGTGTTGCATCTTACAGTAGAAAAATACACGCTGTAAAGGCATTATTATCCTCATAAATGAGGTCTTGATTAAAAAGAAAATTTAAACGTGTCCTTAAATCTCACTGAGGCCAGGGGGGCATGAAAATAAACTGAAAATTAAGTGTATGTTCAGCATCTTTAATAACTTGACTACATTCTGTTGCTGGGCCCAGAATTCTAGGAAATGTATTTTTGAAATTATTCAGATGTGGTGCAGTGTATTTATGAAATAAACATCCTTTTTCTTTCTTTTTTTTTCTGTTTGGATTTTTTTTCACAATATATTAATTTCACAGGTTAGATTTAGCAGTATATATGAAAGACAAAGTTTTTTACTGTGGTTTAATGGTGTCCTGGTTTTTAATAATAGAAAGTAAATGTAAAGTAGTCCTGTCTTTTTTCTTACTTTCAAGATAAGCTGTTTTTCAGTGTAATCAAGGATAGCAAAATCTGGTGTCTACATTAGGAAAATACTGTGTGCTTGCAGAGTTTTAGCTATGCTACCTTAGGAACAGGCTACGCCAGTGCTCATATCAGGACAGGGCTGATAGCTCTTGGTGCTGGTGTGGAGGTCAGTGCCCAGGTCCTTGGGTTTAATTTTCCTTTAAAATTAATTTCTGTGTAGGAAGTTTCCATAAAAGACACGGGGGGAATGACAGCGGCTGCTAAAGCTGAAGTTTCACGTTGGCAACGTGAGACTTAGTCTCATGAAATCTTGATGCTATTTTCTAAAGTACTGTAAAATCCAATATTCTACTGAAGTCATTTTCCACTGTGAGGCAAATACTAGGTTAAGAAAACATAGATAAAGAAATCTTTTTAATAACATATAATTCCGAAAAAATTCTTACATAATTGATCTTTCCACATTGTTTAAATATGATCTCCTTATGCTTAATTAAAATAAAGTCAAATTCTGGGAAAAAAAAAAAAAAAAATTCGAAGTGTGTCCTGCTTGGACATGGGGAATGGATGTGCCAATGGAGTGCAAATGTCTGTTCACAAACACACTGACTTAATTTTTTCTCTGCTAATAGATTAAATTTTATACAACTTAAGGAAATACCATTACATTTGAAGCCTGGATTTTGTCGACTTTAGTTGAGGAAAGATGTTAGAGGTTCTTGAGGAGGAGCAAAGGAGGCTGGCAGCTTTCTGCAGCTCAGTGCCAATGCATTGTTGCTTCAGCAGCTGAGCATAAAGAAGCACTTTGCTGCCCTCTCATTAGGAAGTTATTATCTATAGCTGCTTAAAAAGGGAGCAGCTCCAGGACTGGAGGGGCATTGTCTCCCTTCACCTTCCCAAGTGCACTTTTCCTTGTTTCATCAAGGCTATCATCATAAATGTCAGTACGAGTTACAGGGAAATGTCTGTTGGGCCAGCAGTGCTGTGCTATTGCAGTTAAAAGGTGAATTCTCACACAGTTTAAGGTGGACAGAAATGTACCGTGGAGTCCTGCAAGGAAAAATAGAGAGACTATGGGCAACTCCTCCATTTAGGAATGGAAGGTGTGGTTGTGAGCTCTAGTCTGCAGGAAGAAGGCAGATATCTTTTCTTGGTTTATGGTACGAAGCGTGTTTCAAATCACTTGGAAATGTTAACTGATAAATAAACACCTTTTACTGGAAGCTTTTCATGTGAATTTTTGGATTGTGTATTGCAAGCAATGAAAATCTTGTAACACTGGAATGCAAAAAGCAATGTACCTTATCAGCTTTTGTGAAAAATAAACCATATTACATGTATTTACACTAATTGTATAATTAGACATTCAAATTACAGTATGTAAATACTTAGTAATCAGCTGAAATTTGCTTTGAAAAACAAGATAATTCCCTCAACACAGGCTACCTTAAAAGAATGTTAAGTTAGGAGAAACCCCACGAAAGTACAATGAGAAAATTAGCCCACAGTAATCAAAACCTCAATAACAGGGGAGCAATGTGTAATTCCATCATTTCCTTTTGTGTGCAGCTATTTTTAATGATTTGAAGCCTAATCAGGTGATGTGCTGAGCACTGTGAAATAAATAGGAGTTCTCAAGGATGTGTGAAGCTAAAGCCTAGCTTACTCTAAGGCTTTGCCTTATTCCATTAAAAAGGGGGAATCTCTCTTTTCCTTTGAGGAAACCTCTTGCTCTTTAGAAGATGTCTTGGAAGATACACGGAGTGAGGAGTTGGATGTGGCAAAGAGCCACACAGCGAAACTGCAGCCAAACATACTTTAAAAGGCAGTCCCAGGCCTGGGGAGTTTTGCTGAATTAGCAGAACCCGTAGTATTTGTTATGGTTTCTCCATCTCAGCCTAAACCTGCTCTAGATACAGTGTGTAAATAAAAACACTTCTCCCCGTGGAATGTAACTCTTTCAGTGTTAAATAATCGAGCATCATTTTTGTAAATTGCTGGTTGTTGTTTTTGACTGACATGTTTACTCAGATAAAGTAACAGTTTTTCCTCAAAGAAATCTACTTAGTGTCTAGATGACATAAACACGTTGGGGTTTTTGTGGAAGAAAGAATTCCCAAGTGTTCTTTACAGTTCTGCCTAATTCTCTTTCAGGCTTACAGCCTTATTTAATGTTTTTCATTCCTTAGCACTGGCTCAGTTACAGTCTATATTTTTTCTGTATTTGGAAAAAAGTGCATTTGATGAGTGTAGGACTGGTGTTTGCTTAGGCAACACCTTCTTGCTGTGTAGACTGAACCTCATGAATCAATTATAGCCTGTGCTGCTGCCGCTGCTGGTTTTGCTGGCTGGCATGAGTGGATGTGATAAGCCACACACTTTGCTTGACACTGATTTTTGCAACTCTAGCTTGCTTTACTTTTCTAAATGTGGCCCTTGTGGCGGTGAAATGAGAGGTGAGAGGCTGCGGTCGCGTGACACAAGTCAGCATGGCTTTCATGTGAGAAAATGTTCTTCAGGGCTTCTGACTCAGAAAATGATGGCTAAACCCTGTGTGCTGACACTTCTCTACTTCTGTGGTATGACAGTAAATGCAAGGAGTGAAGGGCTGAGAGAATTTGGAGATGATGAGAATTTTGGGAAAGAGAGAGGGCGGCGAGAGTGTCATGAGATGTACCCCCATGCCAGGTTTTCTTAGAAATGGAAGGCTTTTAAAATTTAGTTCAGAATTACAATTAAAGCAATAAAAGAGCCAGTACAGCTACAGCACTAATGCCTTACTAAAATGGTGACATGGTTGTATAACCAGTATTATTAATTTATACTAAGAAAAAAAATTAAGTAGTATAGTAACTATCGATGCTTAAGACCTTATTCCTGTTGGTCCCCAATACCTAAATGGAGAGATTTGCTCTTTGTGACAAAACTGGTAGATCTCAGACCATTTACCAGGCAGGGAACAACTCTGTGTTCCTTTCTGGCTATCCACAGTAGGTAGGAGAGCCAGTAAAGAAAGTCCTCAGGTCTGCAATCTCACTGCCTGGATCACTGAGGAGCCCCTGGCAGGTGCTGCAGCCAAATGGGGATTCCAGCCACCGAAGGGCAGTGCCAGAGCATGGCTTTCTTTCCCAGACATGAAGTGTGCTAAGGTCGTTTAGCAGGTGTGAGAAATGCTGCCTCACACAAGTAGGGTGGTAAGTGGATCAGCCTCATCCCCTGGCTGCAGTGGGAGCCTGGAGCAGCTGCTCGGCCCCAGCTCCAGCCCCTCCGTGAGCCTCGACTGTGCCTTTGCCCTGGCATCTGCATTTCAGGGTGCTGAGCATCTGGTTGTAAAAGAGCACGAGATTATGTGCAGTAACAACTTGGAAATGTTGAATCACGGTCATCTTGACCAGCTCCAGGCAGCCTGCTCTTGCAGGCTGTGTGCTTGCAGGTTATATATTCAAAAGCTTGAGTTGGGTAAATTCACTGGTAAATTGAAGTAATCCAAGCATGGCAAGGGAACATCCTTTGTAATCCAAATGTGTGGTCAGGATAACCATGAATATGCTTTGCACTGAATACATAATGCAGGAGCTTAGAACACAAACTGGCTGCAAAGGCAGACGTGATGGGCAGTTTCTGGACTGCCACTGGTGGACACTCGGGCTCCAGCAGTTACTGAGAGGGTACCAGTGCTGTTGTATTGTATTGCAAAGCTATTTTGATTTGCTACTTGTGTGAAGACAACTTTGATGAAAACCAACAAGTGACTTCTGGAAAGACTCTGGGCAGTGCTGTAATCCCAAAATCACATGCAGAGGCTGACAAGACTGAGTCATTCCGCTAAAAAACAGTGTAGTCACTACTACTGATAAAGATGTTAAAAAGATTTCTTTGACATTTCTGATATTTGGATTATTCTATCCATTTCTAGCCATTGACTCTTAAAGAAGATACCTGACTTTATAAAACCATAGGACTTGCATGCAGTAGGTTCATGGTGGCATCTCTGGAGTTTTGGGCAATTTCCAAATTTTACTAGGCAAACAATGGATTGTCACTCTCTAAAAGAGAGAACTACAGCCAAGAATTATAATAATCAAACAAATCCATAAGGATTTCCAGGAAATAAGTTGAACCCACCAGTCAAGGTGGCAGTGGCTTTAAAAAAACTGTCCTTCATTCCAAGATGGGCAAAATTCCCAGGGTGACTGCAACAGTTTCTCCAGAAGCTCAGTTAAAGGCAATTTAGATCATTTGCTCTGAGACAAAAGAGCATATTTGAACATACCATAGTCACAGATCCAGGTACAAACAAAAAAGAGTGTCAGCTCTAAAATCCAGTGTAGTACTTCACTGCTGTGCTCTTAGAGGGTCTCTTGCATAGAGTGTTTTTGTTTTTATGCCACCAGCCATCATGTATCCAAACTGCAGGCTGCTTACTTCATCACATGCTGGAAATACACACAGGAAAATACTCTAATAGGTGTTAGAGATGAATTTAAAATTATTAGAAATTCAACAGCCAAAGCTTGCTATAATGATCTATTTCTGTATAAAACAGGACTTTCTGAAAGTGTTCATTTTTGACCATTGCATATTATCTTATCGTGTCAATGAAGATAATGGTTCTGTGTAGCTTTCCCTGATCTGAGGGGATATATTTGATCAAAAAACTCTTTAAGAATTCTTATGTTAACACACTCTGTCTGAAGGGAAACTGATTGCTTAGTTTTCCTATGAGAGCTTATCATTGACCCTTATACATGGACATTTAGTAATGGGTTTCCCTTGAGCTTTGCTTATTTTTAATAGAACCAGATGGTTCAAATCATAGCAATTTGAGAAATCTGATTCTCCTTCTTGTAATTTAAGGTGTCGTCTTGTCATCATGTATTTGGACAAATGCTGTGCATGGTTTGTATTCAGAGCAGTGCAGTGAAAAGCAGTGTCATTAATATTTGTCCCAACTCTGCTGCTCTGTTACCTCTTGTTGTTTCTCGTGTACAGAGCTGTCAGTGTTGCTGCTGACATCCTTCTTCGGGGAGACTTGATTACCATCAATAAGTTATTGGGAAGTGCTCAGTTAGCAGTGTCTCACTCCTAGTGGTGGCACCTGCTAAGCCTCCTGTGCTTTAAGCACAGTATTTCTGCGGGACTTTTCAGGCCTGATGTTCATGAGTCAGTTCATGAGGAGTGTAACGAGGAGTGTTGGGCGCACTGGTGTGTCTTTGGTGGGACCCTGGCTGGGCGATGGCCGGGGCACAGTGACGGGAAGGGGAAGCCTGAAGTGCTGTGTGTATGCCAGGCACTTCAGTGGGTCACAGAGACAGCAACTGGGTGGCCACAGTTAAATAAAAGAGAATGAAAGGGAACCAAGTGCTTTGTCCTTAGGTTTCAGTTGTCTTTTGTATCTCCCCTTTTGTCCATGATAAATGATGATAGCAAAAGATTTTTTTTCTTTCCACTAGGTTCAAGCCCACTGTGCAAACCAGGTTATTTTTCTGTGAGGGGAAATGTCAGGATTTCAATTTCATGGACACAGATATAAAGTGCTGCCACTAAGAATTCGTGTCAATTATTTGTACTAATTAATAATCCCTTTCTGTGTCATCATGTGCCAGTATTTCAATGCAAAAATATTCCTTCCCAATTTCCCTTTATTGACCACACCCTAAACCTCATTCTAACCAAACAAAAAGGACGGATTACTCAGGAATGAGGTCTCTGTCGAACTGTCAAGCACTTACAGGAAAAGAGCAATTAAGCAAAGCTGGAAGCAGTTTGAAGGCTGTCTCAGATTGATGGGCAAAGGAGCTTTCCCAGACCTTTGGCTGGCCATGAGATGTTAACACAGTGCAAGTGTCTTCTTTACGTTTTTGAGAATGCATTTTCTTTCAGTGCTTTTTGGAGGTGTTCATCACCTGGTGTCTGATCCTCCATCCCATGAGGTACCTGGTTGATACATTGTTGTTTTTTTCCAAATTCTACATTATAGAGTACATGTACATAGCTTGCCATACTTGGATGGGAGAAACAGAGTGTTTGGAATGAATTATTCCCAGTTTTAGTTATTTTCAAAACACTGAATAGATTTCTTTTTTCTGGTGTCTGAGTAACTCTTATTACCCCAGACTTGGGAGAGCCACTAGCTGCTTTTTTGTATGGGTGGCACAGGCTCACTTCAGTAGCATTTGTTACTAGAAAGTACATGGAACTTGAAGAAAGTCACTTTTCTTGGCACTGTTAAAAATAAAATGAATAAAAATAAAGGCTTTCAAGCATCTACATGTACTTGTTTAGCTTATCAAAATATTAGCATTGCTTTGATTTTGGTAATTTCCAAATATATGCATGTGAAATGTGTGCTGTCTGCTGACTGTCCTGTACAGGGCTGCAGTGACAAATTGAGATTGGCAAGAAGGGTTTCAGCTCAGCAGCTTCCCCAGTGCCATGGTACCCCAGCTCAGCTGCCCTGAGCCCCCTCTGGACCTCCCTGCTGGCCCCAAGGCTTTCTGAGGCCATCAGCCCTCTTGCCCTGGGGTTTCTTGAGTGCCCTCGTGGAGCCTTATGACTGCAGCTGTGGGTTTGGGTGAATTGAGAGGTGAGTGAGAAGTCAAGTCATGATGCCAAACTGAGGAATAGCACGTGTCCACTGTACCTTCTCTGACCCACTGTAGTTTATCCTGGAAGGCAGGAAAACCAGGGACAACACAAATGCCTTCTCCCTGGAGTCCCACCCCAAGGGTCTGAAGGGCAGCTCTTTCAGGAGGCATTCCTCATTGCACAGCCTGGACCCAACCCAGGTCTCAAAGCCAGAGATCACACATTTTAGAGTCGTTGTTGTGGCATAAAAGTCATATAGATGTGTCTTGGAAGTATCGGGGTGTCCCACATGTTTTCTCGTGGTTGGGATGAAGGGAAGGTAAGTCACAGTGGTTTCCATGATGAATTACATTTGCACTTCTCTAGTTAGAAAATGTGAGACTATGCATAGGAAAAAAAAAAAATCTTCTAAGGCTTTATTCTCAGTGGAAATCAAAGGTGTGTTTTAATTTGGATTAGGTATCGCTAATTTCTCTTGGCCCCTCCGTACTTCATTTCCTGCTTTCTCACTCATGTTGAACTTCCCTGTTTAAAATTTTAGGATTATTCTCTATTCTGAAGTACTACCACCCCGTCCAATAATCTGTCATTTTCCACATTGATTTTTCTTTCTTCTTCTTTCATTACAGTGCAACACTGTTACTTCGTTGCTCTTATTTTTGGTTTCTCACCATCCTTTTTTCCTTCACTTGCCATGTCTATGCCCACTGTTCTTTAACATGTTCATGCTCACAAACACACTCACACTCTCACCTTGTTTAATTGCTGTTCCTCCTGAACTCTTCCAATTCTCACCTCCCTATTCCGAGTCCCATATTTCATCTGTCCCAGTTTTTATTACTGCCACTTTTATCAGTGTCTCCTTCAAGCTTCCATCACCCTTTGTGTTACCGCAAACGAATGATCACGTGGGAAGTGTATCTGCTCTTTAATTTTTCCTTCTTTCAACACCAGTGTGATTAATCTTGGTCTTTCTGATTGGTCCGTGCGCTGATGATTGAGCTGTCGCTCAGACTTTCACCCTGTCTTACCACTGGTATGAGATTGAACTTCAAACCCTGAGAGGTCCAGCACTGTCAAGAGAATGGGAGGCAGTAATTTACAAAGTGGCTCTGTGTCTCATGCACTTCCCCAACTTAGGAATGCAGAAAATACTCTGCAGGACTCACTAATGAATCAGGATACAGCAGTGCCACTACATTACGTAATCTTGCATCCCTCGAGATGAATAAATTATGGATACAAAACCATTATCACTTCCTCTTGGCAACATTTTCACTCTCTGTCAAGTTGCATACCTGTGACTTGTTGGCAGTGCTTTATTTCCTTCCTCCTCCACTATATTACAAAGCTCCTGGAAGCTTTGTATTTGTACTATTTTTGTAGAACTGTTTTAATTATTTTTCCTCTGAATTCCCTTTCCCTTTGCTATTACACCATTAACCTCTTAAAGCTTACATTTATTGCTTTACTCATTTTAATAATTTTAATTTCATGAATGAGAAGTATCATATAATGCAAAGTGTTTTCAAAATCACTAAGAATTAAAATTGATAATATCAAGGTTCTACTACATTTACATTGGACTTTCTAATGTGGAAAATTCAAAAGTTCAGAGAGACCACAAGGAAAACTGCCTTTGTCAAAAGTATGGGTATCTAATCAGAAATATGAACACATGGTCCAGGCCACCTTTAAAATTCTCATCATGATACTGGAAGAAGAACCTTATGAAAATGCAACTTCTCTTCTTAATAAGTGAACTAATTTTTTTTTTACATCTCCAACTATGATTTGAGACTTTTTTATTTTAATGCAAATGTCCTCTCTTTTGATCAAAAAGCCTATATGCCCTTCCCATGTGTGAAGTTCTTTTAATGGCATCTTTTCAAATATATCACAGTGCATATTCAGTATAATTTATAAATAATGTGGTGTGTTAGGTCAAAGCATCTTATAACATTACATCAAGGAATGGGGACGTGCAATCTTCAAGGCTCTGCTCCTGTAGAGGCAGGCGCTGTATTAATCTCCTTTTGGCTTTCCTTTTCACTCTTCCTTCTCTTTATAATCCACTTTCACAAGTGGGGTAACTAAAATGAACAGAGGATGGGAATATGCCTTTAGAAGGCCCAGTGAATTGGTTTCTTTTAAAGCTGCCTGTGTAGGAATGGGCCAGTGAAACTGGCACAGAATCAAATAGGGGAGAGAGAGATTAATTCATTTTCTGTCACTCCTGAGAGCAGAGTTCAAACCAATGCAAGGAGACAAAAAAGACTTTTTGCATGTGTGCTTAGTACGTACAGTTGTCAGCAGCGAGGTGCTTCAAACTGCTCTGTCCCAGCTCTTGGTTTAGAGAAGCATCACAACCCCAAGCACAGGGTCTGGGGTGTGGAAGCAGCCCGGGAGCTGAACTCGACAGGCTGGTGCTGCTTTGTTTGCAGCCAAGGGATAAGTCAAGGTGCCACTGGAAGGGCCTGATTAAGGGATGCTACACCAGCAGACAAGTTTGTTCTTCCAATCCAATAGAAATTAATGCTTCTTAATCAAATAGAATATGACAAAATGCATTTGTTTTCTAGAAATGTTTGTAACACCTGTAGAAAGCAATAGAATAATTTTTAGCTTTTTAAATCACAAGACATATTTCTGTAATATTATTAAGCAATTTATTAAAGCTTTACACAAAAAAAAGGCTAGAGGTTTAATATTCTATTTTCCATTTTCTTCCCTAGAATATTGAAATAAAGGCAGAGGGCAAGTTGTACTCTATTTAGCAGTAGTAAAATGGCAATAGAGAAGAAAAATAAAGTGAAGGATACGTCAGCAGGATTTAACTGGATGGCATGAGTAGCAGGTGAGCTTTTCTGCAGCAAAACGAAGGAGATGAGGCCATGTTTTTTAATTATGGCAGTGTTAGCATGGACACTTTGTGCAACACCTACACAAGATGTAATCTCTAATGACAAATACCTCTAATACTCTGAGGACATTAGTTCAGTGTTGTTCCCAGAAAGATGCTGTTCTCTGAATTTATGTAGCAACTTCCCAGAACAGTTATTTTGGTTAAAACAAAGACTGAGGCAAGAAAAATGCGATTTTTCTGGTGAGCCACAGCAGTTGCTGGCTCTGTACAGCAAAGGAACTGGACTGACACAACACACCAGCACAGCTGTCACCCGTGGTCTGTGGGAAGAGTGCATGATTTGTCTCCATGTGCTAAACCCATATTCCAGTCCTTTAACAGCCCTGTAAGCACACTCAGTGTCTTTTATGCTAGTTTTGCATGTTGCAGAGATGAAAGCACAAAAATAGACAAATCCTGCATTTTTCTTATTGCAAAAAATGTACAGGTTTTTTATCTGCTGACTGGTTTGTGGAGAATTTTAGTTCTACTTTGCTTGAGCTCAGCTAAGGAGGCTGTGACTAGGCCAAGGACCCAGCAAAGCTCCCAGAACAGGGAACAAGCACATGATTTAGTCAAAAGGCATCACTTGGACCCATTCTTGCTTTATTCTAAATACCTCTGCTTCTCTGTTGTTTTCCTCTTCTTTGTGTTATATTCTCGTATGATCCTTTGCCTGGATTCATGGAAGATTCTTCACCAAGTCTTTCTGGGATTACTTTGTTCTTTTAACAAGAAGTGTCATATTGGGTCAAACAAATTCAGCAGTGACTCTGTGTATGTATTTCTTCTCAGCACTTTGCCTGTAAGGTTTTTTTCTCTCCATCTGTTAATTATATGTAGTGACTTATGAAGGATTACATTAAAACATTTAAAATAACGGGTATGATGGGGATGTTATTAGTCACCATTATCACCGACAGGTGATAATTTTCTGCTTTTTCCCTTCTGTTTGGGGATAATGCAGGGGAAGTCTGGTAATGGGGGAAGAAATGCTGACTAGATTAAAGAAATGTTGGACTTGATTCATTTCTCATGCACCATATCTCCACTGGTTTCACAGAGTCGCTCTTCATTTATATCAGTGTAATGTAGGGGAAAATAATTTTCTTAAACTATACCACTGTATGTGATTCATCTTGTTTTTTATCAGCCTAAAATGTATATATTGTATTTTTAATGTTGAGCTACATATCGTTCAAATCATAATCACATATTTAAACTAACTAAAATATTATCCATTATACCAGAGTGGTGTTTCTTTTTTCTGGTGGCTTCTTTATGGTTTGATTTGGTCTTCATCTTTTCTGTTTCCTGTAAGACTTGAGATTTTTAATATATATATATTTAATATTCTCTAAGCAAATACTTTTATTCTCAATATACATCAGGCATTCTGACTGATGAGAGTAGAGTTGGGAACTTTAAAAGGTGTGGTCTAACACACTGGAAAATATAGAATGTAATACAAATATAGTTAAATAAAAATAGAATTGTACTTTTCTGAAACAATGAGTTTTCTCAACAGGGACAGATTATAAAGAGAACTCTGTGCAATTTTCTTAAGATTCTGAAGTTGGTGCAAAATGTAAAAATTACACTCGTGGATAAATAATTTTAAAAATTGCATACTTTTCCTTAAGGAGAAGCAAAATGTTTACAGTTGGAGGAGTGGATGTGATCTACAGCTGTGGCAGAAAGCCAGAGAAATAGCAGGCACATGGAAAGAGTGTTTGAAAATTGTCCTTCTGAAGCCATGACACATTGATCTAGAGAGAAGCCCCAAAGCCTCTGCGTACACATTAATACCTGTCCAGCTTATCAAAGAGTTGAAAGAGTGGGAGCAGGTCAGTACTGTATTAGACAGCACCGTTTAGTCCTTTATTCAGCTTGCCTTTTTCAGTAGCAGAACAGGTTTTATATTGATGCTTCATTCCCACATGACCTTGAAGTCCTGAAGGATCAGGTTACCTTGTATTGAACTTGAATTTACCCTTGAGGCTGGCCCTGCTTTCACTGAAGGTCTCAACCAGATGATTTCCAGAGGTTCTTTGTAGTCTTAATTATTCTATATGATAATATGATGCAGAGGCTTGTAATCAGCCTCTGTTGCCCATTTCTACAGGCAGCATAATTAGTAAGGTGCAACGTCCCACTGAAGAGCTGAGTACATAAAGAAAAACTAGTGATTAATTCACAAATTCTGTCTGAGATAAAAATTGCAATATTGCTGTGTGTATGTTAATGTACAGATGTTCCCAAATACTTCTCATGTTTGATAAAAACTGTCTCCTGATCTTCAAAGCACCCTACATTTTAGCATAGTTATTAAACTGAAAGTGTACAGCAGCCTTGACCTTAGGCTATTTATTATTTAATCACATGTTTAAGAAAAAAAAAAATCATATAACAGCAGTGACTGGCAATTGAAAAGCAAGCATCCGTAGTTTGGAAAATCATAAGCAATTTATGAGAGTCACAAAAGAAGGATACGTTTGTAATTAATGCTTTTCACCACAGAGCTTCAACAGCTACAGGGAAGAAAAGGAAAGAAGCTGTATTTAGGGTAGGGGTGCACAGAATCAGTGTAGTGTATTTAAATCCTCCTAAAAGGCCTTCCTTATTCTGCTCTCCACCAAAAGACAGAAACAAAAAAACTCACCACAAATTCCCACAAATAAGAAGCCCCAAGAAAATTTTCCAGCAGCTTTGGAATAATAAAGCTGTAGCTGCATTAGAAGAGAGTAAAATTACAGGAGGGGAGGGCTGGGTGTAAGGGATGAATCTGAAGGAGGAGTGAGAAAGGTAAAGGCTCTAAAGAGGTACCATTAGTAAACTATGTAAAAGGCAGGAAGAGCATGCTTTTAAAATGCGTAAGAAGCCAGGGAATAACCAAAGGCATTGTCAGTCCTCTGCTTAAGAGAAATGTAAGTAGATGAAAAAAGGTATGTAGAGAGCTGAAAAGCTTAATAGCTATTTTGTGTTAGCCCTTCACTAAAAAGATAGTAGTTAAAGGCTTAATGTGCTATTAGTAATAACAGAGAGGTGAGATGGAATCAGGAAGGAACAGGTTAAAAAGTGCCTACCAATTTAACATGGAACACATTAAAATAATCTCTGGAGAGCCAGACAAAATTCTCCCTGGAGTGAGGTAGCATCAGTATCAAAGCCACTGGCAATTTAATTAGTGGGTTCATGGAGGGGAGGGAATTTCACGGGGGCTGGAAATGAATGTCATAGAACGAAATCAGGCAGGTATTAAGATCCTCATACTCAAATTTCACTTTTTCAATTCAGATTTGTAGGTCCAAAGGAATACTCTGTGCTCTGCAAATCCATTGTTCAATGTGTGTGTGGCCCAGCCTGAGCAGCCTGTCAGCCTGGCGTGCTGTTCAGGACTTACTTTGGCAGTGGTCACTGCATGGCCACCAGCCAGCCTTGGAGGCTTTGGGGACACCTTCTGCAGGGACCTGGGCTTCGAGTGCCAAATGTGACATGGCATCATTTCCTACAACACTGAGTCAACCTCCCAGTCACCAGCAGTATGATCTGATTGCTAATTCACATTATTTTTTAAAGTTGAGGGACTCAACAATATTGTGCTAAACACACATGAAGAGGAAGCATGAAATCACTGTGGTTGCTGTCCAATCTTTTCTTTATAATTATTTCATAAGCTGCCATGTGTAATTAAGTTTAAAATGTCAGTGGTTCCATAGCATAGTGGTGTCATTGATAATAACATGTACACAATTATATAATCCTTTCTATTGAGAAACATCAAAAAATCATGGCTGGGAATGCATAATAGTTTTTTTCAAATGAGAGCAGATAAAACAGAAATTTCAATAGACTTCTATAACTGCATATTCTTTTTCTTGTTTTCCTTCCTTTTTTCATTTTTTGTTTCTTCAAACAGAATATTTTCAAAACTAGAATATTTCTGTGTTTTCTTTGTCAAACAGTCATCCTCAGATAGTTCAGGTTCCCATTTTAGGCCGAGAAAGCAAACAGCAGCCGTGGGCAGGTACGGTTTTGTTTTCAGAATAACACATGGGTTGTTTCCTCTGGGAAAATTTGTCCAGGTAGTTCAGTCACCTATTTACACCCTTTCCAGTTTTCATGATGTGGAGGATGTATCCAAATCTGTCCTTTCTTTGGGGGAAGCTTATGCAACTGAGCACATGATTCTTGTGGCCCTTTAGGCTGTCGCTATTACAATGTTCCCTCAAAGCCAAAAGCAGCTGCATATCAAGCCATGGCAGGAGCACAGCAGCAGCTCAAAAATGTTGCTGGCCCTCCTCAGAATAAAAGAGCACGTTCAATAAAAGGAGAATGACGAATTTCTCCAGGCTCTCCTCTCCCCTGGGGCCCCTGTGGGAAATCTGCCGTGCAGGAGGGGTTCTCACTCTGTGGACAAATCACCGGGTCGATCAGCAAAGCACAAGAGGAATGAAGTGCAATTTGCTTCAGCTTATTTCTGTGGAAGATGATGTAAATAATCCTGGGTTTATAGAATATACATAGCATACACAATAGCCATGTATGTGTATGGTATGTGTGGGTGTATATATGTATTTGTACAGAGTAAATAACTGCAGGCCTTTATGGTGTCAGTCGGAAGAACCTACACCACATTTGGCTCTTCCCCTCCCTTCCCGCCCGCCAAGTTGCTGGCCAAGACTGTTTGTTTCCGTCGCACCCACCTTCAGAGGCCACACATTGTCATATTCCCTAGTTGTGATTCTGCTTGTAGATGGGAGGGGATGCTCCCTGTCCAAATAACAGAGGAGGCAAAACTCTCTCTTCTAGGCTGTCTCTGGTGACTTCTCAGTCTCGTGTCCTCTTCTCAGCAATCATTTCTGAGAGCCTCTTACTCTGTTTGTGAACCCGCCTGGGATTAGGTGTTATGTTAACACACAGTTATATGTCTGCCAAAGCCTTTGCAGTTTCTCTGTAAATGATACAGCAGGTCTTCAGCTGCAGAGCAGCACGCTGGAAATGGGTGGGGTGCAGTCATGGTATGGAGGCCATGCCATTGCCAGGCTGCTGTCTACTGTCCTTGAAAAGTTGTGGTGAATGTGGAAAGTTCTTCATTGCAGGAAAAAGCAAATGTTATACCTGACTTGGTGAAAGGCAAGGAGGGTCCCCCGAGGAGAATCTGGGTGCCCTAGTGGAAAATAAGTTGACTGTAAGACAATTTAGCCCTCCTTTTAAAGGGAAAATTTGGTAGATGGTGTTAAGGCAACCTTCTAACCTTAACTTTTCTATGATTTTTTTATTTCTCTGGCTTGGGTAGGTATAGGATTCCCAGCTCTGGCCTTGCATGGCCTCAGGAGTTCATCCATCTTTATGTCCCTGTGCAGGAGCACTCCCAGAGCTGCGCATGCACCAAGCGCTGGGGAGCCCTGCGGAGGTCACAGGATTTGTTCCTTGCTGCCAGAAGGGCTGTGGGGTCCATGGAGATGGCATCAGGAAGCTGCCAGTGGTCTGGCTCTTTGTATGGTTCTGCTGAAGGTGCTGAAAAAGCCTGTGGCATTTTCTGCCACCCGTGCGCAGAGAAACTGTGCTCCCTGCAAGGGGGCTCTGAGGCACAGAGCAGGGTGATGTTCACTCAGGACCTGCTCTGGTTGGATTCTTCTCTTATTCCTGTTTGCCAATACCATGAATTGTGTTGTAGCCATTTGGCACTTCCACTGCTCCTTCCGTGGGTGCTTGTGTCGTGTCAGGGAAGTTGGATTCCAGGGCGCATTTGAGTCCAGTCTGTTTAATGTGTGTTGATATTTCTGCCAGCACTATGCCATTTTGGGCTAATATTACAGAATATTTGGGAGTGACTGTAACAGTACTCACCTTTTTTTTAAGGAGGTAAAAGCAAGAGGGCTCATATAGCTGCAATATATATGTGATATTCAATCTGTGAGTTACATGTAGTATAGATAGCAATTTCCCTGGAGACACGATGGGTGACAGTGAGGGCAGGGTGGCCTGAAGATAAGGGCTATCTGCTACCTTGCCATGATATATTAGTAGCAAACTTTTAATGTGGTTCTGTTTCTGCACTTTATGTCAAAAGCAGAATTAAATGCGTTTTGTTGCATTAAAACAAATTAGTAACCCTGTCAATGCTTGCACTTTATATAACTTTTCTAGACAGTGAACCGTGTCAGTGAGGACAGATCATTTTAAGAAGCTACGTTAAAGAAAAAGCAGAAAAAGAAAACCTTTGTAATTATAAACACTGGTTATGTAAAGTAGTCAGATATGGGGTTTTTGGCTTGGGTTGTTGTTTCTCTTTTAGGATGACTTGTTTAGAAGTCCAAGTGTTAAAATGGAGGATTTTCACTTAGCATTTAAAATTAAATCTACCATCTGATTCCTTGTGTAGCTCTCTGCCTGCAGTCTTTAGGCTTAGCTTGTTTAGCTGTACAGCAGCATTCCTGTTTGCTGGGTGGGTCTTTGAACCTCAGTGCTGCCCCTCCTCATTTTGGTATCATAAATTCAAAACACTTGACGAGGAAAAGGACTTCACAGACTACAGCACAATCACTCTTCCCCAACATCAAAGTGAGGGAAGACTGTGAGATGAGCCATCTTGACCAACATGAAACAGGACTTTGACATTGTAATGCATTGACATCACTCTCGTTTAATCTTTTTTTCTCTTTTTTCTCTTTTCTAATTTTTCCTTCTTTTTTTAAAAATTTATTTAGGACAGTAAAAAGAGGGTATCCTAAGGACATTTTACAACATGCACAACCTGTAAGTGGCAGAGGTGTAAAAAGCATCTGTATCCACACTTTTTCTTTGAAAACAGAATGAAATCTATCAAACAACATAGGTAGTGCCTGGCTGAATCACATACAGTGCCCAATGAGCTGAAGTTTCCTTGCTGGCCACTAAAATTGATTTATTATATCAGTTTACAGCAAATAAATAGCACTTGATCCCGGTAACACACTGGAACATGAAAAACACAAGCTTTATAGGGTATGTCAAATAAATTCAACTCTTGTGTAGAAATTATCTTCAATAATGACAAAAAATGAAAATCCTCTTCTTCGCTATTCTAAATTCAGCTTCAGTAAGCTAACGTCACAATTACTGAGAAATATAAGTCCTTAAATACAAGTTGAAAAGAAGTTATTAGCATCATATTATCACTATAGGACAATGTAGTTATTTAGCACCTGGGAAATACCTGTGTTTGACCTGGAGTTCATGACAGGCAGGCATTTACACACTCAGGAAAACGGAGAAGTGCTTTGTGCAGTAAATGTCATAATGTCTCGGCTACTGGAAGATTATCACAAATTCTGTATTAGGCTGCCTGAGGACAAGAGCTCTCTGCTAAATCCTAAAATATTTGACTTACTGTGCTTAAATATGTTGTTGTGATTATTCAATAGACAAACATGCAAAATTCTTTATCCTCAGTGTGACACTGACAAAGAGTCTAAGTGCTACATTTTGAAAGTGTCAAATTATTAAAATACTGAAAGAAAAAAAAATTAAAAACATGAAAAAAGAAAACCTAAAGCACATTGGGGTATTTTCCAATGCTATCTGCAGCATGGCATGATGTTGTGCTGTTTAGGCTGGGTAAGCAGGGCTGTAAACGAAAATGAGGTAATTGCATCTGAGGGAAAAAACCACAATTTTAGGATTATTGTAGTTCTAGTGTTTTGACTTTTTTAATATTTAAGAAATAAGTTTAATGAACATATGTCTCACTGAGAGTACATCTTTGAGCTAAATTGTGTATTTATGGACATAACTGTATTTATTAAATATTGGACAGAGTATATTGATGAAAAGAGTATGACCAGTGCTATGATTATATGATTAACAGATGACTATATTTTATTTCTGTAGGTGCCTCATGTTTTTATTAAACAAGTATTTATTGATGACTTAAATAGAAGTTTCTGTTAAATGCAATATAGTTTGCTGTGTATGGACTGTGAAGTCAAAAATTCACAGGAAAATATCAGTCCTTTAAATAATAATATAAATGGCCTGCATAAGTCAGCATGAACACAAGTTCAGCACAACTCATATCAATAACTGAGTTTGTTTTTTTCTCGACTGCTTTGTTTCTGGATGCATGAGAACATCTCTGTAGCACTGTTGTGATAAGTAATTATCTGTTGAATCATTTAGAGCTTGTGCAGTGGAGGTGGCACAGAGTTGCACACTCCTGGCAGAACTGATAGGGAATGCTGTAGAGAAGTAAGGCAGTGCACAAAAGTAATAATATTTATGCTCTGGTGTTTTTATGACAAGCAGCTGCCTTTATTTCACCATCTCATCATCAGAACATTTATTTTATATTATTCTGTGCTGTGACTTAGACATAATGCTGTGCGTTATGACAGGATGAAAAATATACATTAAAAGGGTATGAAATAAAGATAAAAAAGTGTTTGAATTGTTAGTAAATACAGAAAAAGATCTTGCACCTCCTGCTCTCTCTGATGTATCCACAAATAAGAAAGTCCTGCTGTATTTTTCAAGTGTGCTGAGGGTATGCATGGAGAGAAGATGAGAATGCTGATGTATAGATAAGTGGTCACTGGTTTTGCTTTAAAAAGGACTTGGAGCAAGCAAAGGAGGAAAGTCTTTTCCTGCAGCAGTGCAGTGAAATCTGTTGTTGCTATGGTCTCAACTGGGTGCCTGGAAGCACTGATGTACATGTGAAATGTTTTCATATCACAAACATATCAGCAATTTACTTGATACCAAGCACAGAGAAAGAAACCCATACTGTTCATGCATATCCTTGTTTTCCTCTTTTTTGTATGCTGGTGTAAAGTGAGGGTGTTGTTGGCAGCCAATTTGATGTCAGGTCTTTCTGTGATTCTTTCTTAGTGCTCATCAGGGTGCCCATAGACTAAAGCCATCCAGCATGAAGAGATTCTTCACATCACAGTTGCAGAAGCAAAGTGCTGCTTGCCAAGCACGGAAAATACCAACAAACATTACATATTCACATTTCCCTTTTGTTGTTTAATAAGGGAAAGGTGTCCTGGTGATTGCTCAGCCATCAAGCAGGAAAAATCACAACTCCTTTTCTTCTGTTTTTGCTCTTTTGTCAACACAGAGTCTCCTTCCCTCAGCCTTCTGCTGTAAACTATACAGAGTCTCAATAGGAGACATAATGGGAAAACAGAAAATTGCCCAGCTCAGTCGCCGGTCACAAAGGAAGGCTCTTCTCCTCTTGGCTGCATGTGGGTTCCTTTGTCAGCCAGAATTGTTTCCCTGATGTTCAGAGGCCTGTTTATATATTTGGGATACATCTCTTTCTTCAAACATGCTGCTGTAAGATTTATTATTGAGTTGTAGTATGTGTGCAACCTGGGTGTTCCCCTTGGTCTGTTTTGCAGGGTTTTGCTGTACCAGCTCCCACCTCAGTGGGTGGGGGTGCAGGGCACTGCTCTGCAGTGTGGTCTGAGGGGCTGCCCTTGGAAAAACCAATTCATAGAGTGTGTGTGTAAATGAAATTCTTTGCTTGGAAGTCAATTTTGTCTGATTTTAGTGCTGCCATCCTCTCCTTCTCGCTACTTACACTGTGAGTTTCTGCTCATTGAGAGAAAGAAAATTTGCCCTCCCCATTTTTTTCCCTCCTTTTCAAGATGACAGAATCCAGATCATTGCAAAATATTTGTGGAAATTCCTCCTTCTTTAGGCCTGAAATATCTTTACTAATCTTTGAGTCTACTAACTTACTCTGTCTGCCAGCATGAATTTGGCTCAGTTCCTTACATGACACTAAACCACTACTAAACTACTGTTACTATCCTAATCTGGTTTTGTATGCCAGTAGTCATAATAAACCAGCAATAGAAATACCATCAGTAGACATAAATATTAATGATTTTCTATTTTTTGGCTTGTTTTTGTGGTTTGGGTTTTTTGGGGTTTTTATCGTTCATAATAACAAAGAATGAAAATTGAAATAAATATGAAGCCTTCTCATTATTTTGGACAGTTTTGCTTTCAGCCTTTGTGGTCATCTCTGTGGTAGGTGTGCACTTTTACTGCTTTCACTTTACAGAAGTGAGCTGCAGTGTGCTGCAAGTATCAATATCTAACCTGTATCTATATATATCATCTATATCTATCTATTCTTTCCTTTAAATGGACTCCATCTTCAAAGGATTTTGTAGTTTCAGGCACTTGCTTGTTTTCCAAGTATTTTGAGGTTAATTTCTTTCTTGTAGATAGAAAATTGTAGATGTAAAAAATTAGGCAATGTTTCAACAGTGCTGCTTATGGACAGTATCCCAGTATCCCAGAATATCCACTTCTGTGTCTCCTTAAATGTGCAAGTTGGGCACAGCCTCCATTGCTGGCAGACCCTTTAGAAACTATTGCATCTCAATGTTTGTCAAAATATTCTCATACTTGGACTTCTTTAGCAAATGTAACATATTGTACAGTATACAGATAAAATTTAACTTTTTTTTTGTGTAGCACCTGTAACAAAAGTATCTAGGAAAAACACAAGAAACATATATATCAACTCTCAAGTAGTCATCTAGTGCCATTTTTCTCAAATTCCAGTAATTTTCCAGGTAAATTCAGACAATAATTGTGTTTAGCACATTAATTTAGAAAGTATTTATACGAAGCTTATAGATATTCATTTATATTTAGGATACTGGGAACAATCCTTATGTAGCTCCATATTAGACTATATTCTGATTTCTGTTTTCATTATGACACATGAAATTTATATGACTGGCTGCTCTGGGAAGTTCTGGTAAGAGTTTTCTAATATATTGCTTGGCAAAATAAACATACTGTATTGAATGAATTCATACATTAGCATGACTCACATACAAGGCTGAGCAGTTGCACAGTTAAGCCAGCCACTTCCAGTAAATAGAATTCAAAATCTCATGTTTATTTTAATTTTATTTACTGTATTGCATATGCATATTTTCATGTTTTTCCAAGTAAACATGATTACTCCCCCTGCCTGCACCACTCTAATTGGAAGATAGGAGTGGCACCTTCTCAGAAAAACAACTTTCTCCTGTGGAGTCATATTTTTCAGAAACTACATATCCTTCAGAAAGCAGGTCCCTATATGTAAATCAGTATGGAAGGGTAATGCTGAAAACCTGCCTGGCAGAAAACAGTTAAAGCTGTTTGACCAGAAGATCTGGTCGAAATATAATTGTTCTGTACATGTTTTTCCATTAAAAAAAAAAAATTAAAAAGTTACCTGAAAAAAAGGGAAATATTAAGAGAGAAATTTAAGCACACGATACCATCATATTTGGAGTCTTTGAAACTCTCCTATTCTCTTTAGGAAATACTGTAAGTCTTGTTGAAAGAAGTGCTTTTCATATCACTGTATGCAAAGAGGATTTAGATTTCAGATACTGGATTAAAATTGAAATGTTTTTCGGGATACAGGGTTTCACTGAATCTCTTCCAACTCTTTTCTATATCTTAAGATTTCTGATTTAGAAAATTTTGTAATTTAGCTTAACCTTTGGCTGTTTCTTTTTCTATTGAATGGGGCACGAAGGGTTCACAAGCATCTTCAAATATCCCATTTTTTCAGTCCGCTCTCCTGTACAAGGTGGAATACTTGTCATCGTCCACTCCTACCATCCGCCCTGCTTGAGGGAGAGTTATGGGTCAATATCTGGCAATTCCCCAGATAAAGACTTGGACTGTAAAATTATATTCTGTGTAGGTGAGTGTAGCTCATGTGAGGGTGAATTAGGGTGGCACATAAGTCACCACACAGCACATCAGCTTTCCTGCTCTGAGATTACAGCCACGCAGATTTATGTTTAGTGTTTTGGTTTTGCTAGTTAAAGCAAAGAGCAGTAGGGAGGTGACTTCTTACCTTCTGTGAAGCCTCTCATTAGACTCTGGTGGGATTCTTGCGTATCATTCTTCTAATGGACTTTCCCTGCTGTGCTGAAGAGCAAGCTTGTTAAATAAGATCATACACAAATAAAGGACAAGTGGAATTTATTCTGTAATTTTTTTAAGTGATGGGCAGGAAGAGTCTTCCACTGTAGTGTACATTAGAAAAACGTTGTGGAGTTTCACATAATTCCTAACTGATGGGGAGGTGCAAAACAACACTGCAGCAGGGGATTTTGTAACATTCAGGGAAGGGAAGGTTCCTGGGATTCATGTGTCATTGCTGTGGATTAGAAACTTGCATTTTTGTCTCCAATCAGAGCCTTGTTTTCAGTTCAGCTGAAGTTAAAGATAATTTGGGGCAGTGAGTGCCATCAAAATCTTGTGTTTCTTAAACTTGCTTCTTGTTCATTTACCTTTTGCTATATTATCTGGCATCTTGAAGGGTTTTTGTTTTTAATCCATCGTCATCTCTGATAATAGCATCATATGATATTTTGGGCTGGCAGGGACCTCAGGAGGTTGCAAGTCTGAACCACCTGGTTGTAGGAGGGGCACCTCTAAGGTCAGCCCAGGCTCTGGTCTTGAAAAACTCCAAGGACAGGGACTTCACAGCTTGTTCAGTGCCTGAACACTCTGTGACCCCACCAGGTTCTGCTCTCCACAATGCCCAAGTGGGAACAGAGCAGAACTTTCTTTGCTGAAGGTAACTCGAGTTACAGTGTCACCTCCAAGATCTCAAACATTATTTAAGAAAGCATTTGTATCAGGAAAAAGAAAATCGAGGTGAAAGTAACAGAGTCTGGTAAGAACATACCACATAACACTGAAATCAGTTTCTGTAGGGGGTTAGTTTGCACTGTGGTTGTTTCACTTGAGTTTAATTCTGCTGGAGTTCCTCATATCACCTGGAGTTATTCAGATCCCCTCTGTGATGAAGTTGTACCCAGGTGATTGGTCCTGGAAGATCTAAAAAACAGGGGCAGAAGGGAAAACACATTCTCTGGTTAAGAATCTGAGCTAAGCATCTTAACCAGTGAATCGGCATATTCCTTCATAGCAGGAACTCTGATGGGGTTTCTTGGTGGGTTTTGGGTCACTGACAACTTTCAAGCCTTCTCTTAGCAGCAAAATTAGGAGCAGTTCAGTAGTCCCTAAAGGAATTTGTACTAAGGACTGATAACTTTCGTAAAGCATTAGGACAACTGGGGAAAGAGGAAGAAGAGTAACAAGAAGAACAAGAACTACGCAAACAAAATGTATAGGTGAGAAGTGATTTTCATGCTAAGTATATTAAAATTATTTAGGATATGCCTATAACCTCATCCTAACAATTTTTTTGTGTGTTATCCTATTATTTTTTTCATGCTCACAACTGAAAATCGATGGACAACTGTCTTATAGCAGGGCCCAAATCAGAGTGCACACTAGAAATAAAACCAGTTGGAGGTATCAGTCCTTAACTCCAAATCCCAAAATTCACTCAAGGTGATTTGTGAGCAGTTGCTGCAAAGCCTTCCTGGGGGTCATCCCTGCTGTAGCACCAGTGCCAAGGCAGTAGTCCACACTCCCCTGTCAGCAGCCAGTGCTTCTGTGTTTCTTTAATTTTCAGACATATTAAAAATTTATCACAAACATTTAAAGGAGAAAAATGCATTGACTTTTCTGAAAGCAATTTGTTAATTAACATCAAAGGGATGAAATTTGCCTTGCATTGCCTGGTGAGTGGCATTCTTCCATCGTCCTGGTTGCTATGGGGATGAAGGAAACTCTTGTTCCGGGTCACTCCTAAATTTGCACATGAAAGCATTAGAGATTACTGCTGTCTAATCAAGTTATATGGAAGAGTTTAAAGGGAGGTACAATGTTTTACAGGCAGCAACCTTCAACAGAATAAAACACAATAGCTGTGAAAAAGGATTATCTCCTGCTTTTAAAAACATACTAGGAAAGTTCAAAATGGTATGAAAGCTTTTTTAGCCAAAAATCTCAGTTTTTTTTTTTTTTATGCTATTTTACAAATGACGAATGTAGAATAACATTTCTAATAGAGAATTAGTGTATGCATTGCCCAACTCCAGAGCTGGATTCAGCATAATGAATAAGGGATGTGCTATGCATTCATTAAATGATTTTGCTTCTGAACTTCAGATTCTTCTGTGTCAAAGTCCTTGATATTGTCACATCGGTATTGAAGTACAAAAAAAATTGTTCCTATGAGTATGAACTAAAATCTGGGAAGCAAAGAAGTCAGAACTGACATCAAACTTCCAAGAGGAAGCCTCAAGAGGAGCCCACATCCTGGTGCAGGTCCTTCCTGGCAGCGGGGTCTGCAAGCAGCATGTGCAGACTGCCTTGTGCCCAGGTTGAAAGGTGTTCTGCAAGACTTTAGGGGGTGCCAGGTGCATTCCATGGTAGAGAAAACTGGTTTTTGCATGAGCTTATATTTGTATTTTCATGTGTGGATTAGGGGTTTTTCCTTTTTTTTTTTTTTTAAGTTGGGTTTGTTTGTTTGTTTTAGGGTTATTATTTTATTTTTCTTTATTTTTTGATTTTCATGACTTGTGGGTTCCAACTAACATGGCAATCATTTAAATGCTTTCTAAATGGAAAACTCTAGAGCTTTAACAGCAGTTGTGTAAACAGCCCCATTACAGAACAGAACATGAAGTTACCTTAATTTTGGATATTTATGATTTAACAGTACTGTTCGGAGACCACAACTGAAGAAACGTGGTGAGTTCTTCAAGTTATCTTTTCAATTCAATATAAACAAGTGTATAGCGTCCTTAATTATATATGAGGATACTCTTGCTATAAAATAGCATTGTTGTCATGGAAGCAATCAAGTCTCAGCAACAAGGAAACTGTGTTTGATTGACCAAGGCTGGTTTTAACAATACAGTGAAAAAATATCCATTTTCAAGTGACTGCTGAAGAAATGGATCTGCTTAAATGTTGGCTTATTTCTCAGTACTAAACTGGCGTTTTTCACTGGTAAACCAAGGTACAAGATATTTTTGCGATGGTACAAATAAGTACCACAAAAATATAGAAGGAGCCTGTGTCTGCCCACACATCCTCACTGAAGAGGGCTGACCTGCAGTAGCAGAACCCCGAGTTATACATCCATGTTTGCCTGGATATGAGGAAGGGCCAATTAAGAAGGATGTGTTAGTTACATACATTTAGTAATCTGCATCTTTTATCATCCCATACTACCAGGAGGTTCACATCTAAACCTCTTGATTCTCCTTCTGATGTTTCCTTCTCAATATGAGATTTTTATGTGTGACTCTCCCCATCACTTCCCTATGGAGCAGAAATATGATTATTTTCTACATTAGTCTGTCTGATTTATTTGTCTGATCCAAAAATTTTGGACCTAGGTCCAAAAACTTGGAATTTAGAGAGCTTTTTTGTTCTTTGTCTTATTGGCTATTTTTAAGCTGGGTTTGTTTGTGGAATGACTGTTCTTTGTATAAAAGTGGCCCCAACCGCTTAGAAGCAGAGATATTCTGACATGAGTAGGCATATTTGCTGTTCTTCAGTTTAAAAGTGTTTTGTCTACACCAGGAACAAAAGTGATACGGTGATTTTAGCTGACCAATTGCACATCATGAATAATGCAGTGTGAAATGAATAACTCATCAGGAACTCTGATGCTGAGATATGTTCTCACCCAGGGTCCACTAATTGTGATCTGATTCATGTAAAGTAGTCTGCTTATAAATGTGTTGTGAACAGAAAAAGGCATACATTCTCAAACAGTATATTCAATAATTTTACCGACTTCAGTCACAACTTTGCATTTAAATTCAAAATCTTGTCCTTATTCTGTGCCCTATTTTGATCTGAAATGATAGAATTATTTTTTTTTCCTTATTCAGCATTTAAGAACCATCCATTTCCCAATTCAGCTTCACAGCAAATCCCACTGTGGTTACTTTTGAAGCATACAAGCGAAACTACTTCATGAAAATGTATCAGAAGGACTAGATATTTACAGTGATTGTTCTCCCTTTCTCTGAGTTGCTGAAGGGAGGAAAAGAGAAAAACATGGTACGTTCCCTTTAGCCCTTTTCACGTCCTTGAAATACACAATTTTATGTAATAAGCAATTGGCAATTCTCAGAAAAAGCTGTGGTTATGAATGATGAATAACCATTGCATCATGTTGCATTTTCATTTTTATTTTGAAATTGTGATTCTACACTCAAAACTGAGTATAGAATGGATATATTGATAATTTAATAGGAGATGAAAAGAGGGTGGTTTTTTTCCTTTAAATCAGTGCAAGTAAGTAAGAATGGTTACTTAAGGAATGACTTTTTTCAGAAGACGCATTGTTAAGGACTGGAACCTGAGCAGCTTGCTAAATACATGGAGAGCAGAAGAGATGGATAAGTTATTGATAAAAAAGATGGGTTTTAAAAAGTAAAGAACAGAAAGATGACAGCTGAGGGCCCGGGTTTTCTGTCCAAGGACCTTCCACACGTGGATTCTGGGATTCTCATGTGGGAGAATGAACACAGCCTGAATGCCACCTCCCTTCCTGCCTCCTGTGCCTTTTTTCATAGTGTCAGGGTATGGGGAGATTCTTGAGAGGCAGGGGGTGACTTTTTGGGGATTATTCACAGCACCCAACAGTGAGGGACTTGGCTGATGAGTCTTCAGAGGCTGCTCGGGCATCAGTGGAATTAAGTAGGTTCATCCACAGGTCACCGGGAGTATCAGTACTTGGTTCCTCTTGCACTGAAGCTGGGTGATCAATACATATCTCTTTTCACAGAAATTGCTTAAAACATTTTAAGCTCCTTTCATCCCTCTTTGTTCATATTCAGAGCAATTTTCACAATGTCAGTGTGGCTATATCATCAAAAAGGAGTGAGAGTATGTGGAGATGTCATTTTTGTGCAGAACGGCACCAGCCTTTGCTGTCCCATCGTCACAGCCCCTCATCCAGCTGGAGCAGCTCAGAGTGGTTCACTTCATCCTTCCCACAGAGATAGGAATGCTCCCCACGCTTCTCATTCTGAGGAGAAAATGAAGTCGGAGTAGTAACGTTCAGGGACCTTGGTGACAGTGGCAGGTAGAAATGTGAGGATTTCTGCTTCGCCGTCATTGTTTCAGAGCTGGCGCAGGTTTGCAGCCATGTGAAAGTTCATTGCTCATAGGCAAGGGCTCGCATCCCAAGCCTCAGGCTACAGTGAGATATAATTAACACCCTTTGACAGTCTCAGAAGGGAGTACAAAGACCATCTGAGCTGGGGAGGCTGAAAAACCCAGTTTCTGTTGCAGCTGAGATCTTCAAGGCTGAGGAACTTTGCTGAGAGAGTTGAGAAGTCAGCACTACTACTTTAGCTCTTCTGCTGATAGTCTGGATATTGGGGACTGGGACCGTGGAATCTTCCACTAGCCTAAAAAACACCCTTTCCCCAACATTAAGTAAATTATTAGAAGAATAAATATGTGGCATGTAAGTATGAAATGCATGAGAACCTTCAGAGTTATTTAAATTAGTTTTGATCCTCCTAAAAGGAAAAAAAAAAGGCAGAAAAAAATTGAAACAGCACTGTCTTGCAGCGTGAAATCTTTCTGGCATTGGTGAAGCAGGCTGTGTTCCACCTCTCCCAGTACTCATTGTTTTTTCCAGATTTGTTACAGTAATATTGCTTTTTCCAGCACTATATTGTTGTGATAAATTTGTGCGTGTTTTCTTCAGCCCTGAGTTTTGGCTTCAAGGAATCGATTCACGGTGGTATTTTTCACAAATAAGCTATTATAAGAACTTCTGAGAGAGAAAATAATTTTAGCTTTCAAAATGAATTGGCTGCTGAGATCAGGAGCTGGAAATGTCAGGTGTGGCACCTGCAGTTACCTTGGACTTTCAGGGTCAGGTGCGGGCACAAAAGTGAGAAAGAGCTTGCCTGCCAAAGGTGCTGGAATTCCAGAGAGTTCTTAGCATTTCTGATTTATTTCTGGTGGTTATTTTAGGACTGAATTTTTAGCTTCTGAAAATATTTTATATGCTATTTAATTGCTGTAAATTGAATATAACTTGGCTGTTTGTTTGATTTCCTCTAAAAGCTGATGAATTTTCTCAGACATGCAAACACTTCCAAAATACTCAGAAAAACGAAACATTCTCTAGTAGCTCCTTACCTTCTGAAACACTTATTTGCGTGCCAAAAATCAGGTGCACTGTCCAGTTTTCTGAAGGTTTAATGGAACATAATCACTAATGATTTGGTAATTTTTCTCTTAAGTGTTTGTTCATATGTCAGGCTGTGAGAATTAAATGGAAACAGAAATACAAAGAAGTGCTGTGAAGTGACAACTGTTGCTACACTACACTACACGTACATACAGCATGTGTTGAGTTTGCTGTCTCTGAATTTCCTGGCAGGTTCCATATTTCAGTTACTTTGCTTTCCTTACTTTATTGGCCTGAAAGAGTAGAAGTAAAACTTCCAGTTTTACACAGTGGGAACAGGAATCATAAGTTGCAAAATAGTGCATTAACTTTTAAGTTACTCCTAGGTATCAAATACACACACATCATTTCAGAGGCATCCCCCAGGTTTTTGTTCTCTGAACACTTCTCAACTCATTCTGAATGAAAGTGACTGGAAGTGCACTCATGAATAGTAACATAAAATATAGTATTAAGAGCTAATTCAGTTAAATCTCCATCAGAGTCTCTAATTCTACCTATTTGTGATTCATGCAAAAGCAGATTTTTCAGGCATAGCTTTTAAAATGCCTCAGGTTCGCTTTCTACTCTTCCTTAGCTCATAGCCTCAGAATAAAGAAGGAAAAGTGCTGGTAATGTAGACAGAAATGAAATGTGTTTGTTTCTCTCAGCTTTTTTCTGTACTGCGTGGCTCACAAACTGCTGTGTACTTGGCACTAAATCCACATGAGAAAGTAGAGTTATATTGTGAAATGGCAGCAGTTACTGCAGCATGGTTTCAGGACAAACTCACAGCTGTCAGCTTTTGGATCAGTCAAGTGTGGAGTTAGTGCAGGGAAAATGTTTAGCCTCAAGAGGGAGAAAGCCAGCTGCCATGTCCATTAGCACCCTTTGTTGACCATCCAAGAACACCGGCAGCATCCAAGGCAGCTTTGTCCCAGCTCTCTTTGCTGGAGGAAATTATTGGAAGATGCCCAGTAAGTGAGCAGAGAATGGCATGGGTGAAAATAAGGCAGAGGTAGAAATGCGTTTAGATTTTGAGGTATAGGTCGTTTGATTCTTTGGGCATCCTCAAGTGAGACTTAATTTGCACCTGTCCTTTCAAAGAGAAAGGGATTATTGAAACACAAGACAAGAACAGAGAGCCCCTTTGCCCTGCATGGCGAATGCAGAAAGAACAGGCCACTCCAAAGGATAATCAACGGAATGTGCTAATGTTTGAGCCAGCACTTTCAAAATCCTCAATTAATTTTGGGGCTGAGGATATTGGGTGCTCAATCTGAGCACTCCAGCTGCACTTGAATTATCTGAGAGCATAGATGCTTGGGATCTCCTAAAATGAGAACCCAGCTGTTTCTGGTTGATAAGTCTAAAATTAGTAATCACTTTTGTCAATTTTATTTTAAATTAAAAATTAAGTGCTTTCATTCATTATTTGTATTACATCATAGTACTTGGGAGCCCAGTCACAAGTCAGCACACTGCATTATTCAGTACATACAGGCAAAGAACAAAAGATTGTTAATGTCCCAGAGATCTTACAGGTTAACTATAAAACTCTTTATGGGAAAAAAAGTGAAGGGTGCAAGGATATATGAGAACTGATTCATCAGGATTGGTTTAACATAACCAGCAGACTAACTAGTAACTTCTTCCTTTGTAAAATTTTATTTTTGTTGTTTTGGGTTTTTTTGTTTTGGTCCGGTTTTGGTTTTTTTGTTTGTTTTTGTTTAAAGGGCAAAAGTTTAAGGAGAATTAAAAAGAAACAAACCAGCAGCTCTTTTGGATTACACGTCCAGCTGTGCATCTCTCATCCCATGCATACATTGCTGCAGCTGGTATGCACAGTTATCCCTGCAATGGGTGGAAGTGGCTAGTTTAATTGCAGTACGCTACCAGTTGTTCTTTTCCTAAACTTTTGACAGTTTCCACAGTTTCCTTTTTTTTTTTCCCCCACAATTCTTCCTGGGACAATAATCAACAGATGAAGCATTATTTCTGTATAGATTACAGTTGTTGAGTTGACTAATAACCTAAGGCAAGACAGAGAAATTGCTATTGATGTCCAGATAAATATCACTCAATGAAAATTCTCGACTTTAAAAGTTAAGAGAAGTGCTAAGGAGAAAGAGGTACAGCTGACACTGTGATCAAAACTCACATATTAACGCAGCACATTTGTATTCTGCACTGATTTCCTCTAGAGAGTGTTTGTTTGTCTGTGTATACAGAGTTGTGTTTTCCTGGATTGTGTGGATAGACGAAAACAAAACATACAGGGAAATATCTGAGTACTTTGTTGTCCTTTTGTGTGAGCACTGTTATTATTCCCCAACTAATTCTTGTTATAAGACTGAAGCATTGTATTTCAATCTGCGAAAAAAGAAAAGCCATTGTTTAAAAAACAATGTAGAGGCAGGAATCTGAGTCATGACAGAACGCTGTATACGCAAAGAACAAAATCCTTAGCAGGTTGCTTGAGTGTGGTTGTGTCGAGTCTCCTCAGCACGGATGGTGCATCCACACTGCTGCAAGTAAGCACCAGATGAAGAGTATTTATGTGTGTACTTACAACAAAAGGAGAAATCGTATTGACAATGTGGACAAAGAATTTTTGAAGAGTTGTTTACAGTTTGCTGGAATAGAGGAATAGTACAAAACACACTATAGTGTATAAATGTGTATACTCACCATTTCTTAATCATTTTTACTTTTTAATTAATTTTTATTTATGAGACCAAGCCGAATTTCTGAATCTGATCATCATATTTGGATGAGAGTAGGAAACAGATGTGAATTTTAGCATTCACATATATCCTAGCTATCTGACTGGCTCTCTGCTGGCTATTTTTTATGGTTTTAATCACTTCCTCAAGTACATGACACGTTCTTGATCTGGGCCACCAATAGTTTTCCATCTTGGCACTAAGTGATAAGGAATTATTTCTCTGTGTAGGTGCAGGTGCAATACAGAATTATCCTGAGTGCTCATGGCTTTCTAATTCAAATGAGACAATCATAGAAGGTTGTACAAATCCACTAACAGCTGCGAACACCCCTGAAATATCCATGTAAACATCCTACCAGAAGTGTTCTCACATTGACCCCAAAGGCACTTTTATAAATCTGAAAGTTTCTTGTAAAGCTCCATTTAAAATATTATCTTTACTTCAGACTTTCTTGTCTCCTGCAGGACCCTCTAGTCCTGAAAAGCTTTCTTATCCTCCCACACTCCGTATTCAGCTTGCTCTTGATTACAGTTATTTCACCCCTGTAAGAATTCTACTTCCGAAAGTACATATAAAAGCTTTTATTTCTGTGCTATTCAGCAGAAAATAACCCCAGCATGGAAGCCACAGAAAACTGTGGATCCTGTTTCCTGTGTGCTTGCATTAAACAGTAGAGAACTAAGGCCACTGAACCACTTCCATCCACCTCTGTGTGTCTCTTCTCTGGAGACCTGACATGGAGCTTTCTGTCTCTAATAAGCCCTTCCATTTGATTTACAAAATCTGGTGATCTCCTCACTCCAAAACAACATTTTGTCCGATTATTTAGACAACTCGAGACTTAATGTCTTTCACCATCACTTCCAGTGAGGGCCTTGTCCTGTCAGGAGGAAAGACAAAAAAGAAAAATGCAGTTCTGGCTTTAAATCCCTTTCATAAGCAAGAGGGCATGATAATTTAAAAATAGTTCTCTTCTAGATTATCAAGACTTTACTTCCAGTTATGGCTGGGGAGCCTTGAGCCAGTCTTAAAAAAACATTTTCAGGAACATTCACCAGTACTGTCTGATGTGGTCAGTTCCCAGAACTTCCAGAGGAGACACCAATCCTGATTGTTCTCCACTCATGGAGAAGGGGACAGTACAGCAAACTGCCAAAAGGTCAGGCTAATTTATTTGAACTTCTTTTCTTTTTCCTTCAGGCGTTAGAATTCCTAGATTATCTTTAGCTGTTTAAGCAAGAAGGGGCAATGTTAGAGAATCTCTCAGCTTAGCTGAAAGGAGACGTTCCACATCCTTGATTTCCAGGGAGGGGGTGCTATTATAAATAAAACAAGTTATATGAAAAGAAGTGTAAACAACAGGACAATGTATCAATAGTTAGATATAGCTTTAGTGATTTTTATTTCCCATTAGGTGATTTGGGTACACTTTAAAGGAATTAGACCTAAATATTTATCGTGAAGGTGCCGTCAACATAACAAATGTAAGGGGAATAAAACTGCAGGAAAATGTTGCCATGCTCGTAATAATTAATGTTTTTACAAAGTAGAGACACAGTAAGTGGGTATACAGGGGGGTTTTTTTGGACATTCAACCAGACCTTACAGCAAACTTATCTCTTTTAAAATTTTTAATATATTGACATTCTGCAGCAGGAAAATCAAAGGGATATATTTCTCTATGGGGTTGAATTTTCAGCAATTTCCCACTAATGGATGAAAGTTTTCCCTCGGCATGGATGTTGATCATCACTGTATGTCGTTTTGAGTACAAGCTTGATTTGTGAAATTTACATCTTAATATCTAAAAAATTTTGTGTAACATCATTTGGATTTTTCTGCCTGCATGATTTTTAAATGTTCCCAATTAGTCACCTCTGCAACATATTAAAGAGCTCCCCTCTTCCACAGCTGAATACTAGCATTTCCTGGCAGTTTTATTTCCCCAGCGGCCTCACCCCAGCCGACAGAGACCTCTCACAGCACATCCTCTGGTCTGTGTGTCACAAATTAATACCAGAACCTCCACAGTACAGAGAAGGGTGATGGATGAGGCTTTCTCTGGGTTCCACTTTTCTGGATGCTTTGCTCTTCAGTTTGATGGAGTTAGAGATGTGATTTTGTGTCAGAAAGGTCATGTAACCTGATTTCTGCATTTGTGCAGAGTAGGTCTTTATCTAATTATTCCTGTATAAGAGGAATGACTTATTTTTACGAATAGTATATTTTGGAAATCCATTTCATCTGGGTTTAAAGATTTTAGGAAATGAGAATGTGAAAATTCACTTGGTCATTTTTTACTAGTGATTAACTGATGTTAATGTAACATGTCATTGGAGTAGAAAAAGAAAAAAGATTCTGACATGACTATAATAGGAAAATTCTCAGCTTTAGAAATAATAGATATTTCATTGTGTTCAATTTTCCTTTTATTTACGAGTTACTGGAAATTTTTTTATAATCGGAATTGGAGAAGGTTCTAGTAGCTCAAGTATTTAAAGAATAATAAATTCCATTAACTATTCTGTTTACCATCTAAATAGCATCAGAACAAGACTCTCTTGGTTTGTTTTGAGGGTTTTTTTGTATATTATTTTAGGATTCTTTTTTTTTCATTTTTGTTCCCTGTAATGGAAGTGATAGAACTAAGTGATATCTGTGGGATTTTGTAAAATTTTTTACAATCTTGTAGACATGTTTTCAATAAAAGGGTGCACATGTAAACAAACACAAGATGTATATTTAGGAAACAGCAGTTTCTGCAGAGCAGGGTCCTCTGAGATTTCAAAATCTAAGTGGGGTGTTTCAAGTAATGTTTAGGTTTTGAACTAAGACTTTGCGCAGGATAAATTTCACTGCCAGAAATGCAGAACACCAAGAGGAACTCCAGTGTACATCTAGGAGTGCTTAATAAATAAGATGTAAGAAAAAATCGTTATTGTGTCATTCACAGTCTAAAGACAATCAAAAGCAACCCACGGTATCAGAAGAGTTTATTGCCTTAAATTTTATGATGTTTTCCTTACAAACTGTTAATTTTTTTCAGTTGAGTGAAAAAAAAACCATCGTGTATTCCCCTAATTCAAAACTTGTGAGACCAAGCAACTTTGTGGATTTTCTTCATCTTCTGATATTTTAATAATTTTCTTGCTGCTGTAGAGAAGATGGTAATAGAATGGGCACAACATTCTGGGAAAAGCATCTAAAATTTCAAATGGTGGTAGAAAACCCCTGAGGGAAAATATTTCCATCACAAAGTGTGCTCTTTTCAAGGAATCTTTGAAGTCTGTCATAGGACTCCACATTCAAAAATCTCCCTGCTTTGTTTCTTTTTTAAATTAATCATTTGAACATTTTGGGGGCTTCAAATGTTTACTGGTGATTATTAAGACACTGAAGTACTGAAGAAGACTCATGAGGCTGCATATTTACCCTCATAGCCTTTTTATATTTTATTTTGACAAACCATCAATTGGAATTTTTAATTCAAACTATTCTCAAATGTTACAGCATTTTTACACAGTATATTATCAAAGTATCGAGTCCTTTGATAAGGGTAATTAAACATGCCAAGTTTGTTTCCATAGCCCTAAGTCTGCAATTGCTTCGCCTTCCGTTCAGTTCACGACTGACTTCAGCTCTCTCTATTTATTCCCAGCAAAGCCAAAGGCAATGCTCCATCCCTCTCAATGGGGGTATATTTATATCAGAATTTGTGATAAATTATTATTTTGGAGTAGATAATGAACCAGTGGGCATTAGAAAGTGCAATCACAGATTAAAAAAAAAAAGTCAGTTTTACATTGATTATTGATGAGAGTTGTCTGATTAGAACAAGAGTGTTATTTGTCCTTTACTTGGGATGACAGAAGAAATAAAAAGAGCATCCCTATTTATCTGGAAAAAATATTTGAATAAGTTACATGATATGATTCTTTAAAAAAAAAATAAATGTAGTATAGACTTTGTGCATTTTAACGAGATTTAAATGCAGGTTTTGTGAGGTTTTACAAACTCATACCTGCCACATGGTAAGTGGTTGTTTTGAAAGAAATTGTACTTTGAATTGGAACCCAAATGTTATGCTTGTGAAATCATTTTCCCTGTCCTTAAGCTGGCACTGAGTAAGGTGTTTTTTTCTTTTTTAGCCAGGGAATGGCAAGGAATTCTCTAACATTCTGTAATTGTCTTGGTTTCACGACATAATACCAGTTTTGTGTCACACACCCTGGCTGATCCTTTTTATTTTCTTTCTCTTTGTCTGAGCATGCTGGAACATCCCACTGCTGGGCCTTGAATTTGTCACTGGAATACATCCTAACAGAAATTTCAATTCACAGAACAGGGTCCTCTTTATTTTAGATTTGTGTAGAAGTGAACAAATTGCAAGTATTTTAATAAAGGCAGTAGTGGTAGCTCAGGAATGAGGTTCAGACTTAGTGTCTGTGCCAGGGAGTACATTAGTGAAAAATAAAAGCGTGCGAAATGGCGTACTACTGACATGAGCTGATTATGATAATGCCTTAGTACAAATTTTTGAAAATCAGATACCATAAAAATATACCATTAACTTTATGTTAATAAAATATTTTGCTTGATGCCTTTTAAATTATTCATTTGAAGTAGTCTAAAAATATAAAAGAACTCTTATTATCATTCAATTTACATGATTACTTTAAGTTCACTTTTTTGGTTTAACATAAACAGAGTATAAAATCCCCATCAAGGTTTTAGATATTTAAAATGTATCATTTTTATGCAAAAATTGGAGCCTGTTAGGATGTTAAGGTTGTCATTAGTATAAATATAACTCCAATTTCTGATTTGAAACTATTTTACACATAGAAATTACTGCGTTTGCTGATTTGTCTCATTATTTCTACTTTGATTATTCATAAACTCTTTTGAAAAACAATTTTACAAAATAAAAGCTAAAAATCTCTATAAATTGACTTAATATTGCTATGAGCCTTTCGTGTCAGTAACACAGGAATCAAGGTAGTTGGGGAAGGAGACATTTGGCTTATTGAATATGGGAGTTGTTATTTTTTAAGTAAGCTGAGCTTTCTATGACCAGTGGCATCAATCCAAGTATGGCTGAGGCACACTAGGACTCACCAAAAATTTCAAGTGGGGCAGGTATCTTTTTCTGATAAGGAAGACCCCATGAGCCGTATCAGGGAGGCTGAGGGACCTCTCTGCATTATCTGAGGGTGGCTGAAATTTGGAGAAGGTGTTACCTGACCCTCCGCTGTCTCTGATGGTGTGAGATCACAGACTCAATCCACTTGCTGACATTTAGGATCACTGTTGTTTCCTAAAATTGGTGACAGCTTCTAGAGGATCTAATGATTCTTTTGCTTTCCCTTTTATTTCTATTTGACTGTGAAGTCTATTTGCTTTGGCTCTAAAGACAGTTTTAACAGCACAGACTTCTGAGTCTGATCTGTCCATCTTCAGGAACACTCAGTCCCTTGAATATCAGGGGTCCCCCTCCAGGAGGCCCCCAGGCTCAGCAAGGGACGGGAAAGGGATGGTGGTTGCAAAAGCCAACTCTCAGCACTCAGTTTTGTAGTGATGAAATGAATTTTATTTGGGACTTCCTATGGAGAGCTGTGTGCACAGAGGATTGAGAGACTGGGGAGATAAACCTTGGCACTGGAATGCGGCCACGAAATGAATAAGCCAGCTTTGCAGTCACTCACAAGGGATACGGCCTGAAATCAACTCAGGCCTGGATTGCCATCAGCCAGCATATGCAGGGGATTCTCACAGCTGCTGTGTTCAAGCCTTGTTTATTGTAGGAGGTCACAGAAAATAGATGGTTTCATTTCTTATTTCTAAGAGTCATCTCTGTTTTCTGTGCTACAGACTTAATCCCCACCAAAGCCACTCTGGCTGAGAAACACTAGACAGTGTTATTTCCCTCTGATTAGCACTTTTTCCCAAATGGTTGTTTAATCTCCATATCTGGGTTAATTTGAAATAGCAACTGAGAACGCAGAGACTTCCAAGAAGGAAGGAAATATATTGTACTGCCTTGCTAAAAAATTATCTTCACAAGGTAAAAGCAGTTGGATGAGGTGTTCACTGTTAAAAGGCACTTCCAGGCCTGGTACCATTCACTATATCAGAATTTACAGACAGAGAAAATGTAGTAATTCCTAAAGGGAGGTTTAGAGGCAAGTTAGTGTAATATATGAGTCACTGAAACTGATAAAGCCTGTTGGGGGATCTTTTCTTTCTTTAAACTCAGAAGTCATCCTGTGGTGCATCATATCAGGTCATGTCAGCCAAACAGGGACATGGTTTAGTGATGGCCTTGGCAGTGCTGGGTTAACATTTGGACTTGATGATCTTAAAGGTCTTTTCCAACCTGAGGGATACTATGATGATTCCTTATCATACCAGTTTGGATCCATCAGCAATTTTTTTAAAAATTGACATCATAAGAAAAATAAAAAAACCTTCAGCAGAGGAATTTAATACCTATATCCACATTCAGTTTTCATCTTCCATTGTATAACTGTCTTAGCCGAAATTAAAAAATGCTAAATTTGGTGTTTGTACAGTACATAACCCTCCTAGCTAGAGAGAAAGCAGGGTTTTATGCAACAAAGAGTGGTTTTACTTTGTGCATTAGTTTCTAGCTTTGGGGTTTTTTTAAAGTTTAATTTAGTTTCTTTTTTAGCTCTTATTTTCTTTGCTACTTTATTCTCCTTTTCTTTTGGTCAGCTCTCACAAGGCTCACGCCAAGGTGTGAAACGTTCAGCATTGTTTTGCAGCAGTACTTGTCTCTCTGGGAGGAATCGGAGTTTGTTTCACTGGAAACTCTGAAATCACCTCTGGGTCTGTCATGTGGTTAAGCTGCAGATGGTTTGCATGAGCTGCTTGTTTGAACTGCATGAAATGTCCCTCTGGACTCTGCTGTGATTCTGAGGAATATATGCACTATCAGTCACATGAAAACCAATCCATGTTTTACTTTTCTGTGACATTAATCCTCACTAGCCATAGGTTTAGTTGTACAGTTCAGCTGCTTCTTCAGGGGAGGGGAGAGGCACCGGTGGGATGCCATAGGAAGCTGTAACAAGCAGGCATCACAGCCTGCTTTAGCCTCAGGAGATACCACTGCAGATAGTCAGGGATGGATGGGGAAGAAAATTCTCACACAGAAGTTGAGTCAAGCATCATATCGTAAAGGAAACTTTTTTCTCCCTCAATGTGTTGCCAATACAAGAAGGTTTCAAATAAATACAATAAGTAGTTTTTTTTTTTCCTTTGCAGTAGTTTTTAAAGGATGAATTCTCTTTTTCAGAGGCGTTTAAATAAAACAGATGCTGTGGTGGTCAGGCTCCTTTTCTTCAGCACTGTAACATTTTTATATGCAGCCATGCTTGATGTGAAAGCCACAGGCAATGCTGCAGCTTGTTGATGGTTTGTCACTCATCGAATTTCCCTGGCACAATTTATGTATATGCAAATACAACGTCTTGTCATGCCGCTAGATATTTTAAATGTCAAAAAACTCTGGTTACCCTGTACAACAGCAGAGGATTACAATCCTTGCGTGGCATCGTGGTTCAGAAAGAGATTACAGAGCAGCTGAGACAAGAGTAATATTTCACACTGAAAATAGCGAATACATTGAGGAGGAGAGGTTATTGTCTTCATGAATTTAGGGCTCATGAAAGGTGTTCAGTTATCATTTCAGGAGTTTCATCTCTAATTATTGTTAACCTAAGACACCAGCACATTGTGATTAGAGACAGCAGTGCAATATTTTCAAAAAATGTGTTCATCATTTAAATATTGAATGACTACACTTTCAAATATTCTCATTATATGAAGTATTGACCACTTTTGAACATCTGGATAGAAATGCCAGAAGGGAAACACCTTGAGTGCTTAGTCCTTCTGAAAATCTCCCATTTACTCTTATCAAACTTAAAAAATTTCAAAATGTGCGGTTTTGTTACTCAGATTCATTATTTAGCTGGCTCACTGATTTTTAAATAAAATATATTCTATACTATTTCAAAAATGCTGAATAATATTTTAGATTCCAGAGGCTGTCACTCTAACTGAATATTGGAATCCCACTAAAATGGGATGTTTAATTTGACATAACATGCATAGATGGTCTGAGCTGGACAGAAGGCCAGACTGGACAAGCTCTGGGAAAAGTGATAATGGAACTACAAACATATCTGAGGTTAATTAGATTTTGTATTGTCAGTCTTGAGTTGTAGATGAGATGCAAAAGTGTTTTACTAATGAGTTGGTTTAAAGAAAAAGCAACAGCTTAGGTGTGAAAAAATGGAAGCCGGTCTTGTTGCAATAGCTGGCTTTCCTACCTTAAAAAAAGTTTACTGTCATCCTGTGGCACAACATTCAAATTGTGACACTGAGAGTTGCATTTCTCCTCATTCTCATGCAAGACCCAACCTGATGCATCAGTTGTGTGTATCACAAGGCAGGCTGTGGTCAGCTATCAGACCTCTGGGATGTTCTGGTGAGAGACTGTGAAACCGTGGGCTCTAGCCAACTACGGGATATGAATGTTGTATCTTCCTATTTCCTCCTTCTCCTCTAGGAAGAGGAAGTTGCAAACTAAAGAGAAAAGAAGAGCCTCTGCATTTTCTTGTGAAGTAAAAGTTCCTACGTTGAGCTGTTCAGTTTGCGGAAGGGGCGTGGGGGTCACTGGGAAGGGTTAAGCTTTGTGTTGCTGGGGAGTCCCCGTTCGTAGAGGCAGAGCTGCGGTATTGGCTCGCAAGTGTCACGACACCTGCGAGTGTCACAGCCCCTGCTCCCCGTGGGGGTGGCCTGGGGGCTGGGGCAGCGCTCGCAGCACTGCTGTGACACTGCCAGGCTGGAACTGCTGCCGGTGGCAGCCTCACTTCACTTGTGTGGAAACCGCCCAGCTCTGACATTTGTGGTGTGATTGCTGCTCTGCTCAGGTCCTTCCCTGGTATATTGATCTGTGCTTTCTTGTCTACTAAAAAAGTATTCCATCCTCATTAATAAATCCTTGAAATTAACAAAAGGCATCACCACAATGTTTTGGTATAAACTGGGGATTCACAAATTGCTGAAAGGTCGTGATGCCTGTAGGGAAAAATGTGCTGTGGCCCCCAGTCCTGGCAGTGTTCATCCAAAAGCAGAGGCATCTCCTAAGCACGCCTAAAATGTGGGCTCATGTTCTGAATTTGTTTTATCCTCTCATTAGCAGGGTTGGAAAAACTGTCAGATTTGACAAAGAGCTGCCTTGCATAGTGCTGGAGAATGCAGTTTTTGATGCCATCCCACACTCTTTTGGGTGTGAAATATGCTGGGAGATTATCCCACACTACCTGTGATCAGCTGGGGAGTCTCCTGTGCTGTACCACCACCAAACCAAGCCTAGGCAGGTCTGTCCTGAGGGAGGAGCCCTGTACTTCCCTCCTCTGCACCTTACAGAAATGTAGAAAAGCAGATCATGTAGAAATTAAACTAGCAGTTTGTATGTCTAAAGTATATCAAATATAATCTTTATAGATAATACTGAATAATATTAATGTAACAGTAAATCCCAAATCAGTTTTTAATTTATAAGGAATTGGGTAATGATATCTTGCAGAAGTTGTACAGGTGCAGATAAGGGTGGCAGTGGCTAATTTTTTTTTTAATTTCAGCACTCATCATGTTCAGTGGCAACTTTTTGAAAATGTTTTGGGAGCTGCTGTCCATCTCTCAGTTGATACATGTCTGTACTACCAAGCATAATGACAGATGTATTTTTTTCCATATTTGCCAAGGAGAGAACCGGAAAAGCGCTCAACAGTGAGTGAATGATTTCCATGCTAAATCCCATGCATTATCCTTCACTTCATTTGGAGAAGTGAAATTTCTCACTCATAAGAGACCAGGCTGTTGGGATGTACAAAATCTGTGCTGATCATGATGATAACAGACTGTGCAATACATGGAAAGATATTTTGCCAAAAGCTTTGCTAGCAAAAAGTTTTGCTTCATTTATAAATTTCAGACCTAAGACACTACTTAATGTTCTCTTAAGAAAAGAGAAGAGATCCTGATTGAAATATAATATGGATTTCTTCAAACAACACAGAGGATTAAGACAGTGGGAGAAAAGAGAAGTTTTACAGGAACTGTTTATTTATTAACCAGGGCAGATAGCTGGACTCGTGTACTCTGAAAATGGATCAGACACTCTGGCGGGTCATCAAGGATCATACAGAAGTTTAATATGGTTTGCCATTTTTATATAGGATTCTGTCTCAGAACTATTGAGAAGTCACTGATAGCTGCCATAAAGCAAGAGAGTCACTCCCCAAGCAGCAGAAATTAACAATAGTATGCAAAAAGTACTGGAATTCATTTTGGATGCCAGCTAGTAAGAATAACAAAAACCAAGCATGAATGTATGAACAAAAACTTCTCATTGCTCTTTAAAAAAAAAATACTTTTAGAGACACTTCAAAATGTAGAGAATAATAGATGTGCTGTTTGGATGTAAAATATTCTAAAAGGTATTTTCATCATCTTAGTCACTGTGGTAGCTCTGTCCCCTTTTGGAGAAGTCTGGCTGCACATAGCATTGGGTTTTTTTTCAGATTCTCATTCTGCCAGAAAAAATATGTATTAATATTTTGAGTCACTTTTACAAGTTGCCTGCTCTCACAAATGAACGTTTTAAGGTCGATTAAAAGGGAGGTGTGGGGATGCACCACCACACCTACACAAGACCTGCTGATGTTTGAATTTTCATAGGGCATTCTTTTATAAATGACAGATCCACAAAATGTCTCAGTAATTGTAGGTTGGTCCTCTGAATGTATCATGGCTGCTCCGAGTGCAATGTATTTTCTGTTGTAAACAAGATTCTGCTTACAAGGCCTGTTCCCCAGAAAACTGCAGTAAAAAATATAGTCTCCATTTGAAAGACATTTAGCTAAAAAAAAAAAAAAAGATAGATACCTGCTTACTTTTCAGGTTTTTTCACCTTTCCTTTCTTCCTTTCTTTCTTAAACTGTGACTGAATTTCTCATGGTTTATTCTTCATCCACCCCTAATGTACTTCCATATTTTAATTTATTTAAGGCTCCTAAAATTACTGACTTGCACAATATTCAGAATTTTTAGCTGAACACAGTGAGCAAGAGTCTCTGCTTGAATATATAACTGTACATACACTGCTAAGCCAGCAGCACTCAGCTGAGTGTAATAGCCAAAAATTACTTGTGCAGTCACAGTTCATGAAGTCTTGTTCATTTGATGAGGAAACCTTCATTGTGAACTTACTGCAAGAGAAATCTGAGCTGTTTAACATTACAAGTCCCTTAAACGCACTTTGAAGCAGCATCTGATTCTTTGACTGTCTTATAGCCTGTACCAGACTCGAATTGTTGCACTCACATGTGTTCAGTTTCTGCTTAGTATTTTCACTCAATACATTTGGATTTGGCTTACATACATAGTAAATAAACTGTTTACCATTTATGTTCCTTTTGACTTCTTTTTTTTTCAATTTGAAACTCTTAAGTGTGTTGAGGAAGAAAACTTACTAAGCATGAGCAGAGTTACTTCACTTGCATTTTCTATTGTCATCTACCTTTCTGCAAGTCAATTTGCAAGAGTAGTATTTTAACTGTTAAGTGAACTTTTGAAACAGATGTATGTATGCTGTGTGTGTGTGTTGAGAAAAAAATAAAAGTCCTCATCCCAGCTCTTGGAGAACTCATTGTGTAAATCTTCACCTGACTCAGATGGCCAAATTTCCCACGTGTAGGGATTCATCAGAAACCTCAGGAAATCTCTAAGTTCCTCTGTAAAATGTCAATTTTTTTCCTACTGGAAAAATTGCTGATCCCAATCAGAATCTCAGGAATTTATCCTTAATAATGGGGCACTAAAAACTTCATGTTATTAAAATATTGGGACTTTGGAGGGGGAGTGGATGATTGTTTTAATGAGGAAAAGCAGAAGAGATATCCCCTGCCTCCATATTTAGTTTACAGACTCTCTTTCTTTAGATGAAGTATTCTGCTCTGTTAAAATAAAAATTTTTCTTAAAAATGTAGGAAGGAAAGAAGATGGTCAAAACCCAGCTATTATTGTATGGGTAGCTAGAGAGGGATCAAATTCATACGAGTGCCCAAGTTTTTATTAAAACTGCTAATGTCTTTTCTATTTAGATGCACATAAAATAAACAGCACATCAAATTTAATACATATATATAGTCGATGATCTCAGATAAGCTGTAGCCTTTATACCAAATTTACAAGCATTATTCTCATTTATAATTATATTCTCCATTGTGAAACAAACACAACAGGAATTCTCATATTATTTTAAAAAAAAAAGATATCAAATCTAGAGAACAATTATTCATTGTAGTTGCCTGTAATCTTCCAGAATCTTTTCTTTTTCTTTTTGTGCAGATACTCCCTTATAAGTACATTAATAAAGAGTAAATCTAAACAAGATAAGAAGAGAAAATTAGAAGCCTTCTCAATATGTTTTCTTCCCCACAGCACAAATTACAAAATAATTTTGTTTCTCTTTTCCAGTTCTTTGCTGTTGCCCAGCCAACACCTGAGGGATCACGAACAAACCTGGGAGTAAGTAATTAAAATTCAAAGCTCCAGCATTCAGATAGTTTTTACACTTTCTTTTGCTTCCAACTAGCAAGGAATTTTCCAGACAAGCTTTTAATTAACAGGTGAGTTTAATTGATATGTGAGTTTTCTGTAAATGGGAAGGATATCAGTGAGAAGTATGGCAGGACTCTTTCATACTCCCAGTTTAAAACTGTTTGTTTGCACATCGACGAATCTGTTTTCTCTAGTGAATAAATAAAACTGAAAATCCAGGTGTTGGGAAGAGCTGAGGCAGAGTTAACCAGAATGATGCTGATTTTCATAGCACCTCCTCAAAGGAAACTCTACCTCACCTCTACCTGACAGAGATAGCCTGTGGTCTGGAATAAAAAGCAAGTGATGGAAATTCATAGGCACCATAAGCAACCTGTTGTGCTTAAATAAACCTTTTGTGATTTCATTAGGTTGGATCTAATTTCACCTAAGTTTGCCATCTAAAACACAGGTGACCACAGGACTTGTGCCCCAGCAAATGGAGATTCAGAGTGTTGTTGAATCCACCTGAAAATGAGAAGAGCCACCTTCTGTAGGTGGCTAAAGTTGGAATGTGCCTTTATGCCTATAAGTATTTATTTCTTTGCAATTAAACATGAGCAATGATTGCTACAACAATGTTGTAGTCAAATACATAAAATTTGAGGTTCAGACAAGAACTTGAGAACTCAGCCACCCATCTAATTACCAAAACACCCGTCCCTGTGCACTGACCAGCCAGGGAACATGCCTGTCTTTTCTTCTAAAACAGATGGTGCTTTCGGCGTGCTGTAAGGTCACCAAATTCAAGCTGTTACAAACCAAAAACCAGTTCCAAAGTTTTGCAGCTCTCACAGAGATGGCTTTGCCAAGCAGCCCACTCGGCTGTAATGTGGAGGAACTGGTGGAGCGGGCACAGTGGTGGCAGAATATCACCGAGTGTCCGGGAGGCTGATCTAAGTCACTGCTTGGGACTGATCCAAGGATTGGAGAGCAAAGGCTTAAAGCCACCTTTAACTTCCCAGGAGTTGAATTTGGCATCATAATACCAACCCAAAGAGCTGGCTCAAAGCTTTATGAAATTGTAGAATATGTGAAAGCAAGCTGTGAAGATTTAATCCAGATAATATCACAGTGGTATAACGATGGGCTGGGGTAGCAACTGGGAGATTTGGCAGGGGCTCCGTTGCAAAATGGCCAGCACTTCCTTCTTCAGGATTATTATTTCTTTGTTAAAATAAAGGATAGGTTGTTAAAACAAATATTTTCAAAGTATTTCACCGTATACTGAGCAGTGAGCACTGCTGTACACTGAGAAACAAATTAATGAATCAAACATTGCAGCACTATCCACAGGGGCTCGTTTAAAAGCAAATGCATGACAGAGCTGGAAACCGGCTTAAATGCAAATGAGCGAATGTGATGAAATCTGTAATGTTTGATTCATTAATTTGTCTCTCATCGTACAGCAGTGATCACTGTTTAGCGTGTGCTGCTAATGAAAGACCTTTATAGCCAAGGATTTCCAAATTTATAGATGAGCTTTATTTTAACAGAGAAGTTCTGTCACAAAACCCTTCATGGCCATGAGATTCTTGCATCTGTACTAATTAGTTTAAAAAAAAAAAAAAAGTATATTAATATATATATTAGTTTTCTTATTATGCAAACTAGCAGATGGAAGGAGAGCCAGCATCATCTGATCGTCTAGTTTTCAAAGGCTACCAGCAGCTAATATGTTATAGTCAAAAGGAGAAAAATACTGGAAAAAATAAAATCTTGGCTGTGTGATGAAAAGCCCCCCTCCCAGTCTTTAGAAACAATTACTTTCCAGATTTTAATCTACTGAACAAACATGACTGAATCCCCAAAAGGGGTGGAGAAGGATGGTCAATGTTGTTGTTTCCCTTTTATAGAAGTTAAACTATGGAATATCAGTCTGACAGATATAATGGTAATATATATTTAGTCTTGCACAGCAGTGACATCAGCCTCTATTTGGCTGCTCCTTGACTCTCAGCCTGTAGCTGTGATTCCCTTCTCAGTCATTCACATGACTCTAAATTGGGGCAGACAGGACAGAAAAGTATTATCAAAGTAAACAGCCACTGTAAAGCATATCATAAAATTTATCAATTTGGGTTCCAAAGGCAAACAAAATTCTACCTCAGTCTCATAATTCACAGCCTTAACTGCAGAAGTTTGTATAGGTTTCTTCAGCATGATGATGGCTTTGGTTAGTAAGGATCGCCACGTGGCATTTTGAGAGTTGGGTGGCACTAACCTCCCAGTATACCAGGAAAAAAAGAAAGAGAGAAGTCTTTTGTAGCATCTCAGCAGCACATAATAAAGAATTGGCTCAGTTAGGAACCACATTTCCAAGATTCCTGTTCCAAATCCAAACAACATGCACCAGGCCAATCTGTCTATTTATTTCCATTCTGTATTTACAGTGCGGTGACATTTAGGCGAGTACAGTGCTAATTGCCTTGCAGGTACCTCTTGGTATTGACATCTGCAATTAATCACTAAGCAGGCAACTCTTGATTCAAACATTCCAGTTTTGATCACGTCGCCATAGAAATGCGATATATTTACCAGCTTCTGAAGCCATCTTTTTTCTGACAGGACAGTTTCTGTTCTCTTGGCTTTTTCTGAGATTGCAAACTAAGATGTCAAATATTGTCTGCTACAAAACAGCTAGGTCTTGAGGGCAGCTAGAGAGGGTTGTAATGTCATTAGTAATGACATGTAAAGGTTTTTCTGTGAAAATGACTGTCTAAAATAATAGAAAATATGGTTCTGCTGTAAACAGAATTTGGTTTTTATAGCATACTATATACTGAAGCAAAACAAAACACACTTTTCCAGTGGTTTCCAAAATGATTTGAAAAAGGGGATTGAAATAGGCATTTAGAAGTGTATGAATCATGATAAATAGTTCCTCAATGAAAAGTTTCTGAAGCCTTCTCTCTGGAAGTCTTCTGTCTTTTCTTTTGTTTGCTGGAAAAACTGCCAACAAAAGAAAAGAAATCCACGTGCAAAGATATCAAAAAGTAAATTCCATGAAAATTTCATTTCTGTTTTCATGTAGCTTCAATCTTTCTTTTTGCTTAAATCTCTTTTTCTATGTACAGTTTTTCATGTTAGCCAGTTAGTTTTCAGCTTCCCCAGCACCGTTTAAACTCCATTTCTCCATCCTGTCTTACTGTAGACCAATGGCACTATGTATTCTGTCAGGATTCAAAATTATTTTGAAATTTCCAGCAAGAAAACTTTTAGTCCATTACTAGCTAGTTCTGTTCTGCTAAAGCCAGTGGCAAAAATCCTCCTCCCGTCAATGATTCAGAAACAAGACACACGAATATTGCAGTGTATTTTTCAAGAAACCATAGCTTTACCTGCTGTTTTACCTTAATCCAATTAAAAATATTTTTGTAGCTGTTTCTGAACTTAGAAACCTGGTATTTCATGTAATAGCTGCATCTTCTACCCTTGAACCACTATGACATTTAATTATCTATTCCGTGCCCCTCTTTTGAATGCATTGTTTCCTATTCTCTGTGATTAGAAATACAATATCGAGTGGCCTTTCCACCCAGAGCACAGTGGTTCGTGTGGCTTCTCTCTGACGAGGCAGTTGTGCATCTCTGGGCAGGGCTGGGAGTAAGATGAAGAGGGGCTGGGCAGGGGAGCTGCTGTGTCTTCCAGCTGGGGAGGGACGTGCAGGTGCTGCCAGAGATACATGGAGGGGTGCAGGGTTGGAGAGCAGGCTCAGGAGCTGCCTGGAGGCAGCAACTGCTGTGGTGCTGAAATATTTATTGTCTTTAGTGACTAAAATGGTTCCACAGCACTGGTATCAAAGGGTTAACAGGGTAATAGCAGGGACATAGAATAAGTTGATCTTAGTCTTAGTGGGATTTTTTTTTGTCTCTCTTCTTTTGTATTTTTTTGTATTGTTCATTTCTGTCTATTACAGTAAAGTCTTTGAAGTCCTACCTACCATGCTGGTTTTTTTCTTCAAAAACAGTTTTTGCTCATTTTGAAATGCACAGCTCCATTGTGGCTCTTATGTTGATAAAGCATTTTCTTGTGGTTATGTTTATTTCCATTTGTGGATCTATTGCTTCTCTCCTGAATGTTGTTCCATTTCTTAGCAGCCTCTTTTCACCATCTCTTTTAGCATGTCCAATCCTTTACATCAGTCTTTTGGAGGGTTTAATTCCTCAATTCTTCATCTGATGGTATCAGACCTGTTTATGTTACCAGGCACAGGCAAAGAATTATAACTTGTATGCCCTGTTCCGCTTCATGCACGTTTATTTGTAAGCTGGTAATGTTGTAAGAAGTTGCAGTAGCCATTGCCTGATGCAGTGTACAAAAATTACAGTGTAGTAATTCAAAAATATGTTATCTCAAAAGAAGGTTGTTCTTAGGAACTTTTACTCGATTCAAGTTACAGTAGGTGGTTTTAGCTAGTTAGAGAAAACTTTTTAAACTTTCTTCTTTTAGGTTACTTTAGGTGTTGTAGAAGCTTTACAAATCCAAAGGTGTTCTTGCTAAACAACTGAACTAACTACTTCACAAACCACTAGAGATTTTATTTCAGTATTATCCAAGGTGTTTCTACTGAACAAAATGTTTCACTTTTCTCGTCAGTGACATTGTATTTTAATGTTATGTAAAGCAGCTTTCAAAAGGGGCAATCACTGCTCCTAGTCCACAGTCTATGTCCAAGGGCATTTTTAGTTTTTCCTTTAAGTGTTTAGGAAATAGCTTTGTAGTTTATGCATAGGCATGAGCAAACAAAGAAAATGGAGATAACAGAAGAGACTTCAAATTAACAAAAAAAGTTACAGTTACTTAAAAATCTCTCCAAGGCCACCGAGCTGTATGTTTAACATCTTGGAAGAGCACTGGGATGGTTTGAAGGCCCTGACGTGGTGTGGTTACCACACCGCCCCACAGAGCACCCCGTGGGAGGAGCGCGGCACAGGGATCTCGGAGCTCAGGAACGGGTGGCCGTGGCTCAGGAGCTCAGGATTCCTGGCAGGGCTGCAGCTGCCTGTGTACAGCACTGTCAGGCTGCCACCGTGCCCTGGCTGATGTAAAAGGGATTCTGTAACGCTGTTCCACAGGGTCCCAAGTGGCAGAGAGGTTTATTAGTTTTATTCTTGCCATTCTTCTTAGGGATTCTGCACTAAACAGACTAAGTATATGAAGAAAGGTTGAATGAGTAGTTTTCTTGGGGTGAAATAAAACTGGAACAATTTTCAATTTAAAAATATATTTTTTTAATTGGAGCTGACCTGTGAAAGATGATGAGTAACATCTAAGCTCTAGTGAGAAAATCTGCTGTCATGGCCACCTTCTCCATATCCACGGGCTTTGACATAAAGGAAAAAGCCTCAGGGCAGTGAGGGCAGTCCAGCACTGGAGCAGGTTTCCCAGGGAGGCTGTGGAGTGTCCATCCCTACATTCTTTCAAGACTGGGCTGACCCCTGTGTTGAGCTCAGGATTGGGACAGACAACTCCCTCAGGTCTCATTCAGCCTCAGTTGTTGTCCTCTCCTCTGTTTGTAACCCCACACATTGTGCTGCCTTTTCCAGCAGGGAATTGTTCAGAAATAACAGCACTGCTTAACTCGCAGCCAGCATCTTCCTGTGAATGAATCTCCAAGTATCTCTGAAAGGAGATACACGTGGTTTGGGGAATAACTGGGCCAGAGTGAGCTGTTCAACCACTTGTTAAAGGTCACCCATGCAGGCAGTTGTAGAGCTGGTGACAGCCAACAAATCTGCTGCTCCCCAGTGCTGCTCCCTTTATCTGTGACACGCTCCTGTGTGGTTGTAGAGGTGCATGGGCTGGCTGGAGGAGTGTCCCTGAGCCGCATGGCATCAAGCTGGAGACCCAAAAGGAGAGCAGCTTCTGAAGCATGATTCTGTGACTTCTCAGCAGGGCTGACTGGTTTGGGGGCAGCATCAGGCTGCCACAGGCAGACTGGCTCCTCTTCTGGGGCTGGTTACCTTGTTCTGGTAACATGAGCCCACTGCACCATGCTCAGTTCTGTGTCCTGGGCTTGCCTGGTGCTATTCAATGAGAGGGGCAATGTATTTTTGTGTCCCTGTAATACAGAGGTTATTAGATATTTTTTAATCACATTTTACATAAAGACTTCTGAGAAAACATGGAAACCCCATCAGTATTAAAGTCTCCCGTCTGTCAGAGAAAGCACGGGAGCCAGTACTGGTCTCTGAAACAGCCACCTGAAAAGCTTAAACTGTATAAAAAGCCCCTCAAAGTGAAGTCCACTGTGAAATGCATAAAACTAGATGAGCTGTAGCACCTTATCATGGTATTCTTGGTGCCTTCTAGATATTTCAGGAGAGTGCACAGGAGCTACCCTGGGACTGTTCCCGAACCAAGTGTGTGCTCACAGCAAGGGTGCCTGTGTTACAGTGAGTTATGTTTGGTGTGTGGTGCTTCTTAGAGGCTGTTCCACCCTTTGTGTAAGTTATGGGTGTTATTAGCAACAGAAATTGATCCCCTGAAAGCAGCAGAACATGAATAGATCAGTTCTGAAGACTCATTACCAGGATAAGCGAATACAATGTATTATGTTTTGTAATGGATTCTTTTATTTAATTTTTAAGTACCACATAGTTGATCAATCAAAAAGCGCTAGTACTGCCCATTTTCCTCTTGTGTAAAATTTGATTTAATTCTTGTGAAGAATCTTTAAGAAATAACATCAGGAATTGCAGTAAATGTTAAAGACATTGTAGAGAAAAACCTCAGAGACTTTCTTAGTTAACTGGTCTTTCTTTAGATCTGAGTTTCCCCTCTTTGTGTTGTAAAACACAGGGCTAAACCAATTTGGTGTTTAATCCCTAGAATGTGCTGTGAACCTCACCTGCCTGTTTTTGTGTCAGTGCTTTCTTGACTATGACTACAGATGGGAAAAATTGAATAGTAATAAGTCTCTTGCTTATATTTGATATGCGATTTTTAGATGGTTTATGCTATTTCCATATATTCATTTGCTGAAAACTAGTCTTTAAAATTACTTTTTACTTATCTTCGTGACTCTAGACTTTGAAGTAATACTTCAATGACAGCTGAACTGAGACATTTTAACAGGGTCTGGACAGACCTCTCGGTATTCTGTACCATGCTAAAGAACTCCTTCCCTCTTGAAAGTTTTATCATGTAGGAGGCTATTAAAGTTACGAGTTTAGGCTGAAGCAGGGATAAATCCTGGGTCGTACTGATGATGTCATTACAGCGGTCAATAACACACATGGAAGCAAACGCTCTTCATGTTACTAAGATCAGCTAACCAAATCTGGATGCACGAGCAATTAACTCTTTAATTAAGATGAATGGATGACATTAGCCCTCCTTAAACCCTGCTCGTCAGCATTTACAAATAGAAAAAGACGGATGTCTCCTTCCCAAGAAATCTAGCTTTTATTTTTCATTCTTTGACAGCATCTCATTCTTTCCACTTTGTAAACAAATTCACTGATGAACACTGCCAACCACAGAGATTTAAACAGCCCCGTTCAATCAGGGCTATTGCTCAGAGGTGATGTATGTGGATTTCATTTATTTTCTCGGCAAGTTGTATTGAATCTATGTTTCTAATTAAGAAAAAATAAAGGGCTTTTGATGCTCAAATATATAAGTTCATATGAATTCAATCATCATGACGTGTTAGAGGCCACATAATTAAGTACTATGAAACTTCTTGCCTTTGAAGTGGGTTATTAGTTCTGACAAAGGTGTGTGTGTAAACTGAAGGAATAAAGGCTCAGTCTTCTGTCCTTGAAAATCAGAATAATCTGTCTGGAAGGAGATAGATTATCTCTCCCTACTTTTAATACATATATTGCAGTATATTTTCAGAAACATTCAAATTTCCCAGTGATTGAAATATTATTGCCCTTTCGTTATCCTTAAAAAAAATTGTAAGTTTCCCACTAATAAAGTCAATTTATTGCTACTTTCTATTTTAATGATATATGGTGCATTTGTAAATTCTGGAAAGGAGTAGTCTTTTTTCCTACTACCTGTATTCAAATAGGATACCCCTGCATGTGGGACACAGATTGGAATCAACATAACTATTGAAAATAGGAATTTATTAGTGTTTGCACTAAAAATCCTATGTGCGTATAATGTTTTCAGGTACAAATTTTTTTCTGTATTGATGTTACTGTTGGTAATTTTTGTGAAGCAGAATTTTGTGAGGCAATATGAGGATATTGCTTTTTACTTCTGTAACAAGTTCTTTGTTCAGAGTCAGAAATGCTGAGCATGTATTTAAACCCAACTTCTCTGAAGAACAGAAAGTCTGTGTGATCTTTCCTCCCACAGTTGCATTGTCAACTGGAAAAAAACCCCAAGTTCTTGTTTCAGGTGCAGCAGTGTAGGGTGCAGCAAAGAAACAGAAAAGTTCCTTAAACACAGATTTTTGCATTGTTGTTGGTTTAACAACAGTTAAGCATAATGATATTTTCAGTTTTCCTGTAAACTCACCCACACATTAAAAATAGTAGTCCAAAATTTCTTGAAATACATCATCTCTCTGTCTGCCCTAATGGATCTATAGCCTTCTGCTGGTGTCAGGTGCATGGAATTATTCAGATAATTTTCTGTGCTGTTCTGTTAGCCACAAACCCCATTCACTAGATAATTATTGAGATGCTTTGCCAAGTCTATTGTAGGGTTTTTTTATTGAAAAAAAAGAAAAAAAAACGTAGTTTGAGAAGGTGGAGAGGTACATATAGGAATGAAGAGGGAAGTAGAAGGGTTAAGAGCAAATAGCTGATTACACAACGTGTGACTGTACCAGGATGTAGAGGAGTTGGTGGCAGTCGATGTCCTGGTGGTTTTACACCAGAAGTGTAGCAGAGGGATTTCCATTCATGGTCCAGATGCATCCAGAACTGGCTTTAACTTTGCTTAGCTAGATCCAGGAAAGGAGAATTGAAATTTTGCCCCACCTTAAACAGCAGAAACAGAAAGGCGTGGCAGTAGCAGAATATTCTTGATGCCCTTCTATAGGTTCAAAAGCTATGGAGCCTTTTATGAAATGGCTTTTTGATCCCTTGACACACCTGCATGCAGTGAGGCGACATGGGACATGGGGAAGGGCAAGACTGGAGGAGCGACGGTGTCATTTGCTTTGTGTAAACAGAGATTCCCATCTCTTTTGGGGTTATGATCTGCCCAGCAGTCTCCCCTGCAGGGCAGCCACTAACCTGCAGAGGCGAGTTCTGGCTCCAGTGTTTTTCCTGCTGTGTGGCTGCTGCCATGCAAGATTGGAATGTGGGGACATAATCCCTGCAAGCTATTTTTGCCATTCTGTACTCATGGCACAGGGCCTGGGAGTACCTGCGATATATTTATGACATTGTGCCTACAGTACCCCGAGCCTGAGGCAGTCACCCAGCAGTGCTGTCTGCAGCAGGACTGTCTCATCCACCATCAAAACGCCCTCACTTAGCAGCTTGTAGCTCTTCCCTGAAAAAAGAAGGTGCAAAAGCTTCCCCACTCAGGGATACTGACACAGAGAATGTGGTTGAAATGGTGAGGAGATCAGCGGAGGAGGTGGATGATGACAGGGAAATAGCCATCTGTGTTTCAAGCAGATTTTTTGGATTCCTGACAGAAAATGAAATAATGCAGCTATTTGAACTGCCCCATGATTGTCTTCCCCACAAGTCCAGTCAAGTGAGATATTCTTTCAAAAAGCTTCAGATGATAAAAACCTGTATGTACGGAGAAAGATTTATAAAGGGCACAAACCCAAACTACACAGATTTTATAAGTGAACTCTTGCAGTTATTAAAATGTTTTGGCTTCGTAACAGGATACGAATCTGCAGTTTTGCCAAAACCTGGATGCAAGGCCTGTGTGGAGGTGACAGTGTCACTGTTAGGGCTGGGGGAGCAGTTTGGCACAGGGGGCTGCTGACGTGGGCAGAGCTGCCATGCACGTCTGTCTGCACTGGGGGGTATGGTGGGGAGCCATACACGCTCCTGTGATTCCTTTTGTTGTGCCATTGGAATCCAGACTGATGGATTTTCTGGCAATCTTGTTAAAATGAGGAATGAAAACAATGTTTTATGAGTATTAGTAGCTTTTCAGTGTGTCGGTATGATGACTTTTCGTACTTTTAATGCTTATTTATAGTTAAACTTTCCACCAAATTCCCACGTTTTGATTATAATTTCCACCATTTGGGGTTTAGAAGACTTGAGAGGATTGCACTGGGACGTGAGGACGCTTTTAACCTCCAAGTCAAACTTCCCTGGGGTTATCCGTGTATGTCGGTGCACGTCCAGTGCTGCTGAGTTGGTAGGCTGACCACACACCACGGCTGATCTGTGTTCATTATTGGCTTTATCACTGATAGCTCGGATAGAAATAGCAGCCAGGACACGCAGCACAGGCTGGGGCAGAGCAAGGGCTGGGGCAGAGCACAGGCTGGCTCCCCACCACACAGCTGTGCTGGCACGGGCTGGGGACCGCTGCCGCCTCCGGGTGCTCTGTTGCCGCCGCCCACCTGCAGCACCAACACGGATTTGGGTAAAATAATTCTCTGTAGTTGTGACTTTGCTTTGAATATAAGTGTTGGTCACTGCTTCCAGCAAGGGCCACACCTTCAAGGTGAGTTTGAAACATTTGGCCTCTATATCCACGTAATCATGTACCCAAAGTGATGCTTACATCTAGGGGCCAGGCCTGGAATGACGTTCTAAAGAAGAATTTAATTCTTTGCTGTCTCAATCTGAAGTCATTCTGCTCCTTGGAATCTTTATAGAAAAAGCACTGGAAATTTCATATGGAATCCTTCTTTAACAGAAAATCATTGATGACAATTAAAGATGGACATGAGACTGTCAAAGCCCAAGCAACTCAGAAGTAAACCTGTTCAGAAATTAATGTAACTTATGCACCAGTTTCTTAAAAATTTTTGGCAATTCTACTGCATTTTAAGGCAGGAGTTTAAATTATTGTTACATAGATACCTAAGCCTATGTTTCCCTATAGAGATGTAGATACAAAAATGTTTTCAAATTCATATATGTATATATGTGGTTATAGGGAAAAGAAACTTAACTGTTCAAATTTTGCATCCAGCTGGTTGGGAAATTAGTGCTTATGAAAAGGCAGCACTCACCACTTATATATTTGTAAAAAGGTAAAGTGGTGCTCTTTAAAAAGGTAAGAGGACATTAAGATGGAAGACATGAAATAAATAAAAAGTCCATAGTGGAAATGGAGAATAATCAGAAAGAAACTTGATTACTTCATTTTACAACTGACAATTCAGTGAAGTTTCTGTTTTAATATTATGTGCAAGCCAAACTGCCAGGTTTTATTTATCATCTGATATAACTCTAGCTCTGGTCCAGGGTACTGGAAAACCTCTCTTGTAGAGTTTTACCTCTTTAACCTCAAATGAAAACTGGCATTCCATCTGGATAGTGTCCAATGTGTCACATTTTGGTAGTCATCAACCAGCTTGCCTTATAAATCAAGAGCACTGATTAAATAATCAAGATTTTTGAAATGCCTTGAGGGAGCTGTGCGTTTTTTGCATCAGTGATTAGTATTCAGTGGCAATACTGAAATCTATTTGAGCTGCAGCTATAAAACTGCATTTTGCATACTAGGCATAATCAGAGAGATTATATTCAGAAAGTGTGCTTCCCCTAAGACAGCAGAAGGTTATGACTTTTGCCATGGCTCCATTGTTAGCTTAAGTGAGCTTTGTCCTTGCTGTTGTTCAGCCCTTCATTCACCAGAATAAAATCTTTTCTGCAGCTGTGTACTGGGAAAATGAAAACTTTAGGTAATAACTTTCATAGGGCAGCTGGTTAAAGAAAACTCTAGCCCCTGAATGGAAAGCAATTTTAATTAAAGATCTTCTTAGTTATTAAAGCTTAGTTTATATTGTGTCATTTCTTTTGTTGTTGCAAGTTAGCATTTTGTCATTTAAATCATTCCCCCAAATCACATATTACTGGCAACAAGAGGGGCTGCAGTTTACAAAAGAGACAATAGTTATTGGCTGCAAGAGAGACTGGCTAAGAAATAAGTTATTGTTCATATCAAAAAATAGAATCTAACCGTTAAATTCAGTAATGAACTTATAAGAAGTATAGCAATATAAATCAAAAAAAGCTTCCCTGAAAACCCATGCTCAGGTTGTGCAACACGTTGCAGGTTGTGTCAGTGGTTTCTGCCTCTCTCCTCCTTTCTAATGGGTGGGTTCTGCCCCTCTGGGTGCCCGCTGGGACCTGAGTGACGAGAGCAAGCTGCCCCAAGGGCAGCAGTGACAGGGTACTGAGCTGCCTGGGAGCTCGGGGCTGTTCTTCACACATGGAGCCTTCCTGGGCAGGGCTGAGCATGCAACACCCTCCCTCTCTGCAGACTCATCTTCCCAGCTCCCAGACAGACAGGTTTTAGCCGAGTCAAAGTGTATCTTGTTACCCTTATGATGGGCTGGAGAGAATCCCTTGGACAGTGCTGTATTTCCCCAGGCTTGTTAGGATAGCATGCCCTGGTGTTAAGCAATTATATTTAAATTACTCTTACCTCAAACATGTAAAAAGTAAAAAAAAAAAAAAAAATCCTTGCAACTGTGAAAAGAATGTTTGTGCCTTGACGTGGAGCTCTGCCATACATCAATCCATATCTCTCATGTAACCTTGCAGTGTAATGTGTAATCATACTTAACACAGTCTGCATGAGTGGGCTTAGTGCATGCTCATCACTGGCCTGGAGGTGATTAGAGATGATGATGTATAATGATTTGGAAGGGGGAATGGAATTATGATTTGGGGCTGATCTGTCTCACTTCCTAGCCCTGCCTTTGGTGGATACTCTGACAGCCCTCCGTATCAATTTGTCACCCACTGGAAGGCAATGGTATCAGTACTGATGCTCACCCTGCCTACCAACAAACCTCCAGACCTGCAAAAGGTGAGGTTCTTGTGTCATAGCCTCAGTTAGCCTTAGAAAGATAGTAACTTTTCCTGCAAGTTTTGCTTGTACCCTTAACTTATCATGATTACAACAATACCATTGCTTCATCTGCTAAAACCAGAGCTTTCTCCCAGGAAATAGAGAGCCTGAGTTCACGGTCTTTTCACTCACGTCACTCTCACATTCCAGCTGAAGTTCTACCATGATGCAGAAGGGAATTCAAGCCTTGTTCCATAGGTGGGAAAAGGCACCAGAAGTGGCATGGTCTGTAGCACAGGAAGCCTTTGTTTCAGCTTTCATATTTCTGCACTGGGTCTGTGATTTGTGTTAAATGGTTACTGGGTAAAAATGCATTCCGTGAGGGCAGGGATCTGTACTGTAAAGCAAGCGGGGTGAGCCTGCCATGGCACCGTTCTCAGGCACATGGATAGATTTCCTTAGAGCCAAACCAGGCGAGCTGGGAGCTGGCTTTGCCCAGGGCTGCCACATCCCCTGTGTGCCAGGGCTGGCTGGGAGGTGCTGACTTGGGCCCAAGGCACACTGAGGATCAAGTTAAACACGTTCAGGCCCAAACCTGGCCCAAGTATAACCTCCACCCTCCTGTCTAGTGAGATCCTTAAAAATCCACTGGAAGGACTTCCCTGAATCTAGCCCTTAGGCGGAAAGCACTGTTGCACACACTGCTACAGGTGGGAGACTCAAAGCACATGAATATTATCAGATTCCACAATGAAAGGAAATGCTGAAAGGTGTTGTTCCTGCATTGTTTTGATAAACACATGAAAACATTGTTATAGACATACACAAAATACGAGCTAAAACCAGAAAAAGCTTAGGATAAAAGTGTGGCTTCTAATAACCCTCCCTTCTCCTTGTCCCATGAGAGGGGTGCCATTGCCAAATAATCTCAATTGTGGTCAAAGTCGTTAAGATCCATTTTCTAGAGTCCTCAAGCAGAAGTTGATCTTAGGTTTAAAAAAAAAAAAGGATTAGGATGTAAATGTAGATATTGTGCAATTTTAAACACACATATTTTTCTAAGTGAAATTCATAGCTAATTCCGCTGGCATCTAATGTGTTAGAGTATGTGGAATGGGATCTCAGCATGTTCCAATTGAATGCTTCTTCATTTCATACAGTAAATTGGAGATTAAAGATGTTTGACCCTCTCATAGCATACTTGTTTTGGTGTTTGATGAATAGATGTCCTTCAAGTGCTCTGTTTGTCAGTTATCTGATATTGATGCAGACTTTGCTTGTCTTACTTCTTAAGACAGCTACAATTTTACCCTCTCCATTTCCCCCTTATACTTAAAAATAAATAGCATACCTTGTGAGAAGTTAGGCTACTTACTTTTTAAGTTCATTATTATTCAGTGCTGTTAACTTCCACTATTGCAGTTACCAATTTACCATTAATCAGTACACGATCTTCTAGTGTGGCTAAATCCTCCTTGTCTTTATTTTCCTAAAATTAATACCATATAATAATTTGTTATTGACCCTTGTTTCATTCCTTTCCTTTACTTGATTTCATCCTGTTGGCATCAAGCATTATGGACCATTAGCTTTTGAGGTATTTATTTTTTTCAAATATTTTTTGGGTCAAGCTTTACAGACTTGTCATTTAACTGTTCTGCAATGCCATGTTTCTCCACAGCGGTTCCTTTCAGTTCCTGTTCATTCAGTAGATCCACTGTCTCCCTTACAGGCTTGCTGCTTTGCCTGGAACTCTTTTTCACTGGTTGTTTTATGGCTGTGACCAGCTACTTTTCAAGTGTTTCCATGAGCTTCCAATTTGAGCATCCTATTTCACCTGAAATATGTGCACTTCTCATTGGCTTTGAGTGTCTTTATTAAAGACTTAATTGAATTTTTTTTTGTTTTGTTTTTTTGCTTTGCCCTAAAGTGTGATATTTTCATTCTTAAGCTTTTAATTGATTTACACCTTGGCATATGTAAGAGGTAAAGTACATGGGCAGAGAGGATTTTCAGCAGAAGGATAGAAAGACAGTTTTGTGGTTTGGTAGAAAAATCAACTTTAGAGATTTAAGGGCTCATTTGCAGGGTACAAAATATTATTAGCTGATCTCAGGAAAATTCTCTGCTGAGGTTTGTGAATGTTTTGGTGGGAGTGAGCAGGGAATACTGAGCTGAGCCCATTGATGTGGGTATTTTAATTTGTGTGCCTCTTAGCTTAATACAGAATATTAAATTACTCTACTGAATAATTAGGCATTTGTCAAAAAAAATAGGTACTTGTTAATGGATGGTTTGCCATGTTTCATCCCCTCCATCACAGACATGCTTACTATTCTATGATTTAGCATGCAAAAAGTTCTCTGTATTCATCTACTCACTTATGCACCTGGAATCTCATTCCCTTCGTGTCTGTATGTACAAACTTCTGACTCCACTTTTCCCAATTTTTTTTAGCTATAAGTGCTCATAATTCATTTACATTATGTTTTAGTTAATGCATTATTGTGAGTAAATGTGATCCGTGTAGTATCTGGAGTGCTGTGTCCGGTTCGGCGCTCCCCAGCACAAATGAGATCTGGAGGTGCTGGAGAGAGTCCAGCAAAGGGCCACGAAGGTGATGAAGGGCCTGAATCATCTCCACAGGAGAGCTGGGACTGTTCAGCCTATCCAGCCTGTAGAAGGGAATGCTTGGGGATCTCAGGAATGTGTGTGAATTCCAGAAGGGAGGGTGGGACGAAGATGGAGCCAGGCTTTTTTCAGTGCCCTCCAGTGACAGGATCGGAGGCAATGGGCACGAAGTGAAACACAGGAGGCTCTGTGCTTTCCTGTGAGGGTGACGGAGCACTGGAGCAGGTCCCTGCAGGGGCTGTGGGGTGGTCACTCCTGGAGATACTCAGAAGTTGTCTGGGTGTGGTCCTGGGCAACAGCTCTGAGGTGCCTTGCTTGAGCAGGGACAAGATGATCCCCAGAGGTTCCTGCCAACCTCAGGCAGTCTCTGATTTTGGGTGACTGTGTATGGTACTGATCAAGCTGACCAGACATCGGCAAATGTAGTGAAAATAGCAGATGCCACCTTTATGTTGACATGCATGGCTGTGTTGGGTACCTGCAACTCTCAGTAAAATATGGCCACAGTGCAGCAGTTAATTCAATAAAACACCAGTGGCTAAAATAGCATTTCTAAAATGAACACGAGAGATGTGAAGCATTGTAGCCAAGAGCATGTGGAAGTCTTTCAGTGATATCACAGATATTTCTTCTTACTGGCAAACCACTTGTTTTCTCTGATGCTAGGGAAGCAGGGAGGCAGTAATAAACAGGATTCGAAAGAGTTGAAAAGGAAAACAACAAGAATAAGTGGTCTGAGGTTTTTAAATGTTCCACCTATTGGTAGTTACTTGTAAAGAATTATCTAAGAAATAATGTATTCAGCAAGTAACATAAGTAATTCAATTATACAAGGATCAAGTGCTGTTTCATCAAGGGTTGAACTCCATGCCCACTGAATGCAATAGCCGGACTCTCATGGGCTTTACATCAAACCTCAAATAAAACAGTTTGATTAGTGCTGTTTGACCAGTATAACTTCAAGTCTGTGTGAACTTAGTCTCATGCTGTGTTTTCAGCGTATTTAAAATGAGTTTAACATAACGCTGACATGCTGTAGAACTTCAGTCTAATAAATGCAGTATGTCAGTTTTAATTAATGAAAAAGCCCTCTTGCACTTTTTTAAAATATTGGTGGATGTTTGTATCTCCTTTTCCAATTCACATGATATGAATCTTTATCACCTAATGTTCTCCTTGATAACCTGACAGGGTTAGTTGTAAATGGGATGTAATGGGATGTGTCTTGTCACAAATGCAGCTGCTCAGGGCAGGTACAATTCCCAGCCACTCAATCCCTGGCAGAACGAGGAGAAAATTCTGCAGGTTGTACCCAGACAGTAGCAGGTCAGTGCTCCTGTAGGAGGGAAAACAACCCCAACAACTGATGAAGTTTTATCATTTATAGAAGGATTGCAGTGACAGAAGCCTGAACTTCACCTGTGTGCTCCAGCCTGGCCAGGCACTGCTCTGGCAGCACTGCCTGAAGTACTGGATCATGTTTCTGTCTCTGAGAATCATTCCAGCAGTAAAACACTGCAGTGGAATACCAGGGCATTTTGTGCGTTTATGCTCACTTAGCTGGGTTGTTTCTCCACGTAGAGAGGAGGGATATCTCACCTCCCTCTCGGAACAACTGCACTCCAGCTGGCAAACACTGCTCGAGCTGAACAACTCTGACAAGTATTTATAATAAGCTATTGCAGCTGCTCCAGCTCATTCTTTGCTTTTGTATATCAGATTTTGCATTTGGTATTTTCTTTTATTATTTCATCTGTTACACAAGCTAGATTACTCACAGATTCACTCCAAATAGTAACAACAAATTATACTACCATTAACAGAATTGTATTATGTTTCTACTAGTAATGAAATATTTTTCCACAATTTAGGCTACATAAAGTGGAATAAACAGATACTCTGCTATTCCTTGGTGGCCTTGCTTCTTCTCTATAGGAGGCAGTGAGTCTTTCATTTCAGCATGCTGTCCTCAAAGTTCATGCTGTTTGGAGGCCAAGCTGTGGATGACAAACTGCAAAGCTGACAGGAAAACATGCAAGGTTGATATATAAAACAAGCCACGCTGCTCGTGCTTTGACTGTCATCACTGCTTTCAGGAAAATAAATAATACTGCCTCAGTCTAAGGCTCCTTAAGAGTTTCTTCAGCTTCCATGGGGAATATTGCAAATTCCTTCAGTCAAAATTTGGAACCTATGAGCTCAGTTTTCTAAAACAAATTCAGAAAAAACCACTTTTTTTCCTCCCCAACCAAATTCATAGGAGAAAATAAGCTTGTATAACTTGTTCCCAAATTGAACAAAGCTAACAGAAATTGATGGTCCCTTTCATGAACTGTGAAAAATGCTGTGGATATTTCTCTGGTTTAACAACCGAGTGAAAACATTCTCTGTTCACCACTTGCTCTGCAAATTTTGCTGCGAGCACTAACAGCTTTACACCAAGAAGACCCAAAGGAATTTTCCATCAAAGCAGAACTGTGCATCACATGAGCAGGTGAAAATGTGATGGAGAAAGGTGTGATGTCTCCGTAAACTTAACCCATGCCAGCCTTCATCTGATGTGCAGTATTTTATTTCCAAATTCCTGTGGATTTAGTAATTGAACATTATTCTTGTGATAAAGTGAATATTTGGCATTCATGTACATAATGATATGCTAATATATCCTTAAGAAAAATAATCAGAATTCATCTTGGCTGTTAACATGCTTCGAATTGTGCATGTAATAGAAATGGATATTTAAAACATCTTTATTTCATTATCTCATTTATTATATTGTAGGTTGGCAACTAATTAGTATAGATATTTGAAGTTACAGATCGAGGAAACTAAATTAGTGCACTATAATATAATTAATCATAGAAAACTTTTGTTCAGCTGCTAATCTATTAGCTACTTTGCTCCTTGTTGATACTCATAACTTTGATTAAGATTTTCAGTGCTTTAACATCATCGCTTACTAATACGAAATTCAGTGAAGTATCTACTCTCTCTGAATAACATTCCTGGAATAATCTTGCAATGAAAATCCTCCTGGTGCTAGACCTCAACAAGAAATAGCCTATAGAGACCTCCAAGGGCCACCGTGTGCCAGCAGTCCCTTGGCAAAGGATGCCTCAGGGTATCAGACATGCTGTTCATTTTTGCCCTCCCCTCTAGCTATCCTCCTGTGCTTTCACACGTTCCAGCCACTGAGTACTACAGCCACAGCTGAACGTGCTGGAAGAAAGCAGTAATCCAAACCAGGACCGAGATTCTTGCTTTAGAAACCTACAGCAGATGCAGAAACCTGCAGAGGGCAGAACTGGTGGTTTGGGAGCATCCCTGAAGCGCTCACTTGTGCATGAGAGAGCAGGACAGGGTCTGTACAGGCACTGCATCCAATGGGGGTGAGATATTCCTTACTGTTCTCCTAGAATTGCTGTGCTGTTCCTGCCCTTCCATCTACCTACTGAGAGGCAGAAATACACGGTAAGATTTCAGAATTGAAAATTAATTATCCCTTAACAAAGTTCAGAAGAATTGTCTTGGGCTTCTGTGGTACAGTGAGTACATCAGTGGATGAGGGAACGGCTACAGATGATGTTTATCTGGACTCCTCTAAAGCCTCCGACACACTCAACTTCTTAAACAAATCTTTGCTGGTGTAACTGAAGCTACTCTTTCAGAAACAAGCCTTACCTTGCCTATTTCCATTGCTAGGATAATTGTAAAGACTTATTAAACTATGAAACTAAACCTTTGAATGCTTAATCTGTATGGTTTTTAATCTGTAGGATTTTATCCAGTCAAATGGTTACCATTTGCAACTTTCAACATATGAATAAAATATCTGAGCAATCCTTTGGAAATTCCAAGTAAACAAAATGACAGGCTATTGACCAGTCATTTAGAAACACCATTTAATCCATTTACTATATGTTGGAATATTTAAGTGAGTTGTTTTTACTGTAACATGGTTTTATTTAGAATACGCCAACAGAAAATAACTATTTTTAAAATTGTACTTTTTGTTGGGGTAACATATTAGTAAACTTCTAAAATTCCTGGTTTTTGATTTCACTGAGTCTTTTGGTGCAATTTGACACAAATGTAACCTATATTTATACATTAACTGTGTATTTATGTTTGGTAGTTATTTACAATCCATGCCTCAGTGGTCATTTATATAATTTTACTTATCCTGTCAGCCAGCTTTGACGTTATCACATAACTCCAATTTGTTATTTGCTTTAACTAATGAACAGCAAATAGGCAAAGACTAAGCAAAGCAAATACCTTTTTAAGAATAACAAACCATAAACTGATAGAGTAGCAGTAAAATATGTATAGCAAACACTTTCTTTTAACCGAAATCCCCTTTATGGGATGTTTGCAAATGCTATTGGACAGATTGCCTGCTAAAGCAATATTTCTGGCTCAAATAATGATATTAATACGATTGAACATGGATATTTGTTATAGCAGACCGTAAGTATGTAGAAAGTAAAACCAGTTTTCCTAAGGTTTTTTTTGGTAAGGGCACGGTTTGTTTTCTGGTATATATTTGAAGTCTTTTTTCCTCCCAAATATCATTATACTGTGTTTAATTATGGAAAAAAGCAGGAAACATCACACAAATAACCATTGTATACTGGTGAACAGCTTCAGGTATCTTTCAGGATTTTATTTTGAAAACTGGATAATGAGGAAAAGCTATCAAAACTCAACACCCAAAATATTTGTAAGAGCAGAAGGATATACGTAATATAAATGCAAGATTTTCCCTTCTGTATATTCAGATGGATTTTTAGTTGCATTGTGTTATTATCAAAAATTAATATTTGATATTACAAGTTTGTATGACACAGATTTCTTTAGAGACCAGTTTTGTAATGTGCGTATAAAATAAAATGCACGTCTGTGGAACAGTAGGCTCTGCTAGGCTGTAATAGTTTTTATTTTGGTCTCCAGGATATTTATATTGTGATTTACTAGTTTTCTTTTTTTCTTATGTTGCTTGAAAGCAAAAAAGCCAACTGCATCATTTTATGAAGTACACAATAAATGTCCATTTTACAGCATCAGGAACCAGAATCAGAAATAGGTGAGCTCTGAACTGTGGTCACACTTTATGACACTGCTTGATTTCTTTGTAAAAATTCGTTTGACTTGCATGGTGATCATCTGTAAATCATCATGAGTCAACACATTAATGGACTTCTTATCAAAATTCCCAGTGACATCACCAGTCCATCCTTAGTGAGAGCCACGATGTGAACATTAACATACAGCACAGTGCCAGTTTGTGGTCTCTGGAAAAACCCACAAATTTTTGATGTTACAGTTTCAGCTCCTGGGACTTTCCTGTCCCACCTCTTTTACTGCTACAGAGAAGCTGCACTGGTAATACCAATGGTGGGAAACAGTGAACAAAAATGCACTTTATGCATTCCCATTAGGAAATTAATATGCCTGTTCTTCTCCTTAGGCCTTGATATTGCCATGAAATTAAAAACATGCAAGTCATAATTCTACTTAAACACATTTTCACTGGCATAATTCATGGCCAGATGCTGTCAGTAATCATGCACAGGTATCATTACTTGTGAATGCTGAAAGCCTGGCTGCAGAGAGGTTTCTCAGTTTTCTGACAGTGTCTGTGTGAAAGCCTTGCTTTCTCACGGACGCTACGAGAAAACAGTTGAGAGATTTTGTAAACTATGGCATTGTTATGACACCAAGGAGAAAATATCTGCAGTAAGTGTTGTTGGGTTCAGCCAATCCCTCTGGGGGGTGGCTGGTCAGTGAACCAATAACCTTATGTCAGTCCAGCGTGCTAAGGTATATAAGCGAATTTGTAAATTAATAAAGGGTCGGTTTCTTCTCGTCCTAAACCGTCCATGTCACTTTATTCCTCGGTCTCTGCTCGCTAGCAACAATTACTGTGTATGGTCTCTTACAAACAAATCAATAGTGGTACAGGAATTACAGACTTGCTGCAGGAGTAGGGTTTCACAGAATCACCTGCTGAGGGCCAAAGGGGATCATTACATTGTGTAACCTGACCTCCTCTCTAGCATATCCTGTCATTTCATCCATTTACTCTGTACTGAGCCCAATAACTTATGTTTGACTAACACAGCTCTTCTCTATTTGCCTTTATATTGAGTTTCTTGGCCAAAAATCCATTACCATTTTGGTCAGGTCTGCCATCATCTAAAAGAACTTCTGAGGATTTCTTTTACTTTATTAGAAACCTGTCATTGGGAGCGTGAGGCCAAGTTCCTTTTAGTAGCAGTGATTATCCTCGAGTCTACAGCAGTGCCTGATCAGTAGTGTTTGTGCTGGGCTTTGGGATTCTTCTGAGTGAAAAATGCATCGAAACATAGGCGTATTACTGCCTGCCCTAGTTTCTTATTTGCAGGTTTTTTTAGGAAGTATAACCATTTTTTAAGACACTGGTCACATTAGTAAAAACCCAGTGGTTCTGCAATTTTCAAAAGAAGCATTATATACTCAAAACACATTCTGTCACCATGCAGAGCCTTCCTCCCAATCTTTTTTTTTTTTTTTTTTATCCTGTGTAATTCATAACAACATCTGACATGCTTCTGCTAGCATCAGATGATTTGAGAAGGATTTTTAAACAGGAAAGGGAGATTTGGACAAACATACATTTGGACTGTGGTTGTTGCTACCAAGGTGGACATTGCCAGCATTCTTCAGCCTCCCAGATGTACATTGGCTCATTAAATCACTCTGTTTTGTTTAAAACAGCCATCTCCTCCAGGCTGTTAGAGAATTGCATTCCCAGAATTTATTGTTTGTCTGTAGCCAACTCTTCTTTAATATGTATTTAGGAGAAATGTCTTTACATCACATACGTCACATATTTTTCTTCTTTTTTTTTTCCCCCAGGGGAAATTTTAGGCTAAACAAAAAATATTTTTGATCATCAATATATAAAATTAAACTATTTCTGTAAATTTGATTCCTGTAATATGTTCCTTAAGGTATTCCTTATCTTCCCCATAAAAAATCCCACAAAATAATAAAGCAAAGAGCAGATATCCCTTTATAGATCTTGTAACATAAGAGAGGAGGCTTTTATCTCGCTGGCTGTCTTAGAGCTGCTCTTTACTCCCTGTAAAGGTAATGAAGCCTCGAAAATACAGCTGGATCTTTTAAATTAGGAGTCCTATTCTCTTCCTCACAGTATAGTTTGTGTTCTTGTAGACACTCGAGCCCACTGGTGTGAGCACCTGGAGGGAGGCCGTTTGTGGCTGCAGTGGCAGAACCCAGCCCCAGCTGCATGAAAGACACTGAAAGCACAAAATTAATTCCACAAACTGGCACTTTTTGTAGATTCTTTCCACCCTCATTCAGCAGTCGTACAATATTTCAACAGCAGTAAGGAGAACGATGGCACCTTCACGCACAGACTGGGGAAGGTTTCATCTCCGCAGATGAGCACGAGAGCTTTAAGCATCTTGTAAAATTAATTGGAGGGGAGCTAACAGTTTGTGAACACTTCTCATGCCTGCCATCACTTCTGAGGAGTTGTTTTGTTACTTATTTAAAGGTGATCATGCCTTTCTGGCAAACCTGCTGCTTTCAGGTATTTTTAATAAATTCACAGTACAAAGTACGTGAAGTACACAGATGTTTATAATGAGCAGCAAAAATGAGAGGTATTTTATTAGGCTGTGTAACTATCGCTTGCTGATTGCTTTTAATTGGTGAAATAACAAATTGCTGGTTTACCTCTTTAAGCTTTTGACCTAATAACTGCATGGCTTTTCATGGAACATCCTTTTTGGATGCAGCTAAAGGCTTTTTCAGTGCTTTCGTTCACAAACTTTTAAATTACTCTCTGGTATTAGTTCAGAGAATCATGGAATCATCAAAGAGTTTGGGTGGGAAGAGACCTTTAAAGGCCGTCTAGGCCAACCCCCTGCCCTGAGCAGGGACATCTTCAGCTACAGTAGACTGTATGGTTAATATACATGTCTAGCAGTGTATTTATGAGTCTCCAGTAACATGCTGCTGGTTTTTCACAGCTTTTTGTGTGACTTTTCAAATGAAATAATCTTTTTCTACCAGCTCCTAAACACCACTTCACATAGAAGCAATTGCATTATTATGATATATATTATATATTTTATATATATATAACATCTGATATCCCTGAGAACAGTTGTCTCCAACAATCTGAGAAACAACTAATTGATTTAGTTATCTTTTTTTTAATTAAATGTATCACTGTGAAGTCAGACCTAATGAGTTACTTCTTCAAATTATTTTCCCTTCTCAGACTGTTAGAATATTTATACAGAATTCTGTATAAATACATTTATACAGATGCATCTAAATGAGACCATTCTTATTCATAACCTATTTAATATGAAAAACTATCCTCTGAAATTGATTCTAGTATAGAAAGGTGTACATGTGCACTGATATCCTTTCCTTGAGCAAAGCAGAAATTACCTTATTAATCATATTCAATTGTTACGGGTCTCCACTTTGAAAGAAGTCAGCCCACATAGAAAACTGGGCTTTATAGGAATAAATGCCTGTGTAGAGATTTTCCTGGCAGGGAAAAACCATAGCTGCCACACTCCAAAAAGATTTTGGTAGACCCAAGAAGAATGGATTTGTAACTGGAAAAAAAACCAGACTTGAAGCCTTTAAAAAAACAAACAAAAACCACACACAAACAAACAAAAAAACCCCAAACAAACAAAAAAATCCACCTTGAAGATATTATTTTATTCAAGCAAAGATTAGTCTCTTTCTTTACCCAGTTAATCTCTACAAATGCAGTACAAGTTCTATGGACAGGGGTGTTACAAACAAAGCTCAGAAGTCCTACCCCGAAAGCACTGGCATCTGGTTTTAGTCAAGTGTTGAAGACCACTTTAATTTAAATTATTTATTAATGAATTTATTTACCAGTCCTTTGAAAGTGTCGCAGGATTTCCTTGTGGAAGTGCTCATTCTGAGGGAAGTAATGCATTAATATGGAATCCATATGGACATTAGGCTGCTGATATTCTCTTAGTAGAATAGAAATATTAGAAATAGCCAAAAAACCCATGAAGCTATGTCATCAAGTCTACCCCTTCTAAAGAATAAAATTAACAGAAAAGAACCGACACCTGGATATTTTGTTAGTAGTTGTAGACTCAAACCACCTTCCACTCTTTACTGAAGTAATGATTGAGAACAAATTTCTGGTTTAATGAATGTAAGTGGGATTAAAAGATAAATAAAAATAAATTTGCTATCCCTTTTGTTTTGTGGCTTTTTAAAAATAGAAACAGGTTTGCTGGTTTGTCAGCGTTCACCCCTCCTGATTGGCTCTTCCTTGCATGGCCAAATTCAGCCCTTGGGTAAGTGATACGGATTCTTCCAAGTGAAGAGATTGCTCACTGATTTGGAGCTGCTCTGAGCTATGCTGACCTGTTTCCAGCTACATGTGATGTTTAAGCTGGAGACTAAAACATCTTATTGGACAGTAACACAGACAAAAATAATCATAGGAAAAATCCTATTATCAGATAAATATTTTTAGTAATGAGAGAGCAGGATACAGTCATGCAAGATGCTTAATCTCAAGGCCAACAACTCTTCAAATCACAATACAGTTGTAACATTTTCCATTTCCAAACAATGAGCAATCAAACATTAGCTAATTAAATGCTTTCAGTGGTGAAAGAAAATATAAAAATACATGAAATTATCAAATAAAAAAACCAAGTGACTAATTTGTCAGCCTCAGCATCACTTTACAAATAGCAGCAGCCAAGTTATCCCTACACTGAATATCAATCAATTTTACTTTTTACAGCTGATAAGATATTCTCTAATTAAATTATATTTTAATTGCCTTTGACTTTCAATGCAAGGAAAATGACAATATGCTTTCCATGAAAGTACTCCCTACTCATTTCTGTATACTGTGACTGTCATTATGCAATTAACAGTTGTTCCACAGCGGTATCAAGACTCCACATTTCCTCCTGAAACTAGGATCCTGAAATAAACGTGATTTAGAAAGTGTTATTCTCTATATGCTAATATAATTCTTTTAATTGTTGGCAATGCTGAGGTCTGCCCACTTATAGTCTATTGTCATTCTCAGAGTTTTTCAAACAGCATCTCCAGAACCATTTGATCCTACGTGTGACTGCATTTACGATTAGAATGCCAGTCCTGGAAAACACAACCTCCCCGTTTTCACACTGAGTTACTTACTAATTACCTTTCAAAATATTGGGTTTTTATAAGGCTGCCATGAAGTGCACAGATTGAAATATTAATCCTGCTTTATGATATGGTAATTAAGTTAATTATAGTACAAAAATGTGTGTCAGTAAGAATGTGCCAGGATTAGGGCAGTAGACCCAGCTCAGCCTCAGCACAGGAATCCTGCACACAGTGCAGGGGTACGAGGGCTGCACTGGCAAACAGACCGGGCCCAAGACGTCAAGTGGAGCGAGCACCCTTCTCTAAGTGTCTCTTCTCCATCTGCAAAGCAAAGGGTGGGAAAGAAGCAGCAAATGTCTTGATAGTTCCCACTCTACAATTATGAACACATAGGAGTGGTTTGGGTGAAGGCATTTTGGGTCATTCAAACCAGACTTCATCTTAATTCAGCTCAGAAGTAAAGGAAGGTAAGCAAGCTGTAAACAGACACTGCTGCAAGATATGAAAGCAAAACCAGAAAAACAATGAAGAAGAGACAACTTTTTTTCTCTGGGCTTTGAGATAAGCAGACAGAAGGAAAACTTGAAGTGCAGCCATACTGCATTTAGTTTGCCCTCTTACCCAAAAATTAATTTCTACACCAGTTACAAAGAAAACATCACCTCAAGGTTGTACATGAAGGCTTTGGTCACACTGGAACACAATTACTCAACGTTTAGCATTCACTCATTGCCATATGGACCTGATATATGCTCCTTATCCTTGATTTACAAATAAAGTCAGAAGTGCTGCAGTTGTGTTTTCTAGCCATTTCTTCAATGAGCAGATAATGATATAGCCAGTGCTGAGATATTTGATGTAAGTAGTGGACATTTCAGTCGCTGCATGAGTCCTTAATCTCCCTAGGATCCACAGGAAGAAAATTATTTGATATGAGAATGTTTGATATTGCAAGTTGTATTTAACATTTCAAGGCTCATTTGAGTCAGCTCAGCTCACTGAACTGCTAAAGCATAAGGGACAACACATTCTGTCCAGAGGATAAACCTATAGATGTGTTTAGTAGCCTAAAGGTATATCACAAAAAAATGAGTTGCTGAAGATTAGGCCCAAAATTTTATTGGTGCTGTTCATTTCAGATGTGATCTGACAGCCAGGCCTGGTGCATTACAGAACAGGAGGGTGGATGGATCAGCAGCAGCAAACACTACTGACATCTCTGTGGTGCACTGAGAACTTCTCATGACAGAAATTCTGTTATGACCCACAAATACCTGTAGAGCACGAGACAGTGAAATTTCATATTGATGCAACAATACTGTATCATAACACTAGATCCTGATTTATTTTCCCCTGTTGTAATCCATTAGGATGCTAGAAAACTTGAGATTTCAGTAGCGATGTGCAGGCAGTAACATCTGCCTCCTGTGCCTTGGCAAAGGACTAATGGCAAAGTGCAAAACACTTTCTGTAGGCATTCAGCCAAGTTTCTGCCCACAGCAAATAAATGAATAAGGATGTTTTTAGTGCTACCCCTGTTAACACAGTGTTTTTTAACCTCAGTATAAAATAGAACCAAAGAATAATTTCAAGGGTTACGTATTTTGTGGTACATTGAGGATGCAATCCTAACCAGAAGGTTTTATGCCATTAGAAAAGTGTATTTGTACTTCTCAAAGAGCTTGATGTCTAAGTACAGCACTGACGCTTTCTGAGTGCTCTCTGCAGGTCTCTAACAAAGTATGTACTGATAACGGAGAGACAATCCTGAGGCTTTTCTTGGGTGGCCCATTCTCAGTGACCCAGTGGGACAGATTTTGCCAGGGGGTTGTTTCTGTTAACAGGCCTGAAGGGTTAAACTTGCATTTATTTTCTAAGACCAGACAGCTTTGGACAAGATACTTATTTCTGCTGGTGGTATGAAGTGATAGCAAAGAAAAGACAGGATACAAGGTGCACATTTTCTTCTCATGGTGTTTCTTAGAGAGACAACATGAGTCGGTGGTCTAAGAATCAAAATTTCACAAAATTCAGGGGAAAAAAAAGATACATATTTTAGAGGAAGTCAGACTGCCTGATGTATAAGCTTGTATTTGTAGAAAGAATAATTCTACACAAGAGTGGTACCTCTTAGGAAGCAGAAAAGGATACAGTGCTACATCACCCAGTTCCTGTAGGGGAAGGTCTGCTGTAGGCTCTGAGAAAGCTGTAAAATTTTCTCCGTTAATTCTAATCAATTGTGGGTCATGTCCTAGATTTATAATAATTACATTTAAAGCGTTGTGATTAAAAACGAGCCCTAGCTTTTATAAATACAATGGGAATTAACACATACCTTAGAAGATCTTTCACAAATGCAGTCAATGTGCATGGGTTTAATTTTTTTATATGCAGTTGTTTTTTTTTTTTTTTTTCTTTTTAGGCAATAATCAGAATCCAGAGGAAAAGGTTGCAATCTACAGGAAGCTGGTAGGTCAAATTTTAAAATTATTTAAACTCCAGTACAATCAGAGACTAAAAAAATGTAAGCGGTAAAGTAATGAAACTTGCATTTACTGGATATTCAGAGAATATGCAAAATCATTTAAATTTACATACTGAGGGGGTGAAAATGTGGTTTAGCAGAGGCAATTAACATGAGAAAGTAAGACAGATGCTGTGCAAATAATTCATAATGAATAATTTCTTTGCTCCATTATGTGTTTGCAAGTTTTCCAAACAAACTAGTTTTTCTGATGTATATGTTCAAACTGTTTGCTGAATAATATCTATGCATAATTTTTTATGTAATTCATTCATAAGCAGTGCTTTTTGAATATTCAAGCACTTTTTGAATGGGTACGTAGGTTGTGCAACACATTTCTCTTTTCCAATTGGAGAAACATGACTTATAGGTTCTGCTATGAATAATCACAATATTTAACAATATTTGCTTCATTATTTTACCAAACATTCCTGCTAGTAAACTCATTTGTTAAGATAATCATGGAAAAAGAGATGCAAACAAAAGCAAATAAATTAGTCTGGCATCCTCTCTTTTCTTTCTCACTTGAGAAAAATAATTTGCACTGTCCATAATTCTGTTTGTCTTTCATTAAAATATACGAGGAAGCTGAAAATGCAAAATCATAGTCTTAAACAGACGTGGGTGTCCTACGGCTGTGGAGGAATTACATTTAATGCAGAGTGCCAGCCCAGCCCTTTGGAGCTGGGGCTGCCTTGGGCCCCCTCCCCGAGGGGCAGCGCCCGTGCCCGTCCCTGGGACGGCTGAACCCGTGTCCCTTCCACAGAATCCACGGCCCTTCGGCAGCCAAACGGGGTGTTTAGAGCTCCTGCTCTACAGCATAAAGGAAAGGCTCCCGTGCAGGAAGCTAATGAAGATAAATACACTATTTGTTGGCAGTCAAGGTGATTAATTGCCAGAGGCAAGCTTAATTATGCCAGGAGTAACAAACGGCATCACGGACAGACACCAAGTTTTGTGTGGCCCGTTGTTAGACATGTGTTGGAGTTTGAATCTGAGCACATGAATGAATTAGTATGGATTGTGTCTTCTTACATAACAGCCACATATTCCTAATTACATTTAGAGTCATATTTATTTGGAACACTGGAAAAGACATTTTCTCTAAGTGAAGCAAGTCATCAGACCTGAGAAACTGCAGTATTCTTAGGATAAATTGGGTATGATGAACTCAATGAGTGAATCCCAGTTCCAGAATCTTATTAGCAATGTAAAGACTGCATTTTATTTTATATATTTAATTTTATTTTGTACATGTTTTTATATTGAATATATTGTATTTCAGAGTTTCTCTTTCAGTTTACTATTTCAATAGTGATAATTAAGAAAAAGGTAATATTGGTATTAGTAAAATAACTTTCACGTTCCTCAGGAGACAGTGAGAGAATTTTAAGTTCTCTTTTTGAGGTACTTTTATATCCCATGTATATGCTCTCAATGAGGATCTGACAGTCTCAGTTTACACCTTCTTTTTTTCCTGAAATCACAAATTAGCCTGGGAATAGCTTGTGACAGGAATAGTACAAAGGATCCCCTGCACCTTTCTAACACTAACAGGACAGGAGAATGCAGAGAACATATAAATACAGTTTCGCAAATGTCAGTTCTGCAAATGCGTATCAGTGTGAAAGTTCTGCCATCCTCATATTTTACACTGAATAATGTGAGAGCACCAAGACAAGTATTTTAAATAAGTGAAGTATACCTACATGTCTTTGGAAGAGAATGGGAAGAATAAAATAACTCGCTTAGCAAGTCCTGCTGTTATAGTGTGTTAACCAGCATTTACTAGTTCCTTTGGGAGCAAAGAAATTATGTCTTTAATGAGCACAGAAAACTAAACAACTGTTTGAAAATACAGAAAAATTACAGTGAAGTGACATTAAACCAAGAAGGAAATTGTAGATCATTAAGTTGGCAGATTTTATATGGCAAACATGACTTTTTTTAAAATGAGATATATATATTTAAGTAAGAAAACAACAGAAAGCATCCATTAAACTAATCTAGTTGAGTAAATATTTCCGTTGTTCCTTGGATTACTTGCATTCTCTTCTCTTCCCTTTTTCAGCACTTTAAATTTCAACTTTATAAAACATCTAGACATAATAAACCTTTCAATTCAGTTTTGGTTTGTTCTTTCCTATTTATCTACAGTTAAACCCCCCATATTTTAGCATTTAGGTATTTCATTAGTGATTCCTGGTATTTTCGTAACCTTAAAACAGGCATTGTAGATTATACGTCCCTGAAAACTTATTTCCATCTCAAACTTCCCATTCTTCTATGGCTGCCTTAATTTCTTTCTGCACTGCAGGAGTTCATACTGGTAGAAGTGATAAATGGACATGTTTCTTTGCATTATACATATTTACAGCAAGTAAACTGTGTCTACCATATCACTTTATAAATCTATTGCCCAGTGCTGCTATAGCCAATGCATTAAATATTGGGCTTCTCAGGGACTGCTCAGTGCAGTTTAACACAACAGATAATGAAAGGAGATCAGGCATGAAAAGTTCCTCTTTATCTTGCACCTTTCGTCACACAAAGTAGCTGATAACAGCTAAGTTCATCATCCTTCTTTCATACAGTATTCAGGAAATCAGGCACTTAAACCACGACCTTCACAGAGAAAGGACTGTGTCATCCTCTTTAGTCAGTAGCAAAAAAAGGGCTCTGATCCTGAATGGAGTTGTTGGATTTTGTCAGAAGATAAATTAAGCAGCTGAATACTTTTGTGTGCTTGTATGGAACTTCTTTTCAAGGAAATACTTTGCATGAAAAGGAAAGAGGGCATAAGAAGGCACAGAACATAAAAGTTAGTAATGAAAGATGAGGTAAAATTAAGGTTGAACAGAGCAAAAGTAAAATTAACTTATAGCTTACTTAAAGACCCATCTCTAGTATTTAAGTATTTTATTAAAAATGGTGTGCAATAACAAAGAACTCGTGCTACCTGTTGGGGGAAAAAAAAATCCCAATTCTGAAAATTTATGTTGGTTTATTATTATTTCATATTTCTCATTCTCTTGATAGTTCTTGTGTACTAAGAAAATGAAAAAAATACTGTTCTATTATATTTTGTAATGGTAAGTGAGCCTATGAAAGCTAAAATATTCACTGATCTGTGAAAGTATTTTTAGATAACAAATTCTGCTTTCCCCCCCTCTACTTCCTCCCTCAGTCTCCAGAGTGGTCTTACTTAAAAGGAACAAACTCTGTTGGTGAAGTTTGCATTGGCATTTCATATAGGGGTCAACATGTATCATTCAGAAGGTAAACCATCACAAACTGCATGCCCTGTTTTATATATTGGACATTTCTAGTTTTGGGGTTTTTTGGGTTTTTTGGGTTTTTTTCCCACATGCACCTTGGAGGAGATGATTTGTCTGTACCAGTTCACAGGCTCTCTGCTGAAGCAGACTGCAAACTTAACATTGCTTTTGAGGCAGGCTTCAAATCTTGGACTGACTGGAGTAATTTCAATCTTATGCAAAATAGCTACTGCATCCTTTACACCTTGCTACTTCCCTTTTTTTTTTTTCTCTGTATATTTTCCCAGATATATTATTCTACCACTTCTTGTGGCTAAACCAATTTAAGTGACCTTCCACCTAGACTAGGTTCTAGAACTGTCTGTGTGCGATGCCATTTACCTAAAATTAGCCTCATTTAGTCTCGTGCAGTGTGCATCTGTGGGGTACCTCATCCACACCAATACCACTTCATGCAGAGCTGAGAGAAAACTACTTTTGACATCAGAAATAAATGTTGACTTTATCCTCAGCTCACTTTGTCAGTGAACTCATTGTTACCATCCAGAATGCTCCCTGACCTCCATGGTTTTTATCATAATCACCTGGTGGTATTTTCTCCCACTCAAAAAGCAAAGGCATTTCTATATACAGACAACTACAGAAAGCAAATAGTTCTTCTTTAATGTAATGGCTACAACCTCTCAGTAATTACTGCAGGAATACAAGTGAAACTGTTCATCCTCTATGGTGTCAGAGTCATTAAAATGGCTGAGAGAATTAACACTGCAATTACACTCAGCAGACAGGAGCTTGCAAAACCAAACTAAGGACTAGTTAACAACTGTATCTTCCATTTATGTTACAACAGCAATGACAATACAGATTTCATTCTTTGGGAACTGGAATCTAAAAAGTCATTAGAAACCAGTATGACTCCAGTGAGTGGGCCAGGGAAGGTAAGAGACCTGGGTCCTGATTCACAGAGTAAGAATGGCCCTGACGTTTCTGTCTTTAGTTTAACATTTGTGTCAGGGGTTTAGGATTATCACATAAGCATTCTTAACACAGTAACTCCTGTGCAAGCAGTGCATCCCACCAACTCTTCAACAGTGACACCCAATTGTAACACCCACAAGGTGTTTTTTTTCCTATGAGCTGGACAAGTTAAACACAAAAATTCTTCTCAGTGACCAGTGAATTCTCCTCTTGGTCAGCCAGATGAGCAAAGACTCGTCATTTGTTTACAGCTGGTACTAATCCACTTTACAGTTGGTTGACAGCCATATTCTTCCGAATTCCTTTGAATTCTTTGTGGTCAGCTACAGGGAAAAAAGAGGTTAGGTGTGTAAGTCCAGAGTTTCCTGTATGCAGAACACACATCATGGCACACAGGTGGTGTTCTGGTGAGTTTTGCATCCAGTAGGGATGGCTGTGCATACCGAACACACTCATTTGCAGACAGCAATTCCTCAAGGTACAACAGAGTTCCAAAAATCTTCACATTTTCTTAACTTTCCACTGAGCAGGTATTACCTACAAAGATTTTCCATCTTTTTTTTTCTCCTCTTCTTCTTCCAAAACTGCAACCTTGTTGATGGCTTTGCATTGTTGAGAGCTGTTCAAGCATATAGCAAGTGGCTTTCCACCAGCTCGGTGCTTCCATTTGAGCCACTTCAAAGACAGGCTATAACTCTTACAAGGTGGATGGGCTGCCTATAATAGGGAAGGGGAAAAAAAAGGCTAAAGAGACTGGAAACTACCTGAAAATACTGGTACAATTTCAACATCTTTCTTTTCTTTTTGTTTGACGAATTACACACGGCTTCTGGCAATATTTAGGAGCTGACACAAACTCTCTTATTGCAATGTCAAACATACACCACACCTACTGAATTGCCAAAGATGGTAATTCTAGTGTGTTAAAATTCTGTATCATACCACTGCTTCTTTGCTGGGTGCTCACTGCATGACACATAGGTACTTCTCTCATAACCATGGTGTGGTTACTTCCTTGGAAGAGATAGATAATCACATGTGTATCTTTTTGTCTATTTTTTTCTTTATTTCTTACTATGCAGTTGCAGACATAGGATTAAGAATGAAAATTGGACATTTAAATCAGGTGCAGTTGCATGACTGACTAATGATATTCCAGTATATAAAATAAATGTAGGAAATTGTACCTATTAATTAAAATAATCCTCTTTACAACACGTTAAAACATTTGAGAGGCATTGTTCAGGAAGATAAGGTCTCTCTTTATTCTGAAGAGCCCAATGTTGTTACAATGGATCATTGCATTTCACAACTTCCAGCTTACAGGGTTGGAAAAAATGATATCTTGTGTGATGCCAGCCAGTGAACTTCCCCCAAGTAACCACTCCATCAATCCCATAATTTACATTTGAGATGCAATATAACTTTCAGAAAGATCCTATTTAGAGTCTAAGCAACACCAGAATGCACATTCCATAGGTAAAATGTTCCTATTATTAATAAGCTGCACTCCTAAAATTTCATCTTCATTGTATAATGTATTTATATAGCATCAGTTTCCAGAAATTCTTTTATCATGCCTGTTTTGATCAAGCTATAGCAATGTGTGTGGTGGAGCACCTATATACTAATAGAGAAATAATGATGTATAGGGACACATTGAAAAATCAGCAGTTCCCGGTTAGAAAATTCAAACGTGTGCTTAAAAGGCAAGGGGACAAGCACCCAGCAGTTACCACCAGTAAACTGCTAATCTTTCTTGTTGCCTCTTTTCTTCTTTCCTTTCAAATCACACTGAAGGTCAATTTTTCAAAGAAGTGTGAAAAGAGAGAGCCATGGCCCTTCTGAAAGTGGACAAGATGCTCTCGTGTCAGCAGGCTCTGTAAGTGACAAGGTGATTCTGAGAGAGCCCCTGAAGGCATTGGGGACTGAAGCTGGTAACACGTGCAGGCTCCAGGCTGTGCCTTTTCAGCAGCTCAGCCATGGAGCAGTGGCTGATGCAGCCAACAGGGCAGTGACACAGCTGCAGTCCCATTCCTCAGGCACCTTAATAAAAGCTGGAGAAATACACTTATATTCACTTCAGAATCACTGCTTGGAGCTCGTTCGTGAAGGTAGGCATGCACATTCTTTCCTCCAAAGAACTAAACAGAGCTAATATACTTAAAATATGCTAAAGGAGGAGTAGCCTGTGGTCACCCTTTACTGACTAATCCAGTATTTAGAGACCTAACCCAAGAAATGAGGTACTTGGGTTATTCTCTGCAGCCTCATGCATATTCAGGCTCACGTCTCCCACTCCCAGGAGAGTACCCTTACCTCCACATTAAAGGGATGGGAACAAACCTGTCTTCCATTGAAGCTGTACCACCACATCTAAAGGAATCCAAGATCAATTTAAACAGAGAACAAGAGGAAGAGAGAGCATGGTTCCCTGTCTTCCGTTAGGACTCTCATTTTAGGGAGAACACACAGCTATCCTTCATTAATTGTCTCTCACATATTCTAGATTTATACAGTTAACATTAATCCTGAATGTGGACACAAAGCCAGTATTTCCACATTGGTCTTACTGATACTGCCTTGACATGTAACTTCTGGTTATTTTTGTTTTGATACTCTCTCTGCCACCCGTCCACTCCCAGCTGTCATCCTTGCTAACCCATAGCAGTGGGAGCATGTACTCAGTTAATCACCAGGACAAACTAATGCTGCTTATCATAAACTGCCTTCCAGAAAACAATCCTCCAACCTGAAATGTCACCCATGTTCTTTTTCACTAGATGCCTGACCTTGACTTCAACAGGTCTGTTGAACAAATGAGGCCACCTTACCAAGGCAGTGGGATTGGTCTGTGCATTAACCTGTATCCATCATAATTGACCAGCAACAAATCCTTGCTGCGTGGCATTTAATAAGCCTTTTGCTTGTTCTCTCTCAAATCACTGGTCTATTTAAGTAGCTTTGTAATACTCTGTATGCCACTCCAATGAGGTGAAGATTTCCAAATATCTTTAGATTGTATGAGCTGAATGAATTCCGAGTTTTGTTAATTTGCTTAATCATCATAAGCATCAAGTCGCACACTTTATGGACTGCTATTACACACTTTCCATTACCTTTTTCACTGACGCCTGCCTCCATCAAAATGTAGTTTGACAAGATTTGCTTCCAAGCTCAGTGTAATTCTGTCTTTCTTTCCTGATAGGGAAAACTCATTACTTAACTGCAACAGCCTTTTTAAGACTTCTCTAACATTCATTTTTGCAATCTAGTTTACTTTCAAGCAGAAATATTATTTCCAGTAAAATGACTGTCACAGTATATCTGTACACAAGTTTCTCTGCAGAATGAACACATCACCATGCATACATTTAAATCTTGACCACGGCTTTAGAGACAAGGACACATCTTGAAATCTGTGAAAAGCCATGGAAAAGGATGAGGCCAGGGAGAAGTTGTGGCTCTGTGGATCTTCTTCACTCCTGTGAATAGATGCAGTCCTCAAGCGACAGCATTGCATGTAATTTACCGAGCTCTACCAGTACGCTAGGCTCTCCCCTTTTCTCAATTAACCTTGAAAAGCTGAGAGATGCTTCCCTGCTGGTTTCTGGATTACCCCTTAAAACTCTTGCTCTTTGTTGACAGTTACAAAACTACAGTTACAGTTGGGAAATTAACTCTGCTGTAGTTTCTCTCTAATCAGAAATTGACAGTGCACTTTTCCCAACTACAGCTAATCCAATGTGCTCCAGTTTGCTTCATTTCTCTACAGAGATTTTCTATGGTATGGAATATATACATGAAGTTGTTATGTGGCACTGTTAGCCCTTCTGCCATGCATTACCCATGTCCAAGGCTCCTTTTCACTTCTGTTTCTGATTCCTGGCTAATTTCAGTTGCTACTTTCCTCCTGGCCTTGCCAAGAATACGTACAAAGTTTTACAGGTTGACATCAGCTTGTGCCTTGTACTTTGTCACTCTCTTGTTTCCTGATCTACTTTGCTTTAATGCTCCTGTTTTTGGTGCCATTGGTGGTCTGACAGATATGTAGTAATGTGGAGGGAGAAATTAAAGGTTCAGTAATAGTCAACATCTAATTATTTCAGTGAAAAGATACGTATTCTGCGCACAATTCGGAAGTAACATCATATAGAACGTGATGTTTGAGGCTAAAGCAATTCCGTTCTGCAGAAGTGACAACAGTTGTTGGAACGGTTCTAACTTGTGGCAAAAAGATGGAAGCGATTTTTTAACAATTCTTTTTTTTCCCCTGCCCAGATTTTGTTGTTGCCTCCGCGCGCTCCTCGGGCTGCGTAGCGGCGGCGGCGGGGCCCCTCCGGGAAGGGACCCTCCCCTCCCGACCCGTATCCCCTCCCGACCCGCATCGCCTCGCCGGGGCGGCGGGACGAGCATCCTGACGCCGGAGACCCGGGGCGTCTCCGCCTCCCGCGCCTCTGCGGCAGCGCCCGGCCGGGGCAGCCGCCCGCTGTGCGCAGGGACGGTCAAGGGAACAAGGACACGCTCGCGGCGGCGGTGGCGGTGCTGCCGCTCCCATCCCTGTCCCCGTCCCCGTCCCCGTCCCCGTCCCCGTCCCCGTCCCCGTCCCCGCTCCGCCGCCGCCCCCCGCCCGCCCCGCTCCCCGCGCCGCCGCGCGCGCCCGGCTGCGCGCGCCCTTGCACCGAGCGCGGGGATTGGCTGCGGCGCGCGCGGCACCCGCGGGGAGAGGCGCGCGCGTCGGGGCCGCGGCGCGCGCTCCCTCAGCCCGGCGCGCTCCCCCCGCGGCCGCGGCTCCCGCGCTCCCCGGGGGCGGCGCGAGGCTGCGGCGCTTCCCGGCGCTTCCCGGCGCTTCCCGGCGCTTCTTCCCGACGCTTCTTCCCGGCGCTTCTTCCCGACGCTTCTTCCCGACGCTTCTTCCCGGCGCTTCCCGGCGCTGCCCGGCGCTCCGCTCCTGGCGGGAGGGACGGGACGCGCAGCGAGAGCAGAGCGAAGGCGGGGAAGGGCAGGGAAGGAAGGGGTGTCCCCTCCTCACTGAAGGAATCCGCACCGGTGCGAAGTTATCGCCCAGAGACGGTGAGAGGCGCTCGGGCTGCTCAACCTGCTGCTGCCGCTGCCGCCGCCGCCGCTGCTGGTAAATGCTCTTCACTTCTTACTTGCCGACATGCTCAGGGCTGTCCTCCCCTCTCCGCTGCACTCCGCGCTCGGCAGAGCCGCAGCTCCCGGGGCTCTGTGGCTCCTGCCTCCCCCCGCTGTAATTGCGTTAGTGGAGTTGACAAGTTGGGATGTGTGTGTGTCACAGCCGGCAGTGCGCGGGCTTGTGCCGAGCCGGGGAATTCAGCACTTGGAGAGGTCATTAGTTGCATGAGTTCCAGGGAAGGAGGATTCTCTGTGCCTCTGCAATAAGTGCCGCTGCTGCTTTTCTGCCCATTAATCCTCATCCTTGACCGCTGGTATTTCTTATATTTTGACGGTGTTTTAACGTTGTCTTTGTTTTTTAAGCTGCTGGCTTTTTATTTATTTATTTACTTTCTTTTCCCTTTTTCTTCCGGGATTGTAGCACAATGTTATTATTTATTTCTTCAGTGTTTGCCAACAGTGTGGGAAGGTATCGCTGATTCAGAAACTATTGTCCACAGTGTGTCTCGGTTAGGAACAGGCAGCAATAGGAGAAAGCAGGCATTTGTATTCCGAAAAGAAATTAAAAAAAAAAAAAAATGCTGCTTTGCATCATTGCTGCAGATTTGCGGGAAGCACTGAGGGACGGTGATATTTTGTTGTTTGCAAAGGTAATAAACGTAGAAGCGCTTTGGTGTTTCACATAGCCCTGCGATTGAGCTGTTTCGGAATTGCTGTTAATAATAAATTCCTGGCCGTGGAGGCAGAGATTGCTGGCATGTATCACATCCAGCGCCGAGACAATGTACCAGCGTGTGCTAACACCGGAGCGCGTCCCTGCTAGACCTGCCGTGGAGTGGCACTTTGACAAGATACTGGTTTGTCTCCTGCATACACCCAGACTGAAATTTTAATAAGGTGCTTCATGGGTGCGAATTGAGCTCTAAACTCTCTGTCTTTGAAGCAGACTCCTTTTTCAACACTTCTTGTTAGGATGCTTGTAAATGCTTGTGTAAACATTAATTTGTAGCAATTTCAGGGCATTTAATGGTACTGATGTCTTAATAGGTGCTTTTTATGCCTTTTTTTTTGCTTCATGCTTAAGTGTTCTGTTCTTCTAAAAGGCTCGGAATGTAATGGCAAGTACTGTCTGTGTGTGTGCATATGTGTGTGCATCAATATTTAAATATTTATATATAATGTTTGGCTTGTACTCGTTTAAATTTACCGAATCTTGTATTATGTGGAGGAAACAGGTATTATAACAAATTGAAATGCAGGAACACAGAATTAATGGAGACTTTCTTTGTAAGATTTAGTTGTGTAGTTAGAAGATTATGTAAGATCAAAGACATTCAAAATGCATGCGTCCTAGAGAAGTAAAGTCTAGAAGTAGTAGCATTCTAGCAATTTAAGAATATAAAGCTTTGCTGAAACAATACAGAATGCAAGCTGTCAATAAGTCTGTGTAGCCATCTAGCATCCTCACAGGGCACTTTATGAAATGCTGTTTAAAATCTGTTGTAATTAAACCACAGTCTCTGTTAAGGACAGAGTTAATGAAAAAGTAGCGTCACCTGTTAGTATGGTTACTTTATCTAAGTGTAATAGTTTACACTGGTTGTACAGACTCAGAAGTTTTTCTTCAAACTTCAGAGGAATTGAGAAAGGTGGTTCTTTCTTCAAGACATTTGTATTTGTCATTCAGTGGGTACACAACCACTGTACAGAACAATGACTGGTACTTTTCTAAGGGGCTTATATAAGTGCTAGGGAAAGTCAATTTTTACAAGGGGATGACAACCTAAAGATAAGGAACATTTCTTGCTTTGTCAAGATTTAAAATATACACAATGTATTTCAGCATCATTTCCTGTGCATTGGCAAATCAGTGACCAGGCTGATGATTAATTTGGCTTGGCCCATATGCTGAGGTTTCTAGTTGCTGAGTAATAAATAAAAACTAGTCTTACATTACACCCATACAGATTGTGTGGTATTCAAAAAGCCAACTGTGAGGTCTGAGCTTTAATTCATTTTGAGAGGAAACTTTTCTAGCTGTGGTTTCTTAGTGTCCTGGCAACATCTGAGAACTCAAAAAAGTAATTTTTAATCCAATTGTTAACACATTTAGAGCATGTTTTTTTAAAAAAAAAAGTTTTGGTCCAGGTAATGTTTGAATTTTTATTCTGCTTTTTAAAAAAAACATTTCCTACTAAGACAGCACTTACAGGAAACAATAACATTTTAGTCCTCTATGTGCTTATTTTTTATAGGGATAATTAAAATAATGGTTTCTCTGTGTCATTAGATTTCAACTGCTTGTGTAGCATGGGGAGAATTAACACGTGAACATCATTAGTGATGTTTTCCTGTAATTAAATTGAACTGTATTCTCAGTTTTAATATTTCACACTGAAAGTCAAAGGTGCATGAAAGAATTGAGGAGGCGCTTTCTCTTGTTAGGTCGCAGAGATTAGCAGTGGTTATTGATTTGAGGGGGCTAATAGTTATATTTCTTTGCCTTTTTAAAGAACAGTTTTATTTCTGAAATATATATATATATATCTCTCAACGTTTCATATATGAACATGGTTTTGGCATTTTCCTGTCAAATACTGACATTTTTGGTTCTGCAGTCAAAGAAAATTTCCTGTGAACAGTTTTACTGTTACAGTAAGTCATGGTGTTAGCTGTATTACTGATTGTGTGCTTAAAATTATTTGGAACAACCTAGAAAAGGGAAAATGTTGAGTTCAATCAAGGACAATGTCTAGACTTTCTTGTCTGAGAGGTCAAACTAAACTGAAGGTTAAATTAGATGGAGACAAAGCTCAAGCCGCTATTAGACTACTCAAGTCAATACACCAATGTTTGAAAAGCTGTTTTGTGTTTGTTTGCAGTTTACTGTGAATTTAATCCCTCAATCCTTAATGTTTTTGGCAAAAGATGCACATAGGAGCACCACTGAAGTCCATGCTTAAAGATAAGACCAAAAAATTATTGGACTGATACTTTAAACAATAATATTCTTTTATATAAATGGATAGTTCTAAAAAGTTTGCCCTTCCCTGCCCTGGATCTGTAATAGAAAATATAACCTTACAATATAAATTAAATTCATTTCTACTAAACTAATTAAGATAAGAGATGTTTTAGTCCCGACTTGCTCTTTCAGAAGGTTAATATTTAATGGAAATGGCAAGTTTTTTCCCAGGGTTTTTTTTTTTTTTTTAGCTATGCTTTACTTACAATTTCACAAGATTCTTATCAGGAAGAACAGTTTTATATAATACTTACTGTGCTACAATAGACAAGAAGGTTTTGCTGATACTCAGTACATGTAGAAGTGGTCCACACTTTGTGACCGGAGGTGTCACATCCCAGAGCCTTCATGCCAACTGATGGTGACTCATCTTTCTAATTTCTTACTGCACAAAGCAGCTCCTGCACAGAGTGCTTTTAGTGATGTACGAAATGACTCTGGCTGTGTCAGACTGTTCCAGCCACAGACTGGACCAACTTTGTACCCTGGTTGTGTCTGCAGCCTTGAAGAGTCCCTACTTCCTTCTGCTCCTCACTCAGAGTGGCTGAGCTGAGCGGCTGCAGCGGTGTGGAACGTGTTCCCTGCAATACAGCCTCTCCTAATCCACACACGGATTGAAAAGAGACTTTGGGGCATTCTCTGTTAGCTCAGTTTTGTCTCACAATTATTGGTCTGCATTGGGATCTCATAATGCTGGTGAAGTTCAAATACATTGTTTTAAATCCACCTTGCCGACTAACTCAATATAATCAGATAGACTTTTCGGATAAGTAGGAAGCGTGCTAGGCTTAGATATTATTCATTTTTTATTATTTTTTAAATAGGTTCTTTTTAGTTCAATTGATTGACGTTCAGTGCCAAATAGTAATAAATTGTCTACTTTCATCTTTGTTGCTGAACATTAATAACCCAGTAGTCATCCAAATAGGGATGTAATTATAAGATTTTTAGTGACAAGCTGCACAACATTGGATTACAAACTCAGGTTTAGCTGAGCAGGTTGTGAATGGATATGTGGTGCACGCGCTGCCTTACACCAGTGGCTGTATTCAGACTCATTCTGGGCAATAGTTAGGGAAACAACTGATCTTAAGTCATGCCTTTTTCTTTCCCTCAGGAACAGGTTTTATAGAAGATATATTTTATTCTCTGATGAATGGAAATAAAGTTTCACTGAGGCAGGGTGGTCTGGCTTTGGGGATATTTTTGTTTTGCATTTGTTTGCTTTGAGTTGTTTTGGGTTTTTTTAACTATAATGCAAGTCAGTAAGGCAAAATGAAGAACAGAGTATCACCGTTTTTGGTTTTGGATAATAGGGTCTTCATTCTATTTTTGTTCTGAAGAGACTGCTTAGACAAAATACATTTAGTCAAAATATTAACTGTACCCCTTCAGAACTACAAATATGTGTTAAAATAGTATAAAATATATAAGTAGATGCTCTTGAAGGATTTTCTTAGTTTGGGGCATCCTGCCTTTACCTTTAGTAGCCGCCTTTAAAGCTTTGAATTGGTCTCAGTTCCCCAGATTTATCTGTTGTTTCTCAGCTCACACAGGCAAGGAAAGCACCAGGGCTTATTCAGAGGGTTGGTGCAAGCCTGTCTAAAATCCTTAATGGACATATGAGTGAAACACTTGAGGAGGATAGACATAGCTTCTGGGTAAAGGCTTTGTGGGAGATGGCATGTGAAGTACGTGGAGAGGCAGCTGTGGAAGCCCAGGCCTGGACTTCTGCATTGGAAGAGGCACCGTAAGCACGTGGTTTAATCTCAGGTGCTGCCTGGTGGGAGCAGTTTTATTTCAGGTGCTGTTTGGGGGGAGCGGTGAAAGTGACAGAAACAAAACTGTCTTCTTCTGCTTCTCCTGGGTCGTGTAAGGGCACAGGGATGAGAGCCAGTGTACATTTTTTGAACCACAGTCTGAAAGACCCAGAGAAGCTTTTTACACCAGTGTGCACACATACAAAAGCAAAGCTTGTCTCCATGTGAGTACTTCTGTGCTTAGCTATGTAAGAGTCTCAGTGCCTCCTGGGAACTTTTAGGTGTATTCCCTTAACTCTGAACAGGACTTCTTCTTTTTTTACTTATTGTTGTTTTTTGGGATAATTTTTAGGAAAGTCACTTTTCCTGAACAATTGAGTTAGGCATGTTGGTTCTGCTGTGGTTTTGAGTGGCTCTGTACAGTGTTGTCAGCTGTGTTGTAGAAAACTATCTTGTATTAAGTTTAAGAGGTATGGATTACTGTATGTAAGTGGAAACTATAAAAATTGTTTTATGAAGCCATTGTGTAGGAGTGGAGGGCTTAGATGTAAAAATGCAAAATACAGAAAGTCCTACTAAATATAAATACTAGATTTTTCCAAAGCTTTTTGTGAGTGCAATGGCCTAGTGGCTTTTCTAATCTCTCTAAAAAAAGGAGAAGTAAGTTATCATAATAGTGTGCTCCAATATTGTACCATGTGCTAAACCAGTGGTAAGCACCTTTTCCAACAATGACAACAAAAAAAGTTTAATATTTAGAAAGGCAGAAGACCAAATGTTGAAATATAACAATGACACTAGAGAGAAGCTTTCTGATCTTGAAAATAAGGTTCACTTTACTTGCTACACTTGCCAGTGTTTCAGGAAATTGTCTGTCTGATTCAGATTCTGGAGGAAAAATAAGTCAATTGAAATAAAGTAAATATTAAATTCCTCCTAGTATATGAAAATACATTCCCAAGAGAGAAGTATTGTACAGTTCATACTTGCAACATTAAATGAGTTTTCTGAACCGAATAAAACAAGTGATATGCAGTTCTGCTGTCACTGTGTGGATACCTAATTGACCATTACTAGAGAATTAGGCATTTAAAAAAAAAAAAAAGATACTTTTCATCCTAGTTCCTAATTATAGATGCTAGTGGGTTGGATGTGCAGGTGCAGGCTCTTGCTGCATTTGGTTTTGGTTCTGTGCTCAGGGATATCCAGAAAGTTGTGGTCCATCAGGAGGTGGCAAGAGCATAGTCTGGAACATAGGCCTTTTTTTTATGGGATGTTTTCTACGGTGGGCATTTCTTTTAACTTTTCTCCACGTAGTTTTGACACAGAGAAAATGCTTTAGCGTCGTCTATGGTTTTTGGGAGAGTGAGCTCTGGTTGGTGTGTTGGTTTTGCATGAGAATGTACAAATGTGAGCATCCACAAGAACATAAGCCTTGAAAGGATACAGAAATAGTTTTTGCTCCTACTTTAACAAAGCTGACTGAGCATTGAAATCAAAAGGATTATTACTGGGTCTCACAAAAAAGATTATTTTGTCAGACCCCTTCCAATCAGAGTAACGTTTTCGGCAAATCTTATTTTATAGAAGAATATTTGAATGAGTTGAAACTTGATACATTTAACAACAGCTGTAAGTGAACACAAAAGTACCATGGACGTGGATTAGAAATTTTAATAATCTTGTAGCAGTTTGATTTGTTTATGGTGTTTTCATAACGTGTACAGTTACCTAAAACATGATTGAGTTTATGCAAACATACATGTGACTCATGGAGGTCTAGGTAGCAATGAAGGTACCGAAAATTCCCATGGTGAATGGCTTTGATCAGTTCCTTCTGTTGTAGGAACATGTGGCCTAAATATCTGTTAAAGAACACTCAGAAGCACTGTTAAGGGAAACTGTAAATTGCTATTGAGAGTGAGGCAATACAGAATGGGTTTTTAAAGAAAGTTGACTGTTTAGAGATGAGTGGGTGCCTATAAGATGATGAAAAATTCTTATTAGCTGTACTCTAAGTTCAATTCTTGATGGCCGCCTGGACTTGGTCTTGGATCTCTGGCTGTGGAAAATCCTTGAGAAAAAAAACCCCTGTATAAAGGTATTTCTGTTAAGTCACTTGAAATAAATGCATATGTTTGGTAGTTGAGTCTTTTCAGGAAAGGTTTATGAGAAGCAGACTGTTAGGTAGATCATTAATAATCTAAAAAGCAAGGATAGTAATAAAGATTTATTTATAGCCTTGGTCACAAAAGGAACTAAACCTTTTTTGTTTTTGCAGAGAAGTCAGCTGGCTTTAGTCATCTCCCTGCATAGTGACTAACCTAAGTCTTCTCTTTTTCTCTGTCTCTCCAGCTGCTTGTTGTGGGCACAGAGCAGCCTGAGAAGAAGTCTCTTAGTGCAGTGCTGTATTTAGAGGTCACAGCTTTATTAACCAGTTCTGAAGTATGTGGTACTCCAGTGCAAATCTTAGCTGACACCAATGGCCTCAGCTGTGGAAAAAAGAATAAGCTTATTCAGCTCTCTTTTCTTTCAACTTTTCTACCTGCTAAGGAATGCTGACTGAAATCCAGAACATTGTCACCTTCTTTCCTCTGTGCAACATACCTGAGGCTGAGAGATGACATGAGAGTGGAGCTGCACATAACATATTTCAGAATCATGGCAGTGGTCAGGACCAGTGCTGAAGTGGCTGAACATGCAGCACAATTTGGTGCAGCATTTTTCTAGGCTATCAAAGTCACAATTATTTCAGTATTCCGTATAAAGCAGGCCCTCTGGGAGGTGGAAATATCTTCACGGTCCTTTGTTTCATCATTGCAGGGCAAAGGAGAGACATAGTCTTTTTGAGATCATGATGTAGATAACCAAAATGCCTTGCACAGGAAAAAAGCTGAGATGATAGTGAATCCTCAATGGATTGCTGTCATTGCTCTCTTCCTTGTGCTCCTTTCAGATCATTCCCCAGCAAGGTGCTACCCTTGCTTCAGCAGCCTGCCTATAAACAGCAGTCTCTTTCCCTCCGAGGCATGAAGAAGGGGAGAAGGAGAAAAATGCAGGGAAAAAAGTAACCTGAATAATGCCTCAGCTGCCCTGGGGTGTCTTTCTTCTCAAAGTGTACTCAGGGCCTGTGGCTCCACCAGTGCATCACTGTTACTGGGTGAGTGCCTACGAGACCCCGTGCCCTGCGCTTGCCTCGGAGCAGTGGAGGGAAGAGCTGGCAGCTCCTCCTGGTAGTGTGTCCCTTGTTGTGTTTCCAGTGAGGATTAGTAACTAATGAGTTGAATGAGAGAGACCTTTCCCTTGGCTTTCACAAGCAGATGTCACTGCTGGAGAGAAGAAGTGGTGAGAGGTGAGTAGAACCTGTGGATTGCCTGTGGAGTGTTTATTCTTCTATTGAAGCTTTAATTACCTTACTGCAACTCTTCTTCCATCTCTCCCGTAATCCCAGGGGCCTCTGTTAGTTCCTCTAGTTCAGCTGGCATTCTGTATCAGCTACCTCCAGGCTTAAATTGCCTTTCTTTTTCCTTTAAAGGAGCAGTAATCACTTCCCTCTGTGTTTCTCAGTCCAAAATATAAGCCCTTATAGATTTCTCTTTTACAGAGCATCTTATGCATTACCTCCCATGCCTGTCACTCTGCCCACAACTTTCGTTGACTGTGAACATTGGAGTTTATACATTGTCAGTTCTGTAGATCTTGTGTTACAAGATTAGAATTTACAGTTGTACCCCAGTTAGTTTAAGGCCAGCTTCCATATGGCCTTTGCCCGCACAAGGATACTGGGATAGAGAGGTCTGTGTCGTTCTCTTCGTCTCAGCAGTCTTCTTGGGAAAAGTCATAATTTGGAGTCTGTTGATACTCCCCACATCGATGGCCATTCCCTACTTCCCTGGTGATCCTTTGCAAAGGAGACAGCCTTTCTCATTCCTCTGCTCTTGCAGAAGAGAAGCACTATGAAGTGTGGGGTTTAGATCCTTTGTAAAGCTGCTATGATTGCTGCTTTGTTCTGCCTCCATTTGCCAAAGGTTTTCCATCTAGCCCTGGATACAAAAGAGTCTCTGATTATTGAAAATTTCCTGGCCCTTGGAACAAAGTGTTAGAAGTCTGATGTATAGTCAGACTGGGTTAGTCCTTGTCAGGATGAAACCTAGTGGGTATTCAAAAAATATTCAAGCAGCTTTTATGAAAACAAGTATTTAATCTCATGTGTTATAGGAGGGTCTTTAAATTTGCAATATAAAACCACTTTGATAAAATGACAGTTAAGCCTGAATTAGGTACGTTTGACTATTAGGGTCTGGTCCTGAAAACAGTCATTATTGCCCTGCTGTTGTTCAAATGACTGTGCATGAGAAAGAATCACCTGCTTAGGGCAGCCTCTACTAGAACACGTTTTGCGTATTGTCGTCCATTTGCAGTTTAGTTTAATTGATACATTTGAAAGAAGGACTCTTAAAAGATGGTCAGATGTCACTTCAATTTTGCTAATGAAATGCTGTTTTGTACTTAGTAGGCCCTAATATTGGCATAGCAGAACCTATCATTTATAGCTAATCGGTATTATTTTCAAACTAAGCAGAAAAAAACATATATATGAGCTTGAACTTGTGGTAGTTGAAGTTAATTTATGCCTTGCAGTGATTGTAGTGGCTTGAGATCAAACCTTGCTTATACATGCTACAGGTTTAGCTGGGTGGGGAGGCTCACTTCTTGTTTCTAGGTGTTTTTCTTTAATGAAAAAGAAAAACAAATGAGTCTTGGCACTGCACATTGCATAAAGAGTTGCTGAGGTTAAAGAAAAAGGTGCTCAATACTTGGTTTGACGTTGCTTTCCATTTAGGCAGTGCGAGCAGAAGTGAAACCCAGGGCTCTCATGGTAGTTCAAGAGCAGCTATGTCCTACCCCATCTGTGTCTTGCCTTGTTTGCAAAAATGGGTCTTGGCAGGCATGGCAGATGGAAGCACTGTGGCTGGTGTGCTGTTTACTGGGTCCAGATAGTAAACCAGCAAAAATATGCTTTAAAAATGTCTTGCTGTCCTTCTTCTTGTATCATTTCTGTACTCTACGTTTAAGTCTGGCACAGCTGGATGTACAGCTCCAGGGTGCAAGCTCCATAACCAAGGGTTATTTGACTTCGTTCAGTCAATTCATGAATATGTTGGACTGTAATTCCCCAAATTTATTATGAACAGGTCTGTCTTGTGTCAGAAGTCATGGTAAGCATATTCCTGTGTATTTTAACATAATGCTTTCTGTGTTGGGTGGTTGTGTTATTTATTTTCTGTGTCAGGTGGTGGTCATTTATGCTATGACCCTAAAAGGATGGTTTGTTGGATGGTTTTTCTCCCTTCCACCTGCCTTTCTCCCTCTTCCCTACCCTGCTCCCCTCAGCCATGACATTACTGGGGAAGGTTTTACAAGTATTAAGTTTGTAGTTGATTAATTATCTTATTGCCAAAGTTGAGTGTATACTTGGTGACATTTCTTCTGCTGTATATGAACTCTTATTTGTGTCCATAACCAGTAAATTATAGCTAAATGCTCAATGTTAAGAATTGATGTTTATTCCCACTTTGATTACTTGTACGTCCATAGAGTTGTTTATTCATCTTCTCTACCTGGCAATTATTTAACATCCCAGTTTGCTCACATAGTAAATCTGTAATAGCTTTTTGTATTATGGAAAACAATCCTTCCTTGAATAAGGAAACAGTGCTGCAGGATAAGCTAATGCATTGAAAAATAAGTTTATTCTCCACTTAGAAAAAGGGCTGTTGCAGTCCAACAGATAAGGGTCTGGATCTGAAGAGCAGACAAAAGTCTGCTGGTCAGTTCACCCACTCAGCTCACAAACTCTGCTTTCCTTCCAGACCTGCCATAGTAGGTGCATTTGGGAACTGGATTTACTGCCAGAAATATATCAGTTTTGTGGAAAGATGTGCGTCTTTGGGTTTGCTAATTAAGCACCTTTTGCAATTGTGATTTTTTTTTTGTTTGTTTTTAATTGCAAATGTTTCAATTAGAAAGTGTTTTGGAAGATGATAGAAGTTGGATGATGTTCGAGTAGTGTAGGAGGGAAAAAAAAATAATCCAATTTTTAATTTCAGATAAACAGCTTTATTATAGAGGCTATCTTCTCTCTCTGTGATTAGTCTGAACATGGACAAGAGTGTTTTGAAAAAAAGCTAAGCCAGCTGTATTATTTTGGAAGTACGTGGCAGCAAGATGGCCCATTCACTGATGGCTTTTACCACATTATGGAACCATATTCTTCTTTCAATTACCAAGGCTCATGATTGGTTGAATAACGTTTAGCCCTTCTCTTGAAAATTGTCCAAGGCTGAAATCCTTTGGTGAGCAAGGTGGATGTACCTCCCTGCTGACCAGGACCATGCCATAGAGGTGCCAGAAGCACCTGAGCCTCCCCCAGATTAAAACTGGGTGACAGGCAGCACTAAAACCCCAGTGTCACCTTGTTTTCCATTTCTTCCTCATCTCTGCAGTCCTAAAAGCTGACTAAAAGCTGAAATTCTGGAATACAAGAGCTGAGCTTCTCTTAACTCCTGGGACACACCTGACAAGGACTATTTCAGTCTTCTCCTACGACTTAATCCATTATCCTCGTGAATAATGGAATGCAGTGTCTCACAGTGGAATTGGTGTCTCAATGGGAAGCATGTTTTTGGGAAAACTGAGTAAGTCAGACTTTGGAGCTGCCTGCTTTTCTTAAGTGGTTTATTTATAGCTGTCCCTGTGTCTGTTGTCTGTGAGTTATCAAAGACTTTGCAAGATGAATTTGCAGTTTTATTGCAGAGAGTAGCTTCTTTCACCATGAGATGGACTTTCTTTCCCCCTCCTCTTTACTGTGTCTGTGTGTTACAGTTAAGGCTTGTTTTCAGGACACTGTTATCTTCTCTTTTGAGTGTCATGACTTAAAATGGCAGAGACAGTACACCTACATGGAAACATAGCCAGAATGGAATGCTTAACCTGGCTGCTCAATTCCCAGCTACCATTTTACAGCTTTTGCTTTCTGTTCATCATAGTTTTTAAGTCCACAGGACTTCTCTTCAGACCTTCTCATCCTTCTTCTTTTCCCATTTTCTTGCAGGAATTCCAGCCCAGAAAGATTTGTTCTTTACCACAGTTGGCACAGTTGTTTACTTCGTGTACCCTTTGAACAACCCTGCTCTCCCATGGGACTTCTGTAAAGCTTTCACCAAGTGAGACTGAGGTTAGAAATTAGAGAAAACAAATAAACCCAAAACCCCAAATCCCCTTTCAAATGATAACAATAGTAAAACATAGTATATCTGCAGTGGCTGTGAAATCCTCACCATTACTGATATTACAGTGCAGACTAGCCAGCCATCCATCTGGGATGATAGTATTACCATTGATATTGTCCTGCACTAAGGGGACAGGTTAGACAACTTTGCAGTGGGAACTCTCCCAGCTGTATTTTTCTGCAATATACTGGACTAGCACTTCATAATAGAAATAGGTAGATTTAAACAGATGTCTACCAAAAACCCTCCAACTTTTTTCAAAGTATGTTTCTTAGAAATTGAAAGTATTTCTCAAGTGACTGAACTCGAATTTGCAGTTAGGACAGCTGAATAGGACAGGGTAGTTAGAGAAGGGTAAAAAATTTGTTCCTGGATACAAAAATCCTTGCAATGACAAGGTAGGATATTGTGTTGTTTCCATTAAACTGTTTCTTTCCTTTTCAGGCTTCCTATCTAAGCAAGCCCTTATTGTATGGAAAGAAGCTAAATCATAAGATAGCTGTTTTACTGAGCTGCTCTGTATGTGCTGCAGCAACCTTCTAACTCCATAGTTGAAATTTTGCAGTAATAAGTATCTGTATATTCCAAGCAATTCATTTGGCATCATGTATCCTAAGAACAGCATCCAAATAGCTGCTGAGACTTCACCAAATGCCATGTAAAGACAATGACAGTGTCATTCCTTATTTGGTGACAGACCTGATGTGAGAAATACAAGCCCAGAAAAGTAGATCATGATTTACATCATACAGGGACACTGTGAGGAGAGGATAATAGGAGCAAAGTCTTCATGGTAGTCCCTGGAACGCACATGAAATAGAGCAAGATGAAAGATTTAAGCTATAATAGCTTTGTGAGGGAATCTCTCCTTGTTTCCCTGTATTGCATCGGTACTGATCTTTTAAAAAGTGGAAATAGGTGCCCTCTGTGACTACCACTGTATCAGTACTGCAGAATGGCTCCTTGAACTCTGAATTCCACTGAGGTATCCCCGGATGCCCTACATATTGCTGAGGCTTTCCCTAGAAAACAAAATGGCTCAGGAAAAATGACCGATTATCCAGGCTGGCATAACCTTCCCACATACTTTTCAAATATAAATTACAGTAGAATTAGCAAGTAAAATATTGGATATCGTCTCTTTTAATGCTGTCCTTTGAAATTAATGGTAATGATGATTCCCCAGTTTGGAGTACATGGCAGTGGCTTTCTAGTGACTAATTGCCTCAGTCAGTAATGTAATAGATTTTTGCAACATGATAATGAAGAAAATTCTAATGAAGGTCAGATAGCAAATGGCTACTGAATTGTTAGTTTTAAAAATCTGTCAAAATGTGTAATAATTTCTTCAGGTTTTGTTAGGAAGGATTTTTCACCCCTGGTGACAGATCTGTGATCATTAAAGGTATTTCAGTGATTTTGTGGGAGAAACACACCTATTTTGTCAGGCTCTTGAAGAAAGGAATTCGTGCTGCTTAGCTTGATGCATGATGTTGAAGTCCAGGTGGGTTTTCAGACATGTTAGGGGAGAGGCATTTTTGAACCCGAAAGTGCAGCCAGGGCTGTGAAGTCTCATTGGCTGAACAGCCATCGCAGACAACCCAATGGCATGATGCAAGGGGATGTATCACTGTGGGAAGACAGATGTTTTCCACTACACATGTTTGTCTTTGTAAGTTTGTAGGGCTTTTTTTGTTTGCAATATTGTGAGCTGTTACAGCACTGGTATTCTGCAGGGGGTGGTGGTAGTGTTGATTTAGATTAATGGATCAGGCTTTTCATGTTCAGGTAAAGGACTTTTACAAGGACATTGGAAGGAATGTGTCATGTCTTGTAAACAATCTTGTAAATGCATTTCTAAATTGTGGCTAAAATCAAATGTGTTATGGTAGAATATTTTTTCCTCATTTGCATTTGTGAATCATTCATCTGTCTATCATCAGCTGGTGGTATTTCTGTAGTAAGTAGTTTCCAGCAGAAAACTCATGATGAAGCTGCCTTTTCGTGTGAATCAGTAGTTTAGAGTGAAGGTAATACTACAAAAGTATATTTCAAGTGAAGACTTGGTCGGCAATCCTACATAAAACCCTTGCTTCTCAGGATGTGTTTTGGAAAAGCACACCACCACATAGGCTGTTATTTTGTTGTTGTGTTGAGATAAATTTGTTTGGCTTTTGGAAGGATATGCATGTGTACATATGATTTCCTTCAAAAAAAAAGTGGGTGTGGGAAGTTTCTGGTTACTGGTTCCATGACGATGGAAGAGAGAGTCTCAAACAAATTTGTGTTAAGAGGAGGTATTAGCTATAAGATTATTATTGAATTAGATAATTCCTATCATGTCTATTGAGCTTTTTAATACTAAAATATTGTTGCCTAGTTTGAGATTGGTATCTGAAAACTGGAAAGGAATACAGATATTTACTTTATTAAAAAGACACTAAATATTCATCAAATACTAAGAGGCTTTTAATGGTTGATTTGAAAAAAAATATTTTTTATTCAATGTGTTGGAAAAGGGGGTTATGTCTTACTTCCAGATAGAAAACAAAATCACAATATAGTACAAAGTACAGTATAGTACTTGATTGTACTACATGTGCAAAATATTGTTTTAAGATTAGGTTTTTTCTAATTAAAAATAAATCAGGTTAGAACTACTGCAGAAAAAAATATCTGTGTACTTCATTATGTTTCATTTAGTAATGTTTCATTTCGCTGTAGCAAAACTACGCAAATGAATACATGCAGTCTGCAAGTCTTAAATAATTCTACTATGTTAGAGAATTTAGAAAAAAACTCTTAAAGCTTTATTAATTTAGTCTCTCATTTTCTAAAACATTTTTCTCTTTAATTTGCTTCTCTGTTACACTTTCACAATATGCGTTTTTGGGGCAGAACCCATCTGAGCAGATTTCTCGTACATCTTCAGTGTAGCGATTATTTCTGCACAATGACTGTTAAATCCTTGATTATGCTGTGGGAAAAATGTAATAAAGTTACCCAGTACCTTTTCTGAGAAGGAATGGCTGTTGTGTTCTTAATAGGTTTGGTGTGGTGCTTATGGAGCTTTCGAGGTGAGATGTAAAGCAGGAAATTTGTATATTGCTCAGCTGCTGCACTGAAGGTTACAAATTCGTAGCTGTTGCTCAGTGCATTTGCTTGTTGCGGCCATGCGGAGTGACAGGAATGCAGGTTAGAGGGCACAGAGTTAATGGTCCTGCTGGCTCTGAATTGGTTATGGTCCTAATCTCTGTGATTTTTCTTGTCTGTGATGCAGAAAACTAGAGAACGTGTTTTGTCTGCTGAGCAGTTCACACTGCTGCCTGATGACCAAGGCATGTCAAAACCAATTGCATAACATGGTGTTATTATCTAATATTTACCTTTTGCTGGTGCAGCGTGAGCCGGGCCCGGGTGTTGGCGGAACTGCTTGGGTCAGTTATGTGCAACAGCAGGGGTCACTTCACTTCAGTCTCTGTTGCCTTTATAACGCCCTTTATAAGAGAAATGGCTGCCATCCTGCAGCTGGGGGTGTAGCCCTTGCTGGGTCTATGGGTCTATGGTGTGAATCACAGAATCAGTAAGGTTGGAAGAGACCTCCAAGGTCATTGAGTCCAACCTTTGACTGATCCCCACCATGTCAACCAGTCCAGAGCACTGAGTGCCACGTTCGGTTGTTCCTTGAACATCTCCAGGGATGGGGACTCCACCACCTCCCTGGGCAGCCCATTCTGATGTCTGACCACCATTTCTGTGAAGAAATTCTTCCTAATGTCCAACCTGAACTTCCTGTGGCACAGCTTGAAGCCATTTCTCCTTGTCCTGTTGATGATTCCCTGGGGGCAGAGCCCAAACCCCCCAGCTGCATCCTCCTGTCACAGAGTTATAGAGAGTGTGGAGTTTCTGAGCCTCCCTGAGCCTCTGAGCCCCCCTGAGCCTCCTTTTCTCCAGGCTGAGCCCCCACAGCTCCCTCAGTTGCTCCTCATATGCTTAGTAACTACAGCAGAGGTGAATGGATTATGCTGATACAGAAGGGTAGGAATTCTTAGATTTGGTATCGGCGTGAGTTGTTTTCTCCTCTCTCTTGAAGCAGTGATGCTGTCCTTCACTGTTTTATTAGTATGGTACCCAGTGTGAGAAATTAAGAGTGGATGCTGATTCATAAGAACAGAGTTTTCATTTTGTAATCTGTGACAAGCTGACAGAACAAGAGAAAACATGATGGCCTTTCTGCTTCAGACATATCTGTCTGTCTGGGGGTGAGTACACAGCCTGTGACGGCAGCCTGTGCAGATAAAGTACATGTGATGATTGGGTACACAGAGATATGCCTGGGCATCTCCAAATTAGATGTATAAAGTATCGTGGGTGAACTTTTAAAACCCAGTGTGTTGTCACAGGTCTTTCCTGCACACTGCATGAACTTTAATACTTGATCTCAGTCTACTGGCACTTTGAATTCTGGGCTTGTCCAAGCTGTATGGAATGGTGAAGCAAGGTTTATTCCGTTATTCTCAATGCCACATTCTCTGTTAGTGGACTTTTCATTTATTGTGTGTGCTTGGAAGTGGAATATTGAAGGCCAGATAGTTTTACCCTGGTACCTTCCCACAGCTGAAAATGCAGACTCCCCCTTAGCCATGATTTCTCTCTCACTAAGGATGTGGTAAGTGTAGCAAATGCCATGAATGAACTTAAAAATCTCATCTCACCGGCAGCCAACTCTTTTGATAGATCTGAAGAAAATGAGGTATTTCTTTACCCTGGCCACTTGAAAGTATCATCTATATCATCTAAAATTTGCATAGTAAGCACATAATTTCGGGGGAGCTTGGTAATAAAAGATGTGTGGTTTATCACCTTGGTTAAAGGTGATACAGTTCAGAAACAAGAAGTACAAGAAATAGGAATTCTGTGTGTGATTCAGACTGCAAGTACTATGGATTTCTTTCATTCTTTCACAGTTCACAGAAAATATATTCTCAAAGAGACTGTATTTTATAATACTAAAAAAAAAAAAAAAGCTGCAATAGCTATATTGGATTTTTAAGTCAGCTTTGCTTCCTGCCCTGCTGAATAGAAATGAGCAGTCTGATGTGGAGTCTTCAGAATGCTTCACAAGTGATGGTCAAACACCTGGTTTTATATCTAAATATATGGCAAATAGCTCTGCCTCAGACAAGTGCTCATTATTTGACCAAAGAACCTATTTTTTGGTATGATCTCTTATGCAGAATTGTTGAGACACACGAGAAGAAGTTTCTCTTTCATATTTCCTTCCCAGTATTTGAGACAGATGATGGAGAAGCGAACATTTCATGGTCTTGCTGCACTTTCTGTTGCAGGAGATTTGAATGATTGCATCCCCATCTGGTCATTTGATGGGAACATTCTGAAGCTTTAACAGTCTGTTTAGATTCGATGACATTTCACAGCTTGGAGAGATCTTCCCCAGCATTACTGTGCTGTCTGATTGAGTCTGCATTTACTAGAGATTACAGTTGTGATTCTAAAACCAAGAGATATGGGCAGATAGATAAAGATGAAAATCCTTTGTAATATTTGGCTTTGATTTGGTTTTGTTGTGGGTTGTTTTGTTTTGCTTTTCCCTCACAGATTGGAGTTGAATGTAGGAACTTGAGAGAAAGAACTAGAACACAGACTAGGGAAAGGAAGACAGTAAATTGCAGCTGGAAACCATTTAAATCGGGTTTGGAGAGGGTGCATTGCCTTTACTATCTATCTATCTATCTATCTATCTATCTATCTATTTGTGTAGGTGTCTACACACATATGTGGAAAGGCTTACAATGCAGATGCCCTTGCTGTGATTTAAGAATATTTTTTTCTACAAAATGTTCTTTGTTAATTGTTATCTGACCATTTTTTATTTGGGTGAAGATGGTAGTGGTAAGTAGTTGTTTTGCAGTAGAAGAATTCAGACTTCATTAGGAAAACACAAAGCTATCTTCTTTGCCGTCTTATTCTTGATGGAAGTAGGATTTTATACACAGCCACATTAATTAGAATTAACTATAGCATTCTAATTTGTTGACTTTATTTATTCAGAACTCTATTAGTGTTAAACAATTAATGGTAAGTTGAACTTTAAAGTGGATAAGAACGTCATTCTAAGCTGTAATAGCTTAGTGGATGAGCATATTGTCCTAAATTGGCTTAGCTGCATCGTTCAATGGTTGTTGTATACAGTCTGTGTAATTATGTGATGACTGAATGCTATTAAACCTGTCTCTCTTTCAGGTACATGTCATGATATCATAGCAAATGTTCCTAAAACTTCCAGTTATGAAAAATTGTTGTTGTAAGCACTATCTTTAAATGTTCACTGGATTAATTCTAGATCAATTTGCAAAAATATACAGGTCAGAGGATTTAACTTATTCCCTAAATCTGGTTTTGCAGGTGTGTTTACTGTTTGGCAGCATTGCTTTCCAATTGTGCTGGGAGAAAAATTATTTTACCATTTGCTCAATAGCTTTATTCTTTTTCTATACACTTTCACTTACAGAGGATTTGCATTTGTAACACGTTTTTCCATTTAACATGCTTTATATTATTGTAGGAAATGGAGAAGAAAAATTGCCAAGCTGTTTAAAAATTCAAATAAATACTTGTTTGTCCTGTGAGTTACATTTGAATTCATATTTTTTTTTCCCAAACTGCTAAGTGCAGTGAGGACACAATCCATTGATGAAGTAATCAGTTTTCTAAAATAAAAATATGCTAGCACACACAGTTTAAAATAAATGTCTGTAGGAAGGATATTTTCTCTTTGCATTTGCATTAATGTGCGTGGGAAGGATATTTTCTCCTTACTTCTGCATTACAACCAGATGCACACATGCACTCAGACACAGCTATTTATCTCTCTGTATTTATAAATATAGGCAACTCCTTTCAAGCCGTAGTAAGGCAGTGTGTGTAGTGGGAGCAGTCCAAGGCAGAAATAGTGTGACTGAAAACAGCTGTTGCATCCTGGTTCCCCCACTTGCTCCCTGGAGAAATAAAATGTTGCTTATCTCCAGACAGTAGTTGATTATTTTCTCCTACACGCTGCTTGGCTGTTAGTGGGCTCATGGACGAGATGAGGCAGAATCACAGCACCACGTGCCTCTACTTAACTCCGAGAGAGGGAATAGTGCCCTTTGTAGGCTGTGCTTCCCCGTCAGCCAGCCAGCAGTGGCCTACACAGGAGAGTGACTAATTCGTGCTCTCTGACCTTCTGCATGTAAAACAAGCAATATTATCATCCTCATTTGCACTTCTTTATTATTTGCTATAGTGATAAAATCGGAGGTTCGCAGATGGGTTTGAAGTGCCGCTGTCCTGGGTTGTGCTGTGCAGGAACTGGCAGTTCCTGCCCACGAGGATGAGGGGTGATATAAACAGACTCCCGAGGGATTCCGGAGCTCAGGTGTGTTCCCTGCTGCCTTGCTCCATGCCCCAGCGCTGCCGTGCTTCCCTCCTGCTCTCCAGCAGCACTGGCTGCTCCCCTGTCCCCGGGGGGTGCCAGCACCCCTCCAGGGCTCCAGCACAGACAAGGTCAGCCTCTGGTTTCCTGGCTTACCCTGTGGAATATCATGTGCTAGGGAGTTAAGACGTGTCTTACCTCCTGCCTCATTTCATAGACTGCCACAGCCTTGAGAGGGGATTATTTTGTGTTTAACCTGCTATCTTCAAATCACCCTTAGCTCAGGTCAGGCAAGGGACAAAATGCTGACTGAAAGCAGTCACAACATCCAAACAAAACAACAGCAGTGTTGCCAAAAGGGTGTAAATGAGGAGAAAGATTCTTAATCAGTTTTTAACGAAATGATTTCAGGAAGTTCTCCATCACCTTCCAGCTGTCAGCTGACCTGCAGGTTTTCCTGGCCTTTCCTCCTTTTGCATCAAGTATCTCTTATGACAGCTGTTGCAGAGAACAACTTCTTGGTGAAACATAGCATTTACTGCCTATCCTGTTTGTCCTTGGCCTTAAAGGAGAAAGTTGTTTTCTTTCTCTCCAAAACTAGTTTATTTCTTACACCAGAAAACAGTGCAGCTGTTCCTGTAAATTAATGGGTTTTGTCACTTTCTAGAAGCTCCCTGTCTGTTACTCGTGTTGTGTTCCCTGTACTTACCTGCCTGTTGGTGACTCCTCTCTTCTGCGTTTGGTGATTCAGTGTTTGTTTCCCAGCGTGAACTCTCTTGTTGATTTTTTTTCTGAACTTAGGATTTCTCTGTCTGTTCATCCTTAAACAAGCATAGTTGATATAAATGTCAAAAGGAGGTGAGCGTAGGTGGCTCTAGATTGAGCTGAGCACCGTGGTAATCGCTATTCTGTGACCACCAGGGGCTTGGAGCAATTGACCTCCATCATCACGATTTCAGAGTACAGAAACACAGGGTTTCAGAGGCAACGCAGAAGCACAAAACAGTGGGTCTGAATTAATTGCCATTTTAAATGATAACTCTCCAAATTTTCTTTTGACTCTGGCTCTCCCTGGCCTTTGTTGAGCAGCTCTCCAGAGCTCTCTATCAGTGTAACTAAGGATGCTGAACGTCATCTTTACCGGATTTCATCATCTTGAACAGATCACCCTTACTCTGAGTGCAGTTACACTCCATTGTCAGTGGTATATCAATAGCATCTTCATTAGGAAACCATTTTATATCAAGGTTTTGGTGTGTTTTTCTCTTTGCCTGTCTGTTTACAATTGACACAACAGCTCTGCTTTTCTCTTTGGACATATATGGAATATCATATAAGAAGTTACTCCTGAGGCTCAAGATGGAGCTGGTTTTGCCACATAACAAGTCTTTTGTGGTCCAAAATCAATCTGTGTTGATCCATAGTCAGCTCGTGGGTGTTCCCTGTGGATTCAGATTTGGAGGAAAAGGCAGGCTAGATGTTGCATCATGACCCCACACTCCTTTATTGCATAAGAGGGAAAACTAAGCATGTGTGCTCGGAAGGAACAGATGTGGACAGTTAATTCTGTTGCCCTGACCAAGTGATTAAGGGAATTAAACCTGGCCCATTCCATTATGCTGAGTGTCCTTACACCCACTCCTGTTTAGAAGCAAAATGCCGCTTAAAGTGAAGAGTTATTGAAAAGCAGAGCACAAAACAAACATTATCAATCACACAAGTGACATCTAACCTCTGTGCCTAAACACATGCCTTGATGAATACGAGATTTCATTGCTGCGATCCATTGAATTAGACTATTCAAAAAAAGAATAGAGCGAGACACCCATTTGCTTTGTGATTAGACTTCGTGAAAATTGCATCTATTAAAAAGGAGTAGGGGAGTAAATGCACACAAAAATTACAGTGTGTTTTCTTTATAGTGTTAGGATATATTTTGATACTGGTTTTAAAGAGTATTGCTCTACACTTTTCTATCAGGTTTTGCTCTAGGGTGATGGTTTAGAATTTTTAATTTAACTTTGTCATCACAAATGTAGAGAACTAGACTGCTGGGAAACTGTAAAGTTGGTTTGAAAGGGAATTATCAAGTACCTCCACTCCAGTGGATTTAGCAAACCAAATTTTACCAGTATACCATTGATTCTGCTTGCTGAAGTAAAAGCACAATGCTATTTGTAAAATATGGCCATGCTAATAATTTGTAATTTTTCATAATTAAAGGACCATAATATTCCAGAACTGCTCTCATGTAATATTAATAGATGATTAAAGATGGGCTGCAACCTTGAACTTCAAGCTTTGGCTTCAATGTTTGGAAGTTTGTATAATGTGGTAAATATAAAAGGAAGGGTTACCAGCAGCTTGACTGGCTTTTCAAAACCAGAAGTGGTTTTAGTTAAACCCCAAATTCTGGTAACTGTGTAATTCATAAAATACTCTTATTTATTAGGATAGAAAATTGATGTGCTCAGCCAAAAATAGATGAAAGGCGGGAAAAGGGTGAAAGTGGACGGCAGGTAAGTTCAGCAGCAGTATTTTATAAAGACTTTTACCTCTTCCATTGGAAGAGAGAGCGCTGTGATGTTTCTGCCATACCACACCATTGCTGTGTAGCCACCCCAGGCAGGTGGGTGATCAAGAAATGTGATGGTTCAAGGAAAGCACAATGGCCTCTCCTACTTGGACTCAAAATCTGTGAGGATGCACAACTACTGTCGTGTCTTCACCCTGTCTTCAAAGCCTCCTGCCTATAGGGGAGGGCAGCAAAAGATAGATATCCTGTTCTCTCTGTTCTTCACACTCTCTGCTTCTCAGGGAAATATTGGAGTTCAGCCCTATGACTTTCTGAAGCTGTAGCTGCAGCATAAAAAATAAATTGCAAAACCTCCCACATGTTTCTGAACAAGAGCTGTGAAACTTGTCTTTGCCAGTTGTTTCATTCTAATACTCATCAATATCCTGAGCTAAAGGAGACAGGCTGGAACTGCCCATAGATTGAGGAAAGGGATGTTGTAGCTGTTAACTCCCTGAACTGTTAACTAAGTGGTGTCATTGAAGCTCTGTGGATGGAAATGTTGATGTTTGAATTTTACAGAAGCTGATAGCTTAGGCCACTGCTCACTAGGGAAGCATGTTCAAGTGTGTTTTTCAAGTGTTGATACATTAGACTGCTTAATTTTATGGTCCTGTGACTGAATGTAATTAATATTTTTAAATTAATTTAAAGCAACCTACTTAGCGTTCTGTATTAGCAAGAACTAATGCTAGTTCTTTTTTCGGTTTTCTGTGCACTTACTTTGCAAATACTTGTTATCGTTGCTGCTGTTTGTAAACAAAATGAAAGCCTTTTATTTAAAATGGAAAAAAGTTTCTGCTTTTCAAAACTAAAGTCTAATGAGAATATGTGAACAGGAATTATATTTCAGCATTAAGGAACTAAACCTAGTTTTTATTTTCTTTGCTTATAATAGGTTGCAGAGTAGTTAATGTCAGGCACATTTTTTTTAAGACATTGAACCATGTTGGTTCTCTTTTACTATGGCGGTACCTACAGCCTCAGGTTTTGGGCATATCTTAGACTTGTTCCCATCATACCTTTTGAGCTCTTCAAGGTGCAATGGTATTTGTCAGTCTGTGAATCACAGGTGTTTCTAAACAAATCTTAACTTTACATATCAGGAGCAATTGTGTGCTAACATAGTTGGGTTTTCACTGACTTTGGGGCTCGTGTTTTGATTCTGGCTACCCTTTATTTCTGTAAGCTTTACAGCACCACGTATATTCTTACATGATCTTTCAGCCTGCTGCTTGCAGAAAAACTGGTAGAGAGAAGACTGAATTTAATAATGATGAATGCAAATTCAACAGGCTGTTCCTCTCTGTTCTTAGTTGGAGGATTTGTGAACCTGAATCAGCTCTTCTCTACTCCTCCATCTTCTTCCCAGTGCTGCAGCCATGGCTGGAACAAACTAGAGAGCCCCTGGAATTTCCTCCCCTAGGCCGTGGAGGGATGGCCCCTGACTGATGAAAGGCCTGGGTGTGTACACATGCTCTGTCTGTTCTGCCATTTGTCTGAGACCCTCAGGCAGACACAAGAGTTGTCCAGGGAATGGATCAAAATAGAAAAAAATTGAAGTGAGATTCAGAAGTATGACTTTTGTTTTTCTAACCTGTAAAGCAGTACGGACTTATTTTCCTTTCTCCTTGTGCAGACTTTTAGATAATATTCTTGGTTTCTAACAGAGCAGGATGACCCACTAAGCCTGACAGTGGCCCAACAGGCACGTGCCTTCCAGTGTCCACCTTCTCTGGGAAGGTGGGAGTGTTGTGAAGCCGTGTGTAGTGATTAGTGTGGAAGGCTAGAAAGGTTAGGGGGGTGCATTTATGTGCATGTCAATGTATTTATTTCTGGTAACATGAGTTGTCATGAAAAAGATACAATTCCCCAGTATAAATTCTAGGGGCTTTTGGTTTAATTACCAGGTTTTTCTGGTTTCCGGACAATTTCACTTTGAAGTGTCCAGCTGATGTTACACATGGGTGGTCTCTCCTAACTTTTAGTTGCTGCCTTTTGCCACACAACTGTTGGTGTGTTCTATTAATCTTGCAGTCGTTGCCCTTCTGGTGGAATGCTGTTTGATTTGTATCCTGCAGGATGTTGGAAAGAACACCAGAAGGAAAGACAAAATGCAAAGTTAGAAGAACGAGATGAAAGAAGAATCTTGGATCAAATGCTGCAATAGCAAGCAGCATTTTCTTTTTATGTCATCCTAAGTCAAACACAAGGTAGAAATACCTGGGATACTTCTTGTCTAATAAACTAAACCATGAAACCACTGCAGATCTATTAATCTGCTGCAAAGAATCCTCTCTGCTGGTTATTGTTACTATACTGGGGAAAGGAAGGAAAAAGAAAAGAGAAAATGCTTCATTTTTTTTCACTGCTGTCATCACTCATCCTAATGAGGAGAAAAAAGGTTACCTCTACTAGGAGCATGATGCTTTCATGTACTCTGAAACCCACCTGCTCGCTTCTTAATGAGAATGTGAGGTTTGGAGATACTGTGATCGTGTTAGGTTATTTCTGAAATACATTACACAAGAAATAACTGTCAGCTGCCTATTTGGTAACCAAGACTTTTAAAATTCAGACATCTTGTGAAATGCTCTTGAAATAAATTTTGAAATCCTTTATTTCTACTGGTTTAAACCTTGTCAAGTGTCAGGCATCAGCAGTATTTGAGTCTTGGGGATTTACAAGTTGCATTTTATACAACTATTTTTCAGCATCTGCACATATAATATGCAGTATATATGTATGTATATGTAAATAAATATTCAGATCAGCATCGTGGTTTGAATTTAGAGAAGATGTGACAACGTCTATGAGCTTTCAGAGATTATTAGTAAGATGAAACAGTTTTTCATAAGGTATTTTGATGCATCTGACCCATAAATTTCACCTGGTGTTCTGCTTCTGAGTTTGTGTACGTACCTTGGAGTTGAAGTGTCATCACCATCCTGTGCTTTACAGCTGGGGTGCAAAGGGGAGTCTGAAATTATTAAGATGAGCAGGATATAGTTTTATTTTGAGACTAAAAACTGTGGGTGAATTTAGAGAGGCTTTTTTTTTATTTTTCTCCTTGGAAGTTAGGGCATACTGCACACCATATTTCATACAAAACAAGGCATACAGCTTGTTTTCTGCTTGCACCTGTGTATTACTCCACTTGCTGCTGAGTGTATAAAACATAAGAAGTCTATCTGTAAACTTCAGTGGTTAAAACCATCTTGAAACTGATAGAAACAATGTGTTACAACCTCATTTGTGGTCACTGGAACCAAACAACTGTGAGAAAACATCTTTGGAGCTTTGTCAGTGATCATGAAGTTAACCAGCTTTCTCAAGTTCTGACTGAACATCTTTAAGCACAGGATGTTTTGCTCCACTCTCCATTTTGTTCATGTGAGTATTGCTCCTGTTAAAAGCTGCACACAGAGGAAATAGATCCTCTACAGGCAGCTGCCAGATCATTTCAGCATTTCGGGGAAAACCCAACACTTGGACTTCCTCAAGCACTTTTACACAGAGTAAATTTGAGTTGGGACCAGTTAGTATCGTTAGGTCTGTAGGTCATTTAGATTAGGCAGTTCATGGCTGCTTCTAGTGTTTATAGTTTTGTTTCATTTAATTAGTCTGCTTTATAACCTGACCTTGTGACTTCCAGTGAAACCACAAGGGTTTTTCCAGCTTACTTGATAACAGATAGATCTGGCTGTTCACAGTCAGCGTGTGGGGGTTTGTTTGTTTGCTTTTTGGTTACTTACATGGTGTATGATAAGAAATCAGCTTGCCTGGGAGGCGCAGGTTTACAATAGCAATCAATTGCTTCCTCTAACACAACACAGTTAAACTTGATGGAAGAATTGCTTAAGTTGATTTGTGCTGAATAGCTGTCCGTTGTCAAAAATTCATTATGGTCATTGGCCTGTTAATAAAAGTAGCTCATAGAGCAAAATAATTTTGAGTTAGAGGAGCAGATGTAGGCTCATTAGTGTCAAGGAGTTCACCATCAGGAGTTCAAGCTGAGTAATGATTAGCCAATGGAAAGTATAACTTAAAATCTTAACATTCTTTTAACCCCTGCCCATACACATCTTTTGAGGGCCAAATTGACTTGCAATGCAGTCTGTGTATCAGACTGCTCAAAAAACTGCTCAAGAGGTGGCAGCTGGGGTTAGTGGAAACTCGGAGAGACCAAGTTAATGCTCAGTGAGGAGAGGGCAAAGTGAGGGCACATCATCTTGCCCCCTCCTCCCCCATTTTATCAAGAATTGGGAGGGGGATTCATGCTCTTTGCCCCTTGAATTTTTTGAAGGTCCTTAAGCAGCCGCCACGGGCTTCACCCTAATTCTGAAAGTAATCTGTCTGTGTGCTTTTAGATTCTTTTATGTTTCATTTGAAGGGAGTAGAAGGAAGACTGCTGACCTGGCAAGATTTGGCTGTTAGAGGGTTGAAAATCTGTCCTTGCTATGGCTGCTGGTATTCAACAGATTTTTAGGCTGATTCCAGATTCTTCACCTGATGTTTCTAATACAGGAGTTCTTCTGTTGCCTCTTGAGTCTTTTACCAGCTGTCCAGCATTTAGAAAGAAGCACACCCTCAGGTGCTGGGGCTCCTACCACCTCACTGTTCTGTGATGCAACACCTTTGCTGGGACCTTGGAATAACAGGGAAATGATTACAATACTTTGTAATTACAATTTGTTCCAGAGGGTTATCGCTTCTTCCGGTGAGTGAGTTGTGCTGTTGGTCTATGTGGCAGAAGTTAAAAGGCCAAGGCATAATGCCCATCATTTTTTTACTAATTTAATTGTGTTTAAACCTGGACATCAACTTGGAATTACTGAATGAAGAAACAAATGAAGATTTCTAATATTGTTGCAGTATATTCCCTCAGGTCATAATAGAAAGATTAGTGTTACATAAAGACTTTCATAATAAAAAATTCATATTCTGATGAAAAAGAGATTGTGTTAATGACGTGAAACGACTGGAAGAGAGCCCTACACAGCCACATGTTAGAGAAGTGTAACATTTTATCCTTCAACTTATTTTCCTTCCTACTGTGTATTTTTTGTTCACTTTCACATAAATATTTCCTGTATCTGGTAGATAAACTCAAATAAGATGTTTGATAGGTATACATTGGGCAGAAATGCTTCTAATCTGAAACATCAGCATAGCTGTATCTTCTCATCTGCCTTTTAACTGTGATTTAGCTGAGAGCTGAAGCACAGTCGGTTCTATTAATCAACATTGAATCAAGTCTGCAAGCTTCAGACTGAGATTTAAGTGTAGAAACCTTTATTTTGAATGTTGCCAAACTCCACGCCTGAATTTTCTTTCTCTTGTGGGAGTTGATAACATCACTAACACCTCAGTAGAATTGGAACAGTATTTCTTGTGGTGATTTAAGTGATAGTGCTAATCTCTCTTCCTGCTAGACAGACAGAATGCTCTAAGCTTAGGTCTGCACATAGAAGTAAAAAGAATATTTCAAATGCATTGTTTGGAAATATGTGGCTATTGTTTAAAATTTTTCTTCTATAAGGATTTAATACAGCTCTTCTACGAATAGAAAGTTGTTTTGGGTTATTCAGGCTATAAAGACAGAGAGGGACACAGCAGTGGGAGGTTTATTTGGTGCTGGCTGAAAATGGAAATTATCACAATTCCCATTATTAGAAAACTTCAAAATGAAACTTGTTAATGTGTAGCAAAATACATTTGCAAAAAAAAAAAAAAGGCTCTGAACTGCAAAATAGATAAATATTCAGGATAGTTGTAGATGGAGTTTGTTCACCTTTTTGAGAAAAACGTTATCTTTTAGCTCAAAGGTACGATAAATAACTTTACGATTTCCTCCCCTCCACTTAACTGTATGTCTGTATTTATCAATGTAAGTGTAAATATCTTACTTTTTAATTAAAATTCTTGCAGAACATATGCTTTAGCCATATTTGTGTTCCCATGTGGTCACCTGGGTGTCTTTTTGTGCTTGTTATGGCACTTCTGTGACAGCCACCTATACTGATTTATGATAAAAAAAGAGACTTACTATTAGATGATGATTTTGTAAGAAGTGTCTTTTCTTCAGTCTACTTTATCACCATGTTGCAACTTAATTTTGCATTTCAAAAAGTCCATTTGTTGGCCCAGAATAAAACTGTCATGAGCACAGATGGTGAAAAGCATCTTTGAAAAAATAAGGCAGATCTTGACCTTTTCCACCTAGCTAGTGAGAGCATCACTCCATCCCGTTCCACTGGTCTCTGGGTCTTCCTCTTTGGTCTCAGCTCTAAGGGTATAACAGGATGGAAGTTCTATAGGACAAGGAGACCACAATTTTTATTCTTTCCCATTTTGACTTTTAGGTAGGCAGTGTGGGAAATGTTAAGGAAGAGAATTATGGGTCACTGGAGAAATTCCTGTAATAGGATTTTGTGAGGTGAGGAAGTATAAACCCATCATCTGCCAGGCATAACAAAATTGGGAAGATAAAATTAACTAGCAAGACATTGCTTTATTCTCTCCTCTATTTTTAATAATTTTTCAATTGTTATCCCAGGCTCTTCTGGCTTACACATCATAAACTGTTAAATAAAATGAAGAATAGCTTCAGTGTACACTATTATTATTATTATGTGAAGTAATATTTGGCTCAATAAATGAACTATTATCTATTACAGGATCCATCAAAGATAGGGACAAATGTGTTTCGCCTGCTGGTCTGTGTATGGTGCTCCAAAGAGAATTTCAAATATGCATGTCCACGAATTTTTAATTCTCTATTTACATATCTGAATTTGTAAAAAAAAAAGAAAAAGAAAAAGTACGAGTACATTAGTATTTTAAAGATATTTTTATAGAATAAGCTTTCAGCATTCAATCAGGCTAGAATTCTATATTCAATTTTCCAGTTTTATTAAAGCAGGGAGAACTGTATAAATCACAGCTAGATGCTCAATTTACCCCTGAAATCCATATGCTCTGGGCTTACTTGCTGAACCTGTAGTGCTGTTTGTGGTGTCTGTCTTGCCTGAGCCGTTTTATTTAGCCCTTACCTGCTGTGCTCAGATGGGGGCTGCGGGGCAGATGGGAACATGAGCCATTGGCAAGGGCACACAGACACCAGAGGGTCCTGCACAGGGTTCTGGATTTTGTGTGGAGGCCCACCTTTAAGGATCCTGCACTTTGAAGAACAACCAGGCTGCAGAGTGCGTTTCCTTTGGGAAGTTGGAGGGTTTCCTATGAAAAAGACTTTTTATTTGGTGCTTGACTGGCAGACCTGGTGAGTGAGTTGGTGTTGGGAATATGCTTCTGGACATCTGAAATCTGTCTGTGTGTGGAGTATTAATAAGCTTTTGGAAAAACTGTGCTGTGGAAGTGCAAGCTAAGATGTGACATTGTCACAGACATGACAGTCGGTGCCACTTGACTTTCTTGGGCTTGATGGGGATGGGGATGTGCTGCCTTCCTTGGGCTCGGGGCTGTGGCTGCTTCCAGCTGCTCAGGTCTGCTACAGCCAGAGCTGGAATCACCTTGCCTGTGCTGCTGGAGTCGGAGTTCCTGTGGCTGTGGCTGGGGAGGCACTGGTTTGGCACTGTGGAGCTCCTTGAGGATTAGTTCCTGTTATTTCTTTGAGGAAGAAGCTGTGGTGGTGTCTCCAAAGCAAGTTAATACCAGATTTAAATAATTTAAAGTTGGTACCAGCAAACTGCAGTCAAACGCTGATGGAGTTATTTCCTGCATTCCTGGTCCCAGAAAAATGTCCATTACAAATAGCTGGCTGTCCACCATGAAGAAAGGACAGAATCTGAGAGAAGTTGGGACAGGAAGTCGTTTACTGGCTGTATCGTACTACAATAGTGGACTGGTTTAGGATCATAAAAAAAGCTTTATTTTTCTCAGTTTCTTCCTTCTTTTCGCAGTCTCGATAATACTTTCCTGAATAATTTTATGCTTGTCAATTGTACTGTGCTGCTCTTTCATTAACAGAGAAATGAATATTATTCTTGTTACAAAAAGAGCTGAAGTCTTATATGGGTCACAAATCCTGTTGCAGTTTCTGGAATTCAGACCTAGTTGTCAGATCAAAGCATTTAAATTCCACCAAGGTACTCCTCCTTAACTTTGACTTTGTTTTTGCCAAGGCTGCAGATACAGCATAGAGTCATACTAGACTATTTGCGTATTCTCTCGCTAAATATTGGCAGTGATCCATGTTAGCTGATATTTACATATCTGTATTTAAATTTTGGTGATGTCTTGTTCTGTTAACCTTTCCACTAACTAAAATAATAGGTTTGTATTTTAACGTTGTTTTTACTTTAGACCTTATTCAGCTTCTGATGTTTGTTTTAAACAAATCCTTTCTTTGCTCCAGCAGCACTACAACAGTATATACAAAGTTAAATATATATATATAAAACTAGTTAGGTTAGCCCAGTGCAGTAAGACCCATGGAAGTTAATTCTCACCTCTAAACCAGAAGGTGCCTCTAGGGCCGTTTTAAAGACAAAAGTTTATTTGCACTCTTCTTTCCTCCACTCAGAGGTCTCTTGGAATTAGTTTGGATAGTGCTTTCTGAGGAAAGAATGGGGTTTTTAATATTATTTCTGTGGACAATAATTTTTTCATAATTAAAATTTTTTATTACTTGGTTCCAAATGCCATTTTCCTCTTGACATTAAAAGGGATGAGGTGATCTCCAAATGAAGCAAAAAACTGTAATTTGAAGGTAATATTCGTTCCACTTCACACTATTATGAATTTTTACTTTTTCCTTTTGTGCAAAAAAATTAAAAATACATAGTTACAGTTAAAGTCAAGATTAACCTCTCCCCACATGATTCAGACACTGGTCCCACCATCCTGAGCCCTCATTAAAGTGTTTTTCTTAGACCTACTCACAAGACAGAGCAGTGGTATCAGTTCTTGGACTCTTGCTGGATGATCAGGTAGCTGTGATTACCAAGAAAGTTTGATTTTTAATTTATTAAAAAATAATAATAAGTTGGTCTTAGTCATTTTTTCCATTACAGGCAGCAACTTCTGGAGGGTGTTTTCCCAAGGGATGTATTTGAGATGATCTAGAAGAGTAAGATGTGGGAGTAGCTCTGGCTACCACTGAGGATCTTGCCTACCTCATTGCTTCATCTTTGTGTGTTTCTCCAGCCCTGGAGTTTTATTCTTTATCAAACTTCCAGCTGGTGGCAGCGGAATGCCTTCACCTCTCCTACTTTTCCCCGTGTTTTACCTCTTTGAAAGCCCTTTGATGAAGAGAGCCTAAAGTTCAGAGTGTGCTGCAAGCTCGCTCTTTCCCCTTATGGAGGGAGCTATCTGTCCCCTGGGGAGGAGGATGCAACTCAGTCAAATCTTGGAGACCTGGTGTAAAATGTTTCTGGCTCTTAGGTGACTCTGGTCTATTGTCTTTTATGCTTAATATAATACTCTATTTACACAAATATTTTGAAGTTAGCTCAAAAAGCAAGGTTAAAAAGTAAATAGATTATTTATGATTAATAATCCTGTCCTGTATGTAAATAGGAGAAGAATATTGGCATCTGTTAGTGAGGTAGCAAAGAAACAAATTATATATATGAGCATAACAGATTAATAGTGATGCTTATCTGGAAGTTGTGGTAACATGAGCAGACTTTTTTAAGAATGAAGCTTTTTTCCCTGAGGAGCTGAGATAGATAACCAGATTTCTTTGGGATTTAAATTAAGTATCTCACTATTTCTGTTAACACAGTATGCCCAGTTCTGCTACGATAGTTTATCATAGAGTTCTGTGGTGCTGAATATTTTTCTCTGAGCTTCAACCTTGAAACATGCGTTATGCTGTTACAATTTTCATTATAAATGATTATGCAGAGTTGTTGATATTCACTAATGAAAAATCAAGTTCTTGAATAGCCACAAAAGTACATTTAATTTACATGTCTTTTATGTATTCCTGTCAAATTAATACATATACATTAATGTGCTCATTAATGCCATCAAAAAGAAATTTTACATTTGGATATTTTACATTCCTAGAGTTTTGCTTTGTATTGTTCTCTACATTAACCTTGTTAAAACATATGAATTTGTGCATAACAGTTCTATTATTGCACTGAAATTCTGTTATTAAGTATTACGTCTGTTTTAGAGAAGTTGAACTACTACCTACTACTATGTCTACAGCAGTGAACCAATGCACAGCCTGAGCCTTGTAATTTTAGAATTTGGTGTCTTAATACAATCAAAGGAGTAATTACACACAGCTCAGTCTGCTGCCTTCACTCACGTTGAGTTGCAGTCTACACTAGGACTGATTATAGGGGAGGGAAGCGCAGCGCAGCATTTAGAGAGTTAGCCTGTTTTGGGGTCTTTGTTTCAAAAATCAACAGCACTGGGTAGTGAAAACTTGTTTGTGACTATTAGAATCAATCAAATTAATCAAATATGGATAGCTCCACGGTATTTTTTCTTTTCATACTTAATAATGTTTTCACATTAAACTCTTTGTGCTGTTCTTTTGCTGAGCTGGAGGTTACAGTTCTCTGGAGAGGTGGAAAGACAACAGCCTTGACTGTCACAGAGCAGTTGGATTTGTAGATTGGGGGTGTCAATAGCCAGGTACTGTCAGCAGGGTCACTGCCACTACCCTTGGCTATTGCCTGTGGTCAGAGATACAGAGCAGGGCTAAATGGGCTGGGGTGGCTGGGTTTGTTTCCTTGTTTAAGATGGAACGTTACTCAAGTCGTGTTGCTGCAGTTTTGGCATATGCACAACCATTTGGACAGTCGGTACCCGTAGCCAAGGTGTTTGATCCATGGCAGTTCTCTGAAAATTTTCCTGCCTTCCATCAGTTCTGGACTTTAGGTTCAGGTGTTCACTTTGGTGGTTCTCTTCACCAGGATTGTCACAGCGGTACAGAGTGAAATACCGGGGCAAGAAATGTGTGAATGGTACTGAAGAGCAGTATTTGAATGCTGTTCAGCATCTGAAATTCAGAAAAATGAGGAACGTTCAGACTCTTGCAGAAATTGTTGCCGAGTTACCACAGTCTCCTTTCTAAAGGTAACTAAAGATGGTAAAATCCTATAGTTGCCTCTGTAAAGGCAGAATCCAAAAAATTTGGTCAGAAGCAGAAGAGAACCTCTTTTGTCTACAGTGGATTTAAATTTGAAAGGCATTTTTCTGTATCTTAATATCCTAAGGCTTTAGTAAAAAAAGGTCATTAAACTCTGTTAATGCATGAGCACTTGCCCCATGAACTCATCTTACTGTGTTTGAGTTCTGGAGAGGACATGGTATGTTCATGGTAAGGACATGGTTAATGGCAAGGATGTGGTAAGATCAGATGCTCAATCTGTAATTAATTCCAAGTTTCTCCATGTCTGCTTCTGTAGAGAAATCTTCTGTTCTGGAGATGGACTTGGCATAACTGCAGGTTGAACATCCAGACATCAGTGCTGGGAAGGATACTGTGAATCTTTCAAAAGACTCATTTACAAAGAAATAAGCAATAGGGGTGTAATTCTCAGTATGTGCAGCTTTACAGGAAATGAATCATGAGCAAGCTTAATTTCAGTATTTAAAGAAGTTCAAAGGTTTGGCTGACAAAGGTGAAGGTGTAGCTGTAACAGCCCTTTTAGAAAGACAGTTCTTTGCATTGCATGACATTCCAGTTTGAAAAATAGCACTGCCCTGTATCAGTGAAGCACAAGTTAAAAGGATTAAGAACTGGCCAACTGACAAACCTAAAAAATTAGTCATAATAATAGAGTGCAGCTCCATAGGGATCAGCACTGTGCCTGACACCATTTAACAGTTTCAGCATTGATCTGGAGTACATGGAACTGTGGTAAAATTTGCAAATGACTCAGAGATTACCAAAGCGGTAAATAATGAGGGCAGGGAGTAATACAGAATTATCTGTACTGATCCTGCCTGTATTCAGCCATAACTCTGATTCAGTCAGATGCTAAGCTTTACAGCTAAGAAGAAAAGGCATTTTAAGTGATGCTAATAAGAAAAGAAATAATGAGAAACTTCAGGACTGAGGAATGACAAATCAGCACAAGTTTTATCCAACTGCAAGAAAGGCCCCAAACCATCCTTACCTGGGTAGACAGAGAAATGGGGAGCAATGGACTGACCTGTAAGCATTAGGATCAAGTACCAAAGGAAATGGTGTCATCCATCTCTCTGAATCTTTACATTAAGAGTAGGAGTTTAGCCATTGCTTTACATGGATTCTTGGCCTCAAACCAGGAGTCATCAAATGCCACAGCATGTTGATATGCAGGAGGTCAGGCTATATGAACTAGAATTGCCCCTTGACCTCGAACTGGAACTATAAAAAGTGCTAAGTTGACTCACAAAATTGTTTGACAGACTGCTCTTGAGAAGCTGTTGTATCTACTGGGAAATTACTTGTCTCTTTAATTTAAGGTTGAAGCTTTATTTTTGGGCTCCACTAAAATGTGCCTTTTCCCACATACTAAATTTAGACAAATTAAATTGTCATTTTTTCTGGCACAATAATATGCTGGTCTAGAATGCTGGGCATTTTTTTGTTGTTGTTTGTTTTTCCTTTTAGCTTTGAGGCAAAATGTGTATACAAATTAAAGGCTTCCCAGAATTAGATATGCTTTTCATATACTTTTGTGACTTGTGATAAGAAGACATTTTGGCCTAAGAATGAAGCTTATTTTTGGCATAGAGAGTGAACTTCTTTCAAGAGATGGAAAGTGGGAATATTTATTTCAAAATGTTTTAAGAGCAGATTTAGAGTTGAAACCTGAACACCTGTTGTCAGGCTTATACTAATCACCTGTGAACTTTTAAGTAGGGTGACAGTGCTGTGTTGTGGTGCTCACGTCCTTAAGGCTCTTCACAGGGACTGAAATTCTGTTGTGGCAGTACTGGAAATGTGGAGGCTCTTGGCTCTCTTTTCCAACACGTTTTGTGGTGGCAGATATGCTGCACAGTCCCTGCTGTCTCAGTATTTTATCTTTACCTTGCACTTTCTGTGCATCAGCCCCCACACGGAGCCTCCCTGGCAGTGGGGACGGAGCAGCATCAGGTAGGGACTGACAAATCCCTCCCAGGTGAGGCTCAGCCTCACTGTCTGTGCAACCGTACAACTGCCTGCTCTGGAGTGCAGACAGAGGATCTGTGTGCTCCCCCCTCCTCTCACAGCTGCCTTCCCCAGTGCCCTTCAGGCTCATGATGGTCCCTCAGTGTTGCTCAGGACTGGGGGGCATTCATGTCCCATAATAAGAAGCTGCCAGCTTCACTTGCCAAGAGGTTATTCCTATAGTCAGTGAAATATTTCCAGAATGATTCAGACTTGGATGTAGGTTAAGGAAATATTCTTTAGAAGTTTTACAGGGAGTGTAAGTGCCTATGGCTTGTCTGCCTTTAAACTCCTAACACTTGTGTTACCATTCCATCCAGTATAAAAAGTTTTTTATAAAGTAGGAGTTATATTTTTAGATACAAAGATTAACTGATCTCATCTCTGACTTGAAATTTTTTTGTAGTCATCGAATAAAGCAAAAATCAAGGCTGTTTTATTCACCTTTCTGCATGTTTTGTTTTGTTGTGAGCTTTTTTGAAGTGTGGCCTGGATTTTTTGTTTCCCAGTCCTGACAAAATTTTAATTTGCTTTTTAAGTTAAATTGCAATGTTCTTTCAAATCACCTTCCAAAAGAATGTTTAGTTAGATAGCAGCTGTCCAGAGAGCACCTGTGTGTGGCAGTGGTGTTTGTGGAAGGAGGGAGTGGCAGGGTGGGAGAGATGCTTTCTGTTTTTCTAGTTAGTTAATCTTTGGTATATTTCCATTAAATCTGATGATTTGAGCTGCTATAGAAAAAAAAAATGGTGTCCATGTGTTTCAAGACAGCAATGAGGGTGTCCTGCTGCTGAAAACTACAGGTGGAATATCGCAAGGTCATTACCTCGGTAGCCTTTAAATGAAGTGCACAGTAATAAGATGTGCTTTGTTTTCTATAGACTGCACAAAAAAACTATTGGAAGCCATTGGAGTGACAGGGCAAACGCATGATGAGATTAGTATTATGCTCAGAAGAACAGTAAAAAAATACGTTCCCTCAGGAAAATTGGAGTAGCATAGTGTGAGATTGTAATACAGCCATGAAAGAGCAGAGCCAAGCAGGAATTTTCTGCTCTCATTGAATAAGGCTCTACAGATCTTTTATCTTGATTCAGGCTCAGACATATGGTTATTATGCTGACTCACTTGGTAGTCGTATGATGTGAGGCCTGTTAACATGAACCCAGACTTGTAAAAACACTTGAGTTATTCTTTAAGGTACAGGGGAACTCAGGACAAAGAATTTGATAACAACAAAGCACCAACTGTAGAATGAATGTGTAGAATTGGGTGGCAAAGGTCAGAAGAATATTCTTGGTTCTCTTGTATGAATTAGGGCAAAAAGAAAAATCTTGGAAATAGGACACTGGGAATTATGTCTTTGAGAAGAGGTTTTTTATGGTATTACAGTAAAGAGCATAAAGTAAATCTTGCTTGGAGTGCTTGTGTCAGCCATTAGCAGCATGGAGGTGCTTGGAGTATAGACTGAGAAATTTGTGAAATTCATGCCCAAAGTAGGGCTTTGAAGGCCAAGTACACCTGAACAGCTGAAAATAAAGCACACAGCCATGAGTATGAGGGAGGAGGAAGTTCTTCATTTCACACGTGGTGACCCCAAATGAAGAAGGCAAATGAGCTCGCACAGAAGAGCTGTGCTGCTGCAGCACGTGCTCCAGCTTGCAGTTCTGACCAGTGAATCTTGTCAAAGCCCAAAACCTCATCATTTCAATGTAATTCATTGCTTTAATCAAGGGAAAAAGGAGAATATTCAGATTTTTGGATTAAGACTATTAAAGATTCAGTTTCTGCATGATTCCCTTCATAACTGAGAGATGTGGGATAAACCTTCCAATCCCCTCTGCCACCCGCATGCCTGTGCAATGCTTTGAGGTGGTATAAAATCCTCATGCTGAACACGAGCATTTGACTATTCCACCAAATCAGGGCTGATCCAAAAATGCGCAACAGTACATTTTCCCACCCAGCACCATTCTGTGAGTTTTAGGATGTGACATCGGTGGGTTTTGCACTGGACTTTACCCATGAACCTCTCTCTGTATGAGGCCTGCCACTGGTTTACTGGGATTCAGGATATGCTTGAATGACATCGATGGCAGGAGACTGGCTATTGGAGGGGAGGGCTTTAAGGGCAGGGAATAGCAAGCAAAATCAAGTAATAGTTGCAGTTATAACAGTCATACACTGTTAGATAACATGGCCAACTCCAGCCAAGCAGAAATGATAGGATCTACAAAAATAGGACTGGAGATGACTCTTAAGAGGGACTCTGGTTCGTTTCTTGCCTGAGGACAAGATACAATCTCCTTAATGGCACTGGCATCAGGTATTTAGCTAAGCCATTTTTAAAGGCCTCAAATGATGGTCAATCTATGAAACCTCTGTCCCACCCATCCAAGTAATTCTCTATCGTTAAAAAGTATTTCATAACCTCAGCATTTACTTTGGCTTGTGCAATTTTCATGCTGTTGCTGACTTCATGAATATGAATATACCTCTTCCTTTTCTTTTTACTTTTGCATTATCTGCAGCTGAAAGTGTTTTATCTTATCCTATTCCCTTCTTCTACCACAGCAACTCCTCTTTAGACTAAATAATCGAGATTTTTTTCAGTCTGGTTTTATGTAGGTCATGTTTTCTCTGATTATCTTTGTGGCATTCTTCTGGACCTTGTCTGGCTTTCCTTGTTCTTGAAGTGCAAAGCTGCAAACTGTGCAGAACTGTGAGCAGAGTTGGAAGGATTATTTCAGTCTGTGGTCCTGTTTATACAGCCCCATATAAATATAAACATAGTATATATTTAGAGAGTGAGGAACAGCATGATATTGTTGATTCATGTGCAGCTTGTGATCTGCCACAGCCAACAGCTTTTTTTACTGCAGAATTACTTGTTTCTCATCTGTTTGTGTGCAGTTGAGTATTTTTGCATAAAGGAAAAATCTTGCCTATTTTCTCACTGTCGTGGGTTCTTTTTTTCTGAAACATTTTGACCATATGTCAAGTTGAATTTTAATTTGAAACCTGTCCGGTAGCGCACCACCTCCTCATCTTTTATGTTGTTTCTAGATTTAAATACTCCGTATTTTATTCTGCATAATACTAGAATAGTTTAGTTTGGAAGGTTGTTTGTGCAAGCCCTTGCTGCAGCTGCTCAGAGAAGGTGTTTGTTGCACTAGATCCAGCACACATCCCTACAGATCTCGACACAATGCGTTGTGTTTGGACCGTGATCCCTTGGAGTATTCCGGAAATAGCTTTCTCCCTTTTCCCTGTACTCGTCTAACTCGACTGTGCTTCACTAGCTTGGCCGGCTTGTCCCTTCTGTTGTCAGTTAGGAGGTCAAACTGTGAGATTTTCAGAAGAAAAACACTTTAGTTTCTCAGTACGGCTTTACTTCAGGGTTAAACAAAAGCTTTAGGTAGTCCCTGTAAGCATTAACTGACTCCTACCTGGGTGTTTTAAATTTGGCTTTTCCTTGAAGCAGTACCTGGTTGTGAGTTGCATATTGTCAGGGCACGGCTTTACTATTTAGAATATAAAGCAATTCCAGCTGCATCTGCCACTAAGTTGGGAGAAGTCTGCTCCCTTCAGACTGCCAGGCTTTGACATTATGGGAAGAAAGGGTGTTTCGAAAAAAGTAGTATTGGTAATAGTTGTTGCTCTAAATCCCTCGTTTTGATCAAATGCCCATTGGTTCGAGGTAGATGGAGCTGCCTGATGAGCAGCTGAGTTTGGGGCAGAGGGGCTGGTGCTGGGTTCTGTGGGAGGTGTGTCAAAGGGAGGAGGGAGGTGGAGCTGGGGTGAGATGCGTTGCAGTTGGGCTAACCCAGCAAGGAGAGGTTCTGCAGCTTTATCCTGCAGGAATAATGGTCAGATGTGGTTAGTGACTGGAGAAAAGCCTTGGCCACATGTGCTGTGATGAGCTGGGTCAGGGCCCGGGTTAGGATTTGGTCCTGAGGCTGTGAGAGACTGTGGGACAGGTTCTGATGGTGACATTTGGCTGGATAAGCAAACTCATTTAAAATCAGAATTACAGATTTCTTTAACATAGACCGAGTTAGAGCTACTTAATGGATTAAACCAATGTCGACTCCTGTACTTTTTTTTGGTACAAAATGTTCTATGTGCTAAGCATGCAAAAGGAGCTTAATGGCAAGGTTTGATTTAAAAAAAAAAAAAATAAGGTGTGATTCATCTTTGCTATTCTCTGGTCTAATTAAAGATTAAAAATCCACCACAGAATACAAAATTGTAACATCATTCTACAGTTGCATAATTTTGTAGCACTTAAAAAGCATCGTTTCTAGTTCCTACACTACAAGTAAAGTATTTGGATGAGTATGAGTATCCTGTACTGCCCCATGGTACGGCCTGCAGTGCTCATACTTTGCTCAGGTCAAATTCCCTGGTAACACTGCTGCCCTAGATGTGGAAGTGAAGGGGACGTGATGGAAAAGGTTTTCAGTAGCTTGGGAAGTTTGGGATCCGGTCCGAAAAGCACAGCCCTTTATCATGTGCGTTCTTGTGTGCTCAGAAAAAATGGATGTTTTGCTTTTCTGGAAACCTGGTACATTCTTGCTGATGTGAGGTGATAAACACTGCCTTGCCACCAGGTGATTTTACTGTGAAACAGAAGGAAGAAGTATCAAGACCTTTAACAGTAATATCTGCAGATTTAGCAAAGCTCACTATTGATGTGTTTTGGGGTGGGGGAGAAATGGTGAGGAGAGAAAAGCTGAAGTGTCCTAGGGAAATTATTAGTCTTTACAGCCTGTATCTTTCTCTGAAAGACTGTTCTGGGAAACTTAGCTGTGTTCTCTGTGTAGTGTTTTTTCTAGCATGGTCTTTTAGGAGATCCTTCCTTGCTATTACTAAAATAAAAAATTTGGCAGAGAAGGACATCGGTCCTTGTAGATGAAAAGATTTTTTTAAATACCTGCATGGGCAAAAAAGATGGAGTTTTGTTTTTGTTGTTTTTTAATCTGGTTGCAGATAGCAGTGCTTATCATTCAGCCAACCAGAGAGCCTTTCTACAGACATCCTAACAAAAAAGCCCTAATAATATTTTTAAAGCAGATTAGAAATAATCTTCCTGCATGACCTTGCCTCGGTGACCTCCTGGTTTGTTGCTTCCTAGTTGGGCTGTGCATCATCAAAGCAGCGTTTTGCTGCTGAATACAGAGTGTGTGAGGTGGCACTGGACCTTTATGTCAGCGTGCTCAGCACAGAGCCACGGCAGGCAGAGCAGTGCCCTGCACGGAGCCTGCCTGCCTGCTGTGACACACTCTGGGAGATAATGACATGCTCGGTGACACTGCAGCAGACAGCAGCAAAAGAGAAAGAGACAGTACAGAGAATCTTAAAAACTTCTTTTGGTTTAATTTAATATGATCTCAATGTATAATTATTTAGTATGATTCCCTTGTTTACCAAGTAATTATAGCTTTAAAATCTGTTTGGGTTAGCATTTAGCTTCTCTCCATCCAAGGGGATCATAATATTGATGGAATATGTATTAGCCTGTTCTTGTGGGCGAAAGTAATTAAAAATATATCTTTATTATTCTCGGTATGATAGCAGCCTATAATAAATTTTGAAATTAGCTGCTCAAACAAAATACGCAAGTAATGTGCTTCTCTTCCTTTGCATATAGAAAAATGAAGTCAAACCTCCTTAGTTCTACAAGATTTTAATTAAATTAAGGGCTTCTAAAATGACATAAATTACAGAAGTGAAGCATGAGTGGTTTAGTACTGGGAAAAAAAGTCTTGACACCAAAATTTAAACAGTGTAACACAAACATTAAAGTGGCCTTCAACAATGACTTGAGGATTAGAACTGTGGATATCAAGAATTAAAGGATTTTAAAGGAATAATCTTTCTGTTTTGATTATTAAAAGCTAGTACTGATATATTTGACCTAAGGAAAAGCTTTTTCCTTTAGCTGTGTGCCATCTAATAGCTTTTATTGTTGTTCTCATTATAAAGAGAAAGTCTGTAATGAGTGCTTGAATGTTTGCTATTTTTCACATTTGACTGTGGTAACATTGGGAGATAAATACAGAAAAGTAATTATTATCCCAGCTTATTAGTACAAGCTTGTTTTTAATGTGCACACTTCCTAGATTGCAGTAGATGAAGATTTATATTCTAAAATACTGATTGCTGTAAGTCATCTTTTGAGGCTTCAAACATGATGTATGATACACTGACAGACCAGAAGACGCTTAATAGTGTACTAACTTACTCTGAAAGTAGCTGAAGTGATAAGGTAGATTCACAGATAATTCTCATCTTTCTAAGCTCCTATAATATATGGAACCCTGACATTCTTAAACTGAGAGTTACTGTTTTACAACAACATTTATATTAGGCTTTTTGAAGGGAAATATTTTATTACCCCATATCTATATATTCAGACATACAGGCATGCTGTAGGAGAAAATTCTAAATGTAAAATCTAATGATTTTTTTTTTAATAGCCTGGAAAATTCATGAGGTCAGTTTCTGGACTTCAAAACTGAACGAGAATTTGAGACTTGCATTACAATTCTGAAGAGTCTGAGCAAAGAAAGTGTGCAGTGTTCAAGAAATCATGATAAATTGCCATATATTTTTACTTCTATGATACTCTTAAGTTTTGTCTTGTTTGTTTCCCTTAAAAAAAACCCAAACAGCAATATTTTTTGCTACCTTTATGAAAGTGTTTTTTCTAAAATATACATAGACACGGAAATATTTAAAAGGACAGTGTTTTTGTTGTATGAAGAACATACTGAATTATATGTATTCCAGAAGCACTTTGTTCAATCTTAATGTTATGGCAAAACTGGAATACTGACAAATCATTTCAGTTATTTCTACTGATACAGTAATTGGTAAAATGCTTGGAAGTGGAAAAAAATAAGAAGTGACATTGTACACAGCTCTGCCTTTTTTTTTTCTCCCAAGTACATGCTTAAAATGTGATTTTTGATGCCTCCTTTCTGTACTTGTCCTTCCAAAACAAACCTGAAATTGAATATCAGATATTTTCTATGTTCTGCCTTTTGTGAAAGGGTTTTGGAGTGTAACCTGAGTAAGGCCAATTTCAGCATAAACCTGATTCAGTGTCACCTTTACTAACTTATTTAAACTATAGATCAAGATAAAACCAGCTTAATCTTCAGTTTAGTTTTGACCAACCATTACCAGAAATGAATTGAAATTGGTCAATCACAGATAGTACGTTTTGAGTTTCCTGGAGCTGCGTGTCATCCTCATGCAGTTACAGATATTCAAGCAGCTCTCCAGTGTGAGCACAAGATATTCAGGTCAGCAGGTTTGTATTCCGTGTAGAGAGTTGAACGTTTTGGTTCAGGACACGACGTTGTGCTCAGGCCCTGGTGCAGAAATGGGTTCAGTGCTGCCCTCAGACACTGGCCCATGCTGGCCACTATCACCCAGGGTTCAATCCATCCCTGTGCCAGTCAGATCTCTGCTCTGGGGTCTGCAGGGCTGCCAAGATGAGGCTCTCTGAAGGCACCTTGAACAGATGAGCATCTTCTTAAAACCCCTGAGGGTCCTGCATGGGGTTGCATTAAGGGAATGGCCAAGTGCAGCCAGGGTTGTTGTTCGCTCTCTTAGCAGCCAGTCCATGCTCTGGCAAACAGTGACCAAGTGCTATGGACTTTGAGTGGGTGCATAACTGAGCCTTTGTGTTGCTTTTTTTTATTTTGGAAAGAGGATTTTTTACTTTGTTTTTTTTCCCCATGAAGAGGGCTGTTGTTGATCGACAAAAAAAACCAAACAGACTTTCACCTGAATGTCATAAGAGTTAGTAAAGCAGTAATCGTTTCTAGCAAGGCAGCAGTTAAAAATATCCTTAACTTTTTTGTTGTTTCTTTATTTTTTAAAAATTTATTTTCTCCCTTGCTGGGAGGTAGCACAGACGTGAGCATTTAATTGTTCTATTTACAGGTTATGCAGTACCCAGAGAAGAGGAGTGCTCGGTAACTCTGCTCATTCTGTGCTTCCCCTGCCTCTGTCCTCCATAATGATATTCAGGCTGTGGAGGGGTTGAAATATCAACCTCATATCTGAAGACAAATTTACATTTCACTCCAAACACCTTAATTTAATGAAGGTATTATGCTGTTGGTGGGTATTTAATTATGCTAGAGGCAGAGCTGAAATTTAATACTGTTCCACATGCAGGGAAGATTTACTAGTAGCTTATTTTCAAAAGTCCTCTAAAAGACTAATGCTTATGCAGTCTACTCTTGTTTTTTAAAGCAGATTAGAATAACCCAAACTTCCATAAATAAAATTTCATTTTAATTGCTCAATGAGATAATGTATGTCTTTTTAGATTATGGGTTTTTGAGGAGCTATCTGGATTAGCTGGCTCTGCAGCAATGATCAATGCAATATTTACTGCCCGTAGCATCTAAACCTTGATGATTTACACATAAACAAATGTAATAATTCAGGACAAGTAATGCTGTACGTGCTCATCTGATATATAAATCAAGGTGACAATTTGAAAATTATTGCAGAGCACACCTGTTGGTTTCTCTGTAACAGTTCCTCTCTCACACCGCAGAAATCTGCCTTTTCAATCTCATCTTACCGTGTTCTTTCTAGTAAGAGGACAGTACTCAGACATCATTTCTCAGCTTTGAGTCATGGCACTTTCGAGTGTGTGGGGTGGAAGGTGTGGTGGCTGTCATTATTAGGGCACTTGGAGGGTGGGTGTCACTGTGATGGGACGTTTCTGAGAGACTGAGACTCCAGGAAGAGTCAAACAAGCATTGGTTTATGTACAACTACTAGGCAATCTCCGATTACAGTGAAAAACAATCAGTAATTAGGAATATTAGCCAAGCAAGCCCGAGCTATGTTACACCAGGCTGGCTGTGATGGTTGCCCAGTTTGAGTTGCCCGTGCTCGAGGGCTCTGTTGTCTCAGAGGTAGTGGGGCCAAAGCGGGTGTCACTGCTCTACTGCTGCTCCGCAAACACAGATTGTGCAGATCAAGCCCCGCTTATCTCTCTTTATGGGTCAGAGTCAGTCTGCTCTGGCACAGCTGCTCTGGCTGGAGGTCAGTCCCACCCAGCTGCAGCTTGAGGGTCACTCAGGTGAGGCCTTTAGGTAATTGCTGGCTGGATATTGTTGATATGTATTTCCTGTGTTTTTACACGTACACCGAGGTGGTTTTACTTGTGGCACTAAATGAAGCTGTCTGGAGGTATGTCTGGGTCCAGGACAAACAATGTCTTAGAAGATGCTACAATACACACATTAAATTTACATAGGACAGTAATGTGAAAATATAAGGTGGAATGCTGATGGGAGATGTTACAGTAGGATTTATTGATGACATAGATGCAGTGTAACTGAGAACTCAGTGAAGCAAAAACTGATGTAATTAATATCAGCTAGTAATTTTATCTTAATTACAATTTCTGCCCAGTGTATCAAGATACTATACTGGGGTTTTGAGTTTTTTACCGCTACTGCTCTGTTGCCCAGGTAGTGGGATGTCTTGCCTGTTTGCTTTGCTTTGTTCAACTAAACTTGATAGAACTGTTTCTTCACTTCAGACTTCTTCTAATGAAGCCTTTAAAACAAAATATGCTGCCATTTTGGGGGGTACATTTTTTATTCGAAGCTATCATCTAATTTAAACATGTGACAGTTTCATGCCTGATAACTTTCCTAGCACTAATTCCTTTTCACTGAGAACCTAAATATGACAGTTCCTGAGTCCTGAGATGTCCTGTTTCTTGTCACTGGGCAAGAGAATTAGACTGAGTGACTTCAGCTGGGGAAACATCTGCTGTAGTTCTGAGCTGATTGCTAGCTTTTGGCTACCTCAGCTGTAAATCGTTCTGTAGTTAAAAGAATCCATGTTGGAGTTTTAGAAAAAAAAGCCCTTACAGGAGTACCAAGTCCTAAAGCAGAGATCTTTTTAAAAGGTGAGAAAACTTTCTAGCAATTTCAGATATGTTTGACTATTACTGGAACTGTTTATATGTGGGGGATTTCTTGGTAGAAGGAATTTTTCAGTACAGCAGAACGTGGAGTCAGTGTTTCTGAGATCACAGTGAGTTTGGTACAGTAAGGGAGGTGCTATTTCATTTTGGGCTGCTTGCTCCTTGCTTAAAAACATATTTACTTTCTGCCTTCAACCAGTTGGGGAAGGAGATAAGTTTAACAGATGTCTGGCTGTTGCTCCAAAGCAGAAGGCACGTGCTGTGTGTTTCAGCCACAAGAAGCTCTGCAGCAAAGCGGGTTAGTCCCAGGTGAAGGCTGAGGGTGTCGTGGTTGTGCAGGAACAGGAGCCGAGGTGATGAACAGCTGAGGGCAGGGGACAGTGGACAGTGCAGGATGAAACACGTCCTGTCAGTGCACTGCCAGTGGAGCCTGGGCGTGCTCCACATCAGAAAGTGGTGTGAAATAGCAGGGATGTGGCTGCTCTGTGCAGAAAGAGTAGAAGGTTGCCTAATGGCATGTCGTGCTTTTAAGACTGATTTAATGCTTTTGCCGTAATAACCAAAAGACTTAAGCAAACAGCTTTGATGTTTAATTCCTTCTTTGCTTTGAGACAACTGGCTGTTGTTTCTGGGCTTCCAGCACATTTTACTTTGAAACAAAAGAAATTAAAATCCTAAAGAGACTTAGTCTGGTATGCTTTTCTTTCCTATGAAGCATATCCCTTATGTAAACAGCTTAGGTGAGGAGCATGTTATATTGGAGTTGGGACTTCAAAAATTACACTGGAGAAGTGGCAAGTCTCAAAAACAATATTATGTACATGATCAGCCTCGTAAACAGTGAGCTCAGGATTCTGGCTCTGTTTGCAGTTTTTAAGCATCTCTGTGAAATCAGCTGCAGAGCCAGTGTAGCACTAGTGGAGAAGAAAAGATACCAACACGTAGAGGGAATGCTGCAGAGAGCATGAATCCGGTGAGTTTGGAAGAAAGGGAAAGGTGGTGAATAAGCTGAAGGGACAGAGTAGCCAGCTGCTTAATTTGCAAGCTAAGAGATGTGCCATTTGCCAACCATGAATATTATCTAGAAATCTGGGGAAATATGGAAATTGAAGGATTTTAACAGGTCACAAAAAGTGAGAGGAAAGTGCTGAGGTAATCCCTATTTAACACTGCATTTTGGTATATTTTTTGTAAATATTAGTATTGTCGTACAGATTGCTGGAGCATGTGGCATGTTTGTTTGCTTGCCACTTGCCTAAAGCAGCGTACTCTTCAAAACATGAACAGCATATTTCTCTCGAGTTTTTAACTGTAATAAAAATGTTTTTAAGCAGTTTAAAACAGGGAATGAAACAACTACAAGATGTAATCTCTGTCCTGTTTAGGGGAAGCAGAAAGGAAAATAGCCACATTTCCCTGCAGATGTTCCACTTGACTATTGAATGATATGGTGCACAAGGGATGCTTATGCAAGTGATATTTGACAGTGCCACCTATTGCTAGAAAAGCAGAACTCAAATGAGTATTTTTGTTATGAGCATGCCTAAATTGAGCAGAAAAATTAATTCATCTTTTAATTATTTCAAGGTAATTTAGCTATGTAGTTATAAGCTCACCTTTGTCTTTATGGCTATGAAATGGACTGCACTTTTAAAAAATGGATTTATCATACAGTTGCATCAGATGGTGAAATAAGTTTCTATTCCAGAAAACTTGCAACTGTTGGCATGTGGTTGAATGCCAGTGACTATATTTTGGCTAAATCTGTTAAGCCTGATTGTTCCTCCCCCTTTGATTGATGATAGAAGATTGATCCTAAGAATCCTCAAACTGCTTTAGATTTAGCAAAACATAGGAAGTTAGTTTTTTCCAGTGCTTGGAGTTTATGTTAATGTGAGGAGAACAAAATGTTTTTTAACATGCTTCCAAAATTTCTATGAAAAGTAACTGGCTAATGATGAAAATTCTTTGAAGACAAAGGCTTAATGATCTGGATGCATCTTAATGCTTAGTATCCTTTATCAGGTCTTTCGGTTAGCAGCATGAAAGCTGATTTCTCTACCTGCCCTTTCAAGGATGGTATTTGTTTTATTATAGAAGTCTAACTAATGCTAATGGTAGAAATAATGAAAGATTTATAGGGGCAGCCTGAGATCAATTTTAACTTTTAATTGTGGTTTTTATTACTGATCCTTCTTACTGCCTCAGTCCTGTTGCTCATCTCTGTTAGAGAAACACCCAACCCTAAACCTCCCCCCCATTTTTGGCTTGTAGTCTTTAATGGAAAGAAAAAAAAAAAGTTTCTCTGTGTGTTTTTCTCTTGAAGGATCTAAATGGCAAGGTAAGAGCAGGAAAAGATGGAGCAGCTGGAGAGTAATTTGCTCTTTCTCAGGTCCAGGCAGGTATCTCTCAGGAGTTTATGCTGCTTCCATAACTAATATTCTTTGGCTGGAGCTATCTTCCTTCCTCAAAGATAGACCAGTCTTCTGTTACCCCTGCTGAGCTTCTGAAGAACTGGATTGCTGCAAAGCTTGAGGGAATCAAAGGAAGCAGCTCTCGAGTATATAGGCATCTGTACATTTAGAGAAGGTTCAGAAGGAAAAATAAAGTGTCACCTACCCGCCTCCTGACCATAGAAATGGTGTGGAGAAATCTGACTTCATCATCCTAGTTAAGTTCAGGGCTGAAATCTTAATTTAGCCAAAGTGAAAATAGCTTTCTTATTTCATGGATGGATTTTTGTATGCTCTCTCTTCTTGTATCTTCTTGCTGAATCTCCTCTGCAGTCTGTTCCTATACATTTAATCTTCTATTTTATCTTTGTAGCTACCTGCTGTCTTGGTGTTCCTTAGCGTCGGTCCGCCTGTTTGGTCATTCTCTTGTTCATTTATCTGCCTGTGACATATCCACAGAATTAGAGCATCTGAGCCAAGCCCACAAACCTTCAATTCTTGCTGCAAAGTTTAAACCCCCTTTATAACTTTCCATTATGCAGATTCTGTAGACTTAAAAAGGAAAACAACTTTCAGCAGTTAAGTTAGGTGTCTTTGGAGGAGTCTGTATGCCCTCTTGTAATGAAGTTTCCTGTTAGAAAGTGACGCAGAATGTGCGAGCGAAGGCATCTGGACGCGTGTCCGGTGAGCGCGGGGCCAGCAGAGGGCACTTCAACCTGGGAATGGGAATGTGCTCCGAGCTGGCGTCCAAATCCCGCGGAACTGGCTTTGATTAGAAATGGGGGTTTTTTTCTTTTAAGTGTTAATGAAAACCATTTAGGCAAGGGGTATTTCTGTCGTGATTGGTGCTTTGTTGGCAATGTCTTCTACAAACTCTCTGTGGCCAAATGCTGTTGTACAGTGGAAGAATTTGGGAACTGGAAGAGAAAAAAATGTTCCCCCATATAGTTTAAGGTGTGACTTTACTGAAAGAAATGAAACCTTTGTTGGTACCTTGTATCATCTAAAATTGAGCATAATGGTGGATGTTAAAACAATCCTTGAAAAACTTTTTTTCCCCAATGTGATGCTTCTAATTTCTTTTTAGTTGTGATTTATTCTTTTAATTGAAAAGCAACTGAAATAGGAGAACACTACAACCAACTAACTGATTTTTGTGGATGACGGTGTAAGTTACTTAACAACAAATCACAATCTATTTCCCCTTCCAGTCCAGTGCCGATATTGTTATCTTGTAATACAATACTAACAGATGATTGTATCTGCCATTAATGCATTTAACAGGAGACGACAAATCATATTACGATAAGAAGCGCCTCGTGCTCTTTCATTTGCCTTGGTGTAGATCAGAAGTTACTGCCTTGGATTGAAAAGATTTGTTCTTGTGTAAGAGCTTACTGGTGTAAATGAGGATAGTCAAGCCTGACATGTGGTGATGTACCAAATTATATTACAGGATATTTAAATTCTGTCTCCCACTGTGAACAGCAGGATACCGTTTTTATCCTTCCTGTTGAATGCAGAATCACTTTTCCATTTATAAATTGAGCCTGAACAGAGCTCTCTTGGTATTGGCTGTTCCTCTGTTACTCCACATGCAGAGTATATTAAGACACCTGTTCATCCTTGTAAGGCAAACAACAAACAAACCAAAATACTTTCCTAAAAACAAATTGTTCTGTGATTAGTGGAACTAATGAAGCTTCACTGCCTGCAGGTTTCTGTCCTTTTTCCCCAATCCACTCAGCAAGCCTCCCACCAGAAGGCTTTACTGGTTTCTGTTTGCCCATATTTCGTGTGATCTTCCCTTTGTCCTTTTTGCCCTGCAGTAATGCCAGTTCCTGTTTCTCTCTACCCTGTAAACCCTCCTGCAGTACCTTCCTCAGGTTCCTCCTGCCCTGTCACCATCAGCAGCGCTTCTGCCTGGCCCTGGGTGCCTGGGGTGCCGGGTGGGAGCTGCTCAGGTAGCCAGGTTATTAGCCTCAGATATCTCAGGGGAGGATAATTCAAGTCCCTTGTTTTACTACCTGACAGATTTTCCCAGCGCTCAGGGGAATTTAATATCTTCAAGGTGCCTGCCTTCTGTTAAATTTCATAGAAATGGACCAGCAGATATTAAAAGTGTGTCTTTATTCCCTACTCCTTGTTCCGGTGATTGGTCTTTGTGAGACTAATTTTGATTTATTTTTGTTAAACTGTTGCTCTTTTTCTGTCTTGCTCTCTTGTTTTGCAAATCAAGTGCAGTGGGTACCAGTGATGTTGTTAACTGGATAGAAAGCAAGCACAGATTAGGAAAGGAGAGTTTAGCTCCTTATCATTTTTTAAGGGCATGTATGTAACTTAGTATCTTGTAGATCTTACACTGAGGACGGTATGAAGTGATTGCCTTTAGGTGTACCAAAAACAAAAGTGGAAGATGAATGCTGAAAATTTTAGCTGGAAGGAACTTCTGGAGTCCTACCAGTTCTTGTGCTTCCAGAGTCCCTCTGGAATTCTGGTCTGGCTCCCTGCTCAAGCAGAGTGCACCAGAGCAGGTTGCTCAGGATGCATCCAGTTAGGTTTGGAGTATCTCCACAGATGGAGACACCACAGCCTCTCTGAGTGCCCAGTGCCAGTGTTGGGACACCTGTGCTGGAAAGCAGCGTTTAGGTGGTGTCTGTGCCCACTGCTCCTTGTCCTGTCAGGGGGTTCTGTGCCGGTGCACCCTCCCTCCAGCTGTGTGTGGTTCTCCTGGCAGATTTTGGTAGCCAGAGCTACATAAGGCACCATGTTGGAATTTTTTTTGGCATGTTACAAATGGTCAGCCACTCTGTTTATAAAGTTTTGTATTTTGTGTATCACCTTTTTTTTTCATCAGCAGTATTCGTTTGGATTTCTGAACACCTAGGTGCAACTCACGGTATTCTTTTCTAATCCAAATATTTTTCAAAAGGCCACTTGAAATTCCATACTTTGAAATTTAGGTACTAATTGCATTTTCCAGGGGTTTATTATCTAGAAGTTGAGCTGCCCTTGTATGTATGGGCGTTTCAGGTTTTTCATTGTAAAGGGGAAACCATTCAAACTTCTTGCCTATTATTAAGTTAGCAAAGCCAGGTGCAATCGTTGTCCTTTTAAGCTCTGCTTTATTCAGTGGCTATGTATAGATTCCCTGTCTTAGCTTTTAATACTTGGAAATCCTATCTGAGTGTATTTATGTTCACTTAGGTGCTATCCAGTATTCAAATACCAATACTCTTAAGTGAGTCCTTTAAGCTCGTTTGGTGTATTGAGTCTTTTCTGTTTTGTGAAAATGAAAACATGCACAGTATTTTCTATCAATATGTGTTTAATGAAAACACCTGCAGGTTTTAAAATTGTCCTGTTTGCTCAGTGCAGAGTGATAGAGATGGCTAGGAGCAGAAGAATTACACCAAATCTCCTGGTGGATATCAAATTTGCTCTTTGTGTTACTTTCCCAAAGGCTTATTAAAAAAACAAAACAAGAAACTTACCAGCCAAAAAAACCAAAACAAACAAAACAAGTATATTGAGAAACACTTTTTTTTGTATGAAAAAAAATTTTAGATTGCAACAGTTACTATATAAACATACTGAAAATAAATGTTTTGCAAACAAATAAACTACAGTCAGTAGTTGGATGCTGGTGAAGAAGGTGCATGTGGCTCTTTAGGGGTTAATGAACAAATATAATTATAAGTGAGGGACTATCAATAAGCCATAAGCATTTACACATTGTGTGTTTTATTGCTGTGTTGTATCAAGGGCCTAAGCTGAGCAGTTGACAGGTATTGTAAGAGATGAGGACAACAATAAACAGAACCTACACAGACAAAGTAAATCCATCTTTAAACTACAATTTGTAAAAGTATGTGGACTGTAGTCTTATGATAAATAACCCTTATCTAAAAGACAACTGGAAAAGTGCTGCTTAATTCTCTGAATATTTGGTACTGCTTATTTTGAGATCATTTTGGAAGGAATATCCAATATATAGGCCAGATTTTTTAATAATAATTTTGGGGGGTTTTAATTTTTAATTAAATGTGAAGGCTCTTGCCTTTTCTCTTGCATAGCTGAAGAAATGTGATATTAAAATATTTTATGATTTCAAAAGACTTTATGCATTTATGTACATCACTCTGTAAAAGTAATTAGATAAAAAGACCCAATAAAAAGAAGTAAGAACTTCTCTAAACTGCTTTAATGAGGCCTAATATAAATCTGAATTTCAGATCACATTAGGGTTGTCTTATGCCCTAATTTCAAATGACAGCTCTGGCTTGCCACTCAGTTGGCCTTTTATTTTGTGTCACAAATTAACCAACCATGTGTTCTTATGTCACTGTTTTATCAGAGCTACACTTAAAGATGGGAAAATTTCATTACAGTAGTTATATTAGAATACAAGTTACAGTAGGGGGAATAAAGGCAGTTTCAGACCATACTTAGATATTTCAAATATGGATAAATATAGAGGAATGATAAATTCCTTCTAGTTTTCCACACTTCCTAACAATATAGTGCAAAGTGCAGTTTATGCTCATTAGCAGCAATGTATCAGCACCAATGTGCTGCGCTGCTCTTGCAGCTGTTTCTGTTAATGGGTGACTAATCCTGCATGAGGCAGAGAATGCATTCACAGGTGAAACAGTTCTGGAAAACGTGTAGCGTTTGTGACACTTTTTAAAACAGAGCGTCTGCAGTTTGTAGTTGCAGAAGGGGAATCTACTGAAAACATGAAAGGGCCAGAAGCAACTGTGAACGTTGCAGGGCTTTTTATTGGTGGGGTTTTTTGTTTGGTTGGTTTTGGTTTTTTTTTTTAATTTGCTGTTTACTGAAGGGGATTAAGATCTCATAATGCCTCTTTTTTAGTGCTGTGGCTTGGTTCTGTGTCTTTGAATCATACCACCTTGTGGGTCTAAATAAATTAGGTAATCAATGCTTGATGTACCAACAATATTCTGGGGTTGGATTAACAGCTTGGGGAAAGGCGGAAATATGACTTCTTGTCCTCATTTGCCAGTGCAGAAGGCATTATCAAAATGAAGTGTTAGTGATCATCCAAATCATTCTTGTCTGTCTCTGTCTAGAGCTGGATGCCAGAAGGAACTAGAAATAGGATAGGCTGCACTGGCTCAGATCGATGGCCGCAAGTGGATGCCTGGGGACAGTACAAGAGGCAATCATAATTGAAATGCCACTTAGGCTTTCCCAGGCTTGCAGCCCTTCTGGTCCGGGGACTTTTGGAGCTGGATGTGGCCTTGGCTGCTTGGGAAGCCTCAGTGGGGCTCTCTGAGGAGCTTTCTTGCCATTGCTTAAATCCTTATAAACCTGTGGCCTCTGCAGCATTCCCTAGCAAGTGTGCATTTGCTGTGTAAACAACCGTCTTTTTTAAGGAGGGGAGAAAGAAGGGGGAAAAAAAAAGATTTTTAACCAGACGACTGCTAGTTCTGTTTGTCTCCTGGTTCTCACATGAAAAGAGTCAGGAAGGTCAGGATAACATGCCTTGCAGCTTCTCTGTGGTGTCCTTTCCTCAGAGTGGTGGGCTTTGGTCAAAGGGAAGCAAGGTCAGTGCATTGTGGTGTTTGCTGTGTTGCTGTTTTCAGTGCTCTGCCGGGTGGGAAGAGGTGGTGCTGCTCTGGGGCTTTGGGACGGAATCTTTCCTCTGGAAGTGCCCAGGCAGGGGAGGGGAAGGTGGTGGCTGATGTATTGCTGCTTCTCTAAAGATCTAATCAAAGCACACCAGGACTTTGACCGTTTAATGTAAAGGGCTGAATCACGGTGGTGGTGCTGTGCTGGTCTGGACAGTTTATAGAATACACTCCTGTGCAAGACTGCACAAAGCCAGAGGCATTGTACCCGTGCTTTCAAATGCACATGTCTGCAGCAATTCACTTTAGTTGCCCTTTGTGGATGCTGAAGGCTGGGCTATGGAGAGATTTTCCAGCTTTCTGCCAGCGTACGTGTGAAAGTCTTGCTTTCACATGGATGCTGGCCGAAAACAGTTAGAGGTTTTTTGTAAACCAATCCCTTTATCTTGCAAGTGCAAGATTGTTATGAAGTATTGTTATGATACTGACTAAAGAAATATTTTGAAATAGGTGTTGTAGGGTTCAGCCAATCATCCTGAGAGGTGGTTGGCCATGCAAGTATACCACTAATATATATAAACGAATGTGTAAATTAATAAAGGGTCCCGTTTCTTTCCTGGATCGTGTCTATGTTGCTTTCTCTCCGTCCTCTGCACAACAGCGACAGCCCTTCATATAGAGAAGGGAATGTGTATTTATACATACACACAATTATGTCTCTGAATGAGAGACTCTCCTGATGTAACTTTATTCATCCCTTTTAAAGAGACAATATACTGCTTATCTCAGTAAGCTTGTAAATAATAATGCTTATCCAAAGACAGTGGTTGGAATTGCAATTACTATTGATTTTTCATAAAATACTGTTGGAATAGTTCTTCATTCAGTGGAATATTAAGCTTTGCTTATATCCAGACCCAATTACATTTGTACTTCAGTGGTGCCTGGTGATGGTGCTGTGAATAGGTGCAGAGTTTCGTTTCCTTTATCCCCCCTAAAGAATGCTTCCCAATGCTTGAAGCTGCTTCAGGTGCCTCTACCTTAGTGTCTGGTGCAATGTAAGGAAGGACTTGACTTGCAGGGTATTTTATGATTCAAAGCTGCAGATCCAACTCGGATGCTGTCCAGCTGCTGCTCCCACCAGCAGTAAAGGCCTGATAGAGACAGCTCTTCTCCCTGCCCCGATGATGTTCCCTTCACCTTCTGGTAGCCCTCGTTCCTTTCATCCTCAGGTGAGCTGTGTTTGGCCTAATGCGATCACCCACCTCGTCTGTTCCCTCTCCTCCTCTCCTGATGTTTTCACCCTGTCTCTTGCTCTGTGGTTCTGGTTACCATGATGCCCATCTTTGAAGCTCTGCAGTAGTTCTGGAAGTTCATGATACTCTGGCATTTTCACTGTATGTTTTATTGTTTTCTCCATTTTATTTTATCCTTTTAAATTGGAAACTCTCAGTGTAAAGTAATGGTAAATACAGTTGTATTTATTTTCAGGCTTACAAGTGGAGCTCCTGACTAATTTTTCTGGTTATTATCTACTTGGCTGTTTGTTTCTATCATTTCTTTGAATCCCCTGGACTCAGTGGAGGCACTGCGAGTTGTGGTGTTTATGTTGTGCATGGATACAAAGACTTTGCACCTTTCAGTAATTGCTGACATTTATGCTGTGGTCTCTACTCTGCGGAGACACTGATTAGTGTTTTGGTTAGTTGAGCTACTTAAAAAGAAAATCTGAACCAAAACTCAGTATCAAGAGAGAGTGGTTTTCTCATTGGTTGTACAGCTTGGGGCCTTACCACATCACCAGCTGTGGTGGGCACAGCCCCGAATGTTTAGTGCTGCTCTCCTGCCCAACACCAGAGTGCCTTTCACGCATCTCACTCAGACATTTTCCTTCCTTCTTCCAACACCTTTTTTTTTCCTCTTGAGAAATGAATGAATTCTTCATTGTTAGCCTCTTCTTTACTCTCCAAATTATTGATAGATGTTTCCTGTTTACCTGATGCTTTTTCAGTCCTTTGTTTTGTTAGTAAACAAGAAGTATTATTTGTAGGTGTTAAATACACACTGTACCTGTTTGGGGGAAAAAAAACCCAACAAAAAAAAACAGCCTTTCAGTTTTGTTTTTTTAAAATATGCAGGAAAATATTTAGTTTAGTCATTTCTCCTCTAGAGACTTTTGTGTCTTTTTCTTTCAGGTTCTTCCTCTTGCAGTTTTAGGAACTCCTGATACCCTTGAACAGGACAGAGTCTTCGAAGTTTGTTATACAGGGGTTGTAATCTATCCAAAGCTCTGGTTTGTAACTCGATATAGACCGTGGATGAACCACCCAGCAGTGGTGGTAAATGATGCAGTTTTTCACTGAGCACAATTTTGCTTTATTAGTGTCAGCTGTTCTGATGTGTGTGGTGCAAAGGCTTCTTCCTACAGCTGTTGCTTGTTAAACACCAACTTTTATTGTTATTCTTTTGTAGCACCTTTAATTTCTTTGTGAAATCATGGTGTCTTTAATGTTTGGATGACCACAGTGCTTCCCTTCAGCTTCTACATTCTTTCCTCCTGGTCTCAGAGATGTGTATTTCAGTAGACATGTCAGACTGGTATGTTTTTTATTTTTACTGCTTTCTTTTTATTTGGATTAAGGTTGCTGTGTCTCTGAAGATGTTACAAAGTTACTTTACTGGTGTATTGGGGTTTTTATTCTGCTATGATTCAGCTGCAATTTTTGCTCTCTGCCTCTTGAAAGCAGTGATATTAGACTTTTGCCATGATCTTTTTTTTCTGTTACTATCAAAGACTGCATTCCCATTCTTGCCAACTTTATCCGATATTTCCCTTGAAAATATGAAGTGTTGTCTTCAGCTAGTGCTAATATTCATTAGAAAAAATGATGCTGTTTTTAAGCTAGACATTTGGAAATATGTCAGTTATGAAGTACAAAACTTACATACTTGAGAAATCTATAATTTCTTCCTTTTTGTAATTTCATTTCTTTTTTTGTCTTACAGCTGTAATATATTTAAAAAAACTTATGTTTATAATTTCATGGCTGTTAAAAGCTTTATTATTATTATTTTTCATTACCCAGAATTCAGTTATTTTCCATCTAGTAATCTACCAGTCTCTCTCATATCTTTTGCTGGCTAATAGGAAGAAGAAATATTTTTTCTTTCAAGTTTGGCCTACAGCTCATAAACCTAATTTCCATTATATGTATTGATGTCAGGATGAGGAAAAACACATTTTGAAAGTTTTACTCCGATTTGTCAAGGGTGCTGTGTTGTGATCAGTATCACTTCAAGTAATTGGCATTTATGTTAAATATCAACTGAATAGAAATTCTAGATATTCCCTAGTTTGTTGGAATGTTCAGAATTTTATAAATCATTAGTTTATATAAGTTTCTGGAGGATGAATACACTATACATTGAATATAGAGTATGCTCTGTGCATATGAAGTGAGCTGGTGTGAAAGTACTAGGTTTGTTTTTTGAATACTATGTACCAGTTTTTCTTGCAGGTAATCTCTCTGCAAGCATCTCTCTGTCTTTATTGAAACACTGGCTCCATTGCAAGGCAATTATTCAAGTTGCCAAAGAAAAAGAGATGTGTGTGTGGGTGTGGAGCAGTGAGGAAAGTCAAGGACTTAATAGCCAAACCACAGATCTTTAATTTGAATTTGTCCTGGCCTTTGGGTGAAGTTGCATGATGATATCTTTTCTTAAGAACTATTGGTGCAGTGCTTTGATCAGATGCAGTCTAAGAACAATTCAGTCTTGGGAAGCCACATAGGGTGGTGTTTGTAAGATCAGTGCTGTGGGTTTGTTTTGGTTTTTTTTCCTGCTGGGGTGCAGTCCATGAAGCAGGTTGTTCAGGAGGGAGATATAATACAATGCAAATGGTTTGTGTTGTCTCACACTACAGTTCTGCCGTCAGCACCTGATGAGGACGTTCCTGGTGTGTTCCCACTCCTGCCCCATGTGCTGGCACTGCCTCCTCACGTGGCAATACATGAAGCCAAAGTGAGGAACGGATACAGACTAAAAATGTGGCAGGAGGAGACAAAAGAAACAGGAATATTTTGGTGAGGTGCCCAGGCAGGCTCACTGAGTAACCCATCAGCTCCTGTGCTGGCTCAGAGGAGGGCAGGTGTTGCACAGCTGGCTGCTGAGGTAAGAAGCAAGTTGCTGCTGGGAGCAGTGCTGCCTCTTCAGCCTGAACACAAAGCTGGTGACTGCTACTGATGTGTTCCTGTGGCTGCAGCCTTGAGGAGAGAGGGGAACTGGAATTGCTGTGTCCCACAGGTGCCTGCATGGTGACAGATTCCTGCATTAAGCAGGCTGTGGCATGGCCAGTAAATGTGTACTTGTCCCTTATTTGCTGGATAGGTAAAAATGCTTATCCCTCTGAGCTTACACTGAAGGCACCCAGGCCTGTCCTATAGCATGCAAAGTGCTGTATAATGCAAAGTGCAAGGAAAATTGAGCACGTGGTATTCACAGACACTTCTTCCATCTTCTTGTGCCAAGATCTCAGCAATTAAAGCGGAGTAGTGTCCTCTGGGGAGCGGTGAGCATGGAGGGGTTGGTGCTGAGCGGCAGCGGGGTGAGTCGGAGAGGCTGCCTGGCCTGGGGCCAGCAGTGTCAAAAACGAGCAGGAAATTGATTTAGTGAAGCTCTGAGTACCTTGTGCTAAATGATCTACTGACTAAAAAAAATAAAATTGAAATTAAAAATACTACTAATAAAATACAATATAGGGTATGTACCAACCAGGAGAAATAGTCTGTGTTATGTAGATTTTGCTGTTCCCTGGCTTTTATATGCTTGCAACTGTGATATTTCATTTCTATCATTACTGTGTGTGTAATCTATAACCTTCATCTAAGAAACACGACTCATTAATTAATCATTACCAAGGGCAAGACATGCAACAGCATCAAGTGTGCCAAATCCTCTCAAAGTTTTTGAGTGTCTGGATGTTCATAGATACCATCTCGGCAGTCCTGGCAGATTACTCTAAAGGACCAGATCTTGCAGCACGTAGTAAATTTATGGGTTTTTGTATCAGTTCTTCCAGTGACACTCCAAGTAATTTGCAACTCTGCCTTCAATTTATTTAACCCTCTTTGTACTGCTGCTCTGTGCCCTGCTGCTGTGGCTCCTAGCACTGCTGGACTAGCTGGGGTGTGAAAGGCAGCACAGACCTGGGTGTGGCACTGGTGCAGACAGGCAGACCTGGAGTTTTTAATGCTCACTGTGCCTCGTTGGCCCTGCTGTGGAGAGACATTGTGGAGATGGGCAAACTGCTGCAGTGGTGTGGCCACTGTGACTTCTCAGAAACAGTGCACTCTATTTTTATGCTGCTTGTGTAGCACCTGCCAAAATTATTTTTAAAGTATCCAGTATTATTTTAAGAGATGTTGAAAGGAACAACTTCGTTCCCTTTGGCTTTGCTTCTTTTCTTGCTTGGTTTGGCTTGTTTGTAAATACTGGTAGATGTTTGCAAACACTTTTCCCCTGCTCTCTTACAGAAAGGCACTTCAAGGCAAAAAAATACTAGAACTTGTCAGATTGTATTTTTAGTCAGTCTTGGTAACAAATACTTTCTTGAAAACCCTGCAATGAAGCATGAAACCTGTTTTGATTTTTGTTAATTAATTTACTACATGGATTTATGATGGGTTTTTTTGTTTGGCTTGTTTGGGTTTTGGGGTTTGTTTTTTTTTTTTTTAATTCCATTATAGCTCGACAGTTTCATTTTCTTTGGATGTCCCACATGTAAAACAGGACAGAGGAAAAATTGAGAACTGGAATTGTAGCTCTCCTGTCCTTTTTTACAGTTTCACATGCTTTTACATCTCCTATGAGTTTGAAAAGCTCTGTACTTACTTTAGCCTTATTTTTAAAGTCATTTTTGCATGATCTTGTCTCCTCCCTATGCATTGCTCCACGAGAAGAGGTGACTCCAGCAGCACGGTGAGGGCTGGCGCGGTGGCTGAGGGTGGATGACAGGCTGGCAGTGCCTGGGCAGGGGGCTGGGCTGGACCTGTCCCCTCCTGGGGGAGCAGGGGCTGTGCCACAGCAAAACCGTGGGCTCCAGTTTGGCTTTCAAAGCCAAAATACTTCTCAACTTGAGTCGCAAAGTGGCCACGTGTCCTTTTGTTAATCAGCAGCTCCTCGTGATCCGTTTTAAAAGCCTGGGTGAGGTGGGCTTTCCTGAGGTTTAAAGGTGTTTTCTTATGAGGTAGATCTAGCTCTCACAAATTACTTCTTGTTCTTTTTCTTGGTAGCTTATCAGTGTTTGTATCTCTGTAACCCAGCACTGTTCTTATGGATCTTGCTGTTCAAATCCAGCAGCTCCTGAAATAGTGATACACAAACAGGGAAGGTGTAAAAGAATTAACAATTACAAGCAAATACTGTAAATGGCACAGAATTACCAAAGCAGGAGGTAGGTATTAGAAGTGTAATTTGCACTTAGGCATAGGTTGATAGGATTGCACAAAAGAAAGTAAGCATAATAGTGAAAATAAGGAGATTATGAAAGTAAAGACTGCATCCCAAACCCTAATTAGTGAGGTTATCTGTATTCCAGCTTTCACATTTGCTCATTAAAAGCACTGGGGGTTTTTTTCCACCTTGATTCATATTCTTAGAAAACCTTATGCCAGGATTCTGGCCGTAAAGATTTTACATGATACTAATGTACAATGTGTATCAAATTCTTTGTCTTATTCAAATAATTGATGCTTTATGGAAAGCTGTTGGTCTGAAATACACTTATGCCTATTCATTTCCAGGGAGATAAACCTCAGCAGTTAAGCAGTGCTAGTACATCAAGCTTCTTTTTTAACCAAAAATAAGTACCATTAATTTAAATTCAGTGAAAGCCATGGATAAAGCAGTGTTAAATGCTCTCAGTGTTAAAAGAAAGTAGCTTAAAAGTTTCATGTGTAACAGTGAAAAGCATTAGCTTGGCTTTATAGGTTTTTGTACATACTTATGAAACATTTGACTCCAATATTGATGGTTAACATGTCTGCTCCCCGCTCCAGCCTGTGAGGTTTTTGTATTTTTTTGAGTGGGCTGCCACCAACTATTTGAATTTCTTTGGTAGAACGACCAATCACTTCTTCACCATTATTTCTTATTGTTCAGTTTCATGATGCAGTGTGAAACGTATTTTTTTCAAAGTCATCTTACAAATGGTTTTGGCTCTGCCTGGATTGTTTCATTGACTGGGTAGAAATTGCTGAGGCTTTGGACATAGTAAGTAATATTTGTTTTTCCAAAAATACTTTTGTTGCTAATAGAAATTCTGAAGAAAATGTGGGAATCAACAGGTGTTAGAAGGTATTGCATACTGAGAAAGAAAAGAATAAATTGACAGAAAAAGCAACAAATGGTCTGTGGTGACATCTAAGAGTATTTTAATTTAAATGTTTTTGTAATAAAAATGCCCAGTGGAAAAAGTGTCTTGATGTAAAAGTTTTGAGGAATGCTGTTTAAGATCATTGTGTCTTTTTGTTCTTTTGAGCTGAGTAGAGAAGATGTGATCCCTTCTTATTTACTAGTGTAAAAATTAAATTACCAAGCAATCTCTTTGCTTGAGTGTCTGCATTTGGGACAGGGAGTAGGGGCAAAATAGGAGGCATGAGGAAAGAGGAATATAGAAGGTTTATTTCTTACAGCCTGGTGTGGTTAGATTGTGGGATCCTTTTGGTAGTTAAAAAGTGTAAGAGATAAGTACCAAAACACTGTTAAAGCCTTTGCTTACTGTTAGTATTTTACAGGTTGGTTTTTTTTTTCTGAAAGTTATACTTTCTTCTTTCTGACAGATCCTTCTTGCTTTTCACTGCCCACTGCAGTAAGAATTCCGTCTCACCTGATGAGCTAAAGACACGACCCCTAACGACTGCAAGCCTGAGCACTGCCGACCTCCCGGTCAGTGAGTACTCACAACTTGAGTTTTGTGCGCTGTTTTGCTCAGAGGTGTGTTTATATTGTCGACCAAAATGGTTCCATCTGTGCTTGAAAAGTGCCTGGGAAGATCTCTGCAGGAAAGTGTTTTTGTAGAGGAAAGCAATTTGTCTCAGCACTTTCCTTTAAAGAATCTACTTCAGTCTTTTCCAGCCCAACTGAATTACTTCAGAAGGCCTCACTAAAATAAATGTGCCTTTTTCCTATCTACCTGCGTGTTCATTTGCTGCACTTGCTCATTCTAACAAATTCAGGATCAAATGAAGATGTTAGGAGTTTATTGCTCCTGGCATCAAAAGTAATTTTTCTTCACTCAAATGAGGCTTTTATTCAGATTCTGGACACAACAAACACTATTTAGTCTGTATGACTGGCTGCATGCCATGAAGTTCTGTGTCTGTGTATAGAGCATATAAGCTGTGCAGAGAAAAGACAAAGAGAAGAAACTTTCCCATTACCTGTTCTTCGGTGGTGTCTCTAACTGCTGGTCAGAATGCTCACAAGACACCCTACAATTTAATTACCGTTGTACATATGCTCTGGGAATGCAGGTAATCATATAAAGTACCACGCTTACCCCAGTGTGTCCAGCAGTGGAAATAGGCTGTCCGGCTTAGGAGTGGCTGAAGAGTGAAGGAAACATAACCTTCAGTTGATAGATTCCCATAAAGAAATAAGACAAAACCAAACCAAACCTGCTTAAAAAAAAAAGAAAAAAAAGTCTTCTCTTTTGGATTTTAATTTTACTGAGTATAATTTTTGGTGATACACCTGAGAATTCATACTCAAGTCATTAAATTCAGTGGCAGTATTTCACAGGAAGCTATTTCTAGATTGTGTCTTTTGTAAAATAAGTCTCTCATTTGGAGTTAGTTTAATATAACATTTTAAATTGTTTCACTTGTCTTGAAAAACATGGAAAAATTGTGGGGTTTAGGTATGGCAAGCACCAAATTCCAAGGGAATTCTTTCATTCACGCTGAAAAAAAATCAGCACATTCTTCTGCATTGTTTGCAATGGGTCATTTGGTTGTCATTACGTGTTTTCTGCTGGAAGGTTAATTTCTGACTTTAGGACTGTACTTTTTCAGTCTTTAGGCCATTAAGATCCATGCTCCATACTTATAAATAAATACCTCTAAGGGCCTGAATCTTTAAATTTTCAAAATTTATGTAGAGTAAGAAAAGTAAAATGAGAAAAACAAGGTACTTCAGTATAAGTAATGCTTTATACTGAGAAAGAAAATATGGTGGGATTGTGGAGGTTTTTAAATTTATTTTTATTGTTTTACAAGTTTAAGCTTCATGACAGTTTTCTGTCAGTTCTGTATAATTAGAAATATGAAATAGGGGATTCCTGAAATTTATTTCAACTATTGTAAATGTATCTGTATAGTCTGTGTATAAGTTATTTGTATAAGCTCTGTGTATATATTCATGTATTTAAGGGATCTTCATAGCCCATCTTCAAATAGTTAAGGAGCAGATTGACAAGTACTTCCCACACCAAATTCCAGGAGGAAAAACATTAAGTGATAAAAGATACTGGTCCAGAAGCTCTCACTTTTGCTGTGTATTTCATCAGCAGTTTGTCAGGGAAAGGTTGCAGAAGTAGGTCCTTGGTGAAAATTTGAAAACACCTGATAGCTCAATCTCAGAATCCCCTGCTGTAGTCTTGGTTTGTTTGTTTTTGCTGTCTGTTTTTTAAAATAACACCAAGTGATCTCCCTGGGTCAGACAGCAGGTCAGTAACAAAGCTGAACGTGAAACCAAATTCATAATTCCCTGGGTGATTGAGGTTGAGAATGTGCCTGCTTAAACTTTCAAAATGGTGGCTAGATCCTGTACATTACTTATTTTCATTGCTCTGAAGGATACTGTGGCCAGGAAGGATTTTCAGCGCCTGAAGAAAAAACTTTTCTTACTGCTCCTCATCATGTGTGTGGGGCAGTTTGCTCTGGGTTTGGTTTGAGACACAGGCTGGGACAAGGAGCTCAGTGGTGTTTGTAAGGAGCAGAGCTTTCCCTCCCTAGCAGTGAAGTGTTGGCCTTAGAGGATCCCCAGCTGTTCTCCAGCTGAGAAAGGGCTCCTCTCAGAGCCTCAGGACAGGGGAAGAACACGAGCACTACAAGATCCCACACAGTGTGGTACATCAGCTGATTTGGGGGTTCATTTTGGGGCTTTAGAATTTTGGGAGATGTTCTGTCTTTACGTACCACGTGAGTTTTCTTTAGCTGCAGGTTTGGGGTTGGGAATTTGCCCTGGGTTCTGTCGCAAGTGCCAGTGGCATCACTTGTTTTCAGCCTGCTGTAGGTTCTGTTGTTGACTTTGCATTTTTTGAGCTGTACTGTCTGTTCTTTATTGCAGTCCTTAAACTTGTGTTCCTGTGGATTTTCTGGTGTGATGAGGAAGTGCTGGTAACTTCCCAGTTTGTGGAAACCCTTTTGTGTGGTTTGCCCAGCCCTTCAGCACTGCCTGTCTCTGCCTTTTGTTCTTTATACTCTGTCAAAGATTCACCATCAACTCCCAAACAACTATCGAGACTCATTTCCCTCCATTGTCCTTCTCCAGCATCCTCTGTGTTCTTCAGAGGTCATGGCTGTGACATCAGTATTTCAGCATATTTGTTAAGTTTGCTATTTTTAAAATTTGCTTTCTTTTCAACAAAGGCTGCTATCATCCCATCATGGTGGATCAAAGCCTTTAGAAAGTAACTACCTTAGAGAAAAAACAAGTTTAACTTCTTGAACAAAACCCTTCTGGGGTTTTCAAGGGAGGACTCAGTTTCTTAGCTTTATGCATCTTGACAGTAAATTCCCTTCTTCTGTGGGATTTGGAAGAAAACAGCCTCTTCATCATGCCAGCTTCTGTGCTCTTAGTTCTGGGTCTGGAGGATTCAAATTTTTTTTCATTTTTAGTGCTGCCACTCTGTATAAAAGAGCATATTCTGTATGGTTTGAAAACCTTCTGTAAATTCCCATTGGTATGAATAGTCAAAACTACTTGAACAAATCGCTGAAGAAGTCCTCTTTTTACTGTCAGACTCGGATGCCTCTGCCATGTTGGATTTATTAGTTTGCAATGATTTTTAAAGGGAAAAAAAGTTTACAAATAATGTGTTCTTGAATATTTGTATCTTTTATTTCTTAAGCAGCAAACTCAGAGCTTGATAAGTTAAATATTAGCACTCAGAAATGGAGCCACAAAACCAATGCAACTTGTGCTATTGATTTTTCTCCTGAGTAACTCTTCTGGCAGCAAAGGCAGATTACCATCCTGTGTAAGCATAAAACTTACTTAAATTACTCTAAATTATAAACTAACCAATAAATCAGCATTGCTACAGTGTTGTCCTCCCATTCCTTGCCCCATACCTAAAGTCTGTATCCCAAATAAGAAACAATGCATCGGAAAATTGTTTTATTTTTTAAATAAATACAGAAAAATGGGCGCTGTCCTGGAATTATCAGCAAAAATTAAGCATGATGAAAGAGCAGGGACATATATGCAATTAAAATAAGTCATTGTAATGTGGTAATTACAGAAGAAGAATTAAGGTGTTGCCCATGCTTTTGTAAATTATGCCATAGCACCAAGTACCATTTCTTTACATTTTTGTCTTTGTTATGAAGTTCAGTAGAATATTAATGGGGTTTAACCTGTCTACTTTTAGGAGTGGTTTTAAATTTATCAGGGCATATGCCCACACGTTGGCCTTAGCACTGCAAACATATTTGTTGGGAGAGAAATTTATTTGGCATCATTCTCTAAGACACAAGATTTGATATGAGGAAATGAAGCACTGCAATTTCTCAAGAGCTGCATGAGCAGATGAGGAATTGAATATTACTTTGCATAAATTCAGGCCTCTATCAGATGTATGGAAGATGGGAATAATTCGAGCAGAACAGTAAGTCTAGGATAATTTAAAAAATAAATTACTGTATCTTAAAACATTTTAGTGGACTCTAGATATAAGTGTTCAGACTGAGAAGGATGTAGTGAGAAAAACTAACCATATAAAAATACCAAATTATCACTAAAGGTCAAGTAAAAATGTACTGGAAAAGATAACTGGATGTTTGAAGTCCTGCTGTTTGGTTAGTGGATTTTTGGTTTTTTTTTTTTTTTTGACTGACTGCTATGTAGCATACAAAGTTGAGAGTTGATAAATAGATGCTGATAATATTTGCTATTTTATCAGAATGCTCTTGGAGTCAGGTACAAATTTTATTAACAATAATCTGCATTCTGTGCCATGACATTCTATAATTCATGTAGTCTTCAAATACTTTGGTGGTATATGAGATACTGTGTGAAAAAGGACATTGTATAATTCATATATTTTTCATAAACTTGAGTGGGATATGAACCTCTGTGTGAAAAAGGCTCTGTGGGGAAAAAAATACTTGAGCTTTGACCTTTGATTTTTCTAACTAAGGGCAAGCTTTAATATATGTCCTATTCATTTTAAAAAGAAAACTCATCTTTTGCCTTCTATGAGAATATGGGACTGTGGGTGAAAGGGTGGGGGAAAATGCTGTAGATATTCAGACTGGCCTAGAGTAGAAGCTTGTGGGAAATGTTAGGATAACCATCTGAATGCTTCTGAACATGAGACTGAAGGGGACAGGTCTTGCCTAGGAACTCTAGAAATGACATTCTGTGCATTCTGGGGCTGTCCTTGGAGAGCTCAAAGACAAAAGTTACAGCTCATGACAGATTGTTCTCCATGAAATAGTCTGTATAACGTGCTGCAAGCACTAAATAGGGGCATCTGACATGAAGGAAAACGTAAAATCCTGTCTGTGGTGCTCTTGGTACTCTTTCCTTTATTTATAGTTTTATCCCTTTCCTATACTGAAAACTCAGCACTGGCAATTCTAGATTTTCATGCAACCGATTCTGAAGTCTTCCTGGAAACTTGGTGGGGTTTCAAAAGAAGTTCTGTGTTTTTGAGATTGATGTAGCTCTTCCTGTTTGATGATGAATCCTGGGCTGAACTATTTCAGAGCTACCTTGTGAAAAGGGAAAGGTTCTCAGTCAGCATCTGTCGTGGAAGAAACCCTGTTTGTAATTACTTCATGACTGGCGTTTGAGGTAGTGTGACTGTGTAGGTGTCTGATAAATGTTTTTGATGGAATAGAGCACACATATGAAGAATGAGTGGATAAAGCTACTTTCAGTTCCATTCATTCCAGTCCAGGCTGGTGCCGTTGCCTTCAAGAACAGCTTATTTTTGTGTATTTAAAGAAAAAGAAAAAAAGAAATCTTTAAAAGAGAATATTGATAAATAGATGTTTTCTTTCAGGTTTTTCTTTTGCTTTTTATTGTGCTGTTTCTGTTTCTAGAAGTAGCAGGTACAAATAAAAAATAAAGTTATAAAATACAGTCAGACTGTAAATCAGTCTGAAATTAAATCACAAATTAACTTCTAGTCAGCAACCTGTATCTGCTTGGATAGGATCTTCAAAAATCAGGTGTGATAGCAAGAAAACAGAAGAAGTAGATAGAAACTAAACTGCCACCACAGTGAGAATCAGAATGTTCACCGTTCCCAGCCCTTGTTTTACGGGGAAGCACTACCCCATCACTCCTGACAGCCACGAGGGCTCGCTGCTGAAGCTGGGACATGAATCAGGGACAGTGAGCCTGAAGAAGGGGTCAGGCATCATCCTGGTATTGACTGCAGGAAAGGAGTGAGCAGGACACCTTGCAGGAGTAAATCAGTTTTGCATAATAGGGAGGCCTCCAAGGGTGCTAATGATGCAGTAGAGCAATGTGTCAGTAGGACTATGGGGAGCAACAGGGCTGTGCTGCACTGTAGCCCTGTGCCGTTCCAGGAGGTCTGTGTGCCAAGATGAGCCATAACACAAATCTTTTGTGTTCTACAGTCTTATTCTGCTTTTTAACTTGAAGCTGTGTGCAGGGAAAGTTGTGGTTTGCTAGTTGTCTTCAAGCTATTATTTATCCTCAGTGTCACTGGGCCTTTTACAAGTTTGTATTTACATAAATATGTCTCACAGTGTTGGCACCTTTACAGTGACCTGAAATGGGAAACAGCATGATTACTGTTGTCTTACGTGATCTACCATAGAAAACCAAAATATACCCAAGTATGAGTTTCATCAGATTAATTTAAAATTATAAACTCAATGTAACTGGATTTTTATTTGGTTTTACCTTGCTCCTGCCCACCTATTTTACTGGCAGCTGAGTCTAACCTTACCTTTTTGAGCATGTGCAGCAGAAGCAGCTTTGCTTCATGCAGATCCTTACTGACCCAGCTTTTTATACCCCCTGGCAGTCTGCTCCGTGCTTGTACAACACCAGGTTAATTACAGTCCTGTGAACATGTGCATTAAAACAATCTGCCTACTGGTAGAGATTTTTTTTTTTTCTTTTGCTTTACAAGACTGCATCTTCTTATTTTTTGATATTAGCTTTGTCATAACTGTCATGTGGCACATTTCACGGACAGTTGAAGTTTCCCTCACTTTAGCAGAAATCCAGCTTATTATGCAGATACCCACTTTTGAGGATGAGCATCTGCATCTACTCAAGACACAGAGATGCTGGTGAATGTGTCTGGGCATCTTCATTTGTTGTTCTGTGTTGTCTCTGAATAAATACGCAGAATATCTGGCAGTTGAGCAGTCACAATGCAAAAAGAGAAACACACTGGTGTTTTGTTATGTGATAGCGGGCTGTGCTGCTGATTATAAAGCATGTAGTTGAACCCAAGTGGAAGAAATTTTTCTTTTAAAAAAAAATCCTAAATATTTGTATTATCTCTTTTTTTTTAGTCGATCTCCTTAGCAACAGAAACAGATGTTTCTTTTCTCTTAGTCATTACATTCAAAGAAAGTAGCTGCTTCAAAAATAATGAAAGCAATTTCTATGAATTGGGCAGCTATTAATTGTTGCCAAGATGTTTTAGGATGATAATAAGACATGCAACAATTGGCTTTTTTCTTTAATTGAAATATAGCTATCTAGTTAACCTGTGCTGGTTAGGTGAGCTATAATCTATCTGCTCTTATAGTGCAGTTGTTGTGTGCTTGACTGTTTCTGGTTTATTGGGGAGATCCACAGTATCAATGTGCACCTAATGTTTTATTAATTTATGACTTCAAAGCAAGTCGCTGAAGAGTTTGCCTTGAAGACAAAGAACTAAATATGCATGGCCTTACAAATATATATTTTTGTGTGTCACTTTCCAATATGAAATGGTATAATTAATTCTAAACATGGACTTTGTTTTACAGTGATGCTCTTTTTTCATATTACTGTATATTTTTCTCTGGATTTTGATTGTACAATTTAAAGCTGTCATTTGGTTTCAGAAGGGTTTACTGATCCGTAATCTTCATCTGTATGGCCAGGAGTGCGTTCCTAATTCACAAGAAATTGGCACATGTAGGTGAGATGTAGAAAGAAATGATTTAGGACTGTGCTCCCCTAGTCCTGAGTGATTGTCATTTAGGATAACTGCATGTGCATGGACCCACATATGTGCTTGCAAACCAGTGCAAAAAATGGATCTTCATTCTTGATGGTATTAATCTACTTAGTTCATCACATGGAGATTTAGTAGCAATGTTGAGGGGAAAAAAACTCTTGTTCAGATGAGTGAAACTGGGAAGCCTTTATCTCAACTGGAGCTAAACTAGCTGATCTTCTTTTACAAGTACATTCTCCTGCAGCATGCATGTGCACAGCAGGAAAAGGAAAACAGAGCCTTTGACATGAATTTACCAGCAAAACTCGGAGAAGGAAAAGGTGAAGAGGATTAGTGTTATGCCACAACCTTTAATCACGCTTGTACTCTACCTGATGCTTTCCTTTTTTCTTTGTCTCCCTCCAACCCTGAAAATAATAATTCTGATTGAGACTCCTTTTGCCATGTGTCAGTGGCAAAAATGGTTTTAAGAAGCTTTACAAAAGAACCATCTGGAGCACGTATGAGGGCCAGGAACACTGAGAACTTCCTCCATGGCAGAACTGATGAACTGGGAGGAGCAGTGAGCAGTAAACCCTGGCTGTAATCCTTTTACCTGGCCAGCACAGCAGACAGATGGGCAGGCTGCCCAAATGCTGTTTCCCGGGTGTTCTAGGTAGCGGGTCATACTCCCCTTTAGGTTTTGCTAAAGCAGTAGTGGAACCATCTGCATTCCAGTTAGATGTGCAGAGTAACCAAAATACAAATATGAAACCGCTCCTGATTCCTCAATAAGTGCAGAATCTTTGTACCTGTTGTATGCTGGAGGTGGGGCTGGGTATCCCAGCTGCTGGGGATGAGAGTGCTGAAGGAAGGTGAAGCCGCATGATTTGGGCACTGCTGAAGGGGGAGAGGCTGAGTTTCAGGGAAGATGGACACTGTTACCTGTTCACCCCAGTGTAACTTCTGTACATGGGTGAGGAGTAAAGGCATCTTGTGGGAGGACCTCAGAAGGGAAGGCTTTCAGCTGTTGTGGCCAGGGACAGTGTTCCAAAAAAGACAGGTATTTTTGATGCAGGAAGGAGTCTTAGAAAAGAACAAAACCTTGGTGTCTGGTGTGTAGGCAGGGAGGCAGCCTGCAACGGGTGTCTGTTTCTCTGTAGGCAGTCCTTGCTTGGTGCTGGCTGCTAAAGTGAGTTATTGAAGTAAGTTAAATGTTATTCCTACTCAGTGTTGAGTTTACTTCATTTATTGTAGGCGGAACAAATATTGACACTTATAAAATAAGAGTAGTTAAATGAAATCTTACTGCCAGTGTCATCTTCTGTAAATGTAATTAAAACAGGTATATGAACTCTTTAGTCATGCATTTCATCCAGGCTTTGGTTCACTGGGTTACTGCTGACTCTCTCCTAGTTGAATTCTTGGAGTAGGAGGCCTTTTCTGGGAAGCAAGAGATGGTGCAAATTCTTTCATGATAGCTGCAAATGAGGCAGTGAGGAAGCCCTTTGTCACCTGGAGAAATAATGGCCATGAGTATGGTTCTTTGCAAGATGCCCTGTTCTGTAGGAGTGCCTGAAAGCTGGGGACTGCGAAGTGGAAAAAGAGTAAGTTGGGTTGTGGTAAGAGCAAAAATGTCACTTAGCTGGTGTCTCCTCTGCTGACCATCCAGCCATTTCAAATATTTCCCTTGGCACCACCTGTCTTGGTGTTTCCTGGATTTTGGAAAATCACTGCTTACATATCAGTGCTCTTTTTGAATAAATGTGGATGATTCCTACAGGGTATTTTAGAGGAAATTGCAGATTTTTCTTTTGTCCTCTTTGTGTGTTTGTTTCATATGCAAGCTGTCTGTTACTGTCCATAGATTTTCTTACTTGCTTATGAGAGAATTTAGAAGAAAATTACTAATTCTTTTGTCATTAAAGTGGACTAAAAAAAAATAACACTGGCTAAAAAAGAAAGTGCTCTGAATGTCTACACAGTTTAATGGATGCAGCTCTTCAAATGCTCCTGTAGCAAATGGGGGCCTTTTTAACCTTCCTGATAAATTACCCCTTAAGGTAAAATGGCTGATAATTCTGCAGCTCTTCATGATGTCTGTCCACAAGTTATTTTTAAAGACAGGCTTGTCATGAAGAATACTTCTTTGATATTGAAATAATGAATTCCACTCGGTTTAATGCTAATGAGAATGAGACATGATTTTTTTGTTTCAAGTCAAATTCTGATTTAACTTGAAATGACTACAGTTGGTAACAAAGAAGAGAAATTACACATGTAAAGTTAGTATTTTGAATTACATGTGAGAATGTAGGGGTTAAATATGCACTTTAACTGGACTGATTATGCATAATATCTGTTGAGGTTTTTTTTCCTGCATGAAAAATATGTGAAGGTAATTTGTTGAGTGAATATTCTTGACAGGACTGTTTCATTTGTGGTTTGTGTGTGGTTTGTCAGGGGCCAGGGGAGGATTGTTTTGGTTAGTTAGTTTGTTTGTAGTCTGATTTTAACAAACAATCTGAATTAATTGCCTTAGGTTGGTTCTGTGACAAAGTTAGAACAGGCCCTTTGTCTGTGACACTGTATAGAGTGTAGTGACACTGTCGTCCTGGAATAAAAGAAAATACATCAGAAAGAAAGCAATGAAGAGTAATTGTCTTCAAATGTTTGGCAACAACCACTCTAAGGCTTCATAGTTACTCTAAACTGAGGGTAAATTTTCAGTAAAAATATTACATTAGAATCACAGAACCCCAAATTACTTAGACACTGATTTAATTATTTTTTAATCTTATTGTAATGATTATTAATTACTCTGACAGATTACAGTCACCCAGATATCAACACTAAAGACCACTTTTCATTATATATTCCAGGTATACTCTTAGAAATCTTACTATTTTAAATAAACTTGTAATACACACACCTTCACAGAACCTACTGTTGTGTGGAATTCATTGTGCTCTCTAGAGAAGTGTAGAATCTGTGGAAAAATGTTTTTCATCCACCAAAGGAAATAGGAAATTTGACAACATGCATTTGTCTACAAAATGGGAAGCAATATCTGATGAAATATGCTTTGTCAATAAAATAAATTGCCAAACAAAATGTAATCCTTCCTCAAAATACGTTTAGCCTACACAGTGAAATAAGCCACTTCCACAAAGTGCATTTGGTTTCTTGAATTATTTTGATTTGCTGTCTATCAGAATCTGTAGATAGTGTGTGGTGTCTTCTTTTTTTTTTGTCAGACACTGTATATCAACCTTTTTTTATTACATATAGCTAAAATACATTTAATTTGAAGGCAGACATTTGGTAGGACGGCTGAAGCTGCTGTTGGTTTAGGTGAAGTGATGCACGGCGCACACGCGGGGTGTGCGGTGTGAGGGCTCCCTGCTCTCCTGAGCTCTGCGTTTCAGATAACGCCTCTGAGTCGGGGATTCCGCTGCTCTCGCCGTGCCTTGGGTGTGTTTAGCTTCCTGCAGAGAGCGGTTCCTGTGGATTTCTGGCTGCACCAAAGCCAAGTGTGGAGCTGTGTGTGCGATGGATGCCGATGTCAGCCCGCTCAGGTGTTCGTGCGTTGTTGTTCATGCAGGTTGTGTTACCTGTACCCACGTGTGATCCTCAGGCCTTCAGCTGAGCCTTTCCCTGGCTGTGACCGAGCCGAACCAGATTCCAGTCTGAGTAAGACTTTGCAGGATGGGGAGGGGGAATGTCTAAGCTGAGGAATAGCTCTTCAGTGTCTGATTAATTAAAAGTTTTGTATTATTGTGATTCTGTTAGACAATACCATACATTTTTGTTTTTCAATGGCAATTTTTATTGACTTCAAATTTAAAATATTTTCATTACATATATGGAAACACGTATATGTATGGAGTTGGTTATAATTTTAAAGGAAACTTGAGGTCTGTTAAAAATAAATGTATTTGGCTAAACAGAAATTTATTGCTAAGCTTTTGCATCTCATGGAAACAAAAATACACAGTGCTACAATTGGAAAAGACATCTCAGGTCTGGCTCCTTCAAAAATATTTTCCCAGTTGTGTCAGGAAAGACATAGATAGAAATGTGTTAATTCTTATATGTAACAAAGTAGAAATTACTTTTAAAATGTTATTTCATGTTCACTGAATTAGCAGCTCTAGAACTCTACAATGCATGTTTGTCTAGAAATGGGTGAATTGGACCGCTGATATTACCTGGACATTGTGTAGTGTTCCAGGAATTGTTTGCCTCCTTCCAACCAGGATGCTTCTGTTGGTAACTTTATTTGAACGGAGTGTGACTGCCTGAATGAATTAATTACTGTAATATTTGGTGAGATATTTTTACATTAATTTGGAGGGTGTTATTTCTCCTGCCCCTTCAGCTGCCATGTTTCTGAGCTAACACAATAATGATACATTAAAAAATACACATGAGCACGGGACATCAGGAAGATTTGACAGAAAGCTCGCTGGGCACGCAGCAGACTAATCTATATGTGACACATAGGAGCTGGTTTTCTCTGAACAACTTAATCACTGAAATGAGAGATGAGCCCAAGTACCTGAGGATAACTTGGGTACTTGGGTAAATGTCAGAGCTGTTGCATTTTCCTCTGTTTTAATGTAAATCAGGATTGTTCACTCTTTCCTTGTGTGATTTAACGCAGTAAATCTACAGTTGGAGCTGTCTGAAAATTAATAGCTGTTGTAGAAAAAACTATGTAATAGAGCTTTAAATTATGTTTTTGAATTATGTATCATTTAATATTTTATTACATAATTGTATATAGCACAATTAATGAAATACCAATTAAAAAAAGAAGTCGTTATTTTTTAAATGTAGCTGTTGAACATCAATTCATTCTTTTTGCTTCAGCTTGTTAGTGCACCAGTGATAAAATTACAGTTACACTTCCCCCTAATATATTTTACAGTCTAAATAACTTGAATAACATTGTTTTGAGTTTGGGAGACAGGGGTACTAGAAGAGATTAGGACTGAAAATTTGGTCTTGAGGCATTTTTAGCTTCTGTGTATGAGATAAGAAGTTTTATGAATTGGTCTTTTCTGCATCTCTGTCAGCTTCAGCCTAGATTTTGTACTTTTTCACCATGTCTGCTGACTTTGATTAAGGGCTAAGAGATCTCAAAGATAATTAATTTCCTGTAAGATGGCAGAGAATTTTCGATGCTTGTATTATGGGGACCTCTCAGAAGAGAGAACAGTTTTCAAACTGCCTCAGCTCTAGAAAAGTGTCCATTGGTGAATGTAGCTGGAAGGGTATCAAAGTCAATCAATCAAGCACAAACACCTTATATTTCTGATCAGCAACTGAATTTCATCACTTCCATTGCTCACAGAATTCATAGCTTTTGTTGAGAAATGAGCAATGCATGGTTTCATCACAGAGGGTTTAAAAATATATATATAGTGTTTGGGTTTTGTGGGGTTTTTTGTAGTTTGCAAATCTTGCTTTTTACTAAATTTTCTGCAATATCTCACTTTAAATGACTATGTTGAGTCTTCATGAAAAATTAATATAAATAGTAGGGAAAATTAAGTGAAAATGTGTATGGGATTGATAAAATTTGGTGAGGTTGTAGTGTAACTGTAGATAATTCTATATCCCGTCTCTGAGGTAGTCTCTTGCAGACTGTACTGTGTGTTTGCCCTTGGATGAAGAAATAAAGTATCAAATTCTTTCCCATTATATTGAAATTGATTAGAGATAAACAATATTTGAGTTTAATTAGTTTTAAGGAAGCCCAATAATTGGAAAGCAAAAATGACTGCTATTTCAATCCCAGTGTTCAAAGTGTATAGAAAATGCTGGAATTTTCTCCAGGTTAACATTGTATTTAAGCATTCTAGTTGTTTCATGAAGAGAAAGGAAACGTGCCTGTTCATTTGGGTTTATTCGTAGGGTGGTATTACAGACAGAAAAATGGATGCACTTCAGGAATAAAATATCCTGCATAAATTTTTAAAATACATTTCTAAAATCCTGAAATGATGAATATTAGAGCAGCTTTATACACACTGTGTTAGTATTTCATAGCAGCTGGCTAAAGTGATAGCAACCAATATTTTTATTCTTTTTTTTTTTGGTCCTTTGTCATTCTGTGTTAATGTGCTGTCCCAAGGCCTTGAGTGTCAGTTGATTCCCTGTTGCAGCAGTTTCTTGCACTTAGGTTATGTTCTTTGAAGGAAATGAACCAGCCTTTTTCTCAGTGATACCCAGCGATATCATCTGTTGATCACTGATAACAGCTGCATGAAGAGCAGTATTAAGAGTTGCTGGCCCTGAGCATTGTTGCTGCAGAGCACAAAAAAGCAATGAGTGGATGGTGGTGTTTAGTCTTGGGCTCCTGCATCGCGTCACCTGCTCTCATCATCCATCATCACCAACCCCAAATCTCTTCGCGTCACCTCTCGCTAACAGGAGGATAAGTTGACTTATAAATCTTATTTGCCGTTAAAAATTAGTAAATTACTGAATGTATGTATATTACTGTAAGAATAATAACATTTCTAGATGAACTTGTATAAAACTCTGCAGGTAACTTACTGAAGACCTGTCCTTGAAGACTTGTGTAGGTTCCTGCAAGGATTTTGGCATTCAAAGGTACTCTGTACCTATTTCTGTTGGGTTTGTAGTGCATTTTTTTATTATCTGGCGTGCCAGAGTGATTTCTGTCAGTTTTAGTTTTCAGTGCAGTTTCTCTGTGCTTTATGATACAGCCTCTTCCCTAAAGCTGGTAGCCGTGCTCTTTTAATCTGAGCTTTTCACTGTGGTGCCTTTGCAGCTTCTTCAGCCATGAGCTGTTGTCACGGACGAGCTGCATTTGTGGTACAAGCCTGTGTTTGCTCCTCAGTAGTGAGCAAATTATTGCATAACATGGAAAGTGCCCTAAACTGCAGTTTTTGGTGTGCACTTGAAATTTTCTTCTTTCCTTTGACTGTGACATTTTTTGTCACAAAAGTTGTCAGGGACCAGTGGTCCTTGAAGTGGTAAAGCTTAGTGCTGTGGTTTGCTCTGTCTGAATAAGCTCCCACTATCCGTTGTGGATACAGGAATGATATGCCATCAAACTGGCACAGTGATAACACACACCTTTGGAGTTTCTCTTTCTGTAGTGTGTGTGCCATGCTTAACTTGCTGCAGATTTGGGTTTTTTTTATTTTTTTTAACAAGTGCTTTGGTATACTTAAATGGCTTTGTTTTCAATAGGCTGGTTTTTAATTTCCCTTCTGTGTGATGGCGTAGGAAGGGGGCCCAAGGAGCTGTGCCTCACAGCATAATTCCCCTGACTTCCCTTGTTTCTCAGCATTCATTGTCAGAGTTGATTTGGAAAGAGTTAACAAAACCAGGAGTTATAGACACCGCAACTGAGACAGTTCCATTTTCAGTCTTTCTCTGCCAGTCAAGGGGGTTCTGGTTACATTGGAGTAAAATTATGTGATAGTTTTCTTAATATAAACCTTACAGTGTGTGTTGAAGAAAATTTTTAGTTCTAACACTCTTTGAGACAATTTGGTTTGTTTCTTTTTATATCAAGATGCTTTATGAAAAATTGTTGCTTAAAAGTTGAGAAAATGTATAATATTTGTGAAAATCAAATGATTTTTTGATAGAGCTGGGAGGATTCATGTCTTGGGAAGGGTAACTGCAGTCTTAATCCATAACTTAGAAAGATGAATCATTTGGAAAAGAAAGTCATAATAAATGTTCATTTAATTAGTTTTGCAGAGGAACAAAATATAGCAAGAAACATTGACATTAAAAGACGTATAATTTTAAATTAAGCTCTAAATGAGAATTGCTGTATTGATAAGTTGAACAAAAGCAACTGTCTAAGGAGGATTCAAAAAGCAATGTGTACAACTTATCAGAGTGAAATAGCTTTGTGCAAACACGTATTTTGGTAAATTATTGAAGTGAGCATTATGAATGCTTTTTTGAGTGGAGTGATATGCAAGCCTTCATCTAGGAGTTAATATATCACCTGGAAAAAGGACCAGTTATCTCCATGCAATTTTCAACAATATGAGTATAATTGCAGAAAGACCAAAACACTGCCTTCAAATTAAGGCAGTGAGCTTACAAGAAAAATTAAACAACCAGAATATAAATGGATTAGCAGAAGAGATGAACTTAAATATAAAGGAATGGAAATTAGTTCACATGAGGTTGCTCACTCTGAATTTTATATTAATATGAGATTATTATGTACTGATTGGTACATGAATGCATTTATTTTTTAAAAATAAATTTGATCTCAAGGAGTTTCATTGACCTTGTGTCCTGAGGTGTTGCATGTTGTGTTCTTTAAAGTGTGAGACTGTAGAAGCAGTACGCTGCAAGCCCACAGTTAAGTCCTCAAGAAAGCAATTTGTTAAACTAAGCAAGACTTGTATCTTTTAAATGTTTTATTATCAAAACCTACCAAAGAATATAAATATATACCAATACTTGCTGTTCTGGTCCTTACAGTTTTGGTCCATTTTTTTAAAGATGTTTGGTTTGTATAGGGAGAGTCCAATTGATGCCGTGTTCAGGAGCAGCATCTCAGTTTGCATCTCTAGTTTAAAAAGAAATATTTCCAACTCAAAATAAAATTCCTTCTTGTATGGATAATTAAGTTCATGGCTGCAAATGACAGATGCTCAACCAAACCAAGACATTGCATATCTGAAATACTGTAGTAAAGGGAAGCAGTGGAATAACATCTGCCCTGTGTAGTACAAGGGAAGGTAGTTTGAAGTCTTGAAAGCAGGAGGGATGTGAAATAGTTATTGATGTGAATGAGTAATTGATTGATCAGGTAATAACTATCCTAATTTAAACCTGACAAGGAAATTGATAGTTGATATCATTAAATGTCCTCTAATAAGGCAGAAAGGAGATGGAAGAAAGGTGAGGGTGGTGTGAGTGGCTTTGATAAATAAATGCAATATGGAATGACTGAGAAACAATGGGAGACGATTAAAGGTACAATTTTCTAGTCATTTTTTAGACTGTAGGCATTATGTCCAGCATTTACAATGGAGGGAAATGAGGGAAATTACTGAAACTAGGAAAACATGGCATTATCCTGTGTTTGCAGAGTCTGCATGTGCCCTACACAGTTATTACATCGTAATTATTTAAAATGAGCTCTATAAAAGCATTATGTCATTCCTAAACTTCTTGGTGAGTTTAAGCATCTGGGTTCTGATTTTTTTTCTTCTTCTTTTTTTTTTTGGGGGGGGGGGGGGAGGATTGTTTTTTTCTCACATCAGATACATGGGATTTGCAACTAATTAATAGATTTAACGCTATTAAAAATGTTTGTGTCCAATTTCCACTGCTAGGTAAGTTCTTGCACAGAACTGTGTATGTGAAAGAGATCATAAAAACAGCAATAACCTGAATTCACAAATTATTTGCTTTTGCTTATATTATTGTTGGTGAACTGTCAAAATACCAGAGAAAAGAAGGCAAAAGTTACTGCTTTTTGCTGTTGTCTAATATATGCTTGTAATTTGGTAACCTGCTCTCTAGGGTAATTAAAGATGTAGTTTATTCCCACAATCTAAGGGAAAAGATCAGAAACGTTTCACTGAGGGACCAGACTATGTGCATTAGCCCCTAAGTATAGGGAAATAAGTTTATGGCTTGTAATAATTGGGATAATCATTGTGCTTAGGTAACTCAGAACCCTTTATTGATCACATGAATTATTAACAGCTATTGAAGATGCATTCTAAAAATGTTCGCAAAATTAATCTACTGTACCAAGTTTTTGTTTTCTGGATTTCTTAATGAAAATAATTTGAAGCAATATTTAAGTTAAAATCAAATGTAATTTGAATTATTATTAAAAAAAGAAGTGCTCAGTTGCATAACTTTAGGACTAAAGAGCCTGCACTACATCAGAATTTCTGCATAGATAGCAAAAAGAAAAGGAACAGCAGTCCTAATTAGGATGATCTTCTGTCTCATGTGGTTAGAATTTTTTTTGACCTCAATGTGAATTCCAGTTGCTTGAAACTGAAGTTTTGTGTGTTTCTAAAATTAACCAAAGCTAAACTGTGTTTTTCTAAGATAGAATATTTAACATTTATTTAATGTATGTTATCATGCTACATTTTTTTTGTAACTATTGCTTTGGAAAAATGAGGATTTTGAGTGGTTTTTATAGGGTGCTCCACTGGGGCTTAATGTAATTAAGAAACATCACTGTGATACAGATCACACTCGATTATAATAGTGGCCATTACAGAGGCAGAGAATGCTAAAAATAAAGTAGTTAGGCTCCAATGCTATGTTCACAGTAGAAAGAACAAATACCATGGAAATAGTATGTATCCATAGTATATTGAAAAATTATTTGATAATCATGCAAATATGCTCTGATGGCAAAGTTACTCAAGATCTTTGGTGCCACAGAACTTTTTGGACTACAAACGTCTTACTGTTTTTGAGGAGTTTCATATAGAAATTTGTGTGCAAGAGGACGTGGGCTTTCTATTGCTTCTTTAACTGAGCCCAGTGAGTGCAACTGTAAAACAAGGTATCATGTCAACTTTAATAGAAATCCTCTTGCAAGAGAAAAAGAGGATGTTGTAAAGAAAGTGAACCAAGTCAAGTGAGGAAGCACGTGCTCAAATATGCACGTTATTGGGAATTACATGAATGAGGAAAAAATTATGGTGATATATCAGTTGCTTCCATCATCTCTTGGTCTGAAATGATTTTCTTTTATCAATTCATTTTTTCAGAGATAATGACATCTCCTGAACCAATCAGTTCCTATTGCCAGTGGCACTTAGCTCCTGTTAGCACCCTGTGGAACCATCAGATCAGATCAAGTGAATTAATCTGTGACAGGCACAGTAAAGGACAGCAGCATTTATCATCTCTGAGGTCATCCCTCACAGCAGCACTGCCAGGGCTGCAGTCCTTGCTCAGCAAAGCACTTTTCACCGAGTGAATGATCTGGATGGGCCATGTGTGCCTCCTTTGTGTCACATGTTTAGCTTTTAGAGCAGGTGATAATGAGGGGTGCACAGAAGTGCCATAGCAAAACAGACTGGTTTGGTTTTTACATTTGGAATGGAACTTTCTGTTGGAACATGAAATTTTAGAGCTAGAGGTGGGAAAATTCAAGCTGTAAATAAAAAGACATCTTGGAAGACTGCAAGATCAGGAAGAAAAGAAAATACAAAACATAAACCCCAACAAATCAAAAAATTATCTTAATATGGTAAAAAACACCATAGGCAGGTTAGTTAAGTAGGCAGACTTGACATGGACTTGAAAAGACCATGACTTTTCCTAGTTACTCACTAGGAAAATGTAATATTCATTCTGCTTAACCTTGTAACTGGGGCACTTGTAAGAGCAGAGGATAAGGGATGCTTATTTAAGGATGTTTGTCCTTGGGTCTTAATGTGATGAAGCTCTTGGTCTATGCTGTTTTCCTTGCTTCTGCCTCTCCCTTCCTGTCCTCACTTCTAAATTTGAGACTTTCTCCACATTTAACAAAATCCTAGAGACAGATAAATTCTGGCAGTCTGTAGGACAGACATCCTATAACCTTGAAGGAGGGCTGGCATTATTTTTTCCAGTGGTGCAAAATGGAAAATTTATTGGAATTTCGTGCACATTCTCTCTGTTTCCTCGTATGGATTTTCTTTGGATGGATCTTGTAAGGCATCCTGTCCCTGGCAGAGATTGCAGACATGTGGCAGTGCTGAGGTCACGATTGCCTCGGGTCAGCATCCTGTAGCCTTCAGGCAGGCACAGCCACTTCAGAACCTCCCTGAAGAGTCCTGCAGACCAAGAGCAAGTCTAAGCTGTTGGAAGTGTGTGTACCAACAGTTTAAAAAAAAAAAAATGTGGAGACTTAACCACATCCTATCCATGCAGTGTCTATTTCTTTTGAATGGTTCTGTAGTAGAAAGGTTCCGTCATCCACAGCATCCCTGGAATGAAGCCAGCTTTCCTGGTTTACAAGGTCTCACTGTATTTTATTTTATATTTTTTTATTTTTTTTATTTTTTTCCCCTTTTTCTTTTTTCCCTTGTGGTTGGAGCATTTATTAAGTTTCTCTCGAAGGAAATGCCCGATTTTTCATAAGAAGAAGAATCAAGTCTAATGTGATTATCATCGTAGGAAGATCTGTGATTGTAAAAGTCTTAAGTGCCATTTGTCCTTAATGGTCTGCTTCTCTTAAGGATTTTCTTTAAGAAAAAAAAATACAAAAAGAACAAAAGATCACCCTCATGAGTGTGCATAAGTTTCAAAGAAATCGAACTACGCCGTAATTTGTCTCATATAGCAGAGAATTCAGTTGTAATATAGCTAGCTCGTTAAAACTACACTTTTTGATAGAAATTTTAACATTTGAAATATAATGCCAAAAGATAAAAGATGAGAAAAAGCCGAGATAAAGTTACTGTTGGTTTTGAGTTTGTTTTTGGTTTTTTTCTATTAAGCTTTTGGCTTGTTACAGCTGGACTGTGGAACAGTGAGAGAGGGGAATGGATTTCTTCAGCGTCTGTTATGCCTGTGCTTTTTCCTTACAGATCTCATTTAGTGTCAGTAGCTGTCTTTGATTGTATATGTATTTTTAACTCATGTGCTTTGTTTCAGTCTGGTGGCTAATTTAGTCTTTGTATTTCAGTCCTCCTTCCTTACTCAGGAGAAGTGTGATTGTCTGTGTGGTTGCTCTGTGTATGTGAAGGATGAGTGCAATCTGCAGTTGTTGGAGGGTGCTCTCGTATCGCACTGATTAATGCACATCTGTGTTACAGGTGACTCACGACTCTGACATCTCTGACCACTAATGATATCTCGTAGGGTTGTTTTTGTAGCAAGACCTATCTATATAATGATTTAATTATGTTTTTGGTCAGGGTCTGTCTGTCAAGTGATTTGCTGCTCTAATATCAATCATTTGAATACAAGTTCAATACCTTCTAAGTAGATAATGTCAAAGTATCAGGCTTGTAATCAAGCTGAATTGAACAAATTATCAAATTATCAAGTCACTCTATCAAGGGGCACTTGCAATTCAGTTAAAAAAAAACCCTCAATTTTTATGGCATAGCCTTTAAACAATTTATGAGCTGTCTTGGATTCCTATGTTTGTGTATGGTTGTGGGTTTTTTTAAGACAAACAATCTCTTTAACATTTGTAAGCTTTTTATCAGGGCTCTTAGTAGGCTGATGATCGTGCAACTTGCCATTTCCACGGGTGTGTTTTCACCCTCAGTTGACAAGTGCACAGAGATGAGAAATAAATAAATGGTTCTTTAATTTGCAGTCATCTTTTGCTATCATATTTCAGTGATCTGTGAAACACTGTGGCCTTTGGTGTAGATGTAACCAGAATTTAACCAAGTATTCAAGAAAGTGCTTTAAACCTGGTGGAGATGCCTGTATTCTACAAAACCCTGGAACATGGGATGTTGCTGTTTTCCCCACGGACGAGTAGAGAAACGACACAAAGTCCAGGCTCAGGGATAAATGGATGTGCTTTAATGAACTCTCAGAAGGCTTTTATATGTTAGTTTGCAAAGTGTTTTAAGTGGCATAAGGTAATTGGTTTTTGCCATCCACCCCCTAAGGGGATTGGTCAAGTTCTAAGACACCCATCTCTGAATGTTTTTCTAGTTAGAACTATAACAATGAGTCAAAACAATCTGCAGCTGCAAGAAGTTTACAAAACTGTAACATTGTTTTGAGTTACTTGCATGAAAAAGACAGAACTCTCACAAAAATGCTGCAGAGAGCTGAAGAAATTCTCTGCTGGAGTTTTTTCAGCATCCATAATGGTCCTAAGTTTGCTTTCTGCAGGATGCTACTCTGTTCATCAGTTAACCGTTGTTCAGGTGCTGAATAGAGTTTGATATCAAGACTGGCAGTAATTGTGGTTGTAATGAATGGATCGATGATTTTCAGTGGGCTGATGCTGTATGGGGAAATAATAATGCAAACAAATTGAGAAAAAATACTGCCTCAACTTCAGTGGATGCAGTTACTCTCATAGTTCAAAGAACCAAACGGAGCTCATTTGTTTTGTGAGAACTTGAGAAAGGACTTTCTTGGCAGTGTTGCCATTCCCTGTGCTGGTAATGGCCATTGAAACACCTCGCATTGAGACACCCACATCTGAGACCTTTATTGGCCAAAATACAAACAGTGCAGGTAATTTAGTAAAGCCAAAATGAACTTTTTCCTTTTGTTCGTGATGTTCTTACACCTTTATTATAAATGATTATCTCTTCAGTAGTACACATAGCTTGAATTAAGCTCCATGCCATGGTGTTGAGAGGAATTCATTTTGTATGTATTGTTCTATTCCTTTGCAGTTGGTAGTAGTTCATTCCTCATGTGCTACAACAAAGGAGATCATCTTAAATGGTGTAGATTTGGCTTAAAGTTAAGTA